>OZ010786.1:325079159-327893159 GCA_963932465.1 Maratus speciosus
CTTATAAATGTTTAGACAATCTGGAATCAATTTTAAACAGGAATAAGATACAATTTATTTATACATGAATAATTAAAGTAAAAAATTCATCATAAAACTTTTAAAAGTTTTATTATATTATTATTTTATTATTTTTTTCTCAATAACAACAACAACAAAAAATAATAAATAAATAAATCATTTCTATATTTCTTAAGGAATGAGTTAGCGTTTTAACTTTATATCAGACGCGTAAAAAGTTGCTCTAATAAAGCAGAACGTTAACGAAAATTCAATTTAATTTTATCGTTATGCAGAATTTCAAAAATCTTTCTATTTACGTTAGAAAGTATTTGGAGAGGAACCAATCATAAACTTCAGAAAACTAGAGTGCTTTGGGCGAAAAAATGAATAGACGTTAATGAATGAGAAAACGACGATGTTTTATTGTATGCATTTTGTGAATAGGGAAACAAAAGTGAAAATTAGCTGGTGTGGTGCAGAGAGATGTGTATTTTTGCCATGGCGCCGTGCTTTTCTTACTTCAAAGTAAATAATATTTTTCTGCGGCTTCGCTTTTTGTAAGATTATATCATTTATTGTTAAGTGCAGTTTTTAACTTTGCCAGTAAATTAAAAAATGAAAAAGGCGTAGTGTGGGAAAATTTGATTTGATACCTCAGCCGAAATAAAATATATAAATGCATATACATATAACGGTATATAATGATACATATAACGTGCACTTTTGATTTGAAAAAAATGATCAAGATTTACGAGTGCGCGTTATATGTTTGGTATAAAGATGAAATATTAAAAATTAAAAAAAGATGAGTAAAAGAACTGAGATTTCTATATTAGTAAATATCCTGCAAACATATTCAAGGTTCATACGAATCCTTGAATTTCCAGACTAAGAAATTCTTCTGTACCAGTATTTTCTTATGGAAAATTTCTCCTTAACTAAGGCGAAATTTCGCCCGTTTAAACTAGATTTATTTTTCTATAAAATAATTACTGATATGTGGCCTTGAAAATAACGATACCTGTACGAACCCTGATATTACCTTTATATTTTCTTTTTATATTCGTGTTAGTTATTACATTGCAAAGTTTTATTTTTTATATAATACATTCATGTTACATATCTCATGAAGATTTTTCTGAAAATAAAGGGGGGAGCGTAATTACGGCGAAGATACATAAAAATATAGCCTCAAATTTTAGATGCGCTTTATATGGTGGAGCGCGGACTATACGGCAATTAAGATAATAATGTATAAAATTTCATTTCATTGCTGTTTAACATATGAGGGAATCACAACCATAGTAGACCAAGTCCACTTTTTAAAAAAGATGCGATAGTTCATGTAGAAGTTGCAGTAAACTGAGGTCTATCTACTGCCATAGTGCACCAAGTCTATAGTTCACATACTTTCTCATAGATTGCATTTGTGTCCAGAGTTGGTGAAGTAACACAAGAAACCTTCACAACCATACTAAATCAAGTCCATTCATCAATGTACTACTCTTTCATCGGTGGTCCATTCTTGTCTAAATCTTGCCTCCTTGCTATCAAAAAACGTTGTAGATTAAATAAGTAACGATTTCAAAACTTCTGATGAAAAATAAACGTCCGTAAATCATCAGATGGATAAACTATGAATGGAAAGTAATATTGTTTTTTATGAGTCCTCCCATACCCCTTTTCTCGGTAAACAAACGATAAACGTACTGACAGCGCTTTTCTTATAAAAATTTATTTCAAGGGGAAAAAAACTCTAATCACATATAGTTCGATCTTCGGTCTAGAGAAGAATGTATGTACAACAAAGAATAAGACCCCAGTGAAAATAAATTCTATTACAAAGTCTTCAGAACAAAGATTAATTTACACTTTAAACCGTCAAGTACAGATACATGTAAATTATGTGATGACATTATCAATGAAGCTTTCGGGAGAAAATGATTAAAACACTAGAAAAATTCTTGGAATCGAAGGGGAGCTCCATTTGCGGAAATCTAAACAAGATAGAGAGAAAATGAAAACTGATAAAATTAAAGCCTCAGATGAAACTTACTGCTGTACATTCGACATGCATAGCTTATTATGAACGCAATCTATATTTTTATAACTTTGGGGTGCATTCCTTTAATAATAATGTGGGATACAAGTATGTCTGGGATAAAATAGAGACAGGAAGAGGTTCTCAAGGCATTTCTAGCATTTTGCAAGACACCTAAGAGAGAAAACCTCTACACGTAAGAAAATTATTCGATATTTTGATGCCATAGGTGGACAAAATAGGAACATCAAAATGCCTCTTACGCTGTTACAAAAAGTTAATAGTGCAAACATAACAGCAGAGACAATTGACCACAAATTCATAGTGTCCGACGACTCTTTCCTTCCGAATGATGCAGAATTTCGTGTTATTGAAGCAGCAAGTCGTAAGAAATAACTAAACTGTGTTCCTGAAGACTGGAAGGAAACTATTTTGACTACAAAGAGGAAAGGTCCTAAATTTGATGTTATTAAAGTTAAGAATTCCGACTTTGTTTCTACTACAGCATTGGAACAATGTATCACAAACAGAAAGAAGGATACCGAGGAAGCTTGTTTTAATTGGATGTAAATTAGATGACTGCGAGGTGTGAGAGATTCTCCCTTCATGTTACTGTTCAAAGAAACCCTCAATGAGGATCAACCTTTTCGCAAAATAAATGTGGAAAAAAGGGATCGTGGGCGCAAGTTACTTTCTTTGTCAAACGTCAGTCAAAATGTGTTGTACGTGGGCCGTAGAAAAATCACTTTGGCTAAAAAAAAAAAGATATGATGGCTATTCTGCCATACATTCCGCCAATTCATCATGTATACTTCAAGAATCTTGCAGTAGAAATCAATACCAGGCTCCAAGCTACTTCCTGTAAAATACATCATGTTGATGACGATGATGATGATGATGATAGCATTGTGTACAGCGAATGGTTTACGATACCTGGTAATATGTTTAACTCTTTGTGTTTAATTTAGAGTAAAACATAGACTAACTATATATAAATAAAAATCAAGAGTTTTTCTAATCATAATAAACAAGTCTTTATTTACACATGGAAATTTCACAACCATAGTGGACCAAGTCCTCATTTTTTTTAAAAAAACCTATAAATTTACAATAGAAATGTTAATTTGTCATTTATAAAAGTAGGGCACTATAAAAATGATGCTTTAAATTTAATATTGACACACATAATCCTTATAAATCACTTGACCTGAATTAATTATTTATTAAGAACTTTAAAACGTTATTATTCGCAATAAAGAAAATTGGACTTGGTCTACTATGGTTATGAGCCTCTCATATAATAGTGCAAGTTGAGTCTTATAAATGTATACGAAAGAATGTTAACATCAGTTTTAAAGAGCGCTAGCATCAAATTTTATTCATAAATGAGTAGCTATCGTGAAGAATTCAACGTCGACTTCAATACAAACTTATCGAAACGCTAATTCTGCATTATAATAGCAACAAAAAATAAATAAATAAAGCATCATTATATACTTTAAGGTACAAGTCAGCATTTTAGGGTCATATCACCTATTGAGAAAATTTAGAAAACTGCTCTAATTAGAAGAATGTCTACAAAAATGCAGTGTAATCTGATTGTTATCAAGGATTCTGGAAAACTTTCCATTATCTATAGAAACAATCTGAAGAATACCATTCATAAATTTCAGGAAAACAAGGTATTTTCAGGAGAAAAAATGAAGAGATAGACAAATGAATGAAAAAAAAAGCAGTTTTTTATTGGATACGATTTCTCAAAAGAGGAATAAAATGTTTTTCTAAATTTTTACTTGAATCTGAGTGTTACTTTTATTCAAGAACTTTTTTGCAAGAGAAATCACAATTTTTACTGGCGTTCATAAAAGCATTTCTTTCATTTTGCTAAACATGTTCACAAAAAAAAAAAAAAAAAAAAAAAAAAAAAAAAACCCATCTTGCATACCAAATCTTCATTATTTATAATCTTTGCCAATTAAGCATCATAGTCCATTGAAAATACTGCTACATCTTTACGCATTTCCATCAAATGTGTAAACGCCCTTCCTCAAGCTAACGAACTTTATATTCTGTATGCCTGTTATATTTTGTTGATGATGCCTTCAAATATCTTCACACATTAGTTTGAAAAGTTTGCTTTTAGGAGGTCGTGATCTTATATAGTTTATTGTTTTGGTGGCAGCATTCAACTCTATTATGAGTTCAAAAAACATTTTTCTCTCTCGAAGCTGGCTCATATCTTTGAAGAATATGCATTTTTGTAAACATTCTCCTAATTAGAGCGGTTTTCTGAAATTTTCTCATTAGGTGATATGACCTGAATATACTGACCTATATCTTAAAGTATATAGTGATGCTTTATTTATTTATTTTAATTTCTGTTGTTATTATAATGGTTGCTGCTTATAGTTATTTGCCTTATCTTTAATTTTGTCAATGGCTCATCATTGTGACCCATCAGTGCCTTCATATCATTAATGTATTTAGCTATATTTTGTCTATGCTATTTCATTTAATGATCAGAATTCATCCAAAAGATTAAATATTTCATCTGGTGTATTGTTTTTTAAGTGGTCTGTGTTGAACTGTGTAACCCCTGACTGAAAAACCTAGAAAACTTCTTGTGATCTAACTACAAAACTTTAAATTTTCACTTTACTAGCTTCGAGAAGACTGCTTATTTGCGGTTTTGCCTCTCTTTTTTCTACTACTACTATGTACGTGTTATAATTGTGTAGACTTCATCTATGTGTGAACTTTTGACTATCTTTTACATATTTTTTTCAGAACTCCTTTCGCTCTTTTTGTATGATGTCGTGTTTTAAGAGGCTCCGGAAAGAATGTTATTCTCTCGGTGCTTATATTGTTCATATAATATTTTAGTCAAGAAATCATTAAAGAAATTGAGTGTCTGTATAGGCCATCACTTCAACCATCCATGAGTGGAAAAATTATAATAACACAAATTACAAATAATATTATTTTATTTTACACTTTAGATAAGAACAATGAAATATGCTTCAACGGTGCAGTTGCAGATATAGTTCCGTTCTAAAGAAAAACGGGATTGGGGTCAGAAAGCGCTACTGAGTATACAAGTAAGAAATATCTTTTCCTGTTTTATTTCATTTTGTTAATAATCTGAGAAGTAAAGATAAATATGCACACTCCTATAAAGAATAGAAATGCTATTTGTAATAGTCTGCAAATATCTCTCTATGATAGCTTTGTAAGTAAACGTAGCATTAAACTATTATTAAAACAGAAAATACAGCGGCGTCAGTCAATTTATCTATTTGTAATACAAATTTAGTACATCTGAAGGAAGTTATAAATGTTTTATTTACATCACCAACATATTGCGGCTCAAACAAACGTGATATTTGGACCAAGGAATATACAAGACTGAATTACGATATTTTTATTAAGCAAAATCCTAATAAATCCTTGTACAATGTTTGATAAGAGTCTCTGCAATGGTATGAACTTCACCAACTTGAATTATTCGGTAACTGATGGACTAAAAAGCTTCTCAGACTTTTTTTTTTATTTGTTTTAGCAAAGATTATCATAATTTTCTTTAGAACAAAAATTTTGTTACATTCCTTCTTGAAAAAAAAATCAGATGTTCTTCTAACCAAGATGGTTTCCCTGGAAATGACACCATAGTTTAGCAAGAAACATGAGCTGTCGCTTAACACTTTACCACGAATCACACAGAAGGGCCGATGCTACAGTAGATGGCAAATTATATTTACTAATTTTCCCTTTCTAATGAAATTTTCTTGCTTTCTTATTTGAAATTGCTTGGGTAGCCTAATCACCAAGTTAACCTTTTTCTCATATTCATGACTCCCTAATCTTGTTTCTTTTTAACATTATTTTAAAAAAAATAGAAACATTAATTTTATTTAATGACTACAATTCTGCGATTAAATAAGGCAAAAGTTTCAGGTGTGTGGCATATGCACGAAAGTTATGTATAAATGTCATTAATATTTTGTTTTAAATTACATTTTATTGTTTGCCCCTTTTTGTCAAATCAAGGGTTATAGTTCTCAGTAGAAATATGAAATATGCAGAGTATTTTGAAGGATTTACTGAAAAATTGTTTTTTGTTGAGTACTTTTTTTTATAATTAATTCAGAGTTAATCGAAAGGTAAAATCTTTAATACTAGAGAAGTGATTCAAGTAAGCAACTAGTTTGATAACTCTTAGTCCATTAGGCATCTGCACATTTTTTTCCAATTTAGCGCCGAAGTATTTGGTATATATGATAGATTTGATGGTTCAGATCACGAAAAAAGCCATCCAGCTATCGCATCAGGCGGGGGAGGGGGAGAAGGTTACCATAGCAAGATCGCATAACCCACTCTGTGATTTAAAATGAATGGGAATCCGATTATTGATGACTGCTTCCTATTCGAAGCGAAATCAGTAACCGGGTTTCCATTCATTTCACATTGCAGTGCGCTGGGCGATGTTGTTATGGTCCTCTCCTTCTTCCTCTGATGCGACAGCTAACAGACAGTTTCGTTATCTGGATCACCTAATCTATCATATATATAAGACCATCGACAGTAAAACTATTTGACAAGATGTGATGCTCCTGGATTATTTGCTTATTAGGTGATAACTACGAAAGTAAAAAAGGCGTCCAAAAACCTGCTATGTAGCGATCGTAGCTTGTCTGTTGAAGAAAACTATAAAATTATTATTCCTGAAACTGATCGCTTCTATAAATTAGTTTTCACGTTATAAAAAAATAATTTACTTATTGTTCTCGGTTACTTCCCTGTAACACAAAAATGACTGAATAATTGTTCAACACCTGTAAAATATTGCAAAAATTGCAGAAAAGTTAATAAAAAATGACAAAACGTAAACACAATTGAAGAGCTAAGTGGAAGAACATGTTAAATAACAAAAATTACATTTGAAGAAATTTGATGTGAAAGTTTTTGTTGTCAATTTTAATGATTTATTATCTGTTTGATACCATGTGTTTAAAACATTTACAGGTGTGGTACTAAACTCTATCAAAAAAACTTATTCATATTTAATTTTTAAATATTAAAAAATATTAATATTATTTGCATTATTAAATATTAAAATATTAAATATTAATTAATAATGTCTTAAATCTTCAAGGCTAAATAGAACTTGGTATTTTTGCTTTACCATGTGATATACCTGATAACACCTTCGTCCAAAAGATAAAGTAATTTTTAAGAAAATGTAGCATAACATGTTCTTCCACTCAGCTCTTTAATTCAGACAGGAAAAAAATTAATTTGATACATATATTTTTTTTACGTTTTGACTTTTTTTTTGATTAAGCACAAAATATATCGATTCATGTAGTTTTTGATTATTTAATATCGCAAAAATGTTTGTGTAGTCACAAAAGTTTTATCGACTAAAATTTTGAATGTATTTCATATTTTTTCTTTGAAGTTTTCCCCTTTTCTGTTGCAAAAAAAAAATCTTTTTTCAGATTATTTCGTTTGCCTTTTTTTCTGTTGTTTGAAATGTTTCTTCGATTTTGTAGTTTTAGCGGAGTGAGTAACGTAAAAATATTCAAAATGCTCCAAAAATGTTTGTACGACAAAGATAAAAGAAGGAAAATAGTACTTGTTTCAAACTCTTTATTCTATCTTAGTTATTTTTTTTTTATGTTTTATGTCCTAAAGTAAAATAAAACATCTTATATTATTTATATTATTAATACGAATTTATTAAAAATAATTTAACATTTAAATTAGATTTAAATGTATTATCTTTTATAAAATCCGTATCTCATATATAAAATTTCTTTTACCATTTAATTTTTTCGTCCTTTGTGTGCTACTTTTGATTCATTATAAATAAATTTTGTCCAGATGTTTTTGAGGAAAATTTTTAAATGATAGTAATTGCATCGACAGAACTCTAAATAGTTCTAAAGCAAAATGAATTCTAAATATTCTTAAGTTACATTTGAAAAGCTTTTTTTTTCTTTCTTTCTTTTCCTTGACAATATCACGAAATAATTGTCTTTCTTTCGTGAATAAAATTTTCAGCAATTAATGTTGAATTTTTGAAAGCTATTCTCATTTCTCTTTTATTGTTTCTTTCTTCTTTTTATGAATACAAAACATATTCAATTATTGATGACTTCTTACCTATTTTTTATCTTTTTGTAGTTTTAGAAAACCGAAATTTGGCTTATAAAACTTCAGTATTGGAAATATACTTTTAAAGATATGTTATATTGATAGGTAAAACATAAAAGAATTATTATACTTTATCGGATATGTAATATCGCAAATTTACAGAAAATATTATTTTGTGACTGAAGTAATATTAATAACTTCAAAATGCAATGAATAAGAAAATATAAAAAAATTAAGATCCTATCTCAAAAGCTAAATTTATTATAACTTATCATAATATTGATTTATACTAAAACATTAAATAAAAAATATAGAAACCCATAAGTGATGAGGATAACTTACCTCATTATTGCCCTCCCCACTTTTTTAATTATGAAGAGAAAAATTATAACATGCAACAAAAATTTGTAGGTTTGATCTAACATGACATGAGAGGTATATCTGCGCACATTTTTGGGGATTAAAATAAATGTCTACGCGGGGGAAAGAAAATTAAAATTCAATCTTAAAGGTTTGATTAATGACAGTGTATTATTATTTGTAATGTACCTTTAGTTACAAAGCTATTTCGTTTAAGCAGACCATTTTAAAATGAAAATATTTAAATATGTATTTTTTATGATGTTATATCAGGTCATCCACCCACATGCTTTGCATTAATAGTTCTCTTAATATACACAAAGAAATCGAAAAGTTTTAATAATCAATTTTGGAACGTTTAACTTTAACACGGAGCTTCACAGAGTCCAAATATTGTTTAGAAAAATTAAAGGAACAACTATAAAAAATACTTTATATGAAGTATATTAAGGGGGTCCAGGACACAAAAATCTTGAAATTTTCTTACAATTTTTTATTACATTAAAACTTTCTCTGTTTTTTTCTGCTTAAAATGAAGTTTAAATCATCTTCCTATCTTAATTGGAACAGGAAATATTCATTTTTAAGTTTTGGTTTGTTTTCAAAATCTAGCTTTCAAGCAATGGTTGTCATGAAAACGACATTTTGCGAAAATGCGTTTTTCTTCATGATGGGTTTTTCATCATTTATCGCATTTAAATTGTTATAACTCAAGAACCGTTAAAGATAAATGGTTCAAACTTGAAACATGTCTTTTTCAATTATTTTACTTGTTTTTTGATTCAGAAAATTTGAAAAAAATATTTACTTTTGAAAATATGATTTTTTTTAAAGTTATGTCATTTTTTTTTTCAAATTTTTACTTTAAATATTTTTAATTTTTATTTAAATTAATGTTTTTTAAAATGCTGAATCTAAATTAAAACTTATATATTTCTGTTTATTTAAATGAAAAAAAAATTAAATTCTACAAATAATAGTTCGAGTTATAACGATTTTAAAAACCACCCCACTTTTTTATTAAAATTAAAATTTTAAATAAAAAAAAATTAAAAGAAATTAAAAGAAAAAAAAAAGGTGAACTATACAAACTAGTACAAAAATACTATCTTTTATACATACTTATGAATTTGGATATTTTAAAAACGACCGATAAACAATAATTGTAATAATACTTACAAAATATCTCTGAATCCAAATTCTAACTTTCCGTAGACCATGTCCACCTCAAGCTTATATTTCAAATATCGTTCTTATTTAAACATTTTTTTACAAAAAGATGCATACGCTATTAGGAAAAGAAATAAATTCAAATCATGTTTTACCTTTTAACTAACTGTATTGATAATGTTTCAGAAAAAGAGAAAACATTATGACAGTTATATAATGATTATGTACAATAGTATAATGAAAATAAAAATAGAATACAAAAAGGAAAATCAACAAATAAATTGTGACCATTTAAATCTATCAAGAATTAGCTTAGAGGCGACAATATTTTATTTAAATGCTCAGTCGAAGATATCTCTAACAATTGTGAAAAAGATCAATTAAACCTGTTTCTTAAACTTTATTGACATATTGTCAGTCTAATAATCTGATAAGTTTCGCTTTAAAATCTTTTGTAAGTCTCTTTCTCTCTCCTTTTTTTTTTCTTTGTTTGAGTGTGAAAGAGGGAGAGGTAGAGTTATAACCTGAAGACTTAATATTAATAACTTCGAAATGTAACGAATAATAATTAAAAAAAAAAATGTAAAAAATCTAGAGCCTCTGTAAAAAGCTAAATTGGTTATAACTTTTCATAAAATAGATTTATACGAAATCGTTAATTCAAAAATATGTATATACGCATAAACGGTAATGGTTCAATTCTTTGTACAACCACAATCGTCCTCCGGACATCGTACAATGCTTCCACAAATATTATAGATGCCCAATCCCATGCGAAGTATCTACTGGATATCTTGCAGATATGGAGATCAAATTATCCAATTTCAATTTCCTTAGAAAATCCCACGGATTTTATTATCTGGCGCACGTGCGCATTAAAAATATTCCTTCGTTTATTTTTATATTACTTTATCCTCTAATTTTCAAAGAAATGCTATAAAAAGTTATCCGTAGGACAACTATAGCGATGACATTTTGACAGCCAAAGGATAATCTGTGTCTGTCTATGTAGCGCAATTAAAATAATCAACAGGTAACAAGGTTATCCTTAATATGATATCCTTTAAATATATTTAGTATGTCAGTGTGCTGTAGAGGTCTGCACGGGCCCGGGCTTGGCCCGAGGCCCGTAACCGGCCCGGCCCGCGGGCCGGGCCGGCGGAATGGAGGAGAATTTTCAAACGGGCCGGGCCGGCAGAATTAGGACAATTTTTTCAACGGGCCGGGCCGGCAAAAAAATTGAACGGGCCTGAAGGGCCGGGCCCGGCCGATAAAAAAAATTAATCGGGCCTATCGGCCCGATATAAGAATTTGAGAGGAGCAGATAAAATACGAGGTCATTTCCAATGAATATGACTTTTTCGAGAAGTATAAATGTGCGTTACGAGCCGATGCGAGTTTAACAACAACAATACAGAAATGTAACATGTCCATCGTAGAGATCGGCATCGTACAGTTACATGATGCCTGATCCCGGGTTTAATTTTTTTCGGCAGACTTGTGCCGGGACGGAACTGGTCTTAATCGTTCACAGGATGTGTAGGACAGGCATTATGTTTTGTAAAAGTATTAATAGCGATAATGAACTTCTGTTAACAGTATCTTTGGAAATGTACCTTAAGGTGGTTCTCATATTTACTGCTGAACAATGCGAAACTCTCAGACACATTTCCTGACTCATTTTTAACTATAAAGGCATAAAATTGACAGGCTGAGTATTGAAGGCAATTGGGATCAAATAGCGTTTCCATTTTTCATAAATTACGTACAGAGATAACAGAGACTCTTGTCACGTGACTGTACGTTTTCTCCTTTCCTGTGCTATCTCTTCCGGAAATTCGATTCAAAACGCTAACTTTGGCAGTATTTTCTGAAAGATATATTACTTTTATCTAAAAAAAAACGGCATTTACATGGTTTCTGAATAAGAATACCTGCCAATCTCATGCGTTTCCGAAAAGAAATGAATTCATAAATGTATCAAAATGTAGCTCCTTTGGATTTGAGAAAAGCCTTAAAAATGACAGAAATATTTTCACAAATCTACCTTTTATTATAAGCTTCAAAAGTTATCATGTTTTTTAACCCTTTATTCTAAACTACAATAATCTTTTAATGAACCCTTATTTAAATTTTGAAACGTCTGTAGAGACGTTGACTAAAACATACTGTAAGTAATCGTTAACGTTTACTATTGTGTGTTTTCTATTTTGCGAACACATAGTAATTTAAAATATACTGTAAAATGTTCCCATAAATATGCATGTAGTATTCATTAAAAGAATCTTAATTGTATGTCGAGAAAAAACGGAATTTTTTGTAGACATTTAGTCGGACCGGGCCGGGCCTGTTTTCACTGATTTTTGTACGGGCCGGGCCGAGAACGGTAAAAATGTAAACGGGCCGGGCCGGGCCCGGGCCGAACTTTCAATTTTTACACCGGGCCGGGCCGGGCCAAAATAGCTTTCCTTCGGGCCGGGCCGGGCCCGGGCCCGGGCCTGGAAATTCCGGCCCGTGCAGACCTCTAGTGTGCTGTCTGGGTACTTCTGGGGTTATTATCCTTTCTTATTTTTAATGTGGGAAAACTAATATATATAGCAAAAAATTTTGGGAATTGATAATGCGCGTCCAGAGAACAATAACTGTATAAGCGTTTGGAGATATTTTTAAAATCCTATTACATTGATTAAAAAAACCAAAAACAGTTGAATACAATTTAAGACCAATATCAGACGGCGTCTTTTTTGCTGCTTTTTTGCTTAAGTATTATCCATTCACAATGCTAGCATTGTGAATGGATCCGTAGCATTGTGAATGGATAATACTTAAGCAAAAAAGCAGCAAAAAAGACGCCCGTCTGACATTGGTCTAAATTAAAAAGTTCGTTTAGCGATAGTGTATTATTGTATTACTATATGTAATGTTTCGTTAGATAAAAGCTATTTCGTTTAGACAAACCACTTTAAAAACAAAAGATTAGTATAAATACCTCAGAACCTCTTTTATCCGAAATTTATTTTTAAATATTAATGATGTGAATTATCACACTGCTAACAAAGCGTAAACCAACTTAGTGAAAAATGTCCAAGCCGGGAATCGAACCCGGGTGCCTGGAATAGACCTCCAGTGCTCTACCACCAAACCACAAGGACGATGCCCAGCTTGGCATTTCTCACATATATAAGTCGGTAAATGTTAGCAGTGTGATAATTCACATCATTAATATTCAATAATTTCAAGCGTAATTTCACTGCTGAAATGTAGTTGAAAAATTAATTAAAAATTGTATATTCACCGATGCTTGGTTTATTTGCGTCTCATGTTACGCCGCTAGAATGTGTGCTCATGAAGACTTCTCCATCTTGTGCTGCGGTAGCAGCCTTACCGACTTATATATGTGAGAAATGGCAAGCTGGACATCGTCCTTGTGGTTTAGAGGTAGAGCGCTGGAGATCTATTCCAGGGACCCGGGTTCGATTCCCGGCTTGGACTTTTTCCACTAAGTTGGTTTACGCTTTGTTAGCAGTGTGATAATTCACATCATTAATATCCAATAATTTCAAGCGTAATTTCACTGCTGAAATGTAGTTGAAAAATTAATTAAAAATTTATTTTTAAAGCTTCTTTTTTTTTGCTTTACTATTACATTCATTGTGTACAAAATCCAATTTTGAAAGCTTTTCTTTTAACTATCATATTCCGTGTGTGCAAGCGGCCCTTTCCAAACTACGAGTACATATAAATATTTTCGATGCTCTTTCTTAGAGTTCCTTTGAATTTAACTTGAGCTCCGGTAACCTGTGGAGTTTAACGAAGAAAACGAACGAATTGGCAACTCTGAAGCTTTTGAAAATTTTACAAAAGGTTTGGCATGGCTGGAGCAACAAAAAGACTGTGACACTGGAGAGTTAATAATTTAAAAAAACTCCCTGCAAACCAAAGGCAATTGAAACTGCGACAAACAAAACACTTTTTCAAACCCTTGTGATATATGTAAAAGGTGTTTAATTTCAAAATTCAGGTAATTTATTCTTGTTTCTATTTTGCTATTGCTTTATTTTTATTAAACACTTGTTACCATAATAAGAAATATTGCACATATTTATTTCTCTTTAATCTTAAAATTAAAGTATTCTCGATTATCCGAAAATTTCGATTTTGCGAAAGATGTTCGGACCCATTTACATCGGATAATCGAGGTTCTACTGTATCTATATAAATATTATGCGATATTGCGTATTCCGCCTCCATGCCCTCAAAGCAATAGTTATTTTAAAGTCTAAAAATAAATAAATAAATAAAAAGCAATTTAACAAATTACAACGACCATTTGGAAAATGATTTTTTCAAAGACTAAAATTTAAAACATAAAAAATCGCACGGTGTTGATCACATACATTACGTACGCCATGAATTAAACATTAACATTCCTGAGCTCATCATGAACAAATTTTAAAAGAAATTTCAGTTTTACAATTTTTGGTACTGTAAATTTTTTAACTTCTACGGAGCTGGTCATACATTACGTATGCCATGGATTAAACATTAATATTCCTGACCAATTTTAAATGAAATTTCATATTTAAACTTCTAAACATCCCACAATATTACTTTTCAATATTCTTTTACTTTTAAATGCAATTTGTTTAAAAGCTGTATCTCAATTTGTTTCTGAGTTATTATACTTTTTTTGTAGTTTTTATTACTTTTTTTGGCATAGTGGCAACAGAAATATCCATCTCTGTTGAAAGTAAAGGGAAAATACAGATTACTGTATAGACCAATCAGAAAACGAATAGAATGCGAGATTCAACTAATAAAACGCTTCAGATATGTTTTTGATTTCTTACCCTGACCGAGGGCAATAACCATTTTCCCAAATGGTTAATAAATAAATAAAATTATAATGATTAACTTTAAAAGGGAACTTCACTGAGTCCATGTAAATACAACAGTAGAATTTTCCTTACTTTCAAAAGAATGCAACTTCGCTAAAATACGATTCTGTATGAAAGCCCTATTGACAGTCAACATATTCTTATTCCAAATTTTTTATTTTTGGTTTATATTTGAAAAATCTATTATCTCAGAAGAAACACCGTCAGTTTTTTTTTTTAATACTGTGCGAAATTTAAATAAAAATAAACATATACATAAAAAGGCTATTCAAACAACAATAGTTTATACATAATTATGATTTTAGATATTTTAAATGTGATAATGTTTTAGAGAAGAGAAAAATTACTATTGTTATGAGCTGTTCACAGGGCCGAAACTAAGGGGGGGGGCAGAGGGGGCATGTGCCCCCGGAATCAGAACGAAGGGGCGCCAAATGAAGGATAATACCATTGGAATGGATCATTTTATGACATTTTTTTTTGCAAAAAAAAAAAAAAAAATTATGGCCATTTTTTTTCCCTCCCATTCTGACCAGAAAATCAGTGTTCTAGCTTTTTCGACTGCTCTTTCATCTTCACTTAACACTTCATTTATAATAACTGTTTCATAATAATAGTAGCTATCAGTCCATCAGAAGAAAATAACACCGTTAAAGCGGAAACTCGGTTAAGCAGGACTCGTATAATCGGGACTCTACTGTATATTTCATTTTAAAAATGATCTTTAGAATATTTTTGTTGGTGTTCAGAGGGGAGTCATGACCCCCGTGTCCTCCCTCTTCCCTCCGGATCCAATTGGATCCGCCATTGTAGATTACGTATTTCATGATTACATATTTTAATTTTTAAAATAAGTCGGCTATTACAAAATTAGTAAAATTTTCTTTGCAAAATACTTTGCGGAAGAGGAGGAGGGGGGGGGGGGGCAAAATCTATGCTTGCCCCGGGTGCAAAAAAGGCTAGTTTCGACCCTGGCTGTTCATACACAATATAGTAAGTGAAAATACGAATAAAATAAAGGAAAAGCAATAGATAAATTATAGCAATTTATATCTTGTCAAGAATTAGTCTAGAAGTGTCTTTATTTACTCTCTTTTATTTAACTGAACTTGACTTTTGTGTGCAAAGATGGAATTTTTCAATCGATTTTTAACCCACTTACTGATATGCTAGCATTATACAAGTTATACTACAAAGATGTGTTTCCGGTGACACTACAACCTTTTAATATTTTTAAAACTTAATTATAAATTAATATTTTAATTCTTAGGCATTTTCCGTTAGTCCGTCACAGGTGATAATCGCCCTGAAAAAGTGTACTTTTATTTCAGAGAATTAGGAATTCAAGAACATCGTTGCGTTTTGTTTCAAGGAGAGAAAAATTATAAGAAAATGAACTGCCTGAAAAACATCTTTTTATATTATTACGACAACAACAATAAAATAGTAAAAAATTATGTAGAATTTCAAAAAACACTCTTAGAAAATGTAAATGACATCAAATTATAAAGAGAGAGTTGCATTTAAATGTATAAATGAAAACCGATGACTAATAAAAATACTAGAAGAAATTCTGAATAATATTGTTCAATGGAAGTAATATTAAACTTTTCCTAAAGGAATATTATATATTTGACTAGGATAAAATATAATTTTAAAATATACAAATGCACTACTTGTTTGACCGTCCTTGATTAGCAAACCTTCCATTTAGATCGTGAGCTTTTGAATACTTCAGTATTTGATGAAAATTAAAACATAAAAAGGTGGGGAATTTTCCTTACCTGAATTAGATATGGGTGGCCTGACCGGTTCTTAGCAATTTAAAAATACATTTAGCAATATCGTATAGTCTGCTGAAAAGTGGCATGTATGGCATCCCTATTATAGATAACTGATACTGTAGTCAGAGTAATATCGTAATCGAGATACCGTTCATTTTGATTTACACCGAACTATGCGATGTTACTAAGCGCATTTTTAAACCGCAAGCAACTTATTAAGTCATGCATACCTCTTTCGGGTAATCAAGAAGAATATCAGAATATCTCTCGCTCAAATTTCATCTTCACATACAATGCAGCAAGCAATTAAGACTGTAACTTTCAATATAACGACCGTTTCCAAATTTTCTCCCAAATTTTGGTTGATATTGCTTAAATGCATAAAAAGCTTATGAATGTTTTAAAACTTTCTTCTTTTATTTTTCATTTTTTAAACCTTTATTAAAAATTTAAAATTAGCGGCAACTTAAAAATGAAAAGATTTTCTAAATACATCCTGGGGATCTTCCACAACCGAATTTATTGAACAGCTATCTTATCTAAAGTACTTTTATGGGTGGGGGAATATTCTGAAAATGAAGTATTTAAGCACATACTTCGGTCAACTACTATATAAAACTTCAGAAGTGAATTATGATTGGTCTATCTTTTTTACTTTCTGTACACTAAGGAAAGTATTGTAATAATGATTTGTATGTGTGTGTGTTAACACAATAACCCCTAAACGGCACTCAAGGTTCCATTTGACGAATATGTTATAAACCACTGTCGCAGAAACTGTATAGAGTTCCGTAAAAATCGGAAGACGAATTGGGTATTTAGTCCATTTTTAAACCATTTTCAAACATTTTACAACCGATTCTATAACAAAGATAAACAGATAAACAAGTAAATCTAAAAGAATATAAATGATAGAGATATTGCGGCAATCTAATCAAACATTAATGGCACTGAGGTAACGTTTCCAGTAAGTGCATTGTTTTTGAATCCAGATGATTCTATTGGGTCAAAAATTTATAATATTTCTTTTTGTTCGTTATTCTGGAACGCATTGTACCGCGTACACCAATTGAGATCTTTTCATTAGGGAAAATATCATCATCAACAACAATGAAAATAAAAACACAAGAGTTTTTAGAAAAGAGTAGTGAAGAACTTGTAATCTCGAGCTGTTATGGAAGAGGTAATTTTTTCTTATCACATAATTAATAAAAACGCCGTTACTGAGGTTACAGCCATGCAAAAAAAAAAAAAAAAAAAAAAAAAAAAAAAAAAAAAAAAAAAAAAAAGAAAAGAAAAGAAAAAAAATATTCGTACTAACTCTGCAACAAATTATTGTAGAACGGAAATAAAGCCTACTTTTAAATAATGTATATAAATTTTCCTTAGAGGATCATCTACATATCAAAACAAACCCAAACTTTGTTTTTCAATAGCAATACCCAAGTTTGACACCAGAAATAAATTCTATATCCTTCAATTAGCCTAAATACAAATTGTCATGAAATTCGTACGATTAGTTTTAAAGGAATTAATTATATCAAAATGACCCTATATTAGGAGCTGTACCCAAATTGAAGTTCGGTACTCGATTATTGAAATGCTACAGAATGACTAACACTTCTTATTAATGCATTATTTCTTGCAAATATGATAATTTTACTCACGTACTAATGTCACGAACTAATTGCCAGCCCAAATGTTTCAATAAAATGAGTAATATATATATTTCTTTCAAATTATGCTCTTCTGCACCTCATAGATGGCCATTTAAACCATCATTTTGATGAAGAAAAATTTGAAATTTTGAATTCGCGTAAAGAAGGATACAATAAATATAAACCTTATCAAAAAATTGTAGGTTTCAATTCATATATATATATTTAAATATTAATTTATGATTTTTAAGATTACTAATGTAATGTATTTATGTTTGGGTTTTTTAATATTATAATCACACAAAAAATTATCACATCAGAATTATAATTTCAGGAGATATTAATAAAAATATGAAAAATGCAATTTAACATAAGAAGCTGTAAAATTTGACTGTTTATAGTTCAAAACTTATCATACAAATGACTTGAAATTTAGTGTCTATGCATAATTTGAACAGAAGATTTAAATTATTTTGTCAAAATAGGGTGTTGTTATTGAAAAAAAAGCTTGGGCTGATTTTGATATGTATATGGTCCGCCAAGCAAATCTTACACACATTATTTAAAAGTAGCCTTTATTTCCAAGTCGTTTGGTACCAGTAAATTTCTTTTATGACATTTTTTTGCAGATTTAGTAGGTGGTATTTACTTCTTTTCGCCACAACTGTACATACTAGAACTTTACACGTAATTCTTAATAATTAAAAAAATAATAATTTGGCATGCCGTATATTCCGGCGAAAAGCGTGCACTTACGATTTGAGACATATACAAAAACTTTAAAACAGCTTTAGTATTTTTAGGTATATTAGCCGTTAATTTAAAATGTATATTTTAATCTATCTTATTTTTCATTTATTTTATTATTTTAGTCGCATTTTAAGTAAAACAGTGAGCTTCTAAAAGGTCATGCTATATATTTTATGATTGTGTCAAGGTGAAATATTGCATTTCGTTGTACGCGCACCTCCAAGTTCCGAGCTCCCCCTTTTTTTAAATGAGGTATGAAGTAATAAAATATAATAAAGAGCATAAGCATAAAGAAAATAAGCAAATTCAAAATGAGGACATAGGGTGTTTGTTTGAATCCCCACAAAGCATTTAGAATCGTACTTTCATTTATTCAGATAATAACGTCTTCTTCTCTTTTTCGTTAATATTAAGAATCTTAATTCTTATGCTTAATTTTTATACTTTCATTTTTATACATGGCGAATAACGCGCACCTGTAAAATATGAACCTTTTTCTTCTTTCAAAAATGCGCCTTATACCAGGAAAGACATGATAATACATAAGAATGTAAATATATTTTTTGTAAACTTTCATGGCTTTAGCTTCCCACTACAACAGCCTTTCTCCAAGAACAGAAGTTCATTATAATGTGCGTCGATTATATTTTTTTTTATTGATTTCTTTTTAAGAAACACGATATTAATTATTTAAATGAATTTTTGTTCAAGTATGTTTTATTTGATAGGGGGAAAAAAAAAGGCTTATTGCAAAAAAGTGATTAATTCTTGAAAGGTGTTGTGATAATTCCTATTAAAGGTAACATAAGCAGCTTTCAGGATCTGCTTTAATCGTACTTTCATAACATATTTCTCAAGTTTCAATGTCTTATAGATATCTCAGAACTACCTGTTAATATAGACGTTAGAAAAAAAGTAATATCCCCTATACAATCTTTTTATTTAAATTATTCAATCATTTTTTAATTATAAAGATATTTATTTTGTATTGTACTCATTATTAAGCCTTTTAATTTAAAGTCTTTAAATCTACGAGAAAAATACTCCTTATGAAGTAAATTGACTAAATCCTCCAGATTTTGCTAAATTTTTTCTATAAGGCATATTGTATTCTTTAAGACTTACTGTGTATACACATCATTAATTTTTATTTCATATTTTTTATTATCATATAATATCTAAGAAATACATAAGAATACACAATAAAACAATAGTCCTTAAAACACGTATTTATAAGTTTTTAAACAGCTTTTTTAAGATTTAAAATGCTTCATTACAAACTTTGAAAAAAAAAAAAAATTCTTTGAAGAAAGAAAAGATTTTTACCAAATAAAATTGATTATAAGTTTACTAAATCTATGGTATAAGACCTATTTGAGGAAGTATAATAACATTTTCAAATTTTATTATCATGGAATATCTAAGAACATATCATAATGCACTATATAACAATTAATATTCCTTAGAAGTTACTTGTTTAAAATATTCTTTAGGTTAAAAAAAATTGAATTTGTTTTAAAACCTTTTTAATTTCCAAGGGAAAATAACTCATTAAGGAAATTTGGCTAAATTCTTCAAATACTAGGGAAAAGTCTCTTTGGGAGATTCTCAAAAGGTGGGATCATTAAACGTTAACTATATGTAATTTTTAAAATTTTCAAATTTAAGGCCAAATTTTTTTAATAGTATAGTATTTTGTCTATAAATATAATATATAAATATTTTAATAGTATGTCTACAAAATTATACACAAATATTAAAAGACAGCAACTATTCTGGAAAATTAATGATTAAAGCATTTAATTAGCAATTGTGTACGTTACAAATTTTGGACATTTGCAGATTTTGGACTTAAAGATTTTGGACGTTGCTCTTAGTATTTAAAAAATTCTTAAGACTAAGAATGTAGTAAATGTGTCTGTATACACATATATATGCATAATTAACTTTTGGTTATCCAGTAATAATAATAATAAAATCAAATGCTTTGTTACGTACGTTACTTTCGGACATAACAAAATACAGAAAAATTCTTTATAGAAAAGTCCTTCTACCTTCAAAAAAGCAATAAATCAGCCTGCCATCTCTTAACGAAATTATCAAAAAAATCATCCGTTTCCTTTATGCATTCGTTGTTTACCATTAGAACCACCTGGAAGAAAGTTAAAACTCTTTTTCTTGGTGGTACATTGGAGCAGTTAACGTTATGAATGTCCGAAATTGGCCTCTTTAGCATAAAATAATAAAATTTTCAGATATTTATACAAAGCTTTTACAATAAATTATGTCATTTTCTATCTCTGAATAGAATTAAGAACTCAGTGTTAAAAAAAAAAAAAAGTCAATGATAATTAAAGTTATGTTTGAAAGGCTTAAAGTTATGACTTGTGTCCAGTGCCCACCTTTTGAGAATCTCCCTTTCCAGAAACTTTATTGCATTTTATAGATTTCATTTTCATAATACAGCTAAAGAACTACACATCAGAATGCGCAAAAGAGAAAATAATATTTATTAAAAACCCTTTTCATTAAATTGCGTAAACGTAGTTTATTGCAAAAATATTTAATTTATATTGCGCACGTTTTTAACGTTTTTAATTTACAAAAAACTATAATTTCCCAGGTTCCGAATTCCCCTCGCTAATGCTAAGTCTATGGGCGTAGAAAGCATTCGTATATTTAAAATATCTCCTGTGGAAATTAGTATTTTTAACTCCTTTTTTCTATGTACTCGTCTTAAAGAAAGGTTTTTTTTTTTTTTCTTAGTTTTCAAAATATTTCTAAAATCTAAGCTTAATTTAATATTTTATGTGTTAAAAGCTGAAGAACGGGCGGTAAGATTTTATCACTTCATATAAAATTAAGTATTTATTTCAGAAATATTTTGAGAACGAAGGGAAAAAAAAAAGAGACATCCTTTAAGAAGAATACATAGGCGAAAAAAGTGAAAAATATTAATTTTCCGAGGAGATATTATAAATATACGAATGCCTCAAACAATCATAGATTAATATTACTGAGGGGAATCTGAGTGATTAGCAGCCTTAACGAAAATTAGCTAAAGTACAGCTTTAGCGAAAATGTAATGTATACACGAATGAAAGCATAATTACACTGAAAACAATGAAGTACTAAAAAAGGAGTAAATCGATGTACTCATATCGAATTGAGTCTTTTTGAATAAAAATTGAATATGCTTTCTGAATTTTGAAAAATAACATGTTATCAAATCCAAACAAAACAATAATTTTGTATTCTGTAATAGTTTATTTCATTTATGGCGGTGTAAATGATGATTATTAATGTAAATATTAAATTATACACAGTATTTTAAAATAATTTAAAAGTGCTTTGGAAATAATGCTTTTGTCATAAAAATATTCGATTTGAGTATCTTGTTAATAATTTTGCTATTTTTCTTAGTAAATAATCAATTAAACTTTTTTTGTTAATAACTTTGAACGAGAAACCTATGTCAGTACATTTTAACTTTAATTTTTAGGTTTGGGGGGGGGGGGATACATAACTATTCATATTTTAACACAACCATGGAATCAAAAATGAGTACATGTGTTTTTCAATTTTGAGTATACGTTTAGATCAGCTATTTTGAGTATTTGACGTATTTAAAATTGAGTACTTTTACTCAGTTTTGAATACCCATTTTTTTTTCGGTGTAAATCTCTTTTGAGATACTAGTGATTCCGAAAAAGGCTGCTTTATCTTTCGAAATCTCATAAACAAATAAATTTTCGAAATTTAAAGAAAAATTCATAAAAACAAAGTTTCTTTTTTATTCCAATATTCTTCGAAAATATTTACGAGTAGTTTTAAAAGTATATTAATCCGTTTTCCTAATCCGGTATATAATTTTTCGGATGTTATGAAATTTTAAGAGAATATTTTCATTTTCAAGAAACACGTTTAAAAGGCAAACTTGATAAGTTAACATTACTAACATTAACATTAAAATTAATATTATTTTGTCACTATTGCAGGGATAAATTTAATTACGCGACTGAAAATGTTACTTGAAAACTGATAGCACCCGATAAAATCGATATTTTGGTTTGAGAAAACTGAATAATGTACTGTTAAAGCTACTTGGAAACGTTTTCGAAAATTACGGGTATGAAAGGAGACTGATTTTATAAATCTTTTTTTAATTCTCTAAAATCTATTGGTAGCTGAAATTTTTTGTAAAGATAAAGGAACGATTTTCAGAATTGTGGGTGACTCGGAAAAAGTTATATTATATTTTACTTTTCTGTTGTATTATATTTTAATAGATAATTAAGTATTTCTCTGTTTTTATAGTTTTTAAATTAACATTAATTCACATTAAAGAAAAACGTATGCCCCTTTTAAGGCCCATATTATTGTTTGTACAACATTATTATCGTTGTAGTACATCACAAGTTTTCAGTTCCTGGAATATTAAAAAACTAAATGTCGTAATGTACGACGAAACAATATATTTTTTCTTAATAGAATTTTTAATAATTTTTTAAAGGTTTGCTGAAACTTCTTAAAAATGTTTATTAAATGTTGTAACTAATGTTTTTTATTCAAAGAAATTTTACTTAAAAAAATAAATAAAAGAAAAACTGTTTGTCAATAAATAATTTTTAAATTATGTGCATAAGTTACTAATAATTGTGATTAAAGAAATCATAAAGTTATACATCTAATCCATTATGATTATGTATTATTGTCGTAATATGCTTCACGAGTTTCATTATCGAAGAATAGAATATCTAGCTGCTAGTTAGATTATACAAGGAAACAATTTCTCCTAAATTTCATTACAAGCACACTTTTAAATGTTATATTTTGAAACTTACAGATTATTTTCATTAAGAGAAACGTCAATGCTTTTGTAAGGATTTATAATGTTTTTCATCATTATCAATGCATACTTCTGAATATTTATTGTTATACTATGCTTAATAACTAAGTATCAAAATACAAAATGAGACACAATTTTTCTTCCAACTTCCAACAATTGTTTTTTTAAATTTTTATTAAAACCTTTTTTAGATATTTGATGATATCAAATAAAAACTGTATTTCATGCTGACAATGTTTTATTAAAAAAGTAATTTACCCTTTGAAAAAAAAACAAAATAATAATGATGATTGTTATTAAAATGGGTCCACTCTGCAAAACTGACTAATTACATGATTAATTTTGTGTAGTCTAAAAAGTAATACTTCAAAAGTTTCACGCTTATAGAAAATCTTAAACTTTAAAATAGATGCATTGTGAAAAAAGTTTATTTTCCGAAAAAATGCCAAATAATAAATAAATAAATATATAAACTTACAATTATAATTCAGGCTTTATTTTTTTTCAGAAATTAAATTAGAGTTATAAATTTATTAACATTTTTGTGTTCGAGAAATTTCAATCCTTTTTAGAAAGAAAGAGCGGCGGAAGGGAGGGTTGGGGGTTGCTCAAAGAAATTAACTCTTGAGTGTTTTTATTCAAGCTGCAGCTTAGAAAGACAAATAGAAAAAAGAAAGCCATCTCATTAACACTTTTAACTATTTTGGAAATCTCAAAAAAGAAAATATAGTATCATAGTTACAACTCGATAAGTGTTTTGAATTTGAGACAAAAATATCGCATTTTAAAATTTTTGTTATTTCTTAAATTTTTAGTTTTTAAAAAGGAAGAATATTTTTTGATCTGATTAAAAATAATAATTATCATAGCAAAATATTATTATTTTTAAAATTGTTACAAGCGTTTAAAAAAAAAAAGATATATGACAAAAGTTTATGTTAGTGGTTCAAGATTTTAAGAATTCTCAGTGAATTGAACAACATAACGTCGTTCATGTGCTCGATGGATAAATAATTTCCTATCTACACAGTATATCAAAGGTAAAAATAGTTTTAGAGTAGCGTAGCGTAATCCAGTGTAAATACGTCCCAAATTATTTTCTGTAAATTATAAATTGAAAAATTCTTTTCAGTAAATTTATATTCATTTATACTCAAGTTATAGCACGAACAGACAAATAGGCAAAAGGAAATAATTTCATTAACGCTTTTTGAGTATTTGGAAATGTTAAAAAAGAAAATTCAGTATCATAGATAGTTAAAACTCGAAGTGTTTAGATTTAGAATATAAATACCTCATTAACAAAAATTTTGTTGCTTCTTAAATTTTTAGTTTTTAAAAATGAAGAATATTTTTCGATTTCTGATAAAAATGATAATTATCATAGCAAAATATTAATAATAATAATAAATAAAATGTTCTTTATAAACACTTTTTTTCTTCTTTTTAATGATTAAATTTTATATTAGAGATTCAAGATAAAAAGACAATGTTAAAAAATACAATTAAGAAAAAATATGTTGTTTCATCGTACATTATGACATTTAGTTTTTGAATATTCTGAGAACTTGAAACTTATAATGTTTTATAAACAATATGGGGCTTAAAAGGTGCTTACTTTTTCCCTTAATAGAAATTATTATTAATTTGAACACTGTAAAAACACACCAGTGAATTGGAAACCGTAACGTAGTTCTTTTACCCGATAAAAAGATAATAGTTTCTTGGTTTAGAAAGTATATCAAAGGAAAAACTAGTTTTACAGTAATGTAACGTAATCCAGGGTGGATACGGCCAAAATTATCTTCTGTTAAATGTAACTTGAAAAATTCTTTATCATGATATAATTATGGAATTTTCATTTTCATTTAAATAAATTGAGATTTTTTTATTTTAGCTGACAGAATTTAATAAAAGTTTTGATTTCGCGTATTTTAAAAGAATTGTCATCTTGAAATTATAATATTTAAAACTTTTACCTTTAATTTATTGTTATCTCATTAAGGATCTCACTTAATATTTAACTTAATCATGTTTATTCAGCCTAAATATAAAATTTAATGCTAGAGAAAATTAATTTAATAATTTAAAAAATACATAATAAAATTATATTAAAATCGGAATATTTTTATGGAATAAATCTTACACACTGAGATTGAAACTCTGTCTGAATTTTAGCACATTAGTTTCTTTCAGAGTCTATTAACTGTGTGAATAATCACCACAGCATGCTTAAAAAATTTGATTGTAACACAATTAAAAATTAGAAAATAAAATAGTCTTGAAATATATTAACATTTCATAATTATATGTAACTATCACAAATATCTGAGATTCATCAAAAATCATTCTCTTTAAGGATATTCAAAGGAATTAAAAATATTACCCTTTTTCATTTTATATGTTTACAAAGGTTTTTAAAATAATCTTTGTAAACATATTAAGAATGAATTAAATTAAAGAATAGATAGATACAGAAACTATTCAACTCAATTAAATGAATGATTCAGTTTCCTTTATTACTTTCTATTATTGGAAAATGAAATTCAATTACCTTATTTATTTTTCAAATTAATTTGAATTGTCACTGATTTACATATTTAGAATAATCATCGTAAACAATTAAAGAATAAATTAAAGAATAGATTAAAACTAGATAAGACTAATAGATAAACAGTTGCGAAAATTTCCTTTTATCACCTTTCCTTTATTGTATTGTATTATTGTAAAATAAAACTGATTTTTTTTTAAGTTTATTAGCAGGATTCCTTTGAATTTTCCTCTGTAATGAATTTATTTCTTATAAAATAATCTTTGTAAACATATGAAGAATGAATTAAATTAACGAATAGATAGATACAAAAATAATTCACCATGAATAAGATTATAAGATTTTAAAAAACAGATAAAATTATTAAAAAAATATATTATTCAATGGGAAAATTGGAATTTTTTATGTTTCTGATATTATGTAGAATTTAAAATAAACTACCCAACGTTGAAAATCTTGAATTATTGAAAATGATCAATCTATCAAAATGTTTTTATATCTTTACAAAAAAGGGCTTTTTTCTTTGAATAATAAAGTGATTAAATGTCTTACTTTTTAACTTTCCAATTTTATTACAAACTAAGAAAAATTACAATTAGTTTAAAAAAGTTATCTCGACCACAGCAAAATTAATTTTATAAAGTTTATATAAATTATCTTAAAAGAGTTAATTTAGCTATATGTATGTCAACATAATTTTTTTAATTATCGTTTCTAAAAGAATAAATGGTGAAATTTCGAATTTCATTCATTCATCAGCATTTTTATTAAAAAATTTTAACTGTATATAAATTTTTAAAATGTATAAATTATTGTAAAAAAGCAATTGAAAAAATACTTATCTTACTTGAACAAATGTGGAAAACTATATTTATTCTAACACTTTAAGATTTTATTAATAAATAAATATTTCAGTATATTTCAACTATTTATTTTTACATATTTAGTAAACTTTAAATATTATTATTGCGAAAGCTTGGTTATAATATGATAAAAATCCTTTTCACGTATTCACAAAGAAAACATAAATTACTACATGCACATTTATTTCATGAAAATATATTTACAATATTTCAATTTATCATTTTTGAAGATAAAGAATTACAAAAAGTACAGGAGGTAACTTTTTCTTTATTTATCTTTTAATTTGTAAATTGCTGCAAATTTCGGCTGCGATGCGTTGGTTGTATAATATCTGGACTTACAATTAACTTAAACATAAAACCAGGCTTTTTCTGTGAAATAAATAAACAAAAAATAAAATACATAATCAATCAAGGGAAATAATAATAATAATAATAATAATAATAAACAAATTTATTGGAATTACTCCCAAAATTACTAACCGTGCCGACGGATTTCATAATGCTATGACCTGTAAATCTGGTTTTTCCTTTGATATACATTCAAAACTAGGAAGCTATTACTTTTTCCACATCGGTATTTTACTATATTGGATGACCAAACGCAATTTTGGGTGAAAAAAAATTGACTTCTCTTGTTTAGAACTTGAGCAAGAGGCATTTAGATATTTTCAATTTAGTAGTTCGAATTTTGGGCTGAATTATATATTTAACTTTGTCTCAAAATCGGACTTTTAGAATTTTATTTTAATGCAAAACGCAAAAAAATATGCTTGTTCTGTTATGATGAAACTATGTTAAATACCAAGGAGGTGGAAATGGGGGAGGGGGGGGGATTTAGTTAGGTAATACACTACTACTATGATTACAGCTATATTGTTTTCTATTTCCTTGTTGACCAGAGTCATAATGCATTTTGAAGATATATTAGTGCATTATACGTTAATTTCTACAAAATTCTTCATTTTTATAAATTTTGAACTGTTCTGTTAATAGCTATGCGAGTAGTTTATGTCTTAAAGACGGTTTTAGTGTTCAACATAAATTTTACAGAATAAAAATATCTTTGTTTGAATTTGCATTTTGATGTTTTGCACAAATGTCAGTTTATTGATATTTTTTTATGTGTTTTGCGTCAAAACCAAATTATTAGGTCCACACAACTTATTATATATACATACATAATTTTTATTTTTACCGCAGCCTATGATATAATGTATACAAAAAGTCAAATTTTTAAATATTTAAAAAATTCTCTCAAACGATATAATCTCATACTCTAATTTATTCATTTAAATTTAAAACTTTATAGTAAATATATGCACTGACCTGCAGACAGAAGTAAGGGGTTTGCGTCCATTGGTTTGCCTAGGAAATGCTGCTGAGGTTGCTGACATAAATATGAAGGTCCTAGTCCATACAACTGGTAATAAGGGGCTGCAGCTAAAGCCGTTCTTGAGGAGTTACTGCCTGGAGGCAGGCAGAAACTTTCGAGTTTCGATTTTGGAGTTAAAATGTCCTCGATCATGAAAGAAGATCGGCGATTAAGTTTTTCTGCGGAGAATGGGTCCAATCCCGGACTGTGAAAGGCATGTCCTTCGGACCTGTAACAGTGCTGTTTTTCAGTCATTGTTTGCTCCCACGCGTCCAGGGTTGGGCGGGAAATTTGGAAATCGTTGGACTTCAGTTTGACTGTTTGATGGTAACAAACAACAAGAAAATTGTAACCAGCAAGTTGCTGATAATATCAGTTGAATTTAAAGTGATAGTCTTCCTATTTCAGATTTCAATGAGTTATACATACCAAAAACAATTTAGATGGGCTTGAGATTGACTTTTTGATGATAATAAGCAAAAAGAAAATTTTAAACATGAAGTTGTTGCTAATGTTAGTGTTGAGTGATATTTCTTTTTATTTCAAATTATAATGAATTATACATTCAAGAAATTACTTTAGATGGGTTTTATGCTGAACGTATGATGATAAAAAACTTGTAAAATTTTATAAAGCAAGTTTTTGTTAATCGTAGTCTACTATGATAACTTCTCGTATTTCTGATTACAAAGGGTAAAAGAAGAAATAAATTGCTGAGATGCTTGAAAATGTCTTTTAATTTGTGATGAATTTTCAGAAAAAGAGTAACTTAGTTAATCTGTTTTGCATGAAAAGTTGTTTTATAGATGACTTGTCAAGAAGAAGTTTTCTTTAGAGCTTGAAGCATCCAAATTAATAAAGTTGATGCAAAATTATTCTTCCACCGTTTAGTTTATTTGTTTCACATAAAAAGCTCTCTTGCAAGGTATTTGTACAGAAGAATTCTCTTTAAGATCTCTTTAGAGCTTGAAATGTCCAAATTAATAAAGTTAATGCAACTATTACTCTTCCAGGGTTTGATTTCTCTCAATGAAATGGTTTATTTTCTCTCATTAAATATGAATATAAATGAACTGCCAGAGCACGCTGCAAAACATCATTTTTCTCTTTCAGAGTTTTAACTTGCAGTAAAAATATATTCTTGTAGGAAAGTCAGACTATCTAGACACTTTTCACCAAGCATGACACATTTTTCTGCACTTCAAATATAACTTCTTTCATATCATTTGGCATTAAAATACACAGTTCTTAAGCTGTTACAACTTTATCTTTTGATTCTTTATGCATTAAATTAAAAATTTGCTAAAATAATTTGTCTAAAGACACCACCTATAAATTAAGGTGCATCTTCAAAAGAAAATGAAATAGTTAAAAAAAAAAAAAATCTTTCGTTATATTTTTAATAAAGAGATGTGTTGATGACAATGCATCAAAACAAGTCACTTAGAAGTTTTCTTTTTATGTTAAATCAATACACCTGAATCTTTTAAACAATTTTCTGTTAAACTTTAAAAAAATCACAGCCTTATCAGGTATTTATTATTTGGATAAGTTGACAGTTTTAATACATTAGTAGAAAAAAGTCAAGTCTCTTTGCTCAGATATATTTAATGCCAATATATATATTTTTTTAATTTTAAGTATTTCTTCTGTTGTAACCAAATTTTTTTCCTTGTTTGTTTTGTTTTTTCTAAATGTAGAAAGACTAAATAAGACCGCAAAATTCCCTGAATTTTAAATAAAGTAAAATAACAAATTAAACTCAAAAATTTAACCTAGGAATTAGCAGGCGTATAAAATGGTTAGATGAATCCATAACTTAGCACATTTACTCCTTCAAATTAGAGCTTTTATAGACGTCTTTCCCATCAATTACTAAAGCAGTCAGTGCCTTTCAATGAAAGCAAACGACCACTTTGCCGGCCGCTTAAGTGAGACCCCTCCCTATTACTACGTCACGAGATCCTTCCAATGAATTTCTAACAAAGGCGGAGCTTCCTCCAGTTTACCAGCCATTCGGGAGAGCAGAATAAGTAGAGTATTCTGGATAACAGACTCGATTAAAGGCGAAAATGAATCTGGGATTTTTCCGGAAAGTGGGATTTTTCATTATTCTTTTTTTTTTCTCCAACAAGGTAATTTGCTGAATATTGGGGTCTTGGGTGGATAGCTTTAATTGGCTTTATCTTCTTTGGGTTTTAGATTTGGAAAGCTCATTTATTACAGCGTGTATCGTCAGATGGAGTTAGGTTTAAGGCGATTTTAAGAAAATTTCTCTCCTCTTTTGCAACTATTATGCCGCCACTCTGTAATACCAAATTGATCAGTTAACAAATTATAAAGATGGAAAAAATGGGTTTTCTTTCTTAAGCTCAATTCAGATTTTTTTTTCCTTCATGAAAAATTGCGAAAATATATATAAAGATAATTATAAAGCTGGCTGTGATGCGAAAATTTTCTAGTGGTTTTGGAAATAGTGCAAAATGTATACTTTAAAGATTATGGATAACACGATTAAGCGGGAAAATGAAGCTGAAAATTTCCGAAAATTGTTTTTTCTTTTCAATAAGGCAATTTGCTGAATATTCAGGTCTTGGACGAATAGCTTTAATTGGCTTTATATTCTTTGGGTTTTAGATTTGAGAAGATCATTTATTATAGTGTATATCGTCAGATGGAGTTAGGTTTAAGGAAATTTTAAGAAAAATTCTCTTCTCTTTTACAGCTATTATATCGCAAATGAAAAAATAATGAGCTTTGTTTCTGATTATTTTTTTCCTTCGTGAAAAATTGTGAAAAAAATAGAAAAATAGTATAGAAGTTAATTTGTATATAGAAATATTTTTTTTTTTTTTTTTTTTTTTTTTTTTACCACATGTTGAAGTAGTTATCCCAGTTACGCAAACCTTATAAAAAAGAAATAAATAACAAACAAAAGAAGTAATATACCGTATTTAAGTCGAAGAATTTTAGACAAAATTTGGGAGTTGTAAATGGGGGTCGACTTATACACGAAAAAGTGAAAAAAAAAAAAAAATCAGATAATCGGCGAATGGGCAAGTCTTTTAAGTAATCACATGAGAGATAAAAGCGGATATTGATCATTTCCTTGTGATTGATAAAAAAGATCAACAATAATGTTCCTGTAATTGTTCTGCATGCATTTTCTCTTGGGACAGAATTTCCTTCAATACATACTTCAATATTCCTTTCAACATTTTAATCACCTTTTTAAAAAGAGTTCAACTTGAGAATGCTTCTAGTTCTAGATATCTGTCTCTTAATAGTCCTACAATACATAGAAGTACTATATTTTAGCAGTCTAAGAAGTTGTTTGCCCTTGTAAATAAGGTGTGACTAGATTTTTGAAAGAATTTTTACTTTTTAAGTATCATTGAATCGATGCGAATAGGTTTCAAAATAGTTTAAGCTTCTCCGGTTTTACATAATTATGCAGTTTTAAAACGTTAAAAAAAAAAGTATAATTAGAAACGTAAAAAAGTTTACTAATTTCATGAAAATTAATTAATTTTTTTATCCTCGATTATAAATCATTTTTTAACGTACTACCAGAAATGTGGTTCGACTTATACACGAAAATTCAATTTTTCTCAAAAGTTTCTTTAAGAATTCGAGGTTCGACTTATACACGAGTATATACGGTATGTAAATATATATCACTTAATAATGATGCTCCATATGACAAGTAATTAACTGCTAAAAATTATTATAGGACGGTTAGGTGGGTAGATGTAAGAGTACGGAGGAGGGTGGCGTTGTCTGGATAATATGCAATGGTTAATTTTTAAAAAATGGGGCATTTCTTTTATAACTACGTTGCTAATACATATTTTATAATGGATGTTGATTCGATACTTTCATATGTATAATGGTGTAGTTATATTTATCTGTTTATCAATTCATATTAAATTTATTCATATTCATCAATATTTAATAAAGTTAACGATTAACTTGTATTTAATTTTTAGTCTACTCAGGACAATATCATATTATTTTCTAATAGTGTACTATCTTAAATGAGAATAAAATACATAATGAGTGTATTTGTTATACCTCATGCTATGACAGTATGGATTTTAATTTGGTATTTTTTTTCCCTCTATCGTTTTTAATCTTGTTTAATTTTGAACTTAATTGGTGTTCAATGGTTGATTTCTTGGTTTTCTGTGTGTGGTAGTCCCAAATTCATATTCTTTAGCTATTTTATGGCTAATATGAAGATAAACCACACACTTTATTTGTGGATCTTTAGGCATTTGGGACCTGAAGATTCTAAGTTCTACAAATATCCATTTTTTTCTGCGCATTTTATTTATTTATTTATTTATTTTTTATGTTTGATGGTAATTTGTATTGATTTTTAATGGTCCTACACACACTACACACACACACGCACACACGTATATATATATATATATATATATATATATATATATACACACACTATATGGCCATTAATGACCGTCAACTTTCAATTTTAGACATTTTTTCGAATATTTAGAAATATACTTGTCAGATTCTTCTGGAATTTCAGGATTTAAAAGAACAGGTATGACCTCATATTTAGCAATGTCGATTTGATAAGGGTGGCAATTAGGGGGCCAACAAAAAATCAAAGAAAAAAAATAATGCTTGAAATCACCCTGTAAAATAAAATGCACGACCGGATCTATCGCTACTGAATATAAATAAAGAGACATTGTGCAATATGTGTATAGGGGCATTCCACATCAAATCAGGCAGTAAAATATCAATATGTAACCCACCATCACAGATTTTAATGAAACTGCGTGTGTTTGCTCTTAGTATTAAGATATGACCACCAGTAATTTTTTTTGCTCCTTGGTGAAATAGTTTCTGAGAAAAAAATTGTCAAAATTTTGAAAAACTGCCGTCAGTTGGCATTCTTGACAGCTCGGTTTTCAAATGTAGCATGTCATATGTATAATCATATTTCAATATCTACTCTACAACTCATCTTCAAATAATTTATGCATAATATTTAGGGTACGCAGCTTATGAAAAAAATATATTGTTACGCTTATAACACTTTTAGTGTGTCTAAAAAAATATTTAAAATTTGAAGCCGTGAATTTTTTATGAAAAATAATGCATTAACAAAAAAAGCATTATCAACAAAAGGCGGTATTTTTATTAAATTTATTTTTTGTGGGAGATATACTTAAAGGTGTCCTTTACCTGATTCTGAAATAAAAATAGTGGGATTTTGGGTGTTTTTGGTAGTATTTCCTATTTAAAAATATTTTGAGGTGCATTTCAAATCAAATCAAGCAGAGTCATTCCATGTCAGTTCCCCTAAGCCATTTAATCACTGTCACAAATTTCAATGAAATTGGGTTTGTTTATAGCTTATTTTAAGACGTAATCACCTTTAATTTTCTTGATCCTAAGTAAAATATTTTTAAGATAAAAAAATATCAAAATTTTGAAAAATTGTTTTAAATTTTTTTAATGACAGTTCGATATTCGAAGACTGCATTTAAAAAAAAAGTTATTTCAATATAAAATCACTAAATAGGTTTCAAATAATGTATATGTGACAAATAATGTAGGCAGATTATTATTTCTTGTTTTTTTATCATGTTTAAACACTAAGAGTAAGAGTGTCTTTTATTTTATGAATTTTTAAAATCAAGAATTTTTGTCAAAAATAATGTGTTAATCAAAAATTTATTATTAACCGAAGGCAGGGTGTTATTGCTTTTTTTAATTGTACGTAAAAATATCTTTTAAATGGTTATAAAATAAAAATAGTGAAAATATGAGAAAAAATTATCAAAGTTTTGGAAAAATGCCACGAGTTGCCATTAATGATTGTTCAATTTTCAAAGGCCTCATTTTATATATAAAATCATATTTCAATAACTAATTAAGAAATCTTCTTCGAATAATTTAAGCAAGGTAAATAAAGTATGTAGATTATGAAAAAAATATTGCTATAATGTTAAATAATATTTAAATATGTCTAAAAAATTGTATAATCTTCTAAATCAAAAATATTTTACAAAAAATAATGAAATTATTAAAAAATCTTTATCAATCAGAGGCGGAGTTTCTATGACTAATTTTTTAATTTTAAATTGTACATAATACTACATTATAACTGGATCTGAAATAAAAATAGTGGGATTTTGGTTGGTTTTAGTAGTATTTAAATCATATTTAAAATTATCAATATTTTCAGATGTAAAATCTATCCAATGTATCATCCCTGGAAATATTTTTATTTATACATTTATTTTATTTTTCAAATTATCTTTTATGTTCGTTTCTTAAGGAAAAAAATAAACAATATTGTTTTTTAGTAAAACTTCTAGGGCGAAGAGCAATTATCCCTTTCCAAAAAAGAGAAAAATCACTAGCTCCTCACCGCCCAATAGAAATTTTCAAAATGACAATCCTAATCTTTAAACTCATATTTGGCTGTTAATATTTAAAATTTAGCATTGAGCTGCTAATATTGAAAAAAATACCAAATTTCACTCTTTTGAAGAAAATTTTGACGTATTGTGCTTTAAATATATGCAAAAAATGCATAATCCGTTATATTTATATCTTTCAAATAACTATATCTAAAAAAATATTTAAAACTTAATGAGTTGCACTTTTGTAACTTTATTCGGTTTCTAATGATATGTACCGTAATTTCGGGTGTATAGCCCGCAGATCAAACAATTCAGTTTGGACCCAGAAATTTTATTCAGTACTTAAAAGACCAATATTTACTGTGATCTAAAAAAGTACATTTTATTTTTAAAAATTTCTGGGTCGAAACACGATTGTTTGATCCGCGGGCTAAACACCGGAAATTACGGTAATTTGATTTATTTCATCACAATATTGCTGAAAGATAGATTTTCAACATATATATGTGTGTATATATATCCCTGTTCTCAAACAAATTATTTAAAAATTATTCCTTTATGTTTAATAAAGCATATATATATTGTTTATACACTTCTAGAAAATACATATAGTAAATTTTATGATATTATGTCAATAATGTCTAAAAGTAAAGAACTTATCTAATAGTATGTAACGAAAAATTTAACATCTGGTGTAATGACAACAAAATTTTATAATTGTTTTACTTAATTTGGATGAATGAAAAAAACTTACATGTTTATATTTTATTGAAGTACAAGTGAAAATGTCACAAAGACATTCCTATCTCAACAACCACTGTGTATGTCACATTCACACTACAGATGATTTTTTTTTCTTTTTGATCTTTCGGGTTTGATTTCAGATGGTAATGAATTAATTAGCTTTGTTAGAAGTGTCATTGCAGTCAGCATATTAGGTTCACTATTTTTTTTTTTTTTATTTGTTTTGATTGACTCGATGAACAACAACATTTAAAGGGACCATTTCATGAATTTTCAATTAAAATCTGATTTATAAATTCATTATGTTGTTTAGTTATTATTATCGTCTTAAGATAATAAGTTGATATTAAGAAATTTAAATGCAGTTTATTTATTATTTGAACAGTTGAAAGTATTTTTGAATAAGAGTGGGCTGTTGATTTTAAGTCGGCTGTTGTGCAATGTAGTGTTGGTAAAGGAACTGTACTATTTAATTTAATTTTTATTGCTGTAAATAATATTTGTTATTTTATTATTGTATGTATTATATTTAAGCAAGAGTAGCAATACATGATATCGTAGTCATTATAGTACATCTTAGCATGAAAAGCTTCAATATTTATCATTAAACATTCACATTTTATGAAAATTTTGTTAAAATTGCTCATATTTTCACTATTTTTATTTTATAACTATTGAAAAGATATTTTTACGTACAATTAAAAAAAAGTAATAACAGCCTGCCTTCGGTTATTATTAAATTTTTGATTAACACATTATTTTTCACAAAATTCTTGATTTTAAGAATTCACAAGATTAAACACACTCTTAGCATTTAAACATGACAAACAACAATAAATAATAATCTGCCTACATTATTTGTCACATATACATTATTTGAAACTTATTTAGTGATTTTATATTGAAATGACTTTTTTTTATGCAGTCTTTGAATATAGATCTGTCATTAAAAACATTTTTAAAAAAACTTCAAAATTTAGATTTTTTTTATCTTAAAAAATATTTTACTTCTAATCACCTTTAATTTCCTTGATCCTGTCTTAAAATGAGCTATAAACATACCCAGTTTCATTGAAATTTGTGACAGTGAATTAAATGTCTTAGGCGAACTGACATGAATGACCCTGCTTGATTTGATTTGAAATACGCCTCAAAATATTTTTAAATAGGAAATGCTACTAAAAACACCCAAAATCCCACTATTTTTATTTCAGAATCAGGTAAAGAACACCTTTAAGTATATCCCCCACAAAAATTAAATTTAATAAAAATACCGCCTTTTGTTGATAATGCTATTTTAGTTAATGCATTATTTTTCATAAAAAAAATCACGACTTCAAAGATTAAACATTTTTTTAGACACACTTAAAATGTTATAAGCGTAACAGTATTCTTTTTTCATAAACTGCGTACCCTATATATTATGCATAAATTATTTGAAGATGATTTGTAGAATAGATATAGAAATATGATCATATTTATGTCATGCTACATTTGAAAATCGAGCAGTGAAGAATGCCAACTGACGGCAGTTTTTCAAAATTTTGACAATTTTTTTCTCAGAAACTATTTGACCAAGGAGTAAAAAAAAATACTGGGAATCATATCTTAATAAAAGGAACAGACACACTCAGTTTCATCAAAATCTGTGATGGTGGGTTACATGCCTGCCTGAACTGACGTGGAATGACCCTATACTCTTGTGTAAGAATAGTACATATATTAATAGAGATATAGAGATTTAGTTAAAAAATTTAAAAAATTCTTGCATGTTTTTTGCTTATAACATGCAGGGTTTTCAACCAAATTTAACGCCCGCCGGTTTCAGAAGAAATGACAAAATATAGTAAAAACAATATAGTGTAATTGGAATATAAATATATTAAATATTTTAGGAAATATGAGCAGTTGTATGAAATAATTTTTATCTGCGCATGCGCGAACGATAACAAGGATTATTTTACATAATTTAATAGTCAACTCCATGGAGCAACTTATTAAAAAAATTTAGTCAAATATCGTAAAAATTCAGAAAGATATCGGCGTTAGAATAAGCAAATTTTTAGTTGTTCTCTAAAAGCAGCTGAATGATAAGGGATTTCCCACAAATTGTCATTTTTAATTTTAAATTTGTTTAAATTTTCATATTTTTATTGATGCTTTAGTTCTTCTTGGATAACCACCAGAACGAGCCTATACCATGATCAAAAGAAGTATCAAAATCGAAGCGCAATTTTTCCAAATCTACTCGTTGATAGTCACTAAATACTAACTTTTTTCTGAAAGTCAGTTAATAAAAAATGACAATTTGTGTAAAATCCCTCATCATTCAGCTGCTTTTAGAGAACAACTAAAAATTTGATCACTCTAACACCGATATCTTTCTGAATTTTTACGATATTTGACTAGATTTTTTTTTTTTATAAGTTGCTCCATAGAGTTGACTATTGAATTATGTAAAATGATCCTTGTTGTCATTCGCGTATGCGCATATAAAAATTATTTCATAGAATTGCTCATATTTACCAAAATATTTAATATATTTATATTCCAATTGCACTATAATGTTTCTACTATATTTTGTCAATGTCTCTGAAACCGGCGTTAAATTTGGTTGAAAACCCTGCATGTTAAAAGCAAAAAACATGCAAGAATTTTTTAATTTTTTTTAAAATAAATCGCTATATCTCTATTAATATATGTGCTATTCTTACTCAAAAGAATACACATATTGCGCAATGTCTGTTTATTTATATTCGGTAGCGATAGATCATGTCGTGCATTTTATTTTACAGGGTGATCCCAAGTATTATTTTTTTCCTTTGATTTTTTTTGGCCCTCTAATTGCCCCCCTTATGAAATCGACATTGCTAAATATGAGGTCATACCTGTTCTTTTTAATCCTGAAATTCCAGAAGAATCTCTCAAGTATATTTCTAAATATTCGACAAAATGTCTAAAATTGAAAGTTGACGGTCATTAATGGCCATATAGTGTATATATATATATACATATAATGTCATTTTATTCATAATTTCAGTTTTTGTTGGTGATCGGGAATGTTTATTTAATGTTTATATATTTATATATAGATATATATGTATATATATGTAATACCTTTGAAAATCAAAAGACAACGAAGAAGTTCTTTTAACAAAGTCTGACCAAATCTCAATTTTTAAGATTTCATGTATAATTTACATATTGCATACCTAACGTAAAATTAAAAAAACTAACAAACTCGAACAATAAAGTGTCAGTAACTGCGGCTTAGAGATGGTAAATAGTAACATTCCATGCATTTGGCATAGGAAAAATTACAAAACATCATGCTGAATAATAAAACTAACTAGAAAATTCTAATATTATAGGAAACAAAAACTTATTTTAAAACATAATGAAGCCGAATAACATTGAAATAAATGTAATCTAAATTTAAAGTGGAACAACAAATTTAATATAGATATCAAACGGCGATAGAAATTTAAGAAACCAAAGCGACACGTAAGATATGTCTGACCGCTAGTCTCAGAGCATCACATGTCGCAAATAAATGCATTATTTCATATAATAGACAGGAAAATTTGCCAAAGATAGCGTATCACTGTCGATATAATGCATTGGAAGAATAAAACAGTAGGAAACTCAGGAAAATGAGAGAAAATCCACACTCCACACAATCCACAAAGCCATTTTGAAGCATACTAAAATTACGACTTCGAGTTTCTCGATTCAAGGTAAGTCTTCTAATCTAACTTTAGCCTGATCATCTAATAAATATGGAAAATAAAGTCCCCTCACCCTCCGAAAAAAGTTAACGAATAAGAATTAAGATAAACATTACAAAAAGTTGATGAATAAATTTAAAAAGATGACGCAATAAGCGAACATATTATTGTTTATATGATTGAGTAACGAGGCAATTAATGTCAGTTACAAAAGATTTATTTTTTCTCTAATTGTATAAGAAACTTTTTAGATGAAATCAAATGAAGAATTGAATTACATTTTGGCAGTAAATCAATAGATTATTATAAGAACATATTATTGTTTATAATGATTGAGTAATGAGATAATTAATGTCGGTTATAAAAGATTTTGTATAAGAAAATTTTTAGATGAAATAGAAGGAAGAATTAAATTAGATTTAAATTTTTACAATAAATCAAGAGATTATTATGATTACAACCGCGTGTAAAAGTTTAACGAAAAATTACAAATTATTTACAAAATATAAGTGCAGGTGATCCAATGAAATTATAAACATATGCCTAACATATATGGGGGGAAAATAAGTGTTAACTTTTATACTTGCTATTTATGAAGAGAGTAGAAGTGTACATGTATTTGTTATATTATTTACTGTTTTACTTTACTTAAAAATAAAAATTAAAATCCCGTTTCTATACAAAAAAATATGAGTTTAAAAAAAAGACAATGAATGATTATTATGTTAATGCGATTATATTAAAGCGATACATGACAGTGTGCATGTGCGGTATTATAAAGCTATGATAACAACAACCTTAGTGGAAATGTTGAACTGGAAATAAATATTCCGTTTTTACTATTCATTTTATGAATAAAATGTAAAATATTAAAAGTTTTGAAAAAATACTGGTGGAATGTTTTATGCCTTGTTGCGCATTTAAAAAATGTATAATAATAATAATAATAATAATAATAATAATAAAATGGATATTTCTCCCCACGAGTCCTGTAAAACAAAAAATTGAGTACGGTTTAACATAAAAAAATAAACTTTAGATTCAATAAATGTAATTTCTTTTTTTCATGCATTTTATTGGTATGGTTTTAATAATTGCTTTAATGTTCCTTTTTGAATCTACCTTTTTTGCATTTAAAAATACACTTTTTTTATTTACATACTAGCTGACCTTATTACCTTACTGACCTTAAATTAAAACTTTAAAACGCCCTCTACTGATGAAAAAATTAGTTAAAATGGGGGGGGGGATGCCCTCCAATAGTTTGGGTAAAAAATAGACACCACCAATCGAAGGCCCGTGAGGAGTCTCACCTTCGGTCAATCCTTCAAATGATTGGTTGAGGGGAAAGAAAAGTCCCTAATAGGAAAGAGTGGCTCGAGGGCTTTCCGATGATATATCACATGAGTGTTTCTGAAAAAAAAAGAAAATTGACACCCTCCCTGCCATAGGTACACTCTTGCGCCCCTAGAATTTACCTATTCCCGTCTTTGAAAATTTTATATTTAATATATAATATTTATCGGAGGTCTCCGTCGGGAAACAACATATAAAGTACAGTTATTGTAGAAAATGCTACGGTTTTAAGAAAAATTATCACACACCTTCCCTTCCTCGAAATTCAACTCGTCCACCTTCTTTAAAATTTTAAAGTGTTATTAAATATCTAAAATTTTAAAGTCGATCCAAATAGTTACAAATAAAATAAAGATAATTAGTGGAGGAAGCTTAGAATTAAATAATGTGATGTTGCCAAATCTTCCTTTTTCTTTTAAAAAATAAATTTTTTGGTAAAACAAAAAGTTACTTATAAATTTTTAAAAAAATTACTTATTCGTAATCAGCGTGAAAAATTAGGCAGAGATGCATACGTTTAAAATTTCAAATTTTCTGTATTATTAAAAATTTGATACACTTCAAAAAAGTGCTAGTCTAAAAGTTATCTATGGTTTTTATTCCATATCACGTGTCTGACTTTTAAACGAGACTACCTGCGTTTGAAACACCTGGTCTGCCTATGAAAGATTTTTCAAAAATCTGCATTTTTTATTTATTTATTTATTTATTTTATTTTTATTTTTTTTTTTGAAGGAAATAAAAGTAGTTTTTATAAATTGATTTTTCTTGGACCTTTTTTGAAATTTGCAACAATACCGAAATAATATTTAAAATTTTTGAAAGGGAAGGCTTTTTTTTTTTTTTTTTTTTTTTTTTTTTTCCCGCTGGCTGTGCAATTTTTGAGTTTTAGGCCCGGTAGATTTTATAATTAGGACCTCTTAAAAAAAAAAAACGCCCTTAGCAACCCTTCATTCCAACACACCCTCTGTCTGTTGTTCAGAAGAAATTGCCCGCGGTTTGATAAAAATCTATGCTTAAGTTGAATTATGAAAACTTTTCAATTCTTTTAATTGGGGTTTTTAATTAACAACTCAACTAATTATTAGAATTTTAAAATTCTGAGTTTCAAGTGCATCATGAGACACTTTGGGCTAGCCTCTCAAAAATGTTGAGCCTAGTACGTACCGTAGATTTTGATAGCCATCGCGAACAGACATACACACAGAGCGAAACAGTCTTTTATTAGTATACATTAGTACTATTTAAATGAATCATATAATCTAATAGAATCTAAGTTTCACGAAAAGAAACATTGTACTCCAGGATTAACGTTAGTGCCTTCCCGTTCCAAAAAAAAAAAAAAAAGTTTTTTTTTTTTTTTTTTTTTTTTTTTTTTTTTTTTTTTTATAACGGCGTTACAATTGATAATAGTCTAAAAAAGTCTATTAAGTTTTAATAAAATATTTTGCGTATTTTTTGTTCTTAATTTTAGTGCCCAAGACAGCCGCCGGCCTTTCTGATTACATTTGGTAGCGCCCAGAGCCTGATATCACAGTGGCACATCGGGCCAGATACCCCATCCTCGGGCTTTTACTTCAGTTTAATTTAACCTATTTATTTTACTGAGCTAGATAATTTTTTGAAATTTGAATAAAATTGTAGTTAAAAGTAAGTTCATCACGACTAAACACCGAACAGCGAATCTTTATTAAAATGAATGATTTCAAAGCGGTATTCGAATTTCCTAAAATTTGTAAATAACAACAACAATAATAATTAAACAACAAACAAAAATAAATGACGTTTTGAAAGACACACACAATACATATGCATCCAATAAATGTTCTGATATCTAAGTTCAAGCTCTCTGCGAGGACGGGAGCTGATTGTACCGAAAAATCAAATTCCAACAACACTGTAAACAAAATTCCGTTAAAATGCGGAAATCGTACTGATAATCAAGGCACCTGTACTATTTCCGTATTTTAACGGAATTTTTTTCCGTAAATTCCAGAAAAAAATTCCGTTTTTTCGCAAAATTTACGGGAAAAAATTCCGTTTAAATACGAAATTAGTGCTGGCGTCTCGAGTGCCAGTACAATTTTCGTATTTTAACGGATTTTTTTTTTCTTTACAGTGAAGCATTTGGGAAAGTTGAAATAATAAAAATAGAATAAAATAAAATAAAAATTCAAACTATCCAGCTTTTTCAATTCTGAATAGAAACAACGTATAAACGGAATTATGCACCATATAAACGAAATACTTTTGAATCAAAAAGAGCAGAAATGAATAAGACCTACAATGAAACGACCCATCATTGGGATTGTATATAGAGCAACATATCAAATAAGTTGTGTTATATGATGACTTTTTATTAAATAAATAAAAAAAAAGAATGCATAGCTAAAAATGGAAGTGGAGAAGAAAACCTTTTAAATCCATTCTCCAGTATTAAAAAAAAATCTAAGGAAAAAAAAAAAAAAAAAAAAAATTACTTTACAAATGCCACTAAGAAATTCCTTAAGACACGGTTATTTAATAGTGGGCATATAAATGAAGGGGAGGAGAGATACAGCGATAATTATTTAATTTCAAAGATAATATGTTTTTTCTTTCTTCAAACGTATCTATTTTTTAGTGAACATAAGAAAAACTGGAGTAAGAAATTCTTTGATATCCAATTTCGCCAGACATGCACAAAAACTAATAAAATAAAAATAAAAGTAACAACAGTAATTTATATTTCCATCTTGCAAACAGTATACGTAGAAAAAAAAAAAAAAAAAAGGCATAACTAAATTATTCAAAACCGCGAATATTCTTCTGTATAGCAGATACACAAAAAGGCAGCATGATATATACAGCGGTGCATTTAATTTCAAAGATAATTTTTTCCTTTTTTCTTCAAATATAGCTATTTTTTATTTCAAAGTAGAAAATTTGGATAAAAAAATTCTTTAATATCCAATTCCGGTCTAAGAAAGAAAAAAAAAATATTTTCCATTTTTAATTATACTGCTTAAAAGGAATAATAATTTTTTAAAAATTCCTCGAAGATGTGGATATTTTTCTTTGGTAGTTGGTACACATAGGAAAAAAGCAAGAGACAAGGTACATTAAATTCCAAAAGAAAATTTTCTTTTATTTAGAAAAAATAACAGCTTTTGTAAAGGAAGAAAATAGTTTTTTTTTTCTTTTTCAATCTGCGACATACTTAAACTCTGAATGCGTTAATCGGAAAGATCCAAAGAAATTATCGGATAAAATGAATGTGACAAATAACATAAAACTCATTAATTGATTATTTTATCAATTATACTTATAGTACATGGCAAAATTAGCATTATAAGTGCACTTAGAAGCGCTCCGTTTTGGATAAGTATGCACTTTTCAATCAAGGAAACTTGAAAGTTTTAATTTTTTGTTATATGATTTTTTTTTAAATTTAGAAATCTACACGTTTGACAAAAGCAAAATAAACAAATAATGAAAATTATAATAATAAATAAATAAAAATAAAACGAATAAAAAAAGCTAAACAATTATCCCCTCCCTCCCATTATACAAATAATACTTAAAAGAAAAATAATTCCATGAATAAATTACTTGAATTTGTTAATTTTTTTTTAAAAATAATATAGATCTACAAATTAAGAAAACAGGAGAAATATTGTTAAATTAAATTTCAAAGATGTATTCATACATATTTTTTCGGCAAAGGTAATAATTATTTAGAATATATTTAAAATAATAATAATTATTATTTTATTTCTCCAAACTGCAGTGCACTTAAAATTTAAATGAGTCACATCGACACATTAATTGATTATTATTTTTTAATTGTATTACTTACATATACACAGCAAATGTAACACTGTAAGCATTGTATCTCTTGTGTTCTTTTTGAAATAACCATTCCCTTTTATTTCAAGAAATCTGGAAATTATTTATCTTGTTATATAGTACATATTATTTCGTAATAAAATTTATTTTGCTGAAATTCTTAACTCGGACGATCTGAAAAAACAAAATAGAAAATCATTGATTTGAAGAGTTTCTTTAATCTTTCAGTTTTATTTATCTCACCATATTTTAAATAATTACCTCCCAAAGGTTAGAATTTAACAAATACCGGCTCTTAAATTGTCTTAAAAAACAGTAAACCATTAAAAAAGAAGTTTAACGCGCTTTTCCCATTTGTCTTTAACGATTATAATCCCTTTATATAAAAAAAAACACCCAAAAGGACCTGTTATAAGTCATCATCGCTATGATATTTTTACGATTTAGAAGACGTTTGTGTTTTTACAGAGTCCAAATTACATAACAGAATGCCTTAGGTCATGGTCGCTCTTTTCCTGTTTAACTAACATATCAACTACTTTCAACGGGAAAGCATTATTTCTTCTTCAAACTGGCGTAACCAGAGGCGAGATGCATTCCTTAGGGATGTCCGATTAAGTTGATAATCGTCTTTAGAGTTTGTTGATAATGCGTCTAAAAGAGCTTATTAAATGCTTGCGCGCCGCTTAGCGAGTTTTTAAGCTCCCTTATACTGAGAAGGAATTAAATGAGAAAATGTGCTTGCAAGAAAAGGCTTTATTTTCGATTTTCCATCAATGATATATCACTGTGTAAGAGAGAGGGAAAAAAAATTGAAGACACTGTTGAGTTTGAAAGGGGGGAGGGCAAATATTTTGATTCCATTTCATCCGTAAATCGTCTTAAGGTTGAAGGATTTGAAATGAATTTATTCAGCTAGATAGAGTACCCCTGTGTAAATATTTATTTTCCAGATGTAATTCAAGAAATATATATAGCGAGGATCTTTATAATAACCTGTGCTCTAAAAGAGTCATTTTATGATGATGTCGTTTTTAGATGCATCTATTCTGTAAAATTTGAGCTATTTAAAATATTTTAAATCATGAATTTGATAATTACATTTTATTGAAAATATAAATTATTTGTTGGTGAAAAATCTTTATTACTCGCAATTAGTTATTACATTAAATCGTCTTGAGCGACCTATCTATCTATTCCATGAAAATCGAGCTATTTAAAGCATTTTAAATCAGGAATTTGATAATTACATTTTAATTAAAATATTAATTATTTGTTGGTGAAAAAGCTTTATTACACTAAATCGTCTTGAAGGATTTGAAATGAATTTATTCAGCTAGACACAGTACCCCTGTGTAAATATTTATTTTCCAGATGTAATTCAAGAAATATATATAGCGAGGATCTTTATAATAACCTGTGCTCTAAAAGAGTCATTTTATGATGGTGTCGTTTTTAGATGCATTTATTCTGTAAAAATTGAGCTATTTAAAGTATTTTATATAAGGAATTATATAATTACATTGCATTGAAACTATTAATTATGTGTTGGTGAGAAGCTTAATTACTCGCAATTAGTTATTACGTTAAATCGTCTTGAAGGATCTATCTTATTTATTCTCTAAAAATTGAGCTATTTAAAATATTTTAAATCATGAATTTGATAATTACATTTTATTGAAAATACAGTGGAACCCGGTTAAGACGCTCACGGTTAATATGCGATCCCGCTTAATACGCGGATTTTTTCCGATCCCTTGAACATCGCCCATAAGACTAATACAAAAATATCACGTTTAAGACGCGAGCGGTTATGACGCGATCCCGCTTAATACGCGATAGATTTTCGGTCCTGTGTGACAAAAAATCACGTTTAAGACGCGAATTCATTGGTGAAGATGCGAATTCCTTCTCTCTTCTCCAGTGTTTCCAATTTAGCGGATTTTTTTTTTTTTTTTATTCAGATAAAAAACACTGTTTCTGTATACTAATAAGTACTTTATTTAATAACAGATTAATTAAAGCGAACATTACTAATCGAAAATAGTGGTAGATATTGGAATTAAAAACCCTCTCAATTAGCAACGCTGCAATTCTTCTTTGATCCCGTGATCTAAGATTCTCTGTATCTCGTTTCATGTATTTTTTTTTTTTTTTATTATTGTAGTAGAGGAATTCATAATGCTCAGAAACGTCATAAAATTATTATGATTAAAGATGATTATACCTGTTGTTTGTGAGTTTTTAAATGTACTTTATATCACTACTATGTTTTATAATGCATGTCATAGACAAAAAAAAGGGGGGGGGGAAAGAAACCCGCAAAGATTAAACAAATACGACTGTGGTTATTTAATTCTTCTATGATTTCTTTACTTTTGCTGTGCTAACAATATTTGTTACACAAAAATTAATAAGGATAGTTTTTTTCTTACATTAAAAAGAAGAACATATTATATTGGTACTCATTATCACAAGTACTAAATATGATTTTAACAAAAGGATTGTGCTTCAAAATTTAATATTTTTATTCTTTCTGTTAAAAAACAAAAAAAAATTAGTCTAGCAGAAAAATTATTTTTGTTGTTTTATGTTTGGCTGTCACTTATTAACGACAATAAAGCCATGTTTGAATCCATATTTATTTTCAGTTATTATTCCAGTCGGTCCTATAAAAAGATACACTGAGTAAAATTGGAACAATTAAATTTAAATCTAAATATATGTATAAGACACAATTTTCGACCATAAACTTATAAATGAAAGCTCTAAAGTTCGCTTAGACGATTAGATGTGTAAATAAGCCCAGTTTTTGCAACATTATCCAAATTACGTTTAATACGCGATCCCGCTTAATACGCGACTTCGGTTCACTCCCTTGAAATGCGTCTTAACCGGGTTCGACTGTATAAATTATTTGTTGGTGAAAAATCTTTATTACTCGCAATTAGTTATTACATTAAATCGTCTTGAGCGACCTATCTATCTATTCCATGAAAATCGAGCTATTTAAAGCATTTTAAATCAGGAATTTGATAATTACATTTTAATTAAAATATTAATTATTTGTTGGTGAAAAAGCTTTATTACACTAAATCGTCTTGAAGGATTTGAAATGAATTTATTCAGCTAGACACAGTACCCCTGTGTAAATATTTATTTTCCAGATGTAATTCAAGAAATATATATAAGCGAGGATCTTTATAATAACCTGTGCTCTAAAAGAGTCATTTTATGATGGTGTCGTTTTTAGATGCATCTATTCTGTAAGGAATTATATAATTACATTGCATTGAAACTGTTAATTATGTGTTGGTGAGAAGCTTAATTACTCGCAATTAGTTATTACGTTAAATCATCTTGAAGGATCTATCTTATCTATTCTCTAAAAATTGAGTTATTTAAAATATTTTAAATCATGAATTTGATAATTACATTTTATTGAAAATATAAATTATTTGTTGGTGAAAAATCTTTATTACTCGCAATTAGTTATTACACTAAATCGTCTTGAGCGACCTATCTATCTATTCCATGAAAATCGAGCTATTTAAAGCATTTTAAATCAGGAATTTGATAATTAAATTTTAATTAAAATATTAATTATTTGTTGGTGAAAAAGCTTTATTACACTAAATCGTCTTGAAGGATTTGAAATGAATTTATTCAGCTAGACACAGTACCCCTGTGTAAATATTTATTTTCGATACGTAATTCAAGAAATATAGCGAGGATCTTTATAATAACCTCTGCTCTAAAAGAGTCATTTTATGATGGTGTCGTTTTTAGATGCATCTATTCTGTAAAAATTGAGCTATTTAAAGTATTTTATATAAGGAATTATATAATTACATTGCATTGAAACTATTAATTATGTGTTGGTGAGAAGCTTAATTACTCGCAATTAGTTATTACGTTAAATCGTCTTGAAGGATCTATCTTATCTATTCTCTAAAAATTGAGCTATTTAAAATATTTTAAATCATGAATTTGATAATTACATTTTATTGAAAATATAAATTATTTGTTGGTGAAAAATCTTTATTACTCGCAATTAGTTATTACATTAAATCGTCTTGAGCGACCTATCTATCTATTCCATGAAAATCGAGCTATTTAAAGCATTTTAAATCAGGAATTTGATAATTACATTTTAATTAAAATATTAATTATTTGTTGGTGAAAAAGCTTTATTACACTAAATCGTCTTGAAGGATTTGAAATGAATTTATTCAGCTAGACACAGTACCCCTGTGTAAATATTTATTTTCCAGATGTAATTCAAGAAATATATATAAGCGAGGATCTTTATAATAACCTGTGCTCTAAAAGAGTCATTTTATGATGGTGTCGTTTTTAGATGCATCTATTCTGTAAGGAATTATATAATTACATTGCATTGAAACTGTTAATTATGTGTTGGTGAGAAGCTTAATTACTCGCAATTAGTTATTACGTTAAATCATCTTGAAGGATCTATCTTATCTATTCTCTAAAAATTGAGTTATTTAAAATATTTTAAATCATGAATTTGATAATTACATTTTATTGAAAATATAAATTATTTGTTGGTGAAAAATCTTTATTACTCGCAATTAGTTATTACACTAAATCGTCTTGAGCGACCTATCTATCTATTCCATGAAAATCGAGCTATTTAAAGCATTTTAAATCAGGAATTTGATAATTAAATTTTAATTAAAATATTAATTATTTGTTGGTGAAAAAGCTTTATTACACTAAATCGTCTTGAAGGATTTGAAATGAATTTATTCAGCTAGACACAGTACCCCTGTGTAAATATTTATTTTCGATACGTAATTCAAGAAATATAGCGAGGATCTTTATAATAACCTCTGCTCTAAAAGAGTCATTTTATGATGGTGTCGTTTTTAGATGCATCTATTCTGTAAAAATTGAGCTATTTAAAGTATTTTATATAAGGAATTATATAATTACATTGCATTGAAACTATTAATTATGTGTTGGTGAGAAGCTTAATTACTCGCAATTAGTTATTACGTTAAATCGTCTTGAAGGATCTATCTTATCTATTCTCTAAAAATTGAGCTATTTAAAATATTTTAAATCATGAATTTGATAATTACATTTTATTGAAAATATAAATTATTTGTTGGTGAAAAATCTTTATTACTCGCAATTAGTTATTACATTAAATCGTCTTGAGCGACCTATCTATCTATTCCATGAAAATCGAGCTATTTAAAGCATTTTAAATCAGGAATTTGATAATTACATTTTAATTAAAATATTAATTATTTGTTGGTGAAAAAGCTTTATTACACTAAATCGTCTTGAAGGATTTGAAATGAATTTATTCAGCTAGACACAGTACCCCTGTGTAAATATTTATTTTGCAGATGTAATTCAAGAACTATATTGAGGATCTTTATAATAACCTGTGATCTAAAAGTGTCATTTTGTGATAGTATAATTTTTTTGTATGTGGTCTATATAACAATTGAGCTGTTTAAAGTATTTTAAATCAGGAATTTTACAATTACATTGCATTGAAAATATTAATTATTTGTTGGTGAAAAAGCTTTATTTCTCGCATTTAGTTATTACACTAAATCGTCTTGAAAGATTTGAAATTAATTTATTCAGCTAGATAGGGTACCCCTGTGTAAATATTTATTTTTCAGATGTATTTAAAGAAAAATTTAGTGAGGATCTTTATAATAACCTGTGCTCTAAAAGAGTCATTTTGTGATAGCGTGGTTTTAGCTTTATCTATTGTATAACAATTGAAATATAAAAGTATTTTAATTCAGAAATTTGATAATTAAATTGCACTGAAAATATTAATTATTTGTTGGTTAAAAAGCTTAATTACTCGGAATTGTTACATTAAATCGTCTTGAAAGATTTGAAATTAATTTATTGAGCTAGATAGGGTACCCCTGTGTAAATATTTATTTTTCAGATTTATTTAAAGAAAAATTTTGTGAGGATCTTTATAATAACATGTGCTCTAAAAGAGTCATTTTGTAATAGTGTCGTTTTAGCTTTATCTATTATTACACTGTAAAAAGAACGGACTAAAAAACAGAAATACTAGTGGCAATCTAGACGCCAGTACTATTTCTGTTTTTTTACGGGAATTTTTACCCATATATTACAGAAAGTTTTCCGTTTTTCTGATTAAAGACGGAAAATTTTCTGTAATTTATGGGTAAAAATTCCCGTAAAGAAACGGAAATAGTACTGGTATCTAGATTACCATAGTATTTCCGTTTTTTAGTCGTTTTTTTTTTTTTTTTTTTTTTTCTTACAGTGATAACAATTGAGATACAAAAGTATTTTAATTCAAGAATTTGATAATTACATTGCACTGAAAATATTAATTATTTGTTGGTTTAAAAGCTTAGTTACTCGGAATTAGTTGTTACTTTAAATCGTGTTGATGGATTTGAAATGAATTTATTCAGTTACATAGAGTAAGCCTGTGTATATATTTACTTTACAGGTGTAATTTTAGAAATACATAGCGTGGATCTTTCAAATAACCCATACTAAAAAAAAAAGGTTATTTTGTGATAGTGTCATTTTGAGTTTTATCTATAATGTTTAGAGCTATTAAACGTATTTTAAATGATGAATTTGATAATTACATTGCATTCAAAATATTAATTATTGTTCATGAAAAAGTTTAATTACTCGCGATTAGATTACACTAAATAAGTAAATGGACTTTAAGTTATAGGGTTTGAAATTTATTTATTCATTTAGATAGCGAATTCCAGTGTAAATATTTAGTTTTTTTAACAGGTAACATATATAGTGTATAATAAAGCACACATACTACAAAATATATTAAAACACACATACACACATAAATAACGCCTGCATTCAACAGTTAAAGGTATATATAAATATTTTACAGACATACAAACAATAAATACAATAAACCCATCTGGAGTGAAAAATTAGCCAGAGCCAGGAATCGAACCCGGGACCACAGTATACAAGACTGCTGCTCTAACCACTGAGCTACTGCGGCCGATGCCTAAGTCTGCAACTTCTCACTAATAAACCATGTTGGGGGAGTCACCAGCCATCCATGCGACAACCTTGAATGACCGGACAACGATGAATAGATTTTACTATTATAACGATCTACGATAATTATAATGAAGCACACATACTACAATATATATTAAAACACACAAACACACAAACACACATAAATAACGCCTGCATTCAACAGTTAAAGGTATATATAAATATTTTACAGACATACAAACAATAAATACAATAAACCCAACTGGAGGGAAAAATTAGCCAGAGCCAGGAATCGAACCCGGGACCACAGTATACAAGACTGCTGCTCTAACCACTGAGCTACTCCGGCCGATGCTTGAGTCTGCAACTTCTCACTAATAAACTATGTTGGGGGAGTCACCAGCCATCTATACGACAGCCTTGGATGACCGGACAACGATGAATAGATTTTACTATTACAACGATCTACGATAATTATAATAAAGCACACATACTACAATATATATTAAAACACACATACACACATAAATAACGCCTGCATTCAACAGTTAAAGGTATATATAAATATTTTACAGACATACAAACAATAAATACAATAAACCCAACTGGAGTGAAAAATTAGCCAGAGCCATGAATCGAACCCGGGACCACAGTATACAAGACTGCTGCTCTAACCACTGAGCTACTCCGGCCGATGCTTGAGTCTGCAACTTCTCACTAATAAACTATGTTGGGGGAGTCACCAGCCATCTATACCACAGCCTTGGATGACTGGACAACGATGAATAGATTTTACTATTACAACGATCTACGATAATTATAATAAAGCACACATACTACAATATATATTAAAACACACATACACACATAAATAACGCCTGCATTTAACAGTTAAAGGTATATATAAATATTTTACAGACATACATGCAATAAATCCAACTGGAGTGAAAAATTAGCCAGAGCCAGGAATCGAACCCGGGACCACAGTACACAAGACTGCTGCTCTAACCACTGAGCTACTCCGGCTGATGCCTGAGTTTGCAATTTCTCACTAATAAATCATGTTGGGGGAGTCACCAGCCATCTATACGACAGCCTTGGATGACCGGACAACGATGAATAGATTTTACTATTACAACGATCTACGATAATTATAATAAAGCACACATACTACAATATATATTAAAACACACATACACACATAAATAACGCCTGCATTCAACAGTTAAAGGTATATATAAATATTTTACAGACATACATACAATAAATCCAACTGGAGTGAAAAATTAGCCAGAGCCAGGAATCGAACCCGGGACCACAGTACACAAGACTGCTGCTCTAACCACTGAGCTACTCCGGCCGATGCCTGAGCCTGCAACTTCTCACTAATAAATCATGTTGGGGGAATCACCAGCCATCTATACGACAGCCATGGATGACCGGACAAGGATGAATAGATTTTACTATTACAACGATCTACGATTATTCATCGTTGTCCGGTCATCCAAGGCTGTCGTATAGATGGCTGGTGACTTCCCCAACATGGTTTATTAGTGAGAAGTTGCAGGCTCAGGCATCGGCCGGAGTAGCTCAGTGGTTAGAGCAGCAGTCTTGTATACTGTGGTCCCGGGTTCGATTCCTGGCTCTGCCTAATTTTTCATTCCAGTTGGGTTTATTGTATTTATTGCATGTATGTTTGTAAAATATTTATATATGCCTTTATATATAGTGTATTTTTACAATGAGCTGCGTTCCGAAAAGGTCATTTTGAGCAAGTGTTGTTTTAAACTTTAAAAACATGAAAGGTGTTATTTGAAAATGAGAAACATCAACAAATTGATTATTAAGAAAGAGAAACAACGTATAAATACATCAATATAAATATGTTTAAAAAGCATACAGCTGTTTCGAAACCTCTAAGGTTCATCATCAGTGCTTAAAAATACAGTCATCCCCGTTTAAACGAATATTGACGGTTCCAGAACTAATATTCGATTAAGCGGGTATTTGATTAAATGGGTATCATAACTGTAATATTTAACGCGTAATAAAAAGGCAAAATAACCATCTAGGGTATATTTAATTAACAGCATAATAAATTGTTAATAGAATAACATGAAATAAATACAAATGCTAATATAAAGTACATATGTATTAATTTAATGTCAGTACATACATTTATATGGTTTACATCACACTTAATGCAGCTCGTTTGATTTTGGCCAAAACTTTGCTACTTCTAATTTACGATACTTATACTGCCTTAAAAAAAATCGTTCAAAGTGGTTTGTTTAAGTGGAATTTTAAAGGAGTAAATATCGAGTTTTTTTTCGAATGAGTGCAAAATATCACAACTACCATCTCGAGTCTCGAAGTGACGGCGCATTTCCATTAAAGCCTGGTTAACAGCAAGAAGTGATGGTGGGGAAATCATTTGGCCTGTCCATTATACACCTGCCGGTCGAAATAATTGCAGGAAGAGCTGAAAATTTGTTTTCAGCGTAAAGGAACTGAAAATGACAAAGGTGGAAGGAAATTTCAGCTGAATAGTGCTTTCCGCGCCTATTTTCAAACATACAGTTGTCATTCGATTAAACGATTCGATTAAGTTCGTAAAAGGTATTTGGTTTAAGCGGGGAAAATTGACATAGAACCAATAGGAATAAATTCTGTTCCGGAGGATTCTATTCGAATAAGCGAGGTATTCGATTATACGTGACACAACTAAGTGGGAAGGACTGTATTTCCTTTTATAAATTTGCAAAACTAACAAGCAATTTCTTTTTTCTTGTGTGTTTTAAAAAGCTATAATTTCAAAATAATTTCATAGTTATAAACCAAAAACTAACACAACCTACACTGTACGGAAGGCTCTTGGATATATTTTCATTGCGCTATTTCCTGTAAAATTAGTTTTAAATTTGAAAAATATTCAAAACTAAGAAAAGATTTTTTTTTCTTCCGTGTCTTAATGAAGTTATAATTTCTAAAATAATTTCATATTTATAAACCGAAAAATTATCCTGATTTCCTTTGTCAAAAGATAATCGATAAATGTTGAAAAACTAAGAAGATATTATACTTTTAATCAGACTTTTTAACACGATTGCAATTTCCAAAATAATTTCATAATTATAAATTGAAAAATGATCCAAGTTACATTTTAAGAGAGAATATTATTGGACACACTCCCAATAAATTATGTTGTGCCATTTCCTGTAAAACTAGTTTTTCCTTTGATGAATAGTCCAAATTAAGAGTTTCAATTAAGAGTCAAAATTTTGTTTCAAATTTAGGATTTCAAACATAATTTCAGAATTACAAAGCGAAAAATTATACAAATTACACTTTACGGAAAATTATTGTATGTACTCCGTACTCCCAATAGATTGCATCGCACCATTTCCTGTAAAACTCGTTTTTCCTTGCATATACTTTTAAGACGAAGAAGCTATGATTTTCTCCTTTCCGCGCTTTAAAGAGGCTATAATTTCTAAAATAATTTCATAATTATGACCCGAAAAATAATACAAGTTACAATTTGTGAAATATTTTTGAACATATTGTGAATAGCGCTATTTAAATATAAAACTAGTTTTCAATTTGATAAATTTTCAAAACTAAGAAGCAATTATGTTTTACCCCGGCTGTTTTATCGAATTTATAATTTCCTAAATAATTTCACAATTATAAGTCAAAAAATAACACAAGTTATATTTTTCAAAAGATTATTGGATGCATCGTGCATTGCGCTATCTTCTCTAGAAATATTTTTTCCTTTGATGAAAGCGCAAAACTGACAAGAAATTACTTTTTTTTTTTTTTTTTTTTTTTGCGGTGTTTTAAAAGGCTATAATTTTCAAAACAATTTCCTAATTATAAACTGAAAAATTTTGGGAATTACATTTTAAGAAAGATTATTGAGAGCACTTCCAATAGATTAAATCGCGGTATTGCTTGTAAAATAGTTTTTCATTTGAGAAATCTCAAATAATGACACACTTTTCCTTCTGTATTTTAAAGAGAATATAATTTCCAAAATAATTTCATAGTTATAAACCGAAATCTAACACAAGTTGCATTTTACGAAAGGTTATTGGATGTATTTTCATTGCGCTATTTCCTGTAAAATTAGTTTTTAATTTGATAAATATTAAAAACTAAACGATTTCTTTTTTCCAGGGGTTTTAATGAATTTATAATTTTCAAAATAATTTCACAATTATAAGCCAAAAATTAATACTACATTTTGCAAAAGATTATTAGACGTATTGTAATTTGCACTATTTCCGCTAAAACTATTTTTTTTCTTTGATAAATGTGCGAAACTAACAAGCAATTATCTTTTACTTGGATTTTTTTAAAAGCTATAATTTTTCAAATAATTACCTTCTTATAAACTGAAAAATTATGGGAATTACATTTTACGAAAGTTTATTGGACGTACTCCCAATAAATTACGCTATTTCCTGTAAAATAAATTTTTCATTCGAGAAATGCCCAAAATTAGACACTTTTCCTTCACTATTTTAAAGAGAATATCATTTACAAAATAATTTCATAGCATAAACCAAAATCTAACGCAAGTTATATTTTACGAAAGGATATTGGACGTATTTTCATTGCACTATTTCCTGTAAAATTAGTTTTTAATTTGATAAATATTTGAAACTAAGAAACGCTATTTTGGGTGGTATTTTAATGATGTTCTAATTTTCAAAATAGTTTCATAATTATAAACAGAAAAATTATCCAAATTGTATTTCTCAAAAGATTATTTGACGATAAGTGTTCAAAAGTTAGAAGATATTACTTTTTACTCCTTTTAACACGATTACAATTTCCAAAATAATTTCCTAATTATAAATTGAAAATTAATCCGTTACATTTTATGAGAGAATATTATTGGACGTACTCCTAATAAATTATATTGTGCCATTTCCTGTAAAACAAGTTTTTTCTTTGATGGGTATTCAAAATTAAGAGATTATTACTTTTTTTCTCGGATTTTTAAACAAATTTATGATTTCAAAAATAATTTCAGAATTACAAAGCGTAAAATTATACAAATTACGTTTTACGAAAACTTATCCCAATACGTACTCCCAATATATTGCATTGCACTATTTCCTGTAAAACTAGTTTTTCCTTTCATACATTTCTAAGACGAAGAAGCTATAATTTTCTCCTCACGTGTTTTAAAGAGGTTATATTTAAAAAAATAATTTCATAATTATGACCCGAAAAATAATACAAGTTAAAATTTGTGAAATATTTTTGGACATATTATGAATAGGGCTATTGACATCTAAAACTATTTTTCCATTTGATAGAGGTTCAAAACTAAGAAGCAATTACTTTTACCTCGGCTGTTTTACCGAATTTATAATTTCCGAAATAATTTCACATTTATAAACCAAACATAACACAAGTTACATTTTTCAAAAGAATTTTGGACATATTGTGCATTGCGATATTTCCTGTAAAACTAGTTTTTCCATTTATAAATGTGGAAGACTAAGAAGCAATCATTTTTATTTTGGGTCCTTTAAAAGGCTATAATTGTCGAGATAATTTCATAATTATAAACTGAAAAATTATGCAGATTACATTTTACAAAAGATTTCTGGAAGTATTCCCAGTACGTTAAATTGAGTTATTTTCTGTAAAATAAATTTTTCATTTGAGAAATATCCAAAAATTAGATACTTTTCCTTCGGTGTTTTAACGAAAATATAATTTCCAAAATAATTTCATTGTTATAAACCAAAAACTAACACATTTTACTAAAGGTTATGGTAGGTATTTTCATTGTGCTTTTTCCTGCAAAATTCCGGTAAACGACTATTTTACGCTGGGTGTTTTAATGAATTTATAACTTCCAAATTAATTTCACAATTATAAACCAAAAAATAACAGACGCTACTTGCTGTAAAATAATATTTCTATTCGAGAAATGTGCAAAATTTAGGCACTTTTCTTTCAGCATTTTAAAGAGAATATAATTTCCAAAATAACGAAACTAACATTTTACGAAAGGTTATTGGACATTGGTATTTTAAATGCTATATTTCCTGCAAAGTTAGTTTTTAATTCGATAAATATTCAGAACTAAGAAACTACATTTTCCTCTTGGGTATTTTAACGAAGTTATAATTTCCAACGTAATTTCATAATTATAAACCGAAAAATTATCCAAATTGCATTTTTAAAGAGATTATTGGACGATAAATGTTCAAAAATAAGAATATATTACTTTTTCCTCCGGGTTTTTACACGATTTCAATTAAAATAATTTTATAATTTTAAATCGAAAAATAATGCAAGTTACGTTTTAGAGAGAATATTATTGGACAAACTCCCAATATATTATATTGCGCTATTTCCCCATAAACTAGTTTTTCCATTAGATGAATGTTTAAAATTAAGAAGCTATTACATTTTCTCGGATTTTTTAATTAAGTTATGATTTTAAAAACAATTTTAGAATTAGAAACTGAAAAATTATACAAATTACACAATTATTTTACATATTCCCAATAGATTGCATTGCGCCTCTTCCTGTAAAAGTAGTTTTTCCTTTTATATACGTCTAAGGCGAAGAAGCTATGATTTTCTCCGCGCGAGTTTTAAAGAAATTATAATTTTTAAAATAATTTTTATAATTATGAACCGAAAAATCAAAGTATATGTACCTTCAGTGACCACTGAACATTCAGTGATAGATAAGTTTGATCTTATTCTCTCAATCAACTGTGGTTAGTAAGGAAAATGTTGAAGGTGTTTTTATTGAAATTTTGTATTATCAGTATCTGACTGTTTTTGTGTATAACCTTAACATTCCATATCCGGGAGCGTACTTTTTACATATATATATAAAAAAAAAGAACTATTTTAGACACCCTAACTTTTGTTTGCTATTTTCGTAACACTGTGCATTACAAAATGTTCATTTACTTTCCTCGTAAAATCTATAACTGTAACATGCAAAGCATTATAACAGGAAAAAAAAAAATCGCAAAGTTACGCGAAATAAGACCTCTCTTTTCTCATAATCCACCGCATCTGTTCATCTCTTTTATCCCCTTTTAACGAATGACTATCACACGGATGAACACCTCTTCGGAACACACTATATCAATACCGAAACCCGAAAAGCGGCAATCAAATGAACGTTTAATTGTCAGACATGTTGTAAGACGACTCTGCGCACGCACAGACACGCCTCCCCACCCCTCCATCGGGTATTTCTATGTTCCTAATTGGGCGGATTTGTTAGGAAAAAGGAAAAGAGGTCCTTTTTTTTTAGGGGTGGGGTGTATTTTCTCCGGTAATTCTTTCAGTGTAAATGTATACCCACAGCGGAGCGTGTGCTTTTCTACACAACGGGCTTTAATGAATAGTGTTTGAGCTGCTGAGCCTAATCTTCGTAGGGCTGTAAGCTCTTAGGACGAGAAATAATACCAAATGAGGGTTTAGAGAAGATATACGCGTTTAATTTGGATTTATGTTATTTTTATGTCGATGACTGTGAATGATATATGTCGCTTTGAAGTTCTTTTTTTGTTTTAATGTTTCTTCAAGAATGTAGATGTTTGCAAAAAGACAGCTAATTCTTTGATCAACCCTTTTCTGTTAATCCTTTTTTTTTCTTTTTGTCCGAATTAAAGCTTATTTCTATAATGAGCTGAATTTTGTTCTTTGCTGAAAGTCTACCTTGAAGATTCAAGTAAAACAAATTTAAGAGAAACTACGAAAATCTTGAAGTCACCCAGAGCTTGTAAAGAGAAAATGAATAACTGTTCTTCTCACAGATGACACCTTATAATTATCGGATGTCTTCTCATAGTATTAATTAATAAAGAAGAAAGAAAAATCTTGCGTCAAGCATAGATTATGATACACTTCCAGGATACGTAAACAAAACTTCGCCGTCCCATTCTTTTGTGTAGGTCTATATATGATCTATATGTTTTGTATATAATTTACGTAGTATGCTAAAATTTAGTTTAGTTAGAACGAAGATTAAAATTCACCTTTAGCAATTTCTACCAACAGACGGAAACGTACTTGAATTTTTTTATACAGCCCTGTATATTACGTGCAGACTTTTATACGCGCCACATTTTAAGCTGAAATTTCATTCAGGAAAAACCCCGCTTAAAACGGCAGAAATCACATGCCTGGGAATTACTATATATAAGTGGTTATGTATCCGGTTTTCTGCTTAGCTCTGTATAGGATTTTATTTAAATTCTACAAACATCTCTTAGTATAGTAAATGTAGCTGAACTTGAAATGCATAACTCAAATTAAAAAACACCTTTAAGCAATTCACTCTCATTTTCAGTAATGCTTACGAATTCTTTTGTGTAGCCCTGTATAAGATCTATATAATTTACCACATAGTATGCAAAAATTTAGTTAACTTTCAAACGCATACCATAATCGAAAACGCTCTTAAGCAATCATCCCTAAGAAAATACTTTGTATACAGTATTGTATTCGAAATCTTTTATGTGTCCCTGTAAATGAACGATAAATGCGATGCAAATCATATTCAACTGCAAGCATCTTTGTATATCAATTCATTATGTTTGAAATAGTGCCATACATCTAAAATATGCTGCAAACAGCTTTTTTTTCCCGTAGACCATTATATAAATGACCTCATTTAAGTGATCTGTAAAAAAGGATACATGATTTGTACCCCACATTCTACAGAAAGGATGTTTTAGTGAATCTCAGAAATTCATATCAATTTTATTATGTTTGTAGCAGAGTGACATCATTAAAATACGCCGCAAAAGCTTTTTCTTCATAGATCATAATATAATGGAATACTTTTGAATTCCCGTGTACTGTAACTGCTACACAAAACATATTCTATAATAACCATGTTCTAGTGCACCTAAATAATGTATATAAATTTCATTACATTAAAATTGTTTAAAGCTATTAAAATAGCCCCCCCCCCCAAAAAAAAAAAGATTTTTTTCCAATAGACCAAAATGTAACGGAATACTTTTGAGTACCCCTGTAATTCAGTTATGAATGCCACACACTTCATTTTCATTACCGAACATGTTATGGCAAACCTCTATAACCTATATCAGTTATATGTGAATCCGACTAAATTTATGCGAGTTAGAGCACGGACAGACTGACGGCAGACAGAAAAACTGAAGTCATAAACAATTTTCAGCTATGTTGGAAAGTGTTAAAAACCAGCGTATAACTTTCGTCTATAAAAAATAGAGTCGATGATGCGAATCTGTCGAAATGAAGTTGTATTTTGTTTTAACGCTCTGGTGCATGGCAAACTCATACGAGGTTCCATTGAAAAATGATCCCCAGCAGACTATGTATGTTTATGTTATTCCTGTATCACTATCAACTTCACATAAAGTTGAATAACGTTTGTAAAATACAGCAGTAGACAAAAGCGACAATTCCTTTTTCAATATTCAATGGGAAAATCCGCCTTTGAAAACTTTTTTTTCTGTTTTGTACTAGAGGAAATTTCCTCAAAAGGTTACTATGTATAGATCTAAACAAAAACATGACCAAAAAAAAAAAAAAAAAAAAAAAAAAAAGAAAAAAAAGTCGGAAGGATTTCAACGTTTAATTTATTACCAAAAAATATTTAAATATATAGTAACTATTTATACTAATTTTTAAATGCTATACTAGTTTTTAAATTTAAGGATAGATTTGTAAATTTGTAATAAATATGATTTCTAAAAATTCAAATTTATTTGTTATTATAATTTATTTGTATCTATTTAAACGCAAAATATGTTTTTCATTCCTTTAAAAACAAGTCATGTAATGAAAAGGTTTATGCATTTTCACTGCTGGTCAAAGCAAAAAGATTATTAAATATTTCAAGCTATCGTACTCCTTTTTCTTCTATTTGACCAAATTTAAACTTCTTTCTACAATGATCTGATTTTTTTTTTTGTAAAAATATAAGAAAATAATAATAATAATAATAATAATAATAAAATCGAGGACGTTTAATTCCTCTAGAGGTGACATATGAACAATTACTTTTCTCAGAGATGTTAATCATCTTAATTAATAGCAAACTTCAGTACCTTTTTGTACGGAAAACAGAAAATGGAATAATATGCAAGGCGCCAAAATAATAAACATTTTTTTTTCAAACATTCTTCTCTAAGTAAATTAGCCACGATTTTTATATTAATATGAAATATAATGCTTAATAAAAATCACGAACATTTTATTTTTCTAAATGATGTATTACATACGTAATTAAAAAAAAAAAAAAAAAAAAAAAAAAAAAGTTTTTTAATCGATTCTTTATCTTTCTTAAGGATTACGAAAATACAAATATAATGTAAACGATATTTATATTACGCAATATATATATTACTATATGTATACATATATTACAAAAATATAATATAGCCTCGGAAACCAATAGATTTAATATATTTAAAGAAGCATTTCTAAAGTAAATATTTTTTTTGCTACCCCTAATTTTTGCAACTTCTTCGAGTACTTTTCATCGGTGATAAATCAATTTCCCGTGCCCAGAATTTTGCTTTTTTGGATGCTATTAATTCTCAAGTATGCCTTTTCAGCCGTGTAACAGAATTTACTCATACAAGAACACCAATATAATGTTAATGTTAAGGGTGTATCCGGAAAAATATTTTTCCACCCTCAACAGCTCGAAATTTTCAGACTCATTTTTAAAAGTAAAAACATGAAACTTGCTGGGGTGATTTCTGAAGACATGTTTAACATGCCGTGTGATTTCATTTTCAGCTCAATTAATTAGAATTTGATTTTTAAACAATTATTTTCTCAGTATGACCATTTTTTTCATTCCCAGATCGCCCGCTTCGGAAAATTCGGTTCAAAATGCCAACTTTGATAGCGTTTATTACAGTATTTTCTGCATTTATCAAAAAATTAGGAAGCACGGCACATTATATATGTTTTTAAATAAGAGAATTTCCCAGTTTGATGTGTTTGAGAGCAAAAATGAATTTGAAAATGAATCAGAAAATAAGCAGTTTGGATCGGAATACACCCTTAATGTTAGTATTATTAATTCTTATGTTTACATTAATTTTGTTAATTTAAAATGCTTGCTGAACATGAAAATGTAAATCCGAGAGTTGGTAGCATCCAAAAAACTGTCATTTCGGATTGAAAAAAACTCCGATTAATACACTGTAAAACCTACTCTAAAATATTTCTGAAAATTTCGGGCAGAAAAAAAAAAAAAAAAAAAAAAAAAAAAAAAAAAAAACTTTTGTTTCATAAATGCTTTTTTAACTCTCTGACATCTGCTGTTTTCCCAGGTTTACTGTAGATAAAAGAACATTTTTTTTTTTTTTTTTTTTTTTTTTTTTGAATTGCGAAAAATTCGGAAGAGATTATATTATATTTTCGTAAATCTTAAAAAAAATTAAGAGTTAGATGAAGGGGTTACAGCACATTGGTGCTCAGAAATATGAGTATAAAAATTTATTATTATTATTATTATTATTATTATTATTATTATTATTATTATTAAACAGCTATTACATCTGTGTAATTCTTTTTATTTTACACGTATACACAGGCGTTTTATGAACAATAAAAAAAACTATTAAAGTTTTTTTTTAAAAATAGCAGAGATATGAATCGTCAAATAGGATCCTCTTTTGGAAATAATTGCTGATGGTGTAATTTTTTTCTTTGTGAGGCATCGTCTAAAAAGTAAAAATAATATTTTTTTCTTATTTAGAAAGGTAATAGGTAAGATGTTGCATAGGGAAAAAATTATATATATATATATATATATAATAATGAAATCACAAATATATGAATATATGAATAAATTGGTAAAATTCTAAAGCTGAACAAGATATGAACATTGGAAATCAGTATCTTGTAGAAATGAGAGCTGTTTAAAGAAAAAAAAAATACTTTGAATTTTGTGAAAATTTTGAGTTTTAAAAATTTATCAACAATGAACGCGGTACCTAATCAAAAAACTCCTAAACTATATCTTAGATAATTTTATGAAGAAAATGTGGCTTAAATTTCATCAAAATCGGTTAAGTAGATCTTGAGATATCTTGCAGACCAGTTTGAAAAAAAGTAGTTTTGAGAAAAACGCAAAAGAAAAAAAAAGTGCCACGTTAGCGAAACAAAATATTTTTAAAAATTATCTTCAATTATTATGAGATTTATGGATCATACATGACGTCTCTCAGTGATGTCGCGAAGTCCTCTGACTCCTTTTCAGCAGATTTTTATAATTTCCTTGCCTCTTTAGTCTTTTCTTGGGCTAGCATGTTGGCTGTAGTTACACGCTGAGAATCCAGGTTCTTAGGTTAATCGCAGCGCTATATCTCTGTAAATAATATCTCAAGGTGGTGTAACTGCTTAAGACTCCCCTCCCTGCCGGCGAAGACACTCACGAGCTAATGCTAATCTTATGGGGAGGGATCTAATATCTCGTTTCCATTTTGACATTTTTAAACATTTTTTTTTTTTTTTTTTTTTTTGCATTGGATAGCCGAGGTCCGCCTCTACATCGCACTTTTTTTACTTTTCCGATTTTGGTCGCAGATATTTTTTTAAAAGTTACTTTCATTTTCAAAACCGGTTCTGAAAATGAAAGTTTCATTCTAAAAAATATCTGCAACCAAAATCGAAAAAGTAAAAAGGGTGCGCTGTAGAGACGGGTTTTGGCTATCCAATGCAAAAAAAATTATTTAAAAATGTCGAAATGCAAACGAGATAGTAGAAAAAACCCTCCCCATAGGATTAGCATTAGCTCGTGAGTACCTTCACCGGCAGGGACAGGAGCCTTAAGAAACTTCTTCTTTTTTTCTTTTTTACAGAGTTTCATATACAGTCCTTGAGACAGATGTCTCAAACAGAACCATTAAGAAAAAATTATCTATCGGCAAAATGATCTAGCCCGATCGCTAAAAACATAATAAACATTCAACATTATATTTTAAAGCAGTATTGTAGCATATTATTCAAATGTTGTTCGCGCCTTGGAACCTCACTTGCTAAGCGTCCTCCTTGCTCTCAGTACTCGTCTAATGAGATCTAATGATTTAATTACTCACAGAAATCATCATATCGAATGTTAAGGTTATACACAAAAACGGTTAGATACCGAATATACAAAATTTCAAAGAAAGTACTTTCAAAGTTTCCACTTATTACCCACAGTTGATTGGGAAAATAAAATACGATCAAACGCAGTGGCGCAGCCAGAATTCGGTTCTAGGGGGGGTTTTGGATTTTTTGATAAAGGTGTTCGCCGGTTACTTGAATCACCGGTTAATATAATCTGTCTTTTTAATGAATCAAATCATAATGCTTTTTACCCGCAGTTACATTGGTTGTGTTTCATTTAAACAGCGTTTACAGTATTAGAGTTAGAAAACATAAAATGCACCAATGAAATAATCCCAAACTAGGTTAGATTTATAAAAAGTGTTTAAAGATGATGAGGCAAACTTTAAGAGTTGTATAAGTGTACAGTGAGGCAAATAATTTTTGCATAGAAAATAACAGAATTCCAATCCACTTGTTCAACCAAAAATACACAGGATTTCATTCCAAGACAATTTCGAATTCTTGTTTTTAACTTTAATAATAATGAAGCCATTTTAACAAAATTTTAAATATACTTACCGTGCTTTTGTCAAATGTAACAACATCACGAAAATTGGTGGAATTTATCATCATTTACGTCCAATTAGTGCTCAGTTAGGTAATCCATATTAGGTAGCTTTCATTACAAAAAGCTACCTATTGCAGCCGTTCGGAGGAAAGCGATTTCAAAAAATTTTGGTATATTTTCATCGATCATGACCCCCAGACCCCGAAACCACCCTCCGTTCAAAAGTTGATATATATATATATATATATATATATATATATATATATATATATATATATATATATATATATATATATATATATATATATATATCCATATATATATATATATATATATATATATATATATATATATATATATATATATATATCCATATATATATATATATATCTGACCTTTGTCATACTGTAACTCTCGAAAATTTATGAACCGATTACATACCAATGTCTCGACCGAGTTCGTTGGCCAGCTTCATCCGCCATTTTGTTTCAAAATGGCGGCCATTTAAAATTTTCTTAAACATTTTAAATTTGAAATGTGGTACCAAAGAATTGAAAATGGAAAAATATTTTTTTCTTATGTATTTGACCTTTATACAAAGATTCCGGAGCAGTTTTTGTTTCATCTATATCTTAAAAAATGGCTGAGTTATAGCATTTTGAATTTCTAGCATGGCTGACATTTTGAAACGTCCTGAATTTTGTCACGCAATAAAAGGCGTATTTATGAACCTATTTGGATGTAACTTCGTTTGTACATAGTACATACCAATGTCTCGACCGAGTTCGTTGGCCAGCTTCATCCGCCATCTTGTTTAAAAATGGCAGCCATTTAAATTTTTAAGAAAAATTTAAATTTGAAATGTGGTACCAAAAAATTGAAAATTGAAAAAATATTTTTTTTATGTATTTGACCTTGATACAAAGATTCGGGAGCAGTTTTTGTTTCGTCTATATCTCAAAAAATGGCTGAGTTATAGCATTTTGAATTTCTAGCGTGGCTGACATTTTGAAACGTCCTGATATTTGTCACGTGATAACAGGCGTATTTATGAACCGATTTGGATGTACTTTGGTGTGTACATAGTACATACAAATATCTCGACCGAGTTCGTTGGCCAGCTTCATCCGCCATCTTGTTTCAAAATGGCGGCCATTTAAAAAAATTTAAAAAATTTAAAATTTAAAATGAGATACCAAAATATTAGAAAATGAAAAAGTTTTTTTTTTTTTTTTTTTGTATGTGTTTGACCTTAATACAAAGATTCCGGAACAGTTTTTCTTTCGTCTATATCTAAAAAAATGGCTGAGTTATAGCGTTTAGAATTTCTATTGTGGCTGACATTTTAAAACGACCTGATTTTTGTCACGCGATAACAAGCGTATTTATGAACCGATTTGGATGTTACTTGGTCTGTACATAGTACATACCAACGTCTCGACCGAGTTCGTTGGCCAGCTTTATTCGCCATCTTGTTTCAAAAGGGTTGCCATTTAAAAAAAAAATTAAATTTAAAATTTAAAATGAGGTATTAAAAAAATTGGAAAATAAAAAAGATTTTTTTATGTGTTTGGCCTTGATACAAAGATTCCGGAGCAGATTTTGTTTCTGAAAATTTGTTCTTTTGTTTATATCTTAAAAAATGGTTGAATTATAGCACTTTGAATTTCTAGTATGGCTAACATTTTGAAACGATCTTGTATTTGTCACGCGATAACACACGTATTCGCCTATTTCCATGTGAGAAAGCATGTGGATAGCATACATCAACATCTCAGCCAAATATAAGTTACTTTAAATAAAAGCAGCTTGGATAAAGCTGACTAATTTTGTGAAATTCTCATTTATAACGATTTAGTATTGATAAAAATTAGTATTGAATCTCCTATATTCGGTTTCCACTAAATTGAGCTTCGTGTGTTTGAATAATATAAGTTGGCTTTTTTAAAATAAGGTATTTGAAAGCTACCTCTTCCTCCCGGCACTGGCCGGAAGGACTTTTTTGGAATGTAGTTGATATTAAACATGGTATTTTATTGGGTTTTTTTACTGTGCACTTCCAGTACTTTACATGACATCGAATTTGTCATTAAGTAACTTAAATCTGTTGAAAATTTCGCTAAAACATCTTTATTATTGTTAAAGTTCTCTAAAAATATCCGGGTTCAAACTGAAGTCGTACCTGTACTAATATTATAAAGAAGTAACTTTTTTTTGTAGGGGCTACTTTTGGAACTACCAAACGGATTTAAAAAGATAATCGGTCGTGTGCGAATTTAACTCGCATACAAAGGGTTCCATACAAAGTATCAGAACTGTTCAAAGATAATATTTACTTGCGTACATATAACAATACCACATGCCATAATTTAATTCTACTGGAATAAAAACTGATGAATATTTCTCCCTCTAAAACACAGACTTTGTACAAAGTTTAAACTTGGTATAGAACCAACCACGTTTCGGAAAGAGGTCGCGGAGATTCTCACGAAAAGTCACTTGTAAATCATATTTCATGTAATAGTGGACAATTTTAAAGGAATAAAAAAAGGTACGCTTAATAAAGTGAAAATTTTCTATTCATTTTTAAAAATAAAAGCATATTCAGACATAATTATTGAAATGATTTCTAATTGAAAAAATTTTTTCCTTATAAATGATTTATTTATTGAATTATAAGCAATTTTTGTCTCAAAATTACTGACTTTTAATTTCTTGGAATTATTATATGAATTATCTTTTTAATGTTTGCCTTCAATAATTGAATTCAGTTGGAATAAAAAGTGCTTATCACTATGTTTCACCTTACCTAAAACAAAGATCTTATACAAAGTTTAAACTAGGCACTGTCACTGTGCCAAGCACGCTTCGAAAGGAGGTCACAAGGTAGCAACACTGTTTTGATCCGTACCGTTGTTTTCTACATGGGTTTTTAATTAATATCTCGGCAAATTACAGACACATTTTTTCGAAAATCATTACCGACAATCCTTGGAAGATTCTACGTCGCTTAGGTACACCGAGTGCCCTCAACTACCCCGCTGACCGTCAGAAAAATAAGATGCACGAATGATCTTATAATAATTCCGATTTTACTTTTTAAGCGTAGAGTGGAACCTTAATAATAATGGCAAAATGATGGTAACTATCTCCGTTTCAACATAAGCTATATTTTACATCGGTAAAACAACGGCTAGAAACATGGAATTTGCCATGGTTGTTAATTTAGAGACTTAAATGCATGCCCTGAACAGTTTTTTTTTTAAATTCGAAATTTTAAAGGGTGCAAGAGCAAAAAAAAAAAAAAAAAAAAAAAAAAAAAACTTTCTAAAATTGCGATTTGTGTGATACATTTTGTATAGCAGGTTAGAATCTGGCATGGTGATAACTTTTGGGATGTATAAATGCTCAAGAACGGTTCCTAAAAAAATTCAATTTAAAAAGGATGAAATGAGCGGAAAACGGTCTGAAAATGATCTAAAGCTAATGTCAGACGGACGTCTTTTTGCACGCTTTTTTAATTCCGTATTATCCCTACACAATGCTAACAGCATTATATAGCCTTAATTATGATTTATTAGGTATTGTTAGAGCTAGATACATTAAGATTGGCATGGCTGTTACTCTAGAAACGTAAATGTTCACCAAGAACAGTTTTCCAAAAATTCGAAATTAAAAGGATGCAAGAGCAAAAAACGTTCTAAAACTGCGGTTTGTGCGATATACACTATATGGCAAAAGGTGACCGGTCACTTGCGATTATAGACGTTTTGTTAAATATCTAGAAAAATGCATGAGGAATTAACCCGAAACTGCAGGTGTGTAAACAGTATAGTATAGGTCATATTTCTGCGAAAATTGTTTTTCCCTAAACCCCATAGGGGACCGTCAACAAATTGAAAAGGAACTAATATCTTTTGGATAATCCTGTAAAAACTAATGTAGCGAAAACCTTCATATTCAAGATTATTAATAAATGGCTTATTGTAATATACTGTGTTCATTTTTATGAGGCTAGCATGTATACTCGTAGAGAAATTAAGGTTTTTATAAAAACAGTCCCATATTTCGCCAAGTTTTTTGCTTATAATTTGCGGAGTTCTTAATATAAAAAAAGTTCTTTTCAGAAAATGTGACAAACAACATTGTACATAATAATCTGCAATCAGAATAGAAAATAATAAAAATTGGATGAAAAATGAGGAGGTTTATTAAAAAATGTTTCACTGCGCATGCTCGAATGCAATCAAAATATAATGTGCATAATGTATTAGCTAATTATATAGAGCAAGTTTTGTGATAGTCTCAAAATCATAGAATGAAAATTCTGAAAATTGTCGTCGATAGAATAAGCTCGAAATCCGTTGTTCTCAAAAAGAAGCAAAAAGATGGGGTTTGTATCAAATATCTGTTGATTAGTGCCAAGATAGCGTACACAATATTGCACGTACTACTATATTTGGATACAACCCCTCATCTTTTTGCTTCCTTTTGGGAACAACGGATTTCGAGCTTATTCTATTGACGATAATTTTCAAGCTATGATTTTAAGACGTTTAGAAAACTTGCTTTATATAATTAGCTAATACATTATGCACATTATATTTTGATTGCATTCGCGCATGCGCAGTGAAATATTTTTTAGTAAACCTACTCATTTTTCATTCAATTTTTATTATTTTTTAATTCTGATTGCAGGGTATTATGTACAATGTTGTTTGTCATATTTTCTGAAAAGAACTTTTTTTATAATAAGAACTCTGTAAATTATAAGCAAAAAACTTGGTAAAATTTGGGACTGTTTTTATAAAAACCTTAATTTCTCTACGAGTATACATGCTATTCTCATAAAAATGAACACAGCATATTACAATAAGCCACTTATTAATAATCTCGAGTTTGAACGCTTTTGCTACATTAGTTTTTACAGGGTTATCCAAATGATATTCGTTCTTTTTCAATTTGTTGACGGTCCCCTATGGGATTCCGGGAAAAAAAAATCTTCGCGGAAATATACGACCTATACTATACTATTTACTCACCTGACGTTTCAGGTTAATTCCTCATGTATTTTTCTAGATATTTAACAAAACGTCTAAAATTGCAAGTGACCGGTCACCTTCGGACATATAGTGTAGTTGGTATAAAAGCTTGGTTTTTGACATGGTGGTTACTTTTAAGGTATAATGATACTGAGAATGATAAAAAATAATGAGAATATTCCATAATATATTCAAGTAACCGTTTTCTATAATAGCGAGTGACTATAAAGCTAAAACTGCAGATTTTTAACAATGTGCTTATTAATTTAAATTAATGCATGATTAGCATAAAATTGTGTATAATTATATTTTATACAGTCTAAGAAAATGTTTTACATTTAACCCCTCTCTTTTCAAAATCCATACTCACAGACATATTATCTATAACTCTATGAAATTACAATAAAAGCTTCTTTCCTACGTGACACGGGTGGCAATGCTTCTCCGAGAGTAAGCACCATTACTCGTTGCTACATTACTAACTAATGAAATACATTCTTTAAATTTGTGTACAGATCTCCTAAGGAGAAAATATGTTCGAAAGACACACTGATTGCGATAATTTGTTTAATCACAATCAAAAACAGCTTTTTACAACTTTATAGTTACTACTTTTTTAATTCTTATTTTACAAAGATTTTTACTTGGGTGCGTAAAAAAGCTTGGTCTTAGATATAATTGAGAGAAAAAAGCGTAAAACAGGGCGTTTGAAACTAAGAGAGATCTGCAAAGTGTATGTTTCATGTTTTTTTCTGAAATTCGATGGTCTATTATTGTTTCGAACATGGAACAAAGACAGAAGTGCAATTAAGAAATGGCCCATTGTATAATACTTAAACTCAAAGCGTCTGTGTGGCAGGAAATGACCATTCTTTTAGCATAAGACGTCTCGAAAAAGTGATTTAGTCGAAATAACCAATTTTCACAAAACCATTGCATGTAATATGCGCTTTCACAGTTTTAAGTAGAATTTTCGCCGTTTAATTGAATCACTTTGTTGAATAGACTTTGATTTCTCAAAGCAACGGATTTCGAAAAACGCCAAAACGTTTAAATATTAATTTTGGTTTTGATTCATATAAGTGGCAATTATAGTAATTTTTCTTAGCTCTAGGGGGGGGGGGGGTGTTAACCCCCAAACCCCTCCCGTGGCTGCGCCACTGATCAAACGTGTCTATCATTGAATGTTTAGTGGTCACTGAAGAGGCATATACTTTGATTTTTCCATATTATTCCCACACTTTCAAGTTTTTCACTTCTCTGCAAATTAAAATTTATAGCTTTTAAGAGCAAAATAATTTAAATTTTATAATACAGGGTTTAAAAAGATATATATGTTAAACTTTTAGGAGCCTAAACGAAATATTTTTTCAAAGAATGTCTGACCAGTATGACATGCTTAGCTGATATACATAATATACTGATTCCAATATTGATAATACGCAATTAAATAAATTGGAATTTTAATATTTCTCTTAACAACCACAATTAATTGAGAGGGTGAAATCAAACACACTTGTGGTAAATTGTTTGAGGGTCACTGAAAGAATGTTCAAATTTATGGACAACGACACTAAAAGTTTTTTTGTTACCTTATCTTTCTTCATTACCCTATACTCTAAGCAAAAAATATGTTCTTAGTTATTAGTTGGTTTATGTAGTAAAATCTCCTTGGTGGTTTCCGCTTCCTGTATTAAAATTAAGAATGAGAAACCATTAAGTGTAATGCAATTCAAATAAATACAATTATTTAAAAATTTTTACAGCATGATGTGTTAGGCACAATTTCAATATTTCTGCGAATATAAAGCACATATAATGCTTCTTTTATTGTGAATTATTTTTTTTTTTTTTTTTTGCGTCAATGGTAAATAAATTAAAAAAGATACGAACAAAGAACAGAGATGTCTCAAGGCAGTGCTTAATTTGCGTTGTAGCTTCTTTCAGTTTAGTGAATAGTTAAATACTAGCCAAAACCCACCGGAATATATAAATGATGTGCAACCGAACACTATCGTAACAGTGATTCATAATTAAAAAATATATAAAGTTTTCTTTTTCGCTGAAAATAAAATTGCTTTAGTTTTTGCAAATAATACATAAAATACAAATACACGTGTATGAATTGACAAGTATGACTATACGGTGATTATAGAGCTCTTATAATAATTTATAGGAACCTTAGGTTGTTAATATTGAATAAAATTAATGTTATGGTTACTTTTTTTTTTTTTTGTTAACAATGAAGCCTTGTCTCAAGGTTCATATGTGGGTATACTGAACGATAAGTCTGTTCATAAACTGTTAAAAAAAAAGTAAATTTACGGTACTTTACCGTGAATTACTCCAGTAAATTTACGGAAAATGCCACTTTTTAGAGATAAACGGCCGACTCCCGCAAACTTTATGTTTTACGGTCAAAACCCTTTATCTAAAGGCAATATTTGTTAATCTAGGAACAAAGCCCGTTTTTTTATCTGCCTTTGCCTGGAATCTCTGCTGCAGTAAAATTACTGCAGCATTTTTTTACAGTGATGTTGATTTTCATAGTCTTAAAAAATCAGAGTTTTATGTATAAAAATTCAAGAATAAAATACCATTGTAAATTACTCTAGATATATTTTATATGCTCTGCACTATAGTCAATCACTGAGTACTAATTTTCAAGCAATCCGTGCCACAGTTGAGTGCATTATGTTAAATTCTAACTCAGTACAGATATCCTATTTTTTTTACTTAAATATTTAAACAAATTTTATTAAATAACATTTTCTTCCATACATTGCTAAATTTCGATTTCATTAAAATTTCTGAATTAAAAATACATTGTTTATGCTTTCTTTTCGAATCCAATTTGCTTACATGGCATTTCTTCACTTAAACATTTTTTCCCTCATAAAATGTTTTCTGATACGAGAGTCATTCTTTACACATATGTGTTGCTCTTATAATGTGCAATTTACACATATTTTTTTATCCGCTTTATCATTATTGTAAAGTGTGTATATACATCATATTAAGTATAAAGTATACGATATAAAGTTTACGAAATAAGTCTGTTACATTTTTAATATGTCATTAGAATTTAAATACATCGTTAGAGTCCAGCCTCATAATTATATATTTTGACCGAAACACTCATCAAAAGATTTCTTTTAATTCAATCAGTATGGTAAGTTTTTCCTCTAGCATCAACAAGAAAAAATAATTTAAATATCTCTCTAAAAGCTAAGAAATTTCATAATTTGTTATACTTACTACAATCATTTAAATATATTTTTATAAATATATCCTTTCCGTAGATTCCAAAACATCTATTTCATTAAAATGTCAAGAATAAAAATACATTGTTTATACATTCTACAAAAATCCAATTTACTGCATGAAATTTCTTCACTTTAACATCTTTTTTTTTTTTTTTTTTTTTTTTTTTTTTCAAAAGGGTATATTTCTTTAGACACACGTGTTGCTCTTAAAGTCTGCAATCTACATATCTTTCTCCGCTTTATCATTATCGTAAAATGTGACAGTGCATCATAAACTTTACAGAATACGTCTTTTCTTTCCCATCCTATATGCAATAAGTTCCTTTGTTCTAGCCCATAGGGGACAATTAGAGTTCAGAATTGCAAAACCGTTACGTTTACCCCAGGCAGAGCATGAACTCCCCCACCCTTTTTTTATTCTATTGTCTATCCCATCCTTGTACATTTATTATATCTTTTTTAATTCTATATCTTATTCGACTGTATTCCGTTTGAAAAAATTCAGATCTGAAGTGGGAAAGAAATAAAAATGGAAATGGCTCAAGGGTTTAATGCAGTCTAAACGATTCTAACAACCCACTATTATCGATTTAATAACATTTTTTTCCCAATTTTTTTCTAAACTGAATTCTTTCTGAAGAGCTCTTTAAAGAGATGTACCGTACGAAACAATGCCTTTTCAAGTCAAGTATATGAAAAGATTTTTTCTCTTTTCATTATTTTTTTACCCTTAACTTTTCCTCTATCTCGCTAGGCTGTTATTGTCTCTCAATTTAGGATTTGTCTCTTGAAAACAGCGTAAGGAAATTACAATAATAACAATAAAAAAAATCCCTCGGTGCATATTCAGAGAAAATTAAATAACGCCCGGGGCAAAGCATCTAAGTTTTTTAGTTCCTAAACTTGATTTTTTAACCCATTGTGCGATGTTTCCCTTTATGTCCCAAGGCAAAGAATAAAGGTCTTAACGATAAATGAAGTTATGGGTTTAATTTCTCTTTTTTATCTGATCTAAGAAAAATCATCGCATTAAAAACATTTCAGAAGATTTTGGCTTAAATTAATTCTTATTCTCTCACGCATTTTTAAAGCTTTATTAAAAATATTAATACATATTTCTATATTAATGCGGAGAAAAAATAATCAGAATATTTTCACTGTGTAAGTGTTAACAAGACATGTTTTATAATGGTAACAACTTTTTTAGAAAATGTTATAATTCTTAGTAAAACTTACTGTTAATTGTATATTATAATCTGGAATTAACAGTAGTTTTAATAAGAAATATAACTTTTTCTAAAAAAATTCAAAATCAATTTATTAGGTTGGTGAAAAATAACGCATGATTTTTTTAGTTCAAATTTAAAATACTATAACTTTTTTCAAACTAAATGTCTAATATATATAAAAATGAAAATTTGTCTGTCTGTCTGTAATTCTATACAAATCCACAGTTTGGAAACCAAAGTTGTGAAATGTTACGTACATGTGTATTAAAACACGACCGAGGCAACTAAAGTAATTCGGAATCAAAATAATTTATAGTTGATTTTTAATTAATAAAAAACCACCCATTTAACAGTAATTTTCTATCAAATTTAAACATTTTTCGTTATAGCAGCTGCCAACAATTAAAAATCTAAAATTAAATTCTTACCTCAACATTTACTTTTCTATAGGAAGATTTGTACGTGAAAAATGAAAATCAAATAAATAGTTTGACGATTTTTTTTTTTTTTTTAAGTGACTATTACTTCATAACTTTTCTATTGCAAGATTTCCACGTGAAAAATGAAAATAAAATAAATAGTTTGACGAATAAAAAAAAAAAGGAATATTGCGTCATAATAAAAATATAATGGACGTCAGCAAGTGAATATATAATGTGATATCAGTTTGAAAAAATGTATTGAAACATGATAAAACCCCGATTATGGAAATATTGGCATATTTTATCATTTTGAGTTTCTCTGAATTAGTTTTCGCCATTTTTAAATCTATATACGTAATACGTGTGTGTATGCGTGTATACTAGAATTTCCACAAAGGTTTAGGTCCCTAGAGCTCATTCTTAGTTTAGAACTAAAATAAAGATGGCTTTACGGTTTTTTTTGTTTGTTTGTTTGTTTTATACTGTATGTTTAATTTTGAAATTGATTTTTCAAAACAATAATTCTAAAAATTCCGGCAACGCCGGGTACTTTAGCTAGTCAATAATAAAAATAAGAGCCATTACCGTCAATACATTTTTGCCAGTGAGAAACGAGCTTCGTGATTCCTGTAACATTAAAGTCTGGGTTGTTGGAGGCGACAAACTCTCCGAAAGTTTTTCCGCCATCATCTTGATTGAGAAAATTTTCCTCCTCAAGAAGTTGTCTAGGTGTTTAAAGAAGTAGTGGTTACTTGGGGAGAGGTCAGATGAGTACGGTGGGTGAGGCAGTTTTTCGTAGTCCAGCGACTGTAACTTTTCCATGGTCGATTGAGAGACGTGAGGCCATTGTTCAACTCAAGCGGCACCCACTTATCGAGTTTCTTCACCTTGTCAATTTGCTCTAAGTGGCGAACGGTTCTGGAATGGTCAACGTTGAGTTAATTCGTAGTTTCTATGGAGGGTCGATTGAGAGACGTGAGATCTTTGTTCAACTCATGCGGCTCCCACTTATTGAGATTCTTCACCTTGTTAATTTGCTCTAAAGCTGCACACAGACGTGTGTTTTGCTAGACTTCTCCTGTTTTCCTGGAAATCTTTTCTTCTGAACCCATCTGCGGTTTATTCACAAAAGAATGAGGGGAATGAACAATGGCTCAGAAGATAAGGAGCTCGACTCTACTGGAAGGAAAGATTCCTCTTTTGCTGGACATCAGTCCCTTTCCTACTAAAGTCATTAAAAATCAAAAACACCGCGTGGCCACAACAATTGATGCCGACACTGATAATAGTTAGAAGGATGGTGCGTACGCAACCTTAGTGACGAACGGTTCTCGAATGGAATGGTCAACGTTGAGTTCATTCGTAGTTTCTATGGAAGGTCGATTGAGAGACGTGAGGCCATTGTTCAACTCATGCGGCTCCCACTTATTGAGTTTCTTCACCTTGTCAATTTGCTCTGAGTGGCGAACGGTTCTGGAATGATCAGCGTTGAGTTCATTCGTAGTTCCTATGGAGGGTTGATTCAGAGACATGAGACCATTGTTCAACTCATGCGGTTCCCACTTATCGAGTTTCTTCACCTTGTGAATTTGCTGTAAGTGGCGAACGGTTCTGGAATGGTCAACGTTGAGTTCATTCGCAGTTTCTATGGAGGGTCGATTGAGAGACGTGAGACCATTGTTCAACTCATGCGGCTCCCACTTATTGAGTTTCTTCACCTTGTTAATTTGCTCTAAGTGGCGAACGGTTCTGGAATGGTCAACGTTGAGTTCATTCGCAGTTTCTAGAGTTGTTTTCGTTGGATTTCGACTATTTCTTTCAGTTGATCATCGTCAACAACAGAAGGATGTCTGCTCCTACCCTTATTTTAAACGTCGAAATCTCCTCGATGAAACTTTTAAAACCAAAAATGAACTGGCACTATAAATAATAATAATAATAATAAAAACGGAGATTCTACTGGCAATCGAGACACCAGTACTATTTCCGTTTAACGAAAATTTCCCCCAGAAATTCCAGAAATCCGTATTTTTACGGAAATTTTCCCCCATAAATTTCAGAAAATTTTCTGTTTTTCTGGAATTTATGGGGGGAAATTTTCTGTTAAAACACGGAAATAGTGCTGGCGTCTCAATTGCCAGTAGAATCTTCGGTTTTTTTTGCTTTGTTTTTTGTTTACAGTGTGTGCTTACGTTGATGCTTCCTTCGTCCCAATTTTCATTAATGTTTCGCGTGGTTTATGCTTCACTGCGACCAAATTTATACTCATAAAAATTTGACAAAAATCTAATTTTGACATATCAGCTTCTGTAGTCAATCAATGCCCCCCCCCCCCCAAAAAAAAAATGGACACAGTTAATTTACAAGGAAAGTGCTTAAAATAGGCTTTTAAGTGATGTATATGTATAATACATACCACTAGGATTAAATCCTGTATACAAAATGCTTATGAATAAAGTTGTATTGTAAAATCATGCATTATTTTTGCACCAACCTAATATTATTAATATTAAACTGTATAAAGAAGTAAGTTTGCATTAGTAGAGTAACAAACTTATTATTTTTTACTTACAGTATGATAAATAAATATCAAATGTAAATAATATTTACTTTTAAATAAAATTATACGATTAAGGCAATTCTAGACCGGAAGATGCAGCATTCCTCCTGAATCCTCTGGCAAAAGTTGTGAAAGCTTGAAATTGTTTCTAGTAATTAAATCATAGTCAAGATTTTAAAACACAAGAAACTTAGAATTTCACTGCTGAATAAAGAAATAAAGACACTTATTAAACTCACATGAAAAAGTTCTATATTGCTCAAAATATTGTTCTAAGATTTAGTAAAGATTCCTATAATAATTATTGAAGCATCTTTCCAATCATAAGAAGGGATATTTCAAGAAAATCTTCACTTTTTTTCCATTACGTAATTTTTTCTTCGAGATTTTGTACGCGATTTGTTGCTTGGATTGAGTACATTTCGGATAAAACTTCGTGCATAAAAAAAAAACTTAAGAGAATTAATAATGAGTTTCAGCAGTTCATAATATAGTTACTTTAACGGAATGACTGAACAAATAATTTTATTTGAAATATTCTTAAAAAACATTTGCTTACTATACAGGGTGAATTTTTTTAAAGTCGTGAAAGTAAAACCCTATAACAAAAGAACCACTGATCCAAATGACCTGAAATTTCACCAGTCTTCACCCAAAGCAATGGGAATTTTTTTGACGTGGTTAAAAAAAAAAAACTTAAAATCGCACTGACAGATGGCGCTGTAAGTTAACAGAAACAAAGAATATCGTCAGTGGGAGGAAAACAATGGACGGTACTTCAAGAAAAAGAAAACTTTGTTACGCATATCAAAAACATACAGAATGCAGTAATTGGGTAAAGATGCTGCGAACACCTTCGCAGAAACAGAACGAAATAAAAATATGGAACAAAGCATTCATACGGAATTGCACGACTAACACAAGAGATTTTCAGTGTGCTGTCCCCTGCTTTCAGCTACGAGTTGGAAACGTGAAACCGCATGTTCCACAACAAAGCAAAGAATATACGACTGGATGCTGTGGATCTGGTGCACAATGCGTGCTTTCAGGTCTGCTAAGTTCGTAACACCATCGCAATACACAGCATTCTTGGGTACCATAGAGCCCAAAAAACGCAGGGATTGGGATCAGAATAATGTACACGAGGTGTGCGTGCTTCAGGTTTTTATTGCCACTGTGCGTGTGTCATGTGCAAGTTCGTCTCACGACTTTACTGCATATACAGCGCCATCTGTCGGTGCGATTTTAAGTTTTTTTTTACCCACGGCTAAAAAATTCCCATTGATTTGGGAGCATACTGGTGAAATTTCAGGTAATTTGGATTAGTGGTTCTTTTGTTATAGGATTTTACTTTCACGACTTTAAAAAAAATCACCCTGTATCACGGAAAAATGCAAGTTTTTATATTAAAATTCTCGAATTTCTTGCCCAAGCCCCAACTCCAAGTTTGGAAGATCTAGGCAGGTAACTGTGCCTAAATCCCAATCAGGTTACAACGATCATAAGATTATAAAGAAAATATATAAGAAGTAAAGTAGAGAAAGAAGATACAAAGGAAACTCCCACCAAACTGTTTTACGCTTTTGCCTGTAGAACTAGTTTTTCTTTTGATATATGTTCAGAACCCAAAAGCTGTTACTTTTTTTTTCGGTATTTCAGCAGGGTTTTTATTTACTGTCTATATAGTTTTTTATTAACTGAAATTTTTGAAAATATTGAACTTTTAAGGTGTCTCAGGACTCTTAAAATTGAAAAAAAAAAAAAAAAAAAAAAAAAAAATTGACAATTTTCAACCTTTAATACCTTAAAATGTGTATGACTTAAATACACAATTTTTATTGGGATTAAAAGATATATGTATGTTATTTCATCTCATGTATTTAAAAAATTTCAAGATGCAAAATTAGTATTTATAGGGGCTCCAAACTGTCTGACATTCGCCGAGAAGAATATTGGTATAACAGCTTACGCGCGGGATTACAAAATAAATTTTGCAACAAGAATGAAATTTTTTATACCTAATTATACTTCAGCTTATAATAATTACCCTGAACATAAATGAATTTGTATTTAAAGCGTTTTTATATTTTTATAACGAAATTGTATTTAGCTTGATAGCAATATTTAAACTTTGCTATCAGTACTTGCGTGATGTTCGGTTTTATCCTCAAAAATAAACTATTTATTTCTCACTATAAAACAAAACATAGGTAAGATAAATTGGGCTTACCTTGTATTTATGTATATCCGTTTATCATCTGGTAATCTGCGTCCGGAAGGGTAATTATCACTTCATCTTCTCATATCTCTGATTTAATTCACATTTTATGAACGTGTGATCGTCCAGGTCATTTAAAAGACATATGTTTTTTGTGTGACATGTAAATCTTAAATTTGTGCCGAAACTTATAAATAGAAAGAAATAATTAATATTTAATAAAGCTTTAGAAGTTACATCTCTCCTTTGGAGAGTCAAGATTACAAGTGAAAATAGAAAACATGTATAAAATATTATCAGCAATAGAAAACAGGAAATTAGTGCCATAAATTAGAATAACAAATTATTTGTATCAATATTTATATTCATAGTAATTTAAAATAAGAGTCTATAGTTCTTGAGTATCGCGAAATGTTTATAATAAAATGTCTGTTTACGATTGTGCAATCACTTTCATTTCCTTTCTTTAGATCATAATCACTTTTGATGATTGCTTTTATAAATCACATTTGACACATGAAAAACAATTTATTTAGCTTGATTGTTTTAATGTCCTTGTTTGGAGATTATATTTCACAATATCTGTCAACAATTCCCCCCTTAATCTCCTAACGAGGATTGTTCTGTAATTTCAGTTTGTTTCTATTATTTAGGAATTCAGACTTGGGCTCTAGTTTCGTAAGTATATCCGCCGTCATTGACTTGCTTGGGCAATAACGCATTTCAATATTTTTATCTTCTTTCAGCTGTTTAATCACATTATATTTGATATCAATATGTTTCGTTTTATTGGAAAATTTTTCGGATTCTATCATTTTTATGCAAGATTTATTGTCTTCATAAATTACTATTGGCAATTTTTGCGGTATATCAAGATCTAATAGTTTTAGCAACCATATTAATTCTTGTGTAGCGCTCGCCGCTGCAACGAACTCTGCCTCTGCAGATGATTGTGCGACACACGTTTGTCGTTTCGTTATCCACTGTATTGGATTCTTTCCTAAAAGGAATAAATTGCCTGTTGTCGATCTTCTTGTTTTTAGATCTCCACCCCAATCTGCATCAGTATATACTTCCAGGATGGGTGGTTCTTCCGTGCTAATTACTAAATTTAAGTCTTTTGTTGAATAGAGATATCTTATTAATCTTTTAACACCTTTCCAATCTCTTTCAGACGGCGTTTCGTTTTTTCTACTCAAAATGTTTACACCTACTAAAATATCGGGCCTACTTATTGTAGCAACATATAACAGCGCACCTATTGCTTATCGGTACTTAGTGTTGTTTGGCATTTGTGTTTTCTCATTGTCTAATCGTTGAAAACCTGTTTCCATTGGAGTGCCATATGGCTTAGAATCTTCTAAATTAAATTTTTTTGCAATTTCTATTATTTTTGCTGTTTGACTTAGTTTAAAGCCGTTGTGAGTCTTTTGTATTTTTATCCCGAGGTAATTGGAAATTTGACCTAAATCTTCAAGTGCGTACTTAGATTTTAGTTTATCTATTACGTCATTTATATTTTCATCTTTTCCTGCGATTAGTATATCGTCCACGTATACTGCTATATAAACCGTGTTTTCCCTTCTTTACTTATAAATAAGCAATTATCAGCATTGCTCTGTTTAAATTTTAATTCTTTTAGTGTTTCACTAAGGTTTGAATGCCATGCTCTTGCAGCTTGTTTTAGTCCATATAGGGCCTTTTTAAACTTACAAACCTTATTGGGTTCTCTAGTGTTTATATACCCTTTAGGTTGTGATACATAAACATTTTCTTCCAATTCACCATGTAAGAATGCCGTTTTGATGTCAATCTGCCTAATATTGAGATTGTGGCATGCTGCGGCAGTTATGAAGACTCTTAAACTTGTATGGGAAACTACTGGCGCATAAGTTTCATCAAAATCTGCTCCATATTTTTGTCTAAATCCTTGTGCGACCAATCTCGCTTTGTAACGCTTGATTTTTCCGAATTCGTCATATTTCGTTTTAAAAGTCCATTTCGACCCAATTACTCTTGCTCTTTGTGGGGGGTCAACTAAACACCAGGTTTCATTTTCATTAAGGGAATTCATTTCCTCTTCTGTCGCTTTTATCCAGTTCTGTTTTTCTATAGGATTTTCTACCCTCATAGCATGCATGGTCACAGTGACGCCATTGTGACGTCACTGTAAGTCACTGTGGTCACGTCACATCTGTGACCAAAATGCCACCACTCAGTGATGTCACATTGTGACTGAGATGTGAACTTCTTAGGAAACTTTAAAAAATTACAAAAGCTCTTTAAAACATGTTATTTACTGTAAAACCGGCAATTAAAAAAATTTTTGTGACGTCACTGTCATGCCACTGCATGTAACATACGTCACGTCACATATGTGGCGAAAAATCCTCCATATTGTAAACTCACAGTGTGACAAAAATATGAATTTAGGAAAGCTTTAAAAATGAAGAGAAATATTTTAAACAGGCCGTCTTAATGCATTTTGGAGCTTGGATCGGATTGATTTTGTAGTATACTTTATTATAATAAATAAATTCACTTTTATACTTTCTATAATATTCTCCTTTTCTGTTAATGTTTAACTAGTTTAAGTCACTATTTAAATATAAATGTTGCTATTTGTTTCTGACTTTTTTAACAAATTTAACATTTTCTGAATATATAATAAAATATACAAAATATATCCAAAACGCATGACATATTTATTCATATTTAAATTTTTTCCCCAGAAATTTCTTTAAAAAATAATTATTGTCCACGCTGATTTATTCTACAGGAAATTAATACAGAAAAAAATAAAAGATTATAAAGAAAAAAAAACTTTCTTTGCCCGATAATCTTTTTTTTTTTTTTTAGGAACATATTTGGTATTTATTACATGTGATACAAACTTTTTCTTTATTGTCCATTAAATTGGTTTTATATACACTAGAAATTTCAATAATGTTTTATTTTATATACTCTAATTATGACTAATACAATTTTTATAATTTACAAAAAAGAGACAGTCCATTTTTACTTGAATAGATTTAAAATTGATTGAAAGCTAAAATGAAATGCACACACACACACACACACACACACACAAAAAAAAAAAAAATCAAACAGAACATTTTAATTAGCCACACATTTATAAATGTATTACGCATTTAACTTGCAAATCTACAATAACAAATAAAACCATCTGCCCGCGAATTTTGTTTTCTGCAGACGATAACAAGAGGAAACAGTGTATTTATTCTTTTGAATAGTGGCAGCAGCTGGAAACAGTAGCTCTTTTATGAATGCGTGTAGTTGGCACTGGTTTTTTTAAATTCTACAAAAGTTATACAGGAACGCGGTCAAGAAATATTTTACATAAAATATCAGTCCGAAAAAGTACAATGTGCAGTGACCGGTTCATCTCAGCTGGTCAATGTCATTGTGTCTAGTATTCGGATATAATTCTTCGACTTTCGACTTTAAGAACTTTCGCTTTTTGGATTACCATAATGGAATTATAGAAGACGATGTCAACAAGGAATGGGTAAGAAAAAATGATTTTTTCTGCTTTCTTTTATTATGATTTGAGTTAATTTCACATAAAAAACATGTTATAAAGTAATAGATGCCATTAATTTAACTTTTATCTATTCAATAAAATTTAATAAATTTAATGTTTATTTTGAATAGTTGAAAGAAAAAATAGTATGTCAACGATTTTAATCAGATGGTTAAAACCATTAATTTAAATTGCAGTTTAATCGCATTTATTTTCATTTTTAAAATTATCTGGTTAAAATCACATTTTCGTAAATTAAAAAATATATATAATCAATAATTCACATAATTAATAAATATTTAAAGCTAATTAAATTACTGAATAAAATACCTTTTATAGAATAAAAGTGTTTGCAAACTTAAATTTTTAATTTTGCATTAAGTAATGTTCTGAAATAATTTGCATTGCATTTTATATAATAAAAAATGGATATCTGCTCAGCGATACGGAATCTTCCACATCAAAATTTTATTTATCTTTTGAGCAGTTTCACATCGTTATTGCTAAAAGCAACTTCTTAAATATTATATTATTAAAAAGGCTGGTGATGCCCACAAAAATATTTTTTAAGGTACATTCGTATTCTTTACAAGTTTGTGTTAGAAAATTGACAGTATTATGAGAAGTATGGTAATTTTCTGTTTATTGCAAATATAAAAAAAGATATCTTTCAGCCAATAATTTTTTATACTTAATTTTGGTTTTTTATATGCTTAAAATGATTTATTCTAACATCCTAATAATTTCAACTTTAAATAGTGCTTAAAATAGTTCTTTGATTGAAATCAATATAAAATTTACTTGCATAACATTTTATGATGTATATGGCGAAATTTTAGTCATATGACATATATATGTGACATGTGTGTGTATAAGACATATATGAAGCATATCACATAATAAAACACATGAATATTATACAGGATAGGTGTGAAAGTAATGGATACCCTTCCAGTAATTGACACCCTTGAATATTTTTGGTTTCTAAAAAAACCAATAAAAATTTAGCTTTTATTATTTTTTTTCATAACTCCCTCTTGCATGTTTTATAAACTGGGTTATTGATGATATACTCTTAATCAAAGCAATCAGGAAGCAGAAAATAATGTTTCGAAGTTCTACTGTTTTTCAGTGAAAATCTTAATGAACCTGTTAAAAGCTTAATTTACTTAATAATTTTATATATTCTTTATTTTCTTACAAAACTTCTATGTGTTTGTTTTGGTAGTAATAGAAAACTTTGAAACGTTTAATTACTGAATGTACAGTATGGACATCCCATGTGGACATTGCTAAAAATGCAATTTAAGTAATGTTCATAGTAGATAAAAATGTTTTGACAAAACTGAAAACCTAAGTAATCAAATTTAATAATTTATATTGCACTTACCAGAATGTAATAACACAAATTTTATATAACTTTGCTAAAAAATATTTTATAATCTGGTAATACATAAAACAAATTAGGAATCAGAGAATATTGTTTAAGGACATAGGGGAAAGAAGTGCTCAATTTCTACCCATTAAAAAAAAAAGTTACAGAAGTTGTTAAAAATATACTTATTATTTCCTGTCTTAAACGTTTTTCATTCTTCTCTCACCCCCCCAAAAAATAAATAAATAAAATAAATAAATAAATAAAATAAAAATCCCATATTAGTAATTAAATTTATACTTATAGTAGTAAATGGAACTTTTAAATCTGCGGATCAGTGACCTCAAACATCTGTTCTGAACTTTTATTTTGAAATTATTTTATTTAATATTTAAAACATTCAACCTGCAGTATTATTTCTTTCATATATGTAATATTAATTACTGCAAGTAATATATCAAGTAGTTTCGGGGTGTTTCACTGTTAAAAATAGTGGTAAATATACGAATTTATGCACTAATATTCCAAAACTTTTTTTTTTCAGATTTTTTTGAATTACCTTCTAAATCCACCACTGTCTCTAAAATTTGACAACTGTAATTCCCTGTCATTTATTATTTTAAACCATCTATCTAAAATAATTAAAATATTGATTTTGTAATAATCACAATAATTGATTTAAACAGTGAATAATTATCACATATATTTTATTAATTAATGATAACTTAATTGTTAAATTTATTTGAAAATAACTATTTTGTTTCATTAGTTATTATGCTTTCGATAAATTCTGATTCTAAATACAGTCATAAAAACAATTATATGTACTATATTTTCTGGAGTGTCCATGACTGGAATTGTGGGTATTTTGATATATTTCTGTTATTTACAATAAAATTTTGATTAATATTGGGAAATGAGACTATGAGAATAGTTAAATATTATTGATATATTAATATAATACTGGAAAAACTGGAATATAAAAATTATAGGTATTAATTATAGTTTTAAAGAAATTCTTTAAGGGTGTCCATTACTCATCTACCTTATATGACATATAAAACATATATAAGACCTACACATAATATATATATATATACGTATATAAGTTAAACTATGACTTTGGCTAAATCGCAACTGAAACCTTGGCGTAATCGTACATGCACAGACCACTATAATAAGGAAGTACCAAAGCGTAATGGCAGAAGTAGTTGCATCGTCTTCATTTATACTCAAGATTTTCAACTAAAATCTGTATGTTGGAAATATTGCGCAAATAATACACGTAGTTTTATCAAAAGATATTTCTATATTAACTTTAACAGGATGATTCTAATTGGTAAATTAATCAACAAAGATTTAATATCTCTAACTGAGTGAAAAAGTGTTCAAGTCAGGATTCCAACCAGAGACCTTTGACGTATGCTGCCAATGCTCTGCTAACTGAGCCATTCCGGACAAATTTCATCCAGAGAACTATTATTATGTACTTATATGAGTAGTATGTGTTATTCATACGGGTAGTATGTAAAATAATTAAAGTATTATTATATATGGTTGTGTAATAATAATAAGTACATATTCATATTCACTGGGTGAATTGTGTGCGTTAGATTTATCCAGAATAGCTCAGTTGACAGTTGATAGAACATTGGCAGCTTACGCCATTGGGCCCTAGTTCGAATCCTGACCTGGACACTTTTTCACTCAACTGGAAAAATTACAATAAAAGATAATTTTGCTTCATCAGCGTTATTGGTCAGAAATATTGGCAAGCTGTACAGTTTTACATATGTGCTGATACCTTTGGGTGTTAACGTGAGTAAAAGCTTTTAAAGAGAGTGCAAAAATACTTAATGGCAAAAATGTTTGCAATAACCTTCTACAAAATGAGAGAAACAAAAACGTTTTTTTTAACTTTTCGCCTTGCCCACCACAGCAACAGAAAATAGTCACTGTGTGTATGTTATAAACACAATTAAAGCTGTGGTGTTTTTAGCATGTGTGTGTGAGGGGAATGCATAAATATTTTTCAAAGGCAAGATTCATCAAATATTGAAAACAATACAATCTGTTACAGTTGTAAGGCAAGTGAGGGAAATTAAATTTTTAACTTTAATTGAGAAGAAAGTCTGTATAATGTATATGACTATTTATACATGTTATACAGTATTTATTCATAAATTGTGAGTATGCGATTTTAGGATTCCAAACCAATTCTAACAGAAAGATCGCGTGCAGTAATAATAATTTCAAACGATCCTGTTCTTTTAAATTGTTAGAAAATCTTCAAAAGAAGTTAAATCGAAACAGAATCATCCAGTGTTAATGACAATTTCGTCACAAATGGCACATATTTCACAAATTGGTCACAATGCGGCTTCAAAGCAATGTCGCTTTCGTCACAAGTTCGTCACAGAGTTATAGCCAAAATAGTCACAAAGGACACATTTTTCACAAATTTGTCACATCGTGACTTCACAAAGTGTTCACAATGGGACGTCACAAACGAGCTCTAAAACGGCCATAACGACTTCACATTGTAGTCACCATGACTTCACATCGACGTCACGTGACGTCACATCGACGGTCACAAAGTCACAGTGTGACTTCTCAGCGACGTCGCTGTGACGTCACCATGCCTTACGGGTATACTCATCATATCTTCCCAACTGTTAGGTACATATATTGGATCGTGCCGAACTGCATAAGCAAACCTGTCCGGCGGCACACCTCTATTGGTTCTTTCTGATCTTCTCACTTGTGGAATTTGTTGTTGTGACGCGGGTGGTGGACTTAGTTCATTTTGTGTTGGTGTCAGATCTATTTCCATTTCATTCGTGTCTTTCTGTTGTGCTTGTTTGTTTGTTTGTTTCCGCGATTAATTCTCTTCTATCTAGATCTTCGTTAGTATCTGGATTATTTTTATTTTCTATAAATTTTACGCTTCTGGCCAATATTACTCTTCCGTCACTTGTATAGATTCTGTACGCCTTAGAGCGACTGTCGTATCCGACAAAAGTGCCCTTTTCCGCTCTATTGTCTAATTTTCCTCTCTTTGATTTGTGTATGTAAGCGTATGCAGTACAGCCAAAGACTTTGAGATATTTCAAATTTGGTCTGCTATTCATCCATAATTCATAGGGTGTGGTGCTTACCGATTTTGAAGGTAGCCGGTTCTGTAAGTGATTCGCGTTACATATGGCTTCCCCCCACAATTTGTGCGGCAGATTTGCTTCATTTAGCATACTTCTAACCATATCTAGTAGCGACCTATTCTTACGCTCTGCGACACCGATTTGGCTTGGGTTAAATGGTACAGTCAGCTGATGATGAATCCCATTTTCTTTTAGATATTTTTCTATTTCGTTACCCGTATATTCACCACCGTTGTCCGATCTTATCTCAGTAGGCATTTTTCCAAATTTGTTTTTCACCATTGAGATGTATTCTTTCAATTTTTCTGAAACCTCACTTTTATTTGCAATTAAATAAATTACACAAAATTGCGTATAATCATCGATAAAAGTGACGAAGTATCCTCCCCCAATTGTGGGTGTATTTATAGGGCCACATACATCAGAATGAACTAACTCGAGCCTTTTTGTAGCTCTATATGCACCTGATTTAGGAAATGGGTGTTGTGGTTACTTAGAACCACTGCCATATTTTTATTTAATTTCATTTAGAAAATATTTTTATTAATCTTGTATTCATTTAATTTTAATATTCGCATTCCAAAATTATTTTAATACCCTTTTTTTCAACTTTCCCCTGTAAGTTTTTCTTTCTGGCATAGCATTTCATTCATTTTAAAATCATAAACGTCGTTTTGAAAGCTGTACTTCCGGTAAAGAGTTATCTGGAAAGTTCCATTTCTTTCTATTTGTGAAATCATATCCTTTTGAAGCTCCACCCCTTAGCCAATAATATTTAAATCAGTTTAATTCGTAATTTAAAAATTCGTAACTCTTTACTACTGTTTGGCATCTTATCTCAGTGAAATCTATCAAATTTCCCTTTTTAAAGCAGTTTTTTATATTCTTTAGCATTACATTTTAAGCCAATGCAGGGCACCTGTATGTTCGTTCAGCCAAAGTTGCCGTGTTTCAAGTATTATAGCAACCCCCCTTTACTCCTCTTCTCGGAGAGCTCATGCGCATTCAGTGCAGTGGAGTTGGGATTTCAATGCAGAATGGCTGCCCTTTTTTGCCGTTCTGCGAAGAAGAAATTATGTCTGCGCCTGCATGAGTGTTCTATCAACGAACGCAGAGAGTGGGTGGATGCCTCTTTCCCTTCTACAAAAAAAATAATAAATGGATTTTCGTATCTACAGTAATAAATATTAAAAGTGCGAGAATATTTCTTTGATTGTGTAATCGGCTGCATAGTGTCGTCTTTTTTTTTGTGGCGAGATTCTTTGATCAGTTACTTCTGATTCTTCGATAGGATGTGGATAAAAATTCTGTTGACGGCATTATTATTATTTTTTATTCAAGTTTTGCTTTTATTTCGAGTCGTAGAATTATGATGCTATAAAAATCATCTAAATGCCTGTGCCTCCACACTCCCCAAAAGAAAAAAATATTTTATTTTCCTTAGTAAGAACGTAGATGTATGTGTCGATCATAAAAAAGTACATCTAAAAGAATAAGATATGTACTCTATGATAATGCGCAATGTTCTGCAAAAAAAAATTGCTTCACAAATAAAAAATTTGCAAGGAAGATTTCTCATTTGTTTATTTTCTTTCTGCAAATGTCTCCATCATTTTTCTGTTCTTTCGGGTCAATGCAGGTAATGCTTTTACCTTTCATTTTTTTTTTGTTCTTAATTTCCAAATGTATGATAAGTAAATTCAGATTTTCTTTAATTAATGACTGTTATGTCAAAGTGGTCTTTTGTGGCCACAACAAAATGTTAAATATACACTATACGATCGATCCTAAAAAAATGATTTGGAATTTCAATATCCAAAATAACTTTACAATATTTTTCTATCACCTCCCGTCTTCCAAACACAACAGCCTTCTTTCCTGGTACCGTGAACCTTTAGAATTGCATTTTAAATGTATTCAAGTCTGTCTAATGTTTCATAATTAGTTTAAATAATAATTTAAATCAGACATTAAATGTACGTGTATCTTAAAAAATAAGTTAGTTTAGAAAATTTTTATATTTACATATCCGATGCCTTGTTTCAAATGTTAGAAAACAACCTTTTAAATAGACTTAACGGAAATACCTGTAAATTTATATTACAATTAAATTTAAACATGTAATAAGTAAGGAAAATTTGTAAATTTTAAAATTTTTACAAATACTCATAAAAATTTGAATTTAAAATTTATTATAACTCCTAATTTCTGTTTTGATGTTATTGTACATTAAAATATATGTTCTCATAAATGTTTATATACATTATTCATGGTTGCCGACTTCTATGATTTTTAATAAGTCAAATAAACATATTTGAACAAGAGATTTTACTTTGTAAATAAAATAAAATACGAGATATACATCATTAAATAAACGCAGTGTATTTTTTAAAAATTAAATATGCATTTTTTTTGGTTTAAAACATACTTATATGTATTTAAAAATCGTAGAAGTTGGCAGCTATGTAACATATATTTTAGAATTTTAAAAAATAAATGAGATTGTTTACACTCTTATAGTTTACACTAAAAGGGGAGAAATCGTGAAACTGTTTCTAGTAATTAATTAATGGTCAAGATTTTAAAGCACCAGAAACTTAGAATTTCACTTCTGAGTAAAATAAACTGTCAAGTAGTATTACTTGCGCTCAGAGGATTTCGTACAGTAAATATACGAATTATTAACTGTGTTATTAAAAAAATCGTTACCAAAAGAAAAATAAGATTTGTAAAAAAATATACAACGTAGGGTTTAGTAAAGCTGTATATATACTAGAAAAGTATGAATGAGTATATCGTTAAAGTTCAAAGAGATACGAAGCCTAAATAACATCAAATATTGCTATTCTGTAAAACTTTTATTTAAATCTTATCCTAATATGTTTATGATGAACTTAATTCGGCACTGACAATAAAAGTAGCGCATATTTGGCATTTCCTAAAACTAAATTCAGCGTCGTAATAATCTTTTCTTTTTACAGTGCAGCTAAAATTAAACCTTGGTCCAGCGTTTAAACTTGGCATTTGGCTAAGCGCGCTTTGAAAGGAGGTCGCAAAATAGTAATGGCGCCTTCGTTCCTGCCGTGTTTTTCCAGATAGGTCTTTAATTAACTTTTAAAGACACAAGGGGTGCATTGAGAGATATACCTAATGGAAACTAGTCGTGAATCCCATAGTATTTATGTGATTAATTCTAATTAAATTAGTCTGTTTTTAACAATTTGAAGTCTATTGTTTTCATACTGCTACTGGACATTGCATTAGACAAATATATTCTTAAGATTTGTTATCTAGGCTTTAAATATGATGGAACATAGAGGACGCAGTATACAAATGTATATTTAAAAGTCGTACCTAGACTTTCAAAACCGATGGTACATAGAGTACGCCGCCCTTGTCATTGTGTATGTCCAAACCGTCCGTGTCTTTAAGAGTTAATATCTCGGCTAATTACCGACGATTTTTTTCAAAACTCATTATCAATAATGTTTTTATATTTCTGCTGCGAGAGGTAACGCGAGCGCTTCTCAACACCTTTGCAGAATTCCCGCAAATCGAAATTTGTATGTAACGGGAGAATGCAACTTTCTCAAAAACTATGTGACTTACTGTAATCGCTATAATTTTCCTGCAATATTTAAATTAACATCCACTACCTCTATTTTTTTTATAATTTTAGTTTCAGTAGACTGGGAGATAGATGGGGGGGGGGGGGGATATTTTTGCACTACATTTTCGACGATATTTCTGAAAATATAATACCTAAAATTAAAAGAAATGTATTTTTGAGTTCCGCGTCACGAAAGCTTTCACATGATACCCCACACGGTATACAAAAAAAAGATTTTTTTTTCAAGTAACATAATTAGCTCCTCCACATTTTTTCTAAAAATATTTGTAAATGTTTAATAATCTGTAAATATGTGGGTCAATAGTCTTTATTATTTCCCCAATTTGAACTTCCCACGTTCCATAGTTTACGAGTAAAATGTCTGTGACAGACAGACAGGCAGACACAGGAGTGATCTTATAATGGTTCCGTTTTCCCTTTTTAAGTGCGGAACCCTAAAAATTGACACTTATTAAGCTCAAATGAAAAAATTATACATTGCTCAAAGTATTTTTCTGTGATTCTTTAAAGATTCCTTTAGTACTTGTTATAGCATCCTTCCAATCATAACAAGGTATATTTTAAGAAAATTTTCAATTTTGTTCCATTACGTACTTTTTTTTCTTACAAAATTTCCTTAGTGAGATTTTGTACGAGATTACTTGGATTGAATAAATTTCGAATAAAATTTCGTGAATAATAAGAGGTTTATGGAAATTAATTATGAGTTTTTGCCCTTCATAATATAGTTACTTTAACGGAGTGACGGAACAAATAATTTTATTTGAAATATTCTTTAAAAACTCTTGGTTATTATATCACTAAAAAATGCAAGTTTTTAGATTAAAATTTTCGAATTTCTTTCCTTAACCCTATCTGCAACTTTGGGAGATCTAAGGCGGTATCTCCTGAGCCTTATCTAATCAGGCTACACCAATCATAAGATTACTGCACATAAAGAAAACTCCCAACAAACTGTTTTGCGCTACTGCCTGTAGATCTAGTTTTTCCTTTGATATATGTACACAACCGGAAAGTTGTTATTCTTTTCTTCTTGTTTGTAATTGATGTGATTTCATTATTCGCGCTTTATAGTAAGAAATTGCGTTTTGAAATAGTGCATATATATATATATATAAACACTAGATGTTGTTTTTAATCAGTTGTCAGAACTGGCTTCCTTCATTAGGGACACAAATGAAACTAAGTGCCTTTATGCTTTTAAGAAAGCTTTTATGAAATTCGCAATTGACGAAATTTGAAGGGATTGCCTTAGATAAGAAGACGCATTCCCCATTTCTGTGCTGGTTCTTAAGAACATGTGTGTAACAGAATTAGTAATTATATATTCTAATTTTGTAATAAATGACAAATTAAAAATATGTTTAGAAATAAATATTTAAATTTATGCTGTATAGAAATAAATGAAATAAATACATTGTTCCGCTTTGAAAAATTTATACTCTCAAAAATTGCAGTTTAATACAAAATGCACGTATGCAATTTTTGCTTAAAAAAAAAAAAAAAAAAAAAAAAAAAGGTTATAAAGTACACAATAAAATCTTGTATTCTGTGAAAGGGGCTTATTATATCATAAATTTCTTCTGAGTTCGAGATTAACTGAACTTTACTTTCATTGATTTATTTAAACTTTAAAATACCAAATGGAGGATATTCCATCTACATTTTGATCACGTGGTCAAGGTAAAAACTTCTATCGTAAAGAAGGGAAGGCTCCGTAGACCTGTAATGTAAATCCCCGCTAACCAGTGAAACGGTTCATGAGGCAATGTAAGTATCTTCCCTTCTTATCAGTTAGAAGTTCCTTGGGTAAATTGCCGGTATCACGTGACATTTTTCAGCCTCGAACCCATATTTGGAATATCCTCCATTGCTTTTGTAACTGCTAAATTTTAGAAAATTCAAAATTTTGAAGTAATAAAAATAGTCAGTCGTCAGATCTGGCTACCATAATCAGAGACTCCAAATGAAACTGTGTGTCTCAATGCTTTTATAAGCGTTGTGAAATTCTCAATTGGTGAAACCTGCAGGACTTGCCCTTGAAAAATAAATCGGTTTCCCGTTTCTCTGATGACTCTTAAAATATGTATAAAGAAATAAATAATTCTATATTCTAATTTTATAATAAATAATATATTAAAAAGATATGTGTGCATATAGATAATTATGTTATATATATATTAGTATTTTTAAAACTAAACGAGACAGACATAATTTCACTCACTTTTTTACTTTCTTCTATCTTCAATAGAAGAAAGTATTGTAATCGAAATTTTTTTCGACTTCCGGTTTTCGACGGATTTGCATGTTTTAGGGGTCAGAGATTCCAAAAAACATGTTTATAGAAAATGTCTGTCTGTCTGTGTGTCCGTCTGTCCGTCTGTCCGTCCGTCCGTCTGTCCGTCTGTCCGTCTGTCCGTCTGTCCGTCTGTCCGTCTGTCTGTCGCCATTGTACCATCAAAAAGTGTATGAAGTTATGTATAGAATTAAACCAAAATTTTATTATAAGTTTATGGCTATGGCAAGCAGGTCCTCCCGGCATTTGGAAAAAATTCGCCGGTAGGGGGCGCTGATATAACAATTTTTGTGCGATTTTGAATATTGTACCATCCAAAAGTGTATGGAGTTATGCATAGAATTGAACCAAATTTTTATTTTAAGTTTTTGGATATGACAAGCAGGTCCTCCCTGAATTTGGAAAAAATTCGCCGGTAGGGGGCGCTGTAATATCGATTTTTGTGCGATTTTGAATATTGTACCGTCCAAAAGTGTATGAAGTTATGCATAGAATTAAACCAAATTTTTATTTTAAGTTTTTGGATATGGCAAGCAGGTCCTCCCTGAATTTGCAAAAAATTCGCCGTTAGGGGGCGCTGTAATAGCGATTTTTGTGCGATTTTGAATATTGCACCATCGAAAAGTGTATGAAGTTATGTATAGAATTGAACCAAAAAAAAAAATTAAGTTCTTGGCTATGGCAAGGAGGTCCTCCCTTAATTTGTAAAAAAATCGCTCGTAGGGGGCGCTGTAATAGCGATTTTTGTACAATTTTTGTGCCATTTTGAATATTGTACCGTCAAAAAGTGTATGAAGTTATGCATAGAATTGAACCAAATTTTATGTGTTTATTTTTGGTCATGTCACGAAGGTTCTTCCTGAATTTGGAAAAATTCTGCCGGTAGGGGGCACTGTAATTGCGATGTCTGTACAATTTTCCTTATTGTACCATCGAAAAGTGTATGAAGTTATCCATATAATTGAACCAAATTTTTTGTGCATGTTTCTGGCTATGGCAAACAAGTCCTCCCTGAACTTGAAAAAATTCCGAAAGAAGGGGACGCTATAATTCCTATCTCTGTGCCATTTTCATTATTGTACCATCCAAGAGCGTATAAAATTATGCATGCAATTGAACCAAAATGTTTGTGCTTGTTTTTGGCTTTGGCCAACAGGTCCTCCTTGAATTTGAAAATATTGCGCGGTAAAGGGGCTCCGTGTTAGCGATTTTTGTATACTTTTATGATTTTTCGTAGTTCTATTGTGCATCGGCGACTCATGCAGCGGCGGGAACTCGCTTCCTGCTAAGCCGGCTATTCGCAAACAGCTGATAACAACAGAATAAGGAAAAATTAATAATTTTAACAAATATCATGATATAGATTAACTCGTTTTTAGTCCGTTTAATTGACTTGAGCAGAAATTTAAGATGAAAATCAAAGTTGGTATAGTATTGTACTAATAATATTGAAGTATTAACATGTGTAAATAGGTTTTGTAATATTAAGATGTATAAGATAGAAGAAAGTTTTGGGATTGGCACATCCAACTAGTTTTTTTTTTTTTTTTAATTTACGCTGTCAAAACGTAGTTTAAAATAAAATACACTCATGCAGTTTTTGTTAAAAAAGTTTTCGTTATAAAATAACACAAATCAAATCTTGTATTCTGAGATAGCTTATTCTATCAGAAATTTCTTTCGAGTTCAGGATTCCGAGTTTTCCGATTTATCGAACTTTACTTTCATTCTTTTATTTACCTTTTAAAGTACCAAATTGCTTTTTGAACTAATAGAGCTTGAAAACTTCGAAATTTCGAAACGAACAAACAAACAAACAAACAAAACAAAACCAACAAGAGGTTGTCTTTAATCAGCCGTCAGAACTGGCTCCCATCATCGGTAACTCAAATGAAACTGCGTATACCTTAATGTTTTTAGGAGCGCGGTGAAATTCTCCATTGGTCAAACCTGCAGGAATTGCTTTTGAAAAACAAAAACAAACAAACAAAAAACGGGTTCTCCGCTTCTGTGATGACTCTTAAACGTATGTGTAAACCAATAAATAATTCTATATTCTAATTTCTTAATTAAATAATATAATGTTAAAAATATATGTGCACATAGATATTGATGTCATATATATATATATATATATATATATATATATATATATATATATATATATATATATATATTGGTATTTTTAAAACTAAACGATAGCGATATATATATTTTTTTAATTTACGCTGTCAAAGCGTAGTTTAAAATAAAATACACTCATACAATTTTTGTTAAAAAACTTTTTGTTATAAAATAACACAATTGAATCTTGTATTTTGTGAAAGCTTATTCTATCAGAAATTTCTTCCGAGTTCAAGATTTATTGAACTTTACTTTCATTGTTTTATTTACCTTTTAAAGTACCAAATTGCTTTTTGAACTAATACAGCTTGAAAACTTCGAAATTTCGGAAAAAAAAAATCTAGAAGTTGGTCTTTAATCAGTCGTCAGAACTGGCTCCCATCATCAGTGACTCAAATGAAACTGCGTACCTTAATGCTTTTAGAAGCGTGATGAAATTCTCAATTGATGAAACTTGCAAGAATTGCTTTGAAAAATAAACCGGTTCCTCGTTTATGCTTCAGTTCTTAATAAACGAGGTTCACAATCGCAATTCTTCTCGCAGAATTTCTTTCATATGGTAAGAGCCCTAATAAATCGAGATTTTAAAGTTCTCCCCCCAGCGAAAGCAACCCACATTTCATTTTGCAGGGACTTAAGTTGAACGAGCCCCAGGAGGAAAAAGATAAGAAGCGCCAGCGATATAAAAATAAATAATAATAATAAAAAAAAAGCGCGGGAGAACAAAACAGTACAATAAGTTTAATCAATACGCGTTGTTGAGTGATCAGGAGGAAAAAGCCTCTAGAAAATTGATGATTTGTTACGAGAAATGAATTGGTTTCGTGTAACAAGCAACGGATAAAACTTTACTAGAACGAACGTGTGTATGTGCTATAGCTCAATTTATTGTTTCATCAGTTTGGAGGGGGAGCTATTAGTAAGTTCTGATCGATGAGAACTAGGGAATTCGTCCGATCTCTTTAAGAGAAACTTAGTTTTTGTTGGGTAATGATGGCTTAAGACCTTTTGTACTTGTTACCGTTTCGCTTGATTTACTCTTCCCCACACACCCCTCCTCTCCAACCATATTATTGTTTACTTATTACCTGACTTATCAGAGTTTTGTCTTGTTTTGATAGATGACGTGATCTAATGCTAAAAATGATGTATTAGCTAGGCTTTCGTTAATAAATTTATAGGTATGTCGTTTGTAAAATGTTTATCATGAAGTAATAAGATTTATAAACCAATTAAAAAATCCCACAGTTTTTTCTAAATAATGTATGATGCTTGTTAAAAAGTGAGATATTAAAAAATTTTGATCGACGAGAACTAGGGATTTCGTCCGACCTCTATAAGAGAAACTTCGCTTTTGCTGGGTAATGGACCTAATGGGCTTAAGACCTTCTGTACTTGTTACCATTTCGCTTGATTTACTCTTCCCTACCCATCCCTTCTCTCCAACAATATTATTGTTTACTTATTACCTGAATTATGAGAGTTTTACCTGTTTTGATAGATGACGTAATCTAAAGCTAAAAATGATGTACTAGCTAAAAGTTCGTTAAATAAATTCAGGTATGCCATTTGTAAAAAATTTATTATGAAGTAATGAGATTTATATACCATTTAAAAATTCCCTTAGTTTTATCAAAATAATATGTGCTGTTTTTAAAAAGGGAGCTATAAGAAAGTTTTGATCGATGAGAATAAGAGAATTCGTCCGATCTCTATAAGAGAAACTTCGCTTTTGCTGTGTAATGATGGCTGAAGATTTTTTTGTACTTGATACCATTTCATTTGATTTTCCTCCCCCTCCCCCAATCTCTGTTACTGTTTATTTTTTCTACCTGACTTATCAAAGTTTTGTTTTGATGGGTGATGTAATCTAATGGTGGATATGGAAATGATGTGCTAGCTAATGTTTCGTTAAAGAAATTAAGGTATGTCGCCTGTGATGAAATATTTATTATGGAATAATAAGATTTGCATACCATTAAAACCCACTTAATTTTTCCTCTGTCATTCTTTACTTATCTTTTTAATTATTAGAGCTTTGCCTTGTTTTGATGGTTGAAATTATCAAATGTTTGATGGGAAAGCGATGCTAATGTTTATTTGAACAAATTAAGTATGTCAATCTGTAAAATATTTATCATGAATTAATAAGAGTTATATGCCAATTAAAAATTCCCCCTTTGTTTTATTCGAATAAAGTGGACAAAAATATCAGCCTATGTATCATGTATGATAAGTGAATTAAAACACAGTTATGAAATGCCCGCCATATAATTACTTCTTATGCATAGATGCAATCACAAAAGAAGATGCAAAAATGATGGAATTATCTCGATAAATAGTAGTTTTTATTGAAATAAATAATAACTTTCACTTATACCGTAAAAAAACACAAGTTTGATGGGAATTTAATATTATACGTGAAAACCGCAACTATATAATGTTTCTTGAACAAGAGCTTATAAAATATCTATCCTGAAATTATGACTCGTTAATCAAAATACTGTTCATAATGGCGAATTTTTCACGAGATTAATTTATACAAAATCACGCGTTTGTAATTACCATAATATTATTTATATGAAAATTATGGTATAGGGTAACTCTGCGTAAGTCGCCACATACGGGATAGATGCCGCACCCCTTCTATTTCTTGTAATTATCGATAGATGGTCGTCAAACGCACAATATAGGTGCGCAATGAGATTATTTTAACCAGTGTATAGCGTGAATCCCATTTTGATGTTTACTTGTAGAAGTACAATCCTTAATTTGACGTAAGTGCATGATTTCATTGTCCAAACTTTTAAACACGTTATGTTTAAATACATTTCATACACTAATTACTAATTGTATGCATGATTTCGAAGTCAAAACTAAGTGTAGCGTTTGTATAGAGTACTGTGTGTATAGTTACGCAATTCCCGTTAGCGATGGCAGGTAACTGTGATGGCCGACGCCTGCACCATGCAAAATGGGATACATGCCGCACTGCTATTCCGGTATACATGCCGCAGTTTCTTTTGTGCGGGATGATTAAGTGTTATTAACTTTTCCTTTTCTTTTTGCACAGACTAACCATGTTAGGCATGTTACCAAGATTACTAAATCCAAAGAAGAAAAAGGGGAAAATAAAAAGTAAGAAGCGCAAGAAAGATGCAAGTCAAGTTGATAATAATGAAAAATTGGATTACGCGTAACGCAGACGTTCTTTGCAAACTACTCCAAAAAAGAGGCAGTGCAATTGGCTTCGTTGCATCATGTGTTTAAATGTAGTTACATAACGACTGTACTTTTTCGATACTTTTTCTGTAGATTGTAGTCGAAAAAACAGGTCTCTTAACTCATTCGGGACCATAGGTGCATATAAGCACCTTCATAAAGAGCTTACAAAATTTGTTTCTGGCACCAGTAAAAAAGAAAAGTAATATTTGCTTTGTTTAATTAGAGCATTTTCATGGTTATTTAAGTAAAGGTAACTTCTTTTAAAAAAGCGGTATCAACCGAATAAAATTTGTGTAAAAGCCACCGGTCCCGAAAGGGTTAACAAATAAATTATGTAAACACAATTTTACTTTTTTTCTTTTCCCTTTCTAATACATTGATGTTACGTTGTTGCTGAAATAACAATTAAAATTTAATGTAAAAAAATTAAGTCGATAATTTTAATAGTGAAAGTAGGCAACAATTATTAATTTGAATCTACTAACACGTTTCATTGTACTCATTTAGTTTCATTTTGTTATTACATCGTTAATTGTAGTCCAGATATAAATAATTTTTAAATATTTTTATTTATAATTTCATTTTGTTCTTATTACAAGCGCGGCATAACTACTGCACAAGTGCAGCGTCTCAGCCTGAATGTATGGGTGACGCGCCGCAGTGCAATGTTTTAGAAAATAATTGTTAAAAAATATTAATAATTTGTTTTGAGTTTTTTTTGTCGCAGTACACGCGTTGTGTATTTAACGTTAAATAGCACAGCATGATTTTTTTTAAATTTTATGTCCACCATGGGACTTTATATACAAATTCAAAAAAATGTGCGGCATAAATCCCGGAATTACCCTACACATATCAAAGCAATGCATAACATAATTAATTTCACACATAAACGCAATGTTTGTAGCAACAACTTGCTTTTGTTACTCAAATATATATATATGAAAGATAATAAACAACTGAGTATTTTCCACTAAATTTAGAATTAAAAATATTCTAAATTAGGATCCACTCAAGCTATGAAAAAAAAAAAAAAAAAAAAAAAAATAGTAACTTACTGTTTATATACTTTCTTATACACTGAAGAGTTAATTAAAATATAAGAATTCATTTGACAAGACAAACTTGTTAATTAGCATTTAAATTGCGTCAAAATAGCATTAATATATATATGTATATATATATATATATATATATATATATTAATCTTTTTAATTAAAAGTACGCAAGGATAAAATTAATTACATAATAAGCCCAAGAGATTTGTTAGCAAACTATCATCATATGTATTATAATGAATTATTGTATGCAAACATAAACAATTTTTTAATAATGTTTGCCGTTTTCGTTTTAAATTGGTTGTGTTAAGCCCTCATTAACTCCTGTACTTATATCGCTTATTGAGATAATTTGGAGTTAATTAATAAAAATCTATGTATTAGATTAATAAGCAAATTCAAATAAATTTACATTTTATGAATAAGAGTGATTCTCAAAATGTGAGAACACTAAATGCTAACTTTAATAAATTTTAAAAATCATGAAATTAAAAAAAAAACATCCATTAGTTTACAAGTTCATAATATAGAATATCTTCATTTAAAGACAGGAAATTGCCTTAAAATTAATAATTAAAGTAGTATCTGTAGATTACAGATTTTGGACATCACCTGAACTGTAGGTTACACATTTTGGACATTCGACGAATTATAGGTTACATAATTTGGACTTTTCCATACTTTAATGTGAATTAAAAAAAATGTAACTGACTTATTTTTGAATGCAAATTACAAAATTATACTAAACATTTTGGAAAAAAAAAAAAATGTTGAATTAGACAATTTTTATTTACACACATAAAAACAATATGTTTTTCTTTTAACTTTTAGTGAAAGATTTTACATTACTTTCAAATTACAATTCAATATTAAAATTAATCTGCAATAGATTTTTATTATGTAAAAATTTCTTTACTCTTAGCATTTGGAATATCATTCAATTTAATGTACTCTATTCTAAGGAATTTTAAGCAAATATATCACTATTTAAAATAGTTAATAAAATGCAATTTAAATGTCTAAAAGAAATATCATATATATTAAACGAGCAAGCGATTTTCCCGATTACGAATGATATCGTAAGCTACTGGATCGATTTTCATGAAACTTGCCTCCTATACTAAATCGAGCACGAGAAAAAGATTTAGCTAGGTCCCGAATTCAAGAAAATTCGTTTTTACAGGGTAAAACAAGATCTTAGCTGAAAATTTTGCTTGCTATAAATCGAAAAATTCTCATGCAATTTACACGAAACGTGTTTTCTATACTAATTCAAGCACGAGAAATACATCTAGCTAGGTCTACAATTCGAGAAAATTCGCTTTGATCGATTAAAACAAACTCAGCACTGAAAATGTTGCCGTATCTCAAAAACGGCTCTAACGATTTTCACAAAACTTGATGCATATACTAAACCGAGCACAAGAAAAAGATCTAGCTAGGTCCCGAATTCAAGAAAATTCGTTTTTACAGGGTAAAACAAGATCTTAGCTGAAACTTTTGCTTGCTATACATCGAAAAATTCTCAGGCAATTTACACGAAACGTGTTTTCTATACTAATTCGAGCACGAGAAATACATCTAGCTAGGTTTCGAATTCGAGAAAATTCGCATTGATCGATTAAAACAAACTCAGCACTGAAAATGTTGCTATATATCGAAAACGGCTCTAACGATTTTCATAAAATTTGACGCCTATTCTAATTCGAGCTCAAGAAATCGATTTAGCTAAGTCGTTAATTCGAGAAAAATCGTTTTCTGTGGTTAAAATAAGCTCATTACTAAAAAAAGTGGTATTAATCGAAAACAATTCTGACAATTTTTATGAAATATACTTTATTCTAATATGAGAAAACATTCCAACTAAGTCTCGACTTAGGTAGAAAAAAAAATGTAATTTTAAGCAATTTTTTTATATTTAATCATCCGTAATCGAAATCCTCGCCAACACAATGAAAGGTAATCTTAAAAGTGGCACTAAAAGATTGCCTTCTATACTTAATCGAGCACTAGATAACGGCTTATGTAGATCAAAAATACGGTAACATTTGTTTTAAGGGGCTAGAACAAAAAAAAATGATTGATTATAATTATTGATTATGATTATATTTCGTGAATTTAAATATTTTCATAAACGTAAGTAATATTTCTTTACAAATAACTGTGCTTATACTAGCTACAAACATCTGTATAGTTTGTTGCCATGGCGATATACCCTGGCGCAAAATTAGCAACAATTTTAAAAGCAAGATCATTTTTCTGTGTCAATGTTTCCACATAGCTCATTTTTGTCGCCAAACATTGACTTAGACAACGTATCTTGTTAATAATCATTTAATTTATAAAATATGGAGTATAGCACTCAGGATATGCTTGATAATCGCATGCATATAAAAAATAGTTTATTTTCATATATGGCAATCCAAATTTCGGCTATATGCAAAGTTTTCTTTTCTTTTCCTCTTTTTACTTTAAAATATATTATTTACGTACTCGAATAAGTGCTTCGGAATAAAACATTTAAATTTTATATTTCTTCACCCCACTGAATAAATGACACTATATTTAAAAGAAAACAAGTAATTTTTCTATTTAAAAGTGAAATATCTCAACTTTTGCCCATCTATGACATCATTTTCTCTGACTTTTAGTTTCTGACCGTGCTAAGACAAGGAGCCGTAAATAAAAACGTTAACTCCATGACTTATTGATATTCTACTAATATTTAGTAACTATCACTTTTCTATGTTACCGACAAAAAAAAAAGGGACAAAAAAATGTATTTGGAAAGGTTGCTGCTTACGTTTATACAATAGAATTCCAGAAACGTGGCCTCCTACATATACATCTGCTGCTGATTATGGCTCCTAAAGATAGAATCCGTAATCCAGAGGAACTTGATGACCTGATTTCAGTGGAAATTCCCATTAATAATGATCCTGAATTACGAAATCTGGTGCTAAAATGGATGATTCACAATCCGTGTGGGAAACTAAACCCAAATGCACCGTGTATGATTAAAAAAATGGGTGCATGAAATGTCGCTTCAACTATCCTAAAATGTTTAATGAAATCACTTCTTTAGCGGACGATGAAAAACCAAATTATCGACGTAGATATAATCCACGTTTGGATCAACATAGTTTAGAATTTTCGCACGAGTATGCTGTTTACCGAAAGGATATAAATGGTTGCTAAATAACAAGAGATAACCGTCACGTAGCTCCATACAATGCTTATCTGTTGAAGAGATACGAGTGCCATATAAACGTTGACTATGTAGGAAATATTCGTGCTGTAAAATATCTCTTCAAATATATTTACAAAGGGCATGATTGTGCAACAATGAATATCGTTGAAAACCAAAGAAAACTTATGTACAATGAAGTAGACACCTATATTGAAGGTCGATGTATCCCTCCACCAGAAGCATGTTTGCGATTATTTCGCAACGAGATTCTAAAAAAAATCCATTCTGTTCAACGCTTAGATATCCATTTACCAGGTCAATTTCGATTTGCAAACATTGATCTAGCACAAGAAGATTTAGCAGATACGGGTCAGAAAGGTTCAACATTAGAGGCATATTTCCGGCATAATCGAGGCTAAAACAAATAGAAGAAAATAATCTTCTGAACGAAAATTTTCAACAAGTTATATATCACTACTATTGGCTAATTCCTGAGTACTTCAAATGGGATGGAAAATCCAGCGAATGGATTCAGAGAAGTCGCCGTTTACGCGTTATTGGTCGAATACATAACGTAAATTTCATCTCCCAGCCAGAACTCTACCACTTACGAATGTTGCTGTACCATGTTAAGAATGCAACAAGCATCGAAGATATGCTAACAGTTGATGGCATTACATATGCATCATATAAACAAGTTTGTTTGGTTCGTGGACTAACTTACGCTGACCAACAATGGATTGAAAATCTGCGAGAATTTGCTATGTCGAAGATGCCTAAAGTCATGAGAACGCTGTTTACACAGATTCTCATTTTTGGATCTCCTGAAAATTCCAGACACCTATGGGAAATGTTTAAGAAAGATTTGGCTGAAGACTTCATCCGAGAAACAAGACGGGTGGTTAATTCCGTCGAAGAAGTGCTTAAGCGTGCTTATCGAATTATCGCATTCAAGTTAAGTTCAGAAGCTAGTGAAGGTAGGAATTTCCTATACTGGGTCCATCAACTTGGTATGGACGATATTGATGGATACGAGAACGTGCTAAATGAAGAAACTATGAACAGCAATGGGTCTATTTCTATTGGAGAACATATGCATCAACTTCTTAAAGGGAGACAAATTGAAATTGTTGATACCATCTTACATTCAGTAAACGATTCAACCCCTTGATCAAAATGTTTCTTTATTGATGGACCTGGAGGCACTGGAAAGACTTTTGTATACAGAACTCTTTATTACATCCTTTCAGGACAAAAGCATAAAGTAAAGTGCATGGCATTCACTGGGATTGCTTCTGTTCTGCTACCTGTTGGAAGTACTTCACACAAGACTTTTGGACTTAAAGTTCCATTGACATCGGATTCAATTTCCAACATCAAACTTAGATCCGCTAAAGCAGTCGAACTCAGCAAAGTTGATGTATTTTTGATGGATGAAGCTCCTATGCTGCCAAAATATGGACTTCACAACATAGATCAATTGCTGCGCTCTATTGGAAATCCAATTTTAGAATTTGGTGGAAAGATTATGGTCCTAGGAGGGGACTTTCGTCAATATCTACCTGTCCAACTACGAGCAAACAGAAGTGAAATATTGTATTTATCAATAAAAAAAAGTGAGCTGTGGCACCACTTCAATTCAATTTCATTAACAGATAACATGCGCGTTGATCCGAAACAAAGAGAATTTGCCAAATATCTTTTGAAACTTGGAAATGGGGAGCTACCTCAGAACGCGATGGGGGAAATCGAACTACCCGTAGATATACTTTCAAATGGTCATCTCACTGATGAAGTCTTTTGAAACTGCTTAAAGAAAGGAAGTTATGAAGAAATGAAGGATCGAGTTATCCTTGCGCCATTAAATAAAGATGTCAGCAAGATTAACGCCGAAATTATTGAGACGCTTCCTGGAGAGTATAAAATCTACCATAGCTGCGATTCTGTCAAAGATCAACCTGAAGGAGCAGTCCAGTTTACGACGGAATTTCTCAATTCCATCGAAATAGCTGATTTGCCACCTCATGAGTTAAAGCTTAAAAATAACGCAATAATCATACTATTGCGCAACTTAGATGTTTCAGAAGGCCTTTGCAATGGAACAAGGCTAATTGTTAAAGATCTTTGCAATAACATAATGAAAACAAAAATAATCACAGGAGAATATTCAGGTATCGAAGTACATATTCCGCGAATAACTCTCGATTCAAGCAGAGGACAACTTGGCTGCATAATGCAAAGGCATCAATTTCCTGTGAGGCCAGCATTTGCAATAACTATACATAAAGCTCAAGGTCAGACCTTTGAATTTGTTGGCGTCCACTTACGGACCCCTGTTTTTATGCATGGAATGCTCTACGTTGCTTTTTCCAGGGTTAAGAGGCAAAACAACTTAAAGGTACTTCTACCTACAGAAAATCCTCATCACACTCATAATGTTGAATGGAAAGAAGTATTGAATACACCAACAACCAATCAATTTAGTATTTAAAAGACTGCAGAAATATGTAACAAAATGGTTTACTAGAAAGTACTAAGAAAGGGATATAGATTTGTAAATAAATAAAAAGTTCAAAAAACGAATATTTAGTATGTGTTATTGTTATTTTTAGAAAGTAGAAATGACACGTTCATGTAGAAATAAATACGCTTAAATAATAAATAAATAACATTTTTTCAATGAAATATGATCGCAGAATAAAAAAAATCACCGAGTGATGCTCGGTGTACCAGGTACTATTAATTAAACTTGCTCTTTGATATATTTTCTCAACTTGTTTAATTAAGATAAATCATAATTTTTAAGACATTATTAAAAAAAATAATAAAAAAAATGTTAAGCATTTATTATATACCCTTAAAAAAGATGTCCAAAAATGGCTAACGATCGCGACGCCGCCATTTTGTTTCGATCGTACATAATTGTTGACAAAGTTTTTGCATTTTTATTAAGCTAATATGACGTTTTTTGCCGAAAAAGCTCTTAATTTCAAGAAATAAAACTATACTGTATTATATTTCTGATATTTTAGGACAGTGGGGTTTATTAAACATAAATTAAATCGCGAAAAAAATCGGAATCGCGATCGTTACATATTTTTGACATCAGGATTTTGTAAGCAATAAACAAGAGATGTACCACTATTAAAATGTCAAAACTATATAAAAAAAAAATAATAATTTTAAGAACAAATGAATAATGATTAAAGTCTTTACCGATATTTCTATTCATCCAACTGTCCAATATTGTTGTTTAGATCGTTACAGTTTGACAAAATATACATCAACACATTTATTCCTTGTTAATTCTACAAAATATAAATAATATGTCTTTTTTTTTTAATTCGTGTATTCTTTCTTCTTTAAACTCATAAATAAACCATACAATGATTTTTTATTTTGTTAGTTAACATTATGGATGTCCAAAAGTGACCATTCATAGGTAATTTAGTAGGTATTTTAGGTAAATAGTATATTTAAAAAAAAATATTTATAATAAAGTTTTAAAATAACTTATGTGTATTCTTGTTTTTGACAACACCAAGAACCACTTTTTAAAAACAGAATGCAATTAAAGAAAATTAAGAATTTCCTGTATTAGATCTAAAATAAAATCTGTGCTTTACTCCCACCTTTTGAGAATCACCCATAAGAAAATGAAAAAAAAAATCACAATAATAACATCCTTATGTGTTTAAAACTATCGCAGCAAATATATAAATAAATATATCCATTGTTCTCAGAAAGTTCGAAAATTAAGAACTTCGGAAAAGTACAACCTTTTATTTTGATGCTATTAAAAATAGAGAATAACAAATAAGGTTATTTATATAAATGATTCTCATAGTGTACTACAAATACAAATGAAAAAATATATATATATCGAGCACTTCGTTTATTATTATTATTATTTTAAATAATTATGAGACAGGTATAAAGATCAGAAGTAAAAGTTTGGGCGTTTTAAATATATATATATATGTTAAAATTTTTAATGCTTTCTTAAGGAGGTATACAACTGTTAAATCTTTTTTCAAAATTGATGTTCTTGAAAAAAAAAAAAAAAAAAAAAAAAAAAAAAGTAATCCCAATATTTCTGGATATTTGAAAAAAAAAAAAAATCCTATAATTATAGGAATTCTATTAATTACATACTTCGAGTACTTCGAAAGACAATAAGGATCTTTTTTGAAAATATACAGGGCGTACATGAATGAATATCCTAACTTTACAGGGCTATTAACCCTTTATGTACTGAATTATGAATTCATGAAAATTCTATCTTCTACAGCATTTTTCTTGAATTTTTCAAACTACATTAGAAAATTTACATGATCATTTAATAAATTTTAGAAGGATTTTAGAAGGATTGAAGGATTTAGAAGGATTAATTAAATTTGAATTTATAGGGATTTTGTGCAATATTTATAACGCCAATATTTTTCTTAATATTTTGTAGAATTAGGAAATGTACAAATATAATGTTCTTACAATAGAAACATAGAAATATTTCTGCATTGAAAAGTCCCCCCCCCACAACGCCAAAAAAGCTGATAAAATGAAAAGGCAAAAGAAATCGTCCTTTTAAAAATATTTTTGTTTTGTGTAACCAATAATGCTTTTTGAACAAGATAAAGTAATGGATCTATAACTCATTTTAAACTGTATTACTGTTAATCGATGTATTAAATGAATTTTATAACAAGTTATTTTAATGGTACTTATAAGTACTGTCAGTAGATAAAAGGTTAAAAGAAAAAAATAGGACCTTGTTGTTAATCGGAAATCAAAAATAACAGTTGAAAGTTTAAATTCAGCACAGTTATAAGAGTTTAGTGTGAAATCTTCCAGAAGAACGAACGATATCGAGGAGGTAAGAGAGTCTCACACTTTTTTCTGCATGTCCGGTGTAACTCTTTGAATGGTTTCAGACATGCGTGCTCTAAGTACCTCAAGGGCCCCACCAGTGGCCGAGAGGTTCTACTCTCGAAGCTGGTAGACGGGAAGTGCTGGGTTCGATCCCAATCGCGCCCGTCGGCCTAATCGTTCGGAGTTTTCGTGGTTTTCTTCGAGCCGTGGATCTTCCATGCGTTAATACGGATTAGGTTCCCTTAGAAAGACCCCCACGGAGGGCATTCCCCCCGGGCCTATATCCCTCGTGTAGATGATTGGCCGTCAAAAATCAACCCATCTAAGTACCTCAACGTCAGTTGATTAACGGTGAAACAAACACCTGATCTTTGATGACCCCCCCCCCCCAAAAAAAAAAAAAAAAAAAAAATAAATATTACATGGAATGATATCAGGGCTGCGAGAGAAGAGCAAGGTCCTGGGGTGCTTGGCGACCAATCCACCTATGCGACAATTTGTCATACACATAACACGTCACCTACATAATTTTCGTATTTTTTTTCTTCTATGAAATGATTTTTTGGATGTGTCAGAAAGTAGCGAATATTGATTTAAGAATATATAGCTCTGAAAGCCTAGTTAATTCGTGATTTTAAAGAATACTTTTGGATGTCTTTTTATATTTTTACATTCTAAAGAGAATTTACGTATTTTGACAGTGCAATTCCTGTATTTTTACGTTTTTTCTTTTTTTTTTTTTTTTTTCTTTTTCTTTTGCAGTGTAGTAATGAAGATAAATCTGCCAGTTTAAGAGAAAACAAACATTTTACATTATCTACCAAGGATACTCTGAAATCCATGTTCACAGTACTTTTTGACTTATTTATGGTACCACTTTCTCTGCAAAAACAAAGAGTAAAATTATGAAAATTGTACTGGAAATCAACGGGATTTTTTTCAAGTGTTTCCAGACACACCTCCAAAAAAAAAAAAAAAAAAAAAAAAAAAAAAAAAAAAAAAAAAAAAAGAAAAAAGAAAAAAAAAAAACTTTTTTTCTCCGAACCACCAAAAATCTCCCAATGCCTCACAAATAATTAACGAAACTTCCACTCCTATATCAAGCACGGCATAAACATACAGATATCGGAACTTAACCTTCCTATCTTTATCTAATTTTATAAAACGTTTATGTTGTTTCAAAATTATGCGTAAGACTCATTAAACACGAGTTAAAATGCAACTTTCTATTGTTGTGATCTTTGAACAACTTCCCGAGTGAAACATATGTTCTATCCTCATTCAACAATGTCAAGTGATGCTTGCAGACAAGGCGGCGGTGCTATTGGGCTTTTTTTCCCCACCAGCACGTACTCATATTTATTTTATTTTACTTTTTTGTATTTTTTAACCCCAATCTCATACCCGATTATCTGGTGTTTAGCTTTGGATGCCCCTTTTCAATAACGCGTGTCATTACCCCGGGGGGAAACTCCATTAGTTGAAGCGATCGGAAGTATAATTTTCAGTAGGTTCTGTTTTCGGAGTTCATAAAGAGTATTTTTAGTTCATAAAGAGTATTTTTATTGTAAAATTAAACTATTTTTATTCTGAACATTATAATTAGAAATCCACTGTTTTATGCATTTAAATGTTACAGGTATACAGTTTTATAAAAATGCAAAAGTAATAAATAAATAAACAATATATAAGAGATGCCCTTTGTTATCAATATATGATTACGCATAATTGAATAAAATCTAAAAACAACTATATTGGCATAGATAATTTTAATTTTTAAATGAACCTTTTGAGGACTTCAGGAAGATTTGAATGACAAAAAGTTGATTGAAGGTTGTTCGTGAATTATGAAGTTTGTATATAATCTAGACAATTACTTCTTTTTGTATTTGTTTGTTTATTTTTTAAAGAAAAAAAAATGTTAAATTGTAAAAAACAATAACAGCAGTTTTAATACTGTACGACAGAATTGATCTTACAAAACTAGTTTTATCTAGATTTTGAAGTTCAGATTCAATATTTTTGAGTTGTTATTTTTTCTTTATGCAGTTTATTACACTTCTATCTCGTTAATCGAACTTAGTACATTTTTAACTTTTTAACTTTACCTAACTTTTTTTTTCTCCAATTTTGACTAATACTGTAATATTTGTGGTGGCACTATACACTGGCCTCCAAAAGTTAAGGTACAAGGACTGTATGCTTTCGATTGCACACGGTTTGTCGAATATCTACCAACATTATTGGCGAATTGTTCTTGAACTTCTAGGATGTAAAGAACATGTTTCATTTTATATTTCTCGGTGAAGATTTATCGGGGGGGGGGGGGGGTTACAATTAGGGGGCTAATAATAAATTTAATAATAAAATAATATTTGCGATCACCTATGTAACTGAAAAGGCTGGAAATGGTTTGTCACTGTGGTAAATGACTATTTGGGTCCTGTTCAACGTTTGTATGCATTTGTGTAAGTATAGCACTCATATTCGTGAACATGTTAACGTTTTTGTGAAAAATTCAAAAGTTTTTTGTTTATAGCATACAGAGTTTTCAACCAAATTTAACAAAACTTTCCAAAAACCTGACAAAGAACAGTAGCAACAGTAGACTTCAATTAAAACATGAATATATTGAATATTTGATGAGATATGGGCACTTGTATGGAATAATTTTTAACTGCGCATGCGTGGAAGATTTCAAAATTTTTATTTCATAATTTTGTTTTCTATTTTAGGTAATTTTTGTAAAAAGTCCAGTCAAATATCGTGAAAACTTAGAAAGATATAGTGAGTTGATTGGAAAGTTGTGGAAAAACCCTTATAATACAGCTATTTTTAGAGAGCAACTCACTATATCGCCCCTATCTTTGTGAAATTTCTCGATATTTCAATGGACATTTTAGATAAGTCGCCCTAAATAACTGACTACCAAATTATCAAATGAAAATTTTGAAATCTTCCACGCATGCGCAGTTAAAAATTATTTTATACAAGTGCCCATATCTCATCAAATTTTCAATATATTCATGTTTTAATTGAAGTCTACTGTTGCTACTGTTCTTTGTCAGGTTTTCGGAAAGTTTTGTTAAATTTGGTTGAAAACTCTGTATGGTATAAACAAAAAAACTTTTGAATTTTTCACAAAAACGTTAACATCTTCACGAATATGAGTACTATGCTTACACAAATGCATACAAACGTTGAACAGGACCCAAATAGTCATTTACTACAGGGACAAACCATTTCCATCCTTTTCAGTTGCATAGCTGATCGCAAATATTATTTTATTATTAAATTTATTATTAGCCCTCTAATTGTCGGCCCGACTAAACCTTCATCGAGAAATATGAAATCAAACATGTTCTTTACATCTCAGATGTTCAAGAACAATTCGTCAATAATGTTGGTAGATATTCGACAAATCGTATGCAATCGAAAGCATCTAGTCCCTCTACCTTAACTTTTGGAGGCCAGTGTATTATACAATAAAAATAAAATATAATAAAAAAAGATTCTTGTAGTACAGCGTAATTAAATAAAATTTAATTTCTTTGAAAAACAAAACTTTTTAAAAATCCATTAAAAAAATATGGATATTTCTGCTTCAAAATTTATTTCCATATTCCTTAGAATATATTACATGAAACTGTGTATGGATTTTTAGATGTATGAGATATTACATCTAATATGATTCTTTTTCTCTCGCGCGTCAAGGAAATTCAACAAACTCATAATTAAAAAAACCCCTATAAACTTGAATGTTAAATCCATGCACAGAAATATTAAATCAACCTTAGAAAATAACTAAGAACGTTTCAAACCTCTATCTCAATTAGCAAAAAAGCTTTAATAATTTTTAAAAAGTCGGTTATCAAAATAAGAACATAGAGAAAAATCAGTTTGAAGTTTTCATTTGCAAAAGTAACATATTTTAATTTCGAACTTCAGTAAAGTTCATACGCAATTTTATCAAACACATAAATTAAAGCATATATAGACACTTGTATATAAATTAGTTACATATAATAAATGAGGTAATGTTTTAAAATCATTACTCACTAAAAATTTAAAAATGAGAATGTTGTCTCATTTGTCGTTATTTATTACAAAAGGTTACTTACTAATAACGAGAGATATCGTGCGAGAATATGTAATGTTGTACTGATAAACTGTATTTTGTTTTCCTCCTTATACATGCCCTTGTAGTCTTTTCACATGGCCATATTAACTCAAACTGCTACGGTTAAATAACCAGATTCCCAACGGTCATAACCAACAGTAACCAACGGTCATAACCAAACTTTTCATCATGGAGGAAATAAAATAATTCACTATGTCTTAAGTTTGCTCACTAGTGATCCAAATTAAGCAGGCTTGCTGAGTGGGCGTGGTGGCGTCTGTTTAAATTCTGTCATCGCGCATAACATCTTTAACAAGTTCTTTATTATTAAAGATACACCTTTGAAATTTCACCATTATATTTTTAAAAGTTGTAGTTATACTTTAACCCAATAGTAATAATAATTTTCAAGATGTCTGCCTACATCAAAATGTCCGTTTTCGTAATTTTTTTTTACTCGAAAGAGCCATCGTTTAGGATTCCAAATCTGTTTTAATTTTATTCCTATGATTACTAGAAGAGGGGTTATGGACAATTTAATAAACAGGAAGTAACGATTCAAATGCCGGAAATGGGCGTAGTAAAGCCAGGTGAAATTCAAAGAATGTTTCTATGCATTCCTTTCTTACATTTTATATATAAAAACACTAATAAACCTTAATTCGCTCTTCTGGATTAATTTTGTATGTATTCGAAAGACAGAAAAGAATCTTTAAATGTGATTTCTGGAAAATTAATTTTTCCCTTATTTCTATGTTCGATAAACTTCATTACATAAAAATTAAAAAAAAAAATTCAGTGAAATTTTGTCAGAATGCTTTCCATATTACTCACTATATTCTGAACTAGAATCTAGGCTCTATGTGATAATGTAATTATTTTATAGATACTCGAATAGAAAAAAATGGTAATTTCTAATAAAAAATATGTTTGTTTTGACATACATATTTGAAATATTTCCGTTAATTTTGAAGGTATTGTAAAACTTTTTGTTCAGTACACAGATAAATATAATAGTAATATGTAGTATAAAATAAATTTAAATAGATTTAGTTGAATCGAGTGTGCACTGCCTGCCGTAAGAATGAAATTTTGTTAAAAAAAATGGAAAACCCCCCAATTTTTAAACATTTTATGAAGTTATTGCAAAGATTTTATGTTTTTCACCATTCTGTATTACAATTGAACTAAAAATATGCGTATTCACTCAATATTGTAAATTTTTTAAAAAGCGCTCCCACTATTGAGAGATACTTTAATATCTACAACAAAACAAAATTAAATAAAAATTGTAAAAAAATTCAAAATCTATAAAATTTAATCGCACATTTTGCTATAACTTGAATTTTCCAAATATTATTTGTAGAGGATTTAAATTCCTTTATATGCAAAAACAAAGTAACGTATAAATCCTTTAACTTGTTCAAAAGTTATCATGGCAAAACATGGTAAAGTATGGAACCGCTGAAAAACAGCGTCTCGAGCTAATTGAGATTAAATTTTTGTCGGCCAGCGAAGGTCAAAGTTTACGGTTCTTACGACAACGGTCAAATGTTATGTTTAACTGGATAATATTTTATTCTTGTTTCTGCCATTTGCATAGAATTTTTCAAAGAAAATTAGACGAGGTGTGACAATGTGTTATGAAAAAATATATATATTACAAGCTGTGATATCCTGTTTTCGAACACACGACGACCGAGAGGCAATCAGTAAATATTTCCTGGCAATACAATGTCCTTTTGGGAAAGAATCCTATTCAAAGACTGAATTGAAAGACTTTGGAATCAAGGGGGCAAATAACAATAGTTTCACATTAAAAAATGTCCAAGTGTGTGTGAAAGAGAAAATTTCAGCATCTTGGAGATATAGATTCGAAGGGGAGTTATGTATGAAAAGAGAATGATGTCATGAATGACCAATAGAAAAGAAGTTCTTCAGGTCCATGACTGAGGGTAAGAGAAAAAAAAATAGAGTCAGTGAACTCAGTGAAGTGAAACAGTGAGTCAGTGAGTCAGTGAAAGCTCGACAGTTGAACTTGGATTTTGAGTAGAGATGTGTGTAGCACACTGAGCTTTGCATTAATACGGAGAGCTAACTCACCGATCCACTTTCTGTTGCAACCGCATCACACTTTCAATGCGCGAAAGTAATGAGTCCTACACTTTCCTTAATATTACAGGCATTTTTTAAACTTTTTTGCTTAATTTTGGTGTTTTCTACATCTTTTTGATATTTTTATGAGCAATGCTTAACAAATGTTTCATTTCTTTTCTTTGAGCTTACCTAAAATTTCATTTTTAATTAATATCAAACTAAAAAATTGCGATTAACTTAAATAAAATCTATAGTTTTTTCTGAAAAAAATACATATCACGGAAAATTGTAGCAAATTCCTCGAAAATCCAATTTGAAAATATCCACCCCATACTACTCTATGGGAGGAAATCTACGTTTTGCCAAAAATGTTCCTCGGAAAATCTTGGGCATTGTATTCATGGGCGGACCGCTCGATTCAATGTATTAGAACAGGGAGTTGGTCCTCCGTTCTAGTGATGGGCGATAACGAGATGTTTTTCTCGATTTTCTCGATTGTATGGACATCTCGATATTTTTCGATTGTCTAAATTTTTTTCTCGATGACTACAGTTTGCAAATTTCTTTTATAAATCATATATTATGTATTATATACGTCATACATTTATCAAGAATCGTCTGCGGGTGAGCTGGAATGAGTCGATGTTAATAAAGACTAGGTGACTTCGACCGCTAGCGGGCCCCTCCTTTAATCGGGGCCCCTAATTTATACGTAATCTTGTAATATGAAATCACGAACAGGTTACCCGCTATATACGGCACTGATATATGATAGCAGGCGGGTGTGGTGTGCACGCACTACAAAATCTTGTAATAAATGTAATATCGAAACGAATGAACCTCGGACCAGATCTCTTGGGGGAGGGGTCAAAGCGAGCGGAGGGGCACAGCAGCTGCATAATATGATTAAGTCGTCACAGGTCTTTAGGCCTTTCCAACCATATGTCACATGAGAAGTCTCGATCTGAATTAATAAAAATGCCCTCCCCGGGGGGGGGGGGGGGCAAAGGCGGGGAGGCGTGCGGGAGGTGGATAACATGAGTAAGTGGCCATAAGCCTTTCCAACAATATGTCACATGAGGGGTCTTGGCTAAATTTAGAAAAACACCCCCGTGGGGGAAAAGTGTGGGGGGGGGGGCGGTCACCGGAGGTGCATTACATCAATAAGTAGTTACAGACCTTTCCAACGATATCTCACATGTGGGGTCTTGGCTAAATTTGGAAAAGTGTCCCCCGGGGGGGGGGGTGCAAAATGGGGGGATGTACACCGGAGGAGCATAACATCAAGAAATAGTCACAGACCTTTCCAACGATATCTCACATGAGGGGTCTTGGCTAAATTTGGAAAAGTGCCCCGGGGAGGGGCAAAGTGGTGGTGGGGACACCGTAGGTACATAACATCAATAAGTAGTCACAGACCTTTCCAACGATATCTCACACGAGGGGTCTTGACTAAATTTGAAAAAGTGTCCCCCGGGGGGCAAAGAGTGGGGGGGACTGTCACCGGAAGTGCATAACATCAATAAGTAGTCACAGACCTTTTCAACGATATCTCACAAGAGGGGTATTGACTAAATTTGGAAAAGTGTCCTCCAGGGGGGCAAAGTGGGGGGCCGGCCACAGGAAGTGCATAGCATCAATAAGTAGTCACAAACCTTTCCAACGATATGTCACATGAGGGGTCTTGGCTAAATTTGGAAAAGTGTCCTGAAATTTCATATATTATAAATAATATTTAGCGGAGGGCTCCATAAAAAAATCCGATCTAAAATGATAAAAACGGAAAAACTACCCTCGCAGTGGGGGCCAAATTGGGGAGGGGAAGAAGAAAGTACCATAATATGAAAGAGTCATCCCAGAGCTTACCGATGACATATCATATGACTGGTCCAAAAAAAGTTTAAAAATTGCTCCCCCTCCCTCCCCCCGTGGGCCCACTCTTTCGCCCCGGAATTCACACAGCCGCCACTTTAAAATTTTTATGTTCAATAAATAATATTTACCGGAAGACTGCATAAAAAACCCACATCTAAAGTGATATTTAAATTTATTGTAGAAATCGGCTACGGTTTTAAAAATTTGTTCGCCCCTTCCCCATCCCCCTTTGGGCGAAGAAAGGTTCATAGTATGAAAGAGTGGTCAAAGGGCTTTTCGATTATATGCCACAGGAAGGGTTCGATAAAATTTTTAAAATTGCACCCCGCATAAGTCCACTCTCACGTCCTCCTCCCTCGAAATCACCCGACCCACCTTCCTCTTTGAAATTTTTATATTTAATAAATAATTTTTATCGGAGGGCTCCAGGTATGTGACATCTTGGTAGGGCTAAAATAAGAGAAACTTTGAAAATTAGGGCTTCATTTCACAGCTCATTGTCATGCCTTTTTCTCTATCTCGTCCTTTGGAACTCTCGATAAATTTTCTTATTTTTCTTCCCTGCCGAGGACGAGAGAAATCCTCGAAAAGCTTCTCATAGCGAAATGTTGAAAAGCGCGAGAGAAATCCTCGAAAGGCTTTTCATTGGGAGATTTCGAAAAGGACTAGAGAAACCAGCGAGAGGTTTCCCATCGGGAAAGGTTGAAAAGGGCGAGAGAAACTCTCGAGAGACTTCCCATTCCGAAAGGTTTAAAACCGCGAGAGAACCAACCATCGAGCAGCTTCCCATCTGGAAGCGTCGAAATGCTGGAAAAATCATCGAGATGAGATTTGCCAAAATAGGAGATGGAAATGAAGCTTTCTGAGTCAAACTTACCGCATTTCTGGTTTAAGTCATAATTTCTCAAAGGAGTCCATCTGCTTATCCAATCTCTTTTTAGCTCAGAGGCTATCTAAGCCTGAGAGCTAATGTATCCGTCGGTTCTGTGTGTATGCATGTACGTACGTATCATAGGCGTAGAGTTTTCAAAATTATTGGAGGGGCTCAACCACACTGTAAACTTAAATGTCTGAAATTCAGACATTTAAGTGTCTGAAACGCAGTGTTCAATTTTCAGACGTTTTAAAATGTCTTAAAATTTTCAGACACTTCTTGCGTCTGAATTTCAGACACTTAAGTGTCTGAAACACGAGTGTTCAATTTTAAGACGTTTTAAAGTGTCTTAAATTTTTCAGACACTTCTTACGTCTGAATTTCAGACATTTCAAATGTCTTAATTGCGGCCATCTTTGAGCCTTTTTTTTTTTAGCCAATATGAAGCCATCTTTGACCATTTTCTTTCTAAACCATATACGCAGCCATGTTTGACCACATTGAATATTTTTTTTATAAATGGGAATAATTTGTTGCCATACAGCAGAGCTGATTGCAGCTTGGGAAAACTGGGATGCTTCTCTGCCCCCTGATTTTAGGGTACCCCAAATTGGGTATGAAATTTTCATAAAGCTGATATTTTAAATCAGTTTTGACCTTATGAGGATTGTAATCAGTATTTTGTAGTTTTAGAATAGGATAATATATATATTTTTTTTCACCTAAATATGTATTTATGTGTTATCATATATGCCCTACGGCATCAAAAATGTTTATTACTTTTAGTGAGAACGTCAAATTGCTTCTAGTCCAAAGACCTAGTATTCATTCACCCCCTCCCCCCATTGCCTCCATATACTGTTACAAAAAAAAAAAAAAAAAAAAGCCTATTCGATGCCGTCAAATACATATTTGGATAAATATATCATTTTCTTTAGCCTAATCATGTTCTAAAAGTGCAAAATATTTATTAAAATAAGTGTAAGATCAAAACGAATTTAAAATATCAGCTTTATGGAAATTTCGTACCAAATGTAGGGGCCCGTAAAACTAAAGGCCCATAGAAACAGCCCAGTTTGCCCATGCTGCAGTCAGCTCTGCTTTATGGTAACAAATTACTCCCAAATATAAAAAATGATTCACTCCTTCAGAAAGAATCCCATCCCTGCTATGTTGTGCAATTTTTTCCCATTTAAATAAGATATTCCCAGTAAATTAGTTTAAGCATTTTTATTTCTGTGGTAAATAAAATCTAACACTGGATTCCCCCAAATTTACAGTATATGAGTATTATATTGTAATATTTATTAATCAATATTTATTATTAACCAATATTATGAATTTCTAGAGTAGAATAAGGTTAAAAACAAAATATATTTTTCTTCATACAGTAAAACCTCTCAATAGCGGGCACCTCGGAATCGTGGAATTTGTCCGACGTTCGGAGGTGTCTGCTTTTCTGAGGTATAAGTGTATAAAAATTTTGCATATTTTCAATAAAAAAATCTGTTTCCTACATAGTGGTGTCCTTTATTTAGGATTGTCCGTTATGGAGATTTTACTGCAAAGCCTTCATACGAACAGTTATCTTTAGCGAGCACTCACCTTTATCAATATACAGTAAAACCTCCCTAAAGCGACCACTTCCGTTCCAATAAAAATTGGTCGCTCCGAAAGGTGGTCTCTTAATGGAGGTCATATTAAAATCTAGATTTTAATTGTTGAAAAAATGTAACAATTAATGTTACTAAAATTATATTTTTCAAATTAAGAAAACATATGAAAATTTAAGTATCAAAACAAAAGTTAATTACATAAGTTAATTACTGCAGAGTTTAAAAAATGAATACATTGATGTTTGCTTTGCTTTTATGGTTTATCTACTATAAATTTTATTCCCAAGTCCTTTCAAAATTCAATAAATAAATGCAATTTTTTTTTTTTTTTTTTTTTTTTTGTCTGGAACGAATTTTGACGATTTCATTACTTTATCTATTCCTTTGAGAGTTTCCTAACAGAATAGGGCAGGGGAGTTTATGGACCGTCATCCTTAATGTGTCATCAGAGTTAAATTCATTGCCTAAAAAGGAACAAAGGGGTTTAAACACTTAAAAGTTACCGGAATAAATAAAAATTCTGAACTTAGTTTAGAAGTTTGATAAATAATGCGCTCTCCGGAATTATTATTCTAATAAAACCTTTTTCAAGCGACCCGGAAAAAACGGAATTTGTTTCATTTTCGTCAAAGAAATGGATCCCTTATGGAGGGAGTTCAACTGGGGTGGTCTCTGAATAGAGGTAAAATTAGTATTGAGCCTATGGGAATAAATTTCGTACCATGAAAAAATGGTCGTTCAGGGGGTGGTCGCACAGGGAGGTTTCCCTGTATGTATATTTACCTCATAAAAGCTAACACAATCGAACAGCAGACAGATTCAGCGTTCTGAAGGTGCCCGCGATTAAGAGTTTTACTGTATTTAAAATTTTTTGTACTTAACTTTTAATCTTATTCTACTTTTTAGTTCAAAATACTGATTATAACCAATATACAATGTCGAAACACATTTAACGTATAAGCTTTAAAAAAATTGCATATCGAATTTGGGGAACAAAAATCGTAGGTGGGGGGGGGGGCGGGGGGGGGGACATGTCAAAGTTTACCCTTGCTTTAATCAAGTCCTTCTAGAAAAATTCCAACTCTGCATTGTGATTCAGTAAATATAGAATAATTCAGCTTTAAGTACAAAATCCAGTTATGCTTAAGTACATATAGTATAAAATTCTATTTTTTTACTGATATTCATTTTAAATTTCAGATTTCTTTTTTACTAAAAATAATCAAAAAATCAATATTATAATTGATTTCAAATGAAATATAGCTGTATATATTTACCGTATTTTTACAATTATGTTAACAGCACATAATTACATGAATTTAAGAATTTACAAATAATCATTATGACTAATACAGAGATAAGGCGAGAACATTTTCTAAATAATTAAATAAGAAGATTTATTGAAAACGCCAACGAAATTTTCTCCGCTTTACGTCTACAGATTTCAGACCATTTCTGATGAGTCGTCAAATTGTGGTGTGAATCACCGGGCTTGAAAATGAAAACATCTGAAGTTGACTACTTTCAGTATAGGAAATAGAGTATTTCTAAAATGCTCGGAAACAACAAAAGTATATAGCAGAAAGGGAAAACAGATTTCATGACCGGATTTGAGTTTTATCAGTCAAAACAGTTTAATCTAATAAATAAAGACAAGTAATTCGCTGTATGTATGGGGGAATTAATGATATGGGTAAATGGAAGGATTTTCGAACTATATTCTTTTAAATAACTTAAAATTTATCACGGTGTATAAAATCTGAGACGCAAGAAAACGTCATCAGGCATGAAAAGCATACATAATAAATAAAAATTAAATAAGGATGTTTACTATAAAGAGTTGGGAATTTCAGTACATATCACATATTAAACATATGAGAAATGTAAAACCGATGTGAACGTTACAAATGCTGTCGCATTAAATGCTTATAAAAATATTGTATACATAAATAAAACCCATATAAAAGGTACTCTTGTGTAATAATTACTCTAAGAAAACGCTGTTAAGATAGCCTTGATGGTAATTAAGAAATTGTGAGCCGATCAACAGGTGCTGTCACTGTTATTTTTAAAGTAATGGCGTGCGAGTAGACAGAGAAAGAAGGCTTAGGATGGTGTATCTCAATAGATTCAGTAACAACTAATACACCATGCAGACTTGCCAAAACTTATTTTAAGGATAACATCGGATGTAAAATAATACAGAAACATGATTGCAGATGATTTGAATAGTAGAAATTTAAATATTAGCAAGATAAAATTTTAACATGGAAATCCAACAGGCAAAATGCTTTAAACAAATTTTGGCATAACTCAGGAACTAATAAAGCTATAGACTCGTGTGAGGTCTCTATTTAAAGAGAAAACATTCGCAGAGAGTTTTCAATACATAGTGAAGGGTCCACTTACCTGGAAAAAGGTGTGGTTATTCCAAAATCACTTCCACCCAGGCGACGTCCGGATTGGAGGCTACGTTAGTATCCGTGAGTTAGCACATTTTGATATTAAAAAAAAAATCCCTTTGCACATCCGGCTAGCTCTGTTTAAAGAATGGAATATTTCCATCCTAAAAACATAGCCCGCCAGACAACAGTTCTCTTTACCTGCTTTGACGAGACGAAGAACACTATATTATTGTTATTGCTTGACACCTTCCATTAATATGGAATATCACTATGTCGATACGGATTAAATCCTGGAACTTCACATTCCGAGAAAACCGAATCAAGTCAAAATAAATTATTAGTTAAAATGTACGCGTAGATAAAACAAACGCTCAGTTTGAATTACAAACGAACATCCAATTCGAACGAAAGGCATCTAAAACGCATGCGCAACTAGAGTGCCGCCTGGTGGTTAATGCGGAACGGAGTTACAAAGTGTCTTAAAAGTAGACACTTGCAGATTTTTAAGACACCTTTCTCAGTTCGTTTACACCATGATCATAGTAAGACACTTATATGTTTTAAATTAAGACATCTATCATGACTGAATTTTCAGATTCAGATACTTAAGTGTCTGAAATACCTTTTCAGTCACATATGTGTCTTAATTTAAGACGCCTCTATTTGCAGTGCAGTGGCGGAGACAAGGGGGGGGGGGGGTGTCTACGTTCCCTGGAACAGGGAATTAATTTACTAACTGATGAATACAAAATAGTAAAACCTGCTATGACAAAATTAGAAATACCGCTGAAATTTTTCCGTTTTTCACAGGTTTTCGTCTACCTAAGCAGGTAAAAATTCAAAGTGTTCCTTTCTATGGGATCATGAAATGTTTCCATTAGACAAGATTTCGTTATAGACAGGTTCCGTTTACACAGGCTAACCTTATATCCATACAGCAAAACCTTTGAAAAAGCCATCGTAAGCGACCGAAACAATATTCCGTTTAAGACAGGTTTCTGGCTAATTAAGTAAAATTGTACGGCAATCTTTCCTTCTGGAGCATGAAAAGTTTCCATTTAAGACAGGATTATGCCATAGACAGGTTCCGTTTTGACAGGTTTTACTTTACATATATCATAAATATCTATATATCTAATAATAAAAGACAAGATCGCTGTTTGTGTGTGTTATTCCTGATGGCTAGGGAAATCTACTGCCTGCAGAGGTCTGAAAATTTATACGAGAATAGTTCAATGCAGGTAAGGATGCCCCTGAGGCTCACATTTTTAAATTTTTGATAATTCGCCGAGATATTAATTAAAAACTCATCAAAAAAGAGAATTTGTTTTTTTTTTTTAAATTGGCGGAGGCGCGCTCGTGCATAACCAGAACCTGCTTTTCGAACGGAAAGGAAGGAAAAACTAAATACCCCTTTTTTTTCGTTTTGTTTTAATGTCCATCAGCCGTGCAGTTTAAAATACGGAAAAACGGACTACATATTCTTATAGTCCGTACTTTTACTTCTCAAACGCCGCACTCAGTGAAAAAAGAATATAGTTCTTAACCCTTTAAAAAAAAAAATTCAAAAAGAGATTTCTCAGACGACTTTTTCTCCCTTTCGCCAACGCTTACTCAGAGCTCAATTTTAGAGGTATCGATTCACAAAAAATTCGTATTTAAAGCTAAGATCTTCTTCTCGTCGCCGGTGCAATCAGTTTTCTAAAAGACTAATTTTAATTCTTTAAAAAAATTCGCGACCGCAGGTCACTTCGTGACTCACCGTGACGAGACTATCTTTTTTCCACATTCTTTTTACAGCATTTCGACAGACTGGATTTTACCTCTATTGCAAAAATTTCGTAACGTTCGAACGAGTAGAAGTATTTAAAAAAAAAATCTTAAAACATTTCGACGAAAAAGCTAAAAAATGGTTTCGGCACAGTGTCGCTTGGCTTTGGCACACGTTTTCACTATTAAATAAGCATATTTTTCATGAAAATTCATAGAGAACTCGGGTACAGTTATATTTATAATATATTAAAATTTCGGACAGTTCGGAAGACGAGAACTATTTTTTTTGTTGTTGTTGTTGTTATGTTAAAGAACCCGACGCGAAAACAAGAAAACTAGTCGGATGTGACAATCTCAAAACTTTCTTCTATCTCATACGTGTTAATACTTCAAAATTCATTATCACGGTGCAAAAATTAAATGACAATATATACTCATCTCCATCATAAGGATTCTAAAGATGTTCATTACATTGTGTGCATTTTAAAAGGAGATATAAGCATCGCATCTTTGAAACAAACAATTGAATTTTGGCATCCACCCTCTTAGATGTCTGCAAGAAAATTTTTCAGCTCAAAGAGTATAAAAGCCACACCTGTCGCGCCGTATACACCCAAGCCTTAAAAAAGATCTATTTATGTGAAAGTGTAACAGAATATGAAGTCTGATTAAATTTCGTGCATTAGTATTTCAGACAGAACAATTGCGGAAATCGTGAAAAACGGAGCATAGCAGCGCCGCCTATTGCGCGATTTACACCAAAAAGTAATAAAGAACAACGTATATCAACGTCTAACTATATTTGAAATTTAATGAAAATTTGTGCATTAGTTTTTAAGATAGAGATATTGCGAAAATCATGACAAATTATGTATCGCAGCGTCACCTGTGGGCCAATTTACACCAAAAAGTAATCAGCACTATTTTATATCACGGACTAACCTAATCTGAAGTTTGATGAAAACACGAGCATTAGTTCTTGAGAAAGAGCTATTGCGGAAATCGTGAAAAATGCAGCATAGCAGCGATACCTGATGGACGATTTACACGAAAACGTAATCAGCACGGAATAACATCAAGATATAATTGAATCTGAAGTTTGATGAAAATCTGATGATTAGTTCTAGAGATATAGCTATTGCGGAAATCGTGAATAATGCATCATAGCAGCGCCACCTATTGAGCAATTTACACCAATAATTAATCAGCACCAAAAAATATCAAGGACTAACAGAATCTGATGTTTTATGAAAATCTGTGCATTAGTTCTTGAGATGTAGGACGATTTGCACCAACAACTATTCAACACCAATTTATATCGGGGACAATTGAACCTAAAGTTATTAAATTCCGTGCATTAGTCTTGTGATAGAGCGCCCAAAAAATTTGTGTCACATACAGACAAACTTACAGGCAGATTAACAGATAGACATTTTGTAGAAACATGTTTTTCGGGATCTGTGAGCGCTAAAAAGTATAAATGTGTCGAAAACCGGATTTAAAAATTCTCTTTAATCCAATACTTTCTTCTTGCAAAGATAGAAGAAAGTAAAAAGGGAGAAGAGAATATATTTATTTTCGAAGTAGATATCAATATTTTTTTTCATGAAGTTTTTACACGGGCTGAGAAATGGTTATATTTATAACGATAAAATTTTAAAGAGTTCGGACCAAAAGAAACTATTTTTTAAAAAATTATGAAAACGACCGGGTATGAAAACCAGAAAATGACTTCTTACGAGTGCTTTTACAATTAAAAGTCAATATTTTTTGGAGATTTTTTCATTTAAAAATATAAATTCGGACAAAATCGGATTAAATGTATAAAATCACACAAATTTGTGTTTTATTAAAGGTTATTATCACGGGCCCAGACAACGCCGGGCGGATCAGCAAGTCTATAATAATAAGGAAAGAAGTTTCTCTGTCTGTCGCTTCTGAAAAAACCGCTGCACGCAGAGCTACAAAATTCGGTATGAAGGTACCTTTGTGTATTTAGTTATGCACCCCAAAGCCCGATTTCGGACTTTTTGATTAGACTTTTTCAATATAATTTTTGATGCAATTTTGAGCGTTTTTTCACGGTTTGAGGCGATTTTTTTTAAATTACTAAAATAAATCCGATTTCAATCTTTTAGCGTATAATATAGTAAATTGTTTTCTCATGTCAAAAACGTTTATTCGGAATTCATACAGCGATTTTTGAATTTTTCGCAAATATTTGCATGCGATTTTTAGCGTTATTTCGTGTTTCGCAGCGATTTTTACTTTCTTCTATCTTTACAAGAAGAAAGTATTGGATTCATGAAAATTTTCGAATTCCGGTTTTCGACGGATTTACACGTTTTAGAGGTCAGAGAACCCGAAAAACATGTTTTTACAAAATGTCTGTCTGTCTGTCCGTCTGTCTGTGTGTCTGTGTGTGACATAAATTTTGTGGGCGCTCTATCTCAAGAACTAATGCACGGAATTTAATAAAAATTCATATTCAGTTAGTCCCTGATATGACTTGATGCTGATTAGTTTTTGGTGCAAATCGCTCAACAGGTGGCGCTGCTATGCTACATTTTGTATGATTTCCGAAATGGCTCTATCTCAAGAACTAATGCACGGATTTTCATGAAACTTCAGATTCTGTTAGTCCTTGATATGACTTGATGCTGATTACGTGTTGGTGCAAATCGCTCAACAAGTGGCGCTGCTATGCTGCATTTTTTATGATTTCCGCAATGGCTCTATCTCAAGAACTGCACAGATTTTTATGAAACTTCAGATTCAGTTAGTCCTTGATAAGACTTGATGCTGATTACATGTTGGTGCAAATCGCTCAACAGGTGGCGCTGCTATGCTGCATTTTTTACAATTACCGCAGTGGCTCTATCTCAAGAATTAATGCACGGATTTTCATCAAACTTCAGATTCAGTTAATCCTTGACATGAATTGAAGTTTTGTACAGTTTGGTGTAAATCGCTCAACAGGTGGCGCTGCTATACTGCATTTTTTACAATTTCCGCAATAGCTCTATCTCAACAACTAATGCTTGGATTTTCAACAAACTTCAGATTCATGTATACTTTGATATGAATTAGTGCTGTTTGTGTTTTGGTGCAAATCGCTCTACAGGTGGCGCTGCTATGCTGCACTTTTCAGAATTTCTATTATAGCGGTATCTGAAGAACTAATGCAACAATTTTCACTAAACTTCAGAATCAGTTAATCCTTGATATGAATTGACATTTTGTACATTTTGGTGTAAATCGCTCAACAGGTGGCGCTGCTATACAGCATTTTTCACGATTTCTTCAATCGCTGTATCTCAAGAACTAATGGACATATTTTCATCAAACTTCAGATTCAGTTACTCTTTGATATGAAATGATGCTGACTACGTGTTGGTGAATATCGCCCAATATGTGGTGCTGCTATGCTGCATTTTGCACTATTTCCTCAATAGCTCTATCTCAAGAACTAATGCACGAATTTTCATCAAACTTCAGATTCAAGTACACCTTGATAAATGTTGATACTGATTATGTGGTTGTGTAAATCGCTCAACAGGTGGCGCTGTTATGCTGCATTTGTCATGATTTGCGCAATAGCTCTATCTTAGGAACTAATGCACGGATTTTCCCCAAACTTCATATTCAGTTAGACATTGACACATGTGGATGATAATTAGGGTCTGGTGTAAATCACCCAATAGGTGGCGCTGCTATGCTGCATTTTGATGGATTTACACGATTTCATGGACAGTAATATCTCAAGAACTAATGCACGGAATTTCATCTTTTTAGAATCCTCATGATGAGCATAGATGCACTGTGATAATGAATTTTGAAGTATTGACAAGTATGAGATAGAAGAAAGTTTTGTGATGGCCACAACATACTAGTTTTGTATTGATAAAAGGAATTTGGCTTCAAATTCTTAGCATTATACAGTAAATTTTGGCCTCCGAAATTTTTGAATCTTTAATTCGATTTTTAATGGGAGTTTTTGCGATTTTTCGTAACGAGTTTTGACACTCGTGAAAGAATTCTGGTTAAAATGTTTTAGAGCATTTTATAGTAATTTTCGGCCTTTCCGACTTTTGGAATTTTTAGCGCTTTTTAATGCAATTTTCAGCGGTTTTTCGCATTCTGCAGTGACCTTTTTTACATTGGTAAAAGGAATTCGTTTTAAACTTTTAGCCTAATGTAGTAGATTTTGTTCACTTTGCATTTATCCTATACTATTGCACTATATTATTACTATATTTATACTATACCGCCGCAAAATTCGCGGAAAACGGCGCGCGCGTTCCGTCTGCAGTCCTTATCCTCTCTTATTCCGACTCTCTTGCGGGAGCCAGATTGGAAAAAATTCAAAAATTGAAAACGGGCAAATTTAAAAGGGAAATTACACAAATTAAAGATACCGAAAAGCGGGGAAGGAGGCTCTGAAGCTACCAAACGACCTCTGTTGCGTCGACCTTTTTATTAGAGTTTTGATTGTTACTGTGATTTTATGCATTCCGTGGATATTTTTTGACATTCGTGAAATAATTCTGGTTAATGTTTTTATTGTGTTCTCGGCGATTTTTAATGCTCTTTTCTGCGTTTTTTTTTTTTTCCGTATCCCGTAGCGATTTTTTGACTTTCATAACATTTTTTCGTCTCAAACTTTCAGCCTTATATAGCAAATTTTCTCCTTTCCGCGATGTCTGATAAAAAAAATTCCTTCATTTCAAAACGATTTTTAGCGTTTTTACGCATTCCGTGCCCTTTTTTTTTTTAACATTTATAAAAGAAATTCGTTTCAAAATTGTTAAACCCTGTAGTAATTTTTTTCCTCTGCGATTTTTGAGGTTTTTTTGCGAATTTTTATGCATTGTTTAGAGATTTTTTGCTTTCCGCGGCCATTTTTTTTTTACATTCGAAAAAGGAATGCTGTTTTATTCTTTTAGCCCATAATAACAAAATTTTGTCATATGCGATTTTTCGAGTTTTTTTGCGATTTTCTACAATTTTTCCAAATTAGTAAAAGAAATCCCGTTATCTTCTAGCCCAAATAGTAAATTTTGCTTTCTTTTCATTTAAATTTATTTGAAATTCATGCAGCTTTTTTTTTAAATTTTTCGCGAATTTTTATTACGATTTTTTGAGTTTTTTCGTGTTTCGTACTATTTTTCGACGGACCGGGCGACGCCGGGCATGTCAGCTAGTTAGTGTATAAATGTATAATATAAATACTAGGGGATTGCTCACGAAAAAGCGGCACTGCTGTGTTTGCCATGAATGCGCATGTACAGATAGATACTTTCATATGAACATAGAAAAGTTTGAAAATATCACAAAAATCGAATCAAATGTCAGTCCGAAACGGCACGGAAAAAAATGGCCTGGCCCGGGTTTACAAAAAAAATGTAGACCCGGTCCCTACTCAGCCTGATATTAATGAAAGAAAATGGGCCTGAGAAAGGGTTTCTTGCTCGGCCCGAATAAGAACAACTGAACATGTACTGTTTAATGTTACCAGATCCTGGTAAATCGTCGTTTACTACAAAGACCGCTTGGCAGATTTAGTTTATTTTAATAAATATGAGCTTTATATGCATCACTTAGAGACAATGAATTTCTCCCTTTACATTCTATGCTTTGGAGACACTGGTCTTCCTGCCTGGCTTCTAGTTTCATCATTTGCAACAAAACTTAAACCCTTCCCTTCCGAGTTCATCAAAGCTCGTAAATTGGAACCACTTTCTTTGTAGGTTCGGGAAACCGCGAACCATCTTATATGTGCTCTAATCAGATCATATCGGACACCATTTGTTGTCCGTTAAAAACGTGAATTTATTGCCCTATGACGCGTAATCAGAAAAAGAAATTCTTCCCAGAAAATGTGCCCTTCCCAGTATCCAAAGACGGAAGAAAAGGCACCATGGAGATTGGAGAGTGCTTAGTTTTTTCCTCATACGCCACGCTAAAATTTTCGAGTTCTTTTACTTGTCTACAAAGAATAAAAGTAAACAGCGAATTTAGAAAAAGAACAATTATCCATCGAAATCTTTACGTTAAAAACTTTTGTAAATTATATCAAATTCTAAAATCTGAGTTTTTTTCTATGTCAGTTGGCGAAAAAAAAATATAGCCCATCTGAAAAAATTATTGGAGGGGCCCGAGCCCCACGGGCCCATATAACTCTACGCCTATGGTACGTATGTATGTACATAACGCGATAACTCTTGATTAAAACGTACGATTTGCTTCAATTTTTTTATGTTCATTCTGATAAGGCGTTCCGCTGATTAGTTTTGACGGTTCATTGTCAAGGATAAAGGGAGAGAAGGGGGGTTGGTCCCCCCCCTCTCCTTAATTTATATAAATAGGTTTTTCATGCAGAATTATTCGATTTGCTCCAAATTTCGTATACCGGTTTATTATGTTAAGGAGCTTCCCTGATTAAACTTGGAGGTTCATTAGTTAAGTATGAAGGGGGAAAGGGGATAGACCCCCTTCTTAATTTAGATAAATGGGCTTTTCATGCAGAATTATTCGATTTGCTCCAAATTTGGTATACCGGTTTATTATGTTAAGAAGTTGCCTTGATTAGATTTGGAGGTTTACGGGTTAAGTATAAAGGGGGAGAAGGGGGGCTGGTCCCCCCTTAATTTAGATAAATGGGCTTTTCATGCAGGATTATTCGATTTTCTCCAAATTTGGTATACAGGTTTATTATGTTAAGGAGCTTCCCTGATTAAACTTGGAAGTTCATTGGTTAAGGATAAAGGGGGAGAAGGGGGGGGGCTGGTCCCCCACTTAATTTAGATAAATGGGTTTTTCATGCAGAATTACTCGATTTGTTCCAAATTTGGTATACCGGTTTATTATGTTAAGGAGCTTCCCTGATTAAACTTGGAGGTTCATTAGTTAAGTATAAAGGGGGGGAAAGGGGGTAGACCTCCTCCTTAATTTAGATAAATGGGTTTTTCATGCAGAATTATTCAATTTGCTCCAAATTTGGGATACCGGTTTATTATGTTAAGAAGCTGCCTTGATTAGATTTGGAGGTTTATGGGTTAAGTATAAAGGGGAGGGGCTAGTCTCCCCCTTAATTTAGGTAAAAGGGTTTTTCATGCAGAATTATTTGATTTGCTTCAAATTTAATGTACTGATTTATTCCAATATGGCGCTTCCTTCATTAGATTTGGAGGTTCATTGGTTAAGTATACAAGGGCAAAAAGGGGGCAAGTCCCCTCCCCTTAATTTAGATGAATGGATTTTCATGGAGAATTATTCAATTTACTTTAATTTTTTTTTCTATCTTCGTTTTGATAAGGAGCTTTCCTGATTAGATTTGGAGGTTCATTAGTTAAGTATAAAAGGGTTAAAGGGGTTAGACCACCCTTAATTTAGCGATATGTTTCTTTTTTTCATGCAGAACTATCTGATTTACTTCAAATTTGATATACTGATTTATTATAGTTAAGGAGTTTCCCTGATTAGATTTGGAGGTTCATTGGTTAAGTATAAAAGGGGCAAACGGGGGATATTTCCCTTCATTTATTTTTTGAGGGACATTATTCTTTGAAATAAGAGTATAATATACAATTAGTGTGAATAACCTGTGAGCTTAATGCAATCAGTTTAACTGGCACTTATCTTTATATTGCTATTAACCGATGTGGGTTATGAAGCATAGTGGTTTATGTATTCAGTTCTGTATAGTCCTAGTTTCAAACTTTACTGTTAAATTTAGTGTCATTTTGCCCGGAATTTTCAATGTTTCTCTTATTTTAGCTCTGCCAAGCTGCCCCATACCTGGAGACTCAGATAAATACTAGTCATTAAATTTAAAAAGTTCAAAGAGGAAGGTGAGTGAATTCTGTGGGGGAACGGGGCGGAGAGCGAGAGTGGACAAAGGAGGGGGGGTTCAGGTAATTTTCAAACTTTTACCTAACCTCTCCTTGACATATCATCGGAAAGTCCTTTCACCACTCTTTCATATTATGAAACTTTCTCCTCCCAGAGTTGAATTCCGGAAGGGGGCGGGGGGTAGGGGGGGGGAGCGGTGCGGGGTGATTTTTTTTTTTTAATTGTAGAGATTTCTACAATAAATATCATTAAATGAATTTTTTTAATGGAGCTCTCCGATAAATATTATTTATTAAATATAAAATTCTAAAAGTGGGGCTGCGTGATTTCCGGGTATATTCTGGGATAAAAGAGGGAACCCACGTGGGAGGGGTATATTTCAAACTTTTTTTGGACCAGTCATTTGATATATCATCGGAAAGTTACTCTTTCATATTATGAACCTTTCTTCTTCCCTCCCTAGTTTGGCGCTCCGAGAGAGGCACTTTTAGAACTTTTTTGAAATCGTAGCGTTTTTAAACATTTTAGATCGGATTTTTTTACGGAGCCCTCCGATAAATAATTTTTAATATATGAAAATTTCAAAGAGAAGGATGGGCAGGGCATATTTCGGGGGGGGGGGGGCACGATAATTGGAATCCTGGGAGTTGGGACTCTTTTCTATCTTTTGCTGACACCCCTCATGTGATATATCATTGGAAAGCTCTGTGACTACTATTTCATTTTATATATCGCCCGCGCCCCTCCCCTTACTTTGCCCCCGCGCGGGGGCACTTTTTTAAATTTAGCCGACATCCCTCATGTGACATATCGTTGGAAAGTCCTGTGACCACTTATTCATATTATGCACTTTCCTTGCCCCTCCCCCCTACTTTGCTCTCCGCGGGGGTTCGTTTAATGTATTCCAGTCGAAGAATTTCTAAAAATGGGGAAATTAAAGATCCAATCTCAAATGACGTAGAAAAATCAATAAAAAAATTTTCCCTTTTATCATCCTTTAGTTCATGTTTTTGCCACTAGGGGGTGCTTTTGATTCTTATTTCTTTGGCCATTTTGGTGCTAATTGCCGAAAAATTCTAATTTTTGATACTTACCGCTTGATAAATACCCCTTACCGCTTCATAGCTACTCGCGTTTTTTCAGCTTTTTTCAACCAGGGGGCACCCTTAGAAGACTTTTCCAGTCTTATGGCTCCTTTATAGCCTCCTTTTGGTTTGTTGTTTTTTTATTCCATCTGTTTTCAGTTACCCTATCTATATTATAACGGACAAACATATCTGTGCGTAACGCATACGTCATTTTGCGAATGGCAACACTTTGAAATTTTAAATAAAATTTCGGTTTTGCAATTTTCTCTACTGCAAATTTTTAAACTTCTAAGCATCGCACATTTTAAATTTTTACACCGTCGTATAAGGAAAAATATTCTCTTTTAAATGCTATTTGTTTGAAAGCTCTATCTCAATTTATTTTTGAGATATTAATTTTTTTATAGTTTTTAATACCAATTTTGTAATTGTGGCAACTGAAGTACTACGTTTCTATTAAACGTAAAGGGAAAATAGTCATGGTTTATTTATTTTTATTGATTATATCCTTATTGATGCCATTTTCACATTACAAATAAAAGTAACTTTTTTCTAATTTTTGAACAGAAATTTTGAACAGAAAATTTGAACGTCAGCCATTAAAAAAACACGCATTCTTCCTCATAAATCAAAATATTGAAGAAGATATTTCAATATTTTTACATTATGTTGATACTGAATTTGAGACGCTAGGCAAAATGATTCAGTGCGTAAAAATGATGTCATATTTAAAACAAAACGATAATTTTCTTTGATAAAACTAAATATTTAACCAATACTAAATGGCCAATACTATGGCAACTAAAGCCAAATTTCTTGATGGTAAATTTCCTCGGGTACTGAGATTAGAACTTAAGGTTTGTGCGAATGTTCTCATGAAAAGCTGTATCGGACAAACGTGACTTTAAGTTCTGAAATACATTCATTAATAAACTATTGCGCGTTAAAATATTTTTAAATTGTGAATTTGAGTGGTGCGTATGTAAATTTTGAGAATGTGAAAATATCATATATAGATTTTATGGGGGAAAATTTTATAATGTGACAAAGCGAAATCCTTTTTAGCGATTTTTCATCCCGTAAAATCAAACTTAAGAGCCTCAATCGATAACTTCAACATAATTACTCATCTTGATTACGTATTCTAAAACAGTTTAATTTTTCAATAACTTAAGCAGTTGAAGTAATAATATTTGTGGAAATAATATTTTGGTAATTTTAGGTTAAAAACATTATTTTTTTAAGAGTTAGACAACCAATTCAAGATGAATTTTTTATTGTAAATATTTTGGTAGGTTTATTATAAATTCGATCTAACAGCTCCATTCTAAACATTTTAATTCGTCGAATTTCGACGGGTTTCAACTTGTATTTAATAAAATCTGCCTTATATATATGTAAAAACAAAGATTTCAATAATCGACTCTAGAACATCTCCTTTGTAGATTCTCGAAAGTAATCGATGACTGTATCGATTGTGTATTTTACGATAACGATTTTTTTCGATTGGTAAATTTTCGAGAATCGCCCATCACTAAGCCCTATCACTACTATGAAATTGTCGACCAGAATAATAGCTAAGTTTTCCAATAACTGTTTTTAGCTTTTCTCATTATAATCGATTGTAAAACATCTCGATTGTAGATTCTAGGAATTAATCGATGGCTGTATCGATTGTGATTTTTTACGATGACGATTTTTCTCGATTGTCGAATTCTCGAGAATCGCCCATCACTACTCCGTTCTATTGTTCAGCTCAGTGGTGTAGCATCCCTACTGGTGATTATTATGCACTCATGTCGCGTGGTTTTTTTTTACGTAAGAATATGTTGAGCAATGAGAGAGTGTTTCAAAAGTTAATGTAATTTTATTTTATTTTTAATTTACTTTAACTGTTCGAATAAAGAGCTCATGAAAGGTGATCATGTGTTATACTTCAACTTTATTTATTTACGGGCTGAGAAGGATAAATACATCGGCCGCATCTCCACAAAGTGATTAAAATGGTTGCAGAAGCTATGGGGAGCAAATTTTACTGCATCGTGGGGACTTCTGGAAAAGTATTTAATAATAATAAAAAAAGAAATAATTTACAATCTGTACAAGAAGAATTTTCGGAAAATTTAATTAATTTCAGCGAAAATTTCCGAAAGTTTTATCAATATAAACTGCTTTTATGTTCAAAGTAATTCTGAAATTGTTTGAATTCTAGAGCTAGTCCAAGCAGTGAAAATATATTCTAGCATTTCAAAGATTTAATGAGGGTATCTAGAAAAAAAGAGAGAGTTTAATTAAATGTATAAGCTTTTCTGCATTTCTTTAGTATTAATAACGTTGTTAAAGCATTCTAAAATATTTTTTTGAATTATTAAATGAACTAAATTCATAGAAATCTATTTTTAAGTCATTTTGGGTGCAACAATCAGTCAAAATAGTTTTTTAAAATGCTAACAAAGTACTGCATTTGCTTTCTTCTATCCCGATCACTGTGACTGATGATTATAACAAAAATCAAAATAAAATCGTGTACTATTTAGAAAGATATATATACTATACATGTTTATGAAATATTTTGAAATTGGTTAATTAACACCCAGGAAGAAATTTATTTAGCATATAATAAAAAAAAATAAAAAATTAGAAAAGACAATAAGATATAGCAAAAACATTTCTAAACAAAACTTTAATGTAAACATTAGTTATATACATTTTACTGGCGTGAAAGTGTTTTTAATAATAATAAAAAAAAAACTTAGATAAGTAAAATTTTTATTACAAAACATTTAATGAAATAGGAACTATTAATTACCTTGCAATCTTGTGGGTGTTTTTAATGCTCTTTATTAACATAAACTTTATATATATATATATATATATATATATATATATATATATATATATAAAGTTTATGTTAATAAAGAGCATTAAAAACATATTATATATATATATATATATATATATATATATAATTGATAAAAAAAAGGGATAACAAATAAAAAACAATAAAGGAGTTTAGAACGTATTATTACAAATTGTCTTGTTGTGAAATATAATATGAAATGAAAGTATAATTACAGAATGGGCATACTCCCATATTACTCAGCGTTGAGTAAGGGAGGAGGCTGTATTCAGTTACAAGCAAAGGTATACGCGGCAGCATATTGGCTCATTTAGGGATAAATACTTTCTCCGTATGTTCCGCAACAGCCCAAAGAACCCACTCTGAGTTAATGGGGCGCACCACCGGAGGGGCGCCCGTAATGATGACAACCCCCTGGGTTGTGATAACGAAAGCAGATTATCCTGAGGCAACAATACACAAAGAGAATTCTATGGTGTTATATATCATTCATTTGCGTACTTCTTTCCAGTAAAATGGAGGATCAATTCATTAACAAAAAATTGTAATAAATTATAGTATTTTTCTGATCAAAATACTTTTTTTTTTAAATATTATGATTTTTTAGAGTTCTTATGTACTCATGTATTCATGACGAAATTAACGTTTTATGCACTTTAATTTTTACTGGAAAAAAAATCCTCTCTTGCATTTGACCAATTAATTACTTTATTTATTCTGTTTTGTACGTTCATTAAATTAACTTTTAACTGTCTGGCATCGAAAAAGAACATAAGAATTCAAAATTCAGACACAATATATTTTTTTGTGAATGTTGAACAACGTCATATCAAGCAAAAAGCACAAATGAAAAGGGAATTAGATTGTTTTCACTAGTTTTTTACATGTATGTGTTTCTAAATCAAATAATTAAACGTGAAGGTTCTATCTATTTAAAGATATCTATTGTTCATTAGTAAAAATTCACAAATTAATATGAGTTATGTTGTGCGAGAACTAGGATACACGCGGTAACTTTTGTGTTCAAACATTTCTAGTTTATGTATGACATGGCTGACCCGTCCTGCGTCGCCCGGGCCCCTTATAAAACCTTGAATATACGCAAAATGAATGCTGAATGATTTTATATTTTTAAACGAAAACCTTTCCAAACGAACCTAATGTTTGGACATAACACTGCTGGTTACACCCTGGAATTTGAGCGATTTTATATATAAAAAAGAAAATACCCAAACGAATCTAGAGTTGGGGACCCCGCTTCCTTCGGCAGCGTACGCTCCGGTCTGTTTTGATAATATGTTTTTTAACGAAAATCTTTCTAAATGAACCCAATGTTCGTCAGCATAAACCCTTGATTTTGTAGGATTTTATACGAGGATGGATCAAAAAAAGAAAGTTGCAAGGGTAATAAAAAATTATTTATTAACAACAAACAGAAAATACAAAAGGAAACTATGTGGCATGCTTGCCAATCGCTAATCCACATAAACACCAAATCTATTTAAGTACGAAGTATTTAAGTCTGAACGCAGGACCAACTTGTTTAACCCGACTTCGTAGAAATCACATGCCTGCACATTGAGCTAGTTCTCGGTAGACGATTTTAAATCACTGTCTGATGAGGACTTGTTCCAGATAAGTATTCCTTCAATTTCGGAAAAGGAAATAGGGTACTTTTCGGTTAGCCGGGAGCCAGTGTTATATGTACATATATATAAGTGTGTATATATACAATATGTGTATATGTATATCTATGTATATTTACATATATGTATGTATATAAATATGTATATGTAACACTGGCGCCTGGCTAACCGAAAAGTACCGGAAATAGTCACTAGGTTCCAAATCTGGGCTGTATGGGAGTTGCTCCACGCTCCCCACTTGAAGTTTTGCAGCAATTTTTGAGTTTGGAGAATAGTATTGGGACTGGCATTGTCATACAGGGAAATGACACCATCACTCATCATGCCAGGGCGTTTGCGTCAAATGGCTTCACGTAACCGTATCAAAGTGGCACAAGTGAGACCAGATTTCTAAACGTCTTGCCATTTCAGTAGTTCTGACACGTCTACCAAATTACACTACCTACCCGCACTACCGCTGTAATAAAACAATCACCGGCACAGATGTCATATACGCCCCATATTGGCGCGACATTTTTCCGATGCCAATTTGGCGAAAATATCAACAGCATAAACAGCAACATCCGGGTTACCATATCAAGCAAAATAACGACACTTTGGCGCCAGTTAAATACCCGTTGCGTATATGACATTAGCGTCAGAAAAAAATCGCGCCAATATGGGGCGTATATGACATCTGTACCTATGTTGTTTATGCTGTTGATGTTTTAGCCAAATTGGCAACCGAAAAAAAATCGCGCCAATATGGGGCGAATATGACATCTGTGCCCAATCACCATCTCTCTCCAGTCTGGGAAAAAATATTCCCTCCCAAACAATTACTTTTCAAATGTAGCTGCTTGTAACTTTTTCTTTGGATCCAACCTCGTATTTTTAAATAAAAATATATCCAAATGAACTTGGAGTAAGGCGCCCACTGCCTTTAGCAAATGTACACCGGGCGTGCGTGGAACGCCCCGGTCTTTTTAAATTATATACGTCAAACGTTGTATGAAATCCTAGTCAAACTAGAGAAAGATTGTAGTTGGATGCATTAAATTCGTGGAATTCTGGCGGCTGGTGACAGGTTGTGTTATTTTTGCAGTCGGTAAATCCAGTCTAATACATGAATTTGTTGGTAATAGCTCAGATCGGCTAAGTCCAATTGAAACACAAGTATTCGTTTGCAGTCGTATTATTTACTCAGATGGTCAAGGCATGCATGTAGTAAGGCAATGGATTTAGCAATCCGGTAGTTTCTTCTGAAAACAGAGCAAAGAATCTGTTCAGATAGACAGAAATCTGTTCTCCGAAGTCATATCATTTTAGTAGGAGAGCTGTTGAACATTTTTGAGTAGGTATTTGAGGCACCCTGAAAATTTGTGCAGCACTTCTTTTGTAATGCCTGAATACAAAATCGAATGTCTGGCTGAAGGATCGTGGCCCAAAACCTGTGCCAGACACGTGTCAAGTGCCATTTTTTGACACTACCCAAAAAAAGTATTTGAGGCACGCTGAGATTGAGGCACAATAATATTTATGCTTAGAAAAAAATATTTTGAAAATGACAGACACTTTAGTCGGCCCCAAAACTGTGCCAGACACGTGTCAAGTGCCATTTTTTGACTACCCAAAAAAGGTATTTGAGGCACGCTGAGATTGAGGCACAATAATATTTATGCTTAGAAAAAAATATTTTGAAAATGACAGACACTTTAGTCGGCACAAAAACTGTGCCAGACACGTGTCAAGTGCCATTTTTTGTTTGACACAGGTTTTGGGCCACGATCCTTCAGCCAGACATTCGATTTTGTATTCAGGCATTACAAAAGAAGTGTTGCACAAATTTTCAGGGTGCCTCAAATACCTTCCCTAAAATGTTTAACAGCTCTTGGGCTATCAGCTTTTTGTTAGAAGTCGCGGAGGGAGACAGACTAGGTAGTACCGAAACGAACCAATCGGTGAAAGGCGTACTTCGACCAGTGGGCAGCTAATTAATTGCCTGAGAAAGGAAGTGGTTTAAGAGAATGAATCCCATCTCTGGTAATGTAGGAATTTCGATGTAAAAAGTCTAACGTCTAAAGGGCGCGGGAAACTTAATTCGTGGAATTAAGATTAATAATAAAAATAGCAAAATGGCTTTTAAAACATTCGAAAATAAAAACTAGCTTCTCACAGAATATTATAGTTTGGGTAGCTGATAAAAATTTATGAAGGGATTAAAAGTTTTAGACTTCCAATAAGATAATTATTAATATACGCGTTTTAAATTTAAAGGAAATTAGTTGGAATAAATAATACAGATTATTAAGAACTATGGCAATAATGATTATGCCGGAAACTTAGAATAATTGAAATGAATATTGCAAAGTAAAATTTTTATACAACATAAATTTTATGAAAGTCTTTCTAAACGAACCTAACATTGGAGGATCTACTGCCTTCGGCACCATACACCTTCAATTCTTTTATAATTTATATATTATCAAACGAAAACTTATCCAAACGAACTAAAGGACATTCTTTATAGTGAGTGCCGATTTAATTTTTGAAATTTAGGTAGATTAGATGAAGCAATGGCCTTGCCCCTTTTCCCGCTTTTAAAACGCAAATCCGATAAAGCTGCAAGATGCGTTCCTGGCACAACATGAATTCATATCTGGAAAGAGAGGAAAAAAATGAAAAAAAAAATCTAGCAAATCAGTGAAAAAAAAAATAAAGAAAATAACTTTTCTGGAATAGTAAATATTAATATTTTTTTAAGTCCAAGACACCGTGGTATCAGAAAAGTTTCATAAAGATTCAAAATGTATTTCTTTTACTAATGTGGAAAAATCGCAGGCAAAGGCGAAAAAACAAGAAAAATCTTATAAAAATTGCTAAAAATTAAAAAATTGCAAAGGTAAAAATTTACTATAATTGACTAAAAAGTTAAAACCTGATTCCTTTTAGTAATTTCAAAAAAATCTCCGCAGAATGAAAAAAAAAAAAAAAAATAAATAAATAATAAATAAATAAATAAATAAATAAATAAAAATAAAATAAAATAAAATTGCTTTAAAAAATTCTTAAATAATTCTAAAATCACTGTGCGAAGTTTGATAAAACTTTATTTAAATCAGGACAAAATTTACTAAAATGGTCTAAAATATTGAAACTGGATTTCTTTTGTTTTAACGTGAAATTTTTTTTATTAAAAATCGAAAAAAAATTACAAAAATCCCTGAGAAGAAAGTTTACTATAGTGTGCTAAATGATTGAAACCTGATTTCTTTTACTAATATGGAAAAATCGGATCTAAATGGAGCTAAAAAATATCGGATCTAAAAAATAATTACTAAAATGGAGAAATCCATAACTAAAATTGTCCCTTCAAAAAAAAAAGTAAAGAAAAAAAATATTTTGATTTTCCATTTATTTAAAAAAAATGTCCTTTAAAGAGTTCTATATTGTAAGTTTATTTAATAGTTTAAGTAACTTTAAGTCTACATTTATTTTATTTATATGTACCATCTATATGAATAATCAGGTTTAATGTTGCTTAAAATTTAATGTTAAAGTAATTAATTACAATTAAAAAAACTTCATCGCAATTAATTTTATTGATTAACTAGTTATATATCTCAGCGCAACATATTGTTTTTGAAAATCCAAGATAATGCAAGAAAATTGAACTACCACTTATAGTTAAAATCACCATCAATGAACTAATAATTTTTCCTCGTAGCCAAAAGAAATTCAGAGAACATATTTTATGGATAATTCCTATTCTTTGCACTCTGCAAGTTTTGACTAATCAAATTTCATGCTAACAGAAAATAGAAAACAAAATATGAAGCACTTTGCTCTTCTTCCATTAAGGATGGCAAGAAAGATGCTAAAAATGCCCCTAATGAAATCACATCGACTATAATGGCCCAACTGTTAGCGTAAATGGGTCTCTTGATAGGGCTTAAGTGCCCTACTTAGCCGCTTTTACCCCGCTCAAACAGAAGGTAAAAAAAAGGGGGAAAATGCCAAAGTTTTGCTCTGTGCCCTAAAGCTGAGCTACTGCACTCCGGTTTCATTTCGTCGAAACAAAAGCGTGATACATTAGGTTCCAATTTTGATTCACCTGAAGCAAAGCTTTTACGATATTTTATTCCGAAAAACATAAACTTATTAAAGAGTTGCGTAAGTACGTATTGAATAATCCATACTAAATTATATAATATAATAATTACACATTTTTGTTATTATTATTATTTTTTAAAGAGTTTTTGAAGCAGCTTTAACTTTAAAAGAATGGATAATTTAATTTTAAAGAGAGCTTCAATAGAGCTTTAATACTATAAAAACTTTATAAGGTAAATTACTGAATTAGTGATAATAATAAGCAACGTTTGTAGGCATTAATATTTATACCAATTTAATAAGTAAAAACATAAAACTTTTTTATTTGCGTCTTATAATTTTTACTTTTACTTTAGAAAGATTATGAAGATGTTGTGGTGACGCGGCCGATGCATCCACCCTTTTCAGCTCCTAAATAAACAAAGTTCAAACACAATGCACGATCAACTTGCATGAGATCTTGATTAGAAAAGTTAAATTTAAAGTAAATTAAAAATAAAATAAAGTTACATTAATTTATGAAATATTGATCAACACATTCTTAGGTAAAAAAATACTCCACATGACTATATCAGATCATGCACAATAATCACCAGATCTCTACACAGATCTAATACACAGATCTCTACTGAAAATCCAAGTTCAACTGTCCAGCTTTCCTGTCTAAAGCTTACTGACTCTTTTTTTTCTTCTCTCTCGCTTCCAGCCAATGACCTGAAGAACTTCTTTCCTATTGGTCATTTATGACATCACTTCTGTTTTCATTCATAACTACATTTCGAATCTATTTCTCCAAGATGTTGAAATTACTCTTTCACATACACTTGGAAATTTTTCAAGGTGAAACTATTGTTAATGCCCCCTGGATTCTGAAGTCTTTCAATTCAGTCTCTGAATAGAATTTTTTCACAAAAGACCATTGTGCTACCTCGAAAATATTTACTGATTGCCTCCCAAACGTCGTGTGTTCGAAAGCACGATGTCACAATGTTTTCATCGTATTTCAAGATAGGTACTCTATCATTTACCACAGAAGAAAAACCTTGCAATTAATATTTTGAAACAATCTATGCTAAATTACATAAATTAATTATTATACACAATTCCGAAAAAAAAGAGTTTTATTATTATAAAACTAATTTTAATGCTAATTATTAATTTAGTGTTATTTTTAACAAGAAATAGTAGAACTTAACACTTGGAACAATTTTAGGTACTTTTCGGTTAGTCGGCCGCCAGTGTTATGTGTACACACACACACACACATATATATATACATGCATATGTATATATATATACACAGATATGTATATACATATATGCATATGTATGTATATATATATATATATATATATACACATACACACATACATACATGTCATATATCTATTTCTAAACAAAATTTGCTTTAATACTTAATCCATTAACAGTTATAAATGGCTTTTATTATGTAATAGTTTTTATTTTAATAATAAGTCAATAGATGGCAGCACCACAGTAATTCGTTTTAATACATGGAGCAGTTCATTCTTAATTCTAAATTATCTATAGAGGGTGCTGGTTATATATAATGGGAGTGTGCTTGGCAATGCAGTATATTTTTTAATCCTTGGCCCACCATCATATAAAATATTTTTTTGGCAACATGTGCTGGGGATCTCCAATGATTGTATTATGTTATCCTCATGCTAAGACTGTATGGATTTCAATTTGGTATTTTTCCCCCCTATCTTTTAGGTAGCTTTCTTTACAAAAAGCTACCTATTGCAGCCGTTCGGAGCAAAGCGATTTCAAAAAATTTTGGTATATTTTCATCAATCATGACCCCCAGACCCCGAAACCACCCTCCGTTCAAAATTGTTATATATATATATATATATATATATATATATCAATATTTTATTCCAAAATTAATGATAAATTACTGCATGAATGGCGCTACAGCAGCACATATCAAATGCAATAAAGCATATTATATCATTTCAAAATGCTAAAACAACATAACTTCAAAAGGAAGGTGTATATCTGCAGAAATTTTTAAACTATAAAATATTTATAAAAACAAAAACAAGAAAGACAGGTAAAAAAACAAAAACAGTCTGTTCTTCATCAGTGGGAGGACAGACAGAAAACTAACTCCACCCCCCACTTTTTAAAATTTGCAGGTTTCTGAACACATGTTCACAACGCATTCAATACTGAAAACTATTGTCATTTTATTAATCTAATTACATAAAAAACTAAAACAACTCAAATTAAAAACTAACAAACATAATATTAACCATACAAAAACAAAAAACTTTAATAAAAAGGTATTTTAGAGGAATGCTTAAATTATCATTAAACTGAAAACAAAAGAAAAAAATATAAGAAAACAAGCATGAATGCAGAATAAACATGCGCCCCCCCAAACCCGCAAAATGAAATTTCTCAAAACATGAATACCTGTATAATGTTTCCTACCCGTCAACTATAAACAAATAAATTTTTTCTTCCAAATCCATTATCAAAAGCCAGAAATTCCAGGTCTGCAACTTTCTTTCGTTTCAATTCATCAATAGACACCCGTTCTTTTAACAAGACTTTAGGATGCCCATTTCATACAGAAAGATCCAGAAGGCTGCCATCACATGTTCACGCCGACAGTCCACATCGTTGCCATTCACTTTTAAGAACTGTCTTTAAATAATATTTCAAAAACTTAATAGGGTAATTGTTATTGTAAAATAAATTAGCCAATAACTTAAAAATCTGTTTATAAAAATTACTGTCTCTGCCACAAATTTTATTGAAACGTATCAATTGATTAATAATTATATTTATGTAAATTTTTTTATGCAAATTTGAAAACCAATGCGGCATGCTTCTAGTAAAAAAATTAAAACTATTTCTTTTATCGTACAAATCCAAAATCAAATTATTATCAATAATTTTGAATAAAATATCTAAAAATTCTGCATTATAATCATCACTGTTTGCTCTGTTCAATTTTAAACAATTTGGATATATAATATCATATTCATTAGAAAATTCAAAATTAAAAATCAAAATATCATCAATATACCTAAAGACCTTTAAAGACTTATTATATTTCATAGTATATTTAAATTCATAATAAAATAAAAATAAATTTGCTGCTGTACTAGAATAGTTTGTTCCCATCCCTATACCACATATTTGATTAAAGGTATTATTGTTAAAAGTTACATAATTATTATAAAAACAGAAATGACATAAGCTTGAAAATAAATCTCTATTTATATTTAATTCATCATTTATACAAAAAACATCAAAAATACTCATTAAAACTTCATAAAGTGAATCAATAGGTATAATGGTGAACAGATTTTCAAAATCGAATACCTGCATTTTCAGAGGAGTCAAAGGCAATTTGCTCAGAATTTCAACACTATTGTCAATTGACCAGAAATAACTATACTTCTTAAATTTATACTTTAGAAAATCATAAATCTTTTTTAATAAATTCTGTAAACCAATATTAAAATTTTTATTAATGCTTTTAGAAGTACTACAAATAAATCTAAATTTAATCGGATCTTTATGAAATTTAGGCGTTAAGAAAATAAATGGCAAACAGTGATGATTAGAAACATCAAAATTATAAGAAAACAAAATTATAAGAAATTATAAGAATGTTTCTAATCATCACTGTTTGCCATTTATTTTCTTAACGCCTAAATTTCATAAAGATCCGATTAAATTTAGATTTATTTGTAGTACTTCTAAAAGCATTAATAAAAATTTTAATATTGGTTTACAGAATTTATTAAAAAAGATTTATGATTTTCTAAAGGATAAATTTAAGAAGTATAGTTATTTCTGGTCAATTGACAATAGTGTTGAAATTCTGAGCAAATTGCCTTTGACTCCTCTGAAAATGCAGGTATTCGATTTTGAAAATCTGTTCACCAATATACCTATTGATTCACTTTATGAAGTTTTAATGAGTATTTTTGATGTTTTTTGTATAAATGATGAATTAAATATAAATAGAGATTTATTTTCAAGCTTATATCATTTCTGTTTTTATAATAATTATGTAACTTTTAACAATAATACCTTTAATCAAATATGTGGTATAGGGATGGGAACAAACTATTCTAGTACAGCAGCAAATTTATTTTTATTTTATTATGAATTTAAATATACTATGAAATATAATAAGTCTTTAAAGGTCTTTAGGTATATTGATGATATTTTGATTTTTAATTTTGAATTTTCTAATGAATATGATATTATATATCCAAATTGTTTAAAATTGAACAGAGCAAACAGTGATGATTATAATGCAGAATTTTTAGATATTTTATTCAAAATTATTGATAATAATTTGATTTTGGATTTGTACGATAAAAGAAGTAGTTTTAATTTTTTTACTAGAAGCATGCCGCATTGGTTTTCAAATTTGCATAAAAAAATTTACATAAATATAATTATTAATCAATTGATACGTTTCAATAAAATTTGTGGCAGAGACAGTAATTTTTATAAACAGATTTTTAAGTTATTGGCTAATTTATTTTACAATAACAATTACCCTATTAAGTTTTTGAAATATTATTTAAAGACAGTTCTTAAAAGTGAATGGCAACGATGTGGACTGTCGGCGTGAACATGTGATGGCAGCCTTCTGGATCTTTCTGTATGAAATGGGCATCCTAAAGTCTTGTTAAAAGAGCGGGTGTCTATTGATGAATTGAAACGAAAGAAAGTTGCAGACCTGGAATTTCTGGCTTTTGATAATGGATTGGAAGAAAAAATTTATTTGTTTATAGTTGACGGGTAGGAAACATTATACAGGTATTCATGTTTTGAGAAATTTCATTTTGCGGGTTTGGGGGGGCGCATGTTTATTCTGCATTCATGCTTGTTTTCTTATATTTTTTTCTTTTGTTTTCAGTTTAATGATAATTTAAGCATTCCTCTAAAATACCTTTTTATTAAAGTTTTTTGTTTTTGTATGGTTAATATTATGTTTGTTAGTTTTTAATTTGAGTTGTTTTAGTTTTTTATGTAATTAGATTAATAAAATGACAATAGTTTTCAGTATTGAATGCGTTGTGAACATGTGTTCAGAAACCTGCAAATTTTAAAAAGTGGGGGGTGGAGTTAGTTTTCTGTCTGTCCTCCCACTGATGAAGAACAGACTGTTTTTGTTTTTTTACCTGTCTTTCTTGTTTTTGTTTTTATAAATATTTTATAGTTTAAAAATTTCTGCAGATATACACCTTCCTTTTGAAGTTATGTTGTTTTAGCATTTTGAAATGATATAATATATATCAATATATATATATATATATATATCTGACCTATGTCACACTGTAACTCTCGTATTTATGAACCGATTTGGATGTAATTCGGTGTGTACGTAGTACATACCAATGTCTCGACCGAGTTCGTTGGCCAGCTTCATCCGCCATTTTGTTTCAAAATGGCGGCCATTTAAAAATTTTAAAAAAATTTAAAATTTAAAATGTGGTACCAAAAAATTGAAAATGGAAAAATATTTTTTTCTTATGTATTTGACCTTTATACAAAGACTCCGTAGCAGTTTTTGTTTCGTCTATATCTTAAAAAATGGCTGAGTTATAGCATTTTGAATTTCTAGCGAAGCTGACATTTTGAAACGTCCTGAATTTTGTCACGCGATAAAAGGCGTATTTATGAACCGATTTGGATGTAACTTCGTTTATACATAGTACAGACCAATGTCTCGACCGAGTTCGTTGGCCAGCTTCATCCGCCATTTTGTTTAAAAATGGCGGCCATTTAAAATTTTAAGAAAAATTTAAATTTGAAATGTTGTACCAAAAAATTGAAAATTGAAAAAATATTCTTTCTTACGTGTTTGACCTCGATAAAGAGATTCGGGAGCAGTTTTTGTTTCGTCTATATCTTAAAAAATGGCTGAGTTATAGCATTTTGAATTTCTAGCGTGGCTGACATTTTGAAACGCCCTGATTTTTGTCACGCGATAACAGGCGTATTTATGAACCGATTTGAATGTAACTTCGTCTGTACATAGTACATACCAATGTTTCGACCGAGTTTGTTCATTCGCCATCTTGTTTCAAAAGGGTTGCCATTAAAAAAAATGTAATTTAAAATTTAAAATGAGGTATTAAAAAATCGGAAAATGAAAAAGATTTTTTTTATGTGTTTGGCCTTGATACAAAGATTCTGGAGCAGTTTTTGTTTCTGAAAATTTGTTCTTTTGTTTATATCTTAAAAAGTGGTTGAATTATAACACTTTGAATTTCTATCATGGCTAACACTTTGAAACGATCTTGTATTTGTCTCGCGATACCACACGTATTCGCCTATTTCGATGGAAGAAAGCATGTGGACAGTATACATCAATATCTCGACCAAGTTCGCTGGTCAGCTTCATCAGCCATCTTGTTTCAAAATGGCGGCCATTAAATTAAAAATATATATATTTAAAGTGAGGTGCAAAAAAATTAGAAATTGAAAAAGGTTTCTTTCTTAAGTATTTGACCTTGATATAAGGATTCAGAGCATTTTTTGTTTGTCTTTATCTTAAAAAATGGCTCAGATATAGCAGTTTCAATTTCTAACGTGGGTGACATTTTGAAAAATCTGATTTTTTGCCTGTGACAGCGCTCGTATGTATCAACCGATTCCGATGTGAGTGAGCATGTGTACAGCAATTACTAAGGTCTCGACCAAGTTCACTGGTTAGCGTCATCCACCATGTTGTCTTAAAGTGGCAGGCACTTTAAGAAATCGCCGAATTTGGCAGCGAAATATAAGTTACTTTAAATAAAAGCAGCTTGGATAAAGCTGACTAATTTTGCGAAATTCTCATTCATAATGATTTAGTATTGATAAAAATTAGTATTGAATCTCCTACATTCGGTTTACACTTAATTGAGCTTCGTGTGTTTGAATAATATAAGTTGGCTTTTTTAAAATAAGAAATATGAAAGCTACCTCTTCTTCCCGGCACTGGCCGGAAGGACTTTTTAAATCTTGTTTTATTTTGAAATTAATTGATGTTCAATGGTTTATTTCTCTGTTTTATGTGTGTGGATGTCCCAAATTTATATTCTTTAGCTAGCTTATGGCTAATATGAAGATGAAACCACACATTTTATTTGTGGAACTTTAGGCATTTAGGACCCGACGATTCTGTCTAAGTTCTACAAATTTCCATTATTTTATTTCTGTTATTCAATTTCTGCAGTGTTTTACTATGTTTTTGGAATCTCTTTTAAGTGTGTTGGGGGGGGGGGGGGGAACTGTATTTCTGTCATTTTGTTAATGTCATTTTATTCGTAATTTCACATTTCTTGTTGGTGGTCGGAATTTTTATTTAATGGTTATATATAATACATATATATATATATATATAATGGATATTATGAGGATAGTATAACATATCGTATATTTACATTTTACTCTGCAATTTTGAAATAAATATTTTGTTTTGATTTGAAACAACTACTGTGATTATTATGGGATTATCTTTGCATTGCATTTGTGATTATTATGGGATTATCTTTATTTAGTTTTTGATGATTATGTTATAATTTTTATTGGTGGATTAAGCTTTTCGATTGTTTTATTTATCTTATTGTACATATTGTATATATATATATATATAACCATTAATTAAACATAACCTAACACCATTAAAAACCATAATATTATGAATTAAAGCTGTAAGTATAAAAAAAGTGCTAAATTTATTATAAGAATTATTATGGAAGAAAAAAGAAGAAAGTGGACACCGACAAATAATGGAAAAGCTTATATATTGAATTACGTTATCAAGGGAACAGAATTCAATGATATAAGCAATATGGTTGTTTTCTGTGAGAAAAATAAGCTAAAGCTAAAAATTATTTTTCCCTGTGCCCAAACAACCATTAAAATCAAGTGAATTGATTAAAATTGAAAACAGAATAGAAAGAAATAATATGAAATGGAAAAATCAATAAAACCTGTTTAAATATTTATAGGATATAAAATAGAAATAACAAACAACATACCGATTAACATTTCAGTATTTTTCAATATATCCACGCGCACATGGCTACCAAAATATCGTAAAGATTAAGGTGAATAAAACAGTATATTGTCACAGTAAAATATTGTAATCACAGTAATTGATACCAAAGGATGCAGTTAATACATTTTGAAATACCATGATAAATACATTTAATATAATATAAAATAAAATAAATAGAAAGTAATTACATTATTTAAAATAACTAAAATGCACTATTAGATTAATTAATTACTATTTAACAATATCGTCAAAATTTAGCTAAAAAATCCACCTGGTGTAGTAAATTATAACTGAAAAGGAGCTGGAAAAAGCAAAATTTATAACTTATCGTCAAAAGACAAATTTTGGTGCTGCCATCTAGTAGTACTTTTATTATTCAAATGTCACAAGATAAACAATTGTAAGCTTTTGAATGTAAAAAAATTTATTAACAGCAAAACCAAACATATCCTTATATATAGATAATTATAAACCTAATATAAACCACACTATGTATTTTTTTAAAAAACTATTGTTAATAAAAAAAAGCATACAAAATATTCTATTATCTAACTCATTTAAACTACACTAAGAATTTAAATAATTCTATAACATTGATAATATATAGCATATAGCTATATGCTATAAAACAAAATAAATTAGATACTAATTAATATAAATAATTATTAAAAATAATATAAAAATCTTTAATAAGAACTATTATATATAAGATAATTATAAAATGAACAGGAAATAAAAAACATATGGAAGTATATAGAAGATTATCAGATACTTAAATTCCCATTACCTAAAATCTCAAATATAGTGTGTGGATTATTTTCATACATCCATAAAAATCCTAAAAGTATGAATGTGGGACATTCAAAAACATTAAACCGATAATAAATTTTATAACACAAAGTGAAAATAGATCAATATTAAAAAGAATAGAGGAATAATAATAAAAATAATTACCCAATTTTAATACATACAGTATAACTTTATTTATATTAAATATACTTATATGTATATTAATCACTATAAAAATGGCATACTATTAGTAATTGATATGATATTGTCCTTAGTAAATTAAAATTTAATAACAAATGATTGTAAATAAGATTAAACAATAATTAAGCTAAATATAATATTAATGAAACTCACCAATTACATATAAAATATCAAATCAACATTCTTATAAAATACGTATCAAAAATATAGTAATAATACAAAAGCCCCATTTTTTTTTATAAATTAACCATTGCGTATTATCCAGACAACACCACCCTCCTCCGTACTCTAACATCTACCCACCCATCCAACCTATAATAATTTTTTTATATTATTTTACAATTTTTAATTTTTTATAGATATTTTTTTATTTTATAATTTTTTTTGTAATTTTGTTTACGCATGTGTTAATTTGTTTTAAAAGATCATGTAAGTAAAGTACTAATTGTATATTAATGAATATATGAATTTTTTTGGAAAACCATGATTTAATGCATCATAAATTAGTTTTTTAATATTATTGTTAATTAGAGGAGAAGAACATAAACATTTTATTCTATATAAATGATTAAGTATTATATTTCGAAATACAGAATGATGTAGACAAGATTTAAAATTTGTAAATGTATTAACTTTGAATTTAAATTCTTTACGTTTGTCATATAAATCTGTGATTGTTTTGTTGTCTTTTATTGTAATTTTAAGATCTAAGAAGTTAATTGTTTTGTTAGATAAAAGGTTTTCCGTTAATTCCAAATTAGTGGGATAATCTACTGGAAATTGAGTAATTGCAGATTGATCAGTATCAATTAAAATTATGTCATCAATATAACGATATAAATGTAGATTATTATTAGTAAAATTACGTTCATAATGATATAAGTATAAGTCTGATAGTAAACTGGATGTACAACCGCCTTGTGGTATACCGACATGCTGTAAATATAAAGTGTTATCTTGCAATATATAATTATTATAGATAATGAAGTTTGTTAAAGATTTAAAATATGCAATATCTATATTAGATGGTAATTCCAGTTTTTTATAATACTTTTTAAATAATGCATTTATAATTTTATGTAAATCTAATAGGTCTATATTATTAAAAAGATCTTTGAAGTCATATGTCGTTACATTATATACACAATGAAGATTTTTTAAAATATTGACAAGTTGATAGCTATTTTTTATACAATGTGTATTATCATTGTTTGTAGTAAGTACATATAATTGATTAAGAATTTTTAAGAGAAGTTTATTGGCTTTATTATTGTATGTATTGCAACCAATAGTTACAGTCCTAAATTTAATTGGAGTTTTATGAAATTTGGGAATAAGAACTAAATATGGATAATTAAAGTTAGTAGATAAAATATTTAATAGTTTATAATAATTTCGAATTTTACGATTATTTACAATTACATTTTCATTAGTTTTTTGAAATGACTTATTAGAAGAAATAAAATTTGTAAGAAGTTGGTGATAATAAGATTTACATATAATACCATAATTATTAGGAGATTTGTCTACATATGTAATAACGTAGTTTTTTTGTAATTTAGTAATTTGTTGGAAAAAATGCTTTGTATTAATAGAAACTAAATCAGCAATATTATTTTTTAAAGCCATAGTTAATTTTTCAATTACTAATATTTTCCATTGATTAAAATATTCAATAGGCTTATTATAAGAGATAGAAATTTTATAAATAAAAATATCAATATCATATGTAAACTGTTTGATAATAGATTTAACATTAAATTTAGATGGAAGTCTATATTTAGTACCATAACCCATTAGTTGTTTCAATTTAAAATCATTAACAATATCAAGATTTCCAGTGATTATATGTCCATGATCATTGTTTATGTATTTTTTTAGAGTGGGGTCATTGCATTTACACGGAAAATTACTTGCAGCAGATGTATTTTTTGAAAATGTATTGTAGTTAAAAATCTTTCTACCAATTGTATTCGGATATTTAAAGGTTTTTGATATATGAAGATTGTTAATGGGGAAAAAACAATTTTTATCATCAATTATAGAATTGATATTAATTTTATTAAATATGTGATTTGAAAAAGTAATTACCATTTGAGTATTCATGTTTTGATATATATATATATATATATTTATTTATTTATTTATAATCAAGAATGATCGTTTTTTATCAAAATTTTTATTACAAAGCTTCCTTAATAATTCTTTCTTTTTTTTTTCTGTTATTTTAATGTTATGTTTCATAAAACAATGGCTGTTCTTAGTAAATTTATCGTTCCTGGCAAAATACACTTAGCATCTTCACAGTGTAGTGCCCGGTACAGGAACATTAATAGGGTTGTTCCTGGACCGACATTCAGTCACTTATTTTATTCGCCTCTACCACCTCTATTATTTAGAAAACGTATGGATAAGAAATGCAAGATGTGTCCCTTTGCTTCACAATCACAAACTGTTTCAAATCCGTGTTTATCTTCATTTTGTAAAGCATTCAATGTAGTATATAGTATAAAATGTATTATATGTAATATGCAGTATATTGGACAAACATCTGGTCCACTACAGAAATGTATTAACCAACATCGTTCAGATTCGATTAAAAATAAGTCTAAGAATAAACAATCTACTGCTGAAATTCACCATTTTCACAAACATAAATTTAAAAATACAACAACCTCAATCTTACAAATTCAAACTAGTTGGATGTGCCAATACTAAAACTTTCTTCTATCTTATATACCTTAATATTTAAAAAAAATAGTTACACATGTTAATACTTCAATATTATTAGTTCAATGCTATACCAACTTTCATTTTCTTCTTAAGTTTCTGCTTCAGTCAATTAAACGGACTAAAAACGAGTTAATCTATATCATGATATTTGTTAAAATTAATAGTTTTCCTTATTCTGTTGATATCAGCTGTTTCCGAATAGCCGGCTTCGCAGGAAGCGAGTTCCCACCGCTGCGCGAGCCGCCGATGGACAATAGAACTACGAAAAATCAAGAAAAGCATACAAAATCGCTATCACAGAGCCCCTTTACCGAGCAATATTTCCAAATTCAAGGAGGACCTGTTGGCCATATTCAAAATTATGTACAAAAAGTTTAGTTCAATTGTATGCATAATTTTATACACTTTTCAATGGTACAATAAAGAAAATGGCAGAAACATCGCTATTATAGCGCCCCCTTCCGGCAGATTGTTTTCAAATTCTGGGAGGACTTGCTTGCCACAGCCAGAAACATGCACAAAAAATTTGGTTCAGTTATATGCATAACTTCATACACTTTTCGATGGTATAATAATGAAAATTGTACAGACATCGCAATTATAGCGCCCCCTTATGGCGGAATTTTTCCACATTCAGAGAGGACCTTCGTGACATGACCAAAAACAAACACAAAAAATTTGATTCAATTCTATGCATAACTTCATACACTTTTCGATGGTACAATATTCAAAATGGCACAAAAATCGCTATTACAGCGCCTCCTACCGTCGATTTTTTTCCAAATTAAGGAAGGACCTGCTTGTCATAGCCAAGAACTTAAAAAATGTTTTTGGTTCAATTCTATGCATAACTTCATACACTTTTCGATGGTATAATAATGAAATTCGTGCATACATCGCAATTATAGCGCCCCCTTCAGGCGGAATTTTTCCAAATTCAGGAAGGACCTTCGTGCCATGACCAAAAACAAACACAAAAAATTTGGTTCAATTCTATGCATAGCTTCACACACTTTTCGATGGTACAATATTCAAAATGGCACAAAAATCGCTATTACAGCGCCCCCTACCGACGAAGTTTTTCCTAATTTAAGAAGAACTTGCTTGTCATAGCCAAGAACTTTTAAAAAGTTTTTGGTTCAATTCTATGCATAACGTCATACACTTTTCGATGGTACAATATTCAAAATCGCTATTACAGCGCCCCCTACCGGCGAATTTTCTCCAAATTCAGGGAGGACCTACTTGCCATAGCAAAAAACTTAAAATAAAAATTTGGTTCAATTCTATGCATAACTTCATACACTTTTTGATAGCACAATGGCGACAGACACATGGACAGACAGACATTTTCTATAAACATGTTTTTTGGGATCTCTGACTCCTTAAATGTGTAAATCCGTCAAAAACCGAAAGTCGAAAAAAATTTCGATTACAATACTATCTTCTATTGAAGATAGAAGAAAGTAAAAACGGAGATTCTACTGGCAATATAGACGTCAGTACTATTTCCGTATTTTTACAGAAAATTTTCCATATAAATTACAGAAAAATGACCTTCTTTAATCAGAAAAATGGAAATTTTTCTGTAATTTATGGGGAAATTTTTCCGTAAAAATAGGGAAATAGTACTGGCGTCTATATTGCCAGTAGAATTTTCGTTTTTTAGTCCGTTTTCTTTACAGTGTACGATTGTGATGTTTTTGCTATGGCATTAGCTGTTTCAATTTGCCTAGGAGGAAAGCCAGAAGATATTATTTATCTATCTGATGAAATGAGAAAGCATGCACTAAGAAAATCTAATAGCAGATTGAAAAAAAAAATACGGTTTTATGTAGGAAAAACTTTTTATGTTGAATTTGTTTATATAAGTTTAAAGTAAATAACTTCAGTTTTGTCATTTTTAATTTGTTTTAACAATAGTTTTGTCATTTTTAGTTTGTTTTAACTATTGTTTGTGATATATATTTATAATAAAATTTAAATATCATATTTTAAGATTTAAAACAAAATTTAAATTGATTTTAATTATTTCAAGCTCAAAAATAAGGCTGATAGAACGCTGTCGACTTGATTTTGTTGCTATGGAAACGACTTCGTCTTCGATATGGAAATGTTAACTCAAATGTCAGCTGACTATAACTTAAAATAGATATTTTCAACTTGCAAAGCATAGAAAATATTTTTACAGTGATGAAATTAAATAACTAGAGCAATAAGCAACATGTATATGTAATAAAAAAATATAATAACCTCTTTAATTGATTAAGTTTGAATTCATTAAAAACCGTGCATTCTAAAAAACAATTAATAAATTTTCAGATGCATTAAAATCGTTTGCTTTTGGCTAGGAAAAATCCTGCTCGCCAAATCGCGTGTCACTTTCGTATTTTCGTGCCAAATATTCGAAAGTATTTTATTTTTTTACAGACTTTCTACTGAAATTCCGCCGTTAAATTTGACTGATCCCTTATTAATAGCAGATTGCTTCTTCCATTTCCACCCTATAATAGAATGTGAGAATGTTTGATATACCAAGGAATGTGAGAAAATGATATTGGCAGAAATTAAAGAATTGTGCATGATTTATAAGAAATTTTTTATATGTACACTTTTCTTGGGAAAAATATGACCAACGTTTCAATGGTTCATATGATGTTTTTGACTTGCAGGATTTGCAGCAAAAATAATGTATATGTTTTTTAAAAAATACAATTAAAGGAGTGCAATTATATTTTTGCTAAAGTATGTGTCGCAACTTATTTTTTCTTCTTTCCTCTCTTCTCATTCATATACTCTGTTTTGAAATAATTACATAGTTTGTAACTTTATTCTTTTTTTAAACTCAACTTTTTTTAACATTTTCCCTCTTCGCTTCTAAAAGCACAATTTAAAAAAAAATGCTTTTTAAAGTATAAGATGTATTAACATGTATAACATAACAGAAAGTTTTCGGGTTGGCACATCCGCCTGGTTCGTTATTCTGTCATATATCAAATTATTTCCGAATACCGGCTAACTAGATGCGAAATGCCCGTCGCTGCACGAGCCACCCATGTACAACAGAACTACGAAAAATCGAGGAAATTACACAAAAAATATCTATTACAAAGCCCCCTTCTAGTGTAATATTTTCAAGTTCGAGTAGTATATGCTTCCCATAGCCATAAACATATATATGAAATTTGGATCGATTCTATGAATAACTTCATACACTTTTCGATGATACACTAATGAAAATGGCACAAAAATTGCTATTACAGAGCAACCTTCAAACAAAATATTTCCAAATTCAAGGATGATCTGCTTGTCATAGCCAAAAAAATATATATATGAAATTTTACTCTACGTTATGCATAACTTCATACACTTATTATATATATAATGGCGCAAAGTGTATAACGATTCCGGAGTGAACTCATCCGGATCTTGATAATTTTTGTTAAAATCAACCATTTTATTTCGGCCATGTTAGGCTTAAGCATTCCGATGTCGTATTATAAGTCGAAATTTATAACTTATAAGCCTTATTTAATCTACGTTGTATAACATTTATTCTTCTTCAGTTTTTTAAAACCTTCAAAAACTATAAAATCATCATTATATTAAAACGCAAAGGTAAAATTTTAAGTAGACCCATTTCGGGACATCTGCATATGCATCAACCCTGTTCAATTTAGAGGAACTGAGAACGAGTTCACGGTGGCTGAGCGGTCTAAAGCAGTAGTTTAAAGCGCCGATATTTTGTAGTGGGTAGCAGGTTCGAACCCAATGCCCGGCAAAATGATTTTTGTAATATTTTTCGCGATAAGTTATTTCAATAATGACATATTTTATTAGGAGGAGAAGTTATATGATTTTTATTTTATTATTATTATTATTTGAATGCTTTGTAATTAAATAAAATTTAACGCTGAACTAATAATAATAATACTTTTATATTTAAAATATTTAAGCTAAAATATTTTTAATGTAATTATCAATTAAATTCATTGAGATGATCTACAAATTTTGTTATATCTTCTGACCATTATCAAGAATATATGTGTGTGTGTCAGAAAGAAAAGATTGCCTTTCTTTTCCTTAAAAAAAGAAAAAGGAAAGAAAGAAAGATATTCATATAAGAACTATATTAAAAAATTACCTTGATATCCATTGTTTAATATTTAAAAAATATATCAAAATGTAAAGTAAAATTCAAGTAATAAAAATTATATGCTGCACCAAGTTTCAAATTTGGGCTTTTAGAGAATGAGACTGATAAAAATAAAATTCACGGCAGCTTTTAATGGTCATGTAGTTAAAAAATCATAATAAATAAATAAAAATAAATACTGTTATTTTTTCGAAAAAATGAGACCATAGTAAATGAAAATAAAGGCTCTACTCATTATTTGTAGTTAAATTTCTGGTAAAAAGAAGCATAATTGGTTGTAAATTATAAAGTTAAAATTCGGTGACTTCATTGAATAGGTTTGGCTGACTGTACCCTCTATCGATTTAAAGAAATAGGAATCATGCAATATAGAAATTTGTCACAATATCAATAATTAATTTAAAAGCAATTTATTAAAAATTCAAGAATTTTTCTAATGAAATATTCAAGTTATTTACCGTCAAATCTTGACTACCATCTAGTCGATAATATAGTAATGAAAATGGCACAAAATCGGTATTACAGTGTCCACCTTCCGGCAGATTTTTTTCAAATTCAGGGAGAACTTGCTTGCTATAGCCAGAAACATACACAAAAAATTTGGTTCAATTCTATGCATAACTTCATACACTTGTCGATGGTACAATATTGAAAATGGTACAAAAATCGCTATTTCAGCGCCCCCTTCCGGCGTAATTTCTCCAAATTCAGGGAGGACCTTCTTGCTATCTCCAAAAACATACACAAACTAGTTGGATGTGCCAATCCCAAAACTTTCTTTTATCTTATACATCTTAATATTTCAAAACCTAGTTACACATGTTAATACTTCAATATTATTAGTTCAATACTATACCAACTTTGATTTTCATCTTAAATTTCTGCTCAAGTCAATTAAACGGACTAAAAACGAGTTAATCTAAATCATGAAATTTGTTAAAATTATTAATTTTTCCTTATTCTGTCGTTATCAGCTGTTTGCGAATAGCCGGCATAAGCCGGAAGCGAGTTCCCGCCGTGCATGAGCCGCCGATGCACAATAGAACTACGAAAAATCAAGAAAAGTGTACAAAAATCGCTAGCACGGAGCCCCTTTACCTCGCAATTTTTCCAAATTCAAGGAGAACCTGTTGGCCAAAGCCAAAAACAAGCACAAACATTTTGGTTCAATTGTATGCATAATTTTATACGCTGTTCGATGGTACAATAATGAAAATGGCAAAGAGATCGGAATTATAGCGCCCCCTTCTTTCGGAATTTTTTCAAGTTCAGGGAGGACTTGTTTGCCATAGCCAGAAACATGCACAAAAAATTTGGTTCAATTATATGGATAACTTCATACACTTTTCGATGGTACAATAATGAAAATGGTACAGACATCGCAATTATAGTGCCCCCTTCCGGCAGAATTTTTCCAAATTCAGGGAGACCTTCGGGACATGACCAAAAATAAACACATAAAATTTGGTTCAATTCTATGCATTACTTCATACACTTTTCGGCGGTACAATATTCAAAATGGCACAAAAATTGTACAAAAATCGCTATTACAGCGCCCTCTACGAGCGATTTTTTTACAAATTAAGGGAGGACCTCCTTGCCATAGCCAAAAACTTAAAATAAAAATTTGGTTCAATTCTATGCATAACTTCATACACTTTTCGATGGTACAATATTCAAAATCGCACAAAAAACGCATTTACAGCGCCCCCTACCGGCGAATTTTTTCCAAATTCAGGGAGGACCTGCTTGTCATATCCAAAAACTTAAACTAAAAATTTGGTTCAATTATATGAATAATTTCATACACTTTTCGATGGTACAATAATGAAAATGGTACAGACATCGCAATTATAGTGCCCCCTTCCGGCAGAATTTTTCCAAATTCAGGGAGACCTTCGTGACATGACCAAAAATAAACACATAAAATTTGGTTCAATTCTATGCATTACTTCATACACTTTTCGGCGGTACAATATTCAAAATGGCACAAAAATTGTACAAAAATCGCTATTACAGCGCCCTCTACGAGCGATTTTTTTACAAATTAAGGGAGGACCTCCTTGCCATAGCCAAGAACTTAAAATTTTTTTTTGGTTCAATTCTATGCATAACTTCATACACTTTTCGATGGTGCAATATTCAAAATCGCACAAAAATCGCTATTACAGCGCCCCCTAACGGCGAATTTTTTGCAAATTCATGGAGGACCTGCTTGCCATATCCAAAAACTTAAAATAAAAATTTGGTTTAATTCTATGCATAACTTCATACACTTTTGGACGGTACAAAATTCAAAATCGCACAAAAATCGCTATTACAGCGCCCCCTACGGCGAATTTTTTCCAAATTCAGGGAGGACCTGCTTGCCATAGCCAAAAACTTAAAATAAAAATTTGGTTCAATTCTATGCATAACTTCATACACTTTTCGATGGTACAATATTCAAAATCGCACAAAAATTGTTATATCAGCGCCCCCTACCGGCGAATTTTTTCCAAATTCCGGGAGGACCTGCTTGCCATAGCCAGAAACTTATAATAAAATTTTGGTTTAATTCTATACATAACTTCATACACTTTTTGATGGTACAATGGCGACAGACAGACGGACAGACGGACAGACGGACACACAGACAGACAGACATTTTCTATAAACATGTTTTTTGGAATCTCTGACCCCTAAAACATGCAAATCCGTCGAAAACCGGAAGTCGAAAAAAATTTCGATTACAATACTTTCTTCTATTGAAGATAGAAGAAAGTAAAAATTTGGTTCAATTCTATGCATAACTTTATACACTTTTCAATGGTACAATATTGAAAATGGTACAAAAATCGCTATTACAGTGCCCCCTACCTGCGGAATTTTTCCAAATTCAGAGAGGACCCTCTTGCCATGTCCAAAAACATACACAAAAAATTTGGTTCATTTCTATGCATAACTTTATACACTTTTTGATGGTACAATATTCAAAATCGCACAAAAATTGCTATTACAGCTCCCCCTATCGGCGATTTTTTTCCAAATTCGGGGAGGACCTGCTTGCTATGGCCAAAAACTTAAAATAAAAATTTGGTTCAATTCTATGCATAACTTCATACACTTTTTGATGGTACAATATTCAAAATCACACAAAAATCGCTATTACAGACCCCCCTACCGGCGAATTTTTTCCAAATTCTGAGAGGACCTGCTTGCTCTATCCAAAAACTTAAAATAAAAATTTGGTTCAATTCTATGTATAACTTCGTACACTTTTCGATGGTATAATATTCAAAATTGCACAAAATTCGCTATTACAGTGTCCCCTACCGGCGAATTTTATCCAAATTCAGGGAGGACCTCCTTGCCATAGCCGAAAACTTAAAATAAAAATTTGGTTCAATTCTATGCAGAACTTCATACACTTTTCGGCGGTACAATATTCAAAATGGCACAAAAATTGTACAAAAATCGCTATTACAGCGCCCTCTACGAGCGATTTTTTTACAAATTAAGGGAGGACCTCCTTGCCATAGCCAAGAACTTAAAATTTTTTTTTGGTTCAATTCTATGCATAACTTCATACACTTTTCGATGGTACAATATTCAAAATCGCACAAAAATTGTTATATCAGCGCCCCCTACCGGCGAATTTTTTCCAAATTCCGGGAGGACCTGCTTGCCATAGCCAGAAACTTATAATAAAATTTTGGTTTAATTCTATACATAACTTCATACACTTTTTGATGGTACAATGGCGACAGACAGACGGACAGACGGACAGACGGACACACAGACAGACAGACATTTTCTATAAACATGTTTTTTGGAATCTCTGACCCCTAAAACATGCAAATCCGTCGAAAACCGGAAGTCGAAAAAAATTTCGATTACAATACTTTCTTCTATTGAAGATAGAAGAAAGTAAAAATTTGGTTCAATTCTATGCATAACTTTATACACTTTTCAATGGTACAATATTGAAAATGGTACAAAAATCGCTATTACAGTGCCCCCTACCTGCGGAATTTTTCCAAATTCAGAGAGGACCCTCTTGCCATGTCCAAAAACATACACAAAAAATTTTGTTCATTTCTATGCATAACTTTATACACTTTTTGATGGTACAATATTCAAAATCGCACAAAAATTGCTATTACAGCTCCCCCTATCGGCGATTTTTTTCCAAATTCGGGGAGGACCTGCTTGCTATGGCCAAAAACTTAAATAAAAATTTGGTTCAATTCTATGCATAACTTCATACACTTTTTGATGGTACAATATTCAAAATCACACAAAAATCGCTATTACAGACCCCCCTACCGGCGAATTTTTCCAAATTCTGAGAGGACCTGCTTGCTCTATCCAAAAACTTAAAATAAAAATTTGGTTCAATTCTATGTATAACTTCGTACACTTTTCGATGGTATAATATTCAAAATTGCACAAAATTCGCTATTACAGTGTCCCCTACCGGCGAATTTTATCCAAATTCAGGGAGGACCTCCTTGCCATAGCCGAAAACTTAAAATAAAAATTTGGTTCAATTCTATGCAGAACTTCATACACTTTTCGGCGGTACAATATTCAAAATGGCACAAAAATTGTACAAAAATCGCTATTACAGCGCCCTCTACGAGCGATTTTTTTACAAATTAAGGGAGGACCTCCTTGCCATAGCCAAGAACTTAAAATTTTTTTTTGGTTCAATTCTATGCATAACTTCATACACTTTTCGATGGTACAATATTCAAAATCGCACAAAAATTGTTATATCAGCGCCCCCTACCGGCGAATTTTTTCCAAATTCCGGGAGGACCTGCTTGCCATAGCCAGAAACTTATAATAAAATTTTGGTTTAATTCTATACATAACTTCATACACTTTTTGATGGTACAATGGCGACAGACAGACGGACAGACGGACACACAGACAGACAGACATTTTCTATAAACATGTTTTTTGGAATCTCTGACCCCTAAAACATGCAAATCCGTCGAAAACCGGAAGTCGAAAAAAATTTCGATTACAATACTTTCTTCTATTGAAGATAGAAGAAAGTAAAAATTTGGTTCAATTCTATGCATAACTTTATACACTTTTCAATGGTACAATATTGAAAATGGTACAAAAATCGCTATTACAGTGCCCCCTACCTGCGGAATTTTTCCAAATTCAGAGAGGACCCTCTTGCCATGTCCAAAAACATACACAAAAAATTTGGTTCATTTCTATGCATAACTTTATACACTTTTTGATGGTACAATATTCAAAATCGCACAAAAATTGCTATTACAGCTCCCCCTATCGGCGATTTTTTTCCAAATTCGGGGAGGACCTGCTTGCTATGGCCAAAAACTTAAAATAAAAATTTGGTTCAATTCTATGCATAACTTCATACACTTTTTGATGGTACAATATTCAAAATCACACAAAAATCGCTATTACAGACCCCCCTACCGGCGAATTTTTCCAAATTCTGAGAGGACCTGCTTGCTCTATCCAAAAACTTAAAATAAAAATTTGGTTCAATTCTATGTATAACTTCGTACACTTTTCGATGGTATAATATTCAAAATTGCACAAAATTCGCTATTACAGTGTCCCCTACCGGCGAATTTTATCCAAATTCAGGGAGGACCTCCTTGCCATAGCCGAAAACTTAAAATAAAAATTTGGTTCAATTCTATGCAGAACTTCATACACTTTTCGGCGGTACAATATTCAAAATGGCACAAAAATTGTACAAAAATCGCTATTACAGCGCCCTCTACGAGCGATTTTTTTACAAATTAAGGGAGGACCTCCTTGCCATAGCCAAGAACTTAAATTTTTTTTTTGGTTCAATTCTATGCATAACTTCATACACTTTTCGATGGTACAATATTCAAAATCGCACAAAAATTGTTATATCAGCGCCCCCTACCGGCGAATTTTTTCCAAATTCCGGGAGGACCTGCTTGCCATAGCCAGAAACTTATAATAAAATTTTGGTTTAATTCTATACATAACTTCATACACTTTTTGATGGTACAATGGCGACAGACAGACGGACAGACGGACAGACGGACACACAGACAGACAGACATTTTCTATAAACATGTTTTTTGGAATCTCTGACCCCTAAAACATGCAAATCCGTCGAAAACCGGAAGTCGAAAAAAATTTCGATTACAATACTTTCTTCTATTGAAGATAGAAGAAAGTAAAAATTTGGTTCAATTCTATGCATAACTTTATACACTTTTCAATGGTACAATATTGAAAATGGTACAAAAATCGCTATTACAGTGCCCCCTACCTGCGGAATTTTTCCAAATTCAGAGAGGACCCTCTTGCCATGTCCAAAAACATACACAAAAAATTTGGTTCATTTCTATGCATAACTTTATACACTTTTTGATGGTACAATATTCAAAATCGCACAAAAATTGCTATTACAGCTCCCCCTATCGGCGATTTTTTTCCAAATTCGGGGAGGACCTGCTTGCTATGGCCAAAAACTTAAAATAAAAATTTGGTTCAATTCTATGCATAACTTCATACACTTTTTGATGGTACAATATTCAAAATCACACAAAAATCGCTATTACAGACCCCCCTACCGGCGAATTTTTTCCAAATTCTGAGAGGACCTGCTTGCTCTATCCAAAAACTTAAAATAAAAATTTGGTTCAATTCTATGTATAACTTCGTACACTTTTCGATGGTATAATATTCAAAATTGCACAAAATTCGCTATTACAGTGTCCCCTACCGGCGAATTTTATCCAAATTCAGGGAGGACCTCCTTGCCATAGCCGAAAACTTAAAATAAAAATTTGGTTCAATTCTATGCAGAACTTCATACACTTTTAAATGGTACAATTTTCAAAATCGCTATTACAGCGACCCCTATCGGCGAATTTTTTCCTAATTCCTGGAGAACCTGCTTGCCATAGCCAAAAACGTAAAATAAAAATTTGGTTCAATTCTATGCATAACTTCATACACTTTTGGATGGTACAATGGCGACAGACAGACGGACACACGGACAGACAGACATTTTCTATAAAAATGTTTTTTGGGATTTCTGACCCCTAAAACGTGTAAATCCGTCGAAAAAAATTTCGATTACAATACTTTCTTCTATTGAAGATAGAAGAAAGTAAAAAACATATCAGAACGTCTATTTTTGGAGTCTTCATTCATGCAATATTATAATACAGCTTACACATATGGACTTAATACTAAAGTATTCAATAGGAATATTAAAGTTTATTCATCCATTAATAATATAACTGATTATAATCCAATTTATCCCACACTAAATCATAATTTAAATCACTGAACAACACGTAACAAACGAGGTAGATGTTCTTCTTCAATAATTATCGCTAAAAAGACCATAATTAAACAGTTAAATAACCTTCATAGTAAATATTTAATTGATTATAATTGGTTATTAGTGTGTAAATATATCTTTGAAATAAAAAAGAAAAAGCTTGCACAATATTTAAATATATTTCTTAGCAAAACTTTCTCGATACATTTCTCAGATTATTTTTTCATCCAGATATGATGACCTATTTATGACCAGAGTCAATCAATTCAACATTAAGTTACAAAAAAAAAAAAAAAAAAAAAAAAACGAATACACAAATGCTAATTACTTATTCAAATCAAATATTCAATAAAATTAATATTAATTCTAGTATAAATGACAAGAATGGTACATTTCCTATTCATAGTATTCAAATATCTAGAACTTTTAAATATCCAATTCCTTTAGGAAAAAAGATTTTTAATTATAATTCTTTTTCAAAAAATACATCTGCAACAAGTACTTTTCCTTGTAAATGCAACGACCCCTCACTACAGCAATACATTAATAAAGATCATGGTCATATAATCACTGGAAATCTTAATATTGTAAATGATTTTACATTAAGAAAATTAATGGGTTATGGCACTAAATATAGGCTTCCATCAAAACTTAATTTAAATTCCATTAAAAAAAAAAAAATAAATAAAAAAAGCAATTTATCAAATTACAACGACCATTTGGAAAACGATTTTTTTGAAGACTAAAATTTAAAACATAAAAAATCGCACGGAGTTGATCATACATTACGTACGCCATGAATTAAAAATTAATAGTGTTATTACACGTAAAAATTGCAAGCCAAAAATATCGCCTGATTCAGATTTCATGAAACTTAAGTATTATCCACCTGAAACTTACGTAAATATCCAAGCATTTCATTGGCTGTTCGGGAAAAGGCTTTTCCGTCGTCAGATTTCCAAGAAATCTGACGGCCAATTTTAAAGGAAATTTCATTCTTAAACTTCTAAACATCCTACAGTATTACTTTTTACACCGTCGGATAGAGAAAAAAATGTACTTTTAAATGCAATTTGTTTGAAAGCTGTATCTCAATTTGTTTCTGAGTTATTAATTTTTTTGGTAGTTTTTATTGCTTTTTTGTCATAGTGGCAACAGAAAGTATCCATCGTTGTTGAAATTAAAGTGAAATACAGATTACTGTATAGACCAATCAGAAAACGAATAAATTGCGGATTAAATCAATGAAAACCTTCAGATATGCTTTTCATTTCCCATCCTGACGAGAACAATAACCATTTTTCCAAATAGTTAATAAAGCAATTTACACATGATATCGATTTGTTTATATATAAAATTTCTATATATTATAATAAACCTATTGCATATTTTAATCAATGGAAAATATTGGTTATTGAAAAGTTAACTGATGGTCTTAGGGCAAATGTATCTAAAGTCAAAACCAAACACATTTTCAAACAAATTAATAATATTCAAAAAGACTATGTAATATTGACAAATCCCCAAATAATTATGAAATCATATGCAAATCTTATTATCACCATCTTCTTACACCTTGTATTTCATCAAATAAGTCCTTCGAAAAGACTAGATGATATTATATCTAACAATCGTAAAATTATTGGTTATTATAAACTACTAAATATTATTCTTACTAACTTTAACTATCCATATTTAGTGCTCATTCCTAAATTTCATAAGACACCAATTAAATCACCAATTAATCAGATCAATCACCAATTAATCAGAACAGTTACAACTGGATGTAAAACATATAATAATTATGCTAACAATATTTTATTAAAAATTCTAAGTCAAATTTATAATCTAACAACAGAAACAGATAATAAACATTGTATAAAATATAGTCATTAATTGGTTAGTGTACTTAAAGACATTAAACGTAAAAAATATACAAACATGTGATTTCAAAGATCTATTTAATAATATAAGTCTTACAGACCTGCATAATATAATTAATACACTATTTAAAACATATAAAAATAAATCAACTCTTCCTACATATATGGATATAAAATATTTTCGAACTTTAACTAATTTCATAATATGCAATAACTATATCTTACAAGATAGTATTATTTTTCTACAAATAAAAGGAATACCACAAGGAGGATCTACATCCAGTTTGATGTCTGATTTATATTTATATCAATATGAACATAATTTCTGTAATGATAATGTACTAATGTATCGTTACACTGATGACATAATTTTAATTGACACTAGCCAATCAAATATTTCTCAATTTGCAGTTGATTATCCAACTAATTTAGAATTGACAGAAAACCTTTTAACAAATAATACTATTAATTTTTTACATCTAAAAATCCGAATCACACAAAACGAAACTATTACTGATCTTTAAGACAAACGTAAAGACTTTCAATTCAAAGTTAATACATTTACTCATTTTAAATCCTGTCTACATATTTCAGTTTACCGTAATATACTACATAATCATTTGTATAGAATCAAGAGTTTATGTTCCTCACATCTTATCAATAAAAACATTAAACAATTAATATTTGATGCATCAAATCATGGTTTTCCTAAGAAATTCCTATATACCTTAATCTACAATTAATTAATGATCTAAACAATGGATAGTAGGGAGGTTTCTTGTAAGTTACTATTAACATTTTGCGTATTAAATATATATATATATATATATACAGGGTGATTCATAAAAGATGGGCAGAACTTTAAGGGGTTATAGTACACTTAAAGACAAATAATATTAAATAGGAGACTAAGGATCCCAGACGTATTCCCAAGGAGATAGGGGGCATTAAAGTTTAGGGTCCGAAATTTCAAATGATTATAAAACATGGAAAAATTGGTCGATTCGTTTGCGGTTTTTGCAAAAAATTTTCATTATGCCAGTATTTTCTTGAAATAAAATTTTAAAGTTCAATTTCAAAAAATGCCGATAGGGGGCGCTTTAGACTTTGGAGTAACAAACAACTATTTTTTAACGTTATTTTTTGTATTTCTTTAAATGATTTCGAAAGCTTAGACTTAAACTTAAATTTTGATCTAAAAATCTGAGTCCTAACGAGTAGTTAAGTAGCATAAACTGAAATTTGAAATTTGAAACCCTTCTCCCCCCAGAACAAAAATCAGTTATTCCCGATCTTTGTGTCGTAGATTAGGTTCTAACTACTGCCGCGTTTTGCTAAAATTATTCTTTATGTCAGTATTTTCTTGAAAATAAATTTTAAAGAAAATTTTCAAAAAATTCCGATAGAGGGCGCTTTAGACTTTGGAGTAACGAACAACTATTTTATACCGTTATTTTTTGTGTCTCATTAAATGCTTTCTAAAGCTTAGACTTAAATTTTCAGCCCAAAATCTGAATCGTTAGACGTGGTTAAGTTTCTGGGGAGAGGGGTTTGAAATTTCTACTCCTGAGCACAGTTCAGTTTACCATGTCCACACATTGTGTGCTGTGATACGAGGTAAAAAGACACAAATTAGGATTATGTTACCAAAGCATATTTATTAACATGTAATTACAATAAATGTTCAAAATTGTGACCACAAGAGGTTATGCACGCAGAACAACGGCGAAGAATGGAACGGCGAACATTCGCGAAAACATCAGGCTTTTCGAGCACTTCCCCTACAGCGGCGGAAAGTCTGGCGACCAGTTCCTCGGGGGATTCAATGGGTGTCTCATACATAAGAGCCTTCAATCGTCCCCCAAAAAAGAAATCGAGGGGTGAAAGATCTGGCGAGCGAGCAGGCCAAGCAACAGGACCACCTCGACGAATCCATCTGTTCGGAAATGTGATGTCCAGATAGTTGCGGACGTCTCGTACGTAATGGGCTGGCGCTCCATCGTGCTGGAACCACATGACCCGCCGGATGCGTGGAGGAACAACGTTTAACAGGTCTGGCAGCACATGTTGCAGAAATGTGAGGTATGTTTTACCGTTGAGGCGTTCAGGAAGAAGGTACGGTCCGATTAGGTGGTCTCCGAGGATTCCTGCCCAAACATTGATGGAAAAGCGTCTCTGATGAGCATGTGGATACGTAACATGTGGATTGACATCCGCTCATATATGTGCATTGTGTGTGTTAAATGTACCTTCACGTGTGAAGGTACATTCATCGGTGAAAAGCACAGTTCGTCCAAAATGTGGATTTAGCGCGTTCTGCTGCAGAAACCAGCGGGCGAATTCAATACGATTTGGATAATCCCCTGGAGACAGTTTCTGGACTCGTTGCACATGAAACGGGAGCAAATGTTCATCCTTCAGTACCCTCCAAGTCATGGACTGTGAGGTATCCACCTGCCTAGCCACTGTTCGTGTACTTGTACTTGGCTGCGCCGCTACTACATCCAGAATGGCTTCTGCAACAACTACTGATTCGTCCTTTTTTGCACGACCTGCATTCGACCGGGAAGCGAGAAATGATCCCGTCTTACACAACTGTCTGTGCAAGCGCTCGAAAGTTTTGCGGTTAGGCAACCGCCTGTTGGGAAATCGCTCTCCGTACATTCGTTGTGCCTCTGCACCATTTCCATCTGCCGCTCCGTAAATTAAATGCATCTCAGCCTTTTCCTTATTCGTGAAGGGCACCATCATCCGATTCATTACTACAGCGACTTACACTTGACTCACCGTTCAGTGGTTTTTATGCCTGAATCGTGTCGAAATTTTGCATACGTGTTCTTCTTCTTCCCCATTTGACATTTGCATACTTTCTGTTTCCTTCTTCAACCGGTGACTAGCGTCAGGAATGGAGCTTTAACGTTTACATGAGCGACGTTTCCAACTGTGCCAGTGCCTTTATGAGTGAATTCCGACTATGCAGTCCTTGACGAAAGTTGTATTTTTGCCTCGTATCACAGCACAGAATCGTTGGGCATGGTTAAGTAGTGCAAACTGAACTATGTTCAGAAGTTGAAATTTGAACCCCCTCCCCTCGCTACTGAACCACGCTCAGCGATTCAGATTTTGAGCTGAAAATTTAAGTTTAAGTCTAAGCTTTAGAAAGCATTTAATGAGACACAAAAAATAACGGTATAAAATAGTTGTTCGTTACTCCAAAGTCTAAAGCGCCCTCTATCGGAATTTTTTGAAAATTTTCTTTAAAATTTATTTTCAAGAAAATACTGACATAAAGAATAATTTTAGCAAAACGCGGCAGTAGTTAGAGCCTAATCTACGACACAAAGATCGGGAATAACTGATTTTTGTTCTGGGGGGAGAAGGGTTTCAAATTTCAAATTTCAGTTTACGCTACTTAACTACTCGTTAGGACTCAGATTTTTAGATCAAAATTTAAGTTTAAGTCTAAGCTTTCGAAATCATTTAAAGAAATACAAAAAATAACGTTAAAAAATAGTTGTTTGTTACTCCAAAGTCTAAAGCGCCCCCTATCGGCATTTTTTGAAATTGAACTTTAAAATTTTATTTCAAGAAAATACTGGCATAAAGAAAATTTTTTGCAAAAACCGCAAACGAATCGACCAATTTTTCCATGTTTTATAATCATTTGAAATTTCGGACCCTAAACTTTAATGCCCCCTATCTCCTTGGGAATACGTCTGGGACCCTTAGTCTCCTATTTAATATTATTTGTCTTTAAGTGTATTATAACCCCTTAAAGTTCTGCCCATCTTTTATGAATCACCCTGTATAATTAAAAAAACTAAAAATAACCTAAAAAATTAAAAATACAAAATATATTTTAAAAAATTAAATAGGTTGGCAGGGTGGGTAGATGTTAAATTATGGAGGAGGGAGGAGTTGTCTGGAATTTATACGCAAGTGTTTATTTAATAAATATATCCCCCCCCCAAATGGATTGGTACGTTGAATTTATGAGTTTGTATGCTTATTTTGGTCCTTATGAATTTGCTGTTCTTAGTACAGTATAAAAATATTTATATTATATTAATTTACAACACTTATATTGATTTACAGTAGTCTCCCGCTTAACCGGCCTACACGGGACCGAGTGTAAGCCGGTTAAGAAAAAAACCGGTTAAAGCGGAGATGTAAACAAAATTAAATAATATCTGCGTAATTTAATTAATTAAACCTGTAAGGATGCATTTAGTTTTTAAATTTGAGTAGTTTTAAGAAAGAACATATTTTCTATATTTTGTGAAATGAATATTAGTTATAATTAACGGAATTGAAAGAAAAATATCACTGATAACAAATAATGAAAAATATTTAACACTAATTAAGTTGTTGAAATTCGTATCACACACCTTTATAAGAAGTTGAAATTGTTCTACATTATGTATATTTAAGTTAATCAACCATAAAGAAATCAGTGACCTTCTTATGCTGAAGGCAAGATGCCCGGCATTTTGCAGCATTATCTCTCCATCTCTTTAACATCATAAGTTTAACCGAGGAAGCTGTTAGACGCTGCTCAACATATAGCATAGCGCCAACTCTATTGCTTTTACCCCTTCCGTATGAGGAATTTTAGCAGTGTCAACTTTAACTAGATCCTCATCAAGATCGTCTTCGTATTGAACAACATCAGTTACTGCCCTAATTATATCCTCGTCAAATAATGTTTCATGCTTGAGATTTTTATCAAACTCAAACAACTCTTATACATCTACGGTAATCTGTTCTCACCCCTAAAGCTTTTTAAACGTTTGTACAAAACAGTTTGCAGATAGATCAGACATTATAGAGTTCCGGGTGGGAGATTGCACTTTTGACCATTAAAAACACAAAATCTCAAATCTTACGAGGGGACATCTCACTGTTCCTGGGGGGAACGTCCCCCCTCCACGGGCCACACCCTGAATTCAACACTGGTGAAGGTCAACGCGTACCCATTTAGAACAGGCATTTTCCTTTCTGAATTTTACTTCCTTTCCCTCGGGATTGCACTTCAACTGGAAAGCGTAAGCTGAGTTCCTGAGGTCGTCATCCTTGAGTTGTGCCTGATGTTGGGGAAAAAAGTCAGCCGGTTAAAGCGGAGTTCTGGTTAAGAGGGAGGCTACTGTACTTCAAAATATTATAATTTGTAAATAGTGGACGCTAATACAGTATATGATACATATATTTATCAGCATGTAGAATTGTTCTAATTTGTTTGTGTATAATCCCCCCCCCCCCCATCTGTAAAGAAATAGCTTAAAATTTATAAAATTAAATTTATTAAGTGATTAACAGAATCATATTTTTATATTATTATATTTATAATTTATTTGAAATTGATATTAATTTACTTAATTTTAACTAAAATATAATTAAAAAAAATAATAAATATTACATTAAAGATGCTAAATGATTATTATCGATATTCTGTTGAGCTGATTTAGAATTATAATTGTTGTGCTGTTTTAATGTGAATTAATGTGGATTTAATATTTGCAATATGCAATTTTTCTACATAGTTATTTTTGGTAATCTCCAATAGATGGACCACTAAAAATTATTTCTACTTCTATCAGCTGAGATTGTGAACACGGTTGGACATTTATAATTTTTTGAAGCTTCTGTAGATGGCAGCATTAAATAATTATTTATTTATATTATTTATCTTATTTATTACTTGTTTATTTTAAACATCTACTTCTTTTTCTACTTTTCAGTAATATTTTAATCCAGGATCCTTAAGATAGCATATAAAATAATTTTTAATATTTAGACTATTTAAGTTAATTATAATTATTATATTTATAATATGTTAATATTAACTGCACGGTGTGATGATTTGAAACCGTAAGTATTCGCTTTTAACGTGACCATTTAATTAGGCGGGATTTTCGCTGTGTTAAAAATGATATATGTTTGCGATTATGATATGGTCATAGCAATTCTCTTGCTGAGTAAATATTTAATTTGCATGTTCCAATTTTGCTCATGTTGTTCATTATTACGGATCTTGCATTGATTAATTATTTATTTCATTCAATTTATATGGCATGGTGAATTTATACTTTTTGTATTATAGTCGATCGGATACATAAAGGAATTCAATTTTTAGTTTATAGCTGGATTCTTTTACAGAAATCGACTATGTTTTGCTTATATTTGTATTTCATGTACCCCTGATGAAGTGAAATGCTATATAAGCTTCATGATACATCCATCCAATTGATCTATTGTTTACAATACGTCTTTTAATGGTTTAACATTATTTCGCTGGTTATTTGCATCTTTTGTCTTTAATAGGTTATTGTATCAAAATTTGATGGTTTTTCATATGTTTTAAATGTATTAATCGTCCGCAATGTGTTAGTGAATTAGTGGTATTGTGCTTGATTTTGTGTTACAAGTCATAGGTTCCATTTTATTTTATATAATGTCAGTGTTATGTATTAAAGTTAAATTTATTAATTTAGTTTTAGTAAATGGAAATAGATGATGAATTGTAATTATATAACGGTTATATATGTATATATAAATGTGTGTGTGTGTATATATATATATATAATATACAGGGTAATTCTGAACTATATGTCAAAAATGTAAAGGCAGGTAGAGGGGACCTAACTAAGCAGATTTAATATAGTAATGTGGGTTCAGAAAGGCAGCGTTGAGGTAGTAGAGGGCGATATTGAGTTAGGCGGATGAAAGCACTTGAATCGTCATTCTCCGCTCGGATTTTGAGCAACATGCGTCATTACACTGATTTGGACCTTACCGACATGCATTTCATGTATGGGCGCTGCACAAGGAAATGGAGTGGGTGCTCAAATGATGCACTTGGAACGATTCCAGATTAGGAATCTGCTGGATCTCCAAACGTTTCAGCGTCTTCACCGGAGTTATGCGCGAGTGGATTATTTTATGCTTCAAGGCATGATACGGGCACTGAAAGGTATTGCAGAATGCATGCAGTGGTTGAGGCAGTATTACGCACAGTAGAGGATAGTCCTTCAACAAGCTCGAGAGCTGTTGGACGTGCGTTGGATGTGAGGCATTTCCTTGCGCAGCCCCATACATGAAATGCATATCAGCAAGCTCCGCGTTGGTGTAACGTTGCATGTTGATCGAAATCTGTGCGGGAAATGACGATTCAAGTCAGCCAAGCGTTTTCATGTGCCTAACTCAACAGCACCCTCTACTGCCTCAACGCTACATTTCCGCACCCACATTCCTATACGAAATGTGCTTATTTAGGTCCCTTCTACCTGCCTTTACATTTCTGACATATAGTTCTGAACCACCCTGTATAACACTGGCGTCCGGCTAACCGAAAAGTACCCAATTTTATTAAGGGGAAAAAGTAAAAATTTCTTTTGCATCGTATAATGTTTTTTCGATTTTACTTTAGAGAGGTAGAATATTAAATGGTTTTTACAGTAATGTTCAAGAAGTATACCATATCATGTAAGAAATTGTTGCAATTGTTTTTTGGAAAAAGAAAAAAAAAAGTATCCTGAATTACAATATTCAATTATTTACAAATATGAAAAGAAATAAAGACATAATTTATTTTTATTAATAAATATTTATTGTTAAAAAATGTATAAAATAAATTATTAAGGTTTACTATTAAGTAGAAATTCCAGAACTTAATATTAGTAACAGTTTCAATACGTATCTATTTAATTTGATGAAACACAAATACAAACTTTTAATTTCATTTTCACTAAGTAATAAACTTAAAATCTGCACACACTGTAACTTTAAAACTATACATTCTGAAACTTTGAAATTTTATTTACATATGAGTATCGTCGTACAACGTACTCTAAAATCAGAATATTCTCATATTCTGATAATGCTTTCTAATAGCTTTCTTAATCTCAATAGCTTATACCGCATTATAAAACTCACTAAAATTTACAGATGAAAAAAAGTCTAACAGCATGTACAAATATAAAGAGTATTTGTAAATTTCTTTTAGAGAATAAGAAAAGCAATAGCATCCATAAAAATATATTTTTTTAAAAAATAGAAAACTAGGATCACAATCTGCTTATTCAATCAAAAGATACAATGTTTTTCATTCTAACCTGAACTGAAACGTTCGTAATAACAAATATGAAGTTAATTAGCGAAACTTTCATGACTATCCTTATTTTGTGTGAAATGTAGGGGTATCTCGAGAAGTGGCAAAGTGCATTGTAATTTGCCGAGTGACATCGTATGTATTGGCATAGCTACATTCTGAATTATGGAGCGTTTCGTTCAACATTGTTTATACGCGAAAGGTTGTTATTTTAGGTTCTTATAATGATTTAAATACACTACACGAAACAAAGTTAGTTTTTTCATAATTTCGTTGAAATATTTTTATTTTTGTTAAAGATATACGTTCGAAACTCCACGTAAGGTTTGCAGATTGGTACAGTGTATTATTGACTAAATAATCGGTTTGTGATCCTTGTCTTCTATAAATTTTCTATACAAATACTGTTCCTTTTTAGTGTTTATTTTTACTGTTCTATTTTATTGTCATTTTTATTGTTCATTTTTATTGTCATTTTCACTATTTATTTTTACTGTTTATTTTATAATAAACAGTAAAAATAAGTTCGCTCAAATATCTTCATTTTTATTAAAGTTATATGTACGAAACACCACGTAAGGTTTAGAGAGATGCACAGTGTATTATTGAATTTTTAAGGTGCGTAAGAATAGTTAAATTGCCGACAGACAAAAAAAAAAAAAAAAAAAAAACAGTTTGTTTCAAATTGGATTTGTGTTTGCAGACATTTTAACTTTTTTATACATTAATATGAATTTATCATTAAGTTAAAAAAATTTATAATTTATTTGGTTTCAGTTTCGAAAAAATACTTCAGATACTTTAGATTGTCTCCGTAAAAATGTACGAGCACTGTCATGAATAGAGTTTATGGTTCGACCTATTTCCAAAGTATGTTTCAACCAAATTCAGTTTATAGTTCAATCTATTTCCAAACGACGCACAGTGTGACGTTTTGATGATCTAGATGGACAAAATTCATTTTTCCGATTACCTCGGAATTTGACAAAACCGCGTGTACTAGTAGCTGAATGACTGTATTTTCGAGATCCGTACAAGTTTTGTAAAAAAAAAAAAAAAAAAAAAAAAAAAAAAAAAAAAAAAATCGGAGATGGTGATTAATTATGACCGTAAAGAAGCCATTTGCGCAGTTGGTTTGAGGGAGTTTCAAAAGTTGCACTAGCTTCCTCTAAGTTTGAAAGCACGTCATGACTATTCTGTTTTATTTGAAAGCACGATTTTGCTGAACATATGTCTCAGGTTTATCAAGATCAAATTTAACTATTTTTTTTTTTTAAAGTCAGCGATATTAAATCCGCTTAACGGCTTTTTTCAAAGGTTGTAATTCTGGAAGAACCTTGATGTTGTTTACAAATTTTATCTTGACTTTTAACAAATTATTCAGCGTTATTCAGCAATAGGCATTTTTTTAAAACCAAAATGCCATTACTGAAATATTGAAAAATTAAACAAACTCCTGCAGATAGCTGCAGATGAGTAAATTTTTATTAATAAACAAGAATCATATTAACTTGCAGTGCATGTATATATGTTTAGTTCAAATCTTGCAATTCAAATTTAAACCATTTTTAATTATCATATTGAGCGGAGACAATGAATACATGTGTAATTTGAATGACAATACAATATTACTATAATTTAGAGAACGTAGAAATTTGTTTAGAATACTGTTTCTACAGGACTCCAAAAAATTTAGATTAAAACTTGCAAGTTAATTTTAAACCAATTTCAATAATCTAATTGAGCTGAAACTTTTGCTCAGGATACGTAGTTCTGATGACAATCCAATATTATTGTAATTTATGGAACGTAGCAGTTACGCTTTTTTTTTTTTTTTTTTTTTTTTTTTTTTTACAGGGCCACATAAAAGATTAGTTCAAATCTTGCAAGACAATTTTAAATCACTTTCAATTGTCTGATTGAGCTGAAACTTTGCCTACCTGTGTTTTTCTGATGACAATTCTATTAAATTATAATTTGACGAACGTAGAAATTATGCATTTTTAATAGGGCCACACGAAAGATCGCGGAAAGATTATTGCTAAAATGCAGAAATTTTAATTAAATTTCAACAAAATTACTATAGGTTATTGAGATACACAATAGCATTTTTTTAATTGAAAACAAAGTGCGTAGCAGTTGTATTTCTTCTACAGAGACACATAAAAAATTCGGATACATTACCGTCTATATGCAGAAATTTTATTTCAAACGGAATAAAACTTACATAGGTTATTTATACACACAACAGAATTTTTTCAACCGAAAATAACTTTTCTATTCATTTATATGTTTTACAGGGTACCACAAAACATTAAAGGTTTTTTTTAATATGATTTTATTTAAAAAAAATTATTTTTCAGGATGACTACGCAAAATCTCGATAAATTCTGAGTAGACAAAGAAACAAAAAAGAAATCAAGGTTAACTTACATACGTGCATTAAATTATTTTTTACTTAATTGTAAAATAAGTATGTTTAACGCATTATTTGTAATGCATTATACAGGGTGCCCACTAAAGTCCTTCCCACGCTCTTAATTGCCAAACGGTTGCAGCTATACTCATAAAAGTGGTGTCTAGGTATAGTAAAGTGATTATGCTCTATCAGATGACAGCGTCACCGCGTGCAAAACACCTAAGTTAGTATTCCTATCTGAAAAACAAGATTCATGCTCAGAACTAGATTCATTTAGCATTCATGTTCACAAGGTATCCTTTCGAACTAAGTCGATGATGCTTTGCAAATTTGTAATTCACTTTTATCCCATATTTTGAATCGTTTTCGCGATAGGAACGCTAATGCCGCCATTTTGCACCAGATGGCGCTATAAGCGGTGTCATCTAGTAGAGCATAGCCACTTTACTCTATCTAGACACCACGGTTATGAATATAGATGCAGTCGTTCGGCAGTTAAGAGGGTGGGAACGGACTTTAGTGGGCACCCTGTATTTTTATTTTAAGACATTGTTGTTAGATAACCAAATATTTACCTCTGTTTGAGTATTTTATTAGTGACGAAATAAAAAAAAAACAGCAAAAACTAATTAAACTTCAACGAAATAATTTTGTCCACCTAGATCGTCAAAACGTCTCACTGTGCGACGCGACGGTTCAACTTATTACCAAACCATGGTTCAACTTGTTACCAAATCATGGTTCGATCTATAAACAAACTGTTCTTCAAATAAAGCACCAAAGGATGGAGAAAGGTTTTACCATCCTATGGTTGCAGCTACACTTCTACCATCTTTTAGTAAAGCGTTGACCCGAAATTTTTAACAGTGTATATGTTCATTCTGATGTGAACGTCTTTTTTTCTCTTCCCATGCTAAAAGCACAACGATGAATGAGGTATTTTTCGAAAGGTTCGGTAAGCGGCCTTTGACATAATACACTAATATACTGTAAAAACACGTTTGTTTGATAAAATAAATTCAGTTAATCAAAAAATTAATGAAAAAATGCATATGCAATTAATATCAAAGATTGCGGCGAGAAAGTGTCGCACGGCTCTATTGTTTTTTTTTTTTTTTTAAATTGATAACTTAGAGAATTTTTACATACAAATATACTTTTTTACATTTAATATATTTTTTGGAATGCCTAAAAACAATACTAAAAATCATATTTATATGAAAAAATAGCAATAATACGTTCAAATAATGTTTTGAAACGTATTAAAAGTGATATTTTTATATTGACCTGACTTCAGGAGTTATAACAGCCGAAGAAATCTCCAAAGATCGCTATTGACAATCAGCCTTTTTGATTCTGTTCATTTCAGTGGATTAAGAGCGAAATTCAAGTACATGTCTTAAACTTGTGTTTTATTTATATTTTATTGTTTTATTTATTGATTGATGAATGTTTTAATTTCGTTAAAAATTTCGTTTTAATTTCGTGTCGTATTATTCGTTATGGATTATAAGCTGGAATAAAATGATGAGCTATTTATATTAAGGTATGTGCCTACCCTCAGATCGCCGTTTTTGCGAAAAGTTTCGTTTTGTGTTTTTATTATTTTAAACTAAAGTTAAAAAATTAAGGATTCCAAAAATGCCTTACTTTTAGTTCAGCGATAATTAGAAACAAAGTTACAGCCTAAAATATAAACTTTTATACATAAGTTTTTGTGTTGTATTAAAATCTTAATTTGAGTTTTGTGGAAAACTGCATTTTTGATTGTTTACGTTTAAAAGAAACCTAATTTCTTAAAAAGTTTTTAAGATATTGAAATAAAATTTGGTAACAAGATTTTGCTCATTTATTGCTATGTTACGAAAAAAATACAGGTTTTAAGTATGTTAAGCATGCATTTTTTAGAAAAAAAAATCAAATTTTGTATACAAAATTTGATATATGTTAGTAAATTTAAGAGGTATTGAAAATCTTTTTCTTCATAACACAGGTAAGCGTTTTGCTAATATATTGTTGAAAAAGAAAGCGAAATATATTGAATAGATTACGTTATAGAAGATTTGCCATAAACGCAATTTTTTGCTGAAATTTGACTAAATATTGACTAAATTTGAAATGTTAATTAAAATTCCATTAAAATTTATTTGAATTCATAGTTTTATTCCCTGTTTTAACTAAAAGCACATTAATAAAAATTTCACATTTTTCAAAAAAAGTGCCCCGAAGGTAGGCACATACCTTAAGTGCAAACGGATTTACCTTTCGTATTTGTCTGCAGACGACAGAGATAGATTAAAAAAAAATCATGTTTGAAAATTAATTTAAAAACAATAAAAATTGAGTAAATTGCGGTACAGTATTAAAAAAAAACTCCGATATAGTTTTCAAACAAATTGTGTTTGAAAATACATTTTTTTTCTCTATTCGACATTGTAAAAATTGGAAGTGTGTGGTATTTAAACTGTAACGGAGCCGATGTCGTAAGGTGGTGTGGTAGCGGGCAACTTCAACGGCCAAGGCTTATTTAAAGTCGAAGAAATATTTTATTGCATTACAAACAATTAAATAATGTTTTCTAGATTATATAAGTCCTATTTACAACATTTTTCATAAAAGGGTTCGAGTACAGCTAACAATAAAGTATTTGTAGAATCAAGTCCAGTTCTCTAATGGCAGATTGTTTTCAGGGAGAATGTCTCTAATACATTCAATGTCCACACTTTTCGGAGGTAGAGATCGAGATGCTCGACAGGAATGTCGCACTTTTTGTAGATGTTTAACCGAGGTTTAGGAACCTCCGATATTCAGATCCGTGATGGAGATATCTTAACAGCCACACCTGGCTTTCGGTTTTCTGTGCTTCGGAATACGTCCCGAAGCTGTCGGCTCGTGAGAGATTTCCACTCTGCACGGCCAGAAACACCTTGAAGTCTCAACTTCAACAGAAGGAAAAAAAAAGCTCCCGAGAATTCTCTTGCATCCTCTTTTATCAATTTCGTTTTTCCGTCTAGGACCAAAGCCACTCCCATTAGCCACTCACCATCCGTGGCCCATGATCTCATAGACCAGCTCTTTCTCTATAGGCTGCAGTCAGGAACCTTAGCGTCCGGTTTAATCTCTGGTTTCACTTTCTACTTTCCCACGGGAACGGGACCCTCGTGAACATCAAAAGAATATTTCTCTCGCTAGATAAAAGAGTTCCTTTCACCCTAGTGTCCTCTGCAAAGATTGATTGAAATTGATATATTTGTTTAATCTTTATCGACATTTTCTGGGACTTTGAAGAAATTTGGAGGCTAGGTGAAAATACATTAGTTTCCCTATGCTGGCTTTTGCCTTGTAAATTGAGAGTTTCAATGTGAGATATCGTCGAATTCTCACAAAACATTGCAATAAAAGTTAATGAAAGTTAAATTTAATCGTCTGCTGTTGCCACCGTCAAAATGACGCTTGCGTTACGCACGGACACATTTGATTCTTTATAGTACAAATTGTTCACAGTAATTCTAGCCTAGATTCAAAGAAAGGTATTATACTTCATATAAATAATTATTGCTGTGTGAGTATGGTATTTAAATGCAGTAGAATGGCATAGAAAAAAGTTTTGTGATGGCTATAACACTCTAGTTTTCTAAGTTTGTTGTTTCTTTGTTTCTTTTTTTTTTTCAGGAAAACGTAAAAATTAAAACTAGAGAACAGGAATTCTGCTTTTTCAGAATTTAGTGTCACCCCCGATGAAAAAAAAATATATGTATATAAATATAGATACAGTAGAATCCCGTTCATCCGAGTTAATCGAACTTATACCTTTGGAATGGGTCGTTTTCTTCTGATGGATTGATGGCTTCTATTATTATGAAACAGTCACTATAAATGAAGTGTTAGGTGAAGATGAAAAAGCAGTCGTAAAAGTTAGAACTCTGATTTTCTGGTCAGAATGGGGGGAAAAATGGCCATAATTTTGTTTTCACCTAACACTTCATTTATAATGGCTGTTTCATAATAATGGAAGTAATCAGTCCATCAAAAAAAAAATAACTCGGTTAAAGTGGAAAATCGGATAATCGGGACTCTACTGTTATTCAGTTTTAAGACTTAAAACACGAGATTTTATTTTACAAAAAATGACGTCATCCGCATCCACTGAAGAATTCATCATTTGCAATCCAGTATTAAACAACATCAGTAAAGTACACTTAGGACGTCACTATCACTGAATAATATACAAATCCAAAAAAGAGATTTCGTCATTCAAAAAACGACAAAAAAAATCGGCTATCTAAAGATTCACAGGCCTTCATTTGTTTGTAATATTAATATAGATATTTAAAATTAAATTTAGTTTATAATAGCTCCATGTTTTATCAGAAATCATTCATTTCTATTTTTTCATTATTTTTTTTTCAGTTTTTATGGGAAAATGGCAACAAAAAGATGTAATTGCTATTTTTCTTTTACTTTCTACAAAAATGGAGTTCTTCCGTTGCCAATATTAAGCAAATGGTTCCAAAAACTACAAAAAAAATTAATATCTCCTAAATAAATGGAGATTTGTATGAAGGCGGTTCAGCACTTTTAGGTTCGTACATGTTTATGAAAAACTCCAACACAAAATACGGGAACAAAAACTTTATTTTAACTATTAAAATTACTAGAAAGCAAATTAGAATTTTAATAAGGGGAAATGGATTTCTTAGATATAATGGAGAGAGAGGCCCCCATTTAAACAAATGCACTGAAGTGCAGATACAGAAAAATTAGTACCTTCTCAGTACATAGTCAGCATAGAAGTCCCTATTTTACAAACAGCTTCGATAACTTGGCGTTACAAATCCATCGCCAATTTTACTATTATAATCGTGAACGAAGAGTGAACAAAGGTTTATTGGCGCGCAAAAATGATTATACCACGCAATCTGGTATCTCTCAAGGCATCACTCAAATGGTTGTTAAATAACTGTCACAAAGCATAATCAAAACGGCGTCAAAGTTCTGAATTGAATAAATTTGTTTATGCTTAATAATGTTTTATATGATAAAATGACCATTACATGAAAATGTGCACTAATTATAAAAGGCATCTGTATTAGACAAAAAGGAAGTTAAAATTAACTGCAATCATTTTCCGCGACATAAGCTATAAACTTAATTTTATTTACGTTTTATTATTACATCGTAACAGCGAAAGATAAGCAGTAAATAAGAGTAAATAAATTCAGCGTGGGCATATACGAATCAAAGTTACTGACAGCTGCGTTTCTCTTTTTGTGATTTATTTAATGACCCACTAGTTATCTGAAAGTAAATTGCTTTTCTGGGAATGAAAGATTACAACCACCTAAAATAAATATTACTACTTTAAATAAACCGAGGTTATTGAAAGAAAGAAAAACCTACGAGATAAAATTCGATACGGAAACTAAGCACTTAATTAAATGATAAAATTTTAACTTAAAGAGGGGGGGGTTAACAACACGTTTTAAAAGACAAAAAATAAATGATTTAAATTAATTTAGGAGAGATCGTGATATGTGATAGGATCTCTGTCACAATGCAGTTTTCAAACAAATTGCATTAAAAAGTACTTTTTTTTTTTTTCAATACAACGGTATAAAAATTGAAAATATGCATCGCTTAGAAGTTTTAAAAATTGCTATAGAGTATTTAATCTTACTGCTTTGTTTAACTGCTGACTTCTGTAAGATAACGTTATTTTTTGCAGACGACACAAAATAGGGTGAGAGAAAGAAATAGCATACCGTACCGGGGGCTAATAAGTTATCAGCAAATTCTACTCTTGTTTGAATAACACATATAAGGTGTTTGAAATTGCAATCCGTTTGTTACAATAATACATGCATCAGTACTAAAATATTACTGTGGCATAATTTCATTGTAAGAAAGTGTAGAAATGCCCTGTTATGGCATAAATGTTTACATGTGACAAATGTTAGAAATGTTATAATTCATCGTTACACAGGATTCCAAAAATCTTTCCCTTTCCTTCAGAAACCATTTAGAGAAGGACGAGGCATAAATCTAGGAAAAGAAGCAGTTTCCGAGGTATGTAAGAACGATTCTGAAGCACTTAAAATTCCTTTTCTGCTTATAAATTTCTTAAAGACATTTCTGCTGATTTCTGAAACTTGTTGGTTTCTGAGGTTTTTCGTTGTTTCTTTTCCTAAAGATTTCTGATGATAAGTCAAAACATTTTAGAATCGTTAGTAATTATGAAATTACACTGAATATGGTAAATGCTTCTTCCATATCAGTAAAACGTTTCCTTAATTTTTTGCCCAAATCCATAGCAATGAAAACGACGAGAGAATTATAACTTTGAATCCCAACTTAGAAGTGACGTAAAAATGAAATGCATTTGAACCGGTTACACACAGGATGTGCCAAAAAGGACTGAACGTTTAAAAAATTTAATAACAAATAAACGGTGGCAGCTATTAAAGTTATTCTTGCAGGTGATTAATATTTGAAATCGGGACTTTCTTAAAAAGCTACCTTGTTATAGTTTCAAATATCACAGATACATGGCTTAAATTGTTAAAGCGCTCAAACTAAATTATACCAATGCATCATATCTCACTCAGCTTATAACCTTCATTCTGTTTAGCTGTTAAGGGCCTACCTCACTCAAGCGAAAACACCCGCTCACTAATTATAGTGTTTTTGTTTAGGTAAAAAGTAGGTAGATGGCAGCACCACAAGTTTTCATTCGCTCTGATGTAAGATAACTGCTTTTTCTGTTATTGTAAATAGCCTGTCTGTATGTATGCGACACAAATTTTGTAGGCACTCTATCTCAAGAACTAATCAACGGAATTTAATAAAACTTTAGATTAAGTTATCGCTTCATATAAATTAGCGCTGTTTAGTTTTTGGTGTAATTCTCCCAACAGGTGGCGCTACTAGGCCGCATTTATCATGATTTCCGCAATAACTGTATCTCAAGAACTAATGCATCAATTTTCATCAAAATTTAGATTCAGTTAGTCCCTGATATAAATTGGCGCTGTTTAGTTTTTGGTGTAAATTGCCCAACAGGGTGTGCTTCTATGCAGAATTTTTTTGCAACTTCCGCAATAGCTCTCTCTCAAAAGCTAATGCACTGATTTTCATCAAACTTCAGATTAAGTTAGAAGTTGACATAAGTTGTTGCTGATTAAATTTTTGTGTAAATCACCTAACCGATGGAGCTGCTATGTTACAATTTTCAGGAAGTATTAACATGTATGAGATAGAAGAAAGTTTTGGGATTGCCACATTCGACTAGTTTTGTATTGAATAGTTGAGGTCGATCTCTACAAAGACCGTTTTTAACTTTTGAGATTTTGTTTGCAGTTCTTTTTTTTTAAATGAGTTATTATGAGCAGAGTGACAATTTGAGAGAGTGAATCGCCATCTATCAGTGGTGTGTCGAACTAAAACAAAGAAGCATAATAAAGCGATCCCCGACTTACATATTACTCTCTTACAAGAATAATTATAATAGCTGTTACTGTCTGTGCAATCGGTTTTCTTTTATCCCTGTACAAAAAAAAAAAAAAAAAAAAAAAAAAAAAACATACCTGTTAAGTAAATAATTATTATATTGAAAACTTCAAATTTCTTTTGTTTTATTATCTCAAAAAATGTCTGAATTTTACTCAAAATTTAACTTTTCTGATTGTGCAGATTTTATTAATTCTGACAAAAACGGGACGCTTTCATTTTTTTTATGAGAAACTGTTTTCAGCTTTCACAGAAAAAATTCAGGATTAAATTTGTAAAACTTAAACATATTTGATAAGTTTTCATGTAAAATTAAAGTTTTTTAATATAAAGTGCCTCAACACTCGCGCCTTTCAACCACGAAAAATAAAAAAAGCTCTTCAAATAATTCACGAACTAAAAAATAGAAATACAAATACTTAAGAAGTAAACGCAATTTGAGCCTAAAAATTTTTTTGTCGAATACGTTAAAACGTGGTTCTTTCTTGCTTGACTGCTACAGCGCTTTTTGCATAAAATTCACCCCTAGGGTGTGCTTTTCATGCTAAGTGGGATTGAAAGTTAAAGTAAAGTGCACGAGCCTGGAGGCAGACAAGGCAAAAAGCTTGCTCTCATCCAAATCAAGCTCCTGCTTGATGTACAATGATTCAAATTAAATTCAATTGAGACGCGCAGTGAGGTAAAGCAATTGCATAATATTTCCGTAATGTTATCAAATTGAAAACGATAAGGAAAAAGACGGACTATGGTAAAACGCTTACTTTTTAAGTTTATTGATTAACTTTGAATAATATTTTTGCTAGCATATAAAATATATCATTTTATCCGCTGAATTGGAGCGACCACAAGTTTAGAAATAATTAACTTAGAAGATAGAATTATTATTTAAAGATTATAACTATTATATAAAATATTAGGTTTATCATATATATTATTATTTAAAATTAGAATTACGATATATAACATTAATTTAGAACATCATGCTCTAAAAATGTAAATCACACTGTAATTTATATACAGGGCCACAGAGAGATCCCCGATAGTAATTCGAATTCGCCCCCTCCCCCCTGCTATAAATGATACTGTAAAACCTGCTAAAACGGGAAAACAAACAAAGTGTGCAAAATAGCGTTTTAGATGAGTTGTTTCCGTCTATGTAGGTTGTAGGTATAATTGCATGGTATTATTTTTAGCGGGATCAAGAAAATTTTCTGTTTAACCCTTTATCTACTGACGGTATTTATACGAACCATTAAAATAACATGTTATAAAATTCATTTAATACATCGATTAGTTGTAATACAGTTTAGAATGAGTTATAGATACATTACTTTATCTTGTTCCAAAAGCCTTATTGGTTATACAAGACAAAAATATTTTTAAAAGGATGATTTCTTTTGCCTTTGCATCTTTTCAGCTTTCTAGGCGTTGGGGTGGGGAGAGGTGAATTTTACAATCCGGAAATATTTCTATATTTCTATTGCAAGAACATTATATTTGTACATTATTTCCCAATTCTACAAAATACTAAGACAAATATTTAAAATAAAAGATTTGATTGGGGTTATAAATATTGCACAAAATGCCTATAAATTGAAATTTAATTAATCCTTCTAAATCCTTCAATCCTTCTAAAATCCTTCTAAAATTTATTAAATGATTATGCAAATCTTCAAATATAGTTTAAAGAATTCCCGAAAAATGCTTTAGAAGATAAAATTTTTACGAATTCATAATTCAGGACATAAAGGGTTAAAGCAGTATTCCGTTATAGCCACGTATTAGAAAATAAATTTGTTGAATAGTACTTTTTTAAAAAGTGCTATATACCTTGCAAGTTTTATTATTTTTCCTTTTACATTATTAGAGTTTATGATAAATTTTTTGAGATTCTACAGTCGTTACCTTTAGAAAAAAGTGTTACGCAGGACAAATTTCGCATTTTTTGCGACTGTTAAAGGTGTACTGTCTCTTTAAAAGAAATAAATATTAAAAACATTTCTTTAAAATTTCTTTAAAATTAGTTTAAAATTTTAAAGTTAACAATCTTTAAACACTTAATAATTTTGAGTTCTGCTGATTTTTAATAAAAACTGCAGGTTTTCGAACGTAAAGCACTAAATTGTCAAATATTTTATACATATGCAAGAGTCGGAGCCTTGAACCATTGATCTCCTCGCCAGTGCGTAAAGATGTTCCAGAAAATTCGGACTTTTTAATTTTATTAGTTGTTAGCAATTTGAACTTAAAAGGATTTCGCAAAGAAGAACGAGTCTACTTTTTTTTTGCTGCTTTATTTAATAAAGTCCAGTTAGTTTTTGCTGTTGATGACATTGTTTTAAATTATTTGCAATAAGAAAAATATAGAAATATAAAAAAACATTATTCTATTTAGTTACACTAGTATTCATCCTTCTGCAAAATTCATTTCAGCACAATACTGCTTTTACAAATCAAAACAGACTACAGTTTAATTATTAATATTTGATTGGTTCTCTTCAGTCTAAAAAATACAATGACTGATTGTGTTTGATTTTTTAGACTAAAGTAAGTGTAACTTTTTTATAATGCAGATATTTTATTTCTGTTTTTTTAATTAAATTTCCTTGAATTGAATATATGAACATTTGTATTTAAGTGAAAATTAATATATAAGAACACAACGTTATAAGACATTAAAATTTCAAAAATAGCCCACAATTTTGGCCACCACTGTCAGTTCAAAAAGTAACATTTTGAGAAAATTGAGTTTAAAGTTTATTTATGTAACGTTTATGTATAATGCAAACAAATTGAATTACTTAAATATTTTTAACTTAAAAATGTCACTTTAATGCCTTAATTCCCTAAAACGCTAATAGATATAAAGGTTCTTGCCGAATTCGACCGACAAATTCGGAGGGATGATAATAGGCACCAAGAGGATGAACAATTACCACAGAAATTGGGGTCGCAAGCCACGTATTTAATCAAAAATACCGGGTGTTCTACGCCCAATTCAATTTGGATTGACGGTTTTCAGAAAACTGAACTATATTATAATCTTTGTTGTCAATGTTATAATATAAAAAATGTGGTAGAAGTTTTCATTATACGCGGCAATAGTATGCACTTGACTCACCACATTTTGGACTGCGATTACCAGTTCTACGGTATTGTCGATTGCTTGAGCTTACCCTGTTTTTCAAAGCTTTTCGTGATGTTATAAGAACAACAACAAAAAAACAAGGTACATATCGTTGCATTTTCATTGCCATGTTTTTATTTTTCCCAAAATTATTACCGTCAGCCCAAGTTTAGTTAGGATTAAACACCCTGTATTTGTGACTTAATAAGTGGTTTCATACTCCATGTTCTCTGAGAATGTTTCGTCTTATTGATACCTACTGCTCATAGATTAAGGACCAAGATGGCACATTTACGGCAAAATCTGTAATGGTGTAATGGCAACAGTAGCGTCACTACCGACAAGGGGGAAGAATTAACAAGCCTCCGAAATTTACCTATGTTGAAGAAATATGTTTACGCTCTATGTTTTAAATATCTGTTCTTTCCTAAAACGACGCAGGTGTCAGACGATGTTCTATTCATGGCTTGCTTTATTTATTTAGCTGCTTTTTTTTTTTTTTTTTTTTTTTTTTTTTTTTTACTGTTTTGGCCACTTTTAACTTACAAAATGATAATTGGAGTAATAATATAAAAGAAAAACACTAGAAAATTATGTTAATAACGTAAATATGTAAGTTTATGAGATTAAATTGTAAAAAATCAAATTCAGGTATTGCGTTAATTTATTCATATCGAATAAAACTTTATTGAGTGTAATGTCAATACCTCTATTTATTTGTAGCTGTTAGATTTATATAATTCTAAAAATTTGTCGAAATGAATTTTTCCCCATCTGTAATTTATATTCTTATATGTTAATATTATAAATATTATTGAATTGACTGTACGTTATTTACATTAAAAACAATATTTTTATTTTATCTGTAAGAAAGTGAAAATGCGTAAATTTTAAAAGATTATTGTAACGATTGTTTAATACGTTAAACTTCTTAAATTAATAAAACATCGGCTATAAAAATTTTCCTACCGAATGGGAATATCTATTAATTTTCTGAGATTTGTAGAGTGCAATACTTCGTATATTTTTATATTACACCATAACTTTATGTAGCTCTAAATCCAATTATATCATATTTACTTCATATACAGCATTCAAGACGAAATTTTTACCCTGTTTTTCGTTGCACTTATATCGTTCACTCATCATGTAAAAAAAAAAAAAAAAAAAAAAAAAAAAAAGAAAAGAAAAAGAAAAGCATATATCCATGCATGAACATAGAATGGATATTAGATGTATAAAATAGAATATCTATTCTATGTTCATGTATCAGTGTAAGATTCTACTGAAAACGTAAACATGAAACATTAAAAAAAGAAAAATCACAATAAGGTAGATGCTCAATGATAAAAATTTTACGAGGATGGGGAGTTTTTTCCCCATTGTCACTAAAGGCGCTACCATCGCAATCGCATTACCATTACGCTCTATGAAAATGTCCCATCTTGAATGGGAATATTTATGAATTTTCTGGGATTTGTAGAGTGCAATACTTCGTATATTTTTATATTACACCATAACTTTATGTAGCTCTAAATCCAATTATATCATATTTACTTCATATACAGCATTCAAGACGAAATTATGTTAATCTATGCCTACTATAACCCCTCTGAATTTGTCGGTCGAATTCGGCAACCCCTGTATATATGCACAGGATGATTTGCTACCGCGCGTAGAAACTTTGAGGGTTGGTACAACTCACTAAAGCAAATATTTTTTGCATAAGAATCCTGGATCGCAATCCACACATTCCGTCATAAATACAGGTTGTCTCACTGCAAGTCGAACCCGACTTTTTGTTAATAACTTTAACGGTAATGAAGATATTTTACCAATATATTCAACAGACTTATTTTATTTCATGCGAAATGTGACAGATATTACAGGAAATCTATTGTAATTAGGTTAGTGATCCATATGTACCTATGTACATTCCAAAATACAAAGTGACTACAGCAGTGCTTGGACGCAGATAGTAGCCATTCCCAGCAATTCATAGGATGTTATCACATTTAACCGTTTATATACCGAATTATGAATTAAAAAAACTATCTCCTCGAAACTTTTTTCCTTGTATTACTGTGATATATTTGAAGATATATGCACTAAAAGTAAAAGATATATTTTTTCTTGTTGTTAATTACGGCTAATTACTTGATGTAGTACTTCAAAGTACCGTTGGGTCATAACACTTGGACAAAAATTAAGACGTAGAAAAAAAAAATCTACAATCAATTTTTTCTTATTATTTTAATGTGACTTATCATGCATATATCTAGTGTATATTCGTCTGTGATGTTTATATAACTATATGGAGATGCTGTTGGTGCATTATCAGTGAGTATTTTGCCTTCATAAAAATATTCTACAGTTGTAACACTATCGTTCGATGGAAAGTATATCTGAATGTAATTTCCAAACTTTTAGTTGCAGAAAACTCAAAAGGATTCTTAAAAATGATTGTCGGAGCACAACTCCGGATTCCCTGCAAAAATTACACTTACTGTTAACACGATAGCGTCCAAGATATTTGACGCATCGACACAAAAAATGAGCTGGACGTTGGTAGTGCAAAAATCTCGGCGCGTATTGAAAATCATAAATATTCGTCAACCCTAACAGCCTGAAATGTCGGCTCAAAATTTTCCCATAGAGATAACATTGCGAGTTTAATTCTATATATTTGAAAAATAAGGCTTTCTATTTTTAATCATGTACCTTGAACTTTTTTTTGTACCAATTTTAATAATTCTTTTTTTTTAATGATAGCTGTTTCTTTTTAGATTTGCCCGCACTAGCTATTTTTTTTAATATTCCCATTTTTATACTTAAATTTAAAATTTAAAAAATTTCTATGAATTTGTTTCAAAATGGTAGCAATTGGATTACTTCCATTGTTGTAAAGAAAGGAAAAATAATAAGGTTTGCTTATCTTTATTGATGCCATTTTCTCATAAAATTCAGAATAAACTTTCTGAAAAAATTGAACAGAAAATGACGTCATGCTTTAATAAAATACTTATGTTTTCCGCAAAAAGCTGTTATAATTCAATTCTTTTTCATTCATTGAGTTTGAGACGCTTGGTGAAATGCTTCAATGAGGCAAAATGACATCATATTTAAATGAAAACGATCATTTTCTCTTATAAAAGTAAATATTTTACTACGAACACCTCTAAAAGATATAAATTTCTGGAATTTTACTCGCTGATACAGAGATTAGAATCACAAGTCAAGAGTGCGAATGGTCACATGCAAAGTCGTAGTTGACAAATTTGATTTCAAGTTTAGAAATATATGTATTAATCACATATTGCGCATTGTGATATTTTTGAAATGGTGAATGTAAATATAAAAGATGCATATGCAAATTATGAGACGGTGAAAATAACATTAAGTTTAGATTTTACGCGAAAAATAATTCCACGATTGACTTAAGGTGAAATCATTTTTTTAAATTTTCAATCGGCAATTTTAAACGGCACAGATGTCATATATTGATTGGCGCGATTTTTTTCTGATGCCAATGTCATATACGCAACGGGTACTTAACTGGCGCCAAAGTGTTGTTATTTTGCTTGATATGGTAACCCGGATGTTATTGTTTGTGCTGTTAAATTTTTCCCCAAATATGACATCTGTGTCTTTTAAACATAACAGCCTCAATGGGTAATTTCATCAAAATTACGTATCTTGATTAGGTATAATGAATAATTCAGTTTAATTTTTTTAATATTTTGAACAGTCGAAGTGTATGGAATTAGTATTTTGGTAACTTTAAGTTAAAAATAATATTTGTTTTAAGAGACTAAGTAGTAACTTATGTTTGAGTTCGTTTTCAAACAATTTCTTTCGTCGAAATTCGACGAGATTCATCCCGTTATTAATTAAAACATTAGCTCCATTGCTGTAAATTATGCATTTTATCATCATACGGATCATTATGGAGTCGAATGTTGAAGTCGATGTTCATGCATTGGTGACCTGAGATATAGATTGAATTCCCCCCCCCCCCCCTTCCGAAGTTTTACATTCTACGTATGTAACAACCACTATTTTTTTTTTTTAACTTTTCATTCTTTGTAAGCTTTCAAATCGATACAATTCATTTTGAATATTAAATTAAGATAAACGAAAAGAAAATCGAATACGGAAAATACGATTTTGGGCATTAGTCGAATGGCTACGAGTGATAACCAAAGAAATCGTGAAAAATATAATGTCATGCATGCATTACTTATATGTATGTATTCTTATGTATGTATGTTTGCATTCAGACGAATGCATGCTTCTATTTGGAAATTTTCGTAATCGGGTTTGTAGACAAATTCATAATTTACTGAGCATTGTTTGATGCGCAAATTTAAGAATTTGGTAGCGGTCCCAATTACTGAAGATTACTCATTTTTTTTAATTCATCGTAAGTGAATATATTTCAACTGAAATGCAAGTGAATATTCTGAGATGTATGAGATAAGCATTTTTTTTGTCAAGATGTACACAAGAAAAGAGAAATTTGTAGATTAGAAAATAAAAAATTCCTGTACGGGTTTGAAAAGGTAGCTTCCCTATTTCTTGGTTTTAAAATTTTAGCTAATTTTACTTGAGAACTCGAAGTTAAAATGCGAAGAACCCGGTTAGAGAAGAAAAATCAGTACTGAATTTCAATGGAAATTTCGCCAAATTAGTCAGATACAGCCAAATTGACTTAATTTGTGACGACATATTTTTGGTAGCCAAATTTGGCGATATTTCGTCCAAATGTCGCGAAGCTTAACGATAAATGCGACGTTAATGTATATGACTATGATCGCTTATGCTTATGATCGGAGAAATGGATACAACAATGAAAGATAATTCGTGAGAAATCATAATCACTAAAAGTCATAAGTCAATCCCTGATTTTTTTTTTTAATCTGCTGCCTAGATTTAACGTACATTTTAAGAAATATACATATTTTATATGTGCAACGTTATACACAGAAGTTTTGAAAATGACGGTTAAAATAAAGTAAATCAAATGTATAGAGTTATTCAACTTAATTCTATGTGGAAAAGTCGCATAAAAATAACTCAGATGCTTCCTAATATTTTCATAATAACGATATAACAACAACTCAGATGAATAAAGGTATCAAGTTTGATAGAGGAGTATAGCAGAGTATCTATGAGTGTGTGTTACATACGTGTTACAAACCTTTACCTGTTGCATATTAAATTAGTGTGAGCTGTGCCAGACAAGCGAGTCTTTGAGGGAGCTTTGAAGTTTTCTGCCGTTAACTCGATGGATCAAGTTCTCAAAGATTGGAGCTAAATTAAAAAAATCAAAATCTCTCAAATACATCCGGAGGCAATTCTATATCTTTACCGTAGATTCTCTTATCCAATGGTTTCTCTTTACTTTTAACATTTCTGAATTATTCTAAAGAACAACAAATTATGCTGGAAAAGCTTTTGTCTTTGCAAACAAAGGTTACAAATTTCCCTAAATCAACTTTTATTATTGGAAAAGGAAGAGCTGTAAAATGTACAAAATCAAAGAAATTAGTAAAACAATCATTAGAGCAGTTAGGATCAGAAGCTATCATTCTTTTGGCACTAACAGGTACTGCTGCATTTAATGTCAAAGACAAGGTAACTCATTCAGTGCTTAAAGAACCAACGTGTTTTAAATAGTTCGTTAATTTAAAAAGTCAGCAATAAACCTACAGCTCAGAATGGATACAGTGTTATTTCACATTATTGACGAATTTTCAATGATAGGATGTCGTCTTATGGCTGACCTTGAACAAAGATTTCATGAAGGTGAAAAAGATAGCATTTAGCCTTTTAGAGGCTTCTTTGTTTAAATCCTTGGACGTATTAGGTAATTACATCGTGTAAAAGACATCTCTCTATATAAGAGACATTCTTTAAAAGTCATTTTGATTCTTCGCGGCCAAAAAATGCTTAGAGCTTTTAAAAAATGTTTCACCTTAACAAACTCATTGAGACAAAACAACGATCAGCAGACACAGTTCCGAAAGACTCTGAACTCACTTTGCGTGAGTCAAGTTTTTGACTACCTCTCACCCCTTATGCAACGACGCAAAGATACACTGCTTTCGGCTAACTCGAATGATTTGAAGATGCCATATGTCTTTTTCTCAAAACCAAGCAAGCTAAAGAATATAATCAAGAAGTACTTCTTAAATCAAAGCGGGGGCTAATAAACAAGAATTTTAGCAGATCACAATGATTAAATAGCAAGATGGAGTGAAGACGATCACGCGTCTGGACTTCAGTTTAGACTGTCCTCAGCAGCTGGATGCAGGGTTATGCATTATGCTGCATACCGATATCTGAACGGAGTGAGGATTGGTAAACGTAAATACGATAACATATATTGCCTGTGGCCCACGTTTTCAACCTCAAGGCTTGCCACAGGCCATAATAGTTCATTTTGTTGAGTATCATGAGCCATTTCTAACTATATATTTTTTTAATCAAACCTATTTGTAAATATTGGAAAGAAGAAAAAGCCAGTTACCTATAACTGTTGCATACCTTGCCACCATACATAGATCCTTGAGTTTAACATTGTCAAAAACTACTGTGGATATCCATCTAAAGGTGTTGTCACATAAAACAACTTATGTCATTTTTACTGTAGTTTGTGATTTAGAGAACGTTCTAATGGAAGCAATTTTCGCTAAGGACAGGCTTTACCCAAATTAGAAGTATGTTGTGAGCACTTGCTGACAGATTAGAATTTGTGCATTACCCGAGGCAACTGACGACTGAGTTAAACACTTTAAAATGAAGTATCGACGATTGTTATTTTAAACTTACTTTTATACTATTAAACAGTAATCTAGAAAATAAAACATTTTTTTAAAATAATATCTTTTAAGTTTACGCGTCTCCATGCTCCGACATTTCGGCCTGACGGATACTAGTAAAAGATATTTAGAGATTTTTTTTTTAAATTTGTAATTTTTTCCATCATACATAAATCATGTAATATTGTCCCATTAATTGTATTAAAATCCACCTGTCTAGCGACCACGCATTGCTAGTAAATATATACGTTTTTGTGCACCATATGTAATCAAATGATAAAAATCTAAATAAAAATCCTGTTCAATGTAGTTCCGACGGTACTCAAAAGTACCGCTTTGAAATGTGCTTCATAAAGTAAAGAAGCTGAACGTTATTTTTTTAGCATAAAATATTGTCCAGTGGTCTATTTAAAACAAGAAAAAAAATGTTCATGTTCTTACCTTTAAAATTCAAGATGTTTCCAAGCAAAACTTAGGGATACCATGCCAGACAAGAAAATGGAAGCAAAAGTGACTCTTACATGCGTCAAAATAGCTTCGTAAACAATTTTCAGCTTATTGGAACTGCTATTGTTATCTAGTGGTGGTCAAGGGAAGTATTAATTATCGTTTCCTAAAAGTACCATTGCGAATGCATTCGATGAATGTGTTTTAATTGGGATAGAAAACTGTGGTATTTTTTTTAAATTACTGTCGGAGCATAAAGGTAAGTAAAGCATAAAGTAAGCACAGAAGTAAGTAAAGCACAGAAAGTAAAGCATATCTGATGCTTTCAGGTTTCAAAATATCGGTAAAATATCTTCATTATTATCAAATGAAGAAAAACTGCGGCTCGACTTACAGCGAGACATTCTGTATATTTATGACTGAATAAGTAAATTTTGAACCAGCTTTCCTACATAAAAAAATGTTTGTTTGTTTTAGTGAGCTGTATCACCCTTCAACGTATGTACACTAGGGTGGAACTAAAAAACGAAGTTTCGAATTTTATATTCTAATAGTGACTATTTTTTTCCTTTTTACATCCATAAAAAGAAAATTTTTTTCTTTTAATTTTAAAAGGATATTTTCCGGTTCCTCAAAGCATCTGATTGTCTATAAAAAATGAATTAAAGTCAATAATTGCATGAAAAGTATTTTAAGCTTATTGTTAAATTTATATTTTGCAAAATTAAATTAATTAAGTGTTAATGTTCTGTAGTACAGATAATAATTTAGTTTGAGTGCCATGGAAAATATGGCCCACTTTATTTGACTTCTGTAGAAGCCAGCGTAGTGAGCGTCGGCTTCCATTGTCTCTGATTTATTTGGCTGCGACTAATAACAAGTTAGTCCGATTTAGAGTGTGTTAACAGTTTCTTCGATTACTTTTCAATAAACATTCGGTGTCAAATGTGACAATGTCTGCTAACGTACCTAAATCTAGAAAATTGTTAAAGGGTCTTGTACTTTACGAACCAAAACAATTAACATTAGACTGTCATCTTTAGCGGACATATGAAGATGTTATGAAACATTATTTATGGGTTCAATTTAACTTAAAATCTGCCATCTGGAATGTCGAACGTACTGTTTCTGAAATATCTAAAGCTGTTCCTGACACAATTAAAAGTGTATTGCTGAGACCTTCAATTCCAACGGTTTTTGATACACAAATCATAAAAAATGATTAGACTATCGTGAGGAAAGTCAAAATTTGAACAAAAATATTAAAATTGGAAAGAATAATCCCACATCCAATATAAAATTGCAAAATATTAGGTAATCGTGCAAAAAACATTTCTTTGTGTAAATGCACAAAATATTATCGTGTATCAGAACAAGAACGTCACTTTCTAAAAGACCAAAGAGAGATGGGGTGATGGCAATGGGATCAATGGATATAAAAACTACAAAAAAATGTGTAAAAAGAGTGAAAAAGGAAATATCAAGGAGAAAAAAAGTTATTTTAAAACAAAAAAATTATGTTTTGATTGAATGATCGTCAAGTGAAAAAAATAGTTCGGAGGAAAATAGTTCAATCGGTTGTTTTTCTAAACCTGAATTTGATAATCAACAAGGTGAAAGAACCGGAGTATTAGACAGAACTGCAAGTATTATTGCAAATGGCACCCTAGAAGATATGGGTATTTCTGATGATAATAAAGAAAAGGTATCTGAAAGAAGGACTTGAAGACGACAAAGAGAAAAGAAAAGGAAGTATTTGAAAGAAGAAGAAAGACGAAATGAGTTAATTTTAGAACGTTTGTATCTTGATGGCAGAAAGGATAACATTATGATAACTGAAGCAAAAGAAGAGAAAAAAGTACAACGAAGAATCATTAAAGACGAACACATGGTCTTAGTTCAAAAACCAGGATCAAAATATATTGGTCATATTTCATTGACATCTTCTTCTTATATTAATATAGCTGCTGCAATTTTGGTGTATTTTCAAAATAATAATACAGACATTTCAAGTTTTAAAGTTATTGGGTGAAACAGAAACGCCTTTAATGCAGGATGCAAATCTGAAGTTGTTAAAACATCGGAAGCAAAACCCTAAAAACTTTATAATGGATAATTTGATTATTACATACAAATGAACTTTTTTCTTAGATACTTATTTCAACATCTTGCTGGAAAAACTACGGGTACAAAAGGATTCTTTGGGCCAATAGGAAAGCGACTTGAAAAAATGCAAGCATAGTGGAATTATAGACTATAAAAACATGTATCCTATCTTGACGGACTGATCGGATGAAGAACTTAAAAAAAAAGTACAAACAGGGGATACACTTGAATTTTAGATTTTCCTTGTCATACTCAAACTGTGGAAACGTATGTCAAATTGTCCCGCGAACTGCGTCAACCGTCTTTAGATATTAAGCAAAAGATGGCTTTGTCTTGGGAAAGTTGAATTCCCGCAACGTAATGACAAAGTTAGCCTCAAGAAGACAGTAGGTTGAATATCCAATTGAATTAATCCATAGCAAAGGGAAGTAACGAGGGTGAAAGTCGATATTTAACCACCTCCTCGTGGTGACTTTTGGATAGTATTTGCTTGATAAAAGTAGATATGAGCTAACAGCTATGTTGTTTACTTTAAGTTACTTTATACAGAAATTTCAAACTTTGACCTCCTTGAGGAACCGGAAAACAAATTAATTTAAAAAAACCTTTTCAGCCAAAAGTTTAGACATCCAAAAAGGAAAAAAAGTTTTCACTATTACACATTAAAACAAAAAAGTTTTTTTTTTTACCCTATACTTAAGTTCCACCCTAATGTACACATGCTAGCGAATCACCCTGTATACATAGACTAAAAATAACTATGTATAATTTACTAAGTGCATGTTTGAAACACAATAATTCAAATCAGCTTGAATGAAAAAGGGCACAGTCACGTAAAGCAATTGCATAATACAGGATGTCCGAATTGTATCATTACGCTTTTAAAAAATTAATTAAAAATAAACAATGATACGTACAAAAAGAGGGAGGAAATTGTACTTTGTGCCAATATATTAAGAAATAATGAAACAGCGCTTAAAAAGCACGAATATAAGTATTTGAAAGGTGCATACAGCTGTTTGGGGGCTTTTAAAGCTCTATCATCAGTGAAAAATTAAAAAAATAAAATAAAAATTAAAGATAAAACATAGCGAGCCAAAGAGGCGCACCTTACAGCTTGCCGTCAGAGGCGAATAGCTATTTTGCCACTGTTTCAAACTGTGAGGTGCGCCCTTTTGGTAAATTTGTTTAATTTTGCACGGATGATGGAGCTTCAGAAGCCTTCAAACAGCTACATACATCTATCATAGTAGAGCCTCTTTTATCCGAAACTCTTTTAACCGAAACTCTCGGTTAACCGAAATCCATTTTTAAAGCTTTTTTTTTTTTCTTTTTTTCTTGTATGACACTCTTTGTGTGTAAAATCCATTTTCAAAGCTTTTTTTTTCAACTATCATATTTCTTGTGTGTAAGCGGTCCATTCCAAAGTACGAGTAATATAAATATTTTCGATAAATATTTCCTTTCTTAGAGTTCCTTTGAATTTAATTTAATTTCCCGTAAGGTGCGGAGTGGAACGAACAAAACGAACGAAGAAAACGAATGAAGCTTTTGAATGCTTTGAAAAATTTTTGGCATGGTTGGAGCAGCAGAAAAACTGTGATACTCGTGAACTAACAGCATTAAAAAACTTTGTGATAGAGTTTCAAAGCAAAGGTAATCGAAACTGCGACAAACAAAACGTTGTTTAAAACCCTTGTGAAATATGTAAAAGGTACTTGATTTCAAAATTAAAATTCAGGTAATTTATTCTTGTTTCTATTTTGTTATTGTTTTATTTTTATTAAGCACTTGTTACCATAATAAGAAATAACGCATATGTTTCTCCTTAATCTTAAAATTGAAGCATTCTCGAGTATCCGAAAATTTCGATTTTCCGAAAGAGGTTGGTCCCAATTACTTCAGATAATCGACGTTCTACTGTACTTACATTTGTACTTTTTAAGCATTGTTTCATTCTTTCTTAAAAAAAGATATGCACTTAACGTTTTTTATTTTCCTTAAAAAAAATATCAGGTTTTTTTTTTTTTCTTTAATGAAGTGTAAACTAGATGGCGTTACGTCAATGTTTTACTGTGGCCACATAGATTTTTAGACATAACACCTTTCGACTTCTTTTTATGGATATGTGTGAAAAACTTTGCCAATCTCCAATTCGTGGTACTGATGAACTGAAATGTCGAATTACAGAGGCTAATTCAGACTGTTGATTCTGTAATTCTTCATAGAACGTGGTTAGAAATCTCGTATAGAATCGAAGCGATAAATGGTGCACACATTGAAATCATGGAATAAATAATTCTAAAAAAACTTTGATATTTTCTTCATGGAGTATAAAAAACCGTAATTGCGTATCATTGTTTATTAGCCTCCGGTATACGGTATGCTACTTCTTTCTCCCATCTTATTTTGTGTCGCCTCCAAAAAATAACGTTACCTTACAGAAGCCATCCGTAAAACAAAGCAACACGATTAAATACTCTATAGCAATTTTTTAAATTTCTAAGTATCGCACATTTTAAATTTTTATACCGTCGTATTGGAACAAAAAGGTACTTTTAAATGCAATTTGTTTGAAAACTGCATCTCCATTTATTTTTGAAATATTAATTTTTTTTTTTTTAGTTTTTGGAGCCATTTGCTTAATATTGGCAACGGAAGTACTCCATTTCTGTAGAAAGTAAAGGGAAAATAGTTGTAAAATATTAATTATATATTTTTGTTGCCATTTTTTCATAACAACCGAAAGAAAATGTAATTAAAATACGTGCTATTTTGAAAAAATATAAACGAATGATTTTTGTTAAAACATGGAGCTTCTATAAACTATATTTAATTTTAAGTACCTAAATTAATGTTACAAACAAATGAAGGCTGTGAATCATTAGATAGACTTTTTTTTTTTTGAGTTTCTTTAATGACGGCATCTTTTTTCTGCATTTGTGTGTTATTTCGCGATAGTGATACCTATGCATACTTTACAGTAGATATTTAAGAATGGATCGTAAATGTGGAACTCTAATTCTAAATGTGGAAAAAATTGACGTCATTTTACATAAAATAAAAGCGTGTGCTGTAAGTCTTAAAATTGAAATATTTTTTGTACTATTTATATATACATATATATTTTTTTTTTCATCGGGGGCGACACTAAATTTTGAAAAAGCAGAATTTCTGTTTTCTACTTTTTAATTATTTTTCAAATGTGTAAAGATACATTTCGGACAGTCTGTACTTCCGTAATATTATGAGTTCATTTTGAGCTTTTTATGACACAGAATGGTTCATATAAATATGATTCCTTTTATTCTATTTTTTGTTGGTTCTCTAATATCCTTCGTCACTAAATTTTCAATACAAAATATAAGTTTAAGCATGCGTTTTACTCCCAGAAGTTCAAGAATAACTCGTCAAACATTTCTGTAGATATTCTACAAAACTTCTAAAGTCGAAAGTGTTCGACAAATTTAAGCCATACGATGTATGTAAAATTAGTCGCTCAAAGATTTAATTTTTTTCTTAGCTTCTTCTTCCATTTCCAATATCCTTTTATTAACGCAGTTTACTTTTATACAAAATTTAAATTTAATCTGCTAATATGAATGGTTTTTCTTAAGGGGTCAGGTGCTTTTTAATCTGACTAATTGCATGTAAAAATAATTCTGATATGGATTGCAATAACTGCACATCTAATTAACTTTTGGATATGGAATTGTAAGCATACATTAAAAAAGACATTCTATGATTTGGTTCATTCTCACTAATAAGAAAAAGAAAAATGCCCAGCTAAACTGATGACATTGAGCTCACAGGCTATTCACACTAATTGTATATTGTACTCTTATTTTAAAGAATAATGCCCCTAAAAAAAATAAGTGAAGGGAAATTAGCCCCCTTTTCCCCTTTATATTTAACCAGTGAACCTCCAAATATAATCAGGAAAGCTCCTTAACATAATAAACCGGTATACCAAATTTGGAGCAAATCGAATAATCCTGCAAAAAAAAAAAAAAAAAAATATATATATATAAATTAAGGGGGTGGACTAGCCCCCTTTTATCCTTAACCAATGAACCCTCAAAACGAATCAGGGAAGTTGCTTAACATAATAAACCGGTATACCAAATTCGGAGCAAATAGAATCATTCTGCATGAGAAAACCATTTATCTGAATTAAGTGTGGGGGGGGGACTAACCCCCCTTTTCCCCCTTTATCCTCAACCAATGAACTCCCAAAACTAATCAGGGAAGCGCCTTATCACAATGAACCTAAAAATTTTTTTGAATCAAATCGGATGTTTCTATCAAGAGTTATCGCGTTACGTACATACATACATACATACATACATGCATGCATACATACATACATACAGAACGGGCGGGCACATTAGCTCCCACGCTTTGATAGCCTGTGAGCTAAAAAATACGTCTTACCGTCCCAAAGGGATAAATATTAGAAAATGTGTCAAAATTCGTACTGTTTTCATTCGTACGTATATTTAAGTTTTAAGAAAGCTATTCAATACATTATTGACAAAATAATTTTAGTATTTAACTATGACCTTTTAATGTATATATTCCGAAAGTCTTCTCCGTGGACATCTGTACATCTAAAACACAACGGTTATTTCAATGACGTTTAAGGAGACAGTGGATACTGAAAATCAAATCCTTCAATTTTCAATGGATTTATTGGCAAATTGGATTACTGGTTAATAGCAAGCTCAAATATATTCAAAATTTTGTGTTAAAATAATAAAAGGTTTTTAAATTATTCAATATTAAATAACGAATAATCGTCATAATTTAAAATGTCCCATGCACATTTCTTTTGCATAAAATATGACAATATTTATTTATTAGATACATATATTAAAATGTAAGCTGGCATGAATTGTAAAAGGCTGCATGTATAAGCAGAAAAAATATATTTTTATAATTATGCTTTGTTTTTTCTAAAAAAAGTAGCTATATATTTTCATATGCATATAAATTTCAATACTAAAACAAGGTTCCTACACCTTCAGGCAAAATACCAGAATTTTTATGTAGAAAAATTCGATTTATAATAACGCCAATATAATCGATCTATTGCAAAAGGCGAGTTTTTCTCTAAGAAAATAATGGTATATAGTCAAGGAAAAGTCAGGGAAATTCCTGAAGTGAAGGAACCCTGTAAAGCACCACTCAAATGCAACTTTTTATAATAACATTTGTTTAGTATTGCATATAGAGTGTAAAGTATAAATTCCAAAAGAATCTGATAATTAGGAATGCATGTGGAAAGTTAAGAAAGTTAGAAATGTGCGAAATTTTAAATTTTGAGAAATCGGTATTTTAAGTAAAAAAATTTATATAAATATATATACAGTTTTTACAAATGCAAAAAGCTTATATCTCTGCAAAGATGCGTCAGATTTGAAAAAATCTTTTACATCAGATAAATTTGAGTATCTATTTTTATAATTCTCCAAAAGAAAAAAAAATCGATTTTTTTAGTTGAATTTCATGATTTTGAAAGTCCTCTGTGCCCTTATTTTTTTTTTTTTTTTTACAATTTTCTTTTCAATAATAACTAATTAAAAGTTTTTAGTTAAGTTATAATTTAATATTTTTAAAAAATGGTTTTAGTTTTACTAAGGAATTATAATCTTTGTCCCTAACCGCCTCCCTGCATGGACACTGAAAAAAAATGTACCATAGATGGCAGTATGATGATATATTTGTTTTTTTTTTACATATAACTTTTTGTTCTGTTGTGAAATCATTGAATGCTTTCCAATTTATTAGTTCTGTCTGTGGGCATCATAAATAAGGTAAGAAAATGCTAATTTATAAATATAATAAAAATTTTAGACAACTTTAACACGTTCATTTAATAAGAAGAAATGCACCTGAAAATCGAAGTAGTTAAAAATTTAAAACTTAATTTTGCCTTTGAAAGATTTTTTTTTTGTATTTGGCGATCTAAAAATTAAAATTGTGCGGTGTCTAGAAGTTAAAAAAAAATTGCACTAAAAACGATATTTATTGATCAGGTGTCGCCACAGTCAAAATGACTACAGAGTTACTCCAGACATGTTTTTGATTTATAATATAAATAGCTATTCATTATTAATTTTTTATACTATTATTTGGGGCTCTGCTTCCTACGAGCTACGTTCGGCCAAACTTCGTTCATAACCGCAGGGTTTAACAACACCTTAAATCTTCTCCGAAAAAATATTACTTGGTTACTGAAGATTGAATAATATCACGACAGTTGGTGTGATCCTCTGTTTTCAAGCTTCCTTTAATTTCTCTTTGACCGAGGGAATTTTTCATTCTCTAGGCCGGATCTACCACTGTCGCGACAACTGAGAGCTGATTTTGTGTTTAAGTAAAACCTATCGCACATTTGAAAATAACCTTGCATCAAATGGTTAATTAAAATATGTCGCTAATTGACAGACTTTTATAATAACGTTTAGAAGGAAAGTTTTTTATTTAGACGCTATAAGAAAATCGTTTTAAATATGACGTTTTAAACAAATTGTTTTATCTATGACGTAATTTTTCTAATTTAATGCTTTTATCATATAATAACGCAATTTGTTTAAAGTTTTTTTTTTCTCTTTTAATATTTATGTGTAAATATATTTTTCAATTAAAAAGTGTTTGAATTTTATTATTTTGTCTTTTTTTTAAAATCTGGCAGCAGTAGATTAAAAAAAGCTTTTCGAAATATGAAATAAATAAATGAGTGAAAAATAATGAAATTTTGATAAAAATATAAAAAAAAATCGATCAAAACATTAGACAGACTTAAAAAAAGTGATTAGACACTGGGCATCACAATTTAATCACACATAGATAATCATGCAAAAGATAGCGAAATTGCTCTGCGTAGTTTTTAAACCTTTAAAACTTATGTGACTGATTTATCTTAACCGATTTCAGCATTAAATAACATTAAAAATAATTCCCCGATTTAAAAACTATCTGTTTCACCGTGGTTATCATACATTCCTGTATAAAACTAGTAGATTTAATGTTTTTAAATGCGATAGTTTTTTTAATATAACCCGAGAATGAATAATGACTTTAAAGTTTCGGAAACGCCGCTTCAGCTATTGAGCGGGTATAATTCTAAAAGCCAAAACTTCTGTTCTAATGGGAATTTCAAGGAAACAAATATATCAAAATATTCAGAAAAGATAGGAGTTTAACATCTAAAAAATTTAAAATTTCTTAAATTTTTAAGCTTTAAGAGTCCTGCGTCCACTTAATCCTTTCCGGCACGGAGTAATTCTATTTATAAATTTATGAAATAATGAACTGACACCAGAATTTATAAACGAATTTATTAGAAAATGCGAACTTGCTTATTTTCACGTGCATGATAAAAGGAACATTTTAATTAAATATTCTTGGTGCCGTTTGTCTGTTTTGGAATTAAAATTAGGTGTCCGTTTTTTAAGGGCATCGCTTTCGAAAGATTTAATTTGAATGAATCGCATAAATACTGTGGGATTCGCGATAGTTTGCATTAATTGCATCTCTCAATACGCATCGAGTGACTTTAAAAGTTAATTAAACACCTGTCTGGAAAAACGGGGCACTGACCAAGGCGGCGTTGCAACTTTGAGACCTCAATTCGAAGCGCGCTTAGCACAATGCCAAATTTAAACTTTGAACAAAGGTTTCGTTTTAGCTACACTGTAGAAATAAAGGTTATTACTACGCTGAATTTAGTTTCATGAAATGCCAAATGAAGTTTAACTATGCACTGATTTTATTGTCAGTACCGAATTAAGTTCATCATAAACAGATTAGGGTAATATTAAAAAAAGAGTTATACGAATAGCTATATTTGATATTATTTAGATTCCATATCTCTTTAAACTTCCATGGTATACCCGATTACACTTTTCTAATATATACAGTTATACCCAACCCTACGTTGTATAGTTTTTTACAAAGTCTTAGTATTCTTTTAGCAACTTTTTTTTTTTTTCTAATAATACAATAACAAATTTATATATTTATTCTACGGAACCCTCTGTACGCGAGTAATGCTCGCACTTGACCGTTTAGTTAGTAAAACGTTGACCCGATAATTTTAACAGTGTATATGTTCATTCTGATGCGAACGTCTTTTTTTTCTCTTCCCATGCTAAAAGCACAGCGATGAATGAGGTAGTTTTCGAAAGGTACTGTAAGCGGCCTTGGGGCTGTTCAAATATTACGTAAGCATGTTTTTGACTATTTTTGACCCCCCCTCCCCCCTTGTCAGCAAAAATAAGCAAATCGCGAACCCCCCCTTAATAATTACGTAAGAAAATTGGACCCCCCCCCCCTACTTAAAAAAAATTTGGACACAATACAAATTATAAAAAAATTTCTCGACTAATATAACTACTAAATAATAATAAACGCTTGTTTTATTTCTTTACAATTCTATTTAAGAAAAATTCTTAGATCACAATTTTAGAAGAACTTAGCCATTTGAAAAATTTAAATTTGAACATGACAATATCTATTCCGATGCTGACCACGGCTGCTCAAGCCATTTTTCCATATCTGTTATGATATTGGTTTCCAGTTTTACTTGATTATCTTCATCGCTTACTATTCGGATGCAATCTTTATCAACTTCATCCTCATTGATCCACTCAACATCTTCCATATCTTCCACGAATTTTACGAAGCGCATAAGTTCATTTGCTCGACGAGCAGCAATTCTCAATAGTCGTATAAGGCAGTCCTTCTCGCTTTTTTCACTCTGTTGAATTTTTTTGTGTCTGTTTGCTGACTTCTGAGATGCATGATATTGGGCACAACTTCCACAAGTTCTTGCGGATAAATGCGTGAACTTTATGGAAGAGAAAAAATAATCATACAGCATCTTTAAAAATCCCTTTTCTGTACAATTCAGATTTAAGGCCAGACGGAGACTTAAATCTATAAATTCCCCCTCTTCACTTGCAATGATGTCATTTGACGATTGTATCATTTTAATCGGAGGAGGAATGAATCGTCCTTTTAATATACGAAATAATCCACTACGTTCAGGAGAGCAACAATTCCTTTTTTCGCATTTTACAATTTGCAGCAAGTATTGACTTTCTTGTACGAGCTTCGAATACCAATCCAAGTCATAACCAAGAGACTCTGGTTCGCCTGAATCAACATATGTGGCAGTAACGGGATAACTGTCAATGTTTAATGAGTTCCAGATATCTGCGAGAGTTTTACCAGCATATGCTAAGTTATTTTGCTCCATTTCTTCATCAGTAGTGCGACCGTTCTCATCGAGATGAGAACCATAATGGTTATGAGGGTGTATAAGACAAGACAGTTCTCGACTGAGTGGTGTCATTCGCCTTTCTACTCAATTATATGCACTTCTTCCAGGAGCATTGCACGCTATGAAAATTCCATCCAAATCATGCTTTTTGAAATGGTTAATAGCAAACGATATAACTTTCTGGTAGCGGGGATTCTTGTCTGAATCTCCATCAACCGTTACTATGATTACAGGTTTGATGAAACCCTCTTCTGTTTTCACTAATTTTTCAAAATCTTTGAGTATTAATAAAGTTTCAAAATCCTGAGCATGAGTATTTGCTGTGGAAGAACTGTGTTTCTCACTTCTTATAGCTATTAACATTGGACCAGAATAACCTATGTATGGCTTTACTTTGACCTGCCATGCCAGGAGCAATCACAATACCAGCGTAAACACATGGGATAAGTTTGCGGCGTTCAGCGATGACCCAGTCGTGATCGCTTAAGGATACGTGATACTCCATATGCATCAGTATCATAGCCTGTTTATTGGCTGCTGTAATTCCCAAAGGTACACGCGCTTTGTCATCATGTGAAAGAAGAAACACTTGCATGGGTCCAAAAATTGAAGCTAAAGTTTCTAAATAATGGATGGATATTACTGCAAATTGGGTATCAATGTGAGATCGGTGATAATCAGCCAGAATCCAAGAAAGTTTTATCGGCAATGTGGTGACATGTCTTCGACACTCGATGGTTGAGGAATTTTTTGGAAGCAAACGAAGATATGTTCTACTCCTGCTTATTGCAAAACCAACCTTTTTCAGTTTTGCAGTCAAGTCATCGAGAGTTTTGACACTTCGGACTTGTTTCTTCTTTTAGCCTCTGCAGCGCTTCCAATAATAGCTATGTCTGCTATTGCTTTAAGTAATAATGGTTGTTTAAACTTGGTCATCCTACTGATTCCCTCAAAGCTATTTTTTTTAATGTCTGGATTATCATGGCAGATTTCTCCAAGCTTTGTTCGTTTGGTGGTTCGATGTTTTCTTTGGTATTCAGCATTTTGTCGTTTCCTTTTTAAGGATTATTTTTCCTTTTTTGAGATCACTGGAAACCTTATTTATCTGTTTTTGAATCTGAGATACATTGGTTTCAATTCAATTGGGTTACATTTCATTTTTAGCAAGGTTCAAAATTTGAAAACAGTTAGAAGATTATCTGCTACAAAACTAACATATTTTTTAATTTTTTTCCCCCATGGATGCATTAATTTTTGAGTTATTTGAAAAGAAAAAATAAGGCTTAGCTTGGCTACGCCATATTTAAAAAGTAATAACTCGTTTTTTGACGTTTTTTTGGTCTTTATTTATTCCCATACTGACTATGTTTTGCCAAGGCTACCCGGTCATTTTATCTTATCTATCTTTTATCCAATTTTTACAGGTAATTATGTAAACTTAAAGTTATGATAAAATATATTTAAAATTTTAAGAATAAATTGATTATAATTACCTTTATAAAATAATCAAGAAAGACTGATTTCTTTTTGGTTGCCTTACGCAGTTCGTCCTCAATTCTTTTTAGCACCAATACCTCTAACTCTCTGTCAGTTTTAGAAGACTTTTTGTACTGCCGCCGCACATCATTAGTTTTACACTGGATATCCTTCAAAGGTTTATCTGATGCAGACTTTTTGAAACTTTCAAAAAGCTTTATATACAAGATTTCTCGAAATGAAGACATATTTCTGATTTTATTTATTTTAAACACCACTACACTGCAGTACTGAGAGGTAGAGGTCTGCACAGGCCGAAATTTCCAGGCCCGGCCCGACTCATAGAGAAAAAAATTCAACCCGGCTCGTACAAAAAAATTATTGGCCCGGCCCGATAAAAAAGTTAAAAGTTCGGCCCGAGCCCGGCCCGACCCCGAAAAAAAGTTAAAATCTCGGCCCGGCCCGATTGAATTTCTACAAAACATTGATTTTTATGTCGATTTGGTGAAAGATTTGTCTCGTACGAGGAGTTCTGGCCAAAAATATGTCTTAAATATTTTTTTATGTTTATAATCTTCAATTTTATATAAGTGGCGCAGGCTGCGACATTTATTTTTTTTAATCAATCTCTATTTCTTGTATGTAAATGAATCCGTTCTCATTAATATTGTTAATCCATATTCCATGTATTGAAGTGCTAAAAATCTGAAAAATGCTATACAATAAAATCTTCTAAAACGGAATTGCATAAAAAAGAAAAAAAAACCGTTATAGACAAGTGCCCTTCTTAGCAAGTTTTAAATGTATTATATATCCTATTCTTACGTATTATTGTACGTATTATTGCATTCTTACGTATATTAATTTTGTATGGATCAACACGTTTTTCAGTTTATAACAGGATTTCGTCATAGACAGGTTCCTTCTCACATGTTTTCTTATATTTTCATTTAGCTATATTTTAATAAGCGTAGAAATCTACTATTCTTTAAAAAGAATAAATTTGAATGCTTAATAGTAGAATAATAGCGATTTAAAAATGTGTACATTTTTTTCAAAATTTTTTGAGCCTGACCTAATTTTTCTGACCTTTGAACGGATCAGGCTACGCCGAGACAATGATTTTCATACGGGCTGCGTCAAAACTAGGACTTAAAATTTTGGGCCTTGAAGACTTGGAATGAAACCAGTCCCGGCTCTGTACAGAAAAAAATGGGCCCGGCCCGATCCCCCAGGAAAAAAGTAAGGCCCGAACCCGTCCCGCCCCTAAAAGAGTTGTAACTACGCCCGGCCCGTCCCGAGCCTTCAGAAAAATGTATGGCCCGGGCCCGCACCGAGTGCCGTGAATGAAAATAGGCCCGAGCCCGGCCCGTGCAGATCTGTACTGAGAGGTTTTCAAAACTCACGAGACACCAGATAGTAGAGCAGTCGGTCACTATGGTTATGGGGTTCAACCACTTAACAGAGGAGGGGTGGAGACAAAAAAGATAGAATTTTACTTACGTTTTGGAAGCTTTCCCGGAAAACTCATATTGTCACAATACATCATATCGCATCGGTCCATTCAATTCTATTCTATTCTATTCTCACAATTGGAAATAGTAGTAAGTTCTCAGAGATAATAAGCCCTCATGCATCAAACATGAACAGTCACCTCTAGATAAAAGAGATCGTTTATGTTTTCCTTGTGCGGTCAAAATAGCTGACATCAGAACTTCAAGTATAATATTCTTTTGCTATTTCTTTCTTTCAATTTGAAATTTTATAATTTTTTTTTTTTTTTTTTTTTTTACAAGTTAGAGATTCTGAAAATGTCTTACGTAAGCATCATTCAAACCCCCCCTCCTACCTTGTCAGCAAAAATAAGCAAATCGCTAACCCCCTCCCCCCCCCTTAGGTGCTTACGTAATATTTGAACGGCCCCCTTCGACGTAATACACTAATGTACCGTAAAAACACGTTTTTTTGATAAAATGAATTCAAAGATTGCGGCGAGAAAGTGTCGCAACATTTATTATTATTATTATTATTATTATTATTATTATTGATAACTTAGAGATTTTTTACATACAAATAGATTTTTTACATTTAATATATTTTTTGGAATGCCTAAAAACAATACTAAAAATCATATTTATATGAAAAATAGCAATAATACGTTCAAATAACGTTTTGAAATGTATTAAAAGTGATATCGACCTGACTTCAGGAGTTATAACAACCGAAGAAATCTCCAAAGATCGCTATTTACAATCAGCCTTTTTGATTCTTTTCATTTCAGTGGATTAAGATAGAAATTCAATTACATGCCTTAAACTTGTGTTTTATTTATATTTTATTGTTTTATTTATTGATTGATGAATGTTTTAATTTCGTTAAAAATTTCGTTTTAATTTCGTGTCGTATTGTTCGTTATGGAATATAAGCTGGAATAAAATGACGAGCTATTTATATTAAGGTATACCTTCAAATCGCCGTTTTTGCTAAAAGTTACGTTTTGTGTTTTTAATATTTTAAACTAAAGTTAAAAAAATTAAGGATCCCAAAAATGCCTTACTTTTAGTTCAGTGATAATTAGAAGCAAAGTTACAGCCTAAAATATGAACCTTTATACATAAGTTTTTGTGCCATATTAAAATCTTAATTTGAGTTTTGTGGAAAGCTGCATTTTTCATTGTTTACGTTTACAAGAAACCTCATTTCTTAAAAAGTTTTTAAGATATTGAAATAAAATTTGGTAACAAGATTTTGCTCATTTATTGCTATGTTACGAAGCAAAATACAGGTTTTAAGTAGGTATATATTAATTTAAGAGCTTTTTTTTATTGAAAAATACATGCATTTTTTATACAAAATTTGATATATGTTAGTAAATTTTAGAGGTATTGCAAATCTTTTGCTTCATAACACAGGTAAGTGGTTTGCTAATATATTGTTGAAAAAAAAAGCGAAATATATTGAATAGATTACGTTATAGAAGATTTGCCATAAACGCAATTTTTTGCTGAAATTTGACTAAATTTTGCCTAAATTTGAAATGTTAATTAAAATTCCATTTAAAATTTATTTGAATTCATAGTTTTATCCCCTGTTTTAACTAAAAACACATTAATAAAAATTTCATATTTTTCACAAAAAGTGCCCCGAAGGTAGGCACATACCTTAAGTGCAAAAGGATTTACCTTTCGTAATCATCTGCAGACGACAGAGATAGATAAAAAAAAATGCACGTTTGAAAATTAATTTTAAAAAAATGAGTAAATTGCGATACAGTATTAAAAAAAACTCCGATATAGTTTTCAAACAAATTGTGTTTGAAAATACATTTTTTCCCTCTATTCCACATTGTAAAAATTATGTCGTATTTAAACATTGCAATAAAAGTTAATAGAAGTTAAATTTAATCGTCTGCTGTTGCCACCGTCAAAATGATGCCTGCGTTACGCACGGACACATTTGATTCTTTATTATAGATTGTTCACAGTAATTCTAGTCTAGATTCAAAGAAAGGTATTATACTTCAAATACATAATTATTGCTGTGTGAGTATGGTATTTAAATGCAGTAGAATGGCATAGAAAAAAGTTTTGTGATGGCCTTAACATACTAGTTTTCTACGTTTGTTGTTTCTTTGTTTCTTTTTTTTTTCAGGGAAACGTAAAAATTAAAACTAGAGAACAGGAATTCTGCTTTTTCAGAATTTAGTGTCACCCCCGACGAAAATATATATATATATATGTATATAAATATAGATACAGTAGAGTCCCGATCATCCGAGTTAATCGAACTTATACCTTTGGAATGGATCGTTTTATTCTGATGGATTGATGGCTTCTATTATTATGAAACAGTCATTATAAATAAAGTGTTAGGTGAAGATGAAAAAGCTGTCGTAAAAAATTAGAACTCTGATTTTCTGGTCAGAATGGGGAAAAAAATGACCATAATTTTGTTTTCACCTAACACTTCATTTATAATGGCTGTTTCATAATAATGGAAGTAATCAGTCCATCAGAAGAAAATAACTCGGTTAAAGTGGAAAATCGGATAATTGGGACTCTATTATTCAGTTTTAAGACTTAAAACACGAGATTTTATTTTACAAAAAATGACGTCATCCGCATCACTGAAGAATTCATCATTTGCAATCCAGTATTAAACAACATCAGTCTCAACATCATATGCATATAAATTTCAATACTAAAACAAGGTTCCTACACCTTCAGGCGAAATACCATAATTTTTATGTAGAAAAATTCGATTTATAATAACGCGATATAATCGATCTATTGCAAAAGGCGAGTTTTTCTCTAAGAAAATAATGGTATATAGTCAAGGAAAAGTCAGGGAAATTCCTGAAGTGAAGGAACCCTGTAAAGCACCACTCAAATGCAACTTTTTATAATAACACTTATTTAGTATTGCATATAGAGTGTAAAGTATAAATTTCAAAAAAATCTGATAATTAGGAATGCATGTGGAAAGTTAAAAAAGTTAGAAATGTGCGAAATTTTAAATTTTGAGAAATCGGTATTTTAAGTAAAAAAAATTGTATAAATATATATACAGTTTTTACAAATGCAAAAAGCTTATATCTCTGCAAAGATGCGTCAGATTTGAAAAAATCTTTTTCATCAGATAAATTTGAGTATCTATTTTTATAATTCTCCAAAAGAAAAAAAAAATCGATTTTTAAGTCGAATTTCAGGATTTTGAAAGTCCACTGTGCCCTTATTTTTATTTATTTTTTTTTTTTACAATTTTCTTTTCAATAATAACTAATTAAAAGTTTTTAGTTAAGTCATAATTTAATAGTTTTAAAAAATGGTTTTAGTTTTACTAAGGAATTATAATCTTTGTCCCTAGCCGCCTCCCTCCATGGACACTGAAAAAAAATGATGATATATTATATATATATATATATATATATATGCAGTATGATGATATATTTGTTTTTTTTTACATATAACTTTTTGTTCTGTTGTGAAATCATTGAATGCTTTCCAATTTATTAGTTCTCTCTGTGGGCATCATAAATAAGGTAAGAAAATGCTAATATATAAATATAATAAAAATTTTAGACAACTTTAGCACGTTCATTTAATAAGAAGAAATGCACCTGAAAATCGAAGTAGTTAAAAATTTAAAACTTAATTTTGCCTTTGAAAGAATTTTTTTTGTATTTGGCGATGTAAAAATTAAAATTGTGCGGTGTCTAGAAGTTAAAAAAAATTGCACTAAAAACGATATTTATTGATCAGGTATCGCCACAGTCAAAATGACTCCTGAGTTACTCCAGACATGTTTTTGATTTATAATATAAATAGCTATTCATTATTAATTTTTTATACTATTATTTGGGGCTCTGCTTCCTACGAGCTACGTTCGGCCTTTAATTTCTCTTTGACCGAGGGAATTTTTCATTCTCTAGGCCGGATCTACCACTGTCGCGACAACTGAGAGCTGATTTTGTGTTTAAGTAAAATCTATCGCACATTTGAAAATAACCTTGTATCAAATGGTTAATTAAAATATGTGGCTAATTGACAGACTTTTATAATAACGTTTAGAAGGAAAGTTTTTTATTTAGACGCTATAAGAAAATTGTTTTAAATATGACGTTTTAAACAAATTGTTTTAACTATGACGTAATTTTTCTAATTTAATGCTTTTATCATGTAATAACGCAATTAGTTTAAAGTTTTTTTTTCACTTTTAATATTTTTGTGTAAATATATTTTTCAATTAAAAAGTGTTTGAATTTTATTATTTTGTCTTTTTTTTTAAATCTGGCAACAGTAGATTAAAAAAAGCTTTTCGAAATATGAAATAAATAAATGCGTGAAAAATAATGAAATTTTGATAAAAATATAAAAAAAATCGATCAAAACATTAGACAAACTTAAAAAAAGTGATTAGACACTGCGCATCACAATTTAATCACACATAGATAATCATGCAAAATATAGTGAAATTGCTCTGCGAAGTTTTTAAACCTTTAAAACTTATGTGACTGATTTATCTTAACCGATTTCAGCATTAAATAAAATTAAAAATAATTCCCCGATTTAAAAACTATCTGTTTCACCGTGGTTATCATACATTCCTGTATAAAACTAGTAGTTTTAATGTTTTTATATGCGATAGTTTTTTTAATATAACCCGAGAATGAATTCCGGAAAAAATAAATTTAATTACGACGGCAGCAGCAGTAGCAGCAGCAGCAGCAACGTTAGTTACTTTTTTCCTGTTAGAACAAAGAGAAAGGAATTTGAATTTTTTTTTCTTTTTTCCTTTTTTTTTTTAGTTTAATTTTCCAAACTCTTTAAATTATAAACATACAGTAAATATTTAATGCAAAGCAACTTGTCAATCTATTTTGATTTTGTACTAAGGAAAGACAAGATTGAGTGCAATCCTATGGGAAATATACGAGTTTTAAGACACGTTTCCCCGGAAACTACCCGACCGATTTTGATGAAATTTGGAATCCATATTCACTGGATTATGCTCAAGACTTATGGTAGACAGTTCTTTTCTGCGACTAAACTTTTTTATTTTAGAGCAATGGCAAATTTTCAGAAATTTGTTTTCTGAAACTAATTAACATTTTTTTAAACTGTCTGCCACATATGTTGTTATATTCATACTTTACCACCAAAAAATTTTTTTTATCGAAATCGCTCCAGTACTTTAGGAGTTAATGGGTTTTTTTAGCTGAAAAGTACAATTTGTTGGAGAGTTAAAAAACTTAGACACTTCTAACTTGTGTGAAGTTCTTGCATAGTTTTATCAAACATATGGATTAAAGTACAGAGTGGTCACAAAAAAACTTCCCCGATATATGAACACCTAATGGCCTAACCGCTTAACCAAGCGAAAAGAAATTTTAGATACTTATTTGAAGGTATGCACTCGAGATCGTGATGATTTAAAACAAGAGAGCTCTCACGGTTACGGTTACAGTGAAATTTTTTTGAAAATTTCGAATAGCAACACCAATTTCTTTCATTTATTATTTAGTTTACACATAGGCAGATTCATCAGCGCATTGAAAAACCATAAATGGCGTTAGAATGATACACGTACGATGAAAATTGACGGCGTAAAACACTTGCAAAAAAGACCATTGCGAGAAACGAAGAAGTGGCTACAAGACATTTTTTTCAGTAGCCGATTTTTTTTTCACTTGTGAACTGAGTAATGTTGTAAGATTTGTTTTTAAATGTGTTTTTGAGTTGTGTTTGTGTACACATAGTGAAAATAAAAATGTAATCATTTGTTTTAGAGTGCTGAATATTACGTTACATAGGAACTGATAATGGAACTATGTAATAAAGAGGAACTGACATATCCTTAAAATAGTGAAGCCTCAACTGTAACCGCTTTCACAGTGGTTGATTACGGCCGTGCGAAACTCTCACCAGTAAATTTATATAGAATTTTGCTCCTTATTTAACAGCCTGTTTTCTGAAAAATCTCAATAAATAATGGCAGAAACAGATAATCATTTTAACTAGTGGAAGTTTACCTTGGCGATAGTCAGTCTCTTTGTTTCCACCATATTGTGGCAACCTAGACAACCTCCTATCAGTATCAATGTAAAAGATTATAATACATGCGCAAACTGAAACCAGCTAAAATGATTAGAAATTTTTATCATAATTTATGAGATAATATTTCCATGAATAAGGTTTTGAAGTAAGAGTAAATTTTCTATTCAAATTTACTGGTGGGAAGTGTGCTCCAGCGTTAATCCAATACTATTAATTCGATTAAAGAAAAACAGCCGCCCTTTTGTGACAACTTCCTCAGTTGCTTCACTCACAAGTGGTAGACAGTACATTATATGTCTCCTCCTCTTTATTCGTAACTCCATTGAACTAATTAGGATTAGGTGCTACGATATTACACCTGCAATTTTAGTCATACGTGTATAATTCCAACGTCATTCATGGTTTTTCTAAGCGCTGATGAATTTGTGCAGGAAGTAAAAGGGTGTTGCCATTCGAAAATTTCAAATTTTTTTTTCACTGTAACCGTAACCGTGAGAGCTCTATTGTTTTAAATCATCACGATGATCTCGAGCGCATAACTTCAAGTAACTAAATCTGAAATTTTCTTTCGATTGGTTGAGCGGTTAGCTCGCTAGGGGTACATATTCTGGGGAAGTTTTTTTATGATCAGCTTGTATACAGTCCTCAGCAAAAGTTTAGACACTGGTGATATTTAACCTTTAAATAAAAAATACGAACACTTGGTTTATACAAATGGCTCTACTTATTTTTAAACATATTTTAAACATTTTAGTACGGAAATAACGGTTTTAATGTAGGATATTATTTAATTTAACTGAAAAAAAGTGAAATTTACATATTGCAAAAGTTTAGACACTTTCTTGATTTTTTGGCAACTGTTCACAGAAAAACACAAATGTCAAACTTACACAGTAAAAAAAAAAAAAAAAAGAAAAAAAAAAAAAAAACGTACTAAAATACGGAAATACGACTGGCAATCTGGACACCAGTACTATTTCCGTATTTTAACGGAACTTTTTCCCGGTAAATTACAGAAAATTTTCCGTTTTTTTGGAATTTAACGGAAATTTTTTTGTAATTTACCGGGAAAAAGTTCCGTTAAAATACGGAAATAGTACTGGCGTCTAGATTACCAGTAGTATTTCCGTATTTTAGTCCGTTTTTTTTCACAGTGTATGACGTCACGTGCATGAAGTATTTAAGTGCATCTCGCGATAGCGTCCGTTAGTAAAGATACCGCAAACTAGAAACTTTCACTCAGATGAAGTAATTGAAGCATGGAAGCTGAAATCGAAAGCGAGGACTGTAGCAGAAATTTCAGTTACTTTGAATCGTTCAAAGAAGTCTGTTTATCAAGTATTGTCTAGGGGTGACTCTTTCAAAGCAAAACATAGATCTGGAAGGCCTCGTGTGGCCAGAAAACGTCGAGTCTAGACAATGGATGATTGCTTGTCGCATTAAAAGTGAGTCGGAGCTTCCTGTGTCAATGGATATGATTTGTAGACTTATTAGAGAAAGATATAAATTAGTTTACATGAAAATGATAAAACAACCAGCCTTGAAATCTCACAACAAGTTGACGAGAATGCAGTGGGCTCGCAAACATATGTCATATGGACCCAAGTGGTGTACTGTGATATTAAGTGACGAAAAAAAAGCAGAGTTTGGATGATCCAGATAGGTAGGCATACTATTGGCATAACTTGCGTAAAGAAACTCGAGCTTTCTGTAGTCGACAACAAGAAGGCGACTATTTAATGATTTGGGCCTCACTTTCTTTTAATGTTCAAGTATTTCTGGAGTTCCTAAATGGTCGTTAATCAGCGTAAGACTACATACATACATTGGAAAACAATTTGCAGCCATTTGGTGAACTTTTATCTGTTCCAAAGCATGTATTTGAGCAATATAACGTGTCCATTCATGTTGCATATAAAACAAAAATTTGGTTTAATCCTCAAAATATTACTGTTCTCAACTGGCCCGCGTGTAGCCCTGATCTGAACCCAATCGAAAACTTTTGCGGCATCATATCTCATAATGTTTACGCAATTTTTTGACAATACTCCTCCGTTAATGTACCGAGCTGCTGTTGAAGGTGTTTGGTACGAAATAGACCCCTAAGTGATGTAGGATTTAGTTTCTTTGATGAAAAGCCACATTTTTTGCACTAATTACAGACAATGTAGGTGCAGTTCTATTTTGATTTATGGTTATTTTTCTGTAAATAGACAGATTGTCTATACTTTTGCCACAATGTTAATTTTGTTTTTTGAAATTATATATTATGTAAAGTGTATAATTTAAAATTTATTGTTTGTGAATAAAGGATAAGTACCCAGTAAAGTATGACAGTTGAGTTACAACAATTCGTTGTACACTTCTCAGTACAGAACCATAATCGATAATTGTCTAAACTTTTGCTGCGCACTGTTATATAAACACTTGGATAAAGCTTAGTTACATATAATAAATAAGCATAAAATGTTACAGTGAAATTAATGTGAATGGGCATGGCTTTCCAGTCGTGTCATTCCTTAACCCCCTACGAATATTCTATAGTCTAGCTAGAATAAAAAAAAATATTTAAAATGCTTTTAGATGAATTTTGCTTGGCTTGCTTGTATCTGTACAAATAAAGTCTCTCTATAATATGTCCCAGCGGAGTGGAAAACTGTTCACCCGCGTTTCCTTCCTGTTCCATACATATGAAATGTTTCCACTTATTTTTTTTTTCTAAAATGCTTCTTGTTATATAGCATTTATAGCAAAAAAAGATAAAATCTTCAAATATGAAAAGTCTGCTGTTTATCACAAAACATTTTTAATGATAAATGAACAAGCTATATTTACATTAAAGCACTTTTAAAACACACTTTGGGCATTTTACCTGAAAGCTATAACAATAAATTTTACAAAAGTAAACGAGGATGTTTGTCTGCCAATGAAAAACAAAACATTTCGTTAACGAAACCGGCACGCCGCATTAGGAAACAAACGTCTTCAAAAATAAAATACCCATTTTTTTTCTATTGGATTTTCTAAGACGAAGAAACATTAGAATTCCTTCTAACGATAAAAAAGAACACGAGTTATTGAACTGGGGAACAGAGGCGGGGGAGCTGAAACGGTAGATGGAAGCTCATACAACCAACAAAAACGAAGTTTTATGCCTAGAAAGACTTCGGTAAAAAGCTGCAGCGGCAAAACGAAGAAGTAAACCATTTTTAACTGGCAATTTGGGATACCGGGACGATATAATGGAAGGCCCCTAAAAGGCTGTGACGTCACATACAAGGAACGACAAATAGAGGCTGACGGAAGGCAATGAAGGGCACTAAAAGCCACTGATTAGGTTGGAGTGAAGCCCGAAAGGATTTTTCTGGAATTTTTCCAGAATGTAGAAATAAAATCGCTCCGTAATATGTTCCAAGGGGGAGGGGAGGTTGGACTGTTCGCTTGCGTTCTTTTCCCTCCCTATTTTTCATGTTTTTCCTCTTGAAGCAACTATTAAGAGAGGAATGAGGTTGGAATGCACTTAAGGATACTTAGGTTAAGAATCAGATTGAATCGTGGGTTAGAGAAATATTCGCACATAAGTTATGGATTAGTGGATTAGTGATGAGAATGATTTGTCAACGATATATTTAGTTGAATGGAACCCGCACTTTACAAATCAATATTTTTATTTCATTTGTGTTTAAAAAAACTCCGTTTTAAGCCTAAGAATTAGATAAAATGTTTTCCATTGAGGATTTTTGATCCAAAAATTAAGTTATTTCTTTAATAAGGTTATTTCTTTTAAAGTGCATTTTGGATGCTACATAAGTTAAAAAGCTCTTCTAAGATGTTAAATATTGACATACAGTTGTTCTTCAGCTGAAAAAAGATCCTTCGTTACAATATATTACTTTATTTCATTAAGTGATTTCTTACTTGAGAAATTTACATTTATGAATCAATTAAGGTTTATTAAAAAAAATGAATAAACTAAATTAAAATATGCAAGTAACTAAACAGTACAATTTATTTAAACTCTATAAAATGATAAACAAATAAAGAATATACATTTTTAAATATTTTTTGTTCGTCTTTCTTAAAACTATGCTTCAAAAGAAAACAAGTAAACTTTTAAAATTTATACTGCCGCACAAAATGCCAAGCAAAAAAAAAAAAAAAAATGTTGGATAACAGACAAGCATAGATAAATAATAGCCAAATACTTAACAAATGACTTCATTTTCAAAGATATACAACGATACCAAACCTTCATCAGCTAATATTCTGCGTCAATATTCGCGAAGTTGAAATATTTTTTACTGTTTCGGCCCCATTAACCAGGTAAGACGTGATGCCACATGCGGGGATTAGTGTGCTATAAAGTAAACTTCTTGCTCAGGACCCCGAACGGCGCAATGCGCATTTCCAAGCCAAATCCAACTAATAGTTGTGGCTTTAACTCGTTTGCTTAATGATATGGCGGAATGGCCAACTAGTGATTTGCAGGCCTATTATAATTTCGCACATTTATTGATACTGAATACAAAAATTTCTTAAAGGTACAAATTTGCCTTCTTCGTTCACTAGATTGGGATATCGCTGAAAAAGGTCACGCGATTCATGCGATTCTTGCATTCTTTGGATACTTGTTATATCTAGCATGCTAACTGCCTGTGATAGACATGGGTGACTAGTGAAACAACTCTGATGACTTGAAGATGTGTTTCAAGGAAATTTATTCGGCAAAGCGTTTGCTTTTCCATGACGTTGCCTTTTTGCTGTCAGGCACTGTAGTTAATTCTTTACAATAATTCTTTTAAACACGCAACTTAATGAAGATTCGAACTATTCAGTGCTGTTTGACACTATATTTTTACTACACAGAGAAGATCACCTAGCCATTAGTCCGAAATATGAAAGGTTTACGAATGTAAGTGGTTTAATGTTATTCTAACCATGTGTTTGTGTAAACAGAGAATTAAATAAAACAGTCCTTAGGACGGGATAACATATATTTTAAGAAAATTTTAGGAAGAATAAGACTTTACAGAAGATCAAAACTATTGCGCAATACAATAGAAATTTCAAGAACTAGTATTCCAAAACAGATACCCGAATTTCCTCAAGTAAGCACTTTCACAAGGTAATTTTAACAGGCTGGAATAGCTCAACTAACTACTACTAATTATCCGAAACTCAATAGCATTCAAGCTCCCTAACCCAACAACTTATTCCATGCTGCAGATAGCTTCACGATATCTGAATAAGCTTCAATACCCTTAACATAATGATAACATATTCAGTATATTTGGAGGAAATTTTGTTTCTATTAAATTCAACCGAAGCTTACCTAGAATAATGTAAGCTCACTTTAGGAAACGAACTCATTTTGACTATGATAATTTTAAACGTGGCTATATGTTCTCTAGATCTAAGATATTGCAGATTTTAAGTGCGCTGGTGTTAAATGCAAAGATCTAAAGAATGATGTAATATTTTGAATAGGTTACGCAATGTCACAGAGACTCCAAACGTTGTGCTAAAATACATCAGCAAAGCCAATCCCACTGCACAGACAATATGGCTAAATGGCTGAGCCGTAAGTTCTCACACAATTTTGATTGTTACCGGAAGGGTAAAGTGTGATTTCGGAGCTCTATGACATTTTCTCATCTAACAAGCACTTAGCGAGAGGACTTCAATATCACGGAATTTTACGTATATGGCAGGTCCGTAACCAGCCGGCAAAGTTAGGGTGGGTTTTGAAATATTTTGGTGGGACTAACTCCCAGCTTATTTGTTTTCGTAATGATATATACTTATAGACAGAAGTAGAGAGTATAATATTTGCTTATCACAATATTCCACATATATTACGTTAAAAAAAAAAATTAGTTTGATATAGGTGTTATTATTATTATTAAAAAATTCTGATCTAGATGGGGTTCAAGAAGTTGCTAGGGAGGTGAGCTTCGACTACTCTGCCCTCATCTTTTTAACGACCTGCGTATATGCCATGCACAAAGGAGCGTCTCAACACTCAAGTAACTGAGCTTAAGTTCATAAGCAATGACAGGCGACAAATAGAATTGCGAGATATATGACAAATCTATGACAAATAATGTTGAGAGCTATATATTTATACTCTTGTAAAATAGGGTTGGCGATAAATTATTATTACTCCAACACAGGTTACCTAGAGTAATACAGGGCGTCCCATCAAGACCACCCAAACTCTGCACAGCCAGATTACTCACTTGGAGTACACAAAAAAGGCCAAAAAACGATACGACTACAACTTTTCGAGAAAAATGCGAAAGAAAAGTATTACGTCATATCCGGTGCAAGGGAAAACTTTTTTGTTGGAAACATGAACATCGGTATTGGAAGTTGATAAATCAATCAATAAGCATATAAATATACTATATACGAAGTTTGGTAGATTAGTATACTAAATATAACTTTGAATCCTCCATTTGTCTCAGTGACTCAGAGTTATATTTAGTATATTAATCGACCAAAAGGTTTTTAACTTCGTATATACCACATTTATATGCATATTAATCGGTTTACCAACTTCCAATATCGATGTTCATGTTTCCAACAAAGTTTTTTCCCCTGAACCGGATATGACGTCGTACTTTTCTTTCGCATTTTTCTCGAAAACAATAAGTCTTAGAGTCATAGTTTTTTGGAAATTTTTTATGCACTCCAAGCGAGGAATCTGGCTATGCAGAGCTTGGGTGATTTTGATGAGACACCCTCTCTATATGCAGTTATACTGACTTTCATTGGCGCACCTTTTTGTAATAACAAATATGAGTCTAAAACTGAACTTTATCGAATAAATTAACGAATTGCTAAAAAGTTGGTAAACTCGAGATCATTCTTATCCTTCTAATCATTTGAACGGAACAGTTGTAAAACATTTTTTTCATAACCAATATATCTGTGCGGAGAAGTAATTTTTAACTCTTCGTAACAATATGAACATGTAAGGTATTTTTTATAAGTACTGGAAATAGATAATCCTAAACAAGTTTTATAAAAAGGTAAATTTCCCACTAGTATTGAAAAACCCATTTAACAGCAACTTGTCTCACAGGAATAGAATTTTGGAACCTGTGTTTAAATTAATTGAAATATTTTGGAAATTTGATATTATCAGATTACATTAGCGGTGTAACTTTGATGAATTAATTGAAAGATATTTGAATTTAAGAAAAAATATTACACAAATGTCGATGGTCACAAGTATATTACACTTTTGAAGTAGAATGTCTACAGGTATTTTACTTTACATGTTATTTAATGTTACATATGAAAGATAAAAGGCAAAAAGATTTTCTTTTATAAAATACAGTAAATAGAAAGAGCTTATGGAATTATAGGTTTATTGACAAAAATTAACGTATCACAAAAGTGTCAAGATAAAGCTCATTAGACCATAAGTAATTATATATTATAAAATTGAATTATGAAAAATGTATTCAAGTGTTAGCTATACTACACAAATGCAATCAGTTTTTAAATTAAGCAATTTTTGGCAACCTGGCATTTTTAGAAAAAGAAAACATGCCGAAAGTAAACAAAATCCATAAGATTTATAAAAATAAGTATGTAATCAGTGTCCAAAATTCAAGATACAAACATGTATTTTACAAAATAGCTACCGCTAATTGCTTAAAAATGATTGTCATAGTATATAACTTGGAGCATGGTGAACGCTTGTTACGGAAAAAAGGTCAGGGGATCGATCAAGTTACTTTTTAAATACCACTTTTTAAAATAATACGCTTCTATGTAAAAAATTGCAAATGTTGTAGAAATTTACAACGAATATTACCGTTTGGGAATAGTGATATTGAAAAAGGTGATCGGTTGCCATTTTTTACATGACAAACGTTCCATCTTAAGCATGATATACATTCAAAATAAGCATACTTTTGTTAAAAAATGAAAAAAGTAAGTTTGGAAAGAAAGCGTAAAAGTGATCGGATGCCTAATCTGTGAATTTCGAGTACAAAATTATCTTTCTTTTAAGAAATATAACAAAATTGGTGGATTGTAGTAAAAATTAATTCTCTAAAGGAATCTGTGATTTCCAAAACTTCATATAGGTCAATATCTGAAAACCGGACACTTTCATTCCAAAATTTTTATTTTTTTAAATTAATGTACCAACTACCACATACAATTATATACTATGATACATGTTTTGTCTTTTAAATGCTGTAGTGTTTTAAGATCAAGGATGTAAATTTTATGCTTAGGATAAACTTTTATAGAAGGAAGTGTCTGTTAACATCATAATCAGTGTCTACACTGTAAAAAAAAATCTGTAGTTCTACAGATGTAAAGTTACATGCTTACTAAACTTTCACCTGTAACTGTACGAAAAAAGCTGCAAATCTACAAAACTAGTTTTTGTAAAGCTACAAAAATCTGTAACTTTACAAATGAATCTGCTAAAATTTCAGTAATCTTACTAAACTTTTATTTGTAACCCTGGCTGCAGTTACATGAAAAGTTCTCGGAATCCCAGTTTCCAAAAAAATTCTTAGTAACCTTACAGATTTTTTGATTTTCGGTGCAAAAGTGTGTCTGTTACATGAAATTTTGTTGTTGCCGTTACATGAAAAGTTCTAGGAATCCAAGTTTCCTAGAAAAACTTTAGTAACTTCACAGATTTTTTTTTTACAGTGTAATAATTAGGACTGAGATAACGGGGCTGAGGTGATGTTTTTGTCTTAACAGCTTCACAGTCATTTTGTTGAAGCATTTCGCATACATGTAGATTATTATATATGCCATGTGACATTTGTATGTTACATAAATGAAGTTGAAATTAAAATATATATATATATAACAAGTTAAGTATGGAGACATCAATGATGCTATAAAAAAGTACTCATCCCTATTCAGAACATAAACAAATATTTCTAAATATGAAACAAAGAGAAGAAAAAGTTACCTTCACCCATGGTGGCTAGTTGAACTTTAATTGCTGTTGCAATGGAAATAATTCTGCCAGCGCGACCTAGTATCTGTTAACAGAAATGTGTGCTTAGAGGGACTGAGATGATGGTCAACCTCAGGGACAAATATATTTACTAGAATATTTTACTATACAATCTATACTAATAAAGGAGAATTATGTTTTCCCATATAGGTATAAATATATAATAGCAAAAGCTAATAATTTTATAGACATTTTTATAGCATACATTTAATATTGGATATTTGTACCTGGGGACAAGGACTGAAATGATGATTTCGTTTGTTTAAATCTTAAAATTAATTATTTATACATCATTATATGTCCATTTATCATTGGTCATTGCTATAACAAATGTTACAATCTATTATATTTTTCAATTTTTGGGTTTAGTATAATTAATGAAATATTATTGGCAGTGGACGCAAATTGATCAATTTTTAGATGTTGACCCATATATCCCAGATTTGATTTTTGATTTTTTAGGAATGAATAAAAACTGTGCTACGCACAAATGTTATGTAAAATAAAAATATATTTTACAACCGTTTCTGACGGCACCATATTTCTTAAAACTTTAAATATGTTTGTCGATTATCACTTATTCTTGACTAGTTCCATGCGACTTGTAGTGGAAGTCACATAGGTGCAAATTGCTACGAATTTTGACTACTAGTATTTTAGAACGGAAAAGGTGACTTATCGGAATTATCCCATTAATTGAATAAGGCGAAGAAAACTTTTCGAAAATAACAGAGGCAAAAAAGCATAGCAGTTATCAGCTATGTGACTTATACTACAAAAACCCATGGAACTAGCATCTTATTTATAAGAAGTAGAATAAAAATTTTAAATATTTTTCTGTATTTATGTTGTGTTGTTATAGTAAATATCATTTAGCACCCTACAAATTAAACATAGAAATATATTAATGATATTTTTATTTGATATTTGACAAAATAGACATAATTTACATGTGTATATTAATCCTTGAATACTCGCGCAAACTCACACTGCAAAAGTTTCGACGGCGTATTTTGTACATCATGTATTTCTAAATTTCTATGAAAAAAAAAATGCTTTATAAGATTAGTTTTAAATTATATATAATTACCAATTAAGTACAGTAGTATATATAAAACTTTATTGACAATATTTTCGAACAATGTAAATTTGTAACATTATCCGTTTAAATTTGTAACATCCAACTTGGAACAAAACACACTAGCGCGATTAATTAAGAGTTAAGGTTTAGCACTGAAGGTTAGCATCAGATGGGTCCAATGGACCCGATAGGTACATTCAAAATGATTTTTCTCATGAAAAAAAAAAGATTGAAAATTCTGTAAATGTGTGACTTTTTGACGTATTTACAAAAGCAGTCACATTTGAAAATTCACATATTTACAGAATTTTCAATCTTTTTTTTTTTTCATGATAAAAATAATTCTGAATGTCCCTGTCAGGTCTATTAGAGACGTTTGGTAGGCAGAGGGTTAAGTATGCATAGTTGCGAAATATTATGGAATACGATCACCACTATTTCCGAATAGTAATATTCGCTTTATTAAATCGCAAAATTCTTCGATTAAATAATGCTAAGATTTCCATTCCAAAATAATGGTATTCAAAATCTATAGTCCTTTGCACTTATTCAATAAGGCTCATAATCATGTTCACCATCGTGTTCGATCATATTTCCTTTCTTGTTCTCTAGTTGACTAGACATATTTCATCAGTAACGAGGTAGTAGATTGGTGCCCCAACTTCCCTCTTCCACAAATTTCTATTACAATGCAAAAACAAGTGCTTGAGTAACGCTGATGTCATATCGACGGTGGAAAGGACCTGAACAATCAATTCCACTTCATCGCCATTTTTTAAACTTTCAAACATCGCATAAATTCGATTTTTGTATCTACAAATAGAAAAAAAAAGTACTTTCAAATGCAATTTTGTTGAAATCTGTACCTCAATTTAGTGGTTTTTATGTTTTTAACATAGTTTTTAAATATGAATTTGTTTAATTCGATTACGAAAGACTAAATCGTTTGTGTAACAATGTAAAATAATTTAGCATTTTTTTCCGGATAATATTTCGTTATCTAACTTGACAAATGAAAATAAAACTTCTCAAAAATATAAATAAAACAGGGATTTAACAGGCATGTAATCGAACTACGCGTTTAAACACTGAAACAATCAAAATAAATAATGTTGCATTAAATACTGAAAACTTTGACAGAAATCCGCTGGTATGCGGCTAATACGAAAGTACCAAACATATTTCTTATGTTCTGTGCAATAGCCATATTGGGAATCTTTCGGCCGGGTTGGATCACCTGGTATATTTAGCAAAATGTGAGCAAATAATTGCGTAATGAAGCTAAAGTAAAACACACTATTATCACGTATACATTTTAATGTAAAACTGGTTTTCTGTAACAGTACATTGTATTTATAACTTTAATATTTTGATCATTTAAATAAGCATATAATGTAAAATTACCTTAAAATGGACCAGAGTTATCTATCAATTAAAAATTTACTTTTTGAAATTTTTTTCAGCCAAAGTTTTAATTATATCGTCATAAAACAGTTTGCAAATTATATAACTGTTCAAAATCGTTACTGTTTTGTTTAATTCCATATGAAGGATTCAATGTTTCAACTTGTTAACCCTTAAATGTATAGTGTAACTCAGGAGTTGAGTGATCTTTTTTTGCCATTTAGCGCTTTTTATTCATTCTTTTGGTGAACTGTTACGTGTTACTTACGTGTGATAATATGCATTTAAAGTCGTGAAGTCTGTTATTGTTTTCGTTTGTTATCACAGGGAGGTTATAACATCTTTTGTTGATACTGCTTGCAATGGGCTCGACTGGCGTTTTTTCTCTATCTTTATAAGGTAATAATTATTAATTCTACAAACTATCAAAAACATTATAAAAATTATTATAAAGTTGAATAGTTGTTATGCAGTGTAAACACTTTACAGTAAGTACTTAATTTAAAATAATAATTTTTTGACTAATTTTTGTAACTCAGGAGTGATATTATGACCAACAGAAGCATAAATACTTTTTTTTTACTATTTTTCTAGTGGATACTTTAAAATAGACTCAAATAATTGTTTTCCGAACAAAATAAAAAAAATCATGCATTAAAGGGTTAAAATTTCACTAGATTAATATTAACACAATTATTCTAATTGGTAAACAAATCATATTACGCCCAGTTGGAAATTTACATCTAATATGGTTAAAACTTCTTTAGTTAAAACTGCAGATACAAACAGTGTAAGAAACATTTTGATATTACAAGAGGTATCAATAAGTTTTTGTCCTCACGTAGAAATAATTGAGTAAAATTTATGAAATTGCTACATTGTATTAGTCCTTTTCCTTATAGTCGCCGTGCACAGTAACACATTTCTGGAAACAGTACTTTAAAAAGAGGAGGGAGGATGTATTCCGGGAGGCGTGATAGTAGACCTAAAGGGCGGCATTTTTATAACTTTTGCTGACCCCCACATGTGACATATTGTTGGAAAAGCCAGTGACCACTTATTTATGTTATGAACCTACGAGCCCCTCCCCCCAAATTTGCCTCCGGGGGGCATGAATGGTGTCTGCAAAATTTAGAAAAGTGACCCCGGAGGGCAAATTTGGGGGAGGGGTTCAGGATGTGCAGAACATGAATAAGTGGTCACAGGCTTTTCCAAAAATATGTCACATGTGGGGGTTGCCAAAAGTTAGAAAAATGACCCCTTTGAGCCTACTATCACGCCTCCTGGAATACATCCCCCCCCCCCTCTTTTTGAAATACCGTTTGCAGAAATGTACTATTACTGTGCAGAGTGACTCTATAGAAAAGGACTAATACAGTGTAGCAATTTCATAAATTTTACTCAATAATTTCTATGTGAGGGCAAAAACTTATTTATACACCCTCGTATATAGAAAGATTTAATTAAACATCTTTAAATCCATATATTACATGTAGTCTTTGTAGATCAATAAGAGGGCTTTATTTTATTTTTGAATCTAATTCCAATAAATAATGTATGAGGCTTTAGATTTCCAAAGACTTTTCATTTGGTAATTCTTTCGAAATCCTGTTAATGTGATATTAAGTATAATATAATGGAATCGAATTAATATTCAGTTAACTAATGCATATGGTTACATAATGGAAAGTTATTTAATTAATTGGAAATGTAATTAAATCTCAAGGGAAAAAAACAATCAAAATATACATTGCTGTACTGATAGAAAAGTGTCACAGCGCAAAATCGATTTGTGTTTAATTATGAAGTTCTAAGTGTTTCTAGAAAGTGGTAGAATGTTATATGGAATTTATACCATTTCACTCGGGGCTATTGCACTGTTTCTCGTTTGCTTGCCATTAGTATCTATTGAAATTTTCACAGCATTCTCTTAAAAGAGTTGATTTTATTACTTTTATATCGAGAGAGCTATGCTGTGTAATTTTTATATATTACTAAAATAGTCTTTCACAAATTTAACAGTTTATTAGCTGAAATATTGATAAACAAATGTATAATATTATATCCATAATATCAGAACCTGAGCATTTTTTTTATTTGAGGACGTGAGTTTCAAAACTCGCCTTAAGGGGGTAGGGTACGTTTAAACCTTCAAAATTTTCGAAAATTTTTTAATACGTTTTTTGATTCCGTAATCATTTCTGAACAATGTACAAAAAACCGCATTAGAAAATTCCCATTAGCTTACTAATTATAGCAGTTTTATTAAGACTGTATATGATAATTTAACTTTGCGTCGTGTTTTTTCAAAACAATGAATTTTGATGCAGCGCGCACTGTTACTAAAAAATTATCTACAACTTAAAACCAGAAAAAAATAAGATTTTATTTTGATTTTGTTTTTGTACATTGAATATATTTTTTAAAAAGTGAAAATTTTTAATTTTTTAAATTATTAAGTTAATTTTTTAATTTAGTCAATATTTTTTACAAATATTCTGGTTTTAGTATAAAGGTAACCCTATTACGCATTTATTTTCACCAAAATTTCCTCTTTATATGCACATTTTCAGATTTTATCATGCGCGCAAGACGTGTTATGTTTTTTTTCTCCTATTATCATATGTATTTTTTAACTTATCATTTCAATATTTATTTATGAATTTACAAGTATATATATATATATATATATTTAAACATAAATTTAAATATGAGCTTTTTTATTTAAATGAAGTTTGATTTTTATTTTTGACTTATTATACAAGTTTTGAAGCTTGGAACATAGTGATATTTTTTACTTTTTTGACGTGTTCAAAGGTATCCTACCCCCTTAATCAGAGAATAAAATTTTGGAAAATCGCGAAAAAACTGTAACTACGCCAGTTGGTTTTTATTGTAAGCCAAGATTTTACGTTGCCAGAAATACAGGATAAACTATTTTTTTCCCCTCTAGATTGTAGTGTTTTTTTGTTCCATTAGAATAGATTGATAGAGAAAACTCTTTTTATTTTTATTTTGGATAAGGCGAGTATTGAAACTTATGTCCTCAATTGTTTTTTAATTGATTTATTAAATAGATTCAGAATTTTGTTAATTGGTTAAACTTTGCTGCAGAATATGTTTTTTGACGCTATACATTGATGAGTCTCATTAATATTGCATAGTATTTAAATTAAAAAATGCATATTCATGAAAGAAGACTGACCATGAAACTTTTAAAAAGTTCTATATTTGCAGTTGAGATAGAGTGTAAAATATTTGAAACAAAACTCCTTTCTTATGTTCTTCCAGAGCCGAATTTCTTGGCGTCAGTGTTCTATGAGAATTTACACAGAACATAGATATTTTTAAAGTGACACGTCAGGTGTCAGAAACATTAAAATAAAGGAGCAACAAAATACGTTTTTGCACAGATACAAAATACGTGGTCGAAAAAATGAGAAAGTAACCCGTTACACACTAAACTTGAGGTTGTTCATGGTCATTAGCAAAGCTGCCGATAAATCTTCAAAAACGAGAAGAAAATAAAAACATGGTCAGCGCCACTCAGAAAGTGAAACAGCGTGTTTTAAGCCGACATGCTTGTTATACATATGGCAACAGAATGGAGCAACAGCACACAGGAAGAATACAGCATCAACTCAGGTTGTATGGAACCCATTCTGGCACTAAATAAATCATTCAATATAACAGAACAGAATACAAAATACAATAAAAGACTGAAACAATAAATTCACGATAAGTTGGGTAAAAGCATCCAATGAAATGAGGATGCCGACGAATTAGCCAAACAAGCAGCTCAAAATGAAATTAAGGCAATACCATACAACATAGAAAAGCCAATATCAAGCCTAAAAAGACAGATAAACGACATAACGCTAAAGCAATTTCGGTTCGAGTGAGATTATGGGGGCACGGGTAGGAGAATGCATAAATATGCCCCAAAGATAATAATAACACGCTGGATAGTAAGCTGTAAACTATTAACACAAATATACACAGGCCACGAAGCATTCCCAATATATTTACATAAGTTTGTGAAGAAATATGCCCCTGAATACGAACGCGGGGAGTTGGGAACCCCAACACACTACTTAACAACCTACCCACTAACGCAAGCACTCTATTTGGTCAACATTACACAAAACAACAAATAGCTTTGGCACCACTAGTTGGCAAACAACAAACATAAACAAACAAAAGGAAAAGCAGTGATCAGATGACTAATAGGCAACGTTGACTCTCATATAAGCAAAACATAACAACACTAAACACTACCTACTTAGCAAAACCACCTTCCCCTGATTAAAAATTACTTCTTTTATAGGAAAAGGAAAAAAAAAGTAAAAAAGCCTAGAAAAAAAAAAAAAAACTCTTTTCAAAGCACAAAAGAAAAAAAAAAGAATAGCACATATTTGCACCAAAAAATCGTCTAATTAGCTTGCTGAATAGGTGTGCGGTGCAGTATTAAATCAAACAAGCAAATCCACTTTAAGTATATGACCATCATACATCTCAAACAAAGTAAAGCTGAGTTGCCATTAAGGGGCATCCCACACTAAGGCGACAAGCGACATGTAGCAGCAACATGTAGCGCAAAAACCGGTCGAAACAAAGAACTAAGTTGTTTCAAACCTGTTTTAAACCAGTTTTTCCAGCGAATTCAAGCGACATGTCTTATGTGTCGCCTTAGTGTGGGATGCCCCATAGGCGCGCCACACACCAGAGAGACATGCGACAATAATCGTGAGACATGAGGCAAATTCTGCTGTTCAAACCGGTTATTTCTTTGTTAAGAGGGTGAAATTGTCGCATGCCTCACGCTTTTCTGCCGCATGTCTCCCTGGTGTGTGGCACGCCTAAGGCGACAAGCGACATGTAGCAGAAACATGTAGCGCAAAAACCGGTCGAAACAAAGAACTAAGTTGTTTCAAACTTGTTTTAAACCAGTTTTTCCAGCGAATTCAAGAGACATGTCTTAAGTGTCGCCTTAGTTTGGGATGCCCCTGACGGCATAAGCGCTTCTCCATCAGATTGCGGTCATGCTGTGTTCAGGCGATTTTGTCCCGCCGCCAGGCATTCAAACCCTTTCAACTGGGCCATAGCCCGGTAGATAGTGGCCTGGTCAGTGGAAAGAAAGAAAGTTGCCGATAGAAACGAAATTTCTTTTGCCAGAGTCCTGAAATCGATGGCGTTTTATGAAATAAATGAACTTTTGTGAAATAACTGACGTTTTGTTAAGTAAGTGACGACTTGTAAAAATGTTGATGTTACGATTTCTTAAATATATAACGTGACGTGTTTTGAAAACATTTGTTTTGACAAGAAAATTGCAGCTGCACTTTAACCTTATCAAGATAAGCTTTCGTTAAGAGTATGAAAATAAAAGCAATACGAAAGAAGCCGATAATATTCAATCAGTAATATTTAATATCCTAATATGACAGATACCTTTACCCCTACATATATACATATACAGTAAAACCCGGAATCCGAAAAGCATGGGACCAAAGCATTTTCGGTTAACCGGGATTCCATAGGGATTTTCGGATAACCGGGGCTCCATGGGAATAACCGGGTTGCTTATGGATAAAACGTCTTTGATGAAAAGCTGTGATCGTAATTTAGAACATCGTTATAATAAAAATGTTGTGGTGTGGTATTCAAAGCACCCTGAATGACAAACCAAAATTACAAGAGGCCTCGCTTGGTCCAACGACTGATGAGCAAGATTTGACAGATGCGGAAATAGTTGCTGCGGTGAATGGAGGAGTTGCTGATACTGAAGAAGAAGAGCTTGAAGAGACTGATAACGCCAGGACTAAACCACTTCCCCTGAACACTAGGCCTGAGCGTTGACAGAAAAATGGCGACTTCCTAAGAAGGATTTTTTTCAGCATGTGCACGGTACCTTGAAATTTTTTCCGCTTTGTTTTTCTGCGATTAAACAAGTCAACAAAATCCTTCTGTATATAAAAAAAGTAACGCTTTTGAAATTGACCAATGAAAATCTATGTAGATACCGCGAAAAGCATCTGATTGGTCAAAGTTTTCTGACGCTATAAGAGGGGGTTACCATGGGGTGGGGGGATCCGGCTATGTCTCCAAACGTCGTCAAGTTTGTCGCCAACTTGGCGATATATCGCGAAATTTGGCGATCAAAATTAGTTGCCAAAAGTGACGCCAATTTGGCGTTATTTCTCGTATTTTGTCAAATTTCCATAGACTCCCATTGAAATCCAATGGGGTTTACTTTCTTGCAGAAAATCAACAAACTGAGATATTTCAATGCAACAAAAACTAATATTAGATTATGAATAAAGCTTAATTGAACTATTTACGTTAGTTTTAAGCACAAACACTAACTATTTACAGTATTCGTACAAAGGGATTGCGAAGCGATCCGAATGGATACGCGAAACAATTACGTCTGGAGTTGGCTAGAAAATATGGATTGATTACGTGAGGGTTGGTGACCGTAGCAAGCAGGGGAGGAGAGCCCCCCTAGTATTAGAAAAGTTGTAAATTTCATGTGTTAAAATGGTTTACAATAGTACTAATTTTGGCTAGAGTTGTTGCAAAAAGTTGAGAGGCGTACTAGGATCATGTTTTGACCGCAATGTGAATTGCGTCGCAATTCACAGGGGATTGCGGGCGTTAGTGAGCAGGGGGTGAAGCCTCCTAATCTTTCATAAAATACTCGTTTCAAAATTTAGGTTAGTGTACATACGTTAAAAAAAATCCGCCTACTATAGCCGCCCTTTCTGTGTCAGCGCTCAAGCCTAGTATTCAGGGGGTGTGACTAAACACACAGCGAAGCTATCTAAGATATTAGATGCAGCACTTCGATATACTGAAGTACAAGAAGATGCAACAGCATCAGTTCTGTTGCTATTTAAAATGTGGCGTGATAATGTAGCATTGAAACGATGCAAAGTTGAAAAACAAAAGAAAATCACAACATATTTTGCAAAGAAAAAAAAAATGACGTGTCGTAAGTGTTGGAAATTACGCAATGGACCAAATAAGTAAGTTGACTCTATTTATTTAATAAAGAACATGCTTTTTTAACACTATTTCTACCAGTGTCAAATAGCACCTTTGAAAGTTTTGATTTTTACTTATTTTGCTTCTAATTTTTAAAGCTAATAAGTATTAAAACAACCGTTCAATGTATTAAAAATGATTCGGAATTGTTTTGATCTAAAACTTACAACTAAAATAGTAATTATAATTCAAAATATGTTGAAAGGTGTCATTTGACATCGGTAAAAATAGTGTTGACAATAAAATTTTTCACATTTAAAAAGGATTTCAAGGAAATTAAGGTCTTTCGGTTAAGCCGATTTTCGGGATTCGGATAACCGGGGTTCTAATATATGTATACATATACCCCTATCCATAACTAAAAGAATTTATCAGCAAACTTAAAAGGTGAGTAATTCAAATGAATGAAAAAAAAAACATAATCTGGCAAACCTAATTATGGAACTTGCGGGTAATCCTTGTGTTTTGAGTAATCTCATTTGTGCGGGAAAAACTGGCTTGAACCTCGTTAAAGAAATTCCTTACTTTTATATCTAGTTCTAACCTAATAAAAGTAAATTTTCCAAGTTATTCAAAGAAAAATTAAATATTTTTACATGCGCAATTTCAAATTTCTTTGATTTTTTATCTTTATATAACTCCTCATTTATGGCACTCCCAAATCCAATGTCCGGGAAGCTGCCACCTGAGTTTCGTCAAGGGTCTTTGACCCTTGGTATTATCATTAATTGATGTTGTTTTGTAATAAATGACAAATGTGAATGAAAAATAAACCTATGTAATTTTTGTGTGCAGATGTAAGCCTTCCTTCAAGGATAGGTTGCAACAAAAGAAAATGCATTTTGAGAAAAAAAAAATCATGTTTTTGTAATTAAGGGGTCTCAGGACTCTTCAAACTGGAAAAAAAAATGAAAAAAAGGTCCATTTTTAACATTTAATATCTTAAAAATGCGCATGATTTTAAAACACAATTTTTATTGGGATGAAAGATAGAAGTATGTTCTTTCATTTCATGTATTTAAAAAATTGTAAGATGCAGAATTCTAAATTATGTGGGGCTCTAAACTGTCAGACATTTGGCGAGCAGAAAATTGGTATAACAGCTTACGCGCAGGATTACGAAATAACTAAACTAGAATAAAGAATTTTGGGGTCTACTTATATTTCAGATTATAATAATTACATTGAACCTAATTAAATTTGTATTTAAAGTATTTTTATATTTTGTATTTTGAGTAGTAAGTAATGGTAAAAGGAGAGTTCTGCCCCACCCGGTGGATTGTGGATTGGATTTCTTCTGTTAGAGTAGGATGTGTAAATTGGGGGTTGAAAAAGAGAGTTGGGTGTACTATAGGAGAGTAGTTTTTTTGAGCGGAAGTGCGTTGTAGGAGGAGGGTCTAAATAATTTTTTTAATTTTTTAAAAGTTTTAAAATGGATGTTTAGAGAAAATAGCGTCTTGTAGCACACAGTCGGGAGTTCAAGCACAAGCCTGCGGCCCCAACCCGTTGCTGTTGTTCTTTGCCCCCCTCCACTGCACTCCTCCCCCTCCCATTGCCCCACCCCCTCCCTAAAATATTAATTTTTTTTCCTTGAAAGAGAAAATTTTTATGTGTTTTATTATATTTAATTTTTCGTTTGTTTTGAACTTTGCCAAAAATAGTAGGTTACTTTTGTCAAGATTTAAATGGAATTGTATTATTAGATGCGGGTTATTTTTAAAATTTAATTTGTATTCTTATTGCAAGGTTTTAATGACGATGCTGTATTTTTCTTTTTTTTTAATTAATGAACAACTCTGTTTTTGGAAAAACTTAGAGTATCTTTGAAAAAAAGGAGAAATGTTGTGCTTTGTATAATAATTAAAAAAGAGAAAAAAAATTAGTACCCTCACCTAGTTTAAAAGCATATGATTAAGACCTGTCTGCAGCGGAAAGGCTTAAATACAGTTTAATATTGAATCGTCCTGTATACGTTGGGTTTGTCATATTAGAATTCTGTCCTTACGGGATTCGAACCCCCCAAACTACACATTATTCGAATTTTTTCAAAGAGGATTTGGATGGAAACTTGGTCAAATTTCACCATTAAGTTCACACATCTCTTACCTAATTGCCTGGTTTCGAACCTCCAATCTTCCCATTATTAGGTTGTTTCTATAACCATTGGGCTGGGCGGGCCCCAGTATTTTTTCACTTGAATTTGCTTTCTTTCAGTTTTGCAATGACTTCTTTTTTTAAATCAGCGGGTTAATGATTTTACTTTAGAAGAAATTTTAACAAAGTGTTGCCATCGAATTTTGAAAAAAAAATGAGAAATAAGCATTAAATTTTTGAATAACATGTAATTCGATAAATTATTTAAATTTTAGATGAATAGGTTTTGCTAACGTTTGTTCATTTTAGTATTTACTTCAACTTTGGGAAACTATTAATATAGTGTTGCCACTGAATTGTGTATTATTCGTAATTCATGACTGTTGCCATCGAATTTAGAAAAAGTGAGAAATAAACATTATATTTTCGTATATTATGTACTTCGAGAAATTATATTAGGTTTTGCTATCATTTAATCATTTTAGTTAGTACTAACACTTCGAGAAAGTATTATAATTTTTTGGAATTTTAACGAAAAGTGGAAAAAAGTGGTTTTAAAAAAAGTTTTTTTTTAAAAAGTGGATTTTGGGAAAGTAATGAAATTTTAGCATAATGATATTTTTAAATCAGGATTTTCTCAAGCAGATAATGCATTTTTTTATTATTTCTCACTAAAAATTTTTCTTTTTTACTTATACTGTAACAAAATTTGGGGATTTTAGTTAAAAAATAATTACCTTTGGATGGGCTCGAAGTCAAGCACGTTACCAAATTGCACCCCAAAGACATTAAAATGATACATAATTAAATCTTTCAGAATGTCACTTTCAGATTAGCTTTTATTTAAAATTAGCCAGTTCTTTAATTTTCAAAGATTTGTAGTCATACCTTTGTGTGTTTGTGGTTTTGATCGTATATAAACAGGATGCACTGTTTCTAATCTAGATGTAATGATAGACTGTATTTCCGTTGTATGTGAAAAACAAAGATAATGGTTCTTTATACCATTATATAGTATTAGGAAAACAAATTTTCTTAATGGGTCACTATTTTAATTAATTAACAATTAAGACATGAATCACATTTTTTTGTAACACTCACATTTTAATGGGATTTACATTTAAGGTTAATCTTTTACTGCTAAAAATAGGTTAATTCAAAAATAAATAAATTTATAAAATGATTCATTTTGTACATTTGCCTATTTTTTTATTAAATGAACACGCCAATTTCTGTATTAATTAAATATCACGCGATCTTCTTTTCTGACGCGCCACCGTCATCGATTTCAATGTAGTTGGATTTTATTTCATGTCATTATTCTGTTTTCTACTGTTTTGATTAGACGAGCTGTATTTTTTGTCATCGCAAAGTTAAAAGAGTTTTTCCCCTCCTTTTTAAATGAATATGGATGTTATTAATGATGCACAATCGACTATTGTGGAGAATTCGGATAAGATGAGTGAACAGGAGATAAAAAATGTGCCCGTTTCGAATAGTAAAAGTATACCTTCTTCATCAGAACAATTAAAATTGCCTTAAATTTGTGGAAAATGTAAAGCATAATTTTTTGAGAAACATGAGTTTTTAAAACATATGAACATTCATTTAGAAAAAAAAAACTTTATGTGTGACGTATGTGGAATGTTCTTTTTTCGAAAGAGTTATTTACTGGAACATATGATAATTCATCGCATGACATCTACCATGTACCAATGTGAAACATGTAGTAAATCTTTTTCGAAAAAGAGTGTGTTAGTTAGACACACAAAGTTTCATTTAGAAAAAAAAACTTTTGAGCTGTGACAAGTGTAAGAAACATTTGTTTAACAATGTGATTTACGAAAGCATTTGCTAATTCACATTAAAGACGGAAAATTTCATAAATGTGAACAATGTGAAGAAAAGTTTTCGAGAAAGATTGATTAAAAGAATCATCTTAAAATTCATATCATTCCGAAGAAAAGTGAGCTTTCCAAGCAATTCAAATGTGATGATTGTGATCAAGTTTTTTCTGATAAATTCGACTTAGCTGAACACAGAAAAATTCATCCTTCACCCACCCAACTTAAATTGGAACAATGTAATCGATTGATTAAGAAATTAGAAGAATTAATACTTCAATTAAGAACGTTACAAAATGAAGTATTTTCTTCAAATATCGTATTTTCAATGATTTGAAATAGACATATGTTTTCATTATACATATGTAAACATTTTTGTAACTGACGAAAAATAAAATTTTTCTTAACTGAAAAAAAAAAAAACTTGTATGTTTTTATTTTAACAAGATACCTTAATATTTTATTGGTTTCATTACAAATGAATTTAAATTTTTCTTCTAAGTGAATGAAACTCTAATAAATATAGGAAATACAATTTTTTATTTTTTCATATTTTTATTTTAATTTTTACAAACACTTTAGTTTTCTTCATTTAACTCACTCTATTAATTTGAAACCAATGCAAAATTTAAGTTTCTATTTCAATAAAGTTTTAGTAATATCAATGAATTTAATTATCTACTAATTAATTTAATCAACTATCATCATTTTTGGGAGGATGTATAAATTGAAGTATTTAGTAGTTACTAATTTTATTCAATTTCATATGAGTATGAATACATCATAATAAAATCTACTTTAAACAGTCAACTTCTATTACTTTTGTGTAGAGCGACTAGAAAATGAAGTTATTCATATTAATTTCATATGAGTATAATTGGATCATAATAATTGCATCATAATAATACTATTTTTAACATTCAACTTTTGCTTAGAGGAACTATATAATGATGAAATTAAAATTTTTGTTATCTTTCTATAAGTTTAAGTAACACATAATTAATTTTAATTAATTTCAGTATAATTATCATTTGATTATATTTATTCATTCATTATTTTTTTCCGTTTCATATAAGTATAATTATCCATCCACTATTTATTTTAAACAATTTCATGTGAATATATTTTTTTTTTGCAATGAATTTGTGATTCACTCAAAGCGTGTTGCCATTCTCAAGTTTGAAAAATAATTAGCACGTTGAAATTTTCATGATTTTTGGATCAATCGACAATTTGAAAATGTAGTCGGTCTCGAACTTTTAATTAATGTGATCGTTTTTAACTGAAACCGTTACTGATTTGAACTTACATTAATAATCATTTGAAATCAACTCAATCAGTTTACTGCTGACTTTTATCCAGTCTACACCGTCTACTGTTTGCTGATTACTTTTTTTTTAAATGGCTTGCGAATTAAATATGCTGAAAAGATCCCTTAATGAAGTTGAGTGCTTAACAAAGTATCAAAGTTTAGAAACATTTTCGGATACTTGTATAATGGAATTAAGTCTCCCAAGTTTAAAATTTTGTAATTGAAACGAGAACTGTTCAACATTACTCCCAAACAAGGACTTACATGCTGCAGAACCCAAGTTCGCAATGGATTCGACGACTCCAATATAGAATCAAAATGGTTACAACACAATTTCTACTATGAGTTTTTTGGACTCTATTTTTAATGATCTGGATTTTAAAAATTTGGAATCCTACATTTCCCCAAGTACCTCAATTTCACCATCAAAAGAACCAACAGCTGCTGTTTTGAATCCATTACAAGATCCCTTTATGAAAGACATTCCCAAAAGCAAACCTCGCAATTTTAATGTGATTGATATCAAGCTGAGTGTCTGTATTTATTTAATTTTAAAACAACACATCAAACAATTTTTCGTGTATATCGGGGAGTTTAAACGCAATGTGATTACTGATGAAAAAAAATGATGACGAAAAATAGAATTTTTATGGATACATGGTATGAATTTCAATATAAACTTTTTGCTTTTAATTTGAAATATAAATCCTCATCATTTATTGCTAATAATACTGTGTTGGTGATGAATCATAATAATACCACTATGCGAATTAAAATCTTGAAGAATTATTCACTTTTTGACTTAAACGATTGTCAGTTAGAAATTTTGAAAGATAAAACTTATCATTTTAACAAGAAGCTTTTGCAACACATGTATGCAAATTATCTATCTTACTTAATTAAGTAAAAATGTACATTAGGGGATGTAACCAACGAAAATGAATCTGCTTTATTTTCAAAACTCGTTGTTTGTATTGAGAGCAATGTATTGACTATTTTAAACCAAATTTATGAGTGTGTAGGATGTCGTTTAGGACATGAAAGTATGAGCCTTCATACATGTTTCACATTTAATAATCACGAAAAGTTTAATCAGCTAGGGGACATGATATTAATGTTAGGAAATTCGAATATGTTGTTTCTGTGATTTAAAAAAAAGCTGGATGTATTAGTAAAAACTTTTTATGTAACATCAATGTAGAAACTATACGAAATGTATTGTTTAAATAATAAATTTTCTTCTTGTTGTTTGTTAAATGTGTTTGTTTATTCATTTAGTCTACCTTTTAATTATGACAAATTATAATAGAAAAAGGATAATAACAATTACCTAATCAAAATATATATGTATGTTTTTATTTTTGAATTTAAAATTAATTCCAAATTATTAATTTTTTTAATTATGAAAATAAGTGTTTTCTACTTTTGCAATTTAATAAAATTATTTTTAAAAATGTTTACAAGTTAAAAATATTTTTTGAAATAAATTTCAAATCTAGTTGAAATATATTTTTTCAAGTTTTGCAATTTTAGAAAAAAAAATTATTAAAAGTTTTCAGTTCAAGTTAAAAAAAAAAAAAATGTTGAAATTTTTTCAAGTCAAGTAAAAAATAAATTTTAATTTTTACAATTTCAGAAATAGAAAAAAAATTAATTAATTAATTTTTTTAAATTAAACTATTCATTGTAGAAATTTTTTTTTCATGCTTTCCTATTTGCATACTATGTAGTATATGCTATGTTTTATGCAAGAACAATTGTTTATTAGTTCAGAATTATTTGCAAGTTAGAAAAATATACTATGTTTTCATAGTATATATCATGTTTTATGTAAGAACAAATATTTTATTAGTTCAATTATATTTCCAAGTTAGAAAAAAAATTACTACTTTTCAATTAAAAAATAATTAAAATAAGTTTTCTAAAAATTACAAAAATATTTTATCAGTTTTAAAAAATTATAAAAAAAATGTTTAAAGTTTTTATTTTTATTTATTTATTTATTTATTTATTTATTTATTTTTTTTTTTGCGTTTTACAATTTAAGAAAAAAAATATAAAAGTTTTTAAAAATTTTCATTATTAAAATTTTTTTGTTTGTTCAATTCATTGTATAAATTTTTAAACATGCTTACATACTACATATAAATATGTAGTCTGTTCACATTTTTTCATATCACAATTTAATATATTGTATACTATGTAACATAGTATATACTATGTTTCATATAAGACAAAGATTTTTCTAGTTCAAAAGTATTTACAAGTATAAAATAATATTTTATTAGTTTTTCAATTAAAAAAAAAGTTTTGAAAAAAAGTTCTACATTAAAAAAAAACCCAATTAAGTTTAATATATATATATATATATATATATATATATATTAGTTTTACTATTTAAAAAATAATATATATATATGTAGGATTTGAATTTATACATACTTTATTTTCTTCATAACGTGCATGATCAGCAAATTAACTGATGCTCTGGTATTTTTATTATCCATGATTTGAAAACACGAGTAATGAAAATTCACGATCACGAGATCAAGGTTTGGACATATTCAAAATTAGAAAAGAATCAGTCTATAAAATAATATTGTTCATGAAGCATCGGCTTACGAGATGCCAAGAAAGGCACTGTTAGGCCTAATTAACTTATTCGAAAGAAGTATATTATGAGTTTTAAGTGAGAAATGAACTGTATTTAAAAAACGTATCAACGAAGTGGTGTAAAATTGTCTTTATAGAATTGTATTAAAGTGTATGTGTTGTTATTCCAAGGTCTAGTTATTCAAGTCATCTATATATTAACATTTTACATATAATGTTCGTACAAATTTATGTATGTTATTAGTTTTCAGTTGTTTACATGTTGGAAAATATGAGTTATCGATGTTAACATAGTACGTATTTATACAGAAATAATCTAATAATGGGAAGATTGGAGGTTCGAAACCAGGCAATTAGGTAAAGAGATGTGTGAACTTGCAGCAAGGGGATAATATTTAGTAATCTTAGTTCCAATTTTTCCAAGTTTCCATCCAGATCCTCTTTGAAGAAATTCGAATAATGTGTAGTTTGGGGGGTTCGAATCCCGTAAGGAAAATAGTTCTAATATGACAAATCCAACGTATACAGGGCGATTCAATATTAAACTGTATTTAAGCCTTCCCACTGCAGACAGGTCTTCATCATATGCTTTAAAACTAGGTGAGGGTACTAATTTATTTTTCATTATTACAAAGCACAACATTTCTCCTTTTTTTCAAAGATTCTCTAATGTTTTCCCAAAAACAGAATTGTTCATTAATAAAAAAAAAAAAAAAAAAATTAAAATAAATAAATAAATGCAATTTAACAAATTACAACGACCATTTGGAAAATGATTTTTTCAAAGACTAAAATTTAAGACATAAAAAATCGCACGGAGTTGATCCTACATTACGTACGCCATTGATTAAACATTAATAGTGTTATTACACGTAAAAATTGCAAGCGACAGAAATCGCCTGCGACTCGTACGTAAAATCCACCTGAAACTTAGGTATTATCCAAGCATTTCATTGGCTGTTCGGGAAAAGGCTTTTCCATCGTCAGATTTCCTAGAAATCTGACGGCCCATTTTAAATGAAATTTATTTCTTAAACTTTTAAACATCCCACACTATTACTTTTTACACCGCCGTATAGAGAAAAAAATGTACTTTAAAATGCAATTTGTTTGAAAGCTGTATCTCAATTTGTTTCTGAGTTATTAAATTTTTTTTGTAGTTTTTATTACTTTTTTGTCATAGTGGCAACAGATCTCTATTAAAAGTAAAGGGAAATACATATTACTGTACAGACCAATCAGAAGACTAATAAAATGCGGATTAAACCAATAAAAACCTTCAGATATGCTTTTGATTTCCCATCCTGACGAGAACAATAACCGTTTTTCCAAATGGGTAATATATATATATATATATATCAGCATCGTCATTAAAACGTTTCAATTAAGAATACAAAATACATTAAAAAAAATAACCCTCATAATAATACAATTCCATTTAAATCTTGACAAAATTAACCTACTATTTTTGGCAAAGTTCAAAACAAACGAAAAATTATATATGATACAACATATAAAAGTTTTCTCTTTCAAGGAAAAAAAAATCTATTTTCTAGGGGGGGGGGGGGGCAGGAGGCATAGAGCAGCAGCAAGGGGTATGGGTCCGCAGGTTTGTGTTTGAACTCCCGACTGCATGCTACAAGACGCTATTTTCCCTAAACATCCATTTTAAAACTTTAAAAAATTATAAAATATATTTAGACCCTCCTCCTACAACACACTTCCGCTCAAAAAACCACTCTCCTATACTACACCCAACACACTTTTTCAACACCCAATTTTCACATCCTACTCTAACAGAAGAAATCCAATCCACAACCCACCGGTGTGTGTGTGTGTGGGGGGGGGGGGGGGGCGGTAGAACTCTCGTTTTACCACTACTCTTGTATTTAGCCAATACAAAGTTTTGAAAATTTCAACAGTATAATCACCTAAAAAATTATTTATCTCGAATAAAAAAGAGGAAATTTAGGTTAAATTTATGCAGACTAACAAACATAAGCTTCACTTGAAGAAAAATGACTTCAAAATTTCGGAAACGCCGCTTCAGCTATTGAGCGGGTATAATTATAGAAGCCATAACTTCTGTTCTAATGGGAATTTCAAGAAAACAATTATGTCAAAATGTTCAGAAAAGATAGGAGTTTACCATCTAAAAAATTAAAATTTCGAAAATTTTGAAGCTTTAAGAGTTCTGAGAGTCCTTAACGATTCACATCATTTAAACATCCTACTTAAACAGAGTATCATCGTCAGGTATGAAGCTGTCCAGTCTCAAGCAGGCGACTTCATGGTTATGAATGTTTTGAACGGGTAATATACAGGTTAAGAAACCAACTGAAACTAGTGGTTCTGTCATTAGAGGGTTTGGCCATTGTCTCTTAACCCTTAAATGCCTGGTGTTGCTTTTCGGCAACATACCCAATTTAGGCTCTAAAATACTATTAGAATAATATTGAAGCTATAATGCCTAATCTTGCCAATAAAATACATTCTGAAGATATTATTAAATCGATTTTCAACATGTAGATGGCAACACTTGTGCTGTTTAAGAATAAAGATAAATTTATTTTTTCAATTGTGGCTACTTGTTCTTTTTGTTTTGTTTAGAAGCTTGCCAAATACTCTATTTTGACCTGCAGTGAGCAAGTAAAATTTATTTCTTATTATAGCTCCTAAAATTCTTGTGTGTTTAATATTATAGAATTTTATCAAGGAAAATTATTTTTTCAATTAAACACCAGTATTGCCGATTAGTAACAAACTGTTTTTTAGCCGTAAACTATACTTAAAACAAAATATCATTTTTTAAAGTATTTTTCCCATGATTTATTTAAAAAATGAAAGCCGAAAAACATTATTACGGTGATTTTTGAAAAATCAGGCATTTAAGGGTTAAGTGTCATCTGAAGATAGTCACATGAGTTGTTGGGGCTCATAACTTCCAAGCATGTGGCTCTGACACATTTTACTTTTCATGAAAAAAATTCTGAAAAATGATAGGGATTCAAAGGAGTAGAACTTTTTAATTTTTTCTATAATCGTGCTGACTAAACGAGGGCAAAAACAGAATGAAGCCAGCACAAATTACCGAACCTGTTCCTCTTAAGGGTCATATTAACCATTTCAGGTGAAATGAGATGATTGAGATGAGATGGTTGATTAAAGGTGTCTTAATCCTTACCTGAGATGATTAAGAGTATCTTATTTATCCCAAGGAAAACATATACAAAAGCATCCTGATCTCGAGCATCTGTTTCTCTCCATCCTTGCTCGAGTCCATATAAGTTGTTCATTTTTATTACACAGCATTAAGAAAAAACAATAAAAATATACTAAAATCTTCATCTAGTAATAAATCGTAGGCATTTATTACTAACAACTATAGAATGACGAAGATATCGAAATACCAGGGTCCCCTATCTTCATATGGAATTGGGGCAGTTGAAGACTTTATACTATTTAACGAGTATATAAAAGTAGTTATTAATTTTAAATTGATTAAATTTTTTTTTGTTTTAATTGAGAATGACTTCAGAAAGCTTTATATCTAGAAATCGCCATGAGCAACAAACAGTATGAATGACTAACGGATGCTTCCTTCGCGTTGATGTTGACACCGTCATGTTCTGTTATCTATGGCTTGTGAAAAGATAAAGCTTCTGTAACAATATACCTCAGTAACAACCAACCCTAGTCCCCCATAGTTTTTAGCAATTAAAAAATATTAAATCAGATTTGTTGTGAATAAGAAGTAAGATATTCGAAGCGAAATTTATTATATCTCTTGAACTATAGTAGGACCTTTATTTAACGAACCGCAACGGCGCAATTACCCACTCAAATTAAAATTTTAAACGTTTTTTTCTCCATGTTCATATTTTCTTCACTAACATGTTTTAAAAATACTGTTTTTTTTCTTTTGTTTTTTTGTATTTGAGCTAGAGATTTAAACTTTTTTGTACATGTTCTTTATTATATATGTGATAAATCTGCACATGGGATTAGACTTCATCTTTTTTGTTATTGAAAAAGAAATAAAAGTTATATGAATATGTGTTAGATTTCATCATTTTACACAATATATATATGTCGTAGGCTAATTGAGAAATCCGGCTCTTTGCAAACAGCCTAGGCTCTTTGCAAAGAGCCCGGCTAATTGGAGAATCCATCTCCCTTTTTCCAATTAGACTGATATTTTTCAGGCTTATTGCAAAGAGCCTAGAAAGCGTTAGGCTAATTGAAAAATGACCCCTTATTATCCGATCAGGGTGATATTTTTAGCTCACAGGCTATCAAAGACTGAGAGCTTATGTGCCCGCCGATTCTGTATGTACGTGTGTACGTACGTACGTACGTATATACGTAACGCGATAACTCTTGATAGAAATATCCGATTTGCTTCGATTTATTTTTCTAGGTTCATTCTGATAAGGTGCTTTCCTGATTATTTTTTGCGGTTCAGTGGTTAAGGATAAAAGGAGAAAAGGGGGCTAGTCACCCCCCTTAATTTATATAAATGGGTTTTTCATGCAGAAATATTCGATTTTTTCCAAATTTGGTATACCGGTTTATCGTGTTAAGGAGCTTACCTGATTAGATTTGGAAGCTCATTATTAAAGTATAAAAGGGGGAAAGGGGGCTACCCCCCTTAAATTAGATAAATCGGTTTTTCATGATGAATCATTCGATTTGCTCCAAATTTGGTATACCGGTTTATTAAGTTAAGGAGCTGCCTTGATTAGATTTGGAGGTTCATTAGTTACATATAAAGGGAGGAAAGGGAGACTATCCCCCCCCCCCCGTAATTTAGATAAATGGGTTTTTCATGCAGAATTATGTGATTTGCTATAAATTTGGTATACCGGTTAATTATGTTAAGCAGCTTCCCTGATTACATTTGGAAGATCATTAATATGTATAAAGGGGGGAAAGGGGGACAATTGCCTCTCCCCTTAATTTAGATAAATGCGTTTTTCATATAGAAATATTCGATTAGCTCAAATTTGGTATACTGGTTTATTATGTTAAGGAGTGGGTTGATTAGAATTGGAGGTTCATTAGTAAAGTATAAAGGGAGGAAAGGGGGCTAGAACCCCCCCCCCCCTTAATTTAGATAAATGGGTTTTTCATGCAGAGTTATTCGATTTGCTCTAAATTTCGTATACCGGTTTATTATGTTAAGGAGCTTCCCTGATTAGAGTTGGAGGTTCATTAGTTAAGTATAAAAGGAGGAAAGGGGCTAGCCACCCCCCCCCGCCCCCTTAATTTAGATAAATGGGTTTTTCATGCAGAGTTATTCGATTTGCTCCAAATTTCGTTTACCGGTTTATTATGTTAAGGAGCTGCCTTGATTAGATTTGGAGGTTCATTGGTTAAGTATAAAAGGGGGAAAAGGGGGCAATTGCCCCTCCCTTAATTTAGATAAATGTGTTTTCATGCAGAATTATCTAATTTAATTTAATTTTTTTTATAGGTTCATTCTAATAAGGAGCTTTTCTGATTAGATTTGAAAGTTCATTGGTTCAGCATAAAGGGAGAAATGGGGGAGCTAATACCCCCCCCCCTTAATTTAGTGAAATGGTTTTTTCATGCAGAATTATCTGATTTGCTTCAAATTTGGTATGCCAGTTTATTATGTTAAATAGCTTCCCTGATTAGATTTGGAGGTTCTTTGGTTAAGTAGACAGGAAGGCAACGGGGACTAATACCTTCATTTGTTTTTCGAGGGGCATTATTCTTTAAAATAAGAGTATAGTATACAATTAGTGTGAATAGTCTGTGAGCTCAATGTCATCAGTTTAACTGGGCAATTTTCTTTTTATTAGGTTTATTAACGCATAATCCTACTCAAACCCGAAAAATAAATTACAACAGACCGTACCCCGATCCGAGCAAGACAAAATAATTTCAGTCTACATGCAACCCGACCCGAACCTGAGAGTTCCATTTGAAAAAATCCGAAATCCCGAACCAAATCTGATAACCGACAAAAATATTCCAAAGATCCATAACCGGATCCGAACAAGACAAATTAGTTTTCGTGGACACGCAACGCTACCAGAACCTAAAAATTCAATTCGAAGTCAACCTGAAACCCGTCCCGAACCAAATCTTAACCGACAAAAATATTCCAAAGAACTATAACCCGATGCAAGCGAGACAAAATAATCTCCGTCCACCGGCAACCCGATCCGAAACTGAAAATTCTAATTGAACTCAATCCGAAACCTGGTTCTGGTCGGTTTTCGGGTTGACTTCAAATGGAACCTTCAAGTTCGGATCCGGTTGAAAAAAAATTAAACTAAATCAGATAATTCTGCATGAAAACCCATTTATCTAAATTAAGGGGAGGGGCAGTTGCCCCCCTTTCCCCCCTTTTATACTTAACCAAAGAACCTCCAAATCAAATGAAGGAAGCCATATCGTAATAAACTGGTATATCAAATTTGAAGCAAATCGAATAATTCTGTATGAAAAACCCATTTATCTAAATTAAGGGGACACTAGCCCCTGTCCCTCCTTTATACTTAACCAATAAATATCCAAATCTAATCAAGGCAGCTCCTTAACATAACAAACCAGTATACGAAATTTGGAGAATATCGAATAACTCTGCATGAAAAACCCATTTATCTAAATTAAGGGGGGGGTCTACCCCCCCCCTTTCCTCCCTTTATACTTAACTAATGAACCTCCAAATCTAATCAGGGATGCTCCTTAACATAATAAACCGGTACACGAAATTTGGAGCAGATCGAATAACTCTGCATGAAAAACCCATTTATCCATATTAAGGGGGGGGGGTCTAGCCCCCCTTTCCTCCCTTTATACTTAACTAATGAGCCTCCAAATCTAATCAGGGAAGCTCCTTAACATAATAAACCGGTATACGAAATTTGGAGCAAATCGAATAACTCTGCATGAAAAACCCATTTATCTAAATTAAGGTGGGGGCTAGCCCCCCCCCTTTCCTCCCTTTATAATTAAATAATGAACCTCCTAATCTAATCAAGCCATCTCCTTAACATAATAAACCAGTATACCAAATTTGAGCTAATCGAATAATTCTACATGAAAAACGCATTTATCTAAATTAAGGGGGGAGGCAATTGCCCCCCTTTCCCCCCTTTATACATAATAGCGATCTTCCAAATGTAATCAGGGAAGCTGCTTAACATAATTAACCGATATACCAAATTTATTGCAAATCGCATATTTCTGCATGAAAAAACCATTTATCTAAATTACGAGGGGGGGATAGCCCCCCCCCTTTCCTCCCTTTATATGTAACTAATGAACCTCCAAATCTAATCAAGGCAGCTCCTTAACTTAATAAACCGGTATACCAAATTTGGAGCAAATCGAATAATTCATCATAAAAAACCGATTTATCTAAATTAAGGGGGGTAGCCCCCCTTTCCCCGCTTTATACTTAAATAATGAGCTTCCAAATCTAATCAGGGAAGCTCCTTAACACAATAAACCGGTATACCGAATTTGGAGGAAATCGAATATTTCTGCATCAAAAACCCATTTATATAAATTAAGGGGGGAAACTAGCCCCCTTTCCCCCCTTTATCCTTAACCAATGAACCTCAAAACCTAATTAGGGAAGCACCTTATCAGAATGAACCTAGAAAAAAAATTTGAAGCAAATCGGATATTTCTATCAAGAGTTATCGTGTTACGTACATACGTACGTACGTACGAACACACGTACATACAGAATCGGCGGGCACATAAGCTCTCAGGCTTTGATAGCCTGTGAGCTAAAAATATCACCCTGATTGGATAATAAGTGGTCATTTTTCAATTAGCCTAACGCTTTCTAGGCTCTTTGCAATAAGCCTGGAAAATATCAGGCTAATTGGAAAAAGGGAGATGGATTCTCTAATTAGCCCGGCTCTTTGCAAAGAGCCTAGGCTGTTTGCAAAGAGCCGGATTTCTCAATTAGCCTACGACATATATATCAGCAAAAAAATTATATTAAATGTAATATTAGATGTATCTAAAAATCGATGCGCAATCTTGTGTAATGCACATTTGAAACTCTTAAAAAAATGATAAATAATAAATTGGACAAAAATATGAATATTTGAAAAAAGTGGTAGGGATTTTAAAAAATTCAAAATTTAAAACTTTTAATTAGATATAGGGCGATTCCGTGCAGAGTGTCACACACCTAACGCAGGCTTTAATTTGCATTTATTCAATTATTTATTAAATTTTAATGTTAATTCTGATTTTAAGTGGTATGGTAAATAAGTTGTTACCAAAATGTGCTTTTTTCTGAAGTAGGAAAAAAGCACATTTTGAGTAATGAAATTAAATGACATACTTATGTGAGTTTTATTGCCACACATTTAAATTTAAAAATATGGTAATAACTTATTTACCATACCACTTAAAATCAGAATTAACGTTAAAATTTAATAAATAATTGAATAAATGCAAATTAAAGCTTGCGTTACGTGTGTGACACTCTCCACGGAATCGCCCATTTTAATCCTCCACTACCTCAACTAATATGTCTACTGATAGGTTGAATAACGAAGTTTTGTTCGGATATAAGTTTATTGAGACAGTGGATCCATTGTGGTGGAACTAACAGATTTTGCAGAGTGTGCACAGCATGCCTGATATACGGTGCCACAGGCAGCGGGGACATATGGCGGATGTTCTTACAAAACATATTGCCCGTTGATTTATGAGTGGTAGTTACCAGTATTTCCTAATAGTAATTTTAGCAAATTTCTTAAATTTTTATTCAAGTCCCACATCCCCTCGAGCAGTATATCTGCGGAAAGATTCAGTAACACAGTTATGTTCGGATATAGGTTTATTTAGAATAGAGCGTACCCCTGGCGGTGGTGGTAGAAATTAGCACAAGTAGATTTTGCAGAGCGGGCACAGCACGACTGCTATACAGTGCCACAGGCAGCGGTGATACGTGTTGGATGTTTGAATAGTACTTTCTACAAATTTCTTAAATTCTTATTTGAGTTTTCCACCTCCCTACCTCGACTTAAATATCTACAGATAGGTTGTATAACGGAATTTCGTTCAGATATAGATTTGTTTAGTATAGAGTGTGTCCCTGGTTGTGGGATGTGGAACTAACAGATTTTCTGGCAATAATCAGTTTGAAAATCAAAAAATTTCTCTCAGGATTTTGATGTGAAAAAAAAAATAGTTACGCATAAGTCAGAGATTTTTGCAGTTAATTATCAATATTTTATCTTGAAAATTAGGCAGTCGTTGGAAGCATCTCCCCCCTCCCGCTTCGTTCTCCACTTTAGTTATTTCGAGCCCTTTTACCGTTAAATATCAGTTTTTTTCCCTTTTTTTTCACAAAGTCAGCAGGCATATATTTCAGACAAAATCGAGTTAAGGATATAAAATCATACAATTAAAACCATCTGAATGCATATGATGGATAATAAATTGTTATTCTTTATAAAGCCCATTTATGATGGTTTTAATAGAGAGTCATTTAATTTATTAGATTCCATGAATGTATTTAGTTTTTTCTTTATATTTTAGGTTTATAAGGGCTTATATATTGTTACTAATAAAGTGACTCGAAGAAGCAGTTGTTCATCATATGATTGATTATGTTGATCCTCTGAGCCGTTTTACTGTTGTGGATTTTCAGAACCAGGCTCTACCTATTGTATCCTTTTAATGATGATATTATATTCTTCTTAAAATATATATTGTTCACTTTTTAACAAGTCTTTTATTACCATTAATATTTATTTACAAATTATATTAACATTAATTTTTTTTGGAAAAAAAAATAGATTTTGCTTATGCGTGTCGTGGCACAAAATATGTTTTTAAAATAAAAATTAAAAAGTATTTATCTGACGCAGTGTTTCCCAAACTATGTAAATTTTCATATACTGGCATGCAAATTTTACACAGAGAATTATTATGCAACTGAAAACATGATTTAGAGATTGGTGCCACCTGAAAAATATGGCAATAGGTATATGCCAATAAGTCATAAATACTAAGTAATTATAGATTTCACATAAAAAAAATCCTTAAAAATTCTTCATAAAATATTTTACACAGCTTTTACAATGTTTGTCATCTAATTTTTTTTATACAATTTTTCTTATTTGTTGAATGGATCTTGTCTAAAATATAAATATGGTGTTACTTTTATTTGAATATCCATAAAAGAAGATAATCAGAGTATTAATTTAGAGATATAATAATGCCATTTTAAATATTAGCATTACCGTTATTAAAGATAGTATGCCAAAATTATGAATTCTGACTTTATATGCCAGTCGAAAAGTTTAGGAATCCTTGCTCTAAGGCAATTCTTTTAAATATTAGTTTCTTTATTTGTTTTTAACTTTTTTCAAAAGTGTGAGTAATATTATTAATTAGGAATTGAACTCAATTTTTAGAAATTTTAAAGGAAATTGTCTGGCAAATTTTGTAGATTCACTTGATATTTTAACTGTGTGTTTTGTCAGGATTTTGTTCTTCATCTCCATCTCATAATATTATCTCATTATTATTTAATTTTATGTTTATTTATAATTGCTAACTAATACTTCAGGTTTTCTATTTTAATTTAATTAAATTTTTTACCATGTGATGACAATTTATGTAGATTCACTTGATATTTTAACTGTGTGTTTTGTTAGGATTTTGTTCTTCATCTCCATCTTATAATATTATCTCATTATTATTTAATTTTATGTTTATTTATAATTACTAACTAATACTTCAGGTTTTCTGTTTCAATTTAATTAAATTTTTTACCATGTGATGACAATTTAATGCTGATCCTAGTCAAAGTCTGAGAAATCGCACAAATCTTATTTATATGTTTGAAAAAAAATTCCAACAATAAATAAATAAAATCAATCTCATTTGAAAATTTGTTGACCAAGCACTGATGCTGTTGAAAGAAAATTTTCAATTTTTCTTTTATTCATTCTGATATCAGAAACAAATTTTCTGTGGAAACTTCCGCAAAACTTTTATTTTCCTTATGCAATGGTAAAAAAAAAGATGATGCATTTGTATAATATAATGTCCAGTAGCAGTATAAAAGTAATAAACGTCAAATTGTTAAAAATAACCCAATTTAATTTGAATTAATCACACAAATACTATGGGATTCGTGACTAGTTTGCATTGGGTGGATCTCTCAATACGCCTCCTGTATCTTTAAAGGTTAAATAAAAACCTATCTGGAAATACTCGGCACGGAACAAGGCGGCGTTGGAACTTGAGACCGCTTTTCGAAGCGCGCTCAGCACAATGGCAAAAGTTCAAAGTTTGAACAAGGGTTTTGAGTTAGATACAATGTAAAAAGAAATTATTATTACTAAGCTGAATTTAGTTTCATGAAATGTCACATGAAGTTTAAAAATGCACTACTTCTGTTGCCAGTACCGAATTAAGTTCATCATAAATAGTTTAAGATAAGATTAAAAAAAGAGGTATACAGAATAGCAATATTTGATATTATTTAGGCTTCATATCTCTTTGAACTTTTCTGGTATATCCATTCATACTTTGCTAGTATATACAGCTATACCCAACCCTACGTTATGTATAGCGTTTTACAAAGTCTTATTATTCTTTTAGCAACGATTTTTTTAATAATACAGTTAATAATTCACATATTTATTGTATGGAGTCTTTAGAGCGCGAGTAATACTCACACTTGACCGCTTATTTTACTGATAGATATAGTTTAAAAGATGAAATCTAACTCTTCATATACTTTTATTTAAAAAAAAAATTACGAAAAAGCTGAAGGCTAATCCTATACGAAAGAAAATCCCATGCATTAACACTTCTGAATGAAATATTTTTACGTTACGGGTTACCTAGAAGATTAATTAGTGATAATGGACCACAATTTGTGAGTGATGCCATGCAACAGTTATGTCATTTAATAGTCATTAAGAAAAGCCTAATATCCGTTAGTAGAAGGAAAAAGCCGGTTCTATGCCAGCAGGAGCCAAGAGCCGGGTGGAGGGTGGAGGGCGTGGCCAAAGATGATTGACTGGTGGGCGGAGTCGAGTGATTGACAGGTGAGGGGAGATAAGAAAGTGATGGACAGGTGGGCGGAGTCGAGACAGACAGGCGCCCACACGGCATGCTATATTAGAGGGGTTAAAACAAAGAAGCGATAATGAAAAGTGTACGGTAAGAGAGGGGTTAGAACAAAGGATAATGAATGAAAGTCTACTGTTAGAGAGGAATTAAACAAAGGATAATGTTCATGAATCAATGAAAGTGTACTGTAAGAGAGGGATTAAACAAAGGATAATGAATGGAAGTCTACTGTAAGAAGAGTGTTAATGAAGGAAAGTCTGTTGTAAGAGGAAGGTAGAACAAAGGAATGATTAGGAATGATTAGAAAAGATCGCATGCAATTAAAAAATACTTACCACGGAGCAGCGCAGAGACACGTCCTACCTATATGACATCCACCGGGCTAATGAACGAAGAAGCGTGCAACAACCGGCTTCATCAAGATAAGGAGCTTGCTTCTGATTGGACGAGAGACGAACCTAGGGGGCAGCACCATCGCTTTCACCCGAGGGCATGAACACGAGCGCCCTCTCTCGAGAGGATGATTCACTTACCTGCGATGTCGTCATCCTATTTGAGCTGACTTAAAGAAGTGAATACATTTTTATGAGTTTAACGAAATAAGTTTTTGTCATTTGCTAATTTTCGAATCATTATTTTTTTATTTATGCCTTGCAAATAAAGCTTTAATAATTAATTCATTTTTAATTAGTCATTGCTAATAAAACTTTTGTTTAATAAGTTAATTTTGTTAATACATTAATTTCCGAAACATGTTTTTAGTTTTAGTCATTGCAAATAAAACCTTTTTTATTTAATAAGTTAATTTTTGTTAATACATTAATTTCTGAAACAATTTTACTAATCAAAAGAACGCAAATTAGTTAATTTTTTATTCAGTCATTTGCTAATTTTCGAAACAAGTTTTTAGTTTTAGTCATTTGCTAATAAATTAGTTAATATTTCAGTGACTGACGAAGTAAAGTTTAATTTTCTAGAAAAAGTGGTGTGAATTGGATATATTTTTTTAAACATGTTAGTTGTTTTAGATTTTTTTTTTTTTTTTTGAATTAGAAAAACACTTATTTACTTACTTTTATCAACTAGTATAGTTAAAGATTCGATTTTTTTTTTTTTTTTTTTTTTTTTTTTTTTTTTTTTTTTTTTTTTTAAGATCAACAGAAGTCATAGATTTCAAGTATTACAGTTCAAAGTTCGATATCACAAACAAAATAAATATGAAACTTAGGGCGAACAACACTTTATAAAAATAATCAGAAAAATGACATAACTATTTTCTAGAACCTTTAATATTTCTTTTAAGAAAGACAATGTTCTGTTATACCCTTAAACTGCAGCACATTCCCCTTCAAGAAAAAAAATAGATTGTATCAGTCCATCCTCGGAATTTTTTTTTTCCTGCACAGGTGAAATACTAAATCATTATAAGATCTCGGAGAGAACACATTTTTGCAACCCGTTGTTTATTATATGAATATCCTTTTTTTATTTTACTTTTTAACTACTTATTTTGAGATATATATTTTATTTAAAAGAATGCAAGTTAGTTTTAGTCTTTTAACTAAGACTTTTTCAGTGACTAACGAAGTAAAGTTTTGTTTTTTTAGAAAAAGTGGTATGAACTGAATATTTTTTATTAGTTACTAATGAAAGAATATGTGTATATATCCAAGTTAACAGAAATTTTAGGTGAAAGCTTTTGAATTTTCTTAAGTGTTTTATCTAAAAGAATGCGAATCAGTTGTAATCGCTTTCTCTAAAGAGCCCTACGAGACAAGTGTTATATATGTATATATAGTGAAAGCTTATTCTAACTGTAAATACATGCAGTTGCGCATCAACGATGTTTCTTACCGGTATTGTATCAATTAGTATTTTACTGAAAACAACTTTTAACTAATCAATGATTGTCAACGCAAAGTTTTATTTTATTTTTTAGAAAAATAGTTTGAACTTTATTTATTTTACTAGTTACTAATGAAGGAATATATTTTCTTAAGAAGATTAAACTTAACCACTAGTTTAGAGAAATAATTTGAAATGAGCGAGCTACTGAACTCTTTTCAAATAGAACGAACAAGTTCTTTTGTTAGTTCAAATCTTATACCAAAAAAGGATAATGATAATATATTTTAACAAATACAAATGAAGACAATTAGATAAATGTTTTCTAACTAGTAAAAATAACTATTTTTTTAAAAACAAAACTTTTAATCTTTAATTTTAGTAACATATGTTTTAAACAAAATTTCTCAACATCTGTAAACAAAAAAAACTTACTTCTTCAAAATGGATAATCCTTATTTAAAGTCCTGATCTTGAAGACACACTAGCAAAAAAAAAATTAGAAGATAACAGTCGCAAATGATTTCCGAATGAATTTTTTCCAGTATTGTGTTATCATTTTGTTTTAGATGACATCATTTAAAGACCCTCTGATTTGCTGAAACTAACATTGCTTTGAACGAATGAAAGCTTGGAAAATGACGTATATTTTTTTCTGTTTACCTTATATGTAAGTTTGAAATAAGTAACATTCTAGGAAATGCCGATTGCATTCACATTATCGAACCACCAGATCTCCACCTGCATGCATGTTTCCTTTGCAAGGCAATCTTTTCATATAGGGGACCTTTATCTCCCGGTTGCAGACAGATAACAAGCATGCAACATTTCTTAGGCTAACGAAATATTAGTACAATTTTTAAGAAAGGTATTTCCTATTATTGACCGAAACGACAGGTGTTTTTGATTTAAGAAAGTTTGTTAATTCACTGTTTCAAATGAAGATCAGAAAAAAGAAACCCACATTTATTTTTCTTTTAAGTTTTTAAAGAGATCTGTTTTTTTTCTTTTGAATTTGTATTTAAAGGTTTTTTTTTTTTTTTTTTTTTTTTTTTTGCTGAATCTGAAATCAACTTTTAACTAAAATATTGTAATGATTGACGAAGTAAAATTTTATTTTCTAGAAAAGTGGTATAAACTTAATATTTTTTTATTAATTACTAACGAAGGAATATATTTTGTCTAGGTAATATAAAATTTAGGTTAAAGCTGTGAATTTTCTTAAGAAGATTAAACTTATCTACTCGTTTTGGAGAAAGTATTTGTAATGCACGAGGTACTGTATTCTTTTCAATTAGAATGAACAAGATCTTACGATAGTTTGAATATTAAACCAAAAAAGATTAATAGTAATTTAGTTTAACAAATACCAATGAAGACAACTATATGAAACATAAACTCAGTTTACAAATAAGTTTTAATGTCAGAACTAATTGGACACTTTGTTTTCCTAATCGTAGATGTTAAAAAAACTTTCTTAGGAAAGTTTTTTTACTTTGATTCGAACTGAAGATAAAATACTTTACTAATTTAGGATATTTTTTACATATCTCGTTTCAAAATTATATTTAACTAAAAAATAATTTATGTTGCATTGTTTTATCAATTTTTCTAATCAAAGAACGTGTATTAGTTTCAACTGATAATAAAGGGTTTATTACCTATTAGCAAAAGATAAATTAGTAGTCACACTTACATTTAAGTTATTGAAAACATATGATGAACATCTCTGCTGTTGAAAGGATGAAAACTAACATACATACATAGGAATCGACTGATTTATGTTGCACTGGTTGTGATGTATATAATAGATGTGATTATATATTGAAAATGATATATACGATGGTTGTGATGTATCCAAAGTAGATGTCTTTAAACTAAATTATCAAACATATGAGTGAGGATTGCTACGTGACAAAAATCGCCTTTAACAGTGAATTTTGAGTCAGTTTTAATTTAGAAAAAAGTAAATGGTTAACTTTAATGACATATTTTTAGTTTTGTTGTTAGAAATAATATGTTAAACAAATCACACTGTTTGAAAATATATTTTTTCGAGTTTATTTTCAACAATTGTTTTTAAATGAAATCACATATAAAACTAACCAAAGCTAAACTTGTGAAACATAAGTTGAATATCGAGAATGACAGAACATGTTTTGAATTAAGTAATGTAGAATGTGCAAACTTTTGAATTCATTCATTCACAGTAACAGAAAGTGTGAAATTTTAAGTTCAGTTTAATAAAGCAAATAATTAAATTGAAAGATACATTTAAAAAGGATTGTTAAAAGTTTGTTAAAACTTTTTTGTTTTAAGAAATACTAGACAAACATTACACTTAAAAGACAAAATAATTATACATACCTTTTGTTGATTGAAGCAAGCAGACTCATTGAAAATAGCAAGAAGCTGAAAAGTCGACGGTAACTATAGTTAATTTTATGCCGTAAAAGGTACGATAAAGTACCGCAGAGCACTAAGCTAAATGTCCGGTAAACGGGAGCTAAGGAACATACGACCTTCATCGACGAAATCCAAGACACGACTGATGCTCGCGGGGTCTACATCTGCTGATGAAGGTCGCTGATAAGAGATCACGTGACCGCTATCAACCAATCAGAATCGAGCTTGCAGGTGTGACGTCACCGACAGCAACGCCATCTACATCACGTGAGTCATCCAGTTCAAGACGAAGATGACGACATCTTTTGCAATACCTGTAGACAACCTGACGCCAGTTGATTGACAGGAGGCGTGGTGGAATGTCAGGAATGCAGACAGAGAGGCGCCTACCTTCTGCATCATAGTATTTTAGGAAAAATATATATTACGTTGATGTAAAAGACATTATTTTTTTAAACTAACTGTTAATATTTTTGAAATAACATACTTTTCTCATACAAGCGAAAAAAGAATGTTTCAGAACATGTCTCTGATCATGATTAAACATAACTTTAAGCATAGTTAACCATCTCAGAGTATGATTAAACAAATTCGAACATAACTTTGGGCATGTTTAAACAATCCGAACTATATTTGAACATATCCGAACATGTTCATTCATAACTTTGACAGTTTTTAATCTTTCAGAATTTGAAAAAACATATTTAAAACTATTTTATTTTAAAAACTTTTGTAAAAATTTTAATTTATAATTTCTTTTTAAGGTTTTAACTTTTTTTTTGTTAAAACTTTTTTAACGTTTTTTTGTTAAAACTTTTTTTACCTTTTTTTTGGTTAAAACTTTTTTTAACTTTTTTTTGTTAAAACTTTTTTTTAACTTTTTAACTTTTTGTTGTTAAACATTTTTTTTTAATTTTATTAAAACTTTTTCTTTTACTTTTGTTAAAAAAAAATTTTTTACAAACTTTTTTTTAAATTTTGTTAAAACTTTTCTTTTACTTTTGTTAAACCTTTTTTTGTAAAACTTTTTTTATAAAACTTTTTTTATAAAACTTTTTTTCTTAAAACTTTTTTTACTTTTGTTAAAATTTTTTTGTTAAAACTTTTTTTACATTTGTTAAAACTTTTTTTGTAAAACTTTTTTTACTTTGTTAAAAAAATTTCTGTTAAACCTTTTTTTTTACAAACTTTTTTTAAAATTTTGTTAAAACTTTTTTTTACTTTTGTAAAACTTTTTTGTTAAAACTTTTTTAAATTTTGTTAAAACTTTTTATCATCTTTGTAAACTTTCTATAATTTTTAAAACTAATAAATTTTATACATACATATGTGTATATATATACATATATATAAATATACATATACATATATATATATATATATATACATGTACATATATGCATATACATATACATACATATGTATGTTATACATATACATATATATATATATATATATATATATACATACATCATATATACATATATATATATCTATATATGTATTTTACACAAGAACCCATACATAAACATTTAACTTTCATATATTTAGAGACACGTAGACGTGGATGTATGCTTTTACTTAAACATTTATATAGATAGATACTACCCTTAAATTTACGTTTATGCAAAAAAGATTATTTTTCTTAAACTGTTAATATTTTTGAAATAACATACTTTTCTCATGCAAGTGAAAGGAATGTTTCAGAACATGTCTCTGGCCATGGTTAAACATAACTTTAAGCATAGTTAACCATCTCAAAATATGATTAAACATGTTCGAACATGACTTTGAACACGGTTAAACATATATCCTGACAATATTTGAACCTACCCAAACATGGTTAAACATGTTTGAACAAACTTTGAGCATATCCGAACATTGTTAAATATATCCCAACTAACTTTGTGCATGATTAAATATACTCGAACTATCTTTGAGCATATCCGAACATGGTTAAACATGTTCGAACATAACTTTGGTCATGGTTAAACATATCCTGAAGAAAGTGCGAGCTACCGAACAAAATTCATTAAGATAGACAAACTCATGAATTTGATAATCACAAGCCAGTTCCAACTTTTAAAAAGCAACTGATTAACTAAATTTGGAAGAATTGTTATTAGTTTTTTTAAAACACTTTGTTAGAAACTGACGAATGAGTTTAACAAATTTTTGGAAATAATAGAGTATGATAATACTCTTAGAGTATAATATATACTACTTAGATTATAATAATACATTTGATGTCAGAACATGTTTTGAATGAAATCGTGAATTCATAGTATGCAGAAAACGCGAACTTTGAAATTTATAGTTTGGTTAAATGAAGAAAAATAAAGCAAATTACTAAATTAAAAGACACATTTTGAAAGGATCGTTATAAGTTTGTTAAAACTGTTGTTGTATTAAACACTATATTAGACAAAAAAATTTACATACCTTTTGGAAAGAAGTTTCCCTAAGCTTTTGATGATTCGAACAAGCAGACTCATTGAAAAGTAGCAAGAAGCTTAAAATTCGACGGCAGTTTTACTCAATCTTATGCCGTAAAAGGTTCGATAAGGTACCGCATAGCACTAAGCCAAATGTACGGTAAACGGGAGCTGTGAAACATGCGACCTACCTCCACCAGATCCAAGCCTCGACTGACGTGCGCGGGGTCTAACACCTGTAGATGAAGGTCACTGATTAGAGATCAAGGTCACTGATAACAGATCACGTGACCGCTAACAACCAATCAGAAGCAAGCTTTCAGGTATGACGACATCCTGTGGCAATACCAGTAGACGAAGCGACGCTCTCCGCCTACAAGAAACGATCATGTCGAAGCATGTACCGTCTTTCTGGCGCCAGTTGATTGACAGGTGGGCGGGGAATGCAAGGAATGCAGACATAATGGCGCCCTCCTCCACCGCCTACTCCTTACACATGTCAGGTGATCTTCACATCCAATCACATACAAGTATTAGATGGTAGAGGGCGCTCGTGTTGTCTTCAAGTACGACGTCATCACTTGTTTTGTGCTTTGTCATCAACCATTTCCCCTTCAGTTGATGTCCTGGGCAGATGCTTCACAGTAAGTAACACCATTTAAATTTTAAGTTTTTTTGTTAGTAATATTTTTATGTATAAAAAATAACAAAAAAAGTAATTTTGTTTAAAATAACAAGTGTCTTTCATCACTTTTTCGAATATCAATTTTAACTTTATCGAATAACACACTACTTAAATTATCACAATTAGAAATATCCACTTAACAAGTTGTTGAACAAGTTTATTGTTCCGACGAATTTAGTCATGTTTTAGCATGATCTAAGCATGATTAGTCATGCTTAGATAATCTTTTTCTGTTTAAAAATAAATTAGATTTAAAAATCTATTTAAGTAAAATATTTATCGGAAAAAAAATTTTACTTAGATTTTTAAATCTAAGGAAAATTTTATTACTTTCAAAACTTAAATAGATTTTTAAATCTAATTTATTTTTAAACAGAAAAAGATTATCTAAGCATGACTAATCATGCTTAGATCATGCTAAAACATGACTAAATTCGTCGGAACAATAAACTTGTTCAACAACTTGTTAAGTGGATATTTCTAATTGTGATAATTTAAGTAGTGTGTTATTCGATAAAGTTAAACTTGATATTCGAAAAAGTGATGAAAGACACTTGTTATTTTAAAAAAAATGTCTTTTTTTGTTATTTTTTATACATAAAAATATTACTAACAAAAAAACTTAAAATTTAAATGGTGTTACTTACTGTGAAGCATCTGCCCAGGACATCAACTGAAGGGGAAATGGTTGATGACAAAGCACAAAACAAGTGATGACGTCGTACTTGAAGACAACACGAGCGCCCTCTACCATCTAATACTTGTATGTGATTGGATGTGAAGATCACCTGACATGTGAAAGGAGTAGGCGGTGGAGGAGGGCGCCATTATGTCTGCATTCCTTGCATTCCCCCGCCCACCTGTCAATCAACTGGCGCCAGAAAGACGGTACATCGACATGATCGTTTCTTGCAGGCGGAGGGCGTCACTTCGTCTGCTGGTATTGCCACAGGATGTCGTCATACCTGAAAGCTTGCTTCTGATTGGTTGTTAGCGGTCACGTGATCTGTTATCAGTGACCTTGATCTCTAATCAGTGACCTTCATCTACGGGTGTTAGACACCGCGCACGTCAGTCGAGGCTTGGATCTGGTGGAGGAAGGTCGCATGTTTCACAGCTCCCGTTTACCGTACATTTGGCTTAGTGCTATGCGGTACCTTATCGAACCTTTTACGGCATAAGATTGAGTAAAACTGTCGTCGAATTTTAAGCTTCTTGCTACTTTTCAACGAGTCTGCTTGTTCGAATCATCAAAAGCTTAGGTAAACTTCTTTCCAAAAGGTATGTAAATTTTTTTGTCTAATATAGTGTTTAATACAACAACAGTTTTAACAAACTTATAACGATCCTTTCAAAATGTGTCTTTCAATTTAGTAATTTGCTTTATTTTTCTTCATTTAACCTAACTATAAATTTCAAAGTTCGCGTTTTCTGCATACTATGAATTCACGATTTCATTCAAAACATGTTCTGATATCAAATGTATTATTATACTCTAAGTAATATATATTATACTCTAAGAGTATTATCATACTCTATTATTTCCAAAAATTTGTTAAACACATTCGTCAGTTTCTAACAAAGTGTTTTAAAAAAACTAATAACAATTCTTCCAAATTTAGTTAATCAGTTGCTTTTTAAAAGTTGGAACTGGCTTGTGATTATCAAATTCATGAGTTTGTCTTTCTTAATGAATTTTGTTCGGTAGCTCGCACTTTCTTCAGGATATGTTTAACCATCACCAAAGTTATGTTCGAACATGTTTAACCATGTTCGGATATGCTCAAATATAGTTCGAGTATATTTAATCATGCTCAAAGTTAGTTGGGATATATTTAACAATGTTCGGATATGCTCAAAGTTTGTTCAAACATGTTTAACCATGTTTGGGTAGGTTCAAATATTGTCAGGATATATGTTTAACCGTGTTCAAAGTCATGTTCGAACATGTTTAATCATATTTTGAGATGGTTAACTATGCTTAAAGTTATGTTTAACCATGGCCAGAGACATGTTCTGAAACATTCCTTTCACTTGCATGAGAAAAGTATGTTATTTCAAAAATATTAACAGTTTTAGAAAAATAATGTTTTTTGGATGAACGTAAATTTAAGGGTAGTATCTATCTATATAAATGTTTAAGTAAAAGCACACTTCCACGTCTACGTGTCTCTAAATATATGAAAGTTAAATGTTTATGTATGGGTTCTTGTGTAAAATACATATATAGATAGATATATATGTATATATGTATATATGATGTATGTATATATATATATATATATATATATATATATATATGTATGTATATGTATATGCATATATGTACATGTATATATATATATATATATATATATATATATATATATATATATATATATATATATATGTATATTTATATATATGTATATATATACACATATGTATGTATAAAATTTATTAGTTTTAAAAATTATAGAAAGTCTACAAAGATGATAAAAAGTTTTAACAAAATTTAAAAAAGTTTTAACAAAAAAGTTTTACAAAAGTAAAAAAAAGTTTTAACAAAATTTTAAAAAAAGTTTGTAAAAAAAAAGGTTTAACAGAAATTTTTTTAACAAAGTAAAAAAAGTTTTACAAAAAAAGTTTTAACAAATGTAAAAAAAGTTTTAACAAAAAAAATTTTAACAAAAGTAAAAAAAAGTTTTAAGAAAAAAAGTTTTAAGAAAAAAAGTTTTATAAAAAAAAGTTTTATAAAAAAGTTTTACAAAAAAAGTTTTAACAAAAGTAAAAGAAAAGTTTTAACAAAATTTAAAAAAAAGTTTGTAAAATTTTTTTTAACAAAAGTAAAAAAAAAGAGTTTTAACAAAATTTAAAAAAAATGTTTAACAACAAAAAGTTAAAAAGTTAAAAAAAGTTTTAACAAAAAAAGTTAAAAAAAGTTTTAACCAAAAAAAAAGTTAAAAAAAGTTTTAACAAAAAAGTTAAAAAGTTAAAAAAAGTTTTAACAAAAAAAAAAAAACGTTAAAAATGTTTTAACAAAAAAAAAGTTAAAACCTTAAAAAGAAATTATAAATTAAAATTTTTACAAAAGTTTTTAAAATAAAATAGTTTTAAATATGTTTTTTCAAATTCTGAAAGATTAAAAACTGTCAAAGTTATGAATGAACATGTTCGGATATGTTCAAATATAGTTCGGATTGTTTAAACATGCCCAAAGTTATGTTCGAATTTGTTTAATCATACTCTGAGATGGTTAACTATGCTTAAAGTTATGTTTAATCATGATCAGAGACATGTTCTGAAACATTCTTTTTTCGCTTGTATGAGAAAAGTATGTTATTTCAAAAATATTAACAGTTAGTTTAAAAAAATAATGTCTTTTACATCAACGTAATATATATTTTTCCTAAAATACTATGATGCAGAAGGTAGACGCCACTCTGTCTGCATTCCTGACATTCCACCACGCCTCCTGTCAATCAACTGGCGTCAGGTTGTCTACAGGTATTGCAAAAGATGTCGTCATCTTCGTCTTGAACTGGATGACTCACGTGATGTAGATGGCGTTGCTGTCGGTGACGTCACACCTGCAAGCTCGATTCTGATTGGTTGATAGCGGTCACGTGATCTCTTATCAGCGACCTTCATCAGCAGATGTAGACCCCGCGCACATCAGTCGTGTCTTGGATTTCATCGATGAAGGTCGTATGTTCCTTAGCTCCCGTTTACCGGACATTTAGCTTAGTGCTCTGCGGTACTTTATCGTACCTTTTACGGCATAAAATTAACTATAGTTACCGTCGACTTTTCAGCTTCTTGCTATTTTCAATGAGTCTGCTTGCTTCAATCAACAAAAGGTATGTATAATTATTTTGTCTTTTAAGTGTAATGTTTGTCTAGTATTTCTTAAAACAAAAAAGTTTTAACAAACTTTTAACAATCCTTTTTAAATGTATCTTTCAATTTAATTATTTGCTTTATTAAACTGAACTTAAAATTTCACACTTTCTGTTACTGTGAATGAATGAATTCAAAAGTTTGCACATTCTACATTACTTAATTCAAAACATGTTCTGTTATTCTCGATATTCAACTTATGTTTCACAAGTTTAGCTTTCCCTAGTTTTATATGTGATTTCATTTAAAAAACAATTGTTGAAAATAAACTCGAAAAAATATATTTTCAAACAGTGTGATTTGTTTAACATATTATTTCTAGCAACAAAACTAAAAATATGTCATTAAAGTTAACCATTTACTTTTTTCTAAATTAAAACTGACTCAAAATTCACTGTTAAAGGCGATTTTTGTCACGTAGCAATCCTCACTCATATGTTTGATAATTTAGTTTAAAGACATCTACTTTGGATACATCACAACCATCGTATATATCATTTTCAATATATAATCACATCTATTATATACATCACAACCAGTGCAACATAAATCAATCGATTCCTATGTATGTATGTTAGTTTTCATCCTTTCAACAGCAGAGATGTTCATCATATGTTTTCAATAACTTAAATGTAAGTGTGACTACTAATTTATCTTTTGCTAATAGGTAATAAACCCTTTATTATCAGTTGAAACTAATACACGTTCTTTGATTAGAAAAATTGATAAAACAATGCAACATAAATTATTTTTTAGTTAAATATAATTTTGAAACGAGATATGGAAAAAATATCCTAAATTAGTAAAGTACTTTATCTTCAGTTCGAATCAATGTAAAAAAACTTTCCTAAGAAAGTTTTTTTAACATCTACGATTAGGAAAACAAAGTGTCCAATTAGTTCTGACATTAAAACTTATTTGTAAACTGAGTTTATGTTTCATATAGTTGTCTTCATTGGTATTTGTTAAACTAAATTACTATTAATCTTTTTTGGTTTAATATTCAAACTATCGTAAGATCTTGTTCATTCTAATTGAAAAGAATACAGTACCTCGTGCATTACAAATACTTTCTCCAAAACGAGTAGATAAGTTTAATCTTCTTAAGAAAATTCATAGCTTTAACCTAAATTTTATATTACCTAGACAAAATATATTCCTTCGTTAGTAATTAATAAAAAAAATATTAAGTTTATACCACTTTTCTAGAAAATAAAACTTTACTTCGTCAATCATTACAATATTTTAGTTAAAAGTTGATTTCAGATTCAGCAAAAAAAAAACCTTTAAATACAAATTCAAAAGAAAAAAAAACAGATCTCTTTAAAAACTTAAAAGAAAAATAAATGTGGGTTTCTTTTTTCTGATCTTCATTTGAAACAGTGAATTAACAAACTTTCTTAAATCAAAAACACCTGTCGTTTCGGTCAATAATAGGAAATACCTTTCTTAAAAATTGCACTAATATTTCGTTAGCCTAAGAAATGTTGCATGCTTGTTATCTGTCTGCAACCGGGAGATAAAGATCCCCTATATGAAAAGATTGCCTTGCAAAGGAAACATGCATGCAGGGGGAGATCTGGTGGTTCGATAATGTGAATGCAATCGGCATTTCCTGGAATGTTACTTATTTCAAACTTACATATAAGGTAAACAGAAAAAAATATACGTCATTTTCCAAGCTTTCATTCGTTCAAAGCAATGTTAGTTTCAGCAAATCAGAGGGTCTTAAAATGATGTCATCTAAAACAAAATGATAACACAATACTGGAAAGAATTCATTCGGAAATCATTTGCGGACTGTTATCTTCTAATTTTTTTTTTGCTAGTGTGTCTTCAAGATCAGGACTTTAAATAAGGATTATCCATTTTGAAGAAGTAAGTTTTTTTTGTTTACAGATGTTGAGAAATTTTGTTTAAAACATATGTTACTAAAATTAAAGATTAAAACTTTTGTTTTTAAAAAAATAGTTATTTTTACTAGTTAGAAAACATTTATCTAATTGTCTTCATTGGTATTTGTTAAAATATATTATCATTATCCTTTTTTGGTATAAGATTTGAACTAACAAAAGAACTTGTTCGTTCTATTTGAAAAGAGTTCAGTAGCTCGCTCATTTCAAATTATTTCTCTAAACTAGTGGTTAAGTTTAATCTTCTTAAGAAAATATATTCCTTCATTAGTAACTAGTAAAATAAATAAAGTTCAAACCATTTTTCTAAAAAATAAAATAAAACTTTGCGTTGACAATCATTGATTAGTTAAAAGTTGTTTTCAGTAAAATACTAATTGATACAATACCGGTAAGAAACATCGTTGATGCGCAACTGCATGTATTTACACATAGAATAAGCTTTCACTATATATACATATATAACACTTGTCTCGTAGGACTCTTTAGAGAAAGCGATTACAACTGATTCGCATTCTTTTAGATAAAACACTTAAGAAAATTCAAAAGCTTTCACCTAAAATTTCTGTTAACTTGGATATATACACATATTCTTTCATTAGTAACTAATAAAAAATATTCAGTTCATACCACTTTTTCTAAAAAAACAAAACTTTACTTCGTTAGTCACTGAAAAAGTCTTAGTTAAAAGACTAAAACTAACTTGCATTCTTTTAAATAAAATATATATCTCAAAATAAGTAGTTAAAAAGTAAAATAAAAAAGGATATTCATATAATAAACAACGGATTGCAAAAATGTGTTCTCTCCGAGATCTTATAATGATTTAGTATTTCACCTGTGCAGGAAAAAAAAAAAAATCCGAGGATGGACTGATACAATCTATTTTTTTTTTCTTGAAGGGGAATGTGTTGCAGTTTAAGGGTATAACAGAACATTGTCTTTCTTAAAAGAAATATTAAAGGTTCTAGAAAATAGTTATGTCATTTTTCTGATTATTTTTATAAAGTGTTGTTCGCTCTAAGTTTCATATTTATTTTGTTTGTGATATCGAACTTTGAACTGTAATACTTGAAATCTATGACTTCTGTTGATCTTAAAAAAAAAAAAAAAAAAAAAAAAAAAAAAAAAAAAAAAAAAAAATCGAATCTTTAACTATACTAGTTGACAAAAGTAAGTAAATAAGTGTTTTTCTAATTCAAAATAAAAAAAAAATCTAAAACAACTAACATGTTTAAAAAAATATATTCAATTCACACCACTTTTTCTAGAAAATTAAACTTTACTTTGTCAGTCACTGAAATATTAACTAATTTATTAGCAAATGACTAAAACTAAAAACTTGTTTCGAAAATTAGCAAATGACTAAATAAAAAATTAACTAATTTGCGTTCTTTTGATTAGTAAAATTGTTTCAGAAATTAATGTATTAACAAAAATTAACTTATTAAATAAAAAAGGTTTTATTTGCAATGACTAAAACTAAAAACATGTTTCGGAAATTAATGTATTAACAAAATTAACTTATTAAACAAAAGTTTTATTAGCAATGACTAATTAAAAATGAATTAATTATTAAAGCTTTATTTGCAAGGCCTAAATAAAAAAATAATGATTCGAAAATTAGCAAATGACAAAAACTTATTTCGTTAAACTCATAAAAAATGTATTCACTTCTTTAAGTCAGCTCAAATAGGATGACGACATCGCAGGTAAGTGAATCATCCTCTCGAGAGAGGGCGCTCGTGTTCATGCCCTCGGGTGAAAGCGATGGTGCTGCCCCCTAGGTTCGTCTCTCGTCCAATCAGAAGCAAGCTCCTTATCTTGATGAAGCCGGTTGTTGCACGCTTCTTCGTTCATTAGCTCGATGGATGTCATACAGGTAGGACGTGTCTCTGCGCTGTTCCGTGGTAAGTATTTTTTAATTGCATGCGATCTTTTCTAATCATTCCTAATCATTCCTTTGTTCTACCTTCCTCTTACAACAGACTTTCCTTCATTAACACTCTTCTTACAGTAGACTTCCATTCATTATCCTTTGTTTAATCCCTCTCTTACAGTACACTTTCATTGATTCATGAACATTATCCTTTGTTTAATTCCTCTCTAACAGTAGACTTTCATTCATTATCCTTTGTTCTAACCCCTCTCTTACCGTACACTTTTCATTATCGCTTCTTTGTTTTAACCCCTCTAATATAGCATGCCGTGTGGGCGCCTGTCTGTCTCGACTCCGCCCACCTGTCCATCACTTTCTTATCTCCCCTCACCTGTCAATCACTCGACTCCGCCCACCTGTCAATCATCTTTGGCCACGCCCTCCACCCTCCACCCGGCTCTTGGCTCCTGCTGGCATAGAACCGGCTTTTTCCTTCTACTTCCGTTTACCATCCTCAAGCGAAAACTTCGACTTGCTATTTTAGTGGGAGATGACCATGGCTCCCTGGGAAGCACGCTTACCCGCTGTTAGATTTGCAATGCATTCAACAAAGTGTGAAACTACAGGTCACACTACCGTGTTTGCAGTTCGCGCGTGAGATGCGTACACTTGACGATGTTACGCATGATTTAAGGACTGCGATAAATAACGGTAATTTCATTCCTGAAATCACCCCATACCTTCGCAAATTTTTCATCTAGGGTACACGATCTAGTCGAAGAAAAGCAAGTTAAACGTAAATCTTGTGCAGATAAAAAGCGCCGACCAGGCCCAAATTATAGTCCTGGAGATCAGGTGTGGGTGACTTTACATCCAGTTACACTGGTGTGCAAAAATTAAGGAAAAGTCACAAAATGCTAATTTTCAAATACGCGAGCACTCAAAAGGAAATAATATAATTCGAGTAATTACTATCTCTACAACACAGCTAGTTCATATAACATCTCATTCATGTCACACATGGTCACAAGTGTCACAGTCACTACGGTGAAGCAAAAAAAATAGGAAATTCCATACATCTCATTATCTGTCTCAAATGATCACTATATGTGACTCCACTGAGAAGTCAATGTGACTGCTGCTTTGTGACGAGTCACCAGGTGACTTTACAATGTAGTTACAATGTGACACTCATGTGACTGTCATTTGTAGACTCAATTTCAAAGTCATCGTGAACGCTACATTGTGATAAGTTACCAAATAATGTCATATTAAAGTCACATGATGACTTTCAGGAGACAGAGAGACTACTGTGAAGTCACCATTGTGCTCTTTTGGGAAAAGCCTCCATGTGACTATAATATGATATTATTTGGTAACTTATCATAATGCAACGTTCATGATGACTATGAAATTGAGTCTAAAAATGACAGTCACATGAGAGTCACAATTTAACTGCATTGTAAAGTCACCTGGTGACTCGTCACGAAGCAGCAGTCACATTGACTTCTCAGTGGAGTCAAATATAGTGATCATTTGAGACTCATAATGAGATATATCGAATTTCCTATTTTTTTGCTTCACCGTAGTGACTGTGACACTTGTGACCATGTGTGACATGAATGAGATGTTATATGGGCTAGCTGTGTTGTAGAGATAGTAATTACTCGAATTGTATTCTTTCCTTTTGAGTGTTCGCGTATTTGAAAATTAGCATTTTGTGACTTTTCCTTAATTTTTGATAACCAGTGTAGTGAGTCTAAGCAGTACCAAATGCATGCCGCGCAGAAATCGTCCGTATACCATCCTGGTTTAGAAATCATTAACAACTTATGAGATAGCTCATCCGATTAATCCCAACATTTCGGTAGCTACGGATTCAGTCCATATCGATGTGCTGACGGCTGACGAGCTGCCCGTGCAACCGCTAAGGAAGCGTGGCAGACCGCCAAAGGTTTCTGGTAATTCACGAAATTTCTATATAACGAATTTTTTTGCTGGATTTAAAAACATTTTACACTTACGCTCAAAACTTAAGTAATAATGAAAAAGAGATGAAAAGCAAATGTTTTATTCGAATTAATTGAACATTTCGATGAAGAAATGCAAGAAATGCAAATTTAAATTATCAGTAAATAATAAAGGATTCCGTATGATGGGTTAAGTCATCTGTGCATACTGACGGAATCAAACGATTATTATGACGTAAATGTTCCGTGAGAATCTATAAGGTGAAAGAGCTTGTCTCCGAAGTTTGTAATAGCAGGCTTCATATGGGCTTGATGGTGTTAAAGTGAAATGATCTCAAAGATCATCTCATACAAAGCGATGATTCCGATTCCAATGATTAGCCAAAAATTTGAAATTCGCAGATCCATCATTTTTGTTCATAACTATGGACTAAGAACGGAGCACCGACTCTAGCATATTTTTATGGTATTGCAAAAACGATTTTCAATGCTCCCTGTGCCAACATGAAATAACTGAATTCGGGAAAACAAACTTTTTATAGATTTTGAATTTTCTCAATACCGGTGCTCGGAACAATTTTTCATATCATTTCATATCGTAGGGTCATCCTTGTAAGGATTCAAGACAGTTAGAAATGTAAAAATTGCAAATGAAGCCTTTGCGCAACAATATTAAAAAGCAGAAAACCAACGTTTAAAAAGGCACAAATAATACATGAAAAACATCTAACAGCTGTTTCAAATCTACTAGCGAGATCCTTCTTCAGTACAAGATAGGGCAAGGCACAGCGTGCTAGAAAATTAGCCTTGCTATATCTCAGCCTTGCTTTTTCTAGCACGCTGTGCCTTGCCCTATCTTGCACTGAAGAAGAATCTCGGTAGTAGATTTGAAACAGCTGTTTGCTGCTTTTCATGTATTATTTGTGCATTTTTAAACGTTGGTTTTCTGCTTTTTAATAGTTAGAAATGATTGAGCACGTACAGAAATTCCTGTTAAAATATTTTAAACATCACCTCAATATGAATTAATTTCAATAAGCCTGATATTTGAAGCCTGATAATGATAGTTATTTCCAGATATTCCATGGACTCACTCGGTTTTAATGTGTAAATTAAACTGTGGTATTCGTGATGAGCAGGACATCATGTTTTTTTTTTTTTTATGAAATATCTTTGAAGTAATCCCCAGATAAGTTTAAGCTAGGATGCCTCTATATAAGTGTGGTGATAAACCCACACGCCGCATACTCATATTAAAGGCTTTGTCCAAATTATTACAAACTATACAGAGTGTTGCCGAATTCAACAGAAAAATTGAGAGAGGTAAAAGTAAGCATCAAGAGGATGAAAAATTATCAAAAAACATGCAGTTGCAAATCACTTATTTAGTCACAAATACAGAGCGTTTCACGTAAAGTCATATAGACAGTAATAATTTTGCAAAAAAATGAAAATATTGCTTTGAAAATATGACGATATGAACGTTGTTATGTACGAAATGTGACAACATCACAAAAAGTTCTGTAAAAACAGGGTGCTCGCACAATCGGTGATACCGTATGAACTGATAATCGCAGTCCAAAATGTTTAGTGTCAAGTGCATACTGCAGTGGCGTATAATGGAAACTTCTACCACTTCCTTAGTTGCTATCATATTTACAACAAAAGTGAGCATATCTGCTAAAAGTTTAATTACAATATACTTCAGTTTTCTGAAAGTTATTACCGTCAACCAAAGTTGGGTTAGGCTAGCACATTCTGTATTTTTAATAAAATGGGTCATCTGCGACCTCCTGTTCTATGGTTATTTTTCATGCCCTTGGTGACTACTGTCACCCTTCTGAATTTGTCGGTCGAATTCAGCAACATCCTGTATTACAAAATTTGTCTATACTCGCCTGGACGAATTCGATTAAACAATTGAGACAATGAAATAATATTACCTTGATGACAATGGCAGCTTTCAAGATTATTGGCTATTCGCTTTTGTCCATAATCGTCTTCATTAATCAAATTTTATTCTCGTGTGTCGCTACTCTCATATAGAGGCACCCTAGTTTAAGCACCTTCTCCTTGAAATGGGCAGAACTGGGATTCAAAACACTGGTTGTCATATGAGTGATTAACATGTGTATGTGGCCTTCCAAAACAATTCGCTAAAATATTTGTTTTATTGTCGACGCTGTAGAATTTGAACGAGGTTTATATACACTTAGTGATTTTTAGTGTTATGGATAAAGGCAAAAAGCAATGATCTTGAATGGTTATGAGCTTGGTCCAGTTTGTACTTTCTGGAAAATATAATCTATATCCCGATTCCTGAATTGTTATGACCCTTGGACATCTACTTAACGATTTCGCGGCATTATGTTTCGGCACTGATTGTGCAGGTAATAAATGACGAGACGTTTGAGTATTGTAGCCTAGCTGCTTGACATTGTTACAACTCACTTCGACACACCACGTTCCTTATCATAAGTATGAACCATTAAGCTTACATCATCTATGCATTTTTCAAAAATTGTCTTCTTCAGTTTATAACGCATAGACAGGGACGTAGCTTTAGGGGGGGAGGGAGGAGCCTCCCACCCCATAATGTTCAAATAGTAGGGCGCCACAGAAGGTTTATGAGCGCCGTCAGGCGCCCATAAAAAAGAGTTTATTAGTAGTAAAAAGTAATTATAAAATAATTTTATTTTTAATGTGAAATTACAAAGTAAGTTACTTTTTACATACGAAGCTTGTATAAAGCTTTTAATTTTAGACCTGTTACTTCCACTATTCCCCCCCCCCCCCCGCCTATCCCGAAGAAAATTTATACATCTGGAATGAAAAAAATTGAAAGGAAGAATTGTAATAAATTGCAGGATAGAAGTACAATTATTTCCTTTTTATCTCAGTAGTTGTTGGTCACCGATGGCATGGCAATAGCAAGAAAGTGGAAAGAGGTACCTGGAGGAGATTAGAAAGGTTCTCAAATATGTTCAAGTAGTAGGGCGCCACGAAGCCCAGAGGCGTAGTGGTCAGACCACCTGTCTGCCGCGCTGCAGATCGAGAGTTCGACTCCCGACTGGGCAAGGTTCACTCAGCCTTTCACTCCTAAAGAAACGATAAAATGTGTCCCAAGCTTGCTTGGTAAGTAAACACGGAGGGTCCCGCATTTGGCTGACGCATGGTCGGAACGTATGCTGCACAGCACCTCGGGACCCAGGGTCAAGAAAATAGGGATGGGCACTATCGGCCTAGGTTCTTCATGGATTGTATAGCCACAGAGTTTAGTTTAGTAGTTTAACTTAGTGGGGCACCACAGAAGGTTTAAGAGCGCCGTCAGGCACCCACAAAGAAGGGATTTAAATTACTACATCTATTTTCTAACAAAAACAATTTATGTATGGGAAAGAAAAAATTCCGAAAACGGGAATTGTAATCAATTGCTGGACAGTAAGTGTATTTGATCCTTAGAAGTACAATTATTTCCTTCTCATCTAAGTTGGTCATCCTTAGTAGTAGAAAGAAATAGGAAACAACTGAAAGTGACTGGAGGAAGTGAGAACAGTTCTCCAATACATTCATGTACTAGGGCGCCATAGAAGGTTTAAGGGCGCTGTCGGGCACCCACAAAAGAAGGGGTTTAAATTACTATCTCTATTCCTGAACAAAAACAATTTATACATGCGGAAGAGAAAATTATGAAAACATAGTAATTGTAATCAATTTCGGGACAGTAAGTGTAATTCGATTCTTAGAAGTACAATTATTTCCTTATCACAGTAGTTGTTGGTCACTCTTGTAGAAGAAAGAAAGGGGAAAGAAGTTGAAATAATTAGCGGGGTTTAGAATGACTGAGGGAGGGTGGAAGTTGTCTAGAGGTCTGCATGGGACGAAATTTCTAAGACCGGAGCCGCACACGCCCCAATACAAAACAAAGCTATCTTGGTCAGTTTTAAAAACTAAAAGCCTAAACTTGCAGCTTTTAAAAAATTAAAAACCCGGAACGGCTCAATTTCTACAAAAAAATCCGATTTTTCTTAACATACATTAATTAAGATTCTTTTAAAGAAAGCTACATACATATTTATGCGAAATTTTTATAGTAAGGTAAAGTGGTGCAAGAGTGTGCAGTATACAAAAGTACGCAGAGCAATTATCAAATCCCAAAACAGAGTTTTGCATTTAACTACAGTAATCCTAAAACAGGGTTTTGTATTTAGCTACAGTAATCCTAAAACAGAGTTTTGCATTTAGCTACAGTAATGACTGCCATTATATCGTTTCCAACTATAGCTAAATGCAAAACTCTGTTTTGGGATTAGCATTAGATAATTGCTCTGCGTGCTTTTGTACACCGCGCATTCTTGCACCACCTTACCCTATATTTCAGACTATAAGTATGAAATACATAGAATGATAGAATACCGAATAGCAACAACATTCAAATAAAGACTCATTAAAAAATTTTAGTTTCGAATAAATATAACAAATGATTCAAAACAAAAACGTAAGTTTTGAAGTTGTATTGTAAAAAAAAAATAGATTTTTGAAAATATTTCTTCGTAATTCATTAAAGTATATTTTCAAAGATTCCATTATCACTATTCTTTTTACAAAATAAATAAATTGCCTGCCCGACACGTCCTAGTAGCAATTAAGTCAAAATCCAGTCAGGCCCAAGTATGTAGAAAAAATGTACACCTCTGCCTGGTCCGAGTCAACAGGAAAAAATAGGGCCAGGTTAAGACACAATGCAAGTGACCAATGCAGATCTCTACGTTTGGCATGTTAATTTCTGCATTGTGTTTTCAAACTAGCATCGGATAGTGCAACACATTTACAACCTATTTTTGGTCCAATCAAGTCCATTGAAAATTATTATAGTTATTAAAATTCATAATTCGTCGTCTTAGTCTGATCCTTTTAAATTTGTTATAAAATGAACATGCCTTACGCAAGCCATCTCGTCAGTCTAAGCGCTGAGGATACCTTATATGCATCGCGTCAAGCGGGATTGGCATAAACCAGTGATGCCGCCATGACACATTCTACAGGCCAAAGAAGAGTATCGCCCAATGCGCATCACTTTCCCTGCTCCCCAAACACCATTGGATGACATGGTCGCAATGACAACAAAACCTAAGTACTAGAGGATTAAGCCTCGTAGTTTGGGAATGACACCTCCAAGTCCCCCGAAAGCTTTGGGTGTACCAGACACTTATAGGAGCGCCGGGCTCTCGGCCATAACCCAGATTTCCAAGATATGCTATTGCTTTACCAAGAACTTCTGGACAGGAAAATCTACAGAGATATGTATAGGCCCATTTCTTTAAAACTTTCTTCATCGAGGTTCTCTTAATTTTTTTTTAATCTGTCCGGTCCATTTGAAAGTTTGTTTTTATTTCGCCCTGTACCGGACTCCTGCCGTGCAGACACCTTTAAAGTGGTCATATGGCAATTCTCCTGAAAGAATCCTTTGAATAAAAATTTCCTCCACCCTGAAGTTCGAAATCTCAGAATTCCCCTCTTGTGCAAGATGAGACAACAGGAGCCGCATTCCGATCATTTGGATGATTGGGGACACGTGTTTCTTGAAGTGAATGTATATATATTGTTAATAAAACTGGTGTCCCAGGCACGAATGCTTCGACAGTAAATAATCGGAAAAAATAAACTACACTGCAAATAGAGGCGTCTTAAATTCAGACACATATGTGGCTGAAAAAGAAATTCAGACACTTAAATGTCTGAATATGAAATTTCAGACATCATAAGTGTCTGAATTTAAGACCCTTAAGTGTCTTACTGTGATCATGGTATAAATGAACTGAGAAAAATGTCTGAATAATGATCATGTGTCTGAAATTAAGACATGTAGAAATTCAGACACTTATATGTCTGAATGTAATACAATTGTATCATATGTATGATGAAACGACGATTGTATATGAGGACCCCTGCGGCCAAGGGATACAAGTGAAAAAATTTAGATTTGGAATAAATTGAATTTAACGATTAACATCAATAGTAAGTGACTGACTTAAAATATGAAGCTGTTGCTAATTTCATAGCGGTCTTTCAATTCTTATTTCAATAACTGTGGAAGGAAAGTGAAGTACAATATATTTTTTAAATTTTAAGTACAGATTAAAGAGGTTAAGTAGTTTATAGAGCTTAAGTAGTTGACCTCCAGAATGCAACACATAATTAGAAAATCTCTTATATTTTGCGTTTTAGTTTAGAAAACAAGGCAGGGGACTTCAGGCACATCTGTCCAACGTTTCCCCTCCGTACATTTTCCTTCTGAGAGCAATCATAAAAGAAATAGCCTTATTTCCAGATAGCCTGTATACTGATCTCAGTTTTTTCAATTTTGTCACTTATAGCCTTTCGCTTCTGGTGTCCTCATATGCAGTTGTATCGCAATATATCTCGCAGCACCATCAGAAAACGTTTTCGAATGGATGAAATGCTTTGCCATCCACTAAATTTGGTATTAGTGTATAAAATAAGCAACTTATTTTGACCATGGGGACGTCTGCCAAAATTGTAAATGCCCGTTTACTAACTTTCGAACTAAATTATTTTTAGTGCAAAAGTACAAGCTAAAAAAACTTTTCCCAAAATATAAAGTTTCTCAAAAACTACTTCCACTCAGGTATGCTCATGGCCCACTCATAGGCCGTTCCCTAAATACAAAGAGATATGATTGCTCTTAGAAAAAAATGTAGAAAGGGGAGAGGATGGACAGATGTGTCTGGAGTCCCCTGCCTAGTTCGCCTAACTAAAACGCAAAATATAAATATGAAATAAGCTAAACCAAGAATCTTTTGTGAGAACACCTTGTACAAGATAATTTTTATATAAAAGAAATATAAAAAAATTAACAAGTAAGAAGTATTAAATATTAAATAGATATATAAAAATAAATTTCTAACAATATTTTTCAAAATGCAGAACATTTCTTTCCCTCTAGTGGAGGGTTCGTCAAAAGGAAATATTTAAAAATTGATTTCTATTAGTGGTTTAGGAAGGGAGAAGGGGTGGGCGGTGCTCCTCTTACGAAAATTTCTTAGTTCTTTTTTCTCTTAGTGTTCAATTATGTAATCATTTCGAAGAATAAATGTTATTTTTTTAACTAGCGTTACGACGATTTTTTAAATTTATAATATGTTTTTCACCCTCTGACTGAAAGAATAAAAACTGTAATAATTATATTCATATAATTTATAAGTGTAAACATTACGAAAAACGCCAAATAAAAAAAATAAAATCCTTCTGATTTCTTCTTATACAACGTTCCACTTCCCGCTGATAAAAAAAAGTTTTAACAACTTATCATACTGTAACCCGTAAACTGACGTAATGATATTGCCATCTGTTTCTAATGGAAATGCTGACTCGCAGCTTTTCTTTTCTTTGTGATGCGAATCTGCGTTGTAAGTCCGGAGACCAATGTCGTATTCAAATTTAAACGTTCTTCAATAGTTCGCATCTTTGACCGGTCCGGATTTTTTACTGTGAAAAATTTTGTCATTATGTTATTACTGCGGCTGCGTTATTAGTGGAAGTGTTATATTTAGAAGTTTTTTGCATTCTGAATGGCTGGAGGGATCTTATGTGCTTCATATATCGATATAACGACTGAAATTACATCCGGATGACTTTACAAATAGTTCCCAACAGAGACAGTATTACTTTTCATTGGATTTCGTCAAGAATATAGTTATTCATCTCGTTAAACAAGAAAATTAACCCCAGACCTACAAACTAGTACCGCGGGTTCTGTTTTCAGAATGGAAAATTTCCATTATTTTAACAGAGCTAGCAGGATATAGGAAGCGGTTTTCTTCAAAAGAGGTGCAAGTTTTTGTCTCTCATTCACTATGACAGTTATTTTAAATCAAGTCATATCGATATCAGTAAGTGTTTTTGATATTTTGTTTATAGTACCACATAAAATGTTGCATGAAATATAACTTAGGTTTGAATTTGTTTGCGAAAAAAAAACAGCTAATTCTAGAAATATATATTCTTACATACATGTAATTCTGGAACTACTGCTCCAGAATTATATATTATATTTTTTGTGTGAGTGCAGGCTAATTTGATTATGTAAAAATATCAGTAATATTATGTAAAAAATTGGTTAATTTAGAATGTCTATAAAAATAAAGCAAAAACGTAAAATTGTCGAAACTTTTGTTGAAGAAGAAATACTTTGTTTGGATTTAAAAGAAGTAAAAAAAAAAAAGGTTGTTTTTTAAAAGGTTAATTTAGCGTTTTGATGAACATGTTGAATTCCTTGTAACGTTTTCTATCGCAGTTATAACCACATTTTATTTTAAACTTACTTTTAAATTAATTGTTTGTTCGCTATGAAGGATTTGCAATTCACTCGAAGTTTAATATTGGATAAAAATTGGAAAATTAACAAACATCTATCGTGATTTATTTTTTATAATTAGAGATGTATAATTTTCGAAGAAAACCTTTTTAGCCAAAAATCTGTTTTTGGCAAAATTGACTTGTGTTTTGAAATCCGATTTGTCAAAACTTTTTTGTGTCAACTTAAATATATATATAGATATATATTCTGCATGATATTATTTGGTTTCAAAGCAATTTTTAATTATATGGCACATTCGTATATTCTCTAAACTATACAGTTAAAAGGAAAAAAGTCCTTCCAGCCAGTGCCGGGAGGAAGAGGCAGCTTTCATATTCCTTATTTTTAAAAAGCCAACTTATATTATTCAAACACACGAAGCTCAATTAAGTGGAAACCGAATGTAGGAGATTCAATACTAATTTTTATCAATACTAAATCATTATGAATGAGAATTTCGCGAAATTAGTCAGCTTTATCCAAGCTAAGAACAAACAATCTTCTTGAAACACCATCAAAAATTTGTAAATGCGCTAGGCCTTTTGAAAGATCTGAGTCTTTCTTCGTCAGGCGCAAAAAAGACGTCCTTCTACTATGAAAGCAGAGGCAAGACTGAAATGAGAGACAAGGGAAAGGAAACAAGCTGAAGAAACAGCCAATAGGAAGTTAGAAAACAACAGCCAATAGGAAAGTAAAAGACAACAGCCTATCACAGAAGAGAATAATCAAAACAAAAGAACACAAAGTAGGAGGGGCAAAAAATGGGAGGGGAAAAAATACATATAATCCAATATGGGAACTCATGAAATTAAAAATGAATAAATAAATGAATAATATATATTAAAAAAAAACCAGACTAATAATAATACAAAAATAAATTAAATGGTGGTACTGAAAAGGTTTTTCCAAGCTGCAGAGAGCATTGTGGAATCAGATTTATCATTAACAATAACATCACGATTAAGATAAATAGCTAAATTTTCAAGAAAGTCCAATTCAGAGATACTATTGGCATTAGAGATAATTTTAGCATTTTGAAAATTAAAACTATGGCCGGAATCCCAAGAGTGCTTGGCAATAGAAGATTTAGAAAATTCTTGATTGATTACATAACGCGAGTGTTCTTTTAAGCGGATTTCGAGATTCCTTTTAGTTTGACCAATATAAGATAAATCACAACCATTACAAGGAACTTTATAAATTCCCCATTTACGAAGATCAGGAACAGGAGATTTAGTGGAGGGGAATTTGAATTTATTGACAGGTTTAAAGATAATGTTAAAATTGAAACGCCGTAAAACTTTAGCTAACTTGAAACATAAAGGAGGATAAAAGGGGAGGACAACCAAATTATCAGGTTTGCTTTTGACAGATTTGGAAAGAGTAGAACTATTAGATGGTCTATTGAATTTCTTCACAGCATTATTGATAACAGAAGGATTAAAACCTCTTTTGACAGCAACGGTTTTTAAGTAATTAAGCTCTTCCTTAAGGGATACAGAATCGGAACAAATTTTGAGAGCACGATTTACATACGTGTAAAAAACACCGATTTTTTGGTTGACAGGATGATTTGAGAGAGCATGAGGTGGGTTAGAAACAGAAAAAGGTTTTCTATAAACACAAGTTTTGAAAGAAGAATCGCATTTGGTAACTAAAACATCAAGGAAAGGAAGTTTATTACAATTTTCTAATTCAAAAGTAAACTGAATATTTGTTAATTTAACCAAAATTTGCATCACTCAAACTACTTTTGAATTTGATAATAAATTTTTCAAACAATCAGATGGCTTAAGTATGGGTAATCCTTTATCTCCAATTCTTTGTGATATTTATATGCATTATTTTGAGGAAAAATTATTAAATCTGGTTAATTTTAAATGTTGGATGCGTTATGTCGACGATACTTTTGTTTTAGTTGATAATCCTTTTGATATATCTACCATTCTTCATACTGTCAATTCTATCGACCCACATATTCAGTTTACTTTTGAATTAGAAAATTGTAATAAATTTCCTTTCCTTGATGTTTTAGTTACCAAATGCGATTCTTCTTTCAAAACTTGTGTTTATAGAAAACCTTTTTCTGTTTCTAACCCACCTCATGCTCTCTCAAATCATCCTGTCAACCAAAAAATCGGTGTTTTTTACACGTATGTAAATCGTGCTCTCAAAATTTGTTCCGATTCTGTATCCCTTAAGGAAGAGCTTAATTACTTAAAAACCGTTGCTGTCAAAAGAGGTTTTAATCCTTCTGTTATCAATAATGCTGTGAAGAAATTCAATAGACCATCTAATAGTTCTACTCTTTCCAAATCTGTCAAAAGCAAACCTGATAATTTGGTTGTCCTCCCCTTTTATCCTCCTTTATGTTTCAAGTTAGCTAAAGTTTTACGGCGTTTCAATTTTAACATTATCTTTAAACCTGTCAATAAATTCAAATTCCCCTCCACTAAATCTCCTGTTTCTGATCTTCGTAAATGGGGAATTTATAAAGTTCCTTGTAATGGTTGTGATTTATCTTATATTGGTCAAACTAAAAGGAATCTCGAAATCCGCTTAAAAGAACACTCGCGTTATGTAATCAATCAAGAATTTTCTAAATCTTCTATTGCCAAGCACTCTTGGGATTCCGGCCATAGTTTTAATTTTCAAAATGCTAAAATTATCTCTAATGCCAATAGTATCTCTGAATTGGACTTTCTTGAAAATTTAGCTATTTATCTTAATCGTGATGTTATTGTTAATAATAAATCTGATTCCACAATGCTCTCTGCAGCTTGGAAACACCTTTTCATTACTACCATTTAATTTATTTTTGTATTATTATTAGTCTGTTTTTTTTTGTTTTTTTTTTTTTAAATATATATTATTCATTTATTTATTCATTTTTAATTTCATGAGTTCCCATATTGGATTATATGTATTTTTTCCCCTCCCATTTTTTGCCCCTCCTACTTTGTGTTCTTTTGTTTTGATTATTCTCTTCTGTGATAGGCTGTTGTCTTTTACTTTCCTATTGGCTGTTTCTTCAGCTTGTTTCCTTTCCCTTGTCTCTCATTTCAGTCTTGCCTCTGCTTTCATAGTAGAAGGACGTCTTTTTTGCGCCTGACGAAGAAAGACTCAGATCTTTCGAAAGGCCTAGCGCATTTACAAATTTTTGATGGTGTTTCAAGAAGATTGTTTGTTTTTAGTCATTCACACCAGTTTTAACTTATTTTCTTTATCCAAGCTGCTTTTATTTAAAGTCACTTATATTTGGCTGCCAAATACGGCGATTTCTTAAAGTGCCTGCCATTTTAAGACAACATGGTAGATGAGGCTAACCAGTGAACTTGGTCGAGACCTTAGTAATTGCTGTGCACATGCTCACTCATATCGGAATCGGTTGATATATACGAGTGCTGTCGCAGATAAAAAATCAGATTTTTCAAAATGTCACCCACTTTAGAAATTGAAACTGCTATATCTGAGCCATTTTTTAAGATAAAGACAAACAAAAAATGCTCCTGAATCCTTATATCAAGGTTAAATACTTAAAAAAGAAACATTTTTCAATTTCTAATTTTTTTGCACCTCACTTTAAATATAATTTTCTTTAATTTAATGGCCGCCATTTTGAAACAAGATGGCTGATGAAGCTGGCCAGCGAACTTGGTCGAGATATTGATGTATACTATCCACATGCCTTCTTCCATCGAAATAGGTGAATACGTGTGGTATCGCGTGACAAATACAAGATCGTTTCAAAGTGTTAGCCATGATAGAAATTCAAAGTGCTATAATTCAACCACTTTTTAAGATATAAACAAAAGAACAAATTTTCAGAAACAAAAACTGCTCCAGAATCTTTGTATCAAGGCCAAACGCATAAAAAAATCTTTTTCATTTTCCAATTTTTTAATACCTCATTTTAAATTTTAAATTACATTTAAAAAAATGGCAACCCTTTTGAAACAAGATGGCGAATGAAGCTGGCCAACGAACTCGGTCGAGACATTGGTATGTACTATGTACAGACCAAGTTACATTCAAATCGGTTCATAAATACGCCTGTTATCGAGTGACAAAAATCAGGTCGTTTTAAAATGTCAGCCACAATAGAAATTCAAAATGTTATAACTTAGCCATTTTTTTAGATGTAGACGAAACAAAACCTGTTCCGGAATCTTTGTATTAAGGTCAAACACATACAAAAAAAAATCTTTTTCATTTTCCAATTTTTTGGTATCTTATTTTAAATTTAATTTTTTTTAATTTTTTTTAAATGGCCACCATTTTGAAACAAGATGGCGAATGAAGCTGGTCAACGAACTCGGTTGAGTTATTTGTATGTACTATGTACACACCAAGGTACATCCAAATCGGTTCATAAATACGTCTGTTATCGCGTGGCAAAAATCAGGACGTTTCAAAATGTCAGCCACGCTAGGAATTCAAAATGATATAACTCAGCCATTTTTTAAGATATAGACGAAACAAAAACTGCTCCCGAATCTTTTTATCAAGGTCAAACACATAAGAAAAAAATATTTTTTCAATTTTCAATTTTTTGCTACCACATTTCAAATTTAAGTTTTTCTTAAAATTTTAAATGGCAGCCATTTTTCTGGCCAACGAACTCGTTCGAGACATTGATCTGTACTATGTATAAACGAAGTTGCATCCAAATCGGTTCATAAATACGCCTTTTATCGCGTGACAAAATTCAGGACGTTTCAAAATGTCAGCTTCGCTAGAAATTCAAAATGCTATAACTCAGCCATTTTTTAAGATATAGACGAAACAAAAACTGCTACGGAGTCTTTGTATAAATGTCAAATACATAAGAAAAAAATATTTTTCCATTTTCAGTTTTTTGGTACCACATTTCAAATTTTAAATTTTTTAAAGTTTTTTAAATGGCCGCCATTTTGAAACAAACTGGCGGATGAAGCTGGCCAACGAACTCGGTCGAGACATTGATATGTACTATGTACACACCGAATTACATCCAAATCGGTTCATAAATACGAGAGTTACAGTGTGACATAGGTCAGATATATATATATATATATATATATATATATCAATTTTGAACGGAGGGTGGTTTCGGGGTCTGGGGGTCATGATCGATGAAAATATACCAAAATTTTTTGAAATCGCTTTCCTCCGAAGGGCTGCAATAGGTAGTTTTTTGTAAAGAAAGCTACCTAAAAAATACTGCAATTTTGTGATTATTATATATAAAATCAGTTTTCGAAATTTTCATTTTTTAATAGCACATTGTATAGAATATAAATTATTTACAGCTATAATTCCATTTCCTCAAAAAAAAAAAAAAAAAAAGGAAAAAAAAAATCATTATTTACTTTGGTTTTTTGTTCAAAATTTTAAATTTTGGATTTGCAAAACATGAGAAATTGAAAACTAAGCTTATTTTATTTTAAGGCTGTTCTCAAATCCAAAAGGGCAACTTTATGACACAAGTTTTAATTTATTTTTGTTGGGAAATGCATGAAACTAGCTGGTGTTGTTGTTCAGAAACTATGTTATCGAACTGTTTTTTCCGTTTTTTTTTTTTTTTTTTTTTCAAACGCAACAGGTCTTTCAGAAAATAGTGTCCAAGTGGGCGTTTTGAACGGAATTTCCGCGTGAAAGAAGAATAACCACTCAAGAAAGGGCGAAAAACGTGTTTGCCATGTGATCAAAATCACTTATAACTCAATAGGTAATTTATGGATCAAAAAATGGAAAAAACAGTTCGATTCCATGCTCAGGCTTTCCAATTTTATACCTTTCCGTTAAAAAATGAATTTGTAAATGTGTCAAAACGTTTTGTGCTTGTTGAGCAGAATAATTGAGAACAGCTTTAAGTTAAAAGGTTATTACAAGTTTAAAATGGAAATTAGAAAACAGCTAGAGTTTTGTATATTTCCATGCATAACTACATTTCGCACAAAAAATTGCGGTTTTCCTCAAAGTTCATTTATACAAACAAGGCCAAAAAAAATGCATATTTAGGCAAAATAGGTTTTGAAACTAGAAGTGACTTTTCCTGTACGTTATTATACATGTGTGTGTGTGTGTGAACACGAAAATAAATCATAGAAGCATTAGAATGAAGCTATCGTGAAATTCTGAATATTTTATAATTAAATTCTCAACTTTTCTTATGGTAAATAAACGCCTCTTAAAAAAAAAAAAAAAAAAAAAAAAAAAAAAAAAAAAAAAAAAAAATCGAATTTACTCTTTAAATGAAGAGTTTCATACTCAATTTTTTTTTTAGATATTGGGTTCTCATATACTGCAAATTTTGGGGAATCTAGTATTAGATTTTATTTAACACGGAAATAAAAATGCAAAAAATGCTTAAACTGGGAATTTCACTGGGAGTACGTTATTTAAATAGGAAAAAATTGAACTACAAAGCAGGGATGGAATTCTTTCTGAAGGAGTGAATCCTTTTTTATAAATGGGAATAATTTGTTACCATAAAGCGGAGCTGATTACAGCATGGGCAAACTGGGCTGTTTCTATGGGCTTTTAGCTTTACGGGCCCCTAAATTCGGTATGAAATTTCCATAAAGCTGATATTTTAAATTTGTTTTGATCTTATACTTATTTTAATAAATATTTTGTACGTTTAGAACATGATTAGGTTAAAAAAAAATGATATATTTATCCAAATATGTATGTGACGGCATCGAATAGGCTTATTTTATTTATTTATTTATTTTTTTTTGTAACAGTATACGAAGGCAGTGGGGGAAGGGGGGGGCGAATGAATACTAAGTCTTCGGAATAGAATTAATCTGAAGTTCAATAAAAGTAATAAACATTTTTGATGCCGTAGGGCATATATATCACATAAATACATATTTATATATACATACATATAATTATCCTATTCTAAAACTACAAAATACTGATTAAAATCCTCATAAGGTCAAAACTGATTTAAAATATCAGCTTTATGAAAATTTCATATCCAATTTGGGGTACCCTAAAATCAGGGGGTAGAGAAGCACCCCATTTTTCCCTCGCTGCAATCAGCTTTGCTTTATGGTAACAAAGTATTCCCATTTAAAAAAAATGATTCAATGTGGTCAAACATGGCTGCGTGTATGGCTTAGAAAGAAAAGTGGTCAAAGATGGCTTCATATTGGCCAAAAAAAAGGGGGGGAGTTCAAAGATGGCAGCAATTAAGACATTTGAAATGTCTGAAATTCAGACGTAAGAAGTGTCTGAAAAATTTAAGACATTTTAAAACGTCTTAAAATTGAACACTCTTGTTTCAGACACTTAAGTGTCTGAAAATTTTAAGACATTTTAAAATGTCTGAAAATTGAACACTGCGTTTCAGACACTTAAATGTCTGAATTTCAGACATTTCAGTTTACAGTGTAGGTACCTTTTTATAAAAATCAAAACAATAAAAAAAATTTGTGAAGGAAGCAGATTATGTAACGTAATTTATGAAAGATTTGTTTTAAATTGTTGATTATTGAGGAGAATGTAAGAGCATTTACAGTTGTTTACTTTAATTAAAGCTCAAATTCCTTCCAAAATATTACTTTTGACACATTCATAAAATCATCATCATCTGTTCGCATATAAAATTTCACGTATTTTTTCCAGTTCTCTAACAATCAAACAGCATTGGATTTTTTCTGTAAAAATCAAAACTGATACAGGCTTCCGAGACATGATAGTGAGAGAAGTGATCATCAGGTAACAATCAAGCTACAATTCAGTGCGTGTTTCACATATTTAAAAAGAAAAAAATAAGCTTTCTCGGTTCATTTGTATTTGAATATGAAAATCTGAAAGTTTGATGCATGTAAACATGAAATCAACATTCCAAATGTGTTGTATCAAACATTTTTGTATTTTCAAAAGGGGAAAAAAATCTAGAAATATCTTTCTTAGAACAAAACTTTTTTGTGTAACACTTTTTAACTTAGTTCAAAAGTGTTTGTCTTTGCTGCATAAATGTATTCAAGTAGATAAATGTTTGCCAAATGTGGCGGACGGTAAACTTTCCAGAATGTACGGTACATCGTAACAACTATACCCTTTATAATAGATTATTTACAATTCTGCTTTGAGTTAATGATGAATGTCTAAATATAGTATAAAAAAATTGCAGGTGAACCTAGTTTCTGAGCTCTTTTTTTCCAGATATTTGAATATTTTAACTAATAATACAAATACAAAATATAATCAATTATGAACTATCTTACCACTTGGAGTCTTTACATCCCCACCGAATATATATCTACATTAGGTAGATATATATTGTGATACGTTGATACATTGATCTATCAACAGTGCAAAATGTAGAAAAATTAATCAAGATAATGGTTGTGTAAAGCATCACAGAAGATAAATTATACATAAAAGACATGATTGTACGGATTAGGGCTACTATAATATGAATTGTAGGAACCTTAGCACGGATAGTGACGACGTGGCGGGGGGGAGGGGGGAGAGGGGGCGAAAAGTGAAAATTATAAAAGGGCGCCAATATCAGGTCCTCCCCCCCCCCCCCTCCAATAAAATTTTCAAGCTACGGCCCTGCGCATAGAGCTTCTGTGCAAAACTGAGGGCACTCTGCAGCCGAGTGGCCTTTCACCACTCCACTATAGGTACCGTGTTTAACTCCGGGTGACTCCTTTGTACGTACTTTGTGGAGTTCCTGGATGTAATTTTCTGGTGTTTTCTATTTCCTTGTATCTATCCCGTTCTAATATTACGACGACGACTTATAACCGGGCACTTGATGTCAAGCACACAAGTCGAATGGATGTGTTAAACGAGAAAGCAAAACCGTTAATTTCTATATCTAACGTACTTTTATGAAAATTTTCGTATGAATTTTTTTCTGCGAGTTAGTTTATGCGCACATGTAGTTATTGTGTAAACATGATTTGAAATTTCATTTATATTCTTTCACTGAATATGCTATTTTCGTGTCTAACTTTTAGTTTCTGAAACTTTTTATCTCGCAACGCCCTTTCAAGCTTAAAAAGTATGCAGGATTCATTAAATACAAAATATAATAATCAGAACAAAGTCGCAAGAGATTTAAAATATCAGCTAAAAATTACAGAGCATATCTATGGATGCACCAATGGGCTGCTATTACATACAAAATTTAGGGACACCAGGGGCTCGACTCAGCTGTCCCATGCTTTTAATCAATCTCTAAACAGAAATTTTCGCAATGTCTAGCAGTTGCAGTTTAATTTAGAAAAATGACCAAGATAAAGTAAAAATAATCTAAATTTAGTGTTACGTTTTCACATATATATGTATATTTATTTTATTATTTTTTATCCACATGAATAAGAATATTTATACTTAGTAAATTGATAAAATAATTGATAGAATGGGTAATCCGCCAAGTTTTCTGAGACCCGCCCCTCTTAAAATTTCTGGATCCCCGTACAGTTTAAAAAAACTGCATGGATAGTTAACAGCATTGATGTTTTCTAGAAATTGCCCCTTTGTTGTGAACTGATTGGTAAGCACGACGTGAAAACTTTTGAGCATAGCTGGAAACGCTGACTTAATGTTGAGTATTTCTTTCCATTGACTAAAAATACTTTTCACTATACAGTGTGACAAACAGCAAATTTAGCTACCTGTTTTACACAATTCTCAAAAGTAAGTATTATTTTGTCTCAATCGGTTACATCTTTATTTGACTCTACAAAACAAAGCGCAACACTCTTCAAGAATCACGACTATTATAAATACTGCACGATACGATCTTTACAAGCTGACTATAAATTCCTTGAACTACCGCAAATAGTGCCATCTACCGCCGCCAACTTTAATTATTATCATTTATCCACGAGGTTTATAAATTTTCTTCCGGCGTGGCGCGTGTATTTAAACACAGGTGCACTACATCGGAAAGGTGTTTTATCAAATGCTTAGTTTCCTATTCTTTGACCGATTGTTCTAATTCTGAAATTCACCTTTATATATTTTGCTTATTTTTTAATTAGACGTAAATATGCAATACGCTTGATGTAAGTTGTGCGAGCTGATGTACTGTGTAAGCACCCGCTTGAATTGGTGAAATTATCATAGTCCCTATAAAAGACCTCACAATTATTATAGTTAGTCAAAACGATAATTTTCTAACTGCTTAACCTACTTCAATTTAATAATTACGCATCGAGAACACCTTTTATACGTTTCATATGCTCATATGCGACGTGTATATGATATTAATTCAATGGGCGTGATTCGATATAAAGTTCTTTGTTAACTAATCTACGACACAAACTATTAGGCCTTTGTAGACGTTAACATAATGCTTTATATTTAAACAAGAATGAAAACCATGTGTCCAGCATGGTTTATGAAACACTTTTCAACACATTCAGAATACTGTAACAAAACTTTACAATTAATTAAGGTTAAAGATGATATTTAAATAAACAATTTAGAAAACGCATAACGCATTTGATGACTAAATTTCTGAAATTGCCATCAATAGTCCGAAAAATATCGAATGTGTTTCTGTACCCCTGTATATGATCTATAAATTGGTATGTATACTACATAGTATGCTAAAAGTTAGTGCAATTAAATGCATAGCACAGTTCTAAATTCCCTTTCAGCAGTTTCCGTCTATAAACGGAAATGTACTTAAGATTTTTTATGAAGCTATGTATATGATCCATAGAATTTATACACATCAAGTAATATACAAAAACTAGTTAAATTTTAAAACGCATACCACAACTAAAAACGCACTTCCAGCAATTATTCTTCAAAGGCAGTACTGTAACCGAATTCCTTTGTATTTCCCTGTAAATGAACGATAAATTACACGCATACCAGATTATACAGTAAGCACCTTGTAGCGCACACTAGTGGCATATATGAATTTAAATATGTTTAAAACAGTGTAATATCATTAAAATACATCGCAAACGATTTCCCTCATAGGTTGTCATGTAACGGAATTCCTTTGAGTGTACCTATAAATGAACCGTAAATGCCACACACTTAATTTTCAATACCGAACATGCCATAGTAAGCCCCAATAACATATATGAATTTCATGGAAATCTGACTATATTTACCAGACTCAGAGCACGGACAGGCGGCAGAGAGAAGGACAGACAAACCGATTTCATACACACTTTTCAACTATGTTGGAAAGGGTTAAAAAGAATTACACAGTTGAGAAAATATTGAATCGTTTAAGTGAAATCCTTCCCTTTTGGTAGTACCAGAAAAAATTCGCATATTGATACTCTTATCTTGAATACAGCGGCGTATCAACTATCTGGAAATTAGAAGGTTATGATTATTTGTATCAACCCCTTGAGGACGAGCGACCGGTCTACGTGCCACATAAGGCGCTCAGAATTGGTAATTATTCTCAGCAGTAAATTTTTATTGTAAATTTTGCCTTATATAATCCGAGCATTTTCCCGATTCAATTAGGCAAAAATTTCTGCTTTGAAAAACCGGTGATAAAAGATTAAAATCTCTATAAAAGACGCTCGTCCCGAAGGAGTTAATTACTTGATGACCAAATCCGTTATTCATTTTCCCTTCTATGTTACATTCGGTGAAAATTGATGGACATAAATCGTCATCAAGATTAATAAAAGTGCAGAAATAAATTAATTTCTTCGTTACGCAAACATTTTGACATTTTAAATTAGCCATAAATCTTTCTAAATGATAATTTGTTCCTTGTAGTAGGAGAGCTGTTGAACATTTTTGAGTAAGTATTTGAGGCACCCTGAAAATTTGTGTAGCACTTCTTTTGTAATGCCTGAATACAAAATCGAATGTCTGGCTGAAGGATAGTGGCCCAAAACCTGTGCCAGACACGTGTCAAGTGCCATTTTTTGACACTACCCAAAAAAAGTATTTGAGGCACGCTGAGATTGAAACAGAATAATATTTATACTTAGAAAAAAATATTTTGAAAATGACAGACACTTTAGTCGGCCCAAAAACTGTGCTAGACACGTGTCAAGTGCCATTTTTTGACTACCCAAAAAAGGTATTTGAGGCACTCTGAGATTGAAGTCAATAATATTTATGCTTAGAAAAAATTATTTTGAAAATGACAGACACTTTAGTCGGCACAAAAACTGTGCCAGACACGAGTCAAGTGCCATTTTTTGTCTGGCACAGGTTTTGGGCCACGATCCTTCAGCCAGACATTCGATTTTGTATTCAGGCATTACAAAAGAAGCGTTGCACAAATTTTCAGGGTGCCTCAAATACCTTCCGTAAAATGTTTAACAGCTCTTGGACTATTGAAATTCCCGTGATGAAGAAAATGACTTTTGAGTGTTAAATTAGACTCATAAACTAAAGCAACTCTTTTTATTGTTATTATTTTTATTTCATAATGTAAACATTTTATTCATTCTGTGAAATGTAGTTATCAATGAAAGAGTGCATGTAAAAAGTTTTCATTATTTAATTTTAAGATGTACCTATTAAATAAGTGAAAATGTTGGTTCATCGTTGTTCAACAACCTATGCACAGTTCAATATCACATTTTCTTAAAGGATGCTGAATAAACAATATATCGTAGAATAAAATTATCCCTCTAAAATAAAAATGGCGCTTACGGTTATAAACACAGCTTCCGGTGTGAATTAGCTGCACCGGAAGCTGTGTTCCAATCGGATAAAATAAAGTGGGTCTGTAAAAGGATAAGTAGCCTGAAAAAGGGGTAAGTCCCAATTTACTTACCTTATAAAAAGGAATATATTTATGGTTTGATATAAATAAAGTTAATATTTATCGCATAAATAAATCATTGAACTCATGCCCATTTAAGGGGATTCAAAATCCTATAAAAAAATTCTAAAAACTCTTTGAAATATGTTTGAGTGTTATTTATAATGAATCTTCCTCAAATATATATCAGCATAATATCTTTAACAATAAAAATATACAGTAGTTCACATAAGCGCTGTGTTTCAAATATATGGCGCGTTCAATAAATTCCGAGCCAAAGACTGCTACCAGACACCTATGCATCAGAAAATTCTAGCGATGTGTGGAAGTGTTAACGACCTCAGAGAAATTTCCATATACAAAAATGAGACCAGGTAGCCCAAGCAATCCGCTGACGTATGCAAAAGACGCACGGTTAATCGCGGGACACCGTCCAGTAGTCATTTATCTAAGACTACTTCTTGTGAATATTATCGAATGCGGAATCATTGTTAATGCACAATTTAAGGGGATACGTTGAGCTCAAGAGGCGATGAAATCGAAACAACGCGAAAATGTTTCCGATGGCACTGTTCTTCTCTATGACATTACTCGCCCACACACAGCCAATGGAACTCAAAAATCTCCTTTAAAAGTTGAAGTGGAAAAGCCGCAATCAACCAAAGTTCCACCTATGATCCGGGCTTTATGATTTATCAATAGTTATGAACTGGAGAAAGATTTTAGAGGAAAGGCTTCGTGTCATTCAGTGACATGAAGGAGGTGGAAATTTTCCACGTAGTATCCCACTAGGATAAATGCCTAAACAAATATGGTAAATAGTTTTGTTCTAATGTAAATTTTTACTGTTCCAGAACCACTGGCTAATTATTTACTGAACACTTTTGAAAATTAGTTACCCTGTAATTTTATTAGATGTCTCAGAATTGTCCTTATGACCACGTGCGTGGCAATACAACACCATATCCAGGCGTTATATTTGGAGAGGTGCTCAAACCTATAATGAATCCATTATTTTCCCAGCACTTGGCGGAAAAGCAGATTATAGTTTTAGTTATTATTACCAGTGCAATTAATCGGCGATCGATATAAAATAAACCACACTTTTTGTACCGAATATCAGAGAGAGTTGCCGAGACGGTGGGAATAACTAATGCTGAAAATATTTTAACTTGACCATCAGAAAACTGAATTATAGGGGTTAGCTGTAGCTCCCTAATTAATCTAGACAACAAGTGGTCTAATATATCTCTAGTTTTGAAAAAAAAAGGCACTTTTATTTTTTTTATATGTATAATAGCTCTTGACAACAGTTTTATAATTTATTTATTTGCCTAACTCGGAAAATCTGATGATTATTTTAATAGGTGTTAAATTCAGACTTTTTCTCCGAGCGGACATTATAAACTTCCGGGACCCATTAATAAGCAAAAAATTTCAAATCTTCTGCGGAGGAAATATTGATACTCCGGGAGAAAGAAAGTCTCTACCTCGATTTCATTAGAGATTTAAATTATTTACATTAAACTTTGGTTTGATAAAACTCTGTGAAACATGTATCCAAGCTAAACCTAAGTGACATCCCTCATACCTTATATTACACAAGACTTCAACTAAAGTTCCTTACAGAATCAGCATAAATACTACATAATACTATGATCATTAATTATTCTGTACGATAATGTCCCCCAAAGTCAATTCACTCCGTAACATCAATCATGTATTTACGCATCCAAAAATTTCTTGATCAAACAATAATAGTATTTACGAAATTATGAATTGGGCATCTCGAGGAATAAGAAAAACAGAAACGCCTTTGAAGATTCGCAGACGGCCTTTTCGCAATAAATTGGCTGGACTATCATGTAGAAATGAATAGTTCTTCTCCAGTGCCACAGCATCGCTGATTGCCTCAAACGTTTCACATCGGCTGGAGAATGTCTTTTTCTTATCTCCATCGTGCAGTATCGGAATCAGAAGATGCGCCGTTCGCGGACAATGTTTACTCCCCACCTCTACTCCTCAAACGAACTGGAAAATTAATGATCGGCAAAGATAGATCGCTCGTTTTAAGCATCGAAGTAACTAAAGGCATTTCTAAACGAAAACGTCCTTCGCTCTTACAACAAATCGGAGTTGCTTTTCCTCTAAAGTGCTGTCCAATTAGGGACGCCGGTGCCTTTAAGAGCGCGCGGTAGTCATGGTGACAGGGTGGGGTCAATGGGCGGCCCATGCTAATGCCGAAAGAGGGACTTTGTTCAAAGGGGGGGACATTTATAATTGGGCTTTAATTAGAAAAGTTGGGTCGGAAAGGCAGCAGCAGTATGAGAGATAGGTATCTGAAAGGCTGACCCTTCAAAGGTCCGGATTATAATTGCAAACGAAAATATTTTCATTCTTCTCTTTTACCTCACAAAAGACAGACCAATTTTGGGAAAACAAATTGTTATTCAAATGGGCATTGAATTGTATGTGAAGAGTTATCTTATATAAGAGTTAAGAAGTTAAAATACATATATGTCTGGGGAACATGCATTTTTATAAATTTACTTGCCGAATCTGCCCATTTGATAAGGATGTTTAAATATGAGTCAAATGATATCTTAAAAACATCATTAAAGAAGAGACAAAGATGAAACGTTTCGGAAAAACCTGTTCTTTCTCCATCAAGTGCAAAAAAGACCTCTAAGATTTTGACAACAGGAACGGAACAAACAGAATTTCATTCTTCTGTCATAGCTCAACTTGTTATTTAAACAGGCGTTGGTTTATATTTGCAAAAATTATATTTGAGTCTTGTTCCTGCTCTGAAAATAGTAGCACGCCATTTTGCAACTGATAGAAAAGACAGTTTTTCCAATAGGCGTTGTGCTTTTCTTCTTTTTATGGTGTTTTTAAAAGTTTTGTCCTTTGTATTCAGTTGTATACTTGTATCAATATGCATAAATTTTGTTGTAATGTAACGAGTGGTCATGTAAAATTACTGTTGCCAAATTTCAACTAAACAGACTACAGAGTTCGAGGCAAATGCTCACTTGGATCCCGATCATATTTTAGCAGTCACACTTTTTACCCATTTTTGGAAGAACATGAAAACCTTAATAAATTTTGAGCTTGAGGTCCCCAATAGTGGGTTCCCCAATGTACATACTAACTTTTCAAAGTTCAGTGAAAACACTGTAATTTTACTACATATTTAAATTTATCATGTAAAAATGTGTAGATACAAATTGCCACCAATCTTGAATTAATATTTAATGAAATTAAAATTAATGAAAAAGGAACCAATTTTGTTCAAAAGAAAAGTTGGTAACTTAGGTGCAGATGTTAGAAATTTATGTGTTTCATAACTTTTCCCTGTATAATATGTACATACTAACCTTTCAAAATTCAGTGAAAACACTGTAATTTTACTACGCATTTAAATTTATCATGCAAAAATGTATAGATATAAATTGCCATAAATCTTGAATTAATATTTAATGAAATTAAAATTAATGAAAAAGGAACCAATTTTGTTCAAAAGAAAAATTGGTAACTTAGGTGCAGATGTTAGAAATTTATTTGTTTCATAACTTTTTCCTTTCTGTAATGTTTTATAAAAGCCTGTTCATAAAGATCATGAATATTATAAATTAAAATCTGTTTTAAATATTAATTATTAATAAATAATGCACTTATGAAAAATTCAGTAATTTTTTTTATTAATGAATTTCTCCTATTTTTACTTTCTTCTATCTTTACAAGAAGAAAGTATTGGTTTCATGAAAATTTTCGAATTCCAGTTTTCGACGGATTTACACGTTTTATGAGTCAGAGATTCCACAAAACATGTTTTTACAAAATATCTGTCTGTGAGTTTGTCTGTCTGTCTGTCTGTCTGTCCGTCCGTCTGTCTGTCTGTATGTGACACAAATTTTGTGGGCGCTCTATCTCAAGAACTAATGCACGAAATTTCACAAAACTTCATATTTAGTTAGACCTTGATATAAACTGGAACTGATTAGTTTTTGGTGAAAATCGCCCAACAGGTGGCGCTGCTATGGGGCCTTTTTAACGATTTCTGCAATAGCTGTATCTCAAGAACTACTGCACTGATTTTCATAAAACTTCAGATTCAGTTAGTCCAGGATATAGTTTGGTGCTGATTACTTTTTTGGAAAAATCGCCCGACAGGTGGCGCTGGTATGCTGCATTGTTCATGATTATCGCAATAGCTCTAACTCAAGAAAAAATGCACGAATTTTCATCAAACTTCAGATTCAGTTAGTCCCTGATATAAATTAGTGCTGCTTAATTTTTGGTGCAAATCGCCCAACAGGTGGCGCTGCTGTGCTGCATTTTTCACGATTTCCACAAGAGGTGTATCTCAAGAACTATTGCACGGTTGGTTGGTTGGTTGTATTTATGACGGCCAATTATCTGCACGAGGGATATAGGCCCAGGGGGAGTGCCCTTCGTGGGGGTCTTTCTAAGGGAACCTAACCCGTATTAACGCTTGGAAATCCAAGGTTCGAAGAAAATCACGAAAACTCCGAACGATTAGGCCGACGGGCGCGATTGGGTTCGAACCCAGCACCTCCCGTCTACCAGCTTCGAGAGTAGAACCTCTCAGCCACTGGTGGGGCCAACTATTGCACGGATTTTCATCAAACTTCAGATTTAGTTAGTCCTTGACATGAATTGATGTATAAATTAGTGCTGTTTAATGTTTGGTGTAAATCGCTCAACAGGTGGCGCTGCTGTGCTGCATTTTTCACGATTTCCACAAGAGCTGTATCTCAAGAACTATTGCACGGATTTTCATCAAACTTCAGATTTAGTTAGTCCTTGACATGAATTGATGTATAAATTAGTGCTGTTTAATTTTTGGTGTAAATCGCTCAACAGGTGGCGCTGCTATGCTGTATTTTTTGCGATTTCCGCAATAGCTTTATCTCAAGAACTAATGCTTGGATTTTCAACTAACTTCAGATTCAGGTATACCTTGATATCGTTTAGTGCTGTTTACTTTTGGTGTAAATCGCTCAACAGGTGGCGCTGCTATGCTACATTTTTTCAGAATTTCCGCTATAGCTTTATCTAAAGAACTAATGCGCGAATTTTCATCCAACTTCAAATTCAGATATACTTTGATATGAATTGGTGCTAAATCGTTATTTCTTGTACTATTTAAATGATTTAATTGACGTGATTTATATAGAAGAAAGTTTTGTGATGGCCACAACATACTAGTTTTTTTTTTTTTCTAATTTATAAGATAAGGCAAAAACAGGTCCGTGAGTAACGCTAACGTCATATTCACTATTTCAATAACTTGAATAAAAAATTCGCCTTTTTACAAATTTAGTTACTTCTAACCATCGTGCAATTTCAATTAAATGCAAAAAGGCAATTTGAAAATGCATTACAAACACTCCGGCAGATGAGCACAAAGTGTTAAAAACTAGTAAATCTGCAGATCAGGAGCCTCAACGTCAGTTCTGTAAGTCATTTTCTTTTAATCTCTATTTGCATAATATTCCACATCCTATAATCCGTATTTTATTGTTTTTTTTAATTAAATAAATCACAAAACATTTTTTATTGTCAAAGCTGTCTTTCACTAGAGTGTCTTACCGCGGCTAACCGCCGCGACGAGCAACCCCTATTCGTCCGCAGCCCTTTATTCTTCTACTTATTCCGACTCTTTTGCGGAAGCAAGGTTCATAGGTCCCCAGCCACGTCCCGTGTAAAAGACACTCTAGCGAAAGACAGCTTTGAAAAAAAAAATCAAAAATTGAAACCGGAAAAATTTAAAAGGGAAATTGCACAAATTAAAGACACCGAAAAGCGGGAAGGAAGGGCTCGGGGCGATGAAGCTACCGAACGACTCCTGCTGCTTCTGTATTGCGTATAAGCACACAAAATTCGTGGAAATTTTCAATAGAAATAAATAATAGAAGAAAATATCCAAATAGTAATATTTACTTAAACTGAAGTTATCTAAGCATATATCTAATTTAGAAATCTAGTGTTTTTACAAATTTTGTTTCTGAAGAACAGTTTTCATAGTCATACTCATAGATGTAAGATCTTATCTAAATAGATCCAAAAAATTATGTAAGAAAATCTTTTATTATTAAACTAAAATTATAAGAAGCTAAAAGTAAAAAAAGGTACATTTAAGGGCATATAAATACCTTTTAAACTTTTAAGTGTCAGGAGCGTGAGAGCGACGATTAACTGATACACATGAACTGATCGAACACAGACAGATGAACAATATACTGATCTACACGTTTTGTACGCATAATAGGTAACTATATCAAGATCAATATCGATAAAAAAAACTACTTCCGCAAAATTTTTTAAAAATGAACTTCGTAAATCGTCACATGTCCCTGATGCTGATTTTTTAGTTTGGAGCTGTCTGTATAAAATTGTTTCAATAAAAACAATTCAATGTAATTTTTTTCCGAAACTGAAACTATTGTTTTATATAAATATGTAGCAAAAAACCTGCACACAAAGTACCTACACACATTTTTAGGGTTGCTATTATTTTTCAAACTCTGTCCCTGGGTTTTAGATTCCTTACCGTCCCTCTCTAAAATTATACAGAAAATCACTTCAGATACAGCCACAAAATTTTTTTAAATTTTTTCTCATGCGTGTATGGTAGAGAAAGAATGTCTAAAATTCTTTGACAGGAAATTTACTCCAGAATTTAAACCAGCAATTAAATATCAATTTCAAGAATCACGGCTTTATTGGTAGTCTTACCTTCCCAAAGGTTTATTCTTGCACTTTTCGAGGTAAATAAAAATTTTTTTTTTAATTTAATCCAATGTAAATAACTGTATCTAAAAATCAATGAACATTGTGGCTACCACTTAGTCTTAACATGATTTGCCTAAAATAAGTGGTAATTTTCCTTACCGTCCCCTTTTTTCCCATTTCGTCCCTTTTTTCCTATACCGTCCCCCTCCCTTTTTTTTACCTTACCGTCCCTTCTTTAACACCCCTTTAAGACAATGTTATGCCAAAATTTTATACTAAAAATACTACATTGTTATTATTTCTTATTTGAATGTCCTGTGGATACCATGCAAATTCATTATAAGTAAAAATTTAGAAGAAAATAAAAAGTTATAGTGGTAAAATGGTGAGGAAAATTAAACTCGCAAGTTTAACTTAAACCTCAGTTAAATAAAAAAAATTTCGCTGCTGACCATTTTTTCTTTATTTTGAATCATTAAGGCATTCGTCTAACAGATTAAAATGTTATTTTAGCAAGTTTAATTTCACCAGATTTTTATTCCCGTAAGTCAAAAGATTGTGAGAATGCCCCTTAAATGAACGATAAATGCTATGGACATCATGTTATGCAACAAGTATCTTGTAGCAAGCCTGAATAATGTATATTAGTTTTATTATATTTTAAATAGTGTAACAGAACTAAAATACACTGCAAATAGTTTTTCCCCCGTAGACCATTATGTATCGGTATCCTTTTGTGTGGCCTCAAAGATCTTGTAAAATATACCTAGATTACACACACGGGGAAAAAAGTTGATTCTGCGCGAGCGAACGAAACTCTCCACTAAGGTAGCAAATGGACCGTGATCTATCCATATAAGGAGAAAATGAAGTAGCTTGTATGGTCTTAAATTGAATTTACATAAGTTTAAATCTTGATGAATGTTTCAAAATATATAATATCAATGATTTTTAACCACCAATTAGCAACTTTTATCGTTAAGTATTTTTAATGATAAAAATGAATAAGATAGATTATTTACTTTCAAAAAGTAGGGGAGAGTGGGGATGAAAGAGACACTTAAAGTTTCAGGAAGAAAATAAAATGTACAATGTTTCAACTTTGGCTCAATGGATGGCGATATTTGACCTGTCTTAATAATCCTTATAATTAACGTCAGCAATTGTAGCGTTGTAGGTGCTAAAAGCAAAATCTGTTTTTGATATAAAAAAGTAAATTTTCATCTTTCTTTTCTTTTTTTCTTCAAAAAATTAATATTGTGTTTAGCATTATAATATTTATGTTTTTTAACACTATAAAGTATGCACTTTATGTGAATACCAGTATATTTCGTTATCTAAAATAAAGGCATGCATTAGTACATTTTTAATTTCGCTAGGTGGGTATGGGGCTGAAAGGGACAGTAACTGAGGGGTTGAAAGGGACACATCTCTTTCAACACCTCGTTGTTTATAATTATTTCAAGAAAATATTATTTACGTTTCATAAAATTTATGTTATGATTTTTAGTTTTTTTTATGTAGAAAGAATGAATGCATTATTATGTAGAACAAAAGTGTGCAAATATTACAATAACATGTACCTACAATTTTGGTATGTTTTACTTTTCCAAAAAACATCAAAAAGTCAATATGCTTCGAAAATATAAAAGAAAAATTGAGAAAAATCGAATTACTGAAGAAGAATGATGGGTGCTGTACCTGGAGAAGAGGAAAAAGGAGTGTCTGTAAGATCAACAGCTAAAGTCTACGACATTGAAAAGTCCTATTTAGAAAGAATTGTTCCAAAAATTTAAGAATGCACAAGCAGATTAATTTAAATACGCCTATTTGGTAATAAAAAAGTTTTTAGTGAAGCTAAATAAAAAGAGTTAGCTTCATATTTGCTCCAAACATCTAATATGAATTATGGTTTGACAATTGCGTATATAAATATTGAATTTCTTTGAAATCTCCAAATATGTCCCTGTTTTGGTAAACGAACAAGCAAGATAGAATTGATTGGTTCCAAGATTTTAATCAACGAAATTCATTACTTTATCTTAAGAAAGGCTATAGCCATTAGTTTAACAAAAAGTACAAGTTTAAACAAAACTAATGTTAATATTTTTTAAACCTACAGTTAGTTATGAATCGCTATAAATTCACACGGAATATAATATATAACTGTGATGAAACAGGAGTTTAATGGCAGAGCACAAGCCACCTAATATAGTAGCAAAACTTGGTGAAAGCAGTTTTCTCACGTAACATCAGCTGAATGTGGTAAACTTGTCACACTTTTGTTTCTACATGAGGTAACTCTGTTCAACAGTATTCGTTTTCCCAAGGAAGAATCACAAAGAGTTCATGTTCGAAGCTGCCCGATCCCAAAGGCTTGAACTTGCTCATCAAAGTTGGTGGATGACCGCAGTATTTTTTTTAAGAAATTGATCATTAGCTAAATATTCTTGTTGTTCCAAAACTGATCATGCGTTTCTCGTATTTGAATACCATGAAAGCAATATAAATAATAAGACAATAAAATTTGCGAAAGATAATGGAATAACTATGGTGGCATTCCTGTCGCACTTTATTCATAAACTCAAAAAAAAAAAAAAAAAAAAAAACAAAAAAAAAAAAAAAAAAAAAAAAACACTCGGAATGAATGCGAAGTACATTTTTTCAGAAAAAAAGAATAAAACCACTTTGTATTTATTGATACTATTGACATGAATGAAGTGAATATTAATTATATTGTGATGAATCACCACCAATCCGTAACTGATGGTGGTCAAGTAGAGCTAAATCTTTCTTAAAATTTTTTATTGATTTAGTTTTATATCAAGTAGGCCTAAACAAGTTATTTTTCTTGTTTTGTTTTATAATATGTTGCACAAATTTTATTTTTATTTGTATATTATTATCTTTTACTTTTTGAATAAAGTAATCGCAAATAAAAAGAAAAAAATGTTCATAAAAGTGTTTTATTTATGTGTGTCCCTTTCAACCCCGCACAGTGTCTCTTTCATCCCCTACAATGGGGTTAAAAGGGACATTTCTCCCAATTTATAAAAATGCGTACAGATTTTAAATTACTGTACTTGAGTATAAGAGGTTTTACCAGTATGAAAGCAAAGGTTTTAGACAAGAATGAGATGCAAACATGAGACTGATATCTTTTAATGTCATTATTTTATAAGCTTATAAAGACAAAATGTTCCTTTCATCCCCACTCTCCCCTATCATTTTGTTTTTCAATTATACTTAAATATTTTCAATGTTGAAATGAATTAAAACAGCATTTAACTGAGATTTCGATTTCCATAAGTAGTATTTGTTTTCTATCCAAAATAAAAGTTATGTACATTTTTAAACGAATTTTTTTTCCAGGGCACGGGGGTAGAGTTTATATTAATGTAAAAAGTAAGATTCTTCTGCGGATTTCCACCTTTCATGTATCCCCTTTCACACCCCTCGAAAATTTCTGTTTTCTTTTGTCACCCTCCTAACCCCTCCCCCTCCCCCCCCCCCCCACACACACAAACACACATTTTTAAATTTTCGATTTTTTTCTGCCCATTCTTTGCAATGAAAATAAATATGTAAAATGTTTCTTACTCACAAAACTTAAAACACATAAAATGTTTATTCTTTGCTTATGACCCAATTCTTAAGTTGTAGCAAAAGTAAATATATAACTTACCTCACCAGCCCCATATCCCCCCCTCCACCATAAAAAAAGCATAGTTTAAAATCTTTGCTATATATATATATTTTGCTATGCTAAAACTGGTTAAATGTTTGAGTCATGTTCAATATGGTCTTGGCTGTTCTCTCGTTGGGTATGCCTTTGATTTAATTAGTATCATTTTTTAATGTTGTCCATTGTTGCGGATATTACATTGATAATTTTTTTAATTCAATTTATTTTGCATGGTGGATTTATAATTATTGGTGTATAGTCGATAGGGTACATAATGAAATTCAATTTTTAGCTTATTGCTGGATTCCATTATAGAAATCGACTATGTTTTTTGCTTAGTATTTTATGTACCCTTGAAAAAGTGAAATACTATATAAACTTCCGGCTTCATTCATCCATTTGATCTATTGTTTGTTTATGATATGTCTTTTACTGGTTCAACATTATTTAGCTAGTTAATTGTATCTTTTGTCTTTAATAGGATATTTTATCAAAATTTGGTGGTTTTTCATATGTTTTATATGAATTTATCGTCCGAAATGTGCTAGTAAATTAGTGGAATTGAGCCTGATTCTGTATTACTAGTTACAGGTTCCATCTTTATTTTGTATAATGTCAGTGTTATGAATTGTAGCTAAATTTATTAATATATTTATTTTGTTTTCTGCTCATTCGTTTCTTATTGCAATGGCAATAAATAATCAAAATTTTCCTGACACACAAAACTCAAAGCATTAAATTTTATTTTGCAGCCCTAATTGTTAAGTTGTAACAAAAAATATACAGGGTGTCCACTCTCAACGGTATCCAATGGCTAATTCCTAAATCGTTAGTCATAGACATAGAGTTCCAAGAAGTACATTAAAAGCGAACTGTCCGAATAAAAACTTTTTTAAAAATATTACGAAACTTAAATTTTTATACAGTCCCCCAGTCCTACAAGTTATATTTAGTAAAATTTTAATGTTACACTGACAAGTAAGGCAAAAAAAGTTCCGTTATTCTATGATTAAAATTGACCGAGTAATAGCTGTTTATGGTTGGAGCATATGTTTTGCTGCAAATTTGGGGCCATTCACAAATTTAGTAGAAATATAATTTCGTCAGATTTAATTAAAAAAAATATCTGAGAATAAAATTAACATTGCAATATAAATTTTAAATCTTTAATCATTCTGACATTATTAATGCAAAATATACAATTTGTAATTTATTTTTACCATCACGTAATTTTTTTTTGCAAATAGTAAATTTTAAACTTAAAAAAAGAAAGAATAGCGAAAATTTGATACTATAAAACAGATGTGATAGTTGCGTTTTTAACTTTTGATAGGATTGATTTTTTTGTATTTTTAACCGCTGAATCCGAAAATGGCCTTCATTTTTAACCATCACGTCACAATTTTTCGCAAATTGTAAATTTCAGCGTTAAAAAGTGCAAATTTAAAATTGAACCTTCTCCCCCGCCTCATCAGAGCCTTCAGTTGTTTAGCCGTAAGAATTCCAGTATAAGCCAAAAAAATTCAATAAATTATTGAATAAAATAAAATAAAATAAAATAAAATAAAATAAAATAAAATAAAAAAAGTTTTACATCTGTTTTATAGTATCAGAATTTTGATAAATCTTAACATTGACATTTATGATTTGCAAAAAAATTCTAACATGATGGTTAAAAATGAAGGTCATTTTCAGATTCAATGCTAGAAAGTACATAAAAATCAATTATCAAACGTTAGAAAAACACAGACATCTCTATTTTATAGTAACCGATTTTTATTATTTTTTAACTTTGACAATTTATGATTTGCGATACATCCAGACATGATGGTTAAAAATTAAGGTAATTTTCGGATTCAGTGCTAAAATATACATAGAAGTTAAAAAAAAAAAAAAAAAAAAAAAAAAAGAAAGAAAAAGAAAAAACCCATCGCAGTCTTGTGTTATCTAATCTAAAACTTTTTCTTAAACTTCTTGGCGGTAATCTATCCGAAATTTTTTATGTTATCTTGTAAAATAAGTGTAAATGATAACCACTGAAAATCATAATAATATTAGACTGTCATAGGATTTACGTCAGTATGTAAAATTTAATCTGGATTGGATATTTTAAAGTGAGTTGAAGTTCGAGTACAATACTTGAACTGGAAAAACATACATACGACCTTTGAAGTTAAATAAAAACTTATAAAAATAACATAATTTTTGTTAAAATAAATCACGAAAAGAAATAGTCATACAACAGAACAAAATAAAACATATGCTAAAGTACAATTGTTTTAGACAATCTGAAACTTATTAGAAGTTAACTCAATGGTAATACTTGTACAATTGTTTTCAAAACGCACAGATACTCATGAAATAATATCTTCGAATACGTTAAGTACTTGGTATATGACCCCTCAAAGCATGGCCGAACTCATTTGTGTTCAGATTCAGAAAAGTGGTATAAGTCATGCATTTTTTAAAGTTTCATAACCCGGTCAACTTTAGTGTTATATCAACGGTTTTTTTTTTGTCTTACTTGTTAGTGTAATAGGAAAATTTTACTAAATATAACTTATAGGGCCGGAGGACCGTATAAAAATTTAAATTTCGTAATTTTTTAAGAAATGTTTTTATTGACCTAAATCGCTTTTAAAATATTTCTTTAACTCATTTAAAGCATTTTTGTAATTGGAACTACATATCTATAACTAACGTTTTAGAAATTAGCCATTGGAAACCGTTGAGAGTGGACACCTTGTATATATAACTTACCCTATCCCCCCATAAAAAAGAACACGGTTTAAAATCTAGATTTTTTCCCTCTGCTCATTCGTTTCTTTTCAATGACAACAAATAATCCTATAAAATTTTCCTTACCCACATAATTTAAAACATTATTATTATTACTGTTATTATTATTATTATTATTATTATTATTATTATTATTATTATTATTATTATTATTATTATTATTTTGCCCCAATTACTAAGTTGTAGCAAAAGTGAATATATAATTTAACCCCGCCTCCCTCAGAAAAAAAAGAAAAAAAAAAAGGAACGCAGTTTACTATCTTTGATTTTTTTTTTTCCTTTTCTGTCCATTCGTTTCTTTGCAATGGCAATGAATAATCATATAAAATTTCCCTTATCCAGAAAACTTAAAACATTTAAATGATTTTTTTCCCATCCCTATTTGTTAAATTCTAGCAAAAGTAACTATATAACTTATCTAACCCCCTCCCCCTCCCCCCCCCCCAAAAAAAAAGAAAGAAAAAAAATTAAAACTTTAGAAGTTCCTACATTTTTATATTATACTCATTTGTTATCGAATTATCGATATTAATTAATCACCCCCACCGCAACAAAAAATGAAGAATACGTGGAAATAACGAAATAAATTCCATTTTAACGGCTTTAGTAATCTTAAAAAAAAAAAAAAAAAAAAAAAAAAAAAAACATAATTTTATTTATTTAACTTTCAAAACTTTGTTTAAAATTAGACATTTGTTAATATTTTTTCATGCTTTTAAAGATGCAGGTATGCGATTAATTTTTGCTTATTTTTTACTTGAAATTTAAATAGCAAGAATTTTTTTCCTAAAAAAATAAAAATAAATAAATAAATAAAGTACATGCATTAACAATGCACATTTTAAAGTTTTTTTTTTTAGTCATGCATTGCTCAGTAAAGGTAGATGAAAATAATTACTTCACCAAGGTCAATATTCTTAATAAGTATTTAGATATTAAACGGCCTAAAGACTAATTACTGGCAAATGACAATTCCAAAATATTTACAAAAGTAAAATGCTTTAAATGCTTATAAATATACACATATTATTATTATTATTATTTTTTTTTTTTTTTATCTTTTAAAATTTATCTTAACAGCTTTCTTTCATATAATTTTCGTAATGATATCTTTCACAATAATATGTATTTTCATAATAATATGTGGACATGGTATGCGCTCGACATATTTTAATAAAAAACAAATACTAGAAAAGAAAAAACTCTACTAAATGAACTAAACGTTACATTGAAGTTGCACTAAATATTTTTAAAAGTATCTAATAAATTACAAATATGGATCTAAACTGCCATACGGAGTATTCCACTGTCTTTCCAAACGACTCTAAACAACCAGATGCGTATATTTAATTAAAACAAACAGAATGAATATGTCGCAATTCTCGTATATCTTCTGTGCATTGATACTGTAGTATCACACGTTTCACTCTTTTTCTGCCTCTCTAATGGGTGTTGCCACCGAGCCGTTGCAGAATCAAGAGGTAATGGGAGAATAACACTGAGTGCTTAATCTAGTTATTTTACTATATCTATGTGTGGCCCCGTAAATGAATAGTAAATGCTTTGCACCCCATATTCTGCACAACGCATAATGCAGTGCACTGCATACATATATATATCAATTATTTACGTTTGAAATGGTCTAACATCATTAAAATGTAGCTGAAACGATATTTTCTCATTGACCGTGATGTAACGGAAAAGTTTTGACTGTCCCTGTAAATGAAGTAACAATGCTACACACTTCATTTCAATAAAGATCTTTCTATAGTAAGCATCAATAACATAAAATAAATCCGCACAATCCGAGTATATTGTTGACAGATATATTGTGAAATATAATCTCCAAACAAGGACATTAAAATAATTAAGCGAAGTAAATTGCTTTTTTCATGTGTCAAATGTGATTTACAAAAGTAATTATCAAAAGTGTTTATGATCTGAAAGAAGGAACTGAAATTGAAAAGTGATTGCACGATCGTAAACAGATACTTTATTATAAACATTTTCGCAATACTTATGAACTATAAGACATTTATATACTTTCACTTTAAATTATCGTAAATATAAATATTGATACAAATTATTTGTTATGCTGATTTATTTAATTTCCTGTCTTTATTGCTAATAATATTTTATTCATGTATTCTTTTCTCTACTCTTAGTTGTAACTCAGACTCTCAAAACTGAGAGATGTATGTCTTAAAGCTCTTATTAAAAATTTATTTTACTTTCTATTTATAAGTTTCGGCACAAAATTTAACTTCACAAGTCACTCAAAATATGCGTCTTTTTAAACAACATGAAGTTCAGACCATCAGTCACATATACGGATAAATAAGAAATACAGGAAGAAGATATAGATTCATTTACCCTTTCCGGAGGAAAAATACCAGATTTCAAGCGGATATACATAAATATAAGGTAAGCCCAATTTATCTTACCTATGCTTTTTATATTGAGAAATAGATAATTAATTTTTGAGGATAAAAAACGAACATCACGCAAATTTTATGATAGCAAAGATTAAATATTGCTAACATATATATTTACCTGGGTTAGGTCTCGGACAGACGGAGAGATGGACAGGCAAACCGAAGTCATAAACACTTTTCAACTACGTTGGAAAGTGTTAAAAACGTCATTTTGAACGTGAATTATTTTATCCTATTGATTTTAATTTTGTAAAGCACATGTTTCCATATTCTCAGATTAGTTTATTAAAAAGCATTCGCATAGCTTTAAATGTACTTTTTTCACTTTTAGTATGTTAAAGCTAATTTAAATACATCGATGTATTTAAATTAGCTCACGTTGATTACGATCGTAATCAACGTGATAGCATTAACATACTAAAATCACCCCAAAAAGGCATATCTACCTATAAATTGAGTGGATAATCATTCATCGTCGTGTTTACTTCTAATTCCCCAAATCGCATCCATTTTGAGCTATAAAACATTTTTTGTAATAGCCTTTTAATGGTAGCTACATTCAATTTAAAAACGTAATATTACTATCATTGTTCATAGTTGACGTAAAGTTAAATTACAGACCAGATTATTAAAGATTACCTAACCTTTTATTTCCCTCAGCCAGACTTTCTGCTTAATGTTTCGTAATCGGGATTATTCAAATGCTTTTTTTATAGGCTATAAAATGCAGCTGCTAGGTAACTGGCGACTAAAAAAAAATGAAACATGTATCATGTCAAATAATTAAATTGATAAAACAAAATGTTTTATATTATTGGAAAACATGTATAAAGTTCTACCAAAAATTATGCACATAATTTAAAAGCTGACAAATATATTGATAAAATTTCTAAATAATAGGAATAATTTAAAACCTTTATTGGGAAAATTCAGTACCCATAATTTACCATTTAAATATATTAATGAAATTCGCCATTTTTTTTTTCAAAAAAGGGAAACTTGAAAATCGTCTGAATTGCCATAGAATAAGCATTATGGTGCAAAAAAAAATGTTCAGTATTTTCCGAACAAATGAACGAAATTTAACCAAAAACTATACAGCTAAATCCGGATACCTCACCAACATGCCTATTTAATTTCAAGGTAATCGGAGGCTTTTTGCAGTAGATATCGCGGAACAGACTAGCTAACTAACAGGCGGAAACAAAAACCTTCTGTGTCTCCACAGTAATAGTGGGGTGAGTTAGCTCAAAATTATACCAAAATATTTCACATCTGGCAACCAATGCGCCACTTTGGACTCAGATAGTACATGGATAGACTAGTCCAAAAAGGCCGGGACACAAATTTTCCTGGCCCTCTAGCGGCGATGATGACGTAATCAATATGGCCGCCATTATGGCGCAAAAGAAAATGTTCAGTATTTTCCGAACAAATGAACGAAATTTAACCAAAAACTATACAGCTAAATCCGGATACCTCACCAACATGCCTATTTAATTTCAAGGTAATCGGAGGCTTTTTGCAGTAGATATCGCGGAACAGACTAGCTAACTAACAGGCGGAAACAAAAACCTTCTGTGTCTCCACAGTAATAGTGGGGTGAGTTAGCTCAAAATTATACCAAAATATTCCACATCTGGCAACCAATGCGCCACTTTGGACTCAGATAGTACATGGATAGACTAGTCCAAAAAGTCCGGGCCACAAATTTTCCTGGCCCTCTAGCGGCGATGATGACGTAATCAATAAGGCCGCCAAAGTTTTGAGAAATGCTTCTACATTTCTCTATAGAACTCGGGTTAATATTTTGATATTAACCTATATTTTTAGTGATTATTAATCCGGAGAAAACGCGCTTTCTAACGGTATATTTGACATCATTGTTTATATTCATAATATCACAAATATTTATAAAAAAAAAAAAAAAAAAAAAAAAAAATTCAAAACATTTTGCTAAATAACTTTGAATTTGTTGCATGTAGCTGAAAACGTGTCGCATATCTTTTGTTCGTCAGATAATTACCTTTCGGACGGTATGTATGACTTCTATTTTATCCCAAATATTTTCTGAAAATTTGCCGAAACAATGTAGTGTTGCACAGAGGGTCATTATGGCAACAATGTACAGTCGGGAAAAAAAAAAAAAAAGTAAACACCCCCTACTAACTCCTCAACAAATTATCGCAGACGAAAGTTACTGGTACCGGACGATTGGAAATAAAGTCTACTTTTAAATGATGTATATAAAATTTGCTTAGAGGGGCCATCTACATATTAAAACGAATCCAAACTTCATTTTTTTTCAATGGCAATACCCAAATTTAACGAAGTATTTCAAATCTTCGGTTCAAACTATGCCTAGAAGTGAAATTTCAACCCTTTTGAATGATAAGTTTTCGAATTATAGACATTCAAAATTTAGTGCTTCTAATGTTAAATCACATTTTCATATTTTTATTTGTATCTCCTAAAATTATGCTCCTAATGTGCTAATTTTTTGTGTAGCAGTAATACTAATATACCCAAACATAAATGCGTTGAATTTGCAATTTTTATAAATTTATGATATAAATTATGAATAATGAAATTAATATTCGAAAAAATTATGAATTGCAACCTTCAATTTTTTTGATGGATTTAGATTTATTAAGAAATACGCTCGTTTTAAAACAATTAATTTCTCGGAAACGTATCGTACGAATTGCATAAAAAATTGCTTTTAGGCTAATTGAAGGGTGTAGAGTTCATTTATGCATTCAGAATTGTGTACTGCTATTGAAAAAAACAAAGTTATGGTTCGTTTTAATATGTAGATGGCCCCCTAAGCAAACTTTATATGCATCATTTAAAAGTAGACTTAATTTCCCATTGTTCGGTACATATAACTCTCTTCTCGATAATCTGTTGAGGAATTAGTAGGGGGTTTTTATTTTTTTTTCCACGACTGTACCTAATTTATATGGGATCCAAAAATTAATACAGTGGCTTTATAACTGTTTAAGTAGCACATGTTATTATTGTAAATTTTTATGTATATGTAAATATATTCCAGGGTTTTTTAGGGCTATGAAACTTTCATTTCCGTTTTAAAATCAATGACATGAGGTACACTTAATAGGCATAACTGTAAGATAAGTTTCAGACATTTATAGGTACAAGAATGAGAAACAAAAGAATGTACAATACAATATTTACTTATCACTGTCTGAACACTGCCCTTCACATACACAAAGTTTCATACATTTTATTTCCATTTTAATACATTTACAAGATGTGCATCGCTTGCGGCAAGTACAGGAGGTAAGTTCTTTAGAGTGCTTTGACATCTCTGGAATTGTTATCCACAAAGGTTGGTATGATCCTCCTGAATTTATTATCCATCCCCACTTAATTGGTGAAGGTATTGTGTAATGTGCAATGAGGCTGTTGTTCCAAATTCTTGCTTGGAGAGTAGCTCGTTTGATGTGTTGTGTCAAAGCATCTGCTATAGGAGGTATGTTTTCGATGGCTCGATTCTTTCTTGTAAATAAAGTTCGTCTGCAATCATTGATGCTCTGAAGATCTGATGATTGATCATAAAGTAGTACAACAAATCGCTGTAATAGATCATGACATTCATCGTCAATATCAGAGGTGCCTGTACAGAGCTGATACCATACACAATCAGTTTCACAAAATGACATCCAGAACTTCCAAGTTGTCTTCTTGCCAATGCCACAAAATGTAGAAACTGTGTCGCAACCAGTTACAGAATGAAAAGCCAACAAATTTCTGCAAATTTCAGGTGAAAGTTTAGCACAGATCTCATGAATTGGAATGAATTTCCTGTATTTCCCACAACCGTACTCAATCCATAGTTCATCAATATCTTGTATTTGTGGGAACAGTGATATTGAAATAACCACTACATCAGAGTCCACAGTTCGTATTAAGATGCGAGTATGTTCACTTTCTACTGCATGCTTAACATGGAGAAGTAGGCGGCCATCTGCTTCTTCATGTGTGACGGGAGAAATGCTTGATACATCCATATATGTTGATGCAAGGACTTGATCATTATAAGTACAGACAACATGTTTTCCTGGATACTCGTCCCCCACCATTTTCTTAGCTAGCAACTGGAACAATTGGGTCTTGTTTTCGTTGACACATAGGAATTGCTGAAATTTTTTTTGGAATTGCAGTTGAGTCTGAGACTTTAATAGTTATGCCACTTTCTCTTGTTTCTCGTATATGTGCCTTCAAACTGCTACTAATATATCTGTCGAATACAATATCTAGTCGTGAACTGTTCTTCAGTTGATTAATGAAATATGGTTTGAAAACATGTTCATAATATCTGGAAAATGTTGTCGCAATACCAGGATTAAGCATGTGTATTACAGCTGCTCCATCGAATATTTCAGCTGTTACATTCGGTTGGCTGTGATTAAAGCTAATGCCATATTTTGTTTGAATGCAGTCAATAATATCAGACTTGTTGGTTGGTTTTCGGAGTTTTCCATCATCTGAAATAGAGGGTGGGTACTTTTGGTTTTCATGCGAAAAGAAATCATCTATGTTGCAATCCGTGCTTCAGATGCAACATACAATCTGCAGAATAAGTTGGAGTCTTTACGTAAGTAAGAAATCTTGGACTTTGCCTTATCTTTTTTTCTTGTTATAGTCTTGAGGATGTGAATATTGGTTCGAGGAATAACTTCATGAATTGAATTTTGAACTTGATCGAGACGGGACACGACATAATCATCATACTGCTTTAGTCCTACAGTAAATGCTTCCGTAACACACTTGACAGCTTTGAAACTTGGAATTATTTTGGAGCTCCCTATTGACATTAAATCAGTTTCTTCAAATGGATTTCCTTGTTCGGATAAGACTTTAATCATTTCTTTGGCATGGGCCAAGAACCTTTTCTCATGAGCATTGTTATCTTCATAATGCTTTGCACCCACCCTTTTGTCTTCTTTTAAATTTGGTTTCTTTTAAAATTCCTCAATTAAAGAACTGATTCTAGGACTATTGTTGTACTACTTTATGATCAATCATCTGATCTTCAGAGTATCAATGATTGCAGACGAACTTTATTTACAAGAAAGAATCGAGCCATCGAAAACGTACCTCCTGCAGCAGATGCTTTGACACAACACATCAAACGAGCTACTCTCCAAGCAAGAATTTGGAACAACAGTCTCATTGCACATTACACAATACCTTCACCAATTCAGTGGGGATGGATAATAAATTCAGGAGGATCATACCAACCTTTGTGGATAACAATTCCAGAGATGTCAAAGCACTCTAAAGAACTTATTTCCTGTACTTGCCGCAAGCGATGCACATCTTGTAAATGTATTAAAATGGAAATAAAATGTATGAAACTTTGTGTATGTGAAGGGCAGTGTTCAGACAGTGATAAGTAAATATTGTATTGTACATTCTTTTATTTCTCATTCTTGTACCTATAAATGTCTGAAACTTATTTTACAGTTATGCCTATTAAGTGTACCTCATGTCATTGATTTTAAAACGGAAAATGAAAGTTTCATAGCCCTAAAAAACCCTAGAATATATTTACATATGTATAAAAATTTACAATAATTGCATTTTCTACTTAAACAGTTATAAAGCCAATGTATTAATTTTCGGATCCCATATAAATTAGGGACATTGTAGCCATAATGACTTACTGCGCAACGCTACATTGTTTTGGCAAATTTTCAGAAAATATTTGTGATAAAATAGAAGTCATATATACCGTCCGAAAGGTAATTTTCTGACGAACAAAAGATATGCGACACGTTTTCAGCTACATACAACAAATTCCAAGTTATTTAGCAAAATGTTTTGAATTTTTTTTTTTAATTTATAAATATTTGTGGTATTATGAATATAAACAATGATATCAAATATACCGTTGAAAAGCGCGTTTTCTCCGGATTAATAATCACTAAAAATATAGGTTAATATCGAAATATTAACCCGAGTTCTATAGAGAAATGTAGAAGCACTTCTCAAAACTTTGGCGGCCATATTGATTACGTCATCATCGCCGCTAGAGGGCCAGGAAAATTTGTGTCCCGGGCTTTTTAGACTCATCTATCCATATACTATATGAATCCGAAGTGGCGCATTGGTTGCCAGATGTGAAGTTTTTTTGAGCTATCGCACCCCACTATAAGCCTTCACTCACGTTTCGGTAACTAGAAAACTTTGACTCAAGTTATATCTTTTGCTTAATGTAGCTTCGTACCCGAGAGCGTTACAATAGTCTAATTATAAAAGAGGTGGGAAACGTCATCAAAAGTGCGAAAAAGCTGACATTAGTGAATTCGTTAGCAAAATGTTAATTTATATGCTATTTTGTTTCAGGACCTTGAAAAATAAATAAATAAATAAAAAAAAAGCACAGTACAAAATTTCATTACTATATCCCCGGCAAACGTAAAAAAAAAAAAAAAAAAAAAAAACTAGAACACGGAATATAAAGTTATGTCTAACAAATGTTATGGAAAAGAAGATCGATAAACCTGAGTTTAAAATTTCAAAAATACTTTATTGAAACATTAGAAAAATAATTTGAAAAAGGTGTCAATCTGTAAATTCAGTATTTCAATCATTCTCATAAAGTCATATTTATGTTCAGGCTCATCAGTAGGAAAAACAAGAAGTTTAATGTATCAGCATTATTACAATAAAATAGCAATATATTTTTAAATTCGAAAAAATACGTTAAAATGTGATTATATAACCCTATCTGTAAGTATGTATCGAATTCATAGATGTCCTTTGCTGCTGATATTGATTGCATGGTTAGATCATTTTACGAAAGCCGACGATTGCTTTCTTTCAAACCACAGCAATTGCAACTTCACAATTTCTTCTTGTTCAACACAAGCATGATCTCGCGTTGCGCTTGTAACAATGTAGGTGTCTACATATATGTGTGACACCCTAATGATCCAATGTATTGGTGTTCTTAGTATTTTTTGATGCAACTCTATTTTATTAGTAATTAGATTAGTAGTATTAGCATTTTTAAATTGTTTGGCGAGTGGCTCAGTCAAATTCTTCTTGGTACGTTTTTGAGAAAATGTTATAGCTGGTATAACATTGGCGCATTGCGGCTTGCTGTACATTCTTCAAATAAATTTCTCTAGTACTAAAAAAATACGTTCTCTTTCATTCTGTGACAAATCAAATTCAGAAAGTTTTCTAATTACATCCTGATATTCAGGATTTTATAGTACGATATTGAAAGGTCTTGTTTTGCCCTTCTTGGAACATGCTGGATTGTAATCATAACAATTTATGGCGTGACTTTCTGGTATTACCTTCGATAGTAATTCTTCGATTTTGTGATAAACTGATGCTACCTCTCATACTTTCCGGTACCAATATCAATCTAAACTTTCAGCATGAAGAGGGCAAGTGAATCCTATTTCCAAGAAGAATGACAAGAACGCCAGTGTCAGAATATCTAATGATGACTTCAGCATAATCAGTAATGCTACATACATGTTGAAAAGCTTTTGTATCAGCTTCTTCTTGCTTTTTAAAGGTCACTGATTGAATTTTAATTTTATCAGCACTTCCGTCGACAACTTTGAAACGGCAATAACTGCGCAATTTTCACTCTTTACATGCATTCATCATCTTTAATTGAGGTCTTGTATCTATCAAATATATCTATTCTTAAAGCTGACGGGTCTACTATCACCTGAAGGATTTTCTTTTATGTGTCCCCAAATGTTCTAAGGATTTTGTTCATGATGTGTATAATAGGGGAAATATTTATGATGTTCACATCAATATTCTTAAGAGGTTGGGTTATTATTTTCTTTTCTAACCTTTTAATCAATGCCAATTTATCAGTTTTGCACAATGTGCCATATGTGGCACTAGTAAGAATATAATGTGTGATGATATGGTTAATTTGGCAAATAGTATTTAGTATATTAGAGGATGATAAATATAATTAATATTTAAGATATTGAGATGATGATTGTTATTAATAACTAGATGAATGATAACAATTTTAGTAAATTTTAAATAATAATAAAGTTAGTAAATAATAATAATTTAGAATAATAATTATTAGTAAAAGGATCGTATAAAATTTTGGAAAGAATACCTTGCTGCAATATCCGCCATGTTTTCCTGAGTAAGATATGTGAGTTAATGGATCTTAAAATGATTCATATTTAACATATGAAAAATATTCATTAAATGTAGAAATTCATGCAAAATCAAATTTTCTAAAATAAAAAGACATTATATGCAAATGTGGATTAAATGAATTTATTTTAATAAAAAAATAGATACTTAAATAAACAATTAAATTAAAAAAAACCGACTGTGTAAAAAACGAACTAATTAATAATTTCTCATTAATGTGAAACTATTTTTTTTCAATTCTTACTATTAGCTCACACTCTCGCTATATATAACTTGTTAAAATTTTCAATCGCTAATAAAATACTTATTATTCATCCAATCAAGCTCAAATAAAATTTTTTAAACTTGTTGTGGATGACACTTGATGTTAATCCAGTTTTTTCAAATATTAATTCATTAATTAAATTAAATTAATTAATATTCAATAATCGAGAGAGCCCTCTTCTTGATCAAGGTTTTTTAAGACCGAGAGACCCCTCTTCTTGATCAAGGCATTTTAAGCGCCACTCAAGAGGAAAGAAGAATGGGAGGAAAAAAATTCTCTTATTGACCTAAGTAGGAATTGACTTATTTTTTTTTTAATTACATTACTTGTTTATATTAATTACCTATTTTTTTTATTTACTTGTATTGATGACTTTTAAATTGTGTTTAATTGTTAGTTCCTATCTATAAACACGGTTTTGATGAGGTCTATAGACGTCTATGATGGTTAGAGTTGCAGTAAAGCTAAAGATCCTAAATACACAACTTCCAGGTTGTATAATATTTTAACGGAGCTTCTGACTGTAAAATAGTCAATGAAACATCGTATTCATTTTGAAAGACCTATCCAATGATATGCCACTCAATAGGGGGCGTATAGGCTCAATAGGGGTCTTTGTTTTCGTCTGTACCGCCATTTTGTATTTTACGGTCGTCATTTTTAATTGATAAAAACAAAACCTAGCCTATAACCATCGGCCGTTAAGACGAATTGATAGAGACCTCATTCATTAAAATCTATCCAGCCGTTGGGATGTTTCGAGGGTATAAAGAAATCCACATACACAGATACGCGTGAAACAAATAACCCTTCTTTTCAGTCGGGTAATAAAACATTGAAAAAAAATATGTGAATGGATTCACCAAATCAAATTAAGACCAACGCATACTACTCATAATTGAATGATCGATGAAATCACATGTCCATAAAACAATATATTACTGTATAGTATGTGCAGAATTGAAAATATTTCGTAAATAATTTTTTTTGCAAACAGGAAACTCTAATTAAAAAATATGAGGTTGTAACTTTCATCAACTTTTTTTTTAATCTTTGAGCACCGCGCGCATTTTATTGAAGCATGGATCACTTCAATAAGACAGGAAATATTTTTGTTGAAAATTACTACTTTTTCTTCTCGGCCAGTATCTGCCAGTAAGAAAAAAATCTCAACTGAAAAAGACACCGACCTACCGCTTCGATGAATCTTTATACAACTCTAAACAGGTTTACCATCACGCTGGAATTTTGTGTCTCGTTGCCATTGGAAAAAGAAAAGATATATACGGGCATAAGTCGAAACAATCACTGCTGCTCGCTGCGTTGCCCAAGGAATCAGTGAGTAAGGAATCTCTAAATAATCTGTATTATCTTTTCTTCTAAAGAAAATGATAGCATTCTTGCAAACAAATTTCTCTTCATTCACACCAGCTAAACCTAACGGCAACGGTGATAACTTTTTGGGGTTTTTTTTGCAGATTTGGCTACAAGTTGAGAATTTGTTTCACTTTTTTTGAAATATGTTCTCGTCAGCAACACATTCAGCTATAAACCGTTCTCTCTGCTGTTTTTCTATCTCCTTAGCAGTCAATATGAAATTACATATTTCCATAAAAGCTCCACTTTCTCTACCATTGGGACATAGTACTTCTTTGTTCAAGGTACTATCAGTAACTACATCTCAAATTGCAGAATGGTACGCGGTCGCTAGGGGTTCATATATTGGAAAAGTTTTTGACGACTACCTTGAACATTTTGAAAGCCTAATAGACGATTTAATGGAATATTTTCCAGGTAATATAACAAAGAATTTTGAATCAGAATTGAAACGTTTGCTCTGAAGATAACTTCTGTTTTTATGAGAAGGAAACCCTTGCCCCTCCTCATTGCATTATTCTGTGGAGCAATAGTTTAAGCAGTCTCTAAAAGATTAACCGCAATTTCGGTATAGGTAAGGCGAAAATAATATCTTCTGATTTTTAAAGCTAAAGATCTTAAAAGCTGTAAAATTTCTGATTGCATTTAACGCAACTAATATGTATTATTTACTTCTTTAAATTAAAACTGAATTCAGTGATAAACTAAGCTTTGAATTGGACTTAGCATGACGATATAAGCGCATTCATCCCATTAACAATACAAATCAAGTTTGTCTGTATAAGTCAGTGTATTCAATGAATCATAAATAATATAGTTCGCCTTTTCTCACAAAAATGCATTACGGTATTCTGAAAATTAATATGTAATTATTATCTTTATTTGAACACTAATTAAAGAAGATATTCTAAATACCACTTTATTCACATAATTAAACAATCTTAAAGGCCTTGTCATCTCTTAGCATTATTATTATTATTATTACTTTATTATATAAAGAAATTATGAATTTCAGTTTAGTAGCACACAATCTAAAAGTGTGGAAAACTGTGGTATAGACGAATTATACAGACAATCAAATTACAATTAAGGCAAATATACTGAAATATTTCAATCTCAATTTAGTGGTATACAATATAAAAGTATAAAAAGCTGCGCAATAGACAAATTATACAGACAATCAAATTAAATTAGCGCTTATATCGCCAATATCTCTATTAATATTGTCCGTAAGTTAAACAGGTATCTTGACGTCCCTTTTCACAAACAGGTTCACATTTATTGGAACAAGTGCTTGAAAATGCAGGTTTTCAAGGTGCCAAAAATGGCCTTTCAAGCAATCCTTGACATGCTGTATTGAAGCTAGGTTGGAGAAGCAGAAGAGCCATGGTAATTTTTGTATTTTAAGAAGGGAATTAGCATGATCGGACATTACCCTGATGAAATATTCTGCGTGAAGTACCGGCGAGAAATGGGAGTACATGGTGACTATACATATATACATGGTATTATCTGAACTATAAACGAAGCAGCATTCATCATCGAATACCACACGAGTAAATTTCTAGCCTGCGGCATTTCAGCTCGCTTTTTATTCGAACTACTGAATACTATGCTACTCATATTTGAGGGTTAAATATAACACAGTGGATGGTAAATTTGCTTTTGAATAAATTTTTCTAATGACAATTGGACATATTAATGTGTCTACAAATGCCTGTATAACGTATCGAGTTGTCGTGGGATCTTAAAACACTTCGAATAGTTATTCTTCTATCCATACTCACCGGTGGTCTCCCTGAGCTTTCTAAAGCATATCTCCCATATGTAGATGTTTTCATGTATATATTTTTAACAAAATATTTGAATGATAAGAAGAAAACTATCCAAGTGACGAGCTATATCAGGAGTACTGACCAATCTGCTATTTGCAACTGATAGAATTCTCAAAGACCCTAATTCCTGTAAATGGTTGTCACTCAGTATCTGACTTCTCACTTTGCACACTTGCTTGTAAACACCGATTAGTTATTGTACTCCTTCAGCACACCCCAAAAAGTATTTGCAAAGTCTTACATTCCCATGTTGCATTTTTTTCCATGTTATTTTAAAAGGTTATAGACGTCTCGAAATTATCTAATTATATTAGTCTCTTAACACAACGCACCAAAAGCTTTTTAAGCAACAAAAAAAGCAGAAATTAAAGAAAAAAAAAGATGAAGTAACTACTAGGTTGAGCAAAAAGTTCTGGGAAATTTGTGAAAGTTGAGTTGCTATGCGCAAATTAACAACAAAAGCAGCAAGGACTATTCTTCAAAGTAGAAACCATCATAGTCCACAACTTTCTGCCAGGTTCCGGATCTGCTGGAAGTACAAAGTTTGTCGCCGTACCAGCACCTTCACCCTCATTAATCTCATCAACGGTTTTCAGTATCTTTAGACCTTTTCTCCAACAATGCCGGATCAACACACGCAAATCATACTGTGCAATGGGCATTTTGGAGCCGAAACTCATGAACCCCTATAGATATACCACTAGTACTCCTATATACGATACAAATTCCGGTAACTATTAGATTAAAAATTTCCGAGAACTTTTTGCTCAACCTAATAACTGTGAAACAGATACACTGTGTACATTGGGTCGCGATTTTTAGAAAAAATAACTAGTATGCTGTAGCCGCCAGAAAACTTTCTTCTATATTATTCTAATATATTAATTTTAAAAACTCTATTCCATACCAAAAATTACGAAGCATTATGTATTTTTTTTTAATTACCCCGGGGTTATAACAGTAATCAGTGAATAATAAGGGCACAGTTTTATAGTGCTCCTTGTCGGCTCAGAGAAAATATAATATAATACAGAGCGGACCCCATTGTTATTTAGTGGAAAAGTGGAATCCAACATCAGGTCTTTTTTGGCGCTTTAAAGGTTGCCTGTTTTGGCGGTAATTTCCTTGGCAGCTTTATGATTTCATTCTCGCAATAAAATAAACGTAAATATAGTAAAATATAACAATAAACGTAAATATAATTTTATTTGTGTCAAATCTTCACACAACCGAAATATAAAAGGCAAAGCAAAAGTACGTCAGTTCAAGGGAAACGCCGACGCAATAAAGTTTCGGCCGGAATCCGGAGGGAAATTCCGAGGAGATTTTGGCTGAAGAAAATCGGTTTGGCAAGCTTCTTCTGCCCATCATCACGTGACTGTTGGCAGTGATGTTTGATTCAAGAAAATGTTACTAGCTCAGAATCTACTTATATGAGAAGTCTGTTCTTGTGGGGTATTCAAATTCATAAATGGGTCAAAATGTACAGTTTTAATTTCTTCCAAATAGAACTGTGATACCGTGATTCATCGTAAAAAATAGCATAACAGCGATTTCTGTTGAGTGAACAAACTTAATATTGAATCAACATATTTTTTATTATACAGGGTGTCCCCTCTCAATGGTGTCTAATGGCTAATTTCTAAACCGTTAATTATAGACATATAGTTCCAATTACAAAAACGTTTTAAATGAGGAAAAGAAGTTTTTTAAAGCGATTTAGGTCAAGAAAAACATTTATTAAAAAATTACGAAATTTAAATTTCTATACGGTCCCCCGGTCCTATAAGTGATATTTAGTAAAATTTTATTATTTCTCTAACAAGTAAGACAAAAAAAAGTCCCATTCACCTAACACTAAAATTGACCGAGTTATGAAACTTTCAATTTCATGACTTAAACCACTTTTCTGTAACTGAAAGCAGATGAGTTGGACCAAGCTTTGAGGGGTCGTACACGAAGTGCTTAAAGTATTATAAATGGCGTCCACTCTAAACGATGTCTAATGGCTAATTCCTAAACCGTTAGTCACAGACATATAGTTCCAATTACAAAAATGTTTTAAATAATGTAAATAAGTACTTTTAAAGCGATATAACTGAAGGTGCTGGCCCTCTGTAAGTATTACGGTAGTGTTAAGTTTTAGTAATTAACATTCAGATTGGTTAAAATAATTGAAGACGTGAGTTTCAAAACTCACCATATCGAGAAAATCAAATTTTGGAAAATCGCGTAAAATCTTTAAATGCGTCCATTGTTTTTTATTGAAAATTTGGAGATCGTAGTGTTTGATTGATACAGATTTACCAATAGAATTGATTGATAGAGAAACACGATTTTTTAAATTTCGGATAAGGCGAGTTTCGAAACTGACGTCCTCAATTGTATTTTGACATATTTTTAGGTAGCTTTCATTACAAAAAGCTACCTATTGCAGCCGTTCGAAGGAAAGCGATTTCAAAAAATTTTGGTATATTTTCATCGATCATGACCCCCAGGCCCCGAAACCACCCTCCGTTCAAAATTGATATATATATATATATATATCAATATATATATATATATATATCAATATATATATATATATATATCTGACCTTTGTCATACTGTAACTCTCGTATTTATGAACCGATTTGGATGTAATTCGGTGTGTACATAGTACATACCAATGTCTCGACCGAGTTCGTTGGCCAGCTTCATCCGCCATTTTGTTTCAAAATGGCGGCCATTTAAAATTTAAAAAAAAATTTAAAATTTGAAATGTGGTACCAAGATATTGAAAACAACGGAAAAATATTTTTTTCTTATGTATTTGACCTTTATACAAAGACTACGGAGCAGTTTTTGTTTCGTCTATATCTTAAAAAATGGCTGAGTTATAGCATTTTGAATTTCTAGCATGGCTGACATTTTGAAACGTCCTGAATTTTGTCACGCGATAAAAGACGTATTTATGAACCGATTTGGATGTGACTTCATTTATACATAGTACATACCAATGTCTCGAACGAGTTCGTCGGCCAGCTTCATCCGCCATCTTGTTTAAAAATGGCGGCCATTTAAATTTTTAAGAAAAATTTAAATTTGAAATGTGGTACCAAAAAACTGAAAATTGAAAAAATATTTTTTCCTTATGTGTTTGACCTTGATTAAAAGATTCGGGAGCATTTTTTGTTTCGTCTATATCTTAAAAAATGGCTGAGTTATAACATTTTGAATTTCTAGCGTGGCTGACATTTTGAAACATCCTGATTTTTGTCACGTGATAACAGGCGTATTTATGAACCGATTTGGATGTACCTTGGCGTGTACATAGTACATACAAATATCTCGACCGAGTTCGTTGGCCAGCTTCACCCGCCATCTAGTTTCAAGATGGCGGCCATTTAAAAAAATTTAAAAAATTTAAAATTTAAAATGAGATACCAAAATATTAGAAAATGAAAAAGATTTTTTTTGTATGTGTTTTACCTTAATACAAAGATTCCGGAACAGGTTTTGTTTCGTCTATATCTAAAAAAATGGCTGAGTTATAGCATTTTGAATTTCTATTGTGGCTGACATTTTAAAACGACCTGATTTTTGTCACGCGATAACAGGCGTATTTATGAATCGATTTGGATGTAACTTGGTCTGTCTCTGTACATAGTACATACCAATGTCTCGACCGAGTTCGTTGGCCAGCTTCAGTCGCCATCTTGTTTCAAAATTGTTGCCATTAAAAAAAAATTAATTTAAGGTATTAAAAAATTGGAAAATGAAAAAGTTTTTTTTATGTGTTTGGCTTTGATACAAAGATTCTGGAGCAGTTTTTGTTTCTGAAAATTTGTTCTTTTGTTTATATCTTAAAAAATGGTTGAATTATAGCACTTTGAATTTCTAGCATGGCTAACACTTTGAAACGATATTGTATTTGTCACGCGATAACACACATATTCGCCTGTTTCGATGTAAGAAGGCATGTGGATAGTATACATCAATATCTCGACCAAGTTCGCTGGCCATCTTCATCAGCCATCTTGTTTCAAAATGGCGGCCATCAAATAAAAAAAAATTATTGAAAGTGAGGTGCAAAAAAATTAGAAATTGAAAAAGGTTTCTTTCTTAAAATATTTGACCTTGATATAACGATTCAGGAGCATTTTTTGTTTGTCTTTACCTTAAAAAATGGCTCAGATATAGCAGTTTCAATTTCTATTGTGTGTGACATTTTGAAAAATCTGATTTTTTTGCATGCGACAGCACTCGTATATATCAACCGATTCCGATGTGAGTGAGCATGTGCACAGGAATTACTAAGGTCTCGGCTAAGTTCACTGATTAGCCTCATCCACCATGTTGTCTTAAAATGGCAGGCACTTTAAGAAATCGCTGAATTTGGCAGCCAAATATAAGTTACTTTAAATAAAAGCAGCTTGGATAAATCTGACTAATTTCGCGAAATTCTCATTCATAATGATTTAGTATTGATAAAAATTAGTATTAAATCTCCTATATTCGGTTTCCACTAAATTGAGCTTGGTGTGTTTGAATAATATAAGTTGGCTTTTTTAAAATAAGGAATATGAAAGCTACCTCTTCCTCCCGGCACTGGCCGGAAGGACTTTTTTATATTTTGTAAGGAAATAAGTGTGTTTCTTTTCATGATTTTATTTTAAAAAGTTGTATTATTTTTATAAACTTTTATTTAACTTACAACGTTCGTACGTATGTCTTCCTGGTTTAAAATTTCTATTCCAATTTTAACTCACTTTCAAATATCCGATCGAGGTTAAATTTTGAATAATTATGTAAATCTAATGGCAATGTAATATTAATATGATTTTAGGTACGTACCATTTATATTTATTTTACAGGACCACACTAAAAATTTCGTATACATTACTGCCTACACACAAAAATTTTAAAATCAAAATCAGTAAAATTTATGTAATGCATTGAGATGCATAATATCATTTTTCCAAATGAAAGTTCGTTGCGTTTATATTTCTTATACAGTGCCGCACAAAAGAAGTCAGATACATTTCGATGTATGAGTAGGGATTGCTTAACACTAGAACGTCCAGAAATTTTACTCAAGTTTCATAAAAATATTTGACACCAAAATTTTTATTTAAAATTATTTGATTGATTTATTTAACGTAAATCTGCGTGATTTAAATTTAAATTATTTTAGGAAAGAATTTCTGGTTCCAGTGGAGATTTAATCATATGGTCGGAGTCGGATCGACTCCTTCCGGGCGTTCTAGTGTTATATTTTAATACATTTTAATGATATTATGCTTTTTTCAAATTCAACTTTTTAGTTCTTCAAAAAGCAAATATAAAAACTTGTTTGAAAAAAATATTTTAGAGACCAAATTCAAAACACAATTTCTACTTGCTAAACAAAAAATAAATATTAAATGGAGTGAAAAATTTGGCTGTAGGACAAGGAAAATGAGGTAAACAACTTTATTTGCACAATAGATGTGCCAAAACACTTGCGGCCTCAAATCATGCACATACAAATACTTTCTCAGGTTTAAAATGCATATTTTTTTCCCAACCATGTTTTCCCAATGCGTAATCTGATTGGCCAGAGGTTTCGGCATCAAAGTGACACATCTTGGCGGTATTCGTGCTTGGCGCAAACCATCAGAGGCAAGTGTTTTGATGGCAAAAGTGATTTATATGCTTTTGAAACTTGTTTAGCAAGAGGATTATCTAGAAGTACGGCAAATAAAAAGAAAATTATAAATGCTTAAATGTTAAATGTTAAAATTTAACAATTTAATATGTTTTGATTTAACAATATATTTTCCTAATCTTTAATTTAAAAATAATTTAATAATCTCAAACAATTTAAAAGTATTAATATTTTTAAAGATTTAAATGTTTAACTTATTTTTTTTCTGCTCTAATGAATATTTACTGAGGGGAGAGACAGTGGAATTTTTAGAAGGGGTAATGTAAAAATAATAATAATTTTTTTTTATCATTACTATAAAATGACAAATGGAACACAATCTTAAAAAAAAGAAAAGTTTATTAAAAAAAGAGAATGTAGGTGGTTATAAGATGTCCGACATTTAATGGATAAATCTGTGCTCTATTAGAACAAAATATTAAAATATTGTAACAATTTTGTTATGTTTATTTAGAACATTGAAGTAATCGCACAGGTAGCATCATATAATTCAAACAACTTGATGTTTATTGTAAAAGAACATAAAAGTGATACGAGGATCATTTTCAAAAAGGGACATATTAATTTCCTTAACATACTCAGAGTAATCATTCAAAAGTTATGTATAAAAATATACGCATACCAAAACAAACAAACAAAAAAAACATTAAGATGGTACAAAAAAATACCTACAAATTGAGCTTTCTTGTATCTGTGCTTGGGGCGGAAAGGAGGGGGGGGGGAGATGTAACAAAATTTCTGTTATTTTTTTACTTATATTTTTAGTACAAGTTGTATATTTTGCTTTAATATGTCAGAATGAACAAAAGTCTCAAAATATAATTGTAATGTTAATTTTACTCTCAATTTTTAATGTTAAATTTAATATCTGACGATTATTTTTATTTCTAGTAAATTTGTGACTGACCCTTATTTTGCAGCAAAAAAGATACCCCAACTTTAAACATTTATTACTCGGTCAGTTTTAATCGCAGAGGAATGGGACTTTTTTTTGTCTTACTTGTTAGTGCAATAGGATATTTTTACTAAATATCACTTAGAGAACCGGGAGACCGTATAAAAATTTAAATTTCGCAATTTTTTTAATAAATGCTTTTCTTGACCCAAATCGCTTTAAAAATACTTCTTTACCTCAATTAAAACATTTTCGCAATTGGAACTATATGTCTATGACTAACGGTTTAGAAATTAACCATTGGACACCGTTGAGAGGAGACACCCTGTATATATGTTACATTTTTGGAGAAATTCCATCTCATAGAACCGGAGATATAAGTTTTACGGAACTCGCCATAAAACAGCACACAGAGCTCTCCGTTTACTGAACAAAGCCAAAACTAAAATAACATAATTTTTAATAAATGCCTGCGATATTAAATTCGGTGAAATTCCATACTATAGATACCGAGATATAGCTATCACGAATATCTTAAAATGGAATCACCATGGTTCAGAATAAAATTCCACTTTATACATGTTTTCATATTATAAGTAGATATAATTGCCTGGCATTCCTTTCGTTATATTCCGTTCGGACCATAATTCTTGACGCTATAGACAGGTTCTATTTTTACAGATTTTGTTAAATGATACTGTGTTGATTATATGTAACTATATATTCTCTCCTTCTGTCACAAGAAAGCGCTACTATAATGACACGGATCTTTCTAAAACGTCTCAAACATACTCAATGGGATAAAAACCAGAGACCTTGTGGGCCACATGTATACGATGAATATTCTTTTCCTCAAGAAATTAATCGACAATTTGTGTTCTATGTTGCTTCACATTATCGTCATTAGCCGTGAAGTTTGGATCAGTAGATTTTCAAAAAAACTTACATGATCATGAAAGACCTTATCTCTACACTATTGTGCAGCCACAGTAACAGTAACAGTATACAAAAGATCCCGTCTTTTTTACAATCGAACACGTCGATTTTGGGCACCGCAAGATTAGAACCATATTCTGTTATGTGAGTAGAGGTTTAGAACACAAAAGGGTTCTCGACTAGTCTTCAATTGAAAGCAGCATGGCGCACGTTACCATTCTTCAACATACGAGAATGGGATCGGTATGAATATCGTGGAATCTTTGTTTGTGGCAGTACTATATTACATAGCCAAATATTGTTACGACGGACGATATGGAGACTATATGGACCATATGGACAATGCGGGCACAACTTATCGATGATTTTTTTGAGGAAAAAGATAATAGTCGTACAGATTGGCTCGCACAGTCACTAAAATTATTTCCATTGAGAATATTTGAAATGTTCTAAGAAGAGCCGTGGCACAACATCAACATCTTCTCTTACAGAAACCTCAATGATTTAAAGTTACCACTTTTAAGTGAGTAGGATTGGTAGCCGCAATATGTCTTTAATCTGCACTTAGCCACCCCATATTCCTCCATTGTTCAAAGAAATGGAACAGGTGTAGGTTATTTGTAACCAAAGCAAAGAAAAATGAGTCAAATTGTTTACAAAATATTGTAAAAATATATAGTTAAGTTACAATGAATTACAATTATAATCTACAGTATTTCTTTGTATAGAATGTTTGATATTAGAATACAATTGTCTCGTATTAATTGTGTTTCATTTTCAGTGACTGATATAAAAACGCTGTCAGATTTAGTAACGTGCCTCAGAACAAAATCACAGCATTGTTATAAATACTTAACTTAAAAGTATGAGCATGATTGAAGTTTTTGAGAACATAACTTACCTAGTTTTGCGAAGACGTAAAAAAGGACGGCAAGGGTATATCCGAGAACGTTTTCGACTCTTCGGGCAGACTGGAACCTTCTAGTTCTTTCCAGTGGTGACTTAATTTCGAAAATAACTATGTCGAACATTCGAGAAGGAGATTTGAGAACGTTTGAGAAAATCTAAAAAAGAATCCTATAATATGTTTTTAGGTATGTTAGGTAATATGTGTTTTATGTGGATTAGGTTTGTTGTAAAAATGTATGTCAGGCGCTGCTATTTCTTTCATCGATACATATCGATGACGCCATAATGTCAATTATCAAGGAATTTTTAAGTTAAGCGAAATTTCAAACAAAGTATTTTAAAGAAAAATTGGCATGCAATGTCACATTTGGGCAAAAAATCCAATTCAATGATACCCCATTCATTGTTGTACGCTACATACTAGTTGAGGAAAAGGGATTGGACAACAAAAATAATGTATATGAGAACAGTATGAGGCATTAACAACATTCATTATTAACAGTATGATGATCATTATATGACATCTACATCTTTGTGCAGGGCTTGTAAAAGAATAATCCCCGAACCGAAACGCTATTTCAACTAAACATATACTAAATTTTTTTTTGAAAGTACAGACGTTTTTATCTATAACCATACAAAAATAATTTAAAAAACGCATTCAAGATTCCACATAATAAAAAGAAAGTTACAGAGCATAATAAGCTATCAATAAGCTATATATTTAAAACAGTAATAAACTTTGCAAATACGTTTTAATAATCGCACAAATCGAAACGATATTTACCACAATTTCACTAACCGGGAAAATATTTGCCATAATTTCATGAACTGGAATAATATTTGTCAAAATTTCACGAATTGGAATATCGCCCCGGTTTGCTCCAGTACATTTCGAACCTTGTCTTTGTGTGACAACACTCCATACTATCCGGTTTGTTCACAGGAATTGATGAGTCAGGTTTTGACGATTTTTGATCGACTGTGTACTTTAAAAAAGTCTCGCTTTCTTTTCACTTTGTTATGTATTTCTATAAAATGTCTTATAGAATGAAGTATGTACTGAATTTCATAATTTTATTTTAATTTGTTTCAGAATTAGAAAAAAAATAAAACCCTGTTTGTACTTTAGTTTTTGCGTAATAGGATAAGAAACGCTTGAGGATTTTTTGGTTCTATTATCCGTTGTAATGACTGTACTGAATGTTTGGTTATTTAAAGCAAAAACAGTGCTGTGACACGATTAAAAAATTATTCAATGCATAGGTAAAAATATTATAATTTCTACTATTAAAAATGTTGAAGATGGAAAACATGTATCCCGAAGAAACAGGAAAATATATATCTTGAAATAAAAGAAAATGAACAAAAGAAAATTATGGTAAAATATTCATTATTTAGTTATAAAATAGCGAATGAAACGCATTCAGTGCATAGCTATAAGAATTTTTCTGTACTTAGGGTATACTTCAATTTCGGTACATTTCAGAATATATATTCGATATTCGATCTCTATTTTCACCCTATAGATTTCACTCGAAAAGAAAAGAGAAAAAATTTTAGTCACTGAATCGAAATATTTTCTCACCGATAATTGACACGAAACTGCGCATGCCCCAACAAATATCTGAGTCTAACTTTTGGCGCGAAACCTAGACAAAAGACGTTCAACTAACAAACTCGCTTTACCTAGTGTCACTTCAACTTTTGCCCCGGGCCTAAAGGTATCTTGGAATTTACCCTATTTGCCTACAACACATCGATTTCAACTTAAAGAAACTGGCAACTCGGAAACGTCCAATAAGGAAAGACATATTTATCGACGTCACATCATTACACATCCAATTACGGCTGGCGTTTTTCCGCGGCACTCGAACAAAAAACAAAGCTCTTTTACATAATCTACATCCTTTGAGGGACCGAAAAAAAGATCAAAACGCAGTCTGTGTCTCGCACTGATTGATAGAAGCCGCGTTTGACTTGGGGAGAATTTAAAAATTTATCTTTTTTTTCATGACCAGATTTCTGAATTGCTTAATACATATATTCGGAAAAAGTTTTCTTTTCATTTATAAATACTACTTTTTAAGCAGTTGTTATCTTATAAAATAAAGTGAATAAAAGTACACTTTATTAATTTAATTACACTTTATTTATTTAAAAGTACACATATTACTTCGTTAGAATGTTAGAGGAGTTGATTGCTTCGATATAATATTTCATATTAAAATAAAACTCTCGCACTGTATTTCTTTTTTTATGGTAAAACCACTATTATGTCTAAAGTTTTTCACATTAAAAATAAATTAATTACTTTCTTAATCACACAATAATAACTTGTCTTATATAAGTAAATTATTATTTTTTTTTGATAAAACTGTAATACATTATACGATGATTAGTTTTAGATCTCCACGTATCAATGATTTCCGCATAAATCAGTATATAATACTCTTTTAAAAGTGAAATAAATATTTTTTGTTAGTTAGTCCATTACCTGTAAAGCATTTTAATATCTTCTAATTACAAGTAAACTGCTTTGATCTTCTTTTATGTATCAACTTAAATAGTTTTAATTTCTCTTAAGTTATCTCTATTTTTAAATATAATCTCTTCTTAAAAGTATCTTAAAATACAAATGATTAGATTAAGTATAATAAATTAAAATGTGTTGTCTCAATATTCTTGGATTTATTTTGGAAGGAGTTTCCAGAGATTGGGGAGTTTGTGTAATTTCTATAAGATCTGGATGATTTTAAAAATGTTTCTATGTAAGGTCTGAATTGATCGTTTATAAAGATTCACATAAAATATAACGTCTTTTTGGGGATAAATTCACAGGAAAATTGATGCCTTTAATTTTATTCCATATTTGCCCATGCAGTACAATGATACACACCGGAACGTTTTAATATAGAAAAGCTTTTCCAACAAATAATCGTGGTTGCCCATATTGTGAGTTATTAACTCTTATAACGAGGCTAATTAAAAAAAGAATGGTAATAAAATATCTTAAGCGTGTTATAATTCTTCTGGTATTTAACTTTTGTTCGTCAGAGTAAAATAGCTCTAGTGCAACCTAAAGCTGCTTATATGTAGCACGGGTTTTGCGGCAGCAACAACCAGCATAAAACGGATTTCCCTTTGATACTGTTCGATTCCGTCTTAGTAAGTTTTACAGTAGTCTACCTCCAGAATTGATAAGTCTGGATAAGCCACAGCTTCCGGTAATAGCTTTTATGAAATGATCATAAAATAGCGGAAAATGCACGGAGAAAATATTTGGCTTCCTTGGCAATCTTGCCAAGTGGATCTGTTGGAGTTCAGAAAAGGCCAAGAGATCCCTCCATCAGTATTGGGCATTTATTGGTTCGGCAAATTTTTTTTACTTGTTTGCAATTAACAGGTAATCAGTAACACGGCACTTCAGCTCTAAGCTCAGCTGGCGGTAAGTCAGCGGTAACATATAGCTGTACAAACAAAAACATGGTGGTATATCGAAATGTCAAATGTGATAAACAAGCAGATATCCGTAGGCAACATGTTGAGGGGTATCGTATGATGTAATATCACGTAATCAGGCTTTAATTGTGTCCACAGAAAATTATAAAAAGGAAGGACAGATGTGCAAGACGATCAACGATCGAAACGGCCGAGTAAAGGCCAAAAACCACGACATAGAGCCACGAGATTTTTATCTCTTATGACTCTTGAAGAAGCATCAGGGTAGTTAGCAATTCTCAAACGATACTTGGGTTTATAAAAGTGTAACACAAAAAATGAAACTTATTATTGTACAATGCAAAATATTATTTGCTTCTACGAAAAATGTCCATTAAATAAGGAGCCTTATTAATAAATCACCCTTGTATATTTTTATTACAAATGCATTGCTTGTCCCCTTCAATATTCTTTCCCTTTGCAGTAGCACATTGATACAGTCTGCACTAATACATTGCTATAGTTTTCCACTGGTCGAAGGCGAGCACCAAATCAATTTCTGTCAGCTGTTTTCTGTTGCAACTGACTCAAAATATGTCCCTTAAAGCACTGATTCAACTTTTAGAAAAATATAAATGCCACAGAGTGATAAATCGAGCAAGTATGGAAGATGTTTAAGTATAGTAATGTTATTGTGTGTCAGAAACCACTTCCCAGAAGCTCCTGTATGAGCTGAGCAGGCGCATTGTCATGGTAAAGAATGAAACTGTTTTCCACTTTTGCAGTCATTTCTTTCTGACTCTTTCTCGACACTTTTTCAAAACTTCTTTTTAACAATACTGGTTAACTGTTGTGCCTTCTGGAACGCATTCTGTCAAAATTGCATTTTTGATATCGGAAAAAAAACAATGAAAGTTGATTTGAATTTTGTTTTGCTTTGACGAATTATTTTCATTCTTGGTGATGACGGTGTTTTCCAGTGCATTGAATGTGTTTTGGATTCGGGATCATACACAAAGTTCCAAGTCTAATTACAAGTGATTACTAAGAAACAGATTTGGATCTACATCAAGTTGCTCGCAAATGTCAACACAACATTTTTTGTGATTTTTTTTCTCCGTTGTGAGAACTCTTGGAAGCGTCTTTACACAAACTTTCGTCATGTTAAGATCCTCACGTTAAATTTCCATGCCGTGTTTTTGTCAATATTCACAAATTCAGCTATCATACAAAGATTGAGTAGGCGGTCTTTTCGAATATTCTGGCTGATTTTTTCTATATTTTCATCAGTTCTTGAACTGCAGTTATAGTCCAGAGTGTAAATCTTCTTCAGCATTTTCAAGCCCTTGCTGAATCTTTTCTGCCACTCAAAAACTCGTGCACGAGATAAGTAGTCATTCCCATAGACCATAGTAAACATTTGAAAACATTATGTTGGTGCTTTATGCAATTTTACTAAGAATTTCCAATTAAAATGTTGTTTAACTTTTAAACTTAGCATTTTTCCGGCATCATCCAGAAAATACCATCAAACTAAACGGCGATTCACAATCAAATGAAAATCATAGAGTATTTCGGTATCTCACTCAGGTTCACACCAGCTCAAGATCACTAAGAATGCAGTTATATATGGTTCTGACTACTTTGCTTACTAAATGGAATTCCAGTCTCGTTATTTAATAGAAATACCTCGTATACTGATACATTCATAGTTGCTGTTTGTTTTAAAATGTTAGGGTTTTGTTGGGAAAATAATCTTTGCCATTGCAATTTTTGTAAATAACAACGGTTGAGAAAAAATGAAAGTTTCGTATAATAATCAAAATGTAGAAAAATGTTTGTAGAAATAAATATATATATCATAGACGCTTAAGTTATCAAATAAACGAATTACCAATTTTGAATGAAAAGAATGATTGGCCCCGCCGATGCAATAAAAAGTCTCAGATAATTTGATTCTTCTTGAAATAGTATTCTACAAATGTAGTTCAAGTATGGGAAAAGATGATTAAAAACACCAAGTCGGTAACATTGAAACAAATCACAAAATATGAAAAGCACGCACACCTCCGCTAATATTGCAATGATCACTACATTCATTGTGTTATTGATTTCCTACATCTGTTTCATTTTAACAGTGTAATAAGAGGCATGAAAAGGTTAGTTAATATCAGGTAATAAGAGGCATGAAAAGGTTAGTTAATATGCGACAGATTCCGGATTTAAAAACAAAAACAAGTAGAGATTTTCTTCTATGCCTTCTTGCTATGCATGGCTCAGTTGTAACTGTTATAAAGGAGAGGAATTTGGCATGTCGTTAATCTCTGGCTTCATTCTTTAAAGACGTTACGACATTCATTTGCATTTTCTTGGGCCAGAAGGGGGCTCTTCTGGAAGGTTGAAATACTCTAGGTAAAACTGATTAATTATTACATTTTGACAGAAAATTGTATTTTTTTCCTCATTTTGCCCTATTTTTCTGCAAAAATCACATTGAAATGGAGAGTTGCTTTGATGGCATTAGCCGTAATTCTGCTCTTGTAGCTTGTAAAAAGCATGAAAATCTTAAAATAGTTTAAATGGTGAACCATTCTTAACGTGCAAATTGCTCATTCTGACCGTTTCCTGAATTTTACGTATTAAACAAGTTCAACTGAATGTATCATGAATATGACGACTTCCACCAAAAATCGTATTCATTTCTATGAATCTGTCATATTTCAATGACTTATACCCAGATTAGCCTGTTTTTTGAAGCGATGGCGTTTCGCTTGAATCTTTTAACTCAATGTTATGAGTGATAAATGGCCTCCATTATTCAAGAACAGATCGTGACTCAAGTTGTAAGGCCAATTCATAATATACAGCAAGTTTTTCCCAATAGCAGAAAATAGCAAGTAGTTCGCTTCATATATATTTGAAGACACATTAGTCAAAATTGGCACAGAATCCAAAAAGCGTGATTGCAATCTGTAGAATTTATTTCATTTGATGAAATCAGATATTAAGAAAAGTGCATTTGGTTAGATAAAGGCGATTAATCACGATTGCACTAGAAGGTTCTTGCCAATAAGCAAACAGGTTGTTAGTGCACACGTTTTTTATTTATATAATTTTAAATCAGGATTTGAACAGAGAGGCTTTGGATGCATTAGTATCAGTTGCAAGTTTCTGAGCCGACAAACTGTCTGAAAGTACTCAGCATCACTTCGATCTATCTTGCTAAAGACAGTTATGTTAAAAAAAAAAAAAAACAAACAGTGGCACTCCGGGAGTGCCAATAGAAGTGAAAACTTCAACAATTACGTGTGTGTTTTTTTAATCGTCAGGAAATGTTTTATTGTGCAGGAAATACTTTTAAATGTAGTGTTTTTTTATTCATTATTATACAATAACATACACCATAACGCAAAAATAACACGAATTTTAAAAACAAGAGAGTTTTTCTGCTAAACTTACCCGATATTTGATCGAATAGATCACTTTTGTCGCCAACTATTGACATAAATAACAGCTGTTGAATAAAGATAATTTTATTTTGCTAGTGCAAGGTAGTTTTATTTTAGCAAGAGTCCCGAGACTTGGCTAATTTTTACATGAGATGTTTTTGATGAGATTTCCTTTTTCTAACTCTTGTACGAGTATTTCGGGAACCAATAGCGCACAGGCAAGCATGCGGCGCGCTTGCCTGTAAATTGTTGTTATTGATTAAGCAATCAATAACAATTAATTGCCCGCCCTCCTCATACCGAACTATGCACAATACATGTACATACTTATATACAGAGGTGTCGGTTACAATAATAGTATCACGAGTTCAATGGTTTTTCCCATCTCAAAAAATGCCATACGCGCCCAAAGAAGTTTTCACTTTAGTAATGAAAGTATCAAGTATTTGTCTTTAACAATAAACACAACAGCGTACTGCAACGAAAATGTAAATTTTGTGTGTGTTCCTGTGTGAACGCCGGGAGAAAAAGTGAGTTTTAGCTTCGTTCTTCTTTTGCGGATTGAGCTGAAGAGGGAAAAGTTCCTGTCATTCACAGCTTGGCGCGCTAGTGTCTAAGTGCCAAAATGCTAGCATGTCGGTTACGTAACAGTGTCTCCAAATCAGTGGTTTTTCTCCCTCTCAAAAAAAGCTCAACGCGCCTAAAGAAGTTTTCACTTCAAAAATTAAAGGTAAGCGACCGGACGCTTTCGATTTTACACGATTTGTCGAATACCTACTGGAATTATTGACGAATTGTTCTAAGAATAAATGTAATCTTATATTATAATACGAGCAAAAATTGTGTGTGTGTATGTAAATTTTATCTTAAAAACGGCTCTAACAATTTTGACTAAATTTTGTAATTTACCATTTTCGGGCACAAGAAAACCATTGGGCTAGGTCACGTGTTCGAGAAAATTCGATTAGTGGGTCATTTTGGGTAATAATTGGTCAGGTCAAGCTAATTATATCTAAAAAATGGCTCAATCGATTTTGATTAAATTTTACATACAACCGTTTATGGGCACGAAAAAACTATTGGGCTAGGTCACATGTTCGAGAAATTTCGATTAGTCGGTCATTTTGGGTCACTTCGGGTCAAGCTAATTTTATCTAAGAAACGGCTCTAACGACTTTGATGCAATTTTGCTTCCTATCGTTTACGGACACGAGAATACCATTGGTCTAGGTCGCAGGTTCAAGAAAATTCGATTAGTGGGTCATTTTGGGTCACAACGGATCAGGTGTCAAGCTAATTGAATCTAAAAAAAGACTCAAAACATTTTGACAAAATTTTGTAATACACCGCTTCTGGGAATGAGTTGACCATTGGGCTAAGTCACATGTTCGAGAAAAATAGATTAGTGGGTCATTTTGGGTCACTGTGGGTCAAGCTAATTGTATCTAAAAAACGAATCAAACGATTTTAACAAAATGTTGTACTATACCGTTTCTGGGGATGAGAAGGCTATTGAACTAGGTTACATGTGCGGAAAATTCGATTTGTGGGTCATTTTTGCGTCACCGTGGGTCAAGCTAATTGTACCTAAAAAAACGACTCAAACAATTTTGACAAAATTTTGTATTACACCGTTTCTGGGCATGAGACGACGCGTGGGCTAAGTCACATGTTCGAGAAAATTCGATTACTGGATCATTTTTGGGTCACTGTGAGTCAAGCTAATTGTATCTAAAAAACGGCTCAAAATATTTTGACAAAATTTTCTATTATTTCGTTTCTGAGCATGAGAAAACCATTGGGTTAAGTCACATGTTTGAGAAAATTCAATTAGTAGGTCATTTTTGCGTCACTGTTGGTCAAGCTAATTGTATCTAAAAAAACGGCTGAAACGATTTTGACAAAATTTTTTATTATATCGTTTCCTAGCACGGGAATACCATTTTGATAGGTCACATGTTCGATAAATTTAGATTAGTGGGTCTCTTTTGGGTTACCGCGGGTCAAGCTAATTTTATCTATAAAACGACTTTAAAGATTTTGACTAAATTTTGCATTCTATTGTTTTCGAGTTCCAGAAGAGCATTGGTTAGGTCGCACGTTGGAAAAATTCGGTTTAGCGGGTCATTTTGTGTCACTATGCCGCAGGATCATACGAATTGTATCTAAACAGCAAGAATGATACAGTGAGAATAAAATATCGAATTGAACACAAGGCTAATTTTGACCAAGATTAGCTCGGTCATCCCTGCTAGTAAAATAATATTTGCGATCACCCATGTAACAGAAAATGACCAAAATGGTTTGTCACTGAATTAAATGACTATGCAAGTCTTGTTCAACGTTTACATGTATATTTATGAGCATAGCACTCATAATCGTGAAGACGTTAACATTTCTGAAAAAAATTCAAAAGTTTTTTGTTTATAGCATATAGAGTTTTCAAACAAATGTAACACAACTCTCCGAAAACTTAAAAAAGATTCCTAGGAACAGCATACTGCAGTTAAAATGTGAATATTTGAATATTTTATGATATATGAGCATTTTTATGAAGTAATTTTTAACTGCGGATGCGTGGAAGATTCCAAAATTTTTATTTCATAATTTGTTTGTCAGATTTTTTGGGTAACTTCTAGATAAATTCCAGTGAAATATTGTGAAAGTACAGAAAGATGCAGTGAGCGGAATGCAAAATTGTGGAAAATCCCTTATTATAAAGCTACTTTTAGAAAGCAACCCACTATATCGCTCGTATATTTCTGAATTTCGCGATATTTACGGGACTTTTTATATAAGTTGCCCTAAATAGCCGACTACCGAATTATGAAATAAAAATTTATGTCATATAAATTCTCATATCTCATCAACTATTCAATATATTCATGTTTTAATTACAGTATGCAGTTTCTACTGATGTTTGCTAGATTTTCGGAAACTTGCGTTAAATTTGTTGAAAACTCTGTGTGCTATATAAAAAAAACACTTTAGAATTTTTCACAGAAACGTTAACATCTTCTCGAATATGAGTGCTATGCTTATACAAATACACACAAACGTTGAACAGGATTCACATCGTCATTTATTACAGTCACATGCAATTTTGATCATTTTCTGTTACATGGGTGATCACAAATATTATTTTATTATTAAATTTATTATCAGCCCCCTAATTGTCCTCCCGATTAAATATTCAATGAGAAAGAATCATATGAAGCCAAACATATTATTTACATCTTAGAAATTCAAGAACAACTCCTCAAGAATTTCAGTAAGTATTCGACAAAACGTGTAAAATCGAAAGTGTCCGTTCAATTGCCCTTAAATTTTGAACATGCGAGTGTATTAAAGCATATTTTATGTTCCCAGTTTCCATAACTGCAGGGAATTAAAAGAATTTCTCTCATGAAATTTCCTCATTATGTGATTGACATACAATTAATTTGATCTCTTATTTGCGGATCATTAAATATGACTGGAATTTGTCCCATTCTTGAGTAAACGTGTTCTATAGCATACAGAATAAAATATAAATTCGGGTGAAAGTAACTTAAAAAATATCCAAGAACATATTCTGTAATGCCAAGGCTATTAGAATTACTTCTGATATAAAAGAAGTCTCATACAATATCGATTTGTTAAATAACGTAGTAATAATCGTTTGTAGTAATGTAGTTTATCCCATTATAATTTATTTTTCTATGTATAACATAGGATTTAAATTTCCTTCGTTTTTTTCTTCTTGATATTGCCAACTTAAACCCATTTAAACACAGATCTTTTTCTTTTAAGGGGTCTCAGGGGTCTTACTTTTTACCTGGCGGTGCAATTTAGCAACATGTCACATTTATTTTTTTTCTCAGTCTCTATATAACATAAATGCATAAAATTTTTAATATAGACAACCTAATATATCTTCTATTTAAAATAATTTTTTTAACGTTCTATATTGAAATTTTATTTTATTTTTGTTATATTTAATTTTGATAAAAAATTTAAAATTGTTTCTTAAATTTTATGCTTGCGCGCAACATTTTTCACAAACTAATAAAGCAATTTGCATGAAACTTGGTAAATATCTTCATTTTAAGATAAATAATAACTTATACTTCAAATTTAGTATTATAATTGCATTAATTATTTAAAATGGGCATTTTTTCAATAAAAGAATGAATTTTTTTCAAAATTTTATAATTTAAATTTAAATTTAAAATAAAATAAATAAATAAATTGCGAACAAATGAAGTATACGTTCAAGATACATTAGTTTTACATCATTATCAAAATTTTTGGGGACTCTTGAACCAATAGTTTTGCTATAGTCTTGCGCGCAGTGCATGTAAGTCAAAAAACAATTTTTAATTTTTAATCAAACTTAAATATAACAAAAATAAAATAAAATTTCAATATAGAATGTTAAAAAAAAGGTTTTAAATAGAAGAGATAATAGGTTGTCTATATTAAAAATTTTATGCATTTATGTTTTATGGAGAAATTAAATGTAACAGGTAGCTAAATTGCACCTCCAGGTAAAAAGTAAGATTCCTGAGACCCCTTAAATCCTGGAATATCTTTCTTAAAAGGTAATTTAGACAACTTCTTTAAATACATTCCATCTAACAAAGTATCACTCTTATAACATTCTGTATGTTCATTCTTATAGTGTTGTACGAAAGTATTTGGGAAAAACTACTTATCTCTTACCTACCAAAAAAAAAAAAAAATACTTTCTATCTGCTAGTTAAATTTTTAAAAGTAGTAAAAAAAAACGATAATTAGAATAAAATAAAATAAAAATGAAATAAAGTTTCCATTTTTAACACTTTCCAACAAAGTTGAAAAGTGTTTATGCATTTGGTTTGCCTGTCCGCCTATCTACACTCTAACTCCCGTAAATATGCTCGGATTTTCATGCAATTGATAAACGTTATTTAGGATCACCAATGCATGTTTGTATGCATTAATAGTTCATTTACAGGGGAACTCAAAAGAATTCCGTTACATTATAGTCTATAGGGAAAAATCGTTTGCGGTGTATTTTAATGAAATTACGCTATTTCAAATTTATTAAAATTTATATAAATCACTGAATTTCACTACAAAGATGATTACTATACAATAGGGTAACACAATATATACAGGCCTGATCAAAGAATTAAGATAATTTTCCGATTGTAGATTCTAGCTGAAGTTTGGGTTTTCAAATGTCTTCAGCGTTTCCATATGGTTGAATGTGACATAATATTTTAACTTATCAAACGGTGCAGTTTTGTATCATTATTCTGAATGTGTTGGAAAGTGTTTCATAATCTATGCTTGACGCATGATTTTTTTCTTTCTTGTTTACTTTAAATTCATTTTATTACACGTGGATATTTTAAAGTACTTTACATTTTACAGACTAAATTGATTACTGTTTTATAACCAAGCACAAAATTTTCGAGTGGATTTAACAAGATCTGATTCAAACGTGCTTGTTAAAACGTATTATTTGTTAAATTTGAATTGAAACGATAGTTGTAATAAAACTATGATTTTGACGGAAATTTTCAGCAGATAATACTGAAATAGCGAGTATAATAAGGATTGTTATCTCACTGTCAAGTATAAATGCGTTAATGATGTCACATGAAGCTGCAATACCTCATGACGTACACGATACCATTTCCATCTCTCACATTATTATGTAGCTCTTTTGCAGATAATCCTGCAGACTGGAATAGATAATTGAGGGATAGGTTGCAGTTACATTTGCATGACTATGGTGATATTATACTGTTTGAATAATATGAAATTTCCAGATTTAAATCACATTTCCATTGCAGGATTGTTAAAATTAATGCGGAAATACGTGATGAAAGAAATCGACATGAAATACTTGAGATCAGATTATGCTAGATATCCTGTTCTTATTAATTATTTTAACAAGTGAAAACAATTAAAACAACACAAACAGAATTTGAATTTTCAGATATAAAAGAAATAAAATACAAAAAAAAAAAAAAAAAGACAATCACCTGAATTTTAAGTAATATTAAATGCATAAATTACTTGTATAAAATGAATTGAACTTAATTATGCAAGGATATTAAAACTCTTAAGTATAAAGTTAATTTTTTTAATTCATCTTGTTTAAAAACATGAAGTTTTTATGTCGTTTGTTGTCGTACCTTATGTACAGTCGTGGAAAAAAAAAAGTAAACACCTCCTACTAACTCCTCAACAAATTATCGTAGAAGAAAGTTACTGGTACCGAACGATTGGAAATAAAGTCTACTTTTAAATGATGTATATAAAATTTGCTTAAGGGGCCATCTACGTATTAAAACGAACCATAACTTTGTTTTTTTCAATAGCAGTAGTACTCAATTCTGACAGCATAAATGAACTCTAAACCATTCAATTTGCCTAAAAACAAATTTTTATGCAATTCTTGCCACAAGTTTCCGAGAAATTAGTTATTTTAAAACGAGCGTATTTTAAGGGCTGTATCCAAATTGAAGTTCGGTACTCGATTGTTAACCGAGAGAGCCCGCTTCTTGATCAAGGCACATTAAGCGCTCCTCAGGCAGTCAATGAAGCCTGCTAAATTACAGAGAGCATAAGAAATTTCAAAATGTATAGTCACTTCTATCATAGACGGCCCCTTAAACCATCATTTTGCTGTTTTTTAAGCATAATTTGAAAACTACTTGGAACAAAAAAGTAAAATTTTGGATTTCCATAAAGCAGGACTTAATAAATCTAAATCCATCAAAAAAATTGTAGGTTGCAATTCATAATTTTTTCGAATATTAATTTCATAATTCATAATTCATATAATAAAATTATAAAAATTGCAAATTCAGCGTATTTATGTTTGTGTATATTAGTATTATTGCTACACAAAAAATTAGCACATTAGGAGCATAATTTCAGGAGATATAAATAAAAATATGAAAATGTAATTTAATATTAGAAGCATTCAATTTTGAATTTTTATAATTCAACGTCTTATCATTCCAATGACTTGAAATTTGGTTTCTAGGCATAGTTTGAACCAAAGATTTGAAATATCTCGTTAAAATTGGGTATTGCCATTGAAAAAAAAAATGAAGTTTGGATTTCTTTTAATATGTAGATGGCCCTCTAAGAAAATTTTATATGCATCATTTAAAAGTAAGCTTTATTTCCAATCGTTCGGTACCAGTAACTTTCGTATACGATAATTTGTTCAGGAGTTAGTAGGGGGTGTTTAGTTTTTTCTTTCTCCACGACTGTACAGTCGTGGGAAAAAAAAAAAAAAGTAAACACCCCCTACTAACTCCTCAACAAATCATCATAGAAGAAAGTGACTGGCACCGAACGATTGAAAATAAAGTCTACTTTTAAATGATGTATATAAAATTTTCTTAGGGGGTCATCTACATATTAAAACGAATCCAAATTTCATTTTTTTTCAAGGGCAATACCCAATTTTAACGAGATATTTCAAATCTTCGGTTCAAACTATGCATAGACACCAAATTTCAAGTCATTTGAATGATAAGTTTTTGAATTATAAACATTCAAAATTGAGTGCTTCTAATGTTAAATTATATTTTCATATTTTTATTTATATCTCCCGAAATTATGCTCCTAATGTGCTAATTTTTTTTGTGGTAATAATACTAATATACCCAAACATAAATAAGCTGAATTGCAATTTTTATAATTTTATGATATAAATTATGAATTATGAAATTAATATTCGAAAAAATTCTTAATTGCAACCTAACATTTTTTTGATGGATTTAGATTTATTAAGTCCTGCTTTATGGAAATTCAAAAATTTCACATTTTTCTTCCAAGTAGTTTTCAAATTATGCTTAAAAAACGGCAAAATGATGGTTTAAGGGGCCGTCTATGATGGAAGTGAGTAGACATTTTGAAATTTATTCTGCCGTACTGTAATCTAACACGCTTCATTGACTCCTTGAGTGGCGCTTAAGGTGCCTTGAGCAAGGAAGCGGCTCTCTCGGTTAACAATCCAGTACGGAACTTCAATTTGGATACAGCCCTTAAAATATGCACGTTTTAAAATAATTAATTTATCGGAAACTAATGGTACGAATTGCATAAAAATTCGTTTTTAGGCTAATTGAAGGGTGTAGAGTTCATTTATGCTGTCAGAATTGGGTACTGCTATTGAAAAAAACAAAGTTATGGTTCGTTTTAATATGTAGGTGGCCCCCTAAGCAAATTTTATATACATCATTTAAAAGTAGACTTTATTTCCAATCGTTCGGTACCAGTAACTTTCTTCTACGATAATTTGTTGAGGAGTTAGTAGGGGGTGTTTACTTTTTTTTTTCCACGACTGTACACGCTTCCTTTTAACTAACAATTCTATTCGTATGTGGCAGTCAAATTTTGTGACTCATTTTTCACCCACTTCCTTTTGACACAGAGCTTTGAAATTTGGAACATGTATGTGTTTTTGAGGACAGTATATGAATTGGGCTAAAATTTAATCCCTAAGAGAAGCAACACGGGACAGACTAAAAATTTAAAAAAGTCACCATATCTTATAAACGAATGGAAATAAAATCTTGAAACTCGTCATGCCTATAATATAACTAAAATTAATAAACGCGTGTTTCGTAATTTTTCGAAATTTGACCCTAAGGGGGAAAAGTAGGGACCTTCCCCCAAGAGCCCTCTGTTTTCGAAAGACATTGTAAAAACATTGCTTAAGGTTAAACAAACACTACTTAAAATTAATGGCTACTCAATTATAGTTTGATTTCTTATGACGAAATCAGTATGAGCTTCAACAATAAGTATTTGTTGAAAAGTACTAATAGTAGGGTTAACACGATAGAGCCAAATTTTGGCCAACTTGGAAAAATATCGCCAAATTTGGCGATAAAAATAAGTTGCCATATATGAAGTCAACTTGGCGATAGCCATCTGATTTAGCAAAATTCCCATTTAAATTAATTAATCTATGTTTCTATATTTTGTTAATTTTACAGAAAGCATGTATATATATATTATATATATATATTTACATTTATGATTATTATGTTTTATTCAATCATGTTTGCACAATATCCCCACCTTAATTGGAAGGAAAAAAATCCTTATTCAAGTCATATCTCCAAATCTGAAAATCCAGAATAAAGCTGCTTGGACGTAGTTTCTTATTTATGAATTGCTATATAACCCAAAAGATTTTACCTAAGGCTTTTAAACAAGGCTGCAAAATTTGTTGAGAGGTGCTAAAAATGTGATCAATATGTTGCTATGCATCTGCTATTCAACATGCTTATCAATGACAAAAGTGTACAGCATCCTCAATTTAGTATGAAACCAAGCTTTAGATATAAAAATAACTTTATTAAAAATCTTTATATTTACGTTTTTCGATATCCGGACACTGTCATAAGATACTGTTCTAGTCTCGCAGAGGAACTCGAACTTTAATGTTAAACCTATAGGAGAAATCTGTAAAGATTTCTCTGTCGAAAACGTGTCGTGTGCTAATTCATGCAATTTCGTCAATGACGAACTTATCGCTGTTTGTATCATCTACGGTTGATATCAGCTGGAAGTCCACTAATCAAAGTTCTCCAAAAAATATCGTTTTCAGTTCCTGATTCAAAACGAATTTTTAAAACACTTAGAAGCTATTACTTGTCATAATTTCCGCGTGTTGCTGACGTTAAGCGGACCAGGTAAGCGAAATTTGGGAAAAAATTGATTTTTACTTTTTTATATCATTGAATAGTTTAAACTTTTATCTTTCCAACGATGTGTCATACATGTTTAAAGTGTTGGAATTATTCATTCTTTCTAAGAGTACTTCACAGCTTAATGGCCATTTAAATCTTTGACTTTTTCTCCAAACTTTGATTTTTCATGTTTGTGTTCCTTTTTTTCAATATCTATTAAACTTAAGAACTAAATTTTTTTAATGCTTTTATTATGTTATATTGTATACTTTAACACAGGGATTTAATGATTTGTTGAGAATTATTTATTTTATGCAGTGAAATCTTACCAAAAATGCAAATTTAAAAATGCCTTTCAATAAATAATTAATAATTAATTTTCAGGTTCACTTAGAAAGAAAATGGTCTGTTAAAATACGTAGAGTAGTTAAACTACTCTAAAAATTCTAAACCTCTATATTTCACCATTTCTGAGAAATAGGTACATAAAGTTGGTGTATTTTAGCATGGCGGAGGGTCCGCCATGTCCGCCTTACCCGGTCCACTTAAATAGTTCCATTCGATCTTCAAAACAACCCTACTTTTAACCCGAAATAAGCCGCTAGAAGAAAGCGGTAGATATAGCATATACATGTATTTCAGATCGTATGACAGTACATGTGACTTCTTTGGGGACAGTCTTTTTTCTACACTAAAAGAAACTAAACGTCTGCATTTCAACGCAATCTTTTTACGCGTTCATAGCACAAAGGATTTACATCCCTTATTTAAATCTCCAAACGTTCGGATGACTATATAGAATATAGAAGAATTAAAAAAAATAATAATAATAAAATCCGCAAAATTTTCACTCACATGGAGAAAACGCGGGCGACTGCAGCTCATGTTTCCACATGTAAATATCCATATTTCTGCACGAAAATTTTACGAAGGCTTCGAAACCATTATATTTATAACCTATAAAAATTTCAAAGAGTTCAGACAGTAAGAATTATTTTTTATGTTAAAAAACACAACGTAAAAAAAAAAAAAAAAAAAAAAAAAAAAAAAGCGACAAGAAAACACAGTTTTTTACAATTAGATATCTATATCATTTCACGCATTTTTCACTCAGGCTGTAGAACCGTTATATTTATTACATGTTAAAAATTTCAAACAGTTCTGACAATAAAAACTACGCTTTCTTATTAAACGAGCCGAAATGAAAAGAAAGATGTCTCCTTTCAAGCGCTTTTACCACTAAATAGAAATATTTTTTTTTTAATGAATTTTTAACGCAGGTTACGGGAACGTTATATTTTTAACTGATAAAAATTTCAAAGAGTTTGAACGACAACGAGCATTTTTTTTTTTAAATATCTATCGTATACAATGGCCTTAAACCCTCGCTTTTTTCGGCATACTTCAAAAATTATATATCCGTTCGGGGCATCAAAATACCAACTAGAAAAATACTAAACCACATGTACATTCATTTTGTTTTTCGGCGGAGCATTCCGTTAAAAAGTACGAATATTAACCCTTTGAAAAAATTCCTTTCCGAAAGTCACTTTTTGCGAATTTTGTTTTTACGCGCATTTGCCCATAGGATTAACATTACGCGCATTTTAATAAAGAAATACTCTTAATTTTATTCAATCGCACTGAAATTTTAATACGATATGCTAAACTGTTAGCTAACGATCTAGCACAATTTTTTAATGCTATTATAATTGCGTTAGAAGGAAGAGACCCAAACAGGGCTTAAGGAATATTTTTATATTGAGAAAGCAAATTAAAAGGTAGAAGGAAATAGGGCTATAATTGCCAAGTCCCATTCTTCTAAGATTAAAACTGACCGCGTAATAGCTGATTAAAGTTGAAGCATCTTTTATGCTGCGGAATAGGGGTCATTCACAAATTTAATAGAAATATAAATAATCGTTCGATATAAAAAAGAAATAATAGCTGAGGGTAAAATTAACATTGCAATATAAATTTGAAATCCAATTTCACTCTGCATCCAAATTCATTTTGCATATTAAAGAGAAATATACAAATTTTACTAAAAATGTAAGTAAAAACATAAGAGAATGTTTGTTAAATTAAATGATGAAAAGCAATAGCCACAATTCTTTACAAAATGATACATATTTAAAAATGTTATTAGATTTTCTAATCTAAAATTTAATTAATGAAAATTAAAGCTATGTTAAATTTTGCTCCTCTCGGCTGCAAGGCAAAATGTACATGCGAAATAAATCCTTCTAATAATTTAAGCACTTTGAATACGATCCCTCGAAGTATGTCCGAACTCACCTGTATTCAGATGCAGAAAATTGGCAGAAGTCAAGCAATTCAAAGTTTCATAACTCGGGCAATTTTAATGTTAGATGAAGGGGACTTTTTTTTGTTACTTCTTAAATCTAATCGGGAATTTTTACTAAATATCACTTACAGGACCGGGCGACTGTATAAAAATTTAATTTTTTTATTGATTAATATGACTTTTAAAATAGTTTTATACCGCATTTACAACATTTTTGTAATTAAAATTATATGTCTATGACTAACGATTTAGAAATTAGCCATCAAGCATAGTTGAGGGTGGACACCCTGTATATGTGTACTATATGCTGTGATTAATCTTAATCTGGCAGATATAAAGATGCAATTACACATTTATTTTAAAAAACTTTAAATTTGAACTTAATAACAGGTAAGTTATCAAACACATTATTTAATGCAATTTTATTGCAATCCATTTCTAACAAAAATTTGTTTCATTTCGGGAAAAAAAAGATTATTTTACTATTATTGACATTGATCAAAAGTTTTTTTCTTGCTTAAATGATTGTGAAATGTTATTTAAATCAAATTTTACACAATTTTCACCTCGACTTAATAAAACACTGGTTGCTCCACCCTTTTCTTCCATGCGCTAACATTTGTTGTGACAATTCTAATGAAGGTTTCAATCCCAGTGAAATTGATTACTGAAAGTGAAATAGTTTTGTACGCAACATGTAAAAAATTTAAAACACATAGCAGTGATTTTTATTAGTATTATATTGAATTTCATTTTTACAAAAAAAAAATAATGGATTATATAAATACATTTCAGAATATCTCCATTGAAAATGAATAATTCATATGGATCAAATTTGTCATGGTACAGTATTGGAAAATATAAATACCTCATATATATTTTTAAACACTTTAGTGATACAAATATAAATAAACTGTAAATCATTTGCTAAAATGGTGTATAAACATTTAATACAGATTAAAACATTAAAATCACTAAAACATCTACTCTACGGTTTTAGCACACCTCCGTGGCCCTTCTTCAGGAATCTAAATGAACCAAGATGTCAGCTATGTCAAAACTCCGCCCGACAGAAAAACGTACACATGGGGGAAATTAACCAATGACCGGGAAATCAGAATTTACTGTCGCCATCTGTTGAGATAATATAAATACTCTGTCGCCATCTATTGAGATATGATGAAAATATAAATACTCTGTCGCCATCTGTTGAGATATGATGATAGTATAAATATTCTGTCGATATCTATGTGTGAAAAAAGTTGTTAAACTGCACAACTCAAAATCAAACGTTTCTAAGGATATGTATCCAAAGTTTTGGAATATTATATGATATATTGTCATTACATACTGCATCTTTTCTTAATGAAATTTCTATTGATTCTCTAATTAAATTTCTATGTAAGTCATTACCTGGAACAATAATGTTAGCATTCTCAAAATCAATATAGCAATGATAATTATTGAGATAAAATCTCGACAAGGCTGTAGACGATTTTTGATATTTTATGTCATAACGGCACTCCTTTAACCTTTCCGCAAACTTCCTCTTAGTCATGCCTATATAATATTTCTTACCATTGTCCTCACCAGTAATGGGTATTTCATAAATGCCAGCTCGAAATCTGAGAGCAGTGGGGTCCAAATGCTTGACCAATAAATCCATCAAACTTGGAGGGGATGTAGCTATGAGAGTTATATTAAAATTAATTAAAAATTTTCTGAGTCTTTCAAACATAATAGGTACGGTACATATTGAAACTTCCTAAAAATTCTTGTGGGGAAATCCAAATCTGTCTGTTGAACCAAAGGGCTATCAAATTTCCTAATGATTCTATTAATGGAATATATAGGGAAACCATGATCAATAGCAATTCCCCTGATAAAATCAAGTTCGTTTTGAAATACGCAAATTGAATGCAAAACAAACTTGATTTTATCAGGGGAATTGCTATTGATCATGGTTTCCCTATATGTTACATTAATAGAATCATCAGGAAATTTGATAGCCCTTTTGTTCAACATAGAGATTTGGATTTCCCCACAAGAATTACCACAAGAACAAGGAAGTTTCAATATGTACCTATTATGTTTGAAAGACTCAGAAAATTTTTTAATTAATTTTAATATAACTCTCATAGCTACATCCCCTCCAAGTTTGATGGATTTGTTGGTCAAGCATTTGGACCCCACTCCTCCCAGATTTCGAGCTGGCATTTATGAAATACCCATTACTGGTGAGTACAATAGTAAGAAATATTATATAGGCATGACTAAGAGGAAGTTTGCGGAAAGATTAAAGGAGCACCGTTATTACATAAAATATCAAAAACCGTCTACAGTCTTGTCGAGATTTTACCTCAATAATTATCATTGCTATATTGATTTTGAGAATGCTAACATTATTGTTCCAGGTAATGACAAATGACTCACATAGAAGTTTAATTAGAGAATCAATTGAAATTTAATTAAGAAAAAATGAAGTATGTAATGACAATATATCGTATAATATTCCAAAACTTTGGTTACATATCCTTAGAAACGTTTGATTTTGAGTTGTGCAGTTTAACAACTTTATTCACACATAGATATCGATAGAATATTTATATTGTCATCATATCTCAACAGATGGCGACAGACTATTTATGTTTTCATCATATCTCAATACATGGCGACAGAGTATTTATATTATCTCATCAGATGGCGACAGTAAATTCTGATTTCCAGGTCATTGGTTAATTTCCCCCATGTGTACGTTTTTCTGTCGGGCGGAGTTTTGACATAGCTGACATCTTGATTCATTTAGATGTTTTAGTGATTTTAATGTTTTAATCATCTGTATTAAATGTTTATACACCATTTTAACAAATGATTTGTAGTTTATTTATATTTCACTTATTTATATTTGAATTACCTATGGTGTAATAGTCCAAAGTTGTTTATACTTTAGTGATATTCTAATATCATAATTCAAATAAAATTTAAATACTCATAGCTTTGCTCGCGTAATAAATGAAACACGCCAAGTGGTATTTATATGCATATTTTTATTAGAAGAAAGTATACTGCTACGGATAATTGAAAAATTACTAATTAAACCCCAGTTTGACTAAATTTCATTATTACACTGCATTAGAGGTAAAATGGAAAAATGAAACTTAAATTAATGAGAAAAGCTAAAACTAAATCTAAATAAATGATAATTTAGAATGTACTTTGAAGTATTTACGCTCATTTAAACTTTCATTTGAAGTATTGAATTTTTTAGAAATCGTTCTTAGCAAACCTTTACACCTTAAAAGTAATCATCATACCATGTTACAAGCTTCCAGTCGAACGGTCTAATACCTATCTGGTGGTAATGGCAAGTACATAAAATATAGCCCATGTTAGAGCAGGGACTGTCGCCATCAATTTATCATCATTAATTTTTAAATTGGTTTGGTATTTCCTGAGATTCCATAGAAATCGTAATTTTTAGATAGTTTTTAGAATTCTTTTTGTTCAGAAGCAGAGTGATCCGAGTTTGAAAGCAGTGGACTGACGAGGCTTGGGCAACTCGGAAATATGGGAGTGGCCACCGAACGGTGACGTCAGTACACGAGGATAGACATATGGTTCGCATGGCCCTAATGAATCGTACAACTTCATCTAGACAGTTGGCAGAAAATTGGTCAATTGCTACAGGTGTATCAGTGTCTGCTCCGTCAATTCGCCGACGTCTGCTGCACCGTGGACTGCGTGCAAGAACTCCTTTATACAGGATTCCACTCACTCAAAATCAGCAACGTCTGTGGCTGCAATGAGCTTATGAACATAGAGACTGGTGTACAGATTGGCAACAAGTGGTCTTTTCTGACGAATCCCGCTTTAATTTGTGATACCATGATGGTCGCATCCGTGTTAGACGCTAAGCCGGTGAACGCCATCTTCCGGAGTACATTATCCAACGTCATGGAAGACGAACACCATGGACGACATGGATACTCTGAACAGCAACAGGTGTATCTGTGAAGTACTGGAGCCCGAAGTCGTTTCTCTCCTTCAAGGCATCCCTGGAGCTATCTTTCAACAGGATCATGCACGCCCACATGTTGTAAGGAGTGTTGAAGATTTTTTTGTCAGCAGAAAACATACAACTTCTTCCGTGACCTGAATGTTTGCCGGATATATCACCTGTTAGGTAGATTTCGTATGAAATACTACCTATTGGGATCGTTCCTATGTTGGAATTTCTGAAAAATTTTTGCAGATCTACACCGATCATGACCCCTAGAACCCAAAACAACCCTCAGTAAAAAACTTTATATATCTATCTATCTATCTATCTATCTATCTATCTATCTATCTATCTATCTATCTATCTATCTATCTATCTATATATATCACTTTCTTCTGGACACGATAACTTTCGTAATTCTGCACCAATCTCTTCCAAACTGATACATAAAATCAATGGGCATAAAATCTCGGTCAAGTTCGTTAATGGGCAAAATCGGACCAAGGGGAGGGAAATAGGGAGGGGTTTTGTGAAAACAGAAAAACCCCCATAACTTCTTAATTTTTGTACATATCAAATCAGTTTAAAGTTTTTATTACTTCTAAAAATAGGGCCAAAAATTTATGTATCACAGATTTTTGATAAAGTTAAAAATGGGCTCAAGGGGCGCAAAAAATAGGGTTTTTGGGAGAAAAAAATTCATAACTTCGTCAATTCTCAAGATATCAAATTCAATTAATTTTATTATAAATCTCCTTAACATTATCTAAAACTTTTATATTCACAAGTTTTTGATAGGAGCAATTCGTACCGCAAAAAAAAATTAAAAACGAAAACAAAAAGGGCGTTTGAAGAAGAAAAAAATCCATAACTTCGTCAATTCTCAAGATATCAAATCCAATTAATTTTATCATGAATTTCCTTAACATTATCTATAACTTTTATATTCACAAGTTTTTGATAGGACCAATTCGTACCGCAAAAAAAATTAAAAACGAAAACAAAAAGGGGGTTTGAAGAAGAAAAAAATCCATAACTCCGTCAATTCAAAAGATATAAAATCCCCATGAATTTATCATATATCTTCTTAATATTGTCTACAACATCTATATAGACAAGTTTTGGATAGGACCAATTCTTAGAGCAAAAACAAATTAAAAATACATACCGGTTGAAGTAAAAAATGATCTTAGTAAGGGTGTATTCAAATCCAAACTGCTTATTCTCTGACTCATTTTACAATTCGTTTTTGCTCTCAAAGGCTTCCAATTGGTACGTTTTCTTACTCAGAAACTATATAATGTACCGTAATGGTCGATTTTCTGATAGGGGCAGAATATATTTTTTTAAATGCTGTTAAAAAGGGCATTTTGAACCGAATTTACCGAAGCGGATTGTGTTGGAAAAATCATTGTATTAAGGATGCGCTTAAATCCAAACTACTTATTTTCTGACTGGTTTTTAAATTCATTTTTGCTCTCAAACGCATTTAATTGGTAGATTCGCTTATTCAGAAACTATATAATGTACCGTAATAATCGATTTTTAGATAGAAGCAGAATATATTTCAAAAAATGATGTCAAAGTGGGCATTTTGAACGGAATTTCCCGAAGCGATTGTGTTAGAAACGAAAAATATTGTCCTTCTGAGAAAATAATTGTTTATATATCAAGTTTTAATTAATTGAACAAAAAATAAAAACACAGGTCGCTTATAAATCTCTTCAAAAATCACGTCAGCAAGTTTCATATTTTTTTTTTAATTAAAAATGAATCTGGAATTATGCCAGAAAATTTCGAGTTGTTGAGCATGGAAAAGTATTTTTTTGAATACCGCCCTAACATGATTCTGATAAAACCAGCTATTATATGAAAATGAAATAAAAACTCGTCAAGAGCGGCCAGATAAAATTGTTAAAGTGGATTTATCTATAATCATGATTTAGTTTTTGTTTGTGAAATTAGTATATTTGACTTCGAAATCTACCTCTGCCTGTAGGCCGGGCCGGCAGGGATTTTTGAAAATATGTGGGATTTCGTTGATCAGCGTCTCGTTCATGATCCCCTACAGCTTCTACAGATGAATTTTGGGTACGCATTGAAACAATAAGGAATGCTCTTTCAGACATTCAAAATCTGTTCGAGTCCACGCCACGTCGTATAGCAGCACTTATTTCAGCGCGTAGTGGCTACACCAAAAACTGATTTCACACACTTAATATTTTCTTTTTCTTTGAAAATGTAATCATTTGTTTGTACCAATATCAATCGTTTGTGAATTAAATTTCATTTAATTCTGATGATTCCTTCTTGATTTGCAATTTTCACAAGCATGAGTGTATTAATTGATAAAAGAATATTAAAAAATATATTATTCTTTATTTTTTATTTATAGTGTCTGCTGTTTAGTGTTTAAAATATTTGTTTGTTGAAGTTTCAGAGCCGGTTGGCCAATTTTCCCGAGAGTAGTTTGGCACATAATTAACTCCATTATTTTTGTAACTCGTAAGCAGTTATGACCATAAAGATTATTTGGTGGTTTATCACCTGCAGCCGATTAATGAAAAAACACCTTAAAACTAATTTATTATTTTATAATAAGTTCTAAAGATATTAAAATGGAAACACATTGGAAACACACCTGCCAACATAGTTTTTTATAGTTTTAGCATATAAGGAAGTCAGTGAAAAATCGAGTAAAAAATTCCATATTTACATACAAAAATGAAGTTAAGTTAAATAAAAGAGTGTAAAAAGTATCCTTTTTAGAGATAACTTTTTTCGCATCTGTTTGTTAATAAAAATCATTTTTTCAGAAATCGCATTTAAAATTTAAATTTTTGTAAACCTGTTAGAAATATTCACCTCAAGTTCCTAAAATTTTACAGATTTATATGCTGTATCTTTTTCAAGCTATATATTAAAATATCCTTTTTTACTTGAAGTCAGCAATTTTCTTGTAACAGCAATTTTCGGTTACTTCAGGGGCTAATTAACTCACACGAAGACACCCTCTCGCTAATGTTAATCCTATGGAAGAAATTTTTAAAGGTATCTCGCTTGCAATTCAATATTTTTAAATGATATATATATATATTGCATTGAATAGCTGAAGTTGATCTCTACAAAAGCCACTCTTTTACCTTTTCAATTTTTTTTGCAAGTTTTTTTAATAAGGATATTCTTTATAATAATAATCTTTCATAATAAGGTCACTTTCGAAACTGGTTTCGAAAGGAAAAGTATCCCAATAAAAAGAAATTTTTAACAAAATTGAAAAAGTGAAAAATGACCTTTGTAGAGATCGATCCCAGCTAATTAATGAAAAAAAAATGTTTAAAAATATAAGTACACACTTTAGATATGGTAGCTGAATGAAAAATAGTCATCATTACGTTTTCAACGATTGTATCGACAAAACATAAACCGTTTTGGATAGATAATTATACATTCTTCCAAATAAAGCAATACAAAATTTTCGATATTTGCCTAAAATTGGCTGTTTAACTAGTGTGATAAATCCCTTCCCCTCCATCAGAGATTGCAAAGAGAATACAAGTTGGAAATTGCTCGTCAAACGTGGCAAATGAGGTGCGTTCGTACTATAACTAGTTTTATAATTATTTTTTGCACCCCATATTGTACTGAATGTGTATTTATTTGCAATTCATAAGTGCATAGTCTGTAACATCATTAAAATGCACTTGCAATAATTTTTTCCCATTCCCCTTAATGTAACGGAAAACTTTTGACTGTCCCTGTAATTAAGCTATACATCCGATTTTCATGAAATTTGAAATGGCTCGACAAAATTCTGCAGCAATAATATATTTAAAATTTCAGCCCATTCGGAAAGCTGTAACATCATTAAAATGCACTTGCAATAATTTTTCCCATTGGCTTTAATGTAAAGAAAAACTTTTGACTGTCCCTGTAATTAAACTATACATCCGATTTTCATAAAATTCGAAATGGCTCGACAAAATGTCCCAATAATTATATTTTTAAAATTTGAGACCATTCGGAAAGCTTTAACATCATTAAAATGCACGTGCAATAATTTTTCCCATTAGCCGTAATGTAAAGAAAAACTTTTGACCGTCCCTGTAACTTAACTATACATCCGATTTTCATAAAATTTGAAATGGCTCGACAAAATTTTACAACAATCATATATTTAAAATTTCAGACCATTCGGTTGGGTAGTTTTTGCGGTAGTTTATATGCGGACGGACGGACAGACAGACGGACTGAACGACGACTATAGGTGCTACGTATTTATATAATTACGAACGCACCTAATAAATGAAGACGTGCTCTCATTTTCCTGAACGATAAGCTGGTTTTGTATTTTGATCTCCCCCGAAGTAATTATGGGTTTAAACTTTTTAATTTAAAATTAATAAAACTGATCAATATCGTGTAAAACTAAAAATGAATAAAGTTACAGAAATCACTTTTCTCAGATAAACGACTCACATTTATCTCGAAAACATATTAATTTTTATAATTGATAATTAACAAATGACATTGAATTGCCATTAAAAATTAACTTTTTTTTGCGAGTTTTGGTCAAATAAGCACAACTCAAAAGTCACTGTATAAAAGACACTAAGTCTATATTTCCTTTAAATTTTGGCCCCACCAGTGGCCGAGAGGTTCTGCTCTCGAAGCTGGTAGACGGGAGGTGCTGGGTTCGATCCCAATCGCGCCCGTCGGCCTAATCGTTCGGAGTTTTTGTGGTTTTCTTCGAGCCGTGGATCTTCCATGCGTTAATACGGATTAGGTTCCCTTAGAAAGACCCCCACGGAGGGCACTCCTCCCGGGCCTATATCCCTCGTGTAGATAATTGGCCGTCAAAAATCAACCCAACCCAACCCTTTAAATTTTGTCCGTTCTTGATTTTGAAATAATTTTTTTAAAGCATCAATAGATGGCAGCACAAAAAAATCTAAAAACATATTTTCTAATGTATTTGGTGGAGACATCTTTACTCACGCAGTTTTAAATATAATTTTAGTATAATTCCTCTAAGTATAATCTATAATTAATCTTAGAACTCTGTGATCCTGACTAGAGGTTTGCACGGACAGAAATTTCTAAGCCCGTGTCCTGGCCGGATAGGTGTGAAAACTAAAAGTTCGCTCCAGCCCATTTATATTGTCGAATTGTTGCAGTTCACGGCTCGGCCGGTGCGTGTAAAAATGAATGAAATCGGGTAATCAGGACCGGCTCGATTCAATTTTTTAAAATTAAGATTCTTTTAAAGAATTCTGCATACATATTTATGCAAAATTTTACAGTATATTTCAGACCATATCCGCAAGCTATACATTATAAAATAGCGACATAAATGATCACTTAGTTTCTTAGACTATTATATTTAAATACAGACTCAACTCATAAAAAAAGTAGTTTCGAATAAAAGAAAAAAGATGGTTAAAAACATCATAACATTTGAAGCTAGATAATAAAATAAAAGTAGATTATCGAAAATATTTCTTTGTTAATTATTAAAGTATACTTCCATCGTTAACAAAAATTTATTATCACTATTATTTTGTTACAAGAAAAAACATTCTGAGTTTGGCCCGGCCAGAGATTTCTGAAAAAATTAAGCCCGGTCTCATGTCCAATGTAATCGTCAGATCCAGTTTTCTTACGCTTAATTTCTCGTGCAGCACACTTATAGCTCACAATGGACCTAGCTCGGCCCAGCTAGGTCCTTTGAAAATAGTTCATATTTTGTTAATTTACTCCGAACCTCTAAAATTTGTTATATTCGACTATTTGGTCGCTTGTTTTTTTTTAATCGGCCCATCTTAGCCGTTAAAAAAATGTCTTTATTCTGTTGGACTTGGTACGGGCGCTGCCTGTACAGATTTCTAATCCTAACATTAGTTTCAAAGTAATACACTTACACGTATACGGATGATTCATTACCTGTAAAATTTTCGTGTAAACATTGGCGTCGGCAAAACGAAATCCAAGGAGCGAAAAGATTGTGGAACCCAGTGGTTCGCAGCTTAGTCCGCGTTTCTAAAATGGAAAATATAAGCATGCAAAATTAAGCAATGTAGTTAAACTAAAAAACTAACTAAGCAATTAAACTAAGAAGTTTTTGTGAGAACCTTTACATGAATAAAAATTGTAAACATTTAAATATAAAAGTAGTAGAAAAATATAACAAATAATAAATATTAAAATTCCAAAACTAAGCTTACATCAGCTTTTTAAAAAACGGAGATTTGAAAGATTTTTTTTTTCTTCACCGGTGCTCTGCCTCCCTGAATCTCATGTTTAAGATACTTTTTTAACCCTTAACCGGAAACGTGAAAATCCCGTGCACAAACAGAACACTTTTCCAAATAGCACAATAGTACACTGTACCAAATAGTACAATAATTTACCAAACAGTGAACTTAAACATTTAATCTTTAATAGTAATGCATTAACAGGACCAATTTTTTAATATAGCAGTATAAAAATAAGTTTGGAATGTCGGAGAGAGAAAATATTAAGGGCAGATATGTAGACGCAAAAATCTCACAGGCGTACGCTACCGGTTAAGGGTTAAACAATGTCAAATAAAACTAACCATTGTCTTACACGGAGACGAAAAGCTCTTAGTTCCCTTTTACTCTCAGCGTTTAATTACTGTATATTTCCGCGTATAAGTCATATCCTATATGAGAAAAGGGATGAAAATATACAGGTGCGCATTATACGCCGAATATAAAAAGGAAACGTAATAATTAAGTGAAAATGCGCATAAGAATGAAGATTTTTACGTTAATGAACATATATTTCTTATTGTGTTTTCATGTTACTCACCTCGCGAAAATTTTTTTGCAAAAAAAGGGAGTGTGCGTAATTTTAGATGTGAGTTATATACCGGAGCGCTTTATACCACAGAATATACGGTATTTTACGTCATTATAAATTTATAACAGAGAGAATAAATTTTATCATTTCTTTAACATCAGCAGAGATTAAGAAAAGAAAAATTAAATTTCTCAATCCTTGGAGGGGCATTGCCCCGCCTCTGTCCACCCCACTACCCTTTCCGGCGCTCATGATATCTGCAAAAATTACATTTGGAAACAAAATGCATTTTGAAACATATCTTAAGAGTAAATAAAGTATGCACCTCAACTTTGCAATGTACGACAAAATATAGAATATTTGACGAATTTTTGCTCTTTTCTATCTTTATACTGACTTTTCACATTTAGTATCTTTCCAGTGTGACATTGAATCCTAATTTTCCGTTCATTTAACAACTGTTGAATTTGGAGGTGAGATATTTTTATACCATTTAATTTTAATCAAGATTTATTCCAGAATTATTGAGTAAAGTTTTACTTTTATATCACTGTAGAAAAAAAAGTACAAAATTGCATTTCTTTATACTACAATAATTTTTATCGAAAGCAGGCGTTATGTTAAATGGCGTAAATTCAACATTACAGAAACGCAATTACTTGCCTTTAAAAGAGTTAAGCTCGAATTTTTGAAACCGAATAAGATTTAATGCAGCTTATTTTTACAAATATGACCAACAGATGACAGCACAAAATAAATGTCTAATTCTATTCCTTCATCGGAAATTTCATTCCTTTTTAAGCTCCTGATTCACAACATTTTGTATTTCGAAAGAGAGAGAGGGGGAAAAAAATCGAAAAAATTTCAAACGCGAGGATAATTAATAATAATTACTTCTTAATTTTTAAATTACCTCCATGCTGAGTGTTTCGTATTTAATATATTATCTTCACATTAATAACATTCATTCCTTACGAAGCTTACATGCAAATGCTTATAGACTTATGACACAAAATGTATGATATCGTCAGCTAACATTTTTGAATATGTTAACAATTCCCTGTTTCACTTTATCATACCTATATGGTTTTCTAACGACAGTCGCAGCAGAACTCGTATCAATCTCGTACCAAGTCACATTAGAGGGGTCTCAGGACTCAGAGAGGTCTCAGGATTTTCGAAATTCTGATTTTTTTAGATGTTAAACTCCTATCTTTTATGAACATTTTGATATAATTGTTGTCTTGAAATTCCCATTAGAACAGAAGTTATGGTTTTTAGAACTATACCCGCTCAATAGCTGAAGCGGCGTTTCCGAAACTTTGAAGTATTTTTTACTCCAAATGACGTTTTTGGGCGTAACGTGCACGATATCTCAAAAACTTCTGAATGTTTTTTCATGAATTTTTCAAAACGTATGTTTCATGCTAGTCTGTATAAACTGAACCTAAAATTTCCTTTTTATTGTTAAAAAAAGTATTTTTTCAGGCGATTATATTGTTGAAATTTCCTAAATTTTGCATTAGCTAAATACAACTTTGTATTAAAAATATGAAAATGTTTTAAATATAGATTTATTTAGGTTAAGGATAATTGTTACAATTTGAAAAATAAGTAGGCACCAAAATTTTCATTCTAGTTCCAAAAACTATTTTGTAATCCTGCGCATAATATGTTATGCCAATTTTCTGCTTCTCAAAAGTCTGACAGTTTGGAGCTCCCTGTAAATGCTAATTCTGCACCTTGCAATTTATTAAATACATGAAGTGAAAGAACATACTTATATCTCTCATTCCAATAAAAAATGTCTTAAAATCAAATACATTTTAAGATATTAAATGTTAAAAATGATCTTTTTTTTTTCATTTTTTCCAATTTTAAGAGTCCTGAGACCCCTTAACTCTGACTTATCCAAAAACACGTTACCAAGTTCCACTAAATAATCTTTAAGCTTACCCTGCTCATTCTTACTAAGACACGATTATTCCAAATCAACCGAAACATATGATGACTCGACTTTGCGTGTATTATCCTCTCGATTCACAAATAGATTCATCTTAAAAGAAATAGAAACTAAATACTGTATCCTGCATGTAACCAAACCTTGCTATGCAATGCCAGCTTAAACCTTCGAGAACATGCAACTGCCAGCAAGTATTCACTTAACAAATTTCAACATCTAAATCAATCACTCCTTTATTTATACAAACTGACCCTTGTGAAAAGTGAACCTCCAAACTCGAATGTCGCAATTTCGTATTACTGAAATACTTTCTATAAAAAACATACGATATAAAACATCGCTCCAGTCCCTTATCAAGTAAACATTTAACCGCAATCAATAACTCAGGTAACTCAACATGATTAACTGTCACTCTATTTAAATTTACTATTTGTATTTACTTTTGCTGCTTAATCTGTGACTGCAGACCTTTCGACGGACAGCCACACATCAGTTTAACTGATCTGAAAACACATGACACATTATGACATATTTTGGAATTTATTATTAGGAAGGAAGTAAAATTAATTAAAAAATTGATAATTCGATGTTGTTTTTTATTGTTTCATGTATTGAAAAATATTTTTTTGTTAAATTTGGTCACATATTACGTCGGAAACCTGCAGCCGCGTTGACCAGTACCAAAGTATCCGGGTTCGATGGGCAGCATTCTAACTTCCTGAAGAAACAAAAAAATATTAAAATCTCAGTTTCTTCTTATAAAATAAATCTGTAGCTAAAGGCCATCGGCTAAAATTTTTGAATTTTGAAAAAACAAGGTAATTGCGCTATTTGGAAAAACTTTTTAATTTTTCGTCTAAAGTTTTGACATTTAAACTTATTGAAAAAAGTGTAAAAAAATAAAATAAAAAAAATGGCTCAATGGCCCTTAGACAACTAAATTATGCGTCGATAAAAGCAAATTTTATCGAAAAATGTTAAAATTGTTTAATTGTGCCCATGTTGAAAAATGTAGTTTCCAGAAAAACGCGTTTAAACTTTCAGAAGAAAAAAATACACTGATAACTTTTTCCAACTTAACACTTAATTTGTTATTTTGCGCCATACTGTGGACCCTCATATGTCTTAATCTGCTCATTTAAAATGTTTTTGTTACACTTACGAGCCTCTTTTATCGCTTGTGCCGCTTTGATTCTAGCATGTTGCAGACAGTTGGCGTCCTCCTTTGCACCCCATTACTTGTAGTATCTGCATGTAAATTTCTGCACCTTCATTATATGAGGCAGAAGCAATTTAAAGAATAGAGCGACTTATCGGTGTGAGTTTTGGACACTTTTTCCAAATTTTAGCATTCAAACTCTCTTTAGCGTTCAATAAGTGAGTAGGATCTTTAAAATGACAATACATTCTCACAAGTATAACGATCAACAACGAAAACATGTATTTGTGAGCTTCTACCTGAACGCTACAGCTGGTTTTATATTGCTAGACGAGGTCAGTTTTATCGATCGTGCACATTATCACACTTTTGCTCAGGAGCTGTCACTTTAAATTTTTTTGTCCACAATTCTGCACACTATAAGGATTTAATTTCCGTCAAAAAATAAAAGTCAATTTTTTGAAAGTTGAGAACATATTAACTCCTAATCGTACTTGTAAAAGCAGCTTAACGGAGCATAACAGTACCATCAGTTGGCGTGATTCAGACCATAATCGTATCATCTTAGATTTTCGTAATAGATATCTTACACGTCAAACTTTGTGCAATCTTATCGTATAAATGTCGAGATACAATAAAATCACGAAAAACATGGTATAGCAGCGGCAGCTGCAAGGCGATATACACCCACATCAGATGAGCGCCAATTTATGTTAAGGTCTAACAAAATGTGTTACGGAATTACGTGCATTCGTCCTTGAGTTAGAACGGTTACGAAATTTGCGTCACATACGACTCACAAATGACAGTCATTTTTTAAAACGTGTCAAATTTTATTCAAATTAAACGTGTCAAATTTATACAAATCAATAAATCCATCAAAATCTGAAAGCCTAAAATTTTTACAAATTCCAAATATTGTCTTTTTACAAATATAAAAGAAAATAAGAATAATAAATTTCCAAATTTTAATAAAAATGAAGTACCAATGCACGAAAGAAAAAAAAAAAAAAGACATTAATAAACGGGATGCTCAAATCAATACATACTTCATGAAATATGAAAAAGTTTCGGGATATTGTTCGTATATTGCTTGAATGAATGAGATATAAATATTGCAAAGAAAATTTGTTGGTACGTCGATGGCACATTCGGCCAGAAAATATACTTAAAGGCAATTCTGTTTTTTCCGGATAAAAAAAATATATGTATATAGCTATTTTTAAAGAAATTTCATCCTATGGAAAAGAAAAAAAGTTTTGTTTTTCTGAATAACCGAAATGAGCTTTTTTTTTCTTTTCCTTTACATGATTTTCTGATGCAACTAGATTTTTTAACGCAAAATGCTGAAAAAATTCATAAACAATAAACGCAGATCAATAGAAACTAAAGACTAAATTTACTCAGAAAATACCAAAAATAATGCATTTTTTTTAAAGTCTTAATTATTAAATAATAAAAATTTGCATATCTAGTATATTATAATAACAAACGTGCCCGTGCGTAAGGTTGCGTCGTTTTGGCGGTAACAACAGCAGACGACTAAATTTAGCTTTTACTGTAATTTTTTTAACTTCTGAACGTCGATTATTTTTAATATTTACGTCGTTAAGGGGGAAAACATGTCAAAATTTAACTTTATATTCCTAACAATTCTAAATAAATCATAATTTAGAATGCTTTCAGCTCAATTCGCACCTTTAAATTTCGAATTTTTTTGGAAGATGTTTTTAGCGAGCATTTACTTTTAAAAAATAACCATCATGCCAAATTTTAATCTTTTAGTGCCAATACTATCGCAGAAATCGCAATTTTAGAGCGTTTTCTGCTACTGCACTCATTTAAATTTCCAATTTTTTAAAAATCGTTCTGTGCGAGCAAGACAGTGAGAGTAACACATGTCAAATTTTAACTTTACATTCCTAACAACTCTAAATAAATCATAACTTATGATGCTTTCCGCTCAATTCGCACCTTTAAATTTCGAGTTTTTTAGAAACTGTTCTTAGCGAGCATTTACATCTTAAAAGTAACAACGTGCAAAATTACAACTTTCGACATTAGCTGTACCAATTTTTTGCTTCTGCGCCCTTTAAAATTTCGAATTTTTAAAAAACTGTTCTGTGCGAGCATTTACATCTCTATAGTAACAGTCATGCAAAATTTCAAGTTTCTAGTCTTCCTTAATAATAAAAAATAAAAAATAAATCCTAATTTAAAACTGTTTCCACTCATTTGACCGTTTAAATTTCAAATTTTTTAGAAACCGTTCTTAGCGAGCATTTACAACTTTAAAGTAACCACATGCAAAATTCCAAGCTTACACTAACTGTATGATGGAAATCCCAATTTTTTGCTTCTGCACCCTTTAAAATTTAGAATTTTTAAAAAAACTGTTGTGTGCGAGCATTTACATCTCTACAGTAACTGTCATGCAAAATTTCAAGTTTCTAATCTTCCTTAACAATAAAAAATAAATCCTAATTTAGAACGTTTTCCACTCATTTGACCGTTTAAATTTCGAATTTTTTAGAAACCGTTCTTAGCGAGCATTTACATCTTTAAAGTAACCACATGCAAAATTCCAAGCTTACACTAACTGTATGATGGAAATCCCAATTTTTTGCTTCTGCACTCTTTAAAATTTAGAATTTTTAAAAAAACTGCTCTGTGCGAGCATTTACATCTCTACAGTAACAGTCATGCAAAATTTCAAGTTTCTAGACTTCCTTAACAATAAAAAATAAATCCTAATTTAGAACGGTTTCCACTCATTTGACCGTTTAAATTTCAAATTTTTTAGAAACCGTTCTTAGCGAGCATTTACATCTTTAAAGTAACCACATGCAAAATTCCAAACTTACACTAACTGTATGATGGAAATCCCAATTTTTTGTTTCTGCACCCTTTGAAATTTAGAATTTTTTAAAAATTGTTCTGTGCGAGCATTTACATCTCTACATTAACAGTCATGCAAAATTTCAAGTTTCTAATCTTCCTTAACAATAAAAAATAAATCCTAATTTAGAACGTTTTCCATTCATTTGACTCTTTAAATTTCGAATTTCTTAGAAACCGTTCTTAACAGGAATCTATATCTTAATTGGAACCTCCATACGAAATTTCAAGTTTGTTGCCCCAGCTGTTTAACAAAAATTTAAATTTTACGAAGTTTTTTGATACTGCGCCCCCATAGAGGATAGTGGTATCGACTTAAAAAATAGCCTATGTTTGAGCAGAGATAGTCACCATAATTTTGCTCCCATTCTTTTGGAAATTGGTTCAGTGGCTCCAGAGATTACTCCTTACAAGCAAACAAACTCACATACAAACGTTAATTCTTTATAATATTACAGGGCTGGCACCGGCTTTTTGAATTCTACCTCGCAAAACTTTCACAAAACAAAAATCTTTGACATACTGTTTGACAACATTTGCAAGAGTTACTACAAAATTTATTTTTTTTAATTTGTGGTGCAAATAGAATAGAAAAATAGTCACCTGTGGCAGCCCTGTATTACTAAAGATAAAACGAAAAGAATTAAAATTTATGAATTCTTTATTGTGTTGGGCGATTTATCATGCAATCCCTTATACAAATTACTTTATTTTTACATTAAAGATACCTACCGAAAAACTACGAACCTGTAATCCATTCTAACATCCTAAAAAATAATCAACTAATCTTATTTTATTTATTTTTAGATTTTTACAAACAAAATTTTAAGTAATATGGCACGTGTGGTTTTTCTTTCTTTCTTTCTTTTTTTTTTTTCAAAAAAGAAAGGATTGACAATTATATTTCTAGGGACTGATATTATCTACAACTTATCGAAATGTGAAGACGTCAGTGTTTTATGTAATGTTTAGAAATTTAAATAAAAGATTTAATAAATTCGTGCTAACACATTTAAAAATTAATTAATGTGATGCTTATAAAATATAAATACTTTAACAAATTTAAATATAATTTCAAGAATAAGATTTTAAGGATTACTTCTACAGTTACAGAGAAATGAAGCGAAGAAAGTTTTATGAATGACAAGGAAAAAGATAAACACTAACTTAATTATTTATATTTTTCTCTGAATATGATAATAGTGAAACTATTAAATATTTTTCGTCAGTATATTTATTATTAATACTTCGATTAATAATTATTTAAAAAAGCAGTCTTTAATTTAGCTTATAACGACTCACAGTAGATGGCAGCACTAGAGATATATTTTAAGACCCCAAACATTCCATTTTATTGAATAAATGTCTGAATACTGGCTCCATCTGAAGCATTTTAATTGGACTAATATTGTTTTTTTAAATGCTTTCCTAACTTCTTTCATTTGTTAAAATAATTCTTTTAATCTTCAATATAAAGTACACGAGTCGTAAGAAAGAATCAGATTTTTTTTTTAATTGCCAAAAATGAAAACGGAATGTAATTGAAACCAAAAACTACATTCCGATACAATATTCGGTTTCTGAACACAAAGAGGTTGAATTCTGATTAGGAAAATGATATTAATTTCATGCGGGAAGATTGTAACATTTAAAAATATTCGGAAGGAATTAATGTCTTTAAATTTGGGAAAGATATACAGTCAATCAGGGTAACTTTGATCCGGATTTTCTCTATTTTCATATGCCACACCCTTATTTGAAGAATATTGTCGCAACTAGGCAGGGGCGCCATTTCAGAATTTCCTTGTGGTAGGGGGGGGGGGGGGAGCCAGTACTCTCTCCCATCAAAACGAAAACCTATGAAAAATTCCGTTTTAAGCAGGGGTTTTTTATCTTAGCAAGTATAATTTCAAGATAGTGACTAACATTTTTTCCGTTTAAGACAGTATTCTATTATAGACAGTTTCCCTTTTTACAAGTATTCTTAAAGGCATTTAAAACATCCTTTCTATAGCATACCCCTGAAGAGTATAGGCATATTACATTTATTGAAAAACTTGCGAATACGAAACCTGTCAAAAAAAAAAAAAAGAATTGTTTCGCAAACGGAAAAAAAAAAAAAAAAAAAAATAAGTTTCTATGAAGAAAGCACTAGATAATTATACTTGCTAAGAAGGGTACCTGTCTAAAACGGAGATTTTTTTTTTTTTAACTTTGCAGGCTTTACGGACAGGACAGGGAGCCATTTATTAAGTTTCTTAGAGTGGGGAGAGGAGGCAAGATTTTGTTTGAGGGGAAGGGTTTGAAATAGCACGCCATTCTTAACATTTTCATAAGCATGGGATTCTTCAAGAAATATTTTTAACACTTTCCAACGCAGTTGAAAAGTGAATTGGGTTTGTCTGCCCATCTGGTCATGCTCTAACTCACGTAAATGTACTACGATTAACGCGTAATTGATATATGTTATTAATGTTTACAATGGAATGTTCGGTATTCAAAATGAAGTGTGTATCATTCATAGTTCATTTACAGGAGGACTCAAAAGTATTCCGTTAGATTATGGTCTATCGGGTAAAATCATTTGCGGTATATTTTAATATTGTTGTATTACAGTATTTAAACATAATAACATTTATATACATTATTGGGGTGTACTAAAAGATGACTACTACATGTAATGTTATGTTTAGCACTTACAGTTCGCGTCCAGGAGAACTCACAAGTATTCCGTTATATTATAGTCTATGAAGAAAGAATATTTGTGACGTATTTTAATAATGTTACTCCGTTACAAACATAATGAAATTGATAAAAATTTCTGAGATGTGCTAATTAGAGATGAGTTCGGGGTCATTTTTCAGAGCCCGGGGCCAACAATTTTAAATCCGAATCCGAAAAAGTTTGTGCCATCATAGCCCGATTCCGATACCGAAAGTATGCACGGAAAAAAAGGTTTAACAAAAATGCATATTTAAAAGGTGTTCTAAATGTAAATGCATTTTTTAACAACTGTTAATCTCTAGCACATAATTAATTTTATGAAATTTACATTAAATCTTATCAAAAGAGAGGTTTAGTGTCAAATAGAAATATACTTCCCTAAAAAAGATTTTTAAATTTTTCTCCCGCAACAAGTAGGTATCTCTGATGGACATAATAACGAAGAGCATTTTATCTATAAATTAATGAAATTTGCAGAAATTATGATTTATATGACGAAGAATCGAACAGCGTTTTCTGTTTCCTATAAAAGGTGTACATCTTTCGCATTTATCATGGCTTTGAAAATCAGTTTAAATTATAAATTTGACACCGTTACCCAAAAGATCCGATGCTTTTATAGAAAAAGAGGAAACGCTGCTTGATTGCTTTCAATCGGGAATGACAACACATGCCAATTTTATCTACTTACGTATGAAAGTGATTGTATGAATATGAAGAACAGAGCCACAGAATGAGCAGACTTCAAGAAGAAGCATGAATAAAATCACCAACATTATTTTCATATAAAGAGCGATTACAATCGCAGACAATAGGAGATTAAAAATTTGCAAATCTTAGGCTTATGCTGATTGACGTAAAAGAAAATATTTATTTCGCGTTAGATCTCTGAAAAAAGTAATAAACATTCCAATTAAACAGTATCCTAATGGCGCCATATTCTGATTGCCGCCAACAGCAACAGGTCATTACTCACTTTAAACTACAGACATAAATCATCAAATATCACAAGTTTTCTTTCAAAATAATGTTCGACAAATACTAAAAAAAAAATAAAAATCTATTTCTCTTTCCTCCTGATCAAAATAGCATTAAAAAGACTTGCAATGGGATAATTAATTTTTAAGGGGTAAAAAAGTTATTTTTTGTTTCTATACGAGTACGAGAATAAATAAAATTGCCAATTTGAGAAAGAATGGGACCGAGCCCGAAGGCTGGTATAAAAATCAAACCCGTGTCAGGTCCGGGTTGAGTCCGTCTCATCTCTAGTGCTAATACATACATTCTGTAGAATATGGGGTGCGAAGCATTCATCACTCATTTACAAGGTTATGCAAAACAGTTCGATTATATGATGGTCTACAGGTAAAAACTGTTCGCAGCGTATTTCAATTATGTTGCACTATTTCAAACATGATGAAACTGATATACATTACTGAAGCTAACAACAAAATGCTTGCAGTAAAATAGGATGGGGATTGCATTTATCATTCATTTACAGGGACACATAAAAGATTTCGGGAACAAATCTGTATGCGAAGTTTGGCTATTAGGAATGATTGCTGCAAGTCCGTTTTCACTTATGGTATGGTTTTTTAGTTTAACTAAATTTTTGAATACTACATGGTGTGCATAAATTCTATACAGAGCAATTTTTAAATTCGTAAGACACACAAAAAAATTCGTAAGCATTATTGAGAAAGAGCAGGAATTGCTTAAAGATGTTATTTTTAATTTGAGTTATGCAGCTTCAAGTTGTCTTTCAAGCTCAACTACATTTAGTATAATATACTAAGGTAAGTTTGCTGCATATAAATAAAATCATATACAGGACTATACAAAGAACTGGATATATAATCGCCTATGGATATTAACTCATGGAAGCGTAATTTAAGTAGCTTAAGCATTGCTTGAATTAAATTTCAGCATTAATATGTGGCGTGTATTAAAATCTGTATGTCATATACAGGGCTGTACAAAAGAATTTAAGTACGTTTCCCCCTATCGGTAGAAACTGCTGAAGGGGAATTTTTTACTGTGTTATGCATTTTCTTACTAAACATAATTTAAGCACACTGTTAGCATATGTACAAATTTATAGATCATATACAGAGCTTCACAAAAGAACTGGATTACTTTTACGGTTATGCGCGGTAATTATTGAAATATGGTTTTTAAATGTGGTATAAGGACTGTTTCTTATAAATCTGCACAAACTTTTCTTGACTTGAAAGTTATTAAAAAACGAGATAAAGAACCCAAATGGGCACTGTAAGGTGACTTCAATAACCACATTCCTCTGTAAAACTGTTATCGGATTTCAATTAAACTGTTTCGTTTGACATTATCGATTTTACTTTTGGTGGTACTTGCTAGACATTGTACAAAATTTAAGTTCATAATTTTGAAACAATACTTGATTCGATTGATCAATTTCTGGATGTTACCTGCCTTCTAGCCTTTGGAATACACTTTTGACTTCAGATACTTTCAGAACCGCTCAATTGGTCAAATTTGGGGAACGCTAACCAGGTTGTCAGACTTCTTTATGAAAGTGATGTTTTGCTGGCGGAAATGGCTGAGAACGATTTTGCAGAGATAACTGCTATCCAAGTCTGGCCAGGTACCGTAATCACCGTCATTGTAGTTGCTACAGATGTAGGGGATAAGAAGACGGCGAATGCCCTTGTTCAAATGTCGTTGCCCATTGACAGCGAACCCAGACTTTCGGATGAACGGACGACTCAAACTTTTCGGACCCACTGCAATCCATACGAGGATCTTGTCTTGGAATTTCGCTTTAGTAGAAAATTTAATGATATCTTGGGTCGTGGAGACGTCAGATGTATAATAGCCACCGTTATAGTTAAACGTGGAGTGCTTGAGCTTAAAATATGAGCCGTCACCGTCATCGAAGATGAATATTCTATCAGAGAATCTTCTGAACAAGTGACCACACTTCGTTTTCACGACAACCATTTGTTTTTCTGTTCGTTCTATTATGACCATTTCTTGTAATATTTGATGCTCAGGTTCTTGGTGATTGTCTTTTGTTGGTGGTTAGGTGAAACACTGTATTTCGAAGGCATGGGATGGATTAATACTCGGTCGTTATCGTCAAACAGTCCTTTCAACTGCTCTAACTCTGGCTTGGAGATTTTTTTTCTTTTTTTTGCCTTCTTACCCGATCCCAGTTCTTTTTTGGCCGAGAGTCCCTCCTAGTAACATTCTAGAACATCGTATGTAGATCGTTTGGTGATATTTTCGGAAAATAAATAGTTCACGATGGACTTGCTCCTTGATGAATATTGCTTTCGTAAAACTTGTACACAATAATACATAGACACTCCTCTTGTGTCTCTATTCTCGGAAAACACAGATTATTTAATGATCTCTTGGCTAATGGCCATGCTCTTATATACCATAGCACAACACTTCACGCGCAAGTTTCATCTGATTCGGTTTCCTTTGCTATTTTACATAATTGCAAAGTTTGTGCGGATTTCTAGGAAAAAGTCCTTATGTTTTCTAAAATGTTTAATTAGATATATTATTTACCTTATTGAAAGACTAAGTTTTTCTAAAGAATTCTTGATGTGTTGGAAAGTGCTTCATAATCTATGCTTAACGTAGGATTTTTCTCTCTTGTCTAATTTTCAAGGGAAGACCATGCTATTTTATTTATTTATTTGCTTATTTTTTTTTTGCAGAGCGACGCAAAATCAATTCGTCAATTGACCGCAGAAAAAAATTGCGAAATTTGCAAATTAACTTGGAAAAAATAGATAAATTGGCAAATTAGAAATTTTTTTTTATAATTATTAGTTTATGTACCTAAAGTGTTTACTTATACGTGTTTTTATTGTAATAAAATTTGACAAGCTATTTTAGGTTTTGAGTAATTTTTTTAAATTCCTTTAAGTCTGACCTGCGATGACAGATAAATTTTCTAAAATATCAAATTCCTTGTGGGGGGGCATGCCCCCCCCAACCACCCTCAAATGGCGCCCCTGCAACTAGGGTCATAAAAGAGAAGAAATGATCCTAAATTATTGTTTGACTATAAAAAATTAAGGAATAATAAGGATAAAAGCAATAAAAAATGGATTTTTAGCCTGGTTCAATGTTACCCGGTCATTTAGGGTAACTTTGCACCATATGATAAATTTTTATATAAAATAATTAATTATTAAAAAAGTATTGTAGTCAGGACAACTTTAAACACCAAAAAACGTTTTCAGATATTTAAAGACTGCGAATTTACATTTCCCAACATCACAAGATTTGTATAATTTATGATATTACAACAAATATCAGGCATAAGGAAAGTGGAAGAAGAGAACCACGAACATTTAGAAATAAAAAAAAAACCTGTTTATTGTTCATATAAAACATAAAAATGCAGTGAAAAACAATTTTCAATGTTTTAACTCTATAATATATCCATAGTTACAGTAATACAAACAAGTACTAGTATTATTCAAACAAGAATAAAAAACGTCGAACGTATGAAATGTCAAATTTGAGTAGCTCCGCCCCTAATCACGCCTCTAAATGAATTTTATGTATTTTACACATATTTGTAAAAATATTTACATGTCATATCTAATGCTCACTTTCGGCATTTATATAAAATATACGTGCAAATATCGGAAATTTTCGACAGTAGCACCTATAATCAGTAAATTATAAGCATCAGTGTAACTTTGAGCCGGCTCAAAGTTACCCTGAAAATGCAGTAAAATGATAGTGCCTTTTTATTTTACATTTTATTAACTATTAATAAATAAATAATCACAAAATATTAACACATTTACAACATTTAGATAATAATATGTCTGATAAATGAGTATATTGTTACTTACTCTGAAAATTTTGTTGGATTACAACAACTTCAAAACAGCATTCAAAATTAACGTGAAAGCAATACTTCACAAAAATAGTTAGATGATGCAATTAATTGCGCATAATGTTGCTAATTTATTTTCTAAAATAAAGAGTAGAAATCCCAGTTTAGAACCTTGCCAACAGAGCACAGTTCTGGAGTTTATTTAGTCTTTTAGAGTCAAAAATATTGAAAAATAGGAGGTGGTGCAAAGTTACACCCCGTGGTTCAAAGTTACCCTGAGTGACTGTAATATCATTAAATTCGAATGGCAGGTTTTTTCTTTACGCTTTTGTAAATTTTGAAATGTATTGCTTTGCATCAATTGTATTATTCCTTGGAATTGTAACAGGATTCTTTTATTCAGAGAATTACATACGTAAATGTTTTTCTTTCCTTTAAAAAAAGAGAAAAAGTTAATGCAATGAGCTATAATAATGTAAAGAAAGAAAGAAAGAAAGAAAAAAAACGTTAATTGAAGATAATGTAAGTGTATATTGTAAGTAAATTTCTTTTTAGCACTTTGTTATATAGCTGAAAAATATTCATAAATTCGATTTTTTTTTTTTTTTTACAGAAAAAAACAAAAGAAATAGGTTACAATACAGTACTCGCTATGGATTATAATTACTAGGGATGTGTTTTCGGTTGAAGCATGCGTTTTAAAATGTAATTATTTTTTTGCATATTGCTTGGTGTGTATACATTCTATAGATCATATACAGGGCTGGCCAAATGAATTCGAGTACATTTTCATACGTAGATGGTAATTGCTGAAATTGTGTTTCAAACATATTATGCGCTTTCCAAACTATTCACTTTTATATCTCCTTTAAACTTATTAAACGAACGATGAATTTGTGTTACAGTAATTTGAGTGTGTTAGAAGCTGTTTCATAATCTTTGCTTGATGCATGTGTTTTCATTCTTGCTCTTTTTTCTTTAGGTTGTTAATTTGATTGGATAGAAAATTTCAAGCTAATTCTGGGTAAAAATGATATCACTAAGTTCGAAAAATCAATTTCTCTGAAGTTTTTATATCATTTAAGTATTGCGCGGCAGCGCAATACTTATTTATTTCCAGTGTCACTTCTCAATGTTAATTTAACATAGAAAAGCCTATGCAGATGGTAACTTTTTCATTTTTTCTTCCCACCTTTTTGTCCCTGATGCCACTCATTTTTAATTCTTTGCTAATTCTAATAATATTATAAATTCAAAGTGTAAAAACATTTGCCAGACGTCAGGGTCAAAACGGATCATAAAATGCCTTTGCATATTAGATGGATTATAATGTAGAGAGTAACATGGGCTAATTTTTTTAAACATTATTCAAATATTTTTCTTAATAATTCCAAATTTCGCTTTTTTCATTGAGATTCAACGGACATTTTATAATAAAAATTTTTTTTTCATTGTTGTAAATAATTCAAAAGCCGTAATAATAATTTGTCTATTTTTAGTTGAATGATTTTCACGTGAAACATGAAACTGAAGAAACTGAAAGAGTTTTTTTAAGAATTAAAAAGAAGATGAATATGACGTCATAGTGGAAATAAAAATGACATTTTTAAGCAGATTTTTTTCAATTCCTACTATTAGCTCACACTCTCCCTATATTTATTTACATATTTATATATTTATCTTGTTCAAATTTTCAATCGTTAATAAAATACTCATTATTCATCCTATCAAGTTGAAATAAATTTTTTTAAACTTGTACTGGATGACAATTGATGTTAATACAGTTTTTTCAAATATTAATTAATTTATTAAATTTTAATTAATTAATTTTAGTTTTGCATGGGAAACAAAATGGCTTCCATTGGTTATTGAAGTTCAATGAAAGCATTTTCAATAAGGGTTTACCATAGGGGGGACCCTGTTCTGTCGCCAAATACCGCCAAGTTTGTCGCCAACTTGGCGATATATCGCCAAATTTGGCGGCCAAAATGAGTCGCCAAAAGTGACGCCAACTTTGCGATATCTCTAATATTTCGCCAAATTCCCATATAAGTTCCATTGTAAACCTACTTGCTTATAGAAAATCAACAAATTGAGATATTTTAATGCAACAAAAACTAATATTAGCTTAAGGGATTGTATTAAATTTTTCTTTGATGGCCTAAGTAGGAATTGACTTTAAAAACAAAATTTTTATATTACTTGTTTATGTTCAGATTGGAATTTTTCGTGCAAACTACAGCAATAATCATTGCTGCACTGGTGATAAATTTTGAATCATACACAGGTAAATTACATCACAAACTGTGATGCGATATCGCACAAATCAAAGCCTGTTGATGATACCCTCCATTAATTTTGAAATGTGTTCGTTTGAATGCAGTAGTTATTAAAAAACTCGACATATTAAACAAAAACCTAATTTGCAGAACAAATTAAAAAAACAAAATTTATTTCCTACATTGTTTAAGCCCGAGAAGGGACAGATATTAAGATATTACATCCAATTCGTTCTACATTTAATGTTAAATTTTTGTAACCAATAAGTTAAACCAATTGAACATTAAAAAATAAAAATGAAATTCATACAATATAATACTTAAAACACCTATATACTTAGATTCCGTTCAAATGAAATCGAAATAAATCTTAGAATTTTTCCATTTTTAAGTTGTAAATATTTGTACTGCAGATTTTGCATTATATTTATGACGATTGTACATAATATGATAAGATACATGCAAAATACAAAACTTAAAAAAAAGTCTAAGATTTATTTCGATTTCATTTGAACGGAATCTAAGTATATAGGTGTTTTACGTATTATATTGTATGAATTTCATTTTTATTTTTTAATGTTCAATTGGTTTAACTTATTGGTTACAAAAATTTAACATTAAATGTAGAACGAATTGAATGAAATATCTTAATATCTGTCCCTTCTCGGTCTTAAACAATGTAGGAAATAAATTTTGTTTTTTTAATTTGTTCTGCAAATTAGGTTTTTGTTTAATTAATATATATTTATTCTTATATTTGTTTTAAATATTTTATGATAAAAAAATATAAAAGAAACTTGGACAGTATGAATTCAAATCTGTGCCAAGATTTATTACATAGCCATAAAAAAAGGAGTAGTACCTTAAGTCTCCGCTGCACTGAAACTCCTCGATTGCGAAATCCCATGTTCACCTATTGGAAAACTTTGAAGTGCGATCACTCATTGCCTAATATAATTATTGAAGCACCGTTTTCACCATCAGAAAGTAGACGTCAGATGTCGATGATGAGCGTTTATAAAAATTATCTCTGTAAATTTTAAGTATACAAAAAATCCCTATAAACTTCGAAATTTCATTTGATTAAACTTTATCATCTTCTTAAAAATACTTAAAATTTATGAAGATAATTTTTATAAACGCACATCATCGGCATCTAGCGTCTACTTTTTGATGGTGAAAACGGTATTTTAATAATTATAATGGGTAAAGAGTGATCGCGCTTCAAAGTTTTTCCACAGGCTAACATGGGATTTCGCGATCGGGGAGTTTCAGTACGGCGGAGCGTTAAGGTTAGTTAGTCAACTTGTGATGCATTCATATATTTAAAATATCTCCTCGGGAAGTTAATATGTTCTGTTTTCTGTATACACTTCTGAAAGGATGTCCCTTTTATTCTCAGTTGTCAAAATATTTCTAACCTACTATATACTACTTCATTTTATGTGAGGCGTTAAAATCTTAGTCACAGTTCGTCAGCCTTTAAAATGTAAAATATTGAATTAAGCCTATATTTTAGAAGTATTTTGAGAACTAAGGAAAAAATAAGCCGTTTTTAAGAAGAGAGAAAAAAATAAATAAAAAAGGAGGAAAAAATATTAATTTCCCTAGGAGATATTTTAAATATACAAATGCATTCTATGCCCTTAGACTTAACATTATGGAGGGGGATTCGGAAATTGATGAGCTAATGTTAATCCTATGGGGAGAGGGTTTTGTAATATCTCGTTTGCATTTCGACATTTTTAAATATATATATATATATATTTGCATTGTATAGCCGAGATCCGTCTCTACATCGCACCTTTTTTACTTTATCGATTTTGCTTGCAGATAATTTTTAGAATGACATTTTCATTTTCAGAACCGATTTTGAAAGTGAAAGTAACTCTATAAAAAATATCTGCGACCAAAATCGAAAAAGTAAAAAAAGGTCCGATGTACAGACGGACCTCGGCTATCCAATGCAAAAAAATTATTTAAAAATGTCAAAATGCAAACGAGATATTAGATAAATCCCTCCCCATTGGATTAGCTTTAGCTCGTGAGTGTCTTCGCCGGCAAGGACAGGAGCCTTAAGGTTCCTCCTTTGTCAGGCTGCAAATTCCCCTCTCTAATGCTAAACCTAATGATGAAAGGCTTGGAATGCATCCGTATTTTTCAAATTTTCCTCGGAAAATTAAAACATTTTTAGTTTCATTTAAATCTTACTTACAACTCGCCTATGCTTCACTTCGATTTTAATACTTAAGCATTTATCTACTGACGGTACTTATAAGTTACAATAAAATTCATTTAATACATCGATTAGTAGTAATACAGTTAGAATGAGCTATAGATGCATTACTTTATCTTTTTCCAAAAGCATTATTGGTTTCACAAAACAAAAATATTTTTAAAAGGACGATTTCTTTATCTTTTGCATCTTTTCAGCTTTCTTAGCGTGGGGGGAGGGTGGAAGGATTTTTCAATTCGGAAATATTTCTATATTCCTATTGCAAGAACATTATATTTCTATATTTCCTAATTCTACAAAATACTAAAAAAATATTTAAAATAAAAGATTTGAGTGGGTTATAAATATTGCACAAAATTAAATTCAAATTTAATTAATCCTTCTAAATCCTTTAATCCTCCTGAAATCTTTCTAAAATTTATTAAAGGATTATGTAAATCTTCTAATGTAGTTTCAAAAATTCGCGAAAAATGCTTTAGAAGAAAAAATTTTCATGAATTCGTAATTTAGTAACATAAGGGGTTAACATATAAAATTAAATATATATTTTGGAAACATTATGTTAAATAAAAAAGAAACATCCTTCAAGAAGAGCATACAGGAAACAGAAGGTACAAGTTTCAATTTTCAGAGGCGAAATTCGAAATATACGGATGCATTCCAAGCCCATAGGTTTAGCATCAGAGAGGGAAATTTTCGTCCGTACTGGTGACAACAAGACAGTTTTCGTTTTCTAAAAATTGATTTTAACTTTACAAATGTAAGATAAAATTATATAAATTGTACTTCGATTTCAATTGTTCCATCTAGAACAACGCCCATTTTCCTTTTAATAATTATTTTAACGTCGTTAAAGTAAATCCCGGGAGGAAACAAGACCAATATTTATTTATTTATTTATTTTAATTGATCTACAAAATCATTTAAAAACGACTTTTTATTAAGTAAATGTTAGTTTCTGAAGTCAAGAATTTTAATGTCTCTTAATTACACATATATATATATTTTCTCCTTACAGAATCATTTGCAAAACAAATATTTATAATCATCTCAAAAGTATAAAAGAAAAAAAAAGTATTTAAAATTATTTTTAATAACGATTTCAGACATAATATTCATTAAAAATTTTCATAGAAATTATCATATACATACCTTAAAATAAGTATATTAAAAACAAAATCATAATCATACTTTGGATGTATTGCATGCACGTTGATTATTTTTAACCCTTAAATGCCGTGTCTTGCCTTTTGGCAACATACCCAATTTAGTCTTCTAAAATACTATTAGAATAATATTGAAGTTTTAATGCCTTATATTGTCAATAAAATACATACCGAAAATGTTATTAAATCAGTTTTCAACGTGTAGAGGGCATTTTCTGAAGGTTTGCGATTTTTCAGAGGGAAGATAGATTTATTTTTTCAATTGTTGCTACATGTGCTTTTTGTTTTGTTTGAAAACTTGCGAAATACCCTGTTTTGTTTTGCAGTGAGCAAGTAAAATTTATTCCTGATCATAGTTCTTAAAATTCATGTGAGTTTAATATTATAGAATTTTATGGAGGAAAATTATTTTTTCAATTAAAGAGCTGTATTGCCGATAGGCAACAAACTGATTTTTAGCGTAAACCATACTTAAAACAAAATATGATTTTTAAAAGTATTTTTCCCATGATTTATTTAAGAAATGAAGGCCGAAAAACATTTTAAAATCGATATTTGAAAAATCAGGCATTTAAGGGTTAAGATGGAGAGAAAAGTACTAAATTTTTCCAAAAGAGATCGGTAAAAATGTACTCCATTCAGATTTCATTTAAGGCTAGAAAACTGAAACAAACAAACAAAAATGATATGTATTACTTTTTTCTTTTCAGAAATTAATAAGCAAAAAATCGATTTGAGTAGTCTAAATAAATACCTCTAAAATAAACACCAATTTAATTGGCTCATACAGACGAATGACGTCAAAGCCTTTTTTATGATTTTTGTTTGTTTATAATAACAAAATTAAACACGGCGATTTGGATACGATCCATTAATATACACAAAATTTAAATATTAGTACTATAGGACATAAAATATCCAATGCGAGAAAGTTTTTTTTTTTTTTAAATGTTTATCAGCGAATCTCAAACATGAAGGACTCACTACGCAGTTCATTGTTTACATTACGTTTGTTTTAAACACGTTAATTTTGAAGGTTTTACAGAAAATTATGCTGAACAAAAATAATTTTATATAGAAGAGATTTCTATTTAGGCAGATGAGTTTTCCCATACACATCTGAAATCTAAATTAAGCTTAATATGGCTCTATCCTATCGCCGACTGATTAGATGAATGGTTTCGCACTGGAATCGCACATTGCGTTTTATTATATTTAGATAACAGATATATGCATCCATTCTGTATAAAATTCATGATTTTTTTTTTTTTTTTTTTTTTAATTTAAACACAAAAACACGTTTCAAACCTCATATAGACAAACCTAATGGACTCATCCTCAGTATGAAACAATAATTGTAATTTAATATTTCGTTAGTGTTATTAGGTGTTATCGCATTAATATTATTAAATTATTATTGTTTATTCTTGTTATTATTCTAAGTATTTATCATATTGCCATGAATGAAAGGTTCCTTAGTCATTAAAAGTCAAGTATAGTTTTCTACGGAAAGACTTTGAGAAGATATTTTAGTGTATGCAAACAAGTAAAATTTATTATTATCCACTAATACCGTACTGTCTGCCACTATTGTAAACTGAGAGAGTGCATTTTTGAGCTTCTAGACTTTAAGGTCTTCAAGTATCATGGGCCTTTTATTTATTTATTTTTTCGTGGGGGGGGGGGGGGGAGTATAATATATTTCAAATTTCTATATTTTTCCCCATGTAATTTATTTATTTCCATCTTACAATACTTTTCATTTATTCCCGTCTCAAAATTCTACTATTCTACGCCTGGTATCTTAATTTTTCCGTGTTAACATTAGTTCCATTTCATAATATTATTTTTCTTTCATAAGCATAGTTTTTATATTTATCAGAGGACGTGTTCAAAGATTTTCGCCCCGTTTTCAATATTTTATTATCCTTTTTTTTTTATAGGGTAACCCCGGGAGAGTCGCCGCATACGGGATAGATGCCGCACCCCTTGTATTTCTTGTAATTATCGATAGATGATCGTCAAACGCACAGTATAGGTGCGCATTGAGATTACTTTAACCAGTGTATAGCGTGAATCCCATTTCGATGTTTACTTGTAGAAGTACAATCCTTAATTTGACGTAAGTACATGATTTCACTGTCCAAACTTTTAAACACGTTATGTGTAAATGCTTTTCATGCACTAATTACTAAATGCATGCATGATTTCGAAGTCAAAACTAAATGTAGCCTTTGTATAGAGTACTGTGTGTATGTTTACGACATTCCCCTTAGCGATTGCAGGTAACTGTGATGGCTTATGTCTGCACCATGAAAATGGGATACATGCTGCACTGCTATTCCGGTATACATGCCGCAGTTTCTTTTGTACGGGATGATTAAGTGTTATTAACTTTTCCTTTTCTTTTTGCACAGACTAACCATGTTAGGCATGTTATCAAGTTTTCTAAAACCAAAGGAGAAAAAGTGGGAAATAAAAATAAAAAAGGGCAAGAAAGATGCAAGTCACGATGATAATAATGAAAAATTGGATTACGCGTAACGCAGACGTTCTTTGCAAACTACTCCAAAAAAGAGGACGTGTAATTAGCTTCGTTGTATTATGTGTTTAAATGTAGTAACATAAAGACTGTACTTTTTCGACACTTTTTCTGTAGATTGTAGTCGAAAAAACAGTCTCTTAGCCCATTCGGGACCGTAGGTGCATATAAGCACCTTCATAAAGAGTTTACAAAATTTGTTTCTGTCACCAGTAAAAAAGAAAACTAATATTTGCTTTGTTTAATTAGAGCATTTTCATGATTATTTAAGTAAAGGGAACTTCTTTTAAAAAAGTGGTACAAATCGAATAAAATTTTTGTAAAAGCCAACGGTCCCGAAAGGGTTAACAAATAAATTATGTAAACACAATTTTACTTTTTTCTTTTCCCTTTCTAATACATTGACGTTACGTTGTTGCTGAAATAATAATTAAAATTTAATGTAAAAAAATAAGTCGATAATTTTAATTTTTGATTTGAATCTACTAATACATTTCATTGTACTCATTTAGTTTCATTTTGTTATTACATCGTTAATTATAGTCCAGATATGAATTTTTTTTTAAATATTTTTATTTATAATTTCATTCTCTTCTTATTATAAACGCGGCATAACTACCGCCCAAGTGCGGCGTCACAGCCTGAATGTGCGGGTGACCGCCGCAATGGGTGCGCCGCAATGCAATGTTTTAGAAAAAATTGTTAAAAAATATTAATAATTTGTTTTGAATTTTTTTGTTGCTCTACACGCGTTGTATATTTGACATTAAATAGCACAGCATGATTTTTTTTATTTTATGTCCACCATGGTACTTTATACCCAAGTTCAAAAAAAAGTGCGGCATAAATTATAGTCCGGACTATAATTATAGTCCAGGTATGAATTTAAAAAATTGTTAAAAAATATTAATAATTTGTTTTGAATTTTTTTGTTGCTCTACACGCGTTGTATATTTGACATTAAATAGCACAGCATGATTTTTTTTATTTTATGTCCACCATGGTACTTTATACCCAAGTTCAAAAAAAAGTGCGGCATAAATTATAGTGCGTACTATAATTATAGTCCAGATATGAATTTTTTTTAAATATTTTTATTTATAATTTCATTCTCTTCTTATTATAAGCGCGGCATAACTACCGCACAAGTGCGGCGTCACAGCCTGAATGTGCGGGTGACCGCCGCAATGCAATGTTTTAGAAAAAAATTGTTAAAAAATATTAATAATTTGTTTTGAATTTTTTTGTTGCTCTACACGCGTTGTATATTTGACATTAAATAGCACAGCATGATTTTTTTTATTTTATGTCCACCATGGTACTTTATACCCAAGTTCAAAAAAAAGTGCGGCATAAATCCCGGAATTACCCTATACGCGGTTAAATAATGCCGTCACGTTCGCCGATTCTCTGGCGCCCGGTTCGCATTGCAGTTTTTCCTCATCTTTGTGTTCGTACGCACCCATCAATAAAATCTAAATAGCAGATACCTACAAATAGCAGACAATTTCCGCACTCCCGATTCGTCGTTATGCAGAGGTTTTACTCTATTTCAATTCAGATTACGGAGATAATAATAACTGATTTGTTAAAAGTGCTTTTCTGACGAAGGTAGCTTAATAAATCTGTTGTGATTAGTGTTATATTATACATAATGAGAATGCACATTTCTGAGTATTATAATACCGATTTTCTCTAACAATTGATTTTGTAATAAACTCAATCAATTTTCCATCACGTACTATAATAGTTAGATGATTAGTTTATCGCGGATATAATGCTAACCGCTAAATTAGAATCTTGATGTGCGTATAGTTCACAGAATTGCAAATGTGGTATCTATTTAAATTTCAAATTGATGATAATTACATTGCGAATTTCCATTCAGAATTGACTAAAGGAATGCAGATGCATTTTAAAATTTGGCACTTATGCTACTCCACCTATTTACATTTTGTGTTTATTGCCTTACCTAAATTTAGTTGTTTTAATAAATTTTGAGTTTACAAATCTGAAATTTCTCTTTAATTCTGAAATAATAAAGTTATTTACAAATATTAAATGTGACGCAAAAAGTGACATTAACGAAATATTTATTAAATCAGTTGAAAGAAAAAGCTACTAAAAAAAAAGGAAAATTACTAAAAATAATAAAGCTACTAAAAATGTCAATTGAAATGTTATTTTAAAATCGAGATTGATCTATAGATTCGAACTATGTCCTCATTAGATTTTGACAGAATTTAGGGAGAAAACATGTTTGCTTTTATGAATAAAGTAGAATTATGCATGGCAGTGAAGGATATTTATTTATTTTGAGTTACTTCAAAAACCATTCTGTTAAATAAATTGAGTACCCAGACCACTGGGGGTATGTGAAAACAACGGGGACGTGTATAGGACGATCCTGTGCCGACAACGTACATACGGTGAACGGGGGTTAAGGGAGTTCTCAAATTCCAATTGTTTACTTTCTGACATATTTCCAAATTTATTTTTGTCAGCAAGTGCATGGAATTGAGAAGTGTTCTTTATTCAGAAACTATAGAATCGAACAGTTTTTCTATTTTTTGATAAAGGCAAAGAATCTCTTAGGAAATGTTATTAAATTTGAGGTTTTGAGGCCAGCAGTTTTCTAGTACCGCTTTCCAAATAAAACGTGTCAGTTTACTACTTGGCCAAAACATTCATTCACATACACAAACTAGTCAGATGTGGCAATCCAAAAACTTTCTTCTATCTCATGCATGTTAATACCCCCTGAAAAATGCAGCATATCAGCACCACCTGTTAGATGATTTCCACCAAAATCATCGACAACTTTGACAACTTCTAACAGAATCTGAAGTTTGATGAAAATCCGTGCATTAGTTTTTAGATAGAGCTATTGCGGAAATTGTAATAAATTCTGCATAGCAGCGCCGTCTGTTGGACGATTTACACCAAAAACTAATTAGGACCAATGTATACCAGGAAGTAACTGAATCTTAAGTTTAGTGAAAATTCATGTATTAGTCCTTGAGATACAGCTAATCGCGGAAATCGTGAAAAATAAAAGCACAGCAGAGCCACCTGTTGGGTGATTTACACCAAAAATTAAACAGCTCTAATTTATATCAGATACTAACAGAATTTGAAGTTTGATGAAAATCCGTGCATTTTTTCTTGCGTTAGAGCTATTGCGATAATCATGAAGGATGCAGCATAGCAGCGCCACCTGTTGGGCGATTTTCATCAAATTGTAATCAGCACCTAACTATGTCTTGGACTAACTGAATCTGAAGTTTATGAAAATCTTTGCAGTAGTTCCTGAGATATAGCTATTGCAGAAATCGTGAAAAATACCACATAGCAGCGCCACCTGTTGGGCGATTTTCACCAAAAACTAATCAGGACCAGTTTATATCAAGGTCTAACTGAATTTAAAGTTTTGTGAAGTTCCGTGCATTAGTTCTTGAGATAGAGTGCCCACAAAATTTTTGTCACATGCAGAGTGACAGAGTGACAGACAGACTCACAGACAGACATTTTCTAAAAACCATCAAATCGTGCTCAGGACCTTCTAAAACGTATAAATCCGTCGAAAACCGGAAGTCGAAAATTCTCACGAATCTAATACTTTCTTCTTGTAAAGATAGAAGAAAGTAAAAATACAGTTGCATCACCTACATTTGAACTGGAAGACCTTTCCTTTTTCAAAAAAGCCACATCGTTACCTTAAATCCTTATTTATACTGACTGTCAATAAATGGTGGCGCCGTCGAATTTATTTTAAACATACTTTCAAGTCTAATGTATTGCGCATTTAGCCTGAAAAAACAGTCATTCTGATGATGACAAAGCGGTTCAATGTTTAACACGTGATGACATTTGCAAGCGAATTTTAAACCAATGAAAGCGTTCTTTGAAACTTTTCGTTTGAATATTTTTAAATGATTCCTTTTTCATAGGATATCTGAAGTCAATGCCTAACGTTGTATCTTTGCACATTTTCAATTTTGGTTGCAAGTAAATTCTGAATACACTTTTAATTTGGAATAAGCCAATCTTATATATATATCTATATATACAGTCGAACCCGGTTAAGACGCTCACGGCTAATACGCGATCCCGCTTAATACGCGTATTTTTTCTCATCCCTTGAACATCGCCCTTAAGGCTAATGCAAAAATATCACGTTTAATACGTGAATGGTTATTACGCGATCCCGCTTAATACGCGATAAATTTTCGATCCATTGAGGGAAAAAATCACGTTTAAGACGCGAATTTTTTGATTAAGATGCAAATTCTTTCTCTTCCCGAGTGTTGACAGTTTAGCGTATTATTTTCATTCAGATAAAAAACCCTGTTTCCGAATATTATTAAAGGCGAAAATTACTATTTGGAAATAGTGGTAGATATATGAATAAAATAAAACCCCGCTAAATTAGCAAAACTGCAATTCTACTTTGATCCCACCTCCTAACATTCTTTGTCTCTCGCTTCGTGTATGATTTTACTGTAATAGAGAGATATATACGAATTCAGGAAACTCAGATAGGTCATAAAAATTATTATGATTAGAGACAATCGTACCCGTTGTTAGTGAGGTTTTAAATGTACGTTATAGCTCTATGAATGCATATTACAGGGAACAGAAAATGAAACTCGTAAAGGTGAAACAAATACGACTGCGGTTGGATAATTCTTTTATGCTTTCTTTACTTTCTGCTATGTTAACAATAAACAAAGATTAATAAAGATTTTTACATAAAGTTTAATAAAGATTTTTTTTCTTATATTCGGAAGAAGGAAAGAATGTAATGGTACACAAGATTGGGTGCAATGGTTATCACAAGCATTAAATATCATTTTAAACCTGGATTGGGTTTCTAAGATCTAACACTTTTTTTAATTTCTGTTTTAAAAAAAATTGCCTAGTAGGAAAATCATTTTTATTTGTTTTATTTTTGGTTGCAACGTATTAATCGACAATAAAGCCATGTTGGAATCAATGTTTATTTTCCGTTATAATTCCAGTCGGTCCTATAAAAAGAAACAATTAGTTAAAGTGGAATACAATTAAATTTTAATCTAAATTTACATAAAAGACACAATTTTCGACTGTAAACACATAAATAAAAGCTCTAAAGTTCTTTTAGACGATTAAATGTGTAAATAAGCCTAATTCCTGCATCTTTATACAAATCACGTTTAATACGCGACCCCGCTTAATATGCGACTTTTGTCCACTCCCTTGAAACGCGTCTTAACCGGGTTCGACTGTATATATATATATATATATACATTCGAAATTGAAAGTGTCTTTGGAATGAAATTGAAAGTGTGTGGAATCAAATTAAAAGTGTCTTTGGAATGAGATTGCAACCAAAATCAAAAATGTACACAGATACAATGTTAGACATTGACTTGAGATATCATATGAAAAAGAATCATTTAAGAATATTGAAATGCAAAACATAAATTTGCAAAGAACTCTTTCATTGATTTAACATTCGCTTGCGAGCGTGGACCAAAGCTGGCTTTTAAAGCAGTTCTCAAAAAAAAAAAAAATCCCCACTTAACAACGCTAAACTTTCTGACTCATGTTTAAGCAAAAAAAGCATGGCACTTGCATGCATGATTAATGAAAAAATTGGCACTCGAACAATTTTTTTACTTTTTTGATAAATTAATGGTATCTTGAATTATAGGCGATTATTCTCTCATGACATCAGTTTTTATCTTTTCCTGCGCTGTCGCGTTGCGTGCGGAAATTCGGTTCAAAACGCCAACTGTGACATCACTTTCTGGTTTTACCGAAAAATGGAAAGAATAGTTCAATTACAAAGTTTCTGCATAAGAGTACGAGCCAATTTCATGCGTTTGTGAATAAAAATTAATTAAAATGTGTCGGAAAGTATCCACTTTGAATTTGAGAACAGCCTTAAGAACATACGCTAGTCTCTCGACAAAACTCGCAAGCTAAAGATAATCCTATGGGATCAAATTTTTCGTTTGCATTTCAATAATTTAAAATGATTTTTTGAACAGGATAGCTAAGGTAGATCTGTAATCTGGCTGTTTCTTATTTTTTCGATTTTGGTTGCAGATTTTTTATGAAGGTACGTACTTTCAATTTTGAAACCGGAATAGAAAGTAACATCATAAAAAAAAAAAAAAAAATCGAAAACAGTAAAAAAGGAAGCGGTTACAGACCAACCCCCTGAACCATCCTGTGAAAAAAAAAAAATGAAAATATTAACACATGTCAACGAGAAATTTTATCCCATAAGATTAACTTTAGCTTGCGAATTTTGTCGTGTGACTATCATAGGCCCTTAAACAAACTGTGTGAAGAAGTTATTTTCTTCATAATTAAAAGTTTCAGAAACTATTAGAATTATTTTAATCTTTAATATGAAAACTCAATAATATAGCTACCACATATCTATTATCTATATATAATCCAAACGGAAATTTCGTTCCGAACGCCGAGATTTCGAGTTCTACCGCATGGATTTTTACGGAACTTATACCGTTAGATAGGTATCGTTCCAGGGAAGGTTTTAAGCTATAACACATCATTCTACCTAGATTAGTTATAGAATTAATACGGAAAATTCTATTATTTTGGACTTTGTCACTTCATATTTCCTTAAATATCTGGGCTCCTATTGGTCGTAAAGCTTAGATCTCGCGCCAAAAGTAGCTCCGAAGCACCCAAGCAAACTTTTCCCCGCGATTATTTTGCCGTCTTCCGATTTCCTCTAACTCTATTAGGGGAATTATCTCCGCGTAGAGCCCCTTTAAAATATTTTTCGTAGTAATTTCAGCAATTATCTTAAATTATTGGTTAAGACCGCCACCCTCCCGATTCATGTATCTACGGAAAGGTTGCATGACGGAGTTTCGTTCAGATACGCTTTCGTTAAGAATAGAGTGCGCTCCCTGGTGGTGGAATGTGGAACTAACATAACGCGATATTGTTAAAATTAGGAAATCTAACAATGCGATCTGTTTTAAACTTTGAGATAGTTCATAACACATAATCTATTATCTATTCTATTATATATATATAATCTATTATCTATTCTATTATATATATATAATCTATTATCTATTCTATTATCTATTATATATATAAAATCCAAACGGAAATTTCGTTCCGAACGCCTAGATTTCGAGTTCTACTGCATGGATTTTTACGGAAATCGTTAGATAGGTATTGTTTCAGGGAAGGTTTTAATTTATAACACATTATTCTCCCTGTATTAGTTTTAGAATTATGACGGAAAATTCTGTTATTTTGGGCGATAAGGTTACCATTTTATTTCTTGGCGAAATTCATCGTTGATAAAAAAAAAATTGAAACGGCTATTAAACTTCGAAAAGTAAAAGAAAAATTGTTTTATTTAAATGAAAAAAAAAAGAAAAAAAGAAGAATAAAATCCGTTTTAATGAGTGATAATATTAAAAAACGGAAACATTTAATCAAAACCTGAAAGAAATATTTGTAATGCTTAAAAATTAATTTAATAAGAAATATTACACTTGATACGCAATATTTGGCTCTTTATCGCTTGCGTTAGATATGGAAACGAATCTGAAAATTTGATTACATGAAATTTTAACGACATTTTCTTTCTGTTCTGTTCTTTTCTTTTTTTTTTATATCTAATTGTCCCATCACGTGACTTATAGAAGAAACAATCAGATGTAATTGTGAGTAACATGTGTAATTACTATTTGTTTCTTTACAATTTTTTATTTTTCTTTTGTCGCCAAACAATGTGATTTTAAGCCAAAAATGCATAAGCGTGACATTAGCTTGAGGATGTTCTCACAAATGGTGTTTTTTTAGGTGAAAGAGATCATTTTTTTGAGTACATTTTCATATTCAATTGTAACTTATATAGATATCAGTTATTATTTTTAAAATGGAATCGAATACTTAAATTTCAGTGTGAATTTCTGCCACACATACATATTGTAAAATAATTTCATACTTTTTAAAATGTTTTTCGCCGTAATTCCGAAAGCATGTGATATTTATAAACTCGAACTCAGATCAACGAATATTACCCATTTTATTTAAGCAAATATTATCTATTTTCTCAAGTCATATCGCCAATTTCATTTATAGGAAAATTCACAGATTCGAAATCTAGGAAATAAAGATAATTTTTAAGGAAATTTATGTTTTAATACGTTATTACTATGGAAAAATTCAACATTTTGAAAAAAAAAAAATTACAAGTCTTTTGTAATTCGTCATTTCTTCTTCGTCTTTCTTCGTACTTTCTCCTCTGTTATGTAATATTTCAAATGATATTGGACTAATTTTCGATCATCGATTCACCGCAAAATCGCATATCTAATATAGTATATAAAATAAAGTCTGGATTAGGGGACTAATTAACCCACAGCGCAAACTACTGAACCTAAAATCTTGAAAATCGTGGTAAAAATACTTCTTATGACATAAACTTCTGCTAAGAAAGGATTTTCTAAAGTGTCACCCCTAATGGTTTTTGCACGGGGAAGGGGGTGGGGGGTGGGGGGGGGAAGTAATCGAATATCAAAATTATGCGTCAAATGATAGCATATTTTAATGTAGTTTTGTATGCTGAATCGAATGCTACCAAATAAATTTTTATAAGTCCAACAGTTCATGATACATTTCATATTTTTCTAATTTGGCGGTGTCTTTGGCATCTAAACCTCAAAATATCTATCATTACATCCGTTACTCTAGCAACGGAAAAAATTCAAATCAACCCTTTTGGCTAAAAAATAAAAACGGCTCTATGAGTTTGAAATAAAAATGCAAGCATCTTAATTATAAAAAAATAGTGATTTTATGTAAAATAAAAGGGAAAAAATTACTGAGAATTTAGCGTTATAAAACAAAAATGGAAAAAGTGCTACTTAGATATTCCGTCGACCAAAAATCTATCGTCAAACTATAAGATTAAATGCCAATAATGGTTGATCGTAAATATCAAATTCACTTGAATTTAAACAAACTACACGTGTTTACGTCATCAAGTGATTTTAATTTCGACATTTTATTTGTATTTTTATTAATGTTATACTAATTTATTTGTTATTTCGTTATTTAAAATAAAGATTATGTCAATTTATATAATTTGGCGAATGGATTGGCGATTTATATTATTTGGCGAAATTGGTCGACGGGATAACAAGTAGTACCAATGAAAATATTTAAGTATAAAAGCAATGTTTGTAACGACTTAAAAATTATTTTCATATATATAAACTCGGTTTATGGCGTCAGATGCCGTCATCCGAAGAATCTACAAGAGTCTTTTTCCATTTTTTCCGGTCATAGGTTCCTCAATGAAAGAAATTGGAATTGGAATAATATTGTGCGATTTATAAATTGCTCCCGATAAGAAGAAAAAATGGGTACATTTATAACAACCGTGGGCACATCTCGCTGATAGCATTTTTTAAATTCCCAGTAGCAGTAGTTACATTTTGCGTATGTAAATTAAAAATATTTTTTTGCTTTTAATTATGGCATTATTTCCTGTTATTGTTTATCTTTTCAGTTTTTTAAATGAAATTAGTATAACGCATGCATTTTAAATTAAATGAGTGAAAGGTTTGTGTTTTAAATGAAAATAATAAAATAAGAATATGTTATGAAAACAATCTTTATTGATTTATTACCTGCGCCCGGCTGACATAAAAGTATCACAAAAGCCACATATTCACTTTTCTTTGAGTAGTTGCTCATGAGAATTCAAGTTAACCTTCCGTAATCGGATACTTCACATATTGGTGTATTAGCTTTAATGTTGAAAGCATCGTTTTTGTTTGAAGCGAAAACTTTACTATGTAATTTACTATGTTACTATTACACAAAATCGCATCATCATCATCTACTATATATTTACAACGGAAATTTGTATTTCATTCCGATTGTTTATAATACTTTCGTAGGATATACCACAATTAAAAAGCAGTAAACCAACGTTTAAAATGCACAAATAATGGATGAAAAGCAGCAAACAGCTGTTTCGAATCTACAGCGAGATTCTTCATCAGTGCAAGATAGGGAAAAAGGAACAGCGTGCTAGAAAAAGCAAGGCTGAGCAAGGCTGAGCAGCGTGCTTTCTAGCACGCTGTTCCTTTTTCCCTATCTTGCACTGAAGAAGAATCTCGCTGTAGATTCGAAACAGCTGTTTGCTGCTTTTCATCCATTATTTGTGCATTTTAAACGTTGGTTTACTGCTTTTTAATATTCCTGCACAAAGGCTATAATTGCTATTTTAATATACCACAATTAGTTAGGTAATAATTTTGGAAAGGTTTTAGTGTATACATATTGTTCAAGGGTACTTAGTTATAGAGCAACAGTAAAAGTTCAAAAATTAAGTGAACCTGATTATGAAAGTTTAGTCTTTTTAAAAAAATCTACAGAACATATTTTGTTACAAGTGGTCCTGTTGCATGACTTTTAGGAATGGTGTTAGTATATACGATTTCATTATATGTTGATTAGTTACAGAGGTATTAATTCCTGTTGTCATAACGGTCTCATTACCCGACCATAAGTGCGCTGTTTATAATCAACTAAAACAATTACTTCTCAATTGCTAAATTTTGTCCAACGCTTAAAATAACATTATATCGCAATGGCGTTCGCATCGTTTTCAGTAATGTGCAAGGTCAAGCTGAAGATCCATATTGTTCAAAATGCAAGTTCAAATTCACCATTTAGTTTAATCCAAGGTTCATTTGGAAATATTGACCAGCGCAGCGGGCATAGCCTGCTAGTCGTATATATAAAATCCAAACGGAAATTTCGTTCCGAACATCTATATTTCGAGTTCTACTGCATGGATTTTGACGGAACTTATACTGTTAGATAGGTATCGTTTCAGGGAAGATTTTAAGCTACAACACATCGTTCTACGTAGATTAGTTATAGAATTATGACGGAAAGTTTTGTTATTTTGGACGATAAGGTTACCTTTTATTTCTTGGCGAAGTTTTTTGTTGTTGAAAAAATTGAAACGGCTATTACACCTAGAAAAATAAAAGACAAAAAACTGTTACTAATTTTATTTAAAATCTTTAAAAAAGAAAAAAAAAAGAAATCCATTTTAATGAGTGATAATATCAAAAAACGAATATATTTAATTTAAACATGAAAGAGAATGTTCGTAATACTTAAAAAATTACTCAGTTGAAATATTGCAATTGAAATAATATTTGGCGATTTATCTTTCATTTGCATCAGGTTAAGAAAAATGCATCTGAAATTTGATAAAATGATATCAAGGAAGTTCCCCATAAGTGCATGCTCAGAATTATTTGAAAAAAATTATAGAATTTTCTTCTCATAAGTATATATATTCATTAAAAATTCGGTAGAACCTCTATTTAGCATTCCTAAAAAAAATGAAAATTTCATTTTTTAAGATTTAGCACTGGATGGCGACACGACAAAATTTTGAATAATACTATGATAAGTATTCTTTATGAAAAAACTTTTTCAACTCTCGATACGAAGTTAGATTAAGTAAGTTTAACTTAAATAAATACATATTTATAACTGCAGTTTTGTCATATACATTTATATATGTAATAATGAAATTTAACGATCGTATTTATACCGTTTACGACGAAAATTAAATGGATTAAAAGTATTTCAAACTCAAAATTAAGGTCCGATTCTGAGCATTGCAATTTGACTTCGATATTGTTAGTGTCAGAGACAACAAGAGAGTTTTATTACCATGGAAACAACAACTTAATATTGAAATGTTTAATGATAGCATTCTTAATTAAAATACCCTTAAAACTTATCCAGGCGGTGACACCGTATAAAATTAAACAGCTCAATACAAATAACACGCAATTTGCATATAGGGTAATTCCGGGATTTATGCCGCACATTTTTTTTGAATTTGTGTATAAAGTCCCATGATGGACATAAAATTAAAAAAAATCATGCTGTGCTATTTAATGTTAAATATACAACGTGGATACTGTGACAAAAAATTCAAAATAAATTATTAACCATTTTTTAACAATTTTTTCTAAAACATTACACTGCGGCGCATCACCCGTACATTCAGGCTGAGACGCCGCACTTGTGCGGTAGTTATCCCGCGCTTGTAATAAGGACAAAATGAAGTTATAAATAAAAATATTAAAACAAATATTCATATCTGGACTATAATTAACGATGTAATAATAAAATGAAACTAAATGAGTACAATACGTACTAGTAGATTCAAATTAATAATTGTTGCCTACTTTCACTACTAAAATTATCGACTTATTTTTTTACATTCAATTTTAATTATTATTTCAGCAACAACGTAACACCAATGTATTAGAAAGGGAAAAGAAAAAAAGTAAAATTGTGTTTACATAATTTATTTGTTAACCCTTTCGGGACTGGTGGCTTTTGCAAAAATTTTATTCAGCTGGTACCATCTTTTTAAAGGAAGTTACCTTTACTTAAATAATCATGAAAATGCTCTAATTAAACAACACAAATGTTACATTTCTTTTTTACTGGTGCCAGAAATAAATTTTGCAAGCTCTTTATGAAGGTGCTTATATGCACCTATGTCCCGAATGGGTTAAGAGACCTGTTTCTCCGACTACAATCTGCAGAAAAAGTGTCGAAAAAGAACAGTCTTTATGTAACTACATTTAAACACATGATGCAACGAAGCCAATTACACTTCCTCTTTTTTGGAGTAGTTTGCAAAGAACGTCTGCGTTACGCGCAATCCAATTTTTTTATTATTATCATCTTGACTTGCATCTTTCTTGCCCTTCTTACTTTTTAATTCCCCCTTTTTCTCCTTTGGTTTTAGTAAACTTGATAACATGTCTAACATCGTTAGTCTGTTCAAAAAAAAAAAAGGAAAAGTTAATAACACTTAAACATCCCGTACAAAAAAACTGCGGCAAGTATACCGGAATAGCAGTGCAGCATGTATCCTATTTTGCATGGTGCAAACGTCGGCCACCACAGTTACCTGCCATCGCTAAGGGGAATGGCGTAACCATACACACAGTACTCTATACAAACGCTACACTTAGTTTTGACTTCGAAATCATGCATGCATTTAGTAATTAGTGTATGAAAAGTATTTAAACATAACGTGTTTAAAAGTTTGGACAGTGAAATCATGCACTTACGTCAAATTAAGAATTGTACTTCTACAACTAAACATCGAAATGGGATTCACGCTATACTAAAACTAAACTCTGTGGCTATACAATCCAAGAAGGATCAGGGCCGACAGTGCCCATCTCTGTTTTCTTGACCCTGGGCCCCAAGGTGCTATGCAGCATGCGTCCCGGCCAGGTGGTCAACCTAACGCGAGACCCTCGGTGTTTAGTTCCCAAGCAAGCTTGGTACTCATTTTATCGACCCCAAGGGGATGAAAGGCTGAGTGAACCTTGCCCAGTCGGGAGTCGAACTCTCGACCTGCGGTGCGGCAGACAGGCGTGCTGACCACTACACCGCTGGGCTTCTATTCACGCTATACACTGGTTAAAATAATCTCATTGCGCACCTATACTGTGCGTTTGACGGCCATCTATCGATAATTACAAGAAACACAAGGGGTGCGGCATGTATCCCGTGCGGCGACTTTCCCGGAGTTACCCTATTATATAAGCTTACAGCAAAAATAGTAAACTAATCCACAGTTTAAGTTTAAATTCATCGAGCATTAGGCATTTAATTACTTATTTAACATGGAATTTATAAATGCATTTCAATATCTTTCATTTGGCGAGGAAACGTATTGGTTCGCCAAAGAGCGTGAAGCGTTCGTCTTTTTGCGCCAAATACTCGAAAAAATATTTTTTTACAGATTTTCTACTGGGAATCTACCGCAATATTTTTATCGATCTTTTTTACACACATGAGTAATTTTATTAGCATTTTCTTTTTCAAAATATTTTAAGTATGCGTTTTAAGGAGACCTTCCTTGTGATTAACAATTTTTATTATTATTATTATGTACCTCTTACAGAAAAAACTAGCAGATGTAATTATAAAAATGACGATATTATATAAATAGCAGTTAATATTATAAAAGTGGAGTCCCCCCCCCCACACATATTATAAATAATTTAATATCAGATAGTTAAAATATTTTTCGCGTACTTTACTATGGAAACATGCTATTTTGTTTGTCCCCAAACTTATGACTTTTATAACCTCGAACTCAGATCAACGAATATTGTCCTCTCTCTCTCTCCCTCTTTTATTTTATTTTATTTTATTTTATTTTTTACATATATCGCCAATTTTCCTTTTAAAAAAGGTTACTGTTTCAAATGTTAAGTACTAAAGATTATTCTTAAGAAAATTTATGCAATTTTGCGTTATTAATACCACAAAAGAAAATATTTTACAATAAAAATTGCTTACTAAAATAAATTTTCGATTATCTTTTTAATTCGTCATCCCTTTTTCATTTTTTAAAGGTTTTTGATATTGGATTAATCTTCCGTAATCAGGTTACCCGCTAATTAGTGTATTTACTGAACTATTTGGATGTTTCTTTTATATTTGAAATAGTCTCTGGACAGTGATCGCGATTGCAGAAGATTACATGAAATTTGTACTTAGCGATTAGTAAATTTAGGGTTTTTCATTATGAAGCAAACGGAGAACAGAAGATTTAGTATTATATATTTTTTATTTGCAATTATTTTACTGTCACTAAAAAATAAATACTTGGAAAAAAATTTGAAATTACAATGGTGGCCGGTGGAACAATATTTGTTGATTGATCATTTTAGGCTAGATAAGAAAAAAAGTACCTGAAATGCAGACAAAATTGAAAATAGAAATCATTATACAGCAAGTTCTTCTGACGCACAATCCTATTCGCTAAAATGAGGGGAAAATTAACGATTTTAGGTTTATTTAGGCAGCAGACTGAAGAATAATGTAATTTTGAAAATAAAAAGTGTATTTATTTCTCCGTGTTATTGTACTCTTTAGAGAAATGAAAAAAGGTCTTCGGTGCAATAAAAAGATTATTTCGTTATATTATAACGCATTAGGTTATTAAGTTTTGCATAACTGACTTTATTTGTCATTTACAAAGAGTATTTTTGGCGAAGACTTATAATTCAGTCAACATCAATTTGACTGTATTTAATGGAATGTAGTTTGGCGCATAATTACGAATGTTTTACGTGTGTTAACTCTGGTAAATTTGTAACGATATAGTTTGCAAACACTTCTAATGTTTGCCGTAAAACGTAGCTGCGCACCCGATTATGGAAGATTGGGAAGATTTTGATTGGATGAAAACAAGAGGTTTATTTTTCTATCATAATCAGTTATCGAGGTTTTTTTTTCAGGTTAACAGTTACATAATTGCAAGTGGTACATATTTAAAAAGGAAATGGTAATGAAAATGACATTATTTTAATGTTATTCAAACACTTCATTTTTAAAAATCCACTTTTATGTGATTCACATTTTTTTTAATGAAAGTTAAAGACTTTTTCTGTGCAAACAATTTATTACATTTTTTTACCGTATTTGCTTTGCTGTAATCCGAAGATAGAAAACTGCAGTAGACCTGCTAGAAGACGTATATTACAAAATATTATACAACGTAGAGAGAAATTGTATTTAAGCTACCAGAACCACACATAGCACCAAGCTGAGAAGCCCGGAGTTCAAGAACTATCAAACGAAAGTGAATAATCCGAACATAATTAATGTTCAGTGGTCACTCTCTGCAATCATTGTAATTATCTCTCATTTTAGTAGTGTGGTGACTAGAGAACATTTTAACATTTCTGATTATCATAACGGCCGTATTTTCTTCCCAACCTCTACTTTAAATATATACTGTAAAAAGAGTTTCTTCTGAATAGCCCGAATTTTGCCTAACCCATAAGATAATATAATAGCTAAACAACGTCCGCATAGTATTCAGCAAATATGGAAAGATATTCCCGATGAAGGTCCATATTAATTTAAAATACTAGGTCGAATTCATAATTTTGTTTGATCAAGGATCATTTGGAAAATGGACCAGCGAAGCGGGTGTAGCCTGCTAGTATATATATATAATACTAATGAAACGAATTTATGAAATGACTAATTTGGATATTTGAAATAAATATATGAAATCATAATTGTTTAAATTGAATGCGAAGACATATAAACGTGAAAAATAAAAATTCACAAGTTTTCCCTATTCGACGGTGTAAAAATTGAAAATGTGAAGTATTTAGAAATTGCAATAAAAGTTGATAAATGTTAAATTTAATCGTCTGCTGTTGCCACCGTCAAAATGACGTAAGCGTTACGCACGGACACGTTTGTTCTTTATAATATAGATAAATACTGTTTTAATAAAACTTAATCTGTTAATTATATTTATTTTTTAATATTTTAAATTTAGAAATTTTAAGAGTTATTATGAGACTTTTGGATTCATGCGAACGCGTCATCGTAGACATCAGAGTAGACATAGACTGGTTTATTTCACAGTAAAATATACACTGTCAAAAAAGGAGAAGGAGGGGTGTTGAGGATTGTACTTTGTGCCAATATATTAAGAAAGAATGAAATAACGTTAAAGCACATAAATTAACGTCTGAATTCCATTTTTAATTATTAAAGGTACACATATATTAATATATGTGTACCTTTAATAATTAAAAATGAAATAACGTTTAAAAAGCACAAATGCCAGTACATGAAAGGTGCTGCATACAGCTGTTTCAGGGCTTCTAAAGCGCTACTAGCAGTGCAAATAGTCACTGCTATTTCGCGACTGAGGGCAAGCTATTTGGCTCGCTATGTTTTAATCTTTTTTTTTTTTTTTTTTTTTTTGTACTGATGATGGAGCTTTATGCACATTTCATATACTTACATTTGTGCTTTTTAAATATTGTTTCATTATTTCTAAATATAGATGGTGATTGATACATGGAGATTGAATATAGGTAAATAAAAAAGTTTACCATACGAGAAAATTGTGTAAGATTTTTCAGATTTTTTCTTTTTTATTCAAAAACTAAAATTTCGTCAAAGAAAGATAATTTTTTTAACTCACATTTTATTTTATCTTAAAACATGAGTCCCATGTTTACCAAAATGGAGCTGGATTTGTAAAAGCACAAAAATTCAATGCTCTGTGACTATTACATATGTTGCTTAGAAAGATGCATTGTAAATATATATTTTCAAAAATAAATGAATATTGATTTCAATGTATCTTGGTGTATTATCAACAATGAAATACAATTACATTATAAAAGAGAGCGAAACCCACCCAGGATTGTGAAGCACTTATTGCTCCGGTGGTTGCCGCCCCCTACTATATATTATACTATAATGCGAGCAGAAATTATGTGTGTGTGTGTGTAAGTAAATTTTATCTTAAAAACGGCTCTAACGATTTCGACGAAATTTTGTATTTTACCATTTTCGGGCACGATAGGACTATTGGGCTAGGTCACGTGTTCGAGAAAATTCGATTAGTGGATCGTTTTGGGCCATAATGGATCAGGGTAAAGCTAATTATATCTGAAAAACAGCTCAATCGATTTTGACTAAATTTTTTATATCCAGCCATTTTGGGGACGGAGAAAACTATTGAGCTAGGTCGCATGCTCGAGAAATTCCGATTACTGGGTCATTTTTGGGTCACTTCGGGTTCAAGCTAAATTTATCTAAAAAACGGCTCTAACGATTTTCACTAAATTTTGTGTTCTATCGTTTTCAGGCACGAGAATACCTTTGGGATAGGCTGCATGTTAAGAAAATTCAATTAGTCGGTCTTTTTGGGTCACAATGGGTCAGGTGTCAGGCTAATTATATCTAAAAAAAAAACGACTCAAACAATTTTGACAAAATTTTGTATTATACCGTTTTTGGGCATGAGAAGACGATTGGGCTAAGTCACATGTTCAAGAAAATTCGATTACTGGGTCATTTTTGGGTCAGTGTGGGTCAACTAATTGTATCTAAGAAAAGTATCAAAACATTTTGCCAAAATTTTGTAATATACCACTTCTGGGCATGAGATGACCATTGAGCTAAGCCACATGTTCGAGAAAAATAGATTACTGAGTCATTTTGGGATACTGTGGGTTGTATTTTAAAAACGAATCAAACGATTTTGCACCATTTTTCAGGCACGAAAAGACCGTTGGGATGGGTCACGTGTTATACAAAATTCGATTAGGGGGTCATTTGGGGTCATTATGGGTCAGGGTCAAGCTAATTATATCTAAAGAACGGCTCAATCGATTTTGACTAAATTTTGTTTCCAACCGTTTTCGAGTACGAGAAGACTACTGGACTAGCTCACATGTTTGAAAAATTTTGATTTGTGGGTCATTTTTGGGTCACTGTGGGTCAAGCTATATTTATCTAAAAAACGGCTCTAACGATTTTCACTAAACTCTATATTCTACAGTTTTAGATTACGAAGAGACCATTGGGCTAAGTCACATGTTCGAGAAAATTCGATTAGTGGGTCATTTTTGGGTCACCGTGGGTCAAGCTAAGTTTATCTAGAAAACGGCTCTAACGATTTTGACGAAATGTTGCAATCTATCGTTTTCGGGCACGAAAAGACCATTAGGATCGGTCACGTGTTCGAGAAAATTCGATTAGTGGGTCATTATGAGTCATTATGGGTCAGGGTCAAGCTAATTATATCTAAAAAACGGCTCAAGACATTTTGACAAAATTTTGTAACATACCGTTTCTGAGCATGAGATGATCATTGGGTTAAGTCACATCTTCGAGAAAAATCGATTAGTGGGTCATTTTGGGTCACAATGGATCAGGGTCAAGCTAATTGAATCTAAAAAAAAAATACTCAAAACATTTTGACCAAATTTTGTAATATACCGTTTCTGGGCATGAGATGACCATTGGATTGAGTCCCATGTTCGGGAAAATTTGATTAGTGGGTCATTTTTGGGTCACTGTGGGTCAAGCTAATTGTATCTAAAAAACGAATCAAAAGATTTTGACAAAATTTTGTATTATACCGTTTTTGGGCATGAGAAGAGAATTGGACTAAGTCACATGCTCGAGAAAATTCGATTACTGGGTCATTTTGGATCACAATTGGTCAGGGTTAAGTTAATTGTACCTAAAAAATGGCTTAAACGTTTTTGACTACATTTTGTATTCTATCGTTTTCGGGCTCGAGAAGACCGTTGGGCTTGGTCGCATGTTGAAGGAAATTCGATTAGTGGGTCATTTTGGTGACAATGGGTCAGGGTCAGGCTAATTCTATTTAAAAAGCGGTTCAAAACATTTTGACAAAATTTGTATAATGCCGTTTCCGAGCATGATAAGACCATTGGGCAGGGTTGCATGTTCAAGAAAATTTAATCAGTGGGTCATTTTGGGTCCTAATAGATCAGGATCAAGCTAACTGTATCTAAAAAACGGCTCAAAAGACTTTGACAAAACTTTGTATTACACCGTTTTTGGGCAAGAAAAAACTTTTAGGCTGGGTCGCATGCTCAAGAAATTTCTATTAGTGGGTCATTTTGGTGATATTGGGTCGAGGTCAAGTTAACTGTATCTCTGAAAGATTTAAACGATTTTGACAATTTTTTTTACTATACCGTTTCACAGTACATAAAGACCATTGGAATAGGTCACATGTTCGATAAATTTCGGTTAGTGGGTCATTTTTGAATCAACGTGGGTCAAGCTTATTTTATCTAAAAAACGACTAACGATTTTCACTAAATTTTGTATTCCATAGTTTCAGGCTCGAGAAGAGCATTGTGTTAGGTGCATGTTCGAAAAAATTCGATTAGTTGGTCATTTTTGGTCACTATGGCTCGGGGTCAAGCAAATTGCATCTAAAGCAGCAAGAATGATTCAGTGGGAATAATATACGAGATACACAAAGCTAATTTTGACCGAGCTTAGCTCAGTTTTTCCTGCTAGTATATACATATATGCATGTATAAAGAAATATTTCGTCTTTGCATTTTTACCAACAGCTGTTTTGGTTCCAGTATAAAAGTAACAACAGTTATATTTAGCTTTAAATTAATATTAGCTACATCCAGTTAACTTCTATGCTTTGAACGTTTTTCTTTATTATAGTTAAAAAGACAAAAACAATGTGAGGATAAATGAACGTCATGAGGGAAGACTTACCGGGGTTAACAAAAACTTAAAAGAAATTTTAATATAAACCCTAAAACCCTACAATTAATGTTATAGAGTTAAAATAAGTTTCGGGTACAATCACAATGTCTTCCCAAAACCGATAAGTTTAAATTTTAATACTCTATCTGTTAGTACCTTAACAATAACATTGGGTTAGTTTGAAAACAGCAACAACAACAACGTTTAAGGGAAATTTAAAATTTAAAGTAAATAATAATTCATTTAAAAATAACAGCAATTGAAAATGAAATAAAGTTGACCATCATGAAGCACGCAATACAACACAAATACACTAAAAGATGTCAAAACGGAACCTATCTTTAACAGAATCCTGTGTTAAACGGAAATTTTTCATGGTGCTAATGAAGATAATGTTATTCACTTACAATATACAGTGTAGTACTTGTAAAGACGGAAACCTGTCTGAAATGGAACATTTTCAAGTCTCTTGCCATTCCGTCTTAGAAGGTTCTACTTTATATGTTAGTACACACACACACACACACACACACACACACATATATATATATATATATATATATACATATATATATATATGTCATTCATAATTCATAATTCTCTCCGGGGTTTCGAAACGTTATAGTAAAAAAACGAAGACGAATATGAAAAAAAGAAACATATGAAATTATTCCGAAACTATTCAAGTTTTTAATTTAATTAGTTTCCGGTAGATGGCAGTAACATCTGTATTGAAGTCAGTTGTAGTAAAGAAAAATGGCGTTTACAGGCGAAGAGAAAACTTTTTGTGTGTTGGAGTTTGCAAAATCTGAATCAGTGGTGTCAGTTCAACGGGCCTTTCGTAATAAATATCGAAAACAGGGACCAACTGACAAAACAATTCATGTGTGGTACCGGAAATGTAAAGAAACGGGATGCCTATGTGACAGGAAACGAAGTGGTCGGCCTGGTCCATCTTCGGACACCGTAGATAGTGTACGGGAAACGTTTTTAAAGAGCCCGACGAAATCAACCGCTAGCGGAAGCCGAGAATTGGGGATCTCTCAACCAACAGTGTGGCGAATTCTGCGAAAACGTCATTGTTTGAAGCCGTACAGATTGGGACTGGTGCAAGCGTTGACTCCAGCAGATTGCATTTCTCGTTTCACGTTTTGCATTGATGTCCATGAACGTGAAACACTAATGTCGAAATTGATTTTTAGTGATGAAAGCACATTTCACATGCGTGGCACTGTCAATCGCCACAACGTACGCATTTGGGGCACTGGAAATCCCCATTCTGTAGTGGAACACTATCGGGATTCCCCAAAAGTTAACGTGTTTTGCGCTATGTTCTCCTCACGTGTTTATGGGCCATTCTTTTTTACAGAGAAGACCATTACCGGTGTAGTGTACCTGGATATGTTGCACACACACTTACCTCATCGATGGATTGGACGAGCTTCTGAAGATGACGTACCTCTTCTAAAGTGGCCTCCACGGTCACCGGATTTAACACCGTGTGACTTTTTCTTGTGGGGGGTATGTGAAAGACCAGGTTTTTGTACAACCTATGCCACGTGATTTAGCTGACCTGCGTGAAAGGATAACACGTGCTATCAATAACATAGACAGTACCATGTTGTGTAGAGTATGGCAGGAACTGGACTATCGCATTGATGTATGCCGTGTGACCAAGGGTTCACACATAGAACACCTGTAATGTATGTAAGTAAAACTTGAATAGTTTCGGAATAATTTCATATGTTTCTTTTTTTCATATTCGTCTTCGTTCTTTTACTATAACGTTTCGAAACCCCGAAGGGAATTATGAATGACCCTTATATATATATATATATATATATATATATATATATATATATATATATATATATATATATATATATACATATATATACATATATATATATATATATATATATATATATATATATATACATATATTGTACTGTGTAGCACTATATAGTACTTCGTATATATACAATGTATATTGTTTTACTGTATAGTTAAAAAAATAACAATGCATGCAGAATGAAAGAAAAATTTGGCAAAGCTATGCGCAATGCAAAAATCTGTTTAAATAAATTGTTCAGTTGCATTTAAATATATCAAAAGAATGCTAATTTTAAATTTCTTTCAGAAGCTGAATGTCCAATCAGTATTCTAAAATTTATTACCCTCGAAAAAATTTTTCATGTCAAAAAATTACAAGTGTAGAGGTCTTTTGTCCGAATTTGTGTCATATTCCATCTGTCTAAACGTCATGCGTGAAACATTTGTCGGCATTTTGTTTTTCAAAACAGTCTTGGAATTTTGCCAGTGATGCACTCCACTTGCTCAATTTGTTCTTTTAGTCGAAAGAACCATTTATTATTATTTTTTTCGATTGTTCAATTTACATAATATAATATCGTAACAGTAATTTTTTCATATATGTACACATACACGTGCACACGTGCATATATAGATAAATATACATACTTATCGCATACATTTACACATGTATGTTATTAATACATGTGTTTATATGCACATACCGTTAGCGGATCGTGACTGACTTTTTCGGATGCTATAAAGGGTGATTCAAAACTCTTTGTCAATAATCGACACGTAGATTAGGAAGACGATAACAAGCAAAATTCGTATAGGAACATAGGGTCGCAAATGCAATGCAGACGCACAACATGCCCACGAAGTTGGGGATGGCTACCGTCGGCTGTCGTAACCATTGTGCCCAATTCAAACGGTGCTGGTAATCACCGGCAGTCAGAAACTGACTGCACACCTTGCACATGGTACGGATGCAGCTTGTCCGCGTGTAAGATAAGTTAAACGCTGGATTGAGACGCACATACACGTGCTGCAATACGTCGAGTACTCATTTCTTGGTCATTTTCGACTTCGGACAGTACGACTTCTTCCAGTCTACGTGTGCGCATTGTTCTCTGAACAGCAGTATTGATCATTCGTGTGTCGAAACGTCCCGTTTCGCTCAATCGATGATGTAGACATGCGCACATGATATGAGTAAGGATACGTCTGGTTGGTAACCGGGAAAGATAGCTAGCAGCTGTTCGACTGCAATTGGTCGCACCGTAAACGAGGTGCATATCCGCGAATTCACTATTCGTGTAGCGATGCATCTTTCTAGCTCCATACACCAGAAATAAGCTTTTCCTCGCTTCCGCCTACCCAGCTGTCCTCGCGCTCTCTTGCGCGTCAGGTTGCGTGTGAGACCCTATGTTCCTATATGATTCTTGATTGTTATCGTCTTCTTTACCCACATGTCGATTACTGAAAAAGAGCTCTGAATCATCCTGTATATTATTTTCGGAAGAGCTTTCAAAGGCTTTACATTTGCAAGCATTTAACTACCAGAATCTCCGATTATAAATGTCCGTCTTATTTAATCGTACAACAACCGTGAGTAGGATCGATTTCAACCATTAAATAAAATTAGTATTAAGAAATTCTGGTTGTCTCGTCTTCTGTGGAAGTTCGTCTGAAAATAACACGTAGCGTCAGGCCTGAACCACCTTTGTAGGATGTTTAGACAAAACTACTACATTTCTGAAATAACACAAATAGAAAACGATTAGCGAGAAAAAAATAAGGTAACGTGAATATTAATGTATAGATGTATTAAAAAAAATTAGACCTTTTTTGTTAATTACGTATTTTACACTCAGGTAAAATTGCAATCTTTTAAATTTGTTACTTTAAATTGCTAATAAATCTGAAACCACCACTAGCAGAAGCGTTATTTTGATTGGCTGCAGAAATTATATTACACGTACAGTGCGATTCGTACGCGGCTTTTATCCAGACACACTGATGATTTTCAAATATGCATAATGGACAAAATAAAAAAAATAATGATAAAAATAAAATCTTTGAAGCAGATATTTTATTTACTTTTCTTAATCCTGTATTGCTCCCGCCCACCCTTTCACTCACACCCAAAAAATTTCGAAAGAAAGAGAGCGCGGCACTCCACCGAACTCAAATGGTCATGGCAGCCCGACAACTAGTGGGAACCAGCCTATCTTGATCAGGTGAAAGTAACACTGTGTGTCTCTTTCTTGACTGTGCCCGAAGAGGATGACATGTGTTTAATTAAAATTTCCTTTACATTTTTCCTTTCGACGAAAGTGTGTGCTTTAATCACTGTTCGCTTAGCTCAAGTTACCTTTTAGGCTGAAACGTTATCATTTTATTGTGATAAAAATAACACAACTACCATCTATCGTTAATCGAGAGAAAAACTACAAAGGTCTTTCAGACAGAAATGCGATACATTATTAATCGCATTTAACAAAATGTAAAAATTTCGATGATGGTCTTCTTTTACCACTTGATATCAATGCATTGCATGTAATACTCATAATCGTTTCTTAATTTCAAAATGAAACTTTAAAAGCCATTTTCTTCATTGACATGTTTTATGACCCATTTTTGTTACCCATTTACCCCTATTTTTTAACCCATTCCCTGCTGTTGACGTGAAAACACATATTTTTCTAAAGTAATTTTTTTCCTCATGAAAATATATGTTATGATAAACAACAACATTCTTTTTGAAAACTAGAATGTTTGTTTTAACGGGGTAATTTTTTTTTTATTTCTAGTCGCAAATTTTTGCATAAAAGAATTGCGAAAATAAGGATATGAAGCTTAAGAAAATAAATAAATAAATAAATACAAAACGACTGGTGCACATTTTAAGTGCTTTAAAATAAATTTTTAATTGCTTCATATCGCCAGTTTTCGGTGCTGTTTCGCTGCTTTAAAATAGTCCAGCACTTATCCTTATAATCTACTTTTCCTTTACTTAAGAGAGATGCACATTGAGAAATTACTGTCATAGCTTCTGTATCAGTTTCATACCTCCAGAAACTTGAAATGGAATCCAACATTCTCTTTTGTTTCACAAGTATCCAAAAACCATAAATGTGAGAAAACGATGGGAATGGCAGTAAACTCACAACTAAACAAACTAAATTATCTCAATTTTCCAGTTCAGTATAACGAGAAAGTAAGGAGATGTATAAGACAGAATTTTGCTAAAAAAATCGATTAACAAACAACCACTCATTTACAATTTTTGACTTTACTCTCATAGCTCACGAACTATTTAATCTCGATAAATCATTTTTTTACTTAACATCTTTCTACTTTTAATAAAATTTTTCTTAAATTTAAAAAAAGTTTTAATATGTTTTAAATGATCTTGTTACGCTCGCTGGATTGTTTCTCAAATTGGAGCAGGCAGGACGTAACTTGGTTTCGTTGCGCACGACCATTAGCAGTCATCATCTGCAGCTGGTTTATACTATAGTATATCTCGCCTGTAGTAAATAGTATACACAAAACAATAAATTTGGTATCCGTCCTATTTCATATATATTTAATTTTATAGCATTGTAGTACAGCCCCAAAAGATGGACACTTGATTCTATCGAGTTGTCCGTTTTTATAGCTTTAATGAATTTTTAATTTTCTTTCACATAAAAGAAATATTTCTGAACGATCTATAAAAACATCGATTTATAAAAATATCCTTGATAAAATATTAAAACGCTATTAATAAAACGCTATTTTTACCTTTTGGAATGCATATATTGTATTATCTTTACTCGTTAGTTAACCCTACACTGCGTTTTAATGCATATATGAAACAATTAAGGGTAGATGGAAGCCAAATTCGTGAAAAAAGTTTTTTTAAATATTTAATTTTTTAAAAAATATTTTGAATTCTTTATTTCCCCCCTTTCGAAAGGTATATTACTTATGTTTCTACGACAACAACAAGTTTAAAAAAAAGTAATTCAGTTTGTTTATATCATACATAAACATTATATACGTAAACTTAAAACTCAGTTTGCTTAAATTGTTGCCTTTTGAACTTCGATGTACATTTTTATAGAAACTACAACATATTATTGTTTGCAATCTTACCAGAATATTTCACATATATCAATATGAAGTGAGCTTTTGTTACAAACATTTGTAAAAGAATTTTATAAAAAAAAGTTTTTCTTTAGAGAAATACAAGGTTTTTTTTTTTATATGTAAAGGTGGATTTTATTCCAGATTAAAAAAAATAACTAAACAATATCTGTTTATAAAGTTGACTTTTTTTTAGGAACTACACATAATATGTGTATACGAAATTTGAAGTGAATATCTTTGGTAGTTTTTGAGAAAAGGTACCTTAATTTAACATGGTAGGTATAGGGGCTTCCAACTGCTTTTAAAATTTAATCTTGAATAAATAAATTTAGTTCCAGGTTACAGCTATAATCACTACAGTCTGCTATTTAATAAAGCGAAAAAATACTCTTTAAAATTTGCGGTATCTAAGCGTTAATATGAGTATAATAAAACATCCTTCCAGAAGAAAAATTCGGTCAGTGTAGAGTTAAGTAAAGATTTCGTTTTTGATGCAGTATAAGAATAGCTAATCATAACACAGAAAAGGCTAAGGCGGCATTAGACTGATGCATTTCATATTTCAATCATAAATGAATGATCTTTATCGACGTTTTTCATAAAGTATCTTCTTTTGAAAACAAGGTTTATGTTTAAGAATATTCGAAAATTCTTCTAAAAGTACCACCTTTTCGGATTTTTTCACATTTCGACTGTTAATTTCTTGCATCCCATCGCAGCGGCGCTAGTTATTTCATTTTGGAGTAGCTAGCACATAAAGTTTTTTTTTTAAATAAATGATTTATTATTTTTATTCTACATTATTAGTTGCAAAGAATCGATTTTGTGATGAAAAAAAAAAATTATATATATATATATATAAAATATTTTAATCCGTGTTAGGTTAAATAAATGGTAAAGTGCGAGTATTACTTGCGTACAGAGGGTTCCGTACAATAAATGTATTAATTAGTAACTGAATTATTACAAAAAAATCGTTGCTAATAGAATAATAAGACTTAGTAAAAATTATACTACGTAGGATTGGGTATAGCTGCATATACTAGAAAAGTATAAATGGATATACCATTAAAGTTCAGAGAGATATGAAGCCCAAATAATATCAAATATTGCTATTATGTATAACTCTTTTTAGGGTTTCGTTCATCTGACGAAACCCTATTCGTCTCGCCCCTCTGTCTGTCTGTCTGTCCGTCTGTCCGTCACAGAGCCCGTTCTCAGAAACTATACATGTTGGAGACTTGAAATTTTGCATACTTATAGATGAACACCACACATCATACGACAAATCATAAAATTTTGAAAAAGTCGTACATTTAACCCTTTGGGCTCCCACATGTGTATTTTAAACAATTCTTTCTAAGTGAGTCCCTAATTAGGTTGCAGGCGTGAAATTTTGCGTACTTATAGATGGACACCTCAGATCAAACGACAAAACCTAAAATTTTGAAAAAGTCGTACATTTAACCTTTGGGCTCCCACAGGTGTATTTTAAACAATTCTTTCTATGTGAATCTCTAATTAGGTTGGAGGCGTGAAATTTTACATACTTATACCTGAACACCTAACATCAAACGACAAACTATAAAAATTTGAAAAAGTCGTACATTTAACCCTTTGGGCTCCCACATGTGTATTTTAAGCTATTCTTTCTAAGTGAGCTCTAATTAGGTTGGAGGAGTGAAATTTTGCATAGTTACAGCTGAATACCTCACATAAAACGACAAATCATAAAATTTTCAAAAAGTCGTACATTTAACCGTTTGGGATCCCACATGTGTATTTTAAACAATTTTTTTCTTTTAACAATGTACCCCCCCCCCCCCCCCAAAAAAAAAAAAAAAAAAAAAAAAAAAAAAAAAAAAAAAAAACACTTGTTCGAAGTTTAAACTTGACATCGTGTTAAGTGCGCTTCGGAAGAGGTAGCAAAGTTTCAACGCCGAGACACGTGTCGCGTTTCTCCTCATAGGTTTTAATTAATTTTTAAAAACAAGGTTGGAACATTGAGAGAGCCACTCAATTCAAACTAGTCGCGAAATCTATAGCAATTATGTAATTAATTCTAATTAAATTGGACTGTTTTTAACAGTTTGACGTTTATTGGTTTTATACTACTACCGGGTACTGCGTTACACAAATATATCATTAAAGTTGTTATCTAGGCTTTAAAAGCTGATGACCCATAGAGTACGCCGCTCAAGTATTTATGTAAATCCAAACCGTACCTTTCTTTAAGGGTTAATATCTCGGCTAATTACCGACAATTTTTTTAAAATCATTTTCAATAATTCTTTTATACTTCTACGATGATAAGTACCGCCAGTGTTACTAGATTAAGGACTTTTTTAATTCAGATTATTTGACTGTCACCACTTTTTAAAAATAGTATAATTCGCCTTATTTTTCAGAATTTTTAATCTATTTTCAAATAGGACGAATATTTCTATTTCAAATAAGCGGTGACAATTAACAATCTGGGGAGAAAAAAGTCCCCAATCTGGCAACACTGGGTACCACCAGCGTTCCTATACTCCTTAGCTGAACGCTCCCAAATTGAAATTTGTGTGCAACGGAAAAATGCGATTTTCTTAAAACTGTCTGACCTAGGGTAATCTCAATAGTTTTCCTGCAAGGTTTAAATTAGCTTCTACTTCTCTTAATTTGTTCCTAATTTAAGTAGGTTCGAAAATAGAGGGGGGCTGACAAATTTTTGTGTTACATTTTAGACAATATCTCAGAAAATATGATAACTAAAATTAAAAGAATTGTATTATTGAATTCGGCGTTATGAACGCTTTCCCACGATACCCCAAACAATATACAAAGAAAAGATTTTTTTCAAGTAACTTAATTAGCCCCTCTACATTTTTCCTAAATATATTTCTGAGTGGCTAATGATCTATAAATATGTGTGTTATTATATGGGCCTTTATTACTTCAGCCAATTGCAACTTTCCACGTTCCTTAGTTTACGAGACAGACAGACAGACACAGACAGATCTTATAATGGTTCCGTTTTTAGGTGCGCTCGTAATTATATAAATACGTAGCACCTATAGTCGTCGTTCAGTCCGTCTGTCTGTCCGTCCGTCCGCATACAACAGAGCAAAAACAACCCGACCGAATGATCTGAAATTTTTAATATATAATTGCTGCAAAATTTTGTCGAGCCATTTCCAATCTTATGAAAATCGGATGTATAGTTTAATTACAGGGACAGTCAAAAGTTTTTCTTTACATTACGGCCAATGGGAAAAATTATTGCAAGTGAATTTTAATGATGTTACAGACTTCCGAATGGTCTGAAATTTTTAATATATAATTGCTGCAAAATTTTGTTGAGCCATTTCCAATTTTATGAAAATCGAATGTATAGTTTAATTACAGCGACACCCAAAAGTTTTCCGTTACATTACGGCCAATGGGAAAAAATTATAGCAAATGCATTTTAATGATTTTACAGCCTTCCGAATGGTCTGAAATTTTTAATATATAATTGCTGCAAAACTTTGTTGAGCCATTTGCAATTTTATGAAAATCGGATGTATAGTTTAATTACAGGGACACCGAAAAGTTTTCCGTTACATTATGGCCAATGGGAAAAAATTATTGCAAATGCATTTTAATGATTTTACAGCCTTCCGAATGGTCTGAAATTTTAAATATATAATTGCTGCAAAATTTTGTCGAGCCATTTCAAATTTTATGAAAATCGAATGTATAGTTTAATTACAGGGACAGTCAAAAGTTTTCCGTTACATTACGGGGAATGGGGAAAAAATTATTGTAAGTGCATTTCAATGATGTTACAGACTATGCACTTATGAAGCGCAAAAAAATATACATTGAGTACAATATGGGGTGCAAAAAATAATTATAAAACTAGTTATAGTACGAACGCACCTCATTTGCCACGTTTGACGAGCAATTCCCAACTTGTTATTTTTTAAGTACGGAACCCTAAAAAAATAGCAATTCTATAATATGTGATAAAAAAAATACTGTTATTTAAGAATTCAAACAGCGTTTCTTAAGAAATTGTAATAAAAACAGATAAAACAGATTTTTTTTAATACTTGTTTTGTAACGCAACGAATAATTTAAATGTTTGAGAGAAACGAAGCCTAACTCTTTGTTACACTTATTTAAGTTTGATCTTCCAAAATTTTATTTCATTCAACTAAAGAAAGAATTTTTCTGAGACAAACTAAAATGAATAAAGTTCTCATGAATATTTAAAGCGTTATGCAATCCATAAAAGGAGCATCTTTCAGCTATCCCGAAAATGCAACTATTGAAAAAAGAACAAGAACAAGAAAAAAATGCACAGCGTAGATATGTTTTTGAAACATACGTATTAAGTTGAAAAGTTTTGAAATTTATATTGATAAAAAACAACGTTCTTTCAATGTTATTATTGTAGCTTTCATACTATTTTATATAAATACTACATCGTTTTTATAAATAATTTTCATAAATTAAAATATTTGGACTAAAACATAGAACCTTTTTAAAATTTATATAATTAGGAGATGCCCGGCATGGCGTTTTGAAATTTAAATGAGTAAAAAAAAAAAAAAAAAAAAAAAAAAAATGTTTTTTTAGTGTTACGACTGTAGTTTTCATAATATTTTTATGGTTTAATAACCGTAAAACCTTTAGCAAAGTTTTTCTGGTTTTCTCTGAACAAACATTTTAGAAATTTTGTACCTCTTTTTTAGTAGTAAATCGATCTTTTTTTATTCCAAAAAGATAAATATATCCTAGCGTCATAAACTGTAAATATATATTTCAATTTTTCGCCCGCCAAATAATTTTCATATAACCAATCTGCACATAGTCTTAAGCTGAGTTTTTGCTTTAGGCGGTGAACATGGTGTTTTTCGTCTTGATTACCTTTAAAAGAGATTTTATAATTTTTTATAGAATTCCTATAGGGATGTTTAAAGATTTTGCGATAGTTCTTCGGAATGTTGGATTTTCTTTTAAAATATGAGATTCTACTTTAGATACAGGATTTGTCCGTTAAGTAATGAGATTGGGAGTGGCGCGGCGCTCCAGTCAGCAGCAGCGCGCTCTCTGGCAGCGGGATTTGTGGTGAGGGCTAAGCAACGCATCGGCCGGCAGTCGCGTCCGAGCTCTGATGTAATGAGAATCACTCGAAGCGCAAAAGCTGTCTTTTAGTTTTTGTCACGGAAGGAAAACGTCAGAAATGGAGCAGTCGCTGGAGCAGCGCAATGCAATTAAAATTTGCTTTCACCTGGGTAAAACTGCTACCGAGATGCTTGCCTTGAATAAAGAGGCTTACAAAGGCGACGTCCTATCGATCTGGACACATTTTAATGTATGGTTTGAACGGAAATGTGGCCAAAGTAAAAAATATCCTGGACTGTCGCCTTCTACAAAGAAGTCCTTGCGCGCCTTTCCAGAGCCGTCAAACGGAAACGACCGGCGATTGCGATTGCTGGAAGCACACCACGACAACGCTTGGGCTTACACTGTCTTCGATGTGAACGCCTATCTGGCCCTGATAGAGTTTCAACCCTCTCGCAGACACTGTACAGATCCGATTTGAGCCCGGTAGACTTTTCACTGTTCACAAAGCTCAAGAGAAGCCTGAAAGATCACCGTTTCGAAGATATTCTCGCCATCCAACGGGCTGTTACGGGGTCTCTGAAAGAAGTTACGGCAGCTAACTTCCATGGATACTTTGCAGAATGGGAATCGCGTTGGCAGCGGTGTATCAACGCCCAAGGAGGCTATTTTGAAGAATTTTAACAATATGTACTGATCGGAGGTTTTTTGATGGGTCGATGATGAACCGGTGAGCGAGTGGGGTTTCCTAGCTCGGGCTGCGAGTCCATTAGAACGTTACGGGTATTTTCATTAGTGGTTAAGTACTAAATAACTGTGAGTATTTAAATAATTCAATTTAGGATTTGGACATTTATATTTGTAGTTTGTTGGTGCTGTAAGTTAATTGTCAAAGGGGTATGTACTTCGGGAAGGTTTCCGGGTACCTTCGGTAGCCATGTCGAGGACCGAGATCAAAATTAAAGACAATCTTGTTTTAGACTGTGAAGATTTCAAAAAATACAATTGGAACGATGGCAGAGGAGCAGAAGAACAAAATAGTACCATTCAGATACTCAAAGAATATGTCGTAATTACAGAATGTCAAAAGGGAAGTTTTCACAAGTTAAACCCAATTCAAGTGAAACGCGAAATAAAGAAGGTTTTTTTCAAAGACACAACGAAATTGGTACTTTTCGATACACTAGAAACAACAAAATTCTTATAACTACGAAAAGCTCTGAATGTGCACGGGAAATAGTCAGCAAAGGAAAAAAAATCGACAGTCAGGTTAAAGACAGTTTAATGAATGAAAATATCAGAATGAGATTTTTAATTTTCAGAATAGATGTTGATATAACGCCTAACGAGATAGAAGAAGAACTTGAAGAAGAAAACGAGATAATTATCCAAAATGTTAAGAGATTTATGTCAAGACACGCTGGACGGATGGTTTCTAGGGGAACGATACTTATTAACATATATGGCAATAATTTACCGGAGTATGTCAAAATGTTTTATATAGATAGACCTAGACTTTGTAATGTCTGTCAAAGCTTTACGCACGGGACTAATAAATGTACAAATGAGAAAAAATGTAAACGGAGCAGTAAAACTCACCCGGAATTAATATGCAATGAAACGGAAGTACGATGTGCTAATTGTGGTAAGAACATGAGGCAGACTACAATGAATGTGAAGTTTAAAAAAAAGAAATTTAAATTCTAAAATATAAAAGTGAAAATCATGTCACCTTAGCAGAAGCAAGAAGACAATACAACTTCAAAGTAGCTGATGCGGCAGAATAAACGTAAAAAAGGAAAGTGAGGATTGTATTATTCATAAATTGGCTATGTTGGTAGAAGAAAAGTTCAATAAAATAATGGACATTGCTTTATATTTAGGTGAAGGATTGGTTAATCCACAAAAAGACTAAAAGTAAAGAAACAAATGGACGGGAAGAAAATACAAGAGAAACAGCGAAAGTAAAGTCGTGAAAAGAGATGTGATGACTGAACTATACAGGGTGTCGACTCTCAACAGTGTCCAATGGTTAATTCCTAAACCGCTAGTCATAGACATATAGTTCCAATTACAAAAATGTTTTAAATGAGGTAAAGAAATATTTTAAAAGCGATTTGGGTTAATAAAAGCAATTAAAAAAATACGAAATTAAAATTTTTATACGGTTTCCGGTCCTATAAGTTATATTTAGTAAAATTTTCCTGTTACACTGACAAGTAAGACAAAAGAAGTCCCGTTATTCTGCGATTAAAATTGACCGAATAATAGATGTTTAAAGTTGGAGTACATTTTTGGCTGCAAATTAGGGGTCATTGACAAATTTAGCAGAAATATAATTTCGTCAGATATATTAAAAAAAGGGTTGAGAGTAAAATTAACATTTCAATATAAATTAGAAATCTTTAATCCTTCTGACATATTAATGCAAAATATACAATTTGTAATAAATATATAAGAAAAAAAAACAGAATTCTTGTTAAATAAAATGATGAAAATTAACAGATTCAATTCTTTACAAAATGATACATATTTTAAAATTTTATTAGATTACCCTATCCTGCAAATGTTGGATTATATCATGTGTTTTAGCTTTTGATAATTAATTCTTATGTATTTTGTACCGCTGAATCCGAAATTGACCTTCATTTTTTACCATCACGTAAAGATGTTTTTCAAATCGTAAATTTTAAAGTTAAAAAATGAAAAAATAGCGAAAATTTGATACTATAAAATTTATGTAATTGTTGTGTTTTTAACTTTTGATAATTACTTTTATGTATTTTTTACCGCTGAATCCGAAAATGACCTTTATTTTCAGCCATCATGTCAGGAGTTTTTGCAAATTGAAAATTTCAAAATTAAAAAGTTCAAAGTTAAAATTGAACCTCCTTCCCCATTTCATCGGACCCCTCAGCTGTTTAGCTGTAAGAATCCCATTATAAGCCAAAAAAAAAAAAAAATGAATTAAATATTGAATAAAATAAAATAAAATAAAATAAAAGAAGTTTTATATCTGTTTTATAGTATGATATTGTCGCTATATTTTAATTTTATATTTACGATTTACAAAAAAATTGGTTAAAAATATAGGACATTTTCAGATTCAGTGATAAAAAGTACACAAAAATCAATTATCAAAAGTTAAAAAACACAGCCATCTAATCTGTTTTATAGTATCCGATTTTTGTTATTTTTTAACTTTGACAATTTTCGATTGGGAAAAATCCTGACATGATAGTTAAAAATTAAGGTAATTTTCGGGATCCAGTGCTAAAAAATATACAAAAGTTTAAAAAAAAAAACTATCGCAGTCTTGTGTTATCTAATCTAAAACTTTTTCTTAAAGTTCTTAGCGGTAATATATCCGACATATTTTATGTTATCCTGTAAAATAAGTATAAATGGTAACCACCGAAAATCATAATAATATTAGGCTGTCATCGGATTTACGTCAATATGCATAATTTAATCTCGATCGGATATTTGAAAGTGCGTTAAAGTTCGAGTACAAATTTTGAAATGGGAAAACATACACACGATCGTTGAAGTAAAAAAAAAAAAATCTTTTAAAAATAACATATTTTTTGTTAAAAGAAATCATGAAAAGAAAATCTCAAATCCTTACAAAATAAAACATATGTTAAAGTACAATTATTTTAGTTAATCGGAAATTTAGTAAAAGGTAACTCAATCGTAATACTTGTACGATTTTTTTCAAAGCGCAGATACACATGAAATAAGTTCTTCGAATACTTTAAGCACTTAGTATATGACCCCTCAAAGCATGGCCGAACTCATTTGTGTTCAGATGCAGAAAAGTGGTATAAGTCATGCATCTTTAAAGTTTCATAACTCGGTCAATTTTGGTGTTATGTGAACGGGAATTTTTTCGTTTTTCTTGTCAGTGTAATAGGAACTAAGTATCAGTACTAAATATAACTTATAGGACGGGGGGACCGTATAAAAATATAAATTTCGTAATTTTTTAAGAAATGTTTATATTGATCCAAATCGATTTTAAAATGATTCTTTACCTCATTTAAAATATTTTTGTAATTAGAACTATATGTCTAGGACAAACTGTTTAAGATTTAGCCATTGGACACCATTGAGAGTGGACACCCTGTATAATCATTTAAGAGACAAGAAGTTAAAAACTAGTAATCATAATCAGCAGAGTGAAATGTCACAGACATATATAGCTCCGGAAGGGGAAAATATGATAACAGATCCGGGGGAGGATAATGCCTACGTATTTGTGCTGATTTCGGTGTATTCGTGGAAAGTTTTCTGGGGGTAAGTGTTTGCTCTTTTAGTTCTTATTGTTTTATTTGGAGGGGATTTTTTTCGTTTTCTTGTTTTAGTTTTATGGATACTTTTTCTATTACAATGGATTATTAGAGATATTTAGAACCAACTTGCCCTGACTTCATACGGGTATGTTTCGCAATAGTGTGATCTGGACGTTTCAGGAAACGTTTCTTAATAATTATTATAATTTATGTTTTAGAAACAGGAATATTTTTAGGGTTGACAGGTCAGGTAACTTATCGAGGGGCGCAGGTTGCTTGCTTTTAGAGGTTAACAAACGAATCCCAGTAAAAATGGAAAACCTGCCAAATATAGACCGTGATCATGAGGCACAGGGTATTAAAATCTGGTACAAAAAGCGTTGGACTGCTATTATAAATATTTGTGCGCCTAAAGATTTTGCGGCTACAAGCTGGTTAGATAGTGTCAAAGGTATGATTGGTGAAATTTACATTATCGTGGGTGACTTTAACATAAACTTCCTCAACTGGCATAATAAACCCAAAATCCATAAAATGATAAATCTTGTGAACTGGCTAAACCGTAATGATGTAATTCTGATGAATGTGGATCAGGTTACGAGATTTAGGGTCGGGGGTAGTGGCTCTTTACTAGATTTGACTATTGTATCGAGTAATTTAGCTCGGAGTTTCAATGTGGTGGTTCATTCTGATCCGATGGGCTCAGATCACTATCCCATTGGGATTCATGAGATAGTTGACGGTAGAGGAGAAAGGAGAGACTACTGGACTCAGATAAATTGGGAAAGTGTTGGTTCGGTTATGGCTGGTTTCAGGGACTATGAAGAGGGTTTGGACCTTTGGACCAAGGGAATCACCCAGGTTATAGATAAATGTACCGAAAGGATTCCGGTTAATAAGGAGAATCTACCACCTCGGTGGGGGATTGTTACCCGTCGGTTTTTGACTCTTAAAAGCTACTATCATCGAAAGGCGATTCAGTTGGCCCAGATAGACTTATGGTGCAAACATAAATTATATAATGCCAAATTAAAGAAGGAAATAAAAAAAGTCAATAAAAATTTTTGGGATACCATTTCCAGGAAGGCTGGGAGGGGGCTGAATATTTACAAGTTAATTCGAGGGATAAATAAGAAGGATGACGGAGAGGTGAAAATGGATTACAATTTCCCAAATTGCCTGCCTGATACGGTTTCTCAAGCTGATACTTTATCAATAATTTTTCAAAATTTTCCTGTTAAACAAGCTATTCCAATTGATTTCTCGGAAAAGGCAAGTCTGCGACTCCTAAAATTGATGGGATAAAAATGAGTTTCTTTAAAACACTGAAAACTAGGGCATTCTCGGATTCTTGATATGTATAAGAAGATTTTAGAGACTAAGATCATCCCAGAGATTTGGAAAGATGTGATAATGCTTCTCATTAAAAAACCGGGGGAAAATAGGAATGGTATGTGAGGATATAGACCAATTGCGCTTACTGTTACTAGCAAAAAGAATTTTGAAAAGCTGATCCTGGTTATTCTGCTTCATTCGAGTATGGAAAACAAGATTTTCCACACGAACCATTATGGGTTTATCCCTTTTAGGGATTGTGAGGCTGCTGCTTTCAAAATCTAGAGGGACATCACGGGAGCAAGACAATCAAAGCGGAAGGGCTTTCTGGTTGCATTAGATGTCAAAGGGGCCTACGATAATGTTTGTTGAGATGGGTTGCTTCTGAAGTTAAACAAGTTGGAAATTGCTCGTCAAACGTGGCAAATGAGGTGCGTTCGTACTATAGCTAGTTTTATAATTATTTTTTGAACCCCATATTGTACTGAATGTATATTTTTTTGCACTTCATAAGTGCATAGTCTGTAACATCATTAAAATGCCCTTGCAATAATTTTTTTCCCATTCCCCGTAATGAAACGGAAAACTTTTGACTGTCCCTGTAATTAAACTTTACATCCGATTTTCATAAAATTTGAAATGGCTGTATGAAATTATGCAACAATTATATATTTAAAATTTCAGACCAATCGGAAGGCTGTAACATCATTAAAATGCACTTGCAATAATTTTTTCCATTGGCCGTAATGTAAAGAAAAACTTTTGACTGTCCCTGTAATTAAACTATACATCCGATATCCATAAAATTTGAAATGGCTCGACAAAATTTTGCAACAATTATATATTTAAAATTTTAGACCATTCGGAAGGCTGTAACATCATTAAAATGCACTTGCAATAATTTTTCCCATTGGCCGTAATGTAAAGAAAAACTTTTGAATGTCCCTGTAATTAAACTATACATCCGATTTTCATAAAATTTGAAATGGCTCGACAAAATTTTGCAGCAATCATATATTTAAAATTTCAGACCATTCGGTTGGGTAGTTTTTGCTCTGTTATATGCGGACGGACGGACAGACGGACAGACGGACTGAACGACGACTATAGGTGCTACGTATTTATATAATTACGAACGCACCTAAAAAGGTGGATTTTGGTGCTGATCTTAGTATAATAATTCGTCATCTGATTCAGGAGTTAAGAATAAGTATGAAATGGAGGGGTTCGCTGTCGATTCCATTCAAGTATCATAGGTGCCTTTTACAGGTTAGCCTTCTTTCACCATTCCTCTTTGCAATTTATTTTGCTGACATTTTTGAGATTTTTGATTCATGTATCCAGTGCATTGTGTATGCCGATGACATCTTCTTATATGGCTTTAATGATAATGCTGTTTGGTTAAAGGATGTTTTACAAGAGAATATCACCAGGATCAGTGGCGCCAACTTTTGAAAAATATTGGGTGGGCTCAAAAATTTTTGAGTAAAATTTATATTTTTTTCCCTTGTAGAGAGAAGCGGAGGGAAGAGCTAATGACTGAAGATGATAATTTAAAGTTAAACGGTTTTTTCTAAGCAAAATATAAAATTATTCTAATTTAATAATTAATTTTATTAAATTATATTCTCATAAGTTCTTCCTTATAAATATACTCAATAATATTATAAATAACTTAAACATGCCAACTACTGAAAGTGCAAAAAACAAAAGTCAAGAAAAGTATACATTTTAGTCACCTAAGTGCTTTGTCGCTTCAAGGCATGCATTAAAAAAACAGATGGCAAAATAAGCAGGAAATTTGTTTTTGAGAGAAATTTAATTCTACGTCCGCTGAAGGGACTTTCAGTGCTTCTTTAAGTCTTATTGATGACTATCTTTCAAACAAAATTATTTTGAAAACGTCAATAAAATCAAATTCTACAACCGCTGAAGGGGCTTTCAGTGCTCCTGTAAGCCTCATTGATGACTATCTTTCAAACAAAATTATTTTGAAAAGGTCAATAAAATCAAATTTCATTTCAGCGATAAAATAAATACCTAACGAAATAAATCAATTGGAAATAGGTGGTCGGAGAATTCCAATTATTGGGTGGGCTCACGCCCCATGGACCCATATAAGTTGGCGCCACTGACCAGGATTATTCAATGGTTACAGGCCTGGAATCTAGAGGTTAATCCGAACAAATGTCAAATCATGAAGTTTGGAAGGTGGAATGACTTAAAGGAAAATAATTTCAAGATTAAAGGGCAGGAGCTGGACTTTTCTGGGACTCTAAGAGTTTTAGGGGCATATTTAAATCGTCAAGGAAACTTAAAAATCATATTGCAATGTTGAGAGAAAAATCTTGCAAACGGCTGAACATGCTACACGTAATTGCAGGGATTAGTTGAGGAACTGAAACTAAATACATATTACACATAACTAGAGGTATGATGGGGTCCTTGTTAGATGGGAACCCACGGATTTTAATGCATCTTAACGAAACGGAAGGTCGCCAATTCCGGGTGATACAAAATGTAGGTCTAAGGTAGGCTAGTGGTATCCCAAAGTGGTGCCATCCCGGTTTTTCTACAAGAAAATGGGGTGTGGAGAAGTATCCTGAGAAGGAAGTATCTTGCTATCAAAAGGACTATTTCTGAATTTAAATACAAGGACCACGCGGAAGTTCTTTCGAAAGGTTTAATCCATAGAGAATTGAATGTCGTTAGAAGTTACGGTACGGACATAATGCAATGGTGACCTATAAGTGGGGTACAAGAATTAATGATCATTTTCGGATATATGTGAATACACGGGCGTTCAAAAATAAAGATTTTCTAGATGAGGTAATCAGGAATTCATTTAACAGTTTTTTTCAGATGCATAAAAATAAGGCTACTTTCATAGCAACGGATGCTTCAAAAGAGAGTCATACTACGGCAGTTGGGTTGGTTAATCAGAATACTTGTAGTCGTATGGCTTTTCAGATTCCAAACATCAGTTCGATTTTTACGGCTGAAGCTATAGTGTTGTTGGTAGCAATTAAGCTCTATCCGGTGGAAAGTGGGAATTATATGTTTTATATCGACGCTAAAAGTGTACTTATGGCTCTACAAAACATTAATCGGAAATCAGTGGCTATTATTACTCAGTTGAGGGATGAGATTAATAGGAAGAGGACTTATTTTTATTTGGGTACCTGGGCACAAAGGGATAGATATAAACGAATGTGCGGATAATCTGACTAGGAAGGGTCCTTACAATAATGTACGCACCCCGTGGTTTTTACCTGAAGATTGGATGATGGTTCTGAAAAATAACAAGCAGAAAGAATTACAATGGGAATGGGAGCATTATCGGAAATATAATACTGGTCGTGGCTGAGATTATGCAAACATAGGGCATCCGCATCACAATTTACCGAGAAATAGTGGTGTTATTTTTGCTAGGTTTTTGACAAAGACTGTTTTAACACATTGCGGCATAAGAGGTTTCTTGGAAGTGGAGTAGCTAAGTGCAACCTGTATGAAGGGGAGGATCAAACGGAAGAGCATTTGGTTTTGAGGTGCAAGAAGTTTTTGGGACTTTGGGAGAAAGTGTTTCGGAAGTTATCTGTATCTATATTCGAAACGCTGGATAGACATGGTTGCGAACATCTGGCTTGGTTATCTCAATTATTGAATGAGATCTATATTTAATGTTCTGGTTGGGTTGAAGGTGCTGAGGGGTTAGGAGTCAGGTTGGTTTTTGGTATCGGCGTCTGGCGGTAGTGTCGTTGTGGCAGGTTCAATCGTTGATTTTTCCATTTGTTGGAGTTTAGTAGTTGGGAGTAAGACAGCTATACAGAAATAGAAAGCTGCTCACCGGGTCCATCCAAGGGCCAAACTAACAACAACAACAACCTATCGGATCAACAAATTCTTTTTACCAGAACAGGTCTCAACACTTTAAGGACAAACCCTGTATAATAGTTGGCGAACGTACCTTTGTTGAGTATGCACTTTTTACACTTTTCCCAATCAACTATAAAACTTTTACGTTTCTTTTCCATTTTATTAATTGTTTCACTTTTTATACTTAAAAAAGTAGAGCGAGAAATATTTAAATAAGATAAATTATGGTGTTGCCATTTAGTAAGATAAATTACAAATAAAAGAAATGGGAAGAGCTGAAATTGATCCAATAGTAACTATATATCATTGATAACAAAAGTTGATGAAACTTACTTGTTATATATTGGTGCTTAATAAAAAATAAAACAAGATAAGAAAATTAAAATTAAAATAAGTAAGGTGGGCTGGCAAGAAAAAATAAACGCATTTATAAATTTATATAAAAAACTTAGGGTTAAATAAAGTTACTTAAATAAAAATACTTATAAACATAATGTGAAGAAAGGAGATCGAAGGAAGAGGGAATTTTAAGAATAAAAATGTTAATCAAATAAAGAGAACAAATTATATTTATGCATATTATTTGTATTATGTATATAATGTAATGTATTTAATTTTAAATATAATTAACATTATATTTATGTAAGATGATGGCTGAATTGAAATGAATAATATTTTAACAATGTCTCACACAAAGAAGTTAAGTAATTAAAAATTAATGACATTAAAATAGCGATAATGCAGCACGTCGAAACTAATGATGTTAATCTGAAATGAAGTGATACAGAATCAACTATAGTATTAAGAGAACTGATTTACTTATGAAGAATAAGTATACACTAAGCCACTATTTTTTATAAATTAATTAATTAAACATTTCGAATTAAATTTCCACGCAACACCACCCATCCTCCGTACTCTGTCACTTCACTTAGAAGTCTGACAATTATATTTTTGATTTTTTGAGCTTTTATTTATATTTTTAATTTGTTTTATTATGTATATATATATATATATGTATGTATACATATATATACAGTCGAACCCGGTTAAGACGCGTTTCAAGGGAGCGGACAACAGTCGCATATTAAGCGAGATCGCGTATTAAACATGATTTGTATAACGTTGCAGGAATTAGACTTATTTACACATTTAATCGTCTAAATGAACTTTAGATCTTTTATTTATGTGTTTACAATCAAAAATTGTGTTTTTTATGTAAATTTAGATTAAAATTTATTTGTATTCTACTTTAACTCATTGTTTCTTTTTATAGCACCGACTGGAGTAATAACGGAAAATAAACATGGATTCCAACATGGCTTTATTGTCGATTAATACGTCGAAACCAAAAATAAAACAAATAAAAATGATTTTCGATCTAGGCGAAAACAGAAATATATATATATATATATATATATATTTTTAATTTATTTTTTTAAACAGAAATTAAAAAAAGTGTTAGAACTTTGAAACCTAATCCAGTCTTAAAATCATATTTAATACTTGTAATACCATTACATTCTCTCCTTCTTCCGAATATAAGAAAATTTTCTTTTTATAAAACTTTATGTAAAAATCCTTATTAAACTTTGTTTATTGTTAGCATAGCAAAAAGTAAAGAAAACATAAAAGAATTATCCAACCGCGGTCGTATTTGTTTCATCTTTACTAGTTTCATTTTCTGTTCCCTATAATATGCATTCATAGTGCTATAACGTACATTTAAAACCTCACTAAAAACGGGTACGATCATCTCTAATCATAATAATTTTTATGACGTATCTGAGTTTCCTGAATTCGTATATATCTCTCTATTACAGTAAAAACATACACAAAGCAAGAGACAAAGAATGTTAGGAGGCGGGATCAAAGAAGAATTGCAATTTGCTAATTTAGCAGGGTTTTATTTTATTCATATATCTGCCACTATTTCCAAATAGTAATTTTCGCCTTTAATAATATTCGGAAACAGTTTTTCTTTTATCTGAATGATAATAACCCGCTAAATTGTCAACACTCGGGAAGAGAAAGGAATTTGCATCTTAATCAAAGAATTCGTGTCTTAAACGTGATTTTTTCCCTCAATGGAGCGAAAATTTATCGCGTATTAAGCGGGATCGCGTAATAACCATTCGCGTATTAAACGTGATATTTTTGCATTAGCCTTATAGGCGATGTTCAAGGGATGAGAAAAAATACGCGTATTAAACAGGATCGCGTATTAACCGTGAGTGTTTTAACCAGGTTCGACTTTACATATATCTCTGTTCGTGTGTGTTTGTATAAATTACATTACAGAAAAAAATAAACGTTTGAGAATATAGTAAAACATACTTATAATTCGTCAAAAAATGTTTTTGGAAAGAGAATTAAGAAATTTCTTTGCATTGTCTAACGAATAAGTAAATTTAAACAAGTATAAAGTGATATTGTAACAAAGGAATTAGCATAAACTGAAACAAAAAGAATTGTTTGTCATAAAATAAACTTATCAATATATGTTTTTTTAATGATGAAACAATACATTTATTTCATTGAAAGCTCGAAATTCACCTAATTTATTATTTATTTTTTCGAGTTTAAATATAAAAATTATATTCAAGTACGTTTTCTTTAAATAAAATTTTATTCTCCATTATTTTGCAGTGGACTGATAATTTTTTTTACAAATTATTTAATAAATAAAAAATATTCTTCTTATAATTACAAATATTTTTCACAAAATTATTTTTTTCTTTTAACAGATAAATGATTAAATATCGATCAGTTGACCTGGTTTATGTTGGATAACTTCTTTAAAAGTGAAAGGAAAAGCAAGCTCATAGTAAATAAATTTCCTGTAAACCTGATAATTCCTATTCATTTATGATTATCGTGTGTTCTAAGTGAAAATAATGCTATCGTAAATTAGAGAATATATCTCTATCGTAAGAGATGTAAATTTCCAACTGGGCGAAAAATGTCCGGACCAGGATTCGAGCCAAGGATCTCTTGACTGAAGCCACCAATGCTCTGCCATCTGAGCTATCCCGGACGAATCCGGTGGATATAATTCACCCAGCTAACCTTACTGATCATAGCATCTGGTCTGATGTTGAATCAGCTCAATAGAATAAGTCGCAGGTAATGAAACTCCAGGAAACGCTGGATATGTAATTACACTAGATTAATTTTTACAATTATTCTAATCGATAAATAAATCATAAGAGATGTAAATTTACAACTGGGCGAAAAATGTCCGGACCAGAATTCGAATTGGTTCGAATTCTGGTCCGGACATTTTTCGATTAGAAGAATTGTGTTAAAATTAATCTAATGCAATATCTCTATCATATTTTATTAATCTATACAAAACGACTAACTATTCTTGTTCTCTACTTTCATTATATAAAAATAATTATCATATGCATCTTCATTTTATTATTGATACTAACACGTATAAAGAAATAAGGTGACAAACTAACAGGTGCATCGATAGATAGATGTTTACATATAAGATGAAGGCAAAGTGATTGTCATTGAATTCGATATAATGGAACGCAGGAAACGGTGTGTGTGGGGATGGTGGTATAGGATGATTAACATACATACATATATTTGTATACGTACACTATAATGTGCTTGTCCCAGAGATATACGTAGCAGTTATATATAACGATTATACATGAATATGTAAATGTATGTAGACCAAAGCAGGATTAATATGTGATGCGGGTGTATACATGTTTGCTTGCATACACCAAAATCATTCCTATATATGTCAAATGCATAACAGTAGACGATAGCACAAGTGAGATAGCGCTTCTGCTTTTTTTTCTAAAAGAACTGGATGAAAGATTGCATATTTGAAAACTACAAAAGTACCTTAATTTATAAAGAGTTATACTGCATAATAAGAAATATTGACTACGCTTCTTATATAATAAAAATGAGCATATTTATTAGACACATCACTATTTTTTTTTTTGAAAAAATGTAAAAAACTTATACAATATTACATTTATTTTCAGAAAAAATATGCAATTGTCATTTTAAAAGTACTAAAAGTAATTTTTCTGGTGTTTGTCATGTTTCGTATTGTAAATATTTTGAAAATGAACCATAATATGCATAATTTTTCTTTCAAGTAGTACATTTCAAGAGTAATTTTTTAATACAGTATTTTTATAGGGCTTTGTCCTCTATGAGCTACACTAGCCAACCCGGTTCAAACACTGCTAAAAACATGCTAATTTGCTCTGTTTTAAAAAGATTATGTAAGACTGAATTATAGTTACCAGTTAGTATTATCAGTGTCTATCTTCTTGTAATAGGTTTTTCTTTCATTTCCCTTTGACAATGGGATTTAAAAGCTGAATCAAATGCTGTCGCGGCAGCTAACGGATGCTTTCGTGAATGATTAAATAAGATCAATAAAACATTTGAAAATTAGCTTCTATAGAACATCTAATTAAACAAGGTTGTTGCCTTTTTGAATTTTATAATCATGCTATAAGAAAATAATTTTATATAAGGGGTTTTAAATGTATCATTGTAAATACGACATAATTTTCACCAAAGTTTTCTTCCCCCTTTTAATATTCAAGTATAAATACAGTAATTGAATTTTTTAATTGAATGGAAATATGATTGTTTGTGCTGTTTTAAAATTCGGCAATGCATTTACTTCTTTTAACACGTAATAATTGAAAAAATATTTAAAATTTTAGTGAAATGTTTAATAGAAAATTAAAAAAAACAAACAAAAAATTCGACATATAAAAAAAGTGATTGCACACGGCACATCGCAAGATCGTCAAGTATGTCCTTGCGAAAGATGGAAAAATTACTATGCATAGTTTTTGGTCCTATACAACTGTTTTGACCAAATTCAACATTAAATAGTGCTTAAAACAATTCTTCGATTTAAAAACTCTTTCTTTCAGCGTGTTTATCGAACATTTTTGCATAAAACTACCAATTTTCATAGTTTTATGCGCAATAGGTTTCTTAATATAATCAGAGAAAATCTCGGGTCACAAAAAAATCAATTATGGCGGCGTCAGAGTCATCAATAGGTATTTAAAAAAAAATTATAGATTCGTATGCACTGGGGACAGAAATGGAAACTTTAGTGTATATATTTTTTGCATATAAAGCCTTTGCCACCGAGATCCGTATCATTTTCCTGGCCTAGGCATTTCAGTTTTATATTATAATAGCAGAAACTGAAGTTAATGAATAATAAACAGTAGAATTTTTAACAAATTACTGCCAACAATTTTCTCATCATTTTCGTTGATGACACTTTTCCGGAGATTTTTTTTGAGGGTGGGGGGAGGTTGACAGAACTATTACACATTCTTAAGATATGTTTCTTCAGACGAAATAATAAAATAGACAAACTTGCGTTCCACAATTATACAAAGGGCATTTAATATTTTTTCTAGTCGCAAATAAAGATAAACATTTTCAATTTCAGCTGCATCCACCACTAAATAACTCTTTATGTCAATGCTTTCAAGAAAAAAATTACACATTTGTCACATTTTATCTCAACAAAATAGCTTTTGTATTATGGCTGACTCAGGCTTTTTTGCTCAGAAAAAAGGAAAGAAAATTCGATACCATTTTGAAAACCGCCATCAGTTTTCTTGCAAAAATGATTTAGTATTTGTGAAATAAGCAATAATTTTTCCATTATTGTAAGCTTTTGAGCTGTACGTGAGGAATGCAGTACATTTTTTTTTATGCGTAAACCAAAGAAATATATTTCGCAGACTTTTCGCAGTGTAGTTAATAGTAAAAATGCAATTTACAAAATATTTCGGCTTTAAAGGGAAGATAATTTATTTTTTGCTTAGATTATTGAAGCTGAGACTCTTATTTATGTTTCTGTCTAGAAATTATTTCTACAAATTGCATGTTAAAGATATATGGCTGTTAGTTCCATAGCAGCGTGAAGTTTTGAAAAACATTTGTCGGATATAATACTCGTATGTCGGATTTACAAAACGAAATAAAAGAATGATGTCTTCATTCATTTCCTAAATTATAAAAATTTGAAAAAAATCCGTTTATCATAGTGAATATGTTATATATGAGATGAGAAATTCGGGAAATATATTTTGTAATTTTGAATATTTCTGAAAATATATGCACACATACAAAAAAAAAAAAAAAAAAGAGTTTTAAAATGTGTTTCTGTATTGCAATTTTCAGTAAGGAAAAAAAAGAAAAAAAAGCAATTTGCAATAAAAATGTACAAAGCTAAATTGAAAGAAACTAATAAAAAATTTTCTACTTAAAAGTTGTTTATTGTTGGACATAGACCGGGAGACAGCTGCACAGACCATCACCTAATCGAGTTGACGGCTGAAATTCCAGGATTAGACAGAACTTGATTAGAATATTAAAATGCAACTGGTCTGCCAAGTGATGTCTTGGTGGAAAACACTTGCAGGCACTATTTTAGTGGTTGATCGATAAGTTTATCATTGTGCTTTCCTGCGCAAAAATGTATGAAAAGGCATGGAAGGCTGGGAGCAGGAAAACACAATGGTAATCCTAGGAGGAGTCAACCACTAAAATCGAGTTTGCAGGTGCTTTTTACCAAGATATGACTTGGCAGACCAGTTGCATCATAATATGCGAATTCAGTTTTAACTCACCGTGGAATTTCAGCCGTCAACTCGATGAGATGATAGTTTGTGCAGCCGCTTCAATGTCTAATATCATGCTAGTCACGTGACAGTTAATTTAACATTTTAATTTACAGATGTATGTTAATTTAAATCTGAAACTTGGGGATGTTAATCTGTGCGCAATTTTAATTGAAAATTTTCGGCAATATCTTAGGTAGGCTTTCTGATATAGAAATTTCTCTTAAGGCTGCTAGCCACTCAGCTTTCGAATTCCCCTCGCTTATGGGATTCATATAGTTAAAATATCTCCTCGTGAAATTAATATTTTTAACTCATCTTCTCTGTGTACTCTTATTAAAAGATGTTTCTTTTTTTTAGTTCTCAATTTTTTTATGCTTAATTTAAAATTTTATGTGTTAAAATCTGACGAACTGTGAGTAAGATTTTAACACTTAAAATTTTAAATTAAGCAAGGATTTTAGAAATATTTTGTGAACTAAGAAAAAAAGAAACATCATTAAAGAACAGTACATAGAAAAAAGGAGTTAAAAATATTAATTTCCCGAGTAGATATTGTAAATGTACGAATTCATCAAACGTCCGTAGACTTAACATTAGTGAGGCGAATTCGAAAGCTGAGTGACTAGCAGCCTTAAGGGGCCGCTTCACTGAAACTCCTCGATCACGAAATCTCCTATGGAAACCTATATTAACCTGTGGGAAAACTAAGAAGATCGATTACTCATTACCTAGTATAATTATTAAAATGCGGTTTTCACCATCAAAAAGTAGCCGTCATATGCAGCACCGTAAAAAAAAAAAAAAAAAAAAATCTGTAGTTCTACAGATGTAAAGTTACATGCTTTCTAAACTTTCACCTGTAACTGTACAAAAAAGCTGCAAATCTACAAAACTAGTTTTTGTAAAACTACAGAAATCTGTAAATTTTACAAATGAATTTGCTAAAATTACAGTAATCTTACTAAAATTTTATCTGTAACCCTGGTTGCAGTTACATGAAAAGTTCTAGGCATCCCAGTTTCCTAAAAAATTCTTAGTAACCTTACAGGTTTTTTTTATTTCCGGCGCAAAAGTGTGTCTGTAACAGGAATTTTTGTTATTGCCGTTACATAAAAAGTTCTAGGAATCCCAGTTTCCTAGAAAAACTTTAACAACTTTCCGGATTTTTTTTTTTTTTTTTTTTTTTTTTTTTTTTTTTTTTTTTTTACAGTGTGATGAAGAGCGTTTTTAAAAATATTCTTCATAAATTTTAAGTATCTTTAACAACTTCAACGTTTGTCCAGAGTTTGGTGGTAAAAGCACGGTTTCCATATACATGCTGCCGGTGAAGTGGTTAAGAAGATGATAAAATTTCATCAAAAGAAAACTTCAAAATTTGTAGGATTTTTTAAATACTTAAACTTTACGGAGAAAAATTTAAAAACCCCACATCCGCGGCATCTAACATAATAATAATAATAAATACTTTTGAAGATCTTTAAGTATTTATTATTAATTTTTATATACTCTAAATTTTTATTATTAATTTTCATGCAACTATCAAGAGTTATTTGTTGTTCAACAGCATGATAGAAACGTGATACTGAATTTAATGAATGTATTTTTATTTATAGAGGTATGTTCATTTAAATCTAAAACTTAGGATTGTTAATCTGTGTGAAATTTTAATTGAAAATTTAGACATTATCTTGGAAGGCCTTCGAATATAGAAATTTCTTTTAAAATCCAACAGCTTAATTTTTAAAATGTGCTAATTATTATTAATTTTTATATAAATATCAAAAGTTGTTTATTGTTCAACATCATGCTAGGAACGTAATGCTGAATTTAATGAAAAGTATATTTTTATTTACGGAGGTATGTTCATTTAAATCTAAAACTTGGGGGTACTAATATGTGAGCAATTTTAATTGGAAATTTTGCACATTATCTTGGGTAGGTTTTAGTAACAGAAATTTTTCTAAAAATTCAACAGTTTAATTTTTAAAATGTTATAAATATTAATGAACAATAACTATAAAAAATACTTTTGAAGATCTTTAAGTTTTTATTATTAATTTTTATTTAACTATAAGTTTTTATTATTCATTTTTATATAAATATAAGTTTTTATTATAAAGTTTTACGTAACTATAAGTTTTTATTGTTATTAATTTTGATATAAGTTTTTATTATGAATTTTTATATACTTATCAAAAGTTGTTTATTGTTCAAAATTATGCTAGTAACGTGACACTGAATTTAATGAAAATAATAGCTTTATTTACAGAGGTATGTTCATTTAAATCTAAAACGTGGGGATGTTAATATGTGTGCAATTTTAATTTGAAAATTTGCACATTCAACAGCTTAATTTTTAAAATGTTATAAATATTAATGAACAATAACAATAAAAAATACTTTTGAAGATCTTTAAGTTTTATTATTAATTTTTATATAACTATAAGATTTTATTATGAATTTTTATATAACTATCAAAAGTTGTTTATTGTTCAACATCATGCGAGTAATGTGACACTGAATTTAATGAAAAATATATTTTAAATCTAAAACTTGGGAGTGTTAATATGTGTGCAATTTTAATTGGAAATTTTGCACATTATCTTGCTAGGTTTTCGGAAACAGAAATTTCTCTAAAAATTCAACAACTTAATTTTTAAAATGTTATAAATATTAATGAACAATAACTATTAAAATACTTTTGAAGATCTTTAAGTTTTTATTATTAATTTTTATATAACTACAAGTTTTTATTATTAATTTTTATATAACTATAAGTTTTTATTGTTATTAATTTTTATATAAGTTTTTATTATGAATTTTTATATACTTATCAAAAGTTGTTTATTGTTCAAAATTATGCTAGTAACGTGACACTGAATTTAATGAAAATAATAGCTTTATTTACAGAGGTATGTTCATTTAAATCTAAAACGTGGGGATGTTAATATGTGTGCAATTTTAATTTGAAAATTTGCACATTCAACAGCTTAATTTTTAAAATGTTATAAATATTAATGAACAATAACAATAAAAAATACTTCTGAAGATCTTTAAGTTTTATTATTAATTTTTATATAACTATAAGATTTTATTATGAATTTTTATATAACTATCAAAAGTTGTTTATTGTTCAACATCATGCGAGTAATGTGACACTGAATTTAATGAAAAATATATTTTAAATCTAAAACTTGGGAGTGTTAATATGTGTGCAATTTTAATTGGAAATTTTGCACATTATCTTGCTAGGTTTTCGGAAACAGAAATTTCTCTAAAAATTCAACAACTTAATTTTTAAAATGTTATAAATATTAATGAACAATAACTATTAAAATACTTTTGAAGATCTTTAAGTTTTTATTATTAATTTTTATATAACTACAAGTTTTTATTATTAATTTTTATATAACTATAAGTTTTTATTGTTATTAATTTTTATATAAGTTTTTATTATGAATTTTTATATACTTATCAAAAGTTGTTTATTGTTCAAAATTATGCTAGTAACGTGACACTGAATTTAATGAAAATAATAATTTTGTTTGCAGAGGTATGTTCATTTAAATCTAATACGTGGGGGTGTTAATCTGTGTGCAATTTTAATTGGAAATTTTGCACATTATCTTGAGTAGGTTTTCGGAAACATAAATTTCTCTTAAAATGCAACAGCTTAATTTTTAAAATGTTATAAATATTAATGAACAATAACAATAAAAATACTTTTGAGATCTTTAAGTTTTTATTATTAATTTTTATTTAACTATAGGTTTTTATTATGAGTTTTTATATAACTATCAAAAGTTGTTTATTGTTCAACATCATGCTAGTAACGTGACACTGAATTTAATGAAAAGTATATTTTTTATTTTTATGTACAGAGGTATGTTAATTTAAATCTAAAACTTGGGAGTGTGCAAAATTGTGTGCAAAATTGTGTGCAATTTTAATTGGAAATTTTGGACATAATCATGAGTAGGCTTTCGGATATACAAATTTCTCTTAAAATTTTACAGCTCAATTTTTAAAATGTGGTAACATTAATGTATAATAATTATAAAGAAATACTTTTGAAGATTTTTATTTTTATTATCAATTTTTATATAACTATTACTCAATCTTTTATTTAAGCATCGTCATTTAGATAAAGGAACACATATAACACAATAACTCGTGTTTCACAGTTCTAACAAATCGGAACTTGTACGTCAAACGTGGCAAATGAGGTGCGTTCGTATTATAACTAATTTTATAAATAATCAGATCTTGGTGCAATAGCTGTAGCACTGTTATGCAAAAATGCATGAATACAAAATTTATTACGATTATATATATAATAAATTCAGTAAGGTGGAAATAATATTACTCCATCTAAAATGGGACGTAATGACCTTGGCATCCTATAATCATTACCTATCACGGGATATCATTGAATTAATTACGTATGATAGGATTTAACACGACGCAATTTTGCAACGATTATATATATATCAAATTTCACACTATTCAATTGAGTAGTTTCTGCGCTATTATATGCGGGTAGACGGACAGACAGACGGACGAACCAGCTGACGACTATAGGTACTACGTATTTATATAATTAAGAACGTACCTAATAACGTTTTATTAATGCTTCAAATTGAAACTAAGGTTAAACATTATCAAACATAGTTGTATCCTCTATTTATGGCAAAGATCCCCAAGAAAATTATTATCCATTTGTCACATTTTATCTCAGCAAAATGGCTTTCGTATTATGGATGACTCAGTTATTTTTTGTTAGAAAAAAAAAATAAAGCAAATTCGATAAGGATATCAAAACTGCCAACAGATCTCTCGCAAAATGATTTAGTATTTGTGAAATAAGCAATAATTTTTCCATTACTTCCATAGTTTTGAATTCTACGCCGAAAAAGAAGAGCGTGCGTTTATTTATGTGTATGTACCCCCTCACCCTTCCCCCTAAAAAACAAAACCTATTTTGCAGCCTTTTTGCAGTGTTGTTAATTAAAATATGCAATTTAATAATTATTTTGGTTTTAAAGCAGGAAGAAACTTTTGACGAATGTTTTTAGCTGAGATATTTTATTTATGTCTTTGCTTAGTAATTATTTTTGTTAATGGAATGTTAATTATAATAGGCTGTTAATTAGAAAACTGCGTAAAGGTTTTTATAAATATTTATAATGTGTTGAATTAAAAAAAAAGGAATGATGGTTTTACTCACTTCTTAAATTATAGGAATTTGAAAACGTTCCATGCAGTATAATAAAAATGCTACTTACGAGATAAGGAATTCTAAAAATAAATTTTATTAATATTTTTAAAAATATAAGCACACACACACGCGCACAAAATATATTTTTTATAATATGGGACTGTTTCTGTTTTGCAGTTTTCAGTAATAGAAATAAAATAATCATAAATAAAAAATACACGAATAACTTAATAGAAAATCTTTTTAGAATTTTCAATAACCAAAAAAGCTCTTTAATACTAATCATTACGCGGTTGACAGCGTCAAATTTTAGCAACCAATTTTAGTTTAGATGATTTTAGTATAAAACAGATCACGCGGTATAAATAACGAAACTGCCAGTCAGCTGCCCCATCAGCGGAGTATAAGAGGTTGGCATATGACAGAAATGAATATTTCTGGATTTACGAATGTTACCACGACTATGCTGATATAATCAATTTTCAATAATAATAATAAAAAAAAAAACCTAACTTATAAATTGAAAAACATAAGAAATTAAAATAAAACATTTTTTAGATCTTTATTAATGCACTTCTTACTAGTTATGTAATACTGAAATGAAAAATGAAGAATTTTGCTTATAAATTATATTTATTTTAATTTAAAATGTAGGATTCCAATCTCTGCGCTAAGTTATTGGTAATCTAGGTAACTCCTTTGTTAATAACTTCGACATCATCCCAGATATCGAGATCTCGTCAGGAACATAGTCAGAACATTATTATTATTATTACTATTTTTTAGAGAGGGGAAGCACCTGATGGATTTTAAGTAGAAATGGCTTTCTTTTAAATGAAATTATGTATGACATGGATTCTTTACTACTTATTTCGGAGAGAAAAAAGGGTAAGGTGGATATGTGAGGCTTGCACTCACTAAACCCTCTTGTCTTAAATAAGATATGCCTTAAATCTTTCCAAATTCAACAGCCTAATTTTTATCTAAGACATTGCAATATAAAAGAATGAAAAAAAGTCATTTTATAAAGACGTTTTAAAAAAAATACTCATCATACATCATAATTCGTTAGATGTTTAAAATCTAGTGTGAGGCACTTCCATTAATTTTTTAAATAAATTTCAAGAGAATCAATAAAAGTTTTTTGGAAAAACAGATAAATATCCCGTACTTAAATCGTTTTTTTAAACAAAGTGATCAGTCTGAGCTGTACAGAAAAACGAAAGCTGAAAAAATTAAATACAAATAGACTGAGTTAAAAAATTGTGACAGAATTATTCTAGAGATCTTTTTTATTTTTAATAGACAAAGTTTTTTTTTCGATCAAAATCATAGGGGTCGGAGCATATAGGACAAATTTTATTGTTTTTACCAGTATATTTTATCAGTAATCTTCATTATATATCCCTATTGAATATCTTATAGAAATGTCTCTTGAAGATTATTAATAAAAAATATTGGCAAAAACAATGAAATTTGTCCTATAGGCTCAGACCCCTGAAATCAGTTGCTGTGAAAAACCATCTTTGCAAACATGTGTATTGCGTCTCTTACGAAGATGGATTAATTAGGAACAACAACGACATATTTAATGAGAGTTATGTAATGAAAATGTACACTAATTATTTTATATTTCTGTTTTATTTATCGTAACGTAAACTATCGATTGAAAAGAAAACATGTTATGTGACGAGAAGTAGTAAAAATGTTTCGTCATCTAGTTCAAAACAAAATGCTTTGAAAGCGAAACGCTAAACGAAAGCGAAATCTGAAATCGAAACAAAAGATAATTTTGTTGCATGGTCTTACAAAGAATGCAAATTTACAAGTTGAGTTGTGGTGTGAGACTTCGGTCATAGAAAGTCAGTAGATTGTCAATTTAAAAACTGAATGCCGTTTTGGTTGACATTTAAGAGACATGAGGATTTGAAAGTCATCTAGCAGTAGTCTGCGTGTATAATGTAAGCACCATGATAAACTGATGGCTCACTAAAGCTGCGTTGTTGAACTACTGTTGCAACACTGCTCCTTGTTGTAACTATTATACAATCATCACATATATTATTCAAGTTGTCAAAATCCATTTTTTATGCATTTACAAAACGCAGAACAATGAATGAGATATCATTCTTAAAGTTTTTATACCAGTTTCTGACATAGTACACTCAACTTTCGTTGAAACATGTTTTTGATTAAGAATTGCAATTAATTAAACATTAAATCAGCATTCTTTTCATAAATGAAATTTTTCTCAAATCAATGTTGCCACAAAATACTGCTTTTTATCTTGCTCAGCAATTATTATAAAAAAAATACATAGTACAGAAAAGATAAACTGTGATGTCTTTGCATGGGTTTATTTTATAGTTATGATTAAAAAGCAAAATTCAAATTCAGATGTTTAGTAGAATAGATACATCAAGTAGTGGTATTTTACGCGTAGCTTAAAAGCTATGCTTTGATATATTAGATTAAATTGTATTTTGTATGCATCCAATTTATTTTTCTTTGTTCCGTGTTTTTCCTGAAGCGATGGCACCATCCTTTTATGAAATTAAAATGTGACAGTTACTTTTTTCTCCTTCACGCGTGTCTTTTGATATCTTCGATCAGTTTTTACTGGGACTGCGATGGAATAAATAAGACGATATTCCGATATGACTAATGTTGTTTGCAGATATTTTCATCCTTAATTTTTCGCAAAAAGTTTAAACCTGTATGTAAAATATATGAGATATTGCTGATAAATATTAGACTGAAGTGCGAAGCTCTCACACGGGTCCACCGATAAATATTTTATTTCCAATGTCAACACTTCTTTTTTTATGGACGTACAAAGCGCACAATGATGAATGAAGTATCATGACCAATTTTGGAACAGGTTTTTGCTGTAGTATACTCAAATTTCCTTAAAAGTCGATAAATAAAAAAACTCATTTTTTTTTTATCGATTTTATTGTTTACTGAAATTTATGAAAAAATATTAGGAAAAATTTTCAAAAATTGCACTGCAAAAGCCTCGCGTGAGTCAACTTATTTTTATAATTATTGCTTTTGCAGTATTGTAGAATTTTATAAGCATTATTATAAATATTATTGCAACCATTTTTCTAACATATATTATGAAAATTTTTCTAGACAAGTAAGAAAAACTGCGAGGGATCTTTTCCTTTTAAAACATAGGAATGATTTTCTAATGGTAATATGCTGTTTCTATTGTAATTAGTCAAATTTTCTGAAAGTGGTGTTAAATTTGGCTTAAAATCCTGCGTGCTATAAAAAAAAAACATGCGGATATATTCTTGAATTTTTTAAAGTACCCTTTATATCCTTATGAATGTGCGAGCTATTAATACACAAATGGACACAAATATTGTGAAAAAATTACAGTGTCGTGTGTAACAGCTACTGGTCATTTAGAGTATTTTATTATACAGTGTACAAAATATTATTGTTTTTATTCAATTTGTTGTTGGTTTCCTAATTGCCTTCGTGATTAAATCTTCACTGAAAAATATGATGACAAACGTGGGCTTTATATTTCTGAAGTTGGAGAAGAATTTGTCAAGTATTTCTATAGATAGTCGACAAAACGTCTAAAATTGAAAGTGTCCGTTGACTTTTGGCCGTATAACGTAAATTAACTGAAGGTCCTGTCTCAAATTTTAACATTTCTTGAACAATATTGCTCAGACAGTGAGCGACATGTGATTATTTACCCTTCGCATAATTAGCTGGGCGTCTCCTGATTATACAGATTGGTTAAAGTGGGTTCTGTATTTTAGTCAAAATATTTTAATTTATGAAACTTATTTGTAAAAATGATGTGCTTACCTAAAATTCACTGCTCAAAACAATTAAAGGATATTGAGGTTGCGGCTGGAGAATTGTTTAGATGATTGATACATGATCCGATATACGTGGTAGGCTATATGAGAAAAAAATACACGTTTTTGGCATACAAAAATGCATTGTATTGAGCATTTGGGTTCAAAAGGGGGAAAAAAAAACACGATTTGTGCATATGAGAAAAAAATGAATAAAAAAGATGTTTTCTTCAAAGAAAATGGTTTTTAGTTGGGGGTATGGTTTTCCCGAAGGGCCAGCAAGGTTGAACACATTTGGGACATCTAGTCAATGAGGTTATTAAGGAGGGATTCTGCTTCATTCCTCCAGAAGGATTCTTTCCAGTTCTTAGGGCGTTTGTGGGGATGGTAAGCGGCCAGCAACTCGTCCCTCCTAGAATGTCTCAAATATGCTCTATTGGGTTCAAGTCCGGAAAACACGCTGGCCATTCCAGCCGTATAATTCCTTCCTCGAAAAGGAAATTACCCATCAAGTGAGCAGGATGTGACCTGCAATTGTTGTTATTAACATAAAATCATCTCCAGTTGCTGCAGCGTAAGAGACTACAATAGAACTGAGGATCTCATGCCTATATTGCTGACCGGTTAGAGCTCCATTTCAGATGATGTAGAGTTCAGTGTGCCCATCAATGGATATGCCAGCATCGACCACCACTACCCCCACCGCCAAATCTGACACTTCCTTGAACGATCGCATTATTGTTTCTAGTGCCACGTTCCCCCCTGATGAAAATACGCCTATTATCAGGATAAACAGAAAAACGGGACCCGTCAGAGAAAAGAATTACTGCGCCATTAATTTCTCCTCCAGTTCAGATGCTCCTTGCCCACTCCCTGTATGCACCACGGAGCGTTGCTGTTAATGTAACACATGCCATTGGTCAGCAAGCATACAGACCTACAATTGTGGGGTCGGTTTCGGACAGTTTGAGTCGAAACTATGGTGCCAGTAGCCAAGCGAAGGTGTTGTTGAAGAAGGGGCATCCCACACTAAGGCGACACATAAGACATGTCGCTTGAATTCGCTGGAAAAACTGGTTTAAAACAGGTTTGAAACAACTTAGTTCTTTGTTTCGACCGGTTTTTGCGCTACATGTTGCGGCTACATGTCGCTTGTCGCCTTAGTGTGGGATGCCCCGAAGAGTGACATTCATATTTCTTGTGTCTCCGAGCCGTTAGCTTTAAATATTGATTTTCATTGGGCGCTGTTGCACGTCTAAGACCTTGTTCTGTTTTTCGACCTGCATTTCCAGTCTCTGAAAAATAGTTTTGGATCCTGGAAATCACACTTTGTGAAATTCCAGTGGCTTCTGCTACTTCGGCTTGTGTTTGGCCCCCATCTAACCGACCAACGACTCTCCAAGCTTCTGATGCGGTTACATGACTTCGTTGAGACATCGCACTTTTCAAAATAAATCACTTATTGAATGTCGATCATTGTTTTCCGCTTCGTATTTCAGTAAGCTGAAAGCCAAATTTCTTTCGTTGTCGCGAAAGCGTCGCTTTTGACGCCAAACTCAAAATTTGCATGGTCCGAGGTTTAAGAGTGAGAAAAATTTACATTTGTGACTCTCTTCTTCCATTTTCTGAAAAAAAATTTTCTCTTATACCGTTATTTTATATAAGACTTACAATATCCTTTAGCTGTTTTGAGCAGTGACAGCTACAATCGTAACACTGAAACGACATTGTTTTTTGCTCACTTACATTTCAAAATGCATGCAAGACTTACAATATTCTTTAATTGTTTTGAGCAGTGTAGTATGAAAGCTACAGTCGTAAAACTGAAAGAACATTGGTTTTTTTTTTTTTTTTTTTTTTTTTTTACTTATTTAAATTTAAAAATGTCGGGCATCTCCTTTTTATGCAAATATAAGCATATTATATATTTGCATATTATATATTTACATTATATATTTGCATTAAATATATAATATATTTAATGCAAATATAACCGTGATTCTGTGTTTTAGTCAAAATATTTATATTCATGGAAATTATTTTTAAAAATGATGCATTAAGCCAAAGTAGCTTAACAATGAAAGAACATTGTTTTTTACTCATTTAAATTTCAAAACTTTTCAACAACACATGGGTTTTACTTTTATACTAATTCTAATTGCTAAAAGGTGTAAATTAAAACTTAAAAAACAGTAAAAATAGGTTTATTTGACTGATTACATGCTTCAAATGTTCCCGAGTCATTAAAAAATTCTAAAATTGCACGATCTATGAAATGCACAATCATTCAATTTTCCATGTTCTCTTTCATATTATGCACGTTATCCTTTTTTTTTTTTTTTTTTTTTTTTTTTTTGTTTTTTTAAATTGGATCTTTATTAAAATGGATATTTGCGAAAATAAAATAAACATCCAAGTAAAATAATAAAATAAATAACTAACGTTTATAATATGAAAAAGTACGTGGAAAATTGAATGATGGAGTTTCAAAGAAGATCGTGCAATTTTAGAATATTTTTATTTATCTGTTTTGAAAATGAGTGGGGTAGAGTCGAAACATGTAAACAGTCGAATAAACCTATTTTTACTATTTTTAAAGTTTAGTTTTAATTTACACCTTTAGCAATTAAAATTAGTATATTATTACAAGGTGTTAATTTGCCATATATTAACATATGTGTGTTTAAAACAATCTACGCTGTGTGCGTATGTTTTTTTTCAATTGTTGCATTTTTGGGAAAGTTTAATGATGCTCTTTTTATGGATTGCATAACACTTTAAATATTCATGAGTAACTTATCCATTTTAGTTTGTCCCAGAAATAAGAAATCTTTCTTTAGTTGAATAAAATTTTAGAAGATCAAACTTAAGTAGATGTAACGAAGTGTCAGGCTTCGTTTCTCTCAAATATTTAAATTATTCATTTCGATACAAAAGAATCATAAAAAAATCTATTTTATAATAGTCTCTCAAGAAATACTGTTTGATTTCTTAAATAGAAGATTTTTTTTTTTTTTATCGAGTAATATTGAATGTCTATTTTTTTTTTTATTTTTTATAAAATCAAACACGGATTAATGTGCTTATAAATTCTTTTTCTTTGTATAAGTTGTTTTAGAGAAAATAATCACACAAGTTTTGCTTGTAGTTTTCTTTAGAAAACTCGAATCTTGAATATCTCGAAACTTTCATTTTGTTAGTCACCTTATTTTACATTCGAACCTTTCTTTTGCATTAAAAATTTTGAAACATCGGGAATGAAAAAATCACTGAATCTCTTTTATTACAATTTCGCGAGAAACACTGTTTGATTTCTTACAAAAAAGACTTTTTTTATCAAGTAATATTTAATGTCTAATTTTTTTTTTTATAAAATCAAACACGGATTAATTTGTTTATATATATTTTTTCTTTGTATAAGCTGTTTTAAAGGAAACAATCACCCAAATTTCGTTTGTAGTTTTCTTTAGAAAACTTGAATCTTGAATATCTCGAAACTTTCAGTTTGTTTGTCACCTTGTTTTACATTCGAACCTTTCTTTTGCAATAAAAATTTTTTGAAACATCCGGTATAAAAAAACACTGAATCTGTTTTATAACAGTTTCTCGAGAAACATTATTTGATTGCTTATATAAAAGAATTTTTTTTATTCAGTAATATTGAATGTCTATTTTTTTAAATTAAAACGCGGATTAATGTGTTTATATATATATATATATTTCTTTGCATAAGCTGTTTTCATTGCATAAGCAATCACCCAAGATTAGTTTGTAGTTTTCTCTAGAAAACCCGAATCTTGAATATCTCGAAACTTTCATTTTGTTAGTCACCTTGACTCTCGAACCCGCTTTTTGCATTAAAATTTTTGAAACATCCGGTAGGGTTAGTTGGGGCAACTGGGCCATGATTTTACAACGTGACTAGGGAGCTTCTGATAATTCAGATTCAAAAAGCTAATGTTCATTTGAATTAAAGTCTGAACTTCTGTAAATGTGTTCAGTTGGGTTTCCACTATCAGACAGAAATGCTCAAAATTACATTTTAATATTTAAAAATATAAATATATGCGTATTTCATCTTTCTTTCCTCATGGGTCCAGTTGCCCCATAAAAATGGGGTAAGTGGACCAGGAGGGTCTATGTTCCACACGCGTTTATTTTTTTTTCATATGGGATATCAGATCCTGTTTGAAAAAGTGTAAACAACTTAAAAAAATTTAAACTAGGCAGATCATGTAAATTATGTATCAACTAAAGAGCGTTGTAAGGGAAACCTTTGCTGTCAATGTGTCTAAAAATAGCATTAAAAGGGAAAATATTAGAATTTATTATACCAAAAACATAAAAATTAAGTAAGTACTTATGTACTTTAGTATAGGTGATAAGTATAAAAGTCACATGAGTATTTTAAGAAAAAAAAATAGCAAGGTAAATCTATGTACAAACAGCTAGGTAAGTACTTAAGTACTTTATCTTTATCCAAGGGTCGCATTATATGGAGAAAATTTTATTGTTCCTACCAGAACCTTTAATGAATTACTTATATGATCATTTTATTTATCATATTCTAAAGAAAAAGTGCGATGAAGATATTGTTTTCAAAATAGTGGTAGGAACAATAAAAGTTTCCCTATAGAATGCAACCCCCGAGTATCGTACAATTTCAAGTTTTGGCTATATCGCTTTCAGGGGGAAGGTACTTGCATTCGTAAAATGTTGAAATAATTTAATGATACCAATATTTACAAGAGAATCTATTTGTAAACAAGTAAAAGTATATTTTTGCGTACTTAATAACAGTGAAATTTTATTATAAAATTCCGGTGCCAATGTGGCAATTAGGGATTAAAATTATATGACGCCATAACGGCATCATCGCCTCTCACGCGGTCAAGAAATTTGGTTTGACACCACCCAATATGCTTTTTTAAAATTTTTCTTACGTAATTTTAATAAGGTATTCTATAATTTTTTTTATTGTGAGCAAAAACAATGGAGAAATTTATTTCCCGTAGTAAGAGAAACTGAAAAATTTATTTATAACTATTGGGGTAACTGGATCTAGCATGGTCCAGTTACCCCGGATAAATGTCCCAGTTACCCCATTCTTGAAAGATTTATGGGGTAACTGGGACACCGGGCTTACATTTGATGCATTAAGTAAATATGTATAGATACCTAATTGCCGAAACGTCAGTGAAGGCTTACTGTGGAGACACGGAAAGTTTTGATTTCCGTTTGTCTGTCTGTCTGTCTGTCTGTTCCGCGATAACTGCCGCAAAAAGCACCCGATCAGCTTGAAATTGATTGGGCATATTCGTGAGATACCCGGACGTAGCTGTATAGTTTTTGGTTAAATTTGGTTCATTCGTTCGAAAAATATGGAAGATTTTATTTTTCTTTATAATGCTTTTCTACGGCAAGTTAGACGATTTTCAAATTTCCATTTGTTGAAAGAAAATGGCACGTTTGATTAACGGATTTAAATGTCAAATTATGGATACTAAAATTCTAAACTAGTAAATCTGCAGATCAGGAGCCTCAACGTCATCTTTGCAAGTCATTGTTTTTTAACACTCATTGCATAATATTCAATTTCCTACAAAAAGCTTTTTAAAGTTTTCAAATTACATAAATATTTATGAGCATACAAGATACTTCGTAAAGTTTCAGAAATTAAAAGTGTTAAACAAGTGGTTGTACATTGATGTTCTGAAATTCTGATGAGCTACTTATTCTGGTAACTTTTTAAATCAAATATTGCATTTCTTCAGGGGGGCTCTGCCCCCCCCCTGAACCCCCCGTAGTCTATTTAAATTTACATTCGTAATTTTTTATTGATTGTGCGGATGGTTATAGTACATCTTAGATTTTTTTTACGATGTGATTTATAAGGATAAGCATAAGTTTTTTTTATAAATTAATAAAATTTAAATTTAAAATAAAATATTCATGTTAACTGTACACAGACAATAAATCTTGAAGTGACGCCAAAAATGTAACCCTAAAATCCGCTACATTCGGCACAACACAACAACGTGCTTAAAAAAAAAAAAAAAAAAAAAAAAAAAAAAAAAAACGGATGAAGTCAAAGAATTTGGTCCCTGTTCCACGTGCTTGTTTTGTTTCGGCCGAATGAGGGCATTTAAATCTGAGCGATAACGCACATCGTATTGCAAACTGTTTTTACGGCATACAGCATCTCCATCTATCTCTTTTCTCCGTGAATAATAGTTAATTTTATTTTACCCAAGATTTTTTTATTCCAGCATCTTTGTTTTCGATAAATGACGTCTAATTCACCTACTATGCGTACTTACTCAAAACTTTTCATCTTGTTATATCAAGAAATACTCGAGAGTTTTATTTTTATTTTTAATATGCCGCCATATTAATTTTTCTATTCTTAATTTTATTTTTCATTTTCCTGTTTCACGACAAAACATTTCAACTGAAAATTGTTTAAAAGAAAATATTATTCCGGTTTTGATTTTCTTGGCAACAATTAAAGAAATATTGGTAAATGTTATGGGAAAATGTTACGTTATTCTCTATGAAAATAATGAACTTTTGTATTTTTAAGCAAAATATTTCAATAAAATAAATAAAATAAATGAAATATTGCCTATTTTTATTTCTGGGCTAAAATCCTTCTATATGCAAAGATAGAAATGCATTAATTAATCTGTTTTGACGTTGGCTTTACTCAAGCATTATACACGCAATTATACTAATATTATTAGGACCAAATACGTTGCCAGGCAACAGAGAAAGAAAAGGAAAAAAATGAAATATGCATTATGTCAATTTGATAAAACAAAATCCTTTATATTATTGGAAAACATGCATAAATCCCCCCCCCCCCCACCCCAATATTATAAACCTAATTTAAAAAATCTCGCAAATATATTGACATAATTTATTGGAATAATTTAATAATGTTATTTAAAAATTTCAGCATCAAAAATTTACCATTTAAATCCATTTTTCATATGAGCCATTTCTTTCAACAAATGAAAATCTGAAAATCGTCTGACTTCCCATTGAAAAGCATTATAGAGCAAAATAAAATGTCCCATATTTCCCGAACGAATGAACCAAATTTAACCAAAAACTATACAGCTAAGTCCGGGTACCTCATCAACATGCCCAGTGAATTTCAAGCCGATCGGATGCTTTTTGCGGCAGTTATCGCGGAACAGACAGACAGACTAACAGACAGACAGACTAACAGAAACCAAAACTTTTCGTGTCTCCACAGTAAGCCTTCACTGACGTTTCGGCAATAAGGGTTTTAAATTATTCCTATTATATTGAAGTTTTATCAATATATCTATCAGATTTTTTTATTTACGTGTATAATGTTTTGAGGACATTTATACATGTATTCCAATAATATAAAGAATTTTTTAATTAATTTTCTTGTTTTACATGATACATATTTCTTTTTTTTTCCTTTTCTTCGTTGCCTAGCGACTGTTATTCGTAGCCTATCATTGCGTCAAATATGAATGAAGTTAGTAAATTACGTTAATTTTGTTGCAGGTACTATTAAAAGGCTATCGGCTTTTAATATGTTATTGCTATCGCATGGATTAGGATGTTTAAACTAATGTTTAACCATGCTATAAGTGAAAAAAAAGTACAGTTAAAGGCAAGTAAATCCTTTTTAACACTTTCCAACATGGATGAAAAGTATTTATGACTTCAGTTTTTCTATCTGTCGCCTGCCGTGTTTCTCTACGTGCTCTAACTCGCGTAAATATAGTTGGGATTACATGTAATTGATATACGTTATTGAGGTTTGCCAAAGTATGTTTGGTATTAAAAATGAAGAGTGTAGCATTCATAGCTTAATTACAGGGGCACTCAAAACTATTCCGTTACATTATAGTCTTTGGGAAAAATCGTCTGCGGTGTATTTTAATAATGTTACACAATTTTAAACGTAATGAAATTTATATACTTTATTAAGGTGCACTAGAACCTGGTTACTATAAAATATGTTATGTGTAGCACTTACAGCATGCGTACAGGGAACTCAAAAGTATTCATAATATTACAATCTTTGAAGAAAATCCTTTTGTGGCGTTTTTTAATGATGTTACTCTGTTACAAAATAATAAAATTATATGTATTTTTGAAACATTTTTGTAGTATATGGGGTGCAAAGCATATGTCTTTTTCAGGGTCACACAAAAGTGGTCGATTAAAATGTGGTCTACGGGGGAAAAAACTCTTTACAGCTTATTTTAACACATTAGCGACGGGAAACGAGAATTCTCGTTTTTATTCAGAATACATCATTGGCTAAGGGAGTGACTTCTACCTTACAGAAAAGACATTTATATTGTGTTGTCCATATTTTTTATAGCTTGTAAGACATTATATATTACATCCGTACATTGAAAGATATTTACTGCTGCATAAACATGAAAAACATGTCTCAGAAACCAATTTCCGAGACACTTTCAGAAGAGGGAGGAGCTTCTACTCTTTTTAAACCCAGATTTAATTAAATTGCCTGTCGTCAGTGTGTTAATTGTGTTGCACTAATTCAAACATTATGAAATTAAATTACATTACTGTGGTTGACTACAAGAAGCTTGAATATGATTTGTATCGTATTTATCGTTCATTTATAGGGTCACATAACAAATTTCGGATACAGTTCTGGTCTATTAGGGATGATTGCTGAAGAGCATTTTCGATTATGGTGTGCGTTTTAACGTTAAGTAAATTTGTGCTTAATAAGTAGTGCTTAAATATTGTATAGACCATTTACAGGGATACACAAATGAATTCGTAAGTATAAATGACGCTTCAGTGTGTTTTTTTTTTTTTTACTTGAGTTATGTATTTCCCAGCCCAATTACATTTAGTATACTAACAAATGTTTGCAGAATTTAAATAGAACCATATACAGGACTCCGCAGAAACTGGATATATGGTGCACACTATGCATACTAATCCCCGGAAATGTGATATGAGCAGTTTTAAGAGGGTTTTTTGTCTGCATTAAATTTAAATGTTATAGACGACGCGTAAAAATCTTCACGTAATATACAGGGCTGTAGAAAAGAATTCATGTACGTTTCTGTCTATTGGTAGAATTTACTAAAGTACATTAACACAATTAATTGATAATTGCAAATGTAAATTAAATTACACTACGAAGGGGTTCAGGAGGGCTCTGCCCCCCTGAAGAAATCTACTTTATTATCTAAAAATTACCAGAATAAGTAGCTCATGAGATTTTCAGAATACCATTACATAACAAGGGGTTTAATTTAACGCTTCTAATGTCAGAAACCTTCGAAAAACTTTTTCGTTTTATAAATGTTTATGTAATTTCAAAACTTTAAATTTCTTTTTTTGTAGAAAGATTAATATTACTCAAAGGGTGCTAAACACAATGAATTGTAGAGCTGACGTTGAGGCTCCTGATCTGCAGATTTACTAGTAATATTAATGTGGTTATATGCTTAATAGGGTGGGTCGAAAAAAACCGAAATATTTATAATCGAAACGTAATAGCGCGGAAAAGTTGCCTTTTGTAAAAAAGATAAAATACGTAAAATATTACACCGATTGGTTAATATCTTTTACCGCCTCAAGGGGTCCAAATTTCGAAAAAATCGCAAAAAACATACTTTCAGCAATTTTTTTTTTAATTATCCAAACTTACTTATTCAATTTCTAATAGAACGCAATAGCCACGCCAAGATATTAGTAATGTAACATTAACATTTCATTTTTGTGACATCGTTGCTTTTACCGCCACAACAGGGCCAAAATTTCTAAAAAATGTTAAAAATTAAAGTTTTTCATTTTTTCAATTTTCATAACTTTTGTAATGTTTTCAGATTTTTTACATTTCTAATAGGCTGGGAAAGGCATTTCATGTTGTTAATTTCATGCACATTGTTAACCATGATCACTGAAATTCTATAAAAAAAAATTGCTCAATGATAGAAACGCCTGCAGCTGCCTGCACGTAAAATTAATTTCTCGCTGCTAGAGGGCCACGTTTCACTTTGTTCGTTTTTTTTTTGTAATGTTCTCCTTTTACTCTATACTTTGATGGCCCTAAATATAGAAATATCTGCCAGGTTAAAGAGGTGGCAAAGTTTCATCTTTGCGAAGTCAAGGAGAAACATATCTCTTTGTACTAGAACCAGGTCTGAATTATTTTCGTCATTTGACCCCATCGTCTGGAAAGGCGATTTCCATATGCAATGACATTATAGATTTTTTGAAGAAAAATGAAATATCGACTGGAATAATAATTGCAGTTGAATTTCGCGGAACTGTCTTCAAAACAGGATGCAAAGGTGGTGTTATAGTAGGATTAGTTCAGAACAACTTTTAAAAAACCACTTTATTGGCTTCCATGACCTCACTTCAATGAGCCTCCACTGAGACATCTTTTCAAACATCTTGATGACAAAAAACAGGTTTTCTATCATATTGTGGCCAAATTGGTTCATCTCTTGCGATTTGCGAATTATTACCAATTGTAAAATTTAAGCCAATTTAATCTGATCCCCTAGCTGTTGATAAAAATGATTTGTCAACTGACCAGAATTATATGTCTGAAATATTGCAAGCTCTTTTAACACGCGTGTATACAATTGACCTTTTTTGCTGAGTCCCTGGACAAATATTTCACGCAAGGTGGATCATTACTGCTATTCGAATTTTGAGACTACGTTGGAACAAAGAAACCCTCTTCTTAACTTGTCATACACTTTGAGTACATCCTGAAAATGTACTGCATCAGTTGGTTCACAATTAAAATGAATCACTCATGTTTTCCAGAATCTGTGCACTATAGTTAGTAACTTACGTTACTTGACAGATAATCTACGAAAGATTATAGTTCCTGTATTTTCACGAAATGACTATTTCGCAAATCATACAAATAGCCTCTTTGGAATGATAGCGTATGAAGAGGAGAACATCAGGGCCCCAGCCATGAAGAAAATTGCAAAAGCACGAAGTTTTGTGGACTAGAATAGTGCCATCCGACACTTTATCATAGCAGTCTTCAACACTGAAGCTTAAAATTGTATGGCTTTAGTCTACTGACAAAACTGAAAACTAACGGAACCACCTGTTATGGTTTCTTTATCGACTAAAAACGCTGGTGAGTTTAAAATGTTCGATTAAAGATACCAGCAATTATAACTTTCTTTGTCCCACTCAATCACTAGAAAGATGCGTGAAATTATTCATTGAAGCACTGATAAAGTTTGTTTACTAGAACAGAGGGAGGATCACATCTGATCAGTTTTGGCCTCTCGAGAAATAATGGCTTCATCTGAAAGCAAGTTATATTATAAAATTCATTTACATTAAATTCTTCTTCATTTTAAGTTTATTTAACCCGTTTCGGTTAAACATGTCTATATTTTAATTAATAAAATACTAAAACATTTTGCTCATTTTATATAATTTTTGTAGCATGAATTGGCTGTTATGAAGTAAAACATCAGTAGATGAAGCGTTCGTCAAGAAAAATGAATGATTAACTTTATTTTCAAGTCTATTACAAATAGTTATAAAAAATTATGATATATTAATAGATATAAAGTAAAATTATTTATTTCTAGACATATTATAGAAATTATAAAAATTTAGAAAAAAAAAATGAAAAATTAAAATTTTTGAAATTTTTACAAAAAATATGGTCTTTTTGCGGCAAATAAAGATATGATTTCATCATAATGAACATTTACCGGGACATTTCTCATATCTTCATGTAGCTATTGCGTTCTATTAAAAATTGTATTGGTATGTTTGGATAATTTAAAAAAAATGATAAAAAAAACATGTTTTTTGAGATTTTTTGAAACTTTAGCCCCCTTGCGGCGGTAAAAGATATTAACCGATCGATGTAATATTTTAGAAATTTATTCTGTATTACAAAAGGCAACTTTTCCGCGCTATTACATTTCGATTATAAAAATTTCGGTTTTTTCGACCCACCCTAATACTTAATCTGTTAAAAAAAGATTGTTTAATAAAAGTACTTACAGTATTTTTATAAAAAGTCGAGGAAGTTCAACCATATTGACGTTGCTTTTTAAAAAAAGAAACGTAAATTTTTGACAACCTATCACAGCAAAGCGAGAGTTATGATTGAGTTGACACACATTGTTTTAGGAAATAGAGATTAAAGTGCATTGTTCACAAAAGATAAAATTTAAAAAACATCAACAGTTTTTTATAAAATAGCCTATAGCACAGTTACCTCGTGGGTTCAGTTGCCCCAACTAACCTTATAAACAAAACCCACTGATTTCTTTCGTAACTAGTTTTCTGCATTTTTTTTTCAAGATTTTTGGAAGAATAATTAGTGATATTTTTAGAGCTTTTTGTAATATCAGAAGTACAAAAATGTTTAAATTATTCTTTTGTTTAAAATCAAATTTCATTAAAATAATATATTTTTTAAAAACAACATTGAACAGAAACAACAATATATTTATATTAAAATGTCGTATGAACAATGGCATCAAACATCATTCTTTTGTGTCCAACGTATGTAATAACTTAATGAAAAATTGTCAAAATTTTTAGCCAGATAATGAGCAATTATATGTCTAACATACCAGTAAATAATGTGCTGGTCAAATGAATACTTGTTTACACGGGATGAGTTCTTGTGAAATATTGTAATTATTTTAAGCAATGACATTATATTTCATGTCATGTCAAGGAAGAATGATTATAATGAGTCTTAGAAAATTTGAGGATTAATCTTTATTGTACTTAAAGGAATTATTAAAATTATATTTTCTATGCATTATGATAATATAAATTTGTAAACTAAAGTTTTGATTAACTTGAAAAAATGATAATGTTGAGCGTATATATTGAACACATTTTTCGATAAAGACGTAATAAATGTTATTTTTTAAATGCATAAACTTAAATGTATGGGTTTTGTGAGCGTGATTAAAAAATAAAGAAATGCAATATCGATACGATTTGATGATATGACATTTCACAGCTATGCTTATTCTCTTAACAGCAAAGATAATTTTTTTCTAAGCGCATTTTTGATATATATATATACATATATATATACATATATATATATATATATATAACCATTAATTAAACATAACCTACCACCATCAAAAACCATAATATTATGAATTAAAGCTGTAAGTATAAAAAGTGTCCCAAAAAGGACTGACTGATTTTAAAATTCAATAAGTTGCAAACAGTGACAGATATTTAAAAAATTCTTGCAGGAGGGTTATGCATGAGGTCAAAAGATTTTTATAGTGATTTTCGATTTTAGTTCGAATTAAAAACAATAGATGGCGATGTGATCAATAGACGCTAAATTCAGGCTCGAATTTTGGCATATCGGGACCCACTCAATACATTTTAATCTCCTTTTTTTCGCATGGAAGAAGAGAAAGACCAAAAAATTGAGCCTGTATTTAGCGCCTATTGCTTACAGCGCCATCTATTGTTTTTTATTGTTTGTAATTCGAACTAAAATTGGAAATCACCGTAAAAGAACTTTTGACCTCATGCATAACCCTCCTACAAGAATTTTTTAAATATCTGTCACCGTTTGCATCTTATTGAATTTTAAAATCAGTCAGTTCGTTTTAGGGCACCCGGTATATTAATCTAGGTAGCCATACTCAAACTATTTTCCTCGCGGGCCGCACAGAGCAATACAACAAAGTTAATATTGTCAGTGGATTAAATGTTTGTCGCGGAAAAAAATTACGAAGAAATTTTAACAGCAGTATTTATCAACAATAAACTTCGTGGTAGATCTTTATTGCAAATTTTGTAAAAACAGGCCGCGAAGTTTGTTGTTTGGAAATAGTAGTGTAAAATTAATATTTTGATGGCAATTTTTTTCGCGGCAAACATTCAACCCGAAAAATCAGTATTAGCTATATAATACGCATAAAACGCCATAACGTAACAATGTAGAATTTCAAAGTTCTAAAGAAAAAAAAATCAGATTTTCTCTAATAAATAATTTTGCCCAATGCAAAAATTTCCTTTTATTTTAATTTTAGAAACATACTGTGCAAATCTAATTAATTTGGAATAAAATGTTTTAGTGTTAAAGATTAAGAAACACAGGTAACATTGTAGCACAAATGGGAGTACATATAAAAAGAACTTTTGAACAAGAAAACGACATTTAAGATGTTTGAACACATATTTAAATGAATTAAAAATATTAAGGACAAATTTTATCTGTGAAAATATGTAAAGGAATAGTGAAGGTCTTAAGTAATATTTTTTATGCACCACTTAATTATTTTCATAAATATAGATTAATGATTATGTGTCTTGGGTCGCACATAAAATACCGCCGGGCTACATGCCGCTCGCGGGCCGCAGGTTGAGTACGGCTGATCTAAGGTAATGGTACCAGAGATAAATACTGTATCAGTAAGGGTACTTTAAAATTTATATAGGTTAAATGCACCTTTCATGGCCCATATACCAGTGATGGGCCATTTAATATTTCGACGGCGCTAGAGGCAAAACACACATCAGTCGAATTGAATAAAAATAAGTGAGTGATATAATGGTCCTTTGACTGTCTTCAACTGTTACTTGTTGCAGTAAGGTTATGAATGTCACGAAATCTATAAAATGTTTCAATTCAAGATTTTCATCAAGCCGTCAGTGAGAATGGTGGTGACAATAGTCGGAAATTCTCAAGAACCATCAAGTGAAGAATCAAAAGCTTTATGCCGTTTTTGTAAGCATCTGGAGCAAAGAGCAAACATTGAGATCCGGCTTACAGAAACGACAACAGACTCAGCTGGAGAAGGTGACCCATCCCCAGTGGACATCACGACATTCAAGCTAAGTACGAGCTCCAGTACGACGAAGATAGTTTTTCAAAGCTCAAAAATTCACACCCTTTCCCATCCACATCTGAAGATCGCTCTCATTGGTTAAACGAAATACTTGAATGTTTGACCTTTGTCTTGATATCGCTAAGTAGGCACGAGCTGCAAAATGTCAATGATCAGATGAAACCAGAAGTCCATCAAAAAGAAGCAAACCATAAAGAAAGTTTAATCGAACCGGGAGAAAATAAAGGCCGACAAAGAAGCTAAAAAGACTAATTAAAGACCAAGGATCAAAGTCGACCAAAAAAAAAAAAAATCCCCAAAAATGATTGATTTTGGTGGGCGATCATTGGTGTTTTTAGACTTTTTTGTAAACCAAATCTCGCAAATTAATATATTTATATTTTCATGATTTTCTTGATTTTAATGTATTTTTTCATCTTTCTTTCTTATATATTAATCATCGCCATGATAAATTTTGCTTTATATAGTATTTATATGGTAAAAACCCAAACCAAATACTCTTAACCTGGCCAGCACTGGTGGTTTTACACTAGGTTTCGAATGTCACGGAGAGATGGTGTTATTTATACAACTCTATAGTGCAAATTCCATTTTCCCAAATGAGCGAAAAAATACCCAAGCCGGGACTCGAACCAATACGCTAGCAATAAGCTTCTCCCCTACTTGGTCTGCAATTGGTGAAGACTGTGTATGAGTGTATAGAAGTTAGAAAAGAACAATTTGAACCCCTATTATAGGTTAGAACAACTAAATACATTTTTACTTTCTTCTATGTTTACAAGAAGAAAGTATTGGATTCATGAAAATTTTCGAATTCCAGTTTTCGACGGATTTACACGTTTTAGGGGTCAGAGAACCCGAAAAACATGTTTTTACACAATGTCTCTCTGTGAGTCTGTCTGTCTGTCTCTGTGTGTCTGTCTGTGACACAAATTTTGTGGGCGCTCTATCTCAAGAACTAATGCACGGAATTTAATAAAAATTTATATCCAGTTAGCCCCTGATACAAATTGATGCTGATTAGTTTTTGGTACAAATCGCTCAACAGGTGGCGCTGCTATGCTGCATTTTTTACGATTTTTGCAATGGCTCTATCTCAGGCACTAATGCACGGATTTTCATGAAACTTCAGATTAAGTTAGTCCTTGATATGACTTGGTGCTGATTACGTGTTGGTGCAAATCGCTCAACAAGTGGCGCTGCTATGCTGCATTTTGTACGATTTCCGCAATGGCTCTATCTCAAGAACTAATACATGGATTTTCATGAAACTTCAGATTTAGTTAGATGTTAACACAAGTTGTTGCTAATTAGGTTTTGGTGTTAATCATCCAATAGGTGGCGCTGCTATGCTGGAATTTTCATGATTTTCGCAATAACTCTATCTCAAAAACTAATGCACGGATTTTCCCCAAACTTCAGATTCAGTTAGACTATCACATAAGTGGTTGCTTGGTGGTTTTGATATAACATAGGTTTTGGTGTAAAGAACCCAATAGGTGGCGCTACTAGGTTGAATTTACAAGATTTCAGAGATAGCCATATCTCAAGAACTAATGCACAGAATTTCATATCTTTAGAATCCTCATGATGGGCATAGATTGCCGTTTAATTTTGGCAGTGTGATAGCGAATTTTCAAGTATTAACATGTATGAGATAGAAGAAAGTTTTGGGATTGGTACATCCGACTAGTTGTAAATATTTTTACTTTCTTCTATCTTTACAAGAAGAAAAGAAAGTATTGGATTCATGAAAATTTTCGACTTCCGGTTTTCGACGGATTTACACGTTTTAAAGGTCAGAGATTTCGAAAAACATGTTTTTACAAAATGTCTGTCTGTGGTTCTGTGAGTCTGTCTGTCTGTATGTGACACAAATTTTGTGGGCGCTCTATCTCAAGAACTAATGCACGGAATTTAATAAAAATTTATATTATAGTAGTCACTAGTATAAATTGGTGCTGATTAGTTTTTGGTGTAAATCGCCTAGCAGGAGGTGCTGCTATGCTGCATTTTTCGCAATTTCTGCAATAGCTCTATCTCAAGAACTGATGCACGGATTTTCATCAAACTTCATATTTAGTTATTTCTTGATATGAATTGGTATTGGTAACGTTTTTGTGTAAATTGCCCAACAGATGGCGCTGCTATGCTGCATTTTGCAGGATGTACACGATTTTTGCAATAGCTCCTATCTAAAGAAATAATGCACGGAGTTTCATCAAACTTCAGATTCAGTTAGTCCTTGACATGAATTGACGTTTTTTACATGTTGGTGTAAATCGCTCAACAGTTGGCGCTGCTATGCTGCATTTTTTGCGATTTCCGCAATCTATCACAAGATCTATCCCAAGAACTAATGCTTTGGTTTTCAACAAACTTCAGATTCAGATATACCTGGATATAAATTAGTGCTGTTTATGTTTTGGTGTAAATCGCTCAACAGGTGGCGCTGATGTGCTGCATTTTTTAAATTTCCGCAATAGCTCTATCTCAAGAACTAATGCTTGGATTTTCAACAAACTTGAGATTAAGGTATACCTCTATATGAATTAGTGCTCTTTATATTTTGGTGCAAATCGCTCAACAGGTAGCGCTGCTATGCTACATTTTTTAGAATTTCCCCTATAGCACTATCTCAATAACTAATACACGAATTTTCATCAAACTTCAGATTCAGAAATACTTTGATATGAATTGGTGCTAATTTGATCTAATTTCTTGTACTATTTAAATGATTTAATTGACGTGATTTATATAGAAAAACGTTTTATGATGGCCACAACATACTAGTTTAAATTTACTTGCAATTTAGAGGGATATCCTTTTTTAAACCATAACAATTTTTTTTTAAGAATAAAGGAAAATAAATTTTTCTGAGAAACCTTTACATTTAGAAGAATCTATAAAGCAATTCAATTTGATTTAAAAAATACGTCACATCAAAGCGTCTTCAAAAATTCCTTAGAAAATAATTTATTTTCTTTTGAAACTAAATAAACAAACAAACATAAAAACAATCAAATATGCATAGAAGATAAAAGAAGATTTTTTTTCCAAAGATTCATTAACGGGAATCTCATATTTATATTTTTGTAAAGATGCCAGCTAAACTTGCTAAGTCTAAAACCCTTAATAGAATTCACTTTATTTGAAAAGAGTATTCGCTTTTTGAGAAAAAAAAATTCATTTTGTTTCTTTCTTTGGAAGTTATTTAACGTTTCACAAAAATGGCTCCCTTTTGAAATGTTAATAACGTAAAGAAATTCGTGATTTCATTTATTTTTAAAGCTCTTTTAATTAAAAGGTTTTATTAAAAATCTTTTTATTATAATTTAAAATTATTTTTAAATAAAAACTTTATTTCTCAAAAATACAAGTTAAATTTGAATAAATGATAAAAAATTCCTATGACTTTTTTTAGGTGTAATTTTTTTTAAAGAAAATTCAATGAATTTAGATGGTCTTTTTTATTTGCTAAAACTATTGTTTTAATCGAGATTAAATATGTTTTCACTGATGATCTTTATTTTCTCATTTTTATAAGATAAGGTTTTTGCACATTAATTAAAGTATGTTAGTTTTCTTGCAGAATATTTTTATAACATTAATTATTACAATGTTTTCTTGTAAATTTTTAACAAAACAGGAACTCTATGCTAAATTATTATATTTTCCTTTAAATGTATTTTCTTTTACATGCTTTTGCATAGATGTTGTATGTTTTATATTTATTTTGCTTGTTATACTGCACGTCCTATGTCGTGCTACATAAGGTTTTAGCTCTTTTTATGACCTTATATTTCCTACTCTCTTTATCTGTTGTTCTTGTTCTATTTTTATAAATTTTTTAGACCATTATGAAACTGAAATAACAGATACCCCCTCTTATTGTTTTCAAATACCCAATTCCTAAACCATTAGTTTTAAAGGTACAAATAGTTGCAGGTAAAATTATTTCAAATGTTCTTCATCCACATCAAAAACAATTTACGTCAAAATAGATATTTTTGTAAAAGTTACGAAACTTTAAAATTTCATATAGTATCTGGGACCTATAAATTTACATTTAGAAAAAAATTATGTATGCTTTAGCAAGTAAAACGGTAAAATTTTGAATACCATGCGATTAGGGCAAACTGTTGTTGGCTCATTTTTTCTGCAACTTTTTCTATTTTTTTTTAGAATTTTTATTTATCTTTAGTTTGCGCAACCAGTACATCTTAAATATTGACCAAGAAAATTTGAAAAATATTAATTAATAGTTTCTGTATGAAGCTCAGGACAGCAAGTCACTGGGCCAATCTGCCCCATCAAACGGAGTAGGTTAGCCCTCTAAATTGATTCGATTTTTGGATTACTAACGGAAAAAAAAACAAAACACATGAAATACCAAATGCGATTTTAATTTGGTATTTAAAAGAAACAAAGGATAAAAAAGATATTTTGTTCAACTTAACTAGAGCCTTCATCGAAATCATTTCATAATCTTAATGAATGCAAATATAGAAAAGTCCTTTCGGCCAGTATCGGGAGGAAGAGGCAGCTTTTATATTTCTTGGTTTTAAAATCTAAGTTTTAATCGAAGTTAATTTTACTCAAATTCTAAGAAGCTAAAATGCGACGAACTCGATAAGAGAATATTCGTCAATACTGAATTTGAATGCGAATTGCACCAAATTTTTAAGCTACTGGCCGCCCTTGGCAACCAGTTTGGTCTCCCTTAAAATTTATGTTTGGGAAAGAATGCTAAGCATTCTATCATGTTACTTTTATTCATAATTTAATTTACTTGGACTCGCTTAAATATAATTAATATAATCCCTTAAGCTAATGTTAGTTTTTGTTGCATTAAAATATCTCAATTTGTTCATTTTCTGTAAGCAAGTAAACCCTATTGGTTTACAATGGAAGTCTATGGGAATTTGGTGAAATATTAGAGATATCGCCAAGTTGGCGACAAATTTGGCGCCATTTGGCGACAGGACAGACTCTCTTTATGGTAACCCCTCTTATAGGTATGGATATGCATTAAATGATGTTCAATAACCAATAGCCGCCATTTTCAAACAAGATGGCGGATGAAGCCAAAATGTCAGCCACCCTAGAAATTCAAACTGCTACATCTCAGCCATTTTAATATAAAGACAAAACAAAATATACTCCGGAATCCTTGTATTAAGATCAAACGATTAAGAAAATAATATTTTTCAGTTTTTAATTTATTTGCACCGCTTTTAAAATTTTAAAATAAAAAAAAATTCAAATGGCCGCCATTTTGAAACAAGATGGCGGATGAAGCTGGTCAACGAACTTGGTCATGACATTGGTATGTACTATGCATACAATTAATTTCATCCAAATCGGTAATAAATACGACAGTTATCGCATGACAAAAATCAGATATATATACATATGATTATATATATATATATATATATATGTCACATTTTAACTGAGGGTGGTTTTGGGGTCTGGGGTCATGATCGGTGAAAATATACCAAAATTTTCTGGAAGTGCTTTTGACCGACTGCAGTAGGTAGCTTTTTACTTTTCTGTAATGAAAGCTACCTAATTCCCTGTTCCCAGTGACACATGATTTGTTTACCCAACGTTTGCACCTGGTACATAGAATTCACTCTTGTCACATTTGTCTCTTAATTAATACCACCCTGCCTGGTAACACATGCAAATCTGAAATTTTATATACTTGTATCGGATTATGAATATAGAAAATGAACTACTTGACTGCGGGCCAACATGCCCCGGATTAAATTGTCCAACTTGCCTCAGATCGCTATTTTGGGTTTTGATCGTCGTATCCAAATATTCTGTAAGGCAAACTAGATACGTGTTCTTGATCATTACTGATCACCACACGGTGCCCTCCAAAAAAAATATTCTGTAAATATTTTTAAACATCAGTAGGCAGAAAATAAGTTCTGAACAAAGGTCTTCTAGATTACTACTCATCAAAGTGGAACTTTAATTTAGGAACACATTAGAAACAATTATTTGTAAGTGAAAAAAAAAAAAAAAACCTGAGCTAAAATTTAAAAATTTGGAGTGGCTTTCGTTTGATTACTTCGTCGGTGTTGGTGCTGTTGGGGGTGAAAGAACACATGCCAAGACACACGTTGCGTAACTAGTACCGCTATTTGCTGGATAGTTTGCAAAATATCACGGATGGTCCAACATGACTTTGTGTACCCTACAATTTACCGAATTATGATACTTTTTTGTTTTATGAAATTTCAAATTTACCTTGCACTAAAAAATAACAAAACTCAAGATAACAAAACTCAAGAAGAAACTTACCTCTTTTCTTAATTGAATGGATGAACGGATGATTGTTTTTGAAGCTGATTGATGTCTCTTCTATCATGAATACCGTAGAATTAATTAAGCATTATATTAATTAATTAAAACGCATAATCCTAAACTGTTTAACGGAAATTACTTCAAATTCGACTCTAAAAGAAGTTTTTTATTGTTCCTTTGGTTTGAAATAACTGAAAAGTTCTTGTAATAAATAAGCGACTTTATGGTTAAAGTGATAAAGACATTTTTTTATCATTAAGTATAAAAGTTTTATCGCTGTTGTTATCTTTCTCCCCAAATAAAGTCTAATAAAGATTCATCTGAGCTCTTCCATGTTTCGTCAGAAAGAGTTATTTTCATTGCTGTAAATATCTTTTGTACTCTAAGCACAAAACGATTAAAATAGTTTGCGTCGAAGTATATTAAGCTATGGCTGTATTTCAGGGATAGGAAAGTTATTGTCCTACCTTATCGTTGTTTCTAAGACATTAATTACTTCAGATAAAATCATATACGAATAAATTGAAAACATTCTGAAGATCTGTGTAATAAAATAATCTAGTTTGATAAATCGTTAGCTATTTAGTTGAGAACTTTTCCATAAATAACACATCCAATAATAATTTTCTTTATTAATACAAAACCCCCCAAAATAACAACAAAAATAAAAACAAAAACAAACAAAAGTGTCTTAAAAAAACTTACACTCTTTCCTTTTTAACCGATTTAAAAAAAGGAGAAGGTTATCAATTCAAACCGTATGTATTTATATATTTTTTCGTTCTATTCACGCATAGCTGTCGTAAATGTAAACCGGTCTTGATTTCTTTTAATTGGAAAGTGTAACACATCCTGGTGGTCCATTATGAATTTCGTTGAAAATCTGATGATTAGAACAATTTATTTTTATAAAAACTTTAAAATTCAAAGCTTTAACGCAAAGTGACATTGGCATAACACCCGTAAACATGCACCGATTTTTTATATCTATATTTATTTATGTTTTCTAGATTTTAGAGTTTAAAATATTTCGTTGTCACAATTTCTTGGCATATTTTGGCGCATTATTAGTTGTATGTATCTATGTATTGTAACTCGTAAACAGTTGCAACCATAAAGATTATTTGGCGATTTATCCCCTGTGGATGGCGAACAGAAAAATGCGTTATAATTAATTTATTAGTTTATAATTAAGTTCTAAAAATATGAAAATGTTGTATTGTCGTAGAAATCAGTCCTATGTAAATACTTTTTATAATTCTAGCATATCAGTAAGTTAGTGTAAAATTGATTATAAAATTCCTTATTTACATACAAAAACCAAGATAAGTGAAATAAAAGAGTCTGAAAAAACAACTGAACTCTCACAGTGGTGCTAAACCAAAAATAATTAAAAAAATATTATTTTAATTTTTAAGGTGGTATTAGAAATTTAATTACCGAGGTCGTAAGTGGCACAAGTTTTAAAAATATTAAAATATTTTATTGTCATCGAGAAAGCATAATTTTTGTAATTCTAGCATATCAGAAAGCGAATGAAAAATCTATTACAAAACTCCGTCTTTACATACAAAAGCCAAGTTGAGTAAAATAAAAGAGTGTAAAAAACATTTCAATTCTTAGAGCGGTGCAAAAAGAAAAATAATTACAAGAATTCTGCTTTTCAGAATTTAGTGTCGCCCAATATGAAAAAAAAAAAACTGATATATAAATAGTACAAAACATTTTAAGACTTAAAGCACACGCTTTTATTTTATGTAAAATGACGTCATTCGCATCCGCTTAAGAATTCCACATTCATGATCCATTCTTAAACAGATACAGTAAAGCATGCATAGGACGTCACTATCGCAAAAAATAGACAAATGCAGCAAAAAGATGCCGTCATTCAAGAAAGTCGACAAAAAAAGGCTATTTAATGATTCACAGGCCTTCATTTGTTTGTAACACTAGGGGGTTCTGCCCCCTACGAGCTACGCTCGTCAACCCCCGTTCAGACAACGCAGACTCTGAAGTACGCTAATTTGATTGGCTTTAAAAAGATTTAGGAAGAATGAATTATAATTTAAAAAACAGTGGCAATCTCCCTATAAACGGATTTCTATTCATTTCTTTTTGATTGGGGAATTTTAAGGCCAAATCCACAGCGGTACTACTTGATTATCCCGTCGACCAATTTCGCCAAATTATATAAATCGCCAAACCACTCGCCAAATTATACAAATTGACATAATTTTTGTTTTAAGTAACGAAAGAACAAATACGTTAGTGCAACATTAAAAAATATACAAATAAAATGTCGAAATAAAAATAACTTGATGAATGTAGACACGTGTAACTTGCTTAAAGTCAAGTTAATGTGATATTTACGATCAACCATTATTGGCATTTAATCTGACAGTTTGGCGAATGATAGATTTTTGGTCGACGGGATAACTAAGTAGTACCAAAGATACAATCGCTGTTTTCGTCTTTGATTAAGTAAAATAAGTTAAACATTCCAAAATAAGCTAATATAAAAGGAATTAAGTAAACAGAGTCTTTGTCTTCCGGTATTTTTTAACAAAGCGAAAAGAAAGTTCTTTTAAATAAGACATTTTAAATTAATTGTTTTTAATCTGGTGTAATTTTTATTAAACTATTCTTTCTCTTTTTAATATTCACGAGAAAATACTTTTGTTAGAAATGAAATATTATTTGCGCTTTCCTAACAAAAATAGTTGAAAAGTATCCTCTCAAAATATCAAATAAATGTCTAGCGTATTGCTACTATAATGTAATGTATTTATACTGTTTTTCAATATTATTTTGTGTTCCTTTTATGTAATAACTGTAATGTGACGTAAATATGACGTAATTTCTCCTATTTAAGACTTCTAACGCATGTTAATGAATTTATTATTTTACAATTTCCTTTCTCTCTTAAAATTCACGTGTAAATATAGTTTTTATGACGTAATTTTTAATAAGTTCCTGCTTTTTGTACATAATTATTTAATTCTAATTCCAAATGGTTTTTTTTATGTTTATAATAGTCACGTGTAAATAAATTTTTAATTTATTTACACGTATAAATATTTTTTTTTATTTCAAGCAAACATTATTTTTTGCAATGTTTATACAGTTGGCAACAGTTTAAATTAATATCACTTTCTAAATTATGTAAAAAATATCTAGAAATGCTGAAAATTTGAATTTAAAATAGAAATAAAACCTCAAAAAATGAGTCAAATTAAAAAAAGAAATACAGTCTGCACGCCGGGAACTTCAAACGTATAAAATGATCTAAAAATGATTAAATTCCCATGAATAGTTTTTGCTCGTATAAAACTTTTTTATTTGAAAGATTTTGTCCAACTTTAGCATTAAATATCTCTTAAAATAATTCTTCGATTTGAAAACTGTCTGCATCAGCGTGTTTATCAAACATTTCTGTATAATACTACCGATTTTCATATTTTTGTATGCATTATCTTTCTTAATATTAACGAAGAAAGATCTCGGGTCACAAAAAATTCAAAACCGGCGGCGGTGACACCGGTAATTACTTCTTTTTAGAATAGAGAGATTAATAACTTAAAATTAAATATAGTTTATAATAGTTCCATGTTTTAACAGAAATCATTCGTTTATATTTTTTCAAAATAGCACATATTTTAATTACATTTTCTTTCGGTTGTTATGAGAAAATGGCGACAAAAATATCTAATTACTATTTTAGAACTATTTTTCGTTTACTTTCTGCAGAAATGACGTACTTCCGTTGCCAATATTAAGCAAATGACTGTAAAAACTACAAAAAAAAAAAAAAAATATTTCAAAAATAAATGGAGATACAGTTTTCAAATAAAGTGTATTTAAAAGTACTTTTTTCCCCAAATACGACGATATAAAAATTAAAAATGTGCGATGTTTAGAGGTTTAAAAAATTGCTACGATACATCTGCCTTGTTTTAAGGATGGCTTATACAATGTAACGTTATGTTTTAGAGACTGCACAAAATGAGCTGGGCGAAAGAAATAGCATACCGTACCTGGGGCTAAAAAAATATTGCTTTATTCTTTAAGGTGGTATTAGGAATTTCATCACTGTAGTCGTAAGTTTCACAAGTTCTAAAAATATTAAAATATTTTATTGTCATCGAAAACACACCTGCGTACATAAATTTTATCAAGACTCCCTTATCATATATCATATATGATATCTCCCTCATCTTACATCTTATATATACATCTTATCTTATATGTTATATATTATATCTTATGTGATATCTCCCTTATCATATATGTTAAGGGAGTCTTGATTTTTATTATTCTAGTATTTCAGAAAGTGAATGAATGAAAAATCTATTACAAAACTCCATATTTACATACGAAAGCCAAGTTGAGTAAAATAAAAGAGTGTAAAAAAACACCTCAATTCTTAGAGTGGTGTAAAACGAAAAATAATAAAAAAAAAATTACTTTAATTTTTAATGTTGAATTAGGAATTTTATCACTGAAGTCATAAGTGGCACAAGTTCTAAAAATATTAAAATTGTGCACATAAGATTTACAATTGCAGCATATAAGAAAGTGGGTGCAAATCCATTACAAAAGTCCATCATTATGTACAAAAAAAGGTTAAGTTAAATAAAAGAGTGTAAAAAACACCTCAACTCTTAGATGGTGTAAAATGAAAAATAATAAAAAAGTATATTACTTTAATTTTTAGGAAGAGATTAGGAATTTTATCATTGAAGTCATAGTGACACAAGTGCTAAAAATATCAAAATGTTGTATTGTCATCGAAATCACCCATTTGTATATAGTTTTTTCAATTCTAGCATATCTGAAAATGAGTGAAAAATTGATTGCAAAATTCCATCTTCACGTACAAAAAACAAGTTCAGTTAAATAAAAGAGCGTAAAAAACACTTGAGCTCATAGATTGGTGCAAAAAAGAAAAATAGTTACAAAAAAATATATTACTTTAATTTTTAAGTTGGAATTAGCTATTTTATCATTGCTGACATAAGTGGCACAAAATACAGTTTATCCATTCAAAGCAATTTGACAGATGTGGCAGAAAAGTCGCTCAAATTAATACGTACAATGTATTAATAAAATAACTTTGATGAGTTTATATATTTTTTTATTTATAAACTAGCAGGGTTCACCTGCTACGCTTGTCGGTTTCTCCAAACAAATCTTGAATTAAACGAAGTGATATCATTGAACTTGATCTTCTGTTTTAAAGCAATATGGACTTTTATCTGGAAAGCCCTTCGGCATTGTTGAGGGCGATACGGACGCCACTGTGCTATTATAATTTTTAATGTGTCCGACAAAATTTAGGCTGTAAAGGACCAACTATTTTAGTTAATAAATTACGGTAGGATTTGGTGAAGAACGATAGAAGTATATGCAATATACTATAAGCATTTCTGGAAAATTGTGTATATAACAATGCGAGTACCATCAAAATCCGCCCAGTAGAAATTTTTACAAAGCTAATATTTCATAATCAAATTCACCTGGTTATAGAACTTTACCCCATAATTCTATAATTAAGTGACGTAGAACAATATGTTATATACTAAAATATATAATTAAACTATTACCGCACTATATATAGCTACTATATATAGCGCTTTTTTAAATTATGACGCATGTAACATATTGGCCGGGATCCAGATGGGTTTTTTGCTGTTAGCGAGACAAGATTGACCAATCAGAAGCCTGTATTTTTTCGAACTTGTCATTGCTTGAAGTAAACAGCGAAAAGTTCACAAAACTGCTTTCGATTTGTAAACTGTTTTTCTTCTCGAAACGGGACTTAGAGAGTTTATTGATGAAGGTTTTGGTCGTCTGAAGTTTGATCTTTGCGATTTGTTGTTGAAGAGGATGCCACAAAATTTGGTGGACGAAATTTAGAATTTTCGGTTAAATTTTGTTACGTAGGCGATTTGTTGCGATCTGTGGATGATTCGGTGGAACTGCTTTCGATTTTTGTTTATTCGATTATTAAAAAAATTCCAAATGTTCGTTGTAATCTATTGAATTACATTTTTTTTATTCTGCAATAAATTTAGTATCTTTATTGTTGTAGTATTATTCGGCTTCTGACCTTTAGCTTTGATTTTCGTCCGCAATTTCTTTGATTTACGAGTGACTTTTAAGTGTTTGCGCACGAAGATGGAATCCATAAAATAATAAATATTAATATCCTTATGAACAAAGGTTAAATGAGTCACACATCTTAATATACAAAATAATATATACAATAATATATAATATATACGTAATAAATATATGAATTTTGCTTTGTCTCTTTCTCTCTATGCATATATATATATACATATATATTCTGTGTGTGAGAGAGGGACACATTATCATAGTTCCCGTAACTAATTCTTACTGGGTTGCCATCGTGGACAAAAAACTTCCGCATTTTAGGTGTGATAGTAACTATCATAATACTACTACTAAGTTTTAAAAACGTCGAAGAAGATGACTCAAGTGTTAAATGTAAAACATAGCATAAGTATTGGAGATTAAGAGGTAAAATTCACTACCCTACTGTACCGGGAATTACCTTCATAATGCAAAATTCCAAGGAGTTTCAAACCGATATCATTGCAGCTTGCTTCTAGATTCCAAGGAATCTCCTCATAAATAAAATAAACAACAAGAAGTATCTGACGAAATTCATTTATTACTGCAGTCATTTTACACATATTCACAGATAACTCTATTTTCTACTGTCGTGATATTTATTAGACTGTCAACTCCGACGACTAATAAAATTCAGACTATTTTCATACACAGGGTTAAAACGAACTTTGGGCTTTAGATTACTTCTGAAGCAAATGAATTAGTTAAATTCCTTATGTATTATGAGATACCGAAATTGTTTTTTACAGAAGAAAATACAAAAATTTGACCTCCAAGCTAGTGCAATATGTTTTATAGTTAGTGCGCAGGAATATAAAAATATGCAATGCGTCAGAGCAAATATACAATGAGAAAGTGAATTGGGAAAGTTACAGTAAAAGCATACAATGGCTGTTAAATGGCAATTTTTATTTATTTATTTATTTTTTTACGGGAATGAAATGTTTAAAACCGAAGGAATATTCTGAAGTGGAATAAATTAAAACGAAAGAAAATTATTATTGGTATTATAAATAAAGTTCAAGACGAATTTTTGAATAGGGAAATAAAAAAAGAATAAAAATGTGATGCGCATTGGAAATGGAATAAAATATTTTAAGAGGGAATAAATTAAATTAAATAGAACAAAAAAATTAGAACAATTTTAAGATAGATTAATTATTAAAATATGTTTTATTTACTTATATATTTTTTAATGAACAAAGTTTGTGCATAGATTCAGATTAAATTTTATTTGCAATGTTGTTAGAATTTCCGTTACGCTGTATAAATTCAGCTTTTAAATTTCTTCTTCTTTAAAAGGAAATTGGTACAAGATCATTGATACAGAATTTTTTTGGGAACAAATAACTCAACTTTCCCTCTGTTCGATGCTAAAAGTAAATTTAATGATCATCCGATATTCACATCTAGATTCTTCTACTTGTCACCTTTTTGAAATATTTTAGTAGAAACTTAAAATAATTCAAGGCCTTTTCCAATAGTTTTGGGAAGAAATATTACTCGAATGGCCTAATGATAAATGTGCCAAGTAAACAAACGCCGATAGTTTGCGCTTATTTATTTAAAAATTTTAATCTTTATCAGGCTAAATTATATGTTAACAGCAAAAATTTTAATGATTAACAGTTCAGATCGTCTAGCAAAACTCATTAAATTACTTTTAAAGAGATAATTTGGGTTTGTTTCATTAAATCCGAAATTTACGTAGAAACTTATAATGATGATAAGTAAATGTATAATTTCAATTATAATGCAGTTTAATCAATAATATTTTTGTTGCTTTGAACGAAAAATCAGGTCACTGTCACTTAAAACATTTCCCGTAAAGTATATTCTAGATATTTGATTTCATATTAAATGTTCAACTTAGTTAATTTGTTTTATTTTAAAAATAATACTCATTCAGACATCTGTCAACAGTTTATTACATCTTTTAAAATATTACAACTACATTAAACGGTTTTATTTCATCTGTCCAGAAAACGAAAATCTTTTTGAACCTAAACTTAATAAAAATATGATGAAATTTCGGTATGATTATTTTTTTCTTCTTTTTTTGATTTCTAATTTACATCTGAATATACGGTCATACATACAGATTGTCCCAGAACTTCATGTACAAATTTGGAGGGGAGGTAGAGAATATCGTTAGGGACCATAATTACATGGAAAGTAACGGCGAAAATCGATAAGTTGCGCTGTATGCGAGTTCTTAAAGTCGGCACGCGTGGCTTCCCCATGTAGACGTCCAATTCGAACCATCAACATGAATCACACGGACAACAATCCACACGGAACACGATCATCACCCATACAGCAACGCTTCACTGTTAATGCGTGGACGGGTATCGTGGCGGACAGTCATTAGTGTATCAATACGTCTTACCACCTCGACTGGATGCTCGAAAGTATCTCATCTTTATTCAGGAGGTTCTTCTAGAAATGTTTAACGGGGTCCCTGCACGTATTTGACGCGAAAATCGTTTCAACATTATGGGGTGCCATCTCATTACGCAAGGAGCATTAAGTGAACAACTGGACCGGATATTTGGAAACAATTGGATCGGACTTGGTGGTCCTGTCTCATGCCCTCTTCTCCAGATCACATGATTTATCTCTTCCTGTTTATTTTCTCTGGGGTGCCATGAAGAGTATTATGTACGACACGCCCAAAAATTCTAAAATGGACCTGGAGGTAGGAATCTCCATCGCTGCGGCTACCATAAGCACAGCAACAGAAATCATCGAAAATGTTCGCCCATCCACGTCGCATATTTGTCATGGATGAATCCATGCCAGTGGGCGCAATTCGAACAGATCCAGTGATCTTGTAAGTCATACATTGTACTCTTTTCAGTATAATAGAGCGTTTTGTACTGCTTTTTTCATGGTGGCTTTACTGTGTCTTTGTGTCTCTTTATCACATGAGGATGATGTTTCCGCCTGTACTTTAAAATGTAATTATAGTCCGAAAGTGAAGTTTGTACACGACGTTTTTGGACACCCTATATAACTTCATTTTTAAAAATATTAAAGACTTTTCAATCATCTTATAATATCTAAATAAATGTTAATTGAACCTACTTTTATTTACAAAATTCTTGAAAGCATATTATAAAGATAAATTCATTTTGCATTTTAAACAAGAATAAGCTACCTGTGTCAGACGCCTTATATAAATCATTTAAATATATTAAAGCGTGATACTTGAAAAGTATAATTCTTACATTTGTTTGACGTGCAAGTAGAAGAACAATACTTTAAAACATATATATATATATATATATGTGTGTGTGTGTGTGTGTGTGTACATACTTTTATGCGACAATTTCATGATCAAGCATTTTGATGGAAAGTATTCAAAAAAGTATTATGTCGCTATGATAAAAATTTAAAAATGTAAATCGTTTATCATCATCGTTAGGTAAACTTCCGAAATAAAAATGATGCGCTATTTGTCTGATACTAAAACCTTTTTCAAATAAATGGGCCGTTTGCTTTAGACGGATATAGAGTTCATTTATTTTGTTTTCTGAAACAAAAAATGTATCCGTCATAACACTCACGCAATCATAAAGAGATCAAATGTGATAAATGTAAAATAATATATTCAGTACAAAAAAATTACACATACAAGTAGCTTGATCTCACTTTAAAATATTCTAAGAAATAAGCATATTAAACTCCTATTAAAAGCATGGTCGTATTCAAAGGTAATCATTTGATGTTTGTTAAAATGTTAAAAAGTGAATATTTTGGAGAGAATATAAAATGGTCTAAATGCGATCTAATGGTTGAATATAGCGTTTTTTTGAAAACGAAAAAATAATAATAATGACAAATTACAATTAAAATAAGCTTCACCTTACTTAAAAATATTCTAAGAAATAAGTACATTAAATTGATATTAAAAGCATGGTGGTATATACATATACATCTAAGGTAATCATGTAATGATGGTTAAATTGGTAAAAAAGTAATTTTTTTGAGACACTATGAAAATGATATAAATGCTAATGTGTGAATTTCGTACATATTTTGTTTTGCAAAGAAATATAATAAGAATGTCTAACTACAGTTAAAATATATTCTCGCAATCGTTGAGACGAAGGATATAGAGATGGAAAGCCGTTGGCCTGCTTGAAAACTGTCAGTTTCAAGTAGACAATGTTCAATGGTTAGGAGAGGCTTGAATGGTGATATGCAAGTTATAGTTCTAATTCCAAATTGAAGGTTCCAACACCAAGAGACATGGTTAAGGTCACTCAATAGGCATGTCGCTTTCGTAGGATTGCTACGTTCGCTTAAATGCACGACGGCGGCGTAGAGAGGTGACGTCTAGGAAGCTCAGTCAAGATCACACTGCTGCAATAAGAATTTCCAGGCAAAATATATACAGGCGCTTAGAGGAGTAAAGTTTCTGCTTATGGTGGCCAGTATGTGTCCTCCTTAACAGCTTGTAGAACAGAATTTGTCTTTTGTGGAACCAGTCCACCATATCCTTTTCACTGATGTAGAAAAAATAATTGTACAGGCCACAAATATTCATCCACACATTATCCACATTATATTTATCCACTAAATATCCACAAATATTCATCAAGAAAAAGTTTGGAGGATAACCATTACTTTCCAACATAAGGAAATTCGATTATTCCAGTAGTAGCGGAGTACTTGAATGAGATGGAGTAATGCTGGATCCTGTACAACATTTCATCTCTTAATGCGGACTACTTGTCTGCACAACGCTTCTGTGATGAAGTTCTATACGCTATATTTAAAATGATATAGGATGAATGTGGAGCGTTTACGAGATTGGTTGAGGATGAATTTCGTTTATGGAATATAACGAAATCCACACAATGATAAACTTAGCGATGATTTTTCTGGACAAAGAGAACCTTCGCCAAATGGAATGGCTAGCGAATGAGCTAGACCTAAATCGTATGTAACATGCTAAGGATGCTTTTGGAAGTTCCACTGCACTATCCCAACCTATTTCCAGGACTTTCCAGGCATTTAAATCAGCATTTTGTCAGAATGAGATTTGTTGCTACAAGTAAAGATATACAACCTAATTTACAGTAAGAGAGCCCTCTGTGAAGCATGCAAGGATACTATGGTGGCCTATCTTTTTAATAGCCTATTTAATAGAATATAATCGCTATTTAATAGAACTATTCTAAAAATATAACGTATCGTATTTTGACATTTTTAACACTTTCCATCAAAGTTGAAAAGTGTTTATGGATTCGGTTTATTTGGACAGATGTCTGTCCGTACTGTAACTCGCTTATATTCGAATTGGCATGTAATCGATATACTTATTGAGGTTTATCATGGTATATCTGGTATTGAAAATGGAATGCATGGATTAATTTTTCCTCTACAGGGAAACACAAAACTATGCCTTTACATTATGGCCTATGGGGTAAAATAATTTGCAGTGTATTTTAATTAAACACTATTTCGAACATATTGAAATTTATATACTTCAGTGAAAGGCACTGAAAGGTACTCACTATAGAATATGATATGTGTACCATTTATTACCATGTAGTATTATAGGGACAACCAAAGGAATGATGGTCTATGGGGAAAATGACTTGCGGTGTAATTTAATGATCTTACGCTATTATAAACATAATGAAATTGATATGAATTTCTGAGGAGGAATAAAACATGATTTCTATGGAAAAGGGAGTGAAAGGCATTTATCATTCATTTACAAGGCCACACAAAATAATTGGGTTACATAATGGTCTACCGAAAAAAACCCACTATTTTCAGCATAATTTTATTAAGTTACACTATTTTAAATATAATGAAATTGGTATAGGGGATCCCAAAAACGACATACTTGAGTATAATGACATACCTTATGTTTCTTAATATTCTTACTAGAGGACAGCACTTAACGATACACTGTTATGCTGTATAATCGATCAGCTACGACAAGCTGTAATGGCGGAGATTTCAAGTTTGCATTTTTCCTTATTTTCAAAGAAATTGTTTATACTTTCGTCAGAAAATTCTTGGGACTATTTTTTATTCACGTTTGTTTCATTTCAGTGATTACATATTTAAAGTATGAGGTGAGGACATACTTATTACTAGATTATTTGCTGTTTATGCAAAAAATTATAAATGCGTGTGAACTCGAATACTGCCTCTGTATATACAATATTGTGATTGTAGGTAAAATGTCATGCCGATTTTTGAAAAATGGAAACTATCCCGTGAACCAAGACATCTTTTCCGATCATGTTTTCTTTGTTTCAGGTTTGAAGTCCACTGGAAAATAATGAAAGCAATGACAGCAACACAAGTTCTATACATAACAGCCTATCTATATCATACCTAATCCGTCAATTTTCACAATTTCAATGTCTCCTCCTCCAACTCCAGCGCCGACAATATCTATTTCCGATACTCGAAGACGTATGTATCTTTTCTACAGGCAACATCTTCAAGTTCATCACCTTCATTTATCAGAGCACTATATGTGCCTCCACGTCATTGTGTACCTCATGTTAAATCCTCTTGTAAAAAAGAGGAAGCATGAAGGTGCATTAATCTGTCTAGCAGTCCTAATATTGCCGAAGAAAAGGCAAAAGCTGCTGAGAAACTTTATTGACAGTCAAAACGTACAGCTCTATGGGAAGAAAGAAGAAAATTAAGAAGAAAATTTGCTTTGTTAGATCCAATGATGATTACAAACACATGTATCTCTCTGCAGATGATGATAATGAAGCATGTCTTTATTGCAATGATTTATTCAGTCACTCAAAACCGAAGGAAAAGTTGATAAAATGTGTTAAATGTTCAAAGTGGTCATATAGTGAATGTCCCAATGTTTCTTGGTATGCAAAAAAATATATTTGTGATATAGGCAAGTACAATTAATAGCAATTTATGGGTGTGTCATTTTAGGACACCACTGTAGATAAAATCACATAGAGCATCATTTTATATAAATCGTTCATATGAAGTTGTGACTTTATTTGTTACTTTTTAAAAGGCACCATTGCATTTTGTATGCTTTTCAAAGTTAGTCCGTAAAAAATAAAGATCACGAGAAAACATTTGTATGAATAAGAGTATTTTTTCCTTAGGGTATCTCATTTTAGGACAGTTTCCCCTACATTAGTGAGGTTTGCTACTAGATACTTTTTGTATAACATGATGCTCATAGCATTTATCTTACATTTATAGGGGCACAAGAATGATTTCAGATACAGTACTATATCCTAAGTACCGTTTTTAAATGATAATTGCTGGAAATGCACTTTCAGTCATGATATTCATTTTTAATTTTAACTAAATTTTTACATACGACGTGATGTGCGTAAATTCTACAGTTCATATGCAGGGCATTTTTCTTTCTTTTTTGATATAATTTGCATATCTGAACTGTACTTTGTTTATTAAGCTATGTTAGTAACACAGGAGTTTTTAAAAATTTTACCAATGTATTTAACTAGTTTTTAAATGATTGAGTATTTATTAGATCTTTTTGATTTAATAGCTGTTATGTTATTAATTTATAATATTTAATTATTTTAAACTAACTAAGGTTTAGGAATCTGACTTCGTTTGAATTTAAAGTAAAACTATCTGAATGGCAAGGATTTACATTACGTAAGATTTTTCAATTCTGGGGAAAAATGAAATGTTATGTTACATTAAAAAAAAGATTTAAAAGATTGATTTTATTTATTTTATTTTAATCAGTAGGAAATATTCTATATACATTAATAAAAGTAATGAAGTTAAAAGTGGAAAGTTTAAATTGAGGAAGACTATTGAACCACATATTTACTGATTATTAAACATTCACAAATATATTTAGGAAAAATGTAGAGGGGCTAAGTTACTTGGAAAAATATATATTTTTTTTTTATCCGACTGTCAAGAAGGGTTATTTGTTTCACTCGTATCTGGGCATGTGGATTTCTTTATACCCTCGAAACATCCCAACGGCTGGATGGATTTTAATGAATGAGGTCTCTATAGATTCGTCTTAACAGTCCAATGGTCATAGGCTAGGCTTTGCTTTTATAAATTCAAAATGGAGGGCTTAAAATACAAAATGGCGATAGACATGAAAAAAAAATTACGCATCATATTGAATGGACGGATGGAATGACCATTGGACAGGTCTTTCAAAATGAAGACAATGCTTCATTGACTATTTTACAGTCAGAAGCTCCGTTTAAATATTACACAACCTGGAAGTTGTATAGGTAGGATCTCTAGCTTGACTGCAACTCTAACCGTCATAGACATCTATAGGCATCATCAAAACAGTGTTTATAGATAGGAACTAACAATTAAACACAACTTAAAAGTCATCAATACAAGTAAATAAAAAAAATAGGCAAGTAATATAACAAATAGTTTCAAATTGATGAGAAATAATTAATTCGTTCGCTTTTTACGCAGTCGGGTTTTTTTGATTTTTTAAATATAATATTTATTATATCGTGTGGAGTATCGCGTGAAAGCTTTCGTAACGCTGAAAATAGAAATTACGTGTTCAAATAAAGTTTTGAAATTTATTAAAAGTTTTATTTTCATACTGGCTTCGTTCCACTAGTTAACAGCCAAAAAAAATCGCCAAAGATTTCTATTTACAGCAACCTATTAATTTTAGTCATTTCAGTGCTTTAAGCGAGTAGTTTGATTACATGTCTTGAATTTGTGCTTTATTTATATTTTAATTAGTTTAAAAATGTAATACATTTTAGAAACAAATTGCGATGCAGTTTTAAAACGAATTGCATTTAAAAGTTCATATTTTCCTATAAGAAGGTATAAAAATTTTAAATGTGCGATATTTAAATATTTAAAAAATGACATCAAAAGCGAAATTTAATCATTTGCTGGTAAAAAACTTCAAAATTACGTCATTTTAACAAGTCACATTTTTTCTATATGTTTTTCCGATTTATGGTGAAGTACCTTGGCGGGCGGTATGTCAGTCGGGAGACGTTGCGTTTACCTGCGGGAGAAGGGGTTATGCAGGTCAAAAAACTTCAAAATCACGTCCTTTTAGCATGATTTTTGTTTATAACATCTGTTTCTACTAACTATTTGTGATATTAATCCATTATTACCAGACGTTACCAATATCACTAAGACCCTGCCAGATCCACATTTATAGGTAACATATTACTATTTGGTTAACAGACAACCTATAATTAATTTTCCAGACACAAATTCGGTTGCATAGTTAATGCCAGACGGCTTTAAATATAGCAACGAAAGTGCCTGTTTCAGGAGTGTTTTACAGTTTAAAAATTATAAGTCATCTTTACGTCATTTTATAAAGTTTAAAAATAATAAGATATTAAACTTAGGCTAGTAGAAAACCTATAATTAATTTGCCAGACACAAATTCGGTTGCAAAATTAATGCCAGAAGTCTTTAAATATAGCAACGAAAGTGCCTGTTTCAAGAGTGTTTTATAGTTAAAAAATTATAAGTCATCTTTACGCCATTTTATCAAGCTTAAAAATTACAAGATATTAAACTTAGGCTAGTAGAAAACCTATAATTAATTTGCCAGACACGAATTCGGTTGCAAAATTAATGCCAGAAGGCTTTAAATATAGCAACGAAAGTGCCTTTTTCAAGAGTGTTTTATAGTTTAAAAATTATAAGTCATCTTTACGCCATTTTATCAAGCTTAAAAATTACAATATATTACTCTTTGGCTAGCAGACAACCTACAATTAATTTGCCAGACACAAATTCGGTTGCAAAGTTAATGCCAGATGGCTTTAAATATGGCAACGAAAGTGCCTGTTTCAAGAGTGTTTCATAGTTTAAAAATTATAAGTCATCTTTACGTCATTTTATCAAGCATAAAAATTACAAGATATTACTCTTTCGCTAGTGGACAACCTATAATTAATTTGCCGGACACAAATTCGGTTGCAAAGTTAATGCCAGACGTCTTTAAATATGGCAAAATATGGCAGCGAAAGTGCCTGTTTCAAGAGTGTTTTATAGTTTAAAAATTACAATTACATTAATTTACATAAATTACACAAAATTAAACATTTTTTTCGACATACACTATATATATATATATAATTATATATATATATATATATATATATATATATCCAAAAACCAAACCAAAAATTCGAAACTACGGAACGGATCCAACAATAAATAAACTAAACCTAATGACAACTACAAAATAACTAAAAACAACTAAATTTAAAAACAACATACTTTAAAAACGGCAAACTTTAAAAACATTCAAACTAAAACCAGAAGAAATTGGATCCATGGAGACAGGCCGGCATGCACTTGCGACATGCAACTGCGGGGTTAAAACCAGTTTTTATGTGCACAACACTCCCCAAACAACCTGTCAAGATCAAAAAGAAAAAAACTAACAAATCGAATGAGCTGCCTAGACCCATCGAAAACCAACAACTGAACATGAAACCCCAAACAATCGTGCACGCAAACCCTGAACAGTCAAAGCCACGGTTACTCCTTTCTTCGCATCCACATTACCTCTAAATCTCTGCGATAAGTCTTACACTTTACGAAATTTCGTAGCAGACTCTTCAAAAATCTCTCAGGATAGCCATGGTACAATGCCAGAATATACCAATTGTAAAGTTCTTCAATTTTTTCCCCAGTATTTGATGTCAATCTATCTATACGGTTTAACCCGTTAATAAAAATATTTCTATATATTGAGATATGCACATTTGATCCAAAATTTAAGATTTTTATAGTTTCAAAGTTAAAGCTTTTTCGTTTATCATATATATCTGTTTTTATCTCACCATTTTTTATCTCGATATTAATGTCTAAATAGTTGACCATGTTTTTACTTTTTGACTCCAATTTCAAATTTAAACCTTTAGGATAGCAATCAAATTTTTCTTTTTTCACATCATTGCATCTGACTATTAAATCGTATATATATATGTGTTATATAAATGTGTATAAATGTATATATATATATATACAAAGAAACGATTGTTGCTATGGTAACAATTAAGGGTTGACTGTCATTAAATGAAGCCAAATCCCTACAAAAGATGCCATTTCTTGAAACAGGCACTGTCGTTGCCATATGTAAAGGCATCTGGCATTAACTTTGCAACCGATTTTGTGTCTGGCAAATTAATTATATGTTGTTTGCTAGCCAAAGAGTAATATCTTGTAATTTTTAAGCTTGATAAAATGACGTAAAGATGACTTATAATTTTTAAACTATAAAACACTCTTGAAAGAGATACTTTCGTTGCCATATTTAAAGCCATCTGGCATTAACTTTGCACCGATTTTGTGTCTGGCAAATTAATTATAGGTTGTCTGCTAGCCAAAGAGTAATATCTTGTAATTTTTAAGCTTGATAAAATGACGTAAAGATGACTTATAATTTTTAAACTATAAAACGCTCTTGAAACAGGCACTTTCGTTGCCATATTTAAAGCCGCCTGGCATTAACTTTGCAACCGAATTTGTGTCTGGAAAATTAATTATAGGTTATCTGCTAACCAAAGAGTAATATTTTACCTATAAATGCGGATCTGGCTGTGTCTTAGCGATATTGGTAACGTCTGGTAATAATGGATTAATATCACAAATAGTTAGTAGAAACAGATGTTATAAACAAATATCCTGCTAAAAGGACGTAATTTTGAAGTTTTTTGACCTGCATAACCCCTTCTACTGCAGGTAAACGCAACGTCTCCCGACTGCCAGACCGCCCGCAAACGTACTACACCATAAATCGAAAAAACATATAGAAAAATGATCCTTGATAAAATGACGCAATTTTGAAGTTTTTTGACCTGCATAACCCCTTTCCCCGCAGGTAAACGCAACGTCTGCTGACTGCCAGACCGCCCGCAAACGTACTACACCATAAATCGGAAGAACATGTAGAAAAATGAGCCTTGATAAAATGACGTAATTTTGAAGTTTTTGGACCTGCATAACCCCTCTTCCCGCAGGTAAACGAAACGTCTCCTGACTGCCAGACTGCCCGCAAACGTACTACACCATAAATCGGAAAAAGATGTAGAAAAATGAGCCTTGATAAAATGATGTGTTTTTTAACGTTGCTAGCTCTTAGACTATAATATCAGTTTCACCCTCACAAGCGCCTCTCTTTTGGATCCTTGACGTTTAAAGATGATATATTGAAACATTTATTATAATTAGTTTCTTCTATCTTTACAAGAAGAAAGTAGTGGAATCATGAATTTTTTTGAATTCCGGTTTTCGACGGATTTACACGTTTTTGGGGTCAGAGAACACCAAAAATATTTTTTTACAAAATGTTTGCCTGTGAGTCTGTCTGTCAGTGTGTGACACAAATTTTGTGGGGGCTATATCTCAAGAACTAATGAACGGAATTTAATAAAACTTTAGATTCAGTTACTCCCTGATATAAACTAGAGCTGGATTAATTTGGTGCTGAATACTTTTTAGTGTAAATCGCCCAACAGGTGGTGTCGCTATGCGGCCTTATTCATGATTATCGAAATAGCTGTATTTCGAGAACTAATGCACGAATTTTCACTAAACTTCAGATTCAGTTAGTCCCTGATATAAATTTGTGCTGTTTTGTTTGTAGTGTAAATCGCCCAACAGGTGAAGTTGCTAGGCTGCATTTATCACGATTTCTACAATAACTGTATCTCAAGTACTAATGCATGAATTTTCATCGAACTTCAGATTCTGTTAGTCCCTGATATAAATTGGTTCTGATTAGTTTTTGGAGTAAATCGACCAACATGTGTCGTTGCTATGTAGATTTTTTACGATTTCCCCAATAGTTCTCAAAACTTCAAAACCTAAAAACCTCAAAAACTTCTGCACGAAATTTCTTCAAACTTCAGATTCAGCTACAACTTGACATAAGTTGTTGCTGATTAGATTTTGGTGTAAATATCCTAACCAGTGGCCCTGATATGCTTCATGTTTCAGGAAATATTAACATGTAAAAGATAGAAGAAAGTTTTGGGATTGTCACATCTGACTAGTTTTTAAATTGTAATCCATATACTGGTGTCAATCTATATATTTAAAAGATCAGATTGTTTTTTAGTCATCAGTCCTGAGCTTTCTACTGAACGGATTTTGATAATTATTTTTTTAAATGAAAAGTGTTCATTTGTAGATGTGCCCGTTCTAGCTATTTTTTAATTTATTTCCGTTTTTATATTTTATTTTTAGTTTTAAAAGCTTTGTATGATATTTCATTAAAATGGTGGTATTCAGGTTAAATTTTCTCTTTATAATATAAATTTATTTTGCTTTATCACATTCCAGCAATCAGAAGCGCGATTTCATCAGTGAATGTGTCATCGTATTTAAAAGAAAAAATTTAATGGTTTTCATAAAATTTAACCATAATAAAATGACTGTGTGTAATTATGTATTAATCGCTGAAGAACAAATTATTTATTGAGAAATCATATTAAGTAATCCATGTAAATATAATAACAGTAAATAATGTATGATAAAAAGTAATATCTGAATCGAAATTTTTCTGATGATGAAAACGAAGTTTTTCAGAAAACAGATAAATTTGCTCAATGAGTATATGCTAAGCTAAATAATGCTATAAAAAGTGATAAATATCTTTATTTATATTGACGACCGTTTCATCGCACAAACGGCGACATTTTCAAAATCATTCCTGAATGATTTATGATCGAATGAATGATATTGAAAATGTCGCCGTTTGTGCTATGACACGGTCGTCAATCTAAATAAAGATATTTTATCACTGTTTATAGCAATATTTAACCTAATCTGTTTATAAGTGAATATTATACGTGTTGTTATGAGTATATGTTGTTATAACTGTGACAGTGTCACATTATAGTCACTGACGTTTACTCCTGCATCTAAATAGATTGAAATTCTGCTATTTATTGAAAGATACTTGGTACGCATGAATGAAAATATTTCTGAAAATTACGTCATTTCCATTTAATTATGATCTATATATTTAAATGAGAAGGCTGCCAGTCATCTAGCCTGAGATTTCTACTGAACCCATTTTGATAGTTAATAAAAAAAAAAAAAAATGAAAATACTTTATTTGTAGATGTGCCCACACTCGCTATTTAAAAAATTAATCCCATTTCAATTTCAATTTCTTCACATTGGTGGAAATCGGTTTAGTTGCATTGTTGAAAAGAGAAAGGAAACAATCTGAATTACCATATCATTACGGATGCCGTTTTAGATTTACAATTAAAAATAACTTAAAAACAATTTTGGACAGAAAATGACGTCACTATATAAAATAACGCATTTTAACTCATAACGCTTATACATTTCAATACTTTTTTCATTTCGCTGACACTGAGATTGAGATGTTCATCTCAGACAGTTTCAGTGGGTGAAAATGATGTCATAGTGAAAAGGAAATGAGAATTTTCTTTGATAAAACTAAATATTTTATTACTAGTTTGTCTAAAAGTAAATTTCTGAACTTCGCCGGCACTCAGATTAGAACTTCAAGTAAAGAGCGCGACACACTGTAAAAAAAAACAGACTAAAATATGGAAATACTACTGGCAATCTACTATGGCCAGTACTATTTCCGTATTTTAACGGAACTTTTTCCCGGTAAATTACAGAAAAATTTCCGTTAAATTCAAAAAAAAAAACGGAAGTTTTTCTGCAATTTACCGGGAAAAAGTTCCCTAAAATACGGAAATAGTACCGGCGTCTAGATTTCCAGTAGTATTTCCGTATTTTAGTGCATTTTTTTTTTTTTTTTTTTTTTTTTTTTTTTTTTTTTTTTTTTTCTCATGTTTGGAAATATATTTGTTAAACATGGATTCAATATTGTAATTATTTTTTTTCTATAAATTCAGTCAATCGGTTCTGTTAAAGATTTTCATTCGTCGGATTCGACGAGTTTCGATTCCTAAAGATTTAATAATCCCTATTATTTCTGTCTTTCTGTCCCATTTTCTTACAGACATGGAAGAACCTAATTGCTAAATTTGGAAGAACTACGTAAAATATCACAAAAAACATCAGAAAGCAATTAAAATTCCAAATGCTTTGACAGCTCTTAATAACATCCTCGGATCCTTGCGAATAAGTGATGTTTGTTCATAATTTATCCTATTCTCAGAGAAATAGATGTGAAATTCACACATATTTTACAAGAGGTAGCCATACGTTTTTGCCCTCACATTGAAATAATTGAGTGAAATTTATGAAATTACTACATTGTATTAGTCCTTTTCTATATATTCACCGTGCACAGTAATACATTTCTGAAAACGGTATTTCAAAGAGAGGGGGGGGATGTTTTCCAGGAGGCGCAATAGGGGGGGGGGGGTCATTTTCCTAACTTTTGCCGACCCAGATATGTGACATATTGTTGAAAAGGTCTTTGACTACTTAATCATACTATGCACCTCTCGAGCCTCTTCCCACAAATTTGTCCCCGGGGGGGCATGAATGATGTCCGCAAAATTTAGAAAAGTGCCCCCGGGAGGATAATTCTGGGGGGAGGGGCTCGGGAGATGCATAGCATGAATAAATGTTCACAGGCTTTTCCAACAATATGTCACATGTGGGGATCGGAAAAAGTTAGAAAACTGCCCCCTTTGGGTCTACTATCGCGCCTCTTGGAATACATCCTCTCCCCTCTCTTTGAAATACCGGTTGCACAAATGTGTTCCTATGCACACATGCTGACTGTATAGAAAAGGACTCACAAAATGTAGCAATCTCATAAATTTCACTCAATTGTTTCTATGTGAGGACAAAACTTTTAAGATTCTTCGAACTGTAAATTGATATTTTCCAGAAAAAGGTAATCTATTTTATGCTTTCATTTGTATTCTAACAAAAGCATCAATATAGCAGGATACAATATTACAAGGGGGTATAAAATTCTCATGTCTATTACGTTTCCGGAAGCTTCGTTTACGGAAATCTAATATTTACTATAACTCTCTTTTTAGCCTTAAGCGGAGAGATTTGAATGAATAGTCTCCAGAGTTCACAGCTAAAATGATTGTTCTTAGAAAATTCATGTAGCGTGTCGAAAATTTCTTGAAATTTTGTTTCATTTCTTCTTCTACATTTGTATTATGTGATGTTTTTAGCCTCATTTTCTTTTAAAAATAAAGAAATGTTAAATTTTTTTCAAAATTTATTTTAGAAATCTCCTTATACATAAAGAATACACAAGGGGTGAAAAAAGGAAAATCTCTTTCTAGTATATTAGAGTTACATGGAAAACCATTATTTCTTTTCTTTTAACAACAATAAAGTAAGGGAAACTCGAAATCTCTACACTATGAATTAAGAAAGAGAAATCATGCTTCAAGCATACATTATGAAACACTTTCCAACACATTATGAAATAATTTTTAACTGCGCATGCGTGGAAGATCCTAAAATTTTTATTATATAATTTGGTAGTCAGCTATTTAAGGCAACTTATATAAAAAGTCCAGTCAAATATTGCGAAAGTTCACAAAGATAGGGTCGAGATAGTGAGTTGCTTCCTAAAAATAGCTTTATTATAAGGAATTTTCCACAACTTTTCAATCAGCTCACTATATCTTTCTACGTTTTCACAACATTTGAAGAAACTTTTTATAGAAGTTGCGCGAAAATACTGACTACCAAATTATGAAATAAAAATTTTGAAATCTTCCGCGCATGCGCAGTTAAAAATTAACTCATAAAAATGCCCATATCTCATCAAATATTCAATATATTCATGTTTTAGTTACCGTATACTGTTGCTACTATTCTTTGGCAAGTTTTCGGAATGTTGTGTTAAATTTGGTTGAAAACTCTATATGGTATAAACAAAAAACTTTTGAATTTTTCTCAAAAACGTTAACATCTTCACGAATATGAATGCTATGCTTACACAAATGCATGCAAACGTTGAACAGGACCCAAATAGTCATTTACCACAGTGACAAACCATTTCTAGTCTTTTCTGTTACATAGGTGATCGCAAATGTTATTTTATTATTAAATTTATTATTAGTCCCCTAATTATACCCCCCGATAAATCTTCACCGAGAAATATAAAATCAAACATGTTCTTTACATCCTAGAAGTTCAAGAACAATTCGCCAATAATGTTGGTAGATATTCGGCGAAAACGTGTGCAATCGAAAGCATCCAGTCCCTGTACCTTAACTTTTGGAGGCCAGTGTATATCAATTTAATGAAAATCCGAGTCTATTTACGCGAGTCAGAGCGTGGACGGGCAGAAAAACGGAATTCATAAACACTTTTAAACTTTGTTGGAAAGGGTTAAAAACACAGATGTTTCTTAAGGGGACGGTGGAACTTAAAATCCTTAAAAATATTTTTTTTTTTTTTTTTTTTTTTTTGTAAATTTCAACTTAAATATTATTCAAGGGTACATTATATACATTATGGCATGCATTTATCACAAAAAAAATTGTAAAAAAAAATTATTTTTGAGAAAAAAATGGAATTTTACGCGTCGTTTTAAAAATCTTCGAAATGCCCCATGCGTCTTCCATATCAATGAAAATCCCCAATATTTTTTATAAAAGTTTGGTTTATATATATAAATAAACTCAAGCATCGAATTTTTTATATTTGAATTTAAAGGTAAGAAAAAAAAATTCAAAATTTCAAAAATTTTTTGAAAAAATTTCAAAATTTTTCAATTTTTTTTTAACCTTTAAATTCAAATATATAAAATTCGATGCTCTATTTTATTTCTATATATAAATTAAACTTTTATAAAAAATATTGGGGATTTTCATGGGTATGGAACACGCAGGGGGCACTTCAAAGATTTCTAAGACAACGCGTAAAATTCCTTTTTTTTGTCAAAAATAAAATTTTTTTAAATCTTTTTTTGTGATAAATGCATGCCATAATGCATATAATGTACCCTTGAATGATATTTAAGATGAAATTTACAAAAAATAAAAAAAAAATTGAAAAAAATTTGAAATTTTGAAAATTTTTCGAAAAAATTTCAATTTTTTCAACTTTTTTTTTAACCTTTAAATACAAATATGTAAAATTCGATGCTCTATTTTATTTCTATATATAAACCAAACTTTTATAAAAAATATTGGGAATTTTCATTGATATGGAAGACGCATGGGGCATTTCAAAGATTTCTAACACGATGTGTAAAATTCCATTTTTTTCTCAAAAATAAATTTTTTTTTTAATTTTTTTGTGATAAATGCATGTTATAATGTATATAATGTACACTTGAATAATATTTAAGTTGAAATTTACAAAAATAAAAAAAAATATTTTTAAGGATTTTAAACTCCACCGCCCCCTTAAGGAGACCGCGGACCTTTATTTGAGCATAAATTGACCCCAAAATCGACATTTATTTTTGTGCGTATTATTATTATCCAATTTGTACTACGTGATTCGTGAAAAAACACATGCAGACACGATTGCTTTACGCAAAGTTAAAATTGTTTTAATTTTGTTCACGAACCTTGCTACTTAATTTTTTATCAAAATTCATGAAAGTGATAAGGAAGAGTCCTAATATTGTTTAAAAAGAATTTGTGTATGCATTTTAAAATTCGACTTTATTAAGATAACTTGATTTTTAACTTATTATCAGGCATAATTGTGATGAAAATTGATATGAAATTCAGAAAAATATCTCTAAAATTGAACTATTTAAAGGATTAAAAATTCGATACACAGATATGTTTGTACGTCATTAAAATCCAAAATCGAGGAAATATCTAAAGAATTAAGACGTAAGGAGCATTTTAAAATTTCATTTAAAAAGTTTAAAATTTTTAAAAGATCTTAAAATTATAGTAAGATTGGAAATTTCTTTTAAGGTGTTCTATATACTTATGGTGAAATACATATTTGCACAAAATTTCAAACCTCTATTATGAAAATTAAAAGAATTTTTTTTAAGACTTCCACCGTACCCTTAACACTTTCATCGCGGCAATGGCGCGCCTTTGTCCCATCCTCTGCGCTAAGATCCTGAGCCGCTCCTCAGAACGCTCAAATTGAAGCAAAACACAAATTTATCTAAAACTTGTTTGTTTTACTTTGAACAATAGTAATCAATAACAATTCACACGCTAATGATTTGCTTGTGCTTACAAACATAAAAATAATAATACAATAAAAAATAAAAATCCTAAATATTGCATAAATTAGGATGTCTCTGAACTGTGATATTTTTCAAAACGAGGTACTACACATAATGCTGGCTTTGATGTGCATGTTTTTGCACAGATTTTCATTTTAATTTTGGTAAAAAAAAAAAAGCGCACAAATATGCATAATCTACGAGAAACGTAGTAAAAATGAAAGCACTCCAAATTGTGCTCCTGGCGCCATCTTGTAGAAATGTTGTAAAGAAAAAATATTAGTGTCCGCTACACGCTAAAATGTTGATAAAATAAGTCACGGCATACGCTGCAATAATAAAAAAAATCTTGAGTAGAGAAAGAGTTATCTCATCCTTCGCGCATAGCAAACATTCTTGAAAGACGGGTTATCCCGTCCCTTGCGCATAGCGAATATTCCTGGAAGACGAATTATCTCGTCCCTCGCGATGAAAGTATTAATCTGCGTACGAAAATATATAATAACCTTGGTCAAGTTACCTACGATTCCGAAAAACATGCTTTACATCTAGAAATATCAGAAACGAATATAGGGTAATTCTAGGATAGATATTCAAAGAGGAGACATGGCCAGTCTAAATATTTCCGAAACCTGATCGTTGGTTGCATCATAAATTCTGTTCGTAGTAAATAATTCAACGAGTTCATTCATTGTGACGTGCAGCTGTGTTTTTCGGTTATAGTAAGCGTAATTTTAATATTTATTGAATTTAGTAATTGAATATTTTAGTTGACTTAGATATCTGAATATTTTGTAGTACGTACTTAACATTTTTTTTTTCTATACGGACTTTTAAGGTAAATATATACTCCATTCTTTGCTTTTAAGCCTAAAACAAAAACGTAAAAAGGCGGAGTGACGCTTTAAATTGGGTGGCCATCTGTCCTCCAGTTTCCGCATAGATGGCCACATCAAATAGAGGAGAGATGGCAGCCTTTAATCAAAATATCAAAACTCTACGAAGTGAAGATTTTAACGAAATACAATTATATTTAAAATAATTATATATCTTTTATGTTTATAATTATATTAATTGACATAATTGATTAAATTTTAACTAATATAAATATTTCAATAATAATAATATAATAGTGCCTAACGGTGTTTTTTTTTCCAGAAAATATTGAAAAACGTCGGAAACGTTCACCCCAGAAACAGATACAATTCATAAATAAACTTAAAACGGTGGAAAAATCTAATGTAAATGCGAAAAAAAAAACACGACAATTCCAACAGCGAATACATTTGAAATTATCAGATTCTACAGATTCTGAAAGAATAGAATTGGGTGAGGATCTCTGTGTTTGTTGGGGAGAAGAACCACATCAATACCACAACGAAGAAAGATGGCTGGATACAACGCTTAAGGTGACTCAAGTAGTTCCAAGAAACGTGTACAAACTATCAAGACCTTTGCCAAGAATGTGGTAAAAGTTTACGAAAAATGAAAGATTGAAATCATACTTCAAATTTTGTTCGCTCATTTTCCGTGATTTAATTGCATCTTTAAAAACTGTTAATTGTTTTCCATGATTAACTGTATGAAATGTGTCATTTCTTGCTATTTTAACTTCACTTTTTCTTTTTTGTATTGGATATTCATATCTCCTTGGCTTGAAGGCGAGATGGCCATCTGTCATTTTAATTTAATTTTTTTTCCTCTTTTTGTTCTCCATATTTAATTTTTTTGCCCAAAATATGATACGTATATACATAGAATTTTAAATAGGCATAAATATTTCTTGTACTTGCATTTTAAGAATTTTTATCTCAATCTTTAAAAACAATGGCCATCTACAGACGTGTGAAAATTATTAGAATAATTGTGAAATTTACATTAAAAACTTGTTATATTAGAGAAATATTTAAAAAATATTGATACATTTAATATTTATTGTGCATCCCCTTGTTTTTTATTAAAGAAATGATCGCATACTTGACTTGGCATACTTTGTATGAGATTTTGTCAATTAATTTGTTTTTCGTTGTCATAATGCCAAATTTGGATGAGTCTTTCTATCAGACCAGTCTTGTTTGTGATGTTGCATTTATTTAATTTTTTCTTTACAATAGCCCACAGGTTCTCTATGGGGTTCATATCTGGACTGTTTCCAGGCCATGGAAGTGCTTTCTTTAATTGAATTAAAGAAATGCAACATCACAAACAAGAATGTTCTGATAGAAAAATTCATCCAAATTTGGCATCATGACAACGAAATACAAATTAATTGCCGAAAACTCATACAAAATATGCCAAGACGTATCGAATCTTTAATAAAAAACAAGGGGATGCACACTAAATATTAAATGTATCAATATTTTTTAATTGTATTATTTCTTCAATATAACAAGATTTTAATGTAAATTTCACAATTATTCTAATAATTTTCACACGTCTGTATCTTAGAGTTACACTATTTAAAAAAGCATTTATAAAAATACTTTTTTTTTCTGCCACTGATTTTCGGAAACGTTTCCAAGTTGTTTTTATACCGTATTATTTCGCTTTCTCAAACCGGAATATCGGTTTTCAAAATGCTATCAGTTCTTAATTAAGGTCATTGTGACTAAATGAGACGCGATTTCCCATAAGTCTGTCGCATTTAGGGTATATTTGGCATTTCGTTAAATAAATATGTATTTTATGAAGCTAAAATTTACAGAATACTGTGTAGTTCAAAACTAACTTCTTTCGTAAAAATTGAATCGTTAATTTTACTATAAGCCAACAATGTACCATTGTCGTATTTAGGTCATTTTTGTCGTATTTACGGCAGTTAAATCCTAAAAGAGACGTCGAATGTCCTAAATGTGACAACGCGTTTTATGCATGTCAGTTCATCTTAAAATATTTATTTAATTGCTATACATATTTTAATTACTCAATAAAGAATTAAAATCCATAAAATTGAAAGAAAATTAAATAAACTAATAATTTAAATTAAGAATCATAACGGCACATAATCTTGAATACATTATATTTAAATAATGAATACTTCAAAATCCATATTTAACAGACTTTTAACTTTGACCATCGATAAAACAAGAAGTAAATAATGAATGACTGATACAACAAATTTTACCAAATCTTTTCCTTTTCAGTTTGCTTTTAATTCATTTTTGATTTTCACCTTCCGTGTAGACCTTAATTTTTCTTTTTGATTTCTAAATGGTATGGATCTATATAGATTAAGGTTTAGGTTGCTGCAGCTTTACTTAAAGTTTGTTTTAGTAACTGACTTATGTTTCTAACGAATTTTGTTTTTGAAATGATGTTTTTGATTTTTTTTTTACGCTTTAATTATTCTCTCTTTTTCCTATTTTGATGCTGCTTTTTTTCAGTGTTCTATTTTGTTTTTTTCATATACGCTACAGTTTTTAAAGGTGCATCAAAGGTCAACCTTTGATGCGGCATTTCTTAAATATACCGTTTGTAATTTTTAAATTTCAGTTCCATAATTTCTGTCATTAAATAAATTGCTCTTCAGAAATAGTGATGGTACGAAAAAGAAAAAGCCGCTGAGTCACTCTACGGCTTTTTGCTTTTTCGTTGGATTTTAAATTGTTTGAGAAACTGTTTTTAACAATTATCTTCCGCCAAGTACGAAAATGCTGTAACGTCCCGTGGAAATAACGATCATTTGCGTTCCCACGGGTCCATTTCAAACAAACGTCTGGAAATGACAACGCAACACCGCGTACATTTTTATTACGCAATAGCAAACCACTGCTCGGGAAGTTGCCGTTTACGTTTGAGGAACATATCAAAAGCTGACAAATGTAAACCTGAATATGTAAAGTAAATTTATATTTCCACGTTGCTTTTAGTGGAAACTGGTGGCGATGAAGTTTTACATAAGCAGATTAAACACATCATACCGTAAGCATATTAGAAAGCAGATGAACATTTGAACCTTTAAACTAGGAAACAAATGATACGTCCACGTATATTCCAAAGAGGTTTATTCTTTTGAAGCTTTTTTATAAGAATTGCAGCATTTCTTAAATATTCTGTTTTTTTTTTTTTTTAATTTTAGTTCCATAATTGCTCTTCAGAAATAGTGATGGTAGTTTGAACACTGGCAACGTGTTCGCCACCCATGCCTTACAAAATACAGATTCGTTTTATGAAATTTAAAATTTTTAACAATTTTTGAAATTGTTTATGATGTAATAATTTTGCCCGGATTTGACTAACAAATGAAAATTTATATTCCTACCAGTTTACACTAAAAGCATTGTTCAGATATATATTTCTCCTGTGTTCTTCACCGTATGCTCAGTAGGTGGATAGCTTTCAGAGAGAGAGGTCGTATTTCCTTCAATATATATTTCAATTCGTTGCGCCTATTTTTACGGGCAGCGGTGCTTTTGTTGACTGCTTCTACTATGAGTATTGGTGACAGCGGTTATCATAAATGGAGGATCTCGTTATTTTTAGAATAGGACTCTTTTTATGAACTGTTGTTTTTACGTAGTAGTGAACAAGTGAGTGTTCACCGGACATTTTACAATTGGTACCCAGGACCCGTTCGACTTTAATGATAATGCCAAGCGCATTTTACAAGGTATAGAAACACCAGATTTAGCTGCTGCATGGTGCGAGTTTCCGCATCTTACGGATGTAAAGCAGGTAGCTAGCGTCAAGCATTTCCTGTCGGAATGTGACCATTACATCAAAAGTGTTATATAAAGTCCAGACTACTCCAGTCGTCAAGAACCTCAAGATAATGTGAGTAGCCTCTTATCGTCTTTGATGTTCCTCTTTACTGCGCTATTTGACCCTGTTAGATTATGTAATTTACTTGAATTTAAAACCTTTATATCTAGAAATAATCTAGATTTAATTGAAACTCTTACTAATTTGGAAGCAATTGCGATGAACCCTACTGAGGATTTCCTCCCTGCAGGTAAAATTAACCATAAAAGGAATCGCGTCGATTCTAGTGTGCCCCTCAAAAACAAGTACGCTCTTTTAGCGGATAAATCTAATGAAAGTAATGATATGGATATTCCAAATTCTGACGAAGGTGACTCAGCCGGTGGCTCTGCCTCCCCCCACCCCTAAAATAAAAATCCACCCTTTTTACATAGAAATAAAGGGTAAATGGAATAAACTAGCTGCAAAAATTAAAGAACAAAATTAAGTTATCCCACTGATCAAAATGCACGGTGAGTTTCTCAAAGTCCGTTGTAAAAAACGATGTGGATTTTAGAAAAATCCAGTCATATCTGGATTCTAATGCAATAGCATACACAACCCTGAGCCGTGCGGAACAACGCCCTCGTAAAGTGGTAATTCGGGGTATCCCCTGCTATACTGACCCCCCAGATCATCATAGATGCCTTAAAGGAGCACAACTTCATTGCTAACCGTGCATCTATGATGAAGAGTAGAAGAACTGGCCATCCAATGTCTCTCTACGTTGTTAATGTCTTGCCAAGGGCTAAATTTTAGGAAATATATCAGATAAGCGACATTTGCTGTATAAAGGTTACTGTTGAAAGATTTAATTGCACGGGCATTGTAAAACAATACTACCGTTGCCAAATATTCGGCCATTCATCAGAGATTTGCCATCTTTCTCCCAGCTGTGCTAAATGCTCAGGTGGCCACCTTACTCCTGAATGTAACCAGGTTGAAAAACTTACCCCCAAGGGTAGTAATTGGTCTGTCCCGCACCCGGCTACTTACCGCGGTTGCCCAACGATCCCCCAATTCCGAAAAAATAATCAGGCTTCTTCAAAAACACCTCCAAAAGAAAAACCTAAAGCCTTCCCCGATATGTTAGCGCAAACTGTGGCTAATTATAATTATGTTAAACCAGCTTCGACCCCTAAAGTAACCAAAGAAGACCCAGATGCGAACTCCTCACCTCCTTCTAACTCTAAAAAAGTTAACTCTGCTGAGAATAAGCCAATACACTCTGTTAATGCAGCACCGGAAAATCCTACCAGCTCAAACTATTCCACTGACTTAAAAGATATTCTAAAAACATTTCAAGAAATGAAAGAACTATTTAAATTCAATAAATTTATTCAATGTTTTTAAAACAATGCTAAACTCTCCAAAAATTGCACTGAGCCAATGGAAAAAATGTTTATAATAATAAGCACGCTCAACAATTTGGCCACGGAATTTTACTTAACCAATAATGAATAGTTCCTCCTCCTCTTTTTTCCCTTTAATCTTTCTCTCTTGGAATTGTAACTCTTTACAGCTTGAAAGAAATGAACTTAAAATTTTTATTTCCCATCAGCCTCAAATTGATGTTCCCTTTTTACAAGAAACTTTCAGTCTTACCTGTGATATTAACATTCCTGGGTATAGGCTCTATCACACACCCCACTCTGACGGCACCCCAAGAGGTGGCACCGCAATATACATTAAGCACCATATTCCTCACTATCTTTTTCATAGTATTAGTTATAATGACATTGAATACACAAGTATTTTCATACAGCTTCCCCACATTAACATTAATTTAGCATCCATATATGCCCCACCTAATGGTAACTGTCCTGTCAATAGTTTAACTCAACTTTTCTCTTAACACCAACACTGCTTCTTTGTTGGCGATTATAAAGCCAAGAGCAGGTGTTGGAATTGTCACGGCAATTCTCATCGGGGTGCCTCTCTCCATAATTTAATGCAATTACTAAACTTAAGATTACACGCATGTAGAACTCCTACACACATCAGCACAGCGCCTAATACCCATGATTCCATAATTGATCTTGCTATCTCTAAAAACCTTCCCTATCCTATCACCTCTACTGTTATTAACGATCTCTCTTCCGACCATCTTCCGGTATGCTTTAAAATTGATATTATAAACCCTATCTCTCCTCGGCCCTCCGCGGCCATTGATTGGGATAAATTTACCAACCATCTTACTAGCCAAGATATTACTTTTCGTGATATAAATACTACTTCTGATATTGATGCTGCAGTGGAATTTCTTAACTCTAAAATTTTAAATGCTCAAAATTTTGCTACTTTCAATACTTTCAAAAACAATAACTATTTTATTCCTCCTCGCTATATCTAAAAACTTCTTAAAAAACTTAATCAGAGTGGCGGCAATTTCAAAATTCTAGAGATCCCTACCTTAAATCCCTAATTAACAAGACTTACAATAGAATTAAAAATTGTCTTTACAAAGAAAAACAAAAAAAATTGGAATAATTTCCTCAAAAATATTGCTAGCGAGGACAATTCCCTCTGTCTTATTAAACGTAAACTTAATAAAAACTACTCTGCCATCCTCCCCCCCCCCCCTTACGGACAATAATGTTACAGCTTATACTGACCAAGATAAACCAAATCTACTTGCCAACTCCTACGCATTGCAATTTTCTCCTAACCTAACCCTCGCTAGCCAGGCCCATTTTGATGAGGTTAGTGAAACTGTTAGCAGTTTCTAACCCTGCCCCTGATGACCCTTCCCTTCTATTCACTTCATAGTAACCCATAACATAATTTAAAAACTGAAAAAACGCAAGTCCCCAGGTTACGACAAAATTTCTAACACTGCTCTCAAAAATATTCCCCCTAATTGTATTATCTATATCACAAACCTCACAAATTCTATCTTTAAATTCAATTATTTCCCTAAGCCATGGAAACTTTCTATCATATCATCCATACCCAAACCTGGAAATAATTTCTCTGATCCTACTAACTATAGACCCATCTCTCTCCTTCCTTATCTCAGTAAAGTCGTCGAACGTGTCATCAGATTCCAGTTGAAGGACTTTATTCCGCATAACAACATCCTCATGCCTGAACAATTTGGCTTTCGCCCAAAACATTCAACCTAACACCAGCTCCTTCGTGTTGTTGAATTTCTCAGCGAAAAGCTCAACGTGAAGCTTCCAGCTGCTGGCATTTTCCTTGACGTCGCAACCCTCATAGCATGCATGGTCACAGTGACGTCATTGTGACGTCACTGTAAGTCACTGTGGTCACGTCACATCTGTGACCAAAATGCCACCACTCAGTGATGTCACATTGTGACTGAGATGTGAACTTCTTAGAAAACTTTAAAAAATTACGAAAATTCTTCAAAACATGTTATTTACTGTAAAATTATATTTTTCTGGCAATTAAAAAAAAATGTGACGTCACTGTTATGTCACTGCTATGTAACGTATGTCACGTCACATATGTGACAAAAAAAAACACTATATTGTAAGTCACAGTGTGACAAAAATATGAACTTCAAAAATCTTTGAAAATGAAGAGAAATATTTTAAGCAGTCACGAGTTATAGCGGCATAAGGAATGAAAATATATTAGTGGATAGCAAATGGTAAATTCTGTCACTAAAGGGGAGAGGGGGGGGGCATAATAAATAAAGTGCACGATACAAGCATTAATAAAATAAATTTTCAGGCTATATTTTATCCATTTGATATCTAAGACAGTGAATGTATACTTTTTCATGATTTCAATTTTATCTAGCATTTGGAAAATATATTTAGAATTAGGATTATTAAATTTATACACTTTACATATTTAGTTTGCTGGGAGGAAATTTCTTTCTTTCTTTCTTTTTTTACCGACCAGGATTATTCGAAACACTTCTGTAGTTTCAAACTAAAAATTTTCTATTACAGTTAAATCTGCACCTTTTAATGAGCACGTAGAAAGAGTCTTCAGAGTTTAGTCATCTATGCATTTCTTGCTTTAGAATATTTTTATAATTTGTATTCAAGTCATAAATTCTTCTTCTTTCAGACTTTTTAAATAAAATTAGCATTTTCCGAAAATAAAAGAAATATACAAAATTTGTGCAAAACAAACTTTACTTAAAAAAAAGAAGAAGAAAAAGGGGGGAGAGTCGTTAATACCATTAAATTTATTTTTACACCTTTTAAAAATTTAAACAATGTTTTATCTAATAAACTCTAATTAAGAATATTATTATTATAATTATTTAGAAAAAAGGAACTTTACAATACATTTAACTTGAATTATTTGGTACGGATAAAAAGAAAAGGTTAAATATATAGGACATGTCTTCAAATACAAAATTTTAATTAACGATACTTTCAGAAAATTACTGCGCATTCAAGTTCAATATTTCTTGTATACAAAAACAAATAATCTGTAACAGAACATCAGCTTGAAAATCGTCTGCCCACAGAAAAATAAATATGAGAAGACGCGGGAAATTGTTCACTGTTTTTAGAACATCACCAAGTCTACAACACTTTAAGATAAGGAAATGACCATTTTAGGATACACGGATATTAATGGAACGTATATGTAAGTGTTATTTAATTTAAATATTTTGTTCCTGATTTGTATATTATGAGTTAAATAGTTTTATGTTATATTTGTAAGAGACTGATCTTTATGTCAGAAGCGATATTTTTCAATTCGATAACTGTAAAGAAAAATATCTTAATCTGCCATCGCTTGAAAAAAAAAAAAAAAAAAAAATCTGCGCAGAGACTGATTCAGGCTTAAGTTCATACTGGAATTAATATAAACATTAATTTACTCTTACTTGAGATTGAAAATGTATGGAACGACAATGATTTGGAATTATTTTATCGGCTTCTTACTATTTTTTGATTACTAACACTTATAGTTATTATTATTTTGGGGTTAAATATGATGTTCGATTATCATGAGATTACGAAACTGTTTCAGATTAGAAATTAACATTATACTGGGAAAATATATTTTTACATATTACAGTAGTGAAACATTTGAAAGAATTTTCTTTTAGTGCTAATAATATTTTAAATTATCTTTTAAAATCCTAAATCTTCAAACCAATGTTTTCAGATTTAGCATTTGCCAAAATTATAAAATAATAGTAATTCCTTATACCATACGGAAATATTTTTGAGATATTGTTAAATCTAATAGTGCATTTAATTTATTTATTGTATTTTGCTGTTGTTTAATAGTACAATTATAAATACTAATTATTATTTTTAGTGTTTTTCAAATTGGTATATTTATTTTTTTTAATTGTATGTAAGAATTTTTGTGCTTGTGATTTTAATCAAACATTTAATTATAGACATTCTGAATCGGTTATTAAATTTTCTTCTATTGTAAATTCATTTTCTACGCTTATGATACGCGTAATTATTGGCACTAAAAAGTAAAATATGATATTTAAGCATTGAAATAAAGTGTTTTTCATGCCTGATAGGAAGTTATAGATTAAACTGCTTTAGTATATATTTTTTTAAAGTTCATATAATACAGGATACATAATATAGGACATAAGTTGAAAAGCGCTTATGACTTAGGTTTGTCTCTCCGTCTGTCCGTCTAGCAATCTGTCCGCCCTCTAACTCCCGAAAATATACTCGGATTGCCCTGAAATTTTTGGATGTTATTGACGTTTACCATAGCACGGTACCTATTTGTAATGAAGTTTGTAGCATGCTTTGTTCATTTACAGGGCCAGCCAAAAGTTTTCCGTTACATTACGGCCTATGGGAAAAAATCGTTTCAAATGATTTTTAATGATTTTACGCACGCTTTCAAACATAATAAAATTTATATGCATTTATGAAGGGCATTAAAATATGCATTCTGTTGACTATGCGATGCACAGAATAGCTATTGTTCCATTACAGGGCTAAAAAAGGAATTCAAATACATAATGATATAGGGGTGGAGGGAATTGTTTGCAGCATACTTTAATTATGTTAATCTATTTCATATATAATGAAATTGATGTATGTCGCTTAGGTTTACATACTATAAATTATTTCATGTATAATACGAATAATACGTATATAGCATTTACAGGGACACCCAAAATATTTCAGATACTATATTGTATCCGAAGTACTGTTCATTAGCGATGTTTGCTGGAAATGTATTTTTAATTATGATATGCGCTTTTATGATTCACTATATTTATGCATAGTATCGTGTATATAAATGCTATCATTCCTATACAAGGCTACACAAAAGTATTCGTAAGGATTACTGGGTATGGGCGCAAATTGCTTAAAGGTGGTTTTTAAATGAGTTATGTTTTTTTTTTTCGCTGAACTGCATTTAATTTACCAATAAATGTTTGTAGAATATGGATAAAAGGATACACAGGGTCACGCAAGGAAATGGATACATGGCCGTCTATAAATGATAATTTCTGGAAATGTGATTTCAGCAGTTTTAAGAGTGTCTTAGTTTGAATTAAATTTTAACTAAATAGTACCGTGTAATAAAGATTCTAGGTAAACTACAGGGTTGTACAAAAGTATTCAAGTATCTTTCCTTACATTAGTATAAATTGCTGAAAAAGAATTTCAACCTGTTAGGCGTTTTCTTGCTAAACTAAATTTTCCCATTATATAGTATATATACACTTAAAAAATGGGTACTCAAAATTGAGTAAGAAGTACCCAATTTTAAATGCGTCACATACCCAAAATAGCTCCGATCCAAATGTACTCAAAGTTGAGAAACACATGTATTCATTTTTTATTCCATGGTTGTGATCAAATATGAATCGTTATGCACTGCCCCCCCCCCCCCCCCCAAAAAAAAAAAAACCCTAAAATTTAAAGTAAAAATGTACTGACATTTATATCCCGTTCAAAGTTCTTAACAAGAAATGTTTAATTGATTATTTATTAAGAAAAATAGCAAAATTCTTAGCAAGATACTCAAATCGAATATTTTTATGACAAGAGTATTATTTCCAAGTACTTTTAAATTATTTTTAAAATGCTGTGCATAATTTAATATTTACATTAATAAACATCATTTATGCCGCTATAAATGAAATGAACCATTACAGGGTACAAAACTATTCGTTTGTTTGGGTTTTATAACATGTGATGTTTCAAAATAGAGAAAGCATAGGTTCATTTTTGATCCAAAAATATTCAATTCGATATGAGTGCGTCGGTTTACTCATTTTATGAGTACTTCATTTTTTTTCAGTGTATCAACCTACAGATCAAATACAGGGCTCTTCAAAAGAATTGGAAAACATATTTGGCTATGGACGGTAACTGTTGAAATCAGTTTTTCAAATGTTTTATGCGTTTTCTGAAATGTTTACTTAGTTATCTTATTTACGTCATTTCCCTAAATTACGATGTCTTGTTAAAGCATTCAGAAAGTGTTGGAAAGTATTTTATAATCTATGCTTAACGCATGATTTTTCTTACTCGTTTTTTTTTCTATTTCCTAGATCAGTCTTTTCCTATAAAACATACCAAATCTATTTAGCTCATATTCACAAAATACAATATACACGGGAATAAAAAATTTAAATAAATATCGCTTATCATGCCGCTCTATAAATAATGGTTGTATTAATATCCGTTAGTCTCCATGTTCATATTTAATAAAGCAATGACAAATAACAACAAATTAAAAAAACTTACACATTCTAAATATCAAGCTTGAACTCAATATCAAGCATAGAACTTAATAAAAAAATATGGCAGTTGATAAGCATTGTTTTTTAAATGGAAAAATTTAAAATGTTTTAGAAGAATAGGACTCCAAAATAGCGATATTTTGCTAAAAAGTACGGTAAAAAGATAAGATTTTATATTTACAGCAAAGGTTTATTTTAAAATTCATCGCTGTATTAATACTTAGAAATTTTTCCAGAGAGAATCATTCGCCTTATATACAATATTTCAAATGAAAATCAAATATCAAATTAATTGCTTAAAAGGCGCAAAGAAGTGAAAAAGATTCCATGCCGGGACTCGAACCCGGGCCATCAGTATAGCACACTGACATTCTACCGACTAAACCACATGGGACGACGCCCAGCCTGTAAAATTTCTCACTATTACATCTTGGCAAGGCTACAAACGCAGCACAAGATGGAATATTTATCGTGAGCCACCGACATGGGGTAAACACGAAACTTAATTAAATCCATCATCGATTGAAACTATATTAATAATTGGAAATTTTTCCAGGGAGAAACATTCGCCTTGCATACAACATTTCAAATTAAAATTGACTTTTAAGCAATTAATTTGAAATTTGATTTTCATTTGAAATATTTTATGCAAAGCGAATGGTTCTCGCTGGAAAATTTTCCAAGTATTAATATAATTTCAATCGATGCTGGATTTAATTAAGTTTCGTGTTTGCATCATGTTGGTGGCTCACGCTAAATATTCCATCTTGTGCTGCGTTTGTAGCCTTGCCAACATGTAATAGTGAGAAATTTTTCAGCCTGGGTATCGTTCCATGTGATTTAGTCGGTAGAATGTCAGTGCACTGTACTGATGGCCCGGGTTCGAGTCCCAGCATGGAATCATTTTCACTATTTGCGTCTTTTAAGCAATTAATTTGAAATTTGATTTTCATTTGAAATCACAGTGTTTATGACAAGTTCGTCACAAATGACACATATTTCACAAATTGGTCACAGTGTGACTTCAAAGCATTGTCGCTTTCGTCACAGGTTCGTCACAAAGTTAATGCCAAAATAGTCACAAATGACACACTTTTCACAAATTTGTCACACCGTGACTTCACAGAGTGGTCACAATGTGACGTCACAAACGACCTCTAAAACGGCCATAACGACCTCGCATTCTAGTCACTATGACGTCACATCGACGGTCACAAAGTCACAGTGTGACTTCACAACAACGTCGCCGTGACGTCACCATGCCTTACGGGAAAGGCTTTTGACAGAGTCTGGCACGAAGGCCTTATTTACAAATTAATTAAGCTTAAATTTCGCGCCAGACTAATACGCTTAATATACTCCTATCTTTGCGGCCGTACATTTCGCTTCCGCATCAATAACATCCTTTCCAATACACTTTTTATCCCAGCGGGCATCCTCCAGGGCAGCGTGTTTGGCCCAATGTTATTTAACATCTTTTTAATGACATCCCACGATCATTAGGTACTTACCTTGCTACCGTATGCGGACGATACATGTATGTACGCCTCTGCACACCAGCCATATAGTCTGTACTGTTACCTGCAGGCTCACCTTGAGACTTCCTGAACTGGTGCACTCTATGGCGCGTCCTTATCAACTTTAATAAAACTTCTGCTGTTTATTTCTCTCGTAAATTTATCTATCCTCCAAGACCAACAATCAATAACACTACTATTCCATGGTCTGATGAAGGAAAGTACCTGGGGTTCATCCTTGACCGTAGGCTCATATGGAGCAAGCATATTCTTTTCATCAGGGGGAAAGTCGCTGGAGCTTCGATGTCTCTAAAACCTCTTATTAATAGTAAAACCCTTTCAATCTACAATAAACTCCTTCTCCATAATTCATGTATCCTTCCTATCATTACTTATGCCAGTCCGGTCTGGGGCTTCACCTGCAAGTCCACCATGGATAACCTTAGTAGATTGCATAATAAGAATCTTCATATCGTTCGTGGCGCCTCCAGATATCTGCGCAATACCACCGTCCGTAGGGACCTTAAAACCACCACCTTAAGGAAAAGAATAAAAGATCAGCTAAAAAATTCTATTATACATTGTATGATCTTCCCAATGATATCGTGGCAGAGCTTCCTGACTACGAAGCCTTTCGAGCCCCACCATTGAAAGCGCTTAAATATTCCACTATTATGGAATCTCCGTGAGCTTTGTGTTCACCACACCAGAATTGCTTCTGTCTATTTTTCATATTTTTCTCATCCTTTTTTCTTTTATATAACAGCCCCTTCTAAAAGACACCTTATCTATATATATTCATTGTATATACCGGGTGTCCCAAAACGGACTGACTGATTTTAAAATTCAATAACTTCCAAACGGTGACAGATATTAAAAAAATTCTTGCAGGAGGGTTATGCATAAAGTTAAAAGTTTTTTTACAGTGATTTTCGATTTTAGTTCGAATTACAAACAATAGATGGCGCTGCGATCAATAGAGGTTAAATTCAGGCTCGATTTTTGGTACTTCGTGGCCCGGATAATACATTTCCATCTCTTTTTTCTACATGGAACAACAGAAAGGACCAAAAATCGAGACTGTATTTAGCGACTATTGCTTACAGCGCCATCTATTGTTTGTAATTCGAACTAAAATCGAAAATCACTGTAATAAAACTTTTGACTTTATGTATAACCCTCCTGCAAGAATTTTTTTAATATCTGTCACCGTTTGGAAGTTATTGAATTTTAAAATCAGTCAGTCCTTTTTGGGACACCTGGTATATATATATACATATATAAAAATATATATATATTGCCCTGGTTAGTGCCCTTTTTTAGTTAAAGTAGTGGCCTTGCTGCCTTCCTTTACTACTTTTCCTGCCCAAGCTTGGCGAGTGTAAACTTTGAACTAGTGCTAACTTTTATTTCTTTTTAACATTTTTATTCTTTGTTATGGTAGTTCTTGCAACTACAGCTATATCTATATTTAAATATAACTTTAACTTCCTTTTCAAGTTCTTAAATTTAACTTTAACTTTTTTATCTCTATAATTAAAGCACTTATGCTAGTATCTATCTTTAATATTTTTTCATGTATAATGCACACTGTAAACTAAAATGTCTTAAATTCAGACATTTAAGTGTCTGAAACGGAGTGTTCAATTTTCAGACGTTTTAAAGTGTCTTAATTTTTAAGACACTTGTATGCGTCTGAATTTCTAACACTTCAAATGTCTGAATTGCATCCATGTTTGACCACTTCGATAAACATTTTTTCACCTTTTTTTTCTTTCGTAAGAATTATACGGTGTAAAATATATATATATATATATATATATATATCCCTAAAAATATGGAAACTGTAGCCCCTCGAGACTCCAGTATAATTTACATATTTTAATTGAAATTTTCTGATGTAAATTCCAGAAAAAAATCCATTTATTTTGCATATTTCTGTATTTAAAAATTTCCATTTAAAAGATAAAATATAATTTTTCAAGAACTAATCTCCATATTTTATATAGAACCACTAACCAAAGGCCATCTGAATTATATAGTATTCATTCCAAACTACAGTAAACTTTAACACTTACCACAGGTGGGATTCGATCCAGAGTCCTCTGCGTAGGTTTTGTTTTTGTTTTTGTTTTTGACGGCCGATTATCTACACGAGGGATATAGGCCAAAAGGGGAGTGCCCTCCGTGGGGGTCTTTCTAAGGGAACCTAACCCGTATTTACGCATGGAAACCCACGGCTTCGAAGAAAACCACGAAAACTCCGAAACGGTTAGGCCGACGGGCGCGATTGGGTTCGAACCCAGCACTTCCCGTCTACCAGCTTCGAGAGCAGAACCTCTCCGCCACTTCCTCTGCGTAGGAGAAGAGTGCGCTAACCATTCGGCTACGATTTCATCGGCAGATTTTTCAAAATAATGTTATTCATCAAGCACAAGCAATGTTTTTAAGGAGACCGGGAAAGCCCTATCTCCGCCATGTTAAATTCACCAACTTTATGTACCTTTTTCTCAGAAATTGTGAAAGATAGAGATCTAGATTTTTTAGAGTAGACAGAATAACATACTTTACGTATTTTAACAGACCATTTTCGTTTTATGTGAAACTCAAAATTAATTATTAACTATTTATTGAAAATCATTTTTAAATTAGCATTTTTGGTAAGATTTCACTGCCTAAAATAAATAATTTTCAACAAATCATTAAATCCCAGAGTTAAAGTATACAATATAACATAACACAAGTATTAAAAAAAAATCTGAGTTCTTAAGTTTAATAGATATTGAAAAAAAGAAACATAAACATGAAAAATACAAGTTTTGAGAAAAAGTCATGAAATATGAAATAATGAACAATAAATGAATAATTTCAACACTTATTTTTTCATACATAAATATGTGTGACACATCGTTGGATATTTAATGATATAAAAAAGTAAAAATCGATTTTTTGGTTGAATTTTGCTTTCCCGGTCCCCTTAAGTAGCAGTAAGTTTTTTTCCAATTTAGTATCATTCTGAACAGTTTATACACAGTGTTGTAGTCGTAAAAAAAACACAGGGTACACGTATGGCAGAGGGTATACGCCAGTGGTTCCCAACGTGGGGCGTGCGCCCCACAGGGGGGCAATATGGCTTTTCAGGGGGGCAATTTCAGATTTCTTATTAACAAATTTTCTGTCATTTTTTTCTAATGAAAGTAGTGTCTTAGTCTAAAAATAGAAATAATAGATGAAAAAATTTAAAAATAACTGAATAAAAATTAATTTCCGAAACGATCCCATTTAAAAGTTCAAAAATACACTGACACCGAAATAATTATATGGATTATCTTCTACAATTTGAAACCTTTTATATAATAAAGAATCATTTAATTTCTCTGGTTTTAATACTATTTTAGTAAATTACACCTCTTTTTTTTACTATTTATTTAAAAAAAAACTTTTACATCTATTCATAGTGTAATATGCCCCACGAGGGAAATTTTACATAGGACATTTTGTAGAGTATATCTAAAATTGACTATTTGGGCATGTTTAATCTAAAAAATGTTTTGAATGATAAAAATCAGGTGCTACATTTATGAAATTAATAAAATCCCGTGTGCATCACGGAAGGAAAGTGTTGAAAGTAAACTTCTTATGGCTCTTCTGCAGACCAGATACAGAATATGAAATTCATGACATATGCATTTTAAAATTTTAAATTGGAGAAAACATGGGGCCCAAATAATAATAATGGGAAAAAAATCCGCTATCAAAGAAGTATGTTATGGGAGGAAAGGTAAGTAGTAACTTAAACTGGATAAAAGTGTGAATATCACTTATTCTTAATGAAGTACTAAAATCCATTATAAAATGTATCACTTCTATCAGATGTTATACAAAATATGAAAACTTTTCAAGAAATTTTGCGAAAATAAAAATGTAGACTGTTTATCAGTTTTAAAATTTGAGGTAAGTTGCCAAAAAACAATAAAACGATGTAAATGCGAAGATATATGGCATCACTGCATTCATGGAGTTAGGTTAAAAGCATATTTGTAATTAAAAAAAATATGATTTTGATAAATTAAAGAATGTGAAATCACTTATGATGGAGTTAATGCTATTTTCGGATCCATCTGGGAAAATGGAAGTTTATTTTTTATGTGACAATATTTATATAATATAGAAGGGAGGGGGGGGGGCATCATGATTTTAGAGATGCCTAGGTGGGGCACGGCCAAAAAAAGGTTGGGAACGACTGGTATACGCTAAAGTCATTAACGTCATGTATCGAGTTTTCGCTGTAGTTTTATTTCCAGATAGATTACTTTGACTACACGAGATGGCGCCACTATTCATTTTCAAAAATTGAAGGTTTAATTTCCACTTCAAATTGGAAATGTATAAATTTTAATTCATTTTTGTTCTTAAATCATGAAATTGGCAGATGATGTTATTCAGAAAATATGTGATCGAAATAAGTTTTCTATTTTTTGATGAATAAATTACCTATCGAATTATAAGCGATCCTCTTTAAACAGGTTTCTATAACAGTAGGTAACGCAAGTATTATGCAATCAAACTTTTTAAGAAGGAATCGAATGAGACTGGGCAAAATTTCGCTTTCAGCATGGTTATATCGTATATTTTTAAACGTACTACTAAAAATTATTTGCTAACTGTAACTCAATAAACAGTAAATAATACTGAAGTAAACCTCTGTATAACGGAAATTTGGCTGAAATGAAAAATTTCATGATTTCTTGGAAATAACACACTGGTATGAATATAAATAAATAAATCCTGTCTAATATAGGTGATTTTTGAAAAGGGGATTGAATTATATGGGTTTGTCCTAGAAAGGTTATATTTTATCTTTTAAATGGAACTTTTTAAATACAGAAATATGCAAAAAAAAAAAAAAAAAAAAAATGGAAAGTTTTCTGGAATGTACGGAAAAAAAATTACATAAAAATAAATAACGTAAATGGGTGTCTGAATAGACAGTATAATTTCCATATTTTAACGGATACTTTTTACAGTGTATAAAGCTTACAAAAAAGTGAAAAAAAACCGGCTACCTATTGCTGAACAGGCAGGTTGATCAAAGATGGATGCGATTCAGACGTTTGAACTGTCTTCAATTCAGACGGATACACATGTCTTAAAAATTAAGACACTTTAAAACGTCTGAAAATTGAACACTCAATTTTCAGACATTTAAGTGTCTGAATTTCAGACATTTCAGTTTACAGTGTTTATACCATGATCATAGTAAGACACTTAAGTGTCTTAATTTCAGACACCTATGATGTCTGAAATTACATATTCAGACACTTAAGTGTCTGAATTACTTTTTCAGTCACATATGTGTCTGAATTTAAGACGCCTTTATTTGCAGTATAGTTGTAAACATCTACACCTTCTCTTTTTCCCAATGGCTGATTAATTTGTAAGACATCATACCCAGCCTGGGTGTTAAGTTGCCTGACAACTAGAAAACCCCTCAACACTGCTTCACTGTTCAGCGTATGCTGGTGGCGGATGAAAAAAAAACACGCCCGTAGTTCCCGAATCTTCATTTTGCAACACGAATTGCGTTTGCTGCCAGTGTGTTAACGTTGCGCGTTATGTCTTTATTTGAATGACGCTAGAAATGTTTTTAAACTATCTAAAAGTTTGCTAAATTATTCTGGACCGTTGTACTGAAAAATCTGCAAGCTTCCTGTGGAATGAGCAGATACATTGGTGGTGAATGCGCGTGCTAGCGCGTTATTTGTCACCAGTACATACGAGTAGTAGGAATATTCCAGAAAATAAAATTATAACTTCCTGTTATAAAAACTTATTAAAAGGGAAAACGATTCTGAAATATACGCGAAACGTTACCATTTTTTACGGTGCACTCACTGAATTGAAAAATGCCATTTTTAAAATTTAAAATTTTAAAGATGAGTATTTTTCTATTTTGATCATTTCAAATACATGTTTAAGTACGCAGTAAAAGAAAACACTATTGGAGTATCCTGTAGAAATTCTTAATTTATTGTCTCAACACAGCTTATTTAAACACAATTTCTGCTTTAAACATAATGATAATGCAATTTTTGAAAATAACATATGAATTTACCTTAGTTAATATCCTAAAAGTTTCCCTGCATTTAGGATATTATGTTTGTCGCTAATAGGCCATTGAAGAAAACAAGCTACCTAAATGGGTAGAAAACTTTAGAACTCAAATCAGAAAACTTTTCGCTTTTCACCGAGCTAACTTTGCTGGTAAATGAAATACACATTGTAGCCATTGACGTCAGTAATTTTATTTGATCTTTAACGTTAACAGAAAAAAAACCCAACCAATATCGGGATTTTTTATCGCATTTAGGAAACACCAGGGCGCTATAAAATGAGCGGCGTCCATTGGAATGGGAATTTTTTAATAGAAGACGTTTTAAATGTAGATAAATGTTTCGCGTTTTGTTCCTGAAGTTCGGATGTCTCACCGTATAGCATTTATATACGATTCTTGCTGTAAGATTTTAAGTACAAGTACATTGTCGCATTTAAGGGTCATCACATTTAGGCACAATGACCTTACACGTTTTCAGCTGCGAACTGAATTTAAGCACGTACGAGTAACAGAATAATATTAATTTTAATGTTAATGCTGTTAATTTATCTTGCCTCTCTGCAAAACGTGTTTGTTGGACATAAATGTTTCCTTGATAATTGATAGCATTTAAAAAACTTATATTCAAGGTTGAGAAAACTGATTAATACAATAAAAGCCATTTCAAAACGTTTCCGAAAATCTGTGGCAGGAAAAGGAACCCAACAAACACAGAACTTGTGGGCCACTGATGGGTTCGTTAGCCTTGGCCAAAAGTGTCTGATGGCGGCCCGCTATCATTGGCCGTAACGGCTCCGTCAAAAAAGTGTCACGCCGGACACAATAAGGCCGGAAGGAAATTGGCCGCAAGTACAATAAGTTGCCCACAAACGCGCCATTAACGGTCATCTAAAACTGGTATTAAGCCGCAAACTGGCCACAATTACACATTTAATGGCATTCCTGAATAAAAGCTTTGCCACAGCTATGCCATTAAGGGTCATTTTAAATAAAAGCTAGCCACAAGCCAGACACACTTATGCCATCAATGGGCATAATTAATGAATGCAAGCCGGAAGCTAGCCACATTAGTGCCATCAATGGGCATCATTAATGAATGCAAGCCAGAAACTAGCCACATCTATGCCGCTATTGGTTATCATGGATGAAAACTAGCCCGAAGCTGGTCGAAATTATATTGTTTACCCCCCCCCCACAAAAGTTCAGTAAATGATTTTTTTGGGGGGGACAGAAAATTTTTCTTCTAAAAAATATTTTGATAAAAATTAGGATCTAAATTTACTGGTTTTGAAGTGTTTATCTGAAAACAGTTTATATTATAAACTGTTTTCACATATTATATATTAAATTATACTATGTAAAATTTGGAACAGGTCTAGGAAATTTTATTTTTTTAAATATGTTCTCATAACACCATCCTGACTTTCATACATGTTTTACTTTAACATACACTTAAGTTAAAAACAATTTTTATTAAAAGTCAAATAATTAAAAAAGAATAAATTTTACAGAACAAAATGCATTTAGATCCTAAATTTTATCAAAACATTTAAGACTGTTCTCAAATCAAAAGGGTTAACTTTCTGACGTAAGTTTTAATTCATTTTTGTTCGGATACGCATGAAACTAGGTGTTCAGAAACTATGCCATCGAACTGTTTTTTCAGTTTTCTTGTAAACGCAATAGATCTTTCAGAAAATACTGTCAAACTGGGCATTTTGAACTGAAGTTCCGAACGAAAGAAGAAAATCCAGTCAGTAGAGGGAGAAAAATGACGTGTCACGTGATCAAAATCTCTTATAACCCGATTGGCAATTGATTGATTGATCAAAAAATCGAAAACACAGATTCCAAATCGCTTCCAAGGTCAGGCTTTCCAATTTTATATCTTTCCATTAAAAAATGAATTTGTAAATATGTCAAAAGGTTTTGCGCTTGTTGAGCAGAGCAGTTGAGAACAGCCTTAAAAGATAATTCCAATGGAGGCATAACTGACCCTTATCTGCTCATCACCTTTGAACAGAACAAATTTCAAATTTGCTGTTAGTAAATGAACGTTCAACAATATTCAACCTTAAATATTTTTATAGAGACATACTCACCTAAAAAATTTCTTTTTTATATTTGCTTTAGTTTTTATAAATATTGAGATTCCTAAACAGCTGCAAGAACCAAATTTACAGTTAACAAAGAAAATTTGATAACAAAGCCTTTAATGTATTTTTAAAAAATATTGAACATATGCTGCCAAAAGAGCAATTTTTTAACTAGTTTCTTCATTTCCATTCAAAATTGTTATATAACAATTATATCCGACGCTTTTATAGTACCATGTTTTACACAGAATTTCTTACCTGGATGTTTCTTTTAATTATCCAACTGGAAAATAAAATACAAGACCACAGGAGTTTTATTTTTGTAAACTGAGAAAATGTTAACTTTATTGATCATTAGAATTTAAACCGATTTTTTAAGATAGATTATTTATGTAATTTGGTACTTTAAATTATAGTTCAAAATACGCCACTTCATTACAATAATTTCTTTGGTGTATAATTAATCGGGGGGGGGGGGGGATAAAAGTGTGTCTATAATGTAATATGCTGTTGTAGTCTGTTAAGGTCTTACCCCCCCCCCCCCCCCCACACACACACAACCCATCCTTGACATACCTCATTTCATGAACTGTAAAAGAAATTAATTTTCAGCATACATTTTTTTTTTTTTCAAAATTATTATGAATTGACAGAAGGCCAGTTGGCACCACTTTTAAAGTTTTTTTTTTTTCTTTCATTATTCAATCTTAGAATTTATTAAAGGCAAAGAATATTTTTCCAAAATATTGGTGGCAGTTTTTTTTTTTTTTTTTTTTTTTTTTTTTTTAAACAATATATAACCGCTACTCAGGCACTAATCGTTCATGTTTTTTTCCAAATGAACTTCATAATAAAAATATATCTTTGTTTTTCTTACTCTATAAGGATCATTAAGTAATGAGCACTTTATATTTCATTTTTTAACAATATTACCTAGACTATCAAAAATTCAAATTGCACTATACAATATTATCCATATTAAAATTGTAATTTCAACACTCATTATAGACAAACTTTAATTTAAATCATAACAGTTTTTGAAGAGCAGTTAATATTTAATGTGTCATCTCCAAGCAATACTAATGTATAATTTGTACCATATTAGTTTTTCAGGCCGTCAAAGTTTAAAATATATAATCTACATAAATCCAGATATTTATTGAATTATACATAATATATAAAAACTATTAATTATTTAACCCCCATTTTTGTTATAAAGCAAAGAAGGTGGTTTTCTTAGAAGGAGAAATGCTTTATTCCTTTTATTTCACTTTTCTAAAAAGAAAATATATTAAAACACTAGAACTGAATGCCATTTTGTCACACAATTTTATTTTTCACCAAAAATGTAAAGCAATCAAAAATATTTTTTTAATTTATTTACAAGTTGATCAAATTTATTACAAATACATTACAAGTAAAATTATTCCTGTTAGAATCGTGCTATTAGTCAACAAACGTTGATAAAAGAGCTGAAAATTCACAGCCATCTTCTTAAAGAACTTTACTTCCAGATTTTCATATTTTTCTGTAAAACAAAAGAAAAAAACAGAAATAAAAAATTAGTTTTGCAGAACAAAATTCAAATGTTTTTAAAAAATCATATTGAAAAATCAAATTATGGAGATACACTACTATCTATCACTTATATTTTCTACTTTCCAGTACTTGAAATAATTCGGTCTTGCAGTTCCACCACAAGGGAGAGCGTGGTTTGAAGCATAATTAACTCAATTGTTCTTGTAACTCATAAATCGTTATAATTATAAAAATTATTTGGTGATTTATTACCTGCACCTGGCTAACAAAAGACTGCTTTTAAAATTATTAAGTTCAAAAAATATTAAAATATTATATTGCCATTGGAAACATGCCTATGTACATTGTTTCGTTAATTTTAGTATATCGGGAAGTGAGTGAAAAATAGAATACAAAATTTCATCTTAATACAGAGATCAAGTTAAATAAAAGAATGCAAGAAACAATAAAGCTGACACTATCGCAGAATTAAATTTTACTCTAAATACTGTTAGTTTTAAAAAATGTGCTGCACTTTATGACTCTTCATGTACTTGGGGGGGGGGGGGGAGGCCATTGTTGCAGAGCAAAACCAGAATAGGCAAATGATTAGAAATTTATGCCTAAATATCTTTAAAGAAATGTTTAGCGACCCATTGTCATACTAGTAAATGAACAAAGTTTTAATGATTAGTTTTGAAGACATTCAATATTAAAAACCTAGCTAATTTTGGGTATCATCTAAAAGTGAAATTAGTTGCATTATAATTCAGATTACATACACATTTCATTAATTACTTTAACACTGAATATTATTAGTATTAGAAAAATGCTAAATAAACTGCTTAAACATTATAACAAGTAGCTGAATAGTGAACAAATATTAATAGTTCTTACAAATTCAACCATTTCTTTTTCAATGACTATGTAAGTTCCTGCTATAGTAACAGCTTAAAACATTTTTCCATACATTTTAATAAATTGCAATTTTACTTGTTTAAAACTAAGTTCATAACTGAAGTTTTTTACGTTTCTTTTTTAAAAAGGATAAATAAAACAAAAACCAAACCCTATTGAATGTTAGTCCTTAACTCATTTGCAATGATGCACACATACAGAAATGCACTTCTGATGACACACCGCAAAAATTTAATTTTATCTTCTCAGGGTGTCTATTCCAGCTGAGCTACAAATTTCTTTGACTTTTTCAGGTTTTCCATACCAAAAAAGAAAAAATTCCAGGTACCGAGATTTAGTGATGTTACACACAAAAAGTCTAAAAGGTTGTGGAATTTGAGAAGAGAACTTTCACAATTGATTCTGAAGCACAAACTATTGATTTTTTAAAAGATTTTTTTTTGTAAAATGTACAAATTGCCGAATAGCAAGATATTTACTTCATGGTTAATGATTGCTTGACATCTCTATATTTCTTACATTTTGCAGCAGGGTTGGTAAAAAACCTGTTAAAAAAAAAAAAAAAAACTGGGTTTTTTTGGTTTAAACCGGGTTTAAAATATATATATTTTTTCCCCTATTACATACACATGCATTGCTTGACATCTCTATATTTCTTACATTTTGCAGCAGGGTTGGTAAAAAACCTGTAAAAACTGTTTTTTTTGGTTTAAACCGGGTTTAAAAGATATAATTTTTTTTTTCCTATTACATACACATGCATATTTGGGTTATTCTCTGCAATAGTGCAAAAAGTGCTTCCCAGCCATATAAATGCTCTTAATTTTATTACATTTTTATTTATTTTTATTTTTATTAGAAGATCTAAACATAGTTTATTAGGGGCAGAAAGTAAAATTTAAAAATAAATAAATTTAGTATTTAAAAATATAATATATATGACGCAAACATCATTCCCTCACCTTTCCCCCACCTGTACTACCATATTTTATTGCCTATTTCTTTCCATCCAGAAATAAAAATAATTAAAAATACCCTAAGCAAAATAAAGTTCTTATTTGATACATTACAAAAAATAATAAAAATATTAATTTTTACTATTATTATATAGTCTACTCAATCAATTATATGTTTCCCCATGTTAGACCATCATTCCCTCACACATTGCTATTATCTCAAATATCTACCACTAATGAGCAGTAGCAGTCTAGCATCCTTCACAGAGAAGAAGCTATTTTGAGCACTTGTCAGTCCAGCAACATAAATTGGTGGTGTAAGATTTTGTTAATTTTACAGAATTTTTTTTTTTAGTCAGTATATCCGGAAGCGTTTCCACCTGTACTACCATATTTTATTGCCTATTTCTTTCCATCCAGAAATAAAAATAATTAAAAATACCCTAAGCAAAATAAAGTTCTTATTTGATACATTACAAAAAATAATAAAAATATTAATTTTTACTATTATTATATAGTCTACTCAATCAATTATATGTTTCTCCATGTTAGACCATCATTCCCTCACACATTGCTATTATCTCAAATATCTACCACTAATGAGCAGTAGCAGTCTAGCATCCTTCACAGAAGAAGCTATTTTGAGCACTTGTCAGTCCAGCAACATAAATTGGTGGTGTAAGATTTTGTTAATTTTACAGAATTTTTTTTTAGTCAGTATATCCGGAAGCGTTTTTATTAGCAGTCATTCCCTCACACATAATATTAATTTTTTTGTAAATATCAAAAATTTTAATTTTATCATACATTATATATTAAGTGTTTCTCTTAAAGGAAACAGTTTGGATTTCTTCATAATTTTGCATTTTCCCCCTACAACTAGTAAAAATGTCTTATTTCATCATTCCCTCACTTGTCATTCCCTCACATTTTTTATTTTATTTTTTCCACAAATTTTTATTTTATTTTATTTTTTTTTGTTGTTAAGTCAAATTTTTAAAACAATTTCTGTTGCTATTAAAATTTTCAATAATTGACTGATTTCTTACCATTTATCAAATTTTTATGAAAATTTACATATGCATCATTCAAGTCAGACTGCTGGCCAAATTTGCAAGTATTGTAGAGAACAACCCATTTATTGATAAAAATAAACATTGTTGGATATATAAGTAATATAACTTCATTTAAAAATAATTTAAATTAAATAATTACAATCAATTATGTAGAAAATTGAAATCATTTAGAATTTAAACATTTATAGTAAAAGTCTTATGTTCCATCCTTTAGTCTTATGTTCCATGAATAAAATGTTCTATATAGTGAAACACTGATACCTCGAAAATCTTAATAAACAATCTTTTGATTACTAATACTATAAATAAATATATGGTGTAGTTTCATAAATATAATATGCTTTTTCCATGGCTATTCAAAGTAATTTCTTTGAACTATTTGCCATCTGAGATATCTGATTTTTCTGTTAGAACACTACCTGAATAATTATCTTTTATTGAAAGTAAAGCTTTTTATAAAGAATTCCCGGAATGATTTGAATTTAGCAGTAGAGTCTTTACACGTTTCAAGAAGTATTGTGTATTGACATTTGACACTTCTGAGAAACTGCCAGTTAAAAAAAAAAAAAAAAGGCAACAGTTAATAAACAGAAATACCTTTTTACCAGATTTTTAGACTACTGAAAACATTGATCTTAAAATGGAAAGTATCTATATTATAAAGGACAAACATATCTGTGCGTAACGCATATGTCGTTTTGCGAATGGCAACACTTTGAAATTTGGATTAAAATTTCGGCTTTGCAATTATATCTACGGCATATTTTTAAACTTCTAAACATCGCATATTTTAAATTTTAACACCGTCGTATAAGGAAAAAAAATGCTCTTTTAAATGCAATTTGTTTGAAAGCTGTATCTTAATTTATTTTTGAGTTATAATTTTTTTTGTAGTTTTTAATACAAATTTTGTAATTGTGGCAACTGAAGTACTCCATTTATATTGAAAGTAAAGGGGAAATAGTCATGGTTTATTATTTTTATTGATTATATCCTTATTGATGCCATTTTCACAATACAAATAAAAGTAACCTTTTTATAATTTTTGAACAGAAAATGATGCCAGACATAAAAAAAAAACACGCATTCATCTTCATAAATCAGTTGCATTTCAATATTTTTACATTACGCTAATACTAAGTTTGAGAGAAAATGATTCAGTGAGTAAAAATTACGTCATATTTAAAACAAAACTATCATTTTTTTGATAAAACTAAATATTTGACCAATACTAAATGGCCAATACTATGACAACTAAAGGCAAATTTCTTTTTTTTCTTTCTTTTCGCGGGTATTGAGATTAGAACTTAAAGTTTGTGCGAATGTTCACATGAAAAGTTGTATCGGACAAACGTGACTTTAAGTTTAGAAATGCATTCATTAATAATATATTGCGCATTAAAATGCATTCAAATTTTGAATTTGAGTGGTGCGTATGTAAATTATGGGAATGTGAAAATAACATAAAATTTCGATTTCACGGGGGAAAATTTTATGATGTGACACAGCGAAATCCTTTTTACTGATTTTTCATCCCATAAAAACAAACATAAAAGTCTCCATCGATAAATTCATCATAATTACTCATCTTGATTACTTATTCTAATTGTGTTTAATTTTTCAATAATTTAAGCAGTTGAAGTTTGTGGAAATAATATTTTAGTAATTTTAGGTTAAAAATATTATTTGTTTTAAGAGTGAGACAACCAATGTTAGATGAATTTTTTATTGTAATTATTTTTGTAGGTTTATTATAAATAAGATCTGACAGTTCCTTTCTAACATTTTAGTTCGTCGAATTTCGACGTGTTCCAACTCGTATTTATAAAAGTTGTCATCCACTAACACATTTAAACAGCCATCAGACTTAATACTCAGGCTTTTTTTTCTAAGCTATGTTATAATACATATTACTTTTTAAATGTGTAAACTAAAAATTAATAATATATCTTTTTAGGCATTTTTATGAGACTTTTTTCTATTATGTCTCAAGCGAACCTTATCTCGATTTCCCCCCATTTTTTTGGTCAGATCTAAATAGTGGATTGGATTATGCAATAGATGATTTAAATATATGTTATTGCATATTTTAGTTAAAAGTAAACATGTGCTTCGCTAGTACACAATTTTTCAATGTTTTTTTTTATTTGACTTCATATCTTGAGTTTCTTTTTTATTCTAAGGTTGTTCTCAAATCCGAAAGGGCAACTTTCTGAATAAATCTGCTTATTAAAAATATTTTATTTATTTTGTTTACTGAAAGTGAACATTATTAAGTAACAAAATTTTAACAAAATAATTCTATAGCTGAGTATTTTTTTTTTTTTTTTATATGTTCATATATTAAAGACTAGTGAGTATTTTGCAATCATTAGTGTACTCAAAAAAATGGTTGCTGGCCTGGAAAAAAAAAAAAAAAAACATGGAAAGCACAGTTCTATTACATAGTTACTGAACAACAGCATCTGCTAGTTTAATGCATTTACGAACAAAAATAAATTAAAACTTATGCTATAAATTAAAATAAATAAAACTTGCAAAGAACCAGCAGATGTTACCTTATAACACTTATTATACAGATACAGATATACTACATAAAAAAAAGAAAGTTTGTTTTAATTTTTATGGGGAAAAAAAGTATATAGACAAAGTCAAACACAGTATTGAATAATTAACATTAATCATGAGTAAAACAGAAAAATAGCTTAAAATATGAATTTCCACAATGTTATTGAAGCTAAAATATTTTTGCAAATGAAATATGTATAATAAAACTGATTAAATAAAAATTATTAGGTAATGTGTAAAATTGAATGCTAACTTAAAATATATTCTTCAAATATTTCATTGGTGAAAAAAAAATCTTTAAAATTTAAAAAATACATATTTAAATTTATAAAGAAATATTTGAAGTAAAAAGTAATGAATAAGAATGAGTATAAAAACTAAACCTGTGACTTTATGATCCATTAAGGAGGGTCTACAGTGCCCATCCCTATTTACTTGACCCTGGGGCCCAAAGGGCTATACAGCATATGTCCCGGTCCAGTGGACAGACTAATATGCAAAAACTTCAGTGTTTAGTTCCAAATAGCTTGGTACTCATTTTATCGGCTGCAAAGGAATGAAAATGCCAAGTTACCTTTGCATGCTGGGAGTCGAACATTCGACCAGTAGCGTGCTGACTAATATGCTATTAGGTTTAATAATGGGTATAACTCAATAAAAATGTAAATATACTTTAAAAAAATTTTGTTGATGCTAAAAATGTTTTTAAAATTGCAACTTTATACATATATATATACATATAATAAAACATTTGAAATAAATGAATTATAAGTGATAAAACCGACTAATAATAATAATTCTACATATGCAATTTATTGCATGTCACAGCTTTTAGGACTCTTAAAAATATTTTTGGGTTTGGTAAATTCTAAAACAATTCTCTGTACAAAGACCCAGAATTGATTTCAGAACTTTTTGTTTACTGCCCAACAATGATTATTCTTATCAACAAATTGCATCTGTATGTATGTAATTTCTGGCCTATAATCTGTGGATCAAACAATTATGTTTCTTTCCTGAAATCCCCAGTAGCAGAATTTTCGATGTCTGTCAGCAGCAAACTAAAATTTATATGCGACCAAACAATGGTGAACCAAGCTACTACCATAAATACTTACAGTAAACCATAATATAAGCAAAAGTTGCATTTTACAAAGAAAATGCACTAAGAAACACAACTATAAAAACAAAGTAAATTTTTAGTGAACTTTTTAAACCTAATATTTATTTTTAAGCTGGTAGATTAATCTGCAAGGTCTAAAATAATCTGCAGCACTGCTGCCGTGCTGCACAGTTTCTGCTACGGGGATGAAATCTTATTTTCATAAAATGTAACTTATAACTCCAATTATTAAATAAAATTTATGGGTCGAAACATGATTGTTTGATCTGCGGATTACAGCTCAGAAATTATGTAATAAGAAATGATATTTAAAAAAAAAACAGTTATTAAGTAAACTGAAGAGAACACTACTAGTGTTGACTCTAAGCCAATTTGACAAGGTACAACAGCTGGCAGCCTTTTTTTTGCTATTTTAAGCACCCGAAGACCCCTTTCAAAACTATGCACCCAATGGTCTGTACCTATTACTCTTTTTAACATATCCTTTTGGTTAATTTCCTCTCAAGATACATCATCGTCCGTAAAAAAAAAAAAATGTGAATTTTGTCAATTGGCCAAGGTGAAATTTGCTATTGGTTGTGGAAGGAAAAAAAAAAAGTTAAAATCCACCAATCGATTTAAAAAATTCAATCAGTAAGAGCAAAAGGTAATTAAAAAAAAGGGGGGGGGGGAGACTCATATAGCAGTTGCATTAAAAAAAAAAGTTTCACCAATAAGCCGCAGGGACAAATCCTGAAACTATGTTGTGAAATTTTCCAGTCGTTTGAGAAAATATCACAAAATTCCATGATAAGAGGGAATTCTAAGCAGATCAATTCAAAATATGTTTTTGAACAGGACAGGATTGCCCCTACCTTTCTCTTATTAAACTAGGGGGCTCTGCCCCCAAAGAGCTACACTCGCCAACCCCCGTTTAAACACCCCAGATTCTAAAAAGGTCTCTAATTTGATCGGCTTTAAAAAAATTGAATTACAATTTTAAAAAACAGTGACAATCTTTCTGTGAACGGGTTTCCATTTGTTTTCCATTGATTGCAGATTTTTAAGACCAAATCAACTGCTGTTAAGAGATACAATGGCTGTTTTTGTCTGATTAAAAAAAAATTAGTTAAAAATTTGAAAATAAGCTAATGTAATGTAATATGACTTTTAACGCATAATAATGATTTTAAAATTTTCTTTCTCATTTAAAATTCAAGTGTAAATGTATTCTTATGATGCAATTTTCAATATTTTCCTGCTTTTAACATGTAATCATTTAATCCTATTAATATTCACGTGAAAATACTTTTTTTATTAGAAAGGAAATATTATCTGCACTGTCTTAGAATTTACAACAATACTTGAAAAGATTATTTCAAAATTTGAAATAAATGTCTCATGCAAATATATTTTTTAATTTAAACTGTTTTGCATTAATATTTGGCCATTTTAAATATGACAATTTCCTCCATTTATGACTTTTAACGCATAATAATGAATTTTTTATTTTAACATTTTCTTTCTCTTTTAAAATCCAAGTGTAAATATAGTTCAATGATATAATTTTCAATATTTTCTTACATTTAACACGTAATTATTAATTCTAATTTTAAAGTTTTTTTCTGTTTATAATAGCCATGTGTGAATAAATTTTTAATTTGAAGGAAACATTCTTTCCATGGTTTTTAAAATTGCCAACAATTTAAAATAACACTCGTTACTAAAATATGTAGAAAATTATTCTCAAAATGCTGAAAAATTGAATTAAAAATGGAAATAAAACCTCAAAAAATGAATCAAACTAAAAAAAAATTAGCAGTCTGCACATTGGGAACTTCTAATGTATAAAATGATCCAAAAATGATTCAATTTCTTATGTATGGTTTTTGCTCCTATAAATTTTTTTAATGGAATGATTTTGACCAACTTAACATTAAATATTTCTTAAAATAATTCCGCGGTTTGAAAACTGTCTGCATCAGCGTGTTTATGAAATATTTCTTTATAATATGACCCCGGGCGCAGAATCGGCGCAAAGCTGTGACGCACGTCGCAGACTCCTGAGAAGGTCTGCAAACTATTTTTCAACTGTTAAAATTTAGAAGAAAAAAAAGTTTGTTAAAAATTATTTGCCATGTGCCATAATAATACGATCCACGAGACATACTATTGACGAAGCTCCGATTTCCTTTAAATATAAATAATAATTCACAGAGAAAACTAGACATGCGATCATGAAACGCCCATTATTAAATGAGTCAATCCTCGTAGGGGATTGACTCGCTCTATAGAAATATATTTGATCGCTTTATAGATTTTTAAAAAATCGGTCATTAGTCTGAAAATTCGGACGTAAATATCACGAATTTCGACAAATGTTCGCCGAAAAAACATTTTCGTCAATCGTTTGCAGTTAAAATAGCCAATTTTGTCAAAGGATCGTGAAGAAAACGTGAATTTCGTCAAAAGATTGCGAAGAAAAAACGAAATTTTGTCATAAGATCAAGAAGGAAACATTTCGTCAAAAGGCTGCAGAAAAATAGCAACTTTCGTCGAAGGCTGGCGGAAAATTATGGCTTATGTCAAATGATCGCTGAAAAAACATGAACTTCGTCAAAGGGCTACGAAAAAATAGCAACTTTCATCACAGGACTGCAGAAAAACGCAAAATTCATCAAAGGATCGCCGAAAAAACACTAATTTCGTCAAAGGATCATGGAAAGAACGCGGATCTTATCGAAGGATCGCTAAAAAAATGAGATTTTCGTCAAAAGATCGTGGAAAATAGGCGAATTTGTCAAAAGATGGTGAAAATTTTGTCATAAAATCAAAATAAAACCCATTTCGTCAAAGGGCTTCGAAAAAATAGCAACTTTCCACAAAGGATGGTGAGAAAACGCGAGTTTCGTTAAATGATCGGGAAAAGACGTTAATTTTGACAAATGATCGCGAAAACAGCGCGAATTCTGTCAAAGGATTGCAGAAAAATGCGAATTTCGTCACGAGATCGTGGAAGAAAGGCGAATTTTGTCGAAAAATCGCGGGAAAAAGGTAATTTCGTGCAAAGATCGCTAAAGAACGAAATCGTGAAAAAAAAAAACACCCTATATCGTCAAAAGATCGCATAGAAAACGCAAATTTTTTTTCAAAGGATCGGCGGAAAAAAGACTAATTTCTTCAAAAGATTGCGAAAAAAAACATGAGCGTCGTCGAAAGATCGCGAACATAATCGACAGATCGACAAAAAACGCGAACATCATCTAAAGATCACCAATAAAAGCGAACATCGTCGAAAGATTGGCCCAAAAAAAAAAAAAAAAAAAAAATGCGAACATCATCGAAAGATTGTGGAAAAACACGAACATCTTCGATAGATCGCGAAAAAAGTGATCATCTTCGATAGATCGCGGAAAAACGCGAACATGTTCGATAGATCACGAAAAAACGTGAACATCTTCGATAGATTGCGAAAAACAGCGAACATCGTCGAAAGATCATGAAAAGATGCGAACATTATCGAAAGATTGCGAAAAAAAAAAACAAACGTGAACATCGTTGAAAGATCGCGAACAACGTAGAAAAATCGCGAACATCGTCGAAAGAGCGTGAAAAAACGCACATTTCGTCAAAGTATCGAGGGGAAAAAGGTGAATTCCGTCAAAGAATCGCGGAAAAATTTGCTGCAACATTGATGTTTTCACGAGATTTTTTTACAGCCGACTGGCAGGTTAAATATTAGTTAGCCATGTTTTGAGTGAAAGCATGTTAAATTTTGAATTGTACAACTAGCTAAGATTGCTAAATAAAACATTGCATTAGAATTACTTATAGTATTTGCATGAATTACTCAAATTTGATTTTCTAAGAATTTCAATTTGCTCCAATAACAGCTTTTATTGCTAAAAAATTAAATTTTTGCTGCTACAAAAATGGATTTTACTGCTACAAAATATAGGTTTTTTGCTGCTTCAAAGTGGCTTTAGTGCACTTTCATCTCTGTATTATCACATCTATATATAATTTTTGATATTATCACATTGTATCAATCTTTTCAAAAGTTTTAGAAATTGGTGTTCATATGTTATTTTTACTGTTATTCTGTTTACTAACTTCACAGAAATTTTGACAAATTTTATGAAGATTTTTCAGATAGCGATGTTAAAAATTTTGAGTACAAAAGTAAATTATTTAAAAAAATACTTTCCTTTTATGTTGATCACAAATACTTGGTAGGGGGGGGGGGGGAGGGGGGGAGTGCATGAGGGATTAGAAATAGGGCATTTGTCCTTAAGTTCTGCAGACTGTTTTTAAAGTTTCTACTTGTGTTGCAGACTGCAGAAAAAAATTCTGCTGCTGGGAATACGACCGATTTCCATATTTTTGCATGCAGCATTTTTCTTAATATTAACGAAAAAAGACCCCTGGTCACAAAAAATAGCAGTGGTGACAGTGTTAGTTACTTTCTAGTAATAGAGATATTCCTGCATTGCTGCCCTTTTATTCTAGAGCTAACACTAATTACTGCACATACACACAAGAGGAAAATTCCCTAATAGTATCAGAACATCATCTTGTGAAAGATTTTAAGAAATACTTGGTAAAATTGGGAATCACAGGTAAAAAGCGGTAATATTATATATCAAACATGCAATTTAGCTTTTTTCTCCCCTTTCATATTTTTAGGGTTTCGTTCATCTCACGAAACCCTATTCGTCTCGCTCCTCTGTCTGTCTGTCTGTCCGTCACAGAGCCCGTTCTCAGAAACTATAGATGTTGGAGACATGAAATTTTGGGTACTTATAGCTGAACACCTCACATTATACGACAGATTATAAAATTTTGAAAAAGTCGTACATTTAACCCTTTGGGCTCCCGCATGTGTATTTTAAACAATTCTTTCTAAGTGAACCCTAATTAGGTTGGAGGAGTGAAATTTTGCATACTTATAGCTGAATACCTCACAAAAAAATATTGTAACATACATAAACATAGCTTTGTGTTTTGACGATGAAACTGAACTCGTTACTATAACAATAATAAATATTCCACCTACATTTTAGTATTTTAATATATTTATCCTTATTTAAAGTAACTTTAAAGTAATTTATAATTTAAGGAAAGAAAAATGAAAGTTTGAGAGAAACTTTGGAAAAGAGTGTAAAGAATAAGTATTCTAACTGTATAAGTGTAAAAAATGGTCAAAAAGTGTACATTTAAATTCAGCAAACATGGTAAAGAGTTCCAAAGTTCACCAATAGCCAGGCATGTGGAATTTCTAGTAAATCTTACCAGCCAGCAAGATGCAACATACAGTTGAAAATTGTTATGTCAAAATTTATGCGGCTGCAAAAATTACTGTTACTACAATGCATTTCTATTTTTCTATAAAATTAAGAAATATATATAACAGAGGAAAGTTTAATATAGGATAAAACTTAGTATCATGTTTACATCGCAGTAATTTGGAAAGTTGCAAAATATAGTTAACTAGTAAAAAAAAAAAAATAAAGTTTTTGGCATATCTCTATTAGGGATTGACCGAATACCGAATAGTCGATTCGGTATTCGGTGATTCGGCATGTAAACCGAATATTCGGCTTCGGCCGAATACTTTGAAGTATTCGGCCGAATAATTGCAGATAAGTATTTTCTTAGAAGTAGAAGAATTCTCTTTTACTTAGAAGTAGAATAGGCTAAATGATGAGTTTCAATATTATGTGCATGAGTTCAAAGTTCAGCTGCACTACCAAAAACAAGTCAAAGGCCATTTTTAATTACAAAAAACTTTTTTTTTTCTTTCCTAAAATAGTCTATATAGGGGTGAAATCAAAACAACTGTCTACGATATAGGGAAAAAAAGTAAGGAATATGGGCATCTTTCCATTACCATTTAATTTTAATTATTTCTACATTAGTTTTTTCAATTTAAATTTATTTAATGTGTATTCTCTTTAATATACACCTCAAATAAGTATATCAGAGTTCATCTCTGTATATCTAAGGTTTATATTAAAGAAAATACATGCATCAAATAAGTATACTTCTATGCCTATCCTATAGCTTTTATAACCATTAAAATCGCTCAAATTTATCTTCATCACCACAGTGATAAATATTAATCAAAATATAAATATGTATCAATAATTTCTCAGAAAATAGTTAAATGTACAAATTGATATGATACCTTTTGTATTTGAGAACATTCCAATTCAATATGTATATAATTAGACAATCAGTAAATCAGCTTAATGACAACATTGTTTCTTTTTATTTGAATGAACTTTTGTTTTTCTGAGAATCCTTATCCTTAATAATAGCCTGTATAGTTTAATACTTTCATTGGGTTGATTTGGATATTGATTAGTGATAAAATAAAAAATAAGTGATGGGTTAATGAATTTGTGAGTTGAAAGAAGTCATTAAATTTTTTTGTGTAATTAGATTTAAGAATAAAAATGTAACTGAATTAAATTATTAAGAATTTAATTTTAATTAAAGTTATTAAAAAAGCTAATATATGCAAAAATGTGTATTAAAAATGTTTAAGTATTCGGTTGCCGAATACCGAATATTCGGTGTACACTTTGACCGAAGCTTCGGTATTCGGTATTCGGCAAAATTGCTGATTCGGTCAATCCCTAATCTCTATAGGTTGCAGTTTTCAAAGACTAACTAAAAATTCACTCATCCTGTCAGAAAATTCATTTACTGATCATTATGCGCCAGTGGCAACTAAAATGATGAATTTCTCCACCCTTGTTCGCCTACGATATAATACAATAGTGACAGTGCATTTCCATTTTTACATGCAAAAAATTCTAGTGACATTATAAATATAGAAAATTCACAAGTATATTTACCTTTGCTTGAATGCCAAAACAGCTGAGTAAGGTGCACAACCCTCTCTGAATTGATTTAAAATCATTGCACTCCCCTAAAATTCATGAAAATAAAAGTTTGTTATGCAATTCAATTATGTTAGTAGAACATAGCAACTCGCAAGAACAAATTTTCTATTCACAAAACAAAACATTTTATAAGTTGTAAAGTAATATAAGTAATGAGGGAAGTTAAACTGAACATTCACTGTTAAAGAAAAAGGGGAAGATAGAAGTATTAAAATATTCTCTTTCCAAAGCCGGGTTGCCAGCTTTTAGCCAAGCCCCAGAAAGCCGGCTGGCTTTTTTTTGGTTTTGAGTTTTGACCACTTAAAAAAAGACACTACTTTTAAACAAGTTGGAAATTGCTCGTCAAACGTGGCAAATGAGGTGCGTTCGTACTATAACTAGTTTTAAAATTATTTTTTTGCACCCCATATTGTACTGAATGTATAATTTTTTGCACTTCATAACGTGCATAGTCTGATACATCATTAAAATGCACTTCCAATAATTTTTTCGGAACACTTTTGACTGTCCCTGCAATTAAACTATACATCCGATTTTCCTAAAATTTGAAATAGCTCAACAAAATTTTGCAACAATCATATCTTTAAAATTTCAGATCATTCGGAAGGCTCTAATACCATTAAAATGCACTTGCAATAATTTTTCCCATTGGCCGTAATGTAAAGAAAAACTTTTGGCTGTCCCTGTAATTAAACTATACATCCGATTTTCCTAAAATTTGAAATGGCTCGACAAAATTTTGCAACAATTATATCTTTAAAATTTCAGATCATTCGGAAGGCTCTAATATCATTAAAATCCACTTGCAATAATTTTTCCCATTGGCCGTAATGTAAAGAAAAACTTTTGACTGTCCCTGTAATTAAACTATACATCTGATTTTCATAAAATTTGAAATGGCTCGACAAAATTTTGCAACAATCACATATTTGAAATTTCAGACTATTCGGTTGGGTAGTTTTTGCTCTGTTACATGCGGACAGACGGACGGACTGAACGACGACTATAGGTGCTACGTATTTATATAATTACGAACACACCTAAAAAGGTGGTTTACAGCTAATTCATATTAAATTTGGATTTATGGATTGGCAAATTTCTTCCAAAATGGAAAAAACTAAAATTTTCTTCAAATTTCAAGCAAGTTTCTTGCAAAATGGAAGAAATAGGTTTCTTCCAAGCGGAAGAAACTGCTATTCTTGCCAAAATCGCACACCTGTCTAAAACTTTTCAATGATTGGCTGCTTCGAGAAAAGAAATTTTGTCCAAACTATACAAAATTAAAAGTTATTTCAATTTAACTAGCATATTTTTTAAATTAATTAGACTTCTGAAACTAGTAGTAAATAGTATCTAGATCATTTACCAACAGCAGGCAGAATAAAACTAATAAAAGACGGTGCTTTTAATTTACATCAATTTTATTAAGGTAAGTAGTAGACTCACTTAAATCTGCAACCCTAAAAAACCCACAAATGCCTAAAATACACACATCATTGCAGATGTAAACAATGAAACTTTCAATTCAGATGTAGGGACAAAATTACACACTTTTATTTTTATATCATTCTGTGTAATATTTTAATATGTAATTCTAGTTAATATGACTGAACTCATGCTTTTTTATGATGGAAGTATAAATTTATTTCTGAAAAAAGAAAAATATATATATATATATATATATATATCAAGATATTGCTGATATCACAAGTAATTGCAATATTTTTACCTGTGATATATTTGTGTATTAATCAAGCTTTTTCAGTTATTAAGTCTGGCTAAACTTGAAATAAAACTTCCTTGTTATTTTGATGTGAATTAGTAGGGTACCTTTATGAGGTAAGTTTCATTCTAATAATTCAAGAAAAATGTATCTCATATATATATTATGCATATTTAATTATATACTATTAATTATTTACTTGACCTCTGCTCTTAATAATTTAATCATTTTTAAAATTATCTTAATTTATTACTTTACTTAAATATTTTCATATTTTACTATATTGTAAGCATTCATTACAATTTTGATTGCATTATTACATTCAAACTACTGCTTAAAAATGTAAACAAAGCATGACCAGAAATCTGTAAAATTCTAAAATCCACACAACCTGTGGTTTCAATCTGTGTGGATTTGAGGGAGTCTACTGTAATACACAATAATAACTGTATTTAAAAATTTCATTAAAATCCTTATTTTTCTTGCAACCTGGTGTAACAAAACAAAAGTTTTTTAGCAGTAGGATTAGGTTGCTGCAAATGGTTTCTCAACTTAGAATAGATGAATGCAAAAGATGAAAAAATTCTTTCAAGTTTTACAGAACTTAAAGGAGTATTTAAAATCATTTCAACATACGCACAGACATTTTTAGAAAATTAGACTTTAAAATCAGCATTGAGATATGCATGCTAGATGCTAGCAGGGGTGCAGAATATGTCCGATCCGGCGACCTAGGATCGGGGGAAATTTTGCAGAAACATAATACAACTGATTTCGATTTTAACTACAAATTCCATAATTTCCTGAGATAGAAAAATTTCACTATAAATAAAAAGATCCGTATGGTGAAATTCACAAAATCGATCTCAGAATAATATGTACCGTATATCGGGTGATTCTGTTCTGAATTTTCCAAAAAATTAAGGCATGCAGTTCCGAAAATTTAAAAAAATCGTTCATCAATCTGAAAATTCGAACATAAAAATACTGCGAATTTTGTCAAAGAATTAAGGAAAAAACGCGAATTTTGTCATAAGATCGCAAAATAACCGCAAATTTCATCATAAGATTACAAAATAATCGCAAATTTTGTCATAAGATCGCAAAATAACAACAAATTTCGTCAAAAGATCGCGAAATAACCGCAAATTTCATCAAACGATTGGAAAACAACTGAATTTCGTCAAAAGAGCGTGAAACAACCGCGAATTTCGTCTAAAGCGGAGAAATGACCACGACTTTCGTCAAAACGTGGTGAAATAACAGCGAATTTCGTCAAAACGTGGTGAAATAACAGCGAATTTCGTCAAAGGAACGCAAAAAAAATCCGGAAATTTCGCCAAATGTTCGCGAAATGAATGCAAATTTCGTCAAAAGATTGCGAAATGAAGGCAAATTTTGTGAAAAGATCGCAAAAAACCACACATGTCATCAATAGATCGCGAAAAAAGAACAAATTTCGCCAAACGATCACAAAACAACCGTGAATTTCGTCAAAAGAACGCAAATTTCATCAAAAGTTTGAGAAACAACTGCAAATTTCGTCAAACGATCTCAAAACAGCTGCGAGTTTCGTCAAAAGAGCGTGAAACAGCCGCGAATTTTGTCTAAAGGGGCGAAATGACCACGATTTTCGTCAAAACATGGCGAAATAACAGCGAATTTCGTCAAAGGAACGCAAAAAAAAAAACCCAGAAATTTCATCAAATGTTCGCAAAATGAATACAAATTTCATCAAAAAATCACGAAAAAACGCACATTTGGTCAAAAGATCGCAAAATAAGAGCAAATTTCATCAAACGATCACAAAACAACCGCAAATTTCATCAAAGAGCGTGAAATGAACGCAAATTTCATCAAAGATCGTGAAACAACCGCATATTTCATAGAAGGGAAAAATAACCACAAAACTCACTAAAAGGAAGGCGAAATAAACGAACATTTTGTCAAAAGATCACAAAACAACCACAATTTCGTCAAACGATCGCAAAAAACTGCGAATTTATCAAAAGATCGCGAAAAAACCGCAAATTTCATCAAAAGGGACAAAATAACCACGATTTTCGTCAAAACATAGCGAAATAATCATGAATTTCATCAAAATAACGTGAAAAAAACTCTCATATTTCGTCAAAAGATCGCGAAACATCCGCGTATTTCGTCAAAAGGGACGAAATAACCGCAAAATTCTTCGGGAAAAAAAAAACGCAGATTTCATCGAACGATCACGAAAAAAACGCAAATTTTACCAAAAAATCGCGAAAAAAACAGAAATTTCGTTAAACGATCGCAAAACAACCACGAATTTAAGCGAAAAAAGTGCTAATTTCGTCAGAAGATCGCAAATTTCATCAAACGGCCGCGAAAAAAAAACATAGTTAGTGCTGGGAGTGGATCCCCCCCCCCCCCCCATTTTCCCCCACTGTGCTGTAACCTTTCAGAAAATTTGCTGTGAATTTCAGAATTTTTGCTTTTCACTCAGAACCACCCCTGTTATATATACTCGCGCATAAGTTGAGAAATATTGGAACTTACGATAATACAGCATTTATCTCCTACAACATACCGTAAAATTTTGGGGAAATTTTCATGTGGATTGGGGGAAATGTTGGGAGTAGAAACATTTTCTGCACCCCTGGATGCTAGTATAAATATCAGCATTCGAAATCCTTAGTGGTCCGCTGGTCCGAGACCACTAAAAATTCAATCGGACTACTATTTAAAAAATTTAGTGGTCCGCAGGACCAGTAGCTTTTTCTCCCTCTCTGACAGATAAACATTAATTTTCCCATCCCTGAGAAAACCGCAACCAAACACAAACCACAGAGTTTTATTTTATTTTAAAAAAATAATAAAAAATTGCATTAAAACTTAGTCAGTTGAAATAATCGGAAATAAAATACATAATTATAATTAATAATTTTATAGATTTTGTTCATGTACTGTTTATTTAATTGTTAGCAAATTATAATTTTACATTTTATTATGCTGAAAATTTTGGGTAACTGAAAGGAAGTTTGGTTTATATTCTAATAGGAAGAGGAAGGGGGGGGGTGTCACTTGAAGGGTTAAAGGTACATAATAGAATTTTATGTAGCGGGCCAGTGACAATGTCTGCGGACCAGTGACATTTTTTTGTCAATTCTACCGCTGAATATGTACAAATTCATTTATTTACTGGGCTGCACAGTAAAATAATGTATAAATAAACACTTTTAAATAACACATTTTTATATGAAAAATAAAGAATTTTACAGAATTGGCATGAATGTAAGATTGTCTGCTTTTTCATTCCCTAACCTGTTGTGCAGTTTAATTTTCAACAGTTGTTCTAGGTAAATAATGTCCCACATCATTATTGAATGTATATTTAAAAATTCCAACTTCAAATGTAAAACTAGGAAATTTTATGTACAATTGTCATAAACATAATACAAAATCTGCAATTCAAATATTTTCAGTTAAAAATGGTAGAAGTTTAAGATTTATTTCAATTTTATTTGAATGGAATCTAATTTTTTAGGGTGTTTTAAGTATCATATTGTATGAATTTTACTTATAATTTTTAATCTTCAATTGGCTTAACTTATTTGTTACAAAATTTAACATTAAATGTAGAACTAATTGAATGAAATATCTTAATATCTATCCCTTCTCAGGCTTAAGCAATGCAGGAAATAAAGTTTGTGTTTGTTTTTAATTTGTTCTTCAAATTATGTTTTTGTTTAATTGTTTTTGATTGTAGAGAATTAGAATGAAATTCTTAAAAGTTGAATTTCCTGAAACTGCTTGATATATTAATTGTACTAATTAGTAATACACATAGTATGGAGGAAATGAAACTGCGCGTTTTCGTTTTTAAATACTAAACAAATTACATATAAATATAAAGCTGCTCCCATTATGTACATAATTAGTTTATCATAGAAAAATAATCTAACAAAGAATAGCTTTTAATAACTCTTTTGACTTTAATAAAATTGTCTATTTTAAAAACATCAGCTTTACCGCATTTAAGCCTACTCATCGATACGTGATTGCATTGCTTTAGCTTAAATACAAATCTGTCCCGTGGAGTGATGAGAACTAATTTTAACTAACTGTAATAAACTTATTGAAATAATATATAAAAATAATCTTACCTTTTATCTTGATGATAAAGCTTTTTACTTCAGAAACATGGCGTCGCCGGCGAGGGACGTGAGGCAGAACGAAGCGATTCAATTCGATTCTTTCACTTGAGATTGAGAAGTAAACAAGTTAATAAAATCCCTAGAAGTCCCCACAAATCAAAAGTTGCACACCTTTCTAAAAAACTATCTTTTAATATAATTGAGTTTGCAATATTTTTATAACTCTAAAATTTCATATATAATTTTAAAATAATTTTAAAAGCTGAAGTTTTCAATACAAAGGCGAAAACATTTTTAAATATATCTACGAAAATCCCCGCTGGGGAAAACAATGTGTGGGAAAAGGTAAACCTCGTTTCGTTTTCCCTAGCTCTCCTAACTTTGGGCTTTGCCGGGCCAGTACAAAGAAGTTGGAAATAGATAGAAGGATAATAACAAGCCCGACAAGCTCCGAAGAAAGCTGAGGATTCTGGGATACGGTGGACCCTCAAACTGCCTTGCAACCCTGCTGACATTGGCGATTGGCGATAAATTGGCATTTCCTTTATCTCTCGCTCTGATTCTGCCATTGCACCTGCCAAAAATTTTTGCTGTCAACAAGATCTACTTTTTCTTTATTTTTTATTTTTAAATTATAATTTTTGAAAGATGTCTTGCGCATTTAAAGAATGCGGCAGTTATAAAAAGAAGAAGGAAAAAGGAATAACATTTCATAAGCAAGTTTGTTTATTTATTGGATTTTATCAGACTGATCTTTCGTAAAATTTTCTTTCTAATCTATCATGTTTTTGAAATGAATGTAATACTGAATGAGTAGAATAATAATTTAGATTTATTTTTTTGTCTTTCAAAGTTTTTTTTTTTATTAAACAGCATAGCTTAAAAATTATTAGGTGTAACTGTAATTGTTTTTTCTCTATATCACTTTTTAAAGAATTTTTTAGCTAATACGCTTGTTGATAGAACTTTACACGAACGTTTGCGGTGATATAATGTAGCAATGTATTTTTTAAAACTTAACAATAGAGTTTAATTGAGAAGAAAAACTAATTTGAAGCAATTGTAATTTGATTTATTATATTTTGTAGTTAAAAAGATATAGAGTAAATGTGCCAGCAATGGACATCTTCCAAAGTTTTTGGCATATTAAGGGGGACGTGTACCCTCCAGTTTTTGACTATGGATTTTTACTTCTTATCTTCGTAATGAAAAGATTGATACATATTCTTTACAACTGGCATTTAGTGAAATATAATATCTAAATTTTCATTTAACATGTTTTATTTTGTTATATATTCAGCAAATAATTAATAATCTTCAAATTTTTGAACTAGATGTAGTAAAATCAATCCTGTTCACATTATTACATATGTCCTGTTCACATTCCGAATTATTGAAATTAGCTTTTGCTGGTGCTGCCATCTGCCTTTCAGAAGTAAAAATAATATTCCATATAACATTTTTCCTGTACGTTTTCAATTTTAAATGCTGGTAAATAGGCTCCAAAAAATTTAATTTCGGTCTCGAAAATTCAGGTTAGTACCAAGCTTCAATATCTTTTATGAACAGCAACTATATTTCGTAGATTTAGTCAATTTATCGGTGTTTTATCATGATATTAACGAGATTACATGTTGGCGAGATTTCGGCGATTTAAAGTTTTCGGCAACCCTTTTGTTAGGGCGGGGTTTCATAGGACGCGCTGAAGATTGATTGATTGATGCTTTTGCTCTATTTGTTTTCTGTATGGAATGTATGTAGTATATTCGAACTGTTGCTACAAGAAAATGGATACTCAATTATTCAATTATCATTTAAGTTTGCAATTTGAATAGGAATTTATTTGTTTATTTATTTTTAATGTATGTTTATTTTTAATGTTGTAAAATAAGTTTTTTATCAGGCAAAGGCTCGTTGGTATTTTTTAAAAAGCCTGTCAGTAATTCCTAATCAGCATTTGTATTACAATAAAAATAATAATTATTTTTTAATCAAAGGTTTTATGGCAAGTGAACTTGTCCTCTACTTCTGTAAGTATAGTTAAACTTCTATGAGAGGCCCTCCCTGATAACGGACACCTCTATTAAAGTACATTTTCCCCTATGCCTAACAATTATATATCTGTGCATTTTTACTTCTCAATAGCAGTCACTTCCGAATAGCGGACAAATTACACTCTCCCGACGTGCCCGTTATTCAAGAGTTTCTGTATTTGATTATTATTATAGTGTGGGCGCGGACGGAAAGGGGGAGGGGGGGGGAGGTTGCGGATAAACTACCTAGTGGCGATTCTGTTCCGAATTTTCCGAAAATTTAAGGCATTCATTTTCGAAAGTTTATAAAATTCGATCATCAATCTGAAAATTCGGACATAAAAAATATCACGAATTTCGGCAAATGGTCGTCGAAAAAATTAATTTTGTCAATTGTTTGCAGAAAAAAACGTGAATTTCGTCAAAGGATCGAGAAAAAGACGCAAATTTCGAAAAAATCGCGAAAAAAGGCAAATTTCGTCAAAAGATCCCGAAAGGACCGGAAATCTCGTCAAAATATCTCGAAAAACTCAAAATTCGTCAAGGGATCGCGGAAAACGCGAATTTCGTCAAAGGGCCGCGGAAAAAACACGTATTTAGTGCCGGGAGTGGATTTCCTCCCTCCCCCCCCCCTTCCGCTGTAACTTTCAGAAAATTTTCTGGGAATTTCAGAAATATATATATATATATTTTACTCAGAATCACCCTTGAACTACCTTCTTTCCCCTAGGCTAGTTTTCTTTGGGCACCCTCTCCCTTCCTTCAAAATGATATATTTCAGTGTTTTCTGGTACTAAAAAAGAAAAGAAATACTTTTAGTGTAGTTAAAAAACATTAAAATTTCATAAAACTGAAAGTGTCATAATATGACAAGTGGGGATTTTTTTTATTTCAATCCTAGATGTAGAACAACATTTCTGTAAATATAAGGTATTAGGGACCAGGGGCCATATAAAAAAATTCATATTTAAATATATATATATATATATATATACAGCCCCTTATAAAACAAAAGCTTGATTTATACTCTTTTTTTACAATTGGAAGAATGTTTCATCAGCAGTTTAAACGATAATAAAAGTCACCTCTGTAATAAATTAATCACAAACTGGTAGCCGAAAAATTCCAAGACTCCGCAAAAAAAAAAAAAAAAGAAGAAGAATAAAATGGAATTTAACAAATTACAACGACCATTTGGAGAATGATTCTTTCGAAGACTAACATTTAAGACATAAAACATCGCACGGAGTTGATCCTACATTACGTACACCATGGATTACATTTTTCGGTACTGTACATTTTTAAACTTCTGGTCATTCCAGAAGTGCTGGTCATTCCTTACGTACGCCATGGATTAAACATTAATATTCCTGGACCAATTTTAAATGAAATTTCATTCTTAAATTCTAAACATTCCACAATATTACTTTTTACACTGTAGTATAGAGAAAAAAATGTACTTTTAAATGCAATTTGTTTGAAAGCTGTATCTCAATTTCTTTCTGAGTTATTTTTTTTTATAGTTTTTATTACTTTTTTGTCATAGTGGCAACAGACGTATCCATCTCAGTTGAAAGTAAAGGGAGAATACAGATTACTGTATAGACCTATCAGAAAACGAATAAAATGCGGATTTAACCAATAAACGCTTCAGATATGTTTTTGATTTCCTACCCTGACAGAGGATAATAACCATTTTCCCAAATGGTTAAAAAAAAAGAAAAAAAAATTGAAAGAAAATCTTAGCACCGGGCCCTTTTCCTTCCAAAACCCTAGGCTTCAGCTTGTTTAGCCGAATGGGTAATCCGTTTTGATTAAGCCTACCAAAATAATCAAAACGACCCCCCCCCCCCCTCCTACACACACATCCTGACTAGCAAGTTATGACCTTGGTTGAAAACATTACTTAAGTAGCGGATTTTATTTATGGAACAGAGAGCAAAATATGTCTTTTTAAATAAAAGTAATTATTTTATTTTGTTCAGTAGTATGTGCAAAGATGATTCTGTTCCCAATTATCCGAAAATTTACGGCTTCCGGTTCAAAAACACTTTAAAATCGATCATCAGTCTGAAAATTCGGGATAAAAAAATACGCGATTTTTGACAGATGATCGCTGAAAAAAATGAGTTTTGTTAATCGTCCGAAGAAAAAAAAACGGCAACTTCGTCGAAGTATAGCGGAAAAAACGCAAATTTCGTCGAAGATTCCAGAGAAAAGACAATTTTGTCTAAGAATCGCAAAAAAAAGTGAATTTTGCCGAAGGACTCGGGGAAAAACGGGAATTTTACCAAAGGGCCACTAGAAAAAACACGAATTTCTTCAAAGGTCTGCGAGGGTCTTCAAAGGTCTGCAAAGGATCGCGAAAATAATGTGAATTTCGTCGAAGGATCATGAAGAAAATGAAGTTTTTCAAAGGGGTGCTTAGAAAACACTACTTTCGTCAATGTAACTCGGAAAAAATGCGAATTTCGTCAAAAGATCGCAAAAAAGCGAATTTAATCAAAGTATCTCGGAAAAAATGCGAATTTCGTCAAAAGATCGCAAAAAAGCGCATTTAATCAAAGTATCGCAGAAAACCCGTAAATTTCTTCAAATGATCCACTCCCCCCACCCCAATAAAAAAAAGTGAATTTCGTTAAAAGGCTGAATTAAAAAAGTTAATTTCGTCTAAGTATCGCCGGAAAAACGCGAATTTCGTCGAAGGATCATGGAAAAGTGAATTTTTCGCATGACACGAAAAAAGTAGAAAAATTCTAGAAGGGGCCGCGGGAAAAACGCGAAATTCGTCACAGGGCTGCGGAAAAACGACAAAATTCGTAAAACGGCCAAGGAAAAAAATTTGTCAAAGCACCGCGAAAAACGAGAGTTACGCCAAAGGACTGCAGAAAAAAAGCGAATTTCGTCAAAGGACCGCGGATATAAAACGCAAATTTCGTCAAAGGATCGCGAAAAAACGGAAATTTTGTCGGCGAATTGTGAAAAAAAAATATTTTAGTCAAAATGCTGCTTAAAAAATGCTATCGTAAGGATATTAAAAACTGCTTATGCTTTCGTCAAAGTCTTGCGGAGAAAATGCGAACTTCGTCGAAGGGCCGCTAGAAAAAAATGCGGGGCCGCAGTGAAAAAGCTAATTTTATCGAAAGATCAGGAAAAGATAGCGAATTTCGTCAAAAGGCTGCGAAAAAAACGCAAAATTTGTCAAATGGCCGCAGAAAAATGCAAATTTCTTCAAAAAATCGCGAAAATGCGAATTTCGTAAAAGGGCCGTACAAAAAAAGCAAATTTCGTCAAAAGATCACGAAAAATGAGAATTTCACAAAAGGGCTGCAGAAAAAAACGCGAATCATTTGTCAAAGGGTCGCTATAAAAAAAACACGAATTTCGTCAAAAGGCTGCGGCACGAGAACGCGAATTTTGACAAAGGACCACTATCAAAAACACGAATTTCGTCAAAACGCAGCGTAAAAAACTCAAATTTCGTCGAAGGATCGCTAAAAAACGTGAATTTCGTCGGAAGATCGTGGAAAAAGAAAAGAATTTTATCAAAGTGCTGCTTAAAAAACACAGATTTCTTCAAAGTATCTAGGGAAAAAAACGCGAAATTTCTAAAAGGGTCGCGGAAAAATTCAAATTTCGTCAAAGAGTGGCGGAAGAAATGCGAATTTCGCCAAAAGGCTGAGAAAGAAATGCAAATTTTGTCAATCAGTCGTAGAAAAAACACGAATTTTTACAAAATGCTCAGGTGCAAAACGCGAATTTTGTCAAATTGTCGCCAAGAAAAACACTTATTTCGTCAAAGGGCCCTGGAAAAAAACGCAAATTTCAAAGAATCGCGAAAAGAAGATAATTTTGTCAAATGGTCGCGGATGAAATGCGAATTTCACCAAAGGGCTGTGGAAAAAAATGCGAATTTTTTCAAAGGACATATTAAAAAATACATGAATCTCGTCAAAGGGCTGAGGCAAAAACCTCCAATTTTGTAAAAGGGCAGCTAGAAAAAACAACGAATTTCGTCAAAGGGTAGCGTAAAAACGCAAATTTCGCGAAACGGTCGCGGTAAAAACATTCATTTCGTCAAAGGTTCGGGAAGAAGGGAAATTTTGTCAAAGAGTCGCGTAATAAATGCGAGTTTCGCCAAAGTGTTGCGGGAGAAAAAAAGCGAATTTTGTATTAGTTCTTCTAGAACAAGTGGGTAAGTGTGATCATAGATCGCACAAAGGGTTTCGTTTAATATTCCTTTCAAACGTCGTTAAAAAAGCACATGCCTCCATTTTAATCTATGCATTATATAGAAATCAAACAAATTAATTAAATAATTATTAATATATCAGCTTCTAATTAAGTTAGCCCTTTGAACTGGGTATGTATGAAATCTGCGAGAGATTTCCCGTCCGGATGTCAAAAAGTTTTATAAAAAAATTTAATATTTAAAACGTTTAAATTTCGTATTAAAATAAAAACCGCAAGTGCGTCGTCATGTCTGATGAGATTAAAAACCCGTTGAAAGGAAAGTTTTAAAGCAATGATCCAATTAATGAAATAATAATTAATATCTCAGCTTCTAATTAAGCTAGGAGTTTGAACTGGGTATGTATGAAATCAGCGAAAAATTTTACGTCAGGATGTAAAACAAATTAATCTAAAAATTTAATATTTAAAAAGTTTAAATTTCGTATTAAAATATCCTCTGCTTAAATTTCTCCAGCGCCGATATGTCTGAAAGATGACAACACCTGCTTTCCGCTGAAATGAAATCTCTTTTCATTGTCTTTTCAAATACAGAAATTAAATTTTTATCGATCGATTTTTAGTGGATTTTTTGCGTTATACCCAACGCAGAAATTTGAACTTTATACCAAAATAAAGTAGAATTTTTTTGCGCGTCTTTCTGTACCTTTTACGAATTTTAGGACCAATACTTTGGGAGATGCGATTTCGCTTTTTAAATGTCCACTTCATTTATCGCTTAATTTCCTTCGTGGTAACCATACACCCGCTCATTTTACTGGCAACCCTTAGGAGAAACTCCGCTGATTTGGAGAAGGTGCGTTTGTAGCTGCGTTCAAAAGGTTGATTGGTTAATTTTAGAAGTTAATTAGCCCGTAATTCGGTTAATTACCGACTTTTTAAAAATTTTATGATTTGTTGTTTGATGTGAGGTGTTCAGCTATAAGTACCCAAAATTTCAAGTCACTAACGTGTATAGTTTCTGAGAACGGACTCTGTGACGGACAGACAGACGGACAAAGGAGTGAGACGAATGGGGTTTCGTCAGATGAACGAAACCCTAAAAAACACGAATTTCGTCAAAAGGCTGAGGAAAAACGCGAATTTTGACAAAGGAGCACTAGAAAAAAACATGAATTTCGTCAAAAGGCATCGTAAAAAACACAAATTTCGTCGAAGGATCGCGAATGCAAATGTAAATTTCGTCGGTAGTTTGTGGAAAAAAAGAATTTTGTCACAAAGCAGCTTAAAATACGCTAGTTTGTCAAAGTATTTTGGAAAAAATGCAAATCTCGTCAAATGATTGCTATAAAAAATGAGACTTTCGTCGAAAGGGTGCGGAAACACGTGAATTTCGTCAAAGGGTTGCTGAAGAAACGCAAATCACGTGAAAGGATCGCTGGAAAAATGAGAATTTCGTCAAAAGGTCGCAGAAGAAACGCGAATTTCGTCAAGGGTCTGTGGAAAAAATGCAAATCTCGTCGAAAGATCGCAAAAAAGACATGAATTTCATCGGAGGATCGTGAAAAAAAAGAATTTTATCAAAAGGAGCCGATGCTAGTTTGACAACATCAGTACAAAAATGTAACATGTCCAGCGTAGAGATCCCCATCAGACAGTTACATTGTGTCTGAGCCCAGGTTTAATTTTTTTTTCAGCAGACTCGGGCCGGGCCTGCAACAGGCTTACATTGCTTATTTATTTTCGTACATAGTCGAGCCAGACCAGAACTGGGCTTAATTGTTCCCAGGATCTGTCAGGTAGGCAATATGTTTTGTAAAAATAGTAACAGCCATAATAGAATCATTGGGAATATGTCTGGTTCTCAAATTCCCTGCTCATCAAAGCGAAACCTTCTGACAAATTTTCTGACTCATTTTTAACTATAATAGCATAAAAATAATAGGTATGACTATTGAAGCGATTTGGAAATGAACAGCATTTTCCATTCTTTGATAAATAAATTACTTATTGAGTTACAAGAGATTTTTGTCATTTGACGACAGCTTTTTTTCCTTTCCCATGCTATCGCTTCGAAAAGGAGCGATGAAGATATTATTTTCAAAATAGTGGTAGAAACAATAAAGTTTCCCTATAGAATGTGACCCCTGTGTATCGTACAATTTCAAGGTTTGGCTATCTCGTTTTCAGAGGCAAGGTATACTTGCATTCGTAAAATGTTGAAATAATTTAATAACACCAGTATTTACAAGAGAATCTATTTGAAAACAGGTAAAAGTATATTTCTGCGTACTTAATACAGGTGAAATTTTCATTATAAAATTCCGGTGCCAATGTGGCAATTAGGAATTAAAATTATGTGATGACATAATGGCATCACTGCCTCTCAAGGGGTCAAGAAATTTGGTTTGATACCACCCAATATGCTTTTTTTAAATTTTATTATGTAATTTTAATAAGGTATTCCATAATTTTCTTTATTGTGAGCAAAGAACAATGAAGAAATTTACCTCCTGTAGTAAGAGAAACTCAAAAACATTATTTATAACTATTGGGGTAACTGGATCCAGCATGGTCCAGCTACCCCGGATACATGTCCCAGTTAACCCGTCTTGAAAAATTTATGGGGTAACTGGGACACCGGGCTTACATTTGAAACATAAAGTAAATATGTATAGATACCTAATAATATTAATGTGGTTGTATGCCTAATCTTTAAAAAAAAGGATTGTTTAATAAAAGTACTTACAGGATTTTAATAAAAAGCCGAGGAAGTTCAACCATATTGACGTTGTTTAAAAAAAAAAGAAACGTAAACTTTTGACAACCTATCACAGAAAAGTGAGAGTTGTGATTGAGTTGACACACGTTGTTTTAGGAAGTAGATGTTAAGGGGCATGTTCACAAAAGCTAAAACTTAAAAAACATCGACAGTTTTTTTATAAAATAGCCTAATGGCCCAGTTACCTCGTGGGTCCAGTTACCCCAACTAACCTTATATCTAGTTCATATTTTGTTATTTTTACAAATATACATAGCTAAATTAAATTCATTTGTCATTTTATTGCAGTGACTGTCAATTAAATTCATTTGTAAATTACAGCTTTTTAAATTCGTATAGAAAGGTAAAATACATCGCGAAAACGCTGCAGGAAAAGAAAATTATTATGTGTTAATCCATGCAAAAAATAATTGCATTATTTGTGTACTGAACGTATGTAAAAATATTTTATTGGTTATAACAGAAATAAAAAATGGATTTTATCTGTATACCGATTACCAAATTTAAATTTTTCGCGTGCCAGAAAAATTAGCTTGCGTGCCAACTCTGGCACGCGTGCCATAGGTTCGCCAACTCTGCCCTACACGATGTGCAAATAAAAGAGTTTTTTTTTTCAAGCAGCTTAATTAGCCTTTTTGAATTTTTACTAAATATATTTATGAATGTTTAATAAGCTGAAAATATGTGAGTCAATAGACTTTATTACTTCTCCCAATTTGAACTTTCTGCGTTCCATAGTTTACGAGTAAAATGGCTGTGACAGACAAACAGACACAAGAGTGATCTTATAATGGTTCCGGTTTTACTTTTTAAGTACGAACCTTAAAAAAGGAAAATAAACATTTTACACACTTGATTGAAATTATAAGAATATTTCAGATACTGTGGACAGTGATAAAAGGAAATAATCCCCCTCCAATAATCCCCCTCCAATACTGGGTGTGTCGCTGAATTATATTTCAAAACATTAATGTTACTCAAAAGCGTTGTTATAATCACTAAATATATATATATATATATATTTTAATCGCCAAAATAGAGTACCGTATTTTATGGAAGAAACGCCGCAACCGTCGTAAGCGCCGCACTCCTCAAAATTGGTCTAAATAAGTTTAAAAATATCGTAAACGCCGCACCTGTGGGAACGCTACTTTTGTCGACAATGTCTCATTGACCTAACTTTAATCAATGTTTTCTGAACAGGGTAACGTGCCTCATTTTTATAATTTAGGATTCTAAAATTTTATTTAAAATATTTAAATCAGGTTTTAAATATTTTTATGTAATTTCTTTAATTAAGGAGCCGTCGATTGTCATTAAAACCATCCAGAGCGCGGGACGCGGATCCTCTCCTTAGGCACACAACATTTTTTTAAGTGGCTGTCGCAACTTAGCACACTTTTTACGTCGCATGCACTTTAGACCTTTTTTAGCTTCTACTCGAAACCCTCAAACTCTGAGTTGTTACGTTGTTAGTATCTGAGTGGAAGAGTAGTAAATTTTCTTTGTCCACCTGTATGGTTCAGTATCATCATCCGAAATGTCACAGTTTTTATAATCGGTAAAGTCAGAAAGTTTCGCGTTGTTGAGCAGGGGACTTGAGAACAGTCTTATAATAATACATTCATGGGATTAATGAATTTTTATTTTAGCCCATTTTACACGCGCGAGAAAAAAATCGTAAACGCCGCACATGGTGTAAACGCCGCACTTGACAAAAAAATAGCTTCAAACTCGTAAACGCCGCGGCGTTTCTTCCATAAAATACGATATATTTAAAAACAAAGAAAAAATAAGGAAATATTTTACACGCTTCATTGAAGCCATAACAATACCATAAATACTGAAAAAGTATTACATTTTCAGCTGTAAAATATCATTAAGGGGACTCGGTACCAAAAAATTTTATTTTATAACTATAACCTATATTATATTTTTAGGTTCATGTTTGAATAAAGCATAGTCATAACAGATCATAAGAAGTGTTAAATTCTCGATATAGAAGTAATATTTCTTATAAAATTGAATTTAAAAAAAATTAACAATTTGTAAATTCTTTCATCTTTTTCATTTTTCATATTTGGGAATGGATATTTTTATCCTTTTTTCCATAAATCTAAGTATCGGATTTTTGATGAGACCAGTAGATCAGCAGAAAAAAAATTAGTGAATGCATATGGAAAAAGTGAGAAAATAACATGTTTAAAAAATAAATAAATGATCTTATAAAGTTACAAACATATCAAAAATTTGGTACTTAGTTATCCCACACAGGGTCTAAAGATACTTTTTAATAAATTTCAGACAATTTGCTTAATTATTGTAAGAAGCCTTAGCATTTCGATTAAAATGTAAATATAAAAATTTGGGAACCAAGAAAAATGAGTTTAAACATTTCCCTTACACATAAATGACATTAAATTTCATCATTATGACTTAGGTATATCTCCTTTATTATTTATCGAACCGTTCGGAAATTAGGACAGAATGCTCTAAGAATACTAAGGCACATTAAAAGAAAAAAAAAAGTATGAAATTTGACATTTTTGTCATTTTTTATCAAAATGACAGGCAGTGAGTCGCCTTAAAATAAGTTTTAAAAAAAATACTCTTTCAGCTAAAATCAATTTTCATGAACTCATGAAAAATAATATTTTGTATTGCAGCACGTTGCTACTGCGCAAGACGACATTATAATACAACATACATAAGATTATAATATTTTATCAATGACTGCAAAAATGAGACTTTATACCGAAATACAGAAACAAATTTTTTAGATTGTTTTAACACTGTTTTCTGGTCACAGTCTCTACGGTTATCTGTCACCCTCAATCTGAAAGTATGTTCCCTCTGACACCACATGCACAGAGTATGGAGATCTAATTTAAAATCTCCTTACTCTGTCCTCTGTGGCCACATGACTCCTGGTAGGGGAACAGGTCAGCATGGATTGCTTCAAAGGGATGAGCCAGCCCTGACCAAAGATAACCTGAGGCTACATCGACCCTACTGAGGAGGAGCTTCACCCCTTTCTTTCATTCACAAAGGAATTCGCGCTAAGCTGTTACCTTTCTTCATCGGAGATCTAGAGCGACTGATGTTCTTTTTTTTAGAAGTTTCATTTTTTTCGCGAATTTGGTATTTTTTTGTAGCCTTCAAAACCTGTATGGTTAAATTATGCATTGCGCGCCAATTTCACATGTTTTTTTTTTATTTATTTATTTATTTATTTATTTATTTATTTATTATTTTTTTATTATTATTTTTTTTTTTTTACATTGGAGAATTAATAATGGAGAATAATATATTTTATTTCTAAGAAATATTGTTATTTTACTTACACAGATTACTTAATACTATTTTCTCAATAATTTGCATTCTGTTCTTTCAAAATTAGTGCTTTATTTAATGCAATTATTTTAATTTGTTTAAATTTTATGAAATTCATTGTAATTTTTCTTTCAATTATGACACGATTTCCACTGATTGAATCACGTATCTGATTAGTGAGTGTGGTTAAACATATTAATATAGTTGGATTGTTCTGTGATTGATATATGTTATTGAGATTTTCTATGCATGTTCGTTATTGAAAAATAAAGTATGTAGCGTACATAGTTTGTTTATAGAGACACTCAAAAGTATTCCATTATATTATGGTCTATGGGAAAATGTAATTATATAAATACGTAGCACCTACAGTCGTCGTCGGGTCCGTCCGCCTGCCCGCATATAGCAGCGCAAAAACTACCCAACCGAATGGTTTGAAATTTAATATAGATAATTGTTCCAGATTTTGTCGAGTCGCTTCAAATTTTATGAAAGTCGAATCAAAACTTAAAAAGATATTATTAAAAGTTTTCTTCGTTCTATTAAATCCTATCATACGAAATTAATTCAATGATATCCCACAATAGGTAATGATTCTAGGTTGCCATGGTGATGACGTCCTATTTAAGATATAGTCATATTATTTCCGTATTACTGAATTAAATATATATAATCGTAATAAATTTTGTATTCAGGCATTTTTACATAAGAGTGCAATAGCTATAGCACCAAGATCTGACTATTTATGAAACTAGTTACAGTACGAACGCACATCATTTGTCACGTTTGACGTACAAATTCCAACTTGTTTTTCTTCTCTTGGAATATGAAAAATATTGCCAACATTTCGTTATTGATACATCATACAAAAAAGTTTTTGTAATAACTTATGCGCTCACGCACGTTATGTATCTGTAAATTTGGTGGTATCCACTATTCAGATGAAAAAGAGTAAAAATATAAAAGTGTTGGAAAATGAAAGTGTTCACTAAATATATCCAATTTTCCGGAACCCTAATATATATAGATTTTCACCTGAATGAAAAAAAAAATATTTTGGACATTTAGTTGAAAATCAATCAACCCGAACCCGGCCTGCAAAAGTCAAAAGACAATCCGAAATAATGAAAGCCAACCCGACCTGCAACTTAAAAATATAGCGCCAACCCGACCGACTTGGACTGGGGGTCCGGTCGGGTTCAGATAATAGCGCGTTACTGATCCGATGCAGAACTCTTACTTTGAATTGAGAAGAGCTACGAAATATTTTTCAATTAGTTATGGATGACATTCACAATGCAAAGCGTCCTTTCCTCTTTTTTCTGAAAAACCCCTTTGAGTTTCCAATTTCTTCTAATAGTGGTTCCACAGATTTTTACCATCTGTGATGAAATAATAAAGGTATGAAAAGAATGATTTGGACGTAGCGTAGTAGAAAAGAACCCAAGGCACAGTAATGACAAGATAGTAAGTAATCAGTTATATATGGGGCCGGTATGTGAAACGATGGTGTATGCTATTCCTTCAGCATTCAGGTTTCAAAGAATCACCCCCTGCTCACGATAAATTTTCTCTTTCTGTGATGACAGTTGTACGATTACAGTCAAGCTATATCATCAACTCATTAGTTTCAATTCTTGGTGACGCGGTAATGGAAATCTTTACAAAAGCAAAAATGCTACAAACTACACTTTGCATGGCAAGACAAATTTATTAGTAAAATGGAGAATATCCAGAGAAAGATGTATGAAAATTTTGCGATTTATTGTTTTATTCAAAAAAGTTGAGCTCAAAAAAGAAGCGGAGAATCACTAATCAGTGGCGTACCCAAGGGGGGGGGGGCTGATGGGGCTACAGCCCCCCCCGAAATTTTCGAAAGTGATTTAGAAAGGTGCTGATTTTTCGTCTTTCTTTTATGGAAATTTTTTTAATTTTTTTCCATTATACAGCGGACAAACCATTCTCATTAGTCCCATATTAGTCCACATTGACAACAAAGAAGAGAAAGTGGGGCTGACGGGGTTATAGCCCCCTCCCTACTCCTCCCGAAATAGTCAAAAAATTAAATGAAAAAGTGTTTTTTTCTTACTTTTTAAAGATAAATCTAATTTTTTCTTCTGCCATACAGCAAAATAGCCATTCGCGTTAACACCGTATTAGTCCAGGTTATATTAGTTAGGGGGCTGATGGAATTTCAGCCCCTCCTCTCGAAATGGTCGAAAATGAAATGAAAAAATAGTGCTAAATTTTTTCTGTCTGTTCAAGATAAATTTGCATTTTTCCCCTATCGTTCAACAGACTATGCGCTTCCTTCGCTTTAGTTCCATATTAGTCCATATTGACACCAAAGAAGAGAAAGGAGGTTGATGGGGTTACAGCACCCCCCCCCCCCTCAACCAGAAATCGCGAAAAATTAAATAAAAAAGTGTTTTTTCTTTACTTTTTAAAGATAAATCTGTATTTTTTCTTCTGTCATACAGTAAAATAGCCATTCTCGTTAACACCATATTAGTCCACATTGACATCACAGCATACCCTAAGATGGGGAGGGGGCTGATGGAATTACAACTTCCTCCTCTGGAAATAGTCGAAAATGAAATGAAAAAGTAGAGCTGATTTTTTTCTGTCTATTTGAGATAAATTTGCATTTTCTCCCCTATCATTTAACAGACTAGCCGCTCCCTTCGCTGTAGTTCCATATTAGTGTACAGTGACATCACATTATACCCGAAAAGATAGAAGGGGGTTAATGGAGTTAAGCCCTCTCCCAAAAATTCGAACATGAAATGAAAAAGTTCTGATATTTTCCTTTTTGTTTGAGATAAATTTGTATTTTTCCTCTATCATTCAACAGACTAGCTGCTCTCTTCTCTTTAGTTCCATACTAGTGCACAGTGATACCACATTATACCCAAAGAGGTGAAAGGGGTTAATGGGGTGTCCCTTTCCTAAATAGTTGAAAATGAAATGAAAAAAAGGCTGTTTTTTTTCTTCTTGTTTGAGATAAATTTGTAATTTTTCTTCTGCCATACAGCGAAATAGCCATTCTCGTTAACACCATATTAGTCCACATTGACATCACAGCATACCCAAAGATGGGGAGGGGGCTGATGGAATTACAGCCCCCTCCTCCCGAAATAGTCGGAAATGAAATAAAAAAATATTGCTTTTTTTTCTTTCTGTTTGAGATAAATTTGTATTTTTTTTCTCCTATTATTCAACAGACTAGACACTCTCTTCTCTTTAGTTCCATATTAGTGCACAGTGACACCACATTATACCGAAAGAAGTAGAAAGGGGGTGATGGGTTACAGCCCCTTCCCAAAATAGTCGAAAATGAAATGAAAAAAGGCTGATATTTTTCTTTTTGTTCGAGATGAATTTGTAATGCACTTGTTTTCTGCAATACAACGAACTACACGTTCTGGCTAGTCTCATATCAACGCACAGTTACACCACAGTATACCCAATGAGGGGAAGGGGCTGATGGGGTTACTTACTCTTGCGAAATAATCAAATATGAAATGAAAAAAATTTCCAGTTTTTTTTTCTTTCTTTTGAGATTAATTTTTAATTTTTTTCTGCGGCGCAGCTATTCTGGTTAGTCCCATATATTAGTGCAGAGTGATGCCCCAGCATACACCAAAGGATTCGATGGGGACGGGGGTTATGACGTTACAGCTCCATTCCACCTCTGAAGAGATCGCAGTGAAATGAAAAAAGGGCTGATATTCCTTCTTTTTCAGATAAATTTGTTTTATTTTCTGGCATGCCACGAATTTGTTTTTCCTGTTAATCCAATATCCTCCTCAGTCCTGCTACCAAATTTACTTGAGACCACAAAATCCATTTTCAAATGACTGAAATCACTGTTTTACTCGATAAGTGAAAACATATATACTGAGTTCAAGAGACCTACAAATAAATTCGACAAATCTAAAAGTAGTTTAATTTAAGGATTTTTTTAATTTTTCCCATAGTCGGTGGGCGCCAAGATTGTCAATGCGGGGGTATGTTAATGCACAGTAACACCACAGCTAATCTCAAGTCGATTTCGTCTAAATCTGAAATCCGGTGCGGAAGAGTTGACTGTAAAAGTAGCTTATTAACTTTCATTTTTCAGTCGCATCTCCACGCCACACCGAAATATGGGGGTGCGGAGGGTTGAAGGGACTAAACCTCTTTTACCTGCCAAAACGGTCAGATTAAATGGTAAAAAAAGTTTACTTCTTACTTTTTAGATCAATTCAATTATATATATATTTGTCATGCATCGCACTTGTCTTTCTTGTTAGTCCCATATTAGTGCATAATGACACCTTAGCTAATCCCTTCAGAATTTTGGTAAGTCGGAAGTCAGGCACACTATATATGTGCGGAAGAGCTGACTGTGAATGATATTCATTAACTTTTGTTTTTAACACTCGATTACTTCCTCGTATCTGTAAGATACACAGTGACTTCTTGTTTGACTGCAAAGACATCTTTGGAGTTCGGTAATGTCCCCTTCCCCCACTGATCTTCCTATTCTGTCTTAACTTTGCAGCCATTATTTTTCATCTGGAACGGTTTAAAGTCCTTCTTATTACTTGTGCAATGCACAAATAATAAACAAAGTCTTTATTTTATATATGTGTATGAAAATATTTTGTGTATACAAAAAATATTTTGTGTTTGTTACAATATTAATTTATTGTTAAACAAGAACCGTAGCCAGAATTTAGTTTCGGGGATTGGAAGAACAATTTTATAGATTTTATGTTATAATGACTTTCTTTTAAATGAAAGTATATAAAAAAAAACCAGTAACACTTTTCAACAGATTTCGACGTGGGACGGTCTCAGGATCGGACCCGTGCCCCCCCCCCTTCCCCCCAGATTTGAGTCTGAGTTTTAAAAAAAAATCTGAAATTCTCAGCAAATTTTCTGAAAGGTTACAGCAGAGGGGGAAAGGAGAGGTAATCCCTTCCTGCTGCTAATTATTTTTGTTGTAGTTTGGGTTAACTCTGTTTATATTCAGGTCAATTTCAGGCTGAGTGGGTTCGGGTTAACCAGATTTCTAAAAAGTTCAGCATATTATTTCAGTTTAAAAACTATACATATAATAATAAACACAGATATTTGTATGTGTTTTTAACGCGATCCTTTGATGAAATACAGGTTTTTATCACGACGCTTTGACGAAATTTGCATTTTCCCCGAACTTTTGACAAAATTAGCTTTTTTTCCGCGACCCTTTGACGAAATTCGCGTTTTTTTCGTGATCCTTTGTCAAAATTTGCGTTTTTTGAGCGAGTTTTTGATGAAATTCGAGTTTTTTTCGTGAACTTTTGCCGAAATTCGCGTTTTTTACGAAACCCTTCGTCGAAATTTGCGTTTTTTTTTCGCGGCTTTTTTGACGAAATTCGCTTTTTTCTCGTCTTTTTGATAAATTTCCCGGCTCATTGACGATATTCGCGTTTTTTTATGGAAATGGTCGTGTTTTTTTGTTTTTTCGCTGCTGTTTGACGAAATTCGCTTCTTTCCGCAGTCTTTTGCCGAAAGTCACGTTTCTCTGTGGCCCTTCTTTGTGACCATGCTTTTTTTTGCGATCCTTTAACGAAATTCGCGTTTTTTCCGCTTCCCTTTGACGGAATGAATACTTTTTTTAGCAATCCTTTGCCAAAATTTGCGTTTTTTCTGCAGCCCTTTGAGGAAATTTGCGTTTTTTCTGCGGCCCTTTGAGGAAATTTACGTTTTTTCTGAGGTCATTTGCCGAAATTCACGTTTTTTTTACGCAATCCTTAGTCGAAATTCGCGTTTTTTTCTGTGGTCATTTGCCGAAATTCGTGTTTTTTAATGCAATCCTTCGTCGAAATTTGCGTTTTTTCCGCGGCTCTCTGACGAAATTTGCGTTTTTTTTCCGTCTTTTTTGATGAAATTTGCGTTTTTCTGAGGCCTTTTGACGAAATTCACGTTTTTCTGTGTCTCTTTGACGAAATTCGTGTTTTTTCAGCTTCCCTTTGACGAAATGCGTGTTTTTTTAGCGATGCTTTGTCGAAATTTGCAGTTTTCTGTGGTCCTTTGACGAAATTCGCGTTTTTTCTGTGGTCATTTGACAAAATTCGCATTTTTGCGCAATCCTTCCTCAAAATTTGCGTTTTTTCGCGGCTTTTTGTCGAAATTCGCGCTTTTTCTCGTCTTTATTTGCGTTTTTCTGTGGCATTTTGACGAAATCCACGTTTTCCCGTGTCCCTTTGACGAAATTCACGTTTTTTGCGATCCCTTACGAAATTAGCTTCTTTTTCGCAGCCCTTTGACGGAATGCGTGTTTTTAGCGATCTTTTTTTCGAAATTCGCGTTTTTTCCGCGACCTTTTGATGAAATTCGCGTTTTTTCTGCGGCCTTCTGACGAAATTCGGGTTTTTTCTGTGCTCATTTTGACGAAATTAGCGTTTCCTCTAGAATAATTTGACGAAATTCACGTTTTCTCCGCTATCATTTGACGAAATTTGACTTTTTTTTCGCGATCCTTTGGCAAACTTCGCATTTTATCTGCGGCCGTATGACATAATTCCGGTTTTTTCCTTGATCCTTTAAAGAAATTGGAGATTTTTTTTGCGAACGATTGACGAAATTGATTTTTTTTTTTTTTTTTTTTTTTTTTGCGAACGATTGACGAAATTGATTTTTTTCGGCGACCATTTGTCAAAAATCGCGATAATTTTTTAAGTCCAAATTTTCGGACTGATGACCAAATTTTTCAAATTTTCGGAAAATTCGGAACAAAGTCACCCTTGCACGCCCCCCCCCCCACCCCTTCTGGCTACGGCCTTATTGACAAAAATGATTTCTGTTTATAACACAATGCAACGTGTTTCGTAAGATTTAGAACATTATGAAAATTTAAGTCAGCCCCCCCCCCCCCCCCCCCCGAAATAAAATCCTGGGTACGCCACTGTCACTAATCAACAGTTATTTTGAATAAATACTCTATGAAGGGTAAAAATATTTTGAGAACTAACCATACTGCCCCCCCCCCAACCCTTCTTCCACTTCTAGCTTTAGATCGCTATCAAATTTCTTCTTCATAAATAAATAAATATAATTTTCTGAATCTCTAAAAATTGAGGAAAAAAAAAATATGCTCATAAGAAGTAAAAAAAAAAACACTCTTTTGTAATATTTTAATGGGAATTTTGAATTTCATGAAGTTCGAAAAACTGTCTTTACAATTCTTTAATTTGGATCGCGATTATTCCACATCCACCGCTAAAATTAGGCTTGTTAGCAAGCGCGAAATAAAATTTATTGATAAATATATAAATTTACTTTGTTTCGTTTCTAAGTCATAGAAACAGGGGGGAAAAAAGGGCAGTGATATCGATTACAAAATACTTCTTACAATCTTTACGTACAAAAAATAAAGTTGAGTTAATTAAAAAACTGTAAACAGTACTTACTATACAGTTGACTTCAAACCTAATTAGAAAATCGCTGGCATCAATATCAACTCTAGAAGTAACATTTCAATTTTTATTTTATTTTATGTGTAATTTAATCCAATTTTGTATGAATTTATATTTTTATATGAAATATTCGCGAAAAATATTGATATTTAGTAGTAAATACGCTTGTAAGAAAACATGTTCTGGATTTTTTTTCACGAAGAGTCGTTTCATAGTATTATTTATGTGTACAATATTTTTAAAAGCATTGAATGAGACAGCATTTGTTAATGCTTACTTCGGTTTCATTCGGATTTTATATTTTTCAAAGGTTTATTATGTGATATGTACTGGAATACCCATGTCTTTATAGTAACCATCTCAATTTAATAACCGTTTTTAATTATTATATTATGTATGCTTTCCTTGTCTAATAAAGTTTCCTCTACTCATGTTTTGTACACCATGGTGAATTATAAGTATTTAAACGAATACTTTTTGAACATCCATTCAACGCTGTTATTCAACCATTTTATTCGATTTTCCCTATCGTAATCAAAACCGCATGATGAATCATCTGTCATTAGACTGGAAGGAGAAAAATATATATACAGTAAATTCTGTCTAAGGTGGACTCTGTATAAGCCGGAAATCTGTCTACCGCGGAAACGGAAAGCATTTTAAGGTCCCACCGAAACCAAAATTTTGCATAAGGCGGAAAAAAGGATAATTTAAAAATGAAAAGCATTTTGTTTATTAAACTTTAAAACTGATAAGTCAAATGCTCAATGTCGTGCATGTTAGTTAAATTCCGTAACACCTTGAAAAAGTTAATTCAAAAGAACAGAAACTGTTTAAATTTAAGGAATTTATGCTTGTGCCATTTTTTCATATGCAAAATTATATTTAAAAGTTAACTTTTCTAGTAGAATGAACATTTATGAAAATATATTTTTTCGAAAGTGCAATATATTATACTTTAAGGATGTACTCAAATTCAAAGTTATAGCTTTCTATCTCATTCTCGAAGTTTATTGACGGGTTTTTGTTAGTTTTTGTGTGTGTGTGTGTGTGTGTAAACTTCCAATTTGCATGTATTACAGCAGTACTAAGAAATTGAATAGCGTTTCTCATTTATCTCTAAAGACAAAAGATCTTTCCGAATTTCAGTTTTCAACCGATTTTCGAGTCAGGAAAATCAATAAAAAATCATCAAATTCGAGGGCTTTTTTTTTTTTTTTTTGTTTTGTTTTTTGGGTGCGGGAGGGGAAGCTTTTTTGTATAAGCCGGAATATTGTCTACCACGGAAAATTTTCTCAGTCCCCATCGATTCCGCCTTAGACAGAGTTTACTGTATAATGTCAATAAAACTTTTAATTATTTGGAGAGTGATTGCGCTTTATCTCTTTAGCTATTTTATTAGGTTTTACTGATTATGTGTAGATTTAAGACAAAGTTTTGAAACTAGAACTAATTTTTTCTTTGTTATTAAAATACAACATTTCTTTCTTTATTTATTGATAGTTAAATATCTTCTGTAATTATCATCTGATCTATACTTTTTTTTTTAAATTGTCCTTGTGTCAGTATAAATTTTAAAGAAAATTTTAATTTTAAGAGGGCACAGGACCTTAAAACTTTCAAAAAATCAGTTTTCGGTTTTGTTTTATTCTGATTGTTTTAATATTTCTCAACAATATGCAAAAAAAACCCCATTCAAAAATATGCACTTTTTTCTTGAGTTATAATCATTTATTAGAAAAGGTGATAGGGAAAAGGTCATTTATAGGTGGGTATAATTGAAGGTCCGTAGATATCGAAACTTTAAAAAGCGTTTTCTCTGATTAGTAAATTTGAAGTTTGTGCGCACTGTTGCTTTCAAACTATGTAAACTACAGCTTTTGCAAAATAAACAAATGTGCGTTTCTATATAGTCTACATGTAGAACAAAAAAAAAAAAAAAAAAAAAAAAAAAAAAAAAACATATTTTGGTTATTTATTTGTTTGCACTTGAATTTTTTTTTTTTTTTTTTTTTTTTTTTTTTTTTTTTGTACTAAAATTGAATTTTAAACGAAACTTTTTGTGTATATTTTGGGTTTAATTTAGAAGTAGGTGTGGTACGATTCTATTTTGTTCAAAAATTGTTTTCTATATGCATAATTTAGAATTTTATCATGCGCGCAGCACTTAGATTTTATCTCACGCATTAGCAATATGAAGGTTTAAATTTAAAATTTAAATATTAATTTTGTATATACAACATTTTCTTTCTTTTTTTTTTCCTTCTTTTTTTTTTTTTTTTTTGATAATACAGTTAAGAATATATAGTTTAGGTAGAAAGGGAAAAAAAATCTTAATTGCATATTATTTGCGTTTTGGTATTTTGAAAAAGGCGGTGTTTTTGATCGTTTCAAGATACTCAAAAGATAAATATCCCCTATAATATGAATTTTTTTTTTTTTTTTTTTTTTTTTTTTTTTTTTCTTGTGTGTGTGTGTGTAAAAGTTTTCAACAGCGGACATCTGCAGGCTGCGAAATTTGTTCGATAATCGAAGGTGTCTGCTTTTGTGAGGTAAAAATAAACAAATATGTCAGGGTTGTTGATTAAAAAAGGCTGTAGCTAATTAAAGGTGTCCGATATTAGGTATCCGAGATCCAATAACCTTCATAACGGACACTTCCGAATACTGGACACCTCTATTTAGCGGTATATGATGCTTCTATATAATGCAGGGTTGGACTTTTTGCAGAAGGAGCACTTGATTAAATGTTGGGCAAACTGAACAGTGTCCCCTATTCCCTCCTCCTTCGCTTTTAGGGGCCCCAAATTAAATATTCAATTTTTGTAAAGCTTTTACTTGAAATGTGTTTCGACGTTGTACTGATTATAATCAATATTTTGAACTTTTAAAATACAATAAGATTAAAAACTAAATAAATTTTTAAAGAAATCTAAATTCAGTAAAACTTCTCAATCACGGGCACCTCGGCAACGAAATTTCCGAAAATTTAACCCTCACGCTGCGTATCCCGCGATTTCTACGGCCAACGTAAAAGTGGCAAAATTTGCGCAACCCGCGAATTCCGGAGCAAATCTTTTTTTTTTTTTTTTTTTTTTTTTTTTTTTTTTATGATTTAGTTCTATTTAAAAGAGAAACTCTTTCACAAAGATTTTGGACATATTTGAACTCTAAAATATATGCAGATTTCAAACATCTAATAAAATGCGCAATTTTTGAACCTATATTCATAATATATATATACGCAGCGAGAAAGTTAAGGCATTCTGTTACAAATATTAAAAAAATATTTCCTGAATCCGAAAATTCGGACATAACAATAATCGTGAATTTTGACAAATGGTCGCCATAAAAAATCTATTTCGTCAATTGCTCTCAGGAAATAACTTCAATTTCACCAAAGAATTGCCGGATAAATGTGAATTTGGTCAAAGGGCTACTGAAAAAACGCGCATTTCTTCAAATGATCACGGAAAAAGCGAATTTCTTCAAAAAATCGCGGAGAAAACGCAAATTTTGTAAAAATAAACGCGAATTTCGTCAAAGGATCGCGAAAAAAAACTCACATTTCATCAAATTATTCCGCGATTTTCTTCAAAGAATCGCTGAAAAAACGCGAATTTTATCAAAGGGCTGCGAAAACACGCAAATTTCGTCAAAGAGTCGTGGAAGAAATGCGAATTTTATCAAAGAGTCGTTTACAAATACAGTGGTCTCTTTAGAAAACAGCACACATACATATGTTTATTATTATAGGTATAGTTTTTAATCTGAAATAATATACCCAACTAACTTTTGAAGAAAATGGGTTAACCCAAACCCAACTTGCAGGAATCTACACTCAGCCTGAAATTGACCCGAATCGAAAACAGCTAACCCGACCCGCAACAAAAATAATTAGTGCAAAGAGGGAATTCCCCTCGCCCCCTCTCTGCTGTAACATTTCAGAATTTTTTTTTTTTTTTTTTTTTTTTTTTTTTTTTTTTTACTGAGAATCACCCCTGATCAGGAGTTTTTTTTTTTTTTTTTTTTTTTTTTAACTGCGATTCTTAATTTTAGTTTAAAATAGCAATGGCAGATGGTATTGCAAGCAATAGGCGCTAAATCGGTGCCCGATTTAACAACTATTGTTTGCAGCGCCATATATCGCTGCTATTGTAAAGTAAAATAAAAAAATCGCAGTGAAAAATCTCCTGACATCTTACATAATCCTCCTGCAAGATTTTTTTAATTGCTGTCACCATTTGCAAGTTACTGAATTTTAAAATCAGTCAGTCCATTTCAGGACATCCGATATGTTTTTTAATGTTTTTTAAGTTTCAAAGCATTCTTTAGTGAATTACAACTGATCTTAGATATAAACAGACAAGCAGTCTTGTACAAATTGGTATTTTTTACATAATCCTGAATATTAGAAAATATTATTAAATAATTGTTTGGGCGTGCCCGTTATGGAGCTTTTAGTACTGTATGTAGTTTTTATCTTAAAAAATATTTAGACTTTCTATTCAAAATTAGGGTCGGCTCGAATCCTTCTCGCAAGAGTGAAAACCCAATCTGAAACTCATCCAAACCCGAAATAATAATGTATGTTAATCTGCCCCAAACCCAATGCGCTAGGCACAGCTAAAAAGTAGAAGTCAACCCGACCCGCCTCAGAAAAGTAGAAGTCATCCGGACCTAAACCCGACCCGCCTCACCAGTGGATGAGAAGTTCTGCCCTCGAAGCTGGTAGACGGAAGGTGCTGGGTTCGAACCCAATCGCGCCCGTCGGCCTAACCGTTTCAGAGTTTTCATGGTTTTCTACGAAACCGTGGATTCCCATGCGTAAATACGGGTTAGGTTCTATTAGAAAGACCCCCATGGAGGGCACACCCATTAGGGCCTATATCTCTCGTGTTGATAATCGGCCGTCAAAAATCAACCCATCAATCAACCTAAACCCGATCCGCAGCAAAAAGGTAGATGTTAACCCGACCCGCAGCAAAATGTAGCAGTCAACCGGACTCAAACGCGACCCACAGCAAAAAAGTATAAGTTAACCCGACCAGCAGCAAAAAATAGAAGTCAACCGGACCCACATCCGACCCGCAAGAAAAAGTAGAAGTAACACGACCCGCGCATCAGATTGGAGTCTCCAAATTTCCAAAATCGCTCCCCCCCCCCCCCCCCACACTTTTGAGGACTCTTTAGATCCGCCCTTGTACTGAACTTCGAATTAAAAGTTATAGAAGATAAAATTGTAAAATCAAAGCAAATGTCAATGTATTCATTTTTTAAACTCTGCAGTAATTAACGTATGTAATTAACTTTTGTTTTGATACTTATATTTTTATATTTTTTCCTAATGTGAAAAATAATTTTTAGTAACATTAATCGTTACCTATTTTCAACAATTAAAATCTAAAATTAAACATGACCTCCATTAACAGACCACCTCTCGGAGAAACCCATTTTTATTGGAACGGAACGTGGGTGTTTTAGGGAGGTTTTACTGTATTTGTTATCAGAGACGAAAAAGCGTTTTACTGATAAGCATATCTTTTCACTGTAAAAAGGCAGTGATACAACGGTATACACACCTTTGGGAACAGGTCTGGTGTAGAGAAAGACAAACTGAAATCTTTCTATCCAGCTGAAATCATCACTGGGATTGGGGAGGAAAAGGAAACTTGTATCCGTGTGGGATCCCTGCTCTGATATCAACTAATTAGTTTCAGAGGTTTCTTGGCGAGGGGCAAATCTCCACAAAGTAAGAAATGCCTAAGGCTGTATTCTCTTTCCTGATATTTGTCTGGTCAGGTTGGGGAATTTTGAGAGAACAATGATTTTGAGTCAACATGCTATGGTGGTTAAAAATATTTCCAGCACGAACACTGACTAATACTGTTTCTACCCCCTCCAGCTACGGGCTTGTCTTAAAAATGTTTTTGAAAAGATATCAATATATAAATTGTTTACTTTTATTTTTAATTAGTTGAGTTAAGAAAGCACACCTGCTTTATACAACTTACTTGAATATTGTAGTACATTAACCTATTGAAACAACATCCCGACGACATTAAACCTTATAGCTCTGGTGAAAATGACAACTGAATTATAATCTAAATATATCAAATCATGTTAATAATACAACTTCCAAGAGTATATAACTATATCTTGGACTTGTTACATGAGTACTAAATGAATGCATAATAAATAAACAGATCATACTCATATAAAAAATTATTCTTAAATTGTGACAGATTTTTAAACATTTCTGAATACGCATGCATTTTAAAACTTTCCAAACACCTGCCATGCTCAAACTCTGGTAAAGATAGTACTCGGATTGCCATAAAATTTTTATGTTACTGAGGATTTTTATAGAATGTTCGGTAGTAAAAAAAGAAGTGAGTAGAATTTGTGGTTCGTTTACAGATACACACAAAAGAATTCTTTTACATTATGATCTATGAGGAAAAAACGTTTGCACTGCATTTTAATAATGTTATGATACATCAAACATAATGAAACTTACTGGAGTACACAAAACATTTTCTATAGATTATTTTCTATCGCAATTATCGTTCCTTTACAGAGAGACACGAAATTTGCTTACAGGCACAGGAACTGATTAAAATCCATAATTGCTGGAAGTGAGTTTTCCACTGTTGGATACATTTTTATATCTTACACATTTTTATATGTTACCTAATTTTGAGTGGTATGGATTTTTAAACATATGTAAATCTTTACAACATACTTTTGCTTAACTTTTGTAACTTATGTAAACCTTTAGCAAATGTTGAAAATGGATTTTACCTCATTATGTCTTTTCAAATTGTTTATTAATATATAATTGTATAATATATAATTATATAAAACTGAAAAAAAAAAATGAAGACTCAAATGTAAACTGGCTACTTTCTGACAAATTTTTGTTCGTAAACGTATCAGACTGGCAAGTGCTCTTGTTCAAAACTGTAATCGAACTATTTTTCCGCTTTTACATAAAAGCGGAAAATAACTGAAACATAATTTTCAGAGAATGGAGTCAAATTTTGAGTTTTGAGTACGTGTTGATTATATACAGAAAAATTATTTTAGTATGTTTTTAGCCGAGTGTTGAAGTGTAAATAAATATATAGAGCAGATAATTATGTAAGCATGTCTGTCTTATTTCTACCAAAGCCATCTAATTGTATATTCTTTTAATTGATTACTTAAAACTTTGTTTATATCAGAAACAGGGAATGATTTTGTAAACTAGCATTTTTATACATTATTTATTTAATTTATTTTCTCTGCGGTTGACAGACGAATTTTTTTTTTTTTTTTTTTTTTTTTTTTTGCGACCGTTTGAAAAATTTGTTTCTGCGATCTTGGCAAAATTCACGGTATTTTCCCATTATTGTTTGTAGAAACTCGCGGTCTTTTCCGCGACCAATTCACGAATTAATTTTACGAAATTCCGCAAAAGAAAAAAAATATATATAACTTCCATGGAAATTAAAAAGTGTTCATGAAATAATTTAAGGAAGGTAAAATAGAGCACAGCATTTCTTATTATGCGGGATTTTACTACTTTGTGGATGGTTCACGCAATGCCGCACGTTACTTCATAGCTTGCAGCTCAAAGAAAACTTTGCCCCATAACGGAAACTCTTGAAATGCCCCCTCCTAGAGATCTGCATGGCCCGTACCCGGTCGGCAAAGTAAAGTCAAAATTTCTAACGAGCCGGCAGATTGAAGACGATTGTTTTAACGGACCGGACCGGGCAGCACAAAAAAAATCGGGCAGAATCCAAAATTACGGGCCCGGCCGTTTATTTTTTTCTTAGGCCCCGGTCCATGTCCATAAAAAGATTAAATCTTAAATGGGCCGATGTACCAGATATAGAAATTAAGCCGATAAAATACGAGGGCCGGTAGTAGACTTAAGAAGTTACTTCAATCGTGCGAAAGGCACCCGTTCGTTAATGTTAATCTTATGGGGAAAATTTTTTAAGATATCTCATTTGCATTTCAATATTCTACTTCACTTTCGGAACCGGTTTAGAAAATGAAAGAAAAATAAAATATAAATAAAATAATAAAGAATAAGAAAGTAAGAGGAAATAAAGAAAATCTGCAAAAAAAAATCTAAAAAGTAAAAAAAAAAAAAGTCTTTATAGCGATCGACCCCCAGCTTTGCAATGCAAAAAAATCTGCTAAAAATATTGCAATGCAAAAGAGAACGCAACAGTCATATAACATCATAGTCATATAATAGAGATAACAATGCAGTCAAGCGAAAAGACCCATTCATTAACGCTAATCCTATGGAAGACATTTATAAAGATATCTCGGTTCGGTCACATTTCAGTTGTTTTTAAATGATTTTTTTTTGCATGAAATAGTTGAGATCGATCTGTACAAAGGCCGTTGTTTACTTTTTCCATTTTGTTTATAGGTATTTTTATTGAGGACACTTTCATTTTCGAAACTGGTTTCGAAAGTAAAAGCATCCTTATAAAAAAAAATCTGCAATCAAAATCGAAAAAGTAAAAAATGGCCTGCATACAGACCGAGCTCAGTTATCCAATTAAAAAAAAAAAATCTTTTTAAAATATTGAAATGCGACTGAGATATCTTTATAAATTTCTTTCATAGGATTATCATTAGCGAACGAGTCTATTCGTTTGACTGAAGTAGCCTCTTAAAAAAAATTTCGCCCATTGAATTAACATTAGCGAGCAGGTCTTTTCAGATGACTGAAGTAGCCTCCTCGGGAAAGTAATTTGTGTAGAAAAAAGGATAGTAGTAATAATCAACTTTTGGTAACGGGAAATTTGGAAATATACCTTAATAAATTACAGAGAAATATTTCAAAAATCTCTTAAAATATATATATATATATACAGCTTCAAAAGCTATGATGTTTTTAACCACCTTTTTTCTTTCGTTCTGAACATATTAATGATATTAAGGAATCTAAACTTAAATTTAAGAGTCTAATGAGTCTAAGTGTTTGTTACTGCTACGATTATGTATGTTCTAGCTCGCGAACATATAGTAATCTAAATTCTCAAATATACTGTTAAAATTTTCCATGAATATTTATGAAGTATTCCAGAAAAGAATTTCAACTGTATGTTAAGAAAAATCGGCATTTTTGGTGGAAATTGAGTCGAGTCTGATATTTTTATTTTTGCACCGGGCCAGAAAATTCCGCCTCGTGCAGACGTCTAACCCCCCCCCCCCCGTGCTGAAAAAGAAAATTTTATACAAAATAAAAAAAGGTGCTCGTGCTATTTTATTTAAAAAATCGGACCTCTTTAAAAGATCCACGCTCCAGTAATTTGTATACCGTTTTTAACACTAGAAAGCCTGCAAGCCGTCATTTTGACTGCTACCACATGAATATATCTCGGTTTGAACCAGGATTTTTTTTTATAAAACTAGTTTAAAAGATGCAAAGAAAAACTAGTTAAATGGATAAGTTAATAATTTAAAATAAACATTCTGGTGTGAAATATTTTTCTAAAATTTGAGTAAAATTCTCGTCTTTCTAGTGTTAATCTGTGCTTGCCTGAACCTTGAGCCTTCTCGAAGTTAATTTGTAAGTTCCCGAAAAAATGTCATTGTACAAAGCAAAGCATCTTTTTCCTTCCAAGAGGTACATGATTGGAGATCCTAGTCACGTCATACAGCTGGTAGGGAATAAACTCCGCCTCCACTGAGTGATAAGATTACCAGAGGTTGGCGCGAAAGCGCTTTATTTTTTTATCTTTTTCTCTTCCTTAAAAATCTCATTTCGCCAAATTTCCGATACCCTGTTGCAATCAGAGCCATCTGTCGGAAAAATTCGACGCGACAAGCCTGTCCCTTTGCCCCTTAAACGGATAATAAATATCCAACTTTCATTACTTTTTTGTAATTCTCCCTTTCAGATTTCATAATCTGGATTATTAAAGAAAAAGGAAAGAGTCATATAGCTCAAGCTTTCTCCATTCAAATAATGACAATTTTTTTAGTTACCATAAAGTATCGAAAGTAAGCCACTCTCTGAATATACACCCCCCCCCCCCTCATATATGTAAAATTTTCCTTTTTTGAAAAAGTGGCATGTACAAGCCCCCCCCCCCCCCCTTCAAGTTTCATTTTCTGACTCTTTAAATCCTTCTGTTTTTCTGAAAATTCATTAAGTTTTTTGTTTACATATCTCCTAAGTGAATATATCTTATGCAATTTATTTTTATCTAATCTCTTTACATATAATTGTATCAAAATGGCTTACTTTGCTATGTGCACTGCCAGAGTTTTTAAAGGAATGTTCCTTTCGAAGGAGGCTATTAATGTTTTCCTTTATTTAAAATGGTATTTAATTGGGATTTTAAAGTAATATATAATTGTATAGGTGTAATTAAATTCTTATAAATGCATGTGTAGTATCTTGATGAATATCTATAAATATTTCTTTAGCATGTGTTCATAATCTTTTATTCTAAACATGTTTAAAACTTTGCATGGTTAGTTTTAAGTATTTATTATTTCTTTTCAGAATCTTATTCCTATAATCTTAACAAGTCTTCTACCACTTCTTGTGGCCAAAATTGTGTCATTGAGTGCATGTTGAGTGTTTTTTACATTTCGCATTCCTCAGTGACATTGTTCTGGCCAAATTTTCTTGTCTCTTGCTGCCTGTTGACTCTACTTACTGAAGTATAATTTATAATGACTGATGATACTAAAATTTTTGTAAGTATATGCATGTCTTTACATCTTTTGATTTTCATTACAATGACACTAGCTCCTCAGGTATGTCTTGAAGTATTACTTTCTGTTACTATATTTTGATATAGGTATGATCCATGTCAATTCAGGCAGCCAAAGAAAAAATCTTACCTTCATAGTCTCAGAAGTTTTTGAATTGAACATATGTTAAAATTCAATAAAAAATAAGATACTTGTATATTTTGGTTTTGCCCAAAAAAATTCCTGGCCCGAGATACAGGCCGCCAAAGATGGCATCCCGGCACCATTTCCAATTCGCCATTTCCGATAAAAATTTTAAAGTGCTCTATCTCTAGAACGGTGCAAGATATTTTGTTGTATTTTTTTTTTTTTTTTTTAAAGATAATATTCTTCTGTTTAAAATGATATACCCAATTTTGAAAAATGTATTCAACTTTTCTTGTGGCAACCTTTTGAAAAAAAAAATTTTTTTTCGAAAATGCCAATCCTAAAAATTTTGATTTTTTTGCTGTTGATCAATGCCATTGGAAACTATCTTCACTGTAAAGGAGAACTTCCACTTTTGAGTTTAACAAATTTTAGAAACATTTAAAAAATTCAGAGAATTTTACAGGAACTGTATATATACAGTTCCAGTAAAAGTCACTGAATTTTTGCTTATTTGTATCATATTTGTAAGGATAAGCCTACTATATATCCTAAACAAGTTAGAAATTGCAATATCAAATGTAGCAAATGAGGTGCGTGCATAGTATTAGCTAGTTTTATAAATATTCAGATCTTGGGGCAATAAGTGTTACACTCTTGGGCAAAAAGGCATGAATACAAAATTTACTGTAATTCCATATATTAAATCCAGTAATACGGAAGTAATATGAATCCATCTTAAAAGGACTTAATCGCCATGGCAGCCTAGAATCATTGCCTATCATGGTATATCATTGAATCAATTATGTATTATAGGATCTTTAAATAGAATGAAGAAAACTTTTATTAATGTCTTTTATGTTTTAATTTGATTTTCATAGCATTTGAAGTGATACATACTTTATTGCAGAGGTTTACAAAAAAATACTTCCTGTGTCATAGAAAGTGCATAGTGTTTACAGGGACACATAAAAGATTTCGGATACTTTACCTTATTGGAAATACTGTACATTAGCAATGATTGCTAGAGGTGCATTTTTAGTTGCGATATGAGTTTTTAAGTTTAATTAAATATTTCCATATTACGTGTGTATAAAGGCTGTAGATCGTATACAGGGCTACACAAAAGAAATCGTAAGGGTATTGCTGGAAGTGCATTTTTAGTTGTGTTTGAGTTTTTAAGTTTAACTAAATTTTTCCATATTACGTTGTGTGCATAAATGCTGTAGATCATATACAGGGCTACACAAAAGAAATCTTAAGGGTTTACTGAGTATGAATGAAAGTAGCTTAAAGCTGATTTTTAAATGAGTTATGCATTTTTACACTGAACTACATTTAGTATACTAAGATATGTTTGGAGAATATAGATAAAATGATATACAGGTTCACGCAAAGAATTAGATACATGGCCGTCTATGGATGATAATCTCTGGAAGTGTGATTTCACTGGTTTTAAGGATGTTATAATCTTAATTAAATATTAGCTAAATAGTGGCATGTATATAAAGATAGTAGGTAAAATACAGGGTTGCATGAAAGTATTCAAGTATGCTTCCGTCTACTGACATAAATTTCTAAAAGTCAAATTCCGACCTATTTATGTGCTTTTAACAATTTCCAACATAGTTGAAAGTCTTTATGGATTCAATTTGTCTGCCCATCTGTCTGAACTCTAACTTGTATTAATATATTTTGTATTGCTGTGTAATTGATATATGTTATTGAGATTGTTTTACTATGTTTTGTATTGAAAATAAAGTATGTATCACTTCAAATGCTATGAAAATCAAATTAAAACATAAAAGACATTAATAAAAGTTTTCTTCATTCTATTTAAAAATCCTATAATACATAATTGATTCAATGATATACCATGATAGGTAATGATTCTAGGTTGCCATGGCAAGTAAGTCCTTTTAAGATGAATTCATATTACTTCCGTATTAATGAATTTAATATGTAGAATCATAATAAATTTTGTATTCATGCCCTTTTTGCCCAAGAGTGTAACTTATTGCACCAAGATTTGAATATTTATAAAACTAGTTATAGTACGCACGCACCTCATTTGCCACATTTGATATTGCAATTTCTAACTTGTTTAGGATATATAGTAGGCTTATCCTTAAAAATATGATACAAATAAGCAAAAATTCAGTGACTTTTACTGGAACTGTATATATACAGTTCCTGTAAACTTCTCTGAATTTTTTAAACGTTTCTAAAATTTGTTAAACTCAAAAGTGGAAGTTCTCCTTTACAGTGAAGGACATCAATCCCAATGGTATTGATCAACAGCAAAAAAATCAAAATTTTTGGGATTGGCATTTCCAAAAAAAAAAAAAATTTTTTTTTCAAAAGGCTGCCACAAGAAAAGTTGAATACATTTTTCAAAATTGGGTATATCATTTTAAACAGAAGAATATTATCTTTAAAATAAAATAAACCGCAACAAAATATCTTGCATCGTTCTAGAGATAGAGCACTTTAAATTTTTTATTGAAAATCACGAATGAGAAAGGATGCCGGGGATGTCATCTTTGGCGGCCTGTATCTCGGGCCAGGAATTTTTTTGGGCAAAATGAAAATATACAAGTATCTTACTTTTTCTTAAATTTTAACATATGTTCAATTCAAAAACTTCTGAGACTATGAAGGTAACCCGCCCCCTGCCTGAGTTGATATGGATTCAGCCATACAATTTTTTTTTTCATTCTATTATTTTTAATTAATAAGTTAAATATTGTAAAGAATTAAACACGCTTGTTTAACTCTGTAATACTAATTGACTCCTACCTTACCAGACTATAAATATACTATGTAAAGTATATTGGATTCCAAAATATACTAGTTTTCAGTATTTTCCATGGGAAAAATCCTTTTGAATTTACCTGTCTGGTAAGCGGAGAATTAACATTCTGTCAAGCAAAAAAAGAATATTTTAGCTAATACGCTTGTTGATATAGAACTTTACACGAACGTTTGCGGTGATATAATGTAGCAATGTATTTTTTTAAAGCTTAACAATAGAGTTTAAATAGTGTTCACTCTAGAAACTAAAAGGGCAGAGTGCTAGCCACTAATAAAGGCACAACTAAAGCAGAAAAAGGGCACTAGTTTAGCAAAAAAAAGGGCATTATTTCAACTGAAATAAATTATTTTGTTAAGTAACGGTAAAAATTATACGATATTTAATAATATCTTCTATTATTTGTAAAGAAATAAGGAAGGTCTATGACTTTTGCAAGCTGTTGGCTGTATTAATTTAAAAAGACTCTGTTAGTAGGGAAGATTTTTTTTACAAGAGATCACTAGATACAACTAAGAGTGCATTTCACTATTATAAAAAGGGCAGGGTGCATTTTGCCAATTTTAAAATAGGCATGGTGCTGCGCCCTTAAAAAATGTCCTAGAGCAGGGTTGGCGAACCTTTTTATAACTGTGTGCCAATTGGTTTCCAAAAAGATTTTACAGGGCCTTGACGTGCCAACAAATTTAGTGGATTGAAAGAAATCATGAAAAAAAAATCTTTAAATAATAACATTAAGTTAAACAAAGCAAAAACAAATGTGTAACATACAGGTGAGGTATTGCACTATAATAATCATAAAAAAATTAAATTCTAGAAATTATTAAAAATATATATGTGATTAATTGCGTTGTTGCATCTTAGAAGGAAAGTAATTAATATCAGGTTCAATTAATTTCAACAGAATGCAAACTGAACTGGATTTATATGACAACTGCTTTTTATTTGATTTTTTGTATTATTCATTATAGAAACTAATGACCTTGCCGACAAAGATAGATGGAAAAAATATTTAAAAATCAAACACCAGTTTCTTTAAATAGCTCTGAAATTAATTTCTAAATTGAAATTATCTTATCATTGGTACATTTACTAATGTGGTGATTTATGGTATTTAAAAAAGCCACAATTAAAATTCTTCAATTTCCAATAAATCAAATTTAGTCAAGATAAGATAATCTAGAGTTTGTGTATTTTGTGTAGTATCACTCTATATTGATTGAGAGTCACAACTAACAACGTGTCAAAATTATTCTTTCGCATGCCACTTTTGGCACGCGTGCCATAGGTTCGCCGTCCCTGGCCTAGAGGGAAATTACAGAATTTTTCAGTTTTATATCATTCCGTATGTAGTATTTTAATATGTAATTCCCGATAATGATTGAACTAGTAGTTTTTCATGAAATAAGTATAAATTTATTTTTGAAAAATAAATCAAGATATTGGTGATATTACTGGTTATTGCTAGTTTTTAATCAAATATATTTATGTATTTTAATCAAGCATTTTTCGTTATTAAGACTTACTAAACCTGAAATAAAACTTCCTTACTTTATAATTTTGTTATGAATTAATAGGGTATCTTTATGGGGCATGTTTCATTGAATAATTCCAGGAAAATGTTTATTTTCCTGGAATTATTCAATGAATGATTTTCATATTCATTTTTCCTGTCAAATTTTTAGTAAAATCATTAATAGATAATGTTTCTATGTCAGCTTCTGAAAATAAGCTTTCGTATGCATCTCCATTAACTGCATTTGTTCAATGCTGAAATAATGAATTTAAAAATTTTAATTTGTGTAAAAAAAAAAAAAATGTCATCCAGAAATTCTATTGTGAATACTATAATGCCTTTCTGTATGTAAAAAGTATTTTTATGGCAAGTAATATCATAATTCAATTGGAAAATACTAACCTAAAGTTAAAATTTTCATCCCCCTTCCCTTCAAAATATTTATTTATACACATGATACAAATTTTCTCTTCAAATTCCATTTAAATGGCTTAAATTTGTATGTTTTTTTGTTTATATTTAAAATGACATTTGTTATACAAGCATATCATTTATGAAATTATAGTTGTAACATAAAAGGTTAGATCTTATGGTTAGTAGGTATACTTTATTTATATCTAATGTAATCAAATGCTGCTAGTAAATAAATAGATATGAATAAAAAAAGCTCTTAAATCTCTGAGCTTTCTAGCATCATTTTCAGTAAATAGTTGGTTTAAAAGAAATTTAACCTTTTCACCACTGAAAAAGTTCTTTGTAAATTTTGATATTTTAAGGAATGTTACTCTTAAACAACTATTGATTAAATGTTTAAGTAATAACTAGCAATATAATTAAGATAAATAATTTGGTAACTTTTTAATAAATTATTTTATTTTTATTAATATAATATTTTATTTCTATTGGAGAAATTTTTCATATTTTTTTTATTAACAATTACTTCATAAAGATATATGGCATTTTAAAATGCAAAACAGAAAGTTTAAAATCTGAAAAATTCAAAAATCTGTGAAGTCCTTAATCACGAGCTGTGCATATTTTGAGTTTATTGTATATTCCAGTAATGTATTTTAATAAACATACTGATTTAAAAACAATTTTGGAAACATTTCAAATTGTATAATTTAAGTATTAAGTTATTGATATTTACATTTTTCTTATCTGAGACATGAAAACATTCTGAAACAAAAATTTTATGCATCCACAGTGGTCAAAAGGTTAACTGCTACTGAGTTAAGTGATAAAATATTTTTAACATTTTTTTTCCCCTTAAGGTCTTGATTTAAGAATTAGATTTAAAAAACTAAACCTCTTGAATTATCTGTTAAAGTTCCTGGCTTACAGTGCCCAACCCTGTTTTCTTGAGCATGGGTCCTGAGGTATACAGCATATATCCCAGTCAGGTGGCCAGCCTAATGCGGAGCTCCCAGTGTTTAGTTCACAGGCAAGCTTGGTACTCATGTTATCGACCCAGAAAGGATGGAAGACTGAGTGAACCTTGACCAACCCAGAGTCAAACCTGTTGCAGGGCAGTCAGATGCGCTGACCACTACGCTTCTAAGAATTTGGATATCTGGAGTACACTGAACTTTTGCTATCAAATTCTGATTTGTCTTTTTTTATAGTTCGAAAAGAAACGAAAGTTGTTTATGTAATTTTTAAGAGAATGTTTTAAATAGTCTAATCATTTGTTTACTTTTATTGTTGCTGTGAAAATGTAAAACTCAATTTTTCTGTGCAAAGTTACATTTCTTTTATAATTATTTATCCAATAAAGTATTTTGTATTATTATTTTGTTTTCTTTTATTTATTTCATGTAATTCTTTAAAAATACATATATATATTTCTAATGTTTCCTAATTTCATTGAATTAATTAGGATATTTTTAAATGAATTTTCTAAATAACTGCTCAACATGCAAACATTAAAGTGTACTCTTTTAATTCATCTGATTTGTTTCTTAAGTAGTTCTCAAACTATTTTTTTTTTTCTACTCAACAATATCAAACAGTCTCGCGCAGTTACATAGGTGCAAGAAGTTCATCCAAGCAAAGACTATTAGGTGTTGCTGAAAGAGGATAGTCCAGCAGATTTAAATTTGTCTTGCATTGTAGCTAAAAATTGATCTTTTAAAATAAAAGAATGTGGAATGTTTTTGCTAATAATATTGCTATTATTTCACTATATAAAGTATAATTTACCATTGGTCAAAAATCTCTCCAAGGCTGAAGACTTGCTCTCGTGCACATTTGTAAACATAATGGTGTGACACTTTTATGCATGATTATTAAATGAATTTATTATCGAATAGTTTAATTCATTTTTTGATAAATAAATTGCATCTTTCTTTTTCTGTGCTATTGCGCCTGGATATTTGGTACAAAAATGATTATTTTGACAGCATTTTCTCACCATCTCCAAAAAAAAAAAAGGAAAAATAGTTTTATTGCATAATTCCTCAGTAAGAACACTACCAAAATTCATGAGATTAAGAACAAAAAATTAATTTCCAAAGAACGAAAAATGTAATAATTTATTAGTTTCTTGAAAAATTGAATGTATATTAAAGTTTCTCTTTTCAAAGAAAAGTATCTTAATGTAATATAACTGTATAATTTTTAAATAAATGTGTAATTTATATTAAAAATATCTTTAACTGCCTCTAAAATTTTGTAAAATGTAATATTCCTTAAGTTTTTCCGAAATTTTACTATTCTCCATGAATTAAAACTAATCACATTATGTACATACACTACAAGCTAGTACCAACTGCAGGGCTGCCACAGGCTTGCATCAGTATTTTTCTAATATAAATTTTGAAGTATACTTCTCTTGCAAATGTTGTCAAAGTGTGTGTTAGTGATTTTTGTTTTGAGAAAGTGGTGCCAGTTAGAATTAAAAACTAGTCGCATGTGGCAGCCCTGTAGCTGTAGCATTATGATTTAATTAAAACCTAATTTAATTGCATATTTACTGAACACATTTTTTTCATAACTACGTAAACTCAGTAGCTGTTCTTATTTAAAAACAATGAGATCTAGATGCACTTGTTATTTTGAATTGGATTTCCAGATGCAAAAATGAAGAAATAATTCCTTATAAGGCAGCAATGAGTAATAATTTGAGATATCTAAAAATAATAAAAATCTATTTGATCACAAATCATTTATATTGAACGTACTAGTTTCATGCTATTTTGTTTTTGAGTCTATGAATGTATCAGAAAGTTTTAAGCTGCATTAACATAAGTAAATAAATGCAGTCAGGAAAGTGATTCTGAACATCAAAGCTGCAGAACGGAATTGAGAAATAACCAATTTTTGGAACAGATGTGCTTGTACAGCCTATATCAGGGCCTCACCAGTGGCTGAGAGGTTCTTCTCTCGAAGCTGGTAGACGGGAGGCGCTGGGTTCGATCCCAATCGCGCCCGTCGGCCTAATTGTTCGGAGTTTTCATGGTTTTCTTCGAACCTTGGATTTTTCCAAGCGTTAATACGGGTTAGGTTCCCTTAGAAAGACCCCCACGAAGGGCACCCCCCCCCCTGGGCCTATATCCCTCGTGCAGATAATTGGCCATCATAAATACAACCAACCAGCCTATATAAGGTTCAGGTTTAATAAAAATGGTCTACAAAAAAAAAAAAAAAAAAACAAGCTAAACTAAGATTTTTTTTTCTTAATACAATACAACCAACCAGCCTATATAAGGTTCAAGTTTAAAAAAAAAAAAAAAAAAAAAAAAGCTAAACTAAGATTTTTTTTTTCAGAATTTCCCTTCGAAACAATTTTTAAAACAGAAATTTAACAGCAAAAAACATTAAATGCTTATTAAAATAACCTAACACAGGAATTAAAGAGTTGAAGAAATTTTGGACATTCTCTGAATTAAAAGACTAAATAAATCAATTCTCTGAATTGATTTTCAAAAATATTGGAAGCATGTAAGAGAAAGGGAGGGGGGGGGGGATCTGGAAAATTTAATAACTGGATATTTTTCTATTCAAGTCCTTCTTTCTAAATTGCTGTGCCCCCCCCCCCTTTCCCACAAAAAAGGGGATGAGCTCAGTATTGATTTCAGGGGGTGTCCCGGGGGGGACATTCCCTCCCGGAAAATGAGATGTCCCCCCCCCCGGAGAAAAGTATCTGAATTCAACACTGGATGAGCTTATTATAAGCATCTGAAAGTCATCTAAATGGATTCATTTAAAAGCTCTTTCCAGACTGAAGTTTTTTTAGACTTTAAAAATGAAAGGATGTTTTCATAAGGTTAATGGTACATATAGTTATATTTCATTTTAATGTATAAATAACTTTTAAAATGTGTCTGATTTCCCGTCCTAGTATAGATGGAAAAAAAAAATTCTGCCTTTTTAAATATTTCCCAATTTTATGCCTACTATTAGAAGTTTTGAAAAAGAACGGAAACAATATCTTTTTTATGAAGCCACTTGTGAAGAATAAATTTCCTTCCTTCCCCCCCCCCCAAAAAAAAAAAAAAAAATTAAGGGAGATATATGCAAATCATGTAACAGAATATTCATTCAAATTAAAGTACTTACTACATCTTTGAAATTGTTTTTTTAGTTATTTCGCATAAATTTTATAGAAGCACAATTTAAGGTGACCTATTTATAACTTGGGTTCAATGTACAACTGATTATATTTAAAAATTTCGTAAATAAATCCGGTAAACTTTATTAAAACTCGGTGGTGGTGTGTGTGTGGGGGGGGGGGGGGGAGACGCCTGCGTTTATTTTTATAAGTTGCTGTATTTTGTATATAAGCTTTTTAATAATAAAGTTAAAAAATATATGTCAAATTTAAACTGATTCTCCAAAGTTTACTTTGGATGAGTTATTTAAAATAAATTAGATCTGTTGGAAATATCTAGTGAAATATAAAAGCAGCCGATTAATATTATTTTTAAAAAGTCTTAATTCTATATAGTTAATTTCAAGATACATAGCTGTTAAAATAGCTTTGAAAGGATAGTTATCAAACGTTAGTTTCCCGCTACGTCAAATAATCTATCGTACTGTAAACAAACACAATATCACGTTCTTTTTAACTCTGTGATGAAACGTTAAAAAGAACAAAATGTCGAGTGTAAGAAGGGCCAAATAAGCGATAAGCGCGCCAAACTATTGCCATTCTCTCAGGGAATTCTGGGAAATGAGGGACCCTCAAAGAAATCCGGTGGCATCGAGTCCTCTCCCTGCTTCTAATGGGAAAGGGGTTTGTTTCCCTTCCATGTATTCCTTCTTCCATGGGCCAGTAAAGGCAATATTTGTTATTTTTTTAGGATTTGTTAGGATTTTTTTTTTTTAAATCTACTTTTAGGGTTTTGAAAAATGTCAAATAACTTATTTTTTGAAACTGACAACTAGTCACAGTCACACACACAGAGAAAAAAAAAATAATAGTTCGTTTGACTTTAATTTCTTATTATACAGAACATTTTGAAACAACTATATTTGCACATAGACAATTTTAAGGGCAATATTTACTTTTCCCTGCCCTCCCCCCCCCCCCCCCCCCTTCTTAAAATCCATAAGGATTTCATGGAACATTTGTCAAACCCTTTAACAATAAATAAAATCTTGTTTTTGTTTTATGCATTATAATTAGGAATTTAAGGTGTGCAGTACATATATTTTAAACATTTTGATTCACAAAACATTCTATTTTATTTATTTATTTTGTCACATTTTAGATTATAATTTTTCTTTACACAGAAAATTCTATTTTCAGTATTGTACTTTAGACTGAAAATGTCTCAAATGATACTGAATAAAATTTTAGCAGCAGTCTTTTCAGTACAAGGTTTATTTACATTTAAAAATTTATTTTTTAGAAAAATAGTTTTAAACTAAATAAAAATGTGTAATCTATTTTACTGCTTTAAACATAAATCTCATGACGTATTTATATTTTTACTAAAACCAAGATTTAAAATAATTAAGCTTACATTGAAAGAAATGAAGAGAAAAATACATTACCTCTCTTTAATTAAATATTCGGGTTAGCCTATATTAGCCCTCTACTTTCTAGACGATGACGGACCATTACAATTTTGCCGGAAACCACCCATGTACATTTTCGGGACAATTTTTGATTTTTATAAAATATTTTAAACTAAATAAAAATATGTAATCTATTTTACTGCTTTAAATATAAATCTCACGGCATATTTACATTTTTACTAAAACCCAGATTTAAAATAATTAAACTTACTTTGAAAGAAATGAAGAGAAAAATACATTTCCTCTCTTTAATTAAACATTCGGGTTAGGTGATATTAGCCCTCAACTTTCTAGTCAATGACGGACCATTACATTTTTTCCCGAAACTGCCCCTTAAGAGTTGCCGGGCAAAGTAAATGCAACAGTTTTCTCAATGCCGAAACATTAGCGGTTCGGCAATAGCTGCCGCAACTAGCGGCGGGTCATTTACGGCACAACATTGTTTGGTTACAAATGGCCTTAACTCCTTTTGGCCGCGACATATACGCCTTTCGGCCATAAGTTGAGTGTTTGTTGGGAACTTTCTCTTAAAATGCTTCATTGAATCTAACAAATACAAGGTGGCCATAATTAAATTGACAGTACTCAGAGTGTTCTGTTGCGCGGTCTAATTGAGAGAATGACGCCAAATTTTGCAAGAAGATTAAACAAGACGGGTAACGAAGGATTCTGCGAAAAAATTAGTTACAAAAGTCACCACTAGGGAAATATGTGGCGCTGTGTAACAGAAAAAAGAGTTTTTAAAAATGCAGAATCAATACTAAAATCACTAAATGTACTAAATAAAAGGTAATTTTATTTCAGTATTGATTCTGCATTTTTTAAAACTCTCTTTTCTGTTACAGAGTGCAACTGCCACACATACCACTAGCGGTGACTTTCGGAACAATTTTTTTTTTTCGTGGAATCCTTCGTCCCTGTCTTGTTTAATATTTTACAAGATTTGACGTCATTCTCTCAATTAGATCGCGCTACAGAACAATCTGAGTACTGTCAGTTTAATTATGGACACCTTCTATATTAGTTTCGGAGGTTTCTAAAGAACGCTTTTCTGAATCGTGTGTAACTAGGAACAGGTTATTGTATGTATTCGTTTGTATTTTCGAAGTCATATTTCTAGATTAAGAAATCTTTTTTTGTTTTTTACAGTTGAATACCCTTTATTATCATTTCTTTAGGAGTAGCAATTGAGGAAAAAACTATCAAACCCGGAAGGTGTAGGAAAAGGTTCTTCTTTTACTAGGCCTCTCAAAGTAACCCAGGCATGATTATGACACTAAAAAGCATGAAAAAATATTATTGAACTATCTTACAATTAGTAATGCTTTCGTAAACTGAATAGATGTTTTCTCATAGTCTACTCTCAATTTTGTACAATTTTTGTCCTATGTAACAATTAAGATATTCATAATACTAGCGACGAGTTTGGTCTCCCTTAAAAATTATGTTTGGGAAAGCATGCTAAGCATTGTATCATGTTACTTTTATTCATAATTTAATTTACTTGGACTCCCTTAAATATAATTAATATAATCCCTTAAGCTTATATCAGTTTTTGTTGCATAAAAATATCTAAATTTGTTCATTTTTTGTAAGCAAGTAAATCCTATTGGTTTACGATGGGAGTCTATGCTAATTTGGCGAAATATTAGAGCAAGCGCCAAGTTGGCGTTGCTTTTGGCGGCTAATTTTGATCCCCAAATTTGGCGATATATAGCCAAATTGGTGACAAACTTGGCGGAATTTGGCGAGATAACAGGGTCCCGCCTATGGTAACTCCCCTATAGGTATAGTGATGCATTAAATGCTGTTCAATAACCAATGAGATGCGTTTCATTCGGGCGTTGCCGTTAAACATTTAACAAGTAATCGCGATTTCCGTGCCACGTACAATAGATAATATCTATACTATATATATAAAATCCTAATGAAACGAATTTATGAAACGGATATTAGTCCAGGCAATAGGGGATTTTACCTAACAAAATTAATGGAAGCTCTGGAAATTGGCTTGCTTTAAGTTTTTTGGGTAGCTGAATCCGAATTTGTAACTTCCCATCAAAATTTCCCCCGGCAACCCCCCCCCCCCAAAGTTTGGTAAAATGCCCCCCCAAAAAGATTTTTATTAAAAAAATCAATTTTTTTATTGTTTTAGGGGAAAAGTATCTAGAAATTCAGAAAGTAGACAAAATTTGCAACAAATCAGATGTATGACATTATGACTTAGGATGAAGAGGAAGGGTGGATCTGCCTCGGAACATGCGCCGCGGTACTGCGTGGACTAAGTTGCGCAATTCCACTTAACCACTCACACGTTTACATTCGTCCTACCATCTCGTTCCCGAACTTTCTCCATAAAGTTTACTTTAAGTTTTTTGGGTCGCTGAATCCGAATTTTTAACTTCCCCCCAAAATTTCCCCCCTCGAAACCCCCCAAAATAGTTGTTATTAACTTAAATTTCTTATTTTTTAGGGGGAAAAGCATTACGAAATTCAGAAACTAAACAAAATTTGCAACAAATAGGATATATGACATTATAACGTAGGACGAACGGGTAGGTGGAGGGATCCCTCTGAGCATGCACTGCGGCGCTACGTGCACTAAGTTATGATGTCCAGGCAACAGGGGATTTTACCTGGCAAAATTGATACTAGTTCTGGATTTCGACTCACTTTATGTTTTTTGGGTCGTTGAATCCGAATTTGTAACTTCCCACCAAATTTCACCCGGCAACCCCCCCCCCCCCAAATAGTTGTTATTAACTTAAATTTCTTATTGTTTTAGGGGAAATGCATTACGAAATTCAGAAACTAAACAAAATTTGCAACATATAGGATATATGACATTATAACGTAGGACGAACGGGTGGGGGAGGGATCCCTCTGAGCATGCACTGCGGCGCTACCTGCACTAAGTTATGAAGTCCAGGCAAGAGGGGATTTTACCTGGCAAAATTGATACTAGTTCTGGATTTCGACTCACTTTATGTTTTTTGGGTCGTTGAATCCGAATTTGTAGCTTCCCACACAAATTTCACCCGGCAAACCCCAAAAAATTGATTTTTTGAAAAAATTTGGTTTTTGAGAAAAGCGCGCGGTGAATGTTCCGAAGCAGCCCCCTCTCTCCCCGTTTATCCTACGTCATAATGTCCTGTATCCTATTTGATGAAAATTTTGTCCAGTTTCTGAATTTCGTAATGCATTTCCCCTAAAACAATAAGAAATTTAAGTTAATAACAACTATTTTGTGGGGGTTTTCTGGGAGGAAAATTTTGGGGGGAAGTTAAAAATTCGGATTCAGCTACCCAAAAAACTTAAGTAAACCTTATAGAGAAAGTTCGGAAGGGAGATGGGATGGCGAATGTAAAAGTGTGAGTGATTAAATGGAATTGCGCAACTTAGTCCACGCAGCATCGCGGCGCATGTTCCGAGGCAGATCTCCCATCCCCTTCATCCTAAGGCATAATGTCATATATCTAATTTGTTTCAAATTTTGTCTACTGTCTGAATTTCTAGATACTTTTTCCCTAAAAAAAATAAAAAAAATAATTTTTTTAATAAAAACCTTTTTTGAGGGGCATTTTACCAAAATCTGGGGGGGTTGCCGTTGAAAATTTTGGTGGGAAGTTACAAATTCGGATTCAGCGACCCAAAAAACATAAAGTAAGCCAAATTCCAGAGATTCCATTAATTTTGCTAGGTAGAGCCCCTATATGGTCTCTATTGCCTGTACTATATATGAAACGGCTGAAATGAAACGAATTTATGAAACGATTCTTTGAAACGACTGAATAAACAACTGATTGTGTTTCACGGCGATTTCTCCTAAAATATGGAATACTTTGCGATGAAATTAACACCAAAAATCCGTATTCATCCACAGTTCTCAAAACTGGTATTAGAAATTTTAAATTCGAATTAGTTTTCGAAATATTAATTTTTTTCTAATTTTAAATACATTTTTCTAATGATGGCAACTCAAATTTTAATCATAAAATATATTTTTTTTTCATGTTTCAGAAAAGGTTACTAATTTAAACTAATTTGGCGACCAGTTTGGCTTCCCTTAAGTGTTCCCTTAAGTTCCCTTAAGCTTCCCTAAGAAATGTATCATGCTACTTTTATTCATAATTCAATTTACTTGAACAATCTTTCGCCAAATCGAAAGATTCTGATAGAGAAATCAGTTCTGACGGTATTTTTATGTTAGCGAGACGCAGGTGATAAATCGCTAAACATTTTTTCCGTTGCATTTCTTTTATATTTCATTAATTTCATTAATTTCATTTAAAATATAATCCTTTCGTTCATTTTATTTAAAATACAAAACGAAAAGAAAAATATTAGGCACAGATGTCATATACGCACCGGGGTACCTAATTGGCGCCAAAATGGCATTATTTCAATTGACATGGTAACCCGGCTGTTGTTGTTTATTTAATAATAAATGTTTATTTACTTTTATTTCTTTAAAAAAATTATATAAATTATTTTGTTCTATAGTTATTAATTACTTTTTTTGTTATTTCCTTTTGAAAATAATAGAAAATATTTAAAAAATACGGTACTACTTATTTATTCCGTCGACCAATTTCGCCAAATTATATAAATCGCCAAACCACTCACCAAATTATACAAATTGACGTAATTTTTATTTTAAATAACGAAAGAACAAATAAATTAGTATAACATTAATAAATACACAAATAAAACGTCGAAATAAAAATCACTTGATGACGTAAACACGTGTAACTTGCTTAAAGTCAAGTCAATATGAGATGTACGATGAACCATTATTGTCATTTAATCTTATAGTTTCGTGGTAGATTTTTAGTCGACAGGATAAATAAGTAATACCAAAAATGCATATGTTACTGGTATTCAAAAATGAGGTTTTCGCCAAATTTTCGTAAAAAAAAAAATCACGCCAAACCTGCGGTGCGTATATGACATCTGGCCAAATATTAAATAATGCAACAAACCATGACATTTAATTACAACTTCAAATCAATGTTTTAATTTACCACTCGAAAAAATAAGATGCTAACTGGCGAGTTGAAAAAAAGCTATTGTCGAGATTTGCACCCGGCTAGTGTAACAGTACCAAGAATTCTTTGCGACCATGGCAACTTCTATGTAGTTTTATTTGAAAAAGAAAATTGATTTTTTAATCAAAATGGAAAACTTTCGGTACAGATGTCATATACGGCCCCATATTGGCGCGATTTTTTTCTGACGCCAATGTCATGTACGCAACGGTGTCATATACCAACTGGCGCCAAAGTATCGTTATTTTGCTTGATATGGTAAGCTGGATGTTGTTGTTTATGCTGTTGATGCGTTCCCGAAATTGGCGTCGGAAAAAAATTGCGCCAATACTGGTATACTAGTACATGGCCTATGGTATATACTAGTATATGGCATTTGTGCCAAACTTTCATATGAAAGGCGAAGGGACCAGACCGTATTTGTTTCTGGCAGTTGATGACGATCTATTATAATATTGATGAAATGATGGCGATAGAATAATATTTGGCGACTTATCAACTGTGCCTGGCTAACATTAAAGTGCCAAAATGGCACCTAGATTATAAAAAGCGAAGTGGTCCGCCCGGAACTGTTGATGATAGCCACATGACTTAGGCTATTGTTATAGAAATTGTTTTAAAATACCGGGAGACAAAGACTCTGTATACATAATTCATTTTATTTTAGCTTCTTTTCAAATGTTTAACTGATCCTCTTCAATCAAAAACGAAAACAACCATTGGATTTCTTAACTGCAACCGATTCGGCCTTAAATTTTTGCAATCGAAGGGAATTGAATGAAAACCCGTTTACAGGGAGATCTGCACGGCTTTTTTCAGTATAATTAAATCTTCTCTAATATTTTTTAAACCCATCAGATTAGCGTGTTTTTAGATTCTGTGGTGTCTGAGCGGGGGTTGGTGAGCGTAGCTTGCAGGGAACTGAGCCCCCTAGTATGTATATATGTTTTTTACAAATCAAACGACGTGAGTGTACAGATGACCATGTAAAAATAAAATTAATTTTTGTACAAATATTATTAAAGACTCTTCATAAATACTTTTAAATTTTTATTTTCAAAAATATGTTTTCCTGATTACAGTTTTGTAAATGAGATCTGCACGTGAGGGAAGTGCTTAAAGCTTATCAATTGACAACTACAAATGAAAACTAGTGTGCTGCGGCCGCCACAAATCTTTTTCCTATATTATTCTAACACAGTAATTTAAATAACGCACTCACACAGAAATAATTACGGATATGAATTATAATACTATTCTTTGAATTTAGCATAGAATTACAGCAATCAATGAATAATGACAGAAAAAAATCGAGCTTTCTAAATTGAATTAATATATTGTGGACGTGATTAAGAACCTTTCTCCAAGCACGGAATGGAAGTGTCCCCTGTTGATTAAAATTGAAACACACATGAAAATTGAATTGATATTTATTTATGTAAAAGTCAATAGAATATGAAGATTAAGGAATATCCGTGTATTATTTTCGTGATATATCTATTGCAGAAATCGTGAAAAACACAGTATAGCAACGACTCCTGTTAAGTCATATACACCTAAACATTATCAGCATCTGTTTATACACTTAAACCTCATCAGCATCTATTTACGTTAAGGTATAACTATTATGAAGATTGATGAAATCCCATGCATTAGTTCTTGGGATTTATAGATTTTGGCAATCGTAAAAAAGGAAGTACAGCAGTGCCATCTATTGACCAATATATATCTAACTCTAATTAGCAGCAATTAATGTCAAACTGTAAATGAATCTGAAGTTTTATTAATTTCCGTGCAATAGTTCGTGTGTTATACCTGAACTCGATGACGTGATAATACCGCTAAAATTAAGAATTACGCCTCGCTCTGCTGATCTCGTACCAATGTATGAAGAGGCAGATTAAAATATTCTTATTCTACTAATCTGTATTATTAATGTCTTAAATTTTCAGGCCATAACTCGACGACGTGTTAATATCGCCAAAATAAGGGTTGGTACCCCACTCTGTTCATCTTTTACCAATATATCACTAAACAGGTTGAAACATTTGGGTTTTACTAATCGGTATCTTCGATGAGACAAAATTTCATGCCGTAACTCGATGATGTAGCAGCACCGTCAAAATTTGGAATTGCACCCCGTTCTTCTCTCATTGTACCAAGTTATGGCGAATTAGGCATTCTTTCATGTACTATTAATAAACTTTGCTTAAATCATTAATTCATCTTGAAAGTCGATGGCGAAGTTCTATATAGTGCAATATAATGTAAATTATTATGTTCATTAGGGTTGAATTCTACAATATCACATCTTTTTTTGTTACAAATTTTAGTCTGCCTGGGCGCAGTCAGACCAAAATATTTAAAAAATCATTTTTTTTACCACCAATTTCATCCCGTAACTCGATGACGTGATAGTGATGCCAAAATAACGAGTTGGCACCCGCCGCTGCTCATATTGTACCAAGAAATGTCGAGGCAGACCAGTCATTCCTTCATTTTCTGCTGATAATATTGTCCTACATCATGATTTCATTTCCTAACTTGATGACGTAGTCATTTTTGTCGCCACCGCTCGCTCTATCATTTTACGTTAGAAAATTTTAATCTGAAAAAGTCTCGCATTTCTATGAATAGTTTAAAGTGAAGGAATGATTCAGGGACAAAATATTACATATAAAAACAATGATATTTATTTTTATTTGATATGTAATAATAATTTAAAGTAAAAAAATATATTTTAGTCTATTTAATTTGTAAAATATAAATTTACTTCTGGCACTTATTACGCCACATTTTCTTCACTATTTTTAATTATATTGGAAAATCACCACTTTTGAACTGTTTACCAAACTCCTGTTATAATGCAAAAGATGAGCCTGATATAAAATATATTTCACAATATCTCTTAAAGACATTCTCTTTTCACCCTGAAGTGAAAAATAGCCAGTGACATTTTTACGAGCGAATCCGATTACGATAAGCCCATAAAACGTTTTTTGATCTCAATTACTCAACTAACTTTTCTTGGACGACATCATTCTTATTGACATCTCAGCGTCTATGCCATGATAGCGTATGTCAAAAATGCTTTTTAAATTAGATTTTACTGTGCAGGTTTTAATAATAGCTAACAGTATGAAAATTGATTAAAATATTATTACTAATCGTAAACTTAAAACAATGATGCAAGTATCAGTTATATATATATATATATATTAAATAGATAGTGGGATTTTTGTGTGAAATAAATAATGACGACTTTGTAAAAAATTGAGATATGGTAAAACAAACTCACAGAATCTAGATTCTCCTTATACAACATACAACTATCTAAAAATATATAAATGTTGTAAAAACACGTGTATCATTTTATAAAATCTTCACTGAAAGCGTTTAAAATATATACAAAACTGTATTTTTCATAAAAACCGAGCGCTTTCGAGCAAACACTTGCTCATCATCAGGGTTACAAACAAACACAAATACACAATGATAAAATCAGTGAATATCGTTTACATATTCAGTGAATATCGTTTCAGAAAGAATCATTTACGATATTATCGTTTATGAAAGTTAAGTTAAGAATCGTAAGTCGTTGGAGAATGGAACAAAACATTAAAATAAAAGAGAGCTGAGGGAGGGGAAGGGGATGTGCCTGATGATGAGCATGTATTTGCTCCAAAGTGCGCGGTTTTTATAAAAAAATACAGTTTTGCATATAGTTGAAACACCTTCAGTAAAATTTTTATAAAATGATATATGTGTTTTTATAGCATTTATATATTTTTAGTTATTTGTATGTTGTATAAGGTGAATCTAGATTCTATGAGAGTGTTTTATCATATCTCAGCATACCCCCCTCTCTATTCTCTCCCCCCCACCTCTGTTTTATTTTAATAGTTTGTTCCATTCTTTAACAGTTAAACGATATATTTCACTGATTTTAACATTGTGTATTTGTGTTTGTAACGCTGATGATGAGCAAGTGTTTGCTCGAAAGCATTAGGTTTTTATGACAAAATTCGTTTTATATACATTTTAAACACCTTCAGTAAAGTTTTTATAAATGATATATGCGTTTTTAGATCATTTATATATTTTTAGTTATTTGAATGACGACTTTATCTCTAAAATTATAAAAAAGAGAATAAAATCTATAGAATAGAAAAAAAAAATGCAAGAATACAAAATTTTTTCTTTAGTCATGCAACTACAGGTACTTTGAATGATAGTGAAAAATCATCATTATTGAAACATTATTACCTTGCAAAACGCTGTTATGCTACAAAAGATTATCCGAAAAGAACAATTTAGTTCATGTGATCTCGTAGAGACATACTTATTTCATTCTTACGTGAAAAATAACGAGCTATATTTTTTATCAGTAAATCCGATAGCGATAAACACATAAAAAAGATTTCTTGATCTCAGTTTGGTGAAATATCTTTTCTTTGATGATATCTTTCTTATTGACACAAGAGATCACAAAACAAAAAGTACAAAAGTTTTATAGAATGTACAAAAAAAATTTGTATGTGAAACTTATTAAATGTCAAGTTGTCAAAAAGAAGGAACAAAAATTGTGAAGATATTTTTATACGCGAATCTGATTAGGATAAATCCATAAACACATTTCCTGATTCCAGTTTACTCAGATACCTTTTCTTCGATGGTATCATTCTTATTGACAACAGAGCTCTGTAGAAAAAGTGCATATGAGAAATGCTTTAACCAATTAAACATTGAGTTATCACAAAGCAGGAAAAAAATATTTTTGTGTAGATTTTGTTTTGCGGCTTTTGATAAAAGCAAGTGAAATTTTTATGAGAAAATCCGATTACGATAAACCCATAAAAATGTTTTCTGATCTCAGTCTACTGAAATATCTTTTCTTCGATGATATCAATCTTATTGACAACAGAGCTCAATACAAAGGTGTATATGAGAAATTATTTAATTAATTACTCATCGAGTTATAAAAAAACCCTGCCGGCTTTGGCCTACAGGCGGAGGTAGATTTCGAAGTTAAGTGCTAAATTCACCAACCAAACTTAAATGAAGATTAGAGATAAACCCAGTTCCTCCACTAAAAATGAGCTCTAGGCAGCTAAACATTTTGTGAAAATTATAATATACACGAATACACACACGCATGTGTATGGAATAGGTTTAAAAATAGCTAAAGCAAATTCAGAGTTCCTCAAATTGTTAAAATAAGTTAATATTTCCATAGTCGGGTTTTTATCATGTTTTAATACGTTTCTTCAAACTCGCATGACGTTACATATTCACCTGCTGAGGTCCATTTTATTTCCAATATGACGCAATATTTTGTTTTTGCTTTTAATTCGTCAAACTATTTATTTCATTTTGAGTTTTCATGCGGAAATCTTACTCTAGAAAACTTATGACGTAATGTTAAATTTGTTTTCAATTCGTCAAACTATTTAATTTGATTTTTCACGTGAAAAACTTTCAATAGAAAAACAATTGTTGTGGTGAGAATTTTATTGCTTTTTTTTATTGTTGGCAACTGCTATAACGAAAAATATTTATTTTTTCCTGTCATTGTTGTGTAAGAGCTGGTTTTATCAGAATCATGTTAAGATTGTATTCAAAATTTTGAACCCTCCCCATTTCCATTCCCTTAAGCCGATTTTGCCCATTTTCAATCCCCGCCGAGATATTAGCCATCTCAAAGTTGTTGGCGAGTTTGAAGACGATCCACGCATAATTGCGACTTTTATCGTGCGGACAAAATTTAGTACATATAGGGGAGAGTTGTACAAAACCGAGCAGGCGGGTAAAACCGGGTAGCGCAGATTTGAACTTTTATCTTTCGACCAACACCAGGAATTGCTTGTCGAAAGTCATTGTGGTATTCGTAGCTGAACGAAACGCTAGTGTGCGGGGTTATTTTTGTGTATGAAGGATTGAGTTTGAATTTCTCTTAAAAATTGTTTTGTTTGTTTCTAGGTTTTACGCGTATATTAACTGTTTGGCAGCATATTAAATATTGGTAAATACTATATCTAATTCTTTGCTTTCCTGCAAGTATTTTAATAGTTTTACTGATCTTTTACAATAGGATTGAGAGTAGTGACACCATGTTTAAAATCTGTGTCATGTTGGGGTAAAACCGGGTACTTAAGAGTGGGTCAAAACCGGGTATATCCTAATTTGCCCACACTCATGGAAGGAATTTTTTAGGATAGTTAATAATTTACCATCGAGTTTAAAATTGCAATTGAATGCTGTTAAGTACTATTAACCCTTTAATGTGTCATTCATGGCACCTCTAAACTTTTACTAAAAACAAGAGGTGAGGAAATGGTTAATTTTCAAACCTGGACAAGCTGTAACAATTTATTAAATTGGAAAATTTCAAAGCTACATTTTTTAGAGCAGTAGTTGCAAATTCTCCAATCAGATGGTTTGAGAAAACAGGGATTTTTCCTTACAACAACGATGTTTATCCTGACCATCTATTTGTTCCTTCGGAAATGACAGAGGAACCCATGAAAATCTGCGATAACACACCTAAGTCTACGCAGTCATAGGTTGGTATAACTGCAGCAATAAATATTTATTAAACATCATAAGATAAGGAAGCTCATCCTTCTACATCTAAAAGTGTTGACATCACACATCCAGCCTCTTCTATTGACATCTCAGATTGTGTGGCCAGCAATCTGTTTTTCAAGTTTCGCCTAAAATGTTATTCCTCCCTCCTCCTCCTCAGGAAGGCTTTAGGGTTGAGAAAAAAGCTGGCTAAGAAGTTTAAAACTATTATTTTAACTATTTAGCCCTATAAATTAGAGGTGGAAACAGATATTAACGAGAAAGAAATCAAACAGCCTACAAATTGAAAAAGGAAGTTTCTTAAAAAGAAAAAAAAAATAAGAGTCATCAGGAAAAGAATCCAAAAAAGATTGAGACATCCTCAGAAGAGTAAGAAGATAATGAAAACTAAATATTTTACAATAAATCTTACTCCAATTCTAAATCCAAAGAAAGTTGGATACAATGTTTGAAATATGGGCACACGAAGCATGTAGTATGAATAAGAACATTATAATAAATTTGCTTGTGACTACCAGCGTAAGATAAGAGGCATATACAATGTAGAAAATTTGCCACAGATTTAATTTTTACACATGGAAGGATACATGTGTAATTTTAATTTGTTAAATATAATAAAAGTATATTTTTTTGATGAAAATGAATTCTCCAGGAGTTTTAAATGGATACTCGGTTTTACCCAACCAGTGGGGTAAAACAGGATTTTTGCATATGTCTGAAAAGAAAACATTTTTTTTATATAATCAATTAAATTTTTATCGAAAAGAGTATGTTTTAATGTAGCTAAAGATTAATTTAATATATTAATATTAATTTTAATATTAAAAACGATGTTCAGAGTTTGTTTTCCCATTTGAGTGCCGTTGAGAACAAGAAACATTTACGGTACCCGATTTTGCCCCACCTTAACCTATATATATATATATATATATATATATATATATATAAACTTTTTAGGTGGGAGTGGTTTTGGGTTCCTGGGATCCTATAATGAATAGTTATAAAGGAATATTTCAAAAGTCGCACCATGGTAACGAGTGCAATAGGTAGTATTTCTTACGAAATCTACCTAAAAAAAAACAGCGAAAAAAAATCTTTTCTTTAAAATTTTTAAAGCCTTTAATTAAAGCGGGTGACATTTTTATGAATGAATCCGATTACGATAAACCTATAAAAAGTGTTCTTGATTTCAGTTATCTTGATTTAAATATCTTTTCTTTGATTATATCATTCTTATTGACACCAGAGCTCAGTATAGAAAAAGGAGTACATGAGAAATGCTTTAAATAAATAAGTTCGCGATATCAAAAAGCAACTTTTGTGTCGATTTTGTTTTGCATCGTTTAATAAAAAAGAATGACATTTTTATGAGCGAACCGATTACGATAAATCCATAAAAGTGTTTTTTGATTTCAATTTACTCAGATACCTATTCTTCGATGATGTTTATTATCCTTATTGACAGCAGAGCTCAGAAGAAAAGCGTATATGAGAAATGATTTAATCAATTAAACATTGAGTTATTAGAAAGCAGGAAATATCGTTTTGTATCGATTTTGTTTTGCATCTTTTAATAAAAGCAAGTGAAATTTTAATGAGCGAATAGGATTACGATATGCCCATAAAAATGTTTTTTTGATCTTAGTCTACAGAAATATCTTTTCTTTGATGATATCATTCTTATTGACAGCAGAGCTCAGTACAAAGGTGTATATGAGAAATGCTTTAACTAATTAACCACCGAGTTATCAAAAAAGCGATAAAAAAAACCCTTTTTTCTGCAGATTTTGTTTTGCAGCCTTTATTCAGAGAGAGTGACGTTTTTATGAACGAATCCTATTAAGATCAACCATTAAAAATAGTTCTTGATTTCAGTTATCTTGATTTAATTATCTTTTCTTTGATAATATCATTCTTATTGACACCAGAGCTCAGCATATAAAAAAAAGTCCTTCTGGCCAGTGCCGGGAGGAAGAGGTGGCTTTCATATTCCTTATTTTTAAAAAGCCAGGTTATATTATTCAAACACACGAAGCTCAAATTAGTGGAACCCGTTTATAGAATATCCAATACTAGTTTTTGCCAATACTTAATATGAATGAGATTTCGCGAAATTAGTCTGCTTTATTCAAGATCTGGTTTTATTTAAAGTGATTTATATTTGGTCGCCTAATTCGACTATATATTGAAAAGCCCGCCATTTTCAAATACATGGTGGGTGAATTTAATTAATGAACTTGGTCGAGACCGTAGTAATACCTGTGCACATGCTCACTCACATTGAAATAGGTTGATATATACGAATGCTGTTGCAGGCAAAAAATAAAATTTTTCAAAATCTCACCCACATTAGAAATTCAAACTGCTCAGCCATTTTTTAAAATAAAAAAGACAAAACAAAAAATTCTCCGGAATCTTTGTATCACGGTTAAACACTTAAGAAAGAAACAATTTTCAATTTCTAATTTTGTTGTACCTTATTTTAAATTTGATTTTTTTAAAATTTTAAATGGCCGCTATTTTGTAAGAAAATGGCGGATGAAGCTGGCCAACAAACTTGGTCCAGACATTGCTACATACTATGCACATACCTTGTCAAATCTAAATCGGCAAATAAAGACGAGTGTTATTGCATCACAAAAATCAGATCGTCTCAAAATGTCAACCACACTAGAAATTCGATGTGATATAACTCAGTCACTTTTTAAGATGCAGACGAAACAAAAAATTCTCCGGAATCTTTGTATCAAGGTCAAACACGCAAGAAAAAAAATCTTTTTCAATTTCTAATTTTTTTGTACTTTGTTTTAAAATTAAAATTTTTTTTAAATTTTTAAATGGCCACCATTTTAAACAAGAGGGCTGATGAAGTTGACAAACGAACTCAGTCGAGACATTGGTATGTACTATGTACACACCAAGTTACATCTATATCGGTTCATTAATACGCGTGTTATAGTGTGACAAAAATCAGATAGTTCCAAAATGTCAACCAGCCTAGAAATTCAAAGTGCTATAACTCAGACATTTTTGAAGATATAGACGAAACGAAAATTCTCCGGAATCTTTGTATCAAGGTCAAACACACAAGAAAAAAATCTTTTTCAATTTCTAATTTTTTGTAATTTTTTTAAAATATATTTATTTTTTAAATTTTTAAATGGCCGTCTTTTTAAAACAAGATGGCGCATGAAGTTGACCAACAAACTTGGTTGAGACATTGGTATGTACTATATACACATCAAGTTACATCCAAATCGGTTCATAAATACGCGTGTTATCGCGCGACAAATATCAGATCGTTTTAAAATGTCAGCCACACTAGAAATTCAAAGTGCTATAACTCAGCTATTTTTTAAGATAAAGGCGAAACAAAACATGCTTCTGAATCTTTGTATTAAGATTAAACTCTTAAAAAATATATTTTTCAGTTTTTAATTTATTTGCACCGTGCTTTAAATTTTAAATTTCTTTAAATTTTTTAAATGGCCGGCATTTTGAAACAACATGGCAGATGACGCTGGCCAACGAACTCTGTCGAGACATTGGTATGCACTAATGTATACAATTAATTTCATCCAAATTGGTTTATAAATACGAGAGTTATCGCATGATAAAAATCAGATATATATATACATTTTTTCTGTTATTCAATTTCTGCTGTTTATTTCTATGTTTTTAGAATCTATGTATGTTGGTGGCGCTGCTATGCAGAATAGTTTACGATTTCTGCAATAGCTCTATCTCAAACACTGATGCACGTATTTTCATCAAACTTCAGGTTCAGTTAGAAGTTGACATAAGTTGTTGCTGATTAGATTTTGCTGGAAATCACCTAACCGGTGGCGTTGCCATGCTACATTTTTCAGGAAGTATTAACATGTATGAGACAGAAGAATGTTTTGGGATTGCCACATTCGACTAGTTTTCACTTTCTTCTGCAAAATTAACCTTTTTAATGCTTTCCAACTTGTGTGTTTATAAATTCCAACTTAAGTGTTTATAAATTCGGTTTGTCCGTCTCTGTGTCATCTGTCTGCCCATCGGTGCTCTAAATCGCGTAAAATAGCCAGATTGCCATGGAATTGATGATGTTATTGGGGTTTACTATGGAATGTTCGGAATTGTAAATGAAGTGTGTAGCATTTACGGTTCATTTACAGGGACACTCGAAAGAATTCCGTTACATTACGGCCATGCGAAAAATCCTTTGCGATGTCATATTTTAATGATTTTAACATATTCAAATTTATATATATCACTGAGTTGCATTACAAGGCGCTTACAATAGAGTCTTGTGTGCATATAATTTATAGTTCATTTACAGGGACACACAAAGGTATTTAGATACAGCACTGCCTATGAAGAATAATTGCTGTATGTGTTCTCGTTGTGGAGTTATGGTACGCGTTTTAAAATTTAGCTATTTTTTGGGACAGTACTTGGGGTTTATAAATTCTATGGATCATATACAGGGCTATACAAAAGATCTGAAGTACATTTCCTTTTATTGACGGAAATTGCTGAAGGGGAATTTTCAGCTGGGTTATGCGTTTTCTAACGGAACGAATTTTTTGCATACTATGTTGCTGAATGGGAATTTTCAATTGTGCTATGCGTTTAATTGAACTTACTTGTATCATAGTATGTAGCACACATAAAAATCTATAGATCATATACAGGGCTACACAAAGAAATTAGGATATTTTCGGACTATTGATGGTAATATCAGAAATAGGGTTTTCAAATACGTTTTTTGCATTTTCCAAAATGTTTATTTACACATCTTCCAGCTTAATAAACAGTAATGCTTTGTTGCTACAGTATTTTGAATGAGTTAGAAAGTGTTTATAATCTATGCTGGACGCATGATTTTTCGTTCTTATTTAAACTTTAAAACAATTTTAGGTTAAACATTTTAGTTAGTTTTTCTTTCCTTTTCTTTTTTTCACACATCATTTATTCATCATAATGCACGAGTTTTTACATTTATCTCATCCTTTTCAAACTGATCTGAGAAGGCTTTTAACCCCGAAATTCCTCCTTTGCTATGCTAGTTTTACATGTGTGAACATAAAAACATGCATCTGTGTACAAATGACTTTTATTCGTAATGCTATGCATGAAAAAATCTAATATTTTTAATATTTTTAAAGCAATAAATATTTCTCTCAACTGTAGAAACATACAAAAGGAGCGAAGAGCATCGCTGGCAGGATTCCAGGAATAGTTCGAGAAAAGTCTCAGGGAATATTTCATGGAAGACATCACAGATGGCACAGATGGAATATGACACAAATTCGGACAAAAAGCGTCTATAATATTACCAATTTTTTAAAAAATATATTTTTTTTCTCAGCGCGGTAATAAATTTTAAAGTTTAGATTGAACAATTCAAGCAATGAGAATAGTGTAAAAAAATACGTTATATTTATGATAAGTAAATATGCATACATATGAGTATATACATATTTAATTACTCATTTTGTACTTGAAATTTTGAATCAACTTGTTTGCATTTATATACAACGGTGTAGAGAGGAATTTTGTCTAAGAAGAGTTTTCAATCATTGTTAATGTATAATGTCATTTATTTATATGTGTATAAATTTGACATTATGACTGCCTTTTTTCCTTTTTAGGTTCGTTCGTAATTATATAAATACGTTGCAACTGTAGTCGTCGTCTGGTCCGTCCGTCTGTCTGTCCGGCATATAACGGCGCAAAAACTTCTCAACCGAATTGTTCGAAATCTAATATATGTAATTATTGCAGAATTTTATGGAGTCATTTCAAATTCTTTAAAATACCGAATCAAAACATAACAGATATTAATAAAAGTTTTCTTCTTTCTATTAAATCGTATCATGCGTAATTAATTCAATGATATCTCATGATAGGTGCTGATTCTAATTTGCCATGGTGATTACGTCTTATTTAAGATGGAGTCATATCATTTCCGTATTACTGAATCTGATATTTATAAAACAAGTTACAGCACGAACACACTTCATTTGCCACGTTTGACGTACAATTTTCGACTTGTTTTCTTTTTTTTTTTCCTTTTTTTAAAGTTTTATTTTTGATAAATACCGTGATGCATAATAATAAATTTAAAGCAAAACGCACACTCAGTTAAATTTAAGTTTGCAATTAGATTGAGCTTAGATTTAGATAATAAGCTAGAAACAGTTTCAAGGTTTCATAAATGCACCCCCTTTTTCAGAGTAAAATGAAAAGATAGATAAGAAAGAAATAGCAACAGCAAAGTATGGATGCTGATTGTGTTTCTCATTCTCTAAGTTTTTAATATTTTTTAAAAGCATTTTTTTGCATCCCTTGAAACAGTTTTATACTAAAAGTTATAACTTTTTTCGTTGATATTTATACATAGATTTTTCATCGTATTACAGCAGTCTCTTCGTTTATTTTGCCCGTTTTAAATTGGTCTAGGATGGGGGAGGGGGATTCCAACAATATGTCACATGTGCACTGAAAGAAATGAAGTACTCAAAAATGAGTAAATCGATGTACTCATATTGAATTGAGTATTTTTGATTAAAAAATGAACCTATGCTTTCTCAATTTTGAAACATCACATGTTATCAAACACAAACAAAACGATAATTTTGCAGCCTGTAATGGTTTATTTCATTTATGACGGCATACATGATGTTTATTAATGTAAATATTAAATTATACACAATATTTTAAATAATTTAAAAGTGCTTGGGAAATAATGCTCTTGTCATAAAAATATTCGATTTGGGTATCTTGTTAATAATTTTGATATTTTTCTTAATAAATAATTAATTAAGCGTTTCTTTTTAATAACTTTGAACGGGAAATAAATGTCAGTACATTTTTAATTTAATTTTTAAGTTTAGTGGGGGCAGTACATAACGATTCATAGTTGAACACAACCATGGAATCAAAAATGAGTACACGTGTTTCTCAATTTTGAGTACATTTGGATCGGAGCTATTTTGAGTATGTGACGTATTTAAAATTGAGTACTTTTTACTCAATTTTGAGTACCCATTTTTTCAGTGTGGGGGTCGGTAAAAGTTAGAAAAATGCCCTCCTTTGGGTCTACTATCGAGCCTCCTGGAATACACCCCCCCCCCTTTTCTTCGAAATACCGGTTACACAAATGTCTTACTATGTACACTGACTGTAAAGCAACTACATACGTGTACTTGACCACTGCTGGTCACCACACGGTGCACCAGGAAAGGGCCACCACGGCGTCCAAGCTACCAAGGGGACCATCTTTCACATCCGCTCGGACTCGTTCACAAAGGGTCGCTACCTCCCTTAGGACACGTGATATGAGTTTCACGGCCCACCGAGTGAACGGGTCAAGACCCGGATATGAGATCGCCCAGGCAGGGACCCCCTTAGGCTTCCTTCCGATATTGCACAAGTTTTGGGAATATCGGACCCACGTACCACGTGAGTCAAAGCCACTCCCTTAAATTATTTACAACTTTGATATCTCACCATTACTAAAGCCAACGAACACTGGCACATTCTAGCACTGCAACGAGGCCAATATCCAGAGTGCACATCTGTACATAGCAAGAGCCGAGACTCCTGAAGGAAGGCCTGCCTAGCTCGTCGACCCCACCCTCAAATTGGGCTAGTACCCTGGGAAATAACGACTCAACTACAAATTTAACACAACTTTATTATCCAACATACAGAGTACATTTGATATGGGTGGGATCCGCACGAGTGCGGATTTACAAACTATTTACATATATACACGGCCATACAACCAAAACACATGTTAGACTATCAAGGAAATATAAATTTTATTTTGAGTTTATTTGCATGCCATTATTTACATTTCTTCTTACTTCTTTCTTCTTTCTTCATTCTTCTCACTTCTTTTTCAACAACTTAACATTCAACAACAGCTGAGCAATCAACACCACCGAATGACCGTCTCACTTCACCCCATGAAGAGACAACTGTCGTAATGTCACCATAAATGGGGTTCCATTACTCTGAGAAAGCCCTCGAGGGACCGTCTCAGAAAAAGACTCATAAAATGTAGCAATTTCACAAATTTCACGCAATTATTTCTATGTGAGGGCAAAAACTTGTTGATACTCCCTCGTATGATTTGCGCTTTTATGCATTTGTTTCAAAAATGAATTTTAATTTACTGATTATTTTTATGGTTTTTAAAGTAATTTTCAAGCATAAATATTTTTTAATCTGGATGCAACCCAATTACGGAAGATTAACACGTTCGCACCTAATGTACATAATTCAGCATTTATTTATTTCCGTGTTAACGAAATTGTAAAACGGAATTAAAACTTCACAAAAAATTAAATAAATAAATAAAACACGAATTTAACACATATGTAATCGAGATACGCACTTAAATACTTACACCTTGAGAATACAAAGGTTAAATAGTGAAATGTTTTTCAATTGACTACTGGCATACAGCTAATACGAATGTACCGAAAATGATTTTTGGTATAGGCTGGTCATAGATTTGGCATTTGATATAGAAATAGGCATTTGTTATAGATTTCTGGTATTGTTGGGAATAAAAAAAAAATATACGAAACTAGGAATCATTCTTAGTGAGCATTCACATCTTAAATGTAACCGTCATGCAAATTTCAAGTTTCTAGTCCCTTCAGTATCACAAAAATCATAATTAAGAATTTTTTTTCCTGCATCCTTTAAAATTTCGAATTTTTTTAAAAACGGATTATGTGCATGCATTTGCGTCTCAAAAGTAACGGCTACGTCAAATTTCAAGTCTCTATCCTCAATAAATCCACAGAAATCGTGACTTAGAGAGTTTTTAGAATTCTTTTGTGCATTTGACACTTTTAAATTTCGATTTTTTAAAAAACTATTTTGTGCGACCATTTACGTCCAAAAAGTAGCAGCCATGTCAAATTTGCGGTTTCTCTCTCTAACAATTCAATCGAAATCGTAATTTAGAACGTTTTTAGAACGCTTACTGGTTAATTTCATACTTTTAAATTTCGAATTTGTTTAGAAATCATTCTTAGTGAGCATTTGTATTTTAAAAGTAACCGCCATGCCAAATTTCGAATTTCTTGCCCTTGCAGTATTACAAAATTTGTAATTTAGAACGTTTTTTCCTAACGCCCCCTTTTAAATTTCAATTAAAAAAAACTATTAGGTGCCTGCATTTGCTTTTTAAAAATAGCGGCTATGTCAAATTTCAAGTTTCTATTCTTGATAATTCCATAGAAATAGTAAGTTACGACTCTTTTAGAACGTTTTTACACATTTCACCCGTTTAAATATCGAATTTTTTAGAAACTGATCTTAGAGAGCATTTACATTTTATAAGTAACTACGATGCCAAATTTCAAGTTTCTAATCCCTTCAATATCACAAAATTCGCAATTTTAGAAGTAACCGCCATGCCAAATTTCAAATTTCTTGTCCTTGCAGTATTACAAAATTTGCAATTTAGAACGTTTTTTCCTAACGCACCCTTTTAAATTTCGATTAAAAAAAACTATTAGGTGCGTGCATTTCTTCTTAAAAATAGCGGCCATGTCAAATTTCAAGTTTCTATCCTTGATAAGTCCATAGAAATAGTAAGTTACGACGCTTTTAGAACGCTTTTACACATTTCACCCGTTTAAATTTTGAATTTTTTAGAAACAGCTCTTAGAGAGCACTTACATTTTATAAGTAACTACGATGCCAAATTTCAAGTTTCTAATCCCTCCAGTATCACAAAAATCGCAATTTTAGAGCGTTTTTTGCTCCTTCATGCCCTTGGATGTAAGTGTCACTGGCATAAAATAAAGCCTATGTGGGAGCAGGGACTACCATTATCAATTTGCCACCATTGCTTTTGAAATCGGTTCGGTTGTTGCAGAGATTCCCCCTACAAACAAACAACCGGACAAACGTTATCATACAGCACGATCGTGCTGTATAGTAGAGCTCAGCCGCATCTTTTACGTTTTGAAACATGGTGAAAAGACAACAACTCAATTACAATCCAAACCAGAAAACATTCAGTGATGAATAATGGCTTGTTGGAAAGCTCTTAATTTAGCGATGTGCCTTTTGAAGGTCGGGTCAAAATATATCCAATATTAAGGGAATGACACCCATTTAAACTTTATATAGCGTTCCATAATTGATCAATATAAAAATATCTCCTTCAATTTTTCTTTCCTGTTGCCAAATCCTAAAAAGCGGCACAATAATTTAAAAAAAGTGATAACACGCGTATTTTGTTTTAAATAAAAATCAGATTTTCTTGCTATATTTTTGCATTTTTCGAATCGACGTCATTCTAATCAGAAAATGAAAAATTTTCCTATACATATGTAAACACGTGTTAAAATGATGCAGTATCTTCACTTGAATGTTTTTCATGCTTAAAAATCTATTTTAATACAGGAGCTTTAATTGAAAAAAAAACAATTTAGGAAAAGATAATAATTTTAAAAAATCGTTTGCTAGGTATGACGTCAATTTCTGTTTAACTGACATAACTTTGTAATGATGTTTTATTCTGAAAAGAGACTCCTGATATTCTGAAATTAATTCTTATTATTATCATCCCTAAAACGAAAGATTTATTTTTAAGTCATACGAAAGAAATTTTCGGTAAATGCTAGTTCATTTGGTTGTATTTATTGCATTTTCCTGCGTATTGCCAAGGAAAGAGTGTACTACTATTGCACATTTCAAAGAAAACATGCATTTTAATTTTAAAAGCTGAAACACTTTGCTATAATTACGTCATTTAATGCCAAATGAAATTCAATTTCGCGAGTTTAAAAAAAAAAATAATATTGTTGGACCGAAAGTAATAATCTAAGACAGGGGCGGCGAGCCTGTGGCACGCGTGCCATAAGTGGTACGCAGCAGATAATTTTTGACACGGCATAGATTTAAGTTTTACATCAAAATATAGTAGAATTTCACAAAATGCATTAATTAATATAGATGTTGTCTGTGGTACTTGAATCCGATTAGTTCGGTTGGTTGTGATTGTCACACAGATTGGAGAAATTGAAATATAAGTTAATTTATCCGAATCTAGCTCAATATTGGCTCAGAAAATTTTGAGAATTAGAAGATTATCGCTAAATAAAAATTAAAAGTGTAATAAGCAAAAATGCTGATTGTAAAATTATAACAACTTGGAATTGAATTCCAGACACTAAAAGCTGTAGTTTCTGGCGCTTGCTGTTTTGACAATTTTTTCTGCAAGACATTCTTTCTTAAAAAAAAAAAAGAAAAAAAAAACAATTTAACAAATTACAACGACCATTTGGAAAATGATTTTTTCGAAGACTAAAATTTAAGACATAAAATCGCACGGAGTTGATCATACATTAGGTACGCCATGAATTAAACATTAACATTCCGGGACCCATCATGAACAAATTTTAAAAGAAATTTCAGTTTTACAATTTTCGGTACTGTAAATTTTTAAACTTCTACGAAGCTGGTCATACATTACGTACGCCATGGATTAAATATTAATATTCTTGGACCAATTTTAAATGAAATTTCATACATTACGTACGCCATGGATTACATTTTTCGGTACTGTAAATTTTTAAAATGAAATTTCATTCTTAAACTTCTAAACATCCCACAATATTACTTTTTACACCGTCGTATAGAGAAAAAAATGTACTTTTAAATGCAATTTGTTTGAAAGCTGCATTTCAATTTGTTTCTGAGTTATTAATTTTTTTTGTAGTTTTTAATACTTTTTTGTCATAGTGGCAACAGAAGTATCCATCTCTGTTGAAAGTAAAGGGAAAATACAGATTACTGTATAGACCAATCAGAAAACGAATAAAATGCGGATTCAACTAATAAAACGCTTCAGATATGTTTTTGATTTCCTACCCTGACAGAGGACAATAACCATTTTTCCAAATGGTTAAGGAAAAAAAAAAAAAAAGGCAATTTAACAAATTACAACGACCATTTGGAAAATGATTTTTTCAAAGACTAAAATTTAAGACATAAAAAATCGCACCAAGTTGATCATACATTACGCACGCCATGGATTAAACATTAACATTCCTGGACCCATCATAAACAAATTTTAAAAGAAATTTAGGTTTTACAATTTTCGGTACTGTAAATTTTAAAACTTCTACGGAGCTGGTCATACATTACGTACGCCATGGATTAAACATTAATATTCCTGGACATATTTTAAATGAAATTTCATTTTTAAACTTCTAAACATCCCACAATATTACTTTTTACACCGTCGTATAGAGAAAAAAATGTACTTAAAACAATTTGTTTGAAAGCTGTATCTCAATTTGTTTCTGAGTTATTAATTTTTTTTGTTGTTTTAATTACTTTTTTGTCACAGTGGCAACTGAAGTATCCACCTCTGTTGAAAGTAAAGGGAAAATACAGATTACTGTATAGACCAATCAGAAAACGAATATAATGCGGGATTCAACAAATAAAACGCTTTAGATAATATTTTTGATTTCTTACCCTGACCGAGAGCAATAACCATTTTTCAAAATGGTTAAAAAATGAAAAATTCAACTAAAAACGTCTTGTGAAGTGAGTGCAGTTAAACTTGCATTCTATCGAAAATAACTAAGTACGAAGCGGATATAAATTATTTGGCATTTAAGATGAGACAACATAAATAATATTTTTTAAGTAAATTTCTACAGTATAACATCAAATATTACCTGTATTTTTTTAATGCTAAAAACAAAATTTTATGTAGTTTTGATTCATTATTATTTTATCCATTAAATTCTTTTTATTGTTGGCACGTCATGATCACGTAAAGTATATTTTTGGGAAAATTTAGCACGTGTACGTGAAAAGGTTCGCCATCCCTGGTCTAAGAGCTAGCAACGTTTTCGTCACTTGATGTTAGCAAGGCCCATTTTTCTATATGCTGTCCCGTTTTATGGTGTTGTATGTATGCGAACGGTCTGGCTGGCAGCAGACGTTACGTTTACCTGCGGGAGAATCCTTAACTATGCAGGTGAAAAAAATTCAAAATTACGTCATTTTAGCAAAGCTCATGTTTTTATATGCTCTTCCGTTTTATGGTGTAGTATGTATGCGGACAGTCTGGCTTTCGGGAGATGTTGCGTTTACCTGCGGGAGAAGGGGTTATGCAGGTGAAAAAACTTCAAAAATTCGTCATTTTAGCAAAGCTCATTTTTCTAAATGCTCTTCCGTTTTATAGTATAGTATAGATGCGGACGGTCTGGCAGACGGGAGACGTTGCGTTTACCTGCGGGAGAAGGTGTTATGCAGGTGAAAAAACTTCAAAATTACGTCATGAAACACTTCTGACCTTCCTTGTACCTTTCAAGGCCAAGGTTGGAAAGGTTGTATGAAGGAATGCCTTTAGTTTGTTGGCTAGAAAAGTAGAAATATGGCTTTTGTGATTAAATAATCCCGCGCGTGTACAAACGTTACGTTTCTATATGTTCATTCGTTACGGGATAACACACACTAAAATAATTTTACAGAAAGAGTGAAATAAAAGCTACCTGCATAAGTTGATGAAAGTGTATTAAATGTAATTATTGTAAATTTTATAAAATAATTGATGTTTTAAGAGGTAAAAAAAATCGTTGCATATTTTCTAAGAAAAAAAAAACACGCCATTTTATACTGTTATAAACTATTATAAAATTGGAAAATAAATATGAAACGCTTGATTTTCCCTAAAAAGAAGTAGTACTGATGCATTTTACAATATAGAGTAGTAGACATTTTTTTAAAACGCATTTAGCCAAAAATATAATGGGTGACAAAATGAGGTGAGATTTACCCCACGCGTGTGTTAACATTACAAAAATAGGTGCGTGCGCTTACGGCTCAGTTAATTATGCCCTAAACGACGCCCGGAACATGCGCCAATTGTCTGTAGGCTCAATTATATAATTTATCCGTACCAAATACGCCAATTGTCAATAGATCGTTTACGTAATTTATCTCCTTAATTAATGCATACTTTACAAAGGACACCTACTTTCCAATTTTCCTGATTTTTTGATCAATTGTTACAGTTAGATGTAAATATGTTAGTCATTATCGTGATATTTTAGTTTGACTTCCGAAATATTATTATAAATATCCAATATTAGTAATATTTCTGATATTATTTACACGTGTATTGTATAGTATTTTCAATCACTTTTGATCATTTTTCTGCATTCAGTCGTTTTCAGACTTTTTTTAATTTTAAATTCCCATTAAGTTCCAAAGACAGAAATTTTCCCTTTTTATAGTTTTTTCGCAGTTTTAATTAATTTCTTATGACTGTTTCTTGCTTTTTGTATGTTTGAGGGGTTGGCCTAGGATACTGCATAGTCCCTTAAACCAGAGGAGCGTAGGTACATAGCAGAAAAATTCAAGCGATCACACTATGTATAAAACTTACAAGGAAGATCTCCTTACTGGGCATACTCATAATATTTTGAAAAAAATACTAATTAAACTACTTATGTATGTAATAAAGGATCAGTCAAATTTAGCGGCGGAATTACAGTAGAAAGTCTGTAAAAAAATAAAATACTTTCGAGTATTTGGCGCGAAAAGACGAAAGCGACACACGATTTGTCGAGCAGTACTTTTCCTCGCCAAAAGCAAACGATTTTAATGCACCTGAAAATTGTTTGTTATTTGATTTTTAGAATGCGTGTAAAAAGTATTTATTGAATTTAAACATAAACGATGAGAGAGTTTAATAAATACATTTTTTCGTATTACATATTTACGTTGCTTGTTATTTAATTTTACTTTAAAAACAATTTCATGTATAAAAAATACTTTCATATATTTAAGCGCATTCCAAAATAAAGGCAAGATTCATCTACCAGTTATTCATTTCAATATTAAAGAATTCGTCGTTTCCATAGCAACACAATAGCAGCAAAATTGAATCGACAGTGCTCAATTGGACTTAATTTTGAGATATTGAAATTTTTTTAATTTATTTTAATTTTGTTTTAATTCATAAAATTTGATATTTAACTTTCATTACATATATATATGACAAAACTATAGCTAAATCAAACTAAAACTGACAAAACTAAAGTTATTTACATTAAATTTATTTAAATAAGTTCAGTATGAAACATTTTTATCTTAAAGAGCATTCGACATAAAAAAGCATTTTTCGAAATTTCATTTCATTGCAACCGATGATAAATCGCCAAATAAACGAAATTTTCATTATTTTTTACGAACGTTCTATCGAGGTTCCGCCAATTTTTTTTTTAATAAATATATATATTCACATGAGAAGAGCACTCTGTAATTTTTTCAGATTTTTCCAAATATACCCGTATAGAGACATTCCTTGTCAGTCTAAGGACTAGTCTGGCGGTCAGTCCTGAGTGAAGTATAGGTCAATATCCCAATAATGCGTTTAGAAATAAGTATGGGGTCATCAGAGCTCTTGAAATACACTGGTGAAACAATGTTTCTGTTAGTTTTTGATTGGGACAATTGGTTGGCCCGGTTAATTGGGATCATTGGTTGGTTAATTGGGGCGGTTGTTTGGTTAGTTGAAGTTGGTTGATTAAGTTCCTGAAAGGATCTGAAAAAGATGTGAAATGATATAAAAAACTGTTGGAACCAGAGAAAAATGTAAAGCTCGATCTAAAAAAGTTACAGTAAAAAATTGTCAAATAGTTTCAGTTTAAAAAAGTAAGTAGTGCGTAGAAAAGTAATGGAATCAGATTATCGGTAAAGCTCATGAATTTACCCAAATTTTTGTTGATAGCTGAAAATGTGGACTGAGCTTTACTGGTGCCTTATATTCAAAATCATATTATCTACTCAAAATGAGTACTGGGTATAGTAAACAGAATGTGTAGTTATGTGCAAACAAATTTCTGTCAGGTCCAGAATTGTGGGGATGATTGCATCAAGTCAAGCTATACTCCACAAAGCTGAAAGAATGTAAACCATGAAGTAATATTTTAAGTATAATATTAATATAGTCATGTCGTTGAGGAATTATTGTTATTAACATTTCTGACATAACACATGCAGCGTAATAATTTTTATTTCATGTAATTGCTGTGAAAAGGGAGCCTTATGTCAATGGACTTAAGCCAGACAAGTAGTTAGCATGTGGTTGAATCGTACATGCTTAGGGTTTTGGGCTTATTTTGAACTTTGATCTTCCAGGCTTATCGGTGACCCCTGGAATGGAATTTGGTCCATACTTCATTTCGAACGACCTCTTATGTTCTCGATACCTCTCATGTTCTCGCTCATTTCCAAATCAACCTCTAACCTATTCTTATGAACCCAAATTTTTAAACTTGTTATGAACGATTAGAATTCAGAATGAGTTAAAAATGCCTTTACTTCCCTGATTGATTTTAAAGCACCAGTAAAGCTCAGTCCACATTTTCAGCTATCAACAAAAATTTGGGTAATTTCATGAGCTTTACCGATAATCTGATTCCATTACTTTTCTACGCACTACTTACTTTTTTAAACTGAAACTATTTGACAATTTTTTACTGTAACTTTTTTAGATCGAGCTTTACTTTTCTCTCTGGTTCCAACAGTTTTTTATATCATATCTTAATAAAATTCGTATAGATGTAAAAAAAAAGTTACAGTTCATACACATTCTATACACTGGTCAGTATATAGGATATTTTTAAACCGGGTAGTCCAGCTGAGATTACCTCTATTTTTAAAGCAATAATGTTTTCTGTCACCTAAAGGAATATACAAAGAAATCGAAGAGAATAACTGGTAAAATTCGGGATAGTTCGACAAAAGCCAGGAGACATGCAAGACAAATAATGATTTTATTCAAGATAAATAATGGTGCAGATGGAATATGACACAAATACGTACAAACTACCCCTTTACATTAAAGATTTAAAATGCGTACATTTTCTACATGGCACAGCAATAAATATCTCAGTTCTGATGGAACTTTCAGAAACCAAGTTCATTTGTAGTGAATATATGACAATGTAAGCAATTCAAAAAAATATGGGAGACTATGGGTAGTCATTATTAAATAAAATGTACTATTAGGATTAACAATGATTAATGACATATTTATAAAAATAATCGTTAAAACAGATTTTTAATGCAATTATTTCAAGATCAACCTTTTAATTAGTTAATATTGAAGATTCTTTATAATGAAAATGATAGAGAAATACAATTATCGAATTAAGCGACAACGGGGTGTTGAGAGGTTAAAGCTCCCCCCTCCCTACAATAAAAAGTAATCGCAGAAAATAAATAATATTAGAATATCAAGGAATATAGTAGTATTTCACGCAGCATTTCATATATGGGAACGTCCACGGCAGAAAAAAAAATGCTGAAATTTTTTTTAAACGGAAATATAAGTGTGATACATTAATTTAAAGCTAAAGAGTTGCAGTATATGAATTTGTAAGTTTTAATTTCATAAGAGCAAGTGTTTACTGAAAATGAGCTGGATGCTAACAGTATAAAACTACATTTACATTTGAGCTTACAATATGACTTATTGAAACGTATGATTTTTTTACTTTTTAGAATTCAATGAAATTACTATGTGTTCAAATCAACAAACTATTATCATATCTTTAAGATCTACATATATAAAATCTTTTAGATAATGTCTTTAATACATTTTTGGCTGTATTTAAACGTTTATACTTAAAAGTCACAAGAGTAACGGAAAACATACAAAAGTTTTAATAAAAAAAAACTACTTAAAATTTTTACCCAAAACTTCTAATTCTCTGATTTTGAGGTATAAGACATATTTCACATTAAATATTTTGTTTATACTATGCATGGAATAGGCTCTGAGGAGTTGTCACAAGAGTAACAAACGTCTGTGTCACAAGAGTAACACATAATACTTTTGTCCATAGTCTGAAATAAAACTGCGTTACTATAACCAAAACAAACAGAATAATCAGAATTTTTTTTTTCTCTGTTATTAGAGAAGTTCTTGAACTAGTTTTAGCTATAACTAAGGTTATTTTGTAAATTTTTAAGGAAGATAAATTATCTTTATTAATGTTTTTTTGATCGGTGGATTTATTTTTATTCATTTTCGGTATTATTTAAGATTATAAAATATTCATGACAAGTAATTAAAGATATAATAAAACAACTCAACTCGTGTCATTTCTGTGCGCTTTCTTTTGGTTTGAAGCACATGGTCTTTGATTAGATATTTTGTAGGCTTTGTAAAACTTCGTTTACTAAATTCTGCTGTATAATCTACAGAGGTTTTTATAGTAACTCCTATGGAAAGGATTCTGACAGTATATTTTAAAGGAAAGATTTTAATATTGCTCTTATACACGACATTGTTTTAAAGAGCAGGAAAAATTCTGCTAAGCGCGAAAAATTGTAGAGAAAAGATAAGAATGAAATTGAATATGTTGTTGCGAGAAAGGAACAAAACAAAATATATTACGATAAGGTGAAGAAAAGTCTTAGAACCAGCAAAAGCTTCAGCAAGAAAATTGAAATATTAAGAAAAGGAAAAAAGTAGAGAACTGGTTAACCTCAGATACTGTAACGGAAAAAAATCTAACTCTACAGCTTTGGAGAATTTTATGTCGATGAAGATTTAAGAAGAGGTCATTCTTCAGCTAAATCTATGTTAGTTGAAAAAGGTCCCATAATTTGATCAATTCTAGGGGACATTTAATAAGAGAATACGTTTTTTGTTTAAAGAAGCTTTCCTAAATGGAAAAATGGAGACCCCTTTGCAGCTTTAAAGCCTAGTTTCATAAAACAATAGAAAATTACTCATCAGAATATCTGCATTTGTTGCTGTTACGAAAACATTCGAGCAATTCATATTGTAATAACTGGTGTATTTCCTGCATTAGACATTCCTGTGATGGATTTAACGACTTTGTCTGCCGAGATACATGATAATTAGAATTTAGGAATTCAGAATGTTTAATTTGCGGAGATAACATCGAAGAATTGTTTGAAATGGAAGCCCATAATACAGAACTTCTTATAAGTTATTGTAAGTAGCAAAACGTTGATAGACGTTTTGCTATTGACAAAACGTTTATCAACATCTTCTCAATACTGTTACTTTTTCAAAATGTTGATAAACGTTTTGAAAAAGTAACAAATAAAGAAACCATTTCTGAATGTTTAAAAATTTTCGAAAGCATCTAAATCCATTTCTGTGGCACAGATTCATTGAAACTTCTACAAGGTATTATTTTCGCAATGCCAAAAAAATAATCATTTCTCAAAGAATAGTTATGTCAGTGGATTTTCTGGGAACTGTTTTATTTTCATGCCAAGACAAAATTTTGGTATGAAATACTACATTACTGATCAGATTCACAAGCGACTGTATTTTCAGCTTTTTATTTAGTATGATCCCAACAAAGTAAAATTTTATGCTATTATTTTAGATAATGTAACTCATAATCAATTTTTTGTAAATGCTTTCGTATGTAAAATTTCAACATTGCATCTTTAAGGGAATTTGTATTTTCCTAAAATGTACCTGTTTTACTTTTATATATGATGGTTGTGCTTTCCAATTTAAACAAAAATATAACTATGCAAATATGCCTGCAATGAATCAGACTCCTTTTTCTAATTAACTTAATTGGCCATATATTTTTTTCAAATACTCTTGGTATAGATGCTGTAGATTTATTTTGTGTTGTTGTATAATGATATATATGGAATGAAGTGCGTGCTAAAAAAGCAATTCTAAGAGATACTACCTATTTTGTCAAAAGAAATAAAACAATAAAGTTTCATTACTTTGCAAGAAAATACCAACAGCGAAGGGCATTCAACAAATACAATTTTTTAAAACCATGAAAAATGACACTATCTTCTACAAACCTTACACTAAGATGATTCGTACAAAGAATTTGTGTTTCATTAAGTAAATCATGATACAGGAGAAGCTGCAAGTGATATTATTGATAATGAAGACAATGACTTTCTCTGTTAAGTAGCAGAAACTGAGAGGTTGCTATGTGGTTATACTCTTTGATAATTTTAGTATTTTTTATATTATTTTATGTTATTTTAAAATTAAACCATCATTAAAAGTTGTTCTGTATAGAAAATAATTTTTTAAAACTTATTTTAATTATTTTGTTTAGTATTTAAACTGAATTTTTGCTAAAATTACATTATGGACAAAATGTCAGAAGAGTAACGTCACAAGAGTAACACTTAGCATTTTGCAAAGTCAAATGTAACTAATTCATGTGTTATCAGATGAGTTCAATGATTAATGCTTTTTAAAAAGATATAATTACTCTGCTATATTCTGTAAATTTTATTTCAATAGTCTCATATAATTCACAGAATTTCTGCGTCAAACACAATTTTTGAAAATTGCATTTTTTGTGGTCACAAGAGTAACAAAATTTTCATTTGTTATCTAGCCAAGTAAAATGCTTTTTCTTACAAATTGTATATGGTTTATGAAAGTAGAGTACATGTATTTTTAAGAAGTTGCATCAAATTTATCTTAAATACATTTTGTAATAAAAGAATCGGACATATATGTGGAAATTTGCTCTGGTGGTCACAAGAGTAACAGTGGACGTTTCCATATGTTAAATCTCCTAAAACTACTTGAAATCAAACATGCAGTAATATTAATATGAAAGAAATGAAACTACAGATTGAAATTTTCAAAATGTTAAATAAAATGAGTTAAAAAAATGCAAGCTGATGTTGAGGCCACTGATATGTACAGTTTTAATGTGTAGCGATGCAGGTTTAATATTCTGTACAGAGAATTTTTTTCAGAAGTGAATTACTAAACATCGAAAGCAGAAAATAATAGTCTTTGGAATACGTCATGTGCCTATACAAAATTGTCTATATCTGAATGGGGAGTGCTTGAACACCATGATCCCCTCCCTTTCCTAAGTCACTGCCATATGATATATAAATGTGTATACCGATAATTATATATTTAATTTATACATGTAATTTATTTATACATTGATACACATGAATACATGTAATTTATTTACACGTTGGGTGGTGAAGGTACCATTTTGCTTGTTGTACGATTTCTTGTTCTATTTAATTTATTATTATTTTTTATGTCTATGAATTTTGTGTAGTATTATGTTTAAATAATATACAAAAATCTCAATCTATGACTTTCTGCTTTTTTTTGTCTAATTTTTCAAAAAAATAAAAGTTGGAAAACATTTGTATGTTATTTTTAAATTAATGAACCTACAATACAACTGTTTCTATAGGATTATACTTATATGTTATGATCCGTTACAATATTTGTGCATTACGCTTGAATATAATGCATAATACAGTACATCATAAATGCTCATATTGCGTTTTAAGTTCATGTATTTATATAAGACATTAGATACGTATATCATCCGGTATCAAAAGAACTCTTTTTAATAATATTGAAATTGCAATTTTATATTATTATTTTTACAGCTATTTGATTAAATTCTTGTTAACAATATAAAAGCAAATATTTTTCAGACATATTTTGGGAAAAGTTCTCCTTGAAAAATTTCTAGCAGTAAATCTTAATTTAAAAAAAAAAAAAGGTATCCTATATTTGGAACTATATAAAATTATATTTTTTACAGAATTAATCTATCTAAACATTTTTAGTTTAAAGAAATTATTTTCCTAAAAGCTCGAATTAAATTTATTTTACTGTGAAAATCAAATACTCTAAATCTTTTTCCAGATAACAAACACAGGCGTTCTCCAGTTATATTTAACAAATGTGCTCTCATTATAAATAAATGCATCTTCATTTTGTTTTATAAGCCAAACATTTTAATAATCATTTTAAAAAATAGTCAGGAATGCTTGAATGAAATAAACGAATTTGCTCAAATATTTAAAATAAATATATTGAAATTAAAAGGGGATTATTAGCATTTAAAATACAGAAAATATAAACATTGAATATAATCAAATTATTTTTCGGTTTAAGAAATCTTAAAATTTTTAAACCTAATTTAAATTGGTAAAAGATACCATTATTTTTTATGTTCTATGTTTCCTGAAAATTACCAGGTTTTCACTATCTATTAATAATTAAGAATATACTGAATACAAAACAATTATGTAATAAAATGACTGCCTTTCCTTACTTTTAGGCATATAGATGGTGCTGTTGCCACTTTCATGAAGTGAAGTGAAGTGAAGTGAATTTAAGTAACTATGATTGCGCGGGTTTTATTGACTTTCGGTGTGTATTCGAGATGTATCTCGTCTAGAGATGATGTAATATTTGTATTTTCCAGAAACTATGACTGTTCAATTGTTTGTGTGTAAATGTAGTGTTTTGTGCGGTCACTATTAAAATAGTGCTTGTCTAACTTCTATCCCGTCTTTGAGATGACCAACATTCTTATAATTATAATTTTTCAAATGTTATGGTTAAAGTCACAGGTAAATATGTTTTGATTTGAAAATCATTTACTTAAATCGTAAATCTTAAACAAATCTTAAAATTATTTGGCATTTTAACTTAAATATATGTAACCACCTATGTATTTATTCTGTATGTATTTACTTTAAATCAATATTAGCCCTTCATGCCCCAACGGTACTTTATCCCTTTAAGACCTGACCTACACAATTGTGTATAGGGATCCTGAAGAAAAATATAAAAAAACATTTTCCTCTTTTTGTGCGATTTAAAGTCGAGCCTTCACCCACAGAATTGCGTGGATCCTCACTTTGCATAACCAGACATCCGATATTTTATAAAATATTTTTTCAATCAAATATAATTCTGTTAGTTAGGGTAAACCACCAAAACTTTTCATTTCTACCAAAACTCTCCAGGTGTTAAAGGGGTATAGTACCATTAAAATAACTTGTTATAAAATTCATTTAATGCATCGATTAGCAATAATACAGTTTAGAATGTATTATAGATACTTTACTTTATCTTGTTCCAAAAAAGTTATTGGTTGCATAAAATAAAAATATTTTTGAAAAGTTGATTTTATTTGCCTTTACATCTTTTCAGCTTTCTTGAGATTGCGGGTGGGGGTGGGTGGGGGGAATTTCAGTTCGGGGGGAAAAGTATTTCTGTAAGAACATTATATTTGTAAATCTCCTAATTCTACAATATACTAAAAATATTTTAAATAAAAGATTTAAGTGGAGTTATAAATATTACACAAAATACCTATAAATTGAAACTTAATTAATTAATTTTAATTTGCAAAATCCTTCAAAAATTTATTAAATGATTGTGTAAATGCAGTTTCAAAAATTCACGAAAAATGCTTTAGAAGATGAAATTTTCAAGGACATAAAGGGTTAAACACATTTGTAATGATTATAACTTACAAAAATAATTTAACTAATTTCAATAAATTTGTTCTATATTTCTAGATACATCGGTTTAGAGATGTGGTAAAGACCGATCTACGCTCAGATAAAATTAGCTTTCTGTTCAACTCGATATAACAACAAATTCTCGCTGTATTATTACTATAAAGCCTTTTATTTTATAACGGCATTATAATTTATAAAAACATAATAAAAATAAAATAATAAAAATATATAATAATAAAATAATAATAAATGTAATAATAATGTAAAATAATAATAAAAACATATGTGACTCCGCTAAGATTTTTATATTTTTACATGCAATATTATGGCTAAATGTTTATAAACATTAAATGTATCCATTTTGTTACAAAATATGTGATTTATAAAAGAAATATTTATACTAAATTTGAAGCAAATCTGACCAAATTGAATAAAAAATGCCATTTATCAAAATTAAGGGGGTATTAGCCCTCCCGTTCCCACTCTATACTTAAACAATGAAACTCCAAATCTAATCACGGAAGCACCTTATCAGAATTAACCGGTATACCAAATTTGAAGCAAATCTGATAATTCTACATTGTAAACCCATTTATCTAAGTTAAGGGGGGGGGGGTATTAGCCCCCCGTACTCCCCTTTATTCTTAACCAATGAACCTCCAAAACTAATCAGGGAAGTGCCTTATCAGGATGAACCCAGGGAAAAAATTGAAGCAAATCGGATATGCCTATCAAGAGTTATCGCGTTACGTACGTACGTACATACATACAGAAAAAAAGAACACATTAGCTCTCAGGCTTTGATATCCTGTGAGCTAGCAAAAAAGTTCATATGATTCAGTTAGGTGAATGTTAATCTATGCTCAGTGCAACAATTGTTAGAAAAGGATAAATCTATTCATGGCTTAATAACAATTTCTTAAAAAGCAAATTTCAAAAAGTTCTGGGTTAAAATATTCCTTTAAAATTTGGTGTAAGAAGATTTATTATTATTTTTTTAGATAGCAAGCTTTAAACAAACTTTATACAAACTTTTGAATGTTTAACAGAACCTGAAGCCATAAATAAAATAACACATAGCTTTGTTTTCCATAAAATATCAATGCTAAGTAAAACAATAATCAAACCAAAATATTATTGCATTCTTTGAATTTCGTCTTTTCATTATTACACGTGTTTAAGCAGAACATTCTTATAATTTAATAGAAATTCTTTTTTTCAATTTTCATTCCTCTTTTCCTTTTACATTTGTAGTTTCTTGCCAGAAATTGATTTTAACAATCGACGAAGCATGCAAATGTTTAAATTGAATTTTGCACTTAAATATGAAATTGAATAGAAATTTTAGCATTTAATGTTATTTCATGTGGCGTAAAATAATAAAAGGAACGAAACAAAATCGAATTAGGTTTTTTTTTTAATTACTTTTATCATTTTAAAGTTTAAATAAAGAATACCTTGAAATTTGAAGTAATTTTTAATGTAAAAAAATATATAATCTAATATATAATTTGAAAATAGTGATCTGTTATTTGTAAATTGCAAAATATAATTTGCTATTGCCAATTAATTATGTTTAGTAGACTCTCGATTAACCGGGATCGGATTATTATCGAGGTTGCGTATTAACCGGGACGGCAATAATCTCACATTTGGATGCAATTTATTATGATGATGGTGCATGGAAATTAGTAAAAAGCCCCAACATTTAAAAAATCATGGAGGGCAATTTTATATTTTGAAGAAAATGCAATTCATACAGAAGACGACGATAGTGCTGATTTCGAAACAAAAATCATAGAAGATTTGTGAACGTTAACCGTTCTGAAAATGTGAACGAAGAAGCAGTGTAACAAAGTATTAACGAAGATTCGAAATTGGAATGTTACAAAGTTTTAAGTGATAATGATATTGTGTTGCGTTTCGTTTGTGGTTCAGAAGAAATAAGAATTTAGAAAAATGTCCTGAAATTGATGAAGAAAAATTGTTAACTTATCAAAAATTAAGTCAATGTGGCGGATTAGTACACAGTGAGGCGTTACTTAAATACTCGGAGTAAGAAGATGAAAGCACATATGTTGAAAAAATGATGTTGAAAAATTTGCGTAGTAAAATTCGTCGAAGAGTAAATGGAAAACGATAAAGCACTTCTATCATTTCATTATTCACAAAACAGTCAGGTAAACTGCACTTCTATTTTTTTATATTGTACGAATTGAAAATATAAGTAATATTAAAATTTATGTTCATTCTCTTTCATTTGTGTTAATTAAATTATTAATGTCCTATTGTATAATAATTTCACATTTTCTCTCCTTTTTCCAAAAATTTTCATCAAACTTTGCACAAATTCGATTATACGGGATATTTGCTTATCCGAGACGAGGCATTTCCCGACCATCTCGGTTAATTAAGAGTCTACTGTGTTTGTTTTATGTCTTATTATTATGTATTCGGATGACTACAAATGAATGTAAGCAACAAGTGCGAAATCTTAGTTGCTACGAAAGTCAGATATACAGCATATAGCAAGAATGCTGAACGGAATGAAACTATTGAACTGATAGTGCATAAAGAAAAGCCAAAAAAATTTACAATGAACGGAAAACTGCCCAGGATAATAACTGGGCGAAAACACAGTTGCATTTTGTTTTGATTACAGCAAAATTTATTCTTGCCACATATAACTGTTGAACTATTTTCCATGCATCAGCTTTAGGTAAAAGTTTTTCTGTACTCGACATCAATACAAACAAAGCGAAAATGAATCTGTACGACGAGAAAAAACAAAACAAGTCACCAGATGATGCGTGTTTATCCCTTCCCCACTGTTATTTAGTGGTGAAAGAGCAAAGCAAATCAAAAATCACAAGCAGGTAAGATTCCTCATGAATCAGTATGATAGTGTTGCCGGCTCTACTGTCATGAAAAGCATGGCTAAAAACAAGCTAAACCTGTGGCGCTACATTCCGTTATGGATCATAGCCTGCAGTGCCCAGCCCTCTTTTCCGGACCATGGTTCGTACTATACACAGCATATGTTCTCGTCAGTTGGCCAAACCAACGCGGGACATTCAGTGGTTGCTTCACAAGAAGCTGTGGTATTGATTTCATCGACCCCGAAAAGATGTAAGGCTGAATGAACCTTGCCCAATCCGCAGTCCTGAATCGAATTGTAGATCTGCAGTCTGGTAGCGTGACGCTCTGAACATAATGCTAGTGAGCGTCAAAGGACAGAGAGACGAAAAAAGCGAAACAGTGGTTTGTAACACACAAATACAGTAAGTCCTATGGAAAGAGAATCTGACTAAAATGAAATCCTGTCTTAAACGCAAAAAATTCCTAGACCCTACTAAAGGTTGTCTAAAACGGAATACTTCTCAAGACATTTTTTTATCTGAGCAGGTTTACTATACCAAATGAATATATAACCTGTACAGTAAAATCTTTGAAACGGAGCCGAAAATATTACGTTTGTAAGAGGTTTTAAACTGCGCAGTATTATTGTGTAGTATGTCTTCCCTAAGAGCTAAGGAATTTTTGCGTTTAAGACAGCACTTCGTTATAAACAGGTTCTGTTGTTAAAGATTTATCAAAAACTCACGGCCACACTCATGGAAGAAAACCGTCAACTCTTACAAAACATTAGGATGAGGCATTTAGAAGGGACATATAATTCTAGTTATCAACATACAAACACTTCATCTTCAGCCATGGTTCACCTGGAAAAGTGAAAGCTAAAACATTCATCAATGGTATCATCTATTTCAAATGAAAATCAAATTTTCAAATTATTTTTGCTTAAAAGGCGCAAAGGCCAACATAGTGATAAAGTTCCCATGCCGGGACCCGAACTCGGGGCATCAGTATAGTGCACTGTTTCTCTCTGGAAAAGTTTCAGAATATTAATAATGGTATCACCACATCCACATTTTTTTGGGAAAAGTTTACTTGTCCTCTGAACTGTCCCGATATATCCCAACACTTTTGGAAATGTCAAAATAAGCAGGAAAAAATAACGTGTTTTTAGAACCTGTCTGAAGACTGTGCTGAATTCTATAACATTATTCTGGGTTGGTTTAGCTCTGAAGTTAAAAGCAGAGTGGGCTCTAATTATGAAAAACTGTAAAAGGATATCCTTATTTTCTTTTCGTACTTCCTCAAAACTTCAAAACTGATAATTATTTTTAAATTTGTAGTTTTTAAAAAATATTTCACCTGTTTATGCATTTTTTTATTGAATTCGTTTTCTACACGGTAAAAAGTACTTCATTAAACTTTTTTCAGTTTACATGGCATGTTTGAAGTACAGAGGAATCTAAAAACCATTTTTTTCAACATTCGAATTGATTTAAAATTTTTTAACTGAAAAAGCAAAGTTCACGTTTACTGAAAGGTTCAGTTTTGTTAATTTTTACTCTTTTCTCTGATTATTAAATAAAAATGATAAAACTGACAACAGCACAGAGTCAAAATGTATTTCAGTTCCAAAATTGCATAACTGAAATATTGTTTTAATCCCTCCGCTAAATCCCTATAAATAAATTAATTTACCATTTGATGTGGAATGATCAGGTAGTTTTTCTTAAAACTACCTAATCACTCAATCTCAAAACCTGAAATTCTGACTTAAACGATTCTGAAATACTAATCGATTCAAACAAGATAAGTAAAAAAATACAAATTTTGAGATATTCAGAATTTACGTTTTCTAAAGAAAGTTACAATACTGTAATTGCTTTCTTTAAAACAGGTCATCTATTAAGACTTAGATAATTTATGTGCAGCATTTTTTGTCTGATCTGATCGATTTTACTTTTTTGGATAATTGAATTGTAATAATAAAAGCTCCTCTTTGTGTTTACAAAAAATCTCTCTTTGATTATGATAGCGTATATTGAGTAATAAATAAACCTTATATTTTAGAAATGATGCCAAGATGCAGCTAAATAATTTTACATGAAAACAGAATGTCAGTGGTAACGTCGGTTACCATGTGATACACCGGAGCGATTTAAATTTTAACCTAAAATAACTTGTGTGGAAAATATGTTATATTTCTTTAATGCGTCACTTGATAATGTGTTAACCTTAAGAAGTAATTATGTGAAAAATATGATTATTAAAACCTGCAAATCAACTCAATAACATGTAAAATTTAAGATGTCTTACTCGAGTTATATTTTTAGATAAACATTTGTGAAGAGGTGTTGAAGATGATGAAATTCCGTCGAGTATTTAAAATTTTTGCTGTTCGGTTTACGAAATTGTTGCAGGATGTGTGATCATATCAATAAAATAGATTCACCAAACATGTTAAGAAGAATTATAATTTTTCAGATGTAAAAATTTAAATGTCAGTCTCGAATTTGACCAATCTTAAAAATTCTATAAGATGAACAAAGAGAGATGAGTATAAGTTAACTGAAAATTTTACGTATTAGATTATTTTCTTGGTGCGATAAAAGCTTAATCAAGTCGGTTAGAATAGTTAGTTAGAATCTAGTAGTTAGAATCTAGTCAGTATTTGAAAGAGATAAAGGGTATTTTATATAATTATGATTTATTCTATGCAAAAATATATATTTAGATGTCATATTTCTGTCACATGTTATCATTATACATGTATATAGTTTTCTTAAAATAATATAATCTATTCTTCGGCATTTCAATTCAAGATACTTAATAGTACTTTGATCCAACTACAAGTCTTACTGTTAAAGCTGATATGCCGTGGCGTGAAACATGAGTCGCTATGACATTAATTTGAAGTCAACATGTCTTATTTAAGAAAGAGGTGCATATAATTAAAAAAAATCACGATTTTGGACTTCACAGGGGATTCACTGTCTCTATATAGGCATAACACGACGAATTAAAGAAGTAACGTCTTGATTACCATTGTGACTGTGACATTTGTGATCATTTGTGACGTCAGTTACATCGATTGGCTGTACCATCATGGATATGATATATTTATTACATTCAACACTCCTATATATTTTCCTTGAGTATTAGTAACTATTACATCAAACTTTAAAAAAATTACATTCCTTTTTTTATTTGATTTGTTCCAATAGTCTTCTTTTCTTGTTCTTAGAAAATGTATATGCTCTTTTCAGCCCCCATGGCTGTTTTAAAATATTTTCTCAGCAAAAAGATAAAAGAAAGAGAAAGATAATACTTCCTGAAACATAATTTTTTTCTTCAAATATATTAAAATAATAATAATAATAACTCAGCGATATCCGTCAGGCATTTAAAATTTTGATTTATACTCTGGCTGAATATGTTAGATAAATGAGACTACGTAATGTTTCTTGGAGTTATGATTTTCTACTGATAACATTTTACAACTGAGGTTGAGGACCAGTTTAGACAATGTCATCTTTTGCACAACTGCGGGGAAAAAAAAATGCGCTATTGCTCATGAAATCTCTCATCTTATGTTTTTATATGCCGCGGTATCTAAATGAACCAACAGCATCGCTAAGTAATAAACCTGTAGTATTGCAGACTAAAATTTTTCCACGCATACGTTTTGCCATGGTTAATCTTATTTTTTTTTATAAAATTAATAATAATGACACAAGTGAACCACAGATGCAAGTTTCTTCCTAAATTTATGTCTACTTTTTGTTCAAAAAAAAAAAAAAAAAAAAAAAAAAAAAAAAATTAGCAACGTTTGTAAAGTCTATGATTTCGTACTGCCACATCCATCTACACTGTAAAAAAAATCTGTAGTTCTACAGATGTAAAGTTACATGCTTACTAAACTTTCATCTGTAACTGTACAAAAAAATCTGCAAATCTACAAAACTAGTTTTGGTAAAGCTACAGAAATCTGTAACTTTACAAATGAATCTGCAAAAATTACAGTAATCTTACTAAAATTTTACCTGTAACCTGGGTTGCAGTTACATGAAAAGTTCTAGGCATCCCAGTTTCCTAAAAAATTCTTAGTAACCTTACGGATTTTTTGATTTTCGGCGCAAAAGTGCGTCTGTTACATGAATTTTTGTTGTTGCCGTTACATAAAATGTTCTAGGAATCTCAGTTTCCTAGAAAAACTTTAGTAACTTTACAGATTTTTTTTTTACAGTGCAAGAAGAACTGGCATATAAATATATAAATTAGTTTGGAGTTGCCATATTTCAACAGTCATACATTTATAACGGAAAAAGCTTTGTTTGAAACTACAAAATATTTGTGCTTACAATACTAGAGCCCACAATTAGGAAAAAAGATGTTACTACAGAGTGATTAAAAAAGTTTAGATTCAGACATTTCTTTATAACTTTTATTTTAATGAAATTTTAAATAAATTGAGCTTTTTGTGTAAAATATACAGATATCATGAGAAATGATAGAAGAGGTTACAACCCTTATCGAAATAGCATCGATCGAGACGCTCTATATTTCCGAAAGTAATTGATAGTTCATACACTTTTATTTACAGAATTTTCCATCTCTGTTCAATATAAAATTGCAATTCACGTAAAGCAAAGTAAGCCTGTTGGTAGTTGCTTTCAGGTACCTTTATTTTAGTTAAAGGCATGAACTATTGTTATGCCCGGATTGAAATAAAACATAGTGTATATTTGAATGGAAACATGGATTACGTCTCAAACGTTGCTCGTTTCTCTGTGCATTACCACCGACTAAATTTTGTCAAATCTTTTTTGAATTATTCTGTAGTTTGGAAGGTTGTATGGAGCCAAGAAATTTACATTAAATCTATAAATAACCAAAATTACACTGTAAAAAAAAACTTTAAAGTTACTAAAGTTTTTCTAGGAAACTGGGATTCCCAGAACATTTTATGTAACGGCAACAAAAAAAAAATCCATGTAACAGACACACTTTTGCGCCGAAAATCAAAAAATCTGTAAGGTTACTAAGAATTTGTTAGGAAGCTGGGATGCCTAGAACTTTTCATGTTACTGCAACCAAGGTTACAGAGAAAATTTTAGTAAGGTTACAGTAATTTTAGCAGATTCATTTGTAAAGTTACAGAATAGCTTTACAAAAACTAGTTTTGTAGATTTGCAGATTTTTTTGTACAGTTACAGATGACAGTTTAGTAAGCATGTAAGTTTACATCTGTAGAACTACAGATTTTTTTTACAGTGTAGAAGCTATCTAATAATTGAAAACATAGTTTTGGCGATATAAGAGGATTGTTTTTAAATCTGATGTTATAAAAATAATTAAAAGCTTCTACATGTTTTTCTCTAATATTAAGAACTCGAAATCTGGAGTAGAGTATCAAACGTTTGATCTATGGCAGTTCAATGCACTTTTAGGAACATCCCCTATTAGTTACTATACCTTATCCACCACGCAAAGAATATTAAATTGTTAACATTGGATAAAATTAATATTTACATATTAATAATTCTTATATAATTAGTAGTTCATCGTAATATATAGACATATGACTGAAACATTTTTGTAAGGTCCTCAAATTCTCTTATTTATCAGATTTTGGTTCTTAGAGAAACTTTAGTTAGTACCACTGATTTAAATTATGTTACTGAGACATTTGCAGATTTACACGACCAATTTGTGTGTCATAGGCAAAAGATGCAAATTTGTATCTGGTATTCAAATAATTGGAAAGAGATTGAATAAGGAAAAAAAGAGACTACGTGCAACTGTAGCTCTCTAAAGATGACAAAGATATGCAAAGTTTCTAATTTTCATATACCAACATTTTCAGGTGAACAGCTCCATCTGGTGGTGAAAATTTGAACAGTTTTATTCTCTTTTTTTTAAAAAAAGTTTTTTTTTTGTATCATGGGAAAAGTACACATTCAAAAACTTTATGGATCTGTAGTTTAAAAACAACTTCAGACACCTCTGAACAACTTCAAATTAATTATAACTATCCTTAGAAAAAAATTGGGATTTTGTGAAATTATATTTATTTGTTTAATATTGCTATATAATAACAGAAATGTGCATAAAATTATTCTCTAAAGTACTTAGAAACCTCTAAAAGTATTTAAACTATTACCCTTTCTCTGGTAAGCAGTAAAACTTGTTCACTAAAAACATCTGCTAAAACTCATTAAAAGAAACAAAAGAATCTTGAAGAAAAGCAATAATAAACATTACATAATTGGAATGGACGCTACATTACCTTTTGGGAATAAAGCTAATATAAATGCGGAGATCTTTGTAGAAAGAAAATTCTCTTAACAATAACAAAAGCAATAAATAAATATCCGTCTAAAGATTATGTTGGAGATATAAGCGAATAAAAAGTGAGTTTAGTTTCCTATAACTGTTTTGTTAGGGAAAAATAGAAACAAAAATTACTAGTAACGCGCCTTATTTCTTAGATCTCAAATTACTCTCTTTAATTTTAAATTTGCATGTGTAGAATGTGTTCGTATTTAAGTTTCACATTTGAAATTAATTTAATTTTTTTCTGTTGGCTTTTCTTACATGAATTTATTGTCATCTACTCTTAAATTTTCGAATAAAGCAAATAGATTTTCGATAATAATGCTGTTTTATTCACTGTTCATCAGTATTTAAAAAAAATTTAATGTGTAAAAAAAATAAGTATAACTTTTTTGAAATAGCTTATTCAATTCATATTTTTGTTCTTTAAGTATTTCTATTTGTTGTACTAGACATTTTAAGAAATTTGTCTCTGATATTTAAAAAGAAAAAAAAAGAACAACTAAAAACAAAAACTACACTGTACTGGGAGAAAAAACTAGCTCCCTATTCCTTGTTTTTAAGAATTCCTCTAGTCTAAATTAAACAAACCAAGCTAAGATGCGTGGAAGCCGATTATAGAAGATTCATTACATGTTTTCGTCAATACACTGTCTTTGAATGCTAATTTTGCTAAATTAGTCAACTATAGACAAGCTGATCTCATGCATGGCGATTTATTTTTGGTCGCGAAATTCGGCGATATATCCCATGTTGAGCCAAACTTAGCGACAATTTGTCGATGCGAATATGAATACAGAGTTTTAATTACGAGAAACGACGTTTACTAAAACTCATATATTAAACATTTTATGGAGACAACCTACTGTCGTATTGCAAAATAATGCCAGCTATCCTAGAATTTTAAAGTGTTACATATCAATCATTTTTAAAAGATAGAGGCTAAGCAAGAAAGGATCCAGAATCCTTGTATCATAACCAAACATTTACTGGAAAAATGTTTTATGATTTCTCATTTTGTTTTAAATCTTTTTTTTTTTTTAAATTTGAAATCTTTAAGTGGTCACCATTTTGAAACAAGATGGCGGATGAAGTTTACCAACGAACTTGGTCGAGACTGATAAGTCCTATACACATACTTAGTCAAATCCAAATATGTTTATAAATGCGATCTCTATCATATGGCAAAAAGTAGGATACATTCTGTATAAAAATGTACACGGAATTGTTAAATAAAACTAAAAAAAAAAAATTAATTAATTCACAGAATTTATTTTCTCGCCTTCAAAGTAGGCCTTACAGACTCCAATACAAGTATATCAAGTTTGAGCTAATCCTCCATACATTTTTAGTAGGCTGATTGAAATATGGTCCCCATATCCCTCAGCGAATTTTTTTGTATGGCTCCAATTAACTCAAAACGTCTTCCTCGAAGTAGTAATTTTTGCTTCGGGAACAGAAAAAAGTGACACGGCCGATATCAGGAGAGTACGATAGTTGGTCGATGATATTTGTTGCGTTTTTGGCCTAAAGCGTTTGCACAACGATAACTTTGTGCGATGGTGCATTATCTTGGTTCAAAACTCACATGAAGTTAATTGTGATTTTAAGATGCTCGGTACACAAACTTTAAGCAAAGTTTTTGTTCAACTAATTTTTCTATTGTCAAAAATCGCTCAGCACTCAAAAGTAATGACTAAAAAACAGCTGTTATCAACACACTAAGTCAGAAATTGCTCTCAAACTTCTCTTTCTAAATCGGTACAGTAGTACCCGCTAACAGAAAAAAATATCGTGATATCTTTTACGGGCATCTTTAAAATTTTAAATGATAAAACGTTCTACACAGAATGTGTATATACAACGTTAGAAAGAAATAAGTTTCCCAATTCAGAAGGCTCTAGAATGTGTTCTATAGGTCCAAATGAGATAAAATTTTAACTACAGATAATTCAAATGATGCACTTGACATTTGTCAAATGAAAAAAATTATTATGAAAATTCCCCACTAGATAGCACTGTAACACAAATGGTATTTATTTGAATATATTTGAAATGTGAAGCATCATTTGCGTTACAGCGCATGCCTATTAGCATTATTCTTTGGATAAAAAGAAGGCGGATTCCAACGAGCATTAATTACTTTTCTGCACATTATGCCTACGTCGCAATAAAAAACGTTACTGATAAAATGGTTCTACTAGAACTAGCAGAACTTAGTTGTAACTATAAAAGAATTCCGATGTATGAAGCAGATACGAAGTGTTTCAATGTCTCCATCTGCCCTACGCAAAGATGTTAAAGAAATTTGATACAACTGGACAACTTGGTATTCTTCCACGTAGAGGACGAAAGTAAATACAGCCCTCTAGCTTCAAAATGGGCTACTGCGGTCGTTAAGGCCAGCAGTCAGTCGCCAGATATGCCGTATTCAACTGTACGAGAAATCTTGCTGTGGATTTTGCATTTTTATTCCTACAAAATCAAGCCTGTGCACCTATTGCTGGACGGGAACTCAAAGGTTCGTAAAACTTTCACACTTGAGTTCATTGCTGTTGAAGTCACTTGGCCATGGAAAATTCTGTGGGCTGACGAAGCCCATTTTCGCCCATGGGTAAGTTAACACCCACAATTGTCGAATTTGGGCAGCAGAAAGCCCTCACGCTATCCAGGAATAACCCTTGCATCCTGAAAAAGTGACAGTATGCTGTGGTTTTACGGCTACTTTTACCATTGGAACGCATTTTTTAAAGTGATAACTGAAAATGGAATCCAAACCTCTTTCGTCACAGGACAACGTCAACGTGATATGCTGAAGGATTTCGTAACCCCACAACTTTAAAAGCGTGGAATACCTCCAGGGCATCATTTGCATGCATGGTGGAGCACCTCCTGACGTTGATCGTCGTTTAAAGCAATTGATAAGACAGCATTTCATAGATGCATGGTGATCAACCACCATTTTCCAAAAACAAGGCCTCTTCGTTTTACGGATATCAACTTTTGAGATTTTTGTCGTGGGTTTTCCTAAAGGACAGTATTTACCGTTAAAGGCCAGCATCTGTGCCAGAACTGCAGGACAGCATTCGCCGTCATGTTCTTGATATTCCGGCCGACTCACACGGACCAGCTGTGGAAAATATGGTTCTGCGATTAGAGCACATTGTTAAAAATGAAGGAGGACATATTGAGCAGATTTAATGTTACCTTTTTTATATTACTTAACATTTATAAAGCATATTAAATGTTGTTATGTGTATTACAGCCCCACCTATCGGAGGAATTTGTGCTATTTTTTTATTTAATAAATGTCAAGCGCATGATTTGAAGTATCTGTAGTTGAAAGTTTAGGACATTTGGACTAAAAAAACACATTCTAGAGTTTTCTGAATAGGAAAATGTCTTTCTTTCTAACCCTATATATGAAGATTTTTTAGGAAGGTGGTTCTGGGGTCTGAAGCTTTACACCATCGTTGTCGGTGACTTGTCACCGATCTCGATATAGGTGAAAATATGCCAAAATTTTCAGGAATTGTGTTTCTCCGGAAGGCTAAAATAGATATCTTCTTAAGGTTGCGGGTAATGATGTTTTAGTGTTACATATATACAGTAGGGTGGAGCGAAAAAAATTATTTTTTAAAAATCAAAAACGGGTAGGTGCCAAATTTGCCTTTATACTAGTACATCATCTGTGTGCAATATTACCGCTGAAAAAAAATGGCTCGAGTCTGCGCTTTTGGTCCAAAAGTCGAAATTTTGGGTAAAATTTGACATTTTTTCAAAAATGTAAAAAAAATTCTATATAGATGGTTATTATTTAAAAGTGTTATTTAAACCTTTATTATTAATGACTGAACATATTTAAACGATAAAACTATATCTTTGTTCTGTATAACTGGAACAAAACTGACAACTTTTGGTGAAAAAAAGGCGTTTCCACTCTGTTGTGTCATACAACTAATTGTTGTTTGGAATACAGCTCTTACCTAGTTGCTTTCAAAACTACCCAGGAGGTACCACGGGGAGGTGGCTGCATTTCATGTCACAACAGTGCATAGCTCGATCACCCTACCATCTGAACTCAATTTTTTATTTATACATTGAATTGTGATTTTTTATCAAAGACTGGCATACGTTTTCTATGTATTAACCTGGTACAACTCTTCTTAAGATCCACAGACTTTGAATGCTGCTGCTGTGATCTGATTTACGTATTTTTCTACAGTTTGTGTAAGAGAAGACAAACAGTATAATGCAGTGCGGATGATATTAATGTAATCTATTCAGCCTTCTATTATCTTCACCAAGAATGCACACGATAAATGCATATTGAACAGAGGTTTTGTTACCACAACACTTTTCCAATGAGTTAGATTTATATAATTATCCGCTTCAAAGTTGATTGTCGATATTTCCGATTTGCGTATGCCATCATTTACTCTCATCTTTTGACTATTATGTGCTGAGCATCTAGCTGTTTAATGTGATGGCAATCGTGAGAGAGCATTGAAATAAGAATTTCCTCTGCGTATGCAAAGCAACCATTGTCCTAAATAACCTTTTTTTTTTACTATTTTTTCTATTCCGTTTTATGTGTTGTTTAGTAGCCAAGTTGTTTTTGTGTACCCAATTTACCATGAGTTTTTAGATCCCTTCTTTAGCTATGGATTACATTTGATTGTAAACTATTCTGGAGCCAAACTTGGATAACATAGTGCTTTTTGAGTGAACGTGGGGACTCTGATGAGCAATCAATGCTCATTTGAAGGCGGATAATTCTGTTAGTCGTTGTCATCCATTCTGCGAGGGGCATGTTTAGAATGAACCATTACAATTGATCATATGTCTCCTCCAAGTCCAGTTAATTTCCTCTGCATCATTTATTAGATAAAATCGTTGGCAAAAATTAGATTGTAACCCACAGGGATGCGCCAGACCAATAGAAAAATCTTTGTCCACGTGCTGATTCCCTTCTTATTTCAATTTTTGAAGCTATAGAGAGTAATTTTTAAACATTATTTCCTAAAATCAAGAAAAGAGTACTCAGCACTTAACAGAAATACCTGATAGATATCTGCAAAGTTATTTCATCAAGATATTGCTCAGAAGAACTAACGAATAGGAACACAAGAAACTTATCCTACGCAAGATGGCCCACAACGGCGCATAAAATTATTCGCCTTTATATAAGCACTGATTGACCATCAGAGTCTGGTTCACTCACAAAGTATGTAATCCAAGTTTATGCCACATGATGGCTTACACCAAATAAAATTCACATCTAAAAAATTGATCTAAAAACTTATGGGAAATTACTCGGCTACATAACATCACAGAAAACGGCAAAAAACAAATACTAAAAAAATTTATTTAGGACAATGGTAGCTTTTCACATCGAGAGCAAATTCTTATTGCAATTTTGATGACGATCGCCATCACATTAAACAACAAGCTTATTAGCATATAAAAAATTCAAGAGGTAGAGTAAATGATGGCATACTCAAAGATGAAATATCTAAATGTTGTAAAATGCTGTAGGAACGGAACGCCCAATCACTATGCAGTAACTGGATGTAATTTTGGTGAAGATACTACAGGGCTGAATAGATTCCATTAATTCCACTGCATTACTCTGCTTGCCTTATCATACACAAGCAGTAGAAATATACGTGAAGAAGTGTCACAGCAGCACCGAACGTCTGTGGATACAAAGAAGAGATGGATTAGGTTGATACATAGGAATCTTATGTCAGTCTTTGATAAAAAATCACAATTCAATATATAAATAAGACATTGTGCTCAGATGGAAGGGTGGTCAAGCTATGCACTGTTGTGTCATGAAATGCAGACATTCCCACGTGATACTCCCTTGGTAGATTTGAAAGCAACTACGTAAGAGCTGTACACCAAATAACAATTAGTTGTAAGACACAACAGAGTGGAAACGCCTTTTTTTACCAAAAGTTGTCAATTTTGCTCCCGTTATACAGAACAAAGACATCATTTTATCGTTTATATGTGTTAAGTCATTAATAAATAAAGGTTCAAATAACACTTTTAAATAATGGCCAGCTGTATAGAAATTTTTTTATTTTTTTGAAAAAATGTCAAATTTTACCCAAAATTTCGACTTTTGGACCAAAAGCGCAGACTCAAGCCATTTTTTTCAGAGGTAATATTGCACACAGATGATGTACTAGTATAAAGGCAACTTTTGGCACCTACCCGTTTTTGATTTTCAAAAAATAATTTTTTTCGCTCCACCCTAATATACAGGGTGTCCACTCTCAACGGTGTCCAATGGCTAATTCCTAAACCGTTTATCATAGACTTATAGTTCTGATTACAAAAATGTTTTAAATGAGGTAAAGAAATATTTTAAAAGCAATTTTGGTCAATAAAAACATTTCTTAAAAAATTACGAAACTTGAAATTTTTATACGGCTCCCCGGTCCTATAAGTTATATTTAGTAAAACTTTTCTGTTACACTGACAAGAAAGATAAAAAAAAAGTCCCATTATTCTACGATTAAAATTGACCGAATAATAACTCTTTAAAGTTGGAACAATTTTTGCTGCAAATTAGGTTCCATTCACAAATTTAGTAATTTTCGGATTCAGTGCTAAAAAAATACAACCATCGCAGTCTTGTGTTATCTAATCTAAATCTTGTTCTTAAACTTCTTGGCGGTAGTCTATCCGAATTTTTTTGTGTTATCCTTTAAAATAAGTACAAATGGTAACCAGCGAAAATCATAATATTAGATTGTCATCGGATTTACGTCAGTATGTAAAATTTAATCTTACATACTGACATGTCATTTTTTAAAGTCAGAATGATTATGTACGCGTTTTTTTGGGCTCCGCCATTTTGCTTTTAGCTACGGAAATACCAGGCCCACTTCAACGGTTTTTGTACCCACGGATGGTAATTAACCAGAGGAACACGAAGCTACCTTTCATTCAACGATATCATGCACAGTTAATTAGCTACAAAGTAATTAGTAATTAGCAGGGACCATGTGCAAGCCAGTCGCCAAGAGCGAAGCAAGCAGCCATCGGTAGGACGCTACAGGTAAGGACCGGTCGAAAGAAGGAAATCTCCGGCGAAAAAAGAACCCCCTCCCTGTAAGGTGCTTGCCTTGATCAAGATCGCAGCTCTCCCAAACGCCATTTTCTCCAACACTGGCTACTTAGAGGTAAAAGAGGGACGCCATCTTTTAGTAAACAACATCTTCTAGACGATACAGGAGTTCTGGCGGGGAAAAACAATACGTAAGTAATTTACAAATTAAAATTCTTTAGGTTAAATTCTTTATTACTACAGCTCTCTTTTTTGTTATTTTTGTTCCGTTTAACACAGTTTTATTTATTATATTCATTATACAACTGCCCCATAATTTTATTAACTCTCTGTATTAATTAATCAGCCCCTTAACCTTTTACTCTCCAAAAACTTTCATTTTTCCTAATAACCTAGCCATTTTATTCAACTTAATTTAATATAATATTCAGTCATTTAACTCCTACAGTTCACATTCTCAACACATCATATAGATTCCAACCGTGTCCATACACCACATAGGTAATAGATAAGTAACAATAGAAGTTAGGGTGCGTCAATCATTGTCCAGTACAATAGTTATTCTCCCCTACGCAGGGTACTAATCCTTCGAGCACCTATAATCCCTTCGTCTTCAGCATACTAGTCTCCCAAGTCCCCACTCTTTGAAAGATCACTAAGATCTAATTACTATTTTAACAAACCCCTTCCACAGTTGATAGATAAGCTCCCACAGCAAGCATTAGTGAGCCATTGTATTTTAAATACTATATATTCAATTTTTCATCTCCCCCACCCTCCCCAGTTCCTAGTACCCACAGCTTACTAAGAGAACAACTAACTCGCAAAATTAAAAAATTAATCAATTAAATATTCTAATTAAAACTTTTGATTAATCAACCAAGTTAACAAGGACTAATAAATCGATAGTGTCTTTCTAAGACTTTTAACAGATTCTATACCTTTATTCTACCCACTTCCAGCCTATTTAAGGTGTTGCTTTGTCCCTACCCCCCTTCCCTCTAGTTCCTTTTTCTCACTGCATTCTAGGAGTTAATGATTAAATCTTATACCTTAGCAGTCTTAGTACCCAACAGAGCATAGGTTCTAGCATTCTCTCCCCCCCACAATTGTTTAACTGCTTGTAAACCAATTACCATTAGTATTTATTGTGTGAAAACAATTTATGTTTATGTATCTTTGCCTTTCCCTACTCCGCTGGGAAGTAAAATAAAATAAACAAGTACACTTAGAGGTGAAAACAGCGTAATAGAACACAACAAAATGTCACCCGGCACTCGCTCCTCCTCTAGGAGTAGCATAAACTCACCAACAGACATACGTAACAATGCACCAAAAATCAACTCGAAATCAACAACACTAAAACCCAAAATACAAAAAAAGACACCAGCAGTGGCAGGTGGATCCGGCTCCGCTCGAAAGGAGCTACCTGGTCAATCATTGAAGAATTCAACTAAAAAAGAAGAGCTACCCGAAAAGACAGTAATAACACTGAAGAATGTACAAGAATATTTCGATCTCACCAACGATGAGGAGACAGAAGTAGATTCCGACGAAGATAGCCAACAGAATGCCTCAAAAATGGAAAATAAGGAAAATAAAGAGACAGATGACATCAAGAATAAGCTAATGAGTTATTGTGATCTGCCAGAAGCAAATAAAAGAAGATCGTTAGAAGTTGAAAGAGGAATGCTGGCAATTAGCTATATTAAATCAATCACAGCAAAATCTACAAAAATCACCGCTTCGACGCGCACGGCCATAGAACGAGCACTCCAAATAGTGATCAATTCACTAATGGAGATCGAGACTAGGGCTGTGAACGCCGAGGCCAGTATAGAAGTTATGGAACAATCAACAGCCTTAAGAACAACGATCAATGAAGAAACAACTGATAAAGAAGAACTGGTAAGTATGAAAACGTCGGTCGTAAAATCATATGCAAGAGCTGTACAAGAAGCTACAGCTACAGTAATAGTCCAAGCTAAAGAAGACAGAACAGCAGAAGAACTGGAGCAACAAGTAGCCAGCAAGATACAAAACAAAGACGAGGTGAAGAACGTCAAGAAGATACGCAACGGCATGAAAATAGTATGTGATTTGGCGGCACAAGCCACGAGGATAAAAGATGCCCTCACAGAAAGCGAAGAAAGTAGCAGCGGTTTGAATATCAAGACAGCAAACATGAAGGTGAAGAGAATCATAATCTTCCACGCACCAGAGGAAACAGATGAAACAACAGTGAAAACGAAGATATGCAGGAAGATAGGCATCAGCCCCAAAGATAATCTGGAAAAGATACGAACCCTACGATATCTGCGGGCATCAGCGGGAAAAGTACACATACCGGTATCGCTCCCCGAACCCTTGGCAAATCACATGCTCAGAGAGAGAACAGTTTGCCTAGGACTCAGGGAATGTCCAGTAAAGAACTATGTCACAATCCTAAGATGCCATCGATTGCAGGGGATTGATCATCTTGCAAACCAGTGTACCCCAAAAGAAGAATACTGTCCAATTTGCGCCGGCCACCATAGATACGAAGACTGCCCAAAAAATACGAAGTGGTGTGTCATGTGCACAACCTTAAATGAATGGAATAAAGATCACCTCATAGCACATCTACCAGTTGACCACACGGCTCATGACGGGAGGTGCAGGGTCTACCGTAAACTACTGACAATAAGGCAGTTGGAACTAGAAAAAGGGAAAACAAAACTAACCACGGGTGAGGAAGTTTTAAAAGACTTAGTAACAGTAAATACATACGGGGGTATTCCACGATTGTATAGGCGTACACAAGCAGAAATCAGAGAACGTGAACAAAGAGTACGTGAACTAAATCGAGTCAATTATGCACCACGCCGACATTAAAGATAGCACGTGCCAAAAAGGCACTCAAACGTTAAACATACAAAACCAGAAAAGTAAAAATATACATATAGCAAGCTCCACCACAAAAGAAAACTCGCAAGATAAAGACAATATTAAATTCATACAAATTAATCTACACAGCAGCTTTCATGCCACTAACTCATTAAAGGGTTACATGAGTGAAAACAAGATTAACATAGGACTGCTTCAAGACTACTATCAAAATAAAAGAACAGAAAAAATAACAGCCTTTAGCGATAAAAACAGCATCTGGAATGTAACCAAAACAAAACATAATCGATCAGCCATAGTAACGAACATAGGCACAAACCCAATAACAATCCCAGAAAAAGAATACACAACAGCAGTAAAAGTAGAAAATAAAAAAGAAACTATAACAATAATAAACGTATATGCTCCCCCCTCTGCAGATTTCACAATAGTACTTCAGGAAGTGGAAGACACACTGAAATTAGCAAAGGGCGAGATTCTACTGGTGGGGGACTTCAACGCACACTCGCAACAATGGGGGGTACGCAGATATAAATGACAGGGGTGAAAAACTTACAGATTTTCTACTCCTAAACTCGCTTTTTGTCCAAAACCCTCCAGGAGCACCAACATCTTTTAGTACAATAAGGGGACAAAAGAAACTAGAGGGCTGGCCAGATTTAACAATAGCTACAACAAAACTAGGGGCTGAAATTACAGATTGGGAAGTGAGCGATGATGAATCGGGCAGCGACCACAAGTATATTAAATTTAAACTTCAGTACGATAACACTAACTATCAAAGACACAGGTTAGAAACGAAATACGGAAAACACGCTAAATTTCAGAAAATAATAAAACAAATAAGAAATAGATATATTAAAGATCTTAAAAGAATAACAAACACAGACCAGTTAGATAATATAACCTTAAGACTTCAAAACGAAATTAAAACAATAGCGTTTAAATGTTATAAACAAAGGAAAGCTCCAGTCATAACAGCGCCGCAATGGTGGACGCAAGAGGTTAAGATAGCAAGAAACAGGGTCAGAGCGTTTAGGAGAAAATTTCAAAAACAAGAAGACGGGGAAAAAAACAGAAATTACACATGGAATACAAAAAAGAAAGGGCAAAACTTAAAAAAATTGTACAAAAAGCTAAGCGCGATTCATGGAAGAAATACTGTGAAGAAGTTAAAATACATACGGACCACAATACAAGATAGCGTCTGGTAAGAAAACAAGCCCATCAAGGTTAGTCAATATCCTGCCAGACGACAAAGAAGTCACAATTAAAAATACACTAAACCACTTCATAAATAGCCTTTACTTAACAGACCCAAAAATAGAACATAAATTAACATCGGAAAAGCCAAGAGAAGAAGAAGAAAACCCCCCTGCAATCACGCGACAAGAGCTGAGCAGGATAATTAAAAACATTAAACAAAACAAAGCCCCTGGTTTCGACTATATTGATTACAACCTAATAAAACGAATTCACAATGCAGCACCACAACTTCTTTTAACATTATACAATACTTGCCTCCACTTTAACTATTTTCCAAAATCTTTCAAAATAGGTACAGTGGTTCTGTTCCACAAGAAAGGTAAAGACCCTAAAGACCCCAAAAATTATAGACCAATCAGCCTATTACCGGCATTCAGTAAAATTTTAGAAAGAATAATACACGGCAGAATTTCCCACCACCTAACAGTAAACAAATATTGGAGCGATAAACAATACGGATTTAAAAAAGGGATCTCGTGCGAACATGCACTTAATAATCTTATAAAAACAATTAAACAAGATAAAATAGAGGGTTACCAAACACTACTCATAGCAATGGATATAAAGGGAGCATTCGATAATATTCGATCGCCTATTATATCTGAAAACCTTAAGCAATCCCCCAATCCAACTTATTTAACAAACTGGATATTGAGCTTCCTAAAAGACAGGTACGTCACAATCGAAGAAAACGGCATTATTTTAACAAAGCAGACATTCGGGGGCTGCCCACAAGGCAGCTGTCTCGGCCTTTGCTGTGGCTGCTCATAGCAGATACGGCGCTCAAGAAAAAATGGGGAATTAACATAAGAATACAAGCATTCGCGGATGATTTTATAATAATACTTAGAGCAAAAACAAAAATCAAATTAGTTAAACTAGCTAACAAAATAATCAAAGAATTCAATGAATTGATTACAGGAAATAAACTAACGCTAAACTGGGATAAAACAGAACTGCTGTATCTAAACAGAACACACACAAGGAATCTTCCAACAGAGGACACATATAAAATAGAAGGCATAAAATTCAATGACAAAGAACTCGAAGGGAAAGAGCAAATAAAATACTTAGGAGTCATAATACACAAAAACCTCAACTGACTAGCACATTGCCAAACACAAGCAGCAAAAATAAGAAACACATTCAACATGTTGGGAGCAATGGCATCCAGGAATTGGGGTTTAAAACCAGAAATTATTAAAACTTGGTATAGGACAGTAGTTGAAACGACACTAACTTATGCCGCCCCTATTTGGGGCCACAACCTGAATACAAGGAGCAAGGAGGTATTATCCTCTTGCCAGAGACACTTCCTGTTGTCCATTGTTAAGGCATATAAAACAGCCCCTACCGCGGCCCTTCAGGTACTTGCAGGCCTGATTCCAATACACCTACAAGTAAAATACGAAGCAACATACGGTACAATATCAAGACTGAGAGAAAATGTAAACCTCCATGGAACAACAATAAATCACACGGACTATACAAAAAAAAAAATAAATGTATGGAACACACACCCCGCAGAAACAATCGAACCAAGAATAGGACACAACGTCAAAGACATAAATATCTACACAGATGGCTCAAAATTGGAATCAGAAGCTACGGGTTCGGCATTCGTAGCCTTCAAAAATGAACAAAAAATTAAAACGTGGTCAGCACCTTTAAGGAAGTTTAATAGTGTCTTTCAAGCCGAACTACTGTTCATACTACAAGCAGCATATTGGGGAAACAGCACAGGGATGGAATACAGCATCCGCTTGGACTGCATGTCTGCCATCCAAACATTAAGCAAACCATTTAACACCACACAACTAGTAAATGATATACAAGAAGCAATTAAACTATCAAATAATAGATTCAAAATTAGCTGGGTTAAAGCACATGTGGGCATCCAAGGAAACGAGGATGCCGACGAATTAGCCAAACAAGCAGCAGAAAATAAAATAAAAGAAATTCCATATAACTTAGAAAGACCAATAACAAACCTTAAAAAAAACAATTAAAGAACTAATTATTAAACAGTGGCAGTTCGAGTGGGATTACGGGGACAAGGGAAGGACAACATATCAATACTTTCCAAAAGTAAGTACAAACAGACTAAGGCGTTGTAAATTACTCAGCCAGATATACACGGGACATGGAGCATTCCCAGAATACTTACATAGATTCAAGCGCAAAGATGAGCCAAATTGTGCATGCGGACAATAGGGAACCCCAAAACACTTTCTAACAGCCTGCCCACTAACACAACCACACCATCTGATTCAAATCACAGCAAACAACGAGCAACTTTGGCATAATCAGCTAGCAAACAATAAACATGTACAAAACAAGGGCAAAGCAGTTATCAGATGGTTAATAGAAAACATAGACTCAATCTCTCAATAAAACATAAAAGAACAAAACTAAACACGTACCATCCCAGTGGACATCGCCACTCCAAACTAACTAACTGCCTTATTTTCAGATTATATATATATATCTATATTTAAAAAAAAAAAAAAAAAAAAAAAAATAAAAAGAAGTCCGAGTTTAACTATTAAGTTGACCGCGGCCGCAGGTGAAGGAACCTTTTACTTGCAAAAAAAAAAAAAAAAATCGATTTATCGCACTTCTGAGAGCTGGAAGTCATTTATGATAAATTGATAGCTACGGCTCACTCACACAAATCCAACGAATCATCGGAAGATAGTTAAGTGGATAAGGAAAAGATGTGTTTTAAATGAAACAGAGTAGCCAACTACATACTAAATCAAGCCAACTACAACAAAGGAGAAATTATAACGATACATCTTGTGAAAACAGTCATCATAAAAAAAAATTGACGGACTAACGGCCATGGAACAAGCCCCTCTCCAGTAGTGCACAAGCCTTTACAAATAGCTCGCAACAACGTTGCATAAATCGTGATAACAGCCATTAGGTTCCAATGGACTGATCGCCATGTGCGAATTCACGAATCAAGGTAATATAAAAACAATGGAAAATGAACCTGTTAAGTGATCAAGGCCACTCAAAGGGTCACAAATTAAAGACCACATGTCGTCAACACATCAGCGGCAAGTTCGCAAAGTGACAAAACCTCAAATTTAGACATCCACCATTAATAGAGTCATAAAGAAAAACAACCTACGATAGAGACAAGCATCTCACGGTATGTGAGAAGCATATATCTAATCAAGGGAAAAGAAAAGACCCACAAGAATATGTCAAAATATTAAAAAGACAACCACCACGACAGTGACCAACTACCAAGACAAGGAAACCTCCTCAGAAGAACAAGTGCACTGGGTGAGATAAGTATATTATACTAGACAAATATAATGAATTATTAAAATTAAATGTTAATTTAGGTCAAACCCAACCCCCATAGCTTATGTATAAGTTACAACCTCAAGCAGCTAGCTCAATTAGAAATTAGTATATTAATCTCACTAGGTCAGCTCGTTAGTCTCCTATCAATTCCCTCCTAGATAAGTAATAGTATGCCAATTCATAGTTAACTTGCCATAAGATAATATAAAAAAAAAATAATAAGTAATAAATAAAATCCTGATTCTAATATTAGAAATGATTAAAATATAAATTCATTTTAAATAGCCAGGCAATATTTAAGTAATCTAAAGTAAATTACTCTAGTTAGTTTAATGTCACCTAGTGCTATAGGATAATATTAAAACAATATATATAATAAATGATAGTTAAGTAAATAGCTATAAGTAAGTTTTAAGTGTAATAACATGTACAAGCTAACCCCTTTCCCTTTCAGGTTTTTTTTTTTTACTACCGCCTCTTTATTATTCGTAGTTGCACATAGGCTATAGCCTGCACAAGCTACCGGATCCTCTCCAGTGGGAAGTCTACGGAGTCAGTTTCTACGCGGTGGGTTACGGTAGATAGGCGGAGTCTCATCCCCCTGCATCGTTATGTTTGCCTAGCATTTCGGCCCAAAATTAACTTTCAGTGCAACTTGTCTATCTGCGGCGCTCCTTTTTTTTTCTTTCTTCCCCACCCCCCTCCAAAATTCATTTTCTTACGACAAGTCTGGACCAACAATTCGGCTTCTAAATCCCAGGTCAGAAGTAGTTCGGGCAGCGGTGGCCGCGGGATCGAGGCCTACTGCTGGCTATAATCCGCCATGTACGCTAATGGCGCCTGGTGCATGTAAAATTCGTCGTGGGTGCAAAGTCCTCCAAGTTACCTGTGAATTATACCTCTGGACGTGCCTTGCCAGGTGAAGGTCTCATCCTCTGATCAAGGTTCTGAATTACGAGACCAACATGAGTAGCAACGTGCAGATGCCAAACATCAGGATATAACGTTAAGTAACCGGCATAACAAAGTATACACAAACGAGCAGTAGGCAATGCAGATAGGATGACGATCGAGGCAATGATGTCAGGTTTATTGCCGCTTCGCGGCGATTAGGCGGCCTTTCGCCCCGATGCCAGGTACTAAACCCGTTAAGCTGGGGCAACCCGGCAGGTAGGGGCCTGGTCATCGGTTAGAAAGAAAGAAAATTTAATCTTGATCGGATATTTGAAAGTGAGTTAAAGTTCGAGTACAAATTTTGAACTGGAAAAACATACATACGATCATTGGAGTTAAATAAAAACTTATAAAAATAACAATTTTTGTTAAAAGAAATCATGAAAGAAACATTCTCAAATCCTTACATAATAAAACATATGTTAAAACACAATGATTTTAGTGAATCTGAAACTTAATAAAAGTTAAATCAATGCTTGTACGATTTTTTTTTCAAATCGCAGATACTTATGAAATAAGTTCTTCGAACACTTTAAGCACCTGGTATATGCCCCTTAAAGCATGGCTGAACTCATCAGGGTTCATATGCGAAAAGTGGTGTAAGTCATGTATTTTTAAAGTTTCATAACTCTTGTCAATTTTAATGATATATGAACGGGACTTTTTTCGTCTTACTTGTCAGTGTATTAGGAAAATTTTACTGAATATAACTTATAGGATAGGAGGACCGTATAAAAATTTAAATTTCGTATTTTTTTAAGAATTGCTTTTATTGACCCAAATCGCTTTTAAAATATTTATTTACCTCATTTAAAAGATTTTTGCAATTGGAACTATATGTCTATGACTAATGTTTTAGGAATTAACCATTGGACACCGTTGAGAATGGACACACTGTATATTTTTTATAACACTACTGTCCATCCAAGACAAATTCAAATACTTGTAGGTGTATTTGCAGTCATTATTTATTCCTTCTATTTTCTGTATTTGACCTGAACAGGGAATGCAGTGTTATTAAACAATAAATATAACACAAGTATCCAACCACACCGCCCTTACTGTATATATTTGAATATGAATGGGCATAAATACTTATTTTCGAATACTGTAATAAATGCAATTAATATAACAGATAAAATATAGATAATTTTTTGCCTAATTGTAGTTTAGAAAGGGATTATTCTTTCCTTCCGGTAAATGTGTCTTATGTTTTATGTCAACAATAATTTGTTTTCCTGTTGTGGGTGATATCATATAGAATTTTCGGATCCAAGTCAGGCTCGATGCAACCCACGCAAGAGAACAGCGAGAGTTAACTCTGCATGAAAGAGCTAGAGAAAAAGTAAAGTAGTATTTTTTATAGCAAAAGATGTTTGCGTTATCTTCTAGAGTCTCAATGCATGACATGTTCCCGTTAAAAAATGCAATGTTGTTTGAATGGCGCTCAGAAATATATAATTTATATATTTGTGAGCGCGATGTGTGAAGGTATAATTTCGCGAAAGGTTTATGTTATAGAAAAAATTAAATCTGTTATGTTTATGAATTTAGCACAGCAGATTCTCATAAAATCATCTGAATTACTTTAAAGAGCAAAATATTATTTAAAATTAGTTCTGCAATGAAATAAAGTATTTTAGTCTTCAAATGCAGGTTTCAGGAGTAAATCCCAATATTCCAACGGTATTACAATTTCTAATAATTTTTTGTAATAAGATTTTCAGGAAGTTTTTACGATTAATAATAAAATTTTACGAAATGAACGATCAAATCTTGCGAAAAACATAGCGGGGAAGGGCAGGCCTTGACAGGTTAGCAGGACTTGCCATTGATTATTGTATATTTGTTATATTTTATTATATAGTAAAGTGGGGACAGACGCCGTGGTGGGACAGATTCCGCAGAGATTCTGTAGGCGACACCAGTGTTCCCTAGACCAATTTTAGAAGTTCGTAGTGTTCCTCTGTGCTGTGTAATGTGTTCTATGCGTTTCCATCGCTTAATTGTCAGTATTTACATATTTATACCAGCTTTTACGGCTCGAACCTGCATGGCAAGTTGCTAAAAGTATTCTAATGAAGTTTTATAACATATTTTAACCCTAGAACTACCGGAAATTTTACTCAAGTTTTATAAAAACATTCTACACCAGAATTTTTACTTAAAACTATTTAATTTGTTTATTTAACTTATTATTGTCTGATTTATACATTTAGTTTGTTTTGAAGAAATTTTCTGGTTTGAATAGATATTTTGAATATACATGTCGGGTCCATTGGACCCTTCTGGTAGACAGAGGGTTAAGAAAAATAAACAGAGATTTCATCCCAAAATTGATTGCAACTATAGACTAGATTCCATAGAATACAGACATGTGCTCGCCTTTCTCTCGCGTCGCTCACATGGCACAAAATCTTACCCGCCACTATGGGATAGATGCCGCACCGAGGTGGAGGGATAGATGCCGCAAAATATATTTTTATTTTTTGGTTCAATAAATTCATCACTGCGATTTGAGTAGAACTTACATTTAAATGAATATATATTAGCGCATTCTAATAGTTATCAAAATATTCTCAGCAACAATGTTAGTTCACCATGTGTGAATAAGGAAAACGTAGGCCGTTTATAATTCTCATCATCTAAACTGTTAAACAAAATATCTCTTACCCCAATGGTCAAAAGACCTATACAGCCAAGGATGAGAAAGTAAAAGGATGTAAATATTACAAGCACAAAGTTTATAAACAATAAAAAAGAAGAAGGAAATGAAAAGGAAATGAAAAACAAAAGAAACTAGAAAGCGTCAAAGAACGACAACATGGCGGAAGTAAAATGTGTAAAAAAGGAAAGGAAAAGATCAACTTGAAAACGCCTTACTTGAGAGAAAAAAAACTAAAATATGAGTCATCTTCCGACAATGGGTAAATTGTTCCTCTTATGGATTCTGATGGCAGAACTGGATTGGAATTTGATGACTCTGCGTATGTTGTGTGGCTGAAGTCTTATCAAGGAGCAAAGCCTAAAGCGGTCAGGATTCAGTGCATCAAATGCAATCGATAGCTTCATGGAAAACGCTTACTTTAGTTTTGAAACGGGTAGTGTGGTGTGATTGTGGGCGAATGGAAATACAAAATCAAAGAAAGAGAAGAAAGGCCAAAAATAAACAGACTAGGTCCTAAGTAGAAATGGACTAATACTTACATTAAGAGCAAACTGCAATGTTCGCCTATATGTAAACCAGTGATTTATATCTTTTTTGGAATTATACTGTCTATTGTTTCCAGTAATTATGCTATCCAGTCATGTAAATTCAAATGATTTTCTTTTCATTTTCACTTTTTGTCTTAATTTTTGTTTATAGAGATTATATTTTTGCATTTCGTTAAACTTTCCACAATTTAGTGATATATATAATTTTTGTAAGTTTACTGTTATTTATTGTCGTTTTAAGGGGACGAGGGACCTTAAAAAACCTTAAAAATCAATTCTTTATTTTTTTGAAATTTTGACTTTAAATATTATTCAGGGGTACATTATATGCATTATGACAAGCATTTATCAAAAAAAAAATTTTTTTTAATTATTTTTGAGAAAAAAATGGAGTTTTACGACGTCTTAGAAATCTTCGAAATGCCCCATGCGCATTCCAAATCAATGAAAATGCCCAATATTTTTTATAAAAGTTTGGTTTATATATATAAATAAAACTGTGCATCGAATTTTATATATTTGAATATAAAGGTTAAAAAAAAAAAAAAAATTAAAAATTTCAAAATTTTTTGGAAAAAATTTCAAAAATTTTGATTTTTTTTTTTTTTTTTTTTTTACACTTTCATATTCAAATATATAAAATTCGATGCACAGAATCATTTATATATATAATCCAAACTTTTATAAAAAATATTGGGGATTTTCATTGATATGGAATGCGCAGGGGGCATTTCGAAGATTTCTACGACGACGCGTAAAATGCCATTTTTTTCTCAAAAATAAATTTTTTTTAATTTTTTTTGTGATAAATGCATGCCACAATGCATATAATGTACCCTTGAGTGATATTTAAATTAAAATTTACAAAAAAAAAAAAAAAAAAAAAAAAAATTGAAAATTTTGAAATTTTGAAATTTTTTTGAAATTTTTCAATTTTTTTTTTACCTTTATATTCAAATATATAAAATTCGATGCACAGATTTAATTATATATATAAACCAAACGTTTATAAAAAATATTGGTGATTTTTATTGATATGGAATGCGCAGGGGGCATTTCGAAGATTTCTACGACGACACGTAAAATGCCATTTTTTTCTCAAAAATAAATTTTTTTTCATTTTTTTTTTGTGATAAATGCATGCCGTAATGCATATAATGTACCCTTTAGTAATATTTAAAATTAAATTTGCAAAAAAAATGAAAAAAAAATGAAAAATTCTGAAATTTTGAAATTTTTTCGAAAAATTTCAAAATTTTTCAAAAAAAAAAAAATTTTAACCTTTATATTCAAATATATAAAATTCGATGCACAGATTTTTTTATATATATAAACCAAACTTTTATAAAAAATATTGGGGATTTTCATTGATATGGAACGCGCATATGGCATTTCAGAGATTTCTAAAACAACGCGTAAAATTCCACTTTTTTCTCAAAAATGACTTAAAAAATTATTTTTTTGTAATAAATGCATGCCATAATGCATATAATGTATCTTTGAGTAATATTTAAGGTGAAATTTACAAAAAATAAAAAATTTATTTTTAAGGTCCCTCGTCCCCTTAAGTAGTTTCAGAAAATAAAAATGTGATTTGCTGGAAAAAAATATAAACAGCCTAGTATTTTTCTCCATGCGGCATCTTATCCAGCACATAAAAAATGATGTTAAAAAAAGACCTGTGGTAAAATAATTATGCCTACTTTATGAAGAGGGTTTTAACTTGTTTAACATAGAAATTAGATTCTAAAGGGTTTGATCAATGTTTTCTGGTACTTAGTTTGTTGTTTTTTGCTTTATTGTACATTTTACAAGAAGAAAAGAAAAACTGCGGCATCTGCCCCCACTTTACTATATATATTTGCTATATTTGTTATTGTGTTGTGTTTCGATTTCAAATAAATATTGACCATATTTTATTATGGAGTTTAAAATTGAATGCCGGGAACTGTATACAACATATTGTAAATTATCTTAACAAGTCTCAAGAAAACAAGTGTAGCGAAATTAAACAATTCAACTTTTTTTTAATTACAAATTGCTATTAAATAATAAATGGATAATGAATGTTGCAAAATTTCTCTTTCTTACCTGAAATACACCATAATCTTTTCAAGAACAAACAATTTATTGATAAATCGTTGAACTATTTATTGTTAACGATAAAAGTTTTATCTTTCTCGTTATCTTCCTCTACCAATAACCTCTCACATTGATTCATTTGAATTACACTCCATTTCTCTGATAAAGAATTTTCATTGCAGTAATTTACCTTCCCGGACTAAACGCAAAGCTATCAAAATTATTTACACTGGAATATAGCAGGTGATCGCAGGATAACAAGGGAACGGGGATAATAGATGTACCTTAACTGATTCTCCACTGATATTAATGGTCGTTGATAAAATCTCTTAAATATAAATTTAGAGACATCTCATTTTAAAACGCTTTAAATAACCAATTCGGTATAAACAATCACCTATCTGTTTTGTTTATGTTAGATAATACTTTCTATTTACGAACAACCATTTGTTATACACTTTGAAATTTCGTCCGATTAAATAACTTTATTAAATTACATTTAAATTTAAGTGACTTTCTTTAAATTCGTTTTGATTCTGTGTTGGAATTTCTTGTTCATAGAATTTTAAAGTTGTCTACAGCTTTAATTATAATGTGCATTAATTAATTAAAGTTTATGGGCAGAAAAAGAAGAGCATTGTAAAATTTTTAATGTAAGAAAAATCAATATCAGAATTAATGGATAATTTTGAAATTCTCGAATGTTTAGATTAATGCTAAATCATTTTTACTTAAGTATGACATGCGCATAAAATTTACATGTTTGCCCGTGTCCATTAATGATGGTACAGTAGTATCAGTATGAAATCTTCCAATTCTGTCTTATCACAGACTCTAGTCGTCATGGTAGTATATTATCATATTATCCCGTTAAAAAGGACAGAAATGTGACAATTCAGGAGTGGATTAATTATATGGGTGAAATCTCGTAGTCATGAACAGAATATCTACACTAATGAGATTTATAGCGAAAAATGAAGTCATTTTTAAAAATAATCATCCTTATTTTTCAGGCACATCTTCGGACGGCAATCTCTGGTTCATTTCATCGTTTTCCACGTATCCATTGCAAAAGGTCTTTTAGCAAATAAAGCCTTTGTGCAACAATATTAAAAAGCAGAAAAACCAACGTTTAAAATGCACAAATAACATATGAAAAGCAGCAAACAGCTGTTTCGAATCTACTAGCGAGATTCTTCTTCAGTGCAAAAGGAACAGCGTGCTAGAAAAAGCAAGGCTGAGCAAAATCATAGACAGAGACGCGCTGGCTTTTATACCCTATGCGGGTGGCGAAGGCGCCGAAACAACCAATGAGAGAGAAGCAGTGGAAACGACTGGGTGGACAAGTAGCGACATCTACCGGAGAAGTAGAGAAAAGAAACCAAAAAAGGGGGATTAAATTAACGCTTTCCAAATACTTGGAAAATCTGGAGTACTAGATAAGTCATTGACTAAAGAGTGAGAATTTTTAATGATATGATAAGCTTCCCAAAAATCAAGATCAAGGTTAGAAGAACATTTTTGGATAATGATGGCTGAGGAAAAATCGAACCTATGTTGAGAAGACCAAGAATGTTGAGCAATAGAAGAACGTTTGAGCTCCTGATTTTTAACATAACCTTCATGCTCTTTTAAACGAAATCTAAGAGCACGTTTAGTCTGACCAATATAAGAAAGACCGCACTGACAAGAGATCTGGTAAATGCCCCAATTATCTAGGCGATCAACGGGGTGTTTGAGATTTGAAAAAGGGATTTTATTAACAGGAGAAAAAGTAACTTTAAAATCAAACCTTCTTAGGATTTTAGCAACTTGCTGACTGATTTTAGGAAAAAATGGTAATACAACTGAAGTATTAGAGTTGGAATTAGAATGCTTTGCAGAATGGTCGGAATTCGTCAATTTCTTATAAATAGAATCGATAATATTAGAGGAATAACCACGATCGACAGCAATAGCTTTGAGGTAATTAAGTTCAGCACTAAGTAACTGAGGAGTGGAACAAATATTAGTAGCCCGAAAAACAAAAGTATTGAAAGCAGCGAATTTCTGGTTAGGGGGATGAGAAGAATACCTGTGAGGTGGGAGGCTGACAGCGAAAGGTTTACGAAAGACGGTAGTCTGAAAGCCATTTTCACAACGAATAACAAGGACATCCAGGAAAGAAAGACAGTTATTGGTCTCAATTTCAGAGGTAAATTGAATGCAGGGATCAATGGAATTCATAATAGAGAGAATATGATTAATATCCGAATTCATTTCAATCAGGACATAAACATCATCAACATAACGAACATAGAACGGAAATTTTAAGATTTCAAAAAGCTTGACCTCAAAATAGTGCATATAAATATCGCATAAAATTGGACTAAGAGGATTACCCATAGCCAAACCGTCAATCATACGGAAGAAATTACCACTGAAAACAAAAGTATTTTGCGACAAGCAAGCGCGAGTGAGAAGTATAAGTTCCTCGATTTCAAAATAAGAGAAATGGAATTCACAAAGCCTTTTCTTGAGGCAATCTAAAGCCCCCTCAACCGGAACGTTTGTAAATAATGATTTAACATCAAAAGAAACCATCATGTGACCCTGCGGCTTAAAATTATGAAGTTTTTTAACAAAATCAAAAGAATTCTTAACAGTGAAACAGTTACTGCTCAAAAGTGGGGAAAAAAACAGAAACTAAATATTTGGCAAGCTTATAAGAAGCTGTACCGATACTAGAGACAATAGGTCTAAAAGGAATGTCAGGTTTATGGACCTTAGGTAAAGCATAAAACCTGGCACAATGCGCAATAGACGGAATAAGGGACTTCTTAAAGTTAGCAGGAATAATGGAAGAAGACTTAATGGCAGACTTAATAGAGTTAATTTCACTAGTGGAAGGGTCTTTGCGGATATCCACATACGGACCATCATTAATTAATTTATGGGTTTTTTCCAAATACGTAGATTTGTCGAGAAGAACAATCTGACCACCTTTGTCGGCCTTAGTAATAATTAAGTTTGGATCAGAACGCAAATTTTTCAGACATTGTTTAACAGGATGTTTAAGATTGGGTTTATAAACATTAGAATTGAAATCAACAGTATTGGCAATGAGATGCCTAATAGACTCTTTTTGAGAAGAAGATAGAGCGCTATGCTTAAAGGCTCTTTCAATAGGAGCAATAAGATTAGGTAAAGAAGGAATAGCAGAGACAGAAAAATTGTTATTCAATTTGAGAGCATCGAGCTGATTGTTACTTAATGGAACACTAGAAAGATTGACAACAGCATTTTGGTTAACAAGCGGCAAATTACTGCAGTTATTAGCGACAGAACTTCCACAAAGCGCATTAAATTTCTTCTTTAAAACTGAACAATGAACAGAAGAAGCTGTGAGAACTCTGCTCCATGACCTTCTGTCAATGGACTGAAAATCAGCAGTAGAATTAGCGAGGCTGATATGTAAAGAATATAACTCGCGCTCTATATGAGCAATTTTGTGGCGAGTCTCTTGAATCAAAGCTCTTAAAAGAGCTAATTTAGAACGAAATAAGACCTTCTCAATCCTATTTGAAGAAAATAAATTACAACGAATGGAAATGAATTTAGGAATAACCTTCTTACGCCTACAATCAAGTAGGAAATGTAAGTGTTCCAAAAACCTGTACTTTTTTAATCGTAAATTACAAAACCTATTGATTTGAGACATTGCGGAAAAAAGAAAAAAAAAAAAAAAAAAAATTACTGAAGAATAAAGGCCCATTAACGCCAAATACATAAAAATAGCAAATAAAGCCTTTGTGCAACAATATTAAAAAGCAGAAAAACCAACGTTTAAAATGCACAAATAACATATGAAAAGCAGCAAACAGCTGTTTCGAATCTACTAGCGAGATTCTTCTTCAGTGCAAAAGGAACAGCGTGCTAGAAAAAGCAAGGCTGAGCAAAATCATAGACAGAGACGCGCTGGCTTTTATACCCTATGCGGGTGGCGAAGGCGCCGAAACAACCAATGAGAGAGAAGCAGTGGAAACGACTGGGTGGACAAGTAGCGACATCTACCGGAGAAGTAGAGAAAAGAAACCAAAAAAGGGGGATTAAATTAACGCTTTCCAAATACTTGGAAAATCTGGAGTACTAGATAAGTCATTGACTAAAGAGTGAGAATTTTTAATGATATGATAAGCTTCCCAAAAATCAAGATCAAGGTTAGAAGAACATTTTTGGATAATGATGGCTGAGGAAAAATCGAACCTATGTTGAGAAGACCAAGAATGTTGAGCAATAGAAGAACGTTTGAGCTCCTGATTTTTAACATAACCTTCATGCTCTTTTAAACGAAATCTAAGAGCACGTTTAGTCTGACCAATATAAGAAAGACCGCACTGACAAGAGATCTGGTAAATGCCCCAATTATCTAGGCGATCAACGGGGTGTTTGAGATTTGAAAAAGGGATTTTATTAACAGGAGAAAAAGTAACTTTAAAATCAAACCTTCTTAGGATTTTAGCAACTTGCTGACTGATTTTAGGAAAAAATGGTAATACAACTGAAGTATTAGAGTTGGAATTAGAATGCTTTGCAGAATGGTCGGAATTCGTCAATTTCTTATAAATAGAATCGATAATATTAGAGGAATAACCACGATCGACAGCAATAGCTTTGAGGTAATTAAGTTCAGCACTAAGTAACTGAGGAGTGGAACAAATATTAGTAGCCCGAAAAACAAAAGTATTGAAAGCAGCGAATTTCTGGTTAGGGGGATGAGAAGAATACCTGTGAGGTGGGAGGCTGACAGCGAAAGGTTTACGAAAGACGGTAGTCTGAAAGCCATTTTCACAACGAATAACAAGGACATCCAGGAAAGAAAGACAGTTATTGGTCTCAATTTCAGAGGTAAATTGAATGCAGGGATCAATGGAATTCATAATAGAGAGAATATGATTAATATCCGAATTCATTTCAATCAGGACATAAACATCATCAACATAACGAACATAGAACGGAAATTTTAAGATTTCAAAAAGCTTGACCTCAAAATAGTGCATATAAATATCGCATAAAATTGGACTAAGAGGATTACCCATAGCCAAACCGTCAATCATACGGAAGAAATTACCACTGAAAACAAAAGTATTTTGCGACAAGCAAGCGCGAGTGAGAAGTATAAGTTCCTCGATTTCAAAATAAGAGAAATGGAATTCACAAAGCCTTTTCTTGAGGCAATCTAAAGCCCCCTCAACCGGAACGTTTGTAAATAATGATTTAACATCAAAAGAAACCATCATGTGACCCTGCGGCTTAAAATTATGAAGTTTTTTAACAAAATCAAAAGAATTCTTAACAGTGAAACAGTTACTGCTCAAAAGTGGGGAAAAAAACAGAAACTAAATATTTGGCAAGCTTATAAGAAGCTGTACCGATACTAGAGACAATAGGTCTAAAAGGAATGTCAGGTTTATGGACCTTAGGTAAAGCATAAAACCTGGCACAATGCGCAATAGACGGAATAAGGGACTTCTTAAAGTTAGCAGGAATAATGGAAGAAGACTTAATGGCAGACTTAATAGAGTTAATTTCACTAGTGGAAGGGTCTTTGCGGATATCCACATACGGACCATCATTAATTAATTTATGGGTTTTTTCCAAATACGTAGATTTGTCGAGAAGAACAATCTGACCACCTTTGTCGGCCTTAGTAATAATTAAGTTTGGATCAGAACGCAAATTTTTCAGACATTGTTTAACAGGATGTTTAAGATTGGGTTTATAAACATTAGAATTGAAATCAACAGTATTGGCAATGAGATGCCTAATAGACTCTTTTTGAGAAGAAGATAGAGCGCTATGCTTAAAGGCTCTTTCAATAGGAGCAATAAGATTAGGTAAAGAAGGAATAGCAGAGACAGAAAAATTGTTATTCAATTTGAGAGCATCGAGCTGATTGTTACTTAATGGAACACTAGAAAGATTGACAACAGCATTTTGGTTAACAAGCGGCAAATTACTGCAGTTATTAGCGACAGAACTTCCACAAAGCGCATTAAATTTCTTCTTTAAAACTGAACAATGAACAGAAGAAGCTGTGAGAACTCTGCTCCATGACCTTCTGTCAATGGACTGAAAATCAGCAGTAGAATTAGCGAGGCTGATATGTAAAGAATATAACTCGCGCTCTATATGAGCAATTTTGTGGCGAGTCTCTTGAATCAAAGCTCTTAAAAGAGCTAATTTAGAACGAAATAAGACCTTCTCAATCCTATTTGAAGAAAATAAATTACAACGAATGGAAATGAATTTAGGAATAACCTTCTTACGCCTACAATCAAGTAGGAAATGTAAGTGTTCCAAAAACCTGTACTTTTTTAATCGTAAATTACAAAACCTATTGATTTGAGACATTGCGGAAAAAAGAAAAAAAAAAAAAATTACTGAAGAATAAAGGCCCATTAACGCCAAATACATAAAAATAGCAAATAAAGCCTTTGTGCAACAATATTAAAAAGCAGAAAAACCAACGTTTAAAATGCACAAATAACATATGAAAAGCAGCAAACAGCTGTTTCGAATCTACTAGCGAGATTCTTCTTCAGTGCAAAAGGAACAGCGTGCTAGAAAAAGCAAGGCTGAGCAAAATCATAGACAGAGACGCGCTGGCTTTTATACCCTATGCGGGTGGCGAAGGCGCCGAAACAACCAATGAGAGAGAAGCAGTGGAAACGACTGGGTGGACAAGTAGCGACATCTACCGGAGAAGTAGAGAAAAGAAACCAAAAAAGGGGGATTAAATTAACGCTTTCCAAATACTTGGAAAATCTGGAGTACTAGATAAGTCATTGACTAAAGAGTGAGAATTTTTAATGATATGATAAGCTTCCCAAAAATCAAGATCAAGGTTAGAAGAACATTTTTGGATAATGATGGCTGAGGAAAAATCGAACCTATGTTGAGAAGACCAAGAATGTTGAGCAATAGAAGAACGTTTGAGCTCCTGATTTTTAACATAACCTTCATGCTCTTTTAAACGAAATCTAAGAGCACGTTTAGTCTGACCAATATAAGAAAGACCGCACTGACAAGAGATCTGGTAAATGCCCCAATTATCTAGGCGATCAACGGGGTGTTTGAGATTTGAAAAAGGGATTTTATTAACAGGAGAAAAAGTAACTTTAAAATCAAACCTTCTTAGGATTTTAGCAACTTGCTGACTGATTTTAGGAAAAAATGGTAATACAACTGAAGTATTAGAGTTGGAATTAGAATGCTTTGCAGAATGGTCGGAATTCGTCAATTTCTTATAAATAGAATCGATAATATTAGAGGAATAACCACGATCGACAGCAATAGCTTTGAGGTAATTAAGTTCAGCACTAAGTAACTGAGGAGTGGAACAAATATTAGTAGCCCGAAAAACAAAAGTATTGAAAGCAGCGAATTTCTGGTTAGGGGGATGAGAAGAATACCTGTGAGGTGGGAGGCTGACAGCGAAAGGTTTACGAAAGACGGTAGTCTGAAAGCCATTTTCACAACGAATAACAAGGACATCCAGGAAAGAAAGACAGTTATTGGTCTCAATTTCAGAGGTAAATTGAATGCAGGGATCAATGGAATTCATAATAGAGAGAATATGATTAATATCCGAATTCATTTCAATCAGGACATAAACATCATCAACATAACGAACATAGAACGGAAATTTTAAGATTTCAAAAAGCTTGACCTCAAAATAGTGCATATAAATATCGCATAAAATTGGACTAAGAGGATTACCCATAGCCAAACCGTCAATCATACGGAAGAAATTACCACTGAAAACAAAAGTATTTTGCGACAAGCAAGCGCGAGTGAGAAGTATAAGTTCCTCGATTTCAAAATAAGAGAAATGGAATTCACAAAGCCTTTTCTTGAGGCAATCTAAAGCCCCCTCAACCGGAACGTTTGTAAATAATGATTTAACATCAAAAGAAACCATCATGTGACCCTGCGGCTTAAAATTATGAAGTTTTTTAACAAAATCAAAAGAATTCTTAACAGTGAAACAGTTACTGCTCAAAAGTGGGGAAAAAAACAGAAACTAAATATTTGGCAAGCTTATAAGAAGCTGTACCGATACTAGAGACAATAGGTCTAAAAGGAATGTCAGGTTTATGGACCTTAGGTAAAGCATAAAACCTGGCACAATGCGCAATAGACGGAATAAGGGACTTCTTAAAGTTAGCAGGAATAATGGAAGAAGACTTAATGGCAGACTTAATAGAGTTAATTTCACTAGTGGAAGGGTCTTTGCGGATATCCACATACGGACCATCATTAAATAATTTATGGGTTTTTTCCAAATACGTAGATTTGTCGAGAAGAACAATCTGACCACCTTTGTCGGCCTTAGTAATAATTAAGTTTGGATCAGAACGCAAATTTTTCAGACATTGTTTAACAGGATGTTTAAGATTGGGTTTATAAACATTAGAATTGAAATCAACAGTATTGGCAATGAGATGCCTAATAGACTCTTTTTGAGAAGAAGATAGAGCGCTATGCTTAAAGGCTCTTTCAATAGGAGCAATAAGATTAGGTAAAGAAGGAATAGCAGAGACAGAAAAATTGTTATTCAATTTGAGAGCATCGAGCTGATTGTTACTTAATGGAACACTAGAAAGATTGACAACAGCATTTTGGTTAACAAGCGGCAAATTACTGCAGTTATTAGCGACAGAACTTCCACAAAGCGCATTAAATTTCTTCTTTAAAACTGAACAATGAACAGAAGAAGCTGTGAGAACTCTGCTCCATGACCTTCTGTCAATGGACTGAAAATCAGCAGTAGAATTAGCGAGGCTGATATGTAAAGAATATAACTCGCGCTCTATATGAGCAATTTTGTGGCGAGTCTCTTGAATCAAAGCTCTTAAAAGAGCTAATTTAGAACGAAATAAGACCTTCTCAATCCTATTTGAAGAAAATAAATTACAACGAATGGAAATGAATTTAGGAATAACCTTCTTACGCCTACAATCAAGTAGGAAATGTAAGTGTTCCAAAAACCTGTACTTTTTTAATCGTAAATTACAAAACCTATTGATTTGAGACATTGCGGAAAAAAGAAAAAAAAAAAAAAAAAAAAAATTACTGAAGAATAAAGGCCCATTAACGCCAAATACATAAAAATAGCAAATAAAGCCTTTGTGCAACAATATTAAAAAGCAGAAAAACCAACGTTTAAAATGCACAAATAACATATGAAAAGCAGCAAACAGCTGTTTCGAATCTACTAGCGAGATTCTTCTTCAGTGCAAAAGGAACAGCGTGCTAGAAAAAGCAAGGCTGAGCAAAATCATAGACAGAGACGCGCTGGCTTTTATACCCTATGCGGGTGGCGAAGGCGCCGAAACAACCAATGAGAGAGAAGCAGTGGAAACGACTGGGTGGACAAGTAGCGACATCTACCGGAGAAGTAGAGAAAAGAAACCAAAAAAGGGGGATTAAATTAACGCTTTCCAAATACTTGGAAAATCTGGAGTACTAGATAAGTCATTGACTAAAGAGTGAGAATTTTTAATGATATGATAAGCTTCCCAAAAATCAAGATCAAGGTTAGAAGAACATTTTTGGATAATGATGGCTGAGGAAAAATCGAACCTATGTTGAGAAGACCAAGAATGTTGAGCAATAGAAGAACGTTTGAGCTCCTGATTTTTAACATAACCTTCATGCTCTTTTAAACGAAATCTAAGAGCACGTTTAGTCTGACCAATATAAGAAAGACCGCACTGACAAGAGATCTGGTAAATGCCCCAATTATCTAGGCGATCAACGGGGTGTTTGAGATTTGAAAAAGGGATTTTATTAACAGGAGAAAAAGTAACTTTAAAATCAAACCTTCTTAGGATTTTAGCAACTTGCTGACTGATTTTAGGAAAAAATGGTAATACAACTGAAGTATTAGAGTTGGAATTAGAATGCTTTGCAGAATGGTCGGAATTCGTCAATTTCTTATAAATAGAATCGATAATATTAGAGGAATAACCACGATCGACAGCAATAGCTTTGAGGTAATTAAGTTCAGCACTAAGTAACTGAGGAGTGGAACAAATATTAGTAGCCCGAAAAACAAAAGTATTGAAAGCAGCGAATTTCTGGTTAGGGGGATGAGAAGAATACCTGTGAGGTGGGAGGCTGACAGCGAAAGGTTTACGAAAGACGGTAGTCTGAAAGCCATTTTCACAACGAATAACAAGGACATCCAGGAAAGAAAGACAGTTATTGGTCTCAATTTCAGAGGTAAATTGAATGCAGGGATCAATGGAATTCATAATAGAGAGAATATGATTAATATCCGAATTCATTTCAATCAGGACATAAACATCATCAACATAACGAACATAGAACGGAAATTTTAAGATTTCAAAAAGCTTGACCTCAAAATAGTGCATATAAATATCGCATAAAATTGGACTAAGAGGATTACCCATAGCCAAACCGTCAATCATACGGAAGAAATTACCACTGAAAACAAAAGTATTTTGCGACAAGCAAGCGCGAGTGAGAAGTATAAGTTCCTCGATTTCAAAATAAGAGAAATGGAATTCACAAAGCCTTTTCTTGAGGCAATCTAAAGCCCCCTCAACCGGAACGTTTGTAAATAATGATTTAACATCAAAAGAAACCATCATGTGACCCTGCGGCTTAAAATTATGAAGTTTTTTAACAAAATCAAAAGAATTCTTAACAGTGAAACAGTTACTGCTCAAAAGTGGGGAAAAAAACAGAAACTAAATATTTGGCAAGCTTATAAGAAGCTGTACCGATACTAGAGACAATAGGTCTAAAAGGAATGTCAGGTTTATGGACCTTAGGTAAAGCATAAAACCTGGCACAATGCGCAATAGACGGAATAAGGGACTTCTTAAAGTTAGCAGGAATAATGGAAGAAGACTTAATGGCAGACTTAATAGAGTTAATTTCACTAGTGGAAGGGTCTTTGCGGATATCCACATACGGACCATCATTAATTAATTTATGGGTTTTTTCCAAATACGTAGATTTGTCGAGAAGAACAATCTGACCACCTTTGTCGGCCTTAGTAATAATTAAGTTTGGATCAGAACGCAAATTTTTCAGACATTGTTTAACAGGATGTTTAAGATTGGGTTTATAAACATTAGAATTGAAATCAACAGTATTGGCAATGAGATGCCTAATAGACTCTTTTTGAGAAGAAGATAGAGCGCTATGCTTAAAGGCTCTTTCAATAGGAGCAATAAGATTAGGTAAAGAAGGAATAGCAGAGACAGAAAAATTGTTATTCAATTTGAGAGCATCGAGCTGATTGTTACTTAATGGAACACTAGAAAGATTGACAACAGCATTTTGGTTAACAAGCGGCAAATTACTGCAGTTATTAGCGACAGAACTTCCACAAAGCGCATTAAATTTCTTCTTTAAAACTGAACAATGAACAGAAGAAGCTGTGAGAACTCTGCTCCATGACCTTCTGTCAATGGACTGAAAATCAGCAGTAGAATTAGCGAGGCTGATATGTAAAGAATATAACTCGCGCTCTATATGAGCAATTTTGTGGCGAGTCTCTTGAATCAAAGCTCTTAAAAGAGCTAATTTAGAACGAAATAAGACCTTCTCAATCCTATTTGAAGAAAATAAATTACAACGAATGGAAATGAATTTAGGAATAACCTTCTTACGCCTACAATCAAGTAGGAAATGTAAGTGTTCCAAAAACCTGTACTTTTTTAATCGTAAATTACAAAACCTATTGATTTGAGACATTGCGGAAAAAAGAAAAAAAAAAAAAAATTACTGAAGAATAAAGGCCCATTAACGCCAAATACATAAAAATAGCAAATAAAGCCTTTGTGCAACAATATTAAAAAGCAGAAAAACCAACGTTTAAAATGCACAAATAACATATGAAAAGCAGCAAACAGCTGTTTCGAATCTACTAGCGAGATTCTTCTTCAGTGCAAAAGGAACAGCGTGCTAGAAAAAGCAAGGCTGAGCAAAATCATAGACAGAGACGCGCTGGCTTTTATACCCTATGCGGGTGGCGAAGGCGCCGAAACAACCAATGAGAGAGAAGCAGTGGAAACGACTGGGTGGACAAGTAGCGACATCTACCGGAGAAGTAGAGAAAAGAAACCAAAAAAGGGGGATTAAATTAACGCTTTCCAAATACTTGGAAAATCTGGAGTACTAGATAAGTCATTGACTAAAGAGTGAGAATTTTTAATGATATGATAAGCTTCCCAAAAATCAAGATCAAGGTTAGAAGAACATTTTTGGATAATGATGGCTGAGGAAAAATCGAACCTATGTTGAGAAGACCAAGAATGTTGAGCAATAGAAGAACGTTTGAGCTCCTGATTTTTAACATAACCTTCATGCTCTTTTAAACGAAATCTAAGAGCACGTTTAGTCTGACCAATATAAGAAAGACCGCACTGACAAGAGATCTGGTAAATGCCCCAATTATCTAGGCGATCAACGGGGTGTTTGAGATTTGAAAAAGGGATTTTATTAACAGGAGAAAAAGTAACTTTAAAATCAAACCTTCTTAGGATTTTAGCAACTTGCTGACTGATTTTAGGAAAAAATGGTAATACAACTGAAGTATTAGAGTTGGAATTAGAATGCTTTGCAGAATGGTCGGAATTCGTCAATTTCTTATAAATAGAATCGATAATATTAGAGGAATAACCACGATCGACAGCAATAGCTTTGAGGTAATTAAGTTCAGCACTAAGTAACTGAGGAGTGGAACAAATATTAGTAGCCCGAAAAACAAAAGTATTGAAAGCAGCGAATTTCTGGTTAGGGGGATGAGAAGAATACCTGTGAGGTGGGAGGCTGACAGCGAAAGGTTTACGAAAGACGGTAGTCTGAAAGCCATTTTCACAACGAATAACAAGGACATCCAGGAAAGAAAGACAGTTATTGGTCTCAATTTCAGAGGTAAATTGAATGCAGGGATCAATGGAATTCATAATAGAGAGAATATGATTAATATCCGAATTCATTTCAATCAGGACATAAACATCATCAACATAACGAACATAGAACGGAAATTTTAAGATTTCAAAAAGCTTGACCTCAAAATAGTGCATATAAATATCGCATAAAATTGGACTAAGAGGATTACCCATAGCCAAACCGTCAATCATACGGAAGAAATTACCACTGAAAACAAAAGTATTTTGCGACAAGCAAGCGCGAGTGAGAAGTATAAGTTCCTCGATTTCAAAATAAGAGAAATGGAATTCACAAAGCCTTTTCTTGAGGCAATCTAAAGCCCCCTCAACCGGAACGTTTGTAAATAATGATTTAACATCAAAAGAAACCATCATGTGACCCTGCGGCTTAAAATTATGAAGTTTTTTAACAAAATCAAAAGAATTCTTAACAGTGAAACAGTTACTGCTCAAAAGTGGGGAAAAAACAGAAACTAAATATTTGGCAAGCTTATAAGAAGCTGTACCGATACTAGAGACAATAGGTCTAAAAGGAATGTCAGGTTTATGGACCTTAGGTAAAGCATAAAACCTGGCACAATGCGCAATAGACGGAATAAGGGACTTCTTAAAGTTAGCAGGAATAATGGAAGAAGACTTAATGGCAGACTTAATAGAGTTAATTTCACTAGTGGAAGGGTCTTTGCGGATATCCACATACGGACCATCATTAATTAATTTATGGGTTTTTTCCAAATACGTAGATTTGTCGAGAAGAACAATCTGACCACCTTTGTCGGCCTTAGTAATAATTAAGTTTGGATCAGAACGCAAATTTTTCAGACATTGTTTAACAGGATGTTTAAGATTGGGTTTATAAACATTAGAATTGAAATCAACAGTATTGGCAATGAGATGCCTAATAGACTCTTTTTGAGAAGAAGATAGAGCGCTATGCTTAAAGGCTCTTTCAATAGGAGCAATAAGATTAGGTAAAGAAGGAATAGCAGAGACAGAAAAATTGTTATTCAATTTGAGAGCATCGAGCTGATTGTTACTTAATGGAACACTAGAAAGATTGACAACAGCATTTTGGTTAACAAGCGGCAAATTACTGCAGTTATTAGCGACAGAACTTCCACAAAGCGCATTAAATTTCTTCTTTAAAACTGAACAATGAACAGAAGAAGCTGTGAGAACTCTGCTCCATGACCTTCTGTCAATGGACTGAAAATCAGCAGTAGAATTAGCGAGGCTGATATGTAAAGAATATAACTCGCGCTCTATATGAGCAATTTTGTGGCGAGTCTCTTGAATCAAAGCTCTTAAAAGAGCTAATTTAGAACGAAATAAGACCTTCTCAATCCTATTTGAAGAAAATAAATTACAACGAATGGAAATGAATTTAGGAATAACCTTCTTACGCCTACAATCAAGTAGGAAATGTAAGTGTTCCAAAAACCTGTACTTTTTTAATCGTAAATTACAAAACCTATTGATTTGAGACATTGCGGAAAAAAGAAAAAAAAAAAAAAATTACTGAAGAATAAAGGCCCATTAACGCCAAATACATAAAAATAGCAAATAAAGCCTTTGTGCAACAATATTAAAAAGCAGAAAAACCAACGTTTAAAATGCACAAATAACATATGAAAAGCAGCAAACAGCTGTTTCGAATCTACTAGCGAGATTCTTCTTCAGTGCAAAAGGAACAGCGTGCTAGAAAAAGCAAGGCTGAGCAAAATCATAGACAGAGACGCGCTGGCTTTTATACCCTATGCGGGTGGCGAAGGCGCCGAAACAACCAATGAGAGAGAAGCAGTGGAAACGACTGGGTGGACAAGTAGCGACATCTACCGGAGAAGTAGAGAAAAGAAACCAAAAAAGGGGGATTAAATTAACGCTTTCCAAATACTTGGAAAATCTGGAGTACTAGATAAGTCATTGACTAAAGAGTGAGAATTTTTAATGATATGATAAGCTTCCCAAAAATCAAGATCAAGGTTAGAAGAACATTTTTGGATAATGATGGCTGAGGAAAAATCGAACCTATGTTGAGAAGACCAAGAATGTTGAGCAATAGAAGAACGTTTGAGCTCCTGATTTTTAACATAACCTTCATGCTCTTTTAAACGAAATCTAAGAGCACGTTTAGTCTGACCAATATAAGAAAGACCGCACTGACAAGAGATCTGGTAAATGCCCCAATTATCTAGGCGATCAACGGGGTGTTTGAGATTTGAAAAAGGGATTTTATTAACAGGAGAAAAAGTAACTTTAAAATCAAACCTTCTTAGGATTTTAGCAACTTGCTGACTGATTTTAGGAAAAAATGGTAATACAACTGAAGTATTAGAGTTGGAATTAGAATGCTTTGCAGAATGGTCGGAATTCGTCAATTTCTTATAAATAGAATCGATAATATTAGAGGAATAACCACGATCGACAGCAATAGCTTTGAGGTAATTAAGTTCAGCACTAAGTAACTGAGGAGTGGAACAAATATTAGTAGCCCGAAAAACAAAAGTATTGAAAGCAGCGAATTTCTGGTTAGGGGGATGAGAAGAATACCTGTGAGGTGGGAGGCTGACAGCGAAAGGTTTACGAAAGACGGTAGTCTGAAAGCCATTTTCACAACGAATAACAAGGACATCCAGGAAAGAAAGACAGTTATTGGTCTCAATTTCAGAGGTAAATTGAATGCAGGGATCAATGGAATTCATAATAGAGAGAATATGATTAATATCCGAATTCATTTCAATCAGGACATAAACATCATCAACATAACGAACATAGAACGGAAATTTTAAGATTTCAAAAAGCTTGACCTCAAAATAGTGCATATAAATATCGCATAAAATTGGACTAAGAGGATTACCCATAGCCAAACCGTCAATCATACGGAAGAAATTACCACTGAAAACAAAAGTATTTTGCGACAAGCAAGCGCGAGTGAGAAGTATAAGTTCCTCGATTTCAAAATAAGAGAAATGGAATTCACAAAGCCTTTTCTTGAGGCAATCTAAAGCCCCCTCAACCGGAACGTTTGTAAATAATGATTTAACATCAAAAGAAACCATCATGTGACCCTGCGGCTTAAAATTATGAAGTTTTTTAACAAAATCAAAAGAATTCTTAACAGTGAAACAGTTACTGCTCAAAAGTGGGGAAAAAACAGAAACTAAATATTTGGCAAGCTTATAAGAAGCTGTACCGATACTAGAGACAATAGGTCTAAAGCAATGCTACAATGCTGTGTGTCTACAGCAATGCTGTTGTCAATCTTTCTAGTGTTCCATTAAGTAACAATCAGCTCGATGCTCTCAAATTGAATAACAATTTTTCTGTCTCTGCTATTCCTTCTTTACCTAATCTTATTGCTCCTATTGAAAGAGCCTTTAAGCATAGCGCTCTATCTTCTTCTCAAAAAGAGTCTATTAGGCATCTCATTGCCAATACTGTTGATTTCAATTCTAATGTTTATAAACCCAATCTTAAACATCCTGTTAAACAATGTCTGAAAAATTTGCGTTCTGATCCAAACTTAATTATTACTAAGGCCGACAAAGGTGGTCAGATTGTTCTTCTCGACAAATCTACGTATTTGGAAAAAACCCATAAATTAATTAATGATGGTCCGTATGTGGATATCCGCAAAGACCCTTCCACTAGTGAAATTAACTCTATTAAGTCTGCCATTAAGTCTTCTTCCATTATTCCTGCTAACTTTAAGAAGTCCCTTATTCCGTCTATTGCGCATTGTGCCAGGTTTTATGCTTTACCTAAGGTCCATAAACCTGACATTCCTTTTAGACCTATTGTCTCTAGTATCGGTACAGCTTCTTATAAGCTTGCCAAATATTTAGTTTCTGTTTTTTCCCCACTTTTGAGCAGTAACTGTTTCACTGTTAAGAATTCTTTTGATTTTGTTAAAAAACTTCATAATTTTAAGCCGCAGGGTCACATGATGGTTTCTTTTGATGTTAAATCATTATTTACAAACGTTCCGGTTGAGGGGGCTTTAGATTGCCTCAAGAAAAGGCTTTGTGAATTCCATTTCTGTTATTTTGAAATCGAGGAACTTATACTTCTCACTCGCGCTTGCTTGTCGCAAAATACTTTTGTTTTCAGTGGTAATTTCTTCCGTATGATTGACGGTTTGGCTATGGGTAATCCTCTTAGTCCAATTTTATGCGATATTTATATGCACTATTTTGAGGTCAAGCTTTTTGAAATCTTAAAATTTCCGTTCTATGTTCGTTATGTTGATGATGTTTATGTCCTGATTGAAATGAATTCGGATATTAATCATATTCTCTCTATTATGAATTCCATTGATCCCTGCATTCAATTTACCTCTGAAATTGAGACCAATAACTGTCTTTCTTTCCTGGATGTCCTTGTTATTCGTTGTGAAAATGGCTTTCAGACTACCGTCTTTCGTAAACCTTTCGCTGTCAGCCTCCCACCTCACAGGTATTCTTCTCATCCCCCTAACCAGAAATTCGCTGCTTTCAATACTTTTGTTTTTCGGGCTACTAATATTTGTTCCACTCCTCAGTTACTTAGTGCTGAACTTAATTACCTCAAAGCTATTGCTGTCGATCGTGGTTATTCCTCTAATATTATCGATTCTATTTATAAGAAATTGACGAATTCCGACCATTCTGCAAAGCATTCTAATTCCAACTCTAATACTTCAGTTGTATTACCATTTTTTCCTAAAATCAGTCAGCAAGTTGCTAAAATCCTAAGAAGGTTTGATTTTAAAGTTACTTTTTCTCCTGTTAATAAAATCCCTTTTTCAAATCTCAAACACCCCGTTGATCGCCTAGATAATTGGGGCATTTACCAGATCTCTTGTCAGTGCGGTCTTTCTTATATTGGTCAGACTAAACGTGCTCTTAGATTTCGTTTAAAAGAGCATGAAGGTTATGTTAAAAATCAGGAGCTCAAACGTTCTTCTATTGCTCAACATTCTTGGTCTTCTCAACATAGGTTCGATTTTTCCTCAGCCATCATTATCCAAAAATGTTCTTCTAACCTTGATCTTGATTTTTGGGAAGCTTATCATATCATTAAAAATTCTCACTCTTTAGTCAATGACTTATCTAGTACTCCAGATTTTCCAAGTATTTGGAAAGCGTTAATTTAATCCCCCTTTTTTGGTTTCTTTTCTCTACTTCTCCGGTAGATGTCGCTACTTGTCCACCCAGTCGTTTCCACTGCTTCTCTCTCATTGGTTGTTTCGGCGCCTTCGCCACCCGCATAGGGTATAAAAGCCAGCGCGTCTCTGTCTATGATTTTGCTCAGCCTTGCTTTTTCTAGCACGCTGTTCCTTTTGCACTGAAGAAGAATCTCGCTAGTAGATTCGAAACAGCTGTTTGCTGCTTTTCATATGTTATTTGTGCATTTTAAACGTTGGTTTTTCTGCTTTTTAATATTGTTGCACAAAGGCTTTATTTGCTATTTTTATGTATTTGGCGTTAATGGGCCTTTATTCTTCAGTAATTTTTTTTTTTTTTTCTTTTTTCCGCAATGTCTCAAATCAATAGGTTTTGTAATTTACGATTAAAAAAGTACAGGTTTTTGGAACACTTACATTTCCTACTTGATTGTAGGCGTAAGAAGGTTATTCCTAAATTCATTTCCATTCGTTGTAATTTATTTTCTTCAAATAGGATTGAGAAGGTCTTATTTCGTTCTAAATTAGCTCTTTTAAGAGCTTTGATTCAAGAGACTCGCCACAAAATTGCTCATATAGAGCGCGAGTTATATTCTTTACATATCAGCCTCGCTAATTCTACTGCTGATTTTCAGTCCATTGACAGAAGGTCATGGAGCAGAGTTCTCACAGCTTCTTCTGTTCATTGTTCAGTTTTAAAGAAGAAATTTAATGCGCTTTGTGGAAGTTCTGTCGCTAATAACTGCAGTAATTTGCCGCTTGTTAACCAAAATGCTGTTGTCAATCTTTCTAGTGTTCCATTAAGTAACAATCAGCTCGATGCTCTCAAATTGAATAACAATTTTTCTGTCTCTGCTATTCCTTCTTTACCTAATCTTATTGCTCCTATTGAAAGAGCCTTTAAGCATAGCGCTCTATCTTCTTCTCAAAAAGAGTCTATTAGGCATCTCATTGCCAATACTGTTGATTTCAATTCTAATGTTTATAAACCCAATCTTAAACATCCTGTTAAACAATGTCTGAAAAATTTGCGTTCTGATCCAAACTTAATTATTACTAAGGCCGACAAAGGTGGTCAGATTGTTCTTCTCGACAAATCTACGTATTTGGAAAAAACCCATAAATTAATTAATGATGGTCCGTATGTGGATATCCGCAAAGACCCTTCCACTAGTGAAATTAACTCTATTAAGTCTGCCATTAAGTCTTCTTCCATTATTCCTGCTAACTTTAAGAAGTCCCTTATTCCGTCTATTGCGCATTGTGCCAGGTTTTATGCTTTACCTAAGGTCCATAAACCTGACATTCCTTTTAGACCTATTGTCTCTAGTATCGGTACAGCTTCTTATAAGCTTGCCAAATATTTAGTTTCTGTTTTTTCCCCACTTTTGAGCAGTAACTGTTTCACTGTTAAGAATTCTTTTGATTTTGTTAAAAAACTTCATAATTTTAAGCCGCAGGGTCACATGATGGTTTCTTTTGATGTTAAATCATTATTTACAAACGTTCCGGTTGAGGGGGCTTTAGATTGCCTCAAGAAAAGGCTTTGTGAATTCCATTTCTCTTATTTTGAAATCGAGGAACTTATACTTCTCACTCGCGCTTGCTTGTCGCAAAATACTTTTGTTTTCAGTGGTAATTTCTTCCGTATGATTGACGGTTTGGCTATGGGTAATCCTCTTAGTCCAATTTTATGCGATATTTATATGCACTATTTTGAGGTCAAGCTTTTTGAAATCTTAAAATTTCCGTTCTATGTTCGTTATGTTGATGATGTTTATGTCCTGATTGAAATGAATTCGGATATTAATCATATTCTCTCTATTATGAATTCCATTGATCCCTGCATTCAATTTACCTCTGAAATTGAGACCAATAACTGTCTTTCTTTCCTGGATGTCCTTGTTATTCGTTGTGAAAATGGCTTTCAGACTACCGTCTTTCGTAAACCTTTCGCTGTCAGCCTCCCACCTCACAGGTATTCTTCTCATCCCCCTAACCAGAAATTCGCTGCTTTCAATACTTTTGTTTTTCGGGCTACTAATATTTGTTCCACTCCTCAGTTACTTAGTGCTGAACTTAATTACCTCAAAGCTATTGCTGTCGATCGTGGTTATTCCTCTAATATTATCGATTCTATTTATAAGAAATTGACGAATTCCGACCATTCTGCAAAGCATTCTAATTCCAACTCTAATACTTCAGTTGTATTACCATTTTTTCCTAAAATCAGTCAGCAAGTTGCTAAAATCCTAAGAAGGTTTGATTTTAAAGTTACTTTTTCTCCTGTTAATAAAATCCCTTTTTCAAATCTCAAACACCCCGTTGATCGCCTAGATAATTGGGGCATTTACCAGATCTCTTGTCAGTGCGGTCTTTCTTATATTGGTCAGACTAAACGTGCTCTTAGATTTCGTTTAAAAGAGCATGAAGGTTATGTTAAAAATCAGGAGCTCAAACGTTCTTCTATTGCTCAACATTCTTGGTCTTCTCAACATAGGTTCGATTTTTCCTCAGCCATCATTATCCAAAAATGTTCTTCTAACCTTGATCTTGATTTTTGGGAAGCTTATCATATCATTAAAAATTCTCACTCTTTAGTCAATGACTTATCTAGTACTCCAGATTTTCCAAGTATTTGGAAAGCGTTAATTTAATCCCCCTTTTTTGGTTTCTTTTCTCTACTTCTCCGGTAGATGTCGCTACTTGTCCACCCAGTCGTTTCCACTGCTTCTCTCTCATTGGTTGTTTCGGCGCCTTCGCCACCCGCATAGGGTATAAAAGCCAGCGCGTCTCTGTCTATGATTTTGCTCAGCCTTGCTTTTTCTAGCACGCTGTTCCTTTTGCACTGAAGAAGAATCTCGCTAGTAGATTCGAAACAGCTGTTTGCTGCTTTTCATATGTTATTTGTGCATTTTAAACGTTGGTTTTTCTGCTTTTTAATAAAAGGTCTTTTCTTTACTTTTCTATTATATTTTATTCTTGTTTTTATTTAGTATTGAATCTTTTTGTCGCTTCTAGGTTTCATATTATACTCAAGATGTCTTTTGGTCAGTAGTAATTCGTAAGTAGTAGTACTGGGGACGTGGCTGGGGACCTATGAACCTTGCTTCTGCAAAAGTATCGGGATAGAGTAGAAGAATCAAGGGCTGCGGACGAAGAGAGGCCGCTCGCTGCGGCGGTAATTGCACTTTTCCGGTATATAACATAAATTGTCATGCTTTGAACCAGCCCGCTACTAATGAGAATCTTATAGTTTTTTTTCAGGACATTAATGCGACTTAAATATGAGCCACAGAAATTATCATAAACATTATAAAATTAAATAATTTAAAGCTGCCGTCCAAAGGATACGCTTACTGATGGGTTTCAGCCGTTTGTAAAACAAGTTGGAAATTGTACGTCAAACGTAGCAAATGAGGTGCATTCGTAGCATAACTTGTATTATATAACTTGTGTTATAAAAAATCAGATCTTGGTGCAATAGGTGTCGCACTCTTATGTAAAAATCCATGAATACAAAATTTATTATGATTATATATGTTATATTATTAGATCTTTCTTCGCGATTTTCCCTATTTTACTCTAAATGTCTACCATATGTACTAATTCCTTATTCTTAAGTAATATTTATCGTTAATTCTGATAAATTACCCTTACATTTAATATTTATCTCGCCCTAATTACTTAAATATAAAGTTTTTAGTTATTCTTAAATCCTATCATGATCTCCGATCATTTCTGGGATTTTGAGTGTTCTTTAAGAGCCATTGTCATTTTTATTCCGAGAATTTCTGTTCCTGCGCTGAGTTACTTTTTACTATAAAATCTGTCCGCTCCAAACTGTCAGGATTCCTTACTAGTTCTCTCCCATTCGTTGTGACGCGTTTTCCTTTTTTCCTCATTTGTTCAGAGCGCGTGCTACGTCATAAATTATATTACTACACTAGATGACAAAAAGCAGCTACCAGCAGCTAGATGTTTACTCAGAATTTGGTCGAATTTTCACTTGTTAACAATTCCTTGGCTGCTTGTATGACTATTTCTAGTACATTCCCCAAATGCTTACCCAAACTGATTTGATGCTGTAGCGATGGTACGGCTACTTCTGCTATTTGGAAACTGCACCACTGAAGTATATTTCAATAAAATATTGGACTTGAAAGTACCTTGTTTACGCACCCCTTTTGCACATCCACGGAAGAATTGCCTAGTGTTTTTCATTCCGTTCCTTACCCCGCCACTTCGAGACTGCAACGAGATTATTATGCCACTGACGTCTGCTAGATATTAGTAGATTTATACGGCAGATGGAAAATGTTGTTACGTCTTTCTAGTTCTGAACTTAACTTCCTAGATTCGAGCTGTTATGATATGGGCATTCATTCATAGTTGATTTTCCCTATTACACATCAGTTACTGCTGATCACTTACAACTGTCTACATTCATCGAATAATGCAACTGCTGCTTCCACTTTCATCGTACGATTATATGCTATTGCTTCTCTTTATCAGCCTTACTTCATTTTCAACATATAACGCAATTATCGTTATATATATATTAAATTCAGTAATACGAAAATAAGAGAACTCCATCTTAAATAATACATAATCATCGTGGTAACCTAGAATTATCATTACCTGCCATGGGATATCATTGAACTTATTACGTATGAAAGGATTTAATAGAATATAGAAAACTTTTATTAATATCTTTTTAAGTTCTGATTCCACTTTCATAAAATTTGAAATGACTCGGCAAAATTCTGGAACGATTATATATATTAAATTACAAACCGTTATGTTAGGCAGTTTTTGCGCTGTTATATGCGGACAGGCGGACAGACAGGCGGACGCACCAAATAGAGACTATAGGTGCTACGTATTTACATAATCACGGCATTTACCCATAGACCATATTGTAATGGAATGTTTTTGAGTGTCTCTGCAAATAAACTATGAATGCTACATAATTTATTTTCAAGACCTAACATGGCATAGTAAATCCCAGTAACATATATCAATGATTTAGCAATCCAACTATATTACCGCAAGTTAGAGTTCGAGCAGACAAACTGAATTCATAAACACTTTCAGATATGTTGGAAAGTGTTGAAAACGCATAATAGGTTGAAATTTGACGTTGAGAAAGTTTTACCAATTGATGGAAGCATACTTGAATACTTTTGTATAGTCCTGATTTTTACTTACTATCTTTATATACATGCAACTTTTTAAGCTAAAATATAATTAAGACTAAACATACTTAAAACTAGTGAAATCACACTTCGAGAGATTATCATTTATAGGCGTCCATGTATCTAATTCTTTGCGTGTCCCTGTGCTTACTTTTATCTATATTCTACAAATATATCTTTTTTTGTGAGGCCCTGTATATGATCTATAGCCTCCATAAACACAACGTAATATGCAAAAATTTTGTTAAACTCATATCAGAACTAAAAATGCACTTCCAGCAATCATTGCTAATATACAGTATTTCGAGTACAGTATAGTATCCGAAATCTTTTGTGTGTCCCTGTAAATACTATGTCCTTTCTATTATACAGGAAGCAACATGCAGTAACCTCAGCAACGTATATCAATTTCATTACCTATGAAATAGTTTAATATAATTAAAATACGCCACAAGCTATGTTCACCCTACATCATTATGTAACGGAATTATTTTGTGTGGCCCTGTAAGTGAATAATAAATATTCTTTCCACCTTATATTCTACAGAATGTACATCTTAGTGTTTCATAAATGTATATCAATTTCATTGTGTTCGAAATGGTGAAACATCATTAAAATGCACTTGAAACAATTTTTTCCCATTGGCCGTAATGTAACGGAATACTTTTGACTGCCCGTGTAATTGAACCATACATCCGATTTTCAAATTTGAAATGACTCGACAAAATTCTGCAACTATTATATATTTAAAATTTCAAACCATTCGGTTCAGTACTTTTTGCGCTGATATATGCGGAGAGACAGTCGGACAGACGGACGGACCAACGGACCAAACGACGACTACAGGTGCTACCTATTTATATAGTTACGAACGCACCTAAAACACTTCATCAGGCTTACAGCCTGGATCTACGGTTCGGATTTCCCTTTCCTCTAGTCGTCACGGGAATTTTTTCAAAGCTTTCATTTGTTGACTGCAGTTTTTTCTTGCCCTTCAATCTGCAGTGTGGTGAATTTCAGAATGTTTGAGATATGTATTATGGATTGCTTTTCAATCGATGCTACAAGATACAATGTGGTCTGAATTGTGTTCGTATCCCGAAAACATTATTGGAACTGTGTTATTTGTACGTAAAGCATCCTTTCAATAATTTTGAGATAGATTTGAATTTGACTATATTGTTGACTGCAGTTATTTCTTACCCTTCCATCTGCAATGTGGTGAATTTCAGAATGTTTGAGATATTATGGATTGCCTTTCAATCGATGCGACAAGATACAATGTGGCCCGAATTGTATTCATATCCAGAAAACATTATTGAAACTTCATTATTTGTACGTAAAACGTCCTTTCGATAATTTTGACATATACAGGGTGGTCATAAAAAAACTTCCCCGATGTATATACCCTTAGCGACCTAACCGCTCAACCAATCGAAAAAAAATTTCAGATTTAGTTATTTGAAGATATTCGCACGAGATCGTGATGATTTTAAGCAATTGCTCACGGTTACGGTTACAGTGAAAAAATTTCGAAAATTTCGAATGTCAACACAATTTTTTTCCTGTGGAAATTCATCAGCGCATTGAAACACCATAAATGGTGTTGGAACGATACACGTATGCCTAAAACTGTCGGTGTAATATCACGGCACTCAATTCTAATCAGTTCCTATGTAACGTAATATTTAGCACTCTAAAACAAATTATTACATTTTTATTTTCACTATGTGTACACAAACACAGCTCAAAAACACATTTTAAAACGAATCTTACAACATTACTCAGTTCACAAGTGAAAAAAAGAATCGACTACTGAAAAACATGTTTTGTAGCCACTGCTTCGTTCCTCGCAATGGTCTTTTTTGCAAGTATTTTACGCCGGCAATTTTCATGGTATGTGTGTCATTCCAACGCCATTTATGGTTTTTCAATGTGCATGAAAAAATGGGTGTTGCCATTCGAAATTTTCGAAATTGTTTCACTGTAATCGTAACCGTGAGAGCTCTATAGTTTTAAATCACCACGATCTCGAGCGCATGGCTTCAAATAAGTATATCTAAAATTTCTTTTTGATTGGTTGAGTGGTTAGGCCGCTAGGAGTTGATATATCGGAGAAGTTTTTTTTAATGACCACCTTGTATTTGAATTTGACTATAGTATAAGGTAATGTAAAACATTATTGAAACTGCATTGTTTGTGTATAAAGCGTCCTTTCGATAATTTAGCGATATAATTGAGTCTGACGACAGTATATGTTAATAGAGGATATTTTTGTTAATCGAAATAATCAAATAATATATAGTTAATAAATAAAAACTTGTCAACAAAACTAAATAACTAAAAACTAACGTTTGAACACACAATATATACAAATAAAGCACTGTAAAAATGAACAGAAGTATACAATTCGTGAGTACTGGGACTCACGTCATCAGTGATTAAAGTAAAATCAACATCCTTCCAAATACACGAAAGACGAAAACTCAAACGTCAGTAAACAATGCACTGAAAGACAATCATGTTCCAGCAACCAATGAGATCAAAGTCGAAGTGAGATGTAAGGAACACTGGAAAAATTGTTTGTCAGGGAGTTTCTAAATTTATGAATATGAATAGCTTAAAAAAGTCTAAATCTGAAGAAGTATTGAATGTCTTGATAATAGTGGCCGAATCAAAGTTGAAATTATATCCCTCTCCCCAACAATTAGAAGCAATAGAGGATTTTTATAATTCCTTTTCTTATCCTTTTATGTGTTCATTGATTCTGTAAGAAAATTTTCGTTTACTTTGTCCAATATAGGACAAACCACATTGGCATTATATATTGTAAATACCGCCAAAAGTTTACAGGAGGAACTTTATCTTTTAGCTGTGAAAAAGTTAGTTTATTGACTGCCTTAAAAACAACTTTAAAATCGTAATTTTTTAAGATATTAACTATTTGAAGCTAACACTATTACAAAATGGTAAAATGATGAGGTTAGATTTCTCTAACCGGAACAACAGAAGAGTCCGGGTTATTAACACATTTATTAAGACTATGAGAAATTAAACGTTTGATGCAAGATAAACTAAAACCACGATTCATAGCAACAGATCTAATATATTTCAATTCTGCACCCAGGGAATTGCTATCTGAACAATTAAACATGCTCAATTGATAAAAAAAGGAAAAGCCGAGGCTTTTTGGGAAGTGGGGTGACATGAATTAAAATGGGGGAACCGTACTTGTGTTTGCTATAAACCCTTTCTGCTCCACTTCCCTCCCCCCCCCCTCAATTTTAATTCATGTCACTATTTTTCTCAAAAAGCCTTGGTTTTTCATTTTTTGATCAATAGACCATGTTTAATTTGTTCAGATAACATTTCCCTGATTGCAGAATTGAATTATATTAGATATATTGCTACCAATCGTGGTTTTGCTATCAACCGTTTAATTTATTATAGTCTTAATAAATGTGTTAATAATCTTGATTCTTCTGTTCTTGATTCCGGTTTCTTTCTATAACCTCATCAATTTACCATTTTATAATAGCATTAGCTTCAAAATAGCTAATATCTTGAGAAATTATGATTTTAAAGCTGTTTTTAAGGCAGTCAATAAACTACCTTTCTCACAGCTAAAAGATAAAATCACGCCTCAAAACTTTTGGAGTATTTGCAATGTACAATGCTAATGTGGGTTGACCTATATGTCCAATGTCGGTTGCACAAACTAAACGAAAACTCCGTTACAGAGTCAATGAACACGTAAACTATGATAAGAAAAAGGAATTACAAAAATCTTCCGTTGCTTCTCATTTTTGGGGGTGGGAGAGTACATAATTTAAACTTTGATACGGCCACTATTATCAAGAAATGGAATACTCCTTCAGATTTAGAGTTTTTTGAAGCTATTCAGATTAATAAATTTAGGAACTCCCTAGTCAACAATTTTCTCAGGTTACCTTACATCTCACCATTCTGGTGAATTTGTTATGTCACGATCCTTCACTTCCGCTTTGAGATCATTTGTTGCTGGAACATGATGGTCTTCCAGTGTATTGTTTATTGACATTTGGGTTTTCATATATTTGGGGGGATGTTGATTTTATTTTATACACTGATGATTTGAGTTACAGTACTTACGAAACGCATACGTCTGCTTATTTTCAAAGTGCTTGATTTGTATATATTGTGTGTTCAATATATGTTGGTTTTTTAGTGATTTAGTATTTAGTTACTTGTTTTTGTTTAAGTCATGTTTTAAAAAAATATGTGCATTGTTTACTTTGTAGATTCTTCAAATTTATTTATTAATTTTTCACATAGATATGTCACAAATTTCAAAATTTTTAAATTGAATTCTTTACAGTATAAAGAACAGTATATATTAATGTGAAATGTGAAAATACGTGCAATGTTTTGTACGTGAATATAGCATGCATATTTAAAATTCCAGCGTTAGTCAACGGAAAGATAAGTTGGGAAAAATACAAACAAATGTAATAATAAAAATAATATTCCTGTTAAAACGTATTTTAACAAACAATTCATCAGAAGAAAATATTTTTTAATTATTAATTGTGGAAAAGGCAACACAAATGAACGATAGTAAATTTAGAACTAAACGACATGTCTGTATATATTCTGACGGAACACTTTTTGTTGAAAATATCCTAATATACACAATAGAAAATAAAAGTAATTCCAAAATTTATTTTTTTCATGCTAAATATTGAAACTGAACTATGTGCGACAATCTAATTCGTTACGTTCAATTTTCTTAGTACGATTCAGATGACGACAGACTTTTTTTTAGGTCTCCGACCTGGCCTCAATCTGCCGGGCAATTGCCTAGATGAACGGGTTGATGCCTGGCAACGAGCCGAAGATTCGTCTGATCGTTGCATGACTGAGATTTACTTGATAAGCCTCCAGTCTGTCATGGCTGCTGTTCTTCTTGTTGCCTTCGTTGTTTTTACTAAGTTGGCCGATTGCTTTTTAATGTTCAGATGAGTCTATTCGACACAGCACAGCAACTGGGCGGATGTGAGAAATAGGAGTATTTACTGACATTCTTTCAGTAGCTGCTAATGTTCATCGTTACCGCCTGGGATTATAATTTGCACTTATCTTGCAGATCAATCAATTTAATTTTGTCCCTTATCCTGAAATCAACCGGTTATGGCGGGCTTTTAAATATGTGCGTAAATCCATGTTAAAAATGAAATGGAAACGTTGAAGACATTCGCGGCAGGTTGTTTAGCAACAATTCCGTAGCCGTATTTTTTGGAGGGAGGGACTTATAGGGGATTCTCTCCAGTAATTGTATACTATTAGAAATATGTCCGTTGTTGGTATCACTATAAATGCCAGCAAGCGAACAGGTGAATGATCATTGGCAGCTCACGCAAAGAGTTTCACTGCACCTACTTTTCAAGAAATGACTGAAGGTCTATTGATTACTGAGGCACGTCAAACCTAGTGGTAGTGGCAGTGACAAGATAGTTTGGAATGGTGAGCACACTTTTAAAGCACTGAAAAATTTCGTTTCTGTTCGTTTCGCGTTTATGCCATATTTCTGTCCATATACAATCTAAACATCATAGTATGTTTAATCGTGTGCCATCTTTAAAAGTCAAGGTTTTTAATGAGAGATAAAGGAAACGTAAATATATTGATTGTCATATAGTTTTACTTTATAAATTTTATTAGCAATTCAGAGAAAATTTAGTATTAGATTTTCTTTTTGTCATTTTGATTTATTATTATTATTATTATTATTATTATTATTATTATTATCATTATTATTATCATAGTGCCTTCCAAATATACAATGAAAGAAGATCTTTAAGGAAATGCGTCGTTTTGAGTGCATTTAACAATCTACGATTACAATTACTTTGATTACAATATAAAATAAAAATAACTAAAATTACGTTCACGTGCATTTTGCCAACCATTGTTCATACCTAGTAGTGCCAATGATCTTTGTCCTTTGTAGGAGTCATATTTACACTTAAATGTGTCACTTAATATTATTTGTTACTAAAAATATAAGTAATAAATTATTTTAGAGAATAAAGTAACATTGTTACTAAGTAATTTGTTGTAACTTTTAAATGTAATTTAGCTGCACTAAAGAATTAAAATGCATTTATTGTAAAGGAAACAGCTAAATTTTAGAATGAAATAAAAATGATCAGCTTAAATAATCGAAAAAAATAATGCCTTAAAAAATAATAACGGTACTCAAATCTCTAGCTTATATTAATATTAAAGCAACAAAATACGAAAAACGAAATCACTCATACTCGAAATGAAAATATTTTAGTCAAAAATATTTTAACTTTCACTATACAAAAAAGATCCATATCGTTCAAAGTGTTCTGAAACAAAACAAAACAAAAAAAATATATATAATGCGTTTCTCATTTCAGTTACAGATTAGTAGCATAGAAAATGAAAATATAAATACATGCAAGTAGTAAATAAAAGATAAAAAAATCTATTACTTCACAGGATTCAGATTTAAAGCAGTAACTATTGAAACAGTACATGAGATTTTTATTATCATACTAAAATCTCTAAAAAATGAAGATTTTTATTGTACTAGAAAATTCAAAATAATCTTCCATCTGATTGGTCTTCTCTGTTTCTAACACTTCAAAAGAGAACATATTGCTCTACTTCTCGGATCCTAAATCATTTTTCACGTAAATGGATCGCTGATGGCAGTTTGATATGGAATTTATATTTTCTAAACGGACATTTTTTTTGTTCATAATACCAAAGCAATTTTTCGAAAATAAATGTGACAATGGAAAACAATATTCTTGTTGAATACACATACGTAGCATATAAAGAAAAAAGGAAGCGACTTAAAGTTATAGTTTTTGTAATCTATCTATCTACATTACACAGATAAAAGAAGTCCATGATTAACTTTGACGTCATATTGGCTGTGGTAACGACCAGAGCAATAAATTTCGCTTTTATTGAAATTATTTTAAACTTCTAAACATCACACATTTGCAGTTATTACACCGTTCAGTACAATAAAAAATGCACACTGAAATGCAATTTGTTTGAAAGCTGTATCTCAATTTACTGATTTTTTAAGGTTTTTAAAATAACTTTCGAGCATGAATATTTTTTAATTTGCATAAAACTCAATTAGGGATAATTAATCCACTTGCATTTAAAAAACAATCTAAATCGTTCAGCATTTGTCTGTATACCTGTAGTATTCCATAGCTAAGCGGCCAAACGAAATTAAAACTTCACAAATAAATAAATAAAACACTAATTTAACAAACATGCGATCAAACACAGTGCTTAAACACTGAAATAATCTGGAAAAAGGGGTGCAATAAATAGTGAAATGTTTCACGATTGACCGCTGGCATGCTCCTAATACAAAAATGCTTTTTTGTGTAGTTTGTGGGTGATGTAAAAAAATATACTAAATGTATAAAAATATATGTAAAAGTATACTAATTCTATATTTGAATATTTAATTATAAATGATTTTGATCTTCGTTACATACACCGGGTAGTATATCGGATGTCTTTAATCCGGGTAGCCCGGATTGGATTGCCCGTTTATAATAAAAGGAATAACCTATCTATCTATCTATCTATCTATAGCCCTGTGTTAGACTCAAAGGGAAAAAAAATGAGTATAAAGATACTCGAAAAAAAAAAAAACAACCCTAACAATACTCTGGTAACACTTTTCTAATTGTTTATAAGGTTAAATACACTGACCTCGAAAAGGGTGATCGTAGACATTATTTTATTATTAAATTTTTTGTTGGCCGCTAATAGTCCCCGCGAATAAATCTACAGAAGAAAATATGAAGTCAAACATGTACTTTACATTCTTGAAGTTCAACAATAATTCGTAAGGAATTTTAGTAGATATTCAAAAAATCGAGTACAATACAAAGTATCCAGTCACTGTTTCTTAACTTTTGAAAGAAATGTGCAGTTAAATACAGGTCGATGTCCGCGTTTAACATAAAAAAGCCCGCATTCAGTTTGCAGAGAAACAACTGAAGCGATAAATGAATTGGACTAAAATCATTTTCAGCGATGAAAATAAATTTAATTTCGATGGTACGTATGGTTCTCATTCATATAACATGACCTTCGAAAGCAAAAGGACGTGTTTTCCACATAGATGGAGGATCCCTTATGGTTTGGACTGTTTTTACCTCAAGAGGTAAGCTTAGAATTGCTTTTCTAGAAGACAGATAAAATCAAAATATCATTTCTATAGTATCCACATGTTAGAAAGCCGTTTGTTGCACTGGAATAAAAAAAATTGTTGGTCATAACAATAGTTTTCAAAAAGAAAATACTTCAATTCACTCTGCGAAAGACAGAAAGAAGAGGTTTGAAGATAATAAGATCCCCACACTTGATTAACTCCGGAGCTACTCCGGAGCTAAATTTCTTGGGTTTCTTTTGGGGTATTATAGGGTACAATATCTGCCGAAAAAATAGTAAAATGCGCCAGTAGAACTCTAAAGCAGAATTAAAAGCTGGCACTTGTGAGGTATGGCGTGTTTTGTATCCTCGACAAGTTCGAAATCTTGTAAATTCTATGCCACAACGCTGCAATGAAATTATTAAACACGAAGGAAGCAAAATTAAATTGTATTATTTTTATAGTTTAGAAAATGTGTTCCGTTCTTATCATTTTAGTCTTATAGCAAAAAACAGTGGAAATGCAATTTATTATATTGTAATTAGAAAAATTGTTTTACAGTGTTTTTTGTATGTTTATAGTACCTATCTTTCTATAGTTTTAGTTTGATAAAATCAATTTATATGGATTATATGTGGATTAACATAATTATATTTACTAGTTAGGCAACTGAATGATTGTTCCTATCTTTCTACAGACCGATGTACATAGTATATGGTATGTCAGCGTCCGTACATGAGTTGAAGTGAGGCAGCATCACACACGACCTTTCTATATACTTTTTCATATATTTTTTCCTTTATACAGCCTATTTTTAATTTCAACGCAACTACAGTGTATAATGCCCATGCGTACAATTTTTAAGACGAAAGATCTAATTTTCTTTCTTTCTTTTTGAATAGGTACATCTACAGGTGGTTATAAAAATAATGGAAACACTCTAGAATTTTCAAGACTCCTTTACTAATATGGCGTAGGACCTCCTTTGATATGTAATCCCCCTTATATTCGCCTGGGAATCGATACATACAAGTGCTGAATAGTGTTTAGAATAATATTGTACCATTCATGGAGGCGTTATTGTGAAAATTCCGAGAGAGATGCGGCGGAGGATATAAATTCCGGATTGAACGCTTTAAAATAGACCATAACGGTTCGATTACATTGAGGTTGCGGGACTGGTGGTCCAAGGTAGACGTTACAATTCATCCTTGTGTTCATCAAACCGTGATTGGGCAAGTCCCGCTGCATTAATAGGATCCTTATTATCCTAGAAAATTTAATCTCCTGCAGGAAACAAAGTTTGCATCATAGGATGAACCTGGTCAGCTAAAACTTATCCCTATAATTCTTCCCAGTGATGCTTCCTTTCGGGGTTAGGGTTGGGTCAGCAGAAAAATACGACACTGCTGCCCATACCATGACAGATTCACCTCCATGATTGACAGTCGGAAGGAGACAATCACGATCATATGCTTGTGCAGGTGTTTCCAAACGTGCACCCGTCCCGTTGTGGGGAAAAGTGTAAAAGGTGATTAGTCTGACCATATAACTGTCTTCCACTTATCAGTCGACAAGGTTTTCTGGTTGTGACACGATTGTAGACGACGTTTGGCATTAATAATTGAGATAAGTGGCTTTAGAATTGCTTCTCTGCGGTAAATGTTCTGTCTATGGTGTTGTTTCCTAAATGTAATTACTGACACTGGAGAATCCAGATGGTGATTGAGCTCTGTTGCCACATTGGCTGCAGTTGTTTTCTTTTTAGACATCACAATCATTTTCAATAAACGGCGGTACCTTTCAGCCAGTTTCTGCTTCCGTCCACTATTTTTCTTCCCCGAGCTTGTCTTGCCGCGCTGTGTGTACGCTGTCATGATTTTAGACACCGTATCTCTAGACACGCCTAAAAGCTGGGATGTTTCGGTCACAGTTACTCCAGCTAGTCGGGATCCTACAATTAGACCTTTTTGTATGTCTGTGAGGGTCTGACAGTTTATACGTTTGACAAAAATCCAAGACGTATACAACTTCGTAAAAGCTACCTCATACTACCATGATATATACTGTTTATATTTTTTAAAAAACTGGTAGCTAGAATTATATTTTAATGCTTACGAAGGGCATTCTTAAATGTCATTTTTATTCCCAGGTATTTTCATTATTTTGATAACCACCTGTATATGAGTCTGTATATTTTATTTTTAGTTAAGCACAAATAAAAATTTATAAGTTTAAGTTTGACTTATCAAAATAATTTTTTTTATAAAGAACTATAGATTGGACTTAAAATGACTACAGTGAGTACTAATGAGTTATTCTTACTGATACAAACATTTTCAAAACTATACCCATGGACATCAATGTCATTTCCATATACCTGGAAAAAATTAAAGTACAGATTAAGAATAAATAAATAATACAAAATTGATTTGAACTTATTTAAAATTATGCTAGTAGTATTCATCATGATCATAAAGAGGTAGTTTTAAAAAATATATACTTTTAAAGTTTTGTATTTCATGCTCTTTTGCATGTAAAGTTAAATTTCGGGGAGAATGAATCATGTTAATACATTCTTATTTAAGGCAAAAGAGAGAGTATTTAATGTGAAGGTCTAAATATTCTTTCTAACTTTCTGTCTCTCCTCACATACATGTGCGTATGTATATTTCTTTGAAATGGTATAATCAATAAATTTAAATATTTATAACAGAGAAGATAACTTTCTCATACAAAGAACAATTCTGAGTAAGTGAAAATTGCATCGCTGGCAATTCTCCAAAAATGTATTAAAAAAAAAGCATTGACAAATGTTACTTGTATGACGTTAAACAGATGGAATATGACAAAAACTCGGAAAAAGACCTCTATTAAATTAGTGATTTTACAACAGAAAAATTATTTTCAGTGAGGTAATAAATTTTACTATGCTGATTGAACATTCACATTTTAAAACAGTTATAATGCAATATTAATAGACATGAAAAACATTCTTAAATGTGATTGAAGGAATAATTTATTGAAGAATGTGTTGAGAGATACAAAGAATTTTGTCAGGCTTTTTATCATTTCCCACCATAGTTGAAAGTTTATGAATTGAGTTTTCTAGCCGTCTATTTGTGCGTACTCTAACTGGCATAAAAGTACTCAGGTTGCCATGTAATTGAATTATTGAGGTTCACCATGGAATGAATGTTCGGTGCTGAAAATGAAATGTCTACCATTCGTAGTTCATTTACAGGGTTATCCAAAAGTATTCCATTACCTTATGGTCTATGGGGAAAAATAATTTACGGTGTATTTTAATAGTGCTACAATATTTTAAACACAATGAAATTTATATACGTATTTAAGGTGTGCTAGAAAATGGTTACTATAGAATATGTTATATGTAGCACTTACAGTACGCGTACAGAGAAACTCAAGTATTCCTTTATATTATGAAGTAAAATCGTTTGCGGCGTATTTTAATTTTGTTACTATGTTACAAACATAATGAAATTAATAAGAATTTTTGAAGTTCTCTAATGCATGTTTTCTGTAGATTATGGTGTGTATACTCTTTATCATTCATTTACAGGGTCACACAAAAGAAGTTGATTTTATAATAGTCTACGGGGAAAAAACTGATTGCAGCGTATTTTAATTATCTTGGATTAAAAGAAAATAAGTTGAAACTAGTGTGAATCAATAAGAACTAAAAGATCTTCTTAAGACACCATCAAAATTTTAAATGCGCTAGGCCTCTCGAAAGATCTGAGTCTTTCTTCGTCAGGCGCAAAGAAGATGTGCTTCTACTATGAAAGCCGCAGAAAGACTGAAATGAGAGTTAGGGAGTTTCTTTCCCTTGAAAATTCATGAAATTGATATACATTACCGAGGTTTACTACAAGATGCTTGCAGTAGAATGTGATGACACATAAAAGATTTCGTAGAAAGTACTTTATCCGAAGTGTTCTCCATTAGTGGTGACTGTTGAAAATGCGTTTTCAGTTATGGTATGCGTTTTTAAGTTTAACTAAATTTTTGCATACACCGTGGTAGAAAAATGTAGCATGTTATTTGGATATATTCAGATCTGCGAGACAATTGTGGTTTCATCAAGCCAGCTGATCCCCGCCAGTTCTGGAGGAACACATGCATCTACTGAAGATCCACTTTTAAGTACAATATTATGAGCTGAAAATGTTTTATAAGAAATTTTAAACAGCTTATGTTATTTAAAGTTTACAAACATCCTCTATGAAATAATTAAAAAAGAATAATTAATGTTGAAAATATGAAACTTTGTAATTTCCAATTACTTAATTGCAAAGTTTTTACTAAAATAAGAATATTGTTTATAATTCTTTGTATATTTTGGAAGTTCGCGTTTACATTTTGTAAACCAAAATAAAACGTTAATTTCAAGATGACATTTTTTACCTAATGCTCAGACTTTCAACTTCTGAGGTTATTCAACAATTTTATAAAACATATAAATTTAATTCCATGCACTGAGAATAAAGCTTCCATTAAATAAATTATCATTTTAAATTGATGTTTATTTAGTTTTCCAAATTGTTTATTTAAATCAATTATGATATAAAACAAGCAACTGATTTTGTCTACGTAAAGGAAGCGTTTCATAAATATTAAAACAAAATGAATCATATTTTCCAGGATTGCTGATTTGATTTAAGAAGAGCTTTGATTGAGCTTTGATTTAAGAAGTACTTCTTGATTATATTCTTTAGCTGGCTTGGTTTTGGGAAAAATACACATGACATCTTCAAATCATTCAAGTTAGCCGAAATCAGTACATCTTTTCGTCGTTGCGTAAGGGGTGAGAGGTAGTCTAAAACTTGACTCACGCAAAGTGAGTTAAGAGTCTTTCGGAACTGTGTCTGCTGATCTTCGTTTTGTCTCAATGAGTTTGCTAATGTGAAACATTTTTTAAAAGCTCTAAGCATTTTTTGTCCGCGCAGAACCAAAATGACTTTTATAGAATGTCTCTTATATAGAAGGATGCCTTTTACGTGGCGCAATTACCTAATACGTCCAGGGATTTACACAAGTAAGCGTCTAAAAGGCTCAATAGTATTTATTTTACCTTCGAGACATCTTTGTTCAAGGTCAGCCATAAGACGACATCCTATCATTAAAAAATTCATGAATAATGAGAAATAACACTGGATCCATACTGAGCTGTAGATTTAGTGCTGACTTTTTAAGTTAGCAAACTATTTAAAACACGTTGGCTCTTTAATCGCTGAGGGAATTGTCTTGTTTTTGACAATAAATGCAGCAGTATCTGTTAGCGCCAGAAGAATGATAGCTTCTGATACTAACTTTTCTATGTTTGTTTTACTGATTTCTCTGTTTATCGTACATTTTCCAGCTCTTCCTTTTCCAATAATAAAAGTTGACTTAGGGAAATTTGTGACTTTTGTTTGACAAGACAAAAGCTGTTCAGTGCATAACTGAAGTATCTTCTGCAGATTTTGCTAGTTTAATAAAATGGTTGATACAATTGTAATTTTGGTTAAAGTTTAGGTTTTTTAGCAGATTACTGGATTTATATCTAAAATTAGTTTAATGAAAGGTAATTTATAGTAATTTCTTTTTACCATGAGTAAAGCATACACCAGAGAGGGCGAACGTTTTTCTTACACTTGCCAAAAACTCACAAACAAAGTGCATCAACAAATGTGCAAAAATGTACAAAAAATTATATTCCAGCATAGACTATTTATATGAGACATTAGTTAATAGAACCAGTCGTTTCAATGCATCAAATAACTATGAAAAGAAACAACTAAAAATGTAATTTTCATGCCTATTTAGAAACAACCATTAATTTAATCAAATTTTGATTCCTAAATTTAATTGATTTAGGTTGTACGTATAGAGAAAAATGCGAAATTTCATTTTAGATTATTTAACTTACCGGTAATGTAACATTTAGCTTATGATAATCCATGTTGAATAAAGAATACATCAATAATTTATTAATGAGATGCCTGCTTAAGCACTTTCGATGAGTACGTTATACGTTCTTCATATTTTATTTTTATTAATATTTATAGCAAAATTAGGTCATATTTTCAATATTTTCAATAACTTCCAATTTCATTAAACATTTTCAAATTTAGGTATTTTGTTGAATAGCTAAAGAAATACTTGACAAATTCTTCTGGCAATTCAGGAATGTAAAAAGAAAATATAGTATACATTTCGTATATTTCATTTATTCTTCTTCATATATTTCAGAAAATGTTTGATCAGAAAGGAAATTAGGGGGGGGGGGGGGAGAGGTCACGGATAATGTCATATATTGCTTTTGGAGTTAATTATCACCTTTTAAATTCATCAAATAATATTAATTGTTACTAAATTTTATATCTATCAGGTTGCAAAATTATTTTATACTCTATAACACAATACCTGTTCACTAGTTAAAGTTAATCTTTTCTTCATGTTAAACACATTCTTTATTCCATTTCATGTCTCCTCGTACTTTTCCTCTAATAAAAAGTAATGAGAAAGAGGGATTTCAGTTCCTTTTTTTTGCGTATCTTAATGAATTTATAAATAAGTTCATGCGTTGTATACTTCGACTGCTATATGTCCCCCTCGTTTCATCTTCTTCGTGCAATACTAATTAAATACAGCCCGATTTATGGATACATATATAAGATCTGAAAAAACTTCTCAAAACGCCGTAAAATTTAGAAATTTAGAATTTCTCATCATTAATTGTCTACATTTGTATCCGTTTGCACTCGTGTTTTTGCACTCGTGAAATTACCTTAAACTTTATTTACAAAACGGTCTTTTATTTATGTTAATTTGAGTTTTTGGCAACCGCTTGTTAATAGACATCTTCTCTTTCTCCTCTTCACATATCAACATTGTTAACTTGGAGTGAAAGTCCAATCTTTCAGGATCGCAATTCTATATTCTAATCATTATGGTGTTAAAATTCATAAGTGACCCCTTTCAAGTTTATATTGAGAAAAACCTAACCGAAAATTTCTCTTCTCATCTATTTCTTGCCAAATAATATTTTAATGACCTAACCACCTGCTATACCTCCTCTCCCTTCCCCGAGAGAAAAAAAAAAACTGTCTTACTCTCGCCTCGGTCAGCATATTGTTAGTATTATGCAAAGATTAAGTTCCTCGTCAGTGAGATGCTTGTATACGATTTTGGAACCTGATTTTCAACCCTTTGAGCTCCGGGTTATTAAAATTTTAAAAATATGCTAGAAAAACACTTAAAATATGATTAGTGGACTATCTGAAATTGAACTATGTGATTAAAACATTTTTTAAACACCTCTTTTAGGCTGGGGGACGTGGGAAGTTTTTCCACCATCAGAGCTCTAGGGCATTCATTTCAACACGCAAATACAAGAAATGACATCTCAAAGTTGTTCTAAAATTACTCTAATTGCAAAAAATTTAACATATTTTAAGCAGTTAGATTGTTTAGACAAATTCTAAGACAATAAAAAGATTTAAAAAAAAAATAATAAATGAGAAAATTCAAAATTTTAAAATTTTACAATCGTAATATAAAAATACAAACTAATCAAAAATATATCAAATTTATATATGAAACAGATGTTAAAAATATTTAATTTTTGTTTAGAAATATTTAAAACATAATAAACTCGTCAATCTGCTAAATTAAACACAAATTTAGATTCCTTGGAATTAAATTATAAGCATCTAAATTTGGGTTCTGAAACACTATCTAGTATGTAATTTGACGTGCTGCCACCTAGTGACAAATCACATTTTTATAGTCCTTAGAGCTCTGGTGGTAGAAAATTCTACCTTTACTTATTTCTATCCCCTGTAATTATTTTAATTTTAAGTTTAATAATTTGCATGTAATTATTATTAAATGTTTGATGTGTCCAAGAGATAAAAAAGTTATCATTTTGAAAAATATTTCTTTATAATTCTTGAAAAATACAAAATTTATAAACCTTCAAAATTGGAGTGTTTTTAATATTGCATTAAAAACCAACTAGCTATTGGCAGAGAGTAGTGCTGCCATCTAGATTTAAAGAAGACAAATAAAATCTGCAAAATTCAGTTTCGCTATTAAAATTGAGTCATTTTGAAGGAAATTAAAAGATTTTGATTTTATGTGGGTGAAAATTCACCCAGCAGAGATCAAAGGGAAGAAGTATTTTTAATGTGATGCCGACTCCTGAAGTTATCTACTTCCGCTATTTCCCTTTCCAAATGTCAATACAGTTTCTTTAGTTAATACTTCAGCTACTGTGTACAATAAAAATCACTTAAAAAGATCTGTAGCTCTAGCACATGACTACATGTGTTACAAGCATTAATATCTTTCGGTTTTCAATTTCCAAAATATTTCGAAGGTAATTTTATTTTTATAAGAAAAAATGTACCTTTACGAAAAGAATATACAATACGCAATAATTAATTTTGTTCATAAAATATGTTCCAATATTTTTTAAAATGTTAGCTACAATATTTGTTTAAAACGTTGATTTTTTCTATGAACAGAATTTTCGACACTTTTAGGTGCGTTCGTAATTTACGTAGCACCTATAGCTGTCGTCTGGTCCGTCTGTCTGTCTGTTCGCATATAACAGTGCAAAAATTACCCAACAGAATTGTTTGAAATTAAATATATGTAATCATTGCGGAATTTCGTCGAGTCATTTCAAATTTTATGAAATCGAATGAAAACTTAAAAAAGATATTAATAAAAGTTTTCTCCATTTTATTAAATCCTACTACACTGTTTTTGCAGCATTCTGGCAGGACATTCGACCGTTTTTAAAAAAAAACGGTTTCATAACCATAATTTAACTATATTATGACCATAAAATGGCCAATAATATGGTCAGAATAGTGTTAAATTCACGGTTGTGTAACCGTTTTCGGAAAAAACGGTCAAATGACCTGCCAGAATGCTGCAAATTTTTAATAGTGTATACGTAATTAATTCAATGATATCCCATGGTAGGTAATGAATCTAGGTTGCCATGATGATTACGTCCTATTTAAGAGGGAGTAATTTTATTTCCCTATTACTGAATTTAATATACAGTGTGTCCACGCATAACCTGACCGACCTTTATTTTCGCAACCGTTGGTCCTAGATGCATACTTCCAATTACAAAAATGGTTTAAATAAGGTAAAGAGTTATTTTTAAAGCGATTTGGATCAAGAAAAACATTTAATAAAAAATTACGAAATTTAAATTTTTATACGGTCCCCCGGTCCTATAAGTGATATTTACTAAAAATTTACTGTGACACTAACAATTAAGACAAAAAACGTCCCATTCATCTAACATTAAAATTGGCCGAGTTACGAAACTTTGAAATGCATGACTTATACCACTTTTTTGCATATCAAAACACATGATTTCGACCATGCTTTCAGGGGTCATGTATAAAGTACTTAAACTTTTATTTTGTATGGATTTGAGGTTATGATTTCTTTTAACTAAAATTATGTTATTTTCATAAGGTTTTATTTAACTTGCAATGATTGCCTTTCCAGTTTAAAATTTGTAGTCGAACTTTAACTTACATTCAAATGTCCGATCGAGGTTAAATTTTACATACTGGCTTAAATCCGATGACAATGCAATATTATTATGATTTTCGACTCTTACCATCTTATACATACTTATATTAGAGGATAACAAAAAAAAAAAAAAAAAAGAAAAATCGGATAGATTACTGTCAAGAAGTTTAAGAAAGAGTTTTAGATTAGATAACATAAATTTGCGATGGTTGTGTTTTTTAACTTTTGTAATTACATTTTATATATTTTTTAACGCTGAATCAAAAAATTACCTTCATTTTTAACCATCATGTCAAGATTTTTCGCAAATGTTTGATGATGTTTATTTAGTTTTCTAAATTGTTTATTTAAATCAATTATGATATAAAACAAGCAACTGATTTTGTCTACGTAAAGGAAGCGTTTCATAAATATTAAAACAAAATGAATCATATTTTCCAGGATTGCTGATTTGATTTAAGAAGAGCTTTGATTGAGCTTTGATTTAAGAAGTACTTCTTGATTATATTCTTTAGCTGGCTTGGTTTTGGGAAAAAGACACATGACATCTTCAAATCATTCAATTTAGCCGAAATCAGTACATCTTTTCGTCGTTGCGTAAGGGGTGAGAGGTAGTCTAAAACTTGACTCACGCAAAGTGAGTTAAGAGTCTTTCGGAACTGTGTCTGCTGATCTTCGTTTTGTCTCAATGAGTTTGCTAATGTGAAACATTTTTTAAAAGCTCTAAGCATTTTTTGTCCGCGCAGAACCAAAATGACTTTTATAGAATGTCTCTTATATAGAAGGATGCCTTTTACGTGGCGCAATTACCTAATACGTCCAGCGATTTACACAAGTAAGCGTCTAAAAGGCTCAATAGTATTTATTTTACCTTCGAGACATCTTTGTTCAAGGTCAGCCATAAGACGACATCCTATCATTAAAAAATTCATGAATAATGAGAAATAACACTGGATCCATACTGAGCTGTAGATTTAGTGCTGACTTTTTAAGTTAGCAAACTATTTAAAACACGTTGGCTCTTTAATCGCTGAGGGAATTGTCTTGTTTTTGACAATAAATGCAGCAGTATCTGTTAGCGCCAGAAGAATGATAGCTTCTGATACTAACTTTTCTATGTTTGTTTTACTGATTTCTCTGTTTATCGTACATTTTCCAGCTCTTCCTTTTCCAATAATAAAAGTTGACTTAGGGAAATTTGTGACTTTTGTTTGACAAGACAAAAGCTGTTCAGTGCATAACTGAAGTATCTTCTGCAGATTTTGCTAGTTTAATAAAATGGTTGATACAATTGTAATTTTGGTTAAAGTTTAGGTTTTTTAGCAGATTACTGGATTTATATCTAAAATTAGTTTAATGAAAGGTAATTTATAGTAATTTCTTTTTACCATGAGTAAAGCATACACCAGAGAGGGCGAACGTTTTTCTTACACTTGCCAAAAACTCACAAACAAAGTGCATCAACACATGTGCAAAAATGTACAAAAAATTATATTCCAGCATAGACTATTTATATGAGACATTAGTTAATAGAACCAGTCGTTTCAATGCATCAAATAACTATGAAAAGAAACAACTAAAAATGTAATTTTCATGCCTATTTAGAAACAACCATTAATTTAATCAAATTTTGATTCCTAAATTTAATTGATTTAGGTTGTACGTATAGAGAAAAATGCGAAATTTCATTTTAGATTATTTAACTTACCGGTAATGTAACATTTAGCTTATGATAATCCATGTTGAATAAAGAATACATCAATAATTTATTAATGAGATGCCTGCTTAAGCACTTTCGATGAGTACGTTATACGTTCTTCATATTTTATTTTTATTAATATTTATAGCAAAATTAGGTCATATTTTCAATATTTTCAATAACTTCCAATTTCATTAAACATTTTCAAATTTAGGTATTTTGTTGAATAGCTAAAGAAATACTTGACAAATTCTTCTGGCAATTCAGGAATGTAAAAAGAAAATATAGTATACATTTCGTATATTTCATTTATTCTTCTTCATATATTTCAGAAAATGTTTGATCAGAAAGGAAATTAGGGGGGGGGGGGGGTCACGGATAATGTCATATATTGCTTTTGGAGTTAATTATCACCTTTTAAATTCATCAAATAATATTAATTGTTACTAAATTTTATATCTATCAGGTTGCAAAATTATTTTATACTCTATAACACAATACCTGTTCACTAGTTAAAGTTAATCTTTTCTTCATGTTAAACACATTCTTTATTCCATTTCATGTCTCCTCGTACTTTTCCTCTAATAAAAAGTAATGAGAAAGAGGGATTTCAGTTCCTTTTTTTTGCGCATCTTAATGAATTTATAAATAAGTTCATGCGTTGTATACTTCAACTGCTATATGTCCCCCTCGTTTCATCTTCTTCGTGCAATACTAATTAAATACAGCCCGATTTATGGATACATATATAAGATCTGAAAAAACTTCTCAAAACGCCGTAAAATTTAGAAATTTAGAATTTCTCATCATTAATTGTCTACATTTGTATCCGTTTGCACTCGTGTTTTTGCACTCGTGAAATTACCTTAAACTTTATTTACAAAACGGTCTTTTATTTATGTTAATTTGAGTTTTTGGCAACCGCTTGTTAATAGACATCTTCTCTTTCTCCTCTTCACATATCAACATTGTTAACTTGGAGTCAAAGTCCAATCTTTCAGGATCGCAATTCTATATTCTAATCATTATGGTGTTAAAATTCATAAGTGACCCCTTTCAAGTTTATATTGAGAAAAACCTAACCGAAAATTTCTCTTCTCATCTATTTCTTGCCAAATAATATTTTAATGACCTAACCACCTGCTATACCTCCTCTCCCTTCCCCGAGAGAAAAAAAAAACTGTCTTACTCTCGCCTCGGTCAGCATATTGTTAGTATTATGCAAAGATTAAGTTCCTCGTCAGTGAGATGCTTGTATAAGATTTTGGAACCTGATTTTCAACCCTTTGAGCTCCGGGTTGTTAAAATTTTAAAAATATGCTAGAAAAACACTTAAAATATGATTAGTGGACTATCTGAAATTGAACTATGTGATTAAAACATTTTTTAAACACCTCTTTTAGGCTGGGGGACGTGGGAAGTTTTTCCACCATCAGAGCTCTAGGGCATTCATTTCAACACGCAAATACAAGAAATGACATCTCAAAGTTGTTCTAAAATTACTCTAATTGCAAAAAATTTAACATATTTTAAGCAGTTAGATTGTTTAGACAAATTCTAAGACAATAAAAAGATTTAAAAAAAAATAATAATAAATGAGAAAATTCAAAATTTTAAAATTTTACTATCGTAATATAAAAATACAAACTAATCAAAAATATATCAAATTTATATATGAAACAGATGTTAAAAATATTTAATTTTTGTTTAGAAATATTTAAAACATAATAAACTCGTCAATCTGCTGAATTAAACACAAATTTAGATTCCTTGGAATTAAATTATAAGCATCTAAATTTGGGTTCTGAAACACTATCTAGTATGTAATTTGACGTGCTGCCACCTAGTGACAAATCACATTTTTATAGTCCTTAGAGCTCTGGTGGTAGAAAATTCTACCTTTACTTATTTCTATCCCCTGTAATTATTTTAATTTTAAGTTTAATAATTTGCATGTAATTATTATTAAATGTTTGATGTGTCCAAGAGATAAAAAAGTTATCATTTTGAAAAATATTTCTTTATAATTCTTGAAAAATACAAAATTTATAAACCTTCAAAATTGGAGTGTTTTTAATATTGCATTAAAAACCAACTAGCTATTGGCAGAGAGTAGTGCTGCCATCTAGATTTAAAGAAGACAAATAAAATCTGCAAAATTCAGTTTCGCTATTAAAATTGAGTCATTTTGAAGGAAATTAAAAGATTTTGATTTTATGTGGGTGAAAATTCACCCAGCAGAGATCAAAGGGAAGAAGTATTTTTAATGTGATGCCGACTCCTGAAGTTATCTACTTCCGCTATTTCCCTTTCCAAATGTCAATACAGTTTCTTTAGTTAATACTTCAGCTACTGTGTACAATAAAAATCACTTAAAAAGATCTGTAGCTCTAGCACATGACTACATGTGTTACAAGCATTAATATCTTTCGGTTTTCAATTTCCAAAATATTTCGAAGGTAATTTTATTTTTATAAGAAAAAATGTACCTTTACGAAAAGAATATACAATACGCAATAATTAATTTTGTTCATAAAATATGTTCCAATATTTTTTAAAATGTTAGCTACAATATTTGTTTAAAACGTTGATTTTTTCTATGAACAGAATTTTCGACACTTTTAGGTGCGTTCGTAATTTACGTAGCACCTATAGCTGTCGTCTGGTCCGTCTGTCTGTCTGTTCGCATATAACAGTGCAAAAATTACCCAACAGAATTGTTTGAAATTAAATATATGTAATCATTGCGGAATTTCGTCGAGTCATTTCAAATTTTATGAAATCGAATGAAAACTTAAAAAAGATATTAATAAAAGTTTTCTCCATTTTATTAAATCCTACTACACTGTTTTTGCAGCATTCTGGCAGGACATTCGACCGTTTTTTTAAAAAAACGGTTTCATAACCATAATTTAACTATATTCTGACCATAAAATGGCCAATAATATGGTCAGAATAGTGTTAAATTCACGGTTGTGTAACCGTTTTCGGAAAAAACGGTCAAATGACCTGCCAGAATGCTGCAAATTTTTAATAGTGTATACGTAATTAATTCAATGATATCCCATGGTAGGTAATGATTCTAGGTTGCCATGATGATTACGTCCTATTTAAGAGGGAGTAATTTTATTTCCCTATTACTGAATTTAATATACAGTGTGTCCACGCATAACCTGACCGACCTTTATTTTCGCAACCGTTGGTCCTAGATGCATACTTCCAATTACAAAAATGGTTTAAATAAGGTAAAGAGTTATTTTTAAAGCGATTTGGATCAAGAAAAACATTTAATAAAAAATTACGAAATTTAAATTTTTATACGGTCCCCCGGTCCTATAAGTGATATTTACTAAAAATTTACTGTGACACTAACAATTAAGACAAAAAACGTCCCATTCATCTAACATTAAAATTGGCCGAGTTACGAAACTTTGAAATGCATGACTTATACCACTTTTTTGCATATCAAAACACATGATTTCGACCATGCTTTCAGGGGTCATGTATAAAGTACTTAAACTTTTATTTTGTATGGATTTGAGGTTATGATTTCTTTTAACTAAAATTATGTTATTTTCATAAGGTTTTATTTAACTTGCAATGATTGCCTTTCCAGTTTAAAATTTGTAGTCGAACTTTAACTTACATTCAAATGTCCGATCGAGGTTAAATTTTACATACTGGCTTAAATCCGATGACAATGCAATATTATTATGATTTTCGACTCTTACCATCTTATACATACTTATATTAGAGGATAACAAAAAAAAAAAAAAAAAAGAAAAGAAAAATCGGATAGATTACTGTCAAGAAGTTTAAGAAAGAGTTTTAGATTAGATAACATAAATTTGCGATGGTTGTGTTTTTTAACTTTTGTAATTACATTTTATATATTTTTTAACGCTGAATCAAAAAATTACCTTCATTTTTAACCATCATGTCAAGATTTTTCGCAAATCGTAAATTTCAAGGTTAAAAAATAGCGAAACATCTGATACTATAAAATAGATGTTAGACATTTTTATTCAGTTTAATTTTATTTAATTCAATAATTTATTAGATTTTTGGGCTTATACTGGGTTTCTTACAGCGAAACAGCTCGGGGGTCAGATGAGGTTGGGAGGGGAGGGGGGATGAATTTTAATTTTTAGCTTTTTAACTTTGAAATTTGCGATCTGAAAAAATTCCTGACGTGATAGTTTAAAATGAAGGTCATTTTCGGATTCAGTGCTAAAAAATACATAAGAATCAATTTTCAAAAGCTAAAAAACATGCCACAGTGTAATCTATTGTAAAGAATTGAGGCTGTTGTTTTTCATCCTTTTATTTAACAAAAAATCTGTTATTTTTATCCTCTTATAATGTTCAGTACAAATTGTACATTTTGCAGCAATATGTCAGAATGATTAAAGATTTCAAATTTATATTGCAATGCTAAGTTTACTCTCAACCATTTCTTTAATATATCTGACGAAATTATATTTCTACTAAATTTGTGAATGACCCCTAATATGCAGCAAAAAATATACTCCAGCTTTAAACCGCTATTACTCGGTCAATTTTAATCTTAGAATAACGGGACTTTTTTTTTGTCTTACTTGCCAGTGTAACAGGGAAATTTTACTAAATATAACTTATAGGACCGGGAGACCGTATAAAAATTTGGATTCTGTAATTCTTTACTAAATTGTTTTTTCGCTTCAAACTTTTTTTTTATCTTAACCCTGCACCTAATTTTGACCATTTTTGTAATTGGAAGTATGCAGCTGGGACCAACGGTTACGAAAATAAAGGTCGGTCATGTTATACGTGGACACACTGTATATATATATATTTGTTCATATGTTTATGATTTTAAATTTATTATTATTATTATATATAAACGTAATAAATTTGTATTCATGCATTTTTGCATAATGGTGCAAAAGCTATTGCACTAGGATAAGATCTGAATATATATGAAACTAGCTATAGTACGAACGCACCTCATTTGCCATGTTTGACTTACAATTTACGACTTGATTTTTTTCATTTTGTACCAAAGAAATCAAGAAATGGTGAAAAAAAAACTTTGTACTAAAAATGTAAGTCAAAACACAGAAGTTATTTTAAAATCCAACAATGTTTTATATCACCACCAATTCCTTCATTTCTAAAATAATAATAATAATAATAATAATAATAATAATAATAATAATAATAATTTAAATTAAAAGTGATGTTTCAAAATGTTGATATCAGTTAAATTACAAATCATGATTTTGGAAGTATTCCTTGAAATGACTTTCCGTTGTAATTTAGAAACTCTTTTACATAAGAAAATTTGTAAATACTACAAGTTTTAGACTCAGTTTTATTCACCCACAATGAAAACATGTATATAATCTCTCTATTTGCTCTTCTATGGGAATTGAAAACATTTTGGTACAAACTAAATCCTTTTGATGCTCTGTTATTAAGTGAAATCGATAGCGAATGATATCAATATGCATAATTTCAATTTTATACGGCCTCGTAAGAATTAATCCGAAACGATAATGATTTGGTTCTTGGTGTAAAAGTCATATCATTGATATTCATAACATGACAGTTTTTTTTATAAACATAAGGATTGTTCCATTGTTGATACATTTTTTATAAAATATAAACTTAAAAAACCTGGACATTGTGTAAAAAATAATATATGTACATATTTAAAATATTATGATTTTTTTCAAACTAGTATAATAATAATAATAATAATAATAATAATATTTTAAACTCCAAGTGATGTTTCAAAATATTGATATCTGTTAAATTATAAATCACGATTTTCGAAATATTCCTTGAAATGACTTTCTTTTGTAATGTAGAAATAGATTTACAGAAGGAAATTTGTAAGTACTACAAGTTTTAGCGTTAGTTTCATTTGTCCATAACGAAAACATGTATATAATATCTTTCGCAACTCTATGCTAGAAATCGAAAACATTTTGGTACAAACTAAATCCTCTTGATTCTCTGTTATTAAGTAAAATCGACAGCGAATGATATCAGTATACATAATCTAAATTTTATATGGCCTCGTAATAATTTAGCCCAACCAATAATGATTAGGTACTTGGTTTAAAATCATACATTGATATTTCATAACATGGCAGTGTTTGGTCATAAACGTAACGATTGTTCCTTGTTGGGAATCTTTATAAAATGTAACCTTAAAACACTCGGCCGCCAATGTGTAACAAAACAACATATGTATTTAAAATATAGAGTCTTTTTTCAAAAAAAAAAAATTACAAACTACAAAATTGAACTTTTTTTTAATTTGTTAGACTTTTATAGTGACAAGGATATAACACTGTAAACGTAAAAAAAAGAAAAATTACTAAAATTTATCGCTGTTTTTTGAATCTCTACATGATAAATTAACCTCGAAACTCAATGAAACAGGTTTCAATCTTTGTAAATTAATCTTTGTAATTATAGTCTCTCAGTATAATTCAATTTTTGCATACTTACTGATGCACGACGCAATCAAAGTTCGTTCGGGCGCCGAAAGTTGCAGATTAGACTATGTGGGATGCCGGAAACGGTTCTAATAACCTGACCATATTAGAAATAAACGAAATCGAGGTAAAAAAAAAAATCAACTATTTCAGAAATAAAAAATCGTAAAGAGGATTGGATGCATTCTTAAAGTTTCCTAAAGAAAAATTCGCAAATCAGGTAAACATCAACTGGAAAACAATTCGACAAGCTTTGAAAGAGATTCTTTGATCCCCAGCATCACGCAATAAAACTGCACCAGAAAATTACACAGGCCGACAAAAGTGCAATATTTCAGAAATGTGTATTACCTATGAATCGAGCTACACTATTAAAATACCCGGTAAAATTGCGGGCAGAGGCCGGCAGCAGAGATTCCAGTCATACCCCGTAAAATAAATCCATGCCCATCATTTTGTACAGCCCGTAATTTTATATTATTTTCCTTAAAACAGGATATAATGCGCTTTAGAACACAATAACACTTTACTTACTGTTCCGTATCACATAGCACATTAGATAATCATCACAGATTTTCTTTTTTGGCGGGTTAAAAATATGTTACGGTCGCGGTTAAGTGACATTATTTTTCGAAACACGACTAAAATGAATGCTTACATCCTAGCGGAGGAAAATGTATGGAGTCGTATCGTATTTTTGCTAACAGATGGACTCGAACGGTAGGAATGTGTGGATTGCCCTTAATTTTCTAAGTATCTAAAGGATAAGGCCGCTTATTTAATGCATCAGACAGTTTTTGATCAAATAAGGATGTTGCCCGTGAAAATTGAAGGGCTCATAAATTTACAGTTTTTAGTGAGAGTGTACTAAGCTTCAAAAAATCTAGAATAGTCCATATACTTGAATCATATTCGGCACAATAATCGAATTTAGCTAAAGTATAGATACTTTTAGTTTACCATCCACTATGAACGGATGGAAAAATGTGCACTTAGTTATGTGTCCGGGTGGTACTGCTTGCACACAAGCACCGCTTGGCAAAACTCCGCTTGCTTTTGTTGATGGATGCATGAAAATCAACTATCAAGTCTAGTGTGGAAACATCTTGGAGAGCGCTTTGCTTCTTGATCCCAAAGGGACTTGGGAAAAGAGACATAGATTCTCCAGTAAAATTCTACTTCAGCACAAAGAACGAAACGACCACAGAAATTCTGCATGTCACAGGCTTCTTAAGACCTCAGGAAAGACACCCTGTACTCTATATACTCCAATCAGATAGATTATTCTGAGTGATCATTTGACAGAAAAAAAGTTTGTTTAAAGCCCCACAGAAGTTTGAAGACTCTGAAAAAAAAATTCAGGAGGAAGGGAAGATAATATTATGGGGTGAGTTTTTGTGGCTATTTTTTTTTTTTTTTTAATGATTTCTATCAGCATTATGATTTTGTTTTCACTGATTATTAAAAGAATTATAATCTGAAAAGTTTGCCCGAGTTATTTAGCAATATAAAAAGTTAAGAGAAGATGCTGATAATTAAACTAGTTAGATGTGCCAATCCCAAAACTTTCTTCTATATCATACATCTTAATATTTAAAAAAGTTGTAACACATGTCCATTTTCATCTTAAATTTCTGTTTCAGTCAATTAATCGGAGTAAAAACGAGTTAATCTCGATCATAATATTTATTAAAATCAATAGTTTTTCGTTATTCTGTTGTACATCAGCTGTTTGTGAATAGCCGGCTTAGCATGACGCGAGTTCCCGTTGCTGCAGGAGCCGCCGATGGACAATAAAACACAAATATATATACATATATACAAAAATCGCTATCACAGCGCCCCTTTCCGGCGGAATATTTCCAAATTCAAGGAGGACCTGCTGGCCATAGTCAAAAACAAACACAAAAAGTTTGGTTCAATTATATGCATAACTTTATACACTTTTCGATGGTACAATAATCAAAATACAATACACTCAAAATACAATAATCATTCCATATCATGTGTGGGGCGGCTTTTCTAGATATTACTGCTGTTTTAACAATGCTATTGTATCCTCAAAATAAAACAACTGCCCTAATATGAAAATCTAGGGTTTTTTGTTATTTCAATGTATAGTTTATATGCTAACAACTTATAAACTGATAGATACAGGTACGCGGGTGTATTAATAAGTTTTTGTCCTCACATAGAAATAATTGAGTGAAATTTGTGAAATCGGTACATTGTATTAGTCCTTTTTTATATAGTCTCCGTTCACAGTAACACATTTCTTCAAACAGTATTTCAATGAGAGGTGTGGAGGATGTATTCTAGGAGGTGGAACAGTAGACTCAAAGGGGGGCATTTTTCTAACTTTTGCCGACCACCACGTGTGACATATTGTTTGAAATTTCAAACAATATCAAACAATAACAAACCTTAAACAATATCACAGACCTTAAGGTCTATGACCACTTATTCATATTATGCACTTCCCGACCACCTCCCCCCAAATTTGCCCTCAGGGAGCACTTTTCTAAATTTTGCGGACATCATTCATGCCCACGTGGGGCAAATTTGGAACCGGGGCTCGGGAGTGCATAGCATGAATAAGTGGTCACAGGCCTTTCCAACAATATGTCACACGTGGGGGTCGGTAAAAGTTAGAAAAATGCCCCTTTTGGGTCTACTTTCGCGCCTCCTGGAATACAAATCCTCCCCTCTCTTTGAAATACCATTTGAAGAAATGTATTACTGTGCACAGTGACTATATAGAAAAGGACTAATACAATGTAGCAATTTCATAAATTTCACACAATTATTTCTATGTGAGGACAAAAACTTATTGATACACCCTCGTATTCACGTAAGTGTCAGGTGCAAGGACATTTTGTCAGTTTTTCATAGAATGGACCAAATGCTTCTTTAAATCTTGAGAGTTGATTTGTTTGGAACGTTTCTAAACATAAAGGACTCTTTCCGGACTTGCGGGTAACTTGGAAGAGGTAATTATATCTTTTCGGTCGCGCTTATATTATATTTTCGAATATTAAGAAACATTTTTTTTTTTACTGTGCACAGTGACTATATAGAAAAGGACTAATACAATGTAGCAATTTCATAAATTTCACTCAATTATTTCTATGTGAGGGCAAAACTTGTTGATACACCCTCGTATTCACGTAAGTGTCAGGTGCAAGGACATTTTGTCAGTTTTTCATAGAATGGACCAAATGGATCTTTAAATCTTGAGAGTTGATTTGTTTGGAACGTTTCTAAACATAAAGGACTCTTTCCGGACTTGCGGGTAACTTGGAAGAGGTAATTATATTTTCGGTCGCGCTTATATTATATTTTCGAATATTAAGAAATATTTATTTATTTATTTTTATTTTATTTATTTATTTTTTTTTTTTACAAGTGTAACAGAAAGTTGTATATTCTAGGGAAAAAGAAGCATTTTAATAATTATTCTCAAACATTAAACGCTGCAAGAAATTTCATTCACGAATTTTTCCAAAACCTTCTTTTAAAATTAAAGAAAAAAATCTGCTTTAAATTGAAGCTTTCAAGTAAAAAAAAAAAAATATATGTATATTTCGTTTATTTGCTGAAACTTCAAGGCAAGTAAATTAAATTGATTATTTTCCACGAAAAGTTTTAAAAGGAAATTTCGACAGAGAAATTAAATATTAGAAAATTTCTAAATCTAAATAAGACTTGAAAAATTTTTAAAGTAGCAGTTTTAAATAGTTAAATTGCAGTAAAATAAAACAGAGAAATGAAAAAAAAAATTATCTTATGAGCACGTTCTGAATATAACAATAATAAAAAAGTTTATTGAATTTTATTTTCAGAGTTGTTTAAATTTTCCTAAATTTCTTCAGAAGTATAAGAAAGCTTTTTTCTGAATGTGGAATTCAAATAATCATAATAAAAATAAAATTACAGTTTTCTGGCACTAGAAAAGAGGAAAAACGCGTTTTTAATGCTAGAAGTACGCTGAAAATTTATAAAATTAAAAGTTCAATACCTCGGTAAACTTTGATCATGGTAAATTATTATTTTTACTGTTTTACTTGTAATTCATCAATCTTGCATAATATTTAAATGAAAAATTTCAGTCTAAATCTCTATTCTTGTCAAATGCCAAGGGTGCCATGCGGCATCTGTGCTGCATTTATTTTTCGTATTAGAAACAAAATTTTTCGTTTATCCCCTTTCCTCTCAAAACATAAAAAATTCACGAATCTAAAATCAAAATTTTTCGAAGTTCATTGTAAAAAGACGGGAATGTTTTGAAATAACAACAACAACAAAAAAATCTTCAAATCAAAGGGGTAATCTGACAACTTGCAGCCTGTACTTTAAACGATTTCAGAGGAACATTTTTTTCAGAGTGCAATAGCTGTTATGTATATATATATAATGTTAGTTTTTACTTCATATTAGGTATTCTATATATAAATCACACATATGCAATCTGAAGAGCAGAGATTTTGTCAAGTAATGTTAAGGTGAACTTCATTGTTGTATTTGATTTTCAAAGGTATTATAATTATTTCACCATTCTATAATATACTGCTGCTTTGCGCGAATTGGTATGGAATGGATATATTAATTCAACCAAGCTTTGATTACTTCCATTCTATTTTGCATGATACTTTATTATTTTTATCCCAATTAGGCTCATAAATCTATTTGATTAGCTTCTGTTAGAAATACATAGTCAATATAGATGCTGTGCGCATGTATTTAAATATTTTTTTTTTACAATTATGTTGTTTCAAATATCAATGCAGCATTTCTGTTTCCTTTGTAAATTCAAAATGCATATTTTATAACATCTTCTTTCAAGTTCAGTTATTATCATATACTACATAAGATGCTTTAAAATTATGTTAGTTTTTACTTCAAATTAAGTAATAAATATATAAAAGACACATATGGAATCTTAACAGTACAGATTTTGTGTATTATACATGGTTATATATACATATATACATATATATATGTATATGGTTATATATACATATAACCATTAAATAAACATTACCGACCACCAACAAAAACTGTGATATTCTGAATGAAATGAGATTAACAAATACAGTACCCCCCAACACACGTAACATGGATACCAAAAGTACTATCTTACGAGTATTAATATGGAAGAAAAAAGAAAAATATGGATACCGATAAAAATAATTGAAAAGCATATGTATTGAATTACGTTATCAAGGGTACAAAATATAAGCAAAAATAGTCGTTTTCTGTGGAGAAAAAAAGCTATAAGCTGAAATTTTTTCCCCCTGTACCCAAACGACTACTTGACCAAAAGAATAGATGCAACATGAAAACAGAATAATATTAAATCCCATGAAATGGAAAAATCAATACAACCTTTAAATAATTAATTTATATCAATGAAATATAGTGATATTACATAGCGTACCTAAATTAACCCCATTTTTATTTAATCCAAATACACACCATCACATGTTAACTATTACCGTAATAAGTTTAAGGTTACTTTTGCAGTTACGGTAACACAGATATTAATACCTAATGGTTGCAGTTAATTCATTTTGAAATACCTTGATAAATACAATTAATTAATATAAATAAAAATCATTACAATATTAGTATTTAAAATACCTATTAACACTTTTAAATTTACTAAACTAAAGTAAAAACTACTCAAAACTATTAATTTACATTATACCCATTAACGAGCATAAGTGCCACCTAGTGTTTAAAGAAAGATGAAAGAATATTACACAATTAAAAGCCATAGACATAATACAAATTAATTTTTGGTGCTGCCATCTATTATGCTAAAATGAAAGTATTTTGACAAAAATGAAGTATTTTTATCTAATTAGTTAAGCTATGTTTTCTTTTTACAATATTAAATAGTTAAAACAGAATGAAAATATAGATAAAAGACATTCAAAAATTTCATTAATTGAATAAATGAATTAATGCTTTCTTCATTCCTATTGTCGCCATACTATTTTTAACATTCTTGATCCAATTATATAATTATTATTATTCATTTAACAGTCCATTTATATAATTATATTTAGTTGTAATGAAATGGATATTGTATCCCTAGTACTTAAAACTTCCATGTATTTAAATAAAGGAATCATAGTAACCGTATTGAAGCTAATGCTTGCAAATTTTACCATATGCTTTACCCAACATATCCCAATAAATAAATAATACCATATTATATATTATTATTAACAAAAATATTAAATAAAGATAAATGTTATTAGATTAACCACAATTATTATTACTACGATACTATTTATCATAAAGACATAAATAAACATATTTATAATGAATTTAACATAACAGATGTAATAACAAATTATTAGAATATAAATAGCCTTTAATGCATACAATATATTCTGCTACCAAACCCAATTAATATATACGGAGAATTTAAATAATTTTATAACCTTGATAATATTATATAGCAATATGCTAAAACACATAAAATAAATTATATATAATAAGTATACATAAATATGACACTTAAAAAACTCTAAATATTACCATCAAACATAAAAAGTAATTAAATTAATAAAATGAACAGGAAATGAAAAAAGGATTTTTGTAGAACTTAGTCAGAATCTGCAGTTCCCAAATGTCTAAATTTCACAAATAAAGTGCGTGGTTTATTTTCATATTAGTCATAAAAAAGCTAAAAAATATGAATTTTGGACTACCAGACACAGAAAACTGAGTAATAATCTATGAACACTAATTAAGTTCAAAATGCAACAAGATTAAATAGGATATAGGAATAATAAATAACAAATAACAATATTTTAATATATACTGTCATAGCAAGAGTTATATAAAATAAACTGATTATGCATATTATTCTCTATTAAGATGGTATATTGTTAGAAATTAATATGATATAGTCCTGAGTAGACTAAAAATGAATTACAAGTTAATCGCAAACTTTATTAAATATTAATGAAGATGAAAAATTTAAAATGAATATATAAATATAACAACAACATTATACATATAAAAGCATCGAATCAACATTCATTATGAAATGTGTATTAGCAACGTATATAAATCAAATGCTCTTTATTTTTTTTAATTAACCATTGCGTATTATCCAGACAACGAAACCCTACTCCGTACTCGAAAATCTACCCACCCATCCGTCCTATAATATTTTTTAATTATTATTTTACAATTTTTTATTTTTTTATAATTATTTTCTTATGTTATATATTTTTTTGTAATTTTGTTTACTCATGTGTTAATTTGTTTTTTAAGATCATTTAAGTACTAATTGTATATTAAAGAATATATGATTTTTTTCATGCGCTGGCTAATTAGCTGTTAGAAAATTAGCCGGAACATCCCGCCCGGCGTTAGACGGTTGTCCAACATCATCATAAAATGGCAAAGGTACTACTTTGGTGATATTTCGACGTAACATACCTGTAGAGGTCTTGAGATCAATGTCTTGAGATCTTGAGATCACGGACATGTTCATCATCACCTTTATAACTTTTCACAATCCTAGCTAGTTTCCAGTCGATAAACTTATCATTTTCTTCCTTCAATAACACAAGCTGTCCGACTTTAACATTTTGCGAGGACTTTTTTCATTTACTGCGGACTTGCAGCTCATTTAAGTATTCTCGGCTCCAGCGGTGCCTAAATTGCATTTTTAATCTTTGAACTAGTGTCCATCTAGAAGAAAAAGGTAAAGAGTCTAAAATGGCATTATTTTCAGGAACATTCAAAAGAGGACCTCCAATGAGGAAATGACCAGGGGTTAGTGGTTGTAGATCATTAACATCTGCAGACAAGGGAGTCAACGGACGTGAATTCATAACTGCTTCAATTTGCGTCACAAGTGTTGACAGCTCTTCAAAATTTAAGATAGAGGATTTAGTTATCTTCAAGAGGATTCGCTTCATGGTATGCTTGATTCCCATAATCCGCCGAAATGTGGGGATGCAGGGGGTATGAAATTCCATTGAATTCGTTCTTCAGCACTAAATCGCTGAATTTCTTTCGAAGAACAGATTTGATAGAATGATTTCAAAAGAGCACAAGTACCCTCAAAATTTGTGGCACTATCACTCCATATGACACAGGGTTTAGATTTTCGAGCAATGAATCTTCTCAAACAGGCTAAAAATGCTTCTGTGTTCAAGTCCGAAATAACTTCTAGATGAACGGCTTTGGTAGAAAAACAAATGAATATAACAATATATGATTTTCGGGTTATCTTTGATCGTTTTAAATTAGGTTTTGTTATAATAGGACCTGCTAGATCAACGCCTGTTTTCTCAAACGGTCTAGATGTTACGATTCTATCACGGGGCAAGTCACCCATCAATTGTTGAAGAGTTTGGAGTTTTGTTCGAAGACAAGTCACACACCTATTTATAATTTTCTTTACTTGACCTTGACCAGATGGTATCCAATAAAATTGTCTTAATAAATATAGAGTTGTCTGAGTACCTGAATGTAGGAATTTTATGGTAATAATTAATTAAAAGTTCAGTAAAATAGTGAGACTTTGGTAAAAGTATTTGATGTTTCTGTGATTCTGATAAATTAGAAAATTTCAGTCTTCCACCGACTCTTAACAGTTCATCTGCATCTAGAAATACATTTAAGTTTAAAATCTTACTGTTATTTGGGAGTGGACGTTTTTCCTTTAAACATCCAATTTCAGTTTGGAATGCGGAATTTTGAACAATCTTTATCAGCTTCTTGGTCGCATTCTGTAATTCAGAAGTATCTAAATAATCATATTTTCTAATTCCTGAGTTGAATTTACAGTTTTTCAGAAATCTTAAACACCATGCAGCAATTCTTATTAACTTCATAAAAGAAGAATATCGATTAATCAAATCAATGTTTAACTGATTTTCATTTACAATAGTTGATTTTACAACAGTGTTTTTTTTAAGCTCTAACTGATCTTTAACTTCAGAAATATCTAATTTATCGAATGTGTTATCCAAATTTGGCCAAAGAGATCTGTTTTGCTTTAACCACTGGGGCCTTCCCACCAAAGATGGTAATTTTTCAACTCTGAAACTTTCAAACCTCTAGTAACTAGATCGGCAGGATTATCTTTTCCAGGACAGTGGAACCAATTTAATGGATCACTAAGATTTCTGATTTCCTTTATCCGGTTTCTGACAAACATTTTAAATCTTTCTAGCTCACCTCTAATCCAAAAGAAAGTAATAGTAGAGTCGGTCCAAAAGTAGCAAGTTGCAGGAAAAGCTAATTCTTTAGCAATTTTATTACAAAGTCTAGCAGACAAAAGGGCTCCTAAAAGTTCCAGACGAGGTATACAGACAGTTTTTAAAGGGGCGACTCGACTTTTTGCTGCCACAAAACTAGTAACAACGTTCTTATTCTTTAACACTGCTCGAAGGTACACTACCGTACAATATGCCTTCTTTGAAGTATCTGAAAAACTATGTAATTCAAAATAATCAACTTCATCAAGGGCAATATCAGCCAAATAATATCTGGGAATGCTAATACAATTTAGTTCTTTTATTTCTTCAAACCATTCATTCCATAAATTGTCTAAATGTTTGGGTAGGTTTTCATCCCAATCAAGTCCTAAACACAAAAGTTCTTGAATTAAACATTTAATTCTAATAGTATAAGGACTTATAAATCCAATTGGGTCAAAAATTCGGCCAACAGTTTGCAATAAATAACGTTTAGTACTAAGTTTATTCGTAAGGAAATTTTTTAGATTTTGAGTCGTAAATGTAAACATGTCACTATTTGGGTCCCAAGCAACCCATAAAACCTTGGAAGTTATCAAATTCTGATTAGTGAGATTTAAGTTATCAGAAATTTCATCAATATGTAAACCATATTCTTTTCATTTCTCACGCAGTTCATGCGAGTTGGTTTTCCATTTTCTAAAAGTCATACTGGCCTCTTGAAATATTTCATAGGCTTCCTTACTAGTTTTAAATGCGTAACCAAGATTCGGTTGACTTGTTATAAAATCATCAACATACAACGATGAATTTAAAATTTCAAAAGATTCAGGAAATGTTTCTACATACCTTTGTAGATGATGCTTGATGGTAGCAGCCAGAAGAAAGGGACTCGATTCACACCGAAAAGCACTCTCTTTAGTCTGAATATTTTAAATTCCTTACATGGATCATCAATCCATGTTTCATCGTCCCAAAAAAATCTGGTGAAGTCCCTATCTGGTTCATCAATCTCGATCTGCAAAAAAGCTGCTTTAATGTCCCCAGTAATTGCTATGGGGAAGTTTCTGAATTTGATTAAAAGGCTGAACAATTCGTGAATGAGATTTAATCCCGTATGTAAACAATCATTTAGTGACAGTTCACCCTTAGCATGGGCACTTCCGTCAAAGACAATGCGAACTTTAGTGGTGGACTTATCTTCACGAATTATTGCTCTATGTGGTAAGTAAATTGAGTTTACATCAGGTGTATTGTCAACAGGTTCGATGATATTGTCTGCTAAATAACTATCTAAAATAGCCTTATATTCTGAGAATAACAAAGGGTCATTTCTAAAGCTCGTTCTTAATTTCAAAAATCTTCTGTATGCGACTTCGCGATTGTTATTAAGAGACATTTTCAAATTTGCCTTCCATGGAAATTTTATTTTATACCGGTTATCCTTAAAAACAATATTAGACTGAAAATCAGCCATAATATCATCGTCTACATTACTAACATCTTGAGTTTCGGATTCAATTCCTAGACTTTCCAATTGCCAAAAATTTCTGATTTGATCGGATATATCCTTTTCTTCAACGATAATTTTCATACTGAACAATTCATTGGCTGACCCCGTATAACCCTGTAAGCACCAGCCAAAAAGGGTTTCGGTAGCTACGAGATTATTCTTTAGTCTTTTGATTCTGCCAGTTACAATATTATAATAATTATCAGTGCCGATTAAAACTGCAATTATTTTACTAGTACATTCATAAGTATCAGCAAGTTGTAAACCTTTTAATTTATTTTAAGTTTTCCTAATCTATTTTTCAGGAGTGGGTAAGCAAGCAGCGGGAATTTGATCTGTTTCCAGAGCTTCAACTTCAATGTGTAAAGAAGTATGTTCTCTATTTACAAGTTTTACCTTTACTACATTATAAGTTTTCTCAAAAGCATCTTCCCTGCTTTTTTAGTATTTCTTTCTTCTCTGATCAATGGTTAAAGACTTACACATTTCATTATTATGATCAACACTATTACAAAACAAACACGAATTCTTATTTACTGAAGCCATTTATTCAGTAGCTGGAACACTATTTTGTTTATATCCTTTAGTATTAAATTGATATCGCGGCTTACATTTCAATTGTTTATCTGTAAATTTTGGTCTATATTCAAATTTATTATCATTAGAAAATGATTTCTTACCATCTAAGTCATGGATAGTTGATACCCGTTCTCTACTTTCAACTTCATTTTTAAGAAAACTCATAAGTTTATCTATATCCCACATTTCTCCTTCGTTTAGATTTCTATTAAATTCTAAGGTCAAATCTGGGGGCATTAACTTCAGTAAAATTGGACAAAGTAACCTACTGTATGTATCAGGTTTTACACTCAACGACTCTAAGTTTCGAATTTGCACTAGACATTTATCGTATAAATTTCTTAATCCACCAGTGTCAGAAGAACTTTTTAAACCATTTATATTTAATAAATTGTTTAAGTGAGCGTGTACGAGCATGTCATGTCTACCATATCTTTGCTTCAAAAGCGATACGGCCGCTGCATAATTATTTTCAGTTAATCCAAAACCATTAATCGTGTTTGCAGCTGCTCCTGAAAACAAATTTTTCAAATACGTAACTTTTTCGATTTCTGTTAGATTTGGGTTTTTATCTGTCGCTAACTCAAACTGGTTCCAAAATTCTAAAAATTTGTCTTGTTCCCCAAAAAATCGGTTTATTTGTAGCTTTGGTAATTTTACTCTTTTTAGTTCAATAGCAGCATGACATGTTCGCACTGAATCAATGTTATTACTAAGTGTAATATCTGCATTAGAAGATAAACCTTTTATTTTAAAGTTTAATTTATTTCTGTAACTTATTATTTTCTGGTCATATTCATCAATATTCGATATTTCATTTTCGACATTTTTCGCATTTATTAGGCTTAAAATGTTGTTATCATGATCCTTAATAGTCTTACATTTAACGTTTAACTTATCGACTAATTCTTCTAAATGTTCTAAATAATATTCATTACTAGCTAAATACTGCTCAATTTATTCAAATACTTTATTTAATAAATTTCGATGCATATCACGCATCTTTCGCTCTTTATTTTCATTCATTTTCAAAAAATAAAATATAACAACAAAAATCAGCACTCACCAGTTCCAAATCGAAACAAAACAAAAATATTACGCAGTTATCTTTTCACATTTAGACTTGACGGAGAGATACACCACAAATAATCAGTTTCTTTTCTACTTAATCTAAACATTAATTTCAATAAATCTAGCATCACGGTGGTTCAGTGTAACTTATTTTTACGAATAATCAACATTCTTTACGGCACAAAACAAACATTTAATTACAAAACGGAACATAAAAATATATTAACTGACATTCGACAGGTTACATCTAAAGAATTCTAACATCAACAAAAAGATTAATTCGTTTCAGTTCAAAAGTAGACAGTTCAAAGAGAGCATGCGCTGGCTAATTAGCTGTTAGAAAATTAGCCGGAATAATAAACATTATATTTTATATAAATGATTAAGGATTATATTACGAAATACAGACTTATAAAGACAAGATTTAAATTAGTAAATGTATTAACGTTGAATTTAAATTCTTTACGTTTATCATATAGATCTGTTATTATTTTGTTGTCTTTTATTATAATTTTAAGATCTAAGAAGTTAATTGTATTGTTAGATAAGAAGTTTTCCGTTAATTCCAAATTATTGGGATAATCTACTGGAAATTGAGATATATCAGTTTGATCAGTGGCAATTAAAATTATGTCATCAATATAACGATATAAATGCAGATTATTATTAGTAAAAGTACGTTCATAGTGATATAAGTATAAGTCTGATAATAAACTGGATGTAAAATCTCCTTGTGGTATACCGACGTGCTGTAAATATAATGTGTTATCGTGCAAGATATAATTATTATCTACAGTTTGTGTAATACAGTAAATACAGTTTTTGATGATACTTTTAAAATAGAATAATTTTTTATATTATGTAAATCTAATAAATCTATATTATTAAAAAGATCTTTGAAGTCATATGTCGTTATATTATTTACACATTTAAGATTTTTCATAATATTGACCACTTGATAGCTATTTTTTATACAATGTGTATTATCATTGGTTGTTGTCAGTATATATATTTGATTAAGAATTTTTAATAGAAGTTTATTGGCTATATTATTATATGTATTACATCCAATATTTACAGTCCTAAATTTAATTGATTTCTTATGAAATTTGGGAATAAGAGCTAAATAAGGATAATTAAAGTTAGTAGACAGAATTTTTAATAGTTTATAATAGCTTTGAATTTTACGATTATTTACTATTACAATTTCATTAGTTTTTTGAAAAGATTTATTAGAAGAAATACACGATGTAAAAAGTTGGTGATAATAAGATTTACACATGATTGCATAATTATTAGGAGATTTGTCTACATATGTAATAACGTAGTTTTTTTGTAATTTAGTAATATGTTGGAAAAAATACTTTGTGTTAATAGCAACCAAACCGGAAATATTACATTTTAAAGCCCTACTTTATTTTCAATAACTAGTATTTTCCATTGATTACGATAATCAATTGGTTTATTGTAAGAAATTGAAATTTTACATATAAAAATATTTATATCATATGTAAAATTTTTTATAGTAGATTTTGCATTAAATTTAGATGGAAGTCTATATTTAGTACCATAACCCATTAGTTTTTTCAATTTAAAATCATTAACATTATTAAGATTTCCAGTGATTATATGTCCATGATCATTGTTTATGTATTTTTTAGAGTGGGGTCATTGCATTTACACGGAAAAGTACTTGCTGCAGATGGGTTTTTTGAAAATGCATTGTAGTTGAAAATCTTACTACCAATTGTATTGAAGATTGATATTTGAAGATTATTAATAGGAAAATAACAGTTTTTATCATTAATTATAGAATTGATATTAATTTTATTAAATATTTGATTTGAAAAAAGTTATTATCATTTGAGTATTTTTGTTTTGAATTTTATGGGTCTGTTTTTTTGTAATTTAATATTTAAAAGATTAACTCTAGTCATAATGAGATTAAAAAAATATATATATATATCAGAGAAATGTTTAGAGAAAGATTTACTAAGAAATACATTTAATTGTTGTACAATCGGTTTCTTTTTAATAGCAAATATGTATTTTCGAATTAATAACCAGTTATATATATATATATATATATATATATATATATTGAAAAATCCAAATTCACAATTTATTACACGAAAAAACATCTAACAAACTGTAACTAAAACAATAATTAACAAAACCAAGAGTAACTAAGAAAAAACTAAACATGAAGACAAGTGGTCAAGGCTTATGACTTGTACTGCGGGGTAAAACATATATATATATATATATATATATATATACATATATATATATTTGTACGTGTATCCTGCTAAGTTATGTAATTTAAATGTGCGAAAAGGTGTGATAATATGTAATTTAAAAATGTAATTTAAACTTAAAATAAAAAACAAGAAAATAGTGCGTAACAATTTCTAACTCATAACCTATAAGGCTATGCATTTTATCGCTATAATCGAAAATTTGAAAAATAACTTCTAAGTAATTTGTTAAGGCTATTACGTAAACTTACGAACAGAAAATATCACGCCATTTCTCATATAATTTATCATTTTAAATGGTGAATTTCTTCAAGATTGATTTAGAGCTATGTATTTTCATCGTGAAAAAAAGTATCCTTCGAAAACACAAAAGGAATTTTTAGAGAATAAATTGCGACAAATACAAAATAACATTCTAATTGAACATCAAGATAATACATAGTATATCCAGAGTCATGATAGATTTTAATAGTTAATATTTCATTTTTAAATATATTAAATAGTTACATAACATTGAGCTCAAAAGTGTACGTAAAATTAAAAAAAAATTGTTTGTCTGAAACATGCGTTTTAGTGTATTTCAACCGAGTAAAAAATTAATTTGTTAATAAACTTAATTATGAATTCGTTTAAACATTTCGTTGGTTGGTATAATACAGAGGACGTTAAACTGGTCCTTATCATCCCCTAGTGGATGTTTAAAACTTTCAAATGGTCAGTAAATATTTTTCAGATGTTGTAATGAGAAAATAAACAATAAAAATGGAAATAAAAAACTGTATTTGTACTGATATTTTGCAAAGTTGCTAGAATCTCATATGCTGTATGCAAACTGTAGATAAATTAAAAGGAACTTGGATTTTGATACATTGAAAATTCCCCAATTATTTTCCAGATTTCTCAATCTGAGCTTAAATTTTCTGAAAATTCTAATTTTAGGCTTTGATATTCATTATAAGAGGGATAATGTTGTTTAAGCTAATTTCTTTTAATACTAAAACAAATAATCTTCGTCGCGTATATTTTCAGGCACTCTTGAATAAAAAAAACCTTATTGCAATGAAAATTAAATTAAATTATTATTGGGACGTCAAAGAAGTACAGATCTTGAAAAAAAAATCATTAAAAAACCGTAACAATTGATCGCACTTCCACGTGATTTCATGGAACTTTAGTGCTTTGTTTGAAGATTTTTTTTTTAATTCTTTGGTTAGATTAGAGATATTTTCTTGTTTTGTGGTAAGATGTTCATACACAAAAATTCCTTTTAAGAAAAGGAGCATTGCTGGCAGCATAATTACGGAACTCCAGTGGAATTTGATGAAAATTCAGCATAGATTGTTGAATTTTATGTAATGTTTAGCTTAGATTGGAGAAGGTTCTTAGTTTTACAGGAAAATGGGCAAATCAAAACTGAAAGTTTCCTATTATAATGAATAGGAAATACATGTTCAATGACGGTTTTTTACAGTGTACCAAGTATTCGTCATCATTTTATTGTGTATCTCTCCACAATATAATTTTCTTAAAAAAGCTGTTGTCAGAATGACGTAATAATAATAAGAAGGATAATGAAAATATGTATGAGCCAAAGTTTTTGTGTATATTGTTTATGCAAATTTACAATTTTTAACCGATTTAGAATAAACCTTCTTTATATAGATTTTAGGATCCGGTTCACAATGCGTTCTAAAAAAAAATCTAAATTAAAGTTTTTTTCCTTAGTCATTTTTTCGCTAAAATACAAAAATTTCCACTTGAATTGACGCATCTATCCTCAAAATACGGAAACATAACCGCTCTAACTTAAACATTAAGCGAAAACTTCTAATGCAAGGCACAATTTCGTCAAATCATAAGGATGTTCCGGTAACTGTACTGCCAGAACTTTTTTGTTTTCCAAACTGCGTTCATATGTATGTATTTATCCTCAAATTACCAAAAACGCGCGAATTCAATCGTAAAATATCATGAAATCTTCCAATCAAAAGACCGAAATTTGGTCAAATAACAAAAAGATTTCTTCAAATCACGGGGGTGTTCAGTAACTGTAATGTCAGTAGTTTTTACGTTTTTTCACGAAATTGTTTTGGGAGTATACTGACTTACATTTCAATTTTCCCAAATTAAACATTACCCTATTTTTTAACATCTTGCAAATAACTTATTTTTACACAAATCTATTTTACTAGCCGCCCTTGGCGACCAGTTTGGTCTCCCATTATTGTATACTAAGCATTGTATCATACTACATTTACTCATAATTTAATTTACTTCCTTCGCCAAATCGGAAGATTCTGATAAAGGAATAAAAATCTCTGTATTTTTATGTTAGCCGGCACATGTGATAAATCACCAAATATTGTTCCTGTCGCATTTTTTCGTATTTCATTAATTTCATTTAAAATATAACCTTTTCACTAGTTTTACTTAAAATACAAAACTTTCATTTGAAGCTGATACATTTGAAATTCATGGCTTTCACTTATTTCTCATTCTTTTTTCTTTTTGTTAAGAAAAGAAAAATATTAAATAATATCATAATCCATGATCTTTAATTTCGACATCAAAGCATCGTTTTAATTTACCACGTGAAAAATAAGAAAATGCTAACCGGCGCGCGGCGAGTTAAAAAATGTTTTTGGTGAGATTTGTGCCAGCTAAAATAAAAATACCAGGAATTCCTTGACACGGCAACTTTTATGTAGTTTATTAAAAAAAATAATTTTGATTTTTTAATCAAAATGGAATATCTTCCATATGAAAAGCCAAGGGGTCAGTCCGTAGTTGTTAATGACAGTCACGTGACATGGAGTATTATAATATAGATCAAATGGTGACAATATTTGGAAATTTATCACCTGTGTCTGGCTAACATTAAAGAACCAAAATGTCCACCTGGCATATAAAAAGCAAAGCAGCCAGCCCGGAACTGTTGATGACAGTCACATGACTCAAGCTATTATTATAGAGATTTTTATTTACAAATGGATTCCCCCCCCCCCCTGTCGTTGCCACCTCTTAAAACGAAACTACCCAATATTTAAAAAAATATCATAAAAATATATGGACAATATTCATACACGTAGTTTTTAGTACTTATTATTTTTTTAATGTTAAATTATGGTACACGCATATCACCTAATGTGAATATTATTCACGTAAATATGAAGATTCAAATTTATGCCTCAAAATTAATGTTCATTAATTTAAAATTTAATAATTTTTTTAGAAAAAAACCTGACGCCATAGTTACCATAGAAGTTTCAATCAATATCTTTAAAATGAGCTACAAAGGTACCATATTTTTGGTTAGATTTTTTGCATCAGACATTTTTCCAGATAAATTTTTGATACATATATATATATATTTTAATTTCACGATGATGCATCACTTTTACGCTTTTGCATGTTAGCGATCCGATTTCAACCTTTATGCAACGTGTAATACAATTTCTCTTCTTATCTAAGAGTTGTATTGGAAACGAATTACGATTTAAATACTGATTGCCATAATAATGATTTATGAGCGAGAAGCGCACAGGTCGGATTCTAGTAATTGCTGTATTAACGTTTATTGAGCGAAGCACAAAATGCCCTATTACAACGTAGACATTCGTTTCAGTTATTGTTGTTTTAACGATTTATTGACGAGAAATGCACGGGCCTCTGTTATTGTTGGCGCCATATCAGCGATTAAAATGATTTCGAAGAGCACTGGGCCGTTTTTGTTAGGATATTCCATCTTGTTTATTTTATAAGTAATGTATCCAACATTAGCACGGAAAATGCCGGGCGTGTCTGCTAATGTTACATAACGTAATGTAAGCACTTAGCACTAACCATTCTTTTTTCTACAATATATAAATGCATTTGGATAATAATTTTTCAAAATTTGGCCGTCATAAATAAGAGAATGCAAATATTTCGGCTGTTTTTGGCCAAACTGATATAGGAAGATTGAGTGACGCGAATTATTTGTTTAAAAAAATCTCTTCTGATTTGGTGTTTATTGAATTATATTACCCAGGGATCTAGTTGGTTTTAGACCAACATTAGCCATTTGGCGAATAAGAAATAAAAGACAGCAGTCAAATGAAAAAAAAAGTAGCAAAATAGATTAGGCGTGAAACACTGAAAAATCTATCTTTAACCGCTTATTGCACCCCTTTTTTTTCTATGTATTCTAGAATAACATATTTTTCTGTAATTGCTTATAAAATAGAAATTCGACTATCCGCTACAGAACCTATTAAAAATAAATACATTGCAAATGTCTCCCAAATGTGTAAATGTTTCAGATTTTCTTTTAGCAGCCTAAATAAAAATTCAAAACAGCTTGATTTTCCATTGTTAAAATATACATTAAAAATTACTATGAGATTTTGACTCTAACCGATAGAAAAAATTGACCGGCCAGTGATACTTTGCACACAACTAACAAATGGTATGGCAAATGGCTAATTTCAACTAACGCAGGCTAGTAAAACGTTTCTCTATTTGGCGCTTGATACCAGTAATTTTGTTTGTGCTTTTACCAGCGCATAGATAGTTATTAACTGACAACAGTTGGTTGTATTTATGTCGGCCAATTATCTGCAAGTGGGATATGGGCCCTAAGGGTGGGAGTGCCTTCCGTGGAGGTCTTTCTAAGGGAACCTAACCCGTATTAATGCTTGGAGAACCAAGGTTCGAAGAAAACCACGAAAACTCCGAACGATTAGGCTGACGGGCGCGATTGGGGTCGAACCCAGCACCTCCCGTCTACCAGCTTCGAGAGCAGAACCTCTTGGCCACTAACTGACAACAGAGAAATACCAATCATATAATCCTTTTTATGTCTTGAGAAACTGAAATGGTGTTACGCCAGTTTTTCTATGAATAGAGGAATGTAAATGGCAAAATGCAATTGAACATTTTAAGCGGCATCAATCGTTCAGAAACGCGTATAAGTATATCGACTCTATAGGCAAACACACATACACACATACACACAAGAGCATAAATTGAGTACTTTCTATTTGGCGAGTTAGTTTACTTGCCATTGATTGTTAGTTTACTTGCCAAATGAAGCATTTTGTCGCAATGGCAAGCGGCAGCGAGAACTCTGGTTTTACCTAAGTATCTTTCACAGGCAGCTAGTTTACTAGTTGCACTATTTCATTTATTCGATCTAGTTCGCTCATTTTTTTTTTTTTTTTTTTTTTTTTTTTTTTTAGCTTATTAGATAACTTTTGATGCGCATGGAAAGCGAACACAAGCCCGGGGGATTTATTTAAATGGCACATATTATATTTTATGATTTATTAATTTTTTATTTTTCCACATTAATTTAATTATTGAAGATTTCTCGATGCTTTCCTTAAATTATGCAGTTTTAATTCAAAATATATAGAATATCATTACTTTTTGGGAAAAAGTCTTCACGGAAGACTGATATTAAGATGATTTACTTGCAGTATTTCTTACATGTTTGACCCTTTTCAGAGAGTTTATATATCAATAATAATAGTATCATCACAAAGAATAAATGTGAGCTCTGAGATTGTGAAACCTTTTATGGGGCATTTCATCATTGGATTTGCTCGTAAAAATGTCACTCTCTCTATGTTACTTAAGACTAAAGAATAAAATATTAAAGCGATCTTCTTTACAAAATTTTCCTTTTAGGATAATTTTTTTTTCTTTTGTCTTATGTCAACAATTGCGGATTTCAAATAAGCAATTTTCAGTATTCTTAAATATAAATGGACAAGTGCGAGTAGCCATCCTTGGGGTACCGTTATCTTATGTATACCGTAGTAAATACAGAATTTATTTACACATATACAAAAATAAGAACTGCCTACTTGTATATAGATGCTTCTTCTAATTTTTTATCGCAAAGGTATAATTGTCTGAGCGAAGCGAAGGCTAATACTCAGCGAAATATTACTGTCCAGACACTTTACTACTACGATGGATATTAACGCCATGTCCTACTAAAAAAAAAAGCCTAATAAAAACCTTTCGTCAAGCATAACTCAAAAAATGTTGGTCGGATTTCGTTTCTGATTGCACCAGAAGGTACCTATGAGGGTCGCCTACTGAATGCACCTACTATGAAAAATAAGTTCCAAACCGTTTAAAAATTATATAGAAAAAAACTCTTAAAAAAGCACAGTTTATCTGCATACGTCACAGAAATTTGGTGTGCGTCACTTTCACCGGTTGATGTTTTCGTAGACAACCGGTTTGAACACATGGAGCAAATAAGACAAAATACGCACGCAGTAATATTGAATAGATCAGTTTCAACCACGTGATCACAAACCTTGCAACAACCCGTGGCAACCAGTTTTGGTGGGCAAACAAATAATAATACAGTATTCCGTACCACGGTGACCGTTTTTAGCCTGTTGTATAAAATCTGGAATGTTGCATGACATACAACTGTGGATGATTAAAACAAAAGACATGAGTGTTTATTGCTCCGGGAGGTTATCTTTCTCTGGATGTCTGTCTGTCTATCATACAGCATGCAATTTTCTTGTAAAGGATGATATTATTGTGCAGTAAAACCTCCATAACGGACACACCCGATTAGTGGACACCTCTATTTAGCGGGCATTTTTTCGATTACCAACCCTTAAATAACTGTACATTTTTACTCTCAGTAGCGGACACCTCCAAATAGAGGACAAATTCTGCCCTCCCGAGGTGTTCGCTATTCAGAAGTTTTACTGGTAAAGCCTCCATAGCGGACACACCCGATTAGCGGATACCTCTATTTAGCGGACATTTTTTCAATTACCAACTCTTAAATAACTGTACATGTTTTACTCTCAGTAGCGGTCACCTCTAAATAGAGGACAAATTCTGCATTCTCGGGGTGTCCGCTATTCAAAGGTTTTACTGTATATAATATTGATAATTATTTTACAGGGCCGCACAAAATAATAAGAATATATGAAACGAATATAAACTAAATTCGGGATTGATAGATCGCTGATGGTAATGTAATTTTAGGATGTTGTTACAGTCATCCGCAGCATGTTTTTAGAGTTTCGTCTATCTAACTACCTGTCTCACTCCTTTGTCTGTCTGTTTGTCCGTCTATCACAGAGCCCGTTCTCAGAAACTATATATGTCGGAGACTTGAAAATTTGCATACTTATAGCTGAACACCACACATCAAACGGCAAATAATAAAATTTTGAAAAAGTCTAATATTTAACCCTCTGGGCTCTAACTTGTGTATTTTAAGCAATTTTTCTAACTCAGCCCCTAATTTAATTATGTTGGAGACATGACATTTTGCATACTTATAGCTGAACACCTCACATCAAACGATAAATAATAAAATTTTGAAAAAGTCTAATATTTAACCCTCTGGGCTCTAACTTATGTATTTTAAACAATTTTTCTAACTTAGCACCTAATTAAGTTGGAGACATGAAATTTCGCATACTTATAGCTGAAATCCTCACATCAAACGACAAATAATAAAATTTTGAAAAATGTGTGATATTTAACCCTTTGGGCTCTAATTTGTGTATTTAAAGCAATTTTTCTAACTCAGCCCCTAATTAAGTTGGAGACATGAAAGTTTGCATACTTATAGCTCAACACTTGCGATAACACGATAAATCATAAAATTTTGAAAAAGTCATATTTAACCCCCCGGTCTCTAACTTCTGTATTTTAAGCAATTTTTCTAACTCAGCCCCTAATTAAGTTGGAGACATGACATTTTGCATACTTATAGCTGAACACCTCGCATCTAACGACAAATAATAAAATTTTGAAAAAGTCTATTACTTAATCCTCTGGGCTCTAACATGTGTATTTTAAGCAATTTTTCTAACTCAGCCCCTAATTAAGTTGGAGACATGACATTTTGCATACTTATAGCTGAACATCTCGCATCTAACGACAAATAATAAAATTTTGAAAAAGTCTATTACTTAATCCTCTGGGCTCTAACATGTGTATTTTAAGCAATTTTTCTAACTCAGCCCCTAATTAAGTTGGAGACATGACATTTTGCATACTTATAGCTGAACACCTCACATCAAACGACAAATAATAAAATTTTGAAAAAGTCTATTATTTAACCCTCTGGGCTCTAACTTGTGTATTTTAAACAATTTTTCTAACTCAGCCCCTAATTAAGTTGGAGACATGACATTTTGCGTACTTATAGCTGAACGCCTCACATCAAACAGCAAATAATAAAATTAGGAAAAAGTCTAATATTTAACCCTCTGGGCTCTAACTTGTGTATTTAAAGCAATTTTTCTAACTCAGCCCCTAATTATGTTGGAAACAAAAATTTGCATACCTATAGCTGAACACCTCACATCAAACGACAAATAATAAAATTTTGAACAAATCTAATATTTAACCTCTAATATTTTGTCTCGCGCAATTTTTAAATTTAAACTATTTTGCAATACTATTTTTTGTTCATTTTGCATAATAAGTGTAATGTGACGTAATTTGTTCTATTTCAGATTTCTAACGCATGTTAATGAATTTATTTTACAATATCCTTTTTCTTTTAAAATTCACATGTAAATATAGTTTTTATGGCGTAATTTCCAATAAGTGCCTGCTTTTTATACCGAATTATTTAATTCCAATTTGAAGGTTTTTTTCTGTTTATAATAGGAACGTGTAAATAATTTTTTTTATTTGAAGCAAACATTATTGTTTGCGCTGTTTATACAGTTGGCAACAGTTTAAATTAATACCATTTTCTAAAATATGTAAAAAATATCTGTCTAAATGGTGAATATTTGAATTTAAAATAGAAATAAAACCTCAAAAAATGAGTCAAATTAAAAAAAATTAATAAAATCTGCAGACCGGGATCTTCTATTGAATAAAATGATCTAAAATGATTAAATTCCCATGTATAGCTTTTGCTCTTATAAATTTTTTTTTAATGGAACGATTTTGTTCAACTTTAGCATTAAATATCTCTTAAAATAATTCTTCGATTTGAAAACTGTATGCATTAGTGTGTTGATCAAACATTTCGCTATAATACCACCGATTTTCATATATTTGTATGCAATAGTTTTCTTAATATTAACGAAGTAAGACCTCCGGTCACAAAAAATTCAAAACCGGCGGCGGCGGTGACAGCGTTAGTTACTTTTTATAGAATAGAGAGATATATAAAAATGAAAACTTGTCTATCTGTCTGTTTGTAATTCTATAAAAAATCCACAATTTGGAAGCCAAAATTGCGAAGAGATACGTACACGTGTATTAAAACATGGCCGAGACAACTAAAGTAATCCGGAATCGAAATAACGTATAGTTAATTTTTAATTAATAAAAAACCAACAATTTAACAGCAATTTCTTATCAAATGTAAACATATTTTCGTTATAGCAGTTGCCAACAATTAAAAAACACTATAAAATTATTACTACAACAATTAATTTTCTACTGCAAGATTTCCACATGAAAAATGAAAATGAAATAAATAGTTTGCCGAATTAAAAAAAAAAGGTGAATATTACGTCATAACTTTTCTATTGCAAGATATTCACGTGAAATATGAAAATGAAATAAATGGTTTGACGAATTTAAATGAAAGTAAATATAACTTCGTAACTTTTCTATTTCAAGGTTTCCACGTGAAAGAGGAAAATATTACGTCTTATTGGAAATATAAAGGGCATGGTGGATATAGTATAGCGTCATATGAGTGTGAAAAATGTATTGAAGCATGATAAAAACCCGATTATGGAATTATTGGCGTATTTTAAACTTATTGCTCCAATTATAAATTGAAATAAGTTCATTTATAGCTGTATTCCTTTGCGTCTGTTATATACATTTATACATTTTTATATAGCGTTTTCATATGATTCATTCAACAACATTTCGACTGCTTTTTTTAATGTTTGTTTTGTGTTGTATGTTAAATTTTGAAATTGATTTTTCAGAACAAACATCCTTCAAATTCTGGGCAACGCCGGCACTTTAGTTTGTAACAGATAAATGGCTTTTGTATCTGTACATCTAATGCTAATATTATAAAGAGTTATAATATTATAAAGTATATAATATTATTAATGCTTGTACGTTTGTGAGGTGTTATCTCTGAAACAACATAGCCAACTTAAAAAAAATGTTGGTGGCCATCTGTGCTCCGAAAAAAAGACTATTTTATTTCAGTGCAAGAACCTACATCGCTGCAGGAGCAAAAAAGTTCTAAAATTGTGATTTCTGCAATATTGATTTGGTTAGAAACTTTAAATTTGGTACGGTAGTTACTTTTAAGATGTGAATACTCGTAATGAACGCTCTCTAAAAGGTTCAATTTGACGGATAAACGTAAAAATTTCTAGAAAGGTTCTAAACTATGATTTATTTGGAATACTGAAATTTTTGGGATACTGTTGGGGTTAAAAACTAGAACTTTGGCATGGTAGTAATTAATAAGATGTAAATGCTCGTTGTAGAACGAATTCTAAAAAATAGAAAGACTAAACAAAGCATAAAAAGATCTAAAGGTGATCTAAGTAACGAAGAACATGGAACTGTTAGGAATATAAACATGAAAATTGACATGGCTGTATTTATCATGACGTAAATTCTCGCAATAGAACAATTTCTAAAAATGTCGCTATATAAAACAGTGCAGAAACAAAAAACTTTCAAAAATTTTCTATTTCTCTGTTACTGCTGAGCCCAAAATCTTGAAATTTTGCTTCGGGTTAGTTTTAAAATAAAGAATTGTCTCTATGAATGGTTTCTAAACAATTTAAAATTTAAAAAGATGAAATTAGCGGAAAGCGATCTCAATTACCATTAATTTGGAATTATTAGGTACAGCAACTTTAAATATTTCATAATGCTGCATTTCCTCCGCAAAACATGCGATTTAAATGCAACAAAACTGATAGATACCCACCTAGCATTAAATAAATTGTGTAAATATTGAATAAAGATTTGTATGAAATAGTGAGTAGGTTGCCCGAAAGTACTTGTTAAAGTTTTCCTCCTCTAGGCTTTTCTCTCTCTCGCCAAGGCCACTAACAGAGGGAAGTGCCGTTTTAAATGTGATATGAATTTTTTATCCGATTCATTTTTCTAGACATTTTATCATAAAGTCATATTCTCAATTATCATTAGTAGATATTTTATATATTAACTTATTCTGGTGAAATTTTGTAATCGGGTTCATATTGGCGCATGTTAGCTTGTATGATTTGCTGAATAAGTATGTATGGATTTGTAAATTACTTCAAATGACACTTTGACAGCTCAAAAGTTATGCAGACGATATATTCAGATCTTGTGTCATACTTTATGTTGTAATCATTGCCGATTTATTTTATTTAATACATGCTGAATATAGCTCAACTTGTGCAGAATATGTTTGAAAACAAAACAATACAGCGTATGTAGTGGCCAGCATACACTCATCATTTAAATCCGATCGAGCATATCTAAAACACACTCTAACGAAGCATTGCATGCCACTTTTGATGTATTCGGTACTTTGATACTATATTAGATTTTGAGAAGAGAATTCCTTAAATGTTATCGACAACCTCATTGCATCCGTGGAAAACAGATATTGTACAATATTAACTATTCCGGGGGAGCACACACCATATAAAGTATAGTCCATTCTTTTTAAACATCATATATTTGTCATTTAAAGTTACTCAAATTGGTGCGGAACGTCTGATTATGCTCTTGACATCATTTTATACAGTTAAAATTCCGATATAAGTAAATTAGTGTTTAATTTTCTATTTTACTTTTAATATATTGCGTACTTTCCATTTTATATCCATGCATGGCTGTCTTGAATGGTTTGATTTCCCATTTTTTTAAACAGTGTACGAATTTATATATAAGATTTTGTAATTCTACAATTCGTTTATTTTCATCATTTCAATTTTTCGCAGTATATGGACAATTAAAGATAACATCTCATTTTCTTTGCTTCCACATGTTATTATTAAATCTATGTTCTCAGTAATATCGCTCAGACTAATCCCTCTGAGGGAAGTCCTAGTTTATTTGATTTTCTATTATCTGTTGGTTTTCAGTGCTTTCCAGGGCTGCTTTTCCCCGTTAATCGATTGTTTTAAACTGCTGTTCTGATATTAACTTTCTATTTAGTCCTTATATAGATTTGAACTTCTCTCTTGGGGGACCCGAGCCCCAATAAGGACAATTATTTATTATCCTTTTAACGGTAAAATACCCTTTTTTAAAATCTAATTTCAAGATTCTAGGTCAACGGGGAAAACTCATTAGTAGGTAGCGTATTAGTAAAGTCGAATCTTGTTACAAAGAAACTTGTTTTAACAAAATACCTACAAAAATAATAATGTTTTTATGTATACATTTTAAATTTAATTGCTTTTTAAATGTAGTCAGGTCAGTATAATGTTTCATATTTAGTTTAAATAATAATTTAATTCAGACGTTAAAATGTACGTGTGTCTTAAGAATAATAAATTCGTCTTTTACACTCACAGGCAATAGTCTGTTTTAGTCCCCGATATGCTGTTTCTTTCTCCCAGCAATTAAAGTGTTGTGTCTGGAAAAAATAGCGTTCCGTTGTATAAGCCAGCTGTAAAACAAAGCAGATGTATCATTGTACTGATAAATACTCTAATGTAATTTTTTAAACTTCTAAGCATAGCACATTTTCAATTTTTATACCTTCTTATTGAAAAAAATGTACTTTTTAATGCAATTTGTTTGAAAACTGCGTCTCAATTTATTTTTGAGATATTATTTTTTTTTTGTAGTCTTTAGCGCCTTTTGTTTAATTTTCAACTCAAGTACTCCATTTCTATAGAAAGTAAAGAAAGTGCACTTGGAAAATAGAAATTGTATCTTTTTGTTGTTATTTTCCCTTAACTACTGAAAAAAAGTGTAATTAAAATACGTGCTATTTTGAAAAAATATAAATGAATAATTTCTGATAAAACATGGAGCTATTATAATCTATATTTAATTTAATTATCTATATTACAAACAAATGAAAGCATAAGAATCATTAGATAGTCTATTTTGTATTTGTCAAGTTTGTTTGACATCTGTTTATCTGTTGTTGTTTTTTTTTTTTTGGGGGGGGGGGATTTGCGTTGGATTTGTGTGTGTTTGGATTCAGCGATAGTGACGTCATAGGAAATATTTTACTGTAGATGTTGGTTAAGACTGGATCGTAAATGATGAATTCTTCAGGGGATGCGAATGACGTCATTTTATATACTAATAAAGCGTTTGTCTTATGTCTTAAAACTGAAATATGTTTTATATTATCAATATTTATATACATATATTTTTTTCTTCGGGGGCGACACTAAATTCTGAAAAAGCAGAATTCCTGTTTTCTAGTTATCTTTCTTTCCTCGGTTTGTGTTACACCCCTGTTCAAAATAATACAATGAATAATAATAATAATAATGTTGCAGTCGTTGTTTACATTGGAATGCTGCAATGTTTCGCTATACATATCTGTCAGTATTTGTATGCAACAATTCATATCTGTAGTTCGATTTCTTTTTTTAAAATGGGAGAGGAAAGAAAATGAAAACAATTTTCATTGAAAGAAAATGTTAATATTATAGAGGCAATAGATGTTGGAAAAATCACGTAGACTAGCGAAGTAATTTGTTATAGCTAATTCCCATAAGGTAATGAAGGTAAGAAAATGATAAAATTTTAAAACTCTGTGAGGGGTAAAATATGTGCCCAGACAGTAAAAGATTACGACTTGGAGACTATCAAGTAATTGTTAAAGCTATATACACTTGGTTTGAATATGGTAGAATAAAAAATCTGCCTGTTTCAGGGCTTATGTTACAAGGTAAAGCCAAGTAATTTCAGAAGCTTTGAAAATAGAGAAGTTTGAAGTAAGTTATGGTTGGCTAAATTGTTTCCGTGAAAAGAATGGTATAGAATCGAAACAAAATGCTGGAAAAAAGTTGCCGTTGTATCAGTTTCACATGAATGTAAAGAAAAAACTTATTAAAAAACTAGCGAAATACATAGGATTACTGAAAGAAATGTGAAAATTGCAAAATATTTAAAGTACGACTTTCGGTTTTGATTTCTTGTAATGAATCGGGCATAGTAAAGGTAAATCCCTTAGCCATTGGGAAACCTTCAGAAACACATTATTTTAAAAATGTGAAAAATCTTCCATTTTATTATGAAAGTAATATTAACTCTGGATGAGTAAAGATATCTGTTTTACGTAACTCAGGAGTTTCAGTAAACAAATGAGTAAAATGAAAAGAAAAATAATTTTTTACAAATTGAATATTTCCAATTGAGCGAAAAAATGCCCAGGCTGGGAATCGAACCCAGATCCTTGGCTTACAAGGCCAATGCTTTTCCATTTAAGCTAACTGGGCCGACAACCAGCCAGCATATTTCGCTCAGAAAACCTTATTGGTAATTGTGTGTTAAAATATTAGTTCAAAAATAATTTTGCTCATAAATAACTGTGATCTACTTACAGCTAATTTATCAAATGTAGAAGTATAATTTATGCCTTCTAACTATACTTCCATTTTGTAACCTCTTGATCAAGATTAAAAAAAAAAAAAATCAAAGTAAATTTCCATCGACTAGTAGAAAAATTTCTTGCAGACATACAAGAGATAGTTTCCCTTTCTGAAAATGCAAAGGTAAATATGGCAATTGGCGTGATAGATGTTGCCTGGCAAAATCTATAGCCTTGCACGTTTAACAAATGGAGCAAAACAAAATACAGAGGAATGTACTTATTGCATCGAATGTCCTGCTGATCGCTGAACCGCAGATACATAACACTTAATATACTTACATTAATTAATATACTTACATTATTTGCTAATCATTTTGTTGAATGCGATGAAGTAGTTATCGCATTATTCTGATATAACTACAAATGACATCGCCGGAAACTCAATGAAAGAAAGAGAATAAGCGGACATTGAAAGTGAAGATGATGATGCAGATTTTGTTCACCAAGTTCCGAAGTTAGTGTTGCTTTGATCAAAGGAGGGTTTATCGAACATCAAAACTCTTAAAAAGTTTTTATTCCAACAAAATAACGTTCCGGAAACATTTTATACAGTGCTGAATAACACTGATGATTTTGTTTTGAAATATACGTTCTCAACATCAATGTAGAAAAAGATATTTCTTTTTAAAGGAAAAATCCTTGCCGGCTCGGCCTACTGGCGCAGGTAGATTTCGAAGTTAAGTACTAATTTCACCAACAAAAAATAATCATAATTAGAGATAAACCCACTTTAACAATTTTATCTGGCTGCATTTAACGAATTTTTAATTTCATTTTTTTTTTTTTGTAAGAATTGGTTTTATCAGAACCATGTTAAGGCAGTATTCATAAAATAGTTTTCCCTGCTCAACAACTCAAAATTTTCTGACACTTTTCACATCCATTTTTAAAAGAAAAAGCATGAAACTTGCTGTCCTGTTTTTAAGAGATTTATAAGCAACCTACGTTTTTATTTTTCGTTCAATTAATTAGAACTTGGTTAAAAAAAAATAACATTTTCTCATTAGACAATATTTTTAGTTTCCGAAACAATCGCTTCGAGAAATTCGGTTCAAAATGCCCACTTTGAGATCATTTTTTGAAATATATTCTGCCTCTATAAAAAAATCGGCTTTGTTATATATTTTCTGAATAACAGAACCTACTAATTGGATGCGTTTGAAAGCAAAAATTAATTTAAAAATGAGACAGAAAACAAGCAGTTTAGATTTGGGTATTACGATATTTTTTTCTTCAAATTCTATATATTTTTAATTTGTTTTTCCTGTAAGAATTGACCCTATCAAACACTTGTCAATATAAAAGTTGTAGATAATATTCAGAAGATATATAATATATTTAAGCGGAATGGTATCTTGTGAATTGACGAAGTTATGGTTTTTTTTTTGTTCTTCAACCCCTCCCCCCCTTTTTGTTTTCATTTTTAATATTTTTTTCGGTAAGAATTGGTCTTATCAAAAACTTGTCAGTATAAAAGTTGTAGATAATATTAAGGCAATTTATAATAAATTTAATTGGATTTGGTATCTTGAGAATTGACGAAGTTATGAATTTTTTTCTCCCCAAAAACCTATTTTTTTCGCCCCTTGAGACCATTTTAAATTTTATCAAAACTCTGTCACACATAAATTTTTGGCCCTTTTTTGAGAAGTAATAAAAACTTTACACTGAGTCGAAATATATTACAATTAAGAAGCTGTGCTTTTTTTTTCACAAAACCCTTCGCTAATTCCACCCCCTTGGTCGGATTTTGCCCATTAACGAACTTGACCGAGATTTTATGTCCCTTGATTTTATGTATCAGTTTAGAAAAGATCTGTGCAGAGTTATGGAATTTGTAGTGTAATGGTTCTATGTATATATATACATATAACCATTAAATAAATATTACCGACACACCATCAGGAACAGAATGAATAAAATGACATTAACAGACTGATAAAAATACAGTTCCGCCCAACACATTTAACATAGATTCCAAAAACATAATAAATAACAGCAGGAATTGAATAACTGAAATGGAATAATGGAAGTTTGTAGAACTTAGACAGAATCATCGGGATCCAAATCCCCCAAGTTCCACAAATAAAATGTTTGGTTTCATCTTCATATTAGCCATAAATTAGCTAAAGAATATGAATTTGGGACTACCACTCACATAAAACAGAGAAGTAAACCATTGAACACCAATTAAGTTCAAAATAAAACAACAATGAAAAGGATAGAGGAAAAATAAAAAAAAAACAAATTACCAAATTAAAATCCATACTGTCTTAGCAGTAGCCATAAACCAGCAAATGTTGCCGAAAAAGTATTTTGTATGATGGTGGACGAAGGATCAACAATATACAGCATAGCCAAGCAAACTCCAATTATATATAACCAACACCCTCTATAGCTAATTTAGAATTGAGAATGAACTGCTCCATGTATTCAAACGAATCAGTATGGTGCTGCTATCTATTGACATATTAGTAAAATAAAAACTATTAATAACTATTAATGGATTATGTTTTAAAGCAAATACTGTTTAGAGATAGATATATGATAATTAAATAATAATTAAAAATATGTTAATAAATATATACAATTGTAATATAAAAAAATTAGTAATTTCAAATCCAACATGTAAACAGTCAAATAAAAGTATTTTTACTGTTTTTAAAATTTTAATCTTACACCTTTTAGCAATTAAAAGTAGTTGATATTTCTTTTTCAAATATCTAATTAAATTTATGGTACAGAGCACTTCTATGAAGAATTTCTTGTTGGAATAAGTTTAGTAATGAAAATAAGTCTTTTACTGAATGCCTCTTTAATCTTTTTGTGTTTTATATTATTACTAACAATGCCTTAATTTTGTATTAAGAATGAAAAACTTAAGAAAATCATTGAGTTGTTATTCATGATAGATTTTTTATGTTTATTAAACATTAGACTAATAGAGAAACATATAGGGCGGATTTTCAATTATTTTATATTGCAAAAGTTCGTGCAGAAACTTTTGCTGTAGGATATATTACAAAAATAGAAAAAAAATTATTTTAAGACCATTTTTTATTTGACTTTTCTCATTTGCGACGATTCTGCATCTAGTCGGTTGAGTAGATTTTATCCGAAACCTTATTGAGTGGACTGGTACTTTTCTGCAGATAGAATTTGGATCAGAATTTAACACCGAGCTCACTAGCCAGATTTTATCAAAACCCTACCTGAATTATGTTCGTGTAAAACCTGGATACTCGACGCGATGAAACATTAAAATATGAATCCTACCTACCGTCAAATGTAAAAGAAAACAGCCAACACAACAAAGTCAGCTCGGATGTTTATGAAATCTGGTCACCCAACCAGATTCCGTATTCTAATTCAGATGATGTCTACAGAAAAAAAACAGCCGACTAAATTATGCCGGGTCGGGTTGAATAAACACTACTCAAAACAATTAGGAAAGCACATGGTTTTAAGAAAATTACGCAAATATTTACACTGTTAAAAATGTTTACGGGCAGAGGCCGGCATCAGAGATTCCAGTCATACCCCTTAAAAAAAAAAAAAAAAAAAAAAAAAAAAAAAAAAAAAAAATCCGTGCCCATTATTTTGTGTCAATGTGTACACACCAGCGGAGTAAAATGTATGGGGTCATACTGTATTTAATGGTTTTGGATTTTCCCGTTGACGTAACAGATGGGCTAGAACTGCAAGAATATGCGGATTGCCCTTAATTTTCTAAGTACATAAAAATACCCCTGTAAAATTACGAGGAGAGACCGGCAGCAGAAATTATAGTCATACCCCGTAAAAAAAAAATTCCATGTCCATCATTTTGTGCATCCCGTAATTTTACGGGGCAAAGATTTAATGCACTTCAAAACCCAATAACACTTTACTTACTGTTCCGTAGCACGTTAGATAATCATCACATAGTCGCTTTTTTGGCGGCTTAAAAAATATGTTACGGTCGCGGTTAACTGACATTATTTTTCAAGACACGAGTAAAACAAAGGGTTACACCCTAGCGGGGGAAAATGTATGGGGTCGTACCGTATATTTTTAGTGGATCAGAGTTTTTCATTAAATAAGGCCCGTGAAAATAGAATAGCAAAGGCTCATAAATTTACAGTTTTTTCTGACAGTGTACACCGATAAGTAACGTAAAATAAAACATCCATAACTTAAAGCGTAGTAGAAAACAGATGAAGAAAACTTTACTTACAAATCAAAGTTTATGACTTCAAAAAATAGAAAAAGGAGATACGTGCAGAAATCGGGATTTTCCAGAAACGTCTGTTTCACTTTTCAGTTGAAAAATTCAGTTGTTCAGCTTTTTTTTTTTTTGGAGTAAAGGTGACTTAAAAATGTCACAGCGATGCAATTTACCGTAATCCGTGGTTGGTGTATTGTCGGGACAGTTGAATACGGGCAAACACAACGAAATGCCGCAGACGCTGTTGAAGTCGCAAGAAATGTCAATGCAAGGCTGTGGAATCGCTCCAAGGCACAGGGAATGTTAGACGTCGGCCATGTGCTACCACTGAAGCTGATAACCGACATATCCTGTTAACAGCTTGTCGAGACGAAACGGGCAATGCTATTCAGCTGCAAACAGAGTTATTTTTGGCCACAGAACTATGGGTGTCCGGCCAAACAGTCCTAAATATACTTCATCAGAGTCGTCTCTATCTTCGTAAGCCAATGGTTTGTATTCCGTTCTCCTCAAGCAACTGTGCGGGCCAATGAAGGTGGGAAACTGAACATCGAGGTTGGAGGCAACGTGGTTGGAGTCAAATTCTGTTTATAGATGAGTCCCAATTCAGTCTGGATGTGACATCTGATGTGTTTTGGCACGGAGGAAAAGAGACACTCAAAATAATCCCACACTCGTTCGTAAAAGATCACATTACCGACGAGGTGGGTTGATGCTATGGGCTGCAATCAGCATAGGTGGACGTACGGACCTGTATATCATTCGGAATGGCACTTTGACAACCCAAAGTTATTCAGACGAGATACTGAGACCTCATCTTGTATTTTACGCTGCAACAATTGGTGATTCTTTTCTTTTGGTGCTTGATAATGCCAGACCGCATACAGCTCGTCTTGTGGAGAACATGGTTAAAGCTGAAACAATACAGCGTATGTAATAGCCAAAATGCATTCCTGACCTGAATCCGATCGAGCATGTTTGGGACACACTCGGAGGATGCGTTGCAATGACATTAAAGCCTCCTTTTATTGTCCGGGACTTGGAGATTGCAATTACTGAGAAGTAGAACAGTACTCCTCTAAGTCTTGTAGATAATGCCATCGAATCCATGGAAAATAGGTGTGCGACAGTTTTATCTATTCGAGGGGACCACACTCTATATTAAATACCTTGCACCATTCCTAAACAGTACCTTTTTTGTCATTTACATGTAACCAAATTGTTGCCCCAAACCACCTTTTCATGTTTTATACATAGTTTCAAAGAATTAACTCTCTTTTATAACTTTTTTGCGCCTTATTTTCTGTATTGCGCATCAATACATGTGTACACTCCTTTTTATGCCCATTCAAGGCTGTCTCGCACTTTTTTGTTTGCTTCCCTAGTTTTTTTTAGCAGTGTAGTTTGGTCACCCAACCAGAAACAAAATCGTCACAAATGTCATACTTTTTACAATCTGGTCACAGAGTGAAGTGACACAAGATCTTATAACTAACTTCAACGACTTCATCATATCGATAATCTCAATGTCACAATGTGACAACACTGTGAATGTGATGTTGCTGTGACATCACAATGCTATGCAGGTCGTAATTGTAAATAGATGAAAAGCATCTTTTAAAATATCATTTAAAGTATATTATTTCTATGCATTATTTACATATTCGCATTTAATAAAAATAATTATATTATACAGTATTATACAAAATAAAAATGCCTAAAATACAATAAATTCACGATTACTTTTCCTTAATATACTTAAGAGTTTATTGAGAGATAAATGACTGATTTATGAAAAGCAGCTCGTTTGCTTTTAGAAGTGCATTTTTATTAAACAGACCATTAATCTCTTAACTGAGAACTTTCTAGCATACTATATATTTCATTCACTTATTAAGATGCCTAAATAATGTGTGAAAAACAAATAAAAAATATCGAGTTTCAATAGTTTCGGTTAAGGTTCAGAGAGGTTGATGCCAAGAAGAGTTCATGTACTAAAGATAAAAGACAGTGATTAAATTAATAACGTAATAAATTAGTGATATATGTAGCCAATGCCAGGAAAACGTTTAATTCCTAAGATATATCATGATATTTAATCTGAAAAGTATTTGAATTAAATGTCTAAAAAAAAAAGTTTAATATTACAAATGAATAATATATCTTACCAAATAGAAAAGATGACGAAAGGGTGTAACATAAAAGCTTAAACATTAATGTAATGTAATATCGTAGGTAATTTAAGAAGTCATTACAACTTTTCCTATTTTTCATTCATCATACATACTTTTTTATAAAAATAGCATACTTTTTTTGGTTATATGGAAGTGTGAAAATTGATGTGCATTATACGCTGTTTCGAATTTTGATGATCAATAAAATATAGGAAATAATTTTAAACGATGACTTACGCCTGAGAAATCTAAATTTAATGACGTGAATTTTAATCACATTACTAACAAAGCGTAAAACTAAAAAAGTGAAAAACTATCCAGTCCAAGGTTCGAACATGGGTCTTTGGTTCTCCAACCCTTATTTACCACAGGGTTCTGGTTCATGAAATAATCCCCTCTTGTGATGCAGTTGCAGAATTAGCAACATCTAAGAGTGAAGGCTGGGTGTGTCGATCCAGGTGGCTCAGTTGGCAGAGCATTCGTGCTCTGAACCAAAAACCCAGGTTCGAATCCTGGCCTGGATACTGTTTCACTCTATTGGTTTTACGCCTTGTTAGCAAAGTGAATAAAAATTCACGTAATTAACTTTAATTATAGGAAATAATTTTGTTTTTTTGTAGTTCTAATAACAAGAACAATCTTTGTATACAGGGTGTCCCGAAATAGACTGACTTTTTAAAAAATCTACTTGTAAATAGTGACAACTGTTGAAGTAATTTCTGCTGCAGAGTACGATGCCATAAATTTCTTTACCATGGTTCCTGAGTTTAGTTCTAACTATCAGTGATAAATGTCGAGATAAATGTTCCTTCTACCAATAAGGGAGTCATTGAGGCAGAATCAGAATCTTCCAATGGACATTATTTAAGGAAATAGAATAAATATTAGTTATATTGATTTAAAGCTTATTATTCAGTACTAGATTAACAAAATGTCCCTGTTATTTTTAGAATGATTCATATGCAAAGTATAGAAACAATAACAAAAAAAAACTCTTTCAAAATATTTTAGGAATGCCTATTCACATAGTAAAGAAAATAAAGTTACCGAAAGTTATTTTCTAACGTATAAATACGATCTTCGTCTAAGACAAAAAAAAAAAAAGATATACTGCAACAGAAAAAGTCCACTTTAAATGCTCTTAAAAGATTTTTAAAAAAGCGATCGCACTACTAACTCTTATGAAAGCATTGTAAAAATTTGATACAACGTTGAACCAATTTTTGGTGCTGCAGTAGCTGCCACCATAAGATGATGAAAGTTTGTTCCAACATTTGGTTCTAAGGAGGAACCATAAATTGATGAAACGTTTGGCTGTAAATTGTTGAAATGTTGAACCATAAATTGGTTAAATGTTGATCCATAAATTGGTTAAATGTTGATCCATAAATTGGTTAAATGTTGATCCATAAATTGGTGAAATGTTGATGAAGCAATGATTTTTGTCCTTCCCCAGCCCCTCGCAGGTAAAATATTTTGCTTTTTTTAAAAATGTTCTAACTATTTTAATATAATTTAAGATGAATTATTTACAGTTTCTCTAATTAATTTTTATTGGAAGATAATTTTCAAGATCAGAAACCTAGGTTTATTTAGCAAATTTTAATACAGTTTAATTATACGACAACACCATTGTTGTTGTAAGTATCTTACACTATGATTTGCATATTAAAATACACAAGAAAAGCTACTATGATGGTATGTGGTTTTATATTTGTATATAAACTTCTCAAATTTATCTAATTGGAATGCATTATAATTTGCTAAATAAACCTAAGTTTCTGATTTTGTATGACGCATACACGCAATCTTTAAACAAAAATCATTCAGAGAAACAGTAAATATAAATCTTAAATTACATTTAAATAATGAAAGGATCTTAAAAGGAAGAAAAACTATATTGGACGGAAGTAGGGGCAAAAAAAAAAAAAAAAAAAAAAAAAAAAAAAAAAAAAAAAAAAAAAAAAACATTGCTTATCAACTCGCATCTTTTTTTTAAAAATAATTTCTAAGCAAGATCTAAGTATTAAGAATGTGTATTTTTTTTATATGTGTGGTGATTTGTCATTGTTTTATTAAATGTGAACATCAAAATGGAGTCTAAATTTTTCTATTCTACAGAATATGTATATAATTTTCTTTTAAACATATTCCTTAATCATTCCCTTTAATACTATTCTTATTTATGGAATGACACGATAAGCCACATTTAATGTTAATTTTTTATTCCCGTATAGATTGTAGTTTATAAATATAAGCAAAATGCATTTTATATATTTTATGAGAAAAGATTGATCTAGGAATTAGAAAAAAAAGAAGGAAATATAAAAAGAAATGACTGTATATGTACTGTTCTTCATTGTTTAAAAAACATTTAGAATGTAAAAAGTAGCTATTAATCTCTTTAATAAATATTCAGTCCTACATTATATAAGTACAATATAAATATAAACTTAAAATATACTAAAGCAGTTTTATCCATAAACTTTATACCGGCATAAACAACATTTTATTTAAATGCTTAAATTTGTTTCCTTTTATAGTGCCAATAATTACTTGTATCATAAACGTAGAAAATGCGTTTGCAATAGAAGAAAATTTAATAACGGATACAGATTTTCGCTAATGTTTTGATATTACTTAATCTTGAAAGTTTAAAATTACAAATAGCAGAAAAATGCTTACATAAAATTTTTAAAAATGAATGTACCAAAAACACTAAAAAAAAAAACCACTAAAAAAATTAATATTTTATAATTATACTATTAACAACAATATAAACTACAATATATTAATAAAATGCATTATTAGATTTAACAACGGTTAAAAAATCTTGTCATAAGGTGTAAGAAATTCCTATTAATTTTAGAAATTTGGTAAATGTTAAATAAATGAGAAACATTAGGTATGAAGATTTAGGATTTTAAATAATAATTTAAAACATTCATCAAAAGTACTATTTCTGCATTTTTACGGAAATTTTTCCTCATAAATTACAGAAAAATTTCCGTTTTTCAGATTAAAAACGGAAGTTTTTCTGTAATTTATGGGGGAAAATTCCGTAAAAAACCGGAAATAGTACTGACGTCTAGATTGCCAGTGGAATCTCCGTTTTTTTTTCGACTAATATATCTACTGATAGGTTGTAAAACGAAGTTTCGTTTAGAATAGAGTGCGTTCCCTGGTTGCGAAATGCGGAACTAACACATTTTGCAAAAGGATAAAGTGTTTTCAAAGGAACATTAAACGAAACCCTCTGTGTGATCTGTGATCACACTTACCCACTTTTTACCTCGATGGCTTTGTGAATAAACAAAATTGGTGATTTTGCGAAAGGAAAATCCCCAGATTTCTGTACAATCATCATTGCATTCACCGACTGTCACGGTAATTGCCCGCCATATCCTCGAAAGAAATGATTGGGCATTTTTTCCTGCACCATAAACTAAGTTATTAACATAAAAGTAAGTTATTAAGTAAATAGAGTTAGAAAGAAATATTTACAAAATTATTCATATTAGACTAGAATATCAGATTACCTGAATGCATTATTTAAATTTCTCCTGCACAAACGCAATATGCATTCCGGTATATAATGAATGCACATTAATTTTCTACAATTTAAGGCATTCCCCATATACGTGTTTTTGAGTTGACATAAAAACATTTTAGTTTCTCTCAGCAATATTCACATTTGAATATTAATTTCATGAATAAAAAATTATTTGATTGTATTTTTATGTTTTCAATTTTCTATTTTGTTTTTGAAAATCAAGTTTATATTTAATGAGTCATTCAGCTTCCTAAATAAAGAAGTCATGGATGATCGAAATTTAAAAAGAAAACCTTGCAAATTTTCATATCTTATTAATATAAAAAAATGAAAAATTTCATGTAATTCTCAAGCGAATTGCGCACACTAGTTTTATAAGTAGCATATTTTCATATATAAAATATAAACGCAATTTCAAATGGACAAAATTTCACATAAGATTTTTAGATTTACAAAAGAAAATGCTGATAATTATAAGTTTTCAAAAACAAAACAAACAAACATCAAAATAACTTATTTTAGAAGACGTACTTACATTGTTAAGGAAGGGATGAAAAATAATGGTAAATAAAATGCATCAAAAGTTATTTGCTACAACGTAAACACGATACTATGTAATGTTATATTATTTAATACTGAACATAAAGCTGTATTTATCTCTCTGTCATTTCACAGTATACATAATGAAACATAATTGTAAATTGAAATACTATACTAGTGAAGTATATTTAGCTATTTAAGCTTAAATTAGAAACTTTGCATATTTTAGTGTCCGATATCAGAGGTTATTAAGTGCAAGAAGCAGTTTAAACATTTCATATAATTGGAAATGATACATTATTGCTGACTACACATTATTGAAAGTTATTACCTAGCATTTGATCAAAATTTGAGTCACGATTAGGGGTACTTACATAGTTTACAAGTAATTCAATACTGCAAAATATGACAAGGTATTCACGTTAATAGTTAGCAAAAAGTAATTCAATATATGTTATTTTAAAATTTAAAAATTATATCAATTATGCATTTACATGCACTTGAAAATTGAAGTATATTACTAGTAGCATAATGAGGGCATAATTTTTCAATGCACGTTTTATACATCAGAGTATATGAGGCATTCTCACAAAATTTTAATTTTCAGGAATAAAAATCTGGTGAAATTAAACTTAACAAAATAACATTTTAAACTTATAGACGAATGCCTTAATGATTCAAAATAAAGAAAAAATGGTCAGCAACGATGATTTTTTTTTATTTAACTGAGGTTTAAGTTAAAATTGCGAGTTTAATTTTCCTTACCATTTTACCACTCTAACTTTTTGTTTTCTTCTAAATTTTTACTTATAATGAATTTGCACTGCAAATGGAGGCGTCTTAAATTCAGACACATATGTGACTGAAAAAGTAATTCAAACATTTAAGTGTCTAAATGTGAAATTTCAGACATCATAGATGTCTAAATTTAAGACACATAAGTGTCTTACTATGATCATGTTATAAATGGACGGAGAAAAATGTCTGAATAATAGTGACATGTCTGAAATTAAGACATTTAGAAATTCAGACATTTAAGTGTCTGAATGCGATACAATTGTATCATATGAGTGATGACTGTATGTACAATTGTATTGCAATATGTATATCAGCGCTATCAGAAAATATTTCCGAATGGATGAAAGATGTTTAAAATACCCTTTCATCCATTTAATTTAGTATTTATTTATAAATGAAGAAATCATGGGACATCTGAGAAAATTAGAAAAGTTCGCTTACTAAGGTTTGGAGCTAAGTTATTTTTGGCGCAATAAATAATTAAATAATTGCTTTCCACAAAATTTAAAGTTTTCCAAAAATTACTTGTTATCATGATCGTATACAGGAGAATCGCTCACCTAAATACTAAGAGTTATGAGTAGAGGGAGAAAGAAACGTACTGAGGAGCAAGATTTTAGAACACACAGTAAAACCTCCCTAAAGCGACCACGTTCGTACCAATGAAAATGGATCGCTCTGAGAGGTGGTCTCTTAATGGAGGTCATGTTTAAATCTAGATTTTAATTTTTGAAAAAAGGTAACAATTAATGTTACTAAATTTTATTTTTCACGTTAGTAAAAGAAACTATAAAAATTTAAGTATCAAAACAAAAGTTAATTATATAAATTAATTACTGCAGAGTTTAAAAAATGAATACATTGACGTTTGCTTTGATTTTACGGTTTTATATTTTATAGCTTTTGTTTCCAAGTCTTTTCGAATTCCAGTCAATAAATGCGTTTTTTTTTTTTTTTTTTTTTTTTGACGGGAACAAATAAAGACGATTTGATTAAATTATGTATTTCATTGAGAGTTTCCCGACAAAATAGGGCAGTGGAGTTTATCGACCGTCATTCTTAATTTGTCACCAGTGTTCAATTTATTACCTAAAAAGGCACAAAGGGGTTTAAATATTTAAAAGTTACCGGAATAAAAAAAAAAAAAAAACTTAGTTTAGAAATTTGATGAATAATGCGCACTCCGGAACTATTTTTCTAATAAAATCTTCTTCAAGCGACCAGGAAAAAACGGCATTTGTTTCATTTTCTTCAAAGAAATGGGTGGCTCATGGAGGGAGTTCAACTGGGATGGTCTCTGAATGGAGGTGAAATTAGTATTGAGCCTATGGGAATAAATTTCGTTCCATGAAAAAAATGGTCGTTCAGAGAGGTGGTCTCTTTAATGGAGGTGGTCGCACAGAGAGATTTCACTGTATATGCCTGGGGTCCACAGCCCAGTCCGCTTTTGTAAAATGCAGAATATAAACATGAAGTAGGCTAAACTAAGAATTTATGCCAGAACTCCTCGTGTAAGACAATTTTTAAGAAATTTAAAAATTAAGAAATATTAATCGTTTAAAAATAAGTTTCTAACGATATTTTTCACAATGGAGAACTGATTTCTTTTTCTCTCTCCTCTCTCTGTCTTTTTTTTTTTTTTTTTTTTTTTTTTTTTGGTCGATGGGATTTTTCCCTTCTGAACTGCCCCTCCTCATTTAAGATAAATTTGATATATATGAACACTAGCAGAAGAACAGAATTAAAATCGTCTTCTACGAGAAGTTAAGGGGGGAGGGGGCTCCTCTGGAGAAAAATTCTTAGCAGCATTTTCTCTTAGCGTTTAATTAATACACTGCTCAAAACAATTAAAGGATATTGCAGTTTTAGGTGGATTTTGTATCTGGTAAACTGTTTAGTTGATTGATACATGGTCGACAGACATAGTAGGTTATATGAGAATAAATTACACATGTTTGGCAGAAAAAAATGCATTTTATTGCGCATTTGTGTACTAAAGGAAAAAAACACAATTTGTGCATATGAGAAAAAAAGAATAAGAAAAGGTGTTTTCTTCAAAGAAAATAATTTTCAGTAGGGGGTATGGTTTTCACGGGCGGCCAGCAACGTTGAACACCTTTGAGGCATGGACTCAATGAGGCTATTAATGACGAGTTGGGGTATTCTGCCCCACTCTTCCAGAAGAGCTCTTTCCAGTTCTTGGAGAGTTTGTGGGGGTTGTTGGCGGCCAGAAACTCGTCTTCCTAGAGCGTCCCAAACGTGCTCGATTGGATTCATGTCTGGAGAACACGCTGGCCATTCCATTCGAACGATTCCTTCCTCGAAAAGGAAATCCTCCACCAGGTTTGCACGATGTGTCCTGCAGTTATCGTCCATTAAAATGAAGTTATCTCCGATTGCTGCAGCGTAAGGGACTACAATAAGTCGGAGGATCTCATCCCTATATCGGCGACCAGTCAGAGCTCCATCTCGAATGATGTAGAGGTCAGTGCGCCCTTTCAATGGAGATGCCACCATACACCAACACTCCTCCACCGCCAAATCTGACACTTTCGTGCACGAACGCAGGATTATTCCTACTGCCACGGTCCCTCCAGATGAAAATACGCTTATTATCCGGATGCACAGAAAAACGGGACTCGTCAGAAAACAGAATATTGCTCCATTCATTTCTCCTCCAGTTGACATGCTCGGTTGCCCACTCCCTGCGGTCGCGACGATGCCTTGATGTTAATCTAACACATACCATCGGTCGGCGAGCATACAGACCTACAGAATGGAGCCGGTTTCGGACAGTCTGAGTTGAAATCGTGGTGCCTGTAGCCGAGCGAAGGTGTTGTTGGAGAAGAGTAGCGTTCATGGTTCGGTGTCTCCGAGCTGTTAATGCTAAATACCGATCTTCATTGGGCGTTGTTGCCCGTCTACGACCTTGCCCTGGTCTTCGGCCTGCACATCCACTCTCCAAAAAACGGTTCCAGATCCTGGAAATGACACTTTGTGACACTCCAATGGCTTGCGCTACTTCGGCTTGAGTTTGGCCCCCTTCTAACCTACCAACAATTCTCAAAGCTTCTAAATTGGTCAAATGACTTCGCTGAGACATCGTACTCATCGAAACAAAGCAATCACTGAATGCCGATCATCCTTGTCTTCATTCTCTTTTATCCAGTTGAAAGTCAAATTTCATTCGCTGCCGCTGAAGCGACGTTTTTGACGTCGAACTCAAAATTTGCATACTCCACAGTTTGAAAACCAGAAAAATTTGCATTTGTGATTCTCTTCTTCTATTTTCGGCAAAAAAAATTTCGTTTATATCTTTATTTTATATAAAACTTCAAATATCCTTTAATTGTTTTGAGCAGTGTATATTGCTATTTGGAAGAGAAAAAAGTATTTTTTAAATAATCAAACGTATAGAAAATATAATTAATTAAATTTCAGGGATGGGCAATCGCTCTCTTCATGACCACCGAATATTCGATATGTTATTTTCTAGTTTTACAATAAAATCTTTATTTAAAGTATGTTTTCTATACGTCTAAAAATAAAAAAACTGCAAAAACTATACTCAAATAAATGTAACACATTAAGAAAAATACCTAATAAAGAAAATAAAACTTTTCTTATTTCTTCTTATTCAATGATTTATTCCTCGCTGATAAAAAGTTTAAATGAGCTCATCAAGCCCTTTATAACGGTTTATAAACAGTAGGCTTAGGTCAGCGACTGCAGTGGTAATTAAAATGCTGATTTCGCCTATTTCTCTTTGTTCGAATACGTCCGTTGGCAATTGGCGCGTTAAAACGGTTCTTTCAATGAGGTAGTTCCCTGTTTAACAAAGTTGCACGCAATTTTTTTATGTGTAACATTCCGTATTTATAGTTTGTGACTGTGTCATATACATAGTTGGAACAGTTTTTTGGAATAATTCATTTACGGAATAATATATGCGATTATTATAAAAATGATACGTTGAGTAATGTGATTCTGCCATCCACATAGATGTATATGCAGCTAGCTACACACACAGCTTATAAAGTATTATTTTGGAATTTCAATAATTGTTCTTGAGAGATTGGAGAATAAGAAAGTGCGTGTGAAATGTGATTCGAAAAAGCGAATTGAATTAAATTCTGCATTATATTAAATTATACCATTATGAAAAAAATATGTTGAATAATGAAAAAAAAATTTCTTCGTTATATGTTTTTCAATTATCAGCATTCATCTGAATATTTAGTGAAATATGTAAGAAGAAAGTGTCTATATTTTTGTGTTACCGTTTATATTACATGGATTTACTTTATTACATTTAAGGAAATACTAAAAAGGTAAGAATGTGATTATTTACAAAAATATAATTTTTATTTGGAAATAGAAATTTTCCTTGAACAATATTAATTATGTAATATTAATTATTTAAATCACTTTTTAAAGAATACACGTGTTTATCATATTTGTATCTTTCTATATAGAATAAATATTTTTCAGTATTGCAGTGTTTTTTATTATTTTCGACTAAATTTATTTCATTTTCAGGATTAATTAACTAACTTGCTTGATAATTCTTAAAGCATTCGATTTATAAATAAATGTTTTTCATATAAAATAATACCATCATTGCTTAAATCATTGCTTAAGCATTAAAAGTTATTGCTTGTGTACATTGACACCCAAATTTGTCAACATTTTTAGTATTATATTTTTGTCCAAAAAAAAAAAAAAAAAAAAAAAAAAAAAGCAGTTGCAGCACTATATATTTTTGTTGTGGATACAAGCTATTAATCTGACTATAAAAATGTCAGTAAATATTAGCCATTTAATATAATGCCATTTTTTTAATAGTTAATTTTATTAAAAATATTTTTCTATAATAGCTGTATAATGATTTACAATAAAATAAGTAAGGAAATAAATCATTATTTACTTTGTTTAATTGCTTAAAATTATATTTAAGTTTTGTACAATTTCAGATGTTGAAAAATTTATTAATATTGATTTATTGATTGTTAAAAAGAAATTACAGATTTAGAACGGAAAAAAGACTTTATTTTCATATTTTACTGCATTTTTCACTTAAAATTGGGGGGATTTTTTTTCAACGTTTGTGCATTTTTATAAAAGATACAGAAATAACAATTAAATATGTATTTTTAATGCAAAATAAGTTTTGAAATTAGATGTTATTTCTCTTGCATGTTATTAAAAATATATATATTTTTAACTTTTTAAAGATAGCTTAGTAGCTCTGGTGATTACCATATGTTATATGTAAAAGAAATTGCCTACATGGCAAAATATAATTAAAAAGATCACGTTATTAAATGATATTGTTATTAATAAACCCTTCCGTTGTAATTTCAGATACAGATAATATTAATATGATTTCGTATATGAATTTTTATGTTTAATGACAGATCATTTAATTCTTTACATTTCCGAAATTAATGTTTTCATGTAACAAAATTAAATTTATGTATAGGAAATGCTATGAACATTTTTGCTTCAAGTGGTAGGTATAAAACTTGACAAATAATTATAAAAGCATCAGAATTGGAGTTATCGTGAAATTTTTAATGTTTTATAAATACATTTTAAATTGTTCCTTTGTAACGCTTTATTAAAAAGTTCGAAATTTCTACAGCATTTAATTGCACGATGAAAGAATTTTTTTTAGACTATGGAAACTTGTTCAAAGTAAAATAACTACATTTATATGTATTTCCTGTGTTTCATCTGTATAACATATTTAAATTTTAAGACACAGAAATTTTCTGACAACTTTCAACGTCAAAATTATTCTGATTTTTTACAGGATTATTTTTTATTATCATCGGAGAATGCATCCATTTGCGCAAAGCAATTTATTGTACTTATTATATATCATATTGCACACTTTTAGATTAGGATGAAGTTAATGACAAAGGATATATTTATCCAAACATATATTTACATGTTCACATATATATATATATATATATATATATATATTAAGTCATCAATGTGTTTAAATTTTTGTTGCTGTATATGCAGTATGGGGAAGTGGGGGGGGGGGGGGGTAATGAATGTAAGCCGCTGGTACTGGAACTTATTAGAACCACATTTCCTATACTGTCAAAAAAAAAAAATACAAAAAAAAAAAACATTTTTTAACTTTTTTAGAATATATTTATAACTGTATATATTAAATAAAACCTCTCAATAGCAGACACCCTAGGACCGTAGAATTTGTCCGCTATTTAGAGATTTTATTTTCATATGTAAAAAAAGTCCAGAGTGTACAAATACCCAGCATACCGAGTACAAATTACACAAAATATGCTTCAATATATTATTAATCTGCTTTTCAATCCACAAATGTTGTGGATTGAAAAAAGTGATCGCTGAATAGGTCTCTGCTGTTCGAGAATGTCCGTTATTACTGAAGCATACAGTAAAACTTCTATAACCGGTCACTCCCGAATAGCGGACAGCTCTATTTAGAAAAATATAAAGCGGGGTAATGTTTCTTCTAGAAGCAGGACCTGATTAAAACATGGAAACTGATCCGCGGCCCTGCCCCCTCACCTTCCCATCGATTTTTGTGGCCCCAAATTTGGTATGCAATTTTACGAATTCAATGTTTTTATATATGTTTATATTTTTTAGTATTATAACCACATACAAAATTATCATATTAGGATTATAATTTCAGGAGATATTAATAAAAATATGAAAATGCAATTTAACATTAGAAGCTCTAAATTTTGAATGCTTATAATTCAAAAACTTATCATTCAAATGACTAGAAATTTCGTTTCTAGGCATAGTTTGAACCGAAGATTTAAAATATAGTGTCAAAATTGGGTGCATCCATTGGAAAAAAAAACCAAAGTTTGGTCTAATTTTGATTTGTAGATGGCCCCTATGCAAATTTTAAATACATCATTTAAAAGTAGACTTTATTTCCAGACGATTGGTACCAGTAACTTTCTTCTATTATTGTTGTCTTCTAGTTGCAGAGTTAGTAGGAGGTGTTTATTTTTTTTTCGACGGCTGTTCCAATCATGTAGATAAGAAATCGCTTTTGCGACTGATACTGCTTGTGTGATCGCAAGCAACGTGGGGAGCAGAAATGAAGGGTACTCATATCATAATGAAGGATTTCTGTGTCCATTGAAATTTACTATATTGTTTATCGTTTGAAAAGAGCCAAATAAACATGAAGTCCATCCAGAATCTTATAACTACTGCTCGTCTCAGGCGCCGATGTGCGGTTGTCAAATGTTTAAGCCTTTCTTGGTAATGATGAATAGCATAATAATAAAAACGAAGGGGGATAAAGAAAAGTAAGTGTTTCGTGCTCAAATTTTTTTTAATGTTCGGATCTCATATGCTGATAATTTTGTGAAATCTAGTGCTAGATTTTATTTAACACAGAAATAAAAATCCAAAAAATTCTTAAACTAATTGACTGGAAATATCTAATTTAAATAGAAAAAAATTGTACAACAAAGCAGGGATGGAATTCTTTCCGAAGAAGTGAATCATTTTTTATAAATGGGAATAATTTGTTACCATAAAGCAGAGCTGATTGCAGCATGGACAAACTGGGCTTTTTCTATGGGACGTTAGCTTTACGGGCCCACAAATTTGGTATGAAATTTCCATAAAGCTGATATTTTAAATTTGTTTTGATCTTATACTTATTTTAATAAATATTTTGTACTTTTAGAATATGATTAGGTTAAAGAAAAGGATATATTTATCCAAATATGTATTTGATGGCATCGAGCAGTCTTAATTTTTTTTTTTTTTTTTTGTAGCAATATATGAAGGTGGCGGTAGTGGTGGTGGTGGGGGGGGGGGGCGAATAAATACTAGGTCTTTGGACTGGAATTAATTTAATAAACATTTTTGATGCCGTAGGGCATATATGAAATCGCATAAATACATATTTAGGTGAATATATTTATATATATTATCCTATTCTAAAACTACAAAATACTGATTACGATCATAATAAAGTCAAAACTGATATAAAATATCAGCTTTATAAAAATTTTGTACCCAATTTGGGGCACCCTAAAATCAGGGGGCAGAGAAGCATACTAGTTTTACCACGCTGCAATTAGCTCTGCTTTATGGTAACAAATTATTCTCATTTATAAAAAATGATTCAATGTGGTCAAATATGGCTGCGTATATGACTTAGAAAGAAAAGTGGTCAAAGATGGCTTCATATTGGTAAAAAAAAAAAAAGGGCTCAAAGATGGCTGCAATTAAGACACTTGTAATATCTGAAATTCAGACGCAAGAAGTGTCTAAAAATTTTAAGACACTTTAAAACGTCTGAAAATCGAACACTCCAGTTTCAGTCACTTATGTGTTTGAAATTCCGACGCAAGAAGTGTCTGAAAATTTTCAGACATTTTAAAACGTCTGAAAATTAAACACTACGTTTCTGACACTTAAGTGTCTGAATTTCAGACATTTCAGTTTACAGTGTGCATAGTACCCACAGAACATTCAAATAAGAAATAATAACAATGTAGTATTTTTAGTACAAATTTTTGGTATAGTATTGTCTTAAAGGGGTGTTAAAGAAGGAACGGTAAGGAAAAAAAGGGTGACGGAAAGGGAAGAAAGGGACGGCGGTAAGGGGAAAAAAGGACGATAAGGAAAATTACCACCTATATTTACGCAAATCTTATTAAGCCACTATGTTGATTTTCAGCAAAGGGTATTTACATTGGATTAAATAAAAAAAAAAATAATTTACCTCGAAAAGTGCAGGAATAAACCTTGGGTACGGTAAGACTACCAATAAAGCCACACTCCTTGAAATTGATATTTAAATTCTGCCGTAGATTTCCTGTCAAGGAATTTTAGCCATTCTTTCTCTAGCATACTTCTGCTTGCGAAAAAAACTGAAAGCAATTTTGTGGCTGCATCTGAAGTGATTTTCTGTATAATTTTAGCAAGAGGGACGGTAAGGAATCTAAAATCCAGGGACAGAGTTCAAAAAATAATATCAACCGTAAAAATATGTGCAGGTTAATTTTTTGCTACATATTTATATAAAACAATAGTCCCAGTTTCGGAAAAAAAATTACATCGAACTACTTTTATTGACACAGTTTTATACAGGCAGCTCAGAACTTCAGGGACACGAGACGGTAAGCAATTTCGTGGTATATTCGGACCCCCAACAGCGTCCAAAACTTACTTATCTCGTTAATATTGTTATACAGTCATGCAATGGAATGTTTTCCAGTATAAGAAATAAAAAACCCAAGAATGTGTACTAAAATAAAAATTATTTTTCAGGGACTTAAAAGCCAAAATTATGTGAGAATGCCTCATATATATCTTCTGATTAAAATATGTAGAAATAGCATAGAACAATATACATGCAGATATAAAGATCTTAAGGTTTGACCATGATATGACAATGACATCAAGATTTAAAGATTTGGCATGTTGTTATATGGGTGTTGAAATTGCTTAAGTTATTCAAAATTATATATTCCATGCATAACTTTAACACATTATTTTAATCTCATAGCGGTTATTCTTTAAATAGAAAACTAAAAGATCGGACCAGAGCTAAATATTACTGTTCTTCATTAAAATTTATCTATTCATGGTTTTCGTGTATATTTTAAATTGAGCTTTTGTGTGAAAAAAATAATGTACATTCGGCAAAATAAAAAAATCGTCTTACAGTATATGTTAACAAACAAAACAAAACAAAAAAAAAAAAAAAGAAGTAAAAAATAACAAAACCCTTAGAATAAAGCTGAAATTGTAATAAACTTGAAATTTTCAATACGAACATCTGATTTCATACAGGCTACTTGGGTAGTAAATTTTGCCTTTGGAAATTACCAAACGGGAAGACATTCAGTGAAGATGTTTGGGAATTATGAACATATGAAGTTTTGAACTCATAATGTTAAATTCACTATTAATAGTTGCAAATCAAACAGCAAAGTATGGAGTCTTTTGAGCACAACTCAAAAAGGCTTGTTCGCGGATTGGGGTGATTGATCCTGTGGATTGTCGTATTTGAAGCATTTGGAAATCGATTTCTGATAAAATGTTTATAGATTGCTGTACATATTTGTATCGAAAATTAGTTTCATACTATATGAATATTTTATTTACTATTCGAAACAGCTATGCATTGTAACTTATAAAAATTTAACAGAAATCATTTTTTAGAGTCTTTCAGTAAGTAAATCTCAAATATATGGGCAAAAAATTCTTGAACTGCGTTTAAAAAACTCACACACTGACATTTGTTTTACAACTATTGTAATAATGAATTATACATTATGAGATCAAAACTTTAAATGTAATTCCTTTTACGGTCATCTAAGGACAATCCGTTTGATGTCCTAAAGTAAAATTTAACGATGAATCCAAAATATGATGTCAAAATTAGGCGTTTATATTTAAAATTGGAGAGTTTGTTACTATTTCAGCATGGGCACAATCCTTAATCTTATTTCGTTTTACATAAATCAAACAAAGACATATATTTTACTTTATTTTCTTTTCTTGAATATGTTTATTCATATAATCTACGAATTATTAGGAATTTCTGTATGTTTTTACAGTGAGTTTAATTGTTCCGTAGTATACGTAAAATTTACATGTTTCAGGAAAAAAGAAAAAAAATGAACAGTAAGTCTTTTCATTATATAATTTATATATATTTTATATATACTGCTATATCTTTAGGTTAATTCACGAAGAAAAAATATAACTTTATATGCTGTAAAAATAAACTCACGAGACATTGTTTGTCCAGCAATAGCAAAGTCAAAAGAAAATTTTCCATTTTAACCATTCAAACCGATTTTAATGAATTCTGATGCATATTAGTTTCACCGAAGAGTGTTTAACCTATACTTTTTACTATTTTTTACAAATGAGGTATGATTTGTCAGCACATTGTAGGTTCTTAAAATATATAAATCACGAAATACTAACATGACTGATGTTAAGATGGAATTTTTTTCGTATTATTGCTCTTAGATATCTAACCTAGATACAGCCAAAAATACACAATTTGTCTACTTTTAATTAGCAAAGAGCTCGCTTAATTATAACAAATTTTAGAATAACAGAACGGAATTCAACAAGATCCCACCGTTTAATATGAGACGCGAAAAAAAGCTTAGTATGACTGTAAATAATAAAGCAGGTGTAAATTTGTTAAAAGTTTAAGCATTGAGGTCATTCGTTTTTGATCGAATTATTTACAGAAATTTTAGTCTTTACATATATTTTTCTCGTTGTAGAATTACTTTACTTTACTAATCTTACTTTTTAAATCAATATAAAATTTTTTTCGTTCAAAATTTTATATCAACGACAAAAAAAGTGCCAATACTAAAATTTCTGAAAGAAATTGGTTCTAAACCAAATAACCTCAGTGCTTGAAATGTTAACTAATTTACACCTGCTTTATTATTTACAGTCATTCTAATCTTTTTTCATGCCACATATTAAATGGCGCGTTCTTCTTAAATTATTTTCTGTTATTCTAAAATTTATTTTTCTGAATGTAAAGTATTCCTAAAAGGGTTTTTTTTTTTTAATTATAGTCTGGTTTATTCTATCTGGCTAATCATGGAGCAAATAGCGGGAAAACCTTACAGATTTTTGGCGATTGACAGTCAATGGAGTAGACCACCAGGAGTGAGATTGCGTTGTTGTGGAATTATCACGTGTTAAGACATTGAAAATATAATGTGTTCAAAAAACTTTATCTCCAGTGGAACAATTCTGAGTAAGGGATTTAAATTTTGATAGCGATCAAGTTAAATTAGTTTTATTTCAATCGGCTGAAACCTCCAATGATCCATAATAATGTTACAAGCATATCCCAAAAACTAGTCCAAATCAATGGAATGCCATGTTTTCGTTCGTAATGTTATGCTCAAAAATTTTTTGAAGTTCTTTTTAATTTAATACTTATTTTTTATATGACATGTTGCCTAAAATGTCTTATTTTGTAACTCTATAGTATTTATATGTGATGACGTGAGTTTCAAAACTCGCCTTATCCAAAATTTATCTAGTTTTGGTGGCATTGCATTGAAATAAACCACTACAATCTACAAATAAACTAGTTTTATTGTATATTTCTGGCTTCCTAAAACCTTGGTTTATAATGAAAACCAATGGACGCAGTGATCGGTTTTTCGTGATTTTCAAAATTTTTATTATCTGGATGAGGCGAGTTTTGAAACTCACGTCCTTATATACAGGGTGGTCATAAAAAAAACTTTGCTGATAAATGGACAACAAGCAGCTGGTCCGTTCAACCGATCGAGATGAAATTTCAGATATAGTTATTCAGAGGTATGAGCTCGGGATTCTGTGAATGGCAACAATGTGGCGCTCACGGTTACGGTTATAGGTACAGAAACTCGAAATTTTCAAATAGCAACGCGCATTTTTTTCCGTAGCAAAATATTCAGCGTATCCGAAAACCCTAAAGAGCGTTGGAACGGTATGTATATCACAAAAGACAGATGCGTTATGCACGTACAAAAATAGCTCTGTGAACGAGCAAAAAAAACACGATTGGGGCATTAATTGGGGCAACATTCCCACCTTGCTTTTTATCCGTTTTCTACGTTGAATATCTGTCAAATGGCGTTCTGCGGTTGGTGTCTTGCCTCTGTCATATGCAAATTTCCTCCGTGCGACCCGATCTTGTTTTTTTATGCTGTTCGCAGAGCCATTTTTTGTGCGTGCATAACACGCCCGTTTCTTGTGATACACGTACTGTTCCAACGCTACGTAGGGTTTTCGCATGCACTGAGCATTTTGCGATGGTAAAAAAATGGGCGTTGCCATTCGAAAATTTCGAGTTTCTGTACCCATAACCGTAACCGTGGGCGCCACTTTGTTGCCTTTCACATAATCCCGAGCTCATATCTTTGAATAACTATGTCTGAAATATCATATCGATCGGTTGGGCGGACCGACCGCTAGAGGTCCATATATCGGCAAAGTTTTTTTATGACCACCCTGTATATATATATATCTTGTTCATCTTTAGAATTTTGCCAATTTGTTCATATATTTGTGATTTCATTTTTATTATATATGTATATATATATATATATTTATTTATTTTTCAGTTTTATTTTTTTAACAAAGTCTGATTCTTGATATAATTGTTTTAAAAAACAATATACTAATGAAAAGAAAAATATATAAATGTAAAAATAGTTAAAAAGAAACACACTGCTTTACAAGCACGGAAGATTTTTTTTTTTTAATTACACCTAAGTAAAAGAATGCAAGTCACGTTGTTTCACATAATTTGCATTATAATACGGTAATTTGGTTTGAGATCAGATTAAAAAAAAATTTCCATTTTTTTATGCTTGGTGGTATGAAACACGAACTAGTGAATTAAAAAAACATATTTGCTAGGTTTCTTTTAAAGCTATGAAAAAAGAATAAAAAAAAACGCTATTTAAAGAATCAATTTCTTAATTTTTTTCTCAAAGAATATCCATAATTTAATTAATATTAAAATATTAAATAATAGAAGGATATTTTACTATATTAAAAAAAAGTTACTGACTACTGGCGGCTGCTATTATCGTTTTTAAATCGACCGCGTCATTTTCCCTTTCTTAGCTTACATTTCAAATCTAGTGCATATAAAAACTGAAAACTGAAAGTTTTATATAGAAATGGATTTTTAAATCGGAGAACTATTTTAAGCGCTACTGTATTCTCAAAACAGCCATTATAGACAGGTTATATACGTTTTATAAGATCAGAAACTGTACATTGCAATTCAACCATCTTTTGAAGACACACACTAGGCTGGATTATGATGTACAGTGCCCAATATATTTTTTTCAATTTGACTTAGACTATTTTTTGAGTTTTCTTTTACAATTGTTTAAATAGAATTCCATTGTGCAAATAGATAATTCATATTTTTCAAATAGAGTTTTTTTTTTCTGTTGCCCAAATTTAAAAATCACTAATAATAATATTTCTAAATAATGTATTTTCAATTATCTATATTTACACTTATATTTTAAAAATCAAAGAGAAATTTATTATTATTACGCGTTAAAAGTTTTTCTGGTGACAGTTATGCCATACTTAAAAAGAATTGTGCATTTTCAACCGTTGAAGTATTTTTAAATGATACGTAAATCATGATTGCATAATGATACATGGCTAAAAGTATATAAAGGAAAGTTTTTGCCTTCATCATTAGAAACAGATAATTTAAAATAAAGTTATAACATGATAAAAGGGAAAAAAACTACATTTAAAGGCTTAGGGTAATGCTCCCTATTTTCGTTTCACAGTCACTTTTAGGCCCTTGGAAGTTTTAATTTTCAGTGAACACCTACGAAATTTGGATTTTACATAGGTTAACTACACACGCACATAGAAACATACGAAACTTTTTATTTTAATATAGAAACTTTTTCCATCTTATCTTATTTTATTTTATTAAACTTATTATTTTATTTTATATTAAACTTTATTTTTATTTTGAAATAACTATCATGAAAAAGCATTCTTAATTTCGTCCCCGGGACGAAAATAAGAACTGCAAGGGGACGAAATTGGGTCCACGCTACTTCCCAATATGACGGAGCTTCAGTTCCAGTAAGATGAACTGAGAGTCGTGCAACTCACGGTATGCTACCGTCAGCGTCATACCTATGTAAAATACATGCAATGAATAAGAAATAAATACTACAGTACAGTAAATAACATTCTACAAACGATGTAATAAGAACTCGGGTCTTTTAAAAACTGGAAATAGGGCGTTTTTAATGTATGTATGCGTCATGAGGAACGCAACTTTCACTACTGACCCCTTTTACCTTCCGTTTGCTCTGCCTTGCGTGATAGGTGCGCCACTTTCGCAGAAGCGGAGAAGTAAAGGGAGACTAAATTAGGGCATTTTACCCTATAAATACATTTTAATAACCCGATCACATGTGTTGTACGCAGAAATGTCGACTTTATCAAGAGCAACTTTACTAAAAACTATTTCCGCAAAATTGTAAAAGTAAGCTTGGTAAAACAAATATTACGAGAGCACATGTATAATGTTTTCACTATACCTGTTTATATAGCACAAAATATTGTAATGTACTGTAATAACAAAATGTTTATCTAACATTGATGATTATAGAAGTACAAAAAACACCATGAATTTGGCAATAGATAATTAAATTGTAAGAACTTTGTATACAACATTATAATAAATAATAAAATAAATACAGCAGATCTGTTTCGAATCATATAATTTAGTCTCGAAAACGACCAGCTTTATCGGTTGTTATTTTCACTTTTAGCGTGTTTAACTTTAGTTTAATGATCAGTAATTTCCTGCATAATTTTATAACACACTATTTTCAAGGTAGATTTCGTATGAAATATTACCTATTACATGCTCCCCTACGTTGGAATTTCTGAACATTTTTTGCAGATATACGCCGATCATGACCCCTAGAACCCAAAATCACCCTCAGTAAAAAACTTTATCTATCTATCCATCTATCTATCTATCTACCTACCTGTCTATCTATCTATCTATCTATCTATCTATCTATGTATCTACCTATCTATATATCACTTTTTTATGGACACGATAACTTCCATAATTTTGCATAAATCTCTTCGAAACTAATACATAAAATCAAGGGGCATAAAATCTCGGTCAATATCGTCAATGGGCAAAATCGGACCAAGGGAATGGAAATAGGCAGGGCTTTTGTGAAAAACGAAAAACTCCATAACTTCTTAATTATAATACATATCGAATCAGTTTAAAGTTATTATTACTTCTAAAAAAAAGGGCCAAAAATTTATGTATGACAGATTTTTGATAAAATTAAAAATGGGCTCGAGGGGAGCAAAAAATAGGGATTTGGGGAGAAAAAAATCATAACTTTGTCAATTCTCAAGATATCAAATACAATTAAATTTATTATAAATCTTCTTAATGTTATCTACAACTTTTATATTGACAAGTTTTTGATAGGACCAATTCGCACAGCAAAAAAATTAAAAACGAAAACAAAAAGGGGGTTGAAGAAGAAAAATTCCATAACTTCGTCAATTCACAAGATATAAAATCCGCATGAATTCATTATATATTTTCTTAATATTATCTACAAATTTTGTATTGACAAGTTTTTTGATAAGATCAATTCTTACAGCAAAAACAAATTAAAAATACATAGCGATTGAAGAAAAAATTATCCTATTAAATTATCTCAAATCCAAACTGCTTATTTTCCGATTCATTTTTAAATTCATTTTTGCTTTCAAACGCATCAAACTGGTAGGTTTTCTTATTCAGAAACTATATATCCAAACAAAAAGTTTTCGGTAAAAAAAAAAAAAAAAAAAAAGCGCCAAGTTCTCCTTAATGTTTCGGCCAGAAAAAGTAGTGATATCTGAAGTTCGCACAAGGGCACAAGTTAAAAGCCAAACATCCCAAATCTTTCATTGAAAATGGCTTCCTGCGACTTGGCCGTTAATGCCTTCTACAGCATTTCAAAATTAATGATTGGAAATTTCGCATTTATGAATTATTTATATATTAAAATTAATATTAGTATGCAAAGAGGCAAATTCACATAAGGACATTATAAGTAAAAGATTTCTGATAAATACCATCAATTTCAACAAACAATAGTTTTGATTACAGATCATTTAGTCCACACGTGGTTTAATTGCCATTTCGTACGGTCTAAAGCTAAAGTCATTAACGTAAAACCTAAGAAATAAAAGAAAATTTACTTTCTTCAAATCTCACAATATGTTACATTATATTTTATTGTATAATATTGAAATCTTGTGCATTGACGAAAGAGATTTTTTTCGTTTGAACATTTATTATAGTTTGTTTGCATACATTAAGAGGTATTCTATTTATAAACTGTTATTTTAGCAATTAGGGATATTACCTTCTGAATACAAGTATTTTGTTATATTTAACTTCTAAGCATTTAAATAGACTGAAGTGGTTTAAATACTTTTATTAAATGTGTATTTTATTTCTGTACTTTGTCCCACAAAATGCCTAAAATAATCAAAAAATGTAGTTGTCATGTAGCTCATTTGTACATACTTTAAAATTTGAAAAACCCTCTCGAAGGCATTAACGGCCAAGTCGCAGGAAGCCATTTTCAATGAAAGATTTGGGATGTTTGGCTTTTAACTTGTGCCCTTGTGCGAACTTCAGATATCACTACTTTTTCTGGCCGAAACATTAAGGAGAACTTGGCGCTTTTTTTTTTTTTACTGAAAACTTTTTGTTGGGATATCACTACTTTTTGTATGTTTTTCTAGTTTTTTCTAAGCTATATTAATATAAAAAAAACTTAAATTTCAGTACTTTTATGTTAGCCGGGAGCAAATCTCCTAATTAGCATTTAGTTTTTTCGCCAAAAGAAGTTTTCATTTTTCACATGTGTAAATTAGAAACAATGCTTTGATTTTCAAATAAAATATTTTGGTTTATGTTATTATTTGTTATTTATTTATTTATTTCTATGTTAAATATTCTATTAAATAAAATGAGGGAAATGCATCTATTTTAAATGAGATGACTGAAAAGTTTATATTTTTAAATGAAATGAATGCAATATGAGCAATAGAGTTAGGGACATTATTTGGCGATTTGCCATTTCGCGCCCGGCTAGCATAAAAATACCTAAATTTATTTTATTGAGCTTTATAAATTCATACTTTATTTCTTTTTATATTAAAATACTAGCCGCCTCTAGCAAGCAGTATATACTCTATTAATTGCATATTAAACGTTGCATCATGTTACTGTTAATCATAATTTAATTTACTTGCCCATTCTTTCGAAAAGTCGGAAGCTTTTGATAGAGAAATCAAGAACTCTTTACGATCATGGAAGCACAACATATATTTTGTGTTGTTGTGTATTTCATTCTTTCATGACAAATATCTCTTAACTCACTTATGCACTTTTCCTTATCAGTTACGATTCGTTCTCTAATGCGGAAATTTTTAATCCTATTAAGTAATCTTTTCTAATTGTATTTTATTACTGTATTTTAACTGATACGATTAGGTACAAGTGAAATTATTCTTATTAAATCCTTTGATAATATCTGCATTTAATAATACTAATATTGATAATATCTGCAACCATATTGATGCTAATATCTTTTTGTTTCATGCTAACCTTTTCAATAGACTCGATTACGGAAGAATATAAGGTCTACGGGCTCACTGCTATGATCCATTTGAAAATCTATCAATCTTCTCATCTAATCGTGTTGAAGAACTAGCCAATTTGCCATTGTTTTAAGTTTTTAGCTAATTTTATTCGAAACCTGAAAACTAAAATGCGAGGAGCCGGATTATAGAAGATTCCTTCTAACGGTACATATCGATTAACAGGTTACATATTATAAAATTATAATAATCATAAGGAGAATTGTCAGTTTCGGTGCTTTAATAGTTTCCGTAAATTCTATTTATATAATACTGAAGTTTCAGCAGAGTAAAGCTTAACAACATAGTCACAGTAAGTATAATAACAGTACAATATATTAACAATAGCAGAGGTTTTGTGCAGTGACGAAACTACTGGCACTTTGGAAATATTCGTACGTTATATTATTTAACTATTCAGATGATATGCGGAAAAATATAAATAGATGGCTCGCATTAATAATTAACTCATTGAAAAATAGCCACAAACGTCAAATACTTGCCAAGCTTGGCGACATTTAGCGAAATGTCACCACATTTGGTAATATATCATGTCAATTCTCAAATTTGGCGACAAAAAATGTTTTGTTTGTTCTGACGTCATAATGATGCGTATGTATTATTTATTATACACATACCTATAATATGTATGATGCAAATGTATTACGTATTATATGCATATGTATAATATGTATGATGCATATGTATAAAGTTCTTTAACATTACTAAAACGCACTTAAAGGAATAGTGTTCCATAAATAGTAGGGGTATTTGCCAGATTGACCAGAGTGCTATTGAGATTAGAATTCCGACATTTATAATAGACCGGGAGGCGTCTGCACACACCATCATCCAGGGCTCGCACCGTTCCTAGAATTTTCGTACTTTGCTACCAGTATTTTAAATAAGAATTCTTCGTGGTACATTCCTTTAACATCTATAATAGAACTGTACAACAAAGATTATAGTTTTTATTTAGTGGTAGCAAAGTACGAAAATTTTAGGAACGGTGCGAGCCCTGATCACCTCATCGAGTTTACAGCTGAAATTTTAGGATTAGTTAAAACTAGATTAGTACATTAAAATGCAACTGGTCTGTTAAGTCATATATTGGTAGAAACAACCTGAAGACCTAATTTTAGTGGGTGACTGATAGGTTTACTATTGTATTTTCCTGCATCCAAAAGTATGGAAACATGGAGGAATGGGTGCAGGAAAATACAATGGAAAATCCACCAATTAACCGGTAAAATCGGGTCTGTAGGTGGTTTCCACAAAGATAGGACTTGGCAGACCAGTTACATTTTAATACGCTAATCGATTTTTAACTAGTCCTAAAATTTCAGCCGTCAATTCGATGAGGTGATGATCAGTGCAGACGTCTCCCGGTCTTTAATAAAATTTGTTTTAAGGAAGTAAAAGATAGAAATATGGACAGATAAACTGAAATATTTGCCTTATTAAGATTTTTGTAAAAGCATATAAAATTTCATTCAGCTTGAAATCATGTAACACCTTTATAACTCAGGCTAATTTTCTGTAATCGAGTTTTGGCAACCAACATATCTGATCTATCTATATTATAAAGGACAAACATATCTGTGCGTAACGCATACGTCATTCTGCGAATGGCAACACTTTGAAATTTGAAATAAAATTTTGGTTTTGCAATTTTCTCAACTGAAAATTTTAAACTTCTAAACATCGCAGATTTTAAATTTTTACACCGTCGTATAAGGGAAAAAATGCTCTTTTAAATGCAATTTGTTTGAAAGCTGTATCTCAATTTAATTTTGAGATATTAATTTTTTTGTAGTGTTTAATAAATTTTTTGTAATTGTGGCAACTGAAGAACTCCATTTCTGTTTAAAGTCGTGGATGATTGAAAGTAAAGGGAAAATAATCACGGAGGAAAGAAAATATTATATTTCTGTACCTTTTTGTTGTCATTTTCTCATAAAAACAGAAAAAATAATGAAATTAAAATACGTGATATGTCAGCGATTTTTTAAATTCCTAAATATCGCATATTTTCAATTTTTAAACCATCAAATGGAGAAAAAAATCTACTTTCAAATGCAATTTGTTTGAAAATTGTACCTTAATTGACTGGGTTATTATGGTTTTTAAAATAACTAGCCGCCCATGGCGACCAGTTTGGTCTCCCTTAAATGTATGCTAGGCATTGAATCATGTTACTTTTATTCATAATTTAATTTACTTGCTGAATCCTTCGCCAAATTGGAAGATTCTGATAGAGAAATCGAGAACTCCCTACTTTTATGTTAATCGGGAACAGGTCATAAATCGCAAAACATTGTACCCGTCTCATTTTTTTTTCTCATATTTCGTTAATTCAGATTAAAATATAATCATTTTTCACTCATTTTATTTAGAATGGATAACTTTAATTTAAAAATGAAACCTTTAAAATTCATGACTTAAAAAAAAATTCTTTAAAAAAGAAAAAGAATAAACAATACCATAAACCATTTCATTTCAACATCAAAGCATTGTTTTAATTTACCCCTCGAAAAATAAAAAATGCTGCTGGCGAGTTAAAAAAAAATGCTATTGGCGAGAATTGCGCCCAGCTAACATAAAAATACGAACTATTTGCTATCACGGCAACTTTTATGTAGTTTTATTTGAAAAAAATATTTTGAATAAATCGGTTGGAAGAAAAAAATTTCTTTTCTCGCCATGGATCTTTTCTTTATTTCGCCAAGTACCTATACTGGAAAATTACCTTCATTTATTTATTTATTTATTGTATTTTGAATTAGATGAATAAAAGACGGCACAGGTATCATACACGCACTACGTTGGCGCGACTTATTTCTGACGCCAATGTCATATACGCACCGGGGTACTTAACTGGCGCCAAAGTGTCATTATTTTGCTTGATATGGTAACCCGGATGTTGTTGTTTATTTATTAATAAATAGTTTATTTACTTTCATTTTATTTGTTTTAATTATATAAATTGTTTTGTTCTTTAGTTATTAATTAATCTTTTTATATATTTATTGTTATTCCATTTTTAAAAATATTACACAATAACCAATGAGATGCGCGTTATTCGGGCGTTGCCATTAAACAGTTAACAAATAATCGCGATTTCTGTGCCACGTACGATAGCGTAATATACAGGGTGCAATATGTTATCTATCGCCGACCTTTAATTTCTCAACCGTTGATCGTAGACATATAGTTCCAAATACAAAAACGTTTCAAATGAGGTAAATATTGATGTTGTGGCATTATTTAAAGCCAAAAATCAATTTAATAAAAATTACGAAAACTAATTTTTTATATGGTCCCCCAGTCCCTATTGTTATATTTAGTAAAATTTTATACATATCATAACAGATATAACACAAAAAGTTTGACATCTGGTACTACAAAAATTGACCCAGTTATTGAATTTCAAAGTTTGCGATTTTTGCACATGATTTTGTCTTTCATTGAGGGATCAGTTAAAAGATGAATTAAAGTAATTCGAGATCAAACTCAGGGTGCAATGTCCTTTTTATGGTGAAGCCACTTTTAGCCGGTATCGTCGGTACTTTTGAATGTTGTTCGACCCATAAATGCCAGCTCAAATTTTTAGATGAAATAACCCTATTTGATGATTCTCCGATTTGGTGATACCGGCTAAAGGTGCTTTCGCCGTAAAAAGGACATTGCACTCTGATTTTATCTCGAATTACTTTAATTCATCTTTTAACTGATCCCTTAATGAAAGACAAAATCGTGTGCAAAAATCTCAAACTTTGAAATTTAATAACTGGGTCAATTTTTGTAGTACAGATGTCAAACTTTTTGTGTTATATCTGTTATGATATGAGTAAACTTTTACTAAATATAACTATAGGGATTGGGGGACCGTATAAAAAGTTAGTTTTCGTAATTTTTATAAAATTTATTTTTTACTTTAAATAATGCCACAACATGAATATTTAGCTCATTTGAAATGTTTTTGTAATTGGAACTATATGTCTACGACCAACGGTTGAGAAATTAAAGGTCGGCGATAGATAACATATTGCACCCTGTATATATTGATTTTCAAGCATAAATTATTTTTAAATTTGACTCTATCATGTTTAGATCGATTACGAAAGGTTAATCCGCTTGCCCTTAAAAAAATGTAAAAAATTCAGCAGTTGTTTTCGTCTAATGTTCCATAACAAAATTAAAACTTCCTCTATAGAAAAATAAATAAAATAATGTAAATAAGAAACGAATTTAACAGACATGCGATTGAACCACGCGCTTAAAGCACCGAAATGATCGGAAAGACTGACGTAAGTTGAAAAATCTTGAGTTAATAACTCCTGGCATGCGGTGACATGTGAAAGTATCGCTTTTAATAAATTTCAAAACTTTATTTGATTGCATAATTGATATTTTTCATATAAAAAATCTTTTTGATGTTAGTGGGCAATCTAAAACACATATTACATGTAAAAAAAATAACTAGAGTTAAAAAAAACGGTTTTCACCTATATTCTGTAACCCGAGGAGCTCGGGTTCGATCCCCTAGTAACTATAATATTTCTTTTACAGATTTAAAATTAACAATAAATTAACAGTAAGTAGGCCAATAATACAATATAATAACATTAGCAGCGGACTTCGGACACCGCATCTGTCGCACATCGTTAAAGACAGCTTTATTAGTTACACATTTCATTTAATTAAAAGCAGATTTTTAAACTTTCATATGAGAATTAGGATGTTTTTCCACTATAGGGACCTTGGCGTTTTTTAAAAATCTTGGCGCAATTCGAACTTCAGAAACTGAGATATGTTGCCAAATGATATAAACAACTATGAAAACAAACCTGATGAACTTTTATGTTATTTATATATGTACTATTTATATACATATAAACATTTTATTTATACACGTATAAAATATTGTTTTTTATATACAAATTATTTATGTTGGTATATAAAAATAAATAAACGGGTTCCTTACATTAAATAAATTGTATACATATGGAAAAAATTGCTTGTGTATGACACAGTAGATAGGTTGCCAGAAAATACGTTATTATCAAATTTCTTTTCTCGTCAAGGCTATTTTCTCTATTTCGCCAAGGCTACTATATCGGAAACATACCGAATTGAGGTTATATTTTGTTAAATGTTTTATTGTTTTAATATCGTGAATATATCATAACCTATACTGATTAAAATTTTTAGGTATATTCATTTTTTTTTCTATTTAACAAACATCTTTGGAAAAGCATATATATAAAGTATTATTCTGCTTGAAATTACGTGACCCCTTCAAAACTCTGTAATCGAGTATTGGCGACCAACATTGGCGCAATTGAATGTGAAGGAACTATTTACGGCCAAATCAACACCCCCTGTTTTAAGAGTTTAGAGGCGGAAATTCTATGTTTTCAGATTTTTCTGGTTAATTGTGCTACAAACCCGACTTACTTGTGAAATTTCATGATTCTACGACTTTTAGAAGTACCTTAGTTATTTGATGATGCGAAGTGAGTCAGTGACAGAAAAGCGCTTTTTCGGAATTTAATATTTCGAAAACTACTAAATACAGAAACATGAAATCGTGGAACCTTAGTTCAGTTTGATCATACGAACATGTGTATAAAAGAAAAAATTCTACATCTCTCCCTAAAACGACGTTATGAGGGGGTGAAAAGCATGCCAAAATGGTTCAGGAAAAGGTAGCTTACGGCTTGTGCGAACTTGGCGGACGCACTGCCGTGCTCCCAGATAATGTACCATAATGGTCTATTTTTTGATAAATTTAGAATAAATTTCAAAAAAATTATGTCAAAGTGGGTATTTTGAACCGAATTTTCCGAACCGATTGTGTTGGAAACGGAATATATTGTCCTACTGAGAAAATAATTGTTTTTAAATCAAGTTCTAATTAATTGAACGAATAATAAAAACACAGGTCACTTATAAATCTCTTTAAAAAATCATGTCAGCAAGTTTAATATTTTTTCTTTTAAAAATGAACCTGCAAATGTGTCAGAAAATTTCCAGTTGTTGAGCATGGAAAAGTATTTTTCTGAATACCGCCCTAACATGATTCTGATAAGAATCTCTTACAAAAAATTAAATTAAAAACTCGTCAAAAGCGGCCAGATATAGTGGCCAATTATTAAAGTGGGTTTATCTTTAATCATGATTTAGTTTTTGTTTTTGAAATTAGTACGTAACTTCGGAGTCTACTTGCGCCTGTAGGTCGAGACGGCTGGGAATTTTAAATCTAATTTTGGTTTTTAATATTATTTGAAACATTTCTTGTACGTTTATGAAAATTAGTTGACTTTTTTATTGCTGTACCTTTAAAAGAAACAAGGTTAATTATATTTTAATAGAAATAACTATTAATATTTATTATTAACTAGGAACTGTAATAATAAATTTTAATACAAAGAATTAGCATTTAATGTATTGTTTTCACATTGTTGTAACACATCACTTGCATTTGCCTTTAAAATCATGGACTTTTAAGCTTCTGTTGCTGAAAATGAGTCATATTTTATAAAATATCCAGTTTTATTCAGAAAACTTTAATTTCATTACAATTACAGAAAGTGGTGTATGCATGACAACTTTTTCGTTCATAATCAATTTTCAACAGACTTTGTGTATTTGTTTGGAGGTGAGGAAGCGAAAAATGATATTTTATACAATTAGAAGCACTTTTAACGTTTATTTTGTTCAAAGAGTTTTAAAATAACATTATAGTTCTTAATACAGTAGACTCCCTCAAATCTTCACAGTTTGGGACCAGAGGTTGTGCGGATTTTAGAATTTCGCGGATTTCTGGTCATTGATTTGTTTACAGTTTTGAAACATTAATTTGGTAGTTAAGCAAGGGAAATTATAATGAATGCTTACAATAATGTAAAACATTAAAATAAGTAAAATATTAGAATAATTTATTAGTTTAAAAGTAAGTAATTATTAAAATAATTAAAAATATTAAATTATTATCGATGAAATCGATTCATTTCGATTCCAAAAGTCTTATGCTGCCTGGTAAAGCGATCGTAAGATCGATACGTCATTATTCGTTCTTAGCAGTACGTGGACGGAGAACGGCAATTTTCATTGCTATTTAGAGTCTTGAATGCTTTTCTTATAGTGCTTTGTATGTTTAGAAAAAAATTTGTCTATAATATATAATTTGTCTATTTGTTTAAAAATAAAATTCCGCGAACAATAATTTTAAAATAGCGTTCCGCCTCGTGGATTTTTCCATTTCGGACCCTGGAATTTTTTATATAGATATGCTAATTTACATCAAAATCAAAAGTAATGTAAATTTATTTAGTAATAAATCAGCTGTAATAGCCAAAAGGGAATGATTAACAAAAAATTTAGTAAAAAAAAACATTGCGGTAGTCGCTGATTTCGGCACCATCTTGAATTTTGTTCTTGCAACTTAACTGTAGATTTCATTGTTTACATCTGAAAAATACCCGGATTTTAGGCGCTCGTGGATTTTAGGGTTGCGATTTAAGGGAGTCTACTGTATAACATTTATCGTCAAATGGTTATGTTGCTTCTACATTTACAACTATTTTTTAAGGGGATCCGGGGCTCAAAATTCCATTTTTTCTGTTTATAGTGATTTTGTTATGAATTTTTTTTCAGAAATATCTTTTAATATAATAAGAATATTGCATGTAAAAAAAAACTAAAAAAATTAAATATTTTTTTAAAATTTAAATTGTGAAAATTTAAACATATTTAATTTTTGATATAACTCTGGAAGTACTTACTCGATTTACAAAATTTTTACACTTTTGTGCACAGAAAATGTGTCATTTTAATTTGTATTCAGGATTTTTTAAAATATTGATAAGAATTTTATATAAAAAAAATTAAGTAAAAAAATGTTTTTTTATGAATGAGTTTTGCATTAATTAGCATATTTTCCCAATTATCACTCCAAATTAAAAATTCTGAAGTTAATTTGTTGGAAATATAGCATAAAATCTCTGATAAATTTTTCATACATATATCTTGCAAGGAACTTTAGATATATTCCTTTAAAGTGGACGAATCTTGAAAAAATTCATTCTGAGATAAATGGAGCTAATGTTCTCGTCAGCGGACAGATGAGGAATCGTTTCTCAAGGCAGAAAGGTGATATATCTCTGGATCTAATGAAGATAAAAGAATGCGGTTGCGGTATTTAACGCTAAAAAACTCGGTACTTTCTTTTTAAGCCAATAATAATTTTTAAAAAATTGCATTTTTTGAGAATTTTTATCCCCGGACCACCTTAACCACCCGAATTAGCTTGTTTTTAGAGACCAGGGGGTCTGACTAAACACTGGCGAGCATAGATTGTAGGGGGACAAAGCTCCCTAATTAAAAAGAATAATTACATTCTTTTTATATTTTTAGGGTTTTGTTCATCTGACGAAGCCCTATTCGTCTAACTACTCTGTCTGTGTGTCCGCCCGTCACACAGCTATGGGTCTGACAAGCTGTACAAGTGTGCGACTTGAAATTTTGCATTCTTTTAGCTGCATACCTGCGATCACGCAAAAACCATAAAAGTTTGAAAAAGTCTTAATTAACGCAGGTTATTAATCAAAAACCCCAATTAAAAGAATGGTAAATATTCATAATTCAACTAAAGCATTGATTTTAATCAAACCGGAATTTTTGCAAAGATTTTCTTTCAGAATTACTAAAATGAAGGAGGGTTTGCCACAATTTCGCCGGGGTACCACGGCTATAAAGGACTAGATGTTTTCAAATACACCCTTATACTAAAAAGTTCTGGATCAAAAAACGCAACATTTCGTAACGACACACACAAAATTTCTATTTCAGAATTACTAAAGTGTTTTTCAAAAAATCCTACTAGAAGTCGAAATATATATTAAAAATTGATTGAAATAAATTCATTTAATTTTATTTCAAAGGCAACGTGTAGATGGCAGCTGTTTAAGTAATGTTTCAAGTGAGACATATTTTATCACCAGCGCTAGTGGGACGCTTTTCGATTGTAATTTTTTTTTTCAAATATTGCATTTATAGATTTGAATTACATGAATCTCTGCATATTTTGCTCCGCTGATTCCGAACATGTAAGTCTTTTTTTTTAAAAAGAAAATACGTCAATTAGAACATTAATCATAAAAAAAAAATTAAATGAAAAATAAATGTTTTCAATTTCCTATCACTGGAAAAGGAGAGATCTTGTAAAAAAAAAGAATTATTTTCAAAGGCAAAAACCTGGTCGAGAATGAAAACCGCAAATTATTTTTATACCGGGCTTGTTTTGCGGAATACAATTTTTTTTTTCAAAAATACTCCGTTTATAGATTTTAAATTTATGCATCTGTGCCTACCTTTTTATCGCTGATTCCGAATGCATAATTTTCCTAAAAATCGATTTAGAACTTTTCATTTTGTCAAAAAATCGATTTTAAAAAGAAAAAGAAACGCTTTTCAATGGCACATTATTTAAAACTCAGCGTTTCTTCACTAATTATCATTATTTTGCTTTCGATATTTTATTATTGGCTATATAAAATTATTAAAAATATGATAGTTATTATTATGATATAGAATTATTATGATAGAGTCTAGCGGTTTTCGCTCGCTATCGGACTGTATTTGTTTTATTTGCTAAAATTGAGAAAAGCAATCAAGACATCAATTTTAAAATTTTAGATATTTTATAAAAACGCATAAGAATTTTAAATAAAGAAGAGTTGAATTTCTAAGTTTCTTTTTACTCCTCCGGGTTCTAACTTGTGTATTTTAAGGAATTTTTCTAATTCAGCACCTAATTAAGCTACAGTGATATTCGACCTCATTTGAACGCTTGACCGTCACGTTGGACTATCTCATCGATCCCGACATCTTGGTGGGGTCTATTTTTATCTCAGATCATTAGAGGGCATTACTCCGTGGAGAGAAGACAGGGAATGGATTTTTTCATGTGACATATCGTTTTAAAGCTCTTGACTTATACATTACAAAGCACACCCTCCTCCGTCTTAACTAATTTTTTTATCACTAGGAGGCGTTTTAAAGTTTTAATTTGTTCATTACTATCTTATAATTTTTTCAAAAAAAAAAAAAAACAACAACAACAAAAAAAAAAAAACATAATAAATCTCAATAATTAGCATCTTCTCCCCCATTTTCATATTTCTGTCGCCAGGGTAGGCGCTATCTAAAACAATCCACAAACTTTAAATTTAATCTACGGTATGTTATGTAATACCTTAAATAATAGCCCATGTGCCCAATAACGTTAGCTTCACATCCCCTTCTGTCTTCTTCCTCAACCCTCTATGTCTATCCGATCTTTATATGGATTTAACAACTATAAATTTACAATTTGAATTTATTAATAAAGGGATGAAGTGTTTTGAAAGGAATATTAAACGAAACTCTCCGTGCGATCTGGGATTACATTTACCGACTTTTTTTATTTTACATTTAACTTTTTAGTGTTTAAAATATTTCCTTGATGTAGTTTTATAGCCAGTTGGCATATTTCATCGAGCGCGGTTTTAGTGGATACAAAATTCTATTGTTGCAACTTGTATACGGTTGCAAATATTAAGAAAATTTGACAATTTGTCGTCTGTTTCCAACTAATGGTTAACTACCTTAAAATTAATTTATCGATGTATAATTAAGTTCTAAGAATGTTAAAGTGCTGTTTTGTCATCAGAAACACACATGTGTATGTAAGTAATTGTTATAAATGTAGAATATCAGTAATTGAGAGAAAAATAGAATACAAAATTCTATTTTTACATACAAGCACTAAGTTAAGAGGCTACTTCAGTTAAACGAAAAAACCCGTTCGATAATACTAATCTTATGGAAGACATTTATAAAGATATCTCGTTTGAATTTAAATATTTTTAAATGATTTATTTACATTGAATAGTTGAGATCGATCTGTACAAAGGCCGTTGTTTACTTTTTCCATTTTGTTTACAGGTATTTTTAATGAGGACACTTTCATTTTCGAAACCGGTTTCGAAAGTAAAAGCATCCTCATAAAAAAAAAAATCTGCAATCAAAATCGAAAAAGTAAAAAACGGCCTGCATACAGATTGATCTCAGCTATCCAATGAAAAAAATCATTTAAAAAATATTGAAATTCGACTGAGATATCTTTATAAACTTCTTCCATAGGATTAGCATTAGCTAACGCGTCTTTTCGTTTGACTGAAGTAGCCTCTTAAATGAAAAAAGTGTAAAAATAAAGCATAGTCTACAAATGGTATCACTTTAGATATTTTAGTTTTATAAGTCATATTTTAATTAGTTAAGAAAATTACACATAGTGTACAGGGTGTGCTATTCTATTCCAGCGTTCGTGCGGGTACCGTTATTTTCAAGGTCAAATATCAGTATTATTTTAAATAGAAAAATAAATCTAGTTCAAACGCGCGAAATGTCGCCTCATTTAAGAATAGATTTTCTACGAAAACATACTGGTACCGAAGAATTTCTTAGTCTGGAAATTCAAGGACCCGTACGAACCCTGTATTGATAATTTTGCAATTTGCATATAAAACAAAATGGCATTATGAAAGCTTCAAATGGAAATCAAATTTCAAAGTAATTGCTTAAGAGGCCCAAAGGCCAAAATAGTGAAAAAGATTCCATGCCAGGACTAGAACCCGGACCATGAGTAAAGCGAACTGACGTTCTACCGACTAAATCACATGGAACGATACCCAGCCTGAAATATTTCTCACTATTATACGTTGGCAAGGCTACAAACGCAGCACAAGATGGAATATTTATCGTGATCCACCGTGGTGGAATATTTATCGGTGGCTCGTGATAAATATTCCATCTTGTGCTACGTTTTTAGCCTTGCCAACATATAATAGTGATAAATTTTCCAGGCATCGTTCCATGTGATTTAGTCGGTAGAACGTCAGTTCGCTATACTTATGACCCGGATTCGAGTCCCGGCATGGAATATTTTTCACTATGTTGGCCTTTGCGCCTCTTAAGCAGTTACTTTGAAATTGGATTTTCATTTGAAATATTGTATGCATGGCGAATGTTTCTCTCTGGAATAATTTCCATGCATTAATATTATAAAAGCTTTTTCATCTAATCTAATTATCTAATTTCACTTATAACTGAAACATTTATATTATGTACTTTCAATACATTCTAATGTTACACACTGAAGATGTAATAGTTGGTTAGGCAAATTAGTGAGATAAGTGATGAACTTACACAGTGCTAATCCTCTATGTAACACAGAAGAGGTATTCAGTGGAGCAGCTAATCAATGAGAGACAATATATTATACGTAAACGGATTCCAGGAAATTGCAAATGCTTTAATATAAGATATCATGCAAAAGGGAATATTACATATTCTAATATATAGTTAACTAATTTTTTTGTCGAGTAAATGAAATACTTTATGTGTCACGGAAATGAAACATAATTAAAGAAAATTAATAGGAATAAACATATAATTGCTTATTAAAAATATTGTTGATATATATCGTTTTACAAGGAGACAAAAAATGTTTAAAACGCACTTTAGTATTGAAAAGATCGTGAGAGGCCATTTTGACATCTACCATATGATTATATTTTGGTTCGAACCAGAAATATATTTATAAAATAAGTTTAAAAGATACAAAGAAGAAAAATGCTAAATAAATATGACAAACAGATTTAAATATAAATTTCGATGTAAAATATTGTTATAAAACTTCAGTAAAATTTCCGGTTTTCGTAGAGTTAATATTTTACCTGGTAGAAATTTAGATCATGTTGATGTAGTCCATTAACTTCCAAAGAGTCGCTTTTTAAATTTTTTATGTGTTCTCTAGATCTTATAAATTTTGTTTAAAAAAATAAATACTCCATGCTCTGATCAGTACAGGAGCAAAAATTTTGTTCTTCTTCGACTAAGAGGCGTTATGATATCATACTTTAAAGTTCAACATTTATTTGATTTATTATTCTTTAAAGTTATAAAACTTTGATGTTTACTGGCACTAAAAAAAGACTAACGATGTTTTAGTGCCGGAAAACTTGAAAATTTCATGAAATTCAATATGTGATAACACGGTAAATTTTGGTAGTAAAAGAACAGAATTTTTACCGTTGTTCTTAATAGATCATGACAAATGTATTCTATTTATTTTATTATTAACACAACTTATTTGATCAAGAAACCATATAAAAATAAAATAAATGTGACTAATTGAAAATGAATGGAGGAATTATTTCATTAATGCAATCTCATGTCCTACTTTATTTTGGTCAATTTTGCAAATTATATTGAGTACGTATCAACAAATGAAACATTAAAGCACGTTTCTATATTTTTTAGGATACCTTGTATATTATTGGGCTAACTTTTGGACAAATAATTTTTATGTGTCCTTAAAATAATCTTCTCAAACAAAAACAACATTTCTTAAGTATTATTGTTTTTAAAAATATTTTCTGCTGGAAATTGTTTCATTGTTAATATGTTCTTGTTTGTTTAATAACTTTTATCGATTTTAATACATTTTTTACGATTACTTTTCGCCATCTTGTCTATTAAAGAATTAATCATGTTTCTTTTAACTCGAGAGATGTCTGGCAATAGTATGTGTAATGTCGTATGTGCGCTTACTTATAATTATTTCACTTTATAATATCATTTTTATCAAGTGATTTATAATTCAAAGCACTTTAAAGATTTTTGATTTTAGATCTAAACATATAATTTTTTTTTTAATGATTAAGGATGTTTCTAGTTTTAAATATACAAGGGGATAAACTCGGGCTTCCAGGGTTACAAAAGATAGGTGAAAATCATAATATATATTTTATCTGTCGTTAACAATCTTTTATCTCTGCACAAGTTAAAGGGAAAGTGATGATTTTGATTGCCTAAGAGGGACTGCTCAGACGAGGAATCCAAGTCTGTAGAGCATAGTGTCCCTCCTGGTCGCCTTTACTAAGGTCTTAAAAAAAAAGCTCTGCCCGCTGGGGCACAGACTGACCCTTCGCGACAGAGAGCGGGAGAGAATACGATGACTTAGGCGTCACCCGCTGGGGCAAGGAGCCCTCACGCGACAGGCAGCAGGTGAAAAAGGAGAGGTCGCTGCTACTATGGCAATGCTGCGTGTGCTGGAACACACTGCAAGTCCAGAAAGTTCAGATATGGAGTGCTGATCTGATACTTTACGCACGATCGCTAGGAAGTGAGAACACAAATTTCTTTTTGGAATTTATAAATATGCTTTAATTTTGCCAGCAGTGCCGGCCTTGAGAGTATGTTTAATAGCCAGGATTTGGGGGGTGAGCTGTGAAATTTTATATGACAGGTTTCCGTTAGGGTACAGTGATAGTAGCTATGCTCTGGTGTGCCTAATTCTCCACATTCGCAGAGAGCCGAGGAGGTGCAGTGGAATTTTTTTAGGTAAAATTTGAAAGGGCCGTGATCTGTCAGGAATGCGGTGGTGGATATTGAGAGATGATATAGGTTTCTAGAGACTTTAGGTATGAGGTTGTGTGTGTAGCGTCCCTTGTCAGAGTCGTCCCACCTAGCCTGCCAGGCTGGAAGAATTCTGTCTTTTAAGACTTGTTTGACATGGGACGGGGGAACTGGGAGTTCAAAATCTATTGCCTGTTTTTCTGTTGCTGCCTTAGCAAGTGCATCGGCTCGCTCATTGCCCTCAGCGCCAATGTGGGCCGATACATGACCAAGGAAAGATTTGTGGACTAGTGTTAATAGTTGTTGTTTAATTACTAATGGGTCTTTGTTACGGTGCGCGAAAATTGCTTGGAGGCTGGAGAGGCTATCACTGTAGACCCTAACGAAGGGGAAAGATTGATCAGAGATCCACTCCAGTGCCCGCAGGATCGCGATGAGCTCCGCTTGATAAACGGAGTTATGATCCCCAATCCTGTTGGCCCACTGATGGATCACCTCCCCATCACTCATGACACAGAATGCTGTTGCCACGCCTTATTCGGTTCGGGACACATCCGTGTATACGGTTGGATTTCGGGATGGTTTGTAGGTGTGTTTTCCTGGGTTAACTTGTAAATGAGATGTCTCTTTCGCAGGATGCAAAATCCAACTGCTGACTTTCGTCTGTATATCTGTATTAGGGAAATGTGTGTGATGCGTTGTTTCGTGTTTTAAGTGAATGATTTTATTTCTTAGGTATTCAAATTCTAGTGTGATTGTATGGGAGGGATCCCCGATATCACTGCAAGGGCCTCTGAGGAGATTGTCTTATAACATCTGCTCATTTGGAGTAGGAACATCCTTTGAGTTGAGATCAATTTGTTCTTCGCCTGCTGGATGAGATTTCCTCCCCAGATACCCGCGCAGTAAAAGACGATCCGTTCCACTATTGTGTGGTACCATATTTTAAGCATTTGGGGCTTTACGCGCCAAGTATTTGCTGTAAGTTTACGTGAGTTATTGAAGAGCTTTGTGACTTTTTCTCTGGTATTGTTAATGTGTGCCACCCAGCTCATGTTTTTGTCTATTAGGGAAAGTGATGATTGATATTTCTCAAGGTATCAAAAGCAATACATTCGTATTGGCCTTGCGGGAGGAGATAACAGTCGCAGAAATCGCTATTTACGAGGGCTGTTTTTTTTTTAAGTAAGGGCCGTTTGAAAATAAAAACCAAACGAAAGAAAATTTTCAAAAACCAAATTTATTTTCAAAATTCTACACGCATTTCTCTATTTTTCAACACACCTACCAAGTTTGTTTAGATACTTATCATACCTTATAAGTAGATTTTTAATAACCTCTTCATAGAAACTTGCCGCCAGCTCTGATAACCAAGAGATCACGGCCGTTTTCACGTCTTCGTCATCGTTGTAGTGGTTGCCGCCTAGATGATGTTTGAGATAGCGGAAAAGATGGAAATCGCTCGGCGCAAGGTGGGTCTATTTATTGGACTGTTTTGGCTGGGAAGTTTTGGACTCCCCCTTACAGCCCCGACCTTACGCCGTGTGATTTCCATCCTTTTCGTTATCTCAAACATAATCGCAGCGGCAACCACTACAATAATGACGAGTACATGAAAACGGCCATCTTGGTTATCGGAGCAGGTGACAAGTTTCAACGAAGAGGGTATTCAAAATCAAGTTGTAAGGTATGATATGTGTTTTAACAAACTTGGCAGCTATGTTGTAAAATACAGAAATGTATGTAGAATCTGAAAATAAATATGGTTTCTTAAAATTTTCTTTCGTTAGGTTTTTATTTTCAAACGACCCTTACTTAAAAAACAGCCCTCGTACATTCAGCCTTTTTGATTCTGCTTATTTCAGTGGTTAAAGCTCGTACGGTTAGATTGCATTTCTCAAATTCGTGATTATTTTTTATTGATTTGAGAATGAAATATAAAAGGGAGAATAAAATGTAAGCTAAAAACAAATGATAAACTATTTACATAAATTTATATGCGAACGAATTTACCTTTCCTAATCGTCCATGCGCGATAGAGATAGATTAGAGAAAATTTCATGCTTAAAATTATTTTTACAAACAATTAAAATTGCGTAACTTGCGATACAGTTTTCAAACAAATTGTGATACGATTTTCAAACAAATTTCATTTAGAAGTACATTTCTTTCTCTATTCGGCGGTGTAAAAATTGAAAATGTGCGGTATTTAGAAATTTAAATAGTTGTAATAAAAGTTAATAAAAATCAAATTAAATCGTCTGCTGTTGCCATCATCAAAATGACGTCAGCGTTACGCACGGGCACGTTTGTCCTTTATAATATAGATAAAACAAAGAAATGCGCAAGACAGCACGTAATGGGTTATATAATGTTAAGGAAAACTATATTCAATTTGGCAAAAGTAAAAACAATATAATAAAGTTATAAAATAAATTTAATAACCGTTCTTACATAAAATCATGTTAATGCTGTAATCATGGCAATGATGTAATTTTCTATCAAATAAACTTGAAATAATCTGAAATAATAAAAATATCGAGTAAATGAATAACATGAAAAATAACGTTATTTTCATTTATTTTCGCAATTTTCGTTGTTAAACAAATTGCATGAATTATAAATCTTAAAATGAAACTCGACTGAAAAATTAGCTTAAAAAATCTCAATGTTTATCATATGCAGCTTATTTCATGTATGGTTAATCTTTTGTTTATTATGAATGTCATTGTTAATTTATGAAAATATGATTTAGCTCTCGAATTTGTTGATAGATAACTTAAAAATGATAACAAAAATTGCAAAGAAAATCATCTAATGTGCCGATAATAATAATAAAATTAATAATAATAATAAACACTTCAAGAAAATCTATTGTTTCGTTTTAATTGACGCGAACTGAAAAGTACTTTTTACAAAATCCAAATAATAATGCCTAATTAGCCTGAAAATGTCTTTTATTTAAACGCATTATCACTTCTAAAAATACAAAGAACTCCAAACAGCACTTAAGAAGCTCTCCTTAGTAGAAAACCAAAGATGCTTATTTTATCGTACTTTAAAGATAAAAGGTACCACCACTGATAATTAGATTGTCTTAAATAAAATGTAATCACCACTAAAGTTAATGTTTAGAACCTTGTATAAGAATATCAAAAAATAAAAAATAAAAATAAAATAATGATAAAATAAGAATAACAAATTTGTTTCGAATTGCATAAAGTTGATTTTTTTTACGAAAAGCTTTAGATGATTCGAAAGAGATCTACTGCATTTATTTTATCATTTATTATAATGTTTTTATACAAATTTCTTCTCATGTCAGTTTCTTCGTGATTTCCACTTCAAAAATTATAATGTTTAGATAAACCCTTTGCAAAAAGACAAAATGCAAATTTTTTGAATTATAATTAGTTGCGATACAGTTTTTGTTTGTTATAAATTTGTACAAACTCTTCTTAATGCAACTCAGTCTTTTAGAATGAATTTAAAACTACGCATAAATTGCACGACCGTGTGTTGACACTGTTTGGAGGCATCCAAGATGCCTCCGAACGGATGCCTCCGCAGAATGTCATTCCAAAAGACGATTCTGTTTGTAACTTGTTCATAATGATATTGATAAAATCGAACCGTCTATCTTCATCTCCTGGCAAAAACGCTTGTACCAATTGCGGTCGATAAGGATGTGCTCCGTGTATATTTAAAACATTCCATGAATGAGATTTTGAGCATCCACAAGCTTCACTAATATCCTAACACTACACTGTGGATACGCAAGAGCATATCCCAAAATCTCCAAGTCAGAGCCGTGTATTTCAAAGTTTCATAACTCGGTCAGTTTTAATGTTAGATGAATTGAACTTTTTTTGTCTTACTTGTTAGTGTCACAGTAAATTTTTACTAACTATCACTTATAGGACCGGGGGGCCATATAAAAATTTAATTTCGTAATTTTTTAATAAATATTTTTCTTGACCCAAATCGCTTTAAAAATAATTCTTTACTTTATTTAAACCATTTTTGCAATTGGAAGTATGCATCTAGGACCAATGGTTGCGAAAATAAAGGTCGGTCAGGTTATGCGTAGACACCCTGTATAGGAAATACATGGAAATTCGCAAGCTAATGTTAAACCTATGGGCGCTTTCTTTTTAATTTGTGAAAGTGAAAGTAACTTTATATTAAAAATAATCTGCACCCGAAATCAAAAAATTAAACACTATCCCGGTTAGAATTCAATCTCAGCTATTATATGCAAGGAAAAAAAAAATCATCCAAAACTATTAATATGCAAGTGAGAAAATTTAAAAAGAACGCTCCCAAAGGTTTAACATTAGCAATCAATTTTTTTCGCCTGACTAGTCAAGGCTCTTAACGTTTAAGCTAATGTCAATCCTATGGGAGCGTTGGTTACATATTTCTTGGTGGCATTTTAATTATTATTAAAGGATTTTTATTTTTTAAGGATTTTTTTCCTATCTTTCATAGGGTACCTGCTGTCGATAACTTTTATTGTGCACGTGGAGTGGAGAGCGCCAAAATCCATGTTTGCTCCGAGTGCAAAAAAGACTAGATTCGGCCCTGATGCATGGACATGTCCGATGCATTTATTGTGCGGTATCGTACTCTACGGAGATTTTACTTGAATTTTGCGATTATATGGGTAAGTACATTATTATTTTTTTGTGAACTCCTATTCCTTATCCAACAATCTCAAAAAAATTTTGCTGAAAAAAAAAAAAAAACTATTAGCTGGTATGAAAGTAAAATTAATTTTTTTAATGACTTTAATCAATTTAAGAGTCAAATATAATATTTATGGCAAAAAAAAAAAGGTTTTTACGCAAAATAACCCCTTTTTTATGATATTCTAGCAGATATTTTATCCCCTTAAATTAAGTTCTAGCCTAAAGTTTACTGATATATAATAGAACAGTAATTTTTTTTAAACTTCGTTTTTATAATTTGTTAAAATGCTTTAAGAATATATCTATGTATCTTTAAGAATGTCTATTTATTCAGTGTTTCCCTTTTTTTTACACGTTATGAAAAGTTGACATTTGTCGACTTTTTAAAAATATTTCATTGTGATTCTTTCCAATATAAATAGTTTAGAAATGCTTTATACGAGACGCAAACACATTTTAAAGTTATTTATAAATAAAAATTTCTTGCAAATGGTTCAAGTTAAAAATATTACAAATACGAATTATCTTAAGACATCAAAAGACGTAGGGGATATTGGGGGATGAACGTGACATTTTCACAAAAATATTTACTTTTAATATTCTTTTTTATATTATTGTCAATATTATATATCACATTTCATACATTTGGACGATTCCATGCAGAGTGTCACACACGTAACGCAGGCTTTAATTTGTATTTATTCAATTATTTATTAAATTTTAATGTTAATTCTGATTTTAAGTGGTATGGTAAATAAGTTATTACCATATTTTTAAATTTAAATGTGTGGCAATAAAACTCACAGAAGTATATCATTTAATTTCATTACTCAAAATATGCTTTTTTTCTGAAGTAGGAAAAAAGCCCATTTTGAGTAATGAAATAAAATGATATACTTCTGTGAATTTTATTGCCACACATTTAAATTTAAAATATGGTAATAACTTATTTACCATACCACTTAAAATCAGAACTAACATTAAAATTTCATAAATAATTGAATAAATGCAATTTAAAGCCCGCGTTACGTGTGTGACACTCTCCACGGAATCGCCCATTAGGTATTTGACTACATTTATTCACAATATTTAGTCTAGATTATTATTATACAGTAAAATATTATAAAATTTAAAAAACCTTCCTCTCTGTCTCAATCATCTCTATGTAGTAGGGATGAAATGGACACAAATAAGGATGGATGGGACACAAATATTTTTAAAAATTTATAATTGTAAACTTATATGTAATTATATTTGTAATATACGATCTTATAATATGGCTATTATATCTAGGCGTTGCTAATCACTTCTTTTACTGGAATTTTAACTTGTAATGCAAGCTTCGGCTGCCTATCTATTCCCTTTTCCCATTTACAAGACATTTTAGATATGAAATGAAAGTGAAAAATGTCTTTGAAATACGATATAGCTAATATTTTTCATTCACAACTTATTAATTAATATTAATTAAATGTATCTTAGATATCATACACAAATGTAATTATGTTAGGGGAAGTGCGAATGGGGATTTATTTAACTACAAGTTCAAAATTCAATATAATTTACCCCATTTGATCAATAAACATATACTACTTTTAACAATTTTATCTATTTTGATAAAGTTTCAATTTTTTGATAAACTATTTAACCATTATTACAATACAATAATTAAGATTCAATAAAATTTTTAATAATAATCAACCTATATGATACGAGTACTGTTTAATACTAATAATTAACATAAATCATTAATTTATAAACCTATATAATATTTTTTAGTTAATAAATAAATGTTTCAACATCTTTAGGCATGAATGAGACTATCCCATTCATCCTCATTTGAAATTGTCCCAATCATCGCTATGATACATAGATTCAATTGCCCGCCATTTTGCCATAGAAATTATTTTGTCACATTGGCTAATATTCATTCATTTTAATTACCAATATTGAAAAATGAAATAAATAATTACAACATATCTTATTTGTTTATTTTGTATAAAATATTTTACAACTTCAAATGTAAAAAAAAGTTACATTTTAAGCATACTTTCAGAAAATGCAACTTTGCAGAAATAGAAATGCAAAATTGAAACAGCCATGTGGTTTTGCTTTAGATTCTAAAGCACACTATGGTTGTGCCATATATGAGAATAGAAAGTAAATAAAAAAAACGTTCATTGTCTGAAATATTGAAAATGTCCCATCCATACCTTGTCTCATTCATCCCCCAGCTCCCCTACTGTTTTGGAGAACGTGCCAATAATAATATTTTATTTACAAATTGGTTATTTTTCCACCTGAAGCATATCATTGTTAGATATATAGAGGTTTCAAATATATACAATACTACAAGAATTTGATCTCTATTTTTACTTATATTTACGAGATTTTCAATAATTACACAGACATTATTAAAGATACAAGAAGATATGTTAGGCTTTTCTGTATATATAATTATCGAACTAAAACATTAGTTTGAAAAGTATATTTATTATGTTGATATTTTTTATTGAACACAATGGGAAAAATTTATTAGGCATAAATTTTCATGTCATGTATTACATATATACCAGATATGTTTTCGACAGTTTTATGTAATTTATTTTGATTATCTAATTTATCATACAGAACTTTCATGGTTTGTTTCTGTTCTGTCATTTTAGCACTCAGTGATAAATTCATTGATGCGGTATTATTTTTGTAATATCTAAAACATTTCACGTTTGTAAAGACAACTTAGGAAGGAATATGAAATAACATGAATAATAAAATCCATATTGTTATTAAAATGTAAATATTACGAATATTAGTACCTTAAAATAGGGGGGGGGGAGGGACGCTGTCATATAAAGAATGCACAGTTTATAGGAAATTTTTTTAACTTGAAACAACTCTTCAATGGATAAACCTACAAAATTTTGGTACAAGTGTCTGTCTAGTAAAAGAACTATGTGCATGATGAAAATTCACTTCTACCTAATGACAAAATTTGCAAGTTTGCATTAACACTACGAGAGATAAAACTCTGTTATAACAGTACAAAGTACTTGATTTATTGTGAAATGGCATCTTACATCTAAAAATACTTTATAAGAAGCCTTGAAATGTTCATATTTTGAAGTAAACATCGGATCAAAAATTTGCTGCACATGGTTTACATTTAATACATTTAGACGTTTCTTGCTTAGTACAAATGAATAATAAAAAATATATTAGAATTTTGAATTAAATAGGTTTTTTTATTTTCGATGGACACTTCATCCTTTTCTTATAATTGCTATAATTATAATTGAGATCATAATGGCTTTCATATAGTTGCTGATTTTTTAAAAGAATATATTTTTTTGAATCATTCTTCAAAACGGAAAGGAATCAGAAGAAGGAAAAAGGAGAATCCCAATTTTGGAAAGTGGACATCGTAAAATGCAAAAATAAATAAATAAATAAAATAGATAAACCGGACACAATATGAAGTAAAACGTTAACTAGTCAGATGTGCCGATCTCAAAACTCATCTAATACATGTTAATACGTGAAATTTCACCAGCACAATACCAAAATCAAATGACAATTTATACCCATCATGAGGATTTAAAAGGTATAGGTTCATCGACTTGTGAAAAAGAAGATACAAGCAACGCATCTTTCAAACAAATCATCGAATTTCGTCACCCACCCTCTTAGATGTCTGCAACCAAAATTCCCAACACAAAGAGCATAAAAGCAACACCTGTCGTATTGTATATATCCAAGCCAATTAAGGATCTAATTATGTGAAAGTGCAACATAATATGAAGTTAGATTAAATTCCGTGCATTAGTTTTTGATATCCAGCTATCGCAAAAATTGTGAAAAATACAGCATAGCAACGCCACCTGTTCAGCAATTAACAACAAAACCTATTAAGCAACAACTTATTTCAATGTCTAAGTGAATCTGAAGCTTGATGAAAATCCGTGCATTAGTTTTGAGATAGAGCTATTGCGGTATGCATCAAAAGCGCAGCAAGAAGCGTCACCTGTTGGGCGATTTACACCAAAACATAATCAACACCTACTCATATTAAGATATACCTGAATCTGATGTTTGATTAAAATCCGTGCATTTGTTTTGACATATCGCTATTGCCGAAATCATGGAAAATGAGCATAGCAGCACCACCTGTAAGGCGATTTACACCAAAAACTAATCAGCACCAATTTATATCAAGGTCTAACTGAATCTAAAGTTTTGTGAAATTCCGTGCATTAGTTCTTGAGATAGAGCGGCCACAAAATTTTTGTCACATACACACAGACAGACTCCCAGAGTGACAGACAGACTCACAGACAGACATTTTCTAAATACCATCAAATCGTTTTCAGGACCTTCCAAAACGTATAAATCCATCGAAAACCGGGAGTCGAAAATTTTCATGAATCCAATACTTTCTTCTTGTAAAGATAAAAGAAAGTAAAAAGTTATCTCACTGTAAAATTGTATGGTTGGACCACTATGTAAAATATATCTTTTAAAAGAAAAAATAAATAATATATCTAACCCATGTATATAAAATCCTAATGAAACGAATTTATGAAAACAATTTACGAAACGGTTTTACGAAATGACTGATTATGTTTCACAGCTTTTACTACTTAAAATGGAACCTTTGGCGGTGAAATTAACACCAATTATGCGTACTGATCCGCGTATATAAAAAATAGTATTATAATTCTTAAATTTGAATTAGTTTGGGAGATAGCAATTTTTTTCTCATTTTAATTATATTTCTGCAATGATGGCAACTAAATCACTCCACTTTTGTGTAAAAAAGGTAGCAAAGGAAAAAATAAAGGGATTATTAGATTTCATTTTTTTTTCGTCATTTTCAAATGTGTTTAAAAATTATCTGTTATTTCAATCGAAAGTGAAAACAGTATGGTGATTTAATTATGTTTTTCAGGAAATTTTGAAAAGGTAATTCATTAAATAATATTAATAATAATAATAAATAATAATAAATTTCTTATTTCTTTTAAACAAATTTTCTCTATTTCAAGATATGTTTTGTTTTCTGTTTTTAGAACAGGTTATTATTTCAAATGTTTGCCAATTGTAAAAACAGCGCAAAGAATAATATGTCTTTACGATTAAAAATTTAATTTCACACTACTATTAAAAACAGAAAAATCTTTAGAATTAAATGATTAAATGTCAAAAGCAGAAAAATATTGAAAATTACGTCTATTTGCACTGACTATTAAAATAGAAAGAAAACTTTAAAATAATAAATTCATTAATATGCGTTAAAAGCGGTAAATGTAGAAATTTCGTCATATTTCAAATGGGAATATAATAATACTGCCAAAGAGTTTAAATTGAAAAATATATTTACAAGAAATTTTTTATTTCATATTTCGAGAGCATTTTTTTTTAACGTTTGCTGCCCATTCTAAGACAAAGCAAATAATAATATTTCCTTTTTAACAATAAAAGTATTTTCACATGAATATTAAAAAGAAAAAGAAAACTTTAAAATGACAAATTCATAAATATGCGTTAAAAGCATTAAATGGGAGGAAATTTCGATACATTTAAAATGGTCAAATACTAATACTGCCAAACAGTTTGAATTGAAATTTTATTTACGAGACATTTATTCCATATTTCGAAAGGATTTTTTTAACATTTGCTGCCAATTCTGAGGCATCGCAAAAAGTAATATTTCCTATCTAACAACAAAAGTTTTTTCACATATGAATATTAAAAAGAGAAAGAAAACTTTAAAATTATAAATTCATTAATATGCATTAAAAGCAGTAAATGGGAGAAATTACGTCATATTTAAAATGAAGAAATGATAATATTGACAAACAGTTGAAAATTAAAAACATATCCATAGGAGACATTTATTTCATATTTCAAGATGATCTTTTTAACTAATGTTGCCAATTAGAACTGGCAACATTAGTAAACAGCGAAAAATAAATTATATATATGATAAATATAATTACGAGACATTTATTTCGCATTTCGAGAGGATTTTTTAAATATTTGTCGCCAACTATAAGACAACGCAAATAATAATATTTCCTTTCTAAAAACAAGAGTATTTTTACATGAATATTAAAAAGAGAAAGTAAACTTTAAAATGATAAATTCTTTAATATGGGTTAAAGGGAGTAAATGAGAGAAATTATGTCACATTTAAAATTGGCAAATAATAATATTGCCAAAGTGTTTAAATTGAAAAATATATTTACCAGGCATTTATTTCATATTTCGAGAGAATTTTTTTAACGTTTGCTGCCAATTCTAAGGCAAAGTAAATAATAATCTTTCCTTTCTAACAATAAAAGTATTTTTACATGAACATTAAAAAGAGAAAAAAAACTTTAAAATGACAAATTCATAAATATGCGTTAAAAGGATTAAATGGGGGAAATTTCGATATATTTAAAGTGGCCAAATACTAATACTGCCAAACAGTTTGAATCGAAAAATTTATTTACGAGACATTTATTCCATATTTCGAAAGGATTTTTTTAACATTTGCAGCCAATTCTACGGCACCACAAACAGTATTTCCTTTCTAACAACAAAAGTATTTTCACATATGAATATTAAATAGAGAAAGAAAACTTTAAAATTATAAATTCATTAATATGCATAAAAAGCAGTAAATGGGAGAAATTACGTCATATTTAAAATGAACAAATGATAATATTGACAAACATTTAAAAATTAAAAATATATCTATGGGAGACATATATTTCCTATTTCCAGATGATCTTTTAAACTAATGTTGCCAATTCTGAGACATTAGCAAATAATAATTTTCCTTTCAAAAAATAAAATTATTTTCATGTGAATGTTAAAAAGAGAAAGCTAACTTTGGTGAAAATTAGATCAGATGTTAATCGATAAATTAAAATTGTCTTATTTAAAAAAAATCTTTTTGTAGCGGGGTTTAAAAATACCGGGAAGTAAAGTCTCTATTTACTTAATTCATTTTATATTAGCTTATTTACAAATATTTAACTGGTATTATTTAATCAAACACGAAAACATCCATTGGATGTCTTTTCAACCGTAAAACGGCATTAAAATTCCACAATCGAAGGGAAATGAATGGAAGCCTGTTTAAAGGAAAATCATCACTGTTCTTTTAATTATAATTCAATCTTCTACAATCTTTTTAAAACGGGTTGGCGAGCGTAGCTCGCAGGCGTCAGAGCCCACTAGTATAAACACAATAATCTAAATAAATATTATGTATATGATATTCACGAATCTTACCTACAACTGCGCTTGAATAATATCGAGCATGAAAGCATTTTTTATGTATATGAATGTAGATTTTTCTTATTGTTGTTTTTTTATGGTTAGAAATTAAATTTATTGTCAATTTACAGACTCATAGGTATAATTTTTTTGCAAGAAAAAGGAAAAAATGACATTTTTATACTTTTATGGTTGTTACTTCCAAACACTTATTTAACAAAATCTATTAATTGTAAAAATTTATTGAATTTCATATTGTTTTATAGTAGAGTATCTTAATAAAAGAAACCCTAATAAATAATTTTTTTAAAACAAAATAAAGTATTCAAAACTCTTTTCTTATATCTACTCCAAAACATTAAATTATTTAATTATAATTTTGCGGATAAAATCAATATGAATTTCAAATAAAAGTTTGATTTTGTCATGTTAGTTTCGTTTTTTATAAATATACAATAGAAAATTTTGGTAGGTTTTTGAGGAAAGAATTCTATGATGTTTTTCCGGATATAGGATGCTAAAATATCTGTTGTCTAGGAGGGATATAAAGTAATAAAAAACAGCAACAAAAAGAACTGTTGCAAATCAGAATGCGTAAATCATAATAAAAGTAATTTCATAAAAGCATAAAAGTAAACAAAATTCTCATTTGATGGTTTCGCATCGACCATATTATCTACTAGCGTTAATCAGCGAAAAGAAAACATTTAGCTTAGCATAATGTTATGTTCTTAGTGTACGTGAGAATCATATTATCTACATATTTTCTTAAATGCATTATTTAAATTTCCCGTGCATAAACGTGATATGTATTCACCTACTTAATGCCTGTATATTAATCTGTTAAAATTTTAGTAATTTCCCATATGTATTTTTGAATTGGAATAAAAAAAAAAATGTTTAGTTTCTATGAGTAGTATCTATAATTAAACCTTAAATTTCTGAATAAATTAATTATTTCATCGTACTTTTGGCTATTTAAATTTTTATTTTGTTTTTAAAAGAACAAACATATATGAGCATTTATATGAACAAGCATTTGTAATACCGAGTGCCCGTAATTAAACGGCCTTATTTTAAAGTTGCCTACAAACGAAATTTTTTTTTCAGAAAGTTAATAAATTTTCTGAAGGACATAATAAAGGTATGACAATTTGCTTGTGCGAAAAAAATTAGTTCAAAAGTTTACCATCAGAGGGCGTTATTTATGAATGAATTACACATTTAGCATACATTTACGATAGTTTACAAATTTTATTACAACAAAACATGTTTCGCATGATGGCCATCATTTTCAGGTACCATCTGGAATCGTGAGATAGAATGTTCCGCAGTGTGTTGGGGGAAATTTTAAAAGTACGTGATGAAATACTGTCTTTAAGATCAGGTAATGTTAATAAACAAAATTTGTAAACTATCGTAAATGTGTAATTCATTAAAAACACTCTCTGGCAGCGAGCTTTTTTTTTTCATTCAAATGAATTCCAATCCTTTTATTATGTCCCCCACAAAATTTCGCAACTTTCTCAGCAATAGTTTCGCCTGTAGACAACTTTAAATTAGATTCGTTTAATTATGGGCACCCTGTAAAAGTAATTATAGAAAAGCAAAAAAAGTAAACAAAACCCTCATTTGATAATTTCGCCTTGACGATATTATGTAGTAGCGTTGATCAGCGGAAAGAAAATATTTAGTTTAGTAATGTTATCTTCTTTGTATACGTGTGACCCATATTATCTAAATATTTTCTTAAATGCATTATTTAAATTCCCCTTGCAGAAACGTAATATGTATTCACCTATTTAATGCCAGTATATTAATCTGCTAAAATTTCAGTCAATTTGCATATGCATTTTTGAATTGACATAAAAACTGTTTAGGTTCTATGAACTGTATATATAATTAAATATTAAATTTCTGAATAAATAAATTATCCCATCGTACTTTTAGCTATTTAAATTTTTATTTTGTTTTTAAAAGAACGTCCATATATTTAGTTAGTTATTCAGCTGCACAAATGCAGTAGGCATGAAAATTTACAAAATACTGGCAACTATTGCTACCTTAATATAAATAATAGGAAGATTATCTGTAATTTTTAAAAGAAATGCGTAAACGATTCTTACTAGTTGCATATTTTCATATAAGAAATATAAATACCTTTACAAATGAACAATACATCAGTCCAAACGATTGCATGTTTAAAATAATTTTTAGCGGATAACACTAAGTTTTCAAAAAAGTGTCAAAATAACTTATTTTAGAAGACCATTTGTTGTAGAGAACATCCATTTCATTACTGTTGAAGCGAATAAAAAATCCAGTAAAGAAATGCATCAGTAACAATTATTTTCTAAAACATGTATTATGCAACGTTATATTAATAATTACTCAATATAATTCTGTATTTATCTGCGTCTGATTTCACGGTAATAGACAAAGAAACAATGATGAATTGTCCATTTGTAAATTGAAACACTATACTTGTAAAGCACAGTCATATATAGGAATTTAAGCGTAAAATGGAAGCTTTGGATAATTTAGTGTCCGATTTTCTCAAGTTATTATGAGTAAGAGGCAATTTAAACATTTCATATAATTGAAAATGATTCATTATAGTTGACAACAATTTATTGAATGTTATTCTCATAGGATTTATTAAACATTTGAATTAAGATACTTTGATAGTTCAAAAATAGTTCACCGCTAGGAAATACCAAAACATGCTTCATACAATTTAATGAAAAGTAATATATGTTATTAAACAAATAAAAAACATATCAATTATATATTTAGTTTTAATAGAATATTCTTCTGAAAATTGAAGCATATTATTATTAACATAATGATGATATACTTTTCAAAACCTGTTTTATAAATTAGAATACATATCTTTTCATTAAAATATGTCGAAATAACATAATTAGAATAACATACACTCCTGAAATAAAATAGGAAAGGAAGCAAAAATGTGGAATAAGCTATGCGAGAGAGCCATGAATGGACATAAAACAGGAATTACACATATATTAAAGCTTAATGCAGAAATAAAGACACCAAAACATCTTATATGGGAATTTTAATTCTATGAAATGATCTCAAGTATATGAAGCTATGCTCCAAAACACAAATTCGTATACCTGGAAATAATAGAGCAAATGTTGGAAGAGCAAAAGAAGGAAGGATATTTAATATAGTATGTGGTCCCCTCATGCAGCTAAAACTGTTGCACATCTGTTTTTCATGAATGCGATAAGGTTGTCTATAAGACTTTAAAAAATTCCGTTTCACTCTTCAAGAAGTGGAATCTCCAAGTCACAGACAGCCAACAGAGGCATTGGTCTCGCTGCAGTGCGTCATCTCAGTGTGTCCCAGACATGCTCTATCGGAGTTAGCTAGGAGAGAATGTTTGCAACTCCAATCACTGTATTGTCTTCGTTTCAAGCATGTACTGCGCAAGTTACTCTATAGGAGGTCTGGCTTTATCATGCATAAAAAGATAGGAATCACTAGTGGTCGCAGTAGAAGGCACGAAGTGAGATTTCAATATGTCGTCTGCATACGTTTAGTCGGTAGAAGTGCTATTCAGGATAATATGTAAGTTGCAGTCTTCTATCCTGATTGCGTCCCATACCACCAAAATACCTTGTGTGTATAGCTAGTAGCTTCAACCATAAGATGGTTCAACGCAGCCAAACTTTTTAATAGTGTATTTTAAAAACAATAAAGTGATCGAAAGAGAAATTAGGACGCCTTCTACAAGCTCTACCATTTTAGATATTTTAATCTTGGGACATACTTTAGTTAGTGAAAAAGTTATACTTAGTGGATAGGGTATTTCCTAGTATTGCACTTATTCCATTCATATTTCTGCAATTTAAATACGATAATAAAATGGCATTAGGAAAGCTTTATCATCTAATCTAATTATCTAATTTCACTTGCAACTAAAACATTTAGATTATGCAATTTTAATACGTTATAATGTTGATTGAAGATGTACTACTTGGTCAGGCAAAATAGTGAGATAAGTGATAAACGTACACAATGGATCAGAGAAGAGATATTCATTGAAGCAGCTTATCTATGGGGGGCAAAATATGCGGTAACATTATACGTAAACGGATTCCAGGAAATTCCCAATGCTTTAATATAAGATATCGTACTGACGGAAATATTGCATATTTTGAAAAGCACATTACGTGTCACCAAATTTAAACAAATAAAAAAATAAAAGAAAAAAAGAAGCACAAATTAATAGGAAATTACAATTTTTTTAAAATTACATATATTGTCGTTGATTATCGCTCTACAATGTTATGGTGGACATTAGATTTAAATGAACAAATAATTTTTATTCACCACTAAAACAATGTTCCGGAACAAAGAAAATATTTCTTAAATGTCATTGTTTTAAAAAAATAGCTTCTGTTTAATTTTTTTGTATTTGAACTATTATATTTTCCCTTTTTTAATAATATTTTTTTCTTTTCTTTTTTGGTACCTAATTTACGAATAAAGCTCCGTAGATTGTCTGCTATAAACTAATCTTGTTCCTCTTAATTTTAGAGGTGTTCTCTTACAGAGCGTGTCAAGTGTCGTCTTCCTTTAATCATGATTGTTTTAATTTTATATTATCAATTTTTTCAAGCGAATTTTAATTGGAAACTCTTTGATAAATTTCAATTTTGGAAGGAAACATAAAAATATTATCTGAATAACAACGTTTCAGCTTTTAAATATATAGAACATAAGAATGTACACAACAAAATGTAAAATTCCCCAAAAAAATTTCCAATGCCATATATGAATTAACAGGTTATATAATGCTAAGGAAAAACAAAATAACAATGTAATAAAATAAATTTTATAGAAAATACAAATGATTTACTGTTCTTGCATAAAACCATGTTAAAGTTGTAACAATTGTAATGATGCAATTTTTTATTAAATAAACAAAAAAAAAACCGAAAGAATTATAATATCGAATAAATGAAGAAAATAACACGAAAATGAAGTTCATTTCCATATATTTTCATGCTTTTTAGGGTTACGTACTTAAAAAGTAAAAACGGAACCATTATAAGATCACTCCTGTGTCTGGCTGTCCGTGTGTCACAGGTAATTTACTCGTAAAACTATGGAACGTGGAAAGTTCAAATTGGGGGAAGTAATAAAGACTATTGACCCATATATTTGCGGATTATTAAACATTCACAAATATATTTAGGAAAAATGTAGAGGGGCTAATTAAGCTACTTGAAAAAAAATATCTTCTTTGTATATCGTATGGGGTATCGTGTAAAAGCTTTTGTAACGATGAACTCAAAAATACATTTATGTTAATTTTAGGTATTCTATTTTCAGAAATATCGTCGAAAATGCAGTGCAAAAATATCTCCCCCCCCCCCTTCCCATCTATTTCTGAATCTACTAAAATTAATATTATAAAAAAATTAGAGGCAGTAGACGTTAATTTAAACATTGCAGGGAAATTATAGCGATTACCCTAGGTCACATAGTTTTTGAGAAAAACGCAGTTTTCCGTTACACACAAATTTCGATTTGCAGGCTTTCAGCAAATGTGTGGAGGAGCGCTTGAGGTACCTATCGTAGCAAAAGTATAAAAGCATTGTTGATAATGATTTTCGAAAAAAAATCGTCGGTAATTATCCGAGATATTAACCTTTGAAGACACGGACGGTTTGGACATACATAATGACAGGGGTGGTGTACTCTAGGTACCCTCGGCTTTTAAAGCACAGATAACAACTTTTAATGATATATTTGTGCAATGCAATGTCCAGTAACAGTATAAAAGCAATAAAGGTCAAATTGTTAAAAACAGAGTAATTTAATTAGAATTAATCACATAAATACTATGGGATTCGTGACTAGTTTGCATTGAGTGGATCTCTCAACGGGCCTCCCGTGTCTTGAAAAGTTAATTAAAAACATATCTGAAAAAACGCGGCATGGACCAAGCCGACGGTACAAGTTTGTGACCTCTTTTCGAAGCGCGCTTAGCACAGTGCGAAACTCAAACTTTGAACAAGGGTTTTGTTTTAGCTGCACTGAAAAAGGAAAGATTATTACTACGCTGAATTTAGTTTTATGAAATGGCAAATAAAGTTTAACCCCTTGCGCTCTATGACGTGCGTAGCGTAGTACGTCATGCTATTATGGTCATTTCCGACAATGACGTCAAGATATATGGTTGATTTTTTAATTAGACATTCCGAATTCTCTTCATAAAGTTTTAACTCCTATTTTTGCTTTACAAGGTGTTTCATTTTCCATAAATAAAGTAAAAGAAAATTACCAATTAAATTTCTGTGGTATGAATTCAAAATTTCTAAAAAAAAAAATTCGTCAGATGCGGTAACACTGGTGGCTAGTGACATACATACGCTAACAGCGCCAGAGCGCAAGAGTTTAAATATGAACTACTTTTATTGTGAGTACCGAATTAATTTCATCATAGGCAGATTAAGATTAGATAAAAAAAAGGGTTATAGAGAATAGCAATGTTTGATATTATTTAGGCTTCATATCTCTTTAAACTTTTATGGCATACCCAACCCTACGTTGTATAGTTTTTTAGAAAGTCTTATTCTTTTAACAACGATTTCTTTTAAATAATACAGTTAATAATTAATATATTTATTATACGAAACCCTCTGAGTACGAGTAACAGTGGCACTTGACCGTTTATTTACAAATCGTGTAGTTTAAAAATATTTAAAACAATCCACTGAAAAGTAACTTAATAAATCTTAACATTTTCCTTCTGGATTACTCATATATCGTGTTTACTTTTTCATTATGCACATTTTTGCTGATTTATTAAAAATGTGCTTTAGCTCTTGAATTTATTTTTAGATCACTTAAAAATCATAATAAATGATTTTACTGACTGAAATGTTTTTCAAATTTGTCGACAGTAATAGCAAAAGAATACAAAAATCTGTTGTTTAGTTTTAACTAAATCAAACTGAAGTGGTTCTTTCCAGAATCCAAAATAATAAAGCTTAATTAACTTTCAAATTTATTTTCTTTTATGACACTCACTTCTATAAATTACAAAGAACTCTAACACCACTTAAGGGATGTACCTTAATCGTAAATAAAGATTCTATATTTATTATTTAAATTTAAAAATAAAAAATACTGCTACTGATAATTACAATGTATCTTTTGTCTTAAATACATAGCTAATCAAATTCAAAGCTAAGATATAAGAATTTGGTATAAGAATATTATAAAAAATGACAAAAGAAAGCAACAGATTTATTTTGGATGGTATAAAGCTCATTATTTAGGTATCAGCTTTATATAATTTAATACATATCTGCTGTGTTTATTTTATCTTTATTCTAGTGCTTTTACACAATGTTCATAAAATTGCATTATTGTCCAGTCAATCTAGGATTCTGCCTGGAATGTTTTAGAAAAGTTTTTTTCTGTTTCTTCCTTTATGCTTTTTGGGGTGCGAAACACGATTTCCAATTTTGCCAATTCGTATCTGGTCGGCTTAAAAATTTTGTAAGCGAAAAACCATGAAAAAATCGAGCTTTTTTGGAGGGGTTTTCTATTGTATTCTCTGGAGAGTTAAATTTTTTTGAAAAAATATATTGCACCAAATTAAATTAGAGAAAATGTCCTACATTTTTCATATACAATGTTTTTTTCTAAGATGAATACTTTTGGCAATACGAGTGAAAAGAATTTCAGCAATATATTCAAATTCCATCATCGGAGTGCGAAAACGCAATACAATCACAATACATACATTTTAATCACCAATTTGAAGCTTTTTAGCTGATTGAGAAGCTTTTTAGCTGATTTTGAATATGTTAACACTCACTTACCAAGTTTTAAATCTTTTATATATTTATTAACAAAATAAATTAAAATCAGGTAATTAAGAAAAATATAAAACACAAACACTCCGAACAGCTGAGAGCACCAATTTTTATTTTTCTACCAATCTGATTATAACTATTACATGATTGTAACTGTCCAATTAAAACTATTATAAGTTTAATATAATAATAACATATGTGGAAGATTGGTAACAGGAAAAAAAGTGAAATACAGAGTTGTTCTCCCATTAATGACGTTTTAGTAGATTTGAAAGGACTCGTTGATGTTCTTGGAAAAGAACGTCATCGTTATCTTGATTGCCCAGGTTGTGTCTCCACTCAGCTTAACATATCCTGGATAATTGGCTTGTCAACCTCTATTTCCAAGTCGCCTTCGACGGAGATTGTCGCAATGGCCATCACAGTAAAAACGAAGGAGTGAACAAAACAAACTTGCACTCTCACAGCCACACTTTCCACTGCAGTTTGTTTTGCATTTGCAGAATTTGTTTCGCAGAACAGCTTATTGTGCGTGAGATTTGACAGTTGTTATTGGTGCGGTGGTTTTCTTCGATTTATTTCAGCCCCATTCCTTAGCTTTTGTACAGTTACCTGGTCATACTGTTTGGTGGTTAACTCTTAGACATGGGTATCGAGCTGCATCTTCTATTGTAGGAAGCGACACTATATTTGCCACGGTCTTAAAAGAATTCTTAGTCTTACTGCAGTAATAATACTGTGAGCTTAAGCAGTAATCCTGTACTAGCATTTATTAAGCTCTCCTTTTCTTTTTATTAAAAATAGTGTTTCTATGAAAATCTTTATGGTTTCTGTAATGATAAATTCATTCTCATTCAAAACTCGTCAGGAGGAGGATATTGAGTAGATTTGTAAACCAGAGACCGAATATCTTCAACCACTATCTTTACCGTAACCTAAATAATACGCAGTCGTTCTTCCTGGGGAGATGAGCATCGTTGTTGATATCAAACATCATTCAAGATCTTATGACATGTGTTCTTGAAGCAAAGAACAGGTACCTTGTTTGCAGTAGTTGCTATAAAAATATCTTCTTCATACATGTTTATAAGGTGTGATTTAACTGTCTTCACTGAAGGAAAGTATTCACCTGCTTTAATTTGGTCTGTTTATTCTTCTATAGAAAATTGGTATTGTTCTTCATTTTCCTCCAGATAAAATAAATGACTTGCATGACTGTGTCTATGTCAGAAGCAGATGAACTTTCCTGCGTCTCTGTGGGTTTTGTGATCTGATAGAGCTTTTTCATACATTTCAAATGATACTGCCTATCAGCAGTAACCAAGTCAGTCACATAATCTAGGATCAGTCGTAGGTTACGGCAAGCCCCAGCTCATCATCACGATTTCAGAAAGTTGTTTAACTTTTAAAAGGACAGTCAATGTACAATATATTTCGTTTTGTTATTGCTTTATGAATTTCTTTTGCTTTAAAGTATCGTGGGATTTCTTCTCCAAACAAAAAGCAATGACTTTGAAACGAAAACTGTTATACTGCTGAACGGTTGGTTTTCTACGTCTTCAGAAATCCTCTTCAAGTTGCAGGAATGTGCTTTTTGTTTGTATATTGTTTACGGCCTTTTTTATGGATACTCAGAGACTCCTTGTTCATTAACTAATTCCTTTTCCCATCTTTTTAGTTTTTGACTTGCTCATCTGAAGGACTCAACATCTTTTGATGTTACTTGTGTTACTTTAGTTCTGTCTTTTAGCTCCGTCTCACTGATAAAACGCTTCTCTGCCATCATGAATATCACTTCACGTCTCACAGGTTCGTTTTAAGACAGAATTTGTAATCAAATACACACTGCACATACATTAAGGTTAATGCATAACCGACTAACGAGGAGTCTAAAAAGAAACTGATCGCTGAGCTTTCAATTTCAACACAAGCCATTAAGAGGCTACTTTAGTCACCTGAAAAGACCGCTCACTTTTGTTAATCCTATGGAAATTTTTTTTAAAGATATCTCGTTTGCATTTCAATATTTTTGAACAATTCCTTTTGCATTGACTAGCTCAGATGAATCTGTACAACGGGCGTTTTTTACTTTTTCGATTTTATTTACAGATATTTTTAATTAGGACTCTTTCATTTTCTGAACCAGTTTCCAAAGTGAAAGCATGCTCTTGAAAAAAATCTGCAAACAAAATCAAAAAGTAAAAAAGGGCATACACAGGGATCAATCTCAGCCAATCCAATACAAAAAAATCATTTTAAAATATTAAAATACAAAGGAGATATCTTAAAATATTTCTTCCATAGGATTAGCATTAGCGAGCGAGTCTTTCTAGGTGACTGAAGCAGCCCCTTAAAGCCCTAGAGGGGATTCTTGTAATATCATGTGCCGGGCGCCATGGAAGTGTTTAATGGACACCTGCCCACTCGTTCTTCATTCACAAAAATATTACATTAAGCGTTTTCGACATCCGATTATGGAATTTGAATGTATCGCTAAAATCTTTTTTACTCGTATTGCCAAAATTATTCATCTTAGAAAAAAACATTGTGTATGCAAAATGTATAAAATTTCCTCTAGTTTAATTTGGTGCAATAATTTTTTCAAAAAAGTTTAACCCTCTAGCAAATACAATGGAAAACCCGAAAAAAAAAAAACGATTTTTTCCTTAGTTTTTCGCTTATAACTTTTTAAGCCGACCAGATACGAGGTGGCAAAGTTGAAAATCGCGTTCAGCACCCTCAAAAACATAAAATAAGAAACAGAAAAAGCTTCTACAAAACTTTCCAGGCAGAAGCCTTTTTTGGTCTAGTTTTACTGGACTATTATCTGATTTAGCTTTTTGGTGCTTTTGATAATTATAAAAATATGATATTTTGATAAACAATTTGCATAGAAATAAAATACACGTTTTTATTACAACTAGCCGTTACACAGTTTATGTTCATTACAATCTGTACACACTCTTCTTCAGGTAGTTCAATATTTTACATTAAACGAAAAATAAATTTTATAGTGAGAAGATACATATGTATCATACTAATGGTTTGCTTTAAAAAATATGAAAATATCCTTTAAAAAACATAATGATTAAACTAATAAAAATGATAATAAATACATTACAGCATAATAGGATACTGAAGGTGCAGAAATCATATAGTTAATTTTGCTTTAATTTATACAATTATATTTTTAGTGTGTTTAATTGTTATTATCAAGAAAATTTTCTACTGCATGTCATTTTAATTTTTCTTAAACCTCTGATCTTAAATGAATGTATGTAAAACAAATGTTTTGGAATAATCAAATAAGAGATATTTTTAGTTTATCAGCGAAATGTATATTTATTCAGAGTTTAACTTCTTCAGAGAGGATCTTTTTCTGGTGAGAAAAAAGTGGCTTAATTTTTTTAAAAAATTAATCGGAATAATAATAATAAAAAAAGATAACGCCCATATTTGTGGCCGCTGAACGTCAATGGTAATTTATGAGTGAAATGATTTCTTATAAAATACAAAACTTTCAGTAATTTCTTTTCTTGCATTTTTACAAATTATTAAAACTTAACATATTTTATATTATTTTTATCAAACAATAAGCATTTGTCCGAATACTGCAACAACACAGACCGCCGAAAAATTAATTCATTCTTTTTTATATCTCTAAACAGTATATCGGAAATAACAATATCAGCGCAGCCAAACCATGAAATTTTTATTTCTCTTGTTAAGGAATTCTGTAGTTAATAAGTTATTATAATTTTTTTCTTTTTATTATTGACAGTAATCATATTTATAAAAAAACTAAACGTCCACATATGTGGCCGAGGGCGTGAAGAGGTTAAGGAAAAAGACAGTTTAGCACTAACAGGAGGATCAGGGGACAACTTCCTTCTTCTGTAGGAAGGATGAGTCATCCGATAGGATAGATATGACTTTACTTCTGCCCTGCGAAGGTGACCTGCCTCCCACTGTTTGATTGATAAAGACTCTATATCACAATATTAAAATATTTATTTGCTTAAAAAAACATAAAAACACATTAAAAGTAAATTAAAAATCTATATTTACATGTTTCAACTCATAACTGAGTCGTCATCAGAAGGTATAACAGAAAATTACAAATGCATATGAAAAATGGAAAAAAAATCATCGAATATAAGCAAGTAATCACATAACGCGCCCCTACATTTTCGCGATTGTTAGTGTTCCCTCTATGTTGCAGCGCCGTATTGTTTGTGTTTTTATAACGTCTTTTAAGCAAATAAATATTTTAATATTGTGATATGGTTAGCAGTGGACGTAATTTTGACTTACTACTCGCACTTATTTACATTTGATAAAGACTCATTCTTTTGCTAATTGTTGGAGATAAGGATGGCTGATAATGGCGATTTTTTAAACAAGGAAATTTTAACAATTTTTGTATTGGAAAAATAAACATGCGAATAAATAGTACTCCTCTCTTTCGGTGTCACTGCTGGCCACGCTATGAAGCTCACATGTTTCCTTTCTCCCAGCTATTGATAATTTGCACGTTATTAAATAAGACACAAGGGTAAAGACTTTGATCAGGTTGACTATGACACAACCATTATAATCATAAATTCGGTTCAGTATAGTGTTTAAATATTTCGCTTTACACGTTTAAATATTTTGTTCAATGCTAAAAGACTTTATGATACTAGGATACCTTAGTGATACATTTAATAAAAGGGCATTTGCCCTGAATTAAACATGGTAAACGCGGTAACAGTATACATATGGTGAATAAGTTTCATATTTAAATCATAAGTCTTTTCTTTTAAATTTTCTTATTAATATTCATTTAATTCAATACAAGACTAACTCTGTTTGACTTTAGTGCACATAAATGAATTATTATACAAAGATAAAATTGTTTTATAAGCAATAAATAATGAGCTTCAATGTTTCTGTGTAAAAAAAACATTGCTAAACTTGATTGCAACTGTTCTCTTTCGTCTTGCTTTATTTTGTTTGACAGATACAAATGTATCTCCCAAACAAATGCTCTTTCTCAATTTCTTGATATTAATAATTGTTTAGTTTTACAAAGATTATAGGCATATGCATTTATTTCTAAGCACATTTTTATGGTATAATTTTGTAGGAAGACGATTGTATGAAATATATGACGGATGTATTGTCTTGAGCAGAAAGGGGCTGATACTCGGAAAACTTAAACTGTAAATGATGAATTATTCTAAGTAACGTCCCGGAACCTCTTTGAAAGAATTCTTCAAATGGTTTGATAATCTTTGAAAATCCTTCTCACGTGTGCTGCTAAATAGTGTTCAGTAAGTTCTGTAAAACATTGACATAAAAAATTAAACTCAATTCCGTCATACTCTCTAGTAGAAATAGGTTCAGATGATGTTTACATCAGCATGTTCCACGTAATAGCACTTTTTTTTCTTGAATTTCATTCAGTAAACTATGATATAATTATGAGGAATCTTAGAAAAATAAAAATAAATAGAGTGTACAACAAAATTGCCACTGATTTACAAAAACATTTAAAGAAATTAATACTGAAAAGATAAAAAAGTGAGCACCACGAGAACAAAGGAAATCGTATACATCTCAAGCTTAGATTTTCTTGCTGTATTTTGAGATGTTTAAATATTGAAATGTTGCATTGCATTAGAAATTAATGAATTAAAGTTTGATAATTCCAAGTTAAAGCAGTTTAGATGCTTGTAATCTTATATTTAATCTAATTCAACTTCTGTAAGAAAACCATCATTCATCGGAGACGGCAGCGGAGACAGTTCGTTTTTCATCGTGAATGTTTTACCGTCCTTCATTGAAACTTCGCATCCAACTCCTTACCATTGAGTCACTCCTCGCGTCTTGTTCGTAAACTTTACAATTTTGTCTGTGAATTAAAATTGGTTTAATCTTCATAGCATTCAGAAAAAGGATGCCAGACCGTAACTCGTATGCATCGGGATATTATTTTTTTAAACATTTTAAAGGCTCGACATGCAGCCGACGTAATACACAGCAATATACAAATTAAATTGTTTGCCAATTAGTCGGCGAAGTGGAAACGCATGCGTGAAATAACGAACGCAGCTCTTCTAAGGTAAAAATTAAAAATGAAATATAGTTACTCGGACATGTCCCGATCTGTAGTCAAAGTGTTAAAGAAACATTAAAATGAGAGAGTAAACAGCAGAAGAATAAGAGAAATCGCGCACCTATAAAATCCCATCTACGTCTGCTATAAATATTGCCGATGTGTAAATCTCGAAGTTACTGAATCTTCAGAATATGTCAATTGCATTGCATGCAACATGTTTAAAATAATGACTTTTACTGATTAAATAGATATAGGATTTATTTTACGATAAAGAATACCACAACTTTTCTTTCATAGCATCACCTTAACATGTAAATTTCTAACTGAGAGAATAGTGTAACGTGCATGAACATATCGATGCACTTGCTAGCAGTATCATATGCAGTATTATATGGTATTAAGATTTTCTCCTGAGCCTTGCGATTGTATATACAATACAGGTTTTTTTTTTTAATTTTACATATTTTTTTGTACTCTTATTTCTGATCCAACAAGCTGTATAAAAGAGACTGCAAAGCTGATTGAATAGCATTTAGCTAGCACACAAACACACACAAAAAAATTAAAATAATAATAATAATAATATATATATATATATATATATAAATCTTTACGGGTTTTTTTTGTGACTTTCATCTTTTTAATTACAAATAAAATAATTATGGCCAAGAAAAAAAAACGTTTTCCGTAGAAAAGTCACTTCTTTCTGGCATTCGAGAAAATATTTTTTCTCTGTCAAATTCAGTTTTTTTGCCTTAATGTTTACTGGAATAATTCAAGCAGCATTTTTTTTTTTAAGATTAATTTTTTAAATGTTAAAATGCTTTAAAAATATAACTGTGAATCTATACAAAAGGTCTAAACAAATAGTTTTTTCTCTTGTAATTACTGTGATATGTTGATATTTTTCAAAGATTTTATTGTTGAAATAACAATAAATGTTTAAATTATTATTATAAATTCCTATCAAAAATATTTAAAAGTAAATAAATAAATAGAAATAATTCATCTTTAAAAAATTAACTTAAACTTACACTATGTGCCAAACTACTTAAAAGATGAGACAATATTAAAAAGATGTTAAATTATTTTAATACCTTAGTACTTTCAACTATAAAAAAACAATCAATAGAAATTATTACTAAAGAAAATACTGTTTGCAATGACCTTTTATCCTACAACATGCACAGAATTTGGCTCAGATGGCTTAAATAATCATAAAACGAGTAATATTCCACTTCCCTATACCCATGTTTTATTTTCCCAATGTTTTCAGGATCTAAAAATTAATTTCCACTTTCACTCCTTTCGTCACCATCTACCTGAATTTTGAAAATTAGACGTCAATAACAGTAGTATTTCTTATATATCTCTGACGAAGACTATGTTTTTTATAGTTGAAAGTTATAAGGTATTAAAATAATTTAACATATTTTTAATACTGTCTCATCTTTTAAGTAGTTTTGCACATAGTGTAAGTTTAAGTTTAATGTTTAAAATCTTTATATGATAAGCAAAAATTGAAAAAAAAATTAAAAATAATAATTTCTTGGAAAGTACTGAAGTTAAAAAAATTACGCTGTAAAAATGCAAGAATATCTCACAAGTACATTAATATATCTCTATGTTTATTTTATTATAAAATTGCTAATTATTATAGGATGGCGAAAACATACTTTTTTGGAAAACTTAGCAATTGTATTTTATTTCTGTACCTATTTAAAAATTGTTTTTCATTTTACGCATAATATCAACATTATATCCATAGAAATTGTTTTAAACACACAACTAAAATAATTTTATCTTTATATTTTACACATTTTTACGAGTTTTACAGTAATGACAGAGACAACATTAAAAATGCATCAAGTTACGTTTGAGCTTTCTTTATATATAAATATCTAAATAAAACATTAGTTTCGAAAAAGTAAATTTGTTATATGTATGTTATTTTCAATTATTTAACTTAATATGAAAATTTATTGCACACACAATTTCCTGTCATGTATTATATATTATTTCGACTGTTTTATTTTGTTTTATTGTCGAATTTATCAAACAGAACATCCATCAAGTCTCTTTGTGCTGCCATTTTGGAGATCCGTGATAAATTCATTGATGCGGTATAATTAGCAATACTAAAACATTTCATATTTTTATTTTTAAAAAAATATTACGTACACTTAAAAATAACATACAAAATAAGATCATTGTTAGTTAGATGTAGAAGTCATGGATTTTTATGATCTTATTTTTAACACTTTCCAACAAAGTTGAAAAGTGTTTATGACTTCGGTTTGTCTGTCCGTCTGTCCGCGCTCTAACTCCCGTAAATATACTCGGATCGTTCTGAAATTTTTGGATGTTAGAAACCTCTACCATAGCACAAACTCTATTTCAAATTAAGTTTGTAGCACGCTTAGTTCATTTACAGGGACAGTCAAAAGTTTTCCGTTACATTACGGCCTATGGGAAAAAATCGTTTAAAATGATTTTTAATGATGTTACATGCTTTCAAACATAATAAAATTGATATGAATTTATCAAGTGCACTAAAATATGCATCCTGTAGAATATGCGGCGCAAGGAATAATTATTATTCATTTACAGGGCCACACAAAAGGATTCCGTTACATAATGATATAGGGGTGGAGGGAATTTTTTCCGGCGTATTTCAATTATGTTAAATTATTTCATGTATAATGAAACTGATATACGTCGCTGAGGTTTACTATAAGTTATTTCATGTATAATACGAAGCGCATAGCAATATTTACAGGGACACTCAAAAGATTTCCGATACTATATTGTATCCAAAGTACTGTACATTAGCAATGATTGCTGGAAATGAATTTTTAATTATCGTATGTGCTTTATGTTTCACTATATGTATGCATTGCGTATGGTGTGTATAAATGCTCTAATTGATATACAGGGCTACACAAAAGAATTCGTAATGGTTACTGGGTACGATTGCAAATTGGTTAAAGGTGGTTTTTAAATAAGTCATGCATTTTTACGCTGAGCGTAATTTAGTTTACTAAGAAATGCTTGTAGAATATGCATAAAATGATATGCAGGGTCAGGCAAATAATTGGATACATGGCCGTCTATAAATGATAATTTCTGGAAATGTGATTCCAGTAGTTTTGAGAGTGTTTTACTTTGAATTAAACTTTAGATAAATAGTGGCGTGTAATAAAGGTACTAGGTTAACTACAGGGTTGTACAAATGTATACAAGTATGTTTTCATCTATTAGTATAAATTGCTGAAAGAGAAATTTCAACCTGTTATATGTTTTCTTGGTAAACTAAATTTCTCCATTATATAGTATCTATATCAAACTTCAGATCAAATACAGGGCTGTTCAAAAGAATTGGAATACATATTAGCTATGGAAGGTAACTGCTGAAATCAGTTTTTTAAATGTTTTATGCGTTTTCTAAAATGTTTAGTTAGTTCTCTTATATACTTTATTTCCCTAAATAACGAAGTTTTGTTAAAGCATCCAGGAAGTGTTGGAAAGTGTTTCATAATCTATGCTTAATGCATGATTTTTCTTACTTGTTTTTATCAAGAGAGCGCTATCATATTCAAAATACATAATTCATAGAAAAATGAGAGTTACTTCACTTCCACGTTGTGGAAATGTTTTTAATTGATCGATTTATTACGAAAACTACATTGTAAAAAAAAATTAAAGAAAATAAAGAAAAATAAAGAATCACTGTATTTATATAGAAAAAAATCTGTATAATGTGGGTGTCAGTATATTTTGCTGTAAATTTACAGCAATTTTTGTTTTAATAAATTTTATAGTTTTTTTTTGCCGCTTTGTATATTTTACAGAAATTTTTTAACTTTTACAGCAGATTTTGCTGTTATTTTAATTGTAAAATTTTTAGTTTCTGTTGTTGGAATATTTTTATTTCTGACCCCCACTTACTGTGTATTGTTTATTTATTTTCCTATTTGATACTGATACATATTTCAAAGTCTTCGGGCACTATTTTTTCGTTTCCTTTTCTTTCCTTATATGATGGTTAAAATATAATTATTATATAATGAATTTTGTTATATATATGTAAGATATGAATTTTATATTTTGCTCATGTATATTGCCGTCAAAAATTTGAGTAATTCAAATAGAGGTAAAATGTTTTTCAGAAAATCAAAACAAAAACACACTTTGCTTGTACATGTAGCTTAGAATTAGTTCACAAAATTATTCCGTTTTTTCTTACTGAACTTAGTTTATCTCTTGTTTGTAATCGAAAATACTAATTAACCTAAAGTATATGTATGCATCATAGATATTTTCTTAAAAATTATTATGTTTATTTTCTGTACCTATTAGAAGATGTTTGTTTATTCAATGCAGTCATTATTTCCCCTCCTCAATTGTACTAATGTAAAAACTTTTTGGCATTTAAATCATAAAAGGTAAATAATTAATAAAAAGTTCTTATTGTACAAAACTTGCTCAAACAGAAACTTTATTATTTAGAAACTTTTTAAGATAAAATACTTTAAAAGTCAAAATTTAACTTTATAAATATATAACTTTATAAATATCGTGAAAACGTGAAAAACACATTTTCAAGTTCAAGCAACTGTCATAAATCTTTAACTATAATTAAAGAGAATAAATAAAAAAAAAATCAAAATTGTTGCCATAAAAACAATTTAAAAATTAAGCGTACGAAAAAGACAGTGGACAAATACAATATACGAGTTTCTGATAATTAGTAGCGCAATAATAGTAAAAAAAATTTGAATTAGTAAAATAGTGCATCAAGATTACTCCTAATACACTGCTGGCCATTAAAATTGCAATACCAGGAAAGAATGATCTGACGAATGTCAAAATCACATGAAATGAAGAAGAGGTTGGGATATGCCAATGATTAGTATTTTAGCGCATTTAGACGACGCAGGCGGGAGAAGTGACACCTGAGCACTGCATGAAAGAAAAGTTGCGCAGTGGATTTCTCAATCGGAAAGCGCTTTGTAAGGCCGGCGTTTGCTCAGAATGTCTTGTTATGCCTCGAATAAGAAGAAGATATGCTTGCCAGCTAGTGTCAGAATTCGATAGATGCAAGATCGTTGCCTATCGAGAGTGTGAATTATCGTTCCGTGATATCGCACGTCGGACTGGTTGAAATCCAACCACTGTCATGCGAATATGGAATCAATGGGTTGCTGAGGGTCATACTGAACGGCATGCAGGATCTCAGAGCCCTCCCATGACTGACGTCTGAGAGTACAGACATATTGTGAGGTCGGCCCTGCAAAACCGTATAACCACACCACGGACCATTACTCAGAAAATGGGCATGTTTGCAGCGCCCTCAGTATCCGCTCGTACGGTGCGACGAAGTCTGTAGCATCGTGGATTGTCAACACGGCGACCATTACTGCGACTTCCCTTGACAATGCAGCATAGAGAGAGACAGCGACTGTGGTGCGCCGAAAGACAAAAGCTAGATACAGGAGTGGCACAGGTCGCTTTTTCAGACGAGCCCCGGTTCTGCGTGCAGTATTCTGATAGCTACATACGTGTCTGGAAGCTCCGAGGAGAACGCTCATCGACTGCTTCCATTCGATATCGAAACAAGGGTCCTGCACCTGGTGTGATGGTTTGGGCAGCTATTGGGTACACGACACGCACATCTCTAATTCAGATCGATGGTAATTTGAACGGAGATCGGTACATTTCTGAAATTATACGTTCAGTGGTTGTGCCCTGTCTTTGAGGCCTGCCAAACGCCATTTTCCAACTTGATAACGCAAGACCACATGTTTGCAAGATCACATGTTCTGACCTTCCTCGATACACAGAGTATTCGATTGCTGCCCCGGCCTGTGCGGTCTCAGATCTGTCACTCATTGAAAACATCTGGTCATGGATTGCTGAGAGACTGGCTCCCCACCCTTCTCCAGCTAATACGGTTGATGAGATGTGGCATAGACTTGAAGCAGCATGGAGTGCGTTGCCCGTTTCTGTCATCCAAGCCCAGTTCGACTCCATACCTATCCGGGTAAAGGCCATTTTAGCTGCCAAGGGGGGCAATTGTTTCTACTAATTTCGTACCCCTGTATATCCCCAAACTGCTTACAAATATATTCGTTTTGTTGCCATATTGTTTACGTAGAATAAATATCTTTTTTGTATTTTTTTGCTTTCATGGTGTTGCAAATTTAATAGCCAGTAGTGTAGATGATTTGAAAATTACATTTAAGAAAATTGAAAATAAATGTACATAAAATTAAGCATCTATAAAATATGAAAATCATTGACTGAAAATCCGATCAGCGGTAGTAAAACTGCTATTGAAAATTTAGTGAGCTAGAATAATATCTTTCATAAATAAAAATATTTAAATTAACACAGAAAGTGAGCCGAAAACTTTTAGAGAGTAAAATTATCGTATGATTTTGAAAACATATTCGAATACGAACGCGGAATTGGTGTTTCGAAAAATTTACAATAATAATGGTTTTAAGTTTACGTGCTATATTTAGACATATATTATGCTTAAATAATAACGAACTCGTGTGAGCTAATACTGAGAGATCTACTTTATTAGATAAAAGACAGGTAAAATCAAATATTTTTATTATTTAAGAGAAAATACCTATTCTAGGCAAATTACTTGAAAACTTTGTCGTGATAGCTTAAAGTTATATAACATAAATTAAGTAATACTATTAAAACAATGATATAGAAACATTAAAATTTACTTATGCTTTAAAAAAGAATCTTTATTATTCTTTAAAATATTTATTTGATATGTGTATTTAATATCCAAGGAACAGCTGTATTTATTACAATTTTGATTTAAATGCAGCAGTCTGTAGGCAATGGTGTCAATATCTGCACCACCTACCTGTATCTTCTCTTCTCCTCTCCTTTGAGATGTAGTCAACGAACAGCAAAGGTTGCTTTCGGACTTCCACAATTACAGCTACTTTTTTAAAATGCTAGATTAGATATTTACAGTAGTTTCTGATAGTTTGCTTCATTTTTTCTTACATGTAAAAATAACATTATTTGAAGCCAAAAATGTTAATGTTTCGATAATTAATCGTCCGCGTCACTAATCTGTTTTATGCGTTGCTTTCATGCTTTGCAACATGCGTTGCTGCCATGCATTGCTGCCTATGATGAAGCATCATATATTGTACTTTGAATGTAATATTTGAACTAAATGTTATCCCTTTCTTTCTTTTTTATTCAAAAGTTCATAACGGTTTTATCCTTTAAAAGTAACTCATTTCTTTCTCATGGCTAAATACATTTTATCATTAAAAAATATATATTACAATTCATCCGACATACAAGTAAAATTACATAAATACATTTAATACAATTAAAAAGCAAACGTTTCGAGCTAAATTTTAGCCCCTCATCAGTGCAACAAAACATTCAAATGACAGAAAACTATATATCATGTTTACAGTTAAAAATTATTAGCAGTTAAAATTAAATAAAGTATAAAATTTTTAAAACAATGCTGAGTATTCAGGAGGAAGTGCACATGATTCATTTATCGGCGACGTTTGCTTACGAGTGAACACACCTTCCAGAAAAACTCTACTTTTAATATTATTGCAACCAGATATGATAACTTTCATATTTGCGAAGTCTGGGATATGGTCGGTATCTAAAGAATGCTGTACAATTTTTGACTGTAGGTTTCCACATTTGTAAGCACGTTTATGCTCGGCAAGGCGAATGGCGCAAGTGCGAACAGTTTCGCCAATATATACCGAGTCGCAATCTTTACATGGGATACTGTAAATTGAACCGGTTCTTAGTAACGGGGAATTTTAGGTTTAGATTTACAAAGTAAGTTTTTCAAAACATTTTGAGGCTTGAATGATGTACTGATATTATGGGACTTCAAAAGGCTAGAGATTTTTTCAGAAAGGTATTTGTTGTAGGGTAGAGATAAGTAAATAGTGGGAGACTTACAAATTACAGAGGATGACACGCGATGCTCAGAAAAAATCCTTTTTAACCATCTTAAAGGGTAGCCATTTTGAATTAAGTCACTAAATATCTTCTTTTTTTCAAATTGGAAGGCTGCATCAGTATTACAATAACTTTTAGCTCTGTGGATTAAAGTTCTAACGACAGCGATTTTATGGGAGAGTGGGTTCATAGATTCAAAATTTAGGTATTGCCCAGAATTTGTAGCCTTACGGTATACAGATGTTAAAACTTTCTGAAAATCAGTATTATCTACTCTTTCAACCATAATGTCGAGGAAAGGTAATTTGCGATCAGTCTCGATTTCGACAGTGAATTGGATTGCTGGACAGATAGAGTTCGCAGTTTGTAGAATTTCATTCAAATCCTCATGCTTCGCAACAAGAAAAACGTTATCGACATAACGTCTCCAGAAACAGATCTTAGAGCCTAAAAGGCACATTATTTCATACTCAATGTACTGCATTACTATTTCAGCTATTCTAACGGAAATTGGGGATCCCATAGCAGTTCCATTAACTTGGCTATAAAATTTTTCATCAAAAATGAAACAATTAGATGTAAGACAAAATCTCACAAGATCAACAACGTCCAAAATGTCAAGACTTGAGTCCATATTATAATTAGGCCATACTTTCTGGACAACTTCGCAAGCAAAATCAATCGGTATAGATGTAAACAGAGACACTACGTCAAATGAAGTCGTCATGCAGTTAGGTGGAAAACGGAAACTCTTAAGACAGTCCAAAAATTGATAAGCTGATGTAAGACAGTAATTGGATTCCAAAGTTAGAGGTTTCAACAATGTCGATAAAAAACTAGACAATTTATAGACAGGTGAACGAGTATAATCTATAATTGGACGGAGAGGCATATTAGTTTTATGAACTTTAGGTAAACCATAAAAAGCCGGAATAATGCCAGTATAACACTTTAATTTTTTAGCTGTATCCGGTGGGAGGTTTTTCTTTTTTTCTAGATCACTAAGTAAAACATTGAGGTTCTTCTGAATACTTGGTGTAAGGTCTTTACTTAAAACTTTATATGTAGAAACATCATCCAATAACTCATGTGCTTTAATAATGTAAGCGGATTTATCCATAATCACAGTCATCCGGCCCTTGTCGGCTCTGGTAATCACGATAGAAGGGTCCAATGACAATGACTTTAATAATTGCATATCAGTAGATTGCTTAATAGGGTCACTGTTCTTGTGTCTTAAAATTAATTTCGTCAGATCACTACGAATCGTATGTTGCAGTTCGCTACTTTGCCTAGACAACACAGGTTCCAATGAGGCCAGTAAATTAGGAATGTTAACCTTACGTTGACCAACGGAAAAATTCAAACCTCGATTTAAAATCTTCATTTCATCCATAGAAAAAATACGGGAAGATAAGTTCATAGTCCAGTTCTGATTGATAACATTACTTGGCAAAGTGCATGGTTTAAGAGAAACCAATCTATTAAATTTAACTTGGTGTTTGAAGCTCAAATAATTATTTAATACTTTATTCTTGTTATTCTCAATTGGCTTTCCTGTAGGTCTCTTCGGGCCTTTTATTTATTATTATTATTATTATTTTTTGTGTGTGTGTGTATGTGTGGTGACGGCGGTAGTAGATGGAAACCGCTGGGTGGGGCTTGTGAGTGCTTAAGCCATTTGGTAGGCCTCCCCACCTAGCTGACCCTTGTAAAATAAGACAGTAAAGGCAATAAGTCACAATGGTCAATAGAATTTACTAAGGACTGTAGACGAGAATGAAGCAACTTTTTAACAGACTTCAAAATACCGATGCATAGAGTGATAGCCGCCGAAATAAAACGAAAACTCGTCGCCATGGCAATCTTCTTTCCAAAAGCAGAGTTAACAAGAGATTTCACTTTAAAAGATGGAGGAATAACTTTAGATCTTTTACATCGTAAAAGAAAATCTTTCTGACAATTTAGCCGTATAATTTTAGAATTCAGTTTCAAACATGATTTCAATAGTCCGGTCACTGACGGTCCGTACTTAATATTAAAATAAATAATCATTGTTTAAATAAATAATCATTGTTATTGCAACCAGATCTGATTGTACAGCATTCTTTAGATACCGACCATATCCCAGATTTCTCAAATATGAAAGTTATCAGATCTGGTTGCAGTAATATTAAAAGTAGAGTTTTTCTGGAAGGTGTGTTCACTCGTAAGCAAACGTCGCCGATAAATGAACCATGTGCACTTCCTCCTGAATATTCAGCATTGTTTAAAAAAAATTTATACTTTATTTAATTTTAACTGCTAATAATTTTTAACTGTAAACATGATATATAGTTTTCTGTCATTTGAATGTTTTGTTGCACTGATGAGGGACTAAAATTTAGCTTGAAACGTTTGCTTTTTAATTGTATTAAATGTATTTATGTAATTTTACTTGTATGTCGGATGAATTGTAATATATATTTTTTATTTTTAACTCGTATATCAGACGTTAAACAATGATTATTTATTTTAACATTTTATCATGTTTATTCAACGGCCATAAATTCACTTTTCATTAACGCAGAAATAAATAATAAAAAACTAAATAGATTGAAACATTTTCGTTTCTATCTATTCAACAGATGCGTCCAACGTACGTAAAATATAACAAGATTTATGATAATTTCTTTCCCATCCTATTCGATAAAATTTAACGCTATCTGCTTATTAACAAGATTTGTGACAGTAATTTCCCATCTCATTCGGTATATTTAACGCAGATATTGCATGTGCAATGTAAACAAGCCCGTACCATGTCTGTTAACGGCTAAATTTTGGCGATTGTTTGAGTCTGAAATTGGCCTTGATTTCATAGGATGTTGGCGTGGAATGTTTTGTAATTTTATTGATTCTGCTCGCAACTCTCCTGATAAAAACATCTATTGTTGCATTTGATGGGCGACCCTGCTAAAACTGTTTTCATCGATCTTCACAAAGTAAAACATCTTAAAATAGAACATTCTTCCATTTAGTCTCCTACAGGATTGAAACCCAACAAGGGCTTTGCGACTAATATTGCGTACTATGTATATATGAACCGTCCTGGTTTATTTATAGATAATTTCTCCAACTAAAAGCATGGGAGGATTCGCCCTACCATACTGCCCATTCATTGTCTTCCCATGATGGAAAAATTAGAAATTTAACTTTATTTTCTTATTAAAATAAATTGCACCTTGCTTATATTTATTATCTTTATTAGTAAATATGCATCTGCCTTATAATGCCTCACTCCTACGAGAGATTAGTGACGTATTTATAAATCGGTGATTGGTTATGAAAAAATTACTTTTTAGGTTTTCTAATAAATTAATTTTTTCATTTCATATGTCATTTTAAAAAAAATAGAGGATGCTCTACACAGTCGATAACTACAAAATTTCGTTATTAAAACTGCTGAATTCACTTTCATATGATAGAACACAATGTTATTTTACTGTAGGTAGACACTAGTTTCACAGTTCTAGATTTATGTGTAAAAGAGATATTTCAAGATAATGTGGCGCTCTTATGGAATCTAAAAAAGCCATATGAAAATTTACTTTGAATCTACAGCAGTATTAATATAAGTACATCAAAATAGCACTTGCAGTTTCAGAAGATTTACTAAAATTGTAAAACTGTTTCAGTAAAATTAAGTTTGCAGTCATTTGTTTAAAAGTTATTGTGGAATTTTAGTGCAGGAGTATAGTGAAGACAGATGTTTATCAACAGTGGAAGAATTTCACATACATAAATAAATAAAAAAAATCTGATGTGGCTATGTTTTGCTAGCCCATTGTTAGCTTGCTGAAAAATATCATAAAATCTCCTTTTTTGGGATTTCAATCTTCTAATTTTCGACTGAATGTCCTTTTTTTACCCGACTGAAAAGGTTTATGTGTTTCACGCATATCTAGGTATGTGAATTTCTTTATACCCTCGAAACATCCCAACGGCTGGATGGATTTTAATGAATGAGGTCTCTATTGATTCGGCTTAACAGTCCGATGGTTATAGGTTAGGCTTTGTTTTTATAAATTCAAAATGGCGGCCGTAAAATACAAAATGGCGGTAGCGACGAAAAACATTTTTTACGCACCCTATTGAGTGGCATATCATTGGATAGGTCTTTCAAAATGAAGACGATGCTTCATTGACTATTTTACAGTCAGGAGCTCCATTTAAATATTATACAGCCTGGAAGTTGTGTTGGTAGGATCTCTATCTTTTCTGCAACTCTAACCATCATAGCCATCTATAGACCTCATCCAAACAGTGTTTATAGATAGGAACTAACAATTAAACACAATTTAAAAGTCATCAATACAAGTAAATAAAAAAATATATATGTAAGTAATATAAAAAATTGTTTCACATTGATGAGAAATAATTAATTAGTTCGCTTTTAACGCTGTCGGGTGTTTTGATTTTTTTAATTTAATTGATTTATTCTCTATGTAATTCTTATTAAGTGGTTCGCTTCCTCGTCCTGGAATTCTATTTGTCGACCCAGTTTTCACTTTGTTAACACATGGAGTGAGTATTGTTTTTTCACTGATGACGGTAAGCTTTGTGCAACCGAAATCGATCTGAAGTTTTGTTAAATCTTTTGGTGCTCCAAACGTTGTTCTTAATACTATTGTAATATAGCTAGCTATTCATCAAATCAACATCCATGTACCTATATCTAGTTCGGTATCTGTCATTAATCTTTTCTCTAAATAATCAATGGCAAAAATCTTTCACACTTGTTCATATAATAAAATTATTATTTTACAAGCTAATCCGCCCGACGTTGCTCGAGAACTTGATAATAACCTTAAATCTACCTAAAATCCAAAATCTGTTAATTAAATTTTCTATCGCCAGGGGCTGCACTCTGTTTTAAACAAACCTCTATCCGAACAAAACTCCGTTATTCAACTCATCTGGAGATACTAAATGAGGAAGTGGGGACTCAAATAAGATAAAAATCCTCTCGGGAGGATCAAATGGGGAGGGGGAAGGGCGATGCAAGTGCTTTTTGACAAATGACTAATTAAGAGTACTGGAGTCCTTATTCAAAAATTTGAACCTATTAAATAAAAAAAAAATCTAATCAAAACATCCGAAATCGGGCTTTGAGGTGCAAAACTTAATGTATAGAGGTACCTTCCCCCAAAGTTTGCAGTTGTACGTGCAGTGGTCACTTCAGAGCACCATCGACAAACTCACACACACAGACGCACAAACTTCTTTTCTTATTATTATAGATTATAGATTATTACTTTTACTTATTAAAATAAATATTTTGAATACTGTATACGAAACTTAAAGTGAAATACAGTAGAACATCGATTATCCGAAGTAATTGGGACCGACCATCTTTCGGAAAATCGAAATTTTCGGATAATCAAGAATGCTTCAATTTTAAGATTAAGGAGAAACATTGCAATATTTCTTATTATGGTAACAAGTGCTTAATAAAAATAAAGCAATAGCAAAATAGAAACAAGAATAAATTACCTGAATTATAATTTCGAAATTAAGTACCTTTTACATGTATCACAAGCGTTTGAAAAAAATGTTTTGTTTGTCGCAGTTTCGATTGCTTTTGCTTTGAAGCTCTATCACGGAGTTTTTTAATATTAATAGTTCACCAGAATCACAATTTTCCTGCTGCTCCAACCATGCCAAATGTTTAACAAAACATTCATAAGCTTCAGAATTGCTAATTTGTTAGTTTTCTTCGTTCCACTCCGCTACTTACAAGTTAAATTCAAAGGAACTCTAAGAAAGGTGATCGAAAATATTTATATGTACTCGTAGTTTGAAAAGGACCTCTTGCACATAAGAAATATGATAGTTAAAAAAAAAAGCTTTCAAAATGGATTTTGCACACAAGAAATGTGATAGTAAAAAAAAAAAAAAAAAAAAAAAAAAAAAAAAAAAAGCTTTAAAAATGGATTTCGGTTAACCGAGAGTTTCGGTTAAAAGAGATGCGGATAAAAAGAGTTCTACTGCATTAGAATGTTTTAGTAAAAATAATTTATGGAATTATTTATTAATCACAGAAATTTTTTTTATAAAAACGCAAAATCCGTGTTAAGAATTATGTCAAATTTCTGCAATAAAATTGTCTGGAGAAAGTTCTTTTGAGCGTAAATAATATTTGAAATATTTTTTATTACTTGATTTCATCATTGTGTTGCTTTATATATATATATATATATACATATTTATTTATTTATAAACTAGGGGGCTCTGCCCCCTGCAAGCTACGCTCGCCAACCCCCATTCAGACACTGCAGAATCTAAAAACACGCTAATCTGATGGGCTTTAAAAATATTAGAGAAGATTGAATTATACTGAAAAAAGCTGTACAGACCTCCCTGTAAACGGGTTTCTATTCAATTCCCTTTGATTGCAAAAATTTAAGGGCGAATCAGTTGCTGTTAAGACATCCAATGGTTGTTTTCGTTTTTGATTAAAGATGATCAGACAAACATTTGAAAAGAAACTAAAATAAAATAAGTATAAGAGTCTTTGTCTCCCGGTATTTTTAAACAATCTCTATAACAATAGCCTAAGTCATGTGACTATCATCAACAGTTCCAGGCGGACCACTTCGCTTTTTATACTCTAGGTGCCATTTTGGTACTTTAATGTTAGCCAGGCACAGGTGATAAGTCGTCAAATTTTATTCTATCGCCATCATTTCATCTATATTTTAATAGTTCAAGTCGTCAACTGCCATAAACAAATACGGTCTGATCCCTTCGCCGTTCATATGAAAGTTTGGCAAAGATGTCATATACGTCCCATATTGGCGTGATTTTTTAACGACGACAATTTGGGGAACGCATCAACAGCATAAACAGCAACATCCGGCTTACCATATCAAGCAAAATAACGATACTTTAGCGCCAGCTATGTGCCCGTTCCGTATATGACATTGGCGTCAGAAAACAATCGCGCCAATATGGGACCGTAAATTTTCCATTTTGATTAAAAAATCAATTTTTTTTTCGAATAAAACTACATAAAAGTTGCCATGGTCGCAAAGAATTCTAGGTACTGTTACGCTAGCAGGATGCAAATCTCGCCAATAGCTTTTTTTCAACTCGCCAGTTAGCATTTTTTTTCTAGTGGTAATATCTGGCCAGATACGCACCACAGGTTTGGCGTGATTTTTATTTTTTTAGGAAAATTTGGCGAAAACCTCGTTTTCAAATATCAGTTACATATGCATTTTGGTATTCCTTAAATATCCCGACGACCAAAAATCTATCGCCAAACTACAAGATTAAATGCCAATAATGGTTGATCTTAAATGTCACATTCACTTGACTTTAAGCAAGTTACACGTGTTTACGTCATCAAGTGATTTTTATTTCGACGTCTTATTCATATATTTATTAATGTTATACTAATTTATTTATTCTTTCATTATTTAAAATAAAAATTACGTCAATTTGTATAATTTGGAGAGTGTTTTGGCAAATTATATAATTTGGCGAAATTGGTCGACGGAATAACTAAGTAGTACTGTATTTCTTAATTATTTTCTATTAAAAAAAAAATTATTAATAATCATAGAACAAAATAATTTATATAATTTGTAAAAAGAAATAAAAGTAAATAAACATTTATTATCAAATAAACAACAATAGCCGGGTTACCATGTCAACCTTTTCTGAAATATAAAACAAAAATATCTGTTTGATTAAAATTTGAGTTGCCATCATTAGAAAAATGTATATAAAATTAGAAAAAAATTAATATTTCGAAAACTAGTTCAAATTAAAAAAATTCTAATACCAGTTTTGAAATCTGCGGATCAATATTGATTTTTGGTGTTAATTTCATCGCAAAGTTTTCCATATTTTAGGAGAAATCGCCGCGAAACTTAATCAGTTGTTTAATCAGTCGATTCATACTTCCGTTTCATACTTCCGTTTCATAAATTCGTTTCATTAGGATTTTATGTATATAGGGTAGATATGGAAATCAAGAACTTAATATGTAATTTATATATCTGCTAAGTTTGGAAGAGCATATTGCAATATGTATTCAGTATTTTTTCAATATTTATTTGCTCTTTTTAAATATAAAACCATTGACATAAAACATTAATTTTCAAGGGGTGTTTTATTACGCCGACATTATAATACTTTTGAGTAATAGGAAACATTTGTTTTCTGTCATTTTTAACTTCAGCTAGTAACAAAAATATCGATACCCTTTCAATAACTCCTTGTTTTTATTTGGATTATCCAATTCATCATTCAGACATGTCACTAAGTACTTTTGAGTTGTCATTTACCGATTAATCATGCATTCATTTATGTAGCATTACTATAACGATTGCTAAAATATGCCATTTTTTCAGTTTTGGTTAACGGAGATATAAATTATAATTCATTTTATGAATTATATCTAAAGAATGAAATGACATTATTATTAACATGTAAAAGACAGTTATGCATTTTTGAATTTCGATACCTTTTAAATAGCGAATTTCTTAATGATTTTGTTAAAATTGAACGGTTTGGGGATTTTTAGTATGCAGATTTTTTTTTAAATGCGAAATATTTGCTACGTATCATTGTAAAATTCAGATACTTCAAAAAACGCCAATAATTATTTCAACAACTATTATGCTTCATTATTTGAATTTCATCATTCATTTCATCATTCACGTGTATACCCTTTTCTGCGGAAATATTTATAGGGCAATTCCACAGAAAATCATCATTTTTCGGGGGGGGGGGGAATCAAATTTATAATATGCTTAATTTAAGGGTATGATTGGAAAACTTGATATTCTATAGAAAAATCCTAATAAAAAGGCAGTGTAAATGACTGTTTACAAACTAAGTTAAGTACCATTATTTTCTTTGTAAAGTCATAATGTTGCGTTAGTTACGCAATAAAAGTTACGTCAATTACACATGTAAATGCCATTTTTTTCGCTTTTATTATTCAGAAATTAATTAAACAACTTACTGTTATAATTTGGCATTACTTAGTATTGTTGAGAACATTAAATCACTTTTTTTAACTGGATAATTTTGATAATTTTTACACTTCAATGTAGGCAGAAAAATGTTTTGTATATTTTATGTTACGTCAGTTACAGAATTTTGAATTGCAATTTTTGGGACTCAAAGAGAGATTGAAATAATCTTAAGGTATTTGGGAATTAAGACCTTAGTAAGAAATATTTTAAATTGTAAAAATTCCTTCTAGCTTTATTAGTAAATTTTCTACATAGATTTGAAAACAAAATTCGCTCTGATAGAATGTTACGTCCGTTACGATGGAATTGCCCTATATATATATCATGTATCGATTTATATAGTACTATTTTTAAATACACAGTAGCTCAAAATGAATGGGGCAAAAAGAAAATATACTTGTGACTTCTGTAATGGGAATATTTTTGAAATACATATGTAACGTGAAACTTTAACCATACAAGTTTCTAACGATCATCGATGTAGGCCCTTCCAGTAACATGGCAAACGTTTATGTGATAATCCAATTCCTTCCACACTTTTGCTAGCACATCCAGTGTTATTGAGTTCAATACGTCACTTATCCACTGCTTTAATTGCTGGAAGTCCTGAGGAGGGTGGGGAAGGCTCAAATACTTTGTCCTTCAGTTACACCCAAAGGAAAAAATCTTTGACTTTGTGTGACTTCGTACAAAAGTTTCACAAATTTTTCCACCTTTTCGTTTTTGACAGGGGGTCGTCCCCTGCTGTTTTCCTTGCATAAATAGCCCCTCTGCTTACCCTGCTTCATCCGTCTTATAATGTTGTGACGATGAAGTGGTTCTTTAAAAAATTTGGTCCGAAAATGTCTCTGAACAACATCAATTGATGACGTTTTTGCGTATTCTAACACTTTCTCTCGCGGGGATGCCGTCATTTTGAATAACATTGCCTCCAGTGACGATTTCGATATTAGCAGACTTTGCACTGTTGGTAAAATACATCCTTTTTTCAATTTCGGTAAAAAAAAAAATCTAATTTATTTAACAAAAAATCTGAAGAATAAAATTATTATTATTAACATGTTGAAGGTAGTGACGAATGTTTGCACTAGATTTTGTACGAATACTGGGTTTTCTAATATTTGTGATTATATTTAGTTGATTTGTTAAATTTTTTATGCACGTATTATTTTTTTTATTTCAATATTTATTTGTCCTTTCCAGATGTAAGTGTACTTACATAAAACATTATTTTTTCAGAGTTGTTTTACTATGTCGACATTAATCTTTCTTTTGTTTAATGTGAAACATTTGCTGTCATTTTTTAAGTTTAAACCTCTGAGCGGTTTGGACGTATTTTTCCGTTTACCAAAATCAACTTTAATTTGTTGTTGACAAAAATATTTTCAAAAGAATTTATTTCAAGATGTCTATCAAATAAAGGGGCATGAAGTGTATTTTAGAAACAAATAGAGAAACAAATGTTTAATTAAGATTATTTTTATAAGCATTTTTATGAAAATGCAGGAAAGCCCCAAAGACGCTCGGGGGGGAACTAAAACAAACGTATGAATAATTTCTCCAATAACTCCTTGTTTTTATTTGGGTTATGCAATTCATCATTCGGATATGTCGCTAGGTAATTTTGAGACATATTTACTGAAGAATCCTGCATTCATTTTTGTAATACTATTTTAACTATAACTGAAATGCATCATTCTTTCAGTTTCGATTAATGAATGTAGAAGTTGTTTCATGATTAATATACGAAATGTCCGTTGTTATTAATATAAAAATACAGATTTTTGCATTAGATGCTTTACGAATCTTATATTTCCGAATTCTTTTGTTAAAGTTCTTTGGTTTGGATATTTTGTTATGCGTTTATTTTAAATAATAGGAAACATTTGTGCAAATAGTACACTGTAAAAAAAATTCCGCAACGTTCCTGGGAAAAAATGGGCAGCTGAGTTGCCCATTATTTCCAAGAAACATTTCTTGAAAATGACTGGTACTTTACTGTATATGTTAAAAACTTTCTACAGAAATGCCAGTAAGTTTCCTGCGAAATACCAGGAATATTTCTGTTGACAGCAAAACATTACTGACATATTCAAGGCTGGAGTAGCACAAGAGCGAAAAATGTCCAGACCAGGGATCGAACCTGGATACTTGGCGTGCCGTGCCAATGCCTTACGTGTTAGGCTATCCGGACCGATACCTGGCTGACATAATTCACTCTGGATGTTCGTTCCCTTCATTATGACATTACTGACATTTCACAGCATTCGGGATCCGCAGACGATTTTTACATTTCCAGTTGACAATTTTCGCTTTATTATCATTATTTGTTAGAATGAAAAAATATTTTGAAATTGACATCAAAATTATTATTTATAATTTACACGAAAAAATAAATTTTCAGTTAAAATTCAATAAAGTAAATATATATGTGATATATTGTTTCTGAACTTTGCTTAAAATATAAAAATATATAAATGTAAATAATAATTAGAAAAAAAATCTAGACATAAAATATTTTGGATTTTCGTCAGTGATTATGTTAGTTTACAAGTTAGATAAAATACATATAAATTTTCATGAAAAAAAAAAAAAAAACCTAAACGTAATTGTATATTTTTTCCGAAAAAAAAAAAAAAAAAAAAAAAAAATTCAAATTTGCAGCAATTCAAAGTGTCAAATATATGTCAAATTTAAATCAAATTGTAATAAAGTGTTAAAATATAAAATTAATTAAAAAAGAAAAAAAAAAGTCAAGAGGTAGCATCGAACCCGCGCCGTACGGGTGGCGTGCAAGCTTTCTGCCTCCACACCACGAAAGACACGTTGAGAGCTGCAAAGTAATGGGTATTTGAAACGTATGCTAAAACTCGGCATCTAATTTCTGAAAATCTAAGGCCCATTTGAAGAAATCCTTTCACAAGAATAATTAGAGATAAGAACTCTAAAACATACTTTAAATTAATCAAAATAGGTGAGAATCATATTTGATTGTCCCCTGGTTAATGCAGATCCAAATAATAGGTGTATTTTTTTTTTTTTACACAGTCTGCTCGTTAAAGATTTGACAGACAAATACGAGAGATAATCTCTTAGTGATGTCACAGAAGTATTGTATTTTCATCTGAATTATCTTGACAATAGAGACGTAAAGGATTATGTCGTCTATTGATTTATTTGCATTCCATATTGATTTTTTTACATTCATTTAAGGAATTCGTTTTCGACACTCGCGCGTGAGCAACGGATTATAGGAAAAAAAAAAATAAATGGCGGCCGCAGCGTTTTGCTGTTTCCAACTTTTGTTCAGGAACGTTTCAGATAAGAAAACCAGAATTTCACAGGAAAGAGCTAAATTATTCTGAAAACCTGATAAAAGGCGAAACGTTCCTGGATTTTACATGGAAAGTTACCATTTTTTTTTACAGTGTATAAAAAATAAAGAAAACTACTGCAATAAATTTTAGCCGACATTCAAATTATCCAATTCATCAGTCACATGTTTCATTAAGAATTTCTGACCAGTCCTTTACCGATAAATCATGTGTAATGCCTTTTACAAAAAATATATAGATTGCTTTTCAAAACCTCTGATGAGTGCTATCCTCATAGCTGGGTATTCATAAATTCCACCAATTTCAACATTGGAACGAGTGATTTCTAAAACAATTATTAATGGTTTCAAATCTTGTGGAATGTTTCCATGGGGTCTAAAGAAGGTAATCCAAAAATAAAAGAAACATAGTGATACAGAATCCTTAATGAAAAAGTGTGAAATGTCTTTTTAAGTCTTTAAGACTGTTCTCACATGCAAACTGGCAACTTTATGGCATAAGTTTTAATTTATTTGCGTTCGGAAATGCATGAAACTAGCAGGTGTTGTTGTTCAAAAACCATGTAATCGAGCTGTTTTTTTTAGTTTAAAAAACAAAAAGAAAACAATAGATCTTTCATGAAATATTGTCAAAATGGGCATTTTTGAATCGAATTGTGCGCGAAAGTAGAATAACCACTTAAGAAAGTGCAAAAAAACATGTTTGCCACGTGAATGATCAAAATCGCTTATAACTCAATCGGTAATTTATTTATCAAAAAAATGGAAAACACAGTTAGATTCCAAAGCGCTTCCATGGTCAGGGTTTCCAATTATACATCTCTCCGTTAACAAATGAATTTATAAATGTGTCAAAACTTTTTGCGCTTTTTGAGTATAGCAGTTAAGTAGAGCCTTAAGAGAAAAAAATAAAGTGTTAACTTGATGAAATTTTGAGATAACTGTGGAAATATCCTGTAGAAAAAACTGGTGTGTATTGTTTGTGTTTAGAAACTAAAGAAACCGTTATTATTGAACCATAGCTTCAAATAAAATGATTTATCTTAGCATAAATGTAAAGCACATTTTTTGTTGGTTGCTTTAAAAGTCTCATTTACATTAGAATACATTACTCAATCGAGATAAGACAGAAAGTATTTTTGATATTCGTTAAATTTGTTGAATTGTAGCTAAAATAACTACCGATAGATTTTGTATAGCAAATATTGATAAATCCAAAAACATATTGATGCAGGGAAAAGTAAAATTATTGTTGAGTTAGAAAGAAAATATCTACTTAACACTTATCGGTCTCTATACAAAAATTTGAAGACATTACTTGACCGTCAAGTAACATATCGCTCACCCGCAAGAAAAGTGACACATCTCGACAAAAGTAAATTTCACAGGAGAGGCTTTTGAGGGGGAAAGTTGGCATAATTTTACTATAAAATGAAATTTTAGCACTTAGCACTGTAATGCAAGAGCAAAAATGTGCATAAAAGCATAAAACCTTTAAGAATGAAGACGTAGGATGAGGTATGGAGGATTGGGTAATTTTATCTCCTCACACAATACACCGCTCTTCAGTGGTCACAAATGGACATATAGTGTAATAAAGGGAGTTTCCGTATAACTACACTTATGAAACTGCACACTCAGAAATGAATACTCAGATTTCACGAAATTTTCTTTGTTTTTGACGAAACGGTTTCCTGGAATATGCTCCGAGCGAACATTTTGTCAAATTGATGAAATTACTTTCTTCACTTGTTTGACGATATAAATTTCCTCAAAAGTTTCGTCAAAAAAGGGCTGGTGGCGCCATCTATTGAACAGTTTGGAAGCTCCTCAACCAAGGGAAGAAAAAAATCACTTCTCGTTTTCCTCGGCGTGATTTGAACCCGCGGACATTGGGGTGGGAGACACTTGCTCTACCGAGCAGGCTATTGGGGACATATATGAATGTGCTTTTAGACTGATCTAATGAAAGCTGCCGCGTGATTATATTTTTATAAGATAGAGTGTAATTTTATCGGTGCTGAAAGTTTTAAGGAAGGTTAATTTATTATTATGTTTTTCTCATGGTCAATGAATAATTATAATATGGCTTGATTAAATCATTTATTAGTGAAACTTTCTTTGCTCAATGAATGGTTAGAATACGGTCTGGTTAATTTGTTGCACACAAATAACGAACTGCGAAGTGCATATTGCGTGAGATTTTATCACGTTGAATAGATGGATAAGATTTTAACACTTTACTATTTATAAAAGGGAGAGGGATCAATTATGTTTATTTTTAATCTGATTAAAAACAGAATATACTTCTTAAATAAATTTAAAAAAAAGATAACCCGGATCTTTGAAATTTTATTGATTAAATTTTCTTTTTGGATGTTTTTGAACATAGGAAATATATTCTTTTCGAATTAGAACATAACGAACAACAACATAAGTAATAATAATAATAATAATAAGCATTCCTAAAAATTTTAACAGCTAAAAAAATAACTTATGAAGAAACAATAACTACCTATATTTCAGTATTTTCTGAAAGCACTAAAAAGTGCTGTTTTAAAAATAAATTATTACGGGACTAATACAAACAAGCAAATATCTGCTTGCTAAAATCGCAGGATTTGAGGAGGTACAGCAACGGTTTCCTTAAAATGCATTGAGTCTGACCGTGATTGAGGAAAATCTTTCGTCAAATATCTGAGAGTTTACCTTTCCTTAAAAGTCACGTGATGGTGATAGGAAATGATCGTCAAAAACGACGAAATACAGCTTGAGGATTGCTAAATCGTCAAAAGTGAGAATTCTATTTCTGAGAGTGTGTTTGTGTAGTAGGACACACCTAAGACAAACCTATTAGTGGAATAAAACGCAAAATGATTTTTTGCGAGATGTGTCACTTTTCTTGCGGAAAAGATCTTTTTAAATAAATATGTTTTTTTTTTTGTTGTTTTTTGCCGTTAGAAAAAATTCAAATAACGATTCTAAGACAGATAGAGAAAATTGTAGCTGTAGTTAATTTCTCTCAAATGATACACTGTTTTAAGAATAAAACTGTGGAAATTGCTAAAACTGAACAGAACTGAGCGGATAAATCTGTAGCTGAAACAGACAAAATGTTAAAATAAAGAAACATTCAAATTTTTGAATGAAATTTTCAAATTCAAATTTTTGAATTTGATTATTTTTTTCATGAAAATATTACATGCAGCCATCTGAATATTTAACTATATTATATTTATCGTGTACATTTATTTCTAAAATTGCAAAACAATTTATAACTTCTGCGGGATACACATTACATTCAAGATTTGAGTGACTCACATTTAAGGGCCTTCTATTGTTACAAAAGACATTGAATATGTCCACTACTAAAGCCTAGAGAAGGTAAAAGTTTTTCTTTTTTTTCCCAAGGCATATATTTTGAACCTTTGAGTTGAATCATTCAGGCAGATGACGTTCAGGACTACTCTAAAATATATGTATTTGTAGTTCACTGAACGTTTAAGGATAATTTGAAATATTAATCAAATTTTAAATGTTTATAGGAATTAATTTTTCTTTGAAAATTTATTATTACGAAATACATATTTTTAAAGCTATTACTAATAGGTATAATACTAAATTCCTATTAAAGATGTTTTAACAGAAACTAAAAGTTATTTTAAACAACTTCATTTTATGTATAGAACTTTTTTTGTCTAAAGCAGTTACTTTAATTTTTAATCTTCTTTTTCGTTTCGCTTATATTAATCGACAAACATCAAACTAGCAACTTTTTAGAATAAATTAATAACAATTTAACTTATGGGATTTTCACTTGGAATTTCTAAGAAAGTATGAATATGTTTTCAGTAAATAAGAAAATTGTTTATAGTCAGAAACAGTTTAACTTATGGGATTTTCACGTGGAATTTCTAAGAAAGTATGAATACGTTTTCAGTAAATAAGAAAACTGTTTATAGTCAGAAATGATCACTTCTCTAAGTAAATTGTGTTGACATTTCCATCTCTTTAAATATTCAGGAGGGAGAATTGAATTTAAATGTTGTTTATTAAATTCTAAATAAAATCTTTATCGCAGATACTTAAAAAATACATTTTATTCCACTCTTAGATGTAGACTATTTTAAAAATACAAAATTTAAATGTTTCACCACATTAATTTCCAAAATTATTTCTTCAGATATTTGAATATTTTCCAAGTTCAGGCTTGATATTTTAATATTAATGTTGTCAATATGTCAAAATATTTTAACTAAAAGTTCTAAATAATAATAAAAAAAAATGTATCGTAAAAATTTCAAAAGTATAAATTTTTTGCTCAAATCAAGTGTAGCTAATTTTTTATTTACAAATTTTACAATTTGCGTTCTTACTTTATTAAATCATTTTCCTTCATAAAACCATTATTTACCCTTTATGAAAAGGACATGTAATTATTAATATTGATTAATTAACGAAACGAAACACAATATTATGCAGCATTTTGAATATAAAATTATAAATTTTACTTCGTTCTGAAAAACAATGCTCTATAAATTTTTAGATAAACCTACATAATTTTATGTTGGTCGTAGCTTCTTTCGTGTGAATAATAGAACTATTCATAGAGGTTCAGAATTTTAAAAGAGATAGTATAACAAATAACATTACAGAAAGTATTTTTATCAAATGCTAGGCAAATGTTACTGTAAAACTTGTAGTGGACTTGTAGTGTATACCTGTAGTGGAAAAGTACCAAAATAAATAATTAATCGTAATAATAATAACATAAACTAAAATATTTCATTTCAACATCAAAGTATTGTTTCTAATTTACATTCAAATAAATATATATTCTAAGATAACTTCAATTTAATTTCAATTTCATCATGAACGGTAGAAAATATTAAACCATGAAGGTAATAATAGGCAAAGCAGGTTCTCCAACAATGAATGGACAATATTCTTATGACGTCATAGTAGATAAATTGGCGGTACTAACGTTTGTTTACGGTTTGCATTCACGAGGGTTTTATTTTGCTATTTCTCTTGTTTACGTTACTTTATTGTCATATTTATGAACTTAAGAATTAAATTTATAAAAAAAGTATATATATTCATTACTTAATTATTCAGTAGGGAAATTTTTTTCATAAATGCATGATTTGCAAAATGTAAAGTAACAGCATGTTTAAGTAAAATAAGTTTAATTTAGATAATTTATGAACAAATATAAGTTTAAACACTTGAAATTTCACTAATTTTTACAGCTACAGAAATTAAGTGGTATTTGTCAAAAAAGACGAAATACTCATAGCAACAAAAAATGTATGAAATATTATCAAGATCGCAAAGAATTCTTGATTTCTCTATCAGAATCTTTGGACTTGGGGAAGGATTGAGCAATCAAATTAGTTTAAGAATGAAAGTAACATGATGCAATGCTTAGCATACATTTAAGGGAGACCAAACTTGTCACCAGAGGCGGCTAGTATAAAGAAATAAATGTTAAAATATAAAATGCCAAATTCTTAGTTATATCTTAAATTATAATGGAAAGACATCGAAATTTATGTTCACGTCAAACACATGTTAGCGCAAATCATGTGAATGTCCTAAACAGATACGAAAGTGATTTCTTCGCGTTTCGTATATACCAGTCAGCCATTTTCTCTTAAAATTATTTTTTCGAATAAAACTGTATGAAAGTTATATTTTTAGAAAGATCGTTTAAAAACTTATTTTGTGAGAGATAATCTGCCTTCTAAAATTTTGATATTTGGAGCATTCAATATTTCATTCCTAATGTAAACAAAACGCTTCAAAAAGAATTGAACAGATTTCGATTTTCGTCGTTCTGAAAACTATGGTGAAAAATAACATCGTTCACTTGTAGAGGAGAAAATAAGAAAAGACCTTTGACGTCAAATAGTTATGAACCAATTGTCTCCGATTTTAGTTTTAGAAGTGAAGTTTTAGCCAACTTAACTAGATTTTTTGTGAAATGATTTCTTAAATGGAAAAACAGAGAATTATATTGGAAAATGGCTGTTACTCGTTTGCTGAAAATTATCGCAGCCGTAAAAATGCAGATTTTGAAAGTTCTTTCCTCTATTGATAATCTCGTTAGATAAGGCTTAGACACACGTCCTTAATGGCAAAACCCTCTTTGTAATGAATGCACTCAACATTAAAAGACAATTTTTGCTACACGATTATTCGATAGATTCTATTACGTAAACTATTATTTTTAATGCTCGTAATAACGTTAAAGTGATTTTTTTCGTTTAAAGCATTTCATGAATTTATGTTTTAACGAATTAATTCGAATTTGTTTAAAGCATTGTATGAAAATTTGAGTGTGTTATTGAGTGAGTGTTCTGAACTTAGTTTCGCATGAGATGACGAAATGAGATTACGCTTTTAATTTTTAATAATGACATGATGAAATACCAAGTTTGTATAGCGGCCGGCAGTTTGAGGGTAACTCAAACGAAATCAGGTGAGTTTATCATTATCTGAGGTGCTAAAAAACGATAGCCGAGAGGCCTGAATCCAGGATAGTATTAATTATTAAGATATTACAGCATTTTAAATTTCGCAAATAAATACTTGCAAAATGTCATATCTTGCTGCATTCTCTTCCATTTAAAAAGAATAATCTAGTTTTGATGTTTCTTTTTTTTTTTGTACAATTTATTTATTTTGTGATAAGCGTTAGTACATTTATTTTGGAAATTTAAAATATTTGTATTGTAGAATTCAAAGATAATTTTTAACAACTTCACTTTTTATTAAAACTGATGTGAAATTCCATTCTGCATATATATAATCGAATATTGTAGAAAAAGTAGTTACAGACTGCTAGATTATTCAAAACAAAAGCACAGTATGTTTACCAAGCTGTTTCGATTGAAATAATACACTTTAATCTATTATTAATACTAGTGTAAATGCCCGCCCTATGACGGTGGGTAGAAATCATCTCTTTCATTTAAGATATCAAAATTTAATAACAAATATTCATATTCTATTCCTCAACAATAAGAAAAATCACCTGAAACGGTAAGTGCAAGCCCTGATTAATGCATGGGCCTTTTAACAACAAATTTGTATAAAAATTGCAAATAAAGCCTTTGTGCTACAATGTTAAAAGCAGAAAATTAGCGTTTAAAAAGCATTGGCTATGGGTAATCCTCTTAGTCCAATTTTATGTGATATTTATATGCACTATTTTGGTGTCAAATCTTTTGAAATTTTAAATTTCCGTTCTATGTTCGTTATGTTGATTATGTTTATGTCCTGTCTGAAATGAATTAGGATATTAATCATATTCTCTCTATTATGAATTCCACTGCTGAATATCCCTGCATTCAATTTACCTCTGAAATTGAGACCAATAACTGTCTTTCTTTCCTGGATGTCCTTGTTATTTGTTTTGAAAGTGGCTTTAGGACGACCCTCTTTCGTAAACCATTTGCTGCCAGTCTCCCACCTCACAGATATTCTTTTCATCCACCTAACCAGAAATTCTCTGCTTTCAATACTTTTGTTTTTATGGCTGCCAATATCTGTTCCACTCCTCAGTTACTTAGTGCTGAACTTAATTACCTCAAAGCTATTGCTGTTTATCGTGGTTATTCCTCTAATATTATAGATTCTATTTATAAGAAATTGATGAAACTCGTCCATTCTGAAAAACATTTAAATTTAAATTCTAATACTTCAGTTGTGTTGCCATTTTCTTAAAATAAGTCAGCAAGTTGCTAAATTCTTAAGAAGGTTTGATTTTAATGTTATTTTTTTCTCCTGTTAATAAAATCACTTTTACAAATCTCAAACACCCCGTTGATCTCCTAGGTAACTGGGGTATATTGCCAAATCTCTTGCCAGTGTGGTTTTTCTTACATTGGCCAGACTAAACGTGTTCTTAGATTTCGTTTAAAAGAGCATGAGGGTTATGTTAAAAATCAGGAGCTAAAACGTTCTTCTATCACACAACATTGTTGGTCTTTTCAACATAGGTTCAATGTTTCCTCAACCATCAGTATCCAAAAATGTTCTTCTAACATTGATCTTGATTTTTGGGACGCTTACCACATCATTAAAAATTCTCACTCTTGATTCTGTGACTTATCTAGTACTTTTGATTTTCCAATTATTTGGAAAGCATTAATTTAATTTCCAATTTTTTAGTTTCTTTTTCTCTCGTTCTCCGATAGATGTCGCTACTTGCCCACTCAGTCGTTTCCTTTGCTTTTCTCTCATTGGTTGTTCTTGTTGCATTCGCTACCCGCTTCGGGTATATAAACCGGCGCGTATCTGTCATATTGCTCAGCCTTACTTTTTCTAGCACGCTGTGCCTTGCCCTATCTTGCACTGAAGAAGAATATCGCTAGTAGATTCGATATTCGAAACAGCTGTTTGCTACTTTTCATGTATTATTTGTGCATTTTTAAACGCTAGTTTTCTGTTTTTTAACGAATTTGTAATCTGATGTAAATAAGATGACAAAACAGAGGAGAAATTACAGGTCTATCTTAATCAGTAACAAAAAACAGCAATAGATTTAATGCGATATCAGTACTAATAGCTTTTACTGACTTGTACTGTAAGAAATATAAAAATGTTTATATACTATTCAGCAATAATAAGGAAAATTTACTTAGGTAATTTTCCGTTATAACATTGCAATAGTTGGCACAAAATGAAAAATTTCGTAAAATGAAACATTTGCAAAAAAAAGTTTTTGTACGCAAACGAACATTTAAAAAATATAATATTTAGAAATAACAGACTTTATCAAACTGTTTTATTAAATCAATACAAATATATTCTTTAAATAAATATCTACCCTATCTATATTATAAAGGACAAACATATCTGTGCGTAACGCATACGTCATTTTGCGAATGGTAACACTTTGAAATTTGAAATAAAATTTTGGATTTGCATTTTCTCTACTGCAAATTTTTAAACTTCTATGCATCACACATTTTAACTTTTTACACCGTCGTATAAGGAAAAAAATTCTCTTTTAAATACTATTTGTTTGAAAGCTGTATCTCAATTTGTTTTTGAGATATTAATTTTTTTGTAGTTTTTAATACAAATTTTGTAATTGTGGCAACTGAAGTATTCCATTTATATTGAAAGTAAAGGGAAAATATTCATGGTTTATTATTTTTATTCATTATATCCTTATTGATGCCATTTTCACATTACAAATAAAAGTAACTTTTTTATAATTTTTGAACAGAAAATGATGTCAGACATTAAATAAAACACGCATTCTTCTTCATAAATCAGCTACATTTTAATATTTTTACATTACGCTGATAAATGAGTTTGAGGCGCTCGGCAAAATGATTCATTGAGTAAAAATGATATATTTAAACCAAAACGATCATTTTTTTTTTTATAAAACTAAATATTTGACCAATAGCGAATACTGATAAATAGCGAATACTATGACAACTAAAGTCAAATTTCTGAATTTTTTTTTCGCGGGTACTAAGATTAGAACTTAAAGTTTGTGCGAATGTTCACATGAAACGTTGTATCGGACAAACGTGACTTTAACTTTGGAAATGCATTCATTAATAATCTATTCTTTTGCGCGTTAAAATACTTTCAAATTGTGAATTTGAGTGGTGCGTATGTAAATTACGAGAATGTGAAAATAACGTACAGTTTAGATTTTATGGAGGAAAATTTTTTCTTTCTTTCTAACCGATGACCAGGCCCCTACCTGCCGGGATGCCCCAGCTTAACGGGTTTAGTACCTGGCATCGGGGCGAAAGACCGCCTAACCGCCGCGAAGCGGCAATAAACCTGACACCATTGCCTCGATCGTCATCCTATTTGCAGTGCCTACTGCTCGTTTGTGTATACTATGTTTTGCCGGTTACTTAACGTTATAACCTGTTGTTCGGCACCTGCACATTGCTACTCATGTTGGTCTCGTAATTTAGAACCTTGATCAGATGACGAGACCTTCACCTGGCCAGGCACCTCCAGAGGTATAATTCACAGGTAACTTGGAGGACTTTGCACCCACGACGGATTTTACATGCACCAGGCGCCATTAGCGTACATGGCGGATTATAGCCAGCAGTATGCCTCGATCCCGCGGCCTTAGCTGCGGATTCGATGCTCTGCCAACTGGGCCACCGCTGCCCGAACTACTTCTGAATGATCTGGTGTTTAGAAGCCGAATTGTTGGTGCAGACTTGTCATAAGAAAAAGGATTGGAGGGGGTGAGGAAGCAAAAAAAAAAAAAATAAATAAATAAAATAAATAAATAAATAAATAAATAAATAAATAAAATAAATAAATAAAAAATAATTTAAAAAAAAAAGAAATAAAAAAAAAAAATGGAGCGCCGCAGATAGACAAGTTGCACCAAAAGTTAATTTTGGGCCGAAATGCTAGACAAACACAACGATGCAGGGGGATGGGACTCCGCCTATCTACCGTATCCCACCGCGTAGAAACTGACTCCGTAGACTTCCCACTGGAGAGGGCTTGTGCAGGCTATAGCCTATGTGCAACTAAGAATAATAAAGAGGCGGTAGTCAAAAAAAAAAAAAACCCTGAAAGGGAAAGGGGTTAGCTTGTACATGTTATTACACTTAAAACTTACTTATAGCTATTTACTTAACTACCATTTATTACATATATTGTTATAATATTATCCTATAGCACTAGGTGATACTAAACGAACTAGAGTAATTTACTTTAGATTACTTAAATATTGCCTGGCTATTTAAAATGAATTTATATTTTAATCATTTCTAATATTAGAATCGGGATTTTATTTATTAATTATTATTATTATTTTTATATTATCTTATGACAAGTTAACTATGAATTGGCATACTATTACTTAGCTAGGAGGGAATTGATAAGAGACTAACGAGCTGACCTAGTGAGATTAATATACTAATTTCTAATTGAACTAGCTGCTTGAGGTTGTAACTTAGACATAAGCTATGGGGGTTGGGTTTGACCTAAATTAACATTTAATTTAATAATTCATTATATTTGTCTAGTATAATATACTTATCTCACCCAGTGGACTTGTTCTTCTGAGGAGGTTTCCTTGTCTTGGTATTTGGTCACTGTCGTGGTGGTTGTCTTTTTAATTTTTTGACATATTCTTGTGGGTCTTTTCTTTATCTTTGATTAGATATATGCTTCTCACATACCGTGAGATGCTTGTCTCTATCGTAGGTTGTTTTCCTTTATGACTATTAATGGTGGATGTCTAAATTTGAGGTTTTGTCACTTTGCGAACTTGCCGCTGATGGTTTGACGACTTATGGTCTTTAATTGTGACCCTTTGAGTTGGCTTTGATCACTTAACAGGTTCATTTTCCTTTGTTTGTATGTTACCTTGATACGTGAATGCGCACATAGCGATCAGTCCATTGGAACCTAATGGCTGTTATCACGATTTATGCAACATTGTTGCGAGCTATTTGAAAAGGCTTGTGCACTACTGGAGTGGGGCTTGTTCCATGGCCGTTAGTCCGTCAATTTTTTTTATGATGACTGTTTTCACAAGATGTATCGTTATAATTTCTCCTTTGTTGTTGTTGGCTTGGTTTAGCATGTAGTTGGCTTCTCAGTTTCATATTTAAAACACATCTTTTCCTTATCCACTTAACTATCTTCCGATGATTCGTTGGGTTTGTGTGAGTGAGCCGTAGCTATCAGTTCATCATAAATGACTTCCACCTCTCAGAAGTGCGATAAATCGATTTTTTTTTTTTTTTTTTTTTGCAAGTAAAAGGTTTCTTCACCTGCGGCCGCGGTCAACTTAATAGTTAGACTCGGACCTTTTTTTTTAATTTATTTATTTATTTATTTTAAATATATATATATATATATATATATTAAACCTGAAAATAAGGCAGTTAGTTAGTTTGGGGTGGCGATGTCCGCTGGGATGGTATGTATTTAGCTTTGTTCTTTTATGTTTTATTGAGAGATGGAGTCTATGTTTTCTATTAACCATCTGATAACTGCTTTGCCCTTGTTTTGTACATGTTTATTGTTTGCTAGCTGATTATGCCAAAGTTGCTCGTTGTTTGCTGTGTTTTGAATCAGATGGTGTGGTTGTGTAAGTGGGCAGGCTGCTAGAAAGTGTTTAGGGGTTCCCAATTGCCCGCATGCACAGTTTGGCTCATCTTTGCGCTTGAATCTGTGTAAGTATTCTGGGAATGCTCCATGTCCCGTGTATATCTGGCTGAGTAATTTACAACTCCTTAGTCTGTTTGTACTTACTTTTGGGAAGTATTGATATGTCGTCCTGCCCTTGTCCCCGTAATCCCACTCGAACTGCCACTGTTTAATAATTAGTTCTTTAATTGTTTTTTTAAGGTTTGTTATTGGCCTTTCTAAGTTATATGGAATTTCTTTTATTTTATTTTCTGCTGCTTGTTTGGCTAATTCGTCAGCATCCTCGTTTCCTTGGATGCCCACATGTGCTTTAACCCAGCTAATTTTGAACCTATTATTTGAGAGTTTAACTGCTTCTTGTATATCATTTACTAGTTGTGTGGTGTTAAATGGTTTGCCTAATGTTTGGATGGCTGACATGCAGTCCGAGCGGATGCTGTATTCCATCCCTGTGTTGTTGCCCCAATATGCTGCTTGTAGTATGGCCAGTAGTTCGGCTTGAAAGACACTATTAAACTTCCTTAAAGGTGCTGACCACGATTTAATTTTTTGTTCATTTTTGAAGGCTACGAATGCCGAACCCGTAGCTCCTGATTCCAATTTTGAGCCATCTGTGTAGATATTTATGTCTTTGACGTTGTGCCCTATTCTTGGTTCGATTGTTTCTGCGGGGTGTGTGTTCCATACGTTTATTTTTTATGTATAGTCCGTGTGATTTATTGTTGTTCCATGGAGGTTTACATTTTCTCTCAGTCTTGATACTGTACCGTATGTTGCTTCGTATTTTACTTGTAGGTGTATTGGAATCAGGCCTGCAAGTACCTGAAGGGCCGCGGTAGGGGCAGTTTTATATGCCTTAACAATGGACAGCAGGAAGTGTCTCTGGCAAGAGGATAATACCTCCTTGCTCCTTGTATTCAGGTTGTGGCCCCAAATAGGGGCGGCATAAGTTAGTGTCGTTTCAACTACTGTGCTATACCAAGTTTTAATAATTTCTGGTTTTAAGCCCCAGTTCCTGGATGCCTTGCTCCCAACATGTTGAATGTGCTTCTTATTTTTGCTGCTTGTGTTTGGCAATGCGCTAGCCAGTTGAGGTTTTTGTGTATTATGACTCCTAAGTATTTTATTTGCTCTTTTCCTTCAAGTTCTTTGTCATTGAATTTTATGCCTTCTATTTTATATGTGTCCTCTGTTGGAAGATTCCTTGTGTGTGTTCTGTTTAGATACAGTAGTTCTGTTTTATCCCAGTTTAGCGTTAGTTTATTTCCTGTAATCCATTCATTGAATTCTTTGATTATTTTGTTAGCTAGTTTAACTAATTTGATTTTTGTTTTTGCTCTAAGTATTATTATAAAATCATCCGCGAATGCTTGTATTCTTACATTAATTCCCCAATTTTTCTTCAGAGCCGTGTCTGCTATGAGCAGCCACAGCAAAGGCCCGAGACAGCTGCCTTGTGGGCAGCCCCCGAATGTCTGCTTTGTTAAAATAATGCCGTTTTCTTCGATTGTGACGTACCTGTCTTTTAGGAAGCTCAATATCCAGTTTGTTAAATAAGTTGGATTGGGGGACTGCTTAAGGTTTTCAGATATAATAGGCCATCTGATATTATCGAATGCTCCCTTTATATCCATTGCTATGAGTAGTGTTTGGTAACCCTCTATTTTATCCTGTTTAATTGTTTTTATAAGATTATTAAGTGCATGTTCGCACGAGATCCCTTTTTTAAATCCGTATTGTTTATCGCTCCAATATTTGTTTACTGTTAGGTGGTGGGATATTCTGCCGTGTATTATTCTTTCTAAAATTTTACTGAATGCCGGTAATAGGCTGATTGGTCTATAATTTTGGGGGTCTTTAGGGTCTTTACCTTTCTTGTGGAACAGAACCACTGTACCTATTTTGAAAGATTTTGGAAAATAGTTAAAGTGGAGGCAAGTATTGTATAATGTTAAAAGAAGTTGTGGCGCTGCATTGTGAATTCGTTTTATTAGGTTATAATCAATATAGTCGAAACCAGGGGCTTTGTTTTGTTTAATGTTTTTAATTATCCTGTTCAGCTCTTGTCGCGTGATTGCAGGGGGCTTTTCTTCTTCTTCTCTTGGCTTTTCCGATGTTAATTTATGTTCTATTTTTGGGTCTGTTAAGTAAAGGCTATTTATGAAGTGGTTTAGTGTATTTTTAATTGTGACTTCTTTGTTGTCTGGCAGGATATTGACTAACCTTGATGGGCATGTTTTCTTACCCGACGCTATCTTGTATTGTGGTCCGTATGTATTTTTAACTTCTTCACAGTATTTCTTCCATGAATCGCGTTTAGCTTTTTGTACTATTTTTTTAAGTTTTGCCCTTTCTTTTTTGTATTCTATGTGTAATTTCTGTTTTTTTTCCCCGTCTTCTTGTTTTTGAAATTTTCTCCTAAACTCTCTGACCCTGTTTCTTGCTATCTTAACCTCTTGCGTCCACCATTGCAGCGCTGTTATGACAGGTGCTTTCCTTTGTTTATAACATTTAAACGCTATTGTTTTAATTTCGTTTTGGAGTCTTAAGGTTATTTTATCTAACTGGTCTGTGTTTGTTATTCTTTTAAGATCTTTAATATATCTATTTCTTATTTGTTTTATTGTTTTCTCAAATTTAGCGTGTTTTCCGTATTTCGTTTCTAACCTGTGTCTTTGATAGTTAGTGTTATCGTACTGTAGTTTAAATTTAATATACTTGTGGTCGCTGCCCGATTCATCATCGCTCACTTCCCAATCTGTAATTTCAGTCCCTAGTTTTGTTGTAGCTATTGTTAAATCTGGCCATCCCTCTAGTTTCTTTTGTCCCCTTATTGTACTAAAAGACGCTGGTGCTCCTGGAGGGTTTTGGACAAAGAGCGAGTTTAGGAGTAGAAAATCTGTAAGTTTTTCACCCCTGTCATTTATATCTGCGTACCCCCATTGTTGCGAGTGTGCGTTGAAGTCCCCCGCCAGTAGAATCTCGCCCTTTGCTAATTTCATTGTGTCTTCCACTTCCTGAAGTACTATTGCGAAATCTGCCGAGGGGGGAGCATATACATTTATTATTGTTATAGTTTCTTTTTTATTTTCTACTTTTATTGCTGTTGTATATTCTTTTTCTGCGATTGTTATTGGGTTTGTGCCTATGTTCGTTACTATGGCTGATCGATTATGTTTTGTTTTGGTTACTTTCCAGATGCTGTTTTTATCGCTAAAGGCTGTTATTTTTTCTGTTCTTTTATTTTGATAGTAGTCTTGAAGCAGTCCTATGTTAATCTTGTTTTCACTCATGTAACCCTTTAATGAGTTAGTGGCATGAAAGCTATTGTGTAGATTAATTTGTATGAATTTAATATTGTCTTTATCTTGCGAGTTTTTTTTTGTGGTGGAGCTAGCTATATGTATTTTTTTATTTTTCTGTTTTTGCATGTTTAACGCTTGGGTGCCTTTTAGGCACGCGCTATCTTTAATGTCGGCGTGGTGCATAATTGACTCTATTTAGTTCACGTACTCTTTGTTCACGTTCTCTGATTTCTGCTTGTGTACGCCTATACAATCGTGGAATACCCCCGTATGTATTTACTGTTACTAAGTCTTTTAAAACTTCTTCACCCGTGGTTAGTTTTGTTTTCCCTTTTTCTAGTTCCAACTGCCTTATTGTCAGTAGTTTACGGTAGACCCTGCACCTCCCGTCATGAGCCGTGTGGTCAACTGGTAGATGTGCTATGAGGTGATCTTTATTCCATTCATTGAAGGTTGTGCACATGACACACCGCTTCGTATTTTTGGGGCAGTCTTCGTATCTATGGTGGCCGGCGCAAATTGGACATTATTCTTCTTTTTGGGTACACTGGTTTGCAAGATGATCAAACCCTTGGCATCGATGACATCTTAGGATTGTGACATAGTTCTTTACTGGGCATTCCCTCAGTCCCAGGCAGACCGTTCTCTCTCTGAGCATGTGATTTGCCAAGGGCTCGGGGAGCGATACCGGTATGTGCACATTTCCCGCTGATGCCCGCAGATACCGTAGGGTTCGTATCTTTTCCAGATTATCTTTGGGGCTGATGCCTATCTTCCTGCATATCTTCATTTTCACTGTTGTTTCATCTGTTTCCTCTGGTGCGTGGAAGATTATGATTCTCTTCATCTTCATGTTTGCTGTCTTGATATTCAAACCGCTGCTACTTTCTTCGCTTTCTGTGAGGGCATCTTTTATCCTCGTGGCTTGTGCCGCCGAATCACATACTATTTTCATACCGTTGCGTATCTTCTTGACGTTCTTCACCCGGTCTTTGTTTTGTATCTTGCTGGCTACTTGTTCCTCCACTTCTTCTGCTGTTCTGTCTTCTTTAGCTTGGATTATTACTGTAGCTGTAGCTTCTTGTACAGCTCTTGCATATGATTTTACGACCGACGTTTTCATACTTACCAGTTCTTCTTTATCAGTTATTTCTTCATTGATCGTTGTTCTTAAGGCTGTTGATTGTTGCATAACTTCTATACTGGCCTCGGCGTGCACAGCCCTAGTCTCGATCTCCATTAGTGAATTTATCACTATTTGGAGTGCTCGTTCTATGGCCGTGCGCGTCGAAGCGGTGATTTTTGTAGATTTTGCTGCGATTGATTTAATATAGCTAATTGCCAGCATTCCTCTTTCAACTTCTAACGATCTTCTTTTATTTGCTTCTGGCAGATCACAATAACTCGTTAGCTTATTCTTGATTTCATCTGCCTCTTTATTTTCCATTTTTGAAGCATTCTGTTGGCTATCTTCGTCGGAATCGACTTCTGTCTCGTCATCGTTGGTGAGATCGAAATATTCTTGTATATTCTTCAGTGTTATTACTGTCTTTTCGGGGAGCTCTTCTTTTTTAGTTGAATTCTTCCATGATTGACCAGGTAGCTCCTTTCGAGCGGAGCCGGATCCACCTGCCACTACTGGTGTCTTTTTTTGTATTTTGGGTTTTAGTGTTGTTGATTTTGAGTTGATTTTTGGTGTATTGTTACGTATGTCTGTTGGAGAGTTTATGCTACTCCTAGAGGAGGAGCGAGTGCCGGGTGGCATTTTGTTGTGTTCTATTACACTGTTTTCACCTCTAAGTGTACTTGTTTATTTTATTTTACTTCCCAGCGGAGTGGGGGGGGGAGGCAAAGATACATAAACATAAATTGATTTCACACAATAAATACTAATGGTAATTGGTTTACAAGCAGTTACACAATTGTGGGGGGGAGAGAATGCTAGAACTTATGCTCTGTTGGGTACTAAGAATGCTAAGGTATAAGATTTAATCACTTACTAACTCCTAAAATGCAGTGAGAAAAATGAACTAGGGGGAAGGGGGGGGGACTAAGCAAATCCTTAAATAGGCTGGAAGTGGGTAGAATAAAGGTATAGAATCTGTTAAAAGTCTTAGAAAGACACTATTGATTTATTAGTCCTTGTTAACTTGGTTGATTAATCAAAAGTTTTAATTTGAATACTTAATTGATTAATTGCTGTGTTAAGAATGTGAACTGTAGGAGTTAAATGACTGAATATTATATTAAATTAAGTTGAATAATATGTCTAGGTTATTAGGAAAAATAAAAGTTTTGGAGAATAAAAGGTGAAGGGGCTGATTAATTAATACAGAGATTTATTAAAATTAAGGGGCAGTTTTATAATGAATGTAATAAATAATATTGTGTTAAATGGAACAAAAATAACCAAAAAAAAGGAGCTGTAGTAATGAAGAATTTAACCTAAAGAATTTTAATTTGTAAATTACTTACGTATTGTTTTTCCAGGCCAGGACTCCTGTATCGTCTAAAGATGCTGTTTACTAAAAGATGGCGTCCTTCTTTTACCCCTAAGTAGCCAGTGTTGGAGAAAATGGCGTTTGGGAGAGCTACGATCTTGATCAAGGCAAGCGCCTTACAGGGAGGGTGTTCTTTTTTCGCCGGAGATTTCCTTCTTTCGACCGGTCCTAACCTGTAGCGTCCTACCGCTGGCTGCTTGCTTCGCTCTTGGCGGCTGGCTCGTGCATGGTCCCTGCTAATTACTAATTACTTAGTAGCTAATTAACTGTGCATGATATCGTTGATTGAAAGGCAGCTTCGTGTTCCTCTGGTTTATTACCATCCGTGGGTACAAAAACAGTTGAAGTGGGCCTGGTATTTCCGAAGCTAGAAGCAAAATGGCGGAGCCCAAAAAAACGCGTTTACGCAAGATGGCGACATGGATAGAAACATGGAGGAAAATTTTATGATGTGACAAAGCGAAATCTTTTTTACTGATTTTTCATCCCGTAAAAACAAACATAAGAGCTCCATCGATAACTCCATCATAATTACTCATCTTGATTACGTAATCTAATACAGTTTAATTTTTCAATAATTTAAGCAGTTGAAGTTTGTAGAAATAGTATTTTGGTAATTTTGGGTTTAAAATATTATTTGTTTTAAGAGTTAGACAACCAATGTAAGATGATTTTTCTGTTGTAATTATTTTTGTAGGTTTATTATAATTTCGATCTGACAGTTCCTTTCAAACATTTTAGTACGTGGAATTTCGACGGATTGCAACTCGTATATATAAAATCCTAATGCAGGGCTTGAATTTCAGGGCGGGATGGCGGGATTCGCGCCCAAAATTTTGAAATCCCGCCCAAAATAATATCGTGGGCGGGAGACTCCCGTCCAAAAAATTTCACCCTTTTCCTGAAAATTTTGCATTTTGAAATTACGATTAACTCCCGCGAACACCTTGCAAATCTCCCGATATTTTCGCGCGACTAATTGACACATTTTTTTTTTTTTTTTTTTTTTTTTTTTTTACCATGAAAGATTGTTTAAACTCACGAATTTTCGATGCGACCGATGGAAAATTTCATTATTTTTTTTCCTCGAGATCAGTTGACAAGTGTCCGCGACCGATTAGCGAATTCAGGGGTGAACGAATTTTCCGAAATACGAAAGTCCGCGTTACGAATTTTCCAAAGATTTAAGGCATTAGGTTCCGAAACTTGTGAAAAATCGGTCATCAGCTCAACAGAAAAATATCGTGAATTTCGACAAATGATCGCCGAAAAAATCAATTTTGTCAATCATTCGAGGAAAAAAATCGCCAATTTCGTCGCAAAGGATTGCGAATAAAACACAAATTTTGTCAAAGGATCGCGAAAAAACGTGAATTTCGTCAGATTGCGGGAAAAAAACTTGAAATTCATCAAAGGATCGAAAAAAAAAAAACGCAAATTACATCAAAGGACAGCAAAAAAATCATAAATTTCGGCAAAGGGACGCGGAAAAAATGCGCGTTTCGGCAAAGGATCGCGAAAAAAGAGAATTTCGTCAAAGGATCGCGGAAAAAACTAATTTCGTCAAAGGATCGCGGAAAAAAGCTAATTTCGTCAAAGGATCGCGGAATAAACACGAATTTAGTGTTTAGTCAAACGGCCGCTGAGAAAAAAACCGCGAATTTCATCAAAGAATCGCGAAAAAAAACGCGAACCTCATCAAAGAATCGCGAAAAAATACGAATTTTGTCAAAGGATCGCGAAAAAAACGCACAATTCGTCAAAAGATTGCGGGAAAATGCGAATTTCGACAAAGTATCGCGAAAAAAAACGCGCATTTCGTCAAAGGATTGCGAAAAAAACACGCATTTCGTCAAAGAATCGCGAATTTCGTCAAAAGATCGCGGAAAAACGGAAATTTCGTCAAAGGGGCACAAAAAAACACATAGCTAGTGCTGGGAGTGATCCCCCCCCCCCCTCATCCCCTCTGTTGTAACCTTTCAGAAAATTTGTTGTCAGTTTCAGATTTTTTTTTTTTACTCAGAATCAGTCCTGCTTTCTTACTTTTTTAAATTAAAAAAAAAAAAAAAAAACATTTTGCATCATTATTCTGAGTTGTTGATTTAAATTGCTTCAATGGTATTCTGTCATGCCTGCATTAATACAGACATGACAAAATAATTAATGCAAATCTTTAAAAAGCACTTAAAATAACAGTGGGTTTCATATTTTTTTCTCCCTCCTAAATAGCTCAACTCCCCTCCATTTATAAATGTTGGTAGGGAGACTCCCCTGCTTTGAAAAATTGAATTTCAAGCCCTGTAATGAAATGAATTTATGAAACGGATATATGAAACGAATTTATGAAACGGATATATGAATCGACTGATTAAACAACTGATTATGTTTCTCCTAACTGTATTTACAATGTTTTTACATTTCACGTTTTGTTTATGCCACTAATTTCTATTCAGTTTTGTTTAGATAAAATATAAACGCATTACACAACTCTGTAATCAATTTTTTTTCTCCCGTAACCCATTAATGCATCATACAAAAATCGGATAATAAAAATAAAAAAAAATTCACCGACACCTGTTTTGAATAGCATCCAGAAAAAAAGAAAAATATGTATAACTAAAAAAAGATAAATAAAAATTGAAGATAGTGAAGTACTGAAGTATTAGGAGGAATCTGCTAAAATCACCAGGCCCAAATTACAGTTTACACAAAAAAATACGATTTCATCCTTGTACAACATAAGTCCAATCATTTATATATATATATATATATATATATAAAACTTAGAAAATGAATGAAATGAAGCGTGCAATGAGAGCATTTTTTCATAACAAATCGTACCATGCACAATTTGGCAAAACTGCATATGTTACCAGAAACATTCACAGATTCAGGATACGTATAAACAGCTCACTTTAAATGTAAACCAAGGAGTCATAGAAGTGAAAATAACATGATGTAGCCATAAATAGTTAAACAAGATCATTTGTAGTGTTGTTATCTAGTAACAGAAATTACAATTATGGAAATAACAGATTTATTCAAATAAAGTGGATAAATCTTGCAATTAAAATAACTGAATGAAAATTTTCAATAAATTAAGAAAATTAATGAAAAAAATAATAAATATTTAAAGTAGGTGGATACATACTTTTAATTATAAATTATCTGTAATTATGCATAATATATATATATATATATATATATATATATATATATATAATATATATATATAATATATATGATATAAATATATATATATATATATATTATACAGTAAAATATAAACATTGCAAATTTTACAAAAATTTGACTTTCAAACTTTGGAGACTCGTTTTTGTCGAGAAACTTTCTTTTGATAAATTATCAAGGATAGTCCACCAAAACTGACATATAAATTCAATTTCTCATTTTCTCTTATAAAAATTGAACCGGGAATTTTCAGGTAATTCTTTATAAGCAGACAGGCATATGAGAAAAATTGAATAGTGATGCTTCGTGATGCTTCGAAAATTTAATATTTCAACTCACTGCAAGTTTTCGGGATTATTTTTTAAAACATTCTACAAAGTTTGCCACCCTAATAAAGAAATTTTTATAGAAAAGAGTTTAATTTTTGTTATTTAAAGATGTAAACAATTACAGGGTAAGTCTTATCGTCGTAACTTCATCTACTGCGCTTTGTTATAACATCCGACACTAGAAGAACGGTAATAGCTGCGCCACAGGCACAATAACTGAATTACAGTGACTAGTGCAACTGACCCAACAGGGCATCTATCCTAGATTTACGCTAACGTAAAATATTAACTTTATAAGGTTTTAGTTCTCTAATTTAACAAATTTTAATGTGTAATTTTTAACGAAAATTATTCTTCAAAGTCAAAATACAAGAAACAAGTGGGAAAGTCTGACCGAAGATCGCAGAGTAGGTAAGCATTTTATCCTTTAATTAATAAATCCAATTCGTTAATTAATAATGCTTGATCTTTTTCAATAAGAACATAGATCGCAGCACCATTAAAATTAATTTTTAAAATGATAAAATTTAAAGATGCTTTTTTAATAAAATTACAAATATTGAAGAACTTCTTTTCAGAGAATTGTATCAGCAAGTGTTTATATAACTGAAAGGCATATTTAATTACATGACTTAGTTTCAGCTTGAAAATAAAGAAACCCTTAAAATGGTAAAAAATTAGAAAGTTCTTTTAATTAAATCCATCGAACAAAGAAATGTTGTCATTTTAAAATTTCACAATTTCTCAAAAAAAAGAATTTTGAATAATAAAAAAAAGAATTAATAAAATAATTTACAACTTTTGGGTTTAAAATGGCAAAAACAAATTTCAAAAATTCTGTAAAATTGAATCTATTAGATAAATTTATTCTGAGTAAAAATTTCAAACTCGTCGCAGAGCTTTGAAACCGGGCACCTTCTGATTAGCAATCATATGCTATACCACCGAGCTATTTAGGTTGCGCGAAAAGTCTGAAATTAAGGTTCTGTTTGAAAATCTAAATCGCAAAAATAGCCGGATGTCACTAATTAAATCATTTAATTAAAATAATATAAGAGTTTTTGAAATTTCTAGAATTTGTTGTGTGATAGGATGTATTCAGCTATATTACACAAAATTTCAAGTATCTAATTTATACAGTTTCTGAGAACAAACTCTGTGACAGAATGAACGAAACCCTAAAAAATGGATTCAAGAAGTACTAAGCTATTTCAAAAGAAACGTCGTAAAATGGCAAAAGAAGAGTAAGGAAAAATATAGCAAAATACTCTAAATGTGCTCGAACACACCGAGAAATGCTGCTTCTCGCCCAGTTTCAATTATATATTATAACGTTTAATTTAGACTGTTTACAACAAACCATACATCAATTTGAAAATATACTGACCTAGATTTTCTTACAAATGTTCAATATGTGCACAATTAGTTATACAGCACACATCCACTTCGGTTAACGAGTGCGAAGTAATGGAAGCAATAGATTCTTCAATTCTGTGTCTCAACTCTGGCAAATCATTAGGTAGTGACGGAACGTAGACATGATCTTTTATAATGCCCCAAATGAAAAAAATCGCATTTCTCTAACGGCTTTTAAATCTTGAGCCCAGCAATAACGCTTTATACTCCGGTGTTGCCATTTTGTGTATGTGACACTGCAAGCCAGCAAATAACATAGCAGTACACGCGCATGGGCTTATCTAAAACTGCTTGAGTTACTCTTTATTTATGACTTTGAACCATCTCTCTACAACGCTTACAGTTGATACTATTAAAATTTATACTTGGGACATTCTTTTAGGACACCCTGTATTATGGCTAAAATATTTAAGTTGCAGATTTTTAGTTCAAAAGAAAAAAACAAACATTCATTGTAAGCATAATATATCTAAAATATATAAAAATGGAAATTTATCTATCTGTCTGTAATGCGGTACAAATCCACAGTTTTGAAGCCAGAATTGTGAAATGTTATGTACATATTTATTAAAGCACGGCTCAGGTAACTAAAACAATCCGGAATTGAAATAATTTATAGTTAACTTTTAATCAATAAAAAAAACACCGATTTAACAGCATTTTCCTATCGTTTCGTTTAAGCAGCTGGCAACAATTAACGCAATAAAATCTTTTTTTTTATGCTCAACCCATAATCGCGCGAGTTCTTTAACAAATGTGAGATATACATATTACGTTCGCCACGCTGCAATACTAAAAAGCTCCCGCGAGTATTACGATAATTCATTTAACTAACATGCAAATAAATATAAATTATTTAATTGCGCTTAATTATTACATTTTTTAAAAAAGAAAAAAGAAAACTGCCCAGCTAAACTGATGGCATTCAGCTCACAGGCTATTCACACTAATTGTATATCATATTCTTATTTTAAAGAATAATGCCCCTCAAAAAAATAAGTAAAGGGGAATTAGCCCCCGTTTCCCCCTTTATACTTAACCATTGAACCTCCAAATCTAATCAGGGAAGCTCCTTATCATAATAAACCGGTATGCCAAATTTGGAGCAAATCGAATAATCCTGCAAAAGAACCATTTATATAAATTAAGGGGGTGGACTAGCCCCCCTTTTCCCCCTTTATTCTTAACCAATGAACCCCCAAAACTAATCAAGGAAGTTCCTTAACATAATAAACCGGTATACCAAATTCGGAGCAAATCGAATCATTCTGCATGAAAAACCCATTTATCTGAATTAAAAGGGGTGGAATAACCCCCCTTTTCCCCCTTTATCCTTAACCAATGAACCCTCAAAACTATTCAGGGAAGTTCCTTAACATAATAAACCGGTATACCAAATTCGGAGCAAATCGAATGGTTCTGCATGAAAAACCCATTTATCTGAATTAAGGGGGTGGACTAACCCCCCTTTTCCCCCTTTATTCTTAACCAATGAACTCCCAAAACTAATCAGGGAAGTTCCTTAACATAATAAACCGGTATACCAAATTCGGGGCAAATAGAATGATTCTGCATGAAAAACACATTTATCTGAATTAAGGGGGTGGACTAACCCCCCTTTTCCCCCTTTATCCTTAACAAATGAACTCCCAAAACTAATCAGGGAAGCGCCTTATCACAATGAGCCTAGAAAAACTTTTTGAAGCAAATCGGATGTTTCTTTCAAGAGTTATCGCGTTACGTACATACATACATACATACATACGTACATACATATAGAACGGGCGGGCACGTTAGCTCTCAGGCTTTGATAGCCTGTGAGCTAATAAATCCCTTATTCCAAAGATATCATTTATCGTCTGCTGCCATGGTAACATGATAAATTAAATTTCATTACAAAAATGCACAGTAGAAAAATATTTTACTAAGTCAAATAGTTATATTTTAATAATTAAAATTTCTTGTTATATTTTAATTTTGGTTTTAGAATTAAATGAATGAACTCCCATGCATAGAACCGGTTAAACAGCTGGTATTTAATAATAAAATGCTAATTAGAGCAATTAAGTTATCCTTAAGAAACAATTTTTTTAAAACTTAGTATGGAAATATACATTTATTCTAAAACGTTGATAAAAAAAAAAATATGTATTTTCTACAAAAACATAGTTTAAGAAGCATCTATAATGCATATTTTGTAACATTATATAACGCCACATATTAAATTTGATATTTCTGTAAATTTTGTGCTTTCAAATTAAATTATTTTTAATACAATATTTCCAGTTTCTGTTTTCTCCAAAAGCTACAAGATTGTATATTTTTCTAAAATTCGAAAATAAATTTGCCTTATTCTTTTGCCAAATTCTCTTACGATTCAAATAATAAAATATCACATAACTATAAAACATATTTTCTAAATAGTATTATATTGTATTTCACATTTTCAGAATAAGTAACTTGGATTTACAATAGTTGCTTAAATTTTCTTAGACTTAGAATTTAAAAAATCCGATTTTACTTTCACGAATTTAAACTATTGAATTGATATTTTTGCAGTACAAAAGTAACTCGCTTTCGAAAAATATCACATTTTATCTGAAGAAGATGTAATCTGATATATTTTTGAATAAAATATTCAAATAGTTAGCTGCGCAAATTTTTTTAAATTGTAATATTATTTTTACTTGCATTATATATGCTAATATTTTTATGCCTTTATGATAATTTTTTTTAACGCAAAGTAAAATTTATAAAATCCACTATTATGCTGTGGCTTTTTATGCCATTTTAAACTATATAACTATATAACATAAGTTTGTATACTACATATTACTATATATTAATCTATATTAAGGTATTATATTAAAGTTTGTATACTTTAAAATGTTGTTATACAAAATTGACAAAATTTATGAGAAGTTTATTTTAAGACTGTTCTTAAATCTAAGAGAGCAACTTTATGACATAATATTTAATTTATTTTTGTTCGGAAATGCGTGAAACTAAAAGGTGTTGTTGTTCAGAAACTATGTAATCTAGCTGTTTTCTTGCAAACGTAATAGATCTTTCAGAAAATAGTGTCAAAGTCGGCGTTTTGAACCGAATTTCCTGGCGAAAGTAGAATAACCACTAAAGAAAGGGCAAAAAACGTGTTTGTCACGTGATCAAAATCGGCTATAACTCAATAGATAATTTATTTAGCAAATAATTGAAAAGACATTTCCATTCCAAATCGCTTCCATGGTCAGGCTGTCTAATTTTATATCTTTCCGTTAAAAAATGAATTTGTAAATGTGTCAAAACATTTTGCGTTTGTTGTGCAGAGCAGTTGAGAACAGCCTTAATACTTTCCAGCATAGTTGAAAAGTGTTTATGAATTCGGTTTATCTGTCCGTCTGTCTGTCCGTACTCTGACTCACGTAAATATTGTCTTATAGCCATGGAATGGATGTATGTTATTGGTTATCCCTATGGCATGTTCGGTATTGAAAAGAAGTGTGTAGAATTTACGGTTCATTTACAGAGACACTCAAAAAATTCCGTTACATTCCGGTCTATGGGGAAAAATCGTTTGCAGTGTATTTTAATGAAATCACACTATTTTTAATTTATTGAAATTGATATTTATCGTTCAAGTGTTCTATAAGGTTCTTAGTATAGAGCATGGTGAGCATAGAATTTATCGTTCATTTACAGTGACACTGAAAAGAGTTTGTCTACTGAAGAAAATGAACAATAATTGAACTATTGAAGCTTGCGAACAATAATTGCTGGAAGTGTGTTTTCAGTTCTGATATGAATTTCAAAATTTAACTTATTTTTAAATGTTACTTGGGGTGTATAATTTCTGTACATCATATACAGGGCTCACAAAAGTTTTCAACAACATCCGTTTATTGGCGGAAATTGATGAATGAAAATTTTCAACTGTGCTATGCGTTCGAATGAACTAAATCTTAGCATAGTATGTACTATACATATCACTAGATTACATACAGGACTTCACAGAAAAAAATATTTTTTCCGACTATTCATGGTAATAGCTGAAATTTGGTTTTCAAATACGATATGATTATGTGTTTTTTCCAAATTGTTCAATTAGACATAATTTTTAACACTTTCCAACAAAGTTGAAATATGTTTATGATTCCAGTTAGTCTGTCCATCTGGACATTTGTCCACGCTCTAACTCTCGTAAATATACTCGGATTGCCCTGAAATTTTTGGATGTTATTGACGTTTAATTCATTCACGCACATTCCCTATTTCAAATGAAGTTTGTACGGGAATGTTTGCATGTTTAGTTCATTTAAAGGGACAGTCAAAAGTTTTCCGTTACACTACGGCCAATGCGAAAAAATCGTTTCAAATGATTTTAATGATGTTACCCGCAACCAATCATAACAAAATTGATATGCATTTATGAAGTTCACTAAAACATGCAGTCTGTATAATATGCGGTGCAAAGAATAGTTATTATTCTTTTACAAGGCCACACAAAAGAATTCCGTTACATAATGATATAGAGAGGGAGGGGGGGGGGAATTTTTTGCGGTGTATTTTAATTATGTTAAACTATTTGATATATAATGAAATTGATATACGTCGCTGAGGTTTACTATAAGTTATTTCCTGTATAATCGAAGTGCATAGAATTTACCGGGGCTTACAAAAGATTTCAGATAGTATATTGTATCAGAAGTACTGTACATTAGCGGTGATTGCTAGAAATGCATTTTTAATTATGATATGCGCTTTTATGTTTCACAATATTTATGCACACTATATGGTGTGTATAAATGCTATAATTCATATACAGGGCTACACAAAATATTTCGTAAGGGTTACTGGATATGTGCGCAAATTTCTTAAAGGTAGTTTTTAAATGAGATGTGCATTTTTACGCTGAATTGCATTTAGTTTATTAAAAAATGTTTATAGAATACAGATAAAATGATATACAGGGTCACGCAAAGAATTGGATACATATCGTCTACGGATGATAATTTCTGGAATTGTTATTTCAGCAGTTTTAAGAGTGTTTTAGTTTGAATTATATTTTAGCTAAATAGTGGAGTATAATAAAGGTACTAGGTCAACTCCAGGGCTGTATAAAATTATTCAAGTATTTTTCAATAAATTGTATAAATTCCTGAGAGTGAAATTTCAAACTGTTATACGTTTTCTATCTAACTAAATCTTTCCATTATATAGTATAAATATATCAACATATAGATAAAATACAGGGCTATTCAAAAGAATTGGAATACATATTTGACTGTGGTCGGTAACTGCTGAAATCAGATTTTTAAATGTTTACTTAGTTATCGTATTTACCTTATTTTTCTAAGTAACGAAGTTTTGTTAAAGCTTTCAGGGAGTGTTGGAAAGTGTTACATAATCTATGCCGTGCGCATAATTTTTCATTTTTATTTCTGTTTATTGTAGATGTCAAAAAAGTACCTATTAGTCAATATTTTTTTATTTTTATGTTCTAATTAAAATTTTTTTTTTTATATTACTATAATTATGTATTCTAACATTTCACTAAATTTTTTTTAAATCGGAGTTGATGAGTCACAAAGGGTTAAATGAATGATATAAAGTATTTTATGCCAAATTTTCATTTATTAGATGCGTTCATAAATATGTAAATATGTAGCACACATATTCGTCTTCTGGTCCGTCCGTTTGTCAGTCCGCGTAAAACAGCGCAAAAACTACCCAACCGAATGGTATTAAATTTAATATATATAATCGTTGTAGTATTTTGTCAGGTATTTCAAATTTTATGAAAATCGAATCAAAACGTAAAAAGATATCAATAAATGTTTTCTTCATTCTATTAAATCCCATTGTACGTAATTTATACATTGATATTCCATGATATGTAATGATTTTACGTTGTCATGATGATGACGTCCTATTTAAGATGAATTCATATTATTATAAAAATTGCAAGTTTTTTCTGTGTATGTGTGTTGTGTGTCTGTTTATTTGTTTGCAGGCGATGGACAGAGAAATCTATCGGACAAGGTTTGCAAGTTTCGATAATACAGACGAAGAAAGGACAGGCTGCACCTGAGACTAATGATTTTGGGAGTTTTTTAATTTTGTTATTTCATATTGAATTGAGCAATTCGCATTTCAAGCTCGACTACGATATTAACCAACTCATAAAAATAAATCGATTCTATATAGTTTACCCAATATAGTAAATATTATTCTCTTTTTAATAAAGTTTATTCGAATTCGAACAGCCATTTACTATTTTTTTTGCAATTTAGCACATTTCGTTGAAAATGATAATTTTGCTTTCAGTGAACCAATTTCTATATACCCTATCTAATAATCTTATATTTTAGACTTTCAGTAATTTATTTTAAAAATGTGAAATATATCTTTTATTTAATTATTAAAGAAAGTCATACAATAAATTACAAGAAATTTCAATGAGTGAAAAGTTCCAGCGTTGGTTTCCTAAGTAAACCCTTCATTACAAAAAGCAGTCACTATGACGACGCACATGACCTTGCAGTGGAGAAGTTTTATTTCATTCGGTGCATGTGAGATATATTTAAAGTAATCCCCAGAATTGGTCTGTTTAAAAAAAAAAAATATGTATTTAAATTTATTACCCGAGTGATGCCGGTAGAGTTTGCAACTATGCTAATAATTTAAATAATGGAGTTATGGTTTTTTAATGTATTGTATCATTTGTGTAATTATTAGCAACATTTTAATTATATTTCTTCTTATTAAATAGCTGGAATTTAAGTATGAAGTTTAACGCATTTAAAAAAAAATTAGCTCGCATTCCATGTTTCTTCCATGTAAATTCTTTAGTGCACAACAGTGATTTATCTTAGGTACAAAGATTCGCCCAATTGATATGTACAGGGTGATTATAATTAAAGTTTAACTTTCAAAATGCTGTAAAAAAGAACCACTGGTCAGAATGACTTCAAATTTGAAATGAATATACTGGAAGAAGGGGGAAACGGTATGGAATAAGAAAAAAAAAGTTCCAAAGTGTCTCAATAGATGGCGCTATAAGCGGCATAACGAAAGTGGATTCGGCGTCATGTGACATTTTCAATCGAAATACGACGGCTTTGTCATGAGTTGCACAGTAAACCAACAGTACTGTTCAATGTGCATGAGTGTTTCGGTTGTTCTACGGAAAAAATGACATCCAAATCCGTCAACAGTTGTGATACTGTTAGTGGATAGTCCATCCACCACGGCTAGCTCGTACCACACTGGATGGGGAAAATCGGTTTTTAATTGTTCGTGGGCCAAAAACCGCATAAAAAGCACATAATGATTCCTTCTTTAATTGTCCTTTGGCCAAAAACCGCATAAAAAGCACATAATGATTCAGTTGTTAGTTGTCCTTGTACCAAAAACGCATAAAAATAACTTAATGATTCGGTTTTTAATTGTCCTTGGGCCAAAAACCGCATAAAAATCGAATAATGACTCTGTTTTTAATTATTGCTAGACATGCGATGAGACAACCGATAACGATTATCGGTTTCAACTTGTGGCGGACAATAATGGACAGCATATGGAACCTGTCTGCCGTATGTCTAGCAATAATTAAAAACAGAATCATTATTCGCTTTTTATGCGGTTTTTGGCGCAAGGACAATTAAAAACCGATTTTTTCCATCCAATGTGGTACGACCTTGCCGTGGTGGGCGGACTTTCCACTAATAGTACCACAACTGTTGACTGATTTGGAAGTCATTTTTTCCGTAAAACAACCGAAACACTCATGCACATTGAACAATACGGTTGGTTTACTGTGCAACTCATGACAAAACATTCGTATTTCGATTAAAAATGTCACTTGACGCCGAATCCACTTTCGTTATGCCGCTTACAGCGCGATCTATTGAGACACTTTGGAACTTTTCTTTCTTATGCCATACCGTTTCCCCCTTTTTCTAGTATATTCATTTCAAATTTGAAGTCATTCTGACCAGTGGTTCTTTTTTTACAGCATTTTGAAAGTTAAACTTTAATTATAATCACCTTGTATATTAATAATACCAAGTAATGTGTACCTAATAGAATTTCATATACATCAGTAATGCTAATTGCCTAACTCATAGCATAACAGAGACTTTTCTTGAGTTACCAAAACGAAAATTGAATTAGCATTGTTTGTCATTATGAGCGTATTACACATATTTAATTTGATGAAATTTCACTTCATCAGAGCCGAGATATGAACTTCAAACAAATCACGGTACATCAGTGCTAATATCGATATACCGAAAATCTACTTATTTCTAATTTATGTAAACTAGTTACGATTTTTTTTCTTTTCTACATATTTGTTCTTGAGTTATACGCCCTCATACTTAGTGTAACACAAAAACAGACAGAAATGAATCCCAGAGTAACAGGGCTTTTTGTTTGGTGCTTAAAACAATGTTTGGTTCATCACTGATATGTATTTTAAAAATCCCAAGTATAAGATGTTTTGCATGTCTACGTAATAGAATTTGAGATACAACAGTAAAGTTAATTGCAAAAAGCATAGAAAAGCAGCGTCCTTTGTTGATTTACCAAAATGAAAATTGAATTAGCATTGTTTGTCATTATGTGCGTATTACATACTAACTTTGGTGCAATTTCACTCCATCAAAGCTCAAATATGAACTTCGTAAAAAATTACACCTCAAAAGTGCTATGATTGATATACACCGAAATCTAATCATTTCCAAACGTCAAATAGATTCGTTGATTTTTGCATAATAGTTATTGAGTTACAGAGCCCATATATTTATTTTAACATAGAAACAGACGCAAATGAGTCCCAGAGTAGTCAAATAGTCAAATCGTATTCAGGTTATAGTGAAACTTGTAAATCTAACAATAACTTGAAGACAAAATTTTATAAATCCAATACTTTATTCTTATGAAAACAGAGGAAAGTAAAAACACATGTTTTACAAAAAGACATTTGAAAAAAAAAAGATAAGAATGTTTATTAAATAAAATCATTTTGGCTATAAAGCTCTGTATAAAGCGAAGATTTTAAGATTTTCCAATATGCTTTAGATTAAAAAATATCTTTAACTGTTTTTACTGAATAACAATAGCTCTCAATAACCTTAGAAAACTAAATACAAATGTTTTAACACTGTATTTATTTATTTTATTCTTATCGAAACTAAAACAGTCTCCTAATCTATACCTGAGTATAAATTTTCTTTCAATGTATTTGAGATGAGATACCAATATTTTTTGTACAAACAAACAATGGAATTTCTTTAAACCTATGTTTCGCTGTTTTGCATATCTGAAATTTACACCAAAGTCAATGTTATTTATACAGTGGGTTTTAAAAGTCGATTTTATTTATTGTTACTATCTCTCGAAACAGCAGTTTAATATAAATTATTCATAGAATTCTCAACAGGTGGCGATACTGAGTTAAATTTTTATGCCAAAATTTTATTTATCATTTGAGAAGTCTCTCAACGTTTTTTCTAAAATAATTTACGTAAAGTTTTGTAGAATTAAAAAGTCTGGAGATGTCCCAAAATAGATTTTTCAAAAAGGTAAGTTTGTATAATTTAAAATTTTATATCAGAAAATTGACAAAATTTGGAGAAGTATATTTTTTAGATAGATTTCGTTTGAAAGATACTACCTATTATGTACATTCTCTACTATGTGGGAATTTCTGAAACTTTTTTGCAGATCTAGGCCAATCATGACCCCATGAATCCAATACCACCCACAATTCAAAACTTTTCTCTCTCTCTCTCTCTCTATACATATATATATGGGTTTTTTATGGACAGTATAACTTTCATAATTCTACACAAATCTATTCAAAAATGGTACATAAAATCAAGGGATAGAAAGTTTCGGTCAAGTTCTTTAATGGGCAAAATCGGACCAAGCGGATGGAAATGGGGAGGGGTTTTGTGAAAATAGAAAAAAAAAACCATAACTTCTTAAATATGATAAATATCGAATCATTTTAAAGTTATTATTACTTCTAGGAAAATGGCCAAAAATGTATGTAGGGCAGATTTTTGATTCAATTTAAAATGGACTCAAGGGGCGAAAAAAGTAGGGATTGAAGGAGAAAAAAATTCATAACTTCGTAAATTCACAAGATAACACATACGCTTAAATTTATTATAAATCTTCTTAATATTACCTACAACTTTTATAGTGATAAGTTTTTGATAGAATCAACTCTTACAGAAAAATGGGTTGTATACAAACTACTTTGTTTGTACATTAAAATAAATTCTTTATATTAAATAAAGTTTATCAATAATGAAAAAATTGCTGTGTGTATAGAATAGTGAATCGGATGCTGGAAAGAATGTATGAAAAGTTTTCTTCTCTCCAAGACCATTTTCTATATCTCGCTAAGAGCCCTGTAACAGAAAATACCACTATTTCTTTAAATTTATTGTAGTTATTTGGGCCATCTGGGGGGGAGCACATTTATATTGACTGCAGATAGGACATATAGCAACTGAAATACAAATATAAATTCAAAGAAAAACAAAAAATCATGCTTCAATCATAAATTATGGAACACTTTCCAGCACATGTATAAAACTTTAAAGACATTTTGGTGTTTAATAAGGTGCAAGAAGATACGTAACTACAGTTTAGAAAACAAAACATATTTAAAAATCCAGTTTTAGCAATTGCTTTCTATATTAAAAAAAGTAGCCTAATTATTTTGTTCTGTCCTGTTTACGATCTACAGATATGCATATACACTACAGAGCATGCTAAAATTAGTTAATTTAGAAAATTCTCTTTTAACAATTTTCGCCAGTAGACAGAAATGCACTCATTTTTTTTTGTACACCCCTGTATACTTTCTAAAGAGTTTTGTGCACAGCACGTATTAAGATAAAGCTTAATTAAGGTAAGAAACGTATCACATCGCCCACTTCCTGAAATTACGAACATTAAACGGCAATGTATCTTGTTTGTTTGCGTCACTTTTCAACTATGTTGGAAAGTTTTTAAAACATATGTGAGACCAGTGTGCTTTTAATATGTCAGTCATCAATTTTGTGATTCCAGTATTTAAAGCAATATTCTGTCATTCGGTGCTACTGAGTGGTTTTAAATAGGCGCCTTCCAAATTAATATTTCTGCATGCTGTTCTGGTTCAATAATTTCGGCATTTATCATTGTAAAGGTGTATAATTCAGCGAATTTGTGGGACACAGATTATTACGTGTTTGGACTATATCTTCTTCATTAGTCCTATATTTCAGTCAGTTAATACAAATCGGATAGAACGAAAAATGTTTTAAAAATAGATTAAATACCTAATCCGTCAATCCATTTTACAAAAATCTATGCAATTCTTGCGACAGTAGTTTATAATTAGCTAAATGGGAACTCAATCGGAATTACAGTTTGGAAATTATCTTTGTTTACTTACATATTTATAAATTTACAAAAAAAAATCATGATTACAATTTTTTCCTGCACTATATGTTTTGAAAGTATAAGACATAAAATATTTCAAATAAAAACATCAAAAAGATCTGAATAAAATTCATACGCAATACTTTTTTTATGATTAATAAAGCAGCGTAGTAGTAAAGATTTATGTCATTCATTTCTGGAACATGTAAAGTAAAGATACTGCAAATAAAAAAGAATTTTAAGGCAATACTTTATCACCTGAAATAAATCGTCCCTGAATCACGAAACTTTGGCTTTTCAGTGTTCGTAAAATGCTTCTTTTTCTAGAAATTTTCTATGCGTGTATTTTGAGGATGACATGCTTATAAAAAAAAACTAAAAGTTTAACACAAAACTACTACTTAAATCTTTTTGTGTGTAAGTATGAAAAACTTTGAAATTTAAAATTCCAAAATTCTTATTATTATAACAAAATATATAACATATTAAATTTTGGTGAATAATTAAAGCTTTAGTACGTTCCATGATTATATATCACATACATTTTATTTTATACTAAATATAGAATTAGATATTTATAAATAACAGAAATGAAAGATTTCTAAAGTGTATATATGTATTTATAAATCAATAATATTCAAATGCTGGAGCATGTCTACTTTTGTCACGTGAACCTTGCGACATAACATATTTTGTCCAACTACTGTAAAATCCTTTAAAACATCTTAAGAATACACTTTTTGCAATATTCTTCAACATGTCCACATAATCTATTTTTGTTTCTATGTTGATAAAACAAAACAATTTGAAATTTATGAAGCATTACAAAAAACTTACGGAATATGTAAAATGTCAGTGAAAAAAAAATTGACTTGGAGAGAAACTATGAAACAAAGAGGAATCTCTCCCATTCATAGATCATTGAATAAAGAATACACCGCCTGGGATAACTATTAATTACATCAAGCTCAAATGATATTAGCCCACATAGTTATTAGGTGTACAAAAAATTTCTAGCCGTTTTTAACAATTATTTTATCGATAAAAATCAAATCAAATACAAACTTTAATTATTATATTCACTATTGTCTTCTACTATTGTTTGTCATTGCACAAGCAGTTGCTGGATTCTACAGAGAAAAACGCTATTTTTAGACGTTATAATTTCGTGGATTACTCTTTGCACTTCATCTTCAGTCTTATTAACGTTTTTTAAAGTTGTTTTTTAGTGAGTCAAAAAGGTGGTAATCGTATTTTGCAATATTCAGTGCAAAAATAGGATATCGTAAAACTGCTTATCCCACCTCATGTATAGTTATGCAGGGACCAGAACTTCTTTATACCATGGCTTTATCGTGATATCATTCGCATGGATAAGATCACCACTTATGCCTAGTAAAAGGTTTCTTTTCTTGATATTTTTATACCAAACAATTTAACTGACGAGTGTAATGTTCACCAGTCTTCCGAGCTAGTAAAATATAACCCTCTATCCTAGTCTACCAAGTACAGAGCATTAGTTCTATTAAAATTCAATTTCTCATGTAATCTGCTTGCAAAATATGGTCAGCCCTGTGTGCTTGTATACAAGAATTAACAAGCTACGCATGTCTTTCAAATAATGCGATTTTATGAAAACGGATAGAACTATTTGTAATCCTCTAAGAAGATGGATGATAGCTTAAGATTAATGCCACCCATTTTCTCTGATCCAGGATAATGTGCACACCATGCTGTAAAATGCCTCAAATCAACAATGTAAAGCGGTATGAAATTTGGTTAGTACTTGGGAATAGCGCTTGGTTCGCAGAGGCCAAAAAGTTAAAATGTTGGGTTTGCAGTTAGAGGGTTTCATGGCGATATTTAGTCATTGAAATACTACTCTGCACATGCTATATATAAGCACATTTAATCTATGGTATACACAATGAACTTGCTGCTGTAAGTCAGACGGCGCTAAGAATTCTTTTCAATCGGTAACAAGAAATCGTTTGGAGAATTTTGGCAGTGCAACTAAATCATTAACCATTTAGATTGACAACTCCGTTGAAACTAACTTGTCCTTAGATGCAAAAGATACTTTGACAGGCGTTGCCTGGGAATTTTTGTATTCTTCTACCTAAATATATATTTATGTAAAATGGTTATGCATATATTGATAGGTATAAATTATTTAAAAACTGGTACTATACCTTTCATGCCTTGTTTACGTGAGTTTATGTTTATATCGGGAGCGCAAATATGCATTCATTTAAAAAAAATCAATAAACAGATTAATCAAAGCATTGTCCATCGCTGGCTACTACTTCTTGCCAGCTCCCAGTCAATTTTTGAATTTCATCTTGAAAAAATATCTTGCCTTTTGAGACGATCCATGTTTGAAGCCAATTTTCGATATTTGCGAAAGAAGTGAAACGATGACCTGTTAAAAGTACTGCATCCGTCCAAACAACCACTAATCAGAAAGAGCAATGTCCAGAGAATATGGTGGGTGCGGTAAAATATCCTTTGAGTGTTTCCAAATATTTCTATCTAATCAAATGAAAAATCGCCTTTCAACGGCTCTTGGCTTCAGTTCGTAAGGCACCCATTTTTTTTGCTTTTGAACCATTCACATGGATTTCAATCGTACGGAAACGGCTTGTTGACTCACTCTCAATGATTCTGCAAGATCCTCTTGCGTTTGATTCGGATCTTCCAGTAATGCCTCTAAATATTTTTCTTCAAATATTTTTGATTGAATTTTATTTTCCAGAGTGAGGCTTGTCTTCAAAGCTGAAATCACCATTCTTGAAGCTTCGAAACCATTCTCTACATGATTTATCAGTTAGCGCTGCATCACCATAAACTTCCACAAGCATTCGATGTACTTCAGCTGCACTTTTCTACCAAATAAAGCAGGAAACTAAAACCTCTCTAACCTCTCTGAAACCACCTATATTAGCTGTCATCATAAAATATTCAAAGCAGCCGGCGCCATTTTTTTGAAAACGGAACGAACTAATTTGTAAATCCAATAGGTACTACTGTTTTCACTAATGCTGAATTGTCGAACGACAATTATCTCACTAAGAATAAGCATTAATGTAATTAATTCCATATTAATTTAATCCGAAAATTTGTTTCTTTAAATAGAAGTAGAATTATTTAACATAATCCTAGCATCATCTCTGATTTTTGGATTCGTTTTTTTTCCTCATCTGGCTTCTCTGATGTTGATTTTATAGTTTGGGAACTTTTAAATACCCCTACGTAAATATACATTTATTTATGTGTAGTAATATATCTGTGTTCTTATGTATGTTAATTGAGTACATATATTTAATCATTTATAAATTTATCATATTGAAACAGTGAAATTTTACACTTTGATAAGAAAAAAAAACATGTCATTTATTCATGAATTGTTGAAAAAGGCATACTCTTCTTAGAATAATCATTAGTGGCAACAACCCCATATGACAGTAGTATATATATATATTTAAATAAAAGGGAGCTTTTGTTAACATAATCCTAGCATTCCCATTGTTCAGCCATGAAATAGAGGGATAATTTTTGTATTGCATTGATGTATATATATATTCATTCTATATTTTATGCGTGGTAACGACTGAATTATTTATCCATTTAATATCACACATTTTTTTTATGTAGGAGCAATGTGATTTATAATACAAAATTCACACCATATAAGTAGACACACGAAAAAAAAAAATAGAGGAATGTGTTCGGCGTTGCATACTTTCAAACTCTGCTACGACATACATATATTACTGATGAAGGCTATTTTGTTAAACATTAGTGAAAATATATTATCAAAATGCAGAATATCAAATACCTCATTATCAAATTTGTATTGCAATGATAAATCACTCCCTATGAGCGTTAATCTTGCTTGCTACATTATTTTCCATGTTTGTAAAAAATATTTCCTATTTAACCGAAAGAGTGCGCTCACACGTCATACTGGAAACATTTTATGAAAATCAAGCAAACACAAGCAGACAATGAAACAAATCACACTATTATGACACTGTGCATTTATTTTAATGTAAAATATTTTCAACATGACCACCACCATCATGTATTAGGCAAGTGAGGGGCTTCAATACGTTTATTACAGCTGAATATAGCCTTTTGCCATCGACTTCACCGACGACCGTCCTCGAATGGCATCTCTCAGTTCCACCAAAGTGGATGGGGTCCCCCGGTACACACAAGACTGTAGGTATTCCAACAATCAAAAATCTGGCGGGGTTAAGTTTGGAGATGGTGAGGGCCATTCAAACTTAAAGCGCTATTACACGAGGGGTCAAAGTCGCTTCAAATTCCAAGTGTCTCCATGTTATCTTATGGCTCCATGGGAGTTACTTCGAAAGCAATCAACTTTCTTCTGTCGGAGCGTCTTTGACGCCTGAAACGAAGCGAGTCGCAGGTAACAGCCAATCAAATGCTTGCAAATCTGACGATGGAAAAGCCTTTTCCCGAACAGCCAATCAAATGCTTGGAAAGTATGTAAGTTTCAGGAAATCTGACGAGTCGCAGGCGATTTTTATCGCTTGTAATTTTCACGTTTAATAACACTATCACAATCTGGACTTGTCACTCTGTCCATGATTCAACAGTAAAGTCGTGACTTCACGTGCAATGTGGGACGAGGCACAATTCTGCATGAATTCGATGACATGTAACGCATGTCTTTCCTGCAATGCATGCACAACGTGGCCCCTCAAAAGGGCCTCACTTGCCTAATATCTGGAGGTTTTGATCATGTTGAATATATTTCACATTAAATTAAATGCAGAGTGAAATGTAACTGTGATTTATTTCATTGTCTGTTTTTGTTTGCCTGATTTGCGTAAAACATTTCAGTATTTCGGTTACTATTGGACTTTTATTTATTTATTTTTTTTTAATAATTGAAAAAAAAATCCAATGTCCCTCTGATGATATTCGCGGAAAACGAAATTTTTTCCATGCATTATTTCTTTTATTATGAAATTTTAAGTTTTGCACGAAGTTATGATGCACCCTGTATATGAAGACTTGAGTTTCAAAATTTGCCTTATCCAGAAAATCAAATTTCGGGAAATTGCGAAAAACCTCTGTTCTGCATCCATTGATTTTCGTTGTGAACCAAGATTTTACAACGCCAGAAATACACGATAAAACTAGCTTTTGTTGCAGATTGTTGCGTTTTTCAGATCAGGTTCACCAATAGAATAGATTGATAGAAAATACTCGACTTTTTAAATTCTGAATAAAGCGAGAGTTGAAACTCACGTTTTCACATAATAATGGCACGATTTTTAATCGAGGTATTTATTTCTATACATTAAAAGGGTTCCTACAAATCAGGAAATTACCCTCATTTTATGTCAGGTAAACACCAGTATTTTCTCACAGGAAAACTTGCCTTTTGCCATCGCGCGATTAGAGTCCACTTTTTCAACATAAAAATACTGGTATTTCAGCTGAAAGAGTAGAACCCTGATTAATTATATAAATAAGAATATTCTATATTTTTGAGTAACACTGTATCATATGAAATGCAAAATTACCGCCGTGAGTGGGTTTGTTGAAGTTGATCTTTTATTTAATTAGGTAGAATGCACTCGTGACTTGCTGTTTTAAAAATTCTTAGTAGTATTCTTTGTATTAATGTTTAAATATGAAAGAGTTAAAAGTCACAAGGTATAAATTTTTTTTTTCTTCTGATTATACTAGATATATTAGAATGAATATATATATATTTGTTTCAAATGTTTCTATAATAAATGTGAATTATCACGCATATAATACAAATTTATTTTACTGTATGACGCAAATGTATTTTTTTTAAAAGAAATTTCACCATTCTTTCCAATAAAAACTGTTCAGTTGAAATTTTCTTATTTTTCTTACAGAGCATTGAAGAAAATTTAAGTCATATCTTATAGGAATAACTTAAAAAGTTCAGAAATATTCAGTTTTTGACAGGAATAATATTTTTTCAAGATTGTTTATGATGATAATAAATTCGTTTCTTTCACAGTTATATTTTAGGAAAGGTACAGATTTATGTCTTAAGGAAAAAAAAAAAAATCCCAGAAAATATCTGCTGTCCAGTGTCAAATCAAAGAAATTCTTCTTAGATATTTTTTTTTTTTTTCAAATTTATGTTTCCCAATATATATATGTATTTCAAGTTATTGCTTCAAAAATTTTACAGAAATGTAGATTGTATGAAATTCTGTCTTAATTCATTTATTTATATAAAACTAAGGGGCTCTAAACTAAGGTAAGCTACGCGCGCCGACCCCCGTCCAGACACCGCAGAATCTAAAAGCACGCTAATCTGATCGGTTTTAAAAAGATTAGATTAGCTTGAATTATAATGAAAAAACATGTGGCGATCTCTCTGTAAACGTGTTTCCATTCAATTCCCTTTGATTGCGAAAATTTAAGGCCGAATCAGTTGCAGTTAAGACATCCATTGGTTGTTTTCGTGTTTGATTAAAGAAGATCAGTTAAACATTTGAAAAGAAGCTAAAATAAAATGAATTAAGTAAACAGAGTGTTTGCCTCCCAGTATTTTTTAACAGCGTTATAAAGTGATTGACATAATACAATTTACTACAATTACTACAATTTATTGCTTTAATCCCTTCAAGGGCGGAAGTTCACTTTTGGACCACTTAATTTTAATTCTTAAATGCCACATTGGCATCAGAATATTGGAAGGAAAATTTTCCTTTTATTAAGTAACTGAACAAAAGCATTTTCGAATTTAGAAATAAATTTGTTTGCAAATTCTGATGTGATTCACTGATTTCAAGATTTCACGAATAGAAGTACCTTGCCCCTAAAAGGGTTAAACGCATATTAATGTATTTATCATTTTAAAGTTTCCTTCCTCTTTTAATAATTTTTTTTTCTGTTTTTAATAGTCACGTGTAAATAAATTATTAATCGTAAGGAAATATTATTATTTGCGCTGTTTTTAGAATTGAAAGCAATCTCTATAATAATGGCCTAAGTCATGTGACTATCATCAATAGTTCTGGGCGGATCCCTTCGCTTTTTATATTCCAGGTGGCCATTTTGGTACTTTAATGTTGGCCAGCCATAGGTGATAATTCGACAAATGTTATTCTATCGCCATCATTTCACATATATTATAATAGTCCAAGTCATGTAACTGCCATAAACAATTACGGGCAGATCCTTTCGCAAAAGTTTCCATTTTGATTAAAGAATCAAAATTATTTTTCGAATAAAGTTACATAAAAGTTGCCATGATCGAAAAGATTTCTTGGTACTTTTATGTTAGCCGGGTGCAAATCTCGCCAATAGCTTTTTTTTTTTTTTTTAACTTGCCTGCTAGCATTTTTTTATTTTTCGAGTGGTAAATTAAAACGGTGCTACTTGGTTATCCCGTCGAACAAAAATCTATCACCAAACTTTAATATTAAATGTCAATAATGGTTGATCGTAAATGTCACATCCACTTGAATTGAAGGAAGTTACACGTGTTTACGCCATCAAGTGATTTTTATTTCGACGTTTTATTTGTATTTTTATTAATGTTATGCTAATTTATTTGTTCTTTCGTTATTTAAGATAAACGTTATGTCATATTTGTATAATTTGGCGAGTGGTTTGGATATTTATACAATTTGGCGAAATTGGTCGACGGGATAACTAAGTAGTACCATTAAAACATTGCTTTGAAGTGGAAATTAAATGCCATGATTTGTTGCATTATTTAATATTCGGCAAATATGTCATATACGCTCCGGGTTTGGCATGATTTTTTGCGACAATTTGGTGAAAACCTCATTTTCGAATACCAGTTACATATGTATTTTTAAATTATTTTCTATTATTTTTAAAATGAGATAAGAATAAACAAAAAAAAATAATTAATAACTATATAACAAAACAATTTATAACATTTCTTTTTAAATAAAAAGAAAATTAATGTAAATAAACATTTATTAATAAATAAGCAACAATAGACGGATTACGATGTCAGGCAAAATAACGCTATTTTGGCGTCAATTAGGTACGCCGGTGCGTTTATGACATCTGTGCCTAATATTTTTTTTTTCGTTTAAAAAAAAAGAAAGAAGTGAAAGCCATTAATTTTATATGTTTCAGTTTTAAAATAAAGTTTTGTATTTTAAATAAAATGATAATAATAATAATAATAATAATAATAATAATAATACGACCGGAGAAATATTTGGCAATTTATCACCAGCATCGCGCTAACATAAAAATTCCGAGTTCTTCATTTCTCTATCGGATCTTCCGATTTGGCGAAAAATTGTTCAAATAAATTGAATTATGCATACAAGTAACATGATGCATTTCTTAGCGTACATTTAAGGGAGGCCAAACTGGCCGCCAAATTAGTTTAAAATAATAACCTTTTCTAAAACTTGAAAAAAAAAATCCTGTTATGATTAAAATTTGAGTTGCCTTCATTAGAAAAAAGTGATTGAAATTAGAAAAAAATTTATATTTCGAAAACTAATTCGAATTTAAAAATTCTAATATACCAGTTTTGAGATTTGCGGATCAATACTGATTTTTGGCATTAATTTTATCGCATAATATTCCATATTTTAGGAGAAATCGCAGTGAAACATAATCATTGTTTGATCAGTCGTTTCGTAAAATCCTTTCATTTAGTCGTTTCATTTAGCCGTTTCATAAAATCGTTTCATAAATTCGTTTCATTAGGATTTTATATACAGGGTGATTCATAAAAGATGGGCAGAACTTTAAGGGGTTATAGTACACTTAAAGACAAATAATATTAAATAGGAGACTAAGGGTCCCAGACGTATTCCCAAGAAGATAGGGGGCATTAAAGTTTAGCGTCCGAAATTTCAAATGATTATAAAACATGGAAAAATTGGTCGATTCGTTTGCGGTTTTTGCAAAAAATTTTCTTTATGCCAGTATTTTCTTGAAATAAAATTTTAAAGTTCAATTTCAAAAAATGCCGATAGGGGGCGCTTTATACTTTGGAGTAACAAACAACTATTTTTTAACGTTATTTTTTGTATTTCTTTAAATGATTTCGAAAGCTTAGACTTAAACTTAAATTTTGATCTAAAAATCTGAGTCCTAACGAGTAGTTAAGTAGCATAAACTGAAATTTGAAATTTGAAACCCTTCTCCCCCCAGAACAAAAATCAGTTATTCCTGATCTTTGTGTCGTAGATTAGGCTCTAACTACTGCCGTGTTTTGCTAAAATTATTCTTTATGTCAGTATTTTCTTGAAAATAAATTTTAAAGAAAATTTTCAAAAAATTCCGATAGAGGGCGCTGTAGACTTTGGAGTAACGAAGAACTATTTTATACCGTTATTTTTTGTGTCTCATTAAATGCTTTCTAAAGCTTAGACTTAAATTTTCAGCCCAAAATCTGAATCGTTAGACGTGGTTAAGTTTCTGGGGAGAGGGGTTTGAAATTTCTACTCCTGAGCACAGTTCAGTTTACCATGTCCACACATTGTGTGCTGTGATACGAGGTAAAAAGACACAAATTAGGATTATGTTACCAAAGCATATTTATTAACATGTAATTACAATAAATGTTCAAAATTGTGACCACCAGAGGTTATGCACGCAGAACAACGGCGAAGAATGGAACGGCGAACATTCGCGAAAACATCAGGCTTTTCGAGCACTTCCCCTACAGCGGCGGAAAGTCTGGCGACCAGTTCCTCGGGGGATTCAATGGGTGTCTCATACATAAGAGCCTTCAATCGTCCCCAAAAAAAGAAATCGAGGGGTGAAAGATCTGGCGAGCGAGCAGGCCAAGCAACAGGACCACCTCGACCAATCCATCTGTTCGGAAATGTGATGTCCAGATAGTTGCGGACGTCTCGTACGTAATGGGCTGGCGCTCCATCGTGCTGGAACCACATGACCCGCCGGATGCGTGGAGGAACAACGTTTAACAGGTCTGGCAGCACATTTTGCAGAAATGTGAGGTATTTTTTACCGTTGAGGCGTTCAGGAAGAAGTTACGGTCCGATTAGGTGGTCTCCGAGGATTCCTGCCCAAACATTGATGGAAAAGCGTCTCTGATGAGCATGTGGATACGTAGCATGTGGATTGACATCCGGCCATACATGTGCATTGTGTGTGTTAAATGTACCTTCACGTGTGAAGGTACATTCATCGGTGAAAAGCACAGTTCGCCCAAAATGTGGATTTAGCGCGTTCTGCTGCAGAAACCAGCGGGCGAATTCAATACGATTTGGATAATCCCCTGGAGACAGTTTCTGGACTCGTTGCACATGAAACGGGAGCAAATGTTCATCCTTCAGTACCCTCCAAGTCATGGACTGTGAGGTATCCACCTGCCTAGCCACTGTTCGTGTACTTGTACTTGGCTGCGCCGCTACTACATCCAGAATGGCTTCTGCAACAACTACTGATTCGTCCTTTTTTGCACGACCTGCATTCGACCGGAAAGCGAGAAATGATCCCGTCTCACACAACTGTCTGTGCAAGCGCTCGAAAGTTTTGCGGTTAGGCAACCGCCTGTTGGGAAATCGCTCTCCGTACATTCGTTGTGCCTCTGCACCATTTCCATCTGCCGCTCCGTAAATTAAATGCATCTCAGCCTTTTCCTTATTCGTGAAGGGCACCATCTTCCGATTCATTACTACAGCGACTTACACTTGACTCACCGTTCAGTGGTTTTTTATGCCTGAATCGTGTCGAAATTTTGCATACGTGTTCTTCTTCTTCCCCATTTGACATTTGCATACTTTCTGTTTCCTTCTTCACCCGGTGACTAGCGTCAGGAATGGAGCTTTAACGTTTGCATGAGCGACGTTTCCAACTGTGCCAGTGCCTTTATGAGTGAATTCCGACTATGCAGTCCTTGACGAAAGTTGTATTTTTGCCTCGTATCACAGCACAGAATCGTTGGGCATGGTTAAGTAGTGCAAACTGAACTATGTTCAGAAGTTGAAATTTGAACCCCCTCCCCTCGCTACTGAACCACGCTCAGCGATTCAGATTTTGAGCTGAAAATTTAAGTTTAAGTCTAAGCTTTAGAAAGCATTTAATGAGACACAAAAAATAACGGTATAAAATAGTTGTTCGTTACTCCAAAGTCTAAAGCGCCCTCTATCGGAATTTTTTGAAAATTTTCTTTAAAATTTATTTTCAAGAAAATACTGACATAAAGAATAATTTTAGCAAAACGCGGCAGTAGTTAGAGCCTAATCTACGACACAAAGATCGGGAATAACTGATTTTTGTTCTGGGGGGAGAAGGGTTTCAAATTTCAAATTTCAGTTTATGCTACTTAACTACTCGTTAGGACTCAGATTTTTAGATCAAAATTTAAGTTTAAGTCTAAGCTTTCGAAATCATTTAAAGAAATACAAAAAATAACGTTAAAAAATAGTTGTTTGTTACTCCAAAGTCTAAAGCGCCCCCTATCGGCATTTTTTGAAATTGAACTTTAAAATTTTATTTCAAGAAAATACTGGCATAAAGAAAATTTTTTGCAAAAACCGCAAACGAATCGACCAATTTTTCCATGTTTTATAATCATTTGAAATTTCGCACCCTAAACTTTAATGCCCCCTATCTCCTTGGGAATACGTCTGGGACCCTTAGTCTCCTATTTAATATTATTTGTCTTTAAGTGTACTATAACCCCTTAAAGTTCTGCCCATCTTTTATGAATCACCCTGTATATAGGTTAGATTTTAAAAATAAATTAATTAAAAAAATTTTTTTTTTTTTTACTTTTGAAAAACAAAACTGTTTTATTTTTTATTTGTTTATTTTGAGCGATAGAACTGAATATTTTTTCAATCATGTGAAAAATTTCGAGTCTTTTCTTATAAAAGGATCTCAAGCCAATGTTTTAATCACTATCGTGCTCTGAGTTAAGATTATAGGAGTTTTATTTTTCTGGTCACTGTAGTTTTCATTTTTTGAAAACAATATAGTTATTTTTTTTTTGTATGTATTGGACCTTTATCACATATATTGGACATATATTCCGATATACAGTGTCACATTTTGGCAACCAATTTTAGCAATTGTGATTTTTTTATGTATAATAGAAAACAAAACATTCAGTCATCTGGCTCACAAGCGTTGTAGGGGGATATAGCGCATCGCACAGCCCGCTGAAACATAAAATTAATGGCAACCCGATTAATGATGTTACCTCGATCCGGAAGCATCACCAGTAATCGGGATGTCAACCATTTCACAATGCAGTTAGCTGTACGGTATTTCTGTTGTAACGGCCTTACTGATGCGCTAGCTGACTGACAGTTTTGTTAGAAGCGCCATCTACCTTTTACATATCTAACAATCGTCGATGCTAAAATTTGTTGTAGAAAATGTGATGTTATTTCACAGACTGACAACTTATGAGTCAAATTCAATTGAAAGGGTTTAAATAGAATCCCTATTTAAGGAAGATCAAACTTAATTTCACGCTCCTGCTGCCGTGATTCAACTTATTGTGACCTTTTCATTTTCTCCGGTGATGCTGCAAAAACTATTGCATATAAAAAACAAGAAAACTAGTAGTTTCATAGAGAAACAGATGGTAATCACGTTGAAGTATAAAGTTTTTAAATCGGAAAATTATCCAAAGCGTTATTTAATGTTAAAATTGATCAAGATAGTTACCAAGAAGTAGCATAAGTATAAAAAACTATGTATAGTAATCTAACAATCTTTTGCAGTGATATAATACACTAGATTGTAGTGCAGTGTCCAATCATTTTTTAACAAATAATCAATAACAGTTCAACAATCATATAACCAACAAGCAATACGTCATCCGTTTTGTCTACTTTTTAAGATTTTTATTTTAATTGTATTATCTAAATAGATATTTAAGTCACAGTTAGAAATAGCCGTTTTTATCTGTTGTCACAAAATTTAATAAAACAAACAAACAAACAAAAAAACATAAATTATGTTTAATATTTCCAAACACTTTTCAATTGAAAAAATATTTTCACGTGATTATTAAGGAAGGGAAAACTGCATGATTTTATACGAATTTTTTAATTGGTATCTTTAATGGTGTAAGTTATGTCCCAATTAAAGTGATATATATAAAACTATTTTTATACAGCGTTTAAAAGGAAAGTTTTCTACCAGACCTTACAAAAGAAGTGCGGGTGTCAACGATATTTTTTACTTAATAATTTTATAGAAGCTTATTTTCAAATGTGGGATAAATCTTATTTAATCAGCAAAATCAGAAAATCAGCCATCAGCTCTCGCGAGAGTGGAGGATGCGGCCTTGGGAACTGGAAAATCTTTCCCTTAAAGTAAAATGAATGGCAACTTGGTTACAGAAAATCTCAACTGCTTGTGAAAAAAAAATCATTCAGTCTTCCGTAAGCGGGTAATTAAAGAAAAATAAACTGTCAAGTGTGAGTATTACTCGTGCTTAGAGGATTCCGAACTATTAATATATGAATTATTAACTGTATTATTAAAAATTCGTTACTAAAAGAAAAATAACACTTTGTAAAAACTATACAACGTAGGGTTTGGTATAGCTGTATATATACTAGAAAAGTATGAATGGGTATACCGTAAATGTTCAAAGAGATCTGAAGCCTAAATAATATTAACTATTGCTATTCTGTATAACTCCTTTTTTAATCTTATCCTAACCTGTTTATGATGAATTTAATTCGGCACTCAGAATAAAAGTAGTGCATATTTAAAATTCATTTGTCGTTTCATAAAACTCAATTCAGTGTCGTAATAATCTTTTCTTTTTACAGTGTAGCTAAAACAAAACACTTCCTCAAAGTTTAAATTTGGCATTTTGCTAAGCGCGCTTCGAAAGGAGCTCGTAAAGAAGCAACGCCGCCTTGGTCCATTCCGCAGTTTTCCGGATAGGCTTTTAATTAACTTTTAAAGACATGGGTGGTTTTTTGAGAGATCGACTCAATGCAAACTAGTCGCGAATACCACAGTATTTACGTGATTAATTCTAATTAAATTAGTTTGTTTTTAACAAATTGACCTTTATTGCTTTTACACTGCCACTGGACATTGTATTACACAAACGTATCATTAAAAGTTGTTATCTAGGCTTTAAAAGCCGATGGCACATAGAGTACGCCACCCCTGTAATTATGTATGTCCAAACCGTCCGTGTCTTTAAGGGTTAATATAACCGCTAATTACCGAAAGTTTTTCTCAAAAATAATTATCAACAATAATTTTATACTTCTGCTAGGATACGTACCTCTAGCGCTCCTCAACACCTTTGCTGAATCCCCACAAATAGAGATTTGTATGTAACGGAAAAATTCACTTTTTCCAAAAACTATGTGACCTAGGGTAATCACTATAATTTTCCTGCAAGGTTTAAATTAAAGTCTACTAGCTCTAATTTTTGATAATTTTAGTTTCAGAAAATTCAAAAATAGAATGGGGAGCATATTTTCGCACTACTTTTTCGACGATATCTCTGAAAATACAATACTTAAAATTAAAAGAAATTTATTTTTGAAATCAGCATTACGAAAGCTTCCACACGATACCCCACACGAAATACAAAGAAATGATTTGTTTTTTTTTCGGGTAACATAATTAGCTCTTCTAAATTTTCCCTAAAAATACTTGTAAATGTTTAATAATCTGTAAATATGCGGTTCAATAGTCTTTATTATTTCCCCCGAATTTTAACTTTCCACGTTCCATAGTTTACGAGTAAAATGGCTGTGACAGACAGACAGACACATGAGTTATCTTATAATGGTTCCGTTTTTACTTTCTAAGTACGGAACCCTAAAAAGAGCAAATGTGTTTGGGGTCTGCGGTGTCTAGACGGCTTTTGGCGAGCGTATCTCGTCGGCGATAGAAATAATCTAATATTTAGAAATAATCTAATATGAAATTTAATGTTTGGTAAAAATATTGAACATTTTATTTTTTTATTTTATTTGAGGAATTATTAATTAAAGAGATATAATAACACCATTGTAAAATTGTATAAGGTAAACACAAGTATATTTATACAACATGCAATTTTGTAAAGTTATAAAATAGGATTTTGGAATACCTAAATTAAAATAATTTTCAATAATGTTCGGCAAACAAAATAAGCGATGTATTTTGTAAAATTATCATAATGCAATTGTTAATTGTAATATTTTATTCCTCTTATTACCATGGAAATAATTATAATTCAGAAAAATAAATTGTTTCCTATTATATTTTCTGAAACTTTAGAGAATTTCGTTAAATTTAAATTCAGTCGGTGAAATCAAACTGAAATGTAGTTTAATGAAAGATTAGAAATCAACTTTTAAACAAATTAGCTTTTAATTGTAAGTATATTATTAATTGTAATATTTTATTCCTCTTATTACCATGGAAATAATTATAATTCTGAAAAATAAATTGTATCCTATTATATTTTCTGAAACTTTAGAGAATTTCGTTAAATTTAAATTCAGTTGGTGAAATCAAACTGAAATGTAGTTTAATGAAAGCTTAGAAATCAACTTTTAAATAAATTAGTAGGCAAACGCATTAAAAAAGTTCTAAACCAAAATTCTTAAAAGTAAAAATAATTAAATAAGAAATAAAATACTGTATTTCTTCTTTTCTTCAATTTTCTGTGTTAAGTCGCTTGATTCAGTAGTAGATACTCGGTTTGTTTCGTACAAAGGTAGTTCCGCATAAATCGATTATTTTTCAACATGTGTTTAGTTGAAAGAAGTTTCTCATAGAGGGCAGTAGTATACTACATTAGCGATTATGTTTATATGAATTCCGAATGAAAACTCAGACAAAATAAGGCATTTTATCACAACACTATACAGTAGGATTTTGGAATATCTAAATTAAAAATATTTTTCCAATAATTTTCGGCACACTTAAATAAACGATGCATTTTGTAAGTTTATCAAAATGCAATTATTAATTAGAAATGTATTATTCCTGTTTCCTGTTTCTATAAATGATACTGATACTAAGCATCTGAAATGTCGACAAAACAGACATACAGATTATTACGAATACACAAATTGATCAAAATGAAACAAGACTTGTTTAGCCCTTCTGTGCAAAAATTACTGGTTGGAGTGTGACCCAAATTTTATGCATATAGTCTCTTGAGTGTGCCGGCTGATTTTTGCGTCATTTATAAAACTATCGTAAAGTTTGAATAACTATTTTCAGTCATTCTGATGATAGATATTTCCTGAATAAAATAAAGGTAACTTATATTAAAACTAGCTGACCTGCCTGGTGTTACCCGGGTCCGTGATAATAACCTAAATACATCTTAATTTTGCATAATTTTATATCTTTAACTTGATTTTGGCTGCATTTATATTTTAAAATGAAAAAAGCGTGAAAAAAATATTAATTTTCATTGGTAGAAGCGTTCGTGAGAAGACTTTTTCATTTGAGTAATAGGATTTCACCTTTAGTTACAAAATGTTATTTTTCACAAAAATGTAATGCATTTCATAATCTATAATTGTTCAAATTCTTAAAGATTTACGTATGTTATATAAAATGCGTGTCCGTTAGTTGCGTGAAAAATCGGTATAAAATTAAAAAATAAATAAATGTAAAAAAATCCTGATATTTAGCGCTATAAAGGGACGGAATAACTGCATCGGCCTTTCTCGTTGCAGTATGGGAGGGGGGGGGGGGGATTAAGTCAACATTAAAAAAAACATTTCTTGACGTCCAAAGTCTGTGTATAATTTTCATGCCAAAGTATTCATACAGAGTTGTTAAAAAAAATCAGTGTTTTATTAATACATGGAAATTATTCCCGAGATAAACATTCGCCTTGCATACATTATTCCAACTGAAAATCAATTTCAGAATAATTGCTTGAGGCGCAAAGGCCAACATAGTGAAATGTTTCTATGCCGAGACTCGAACCCGGGCTATCGTTATGGCACATTGACGTTCTACCGACTAAACCACATGGAACGATACCCAGCCCCAAAATTTTCCCCTATTATATGTTGGCAAGGCTACAAACGCAGCACAAGGTGGAATATTTATCGTGAACCACCGACATGGGGTAAACACGAAACGTAATTAAATCTATCATCGATAGAAACTATATTAATGCATGGAAATTAGTCCAGAGATAAACATTCGCCTTGCATACAATATTTCAAACGAAAATCAATTTCAAAGTAATTGCTTAAGAGGCGCAAAGACCAACATTTACTTTGAAATTGATTTTAATTTGAAATACAGTGTTTTATTTCGTTTTTTTTCTTTTTCCTTTTTCCTTTCTTCTGATGTCAAAATTTTGAAATTGGAACTCATTATTTACCTCATATACATTACATTTTCCGAGCCAAATTTCTGAGTTATAAATATTGTGTGCAATTTTTATACAAAAATATTGATATTTACTTATAAAAATCATTATATCGAAATTTCCGAATAAAACAAGTCCGGTTTGGCAACACTGTTTGCGGTCTGTATAGTGTTGATATGGTCATGAAAGTAAATTTTACTAAAGTTTTCATGAGTTTAAGTGTCCTTGAAAGAATAAATTAACCTATACGTGGGAGGTTCTATAATTATTGTCCCGAGTGTGTATAAAATATTTGTATTTCGATGGTTGATGTGGAATATTGAAGCCTAATATCTTAGATGCCTATATGCTCAATTTCAGAACTGTAGCTATTTTATTAACATATTTTGTTTTTCGTTTTGTGGTGTGAGAGGTCGCACCTAGCTTGAAAGGAGGTATTGGTGGTGGTGGTGGGGGGGGGGGTTGACAGTGAATGAGACGTGGCTACTATCGTTTGGACTCGGAATCATAGTAATGTAGCCACGTCTCACCCACTGTCACAAATGTATCACAGAACTGCGTTAGGTCTGGCCCCATAAGCTCCGAACCACTCTTTCCTCCCACCCCTCTCCCCTCTTTCAAGCTCTGTGACACCTCTCACACCTAAAAAAAAAAAAAAAAAAAAAAAAAATGTTTATATAGCAGCTACGGTTCTAAAACTGAGTGTGTAGGCATCTTAGACATTAGGCTTCAATATTCCACATCAATGATCGCAGTACAAATATTTTATGCACACACGGGACAATAATTATTGAACCACCTTTGTATTTATTTTTACGTATAGTAAGAATGTATAGTTTCATGTCATATTTTTGGTAAATTCAATGAATTCAAAGAGTAAAATTCTTTTATCTCAACATGATTTTTCAAATGGTGTTGGGAGGAATTGTTTGGGACAGACAAAAAATGATTGGTTAGAATGTTTTAGCTTACTGTTCGACACAGCCCTTTCTTTATATTTGTTGATAAATGTCAATTTTGTAAAGAAAACAACAGTAACGATGTTTTTGAAAAAAAAAAGTTGGAATTATATTTTGAGTTCGAGATTCCTCCAGTATGAAAAGACTTAAGAGAGAGGGGTTCATTGAGATTATTGTACCTTGGCTTGAATTGAAAAGGTACACAACGGAATACCTTTAGAAATATTTAAAAGTTTTAGCTTATTGGTTATATAATAATAATGCATAAGAATAAGTTATAGGGAGGTTTCCTGTTTCTGTAAATGATACTGATATCAAGCATCTGAAATGTCGTAAAAACAGACATAGTACATATTATTACGAATACAAAAAATAAACAAGTTCGTCAAAATAAAATAGGACTTGTTTAGTCCTTTTGTGCAAAAGTTACTAGTTCGAGTATGACCCCAATTTTATATATATTATATCCTGAATGTGCAATTTCTATTTTTGAAGATAAAAAATCTTTCATATTTTGTCTTACAGAGGGGAAAAAAAGTGGGTCTTCTGTGTAAGTAAATAATTTTTTTTTATTTTTAAACAACCGGAAACATTTTTAATTGATACGAAATCATGAAGTTAATAAACTGAAATTACATGACAAAAATGAATTAAAGAGTTAAAGGGCAATGTCTTTTGTAATAATAACATGTAAAAAAAAATTAAAATTAACCACAAACGTGGGTTTAAAAAAATTATTGCAAACAAATATGACATTATAATATTATATAATTAATGAATACATGTTTTGACACATCTCTATAAATACTAACATTTTTGGCATTTTACAATTGAGATAAGAATTATTTTATAAAGTGCATGTAAATGTTTTACAAAATAAAAATTTTCCAGATATGTCAAGTGATTTCAAAAAATTAAATACTTGCAGGCAAAAATCGCTGAATCTATTTAAGGCTGCTGCATGTATAAGACGAGAAGTTTAGAATCGAATATAGAGAATATACTAAATAATGTTTCTGCATAGACTATATTCCATGGAAAAGTAATATTGTGCAGTATATATTTAAAAGACGACATGCTGATTTCTAGACGTAGCTAGTAAGTAAGAATTTTTATAAATTAAATTTTATCACTCATAAAATTTTATTCATATTAATTAAAAATGGTTAAGAAGTAGTAAAAAGATAATAGCATGTTTCAAACATCGAAATTTTATTTTGTATCCTAATCCACTCAACTAAAATTATTCTTATGCTAGTAAATAAGAAATGAAAATATGTTGAGCTGCGTTTCATTTTCATAAGACTTCATACAATCAAACAACATGAAGAGTTTACAATTGCAAGGTTTGTATTGCAGAAAAGTTTAAAAAAATGAAAAATTATTTCTGCAAATACAAATGATGAGGATATATTTTTTTTTTTTTTTTACTCAATATTCAATTTCTGAAATAGTTCAGCGATCAAAAAATATATCCGATTCTAACATTGAGAATTAAGAAATTAAAAATCAGTGAAAATTACGTCATGTTGACACCTTCATATCAATTTCTTTCCCTAGCTTTATTAATGGAAAATATATTTTAAGCTAAACATAACATCATTTTGAAACATACTTTATATAGGTGCTACTTTTATGCTAAACCACAATACATTCAAAATAAAAATATGCTTTTTATTTAATTGAAATGAAAGAAACTATTAAAGGCATAATGCATAAAGATAAAATAAACTCAAAAGGCAGTGTTCTTGTGGAGATGCAATAATTATGAGTTTTTATTCGATTACAAAAATAAAGAACTCGTGCATAGTATTTTTTACTAGAAATAACTTGCAATTGAAAAAATACATCTAAAAACTCATGTGTCTGAATATTTTTCATTATTTTTCTTTTATCTGAAACGTTGGAAGCCGCCATTTTGAAGAAATTTCTTTAAAAACTTCTAAAACTAAAATTCAAACATAAAAATTGGAATTTTTTTAAAAATAGCTACTGCAGACACCTTTATAAATGAAGAGACTTCATTTAAAACAATAATTATCAAAATCGGTTCAGTAGAAAGCTCAGGGTAGATGACTGAAAAAACAATCCTGTGTTTTAAATATATCGATGTCACGGTTCACCCCGGAATGATTACCTACACTTTCCCACTATTGGATTTTATATAAGTAAATTTTCATCATGTAATTAAATATATATATATTTATATATATATAATCCAAAATGAAAAAAAAAATTCAAAATTTTGGAAACACAGAAAGAAAACATATATCTTTTAATTCGAAAAGGTCAATGGCGAATAATCCTAAGTTAGAGAAACTGACAAAAAATGAAACATTATTTTCAACTATTTATTAAAATTATATCACTGAAAAAGTGTAGACATCAGAAATATCATTCATGTTTACGGGACTATATTGCACTTCACTATCATTAGTTCTAGCGGTTTATGTTCTCGAAACATTTTATGCCTGTATAGCTATACATTTTTTTGCAAAATAAAATCACCCCGCTTTTGGAGATATGTTTCACATCATATGTAGACAATGAAACAATATTTAACCAAGATATGGCTAATATTGATCCAATAATGTGTTAAGATGGTTTCAATAAATTACTAAGAAATAGCTTTGAATATGCCCTAAAAATATGATTATACAAATAAGCATATTACAAAACATTTTTGATAGGAAAAGAAATAAATAAGTAATGCAACAAATATAAATTCATATTATATATCTTTGACTAACTATTATATATATATATATTTATCATGGAGATATAAACTTTTTCCACAGTCGAAAAATGTTTCTATGAAGGCATCTTCAAACAAAAATATGAGAGGATATTTGCAAGAAAAACTTTAGACTTCGCCAAATAAATATTCATTTTTTAATCAAGAAAATTGTTTTCTGTTTTCAACAAAAAAGTTTTAGTGGTTAGAAATATATGAAAATTTTTCAAACAACAGATATCTTGAACAAAAAATTTATCAGCTTAGAAAAATACCGATGTTTCAAAAAAAGGGGAAAGCTTTCTTTTTTAATAGTTTATATAAGCCAGCTTCAAAAACAACAATAAATTAAGGATATTTTTAAATTGGAATTCATAAGTAAAAGATAGTAAAGCGTGCTGTAATGATGTAAAAATGTGTGATATTTTATGATATGTACTTTTTTTCACTTATATATATTTCAAAAAATTGTTGAAAACACTGTTTTTACACTTTATCAGTCTTTCTAAAAATGATTATTCGTCATTTTTTTCTGCTTAACAGAAATTTGTTTTTCTTTCTGCGTTCAGACATTTTTGAATTTTTTTTAAATCTGGATGATTTTTTTTTCAATTATATAATGAATATATAAGATTAGGATAATGAAAATAAAGTTATTACATATTGTTATTACAAAATAATTGAAAAATGCTATTAATTATTTTTTAATTGTTTTTTAACCGTTTTTAATTAATGTGAATAAAATTCAATGAGTGAATAAATTAAATTTCAAAAGATTCTTTTTAATGAGATTTTTTAAATGGAAAATACTGTTTTTATACTTTATCAATCCCTCTAAATTAGGATTATTCACCACTGTTTTTTTCTACTTAACAGAAATGTGTTTTTCTTTCAGCGTTCACAAATTTCTGAAAACTTTTTTAATCTGGAAGTAGTTTTTGTAAATTATATGACGAATGTAGAAGATTAGGGTAACAAAAGTAAAATTTGTACATATCTAAAATATTTGAAATACAGTGGTGGCCAAAATTGTGGACATTTTCTGAAATTTTCATGTTTTACATCTCTGTGTGCTTGAAGAGTATAATACATTTTACTTAAATACAAATGTTTATATATCAAATTCAAGGAAATTTAATGTACAATTTAATAAGAAAACATAATTAAAATATCTTCATTACAAAAAAAGTTACTGTTGAAATAAATAAAAGGCAGACATAAAGGCGTGGATCGAATTGAGTATATTTGATATTAACAAGAACAATTACACAAACATACTGAAAGAAAACAATGGAACAATGTGAGCAGCTGAATGGATTACCTAGTTGCGTTGCAACTTTACATCCAGTGGATAGGTGATTGTGTTGCAAGGGCATTAGGGAGCCTTAAAAAAATAATGTTTAGACGTGGCTAGTAGCCACAAAAGTTAAATTTACTTTTAAGAAAAAGAAAAGACTAACAAAAAATAACAAAGTACATAAGTACTAGTAAAACATATGTGAAAAAGAAAAAAAAACAAAGAAAGGAAAAAAATTAATTTAAAAAGAAAGAAAATTCCATTAGTTCCAAAAAAAGAAGGAAAAGACGAAAAAGCTACGGGGGAGTGCCCCATAAAAAAAGACTCTTTGCAGAGCCCATACATTAGATTAAAAATATATAATGCTAAAAAACTAGCAGAAAAACTTTTTTTTTTTTTAATACTATAGACAGGACTGAAAGAAAACATAAAATTTACAGGTATTTATAGATTTTGCTAGGCCCATGTTGGGGAATTGGCGGCCGTGAAAGTAAGCTACATTAAACAACCAATCACAAGAAACATAGTTGTACAAAAAGAAATTAATAAGAATTTAATGTAATGCTATGATTATTTTCAACACCCGCCCATAATCTAGCATTACATCAGAAAACAAAGAAATTTCTTGAAATCAATCATTAATAATAATATGACACAATTTAAACATTACTTGTACAAACAACAAAGAAATAATAGTTCATAAAATTTAACTTTACGTAATGCCTTTGTAAATAAATCAGTAATTTGCATATTCGTAGGAACATATTCAATTTTGATGTTATTTTCTTTTATAATATTGCGGACAAATTTCAATTTGATATCGATGTGTTTCATTCTACCATAATTACTCTCATTACTGATACATTGTATACATGATTTATTATCCTCAAAAATTACTAAACCCTTAATATTTACAATTTCACTAGCAATATTTTTAAACCATAACAAGTCTTGAAACTTTTAGTTAAAGCAATGACTTCAGCTTCAGTTGACGATAAAGCAACTGATTTTCGTTTATTACAACACCACAGAACAGGCATGTTACAAAACATTAAAATATAACCTGTTACTGATTTGCGGTCATTTGTGTTAGCCCCCAATCAGCAGCAACATACATGGATAATTTAGGATAAGAATTTTGCTTTTTATACACAAGTTTTAAAGACAATGTTTCTTTTAAATATCTTAAGATTTCTTAAGTGCTTTCCATGCAATTTCAGTAGGATTTTCTTGCAATTGACTTAAACAGTTAATAGCATACTAAATATCAGGTCGAGAAATATAAGCTAAATATAATAAACAACCTACAAGTTCACGATATGGTCCATTAAAAGGTTTACCATTTTTGAAATCAGATGGGGTGGACTTAGGAGAAATAGGAATGTCACTGGGTTTACAATCTAGCATATTAAACTTACTTAACAATTTAATTATGTAAGACTCTTGATCCATTATTAAACTATCAGAATTGAATTTCATTTGAATACCTAGAAATTCTGAAACACTTTCCGATTTTGACATATGAAACTCTTTATAAAATAGGGAAATAACTACATTAGTTTCATTTACATCTGAATCTGCAATTAACATATCATCTACATACAAAGCAATAATTATTTTATGATCATTATTATACCGAATAAAAATACAAGGTTCATTATCTCAAGATTTAAAATTTAACTTTGAAATAAATTCATGAAACCTTTCAAACCATTGTCGTGGGGCTTGTTTTAGACCATATAAACTTCTTTTAAGTTTACACTTTCGCCCACTTTTATCGTCATAGCATTGCGGCTGATCCATAAAAACAAGTTCATTTAACTTACCATTCAGGAACGCTGTTTTAACATCTAACAGAAATGCATATAAGTCTTTATTTAAAATCAAAATAAGAACCAAACATAAAGCTGGCATACTTATTACAGGGGAAAAGGTTTCACTATAGTCTAGCCCTTCTTTTTGCATAAATCTACGAGCTACGAGTCTCGCCTTATGTCGACCATCTCTTTTGATGGTAAATACCCATTTGCAGGAAATAGGTCGTTTGTCAGGTGGTAATTTTTCAAGATCCCAGACATCGTTGATTTTCATACTTTCAATCTCCGCGTCCATAGCTTCTTTCCACAAGCGTTGTTCATCACTAGGGAGGGATTTGATATCATCAAACGTTAATGTTTCTTGCTGGAAAAGTAAAGCTTCGTAAACTTCAGGATCTGGATACCGTACAAGTTGCTTTTTAAATCTTTCAGATTTTCTTGTTTTGTCTTCTTTCTCTTCAGGATCATCTAATTTATCACTCGTATTTTCTAGAACATCTGGATCAATTTCATTATCGACTGGTTCTGAATTTTCTAGAATGTATTGTTTCGACTGAACATTTTCCTTTTTCTCTTCATCGAATTTCACATTTCTTGATACAGTTATGCGTTTCGTTTCAGGATCTAGTAATCTATATCCCATTGAAGAATAACCAATGAAGATCATTTGTTTAGACCTATCGTCAAGCTTCTTTTGATGAACGGAAGGAATTAACATGTAAGCACTGCATCCAAAAACACGTATGTGCTTCAAATCGGCTTCTTCTCTATATTTCAGGAAGTACGGAGTTTTGTTCTCAATAGTGCTGCTTGGCATTCGGTTTTTCAAGTAAGCTGCTGAAAGGATAGCTTGACCCCCAAAAGTCTTTAGTAAATTTGATTAAGCAATCAAAGCACGTCCTATATTCAGAATCGACCTATTGCAGCGTTCAGCTAATCCATTCAAAGATTGCGTGTATGGAGGAACGGGATCGATTACTATACCAAGATCTCTAGTAAAATTCACTAAATCATTAGAAAAATATTCCCTTGCGTTATCACATCTAATTTTCTTCACTGTAGGGTTGGATTTTAAGAACATTTTTAATTCTTCTGAGACTTCACTTTTATGTTTCAGTAAACGTACTTCAGTAAAACGAGAAAAATCATCGATAAGAGTCATAAAATAGCATTCGCCAGAAAAAGTTGTCGGAAAAATAGGTCCACAAATGTCACTATGAATCAAAGTCATTAGCTTGGTTTCTCTTTTTCTTGGTCCTCTTCCCATTGGTGTTGCACTCTGTTTTGCCCGAGTACAAATATCACAAAAAGAATCAGGTACCGGAAGCTTCATATCTTTCAATACTTTGTCACTCAGATGACCAAGTCTGCGATGCCAGATATCACAATGATTTTCCTTTGAAGTAAGAACGGTTTCGTAAACAGGGACAAAGTCACTTACGTATTGTCCATTTAAATCACGTTCACCAAAGTAAAAACGGTTTCTCCCTTTTTCGATAAATAATTTTTGATTCTTGAAAATAACTGTATAATTTGCACTTTCAATTTTTCTAACGGAAATTAGTTGCCCGTTTAAGTCTGGAACATAAAGCACATCCTTTAAAGTAATTTCCATTCCATTTGACAGTTTTCCATTAATATTTCCAATACCTTTGATTTCAAGATTCGTTGTTTTCGATGCGCATTTAATTGTTCCTGAAGAAGGTACTAAGGATGCGAAATAATTCTCATTAGAACACATATGGGAAGTTGTTTCGGAATCTACTATAAATTCATTCTTTTTAATGCTTCCAGCAACGAAAGAAACAGCTGAAGAGGCAAATTTTTCTTCATTTGAATTTTTAACAACTTTACATTTACGTTTTATGTGTCCGGATTTTCCACAAGAATGACAAGTAATTTTCTTTCTACAATATTTCGCTGTATGCCCTTTAGAGTTGCAAATTCTGCAAAAGAATTCTTTGCGAGTCGACACAAATGCAGTATTACCATGAGCAGCCTTAGTATATACTTTTTCTTTCTTTGAATCCAAAAGAAGTGCTTCAGCATCTAACAATCTTTGTGTCACGAAATCTAATGTCAAAACATAATTCGGTTGGTTTTCTAAAGCAATCTTAACATTTTCAAATACCTGAGGCAACGACATCAAAATATAAACAATAGTATCCGTTTCATTAACTTCTGCCCCAGACAGCTTAAGATCCGAAATTAATTTATTTATTTCATCAATGTGATTTCTCATAGAAACTGTACGATCTTTCTTAATCGTTGCCAATCTCTTCCGAATTAAAATTTGATTCACTGCACGCTTTGTATCATAAGTGCGTTCTAATTTATTCCAAATTTTATGAGCTGTATTTTCATCTTGAAGTGACGCAAGAACATTATCACTTAATAATGATAATAATAAAGCGTAAGCCTTTTTTGCTTTCACGACATCGGCGGCATTGTCTGGAGCCGCTTCATTTTCCAGGAATTTTTCCAATTCCTTCGCAGCAAAAATTGCCGTTACTCTTCGTTTCCATACCGAAAAAACTTTTCCATCACCTTCAAAAAGAGGGATGCCGTAAACATCTTTTGACGAATCCATTCTGCTCGATAAAATATATAAAAAGAAAGATAAATCTTTTTCACTCAAAATCCCAGCAGAAATGAAAAACAGAAAGATAACGACGTCAGTATGTCTTGCAGCTCATTTCAACACTTGCTAGAACCACGCTCTGCTGTTGAAATAAATAAAAGGCAGACATAAAGGCGCGGATCGAATTGAGTATATTTGCTATTAACAAGAACAATTACAGAAACATACTGAAAGAAAACAGAAAATTTACAGGTATTTATAGATTTTGCAAGGCGCATGTTGGGGAATAGGCGGCCATGAAAGTAAGCTACATTAAACAACCAATCACAAGAAACATAGTTGTACAAAAAGAAATTAATAAGAATTTAATGTAATGCTATGATTATTTTCAACACTTACAAAAAAAAAAAAAAAAAAAAAAGAGATCCATCTTAGATATCGTTATATTTTAAAGTTACACTTACACATTCAATATTTAACAGGATAACCCTTGTTTTTTATCACAGCTTCACGGCGTCTTTTCATTGAAATAACTAGTGTTTGGAGTTCATCTTTATTAATCACAGAATGCCAAGAATCAATTATAGCTTCAATAAGTTGAGTTTTATTCAATGGACGCTTTTTCTGTACAAGGATTTTCAAACGCCGTCTCAAATTTTATGTAGGATTCAGACCAGGACTGTTTCCTGGTCAGAGTAATAATTGTATGCTTTTATTTTTAAACCATTTTTTATAAATTTTTGCCGTGGCATGGAGCTGAATCCTGCTCAAAGATAATGGTGCTTTATTAGGGAAGTGATCCCTGATGGAAGGTATTATTTTTGGTTTCTGGACAATTTCGATTTATTTTTTGTATTCTTAATGCTATCAATCACTTGAATGTGGCCCACACCATCTGCAGATATACAGGCCCAAATCATGATATTTGTCATGATTTTATAGTTGCTTCAATGCAATCAGGATGCAGCTCTTCCCCTACTCTTCGTCTCACATATTTTCGCCGATCACTACCAAAGAGCGATATTTTACTCTTATCGCCCCAGATTATTTGCTTCCACTGATTTTCTGATATTATTTTTTTTCCTCGGAATTCAACCTTTCAGTCCGAAACCTGCTAAACTTCTCCTTATTGTTCTTGAACTAACTGAAATACCCTTTGCATTCATTTCACAAATAACAGCATTTGATGAAAATATTCTATCTTTGAGGCATAATTCTTTTTATCTTTCTATCGTCAGAAGCACTTGTGCATTTTTTCAGCCTGATCTTGCCTTATTTATCACTGATTTAGTTTCTTCATAACGTAAGAACACATTTCGTACGCCATATAAAGTGACTGATCCATTAACCTGTCTTGCAATTTCAGCATAAGAGAGATCATTTTCTTTCAATATGATAATTGTGCTTCTTTTTGTAGGTGTCCTATCAGTTCTTTTTTTGATGACATTGTTTTAAATTATTTACATTAAGACAAAAAATAGAAAAAAAACATTATTCTATTTAGTTACACTAGTATACACCCTACTGCAAAATTCATTCCAGCAAAATACTCCTTTCACGAATCAAAATATACTACAATTTATTTTCTGACATTTGATTGGGTCTCAGAACAGTCATTGCGCTTGGCTAGGAAGCTTTTATTACATTACACTCAAACGTTTATGATTAATTGTGTTTGTATTTTAGACTAAAGTAACATTTTTGGAATGCAGATATTTTAATTCTGTTTATTTTTTAAATTGAATTCTACATTAAATTTCTTTGAATTTGATATGTAAATTAATGGTATAAAAATTGCTTTGGACTCATGCCAGTAATCACCTAGATTGTGCAAGGAAAAAAAGAATTTTCTTAAAATCGTATTATTGCATTACTTAGATACTAAGTTCCTTTGGATGAACTACACTATAAAAAAACACCAATTTTTTTTAATATGCGAAAATCTACTGTAACGTTTTCCGAGTTATTCACTGTTCCAAAAAGCGTTTTATCTTTAGAAACTAATATATTTTTGAGATTTATCCCTTTGCGATCGTATAGTCCATCTCAAAAGTTTATGCACTCTTCAAATATGGTTAAAGATAATTGATGAAGACAATATATGAATCCTATTTACATTAAATACTCTATATTTAATCAAAATCAAATCAAATCAGTTTTTGTTGGATAAAATAAAAATTACATTTAATTTTTATTTAATTTACTTTTTTTCTTGAAGAAACTCTGTCTCAAAAGTTTAAGCACTTAATGAAAATATTTTTAGAAACACTGGATTGGATGAGTGTAATGAGGTTATAAGACGTCATTTTCCAATTTTATAAAAATATAAAAGTGAAAAAATCCTTTCCACCCGTTTTAAAAATACCGAAGTGTAAAAAATTCTTAAAAGGTGAGATTTTAAAAGTTTTTAAATTGGAATCACAAAATAAAACCGATTCTTAAATTTCAAAAAAATTTAAATTTATCAAAGTAATGTATCTATATCACGTAATCCCTAGAAATGATAATTTTAACCCGAACCAAGATGTGGGCGACAACGTATGATGTTTGTTGAGACGGATATGAGAATACAGAGATTCCTGTTTAGATAAAATATGCCCATGCAGCAAATTAAAAGTAATCTCGGTGTACTGGTGTCCAAAGATACTGTACATACACGTTTTAAAGAATGTGATTACATCATACTAAAGAAAATGGCTTGCAAACCATGTCTCAAACTGCACTACTAACAAGAAAGAATGAATTGGGCTAAAATACGCATGTCCTGCAGGAGACAAATGGCTTACTGTTTTATTTAGTGATGAGAGAAAATGGAACTTGGATTGCCCTGACTGGTGGAACATGTATTGGCATGATTTCTGAAAGGAACCAAGAAGTTTTTTTCAACAGGCAGTAAGGCAGTAAGCCTCTTATTTTTTGGGGGTGTTCGGCTTCAACAGCCTGACCTCTCCAGATTTTCAAAAAGGAAGACAAAATTCCCAAACATATCAAGAGGCGCTGAACCAACATTTCCTTACATTCGTTGATATTTGGGGGGAATGGGGGGGGGGGGTTCTGAATGGATCTTTGAACAAAGTAATGCCTCATTGTACATATCACATACTACGTAACCGTGGTTTTTTCAGAAATATTCTAAAATTCTTGACTCGCCAGCTTTAAGTCCAGGCATAAACCCGATTAAAAATGTCTACGGCATTTTAACCCGTCAGGTTTACCACAATGGAATACAGTATGACTCTCTTGGAGCATTGAAACAGGCCATAGAGAAAGCATGGTACACTTTGCCACCAAAAACGCTAAAAAACTAATAATTTCGATGGACGTGCTTTTATCTGAACTAATCCGAAATCATGGAAAAAAAATTGTTTCTAACAGTTTTGTAAATGATAAATGTAGTTGTTTTTGCCATTGTGCATAAACATTTAAGACAGTTTATTTAATTATGCAAATTTTAAATTATATTTTTTACAAATATGTAATTTAAATTTTTCTACTTTTGATAGCATGTATTTAAATAAATTTGCAAAATACACAAATAAAGAAAAATCTGTTTATTTTAACATTTTATTATTAATTAAAAATCAACATTTTATGCTTGTGCTTAAACTTTTGAGACGTACTATATTAAATTTATTCATTGGTATCATGCAGGTCAGAATTAATTTTCATTGAATGAACAGTAATACATGGTGTGTGAGATTAAGAAGGAAAAAAATTAATTAATTATTTCTTAAACATTAGCTATATGTAACACAATAATATGCTTGAATTTTATGTAAAAACTATATTTTATATTTCTACATCGTGTGGTATCTTTCAAATTAATCTCCAGTGGGATGCCCTTAATTTTTCTGTTTGAATATACAGAACAATCTTTACTCTTTATGTCTTATATCTTGTATCTTTTAAACTACTTTCAATTTTACGGTACATTTCTTTCGGTAACTTTCTTTTTGCCATTTTAGAGTATTATTTAAAAAATATTTTAAGAAGCGAAAATGCCTAAGTACACTTAGAAACAATTTGTAAAATATTATTTTGAATTATTTGTATCTCATATAATATAAGATCAGCATGGTTCTTTGCTGTGGGGTACTGAGAGCAGACATACGACTGGGACGTTTAAAAAGCTGCGGTGGCTGGGAGCAAGCATACGACTGGGATGGTAAACAAGAAAGAAAAGTATGATGCGTCAAGCATAAATTTTAAACACTTTTCAACACATTCAGAATAATGTAACACAACTGCAACGTTTAAAAAAAACCAAATATTACGTCTAATTTTAACCATATGGAAAAGCATACATGTTTCAAAACCCAATTTCGGCTGATCCCATCTACAATCGAAAAATTGTCTTAATTTTAACAGCAACCCCGTATATGATATATTAATTTGTATCTTTTAACTACATGCATGCCAAAATTTAGTTCACTTAAGTAATATATATACTTCATTTGAAAATTCCTTATCAGCTATTTCCTCGAACAAGGAGAATGAATGGTACGTGAATATTTTTATGCAGCCTTCTATATGAGGTATAGAATATATATGTAAAGAGTAACATTCAAAAAATTAATTAAATTTAAAAGCGCATACCAAATTTTAAACAGTACACTTCATTAATTATTATTCAAAGACAGTACTGTAACTGATTTCTTTTGTGAGTCTCTGTAAATGAATAAAAAATACTATGAATGCTCTGTTCTAACGTGATCGTAGTAAAATTCAGTGATTTATATAATTTTCCATGCATTTGCAATAGCGTAATGTCATTAAAATACTCTGCAAACGATTTTTCTCCTTATACCATAATGTAATGGAATACTTTTGAATGTCCCTGTAAATGAACTATTAATCCTACATACTTCATATACAATACCAAACATTCTTTGGTGACCCTAAATAACCTTATCAATTGCATGAAAATTCGAGTATATTTACGGAAGTTAGAGCTTGGACAGACGGGCAGACAAACCGAATGCATAAACACTTTTCAACTTTGTTGGAAAGCGTTAAAAAGCTATGGCGGTTGAGGGTAGACATACGAACGCAAAGAGTTAAAGATGTATTTACATGAAAAAGTGCTTTTTGCTACACGGATTTTCGGAAACCTTTCCGAGTGGTTTTTAAATTGTATTAATCAATTTTCTCAATCTGGTATACTGGTTTAAGCATTCTACCAATCCTCAATTAAAAAATAAAATAATTTTTATCTGTGTAACTGAATTTATTCTTGCAAAAGTAACAAAATAATATTAATTTTACTGTTAATGTCAATGCTGTTAATTTGTGATGCTTGACTGTAAATTATATTTGTTAAACTAAAAATTTTTACCTGAGAACTGACAGCATCCGGATAATCTATATTCAAGGTTGGGAAAACCGATTTCTTCAATAGAGTACTGTATTAAAAAACTAGTGTCGTGTAGGATATATTTTCATCTTGTTTTTAATAAACTTTACAACATATACTATAATTATAACTAATTAAAAGGTAATACAAACATATAAAATATTATTTAATGCAACCCTGAGATCTTTCGAACACACACGCGTTCATTTTCAAAGGGAAAAGACTACTGACTGAATAAAAAATAAATGTTAAAAACAAAAACAAAATAGAACGCATGCGCAAGTGGAGTTCAGTCCATTTCTCTGCAGAGGGGTGAAAAGATCAATTCATATTATCGGGAGTTCTTTAAATATTTAGGATATTATACCAAATTGCGGGAATATTATAAGAAAGGACATCGTTACAAATAGTATCACTTCTAAGTAAAATTTCAATGGATTCACAGATTATTGAAGAGAATGAATGATTGGAACGGATGAAGACAGGCGTGATTTGCCACACTCTGTTTCCATTTTATTTATATGCAATTGAATATATATTTTTAATTTAAATATGTGTATGGCCCTTTCATACTGCAGCACGTTTCCACTATAATGCATTTTAAATTAAAAATAACATTTTAATGAATATGTAGTGACATCGTTCTGAGCGTTAACAGGAGAATTGCCAAATACGTTTGAAGAAACATCAGAATATAGAAAATATGATAACGCTGTGATATTATTTGAGTTAGATTTGATAGTACGACCAGATGGTAAAATAATATGTTGTTAAACTATGTCACTTTATTCATTTCATCGGTATAAACTTATCAGAATTTGGTGTGTTAAGTTATTTTTTATAATTTTTCATTAAGATGTGGCATCAAAGTAAAGTTTACGTAATGTACTGGGTATTTGCAAAATTTCGATTTTCGATTTCCGATGCATAGAGATTCGAAGTGCACCTAAGTTGTTTTAAATGTCTAAATGCAGTCGAATTGTCAACATTTAGTCTCTCAGCAATCTCGTCGTAGTAATCTGCGGATTATTAATCGGTAAATAACGGATTAAGTCATTATCAATGCCAGAAGGTCGCCCAGAGCGATTTTTCTCGTTTCGATTGAAATCCCCATTTCGAAATCGACAAAGCCACTATTTAAATGTCCTAAGGGTGGGAGCACGTTTTAAATAAACGTTGTAGCACGCTCAACATTCACGTCTTTTTTAAATTCACCTAACATAACATGACGAAAATGTAACTTTTCATTTTCCATTTTGAATATTAACCTTCACACACATTAATTTGTAAAACGCTTTGAAATACTTTCCAACGAAGTTGAAAAGTGCTTATGCATTCGGTTTGTTTGACCATCTGACCAAGCTCTAACTCCCGTAAATATACTCGGATTTTCGTGCAATTGATAAAGGTTATTTAGAGTCACCAAAGAATGTTTGCTATTGTAAATGAAGTATGTAGGGTTAACAGTTCATTTACAGGGACACTTAAAAGTATTCCATTACATTATGGAATATGGGGAAAAATCTTTTACAAAGTATTTTAATGACATTATGCTATTTTAAATGCATTGAAACTGATATAAATCACTGAATTTCCCTACGATCACGTTAGGACAGGGCATTCATAGCCTATTTTATTCATTTACAATGACACACAAAAGAAATCCGTTACAAAACTGTCTTTGAGTAATAATTGATGGAGTGCACGCTTTAAAATTCGGTATGCGTTTTTAAATTTAATTAAATTTTTGCATGTTACTCACTATATGTAAATTCTATATCTCATATACTGGGCTGCACAAAGTATTCACGTACCATTCTCCTTATTAAAGGAAATTGCTGAAGGGTAATTTTCAACTGAAGTGTATGAATTTCTTAAGTTAACTAAATGCTGGTATGCATGCAGTTATTAGATACAAACCTATATATCATATACAGGGCTGCTGAAAAAATTCGGATAATTTTTCGATTGTACATAGGAACAAATGGAATTGGGTTTTGAAATGTGTTATGCGTTTCCATATGGTTGAATTAGACGTAATATATTAATTTTTTAAACTGTGCAATTTTGTTAAATTATTCTGAATGGGTTGGAAAGTGTATCATAATCTATGCTTGATGCATGATTTTTCTTTCTTGTGTAACGTTATGTTAATTCACGAAACATGTAGATAACTGTCAGTTAATAATATGGTTATAAAAGAAACATCATCACAGTCAAAATTTCAAGTTTCTGCCATCTATGAAATAGGGCAGGAAATTTTGGAATCACCCAATAGAAATTTATTAGCTCCCGGTACGGTATGCTATTTCTTTCTCTCAGCTTATTTTGTGTGGTCTCCAAAAAATAACGTTAGCTTACAGAAGCCAGCCGTAAAACAAAGCAGTACGTTTAAATACTCTACAGCAATTTTTTTAACTTCTAAGCATCGCATATTTTCGATTTTTGTACCGTCGTATTGGAAAAAAAAAGTTCTTTTAAATGCATTTTGTTTGAAAACTGTATCTCCGTTTGTTTTTGAAATATTAATTTTTTTTTTGTAGTTTTTAGAGCCATTTGCTTAATATTGGCAACGAAAGCACTCTATTTCTGTAGAGGAAAAATAATTCTAAAATAGTAATTATATATTTCCGTTGCCATTTTCTCATAACAACTGAAAGAAAATGTAATTAAATTACGTGCTATTTTGAAAAAAATATATAAACGAATGATTTCTGTTAAAATAATGGAGCTATTATAAACTGTATTTAATTTTAAGTATCTATAAATCACTAGATTGCCGTTTTTTTTTCTTTTTTTTTTCTTTTTTATTTTATTGAATGACGGAATCTGTTTGCTGCATTTGTGCATTATTTCGCGATAGCGAAGGGCTATGCATGCTTTACTGTAGATGTTTAAGATTAGATCGTAAATGTGGAATTCTTAAGCGGATGTGAATGAGGTCATTTTACATAAAATAAAACGTATGATTTAAGTCTTAAAATTGTATCTTTCATTTTCACCTAACACTTCATTTATAATGGCTGTTTCATAATAATAGAAGCCACCAGTCCATCAGAAGAAAATAAAGTAATTGATATGCCGGGGGCAACACTAAATTCTGAAAATGCAGAATTCCTGTTCTCTAGTTTTCTGTTTTTTCTTAGAACAAGGGTAGTTATAGAATATATAATATGCTGGATAAAAACTTCAGTGATTATGTTACAACTTAAATGTTACTTTATAGCAGAAAAGAAAAGTTAATAGTTAAAAACTAATTTTACTGACACATTTAAATTCCAATATAATCTAAAGAAAAAGATGAGGATTATTGAAAAGTTAAATCTGATACGAATATCAAGATTGGATTCCTGCTTTACAATTAATATTAGGTTGTAACGAAAGTTTTCCTCCAAATCACCGTTACATAATACTAATTATAATACATATAATTAACTGTAATTTTATATATAATCACCATTCCCCCAAACCTTCACAGTGTCATATGATATAACACTAGTACCTAAATCTATACACTTTATTCGGTGACATTCTGTAGCTGACCTTTTGCTACAGAACTGGAAGTAACTGATGGTTCTAATCTAGTATTTCAGACAACTTGTACTTAATGATAACGAAATTTTTTTTACAAATTTCACGACACATGGTTATAAAGCAAGTCCCTTTCTTTCAAATGCCAAAAATCGTTTGAGAAAATATGAGCTAACACGCCAACGCGAACTGTTTGCACAGACCGCATTAGCTGTGGCGGGAAACTTTCGTTACAACCTGATATTTCTGCTTTTATTTAAGATCTATGCAAATATAATATTCTACAGATATTATTTTATTTAAGAGAAACAAAGGCTTTCTATAATCACAAAACTAATATTTTATGACATAAAATTAAAACAAAGGTATAAGTGTTTTGTTCATAACGGCACTAAACATATGTGTTATAAATGCGGTATTTTCTATAACCATCTTTTCAAATTTTATTTGATATTTATATACAAAACAGCATTTTAAAGATCCGTGGCTATTATTTCAGTAACGTAAAACGTATATAAATGTTTGAATTCTAGAAAACAGTACACATAATTCATGCTCATACATAAACTTATTCAAAGATATATTGTTTAAAGATATTTTTTGTTTGAAAAGTCTCGGCTCTAAAACATCTTCGTATAATTATTCTTACGATAAAAATTACTACGTTTGTATATAAATATGTCACAATTTGGATATGATGTAAGAGTAGATAGCAACTTTCCTTTTTTTTTTTTTTTTTTTTTTTTTTTTTTTTTTTTTTTTTTTAAACAGCCATAGTATAGGATACAGTTTTTTAGCGGAATAAATACAGAATTTTAATATGTTACTAATTTCTATCTACGAATAAAATACTCAAACTGACTACCGTTAATATATTTTTTAAATAATTGTTATGTTAATTTAACTTATTAAAGAAAATACTCTAATAATTATTTTTCTGATAATTATATTTCCATTAACGGCAATGATTTACCAACCGTTAAAAAATACGCATAATTCGAAACCGATATTACAAAAAATGTCATTTCTATAAGAGTATGTTTATAATTCACCTTTTTGTATAACAAAATACTACCGAATTTTTTATTATATACAAAATCTAATATTTTGATTATTACGGAAATATCGAGATACAACATGAAATGTCATAAATAAAATGAGAAAGTCTCTACACTAGTTATTTTTTCTGCAATTTTTTAAATTTTTGAGGCGTATTCTTGTCCTCTTACCATTGCTAAGAGTTGCTTTTGTTTCTTATTATGAACTAGCAGACCCACCCGGCGTTGCCCGGGGCCGTGATGAATGAACCTCAAATTTGAACGATTTTGTACCTTTAATTCCCTTTTGTCTGAATTTATATTTTTAAATATAAAAAATCGCAAGAAAAAGATTAAATTGAAGATACGTGCTATTTTGGGTAAGTTGATTTTTGGAGTCTATGCGTACCGAAAGCGAGCGGAACTGCGACAAAACACTCAAGTTTTTACTGGTTTCGTGGACATTTTCAGACATTTTATTTTGTAAAAAATATTTCTACCCGTCCGAACGTTTCAAAATTTTTATAGGAGATGTAAATCTGGTCTATATAGATGCTTCTATAAACATTGTGTTAAAATAAGGACGTTGACTAAAATAAGAAATTAAGAAATTTGCTTAAATTACTATTCGAAAATAGTGGGTAGTTCAACCTTCCACCGACAGAGAGCGCAATATGTTCTATGCAAATATTACTCTACGAAACAGTGGTCAAAGGGCTATTATAACTTACGTGAAAATTTCAAGTCGATCAGTTAGTTCGTTTCCCAAATTTTAACAAATTCGCGTTCATTTTCTATTAAAAAAAGCGTATCTTTTTCTTTTTAAAAGTCGATTTTTTTCAATTTCGAACAAAAAGTTCCGAATCAATTTTTTAAAATTTACATACTCTTAATTAGTGTACAAATATAGGCCGGGATGCTAAAGTTTAAAATCTGTAAATGCTGTATTTTTAAAATTTTGATTTAAATTTGAACTCCCATTAAATTTTTACCCTATGGTTTTTATCTACTCTCCAAAATAAAAGTAGGTGTTTTTTAAAGCAGAGATAATGTCTGTAACTTTTAATAAGTAGCATATATCTCATGACTCCCTCTAAAAACGGCATATAAAAAGTCAGAAACGCTAATTTTTTAAAAAAGAAATCTAGAGCCCCTCCCTCCCACCCTGGAATTTCACGCACTATTCTTTTTTACACTTTATCTTTTGTGTTATAAACGTTCTTAAAGTTTCAAACCGATCGCCTTGCTAGATTTCCTAATTTTAACAAAATCGCGTTATGTTAGTTCTACATTCCACCACCAGAGAGCGCACTCTATTCTTAACAAAAGCTCCTTTACACAACCTATCAGTAGATATGTTACTCGAGGAGGTGGCGGTCTTCAGCAAGAATTTAAGATATTTGTTGAAATTACTATGCGGAATAGTGGTAACTTTTAACTTTTGTCACATTTATATGTACTAAGTAGCATGTATCTGAGGACTCCGTCAAAAAAACGCACCTGAAACGGTATGGAACGCAAAGGTAAAAAAAAATAGAAATATTTCGCCCCTTCCCTTCCCCACCCACCTGCCCGAAATTTCACGCGCCATTTTTAATAAACTTTTTCTAATGTGTTATAAACTATCTTCAAGTTTCAAGCAGCAGATCGCTTTGTCAGATTTCCTACTTTAAATGAAATCGCGGTCTCTTAGTTCCACTTTCCACCACCAGGGAGCGCACTGTATTTTTAACAAAACTGTATCTGAACGTAACTCCGTTACACAACCTATCAGTAGATATGTTACTCGAGGAGGTGGAGTTCTTAAGCAAGAAATTAAGATATTTTTTAAATTACTATTCGGAAGTAGTGGTAACAAACTTTTGACATTTTTATATTTAATAAGACTCATTTATCTGAGGACTCCGTCAAGAAACCGCACCGGAAATGGTAAGAAAAAAGTAAAAAAAAAAAGAAATCTATCGTAGGTTGTGACGTTATTTGAAACTAATCCTTTCTCTTAAACGCTCATTATTATTAAATATGTTTTCAAAGCATGTGTTTCACCTTCATGCTAAAATATAATGTTTAGTTGAAAAAACAGTCACTCTTGAAACATTAAGTACTCAAATTGGTTTATTTAATTGTATCGCGGTTCACTTAATTATTTCTGCGAAAGCTTTATACAACCAACCAACCGAAAGCAAGCGGAAACAAAGAAACGTATTTCTGATGAGCGATGCTTTATGAGCCAACCAACCGGAAGTAATCTGAGGGGGAAAAGGCGTACTTTTGATGAGAGTGATGTCCGATTATTAATTAATTACTCAGCTAATAACTAGAATATTAAAATTCTGAGGATATAGTGCATTAGAAGAGGCCTTGGACTCTTTTCAAAAATTTTTTGACCCTCGTCCGTGCCGTAGATTTTGCTATCCATCGCACACAGACAGACAGAGCGATTTGTTCTTTTATTAGTATAGATTATTCATCATTAAACTTTAAAAAATAAAAACTCAAAGTAACTGTTGTGAAGGTGATATTTAATATTTTATGTTACTTTAAAATCCTTATAAATGGTAGGAACACAACAGAAATTTCTTAAATGTATAATTTACAGTATGTTCTAAATTTATCTTTATAACTTTGATCCTCCATAAAAACTAAACGAATTAAGACAGTGAAGTTCTGTCTTGTGTGCATATAACAGGAATTCACAAATTTTTATTTGTATTAAAAAGAATGTTTTTGCTTTCAGGTAAGACCCAATAAGATTCATAACTGGTGATGACTACAGTACTGGCCAAATTATTATGGTAAAAGGAAAATTTACACATAAATCAGCTTAGAAGTTAATTTATTGTATTACATTTAATATTGGGTGAATGTATATACATTACTTACAGTGAACATATGTATAGATGTTCACTCATGGCTTTTGGTGCTTCGTATGCCCATCTGTAGCAGTATATGACTGCCTTTATACATCTTGGCATCCCTTCTTCTGAACCAGTCGTTCCATTTTATCCCTATGATGCTAGACACGAATTAATTGTTCAATTAGTTAAACCTTGTTTGTTGTTGCAATTTTATTAACTCGAAGACCAAAGTCAACAAAATAGCAGCAAGCCAGGTGAAACAAATTCAGCGATTAATTCGTGTATGTCATCATAGCGATGAAATGGAACGACTGATTCAGAAGTACATCCAATTGATGTCAAGACATACAAAGGCAGTCATAAGCTGCTAAAGGTGGCATATGAAGCACTAAAAACTAGGAGTGGATATCTATAACTATGTTCATAGTAAACAATGCTTGTACATTTACCCAATATTAAATGTAATACAATAAATTATTTCTAGGCTGATTTATAGTGTAAAGTTTGCTGTTACCATAATAATTTGGTCAGTACTGTACACCACACGAAAAGGCCCAGTGTGTGGCCTGGTTCATAGAGACGAAGTCAGATACACAAGTGCGAAGCAATTTACGAACAAAATACGGACGTGACTCACCATCCAGACCCTCAATACTCTCGTTGCACATGACGTTTATGGAGACCGGTAGTGTGCATCGACTATGGAGACGGATTGTGTGTTTGTTCTTGGAACCAAAGATGTTTACGAGGAGCTCTTCTAGCATCACATAAAACTTTGGAATTTGCTGTTCAGTATACAATAAACATTACGTTTTTATTATCTAATTTCGTTTAAGTTTTATGGAGGATCAAAGTTGTAAGGATAAATTTCGGACACCCTGTATTTTAAAATCGTGTTGGTCTTATGAATGTAAATAAAAGTAAACATACATAAAACGACAACAATAAAACCCTTTCTTTTTTTTATAAACATGATAGATTTATATAAAAACTAACGATTAATTTTATGACAACAATTCAAATAGTTAAAAAAAAATCGTTAAAATATGGTAATTTGGCGTGGACACCGAGTATTCAAAATTCACATCTTCTATTTACGCTAGGTAGAAAAAACGAGCTAATCAATTTATACAAATTTTTCTCTATTTCCTTTTTAAGATGGCAACAGGAAAGAAAAAAAAAAGTTATTTAAACTAATTATTTAGGATTTCTAAATTGTTTCCTCAAATTATCGGTATGATTTAGTAATATTAAATTGCTAACTAATGAAAGAGTAAATAAATACTTTTTTATTTTTCCTTTATATTTTCTACATTTTAGTGTTTAAAATATTTCGTTGTTTCAGTTTCACAGCCAGTTGGTCTATTTTGGAATGAGTGGTTTACTTGATTATTAACCCCATTGTTTTCGAAACTCGTAAACAGTTCTAACACCACAGGTTTTTTGGCGATTTATCACATGTGCCAAAAGTAAAAATTAAAATTAATTAACGAAAATGCCTTAAAATTAATTCATTAATTTATAATTGACTTGTAAAATAATTCAAATATTAGTTTGTTATTGTAAATAAACCTGTGTACATACAGTCAAACATGTTCTTTACATCCTCGAAGTTCTAGAATTTAAGTAGATATTCGACAAACCATGTACAAGTGAAAGCTTCTAGTCACTGCGCCTTAATTTTTGGACATCAGTGAATATCAGACAATTTTAACTCGGATATCTCCCAGTTGATTTAACAGCAATTTTCAGGACTACTAAACTGAACATCGATGTTTATATAAACTAGTCGGATGTGCCAATACCAAAACTTTCTTTTTTCTTATACAGCTTATTATTTCAAAAAGTTTTTACACATGTTAGTAGTTCATTGTTATTACTTCATGTTACATGAAATTTGATTTTCTGCTTCATTTTAGTAGTCGGAGTAAAAACGAATTAATCTCAATCATAATATTTAATAAAATCAATATTTTTTGTTATTCTGTTGTACAGTCGTGGAAAAAAAAGTAAACACCCCCTAATAACTCCTCAACAAATTATCGTAGAAGAAAGTTACTGGTACCGAACAATTGGAAATAAAGTCTACTTTTAAGTGATGTATATAAAATTTGCTTAGGGGGACATCTACATATTAAAACGAATCATAATTTTTTTTTCAATAGCAGTACACAATTCTGACAGCATAAATGAACTCTACACCCTACAATTAGTCTAAAAACAAATTTTAAGGCAATTCGTACCACAAGTTTCCGATAAATGAATTATTTTAAAACGAGCGTATTTTAAGGGCTGTATTCAAATTGAAGTTCGGTACTCGATTGTTAACCGAGAGAGCCCCCTTCTTGATCAAGACACCTTAAGCACCACTCGAGCAGTCAATGAAGCCGGTTAGATTACAGGGCAGCAGAAGAAATTTCAAAATATCTACTCACTTCTATCATAGACAGCCCCTTAAACCATCATTTTGCCGTTTTTAAGCATAATTTGAAATCTACTTTGCAGGAAAATGTGAAATTTTGGATTTCCATAAAGCAGGACTTAATAAATCTAAATCCATCAAAAAAAATTGTAGGTTGCTATTCATAATTTTTTCGAATATTAATTTCATAATTCATATCATAAAATTATAAAAGATGCAAAGTCAGCGTATTTATGTTTGGGTATATTAGAATTATTACTACACAAAAAATTATAGCACATTAGGAGCATAATTTCAGGAGATATAAATAAAAATATGAAAATGTAATTTAACATTAGAAGCACTAAATTTTGTATGTTTATAATTCAAAAACTTATCATTCCAATGACTTGAAATTTGGTGTATAGGCATAGTTTGAACCGAAGATTTAAAATATCTCGTTAAAATTGGGTATTGCCATTGAAAAAAATGAAGTTTGGATTCGTTTTTATATGTAGATGACCCCCTAAGCAAATTTTATATACATCATTTAAAAGTAGACTTTATTTCCAATCGTTTGGCACCAGTAACTTTCGTTTACGATAATTTGTTGAGGAGTTAGTAGGGGGTGTTTACTTTTTTTTTTCCACGACTGTACATCAGCTGCTTGAGAATCACCGGGTTTGCTGTATGCGAATTGTTTGCGGCTGCATGAAAATCCTATGTACAATAGAACTATGAACAATTGAGAAAAATCGCTACTATTGCGCCCCCTTTAGACAGATTATTATCAAATTTACGTGGAGCCAGCTGGTCGTAGCCAAAAACATACACATGAAATTTGGTTCAACTCTATGCATAACTTCCTACACTTTTCGATGATACAATAATGAAAACTGCATAGAAATCGCAATTACAGTGCCCACTTCCAAAGACTTTCCAGCGACGTATTTCCAAATTCAAGGAGGATCTGCTGGCTATAGCCAAAAACATACACAAAAAATTTTGGTTCAGTTCGATTATACAAAGAGGACACTCGGACAGACAGACAGACATTTGTATAAACATGATTTTTGGAATTGAAAAAAAAAATTCGATTTAATATTTTGTTCTTTAAAAAGACAAAAGTAAAAAGAGCAGAGCCAGCCTAATATCTAGTTCTTTATAACACGATAAACATTATTTTATAAAATAAAGTAATATATATATATATATAAATCAGTTAGGATAAGTATAAAAATTCCTACAATGTCATGTAAAATTTTAATTTTTATCAAAATATTTATAAAACGTAATTAGTAAATGCAAGAGTTTCTTTTCTTTTTTCTTTTTTTTTCTTTTTTTTTTTTTAACTTCTAAAAATTTTGTCGTTTAAATTACATTGCGCGACACATTTGGTGCTAAACATTTCTGCTATAACAAATCATACTTTCTATCCTTCCATAATTCCCGTCATAAATTCGAATGCGACAGACCGCGAAAAAGCGGAAATTGGATTTTCTCCTAATGAGGCCAGAAATTAGTTGTGTATTTTATTCCTCGTCATTTATTATGCGAGAATATATTTATTAAGTCACATCTGATATTTTCTGACTAATTCGTTTAAAGGCGAGAAACATTTCGGGATATGTCACAGTCGAATAAAAGAGGAGGAAATAAGTACACGAGCTGGAAATATAAAATGTATAAAACTCTTTTTTTTTAAATCAGGATGATGATACAAATGAAGCAACAGAATGTAATAAATCATGTATACTTGTAACCGATCGGAAATTTATTTTTTATATTTCGGCGAAAGTGTTTATTACACAATTTTATTTATTTTCCATCGTACTGCATGAATGATTCTGTTATAACAATAGATAAGAAGGTGTTTTATAAAATGAAATCCGGAAAAGATATTTCTATTACAAGATGAATTTTGGAAGTGTACGGGGCCAACACCGGCTACCACAAGCTGCGTTATTACTGACTCCGGGCACAGCGATAGAACCCAACTCGATGCATAGAGAGTGGTCGGAACAGGTCTCTGGTTCTATAGCTAGGTCGTACCAACATCAAATCCTTAAGGGGGCTGGTCACTTAGCTTCGGAATTCTCCTCCGTAACGTTAAGTCTATGGACTTTTGATGCATTCGTATATTTAAAATATCTTCTCGAGAAATTCATATTTTTAACATTTTTTTTTCTGTTTACTCTTCTTAAAGGATGTCTCTTTTTTTCTTAGATTTCAAAATATTTCTAAAATCTATGCTGGAATGAACTAAAAGTGGACGAACTGTAAAACTTTAACACTTCATATAAAATTAAGTCTATACATTACAGATATTCTGAGAACTAAGAGAAAAAGAGACATCTTTTAAAAAGTGTACAAAGAAAAAACAGAAGTTAAAAATATTAATAGCCCAAGGAGTTATTTTAAATATACGAATGCATCAAATGCCCATAGATTTTACATTAGTGAGGGAAAATCGGAAACTGGGGGATCAGCCTCCTGTCCCCGGTAGGTGAAAACACTCGCAAGCTAATGCTACCTATGGAAAGGTTAGTTGCTTATATCTCGTCTCTATTTCAATATATTTATATTTATATTTCTATTTTTATGCAATGAATAGCTTAGGTGCATCTCTGCGTCGCTCCTTTTTTATTTTTACCCGACTGCCAAGAAGGGTTATGTATTTCACGCGTATCTGGGTATGGGGATTTTTTTATACCCTCGAAACATCCCAACGGCTGCATGCATTTTAATGAATGTGGTCTCTATCGATTCGTCTTAACAGTCCGATGGTAATGGGCTAGGTTTTGTTTTTATAAATTCAAAATGGCTGCCGTAAAATACAAAATGGTGGTAGACACAAAAAAAACTTTTACGCACCCTATTGTGTGGCATATCACTGGATAGGTCTTTCAAAATGAAGACGATGTTTCATTAACTATTTTAATGTCAGAAGCTCCGTTTAAATATTACACAACTTGGAAGTTGTGTAGGTAGGATCTCCAGCTTTACTGCAACTCTAACCATCATAGGCATCTGTAGGCCTCATCAAAACAGTGTTTATTGATAGGACCTAACCATTAAACACAACTTAAAAGTCATCAATATAAGTAAAAAAAAAAATTAGGCAAGTAATATAAAAAATAGTTTAACATTGATGAGAAATAATTAATTAGTTCGCATTTTGCGTAGTCGGGTTTTTTGATTTTTTAAATTTAATTTTTACTTGTTTAGATTCTACTTGTAGATATTTTTTATAATGACACTTTCATTTTCGGAACCGGTTTCGAAAGATAAAGTAACTTTATAAAACATATCTGCAACCAAAATCAAAAAAGTAAGAAAGGAAAGATTCAGAGATGGACCTCAGCTATCCAATGGAAAAAAATATTTTAAAATGTCGATATACAAACAAGATATTAGCAAATAACCTCCCCATAAGTTTAGCATTTGCCTTCCAGTATCTTCGCCTGATGGAGACAGGAGCCTTAACGTGGAACCTCATTAGAGTGAATCTCCCTTGGAGACCACGTGGGGTTCCCCATCATAGAATTACACTACCGTCAGCTGGAATTGAGAATCCCCTATAACTGGTTAACCCTGCAATTCACGTCAGTGGACAAAAACAACACACACAAACAAATAAAATATTAGTAAAATATTTCTATTATAAGTTAAACCTTACATTGGCAAAGCACTTTCATTCGTAAAATCGGGAATTAAACGAATTTAAAATCAAATTCATTTGTTAATAACTAAAATATTTTAATCACGTATTTAATAAAATGAAAATTTTCCTTCCAAAACTCTGTTGCTAATGTGACATTTAGGGATTAAAATTAGGTAGTCCAAAAATGAGCCACCGACGTAGAAGGAGTTAAGAAGTAACTCTTATATTCCCCGGATCAAAATTGAGTAAATTTGACTACGTTATTTCTATGGGAAAAAATAGGCATACAATTCTTATTTTTTTGTGGCATTTACATAGGGTAGATAGGAGCTAGTTGGCCATAGGGGTATGTTGGCCCAGTCGCGATATTTTTTTAAATTTCCGTTAGATGGTATTGTCGGTCCAGCCAAGTATGCGTTGCTTCGTTTTCCTCCTTCAACATCAACGCCATTGAAGTTGTCCCTTAAAGAACCAGCGAGAATTTTCAAAATTTTGCTAAGGGGAGTAAATTTCCTCTCTTATAAATAATCATTTTTTTATTTGTTTGTAGATTACATTTTAGATTTTGATATATACCATTCAGAAAAATAATTGTTCGTAGTTATTGTACGGTGTGTTTGTTTATTGGAATGCTTTCAGAATAATGCATTACAGCAATGAAAAATAAAAATTGCGATATGGGGTTAGTTGGTCCATTTCGCACGGGCATGTTCGCCCGGCGGGCCAACAGGCCCCGTAAGAATTTGGCTCTGGGGGATTGGAATTATGATAGTTTTAATGAATTATTTTCATAAACATTTATTATTATTTTAATTAATTTATAATTAATTAATAGTAAGAAATTATTTTATTAATTGAATTCCTGATTATTCCAGTTAATCTTTTAAAAAATGAAGTTATAATGTTGTTTTTACCTCCTCCCCACAATAAATCAGCTGCTCTGTTGTACAAATACATTTACAACTTTCATAATTATAGAAAAATCCTTGTTTGCTTGGCATACAGGCGCAGGTAGAGTTCGAAGTTAAGTATTAATTTCGCCAACGGATTAAGGGAAATGTGATTTTTTTTCTTATACAACGCCCCCTACCCACTTTTTTGTTTTAAATTTCTTTTTGCTGTTATAGTTGGTACTATCAAAAACTTGCCAATATAAAAGTTGCAGATAATATTAAGAACATGTATAATAAATCTAAACGGATTTGATATCTTGTGAATTGACGAAGTTATGAATTTTTTTCTTGTTCAACCAACTTTTTTTTTTCTTTTTGCTGTAATAGTTGGTCTCCTATCAAAAACATAACAAAATTTTATGTTTGTCTTCATTGTAAAGATGAAAATGATATTGAGTTAAGCAAATAATTCTATCTATATATATAAAGTGATTTTTTTTTATCTTTAGACTTTTTTTGTCTCGAATTAATAATTTTACATTTTAAAATTTTATCGCTTCATTAAGGAATGTTGTATAGTAGATTTTCTTTAGGTTATATTATGTTTTCGTTCGCACGAAAAGAAAATTAAGGTTTGGTAAAATTTTGAACATTTCTTAAACTTCTACACTACCAGAACATTAAAAAATGACGTGGGTTAACTTACCGCGCGATCGGTACATGTTGGCCCAAACGATTTGGTGTCAGTTTGAGCTTCTAAATTAATACATATAGTAAATATTTTCAAGTTTTGCTATTGTGACTTCTTCATGAAAATCTGATAGTGGTAACATAAAAAGAAATTTAAAATGTTGAATTGTAATTTTTTTAAATTATTAAAAAAATTAATAAAAAAAAGCGGGCCAAGTAGCCCCGATATACCCTACTATTTCACTAATTTGCATTTAAAATATTAAGTATACAACGCATTATTGTCACCATTTTTAAGTTTGATGTGTAGCTTAGTAGAGGACGGTGGATATAGTTTCATAGTCTTGGAGTATTTAAAATTATTATTTTTAATATAATAAAATGACTGACACTTTAACCGTCGTAAAATTATTTATATAAAATAAAAAAAAGGCATAAAAGTTATATTAAACAAATTAAGAATTAAGAAAACACATAACTTTTGTCAGTTACGATATAAAATATTAAGTGTTTACAGATCATTCAGATTCTAGGGTTTACCATTAGAATACCATAGATAATCATTAGACACCATAGGTACCATTAGACACCATAGATACCATTAGAATACACATTAGATTACCATAATGTATAAACAAGTTAATTCGCTGGCTCTTCGTATACACCGAAGTGACAGAAATTTTGGTACAAATGAACATACACAAAATGCAAAATAACGTCACTGATGCGTATGGTGGATGTTTCGTCTGTGATTGTATATGAGTAAAACAATAGAAAGCGAATACACTACTGTAACTGAAAGAAGTTAGCGCTGCTTTCGAGGTGAAAATAACAAATAGTAACAATTCAGAAAAAATTAGCATTATAGGTCCTTATTGGTAGGTCTCAAGAGAGTGTCTGGGAGGGTTGAGGACGTGTAAAATATTAGATGTCTATGCCAGCTTTTCTAGTTGTTTAGTGTATATAATTCATCGTAATACTCCATTTTAAAATTGATTCTGCTGTTTGTATTTATACAATTATTATCTAGTTATTTTTTCTTGTGCAGTTTTAAATATAACCCTTATAATAGTTATATAGTTTTACAGTTCTGTTGTTCTTGATTCAATATTTAGCATATACACGAGGAGGGATACAAAAAAGTTACAAGTGTAATAAAAAGTTATTTATTAACAATAAAAAGAAAATACAGAAGGAAATTAAAAGGCATATTTGGCGATCACTTTTCTGCTTAATCACAAATTCTATTTAGGCATTTATCTGAGAACACAGGACTTGTTTAACCAGGTTTGATAGAAATCACGCTCCTTCCTATTGAACCAGTTCCTCTACAACGGATTTCACATCACTGTCTGAAGACAAACATGATCCAGATAAGTATTTCTTTCAATTTCAGAAACAAAAAATAGTCACTGGATTCGAAATTTAGGCTGCATGAGATGACTCCAGACTTCCCACTTGTACTTTAAAGTAATGGGTGAGTTTGGTGAACGAAATAGGAGCTGTCCTTATCATGTAGGATGATGATACCATCACTGACAAATCGTTTGCGTCAGATGGCTTCGCGCAATCGTGCCAATGTGGCACAAGTGATATTACATTTCTAAACTCCTTGCCATTTGAATCGCTCTGACGCGTGCGTCTGCGCGTCTACGCGTCTACACTACCTTCCTATAAACCCTTGTAAGACAACTAGCGCCATCTTTCTCCACTCTGGTGCAAAAATATTCCCTCCCCGATAATTATTTTTCAAATGCTGACCCCCTTGTAAACTTTTTTTGGATCCAACCTCGTAACTTCCTCGTAAGTAAGGAAAAAACAGTTGCAAGCAAGTTTCAATCTGCTATCCAAGCACCAATTAATGTGAGAGACTCGTAAATTAGTTTATCCAAAATTGACACACGTAAAAAAAATAATCAAAACAAAAATAAAGACATAATGAATTGTTTGATACTTTAGAACTTGAAAATTTAATTAAAAATACAAGATTTTGAGTTAGTTGTAAGTAAAGAATTATAATTGATGCCACTCATTCTAAAAAATACTTTCGCTGTATTGATAAACGACATTGTACTGAACTAAAAATAGAGAAATGCCACAAGGAAGAAAGAAGAAGAATGAAGTTATAGGTTAATAAGTTTTGTTACATTTACTGAAGTACAGTGAAGTAAGTCTTGGTTGTTTTTGTTATTGAAAATAAAGTTTGATATTCTAGAAGCTGAAATTGTGTTTGTTTTATTTACTATTATCACATAATATATATATATATATATATATATATATAACACCAACATAATATCAACTATAAAAACTATAAAATGAAATATAGCTAAATTTAATTTTTTTTTCTGTCACTCATTGTAAGCTTTCAGTAAGTCAAATAATACACCATTTTTTTTAATATAACTACTAAGAAAAATAATAAAATTTTTATTCAAACTAATCGGGTGTGCCAATCCCAAAACTTCCTTCTTTCCCATACATGTTAATACTTCCAAAAGTTATTACACGTGTTAATCCTTCAGTTATATTACTTCAGTACTACGCCAACATTTTTTTTTAAATCTTTGTCTGCTTCATTTTACTATTCGGAGAAAAAACGAGTTAATCTCAATTATGATACTTAATAAATTCGGCGGAATGTTCCAAAATTCCCGTGGGATCTGCTGGCCATAGCAAAAAACAGACACATGAAATTTGGTTAAATTCTATGCATAATTTTATACACTTTTCAATGGTACAATAATGAAAATGGCACAAAAATCATTACTACAGTGCCCCCTTACAGCGAAATATTTCCAAATTCAAGGAAGAACTGCTAGCCATAGCCAAAAACATAATAAAATGTTCAATTCTATGCATAATGTCATACACTTTTCGATGGTACAATGCCGGCATACGGACGTAAGGACACACAGACAGATGGACAGTCAAACATTTTGTATAAACATGTTTTTCTTTATCTCTGTCCCTAAAACGCGTAAATTCATCCACAACCGTAAGTCGAAAAAAATCTCGATTATAATACTTTCTTCTATAGAAAGAAGAAAGTAAAAATTCGCCATACTTTTATATAAATTAACATTTTTACTTTTTTCTATCTTCAATAGAAGAAAGTATGATAATCGAATTTTTTTTTCGGCTTATGGTTTTCGACGGATTTACACGTTTTAGAGGTCAGAGATCCCAAAACGCATGTTTATAGAAATTGTCTGTCTGTCCGCGTGTCCGTATGTCGCCATTGTACCATCAAAAAGTGTATGAAGTTATGCATAGAATTGAATCCATTTTTTTTTGTTGAGTTTTTGGCTATGGAAAGCGGGTCTTCCCTTAATTTGGAAAAATTCCGGCGGAAGGGGGTGCTGTAATAGCAATTTTTGTGCCATTTTTATTATTGTACCATCGAAAAGTGTATGAATGTATAGAATTTATCCAAATTTTTGCGCATGTTTTTGACCATAGCAAGACGGTCCTCCGTTGATTTGGAAAAAATCCGCAGAAAGGGGCCTTGTAATAGCAATTTTTTGCTATTTTCAATATTGTACCATCGGAAAGTATATGCAGTTATGTATAGAATTGAACCAAATTCTTAGTATATTTTTTTGGACATGGCAAGGAAGTCCATCCTTAATTTCAAAATATTCCGCTTAAAGGGAGCACTGTAATAGCGATTTTTGTACATATTTTTTTTTATTTTTCATAATTCTTTTTTACACCGGCGGCTCGTAAAGCGACGGGAACTTCACATCATGATAAGCCGACTGTTCGCGAACGGCTGATGCCAGAATAAAGGGAAACTATTGATTTTAATAAATATTATGATCGAGATGAACTTTTTTTTTTTACTCCGATTAACTGACTGAAGCAGAAATTCTAGATAAAAGTCAAAGTTGGTGTAATACTTAACTAATAATATTAAAGTATTGACATTTGTAACTACATTTTGAAATATTAAGATGCATTAGGTAGAAGAAAGTTTTGGAATTGAAACATCCAACTAGTCTGTGATTACACCATTTTGTTACTGAAAGAAAAACAATACAATGTAAGAGAAAATTATATTTGCCAAAATTTCCGAACTAAGTCCCAGTTTTGTCAAAACTAACAGTCTCTAAACTTTCGGACTTTACGTATCAAGAAATTTCTGCCGGCTTGAATATTATTATCATTTTAAATGTATTTGTACGATAATGATCAAAGAACTTTTATCATTTTATTAATACGAAATGTAGATTTTTAATAAAAAGAATTATAAATATTCATTTAATTATAAGGAAGTTAGAAATGATTATTTAGTCATTACAATCAATACTGTTTTATTCGAACAATTTTTTAAATTTAGCTTATTTATTATGAAAAGAAAGAGAAGTTTGTTTAAGTTTTATCCTTTTCAGTATGGTATTTTTATACTATAATGCATTAAAAAATGAAGCAATATGTCCTCTGAACAATAAAAAATATTCTATCTAATAACAACTTTTCAAAAATAAATAACAAGTCTATTAAAGTACTTCAATTCCTGATATAAGTGAACATTTCAAAAGTAATCAATTAAAATTTTATAAATTTAAGAATTTTTTAGATTGCGATTTTTTTCGTGTTAATAAAACATAAAAAGTGCAAATAATGGAGAGAATTTTCTCATGGGCAAAAAATAATTTTTCGCGACCCATTGGTTGTCCACGAACCACATGTTGTAGACCGCTGATATGGGCAATGCCGAAAACCACACTCTTGAAATAGGCTTGGAATTCAGTTTTTGGCCTAGTAATAGACTGTCTAAATTTCTATAATTATATACTCAATTATATAATTGTAATTATAATATCAATGGTAAAAAAAAGTTTTCTTGCACCATTTACTATGAAGAAAATTTTGAACTATACTGATTGATACCGACTGCTTTCCATAACATTAGATTAATTTTGTCTGAAAAACATTTTATTATTTGATAATATATACTTGTAATATACGTGTAGAGACAGAAGTTTTCGTGTATCTCTATACCATTCAGGGTTCGTAAATATCACGATATTTTTTACAGTCCGGGACTTGGAGATTGCAATTCTTGAGCAGTGGAACAGTATTCCCCAAAGTCATATCGATAAGCTCATCGCATCCATGGAAGACAGGTGTGCAGCAGTCTCAGCTGTTTTCAGGAGAACAAACGCCATATTAAAAATATTGCATCATTTCTAAACAATACTATTTTTTAACATTTACAAGAAACCAAATTGTTGACCTAAACCATCTTTTCCAGTTCTTTCCATTTTTTCAATGAATAAAAGCTCCCTTACAATTGTTTGTGCTTTTTTTCTGTATTGCGCATTGATACACGTGTACTATCCATTTTATGACCATACATGGCTGTCTTGCACAGTTCTCTTCACTTTTTTGCTTGCTCCCCTAATTTTTTTGAGCAGTGTATATCATGATATGTACCAAGATATATAACCATTCACATATATCACATAATCCTGATATCCTTGCAACAAAAGCCGCAATTTCATAGCTGCCAACTTGTACGGATTTTTCTTGCCACTAAAATTTAAAAGAAAATTATGCCTCATTGAATCCCCGAAACGCAACGATTTTTAACGATTCAGCATGGCAAAAATTTCTGTTAAATTTTAGTGGTAAGGAAAATCCGTAAAAGTTGGCAGCTATGCAATTTGAATTATAATAAATTTTAGATGTAATTGAACTGAAAGAAAAGGGTATTTAAAACTGCTGTACCAGAAAAAATTTATTTAATAAATATAGACAAATTAAAAAAGATATTGTGCAGAATAATTGAATTTGAAGGCGGTTATCTGTTTTTGAACAACTATTTCATAAAAAAAAAAATAAATAAATAAAAAAAAGAAGAAGAAGAATTTGTTTTACCAAATAATATTAAAAAAAAAAAACACCAATAGAAAATAATTTTTTTTTTATTATTCTAGGACTTAGTATATATAAATTATAGAAAAAAAATACTTTAAAAGTAATATGCATAAGAGATATGTATGTCTTTCATTTATTTTTACACAATGCTTATTGATACTTTAAGCGGAAATAAAATGGATATCGTTATACGAAAAAAAAAAAAAAAAAAAAAAAAAAAGAGAAACAAACAATATTTTAAACAAATCAATATTCATATATTATCCAATAAAAACTGTAAAAACCATAGAAAGATTTAAGGCAATTTCATACTTTAACTAGTACGAAAAAATATTTATAAAAAAATGTTAAAACAGAACATCATAATATATTAAAGATAAAAGAATTAATGACTTGTAAACCCGTTTTTATTTTAAAATTTGCTACCAGCATATATCTAATCAAACGAGAAAAGCGAAAAAAAAAAAAAAAAAAAAAAAAAAGCTAATCTAATTGACGGGTTTTTCCTTCTTCCCTATGAGATGAAAAATTGCCCAGCGATATATTTTAGAAAAAGAAATCTATAAAAAAATATGTCCATTAATTTTATAAATAAATACTTAAGAATCATAAGATAATGCGTTTTAATAATTTTTATGAGCAATTTTTTTTTAATATTAAGTAAATGAAAAAAGATGATAGCATTTGGTAATTTTTTATTACATAAACATAAAACATAAAGATAGTGATATTCATGCATCTAAATTTATTTAAAAATATTATATCAATTTAAAATGTTTATTCCGCTGCTTATTTTACATTTTTTTTATGTACATTGATATTCTTTTTGGATTTTTAAGAAACATTTTTTTTTTCCTCAGAAAAGGATAAGCCTTATAAAATTTTTTGATGCAAATCAGTGAAATGCTTTGTTAGTTTATGAAATATTTTTGAAAAGCTATCGTACTTTTCTATATTTAAATAATTATTTTGCATACGCTATGAATTTTGTGCAATTGTATTTTTACTCGACGATAAGAATGATACATCGAGCTGTGTGGTGATCCAAATACACAGAAACGACACTAGGCATAGTAGAAGGTACGAAGAAAAAAAAGCTTGTCTCTATCAAAGTACATTCGTGGAAAAAAAAAATAAACACCCCTACTAACTCCTCAATAAATTATCATAGAAGAAAGTTACTAGCACCGAACGATTAGAAATAAAGCCTATTTTTAAATTATGTATATAAAATTTGCTTACGGGGTCATCTACTTTTTAAAACGAACAAAAACTTAATTTTTTTCAAAGGCAATACCCCATTTTAACAAGATATTTCAAGTTTTCAGTTCAAACTATGCCTAGATACCAAATTTCAAGTTATTTGAATGATAAGTTTTTGAATTATAAACATTTAAAATTTAGTGCTTCTAATGTTAAATTACATTTAGATATTTATAGTAATATCTCCTGAAATTATACTCCTAATGTGCTAATGTTTTGTGTAGCAATAATACTAAAATACCCAAACATAAATACGTTGAATTTGCAATTTTTAAAATTTTATGATATGAATTATAAATTATGAAATTAATATTAGGAAAAATTATGAATTGCAACCTACAGTTTTTTTGATGGATTTAGTTTTATTGTGTCCTGCTTTATAAAAATCCAAAATATCACATTTTTCTTTCAAGTAGTTTTCAAATTATGCTTAAAAAACGACAAAATGATGGCTTAAGGGACCGTTCATGATAGAAGTGACTAGATGTTTTGAAATTGCTTACGCTATCCTGTAGTCTAGCAGCCTTCAATGAATACTTAGTGGCGCTTAAGATGCCTTGATCAAGAAGGGGGCTCTCTCGGTCAACAATCGAGTACCGAACTTCGATTTGGATACAGCTCATAAAATAAACTCGTTTTAAAATAATTAATTTCTCGGAAACTTATCGTACGAATTGCACAAAAAAATGTTTATAGGCTAATTGAAGGATGTAGAGTTCATTTATGCTGTCAGAATTGTGTACTGCTATTGAAAAAAAAAAACGAAGTTATGTTTCGTTTTAATATGTAGATGGCTTCCTAAGCAAATTTTATACAGTGTGTTCTCGTATAAACTCACCGACCTTTATTTTCGCAACCGTGGGTCCTAGATGTATACTTCCAACTACAAAAATGGTTTAAATAAGGTAAAGAATTATTTTTAAAGCGATTTGGGTCAAGAAAAACTTTTATTAAAAAATTACGAAATTTAAATTTTTATACGGTCCCTCGGTCCTGTAAGTGATATTTACTAAAAATTTACTGTGATACTGACAAGTAAGACAAAAATAGTTCCATTCACCTAACATTAAAACTGACCGAGTTATGAAACTTTGAAATGCATGACGTATACCACTTTTTTGCATATCAAAACAGATGATTTTGAACATAATTTCAGGGGTCGTGTATAAAGTGCTTAAACTTATTTCAAGGTATCTGCGCTTTGAAAGAAATCGTACAAATATTACGATTAACTTTTATTAGTTACGTTTCAGATTAGTTAAAATACTTATATTTTAACATATGTTTTATTTTGTAAGGATTTGAGGCTATGATTTCTTTTAACTAAAATTATGTAATTTTCATAAGGTTTTATTTAACTTGCAATGATCGTCTTTCCAGTTTAAAATTTGTACTCGAAATTTAACTCATTTTAAATGTCCGAACGAAGTTAAATTTTACGTGCAGACTTAAATCCGATGACAAAGCAATATTATTATGATTTTTTACTCTTACCATATTATACATACTTATATTAGAGGATAACATACACACAAAAAAAATTCGGATAGATTAGCGTCAAGAAGTTTAAGAAAGAGTTTTAGACTAGATAACATAAACCTACGAGGGTTCTGTTTTTTAACTTTTATAATTACATTTTATGTATTTTTTAACGCTGAATCAAAAAATTATCTTCACTTTTAACCATCATGTCAAGATGTTTTGCAAATCGTAAATTTCAAGGTTAAAAAATAGCGAAAGATCTGATACTATAAAATAGATGTAAGGCTTTTTTATTCAGTTTAATTTTATTTAATTCAATAATTTATTAGAGTTTTTGGCTTATACTAGGTTTCTTATAGCTAAACATCTCTGGGGTCCGATGAGGAGGGGGGGGGGAGGGGGGGGGGTCAATTTTGACTTTTAGCTTTTTAACTTTGAAATTTGCGATTTGAGAAAATTCCTGACGTGATGGTTTAAAATGAAGGTCTTTTTCGGATTCAGTGCTAAAAAATACATAAGAAACACTTTTCAAAAGCTAAAAATCATACCACAACTCAAAATTTGAACGACAGTGTAATCTAACGGCGTTTTAAAATATTTATCATTTTGTTAAGTATTGAGGCTGTTGTTTTTCATTATTTTATTCAACAAAAAATCTGTTATTTTTATCCTCTTATAATGTTCAGTACGAATTGTACATTTTGCAGTAATATATCAGAATGATTAAAGATTTCAAATTTATATTGCAATGCTAATTTTACTCTCAACCATTTCTTTAATATATCTGACGAAATTATATTTTTACTAAATTTGTGAATTACCCCTATTATGCAGCAAAAATTATACTCCAACTTTAAACAGATATTATTTGGTCAATTTTAATCGCAGAATAAAGGGACTTTTTTTGCCTTACTTGCCAGCGTAACAGGGAAATTTTACTAAATATAACTTAGAGGACCGGGGGACTGTATAAAAATTTAGATTCTGTAATTCTCCACTAAATTGTTTTTTCGCTTCAAACTTTTTTTATCTTAACTCTGCACCTAATTTTGATCATTTTTGTAATTGGAAGTATGCATCTAGGACCAACGGTTGCGAAAATAAAGGTCGGTCAGTTTATACGTGGACACACTGTATACATCATTTAAATGTAGACTTTATTACCAATCGTGAGGTATCAATAACTTTCTTCTACGATAATTTTTTGAAGAGTTAGTAGGGGGTGTTTACTTTTTTTCCCTCGACTGTACTTCTACGTAATAAATGTCTATCTCGTTATTTAAAACTAGCGATCATATAGATCGGAAAATTATTCTTTCTTTGTTCATCCTCACTGGCGGGGAATATATATACCCCACCGTAGATGTCTGCACGAACCGAAAGTTCCAGGCCCAAGCTCGGCACGTCCTGTACAAAAACTTTATTGGACCGACACGGTCTGTTATGAAATTTAACCCCTTCGGTCCCTGTCCCTGGGTCCCAAACGGTGACCTCTGACTTTTTCCTTATAAAAATTAAAATGTCTGATTTTTTTACATTTTCATGTTACTTCTTAATAGCTGAATGTTTTTTGCGTTGAAAGCAAACGAATAAATGGCAGCATCTAAGCTGATTTCCACATAAAATAAATGTATTTTTCACCTGAATTTGCAAAAGGTCTAAAAATGCCCAACAGACATAAAAGGCGTCAGTGGTCGAGGCCCTGAGTTTTGTTTAAATTATAACAGTTTTAAAAAAGAATAAATTTAGGTAAGAAAAAATTTGTTTGGCTCACCTTTTACAGAATCACCTTTCATAATCCATAGGTTTTGACCGAATATCCAAAGAGTCACTATTGACGGAAGGCTAAAAATAAACTTGTATTATATTTTATTAGTTTGAAGATGAAGCATACTCCAGTGACAGCTTTAAGCTTTCACATATTTATGACGAAAATAAAAATACATATTAATTTAATTATTTTAACAGTTTAAATGTTATCAAGTTTTTTAGTGTTTTTTAAGTTCAGATAGAGTAAATACAGGAGCTCCATTAGCTTCCGTTTTATCAGTTTATACCTCACAAGTGATCTGACGTAATAACACATTTTATGCAGATCAGGAACCTAGAAAGATGATGCAATTAAATGACGAAAAACATAAAATATTGCATCAGCCATAGTTACTTCAGAATGCTTTTGTGCGGAGAAGTTTTTTGGTGGTGACATCTATTACCAGTCTTTAAAAACAAATGTTCAGCTCCCTGTTTTTCACTAACAAGACAGTATGACCAAGAAAGTGAGAATTTTTCATAAGTATTTAATTTAAATCTTTTTCAATAAATAATTTTGAGGATTTGTAGATTATTTACTTGTTTATAGCTCTTAAATTTGTGATTGAGTCAATTTAGGTTAATGGTTATTAAAATGATGTTTTTAAGGGGTTTAGTTCCATATTTTTGAACCTAAATTACTAAGCGCCTAAAGGATCAATTTCAGAAAAAGATATTTTTTCTGTCATTTACGATGTCATTTTGTTTGGAAAAAACCTATGACTAAGCATTTGTATTATTATTTTAGCTTCGGAACTGAAGAGGTTAAAGTTTTGACCTGTTCGTAAGAAAAAAACTGAATTGAGCCAGAATGCCCCGGTATGAACGCTAAGAAGTCCATCCCTGCTCGGTCCAGCCCGGCCCGTTTCGTAATCTAAAAATTTGCCTCGATTCCGCTAAATTTCTACAAAACATGCTGATATTTCTGAAGCAACATTATCGTACAATTAAAATTATTTAAAAAGAGGACTTACAAATGTATAGATTTTATATTAATATTATACTCTGCAATTCATAGAATACTGAATAGTAATAATATTAATAAGCACTTACAATTACGTACATAAACACTATAATCGAAATTAACTATGTATTGAAAATAAAATTTTTTTGTTTTGATGTATGATAGCAAAATGTATTTTCCCTTTTTTGTATGCTTAAACTACTAATACAAAACATTTATGTTGATTAATTTGTTTTCAGGTTGACGTGAAAGTTTTACAATTTAAACATAAAGTAACTTAAAATGAAAACGCAGCTTGCAGCTCATATTTACTTATTTATAAGCAAATGCTAATCTTGCGTACTGACTTTTATCCTCCTTCATACCGTTTAGTTATTCAACATATTGGCCTAAAACTGCGGGACTTCAATTGTCACAAAATAAAACCGTCTCTAGCTATTTAGACACGATTGACGCAGTTTCCGTTATAATTTTGACACACCTTTCCACTTTTGATTATGACAAAGAAAATGTAGTAAAGTCGATGTTTCTCTATTTTGTACCATTCTTTTCACTCGTCCGATAAGTCCAGAATAGGAGATTCCGTCAGTTTACAATAATTAAAACTTATTAAATTTACATATTTAGAAGTTTCAAAGTTAAGTTCTTTTATCTTTGTCCCTTTAAAGTAATTCTGTCATTATCTTTTTTTTTTAATAATCGGAAATGAAAGATGGTATATGCAATAATAGTTGCTCTGCTGTTTGATACTTCTGTTTCTTTAACTGCCAAGGCAGTGCAAGTAAGTGAAAGTTTTAAGCTCATCTTTCCCTTTTTTCAGTTCCGTTGAATATGAGGTAGATTGTTTCTTGTCAAATTCAGGAATAGTTGAACTAACTATTACCTTCATCTTCAAGGTGGCCTTTTTCAGATGGCGAATCCTTCACCAAAGTGTTTCTCTTTTGTTTTAAAATAAACTTTTCTTTCCTCTACCTTCTTTTTCCAGTCTTTCATCACTGCGCATCACTGTCTTCGTAGTTTTATACCTGTTGAGCCTATTGTCACTATTCTTTTTATCTCCCTGGTCTTTGAGAATGTTATGTTCTTCTTCTGGTGCACAAAAATATTTTGCGCAATTAACCCTTAAATGCCGGGTGTTGTTTTTTGGCAACATACCCAATTTAGTCTTCTAAAATAATATTAGAATAATATTGAAGCTATAATGCCTATTGTTGCCAATAAAATACATTCTGAAAATATTATTAAATCGATTTTCAACATGTAGATGGCAACACTTATGCTGTTTAAGAATAAATATAGATTTCTTTTTTTAATTGTTGCTACTTGCTCTTTTTGTTTTGTATTGGAAGCTTGCGAAATACCCTATTTTGTTCTGCCGTGAGCAAGTAAAATTTATTTCTTATTATAGTTCCTAAAATTCTCGTGTGTTTAATATTATAGAATTTTATCAAGGAAAATTATTTTTTCAATTAAAGACCAGTATTGCCGATTAGTAACAAACATTTTTTTTAGCCGTAAACCATACTTAAAACAAAATAGGATTTTTTAAAGTATTTTTCACATCATTTATTTAAAAAATGAAAGCCGAAAAACATTTTTAAAATGCTTTTTGAAAAGTCACGCACTTAAGGGTTAAACATACTTACGGAGCTTCAATCAAAATTACTTTGCCAATTGCCTAAAATTATGCTATTTTATATTGAATGTAGGATTAATTTTTCTACTCTTAATATTTTCTTTCAAAGTTTTGTATTTGTCATTTAATCTTTTGTGCAATTCTTCTATCCTAAATCGTTGGAATTGAAGCTCTAAATCAATAATTGTATCAGAAAAAGCCTGAGATTTTTGAGAAATGATAGGTTCCTGATTCCAGTTGCTAGATTTTAAGCGAAATTCATAAATAATGTTTCATAACATCATAAACAAGAATATCTAAAAGTTAATTGAATTGCTTATTCTCAAAACAAGCTGGTCTGAAATCCAAATTGGCTACTTTTTGATACAATTTTTAAATTTTTTTGTTCAAAAGTACATGAGACAGGCAGATGATCTTATTCAGAAATCTGTAATGAAACTGTTTTTTCCATTTTTTTTTTCTTATAAAGGTAGAAGAATTTTCTTAAAATACTGTGAAAGTTGGTGTTTTGAAACAAATTTCCGAGCGTAATAATGCGGAATGGAAAAAACTGGATATAGGAAAACAATTGCTTATAACTCATATGTGATTCAGTTATCGAAAAATGAAAAACGGTTCAATTACAAGTCCCTTCAATAATGTTACCGATAAGTATCATGCCTTTTGCGTGAAAAAATGAGTCAGAAAATATTTCAAAAGATTTCGTGTTACCAGAGTGAAGAAAAATATTTTATTTTGAGAAGCTTCTTAAGAAATTTCTAGAGTTAAGCTGTATCACTATAGTGAAGTAATATTCCATAGTATCCAAACTAAAGCATTATTATTAATTAAGTATTCTAACACTTCTTCATTTTTTTCAGAATACAAATTTTTTTAAAGCTTAAAATATCTTTGATACAATTATTATTATTATTACTTTAAATAGAAAATCAGAGGCCTTGTGAAACCGGTAAATACCGTTTGAAATTTAAAAACGGCATATTTTCTTTATGCGGATTTAAAAAAGGAAAATAATTTTCACTATTTCAATATAAAATTCGAAACTTCGCTTTTATGTTGTACTCTAAGAAACAATCATTTAATAATAAACTATTAAATTTAAAAAATCAAAAAACCCGACTGAGTAAAAAGCGAACTAATTAATTATTTCTCCTCAATGTGAAACTACTTTTTTTTCAATTCCTACTATTAGCTCACACTCTCGCTATATATATATATATCTGGTTCAAATTTTCAATCGTTAATAAAATACATATTATTCATCCAATCAAGCTCAAATAAATTTTTTTAAACTTGTAGTGGATGACACTTGATGTTAATCCAGTTTTTTTCAAATATTAATTAACTAAATTAAATTAATTAATTTTCAATAATCTAGAGAGTCCTCTTCTTGATCAAGGTATTTTAAGACCGAGAGAGACCTCTTCTTGATCAAAGCATTTTAAGGGCCACTCAACAGGAAAGAAGAATGGTAGAAAAAACGTTCTCTTATTGACCTAAGTAGGAATTGACTTAAAAAAATATTTTTTTTTTTTTTTTTTATATTACTTGTTTATATTACTTACCTATTTTTTTATTTACTTGTATTGATGACTTTTAAGTTGTGTTTAATTATTAGTTCCCATCTATAAACACTGTTTTGATGAGGTCTATAGATGTCAATGATAGTTAGAGTTACAGTAAAGCTAGAGATCAACAATACATGCGCAACTTCCAGGTTGTATGATATTATAACGGAGTTGTTGACTGTAAGATAGTCAATGAAGCATCGTCTTCATTTTGAAAGACCTATCCAACACTGTTAAAAATTTTGCAGCATTCTGGCAGGTCATTCGACCGTTTTTTGAAAAAACGGTTTCATAACCATAATTTAACTATATTCTGACCATAAAATGGCCAATAATATGGTCAGAATAGTGTGAAAATTACGGTTGTGTAACAGTTTTCGGAAAAAACGGTCAAATGACCTGCCAGAATGCTGCAAAGTTTTAACAGTGAATGATATGCCACTCAGTAGGGTGCATAAATTTTTTTTCGTCTCTACCACCATTTTGTATTTTACGGCCGCCATTTTGAATTTATAAAAACAAAACCTAGCCTATAACCACCGGGCCGTTAAGAAGAATTGATAGAGACCTCATTCATTAAAATCCATCCAGCCGTTAGGGTGTTTCGAGGGTATAAAGAAATCCGCATACACAGATACGCGTGAAACACATAACCCTTCTTTTCAGTCGGGTAAAAAGTCAAGCTTGGACAATTACATTCAAATTATATTTCAGTAAAAAATCAATGCGGTTTGGAAAATATATATTTTAAAGAAAATTGCAAATTAAAATTTCTACAAAGAAAAAAAAAAGTAGGTTTTTTAACTAACATTACATTTCGTATGGCTTGAAAATGAAGTTTTTACTTTATCGATAATAGACGTTAATTTCAGAAAAGCAAGTGGCCTCCATTGATGATGATGCATCATTTGTAACTTTTTAAATGTAAATTGACACTTCAATTCATAAAATTTAAATCTACAATGATTGCATAAAATTGACTTAGTTTTTTTCTTTTAGCAATGCGGTTTTAATTTGAATGTGAGTTTTTATGTATCAAATGTTTTTTCCCATGAAAATTACATCACATTAGTAAATTATATTTTTAATTTTTTAATTTCTAATTTTTTCTTGAAATTTTAATGTCTGTATTTTAGTAGATATTTTAACTTCAAATATGTTTAAATAAAGAAACTGCGTCATTTTAATACACTTAAATTAAAAAAAATTAAATTTTATATAGTGCTCATTAATTTCTCCGAATGACGTCGATTTTGGATGCAAAAGTATAAGGAGTATATCTGAATTTTATTGTCTTATTAAAACAGTGCAAAAATGTTTAAATATGTTTTCCGTAATTTAATACTGGAAATTAACAAGTGTCCAAAAAGCGAATTATTTGAATATTGTCCATACATTGTTATAATTATTTTAATTTTTGAGCAGATTTTAGGGTGTGGCAACAAGAAAAAAAATGTATATAGTTGCCAAAAAAGGAAATTTGTAAAGTTGCCAATATATGTCATGTTTCGTGCAAATCGGTCAAATATTGTTGATTTGCATCGGGAACATACTTTATTATATAACCTTTATATAGAGGGTACCTCGTGAGTTCGTGCAAACTAAAAAAAAAATCATAATAAAAGAAGTAATGCTCGGAAAAAGTTTCGGTTTGCACGAATATGAGCAGAGGATTTTTTGCCCCATGTATAAAAAAATATATATATATATTCTAAAACTAACCGAAAGCGTACTTTCCAAAAGTAACAGTATGCGTTTACACGTCATAATGAGACGTTTTATGCAAATAAGGAAAACACAAACAGAAAATGAAACAAATTACAATAACATGACACTGAGCATTTATTTTAAAGTAAAATATGTTCAACATGACCACCACCACCACCACCACCACCAGGTATTAGGCAAGTGAGGCGCGTCAATATGCCTATTACAGCTGAGTGTAGCATGTCGGCATCGATGAAACCGACGGTCCGTCGAATGGCGTCTTTCAGTTCTACCAAAGTGGCTGGGGAGCCCTGGTACACACGAGACATTAAGGTTGTTCTCGAATCCAAAAGGGCAACTTTATGACATACATTTTAGTTTATTTTTGTTCGGAAATGCATGAAACTAGCAGTTGTTGTTGTTCAGAAACTATCTCATCGAGCTGATTTTTCCGTTTTTTTTTTTTTTTTTTTTTTTTTTTTTTGCAAACGCAATAGATGTTTCAGAAAATAGTGTCAAAGTGGGCGTCGAACTGAATTTCTGCGCGAAAGTAGAAAAACCGGTCAAGAATGGGTGAAAAACGTGTTTTTTGTCACGTGATAAAATCGCTTATAACGCAATAGGTAATTGATTGATCCAAAAATGGAAAACATAGTTCGATTCCAAATGCGCTTGTTGAGAAGAGCAGTTAAGAACAACCTTAAGTATTCGTTACACGTGTCTAATACCTGGTGGTAATGGTGATGCTGAACATCGTTTACTTTAAAATATGCACAGTCTCATGTTATTGTGATTTGTTTCATTGCCTATTTGTGTTTGCCTGATTGCACAAAACGTCTCATTGTGACGTTTGAACGCTCATTTTTCGTTAATTTTAGAACTTTTTTTTTTACATATGTAGAAAATAATTCAGTTTCCCTCTGATCATATTAGAGCAAACATAAAATTTTTGCGAGTAGTACTTCTTATATTGTGATTAAGTATGTACGAACTTATGACGTACCTTGTATATAGATTTAGGAGACTAAATTAGAATTTTGTCTCCCATTATATATGTCTAGTTACGTATGTGTCTATATTTGTCAAAAATAAGTATTTTATCTGTTTCAATCTTTAAACGTGCTTAACAAAATGTATTCTGTGCTCGAAGCCATTCGAAGAAGATTTATATATTCAAACGATATTTTTGAAATAGTCCAAGTTAAATTTGAAAAAATATCTTCGAATAGTCTTTTTCGAGAATATACGATAAATTGGATATTCTTTTAAACGAATGCAATATATGTTATTTTTGATGTCACCATCCATTTTTCTATGCATATACAAAAAGTACAATGATAAATGATGCATCTTACAAACCGACTTTTGACATAGTAAAATCATATTTCGTTAAAACATTTAATTTGATTAAAAACTGCAATTAAGGTGGTGATTATGCCTAAATGTGACGACCCATAAATGCGATTGTTACGTCAATGTGATGAACTAAACTAAATTGTTTTTGTTTTTTTTTTTTGTTTTTTTTTTTCGAATCAAAACTGAAACTTTTCTGTTGTTCCGTTTTTAACACTTTCCAATATAGTTGAAAAGTGTTTATGAATACGGTTTGTCTGTTCGTACTCTAACTCGCGTAAATATAGTCCGATTGTCATGATATTGATATATGTTATTGGGGTTCACTATGGAATGTTCGGTATTGAAAAGGAAGTGTGTAGCACTTTTGGTTCATTTACAGGACCACTCAAAAGAATTCCGTTGCATTATGGTCAATGGGGAAAATCGTTTGGAGTGTATTTTAATGATATTAAAGTATTTTAAACATTTTGAAATTGATATACATCACTGAGATGTACTAGAATATGGTTACTATAGAATATGGTGTGTACAGAACTTATCGTTTATTTACAGGGACACATAAAAAATTTCGCTGTAGAAGAAAATGAGCTATAATTGAACTATGGAAGCCTACGAACAATAATTGCTAGAAGTGCGTTTTCAGTTGTGGAATGCGTTTTTAGATTTAACTATTCTTTAAATATTACTAGGTGTGTATAAATACTATAGATCATATACAGGATCACACGAAATTCTCAACAACCGTTTATTGGCGGAAATTGCTGAGTGGAAATTTTCAACTCTGCTAAGCGTTTAACTAAACTAACTTGTATCATATTATGTAGTATGTATACATATTTGTATATAATATACAGGTCTGAACATAAAAATCGTATATTTTGAAGACTATTCATATGAATAATAGAAATAAGGTTTTCAAAAGAGCTGTGTGTTTTTCAAATCGTTCATTTGGACATCATCTTTCAGTTTAATAAATTGTGAGTTTAAATACCTTAATAAATTAAACCTTAATACCTTTCTTGAAAATTCTGAATGTGCTGGAAAGTGTTTCATAATCTATGCTGCACGCATGATTTTTCGTTGTTGTTTGTTTTGATGTTGTAATGTGGTATTCGTGAATTGAATGTTCTTTGTTGAAAAGTGAAGGACTTTATTAATGTTAAAACATCTGTGATATTACCAAGTAGATATCCGTCAACGTACTCCCCCCCCCCCTCATACTTTGAATACAATATTATTATTTTCAGCCCATAAAGTATCAGTGTTAAACATTGCAGGGTGGGTGATTTGCCGATTCTAGCTGACCAAAAGACGATTTTTAAAAGTTTATCCTAACGTAATTTATTTCTTGCCTGTTATAGTTAAATAGTTAGGGCGTTGTTTCCCGCTATTGGTTTTGCTATTAATATAATTGTATGGTCCACAGACTAGTAAAAAGTTGGTGCTTTTTAGTTGGGATGAATCAATCAATTTGAGTGTAGTTCTTTAATCTGTTACTTGAAGCGAAATAAAATATACTGCTCGATTATGGACGCTTCCAAACAAAATATGGACTTTATTTTATCGGATTTATGTGCATAAATTTTGCACATATCAACTATTATTTCATATTTAATGGCGCAAAAAATTTTGTACTTTCTTTAGAATTTTTTAGTTTTAATATAGTAAAAGTTATATGATAAAGCACGATTAAGCTCAATTTTCGATAAGATTAAATAGTTTAGATTATTTCCTTTTCGTTCCAATTTAATTTGTCTGCCCTTAGGTGACCCCCTAGTTTTTAGAATTGTTTATAGCTTATTATTAGCTAAATATATATATATTTTTTAAATTTTAGTTCAAATACCATTTTCTTTTTATCAAAGACAGCAGAATTTAAGTTAGTCACATAAATAATTTTTTGCAACGTTATGCGACGGCAATAATATTTAAAATATAACGATAATGTGAATTTGCTTGAAAATGGTTTGCTTACGGAGGAAAATTATAATAAAGATCTTATGAAGATTTGCAAGCGCAAAATGTTTAAATTTATGTCCAAATTTGGGCAAAAGTTGCCAGTTGTATAAAGAAATCTCAGGACAAAATGATGTAAAATATATTACATGGCTGCAAATTTCGAATGGTTAGAAAATTGATACAGACAAATTCTCCAAATTCAGATTTGATAAAATGCAAAACATAATGTAGACATTTTCTCCTGATATCTTATGATTCCCATTCTTTGCATAAGGTTCCTCTGTTCAGAGATAAATATAAACATACAAAAGTATATAAAACACAGCGATTTTCATTCAAGCTGTCAAATGTTTGTCCCGTATCTCAAATTTTAGAAAAAGAAATTTTAGTATTTGTTATAATAATACAAAAATAATTTTATCACATTAGCTTCCATACCGTTAATACCATACCTAATTGTTGCAAAATAGATTATAATGCAGGTAGTTTTTAAGCATGACTCAAGAACTAGTTGGCGGAAGGAGCTGTAATTTTAATATTATCATAATTGAAACTTCCAAAAGTCAATTTCTGTTATTTTTAACAAAAATAGATTTATAAAGTCTTCAAATATGTGAATTATAAAACTATAGCGTATCCCAAGAACTGGTTGGCGGAAGAAGCTGTAATTTTAATTTTATCATAATTGAAACGTCCAAAAATCAATTCCTTTTTTAAAAAATTCATTAGTTACACTTCTTTTTTTTCCGAAAATTATATTAAAAATAATTTTTTTTTCGAAAAAATTCTGCAAACTAGATGTGGAATTGTGCTTTAAAAACTACCCGTATTACAATGATTAAAAATGAATTTAACGTTAGGAGTTCTAAATTTTAAATCTTCATAATTTCTGAACTACATGATTAAATGGCTTGCCGTTTGGTTTCCTTAAGAATATATCCAATGACAAAGCCACATATGGTGTCAAAGTTATTGTGTTTGTATTGTAAATATCAGAGTTTGGTACAATTTCAGTATGAAGGCGAGCCTTAAGTTTTTTTTTTTTTTTATGTAACATGAAATAATATATAATTTTCTATCGCATGTCTATTTTAGTTGTCTTCTGGGAAAATTTGGTGAGTAAAATGCATGGTGTCGTTCTTTTAATATCTTTTTCCTTTGGCCGAGTGCACCTTAAAATCGTCAGATATACATGTTATTTATTTATGAATTTGGTCATCATATGAAATTAGATAGCACTCATCTTAGTGGATGTAGTTGTTTGCAGAGAAAAAGAGCATCAGGGAAAGTAAAGTGGTGTGAGAAAAAATTAGAGATTGCGTTCCCTTTATTAGCACCGTAATTAATAGTGATTGTAGTAACCTATGAGTACTAATGCATTAGCTGAAGCGATATTGCACATATTATGTACAACATTTACACAAATTAAAATCATCTTTTTAAATAAAATTCTTCTGAATAAATACATTATTTTTTAAACATTGTTCATTATAATTTAAAAATGTATTTAAATTCCGTACTTGAATGTAAAATGTTGAGTGTCTTTAAAATTTGAGAGTTGTAAGAAGTCTAAAGTTCTTAATTTTTTATTCTTTTTCAGTAATCCATCATAACTAGTAGCATTAATTTTTTTCACGGCTATATTAAATAAAAAATATATACCCAGGTAAATACCACAAATGGGTATTTACCAGGGTATATACCCTGGCTATTTACCCTTAAAAATAAATACCTGGGTATTTTACATCACTGGCCCCTGTATATGAAAGAGGAATGCTATGCACATCATATTCAATAGTAAGCATCTTATAGAGCATCTCGGAGGTATATATCAATTTAAATACTTTTGAAAGAGTATAACATGAACAAAATACACCACAAATAATTTTTCTCCGTAGACCGTAATGTAACATAATTATTTTCAGTGTCGCTGTAAATGACCGATAAATGCTGTCCATACCATATTCTATAGCAATCATCTTGTAGTGAACTGCATAGGTACGTATATGAATTTCAAAGTGTTTGAAATTATGAAACATCATTAAAAACCACCCAAAACACATTTCACATAGGCCGTAATGTAATGAAATTATTTTGAATGTCCCTGTAACGAAATTATGACTGCTACATGCTACATTTTGCAACATCTAACATTCAATAGTGAATATCAATAACATTTTTCAATTTCATGGCGATGCGACTGTATTGACGCTAAAAATAATTTTGGCCAGCTAGAACAGGAAAATCACCCACCGTGCATTGTTTTCTGTTGTTCATGAGACAGCGACTATTATCTTGTACCTAAAATATTAAGGCAAGAATACTATAGAAATGTAATGCAATGAAACATCCGAACTTCGGGGTGCATTTAACACGTTTTTATTTAACTAGATCAAATAACCCTATCGACGTCAAGGGGTCGAATGTAGCTATCAACTTCCTGATGTGGAAGCGAGAATAGGCGACACATTTACAAATATGATTTGTTCTAGAACGCATTTTTGTGACTCATTTAATTTTAGATATCTCTTAGTAATGAATCGGACACGCCAAATGAGGATATGCTTTTAGATAATTTACTGTGATAAGTTTAAGGAATATTTTCCTTTAATATATTAAAATGGTGTTTAAAACAAAAATTGTGATTAATTAAGATTTGTTGAAGTAAAAACTTAAGATTCTCCATATCATCATGCACTATTGTCTGATATGTGTTTCAAATGATTAAAATAGAAAAATACTTGTCTTTAAAAAATTTAAATAAAAATATGGCTTAATAATAGTAGCATAAATTTAAGGAAAGAGATCACTGATTATCACTGATTATTCAATTCTCTTATATGATTAAAGTTGTGGAAATTTTTCTGTAGACTGAAAACACTTTCATTTCAAATCGATTTAAAAAATCTGGTAATTTCCCATTTAATTGGTATGCTATTACAGAATCATTTTTGATCGCTATACTTTTAAGCACTATAAAAATGTACAATCCCAGAAAAAAAAAATCAACCCCGCGATAGAATTGCTTTCCTTTTTCCACACCGAAAAGCAGATCAGGTGTAATTAATCAGGTGTAGAAACGATATAAAATTTATCATTTTATTAAAATAATAATATTTTATAGCAAGAATCGTTTATACTTTCTCATTTTGCTTATCAGTTCATCTGCTTCTTTGGTTTTAAATATTTTGAGAATGCAGCTTTTAAAATTAAGTCTTATTAAAATTAATAAGTTTTTATACAAATAATTAAGAAAATAGTAAAATCTATGCAGAAGATTTAATTATGAGTCAAAGGTCACGTTTTCATTCGTGTTTCTTACTTAACGTTAGCTAAACTGAAGAAAAAATTATGTACCTACTTCTGTCATAATCTAGCATATTTCGATAACACAATCATATTTCGATAACCAATCATATTTTGATAACACAATAATATTTCGATAACACAATCATATTTCGATAACCAATCATATTTTGATAACACAATAATATTTCAATAGCTAATCATTTTTTGATAACACAATCATATTTCGATAGCCAGCCATATTTTGATAGTACTATCATATTTCGATAACACAATCGTTTTTCATCGAATAACCATATTTTGATAAGAAAATCATATTTCGATAACCAAACATATTTCGATAACAAAAAAGTAGTAAGAGCTGCATACATAAAATGACAAAGACATTATGATACATAACAGTTGAAAAAATAAATGACATCTTGAAACAGAAGCAGTATATTACAAACTAAATACTTGAAATTCTAAAATACATTTTTAAAATTTGCATTGCAAAGTATTTATAAAGGTTAGTTTTTTAAAAAGGGGGGATGTTATTTAAAATTCATTTTTATCTTGTAATACAGGTTTACTTATAATTAATGTTTAGAATTTTCTTGAAGTAATAAATAATTTGGGATATTTTTATTATTGTTTAGGCATAAAAGGTCTGTCAAAAAAAATTTGTAGGCAAAAGTTTAAAGGTATTTCTTTTCAAAAAATGTAATTATAATATCAATATAAAAAATATAAAAGAAATATTTAACTGTTACTTTGTAAAAAGGAAACGATTTTCTGTCAATCGAAGTTTTATATAAATTATTTTTATGTCAAAAGAAGACCAATAAAAGAAAGAAACATTTTTTATATCAAAAGCAAATCATGATTTTTATCATTGGTTGCTATTTGTTTGATAATCTGTATCAGAAAAAGCAAACAAATGTTAAGTTTATTTTTAAAAGGATATATTTAAGCTTTACCCTTTATCGCAGACATTATCTTCTGAAAGAAATAAATAGTAAATTTCATTTGCTGTTTATTTATTTGTTTTGCTACTGTATTGCTCTACAAAGTTTATGAGATTTAATTTGAAACTAAAATTAAGAATTTAGTTTATTTACTAAACTTAAGAATTTATTATATAAGACAATCGCTGAATATATTTGTTGAATCTATTAAAGAAAACTATTTCCATTCTGGATAGTAGTGATATAATATAACAAAAAATATTTTTACTATTTTCCAAACAATTTCGTATGTTTTATAAAATTAAAATTTCTTTAGAGTAAAAGGATAAAAAAAATAAAAAAAGGAAATATTGTAGATTTGGCCTTGTGGATAAAATACAGAATCATTTTTTAAATTATACTGCGTATCAAATTGAGGAGCTGAGTGGATGAACATGTTATGCTACATTTTCTAAAAAAAATTTTATCTTCTGGATGAAAGTGTTAGGAGGTATCCTATCACATGGTGAAGCTAAAATACTAAGATTCTATTTTGTCTTGAAGATTTAAGACATTATTCATTAATATTTAATATTTTAATATTTAATAATGTCAATAATATGAATAATTTTTAATATTTGAAAATTAAATATGAATAAGTTTTTCTGAGAGAGTTTAGTACCATACCTGTTAATATTTTAAACACATGGTGTCAAACAGAAAATAAATCATTAAAATTGACAGCAAAAATTTTCACTTTAAATTTCTTCAAATGTAATTTTTGTTACTTAACATGTTCTTCCACTTAGCTCTTCAATTGTGAGTTTGGAAGCATTAATACGTCATCCCACTTGTACGAAAGTTTATTCTGATTTTCATTTTACTTAAAATATTTTGTCATGATTTTTAATCACAGGTAAAAGTTTTTGTAACATTATTGTCAGACAAAATATCGTTAGCTGTAAAAATTACAGGGAAATCTAAACTTTCAAATGTTTCAACTCTATTCTGAATTTAATTTATAATAATTTCTTCGCCCTTGAAATATTTTGTCATGTTTACTTTGAATACTTATCAAGGATTAAAAAAGAAAGGAATTATTGTAGATTTAACCTTGTGAATAAAATAAAAAATCGCTTTTTAAACCATGCTTCGTATGGATTGCGATTTTGGAGGCAGTGACAAACCATCTCATATTGGACAAAAATTAATTCTGATTTTTACTGTACATAAAATATTTTATCTACTACATTTATCAATTGTCGAAAAATGTCTTGTGCACTTATAGCGTGAATCTATATTGTAACCTTTTCACCAAAAAATCTTATATTTCATGAAATTTACGTTGATTAAAAAAGGATTAAAAAGAAAGGTATTATTGTAGATTTGTCTTTGTGAATAAAATAAAGAATCACAATTTTCAAGTATGCTTCGTATCAAATTGTGATTTCAGAAGCAATAATACGCCATCTCACATTGTGTGAACTTTTATTCTGATTTTCATTTTACTTAAAATATTTTGTCATAATTTTTAATCATTGGTAAAAGTTTTTGTAACATTATTGTCTGACAAAATATCGTTGGCTATAAAAATTACAGAGGAATCTAAACTTTCAAATGTTTTAACTCCATTCTGAATTTAATTTATAATAATAGCATTTCAGTTTTTCTCATAAAATAAAGCTGCATGAATCCAAGTTCTTCACCTCTCTAATACTGGTTCTGGTTGGTAGAGGAAGCTTAGGATACAATTACTTTTAAATGGTTTACTCGCATTGGTGTTTTGTTTCTTAACATAAGAATTATATAAATATATAAATATATATATATGGGAAAGTATCCATATTTGGACCGCTGCAATTCTGCCGTTAATTACAGAAAGAGACGCCATATAACAATAAAATCCTACTCATAAGAATGACGTCATTTAGGATTAGAAGAAGCACCCGCCTTCCACGTGCTGTTTTCAGACAATTTAAAAAAAACTAAAATTAGCTGTTTTGATCCAATTTTTTCATACTAAACATAAGAGAATACCTTAAAACTAAGGTAAGCTGTTATGTTTTCATACATATACCTAATTTCAAGTGTTTGTTGCACATATTTGCCAAAAGGATTTGTTTGAGTTCGTTTTTGTTCTTAGTCTTGAGATTATCTGTTTTAAAAAATGTCACAGTAGTCTTAATTGGACCAATTTGAGATGCTTAAACTGAACCAGACGTAAAAGTAAATAATGAATTTCGAAAAGGGTGCAGTTACAAAACCCCTTCAAAATCCAAAGAATCAATAGAAATATTATTTCCCTCGCCAAAATCTGTTAAGTCAAAGTACAGAGGGAGCCAAAAAGCAGCTGTGTTAACATCTTTGCTATATAAAGTTAATCTTGAAATGAAAAAATAAAAATAAAAAACAAAAAAGAAGCCCTCAAAGCACAAAAGCAATGGGAACATCACGTTTTAAAAAATAGGCTCAATTGAATTGAAAAGAGAATGATGGAATGGAAGAACTACAGACATAAGATAAAGAAAACTTCTCTTGCAGAATAAATGCCTAATGATCCAGAATATAAAAGTCAAGACAATGGTGGTTGGTTTTGCCTAATTTGTAAGCAAAATCAAACAGCAGAAATGATTCAGGGTTCATATTGTCAAATATGGTTCCCTGTTTTGTGCGCTAGAATAAAAAATTAACAAAAGAAATTCACGCGTAATTATTGCATCACTTCTTACATGATATTCAAGAAACTGGTAACTAATTCCATAACTTCTATTCTTAATTACTTATAACTTTGATATATATATTGAATACATTTTGACGTAAAAAGATTACTCTGACTTTGACATTTGATATCATAAAATGTCATTGCTGTTGTTTTGTTTGATTGTTTCTTTAATTGCGAACTTGACTTTGAATAAAATTAGTTATATCTCTTACTCATTCAAACAGCGTAATATTGTTTGGTACAATTTAAGAGATTGGGGGTCCAACTTAGGTGATCATTCGCTGAATTTGGACCACTTTTGACAAATTTTTCAAATTAAAATAAAATTTAAGATTTTTAAAAAGAAATTGTTCTGAAGATTTAATTAGTTAATAGATGAACAGATTGACCACATGTGGTCATATTTTTCAGATATTCCAAAAATAAGGTGAGTTACGCCAGAAATTATGTGAAGTGCTCCAAATTTGGCTACTCTCCCCTATATACATAGTTAAAATTCAAGTTAGGAAAATTAAGACTAATCACACACCACTTCAAAAACAAGCAACAATCATACAAATAAACTTTAATATAAACCACCATAAATAATAACTCTTAAATAACCAAACGGAAGAATAAAACCAGAAAACAGGAAACCAGGGAACGGGCGGCATGGCTCACGACACGCACAAACACGACAGTGTTAAATCATATATAGATGCTGGATAGTGCCCGTCAAGATTTGACGGTAAATAACTTGAATGTTTCGTTAGAAAAATTATTGAATTTTTAATTAGTTGCTGTTAAATTAATTACTGAATGACGAATTTCTATAATGCATAAGTGATTCCTATTTCTTTAAGGCGATAGAGAGTGCTGAATTTTGCTGCTAAAGAATTTTAAGTTTATAATTTACAGCAAATTATGCTTTCTTTTTTTATCAGAAATTTACCAAAAAATCCCGGATCGAGAATTTATTTTTACTTACTATGGCCTCTTTTTGAAAAAATAACAATATTTATTTTCATTTATTTTTTTATTTTTTAAAACTACACGACCATTAAAAGCTGCCATGAATTTTATTTTTATCTGTCTCATTCTCTAAAAACCTAAATTTGAAACTTGATGCAGCTAACGATTTATAATATACATATTTATTATTACTTGAATTTTATTTTACATTTTTATACATTTTTTAAATATTAACCCTGCACTGTAAACAAAAAAAAAAAAAAACAAAAACAAAACAAAAAAAAAAAAAAACGACATTTTTACAGAACAAAGTACTGTTCATCTCGCGCACAAACTCGATCACAGTGAATGTGCTGTATCTTTCTTTGGTTTCCGGACTATATTAACATGGAAAATACAGTAGTTGCATAAAATTAACAGCACAATGTGCTGTCAATTTGGACGCCAGCAGTTTGTCCTGTAAAAAAATGCGTCCAAATTGCCAGCACACTGTGCTGTTAATTTTAAGCAACTACTGTATTTTCCATAATAATATAGTCAGGAAACCAAAGAAAGATACAGCACATTCACTGTGATCGAGTTTGTTCTGGCAAATCTATAGTGTTTTTTTTACAGTGTGGATAAAACCAGGGTAATTTCTTTTATAGCTCTTATACGAATATTTTTCTTTAAATATATATAGAAAACTATATGTAAGAGAAACGACACATTCACCTTAATACTTTAAGTTAAAACATGAATATATTTTTCTTTCTTTCCGTTTTATTTTTTACTCAAATGAATGACAAACTTTACACATATATTCTTGATAATGGTCCGAAAATATAACGAAAATTGTAGATTAGCTCAATTTATTTAATTGATAATTGCATGAAAAATATTTTAGCTTAAATATTTAAAATATAAAATCATTATTTTTTCAAAATAATATTGAGTGTTAAATTAATTTTAATTATAAAACATTCAAATAGTGATAATAATACTAAAATAAATCCTATAACTTCTCTTCCTAATAAAATATGTCATTATTGAAATGAATTATGGACAAAAATATTACACATTTTGCCAGGCTTGGTTTCGAACCTGCGTTCTCTACAAAAAAAATGAGAGCTTTAAACTGCTGCTTTAACCCACTACGCTAACAGGAACTCATTTTTCTTCCTTCTAAATTTAAGAGGTTCGAAAAACTGTTGCCGCATACGCAATTGTCTCGAATTTGAGTTCTGATCTTACAGAAATAGTTTTGCGTCTTTAAATTTATACCTTATTTTTTCAAAGAAGGAGCTACAACTTAACATGCTAATTTCCCAATAATTGTGTGTAACTATTGGCAATTTATAAAATGGATCACCAGCCATAACTTTTAGCATGTGTGTTTTTTCTTCTGTGTGTAATATGACCAAAACAATATGATACCCCCGAAATAAACCGTATCTAGCCCTTAATATCAACAAAATAAATTTTTGAATTGTCAATAATGCTGAAAGAGCCAAATAATATTAACTTTGTCACTTTGTGAAAGAAAGAAAAAATTGTTTACAGTAAGATCGAATAGCAGACGAATTTAAAACAACTTCTACCTGTGATGTGATAGTTCAACTGTAATTCCTCTGTAATTCCATTGCAATCCAACTGTAATTCCATTGTGTTCAACTAGGCATCTTTGCGCATGTGCAGGGCGCTACTCCAAAGGCAGACTTGTACTTATACTGCACATGCGCAATTCTAGAATCCTAATTTTAAATTACGGCTAATTAATAAAGTATTTGAACAAACCAATGTACGATAACAAATCAGCGGCCATATATCTTTCATTTAAAAAAAGATCAGTGTAATTTGATGCAGTAGTTTCTTCTCACGGACTGTCGAAAGAAAACGCTTAGCGTTTTAAATATATATATATATATATATATATATATATCTTATACTATAATGCGAGCAAAAATTGTGTGTGTGTGTGTGTATATGTAAATTTTATCTTGAAAACGGCTCTAACGATTTTGATTAAATTTTGCACCTTACCGTTTTCGCGCACGAAAAGACCATTGGGATAGGTCTCGCGTTCGAGAAAATTAGATTAGTGGGTCATAACGGGTCACAACGGGTCAGGGTTAAGCTAATTATATCTAAAGAACGGCTCAATCGATTTTGGCTAAATTTTGTATGTAACCATTTTCGGGCATGAAAAGACCATTGGGCTGGGTCACGTTTTCGAGAAAATTTGATTAGTGGGTCATTTTTGGGTCACTGTGGATCAAGCTATTTTTATCTAAAAAACGGCTGTAACGATTGTCACTAAACTCTATATTCTACAGTTTTGGATTACGGGAAGACTATTGAGCTAAGTCACATGTTCGAGAAAATTTGATTAGTGGGTCATTTTTGGGTCACCGTGGGTCAAGCGAAGTTTATCTAGATAACGGCTCTAACGATTTTGACGAAATTTTGCACCCTACTGTTTTCGGACACGGAAAGACCGTTGAATTGGGTCTCGTGTTCGAGAAAATTCGATTAGTGGGTCATTTTGGGTCATAATTGGTCAGGGTCAAACTAATTATATCTAGAAAACGGCTCAATCGATTTTGATTAAATTTTGTATCTAACCATTTTTGGGAACGAAAAGACAATTGGGATGGGTCACGTGTTCGAGAAAATTCGATTAGTGGGTCATTTTTGGGTCACTGTGGGTCAAGCTATTTATATCTAAAAATCGGCTGTAACGATTGTCACTAAACTCTATATTCTACAGTTTTGGATTACGGGAAGACCATTGGGCTAAGTCGCATGTTCGAGAAAATTTGATTAGTGGGTCATTTTTGGGTCAATGTGGTTCAAGCTAAGTTTATCTAGATAACGGCTTTAACGATTTTGACGAAATTTTGCACCCTACTGTTTTCCGGCACGAAAAGACCATTGGGATGGATCTCGTGTTCGAGAAAATTTGATTAGTGGGTCATTTTGGGTCATAATGGGTCAGAGTCAAGCTAATTATATCTAGAGAACGGCTCAATCGATGTTGACTAAATTTTGTATCTAACCATTTTCGGGCACGAAAAGACCATTGGGATGGGTAACGTGTTCAAGAAAAATTCGATTAGTGGGTCATTTTTGGGTCAGGGTCAAGCTAATTATATCTAATAAACGGCTCAAGACATTTTCGCAAAATTTTAGGTAGCTTTCATTACAAAAAGCTACCTATTGCAGCCGTTCGGAGGAAAGCGATTTCAAAAAATTTTGGTATATTTTCATCGATCATGACCCCCAGACCCCGAAACCACCCCCCGTTCAAAATTGATATATATATATATATATATATATATATATATATCTGACCTATGTCACACTGTAACTCTCGTATTTATGAACCGAAATGGATGTAATTCGGTGTGTACATAGTACATACCAATGTCTCGACCCAGTTCGTTGGCCAGCTTCATCCGCCATTTTGTTTCAAAATGGCGGCCATTTAAAAATTTAAAAAAATTTAAAATTTGAAATGTAGTACCAAAAATTTGAAAATGGAAAAATATTTTTTTCTTATGTATTTGACCTTTATACAAAGATTCCGGAGCAGTTTTTGTTTCGTCTATATCTTAAAAAATGGCTGAGTTATAGCCTTTTGAATTTCTAGCGTGGCTGACATTTTGAAACGTCCTGAATTTTGTCACACGATAAAAGGCGTATTTATGAACCGATTTGGATGTAACTTCGTTTATACATAGTACATACCAATGTCTCGACCGAGTTCGTTGGCCAGCTTCATCCTCCATCTTGTTTAAAAATGGCAGTCATTTAAATTTTTAAGAAAAATTTAAATTTGAAATGTGGTACCAAAAAATTGAAAATTGAAAAAATATTTTTTTCTTATGTGTTTGACCTTGATAAAAAGATTCGGGAGCAGTTTCTGTTTCGTCTATATCTTAAAAAATGGCTGAGCTATAGCATTTTGAATTTCTAGCGTGTCTGACATTTTGAAACGTCCTGATTTTTGTCACGTGATAACAGACGTATTTATGAACCGATTTGGATGTACCTTGGTGTGTACATAGTACATACAAATATCTCGACCGAGTTCGTTGGCCAGCTTCATCCGCCATCTTGTTTCAAAATGGCGGCCATTTAAAAAAATTTAAAAAATTTAAAATTTAAAATGAGATACCAAAAAATTGGAAAATGAAAAAGGTTTTCCGTATGTGTTTGACCTTAATACAAAGATTCCGGAACATGTTTTGTTTCGTCTATATCTAAAAAAATGGCTGAGTTATAGCATTTTGAATTTCTATTGTGCCTGACATTTTAAAACGACCTGATTTTTGTCACGCGATAAAAGACGTATTTATGAACCGATTAGGATGTAACTTGGTCTGTACATAGTACATACCAATGTCTCGACCGAGTTCGTTGGCCAGCTTCATTCGCCATCTTGTTTCAAAAGGGTTGCCATTTAAAAAAATGTAATTTAAAATTTAAAATGAAGTAATAAAAAATTGGAAAATGAAAAAGATTTTTTTTTTTGTTTGGCCTTGATACAAAGATTCTGGAGCGTTTTTGTTTCTGAAAATTTGTTCTTTTGTTTATATCTTTAAAAATGGTTGAATTATAGCACTTTGAATTTCTAGCATGGCTAACACTTTGAAACGATCTTGTATTTGCCACGCGATAACACACGTATTCGCCTATTTCGATTAAAGAAGGCATGTGGATAGTATACATCAATATCTCGACCAAGTTCGCTGGCCAGCTTCATCAGCCATCTTACTTCAAAATGGCGGCCAATTAAAAAAAATTATATTTAAAGTGAGGTGCAAAAAAATTAGAAATTGAAAAAGGTTTCTTTCGTAAGTACTTGACCTTGATATAAGGATTCTGGAGCATTTTTTGTTTGTCTTTATCTTAAAAAATGGCTCAGATATAGCAGTTTCAATTTCTAATGTGGGTGGCATTTTGAAAAATCTGATTATTTGCCTGCGACAGCACTCGTAGATATCAACCGATTCCGATGTGAGTGAGCATGTGCGCAGCAATTACTAAGGTCTCGACCAAGTTCACTGGTTAGACTTATCCACCATGTTGTCTTAAAATGGCAGGCACTTTAGGAAATGGCCGAATTTGGCAGCCAAATATAAGTTACTTTAAATAAAAGCAGCTTGGATAAAGCTGACTAATTTCGCGAATCATTCATAATGATTTAGTATTGATAAATATTAGTATTGAATCTCCTATATTCGGTTTCCACTAAATTGAGCTTCGTGTGTTTGAATAATATAAGTTGGCTTTTTTAAAATAAGGAATATGAAAGCTACCTCTTCCTCCCGGCACTGGCCGGAAGGACTTTTTTTTTTAATATACGGCCGTTTCTGGTCCTGAGATGACCATTGGGCTAAGTCACATGTTCGAGAAAATTCTATTAGTGGGTCATTTTGGGTCACAATGGGTCAGGGTCTGGCTAATTGTATCTAAAAAACGGTTTCAACGATTTTGAAGAAATTCTGTAATCTATCGTTTTCGGGCACGAAAAGACCATTGGAATGGGTCACGGGTTCGAGAAAATTAGATTAGATGGTCATTATGGGTCAGGATTAAGCTAATTATATCTAAAAAATGGCTCAAGACATTTTCACAAAATTTTTCAATATACGGCCGTTTCTGGTCATGAGATGACCATTGGGCTAAGCCACATGTTCGCGAAAATTCTATTAGTGGGTCATTTTGGGTCACAATGGGCTAGGGTCAAGCTAATTGAATCTAAAAACCTGCTCAAAACATTTTGACCAAAATTTATATTATATCATTTATGTGCATTAGAAGAGAATTGGGCTACGTCACATGTTCGAGAAAATTCGATTTGTGTGTAATTTTGGGTCACAATGGGTCAGGGTCTAGATATTTGTATCTAAAAAACGGCTTCAACGATTTGGACTAAATTTTGTATTCTATTGTTTTCGGGCTCGAGAAACCATTAGGCTAGGTCGCATGTTCAAGAAAATTCGATTAGTGGGTTATTTTGGGTCACAATGGGTCAGAGCCAAGCTAATTGTATTTAAAAAGCGCTTCAAAACATTTTGAAAAAATTTTGTATAATACCGTTGCCGGGCATAAGACCATTGGGCAGGGTCGCATGTTCAAGAAAATTCAATCAATGGGTCATTTTGGGTACTAATTGATCAGGGTCAAGCTAACTGTATCTAAAAAATGGCTCAAAAGATTTTGAGAAAACTTTGTACTACACCGTTTCTGGACAAGATAAATCCATTGGGCTGGGTCGCATGATCAAGAAAATTCTATTAGTGAGTCATTTTGGTGATAATGGGTCAGGGTCAAGCTAACGGCATCTAAAAAACCTTCAACAATTTTGACATTTTTTTTTGTTATACCGTTTTACAGTGCAAAAAGACCATTGGAATAGTTCACATGTTCAATGAATTTCGGTTAATGGGTTTTTGAGTCAACGTGGGTCAAGCTTATTTTATCTAGAAAACGACTAACTATTTTCACTAAATTTTGTATTCCATCGTTTTCAGGCTCGAGAAGAGCATTGTGTTAGGTCGCATGTTCGAAAAAATTCGATTAGTGGGTCATTTTGGGTCACTGTGTCTCAGGGTCAAGCTAATTGCATCTAAAACAGGAAGAATGATTCAGTGGGAATAATATATCGAGATAAACACAAAGCTAATTTTGACCGAGCTTAGCTCGTCATTCCTGCTAGTATATATATATAATTATAAATGTAAGAATATTTTAGACAAATTATTGCCATTTGTTTTCGTGTTAAATCTCCGGACATATTTCTGAAGAACTTAACTATAACAGCGAATGTATTTTAAACCAAGGTATCGCGTACTTTAGAATTAAATTTCACCTTCACTGTAAAAAAAAACGACATTTTTACAGAACAAAGTACTGTTCATCTCGCACACAAACTCGATCACAGTGAATGTGCTGTATCTTTCTTTGGTGTCCTGACTATATTAGCATGGAAAATACAGTAGTTGCGTAAAATTAACAGCACAATGTGCTGGCAATTTGGACGCCAGCAGTTTGTGCTGTAAAAAAATGCGTCCAAATTGCCAGCACATTGTGCTGTTAATTTTACGCAACTACTGTATTTTCCATGTTAATATAGTCAGGAAACCAAAGAAAGATATAGCACATTCACTGTGATCGATTTTGTTCTGGCAAATCTACAGTGGTTTTTTTACAGTGTTGTTACCTGAAATCGCAGACGTAGATAAATACAGTTTTAGATGTTGACTAAATATAAAATATTTTAAGGAATAATCTATTCTACAAATTGTTTTATATTTTGTAGAATAAGTTTCAAGGAGTCCTGTGTTATATATATCATTCCAGCTCACTAATAAAGATAACACGCTTCTTTATAAATGCATAACTTTATAAATTTTGTAATCTATATATTTATCTATATCGACTTGCTTTAATTATGTTTGTATTTTCACGTCTACCTTCCTTATTCATTATTATTCAAAAATTTGAGAAATTGATTAATCACAACAGTCATTAAAAAAATGAATTTTATTTTCCCTAAGTAATTTCGATATCCCCTTAAGAGGTTAGACTACGATGAGATTTTCAAAAAATAGATTTTTATTTTGACTGCTTAAATTGTTTATACTCTTACCAATATTTTAATTATTTAAAAATTTCTAATATCAAATTATTTCTGGAATGCTACGATTATCCGGTAACTTTAATTCTGCGCGTGTATCTATAGCCAACATGAGAGCCCAACAAGGGACTAAAGAGACCAAGAAATTGAAAAACAAACTGTTCAAAAGTAGTCGGAGGACATCGCGGCATCATTGAAAGATTCCATGTATGGTCCAGAAATCTCAGATGAAAGACAATTAACACTATTTCTACCAAGAGGTTTCCGAAGACACCTTTCGGATTTTACCTTAAAATAGTTCTCTAAGTTTAATCATTTCTCCACAATTAATTTTTTGACTTTTCGTACAATAGTTGTTAGATTAATTCAGCGGTATCATTTTCCTCCAGCTCATCCTGGATCTAAAAATATGCATATGGTATACCTATTTCTACCATGAGGTGTCTTTTGACACCTTAAGGATTTCATAATTCGTAATTTCTAACGATTTCATAATTTCTAATTTTAAACTATTTTATATATAAATATCAACACTATTTTGCGTATAAATATCAACACTATTTTACAGCATCATATGAATTATGATCAGATTATAGAATACCGATTTCAGTTGTAAAGGAAAATACAGGCGTTTCTACATAAATTTGATATTAGCTTGCGAAACAGCACCGAAAACTGGCGATATGAAGCAATTAAAATAATGAAACTTTGTAAAAAATCACCATAAAATAAAAACAATACAAAGACGCGTTTCGAGCTAAAAAATATAACAGATCGTCATCAGCTACAGTAAACACGTGTCCGTAAGCGGACAAGGTCAAAAATGAACTCAATGGTAGAGAATGTTGCAAAGAATGCGACAGAGGCGCTAGCTGAAAGAGCACATGCAGAAGAGAAAAGTGAGAGAAAAGAGAAGAAAAGAGAACTTTTCTCTTCTGCATGTGCTCCTTTCAGATAGAGCCATCTGTCGCATTCTTTGCAACATTCTCTACCTTTCAGTTCATTTTTGACCTTGTCCGCTTACGGACACGTGTTTACTGTAACTGATGACGAGCTGTTATATTTTTATCTCGAAACGCGTCCTTTGTATTGTTTTTATTTTATGGTGATTTTTTACAAAGTTTTATTATTTTAATTGATATTAGCTTGTTTCTAGCCGTGATACATTTTAGCGTAGATCATTGCAGTGACTAGCTCAAGAAAATTGAATAACGCGCTTTGTTTCTCAATTCTAGTAGCGAGTTCAATCATGTGAATTTTGTTTTCATCCGTGTGAAAACTGTTATATTTAATAAGAAAAGATTTTTAACTCAGCTGTTTTTATGATTATAGTTGTTTTTTGTTGTTTATGTTGCAAAGGCTGAATTTTTACACATGAGAAATTTTATGATAAATTTTTATACAGAAAGTTTCATAAGTTAAAAATATTAAAATGTTTTCTAATAAAAATAATAAAAATGAAGAAAGTAATATTTTTTAATTGTTGTTCCTGTTGACATAAAACAGGTTTGATTACATTTGCGTATATTTATATTTTGTTGATTGTACAAGAATTTATAATCTGATTAAATGATTTCTAATAAATACGTATGAATGTAAAAAGAAATATATTTCTGAAATTATCTACTATATTTAACTAATAACTGGAAATTTCAAGAGTTTTGGCAATTATTCGCATTCAAACGCAAAGGTGTCAAAAGACACCTTATGGTAGAAATAGGTATGCACAAAAACGTGGTAGCGATAGTGTTAAAATATATATACGGGGTGTCGACGCTTAATCTGACTGACTTTTATTTTCTCAACCGTTGTTCCTAGATGCATACTTCTAATTACAAAAGTGGTCAAAATTAGGCGCAGTGTTAAGATAAAAAAAGTTTGTAGCGAAAAAAGCAATTTAGTGGAGAATTACAGAATCTAAATTTTTATACGGTCCCCCGGTTCTATAAATTACATTAAATAAAATTTTCATGTTACACTGACAATTAAGGCAAAAAAAGTCCCATTATTCTACGATTAAAATTAACCGAGTAATAGCTGTTTAAAGTTGGAGCATATTTTTTGCTGCAAATTAAGGGTAATTCACAAATTTAGTTGAAATGTAATTTCGTCGGATATATTAAAGAAATGGTTGAGAGTAAAATTAGCACTGCAATATAAATTTGAATTCTTTAATCATTCTGACATATTACTGCAAAATATACAATTTGAACTGAATAAATAAGAGGATAAAATAACAGAATTTTTGTTAAATAAAAGGATGAAAAACAACAGCCTCAATTCTTTACAAAATGATACATATTTTAAAATGATGTTAGATTACAATGTCTTTCAAAGTTTGGGTTATGTCACGATTTTTAGCTTTTGAAAATTTATTCCTATGTATTTTTTAGCACTGAATCCAAAAATGACCTTCATGTTAAACCATCACGACAGGATTTTTCTCAAATCGCAAATTTCAAAGTTAAAAAGCTCAAAGTTATAATTGATCCCCCTCCCCTCCCAATCTCATCGGACCCCTGAGTTTTTTGGCTATAAGAAACCCAGTATAAGCCGAAAAATTTAATAAATTATTGAATTAAATAAAATTAAACTGAATAAAAAAGTCTTACATCTATTTTATAATATCAGATTTTTGGCTATTTTTTAACCTGGAAATTTACGATTTGCGAAAAATCCTGACAGGATGGTTAAAAGTGAAGGTAATGTTTTTTTATTCAGCGTTAAAAAATATATAAACCGTAATTATAAAAGTGAAAAACATAACCATCGCAGGTTTATTTTATCTAATCTAAATCACTTTCTTAAACTTGTTGACGGTAATCTATCCGAATTTTGTTGTGTTATCCTCTAATATAATTATGTATAATAAGGTAAGCGTTACAAATCCGAATAATATTACATTGTCATCGGATTTAAGTCAGTATGTAAAATTTAACTTCAATCGGACATTTGAAAGTGAATTTAAGTTCGAGTACAAATTTTAGACTGGAAAGACGATCATAGCAAGTTAAATAAATCCTTATGAAAATAACATAATTTTTGTTAAAAGAAATCATAGCCTCAAACACTTACAATAAAAAAATATGTTAAAATACAATTATTTTAACTATTCTGAAACTTAACTAATAAAAGTTAACTGAAACGTAATAGTTGTACGATTTTTTTCAAAGCACAGATACCTTGAAATAAGTTTAAGTACATTATATGCGACCCCTGAAAGCGTGACCGCAATCACACTAGATTAATTTTCACACAATTATTCTAATTGGTAAACAAATCATATTAGATGTAAATTTCCAACTGGGCGAAAAATGTCCGGACCAGGATTCGAACCCGGGACCTCCTGGCTGAAGCCGCCAGTGCTCTGCCATCTGAGCTATCCCGGACGATTCTGGTCGAACTTTTTCACCCAGCTAACCTTGAAGATTACAGCATCTGGTCTGAAACCTGGTTCAGCTCAACAGAATAAATCTCAGGTAATGGAACTCCAGAAATCGCTGGATACGAGATTACACTAGATTAATTTTCACACAATTATTCTAATTGGTAAACAAATCATATTAGATGTAAATTTCCAACTGGGCGAAAAATGTCCGGACCAGGATTCGAACCCGGGACCTCCTGGCTGAAGCCGCCAGTGCTCTGCCATCTGAGCTATCCCGGACGATTCTGGTCGAACTTTTTCACCCAGCTAACCTTGAAGATTACAGCATCTGGTCTGAAACCTGGTTCAGCTCAACAGAATAAATCTCAGGTAATGGAACTCCAGAAATCTCTGACCGAAATCATCTGTTTTGAGATGCAAAAGAGTGGTATAAGTCAAGCATTTCAAAGTTTCATAACTTGGTCAATTCTAATGTTAGGGGAATGGGACTTTTTTTGTCTTACTTGTTAGTGTCACAGTACATTTTTACAAAATATCACTAATAAAAATTTAAATTTCGTAATTTTTTAATAAATGTTTTTCTTGACTCGAATCGCATTACAAATATTTATTTACCTTATTTAAACCATTTTTGTAATTAGAAGTATACATCTAGGACCAACGGTTGCGAAAATAAAGGTCGCTCAGGTTATACGTGGACACACTGTGCATGGTTTCGCTGAAGCGGTACATTTTTTTCTTTTTCGATTTTCTTGGAAATACATTTTAAAACTGGTGTACAAGATATGTCAAGATCTACTTAACCGATTTTAATGAAATTTAAACCACATATTCTTTATAATATTATCTAAGATGCAGCTAAGGATTTTTTTCATTGGATTGTGGTGACGAACTGGTACCTCTACACAAGGTCACGCGATAATCTAGTGGCTATTACAAATTATAGACAAATACCATCCCGTTCCGCTTTGTGGAGAAACATATGGGATGATATTAATTATGAACTAGTATGTTGTGGCCATCACAAAACTTTCTTCTACCTCATACATGTCAATACTTCAAAATTCACTATCTCAGAGCCAAATTAAATGGCAATCTGTGTTCATCATGAGAATTCTAAAAATATGAAATTCCGTGCATTAGTTCTCGAGGTATGACTGTCGCTGAAATCGTGTAAATCCAGCAAAATGCAGCATAGCAGCGCCACCTATTGGGTTATTTACACCAGAACATAATTATCACCAACTTATGTGAACGTCTAACTGAATATGAAGTTTGAGGAAAATTCGTGCATTAGTTCTTGAGATTCTAGAGTTCTAGAGAAGTATTGCGCAAATCATGACAAATGCAGCATAGAAGCGCCACCTGTTGAGCGATTTGCAACAACACATAATCAGCAGCAATATTAATCAAGTTATACTTAAATCTGAAGTTTGATGAAAATTCGTGCATTAGTTCTTGAGATAGAGCTATTGAGATAATAGTTCAAATTGCAGCACAGCAGCACCACTTATTGGGCGAATTACACCAACACCTAGTCAGCATCATTTTATATGAAGGACTAACTAAATCCGAAGTTTGATGAAAATGTGTGCATTAGTTCTTGAGATAGAGCTACTGCGAAAATAGTGTAAATCCTGCAAAATGCAGCATAGCAGCGCCACCTGTCGGGCGATTTACATAAAAACGTACACAGCATCCATTCATGTCAAGAACTAACGGAATCTGAAGTTTTATAAAAATCCGTGCATTGGTTCTTGAGATATAGCTTTTGCGGAAATCCTGCAAAATGCTATATAGCAGCGCCACCTGCAGGGCGATTTACACCAAAAACTAATCAGCAAAAATCTATATCAGGGACTACCTGAATATAAATTTTTATTAAATTCAGTGCATTAGTTCTTGAGATAGCGCACCAACAAAATTTGTGTCACACACAGACAGACAGACAGACAGACAGACTCACAGACATACATTTTGTAAAAACATGTCTTTTGGAATCTCTGACCCCTAAAACGTATAAATCCGTCGAAAACTGGAATTCGAAAATTTTCATGAAACCAATACTTTCTTCTTGTAAAGATAGAAGAAAGTAAAAAAGAAAGAGGGTTTTGGAATAAGACTGAAGTTCGGAATAAAGCAACAACGCATTATTTAACGTTGAAATTGAAATTTAGGATTATAAGTTTGGTAAAGGTGTGGTAAAATTCTCCATTTATTTAATTTAGAATTCTCACTTATCATAAATTTAATTTATATCTGAAAAGGAAAAGAATAAAAGAAAAATTCAAGAAAAGACATAGGTACACATACATACAATTGAATTTTATTTACAAAACTTAATATTCATGATCAAAGTACTGCTACATTTGTTTCAACATTTTTTTTTTTAAATAATCAATCATGGTAAGTTTCATAACCTACTTTTTATTTTTATATGCCATATTTATGCAAATTTTAGTTTTATTTCTCATTTCTAACTAAAAAAAAAATTAACAGCGCAACTTTTCTAAAATTCTCGAGGCTACTCAGCCAAATATTAACAAAAACACAATTTTCTCATCATTATCGTTATTATTATTACCTTATGCTAATTTGTGAAATATTTAAAGATGTTTCTCTAAAGTTTATTTATGAGATTCTAACACATTAAATATATAAAACACACATTATGAAATAGAAATGAATATTGGCCATTTTATTAAGAGTAATTAAATTTTCAACTCATCCGATACCACCAGACAGATGTCAAGAACAGATATATATATATATATATATATATATATATATATTTAACCATTTGGAAAAATGGTTATTGTCCTTGTCAGGGTAGGAAATCAAAAGCATATCTGAAGCGATTTATTGGTCGAATCCGCATTTTATTCGTTTTCTGATGGGTCTATACAGTAATCTGTATTTCCATTTACTTTCAACAGAGATGGATACTTCTGTTGCCACTATGACACAAAAGTGATAAAAACTACAAAAAAAATTAATAACTCAGAAACAAATTGAGATACAGCTTTCAAACAAATTGCATTTAAAAGTACATTTTTTCTCTATATGACGGTGTAAAAAGTAATATTGCGGGATGTTTAGAAGTTTAAGAATGAAATTTCATTTAAAATTGGTCGTCAAATTTCTACGATGGAAAAGCCTTTTCCCGAACAGCCAATGAAATGCTCGGATAATACGTAAGTTTCAGGTGGATAATACGTAAGTTTTAAGAAATCTGACGGCCGCAGACGATTTTTGTCGCTTGCAATTTTTACGTGTAATAACACTATTAATGTTTAATTTATGGCGTACGTAATGTATGATCAAATATCTGCGATTTTTTATGTCTTAAATTTTAGTCTTCGAAAAAATCATTTTCCAAATGGTCATTGTAATTTGTTAAATTGCTTTTTTTTTTTTTTTTTTTTTTTTTTTGAAGAAGAAGAAGAATCTGCGGAAAGTCCATCACATGATTCGTAATTGCCCTCTTGAAAACTTTAAGTGGTATAATTTTAATACAGAACCGGGCTCTCTGATGGAGATCACATCAGATGGTGGTTCTCGGGTTCGCTGAAAAGATGATTAAAAAAAACTCTAACATATCGATGAACGTACAATCACTTATTTATTTATGTTCAAAAACAAAGGAAAACATCTCGTAAAAATGGAACTTCGGATATAAAGCAATACAGAAGGACACATTAAGTATCTCGATGTGTATAAACAAATTCGTTTCATCACTGCTACGCATCGTCACAGAAAAGAAATAAACCGGTATATCAAATTCGGAGCAAATCGAATGATTCTGCATGAAAAACCCATTTATCTGAATTAAGGGGTTGGACTAACCTCATTTTTCTCCCTTTATCTTTAACCAATGAACTCCCAAGACTAATCAGGGAAGCGCCTTATCACAATGAACCTAGAAAAAATTTTTGAAGCAAATTGGATGTTTCTATCAAGAGTTATCGCGTTACGTACATACATACATAATCTTGGCCTTACCGAAAGTTTTAAAATTCGGCTTTTATTTTTAACCATTTGGGAAAATGGTTATTGTCCTCGTCAGGGTAGGAAATCAAAAGTATATCTGAAGCTTTTAATTTGCTTAATCCGCATTTTATTCGTTTTCTGATTGGTCTATACAGTAATCTGTATTTCCATTTACTTTCAACAGAGATGGATACCTTCTGTTGCCACTATGACAAAAAAGTAATAAAAACTACAAAAAAAAATTAATAACTCAGAAACAAATTGAGATACAGCTTTCAAATAAATTGCATTTAAATGTACATTTTTTCTCTATACGACGGTGTAAAAAGTAATATTGTGGCATGTTTAGAAGTTTAAGAATGAAATTTCATTTAAAATTGGTTGATGGAAAATCCTTTTCCCGAAAAGCCAATGAAATCTTGGATAATATGAAGTTTCAGGTGGATAATACGTAAGTTTCAGGAAATCTGAGGAGTCGAAGGCGATTTTTGTCTCTTGCAATTTTTACTTGTAATAACACTATTAATGTTTAATTCAGGGCGTACGTAATGTATGATTTTCTTCGTGCTATTTCTTATGTCTTAAATTTTAGTGTTTGAAAAAATCATTTTCCAAATGGTCGTTTTAATTTGTTAAATTGCTTTTTTTTTATTTTATATTGTCCTTTATCATTCAAAAGTTCATTGCAAAAGAGATTTTATGTATATATTTTTTTTCACAAAGGTCCTATAATGGTTTCTCTCAGGTTATTAAAATTTGTCCGCATTGGCTTGACTAATTTTATCACTTAGGCACATTCAGTTTAGTGATTATCTTGAGGCAAATTGTCCGAGTATTATTCCTTCTGAGACATCTTTCGGTCCGTCGTTCTGAAGTTCCGTATGCTCTGGCTCGTCGGGGATTCTCCGGGATGCTTCGTCACCCGCAAATTTGTCTTTCATGGATTCGGTTCCGAACGCCGCTCTTAACATGCATTCTTTTGAAACATCACTGGCAAAACAGTTTCATTAGTGACTTGTCAGGTGTCGAATATCTCGATGTGGGACTATGATGCTTCTGTGAACATAGATCGATTCGGATGAAAACAATCTCTGGTGTAGAACACGCAAACGCCGACAAAAGATCTCTTCATCCCTGTAGAGAGCTTTCCCACAGAGTTTTCTTGGAGATGTCTTCTAGTTGAATGTACGAGCTTAATATGAAAATGTTTAAAGTCATTTTTTTTTTTTTTTTTTTTTTTTTTTTTTTTTTTTTACTAGCGACAAAATGGGATGGCTTACTGTTACAATAGCCGCTCTCTTATTCGCTGCTGGCTTTCACTTTCCATTGGTTGCTTACAATCTCTCACAAACTCTTCAGATTTCATTACCTTCGTGGGTGTTCCTTCGCTTCCCCGTCGCATATAATTTTAGGTTGACTTCGGGGTATATTTTAGGCCCTGAGATACTTTTTGCCACCCACATCGAAGCCATAAATTCATTCCTGTCCTCATAACTTGTGTGCTAAACGCATCGTAAATGTTACTTGGCTGACGCATTCTTTACCTGCCATGGGGTGGCGTCAATGGTGTGTTTTTATGACCCTTAATTGTTATATTCTGTCTGGAGTACCTGGGAGCTATATTATGTTATTCATATGTATCTCATAATTATAAAAATCTCACTTAATCATCTAATTACAAAATAATTTTCATATTTTAAATGTTTATATTATTACTAATACAATGATATCTCACAACATATATATATATATATATATATAACGTTTGTTAATTAATTTAATTACTTGACTATTTAAAATTAATGAACAAGCATTGTCGTGTAAATTTAATTACGACATAAGCTTCTGGCGCGTTCGTGTTTTACAAATTTTTAAAACTTATTATTTTTAAAACAATTTTGAAAAATTCAAATTTTTTTTTCAAATAGCTGTTATTTCTACAACATTATTTTTTTTCCCTATTCTGCATCTTAGCTATTACCTTCTAAATAAGAAAAAATATATTTATTTTTTAGACGATGCCTCACAGAGAAAAGAAATATAGCATCGGCAAGGATTTTCAAAAGAGTGTCCTACTCTACGTCTCATATCGTCTCCATTTTTACTTTCTTCTATCTTTACAAGAAGAAAGTATTGGATTCATGAAAATTTTCGAATTCCGGTTTTCGACGGATTTACACGTGTTAGGGGTCAGAGAACTCGAAAAACATGTTTTTACAAAATGTCTCTCTGTGAGCGCTCTATCTCAAGAAATAATGCACGGAATTTAATAAAAAATTATATCCAGTTAACCCCTGACACAAATTGATGCTGATTAGTTTTTGGTACAAATCGCTCAAGAGGTGGCGTTGCTATGCTGCATTTTTTACGATTTACGCAATGGCTCTATCTCAGGAACTACTGCACGGATTTTCATGAAACTTCAGATTAAGTTAGTACTTCATTTCATTTGGTGCTGAGTACATGTTGGTGCAAATCACTTAACAGGTGCCGCTGCTATGCTGCATTTTGTACGATTTCCGCAATGGGTCTATCTCAGGAAATAATGCACGGATTTTCATGAAACTACAGATTCAGTTAGTCTTTGATATGACTTGATGCTGATTAAGTGTTGGTGTAAATCACTCAACAGGTGACGCTGCTGTGCTGCATTTTGCACAATTACCGCAACAGCTCTGTCTCAAAAACTAATGCACGAATTTTCATCTAACTTCAGATTTAGTTAGATGTTAACACAAGTTGTTGCTAATTAGGTTTTGTGTTAATCATCCAATAGGTGGCGCTGCTATGCTGTAATTTTCATGATTTTCGCAATAACTCTATCTCAAAAACTAATGCACGGATTTTCCCCAAACTTCAGATTCAGTTAGACTTTGACATAAGTGGTTGCTTGGTGGTTTTGACGTAACATAGGTTTTGGTGTAAAGAACCCAATAGGTGGCGCTACTAGGCTGAATTTACAAGATTTCAGAGATAGCCATATCTCAAGAACTAATGCACGGAATTTCATATCTTTAGAACCCTCATGTTGGGCATAGATTGCCGTTTAATTTTGGCATTGTGATAGCGAATTTTCAAGTATTAACATGTATGAGATAGAAGAAAGTTTTGGGATTCATACATCCGACTAGTTTTGCTTTTTATTAGTTATTTTTTTTTAATTGTTCATAGAAGATCCCTGTGTATGTGTAAAATAATAATAATTATATATATGTAATGGCTGCGTAAAAATATTGTTACTTTTATACCAATACGTCCAAGCTCCAATGTGGTCCAACCCTTTAATTATTTGAATGGTTTAGAAAACTTATATGGGAAATAATGTGACAGTTATTTTTATTCAATTTACAAAGTTGCTAAATTAATCAAATGTTTTCTTATTTCATCATTTCACGTTGTGCAACATCTTGTTCTCTTACATGAAAATTAGCAATTTTCACGATTTATCATTGCAGATAGATATAGACTACGAATATTTCATTTAAATAGTTTTAACTTCCAAAATAGGAAATGTAATTAACGTTGAAAGATAAAAGGTAACTTTAAATTATTAGTTCTAAAATCCATTAAGATATTGATGTGCTTGACATTAGTAATTACTGCGTTCTTATCACGATTCTCTTATTCTCATTAGTTAATAATATTTGACATTTTCAAATTAACCTTTCAAATAATAAAATAAAGGTTTATTGTGAAATATAATGGCGTTATGTTTTGTTAGTGTAGGAGACGGAAAATCTTTTGATAATTTTTATACAAATTTATTTAGATATTCATTAATTTATTATAGATCATTAACGCCTTTTAATTTTGACACGAAACTTAATAAGTTAAATGGATTAATATATTAAAAAAAAATGTAATTTGTATAGAACTATTATTCTAATTTATTTTTACAAAATTTTAATTTTACCGTAGTTTTTAGGGTTTCGTTCATCTGACGAAACTCTATTCGTCTCACTCCTTTGTCTGTCTATCTGTCCGTCTGTCTGCCTGTCCGTCACAGAGCCCGTTCTCAGAAACTATAGATGTTAGAAACTTGAAATTTTGGGTACTTATAGCTGAACACCTCACATCAAACAACAAATCATAAAATTTTGAAAAAGTCTATAATTAACCGAATTAAGGGCTAATTAACTTCTAAATTTAACCAATCCACCTTTTAAGGCAGGTTCAAACGGACATTCTCCAAATCTTCGGGCCCCACCAGTGGCCGAGAGGTTCTGCTCTCGAAGCTGGTAGACGGGAGGTGCAGGGTTCGATCCCAATCGCGCCCGTCGGCCTAATCGTTCGGAGTTTTCGTGGTTTTCTTCGAGCCGTGGATTTTCCATGCGTTAATACGGATTAGGTTCCCTTAGAAAGACCCCCACGGAGGGCACTCCCCCCCGGCCTATATCACTCGTGTAGATAATTGGCCGTCAAAAATCAACCCAACCCAACCCAAATCTTCGGAGTTTCTGTTAAGGGTTGCCAGTAAATTCAGCCGATGCACGGTTACCATGGAGGAAATTAAGCCGAAAAATAAAGTGGACATTTTAAAGCGAAATCACATATCAGAAAATATTGGTCTGAGAAATTTGTAAATGGTATAGATAGACGCGGAAAATAATCTACTTTCATTTGGTATAAAGTTCACATTTCTGCGATGTGTATAAGTTAAAATATCCACTAAAAATCGATCGATAAAAATTTAAATTCTTTAATTGGAAAGACAAGGAAAAAAGATTTCATTTCCGCGGGAAAGCAGCTGTCAGACGTAACGATTGCGGTTCTCCATAGCAGCATATTTTGATACGAAATTTTATAAACACATAAGAAAAAGTTTATAATAAATGGCGCGTGAAATTTCGGGCAGGTGGGGAGAGGGAGAGGGGCAAAATATTTCTTTTTGTTTCATACCGTTACAGGTGCGTTTTTTTTGACGGAGTCCTCGGATACATGCTACTTATTAAATATAAATGTGTCAAAAGTTAAATTACCAGTATTTCCGAATAATTTCATCAATTATCTTAAATTCTTGCTGAAGACCGCCACCCCCTCGAGTAACATATATACTGATAGGTTGTGTAAAGGAGTTTCGTTCAGATACGCTTTTGTTAAGAATACAGTGCGCTCCCTGGTGGTGGAATGTGGAACTAACAGACCGCAATTTCAATTAAAGTAGGAAATCTAACAGTGCGATCTGTTTTAAACTTTAAGATACTTTATAACAAATGATAATGAAGTATAAAGAAGAATGGCGTGTCGCATTTCGAGGTGGGGTGAGGGATGGGCGCGAACAAAATTAGGAAATATAGCTGGACGATCTGTTTGAAACTTTAATATAGCTTATAAAACATAACAAAAATTTTAAACATCAGGCCGCGTCAAAAATCATGGTGACCATTACCCTGCTTCACCCCCCAAAGGGGGACTTTTCTAAATTTGGCAGATACCCGTCATGTGATATATTGTAGCATTTCGGGGTGGGGGGAGTGGCAGGAACAAAATTAGGAAATATAACAAGGCGAATCTGTTTGAAGCTTTACGATAGTTTAGGAAGGGTTTGCCAAAATTTAGAAGATGTTCTATGACGATAAATGTACTGGACGTTTTGAAAGGAATATTAAACGAAACCCTTTGTGTGATCTATGATCACACTTACCCACTTGTTCTTCAAATGTCATTCTTTACAAATTTCTATATGGAAATTAGTTAGCAATCATGAAAATAACTGAAGTAGAATGTATTCAGCTATTTATTTTCGCTCGGTTAAAATTTTTATTAAAATAATTAATTCTATTATTTATATAACTTTTATTTATTATACAACAATACGCACCAATCTAATATATAAAGATAAATTGTTTGAAGAACAGCAAATTACAGATTTATCATTAACATAGCTTTTAGATTTTGAGTATTTTATTTTACTATGTTTAATTACCAAGAAATAGGTAATTAATGATAAAAGATGAAAGCAAACGTTAAAACTTATAAACCAAAAACCTATTAAGGAGACAGTACACCTAACGGTCATAAAACATGCGAAATTTGTCAGGAGTTTAGCAATGTTTTATAAAAAAGCTAACCACTCTAGAAGCACAAACTTTTTAGAGTATATTTAGGTGATATTGAACTGAGTTTAAAAACTTTTTATTTTTTTATTTTATGCCTAAGAGGAGCAAGATCACCAGATCACTAGGATCTGGTGTAGACCTCATTTGCTCCACCCGTTAAGTTTCCCGACATGAGGGGATTCACTACGCATAGTTCCAGTCCTCGGACAAAAGGCACATGCCAACGAGGGGAAAAAATTACATTAACACATAGATATACATAAAAACTAGCCGCTGGAGTACAAAGATCCTACGCGACAGGCAGCGGTGGGTTGATCCTGGAGATAAAAGTCCATAAATCAAAAAAGAAGATTTGAGGATTGTATCATGATTCCGGACCACATCGTCCAGATGGTATGTGCGCCGGAGACCAGCTCCTGCACGACAAGGGGCGCTAGGACTGCCAGGAGCTCGACAAAGGCCCTAACGCGACAAAAGGCGAGTCTCAGGAATGCAGATGCAGAACAGCTAGGAAGTAAGATTGGTCAGGTCCATAAAGAAGTGAAATATTTTTTGCCAAATAGCGGAGTAGTCTTGAGCGAGACAAGATGTTTTTGAGCCAAGTATCTGGGCGGGAGTTAGGGTACCTAAGGTGCCAGGCCTCTGTGAGTGTGGAGAAGAAATAATAATGATCTGGGGACCCAAAAGCCCCACACTCGCAGAGGTCCGTGCCAGAGCGTTTGAAATAATTGAGGTATGTTCTAAATGGACCATGACCGGAGAGGAAAGCTGATGTGGGAGGGGAGAAAGCTAAGAGATTATAGGAGACTTTTGGGATTAACGAATAGGTGTGCCTTCCTTTACGTGAGGCATCCAGTAGAGTTGCCAGTCTGAAAGTATGTTCCTTTTAAGGAAACAACGAACATAATATGGGGGAACAGGAAGGGCAAGATCTATGTTTGGACGTGAGGTGGCTCCTTGGCCAGCGTGTCAGCCAGCTCATTGCCAGCTATGCCGATATGAGCGGTGACATGGCCGAGAGAGACCCTATGGACGAGAGTTTTTAAAATTAATTTAATTTTGAGTACTAGGGGGTGTTTAGTCCTATGGGCGAAGATATCTTGCAGGCTGGAAAGGCTGTCACTATAAAGGTGAAAGTATATAGGTTGAGGATAGAGAGCAATCCATTCCAAAGCCCGGAGGATTGCAAAGAGTTCAGCTTGGAACACTGAATTGTCATCTCCAATCCTGCATGCCCACCGATGAGCCACAAGGCCGTCTATGAAGACGCAGAAGGATGACGCCACTCCCGTCTCCGTGCACGACCCATCGGTGAAAATGGCTGGGTTATTCGAGGGGGTATAAGAATGCTTATTAATATTTACTTGAAGATGGGATGTCTCATCCGCCGGATGCATTGTCCAGCTATAGACTTTCCTTTGTGAATGCATGTTTGGGAAGAGTGCTGACTGTGTTGGTTCGTGTTCTAGATGTAGTATTCTGTTTTTCTGGTATTCGTAAGTGAGTGTTAAGTGTATGGGTGGAATACCAGTAAGTATTGTGAGTGCATCCGTGGAGATAGTTTTGTAACCTCTAACCATCTGCAGAAGAAATATCCACTGGATAGAGGCAAGTTTTTGCTTAGCCAATTTGGTTAGCGAACCTCCCCAGACGCCCACACAGTAGAAAATGATGCGTTCAATGATTGTGTGGTACCAAGTTTTTAACATGCTGGGCTTGATGCCCCAAGTTTTCGATGTTAATTTGCAGGAGTTATGGTAGTAATTTAAAAGTTTAATTTTAAGTGCTTTGATATGTGGAATCCAGCTCTGGTGTTCATCAATGGTTATGCCTAATAATTTAAGAGTTGGCACATGATGAACGCTAACCCCATTGACTCGCATAACGGGTTTACGTTTGAGTTCTCTTGGTTTAATGAAGGTTAATGCTTGGGATTTTCCTGGTGAGAGCTGGAGATGAAGATGAGCCAACAGCTGGCAAAATGCAGGGAAGGCTCTCACCGCCTTGAGCTCGAGATCCAGACGACGGCGGCCCGAGAAAACAAAGGTGAAAGCATCCGCGAAGACATAAAGGATGAAACCTAATTTCTCTAATTCTTTTAATAGGACATTGGCAATATGTAGCCAGAGGATTGGTCCATGACAGGAACCTTGAGAGCAACACTTTTCTAATGGGTGCACTGATGTGCCTGATCCCCAGTTGATAAGGATGGTGCGAAAATTTAGGTATGTTGCAATGGTTCCAGCTATAATTTGAACAATGATATTTGTAAAAGGTTAATTAGATAAAGGGTAATTAATATTTAATTAGAAAAATTGGAAAAACTATGAATTTTTACATGCATTCAATCGCATATTTTTTTTCATACTGAACACAGCTTTGTAATCCTAGTTCATTTTCATGATTATATATATATTTATGTAGGGCAAAAATTTTAAAGCTCTACTTCAAGTAGTTTTGGAGATATCATGCGCGCAAGAGTAAAAATGCCATTTTGAGAAAAAGCCGTTTAAATATTAAATTGTATTTTTTAAATATAAAATATATAATAAACGAAACAAAACTTCTAATTATATATCGTATTCTGTATTAAAAATATAATTAGATGCTAGTTTAAAATGATAAATATAAAATTATTTGTAAAATGCGGCAGAATATAGGAACATGCTTATAAAATAAATAGATGTTATTTGTAAAAATGTAGCATTTACTATTGCAAAAAATTAATTTTAAACATATAACTTAAAATTTTCTTTAGCTTTGATTGTAAAGTGAATAAAAAGTGCGCGTTTTATAAAGCTAAATTATTTGATGGACAATATAGGCCATCTTATAGGGATTCTCGTATTTCGATATCTGATTCACATACTTTGCTGCACAAAAACCCGGATAGTTTACTAAAAAAATATAGTAATGCCAATAAATCCATATTATAAACCGTCAACTGAAATAAAAATCACTATCAAATTAACTACTTTTAATTTTCTATAAGATGAATTAGCACCTTATTATATATTTCCAAAATCGTATTTTGTATAGCGATTTCCATTAAACTGACTCCTTCTTCGATGCTGTTTTGAAGCACATTTTGGATATTTTTTCATTTAAAAGCTAATAAATACTAAGAAGTAGAATACTATTACAAAATCAGGAAAGTATTGGTCTAGGAAAAAAAAAAAAACTTTTGTTTCAAATTTCACTTAATAGCAAATTAAACTGTGAAAAACCATGAAACTAAATACTTGGCTAAAGTAGAAGTTGAAGTTAATATTTTAAAGCTTTCTTATTATTGTTTAAGATGTTTAACCAATAACAATTGCAGAATTTTAGCATATTTCCAAAGTTACGATAATGTGAAAGCGCGAAAGCAAAATGTAAATAAGCCGCCACCGTGACAGTTGTCGCAGGGCTGTTAATTCGGAAATGAAGGGGTGATGTCTACATTTTCCCTACTATCTCAGTAAAAAATTATCATACAGTTAAAATATTGATATCAACTTATTCAGAATCCAATAACCTTTCTAACAATGTAAAAAAAAATTGATTTTTTAAACTTTAGTTAATAATATTGGACATTTAAAATATATGGGGCATTCTCACAATCATTTGACTTTTATGTCACTGAATAATAATTTTTATTTTAGTTCATACTCTTGTGATTTTTTTTTCATATACTGGGAAACATCCTATTTCAAGACATAACATAATCCTATTGCATAACAATATTAACGAGATAAATAAGTTTTGGACGATGTTGGCGGTCCAAATACCAGGAAAACTCCTATACCGCCCCATGTCCCTGAAGCTGATTTTTAAGTTTGGAGCTGTCTGTATAAAACTGTTTCAATAAAAGTAATTCAATGTAATTTTTTTCCGAAACTGGGACAATTGTTTTATATAAATATGTAGCAAAAAATTAATCTGCAGACATTTTTACGGTTGATATTATTTTTTTAACTCTGTCCCTGGGTTTTAGATTCCTCTTGCTAAACGTATACAGAAAATCACTTGAGATGCAGCCACAGAATTTTTTTCAAGTTTTTTCTCATGCAGAAGTGTGCTAGAGAAGGAATGTATAAAATTCTTTGACAGAAAATTTACTGCAGAATTTAAATCAGCATTCAATTACCAATTTCAGCATCGTGGCTTTATTGGTAGTATTACCATCCCCAAGATTTATTCCTGCACTTTTCGAGGTAAATTAATTTTTTTTTTTTTAATCCAATGTAAATAACTGTTTCTAAAAATCAATGAACATTGTGGCTATCACTTAGTCTTAACATGATTTGCCTAAAAACAGAGGTAATTTTCCTTACCGTCCCATCATTGCCGTCCTTTTTTCCCCATTATCGTCCCTTTTTTTCTAAACCATCCCATTTTTTTGCTTCTGGCCCTTCTTTAACAACCCTTTAAGACAATGTTATACCAAAATTTTGTACTAAAAATACTACATTGTTATTATTTCTTATTCGAATGTCCTGTGGGTACTATGAAAATTTATTATAAGTAAAAAGTTAGAAGAAAATAGAAAGTTATAGTGGTGAAAAATTATATAAATTACATAAGTGTATAAAATTAAACTTGCAGTAATTTAAACCTCAGTTAAATAAAAAAAATTTCGCTGCTGACGTTTTTTTCTTTATTTTGAATTATTAAGGCATTCGTCTATTAGATTAAAATGTTATTTTAGCAAGTTTAATTTCACTAGATTTTTATTTATAGTCAAAAATTCTGAGAAAGCCCCATATAGATGATGATAAAAGGAAGTAGTTTAAAAGGTTTTGAACAGTTAGAAGTGCAGAAGAGAATGTTGAACATTCCAATATATTTTTACATCTTTTAGTTAGACATTCATTAAATTTTGGATACATATCACTCAACATCATATGAAAAATCTTAAGAAAATCATAAGAAAAATTTTAAGAAAATCATAAGAAAAATGACACATCTCGACTAAAGTAAATTTCACAGGAGAGGCAATTGTGGGGAAGTTACCAATTTTTTTAATGTGACATAAAACGATAGTACCTAACTCTGCATGTAGCTGTAAAACTGTTCAAAAATGCACAAAAGCCTTAAGAATCAAGACATAAGAGAGATAAGGTGGATTTAGTAAATTTATATCCTACCACTCTGATAAATTCGACCCCTTGTTGAGTTGTGACACTTTTCTTGTTGCACAATTTGTCAAATTCCAGTCGCTTTTCAAAATAGTACGTGCAAAAATATGGATTGTATTGATGATAGAAGAAGGTATTGTAATCGAAATTTTTTCTACTTCCAGTTTTCGACGGAATTACACGTTTTAGGGGTCAGAGATCCCCAAAAACATGTTTATAGAAAATGTCTGTCTGTCCGTGTGTCGCCATTGGACCATCGCAAACTGTATGTAGTTATGCATAGAATTGAACCATTTTTTTTTGTTTATGTTTTTCGTTATGGCAAGCAGGCTCCCTTTCAATTTGGAAAAAAAATGTCGAAAGGGGGCACTTTTATGTTCCATTTTCATTATTGTACCATCGAAAAGTATATGAAATTATACATAGAATTGAACCAAAATTTTTGTGTATGTTTTCGGCTATGGCAAGCAGGTTCTCCTTCTATTTGGAAATATTCTGCCGGAAGGGGATGCTGTAATAGCGATTTTTGTGCCATTTTCATTTTTATACCATTGAAAAGTATCATGTTAAGCATAGAATTGAATCAAAGTATTAACATTTGTAAAGTAATATTTGTAAGTATTAAGATTTGAAGTATTAATATTTGTAACTATTTTTTTTAAATATTAAAAAGTACAAGGTAGAAGGAAGTTTCGGTATTGGCACATCCAACTAGTTTTTAACTACAATGTTTTAACTTTAATACATTATCAAAAATATTAGTTTGCATCAAAGTAAGAATCGACCGCAGATTCATAACAAGGTTTCTGGGAAATTAAATTAAAGGAAAAAGTATATTTCAAAACTTTTTTATAATTATTATTCATCTGTAATCTTACAGTTGCATTTCAGCGAAACAAAATTGCAATTACTACAAAATAAATACGCAAAATAAATATACAAGAACTGATTATTTTATTAGTAAATTACATAACCGTAATTACGTCATCATAATATTTTCTATAACAATTGAAATTTAAAAGAAGTGTGTAAGTTACTTTTTTGACTTCTATTTCAGTCAGCGACTTACTTGTTCAAAACATTTGTATATATCTATAAACTGCATTATTATAAAAGGAACCTTACTTAGGAGGGAAAAAATACAAATATTATTGGTTGTTGTTTAGTAAAAATTCAAAAATAAATATGGGTTCTTTCAGTTTTTAGAGTTATTTTATCCTAAAGAATGAACAGAATTACTATGTTTGTTTTATAGCTTCTTCAAACTTTTGAGAAAGAAAAATAATAATTCAAATTAAACATATGACAGATAATTATCACAGATTTAAAAAAAAAGAATTTAAAATGCAAAAAACTAGATAAAATATTTTATCTCTTCTTTTTCAAATTTCTTATTCTTCAGGGTTCGTTCGCATTAGGCAATTCAGGGCATTATATATGTTTTAATGCCAAAAATTTGATCAAGTACTTGTCGCTATATCTGAATACAGAATTTTCTTTCATTAAATAAGGCAAATATTACTTTACGAAAATTCTGATAAAAGGTCTTTGAAAGTCCTTGAAGCGAACGAACCCTGTTCTTACACAAATTAATTTTTGAGCATTTATAGTACTTTCACAAACTTTAATTTTATTTTAAATCCGTGTGTATGGAACACCAGTCTTTTATAAACATTGTAAATGTTTTAATGTACGAAAAAAGTGCATAACTTTGAGAAGTATACTTGGAAGCAATTAAAGAAAAGCGATTTTGTTTCTTCTGCTCACTCAAAGGAAAACATTTGGAATACGCTTTATGTAAAGGAAAAAGCTCTCTTTTACCTCTACTTTAATTTCAAGCTCATATAAATCACCTTGCTCTTAAGAATACTTTACGTTGAATGGAAAAGATTTTGATTTCTCAAATCTTAAAATATTCATTCTGGAAAACTGAAGAATATTACCTTCATTATGTTTCAAATAATTTCTTAACACATCTCATTTTGCCACAAAATCGTTTTAAATCTAAAAAATCAGAATGAACTAACTCATTCACTTAAAAATTACGTCCCTCCTTTTGTCTGTTCTAATCAGTGTCACATAACGTTGAGGGATGTAAATTGGGCCACATTTATTTTTCTATTTTGTTTCTCTATTATTAAAATGGACAGCACCGCCTTCATTTTGCGTATGCCCACAAACCAAGAATTTATAGTTATCCTATTGATTTTTCGCGCTTTAACACTATGCATAAATAATGAAATCTACCCTATACATATAAAATCCTAATGAAACGAATTTATGAAACGGATATATGAAACGACTGAAATGAAACGATTCTTTGAAACGACTGAAAAAACAACTGATTATGTTTCACGGCGATTTCTCCTAAAATATGGAATATTTTGCGATGTAATTAACACCAAAAATCCGTATTTATCCGCAGATCTCAAAACTGGTATTAGAATTTTTAAATTCGAATTAGTTTCAGAAATATTATTTTTTTTTTCTAATTTTAAATATATTTCTCTAATAATGGCATCTCAAATTTTAATCATAACAGATATTTTTTTTCATATTTTAGAAAACGTTATTATTTTAAACTAATTTTGCAACCAGTTTGGCCTCCCTTATATGTATGTTAAGAAATGCATCATGTTACTGTTATTTATAATTCAATTTGTATTTCATTATCATTTTATTTAATACAAAACTTTCATTTAAAACTGAAACATTTAAAGTAAATGGCTTTCACTTTTTTCTTTTTTTTTTAAGTGAAACGAAAAGTAAAATATTAGGCACAGATGTCATATATGCAACGGGGTACCTAATTGGCGCCAAAATGGCGTTATATCGCCTGACATGGCAACCCGGCTATTATTGCTTATTTATTAATAAATGTTTATTTGAATTTATTTTATTTTAATTTCAAAAAATGTTGTAAATTGTTTTGTTCTATAGTTATTAATTAAACTTTTTTTATTTATTGTTATTTCATTTTAAAAATAACAGATAATAATTTAAAAATACATATGTAACTGGTATTCGAAAACGAGATTTTCGCCAAATTTTCGTAAACAAAAATCACACAAAACCCGGTGCGTATATGACAATGCAACAAATCATGACATTTAATTTCCACTTTAAAGCAGTGTTTTAACGGTACTACTTCTCCCGTCGACCAATTTCGCCAAATTATATAAATAGCCAAATTATACAAATTAACATAATTTTTTATTTTAAGTAACGAAAGAACAAATAAATTAGTATAACATTAATAAAAATACTAATAAAACGTCGAAATAAAAATCACTTGATGGCGTGAACACGTGTAACTTCCCTAAAGTCAAGTGAATGTGGCATTTTCGATCAACCATTATTGGCATTTAATCTTATAGTCTGGCGATAGACCTTTGGCCGATGGGATAACAAAGTAGCACCGTTTTAATTTACCACTCGGAAAATAAAAAAAAGCTAACTGGCGAGTTAAAAAAAAAGCTATTGGCGAGATTTGCACCCGGCTAACATAAAAGTACCAGGAAAAACCGACACGATTCCAGCGATCCAGGCAGCTTCGACGAGGTGCCTCAACAGCCTTGCGGGCGAAGTCTTTCAAGGAGCCTATGAACAATGGAAAAAACGCTAGCAGCGGTGTGTTGATGACCAAGGGTCATACTTCGAAGAAGTTTATTTCGCTGTACAAAAATGTTTAATAAATTTTGTATTATGAAACCAGTCTTGAAACTTTGTGAACACACCCTGTATGCCCAAACGTAACGTTTGTTATTATTGATTTGGTTTTAAGTACATTTAAAATGAACAATTATTGCTGTCGTTGCACTTTATTATTGCTCTTTTTTAAAACCTCTCTATTTTATTATACAAAAATAAATATTGTATTATTTAAATTTACTGAAAATCAGCAATTCAGACATTAAAGACCGTTCATCACGTGGTAGGTTTTGCATCACGAATACAGTATTTAAATAGTTTTAATTTCTATATTTTCGAAGGTAGTTAATGTTCAACGATGAAAGGTTTTATTAAAACTCTTATATCTAAAATCCATTAAGATACTGCTCTGTTTGACACTGTCTGAGTGATTAACAGTGTTCTTATCGCGATATTCGCACTCTCATTAGTTTATAAAATCTGACGTCTACAAATTAATCTTTAAAATGTATGTTTAAGGAATTAAAGGTTTGTTCTGAATATTAAGGCAATAACTTTTGAAAATACGAGAAGAGATAAGTTTTTGAATGTATTTTTATATCTTATAGATTTATTATCCTACTTTCAGAAATCTTGATAATTATGAGTTTTTTGCAGTAGCTTAAAAATATATATATATATAGTTGATCAACTTAATATAAAAAAAGGAAAGAAATATTTGAGCATTTTTTTCCCCAGAAATTGAATCTAACGTAACCTAAAGAATTATGTGCACAATTTGTTTCAGATAAAGGCAAGACATTTAAAAAATTAAGAAATTTTGAATCGTAGAATTGAATTTTGCACTTTAAATAATTTGCAGCATTTTATTTTGATTTTTATTGATTAGTAATTATAGATTAACATATGTTTATTTGTCAACATTTACTATTCATATTTACTTTCTATATAACATCTTTTTCATTTATTCATCTATTTTAAAAGCACAAGGAAAGTAGTTTCAGGTGCTTTTTATTTTTTAGTTAGCTTAGAATTTTTTTTAATTTTCTCTGCAATTTTGGGCATTTCTATGAAAGCCTCAATGTGTATTGGTATTTTTTCATTTGATTATATTTCATGTTATAAGCACCCCCCCCCCCCACACACACACATATACACCCACCCACCCATATATATATAGCCACATAACAAAAATACTGAATGAAATGTAGAAAGCTGCTTGAAGTTAACAAACAAATGACGTGATTAATCTTCCCGAGAGTTAAAAGGAAAATTTTTTATGATTTTTACGGAAGTCTAGCAATTTATAAAAAGAAAATATATTAGCATAACTTTTCTAATTTAGGGTAAATTATGGTTCATAAATTTGATGCAAGAGAGTGACAAAATCGTGCCAATATTTTTACCCAAGAGCATGGGCATAGAATACAAAAACTGGCAGAATTTATGTCTTCCACAGCTAGTAATGTGCATTTATTTCGAAATAACTTCGGATAGCATCAGTCTTAGTAGATTAGCTGTGGCGAAATACAATCATGACAAGTAGAACTCAAAAGCGTACGGGATGACTATGTACCTCTAATTGGTTCGAAACATTCAGATGTGGGATAAAGGACACAGTCAATCTATTTTAGGAAAAAAATATCGGCGCAAATAGGATGAATAAGGAATTTGGAGACGTGTATCCCGGACATGTCAGAGATTAACAAACATTGCAAAGGAAATGTGTTTACAATAAAAAAAGAACGCCATCACTGGACATTTTAGTAATAGAGACGAATAATATTGTTTGACTAGCAGTATTACCCGGCGTTGCTCGGATTTCTTCTGATAATATGCGGGGAAACTTAAATAAATGTTTATTCATTTCTCATACATTAATCTGATATTTCGTAATGAAATGAAGCGCATATTATGCTTTTATTTTTATTCGTAAGTAATTATACAGTTAAAATGTGTTAATTGTTGTCAAAATTCTTGTCCTATAAAATATATGAAAAAACTTCTTCTATTTTTCTTTATCTTTAATCTTTGCTCCCCAAAACCAACATGTTTTGACGTAGAACATGAGAGTTTGTTTCTCTGCTTCTTAATTATCCGTACTAAGAAACTTAATTAGCGGGAAGGAAGTTCGAGACGAAGACTTATTGGAATTTTATAGACTCTATTTTAATATTTAGCTGATAAGCAATGTTCGAATACATATCTATTGACATTGTGTTTTATTTAGTTTGTTTTTCCGGTGCAAATTATAATTTTGTTATGGGATATCAGACGAATTAAAAAGATGCTTTTTTAAGCGTAACTTTTTACTTACTGGGTTAACCTTCCGTAATCGGGCCACACTTTAACTGTCATTTTTTAACAAAAGCAACTTTAACTTTAGGGAATGAACCTATGTTTAAAACAATAAAGCGTCATTCAAGTTATAAGCGAATACTTGTCAAATAATACGATTACAAAATTACATCCCCCCCCCCTCAAAAAAATCAGATACAGTTTTCAAGTGAATTTTTTTTTCTATTCAAAGGTGGGAAAACTGAAGTTATTCGATGTTTATAAGTTATTTAATTTTTGGGTAATACCAAAATTGGTTGCTCAGTATCTCATTTTCTCAGGTCATTGCCACCGTTGATATGACGTTAACGTTACTGGCGGGCACATATTCTTGCTTTATGTTATAAATGGATAGATAAATACATACATTTGAGACATTACTGAGCAAACAAAATATTTTATTTTGTATATTACTAAGCTTTATTTTAATGCTTGCGGGTATACAATATTGTATGTTTTTCCAATATGCGTTATTTATATGCAATTATAGTAAAATGTTTCAGATTTTAAATTAGAATGCATGTTATCTTAGATGCGTGCAACATAAATATACGATTTCCTTGACAATACCGTGGAGAAAGCAATAAATGCACCCAAATGACGTACCATTAAAAATAAAGCCTCCATTTTATGGATAATAATAAAGGTTAATTTCAGAAAATAGTTTCTACTCATAATAAAACATTAATTTCAAACTGAATCTTAAGTAACTAATAATAAAATCTATAATGATTAAATGAAAGTGATGTCATTTTCTATATACTTTTAACTATGACATCAATGAAAATAAGATAAAATAATGTCAATAAAATAAAGAATTGACTCTCTCTTTTATATATATCGTAGAAAATGTTACCACAGCACCTAAACAATTAAAATACTTAGTATATAGATAAATATATATGTATAGATAGTATATAGAAATATATATGTAGAAATATACATATATAGAAATATATATGTATATATATATGCATATATATGTATAGATAAACGATATAGATGCAATATAGCATTTAATAGAAAATGACGTCAAGATATCTAGCAAAAAAAAAAAGTATATTTTTAATTGAAAAGTTTATATTAAAATAGCTATTTTAATTTAAAAAAACAATTAAATTAAGGTGCTACGTCATTTTACCGCTCTTATAGTTGAAGTTTTTATTTTATATATAAATAATGTGCGTTTTCTGTTTAGAATGACGTCAATTTCAAAAATGCAAAAATATAGCAACGCGTTATCGTTAATTTTTTCACATTATTGTGTCATTTTTTAGGGTTTGGCAACAGGAAAGAAACGTTTGAATTAAAAAAAGATTTAAAAAGAGATATTTCTATAATGTTAAATTATGAAAGTGGTAGAAAAAAGGATTAAATAGTGGTCTGATAATTTTTTAACGCAGACAGGGATCTATTCCACGTTCTAAAGCCTATGTAGATGAAGTTTCGTGCAAATCGGTCAAAAATTAAAGATTTCTATAAAGGACATACACACAGAGAACGGCTTTTATATATATAGATAAGGAAAAATAGTGAAGCTTTCAAATATGAATGTTTGGAATTAAAAACGCGACCAAGCTTCGCTGAAAGACAAATGGATCATGGTATGAGGTAAAAGTGGTAAGATTGTGATCTGGAATCATATTGATAGCACACCTAAGGAAATTAAGACTTCTGTTAAAGTATCTGGTGATAGAAAATTATATTAATTTATAAACATTTCATATATGTTGCCTGGTGTGTTTATATATATATATATATATATATATATATATATATATATATATATATGTGTATATATATATGTTAAATAAAATTTTTATTTCGCGTTATTCATCTAAATTATTCTAGTTTTCAGGCATATTCAATATTTCTATATTTCTTAATAAAATCTAATATTTATTCCTATCTAATTTCCTGAAATTTAAAAGGCGTATATTAATAATAATCTTATTCAAAATCTTAATGTAAAACTTTTAATTCCATCGTAAATTTTTATCAGGTACCAAACCTATAATATTCTGAGAGAAGTTATTTTTTATTTTCGAATGTTTTGAAGAGCCATTTTGCTATTTTTTATTTCGAATCTGAAATACAACGAATCTGTTTCCTGCACCTTGGAGACGCCAGGCTTTTCACCCCGAAATCCCTACAGAACGAGGTCCGGGATTATTTCTCCTAAAACATTTCTTCACTCCCGCCATTGGTTTGGCTCCCGCTGCTTGATGTTCGCCGTCCACTGATTGGTCCGTTTCTCTATTACGTTACAATTTGTCTTCCTACACGAATGCTAACAAAACTAGTTGCCGGCCGTGAGTTCAGAGGTCAGATTTCCGTCTTGTTTCCAGTGTTTTAAAAAAAAATGTTACCCGGTGTCTGCACGTCATGCAGAGTTCTAATATGCTTTAAGATCTTATAGCGCTATGTAGCTATTCACGCTTCATCCTGATACCTTTACGTAATTTCTCACCATGTGGGAATTGTGCTCTGTTTTTTTTCTTGGAGAAACTACCGGACTGCTCACCCAAATCCTTACTATATTTACTCTTTAACCATCGAATTAATGATGCGACTGCAAAAACAATACCAGTGTTTTCAATGAGAATTCGCCGTTTTCAACCACGACTAACACATTTATATAAGTTGTTTGAATTTTTCGACTTCAAAAAGAATACCTTTTTTAAACATCTGCCAGTATTCTATGATTTCATGCATCTAACTACAGCCTTTCACTATTTTGACAAGAATTTAATACAACATATCATATATATTACTTTTAAAGTTAAAATATAAAATTTTATGAAAATTTTATTTTTATGGGATGAGGTGTAAGAACGGAAGAAAAAATTTTCAAACCATGAATACAGCAACAATGAAAGAACACGATAACCAGACTCTACAAAAATGACTTCCAACTCACCCGAAGTCCATGATTAACACCTCAGTGTATTTTGGTATATTTTCATTTAAGAGTTTTTGTAGCTTGATTTGTTTCTCTTTCTCTCTATATATATGTATATACAGAGTGTTCTAAAATTTCCCGTACTGAGGACATATGCATTTATTATTCCCAAACGAACAAACATTAAAACGATTACTTTTATGTTAATGATAAAAAGCACATTTAACATCAGTTAGGTAAAAATACTGAATTTTATAATAAATGTTCAAACTATCCAACGCCTTCTAGGGGACAAAGCTGAATATTTTTGCGCATATTTGTAGAAACCCGTTTTAACATGCTGTCAGTGACTTCTTGTATCCTTTAAGTAATGGCAATTTTCAAGTCGCCTACTGTTTGAGGAATATTTTCATAAAACATTTTCTTTAAATATCCCTACAGAAAAAAGTCTGGTATGCTCAGATCAGGCGACCGAACAGGCAAAAGATATTTTGAAATGAGTCAATCGCCAAAAAATTTTTCAAGCATGTCCATGGTTTCATCAATTGCATGGATTGCTGCATCATCTTGTTGGAACAAAGCATTTCGTTCATTCACTTATAACATTACAAGAAATTGCTGGATAAGTTCCCTGCATACAAAACTACCAACAGTTGATTAGAAAAACAGAGGTCGAACTATCCTTTTGTGTGATACACCACACTGTACGCCAATTTTTTGAGAATGTAAAAGATTCGTGTAATAACTTTCGGCGTTCCACTCCTGAGCTTGTCTTCCACCGGACCTGTATTACGAAATCGTCGAACGAGCCGATATAATGTATCTTTACTCGGTATTATATCATTTGATAATTATTTCGCCAAACATCTTTGCACCATTCAAACAATTTATATTCAAAATAAGTTTCGAGCAGCAAAATTCTCTAAATGCGTGATAAATTTATTTCACTATGAAAGACAAAATAACATAGAACTTTATTCTCGCACTAATTAAGTGCGAAAAGAACAAAACGATAAAATCTCAAGACTTTATGCAAAGATAAGTAGAGGATGAAATTTAATATTTAAAAAAATCGCGGATAGTGAGATTTATAAGTTGGAGTACGGGAACTTTTAGAACACACTGTATATAATATACATATTGTATATGTAAGGATCGCATCCCGGTCTATTCCTTTCATAGCATTTCATGGAGTTTTGAGTTGCTTAGAAATATTCATGGTCGAGAGGGGTGTAGCAGTGTTCGTGATCGATGGGAGACATTCAATAGACCATAGAATTCTTGGGAGCGGGTTTATTCTTTTCAATTCATAAATCCTGGTGAAAACAAGTCCAGCTGCGGGACTAACAGTCCCCAATTATTCGGGGAAAACGCTCAGTTGAGCGATGTAGTTTCAGTGCATGTAAGTAATAGAGTGAGACCACACAAACTTGCTCTTCAGCATATATAAGGGGTAGTTCACATTATTTCTGCCAGAGGGCAGACTTATTCATAAAAGAAGGAAAATTTAGTTTTATTGGCGAAGCCTATTTTTAATGATGGGATTTCTAATATTATTCAGCTCTTGAATCACCAAGAGCTAATTCTAATTTAACTCTTATTTATGAATGTAATCATGATATTTGCTGTCATCCAGACAAAAGCTAATTATGATTTATCTCTTATAATGTAATTATCAATATCTTATTTTGATACAAATTTAACTTTGTACTTTAAACCTATTTAATTTGATTTATTGCTCTGAAATTAATCCTCTGTTATTTATAATTCGATTCTTTAACTATCTAACATAGCCGGGAAAACTCAGTTTGTTTATGCTATAAATATAATGATACTTCCAAGATAATTTAATATGTTTTATCATGACTGTCTTACGTCAAAGGAGGGTAATTTCTTTTCCAAATCTGTTTCAAAAATACGAATTAGTGTCAAAGATTTTTATGATGAGTAAACTATTTTTAAGTATTTGATTTAAGAATCTATAAAAAATAAGATGGGTTTCCCGATTTAAAAATTAATTTAAATTTTGAATTTTAAAAAGGGGTTTATTTTTATTTATTTATTTTTATTCTTATATATATATGTGTGTGTGTGTGTGTGTGTATGTGTGTGTGTCATTATTGTTTTTTACTTTTTCAAATACTAATGTATTTAAAGTAGGGTTGCTAGCCTGGCCTCCATTTCTATCTCTAAATTTCAAATTCATACAGGGAACTTTGAAAGAAGAATTTTTACTTGAAGTGTTTTCGACGACGATAGGAAGCCATTTGCCGAGGAGCCCGGAACCTATGTCCCACATCCCCGAAAACTTAACATGTGAGGTAGGTGACAAGGTGAGTTTCCTTTGGCAGCAGTGAAAGAAATAAAAAAAAAAAAAGGTGGGGTGGGGAGGCTAAGACATATGTTCTCGAGTAGTAATCGTAAAATCTCCGTCATTAAATAAACGAAAAAGTACTATATTTAATTTTCGTTGTGGACTTTTATTTTTTGAATAAAAATGAGCTCCACCAGTGGCCGAGAGGTTCAGGCCTCGAGGCTGGTAGACAGGAGGTGCTGGGTTCTAACCCACTCGTGTCCGTCGACCTAATCGTTTGGAGTTTTCGTGGTTTTCTTCGAACCATGGATTTCCATGCGTAAATACGGATTAGGTTCCATTAGAAAGACCCCCACTGAGGGCACTCCCTATTTCGGGCCCATGTTCCTCGAGTAGATAATTGGCCGTTAAAAATCAACTCAACTCAATTGAATATAAATGGAAGTCAAACTGGCAAACCTGTTTTAAAGACAATAAAGTGCGTTGTAGATTTCTGCTAGAAATATCATAGGAAGATTCTTATTTGAAATACTGGTATACTAAATTGTAAAAAAATAATCTCTTGATGAAATCTTTTACCAACCTATGTAAAAATATAGTGTTCTACAGGCGAATTATGCACAAAACATCTTACGGCAAAATAGCCAGATTAAAAAAAGTAACGAATCTTTCATGAGTTAAAATAATATTTTCTTTCTTTTTTCTTGCATAAATTAAAACTTAGTTTATTACAGAAATTTAGAATTTTTTATTGTTGTGTTGTTTTATTATTTTATTATAAACATTTTTTTCATATGATAAAAAGAGAAAAATGAAATAGAATAAAAAGTAAACTATTTTCACTATGTAGTGACTTCAAGATATTGAATATTTTGAATCATTTGAATATAAAACAGAATTTTAATTCTTCCAAAATCTGATACAAACTTCAAATAATCCTATTATTAGTCATTTTAAATGACAACAGAAAATTGCAATGAAAATTATTACAGTATGAAGAATAAATATTATTACAGAAATTTAGAATTTTTTATTGTTGTGTTGTTTTATTATTTTATTATAAACATTTTTTTCATATGATAAAAAGAGAAAAATGAAATAGAATAAAAAGTAAACTATTTTCACTATGTAGTGACTTCAAGATATTGAATATTTTGAATCATTTGAATATAAAACAGAATTTTAATTCTTCCAAAATCTGATACAAACTTCAAATAATCCTATTATTAGTCATTTTAAATGACAACAGAAAATTGCAATGAAAATTATTACAGTATGAAGAATAAATATTATTACAGAAATTTAGAATTTTTTATTGTTGTGTTGTTTTATTATTTTATTATAAACATTTTTTTCATATGATAAAAAGAGAAAAATGAAATAGAATAAAAAGTAAACTATTTTCACTATGTAGTGACTTCAAGATATTGAATATTTTGAATCATTTGAATATAAAACAGAATTTTAATTCTTCCAAAATCTGATACAAACTTCAAATAATCCTATTATTAGTCATTTTAAATGACAACAGAAAATTGCAATGAAAATTATTACAGTATGAAGAATAAATATTATTACAGAAATTTAGAATTTTTTATTGTTGTGTTGTTTTATTATTTTATTATAAACATTTTTTTCATATGATAAAAAGAGAAAAATGAAATAGAATAAAAAGTAAACTATTTTCACTATGTAGTGACTTCAAGATATTGAATATTTTGAATCATTTGAATATAAAACAGAATTTTAATTCTTCCAAAATCTGATACAAACTTCAAATAATCCTATTATTAGTCATTTTAAATGACAACAGAAAATTGCAATGAAAATTATTACAGTATGAAGAATAAATATTATTACAGAAATTTAGAATTTTTTATTGTTGTGTTGTTTTATTATTTTATTATAAACATTTTTTTCATATGATAAAAAGAGAAAAATGAAATAGAATAAAAAGTAAACTATTTTCACTATGTAGTGACTTCAAGATATTGAATATTTTGAATCATTTGAATATAAAACAGAATTTTAATTCTTCCAAAATCTGATACAAACTTCAAATAATCCTATTATTAGTCATTTTAAATGACAACAGAAAATTGCAATGAAAATTATTACAGTATGAAGAATAAATATTATTACAGAAATTTAGAATTTTTTATTGTTGTGTTGTTTTATTATTTTATTATAAACATTTTTTTCATATGATAAAAAGAGAAAGATGAAATAGAATAAAAAGTAAACTATTTTCACTATGTAGTGACTTCAAGATATTGAATATTTTGAATCCTTTGAATATAAAACAGAATTTTAATTCTTCCAAAATCTGATACAAACTTCAAATAATCCTATTATTAGTCATTTTAAATGACAACAGAAAATCGCAATGACAATTATGACAGTATGAAGAATAAATATTATCGTACTGTTACTAATATGCTGCATTTGAGATCGGTTGCATCCGAAGCATTTGATATCAAACGTAATGCTACATGTTTAGTAATAATATGATTCGAGGGGCACAGAACCTTTGAGTTTGTCGAAATTATAAAAAACCTCGTCTTTTTCAAACCACAAAAACACAAATAATACGCAATTAAGACGTAAGATAACATTCTTAACTATATTATACAGAAAAAAAAAAATTGTATATACAAAATTAATATTTAAATTTTAACTTTTAAAATTTATTTCAATAATGCGTGAATTAAATTCATTAAGTGCTGCGTGCATGATAAATCTCTAAATTATGCATATAGAAAATATTTTTTGAACAAAATCGAATTCTAACACTCCTATTTCTAAATTGAAACTAAGATATACACAATAAGTTTTGTTTAAAATTTAATTTTAGCACAAAATAAATAAATAAATAAATAAAATAAATAATAATAATAATAATAAATAATAATAATAATAATAACTAAAATGTGTGAATTTTTTGTGTTTAGCATGAAGACTATAAGGAAACTCATATTGGTTAGTTTTTTAAAGGTGTAGCTTATATAGTTTGAAAGTAAAAGAGCGCGCAAACTCTAAATTTACTACTCTGAGAAAACACGTTTTAAAGTTTCAATATCTACGAATCTTCAACTGTACTCACCGGCTATAAATGATTATAATTCAAGAAATAATGCAGATTTTTCAATTGGTGTATTTTGCATATTGTCGAGCACTTTAAAAAAATTCACATTAAAACAGATACCGAAAACTGTTTTTTTAGAAGTCCTGTGCCCTATTAACTTGGAGACTAATTTAAGTTTTTTTTTCGTGGTTTTGCTAAAGTTCCAGGAATAAAAATTCGATGAATGCGCGGAGTTTATTGGTAAATTGTTTATTATTTAAAGCATCGGAAAAAATAACTGAACTTCATGGATTCTCTAAATAAATAATATTGGAAAATAATAACGAATGATTTTGAATTTGCTGCGTGGTTCGTTAGAAGTAAGGAAATCGTACATGTGGTATTGAAGATGTGGTATTGATTGTCATTTACGATTGCATTTTCTTACTGATGTAAGGCACAAAAACATTAAAAATTAATTAAACATATTTATTTTGTTAGTTCTAAAACATTATGCACCATACATGTTTTCGTTTTCAAAATAGTTCACTAGACGGCTGAAGAAAAATTAAATATGTCAGGCGAATTGCTGAATTCGTTTTTTAAGATTATAGTTTTAAAAACTTGCCGATTTATTCTTCGTTTATTTAAATTAAATTTGATCGAGCGAAGCGTTTTCCCAATAAAGAAGGAAATGACGTGGTTTCCTTTGCATCGTGACGAGTTTAATACTGATTAAATAATGAATTGCTTTTATCAATGTTCTATGTAAAATAATAGAAAAAAATCCAATGGAAAAGAATAATGGAAAACGATAAAGAACGAGGAAAAGATTAAAGAATAATGAAAAATTTACGCAGTGACATATGTCATAAATACCGATTATCTGCTGTTTGGTGAGTATATTCGGATTTCTTCATTATCGGGATACTATTTTTTTTTAATGCCTGAAAATATTATTTTCATATGTCGCAAAACATATTAGAATATAAATAAATATTCATTAAAATAGAGAGCATATGAAAATTTATGTGTTATGAAAAACATTTGATAAAGTATTTAACTAAAATATAAATATTTTTTTCTTAAATATTTATATTTTAATTATATTAATTAAGCAGAGTATTACGTAGTTTATTTTGTTTGTTTTAAGAAAGCATTGTGCCAAATTTTCATTATTTTTCGAAATGATTTAAAAAGGAATGTGCCTGAATTCCGAGAGCTTTTTGCCTATGATGTTTATGTAAATAAATGGTTTACACAAAGATGCTACTTTTTGTTTATGTTAAGCTTAAAATGGTGCATTTGTATTTATTCTATAATGATAAGAAAAACACAGTAAGGTGTTAATAGACTTCGAAGAGTACATGCTTACAATTTTTATATTTTGTAATATTTCTAACACTTTTCCTGTTAGAAGCCCTATATAAATTAAAATTAATCCCCGTTCATATTAAAGTTTACGAAAGATAAATCGACATAAAAAAGAAAACACAGCGGTTTACGGGATTAATATATACGTGAATAACGCTGAGGTCATACACACGGTGGAAACGCTGTTAGCAATTCCCTTTGACTTTTCAAATACGTGGGTGGTTCAATAATTATTGTCCCTAATGCATATAAAATATTTGTAATGCGATGGTTGATATGGGATATCAAAGCCTATGCTCTTAAATGCGTATATGCTCAATTTCCGAACCGTAGCTGCTATATTAACATAGTTTTGGTCTGAGGGGTGAAGTTTTAAAGACTTATTTTGGGGTGAGTTTTTAAGAAGGGAGGTGAGGGTGAAATGCTGGTTCGGAGCTTATGAGGCTACATTTTGACAGTGGGTGAGATGTGGCTACATCACTATGATCTCGAGACCAGACGACAGTAGTTGCGCCTCATTCACTGTCACAAATTTAGACCCATAAGCTAAAAATCAGCCTTTCACCCCCACTATCCTCTTTTTACTTCTCCCTCAAAAACTATGTGAATATAGCAGCTACGGTTCTGAAATTGAGCATATAGGCATCTAATACATTAGGCTTCGATAATCCACATCAACCATCTCGGTACAAATATTTTATATACACTAGGGGCAATAATTATTGAACCACCCTCGTATTTTAGCCGTCCTATGCCAGCCACTTTCCAAAAGTAGGCTCCACAATTTAATTAACGGACACATGGCTTAACATAAACACTGCGCTCTATAATTTAGTTTGATAACGTTTAATATTTGATAATAAAGCTACATAGGTGACTCATTAAACACATCTATGTACAATTATATACACTATATACAAATTTATTTATAGTAGAAGAAATCTGCGCTGGTAAAACAACATGCGTACATTTTTCAACACCACCTCATCTTCCCGCGTCACATGAAGAACTCCGTGGGGTAAAACTAACAGCAGGTAATCACGGGTAATTGGGGATTGCCGGTTTGTGCTGCCACCTATCGCAATGATCTTTAAATATTATATATTCGGTACAGTCCTAAATATTACCGAATTTTAATTTTTACTTACTTGGATATGGAAAAATGTACTTTAAAATGCAATTTGTTTGAAAGCTGTATCTCATTTTACTGGTTACTTTGGTTTTTCAAACAATTTTCAAGAATGACTTTTCTAAAAATGTATCTCCATCGGATGCTGCTTGACGTCAGAAGACACAGGGTGACAAAAAACAGATGTATATATATATAAAACCATTATAAATCAATACAAAATATCAAGATGGTTGGTTGGTTTTTTTGACGGCCGATTATCTACACATGGGATATAGGCCCTAGGGAGGAATGCCCTCCGTGGGGGCCTTTCTAAGGGAACCTAACCCGTATTTACGCATGGAAGTCCATGGTTCGAAGAAAACCACGAAAACTCCGAACGATTAGGCCGATAGGCGCGATTGGGTTCGAACTCAGCACCTCCCGTCTACCAGCTTCGAGAGCATAACCTCTGGTGGGGCACAAAATATCAAGAACAAATGTATGTGAATGTATACATTATAAAGGAATTTATTCAAACTATAAATGATGTATAAACCATTATAAAAATTTTTGAAACAGATCCGTATAACAGCAGCAACATGGAATTGAAAATACACTAAACATTTGAAAAAAAAAATGGAAATTTTTGCGAAACCAAAGCAGAATCATCAAGCACTAATTACCTTTACTACCATAAATAACATGTACATTTTCATCTTTGTATTATATATATAATATATATGAGGACGTGAGTTTTAAAAATCACCTTATCCAGAAAATTAAATTTCGGGAAGTCGCGAAAAACCTCTGATTACCTCCATTAGCTTTTATTGTAAACCAAGATTTTACAATTCCAGAAATGCACAATAAAAGCAGTTTTTCCTCAGATTGTAGTGTGATATAGTGTTCCTTTGATATATATATGATATATAATATTATATATATACATACAGGGTGTTTCACTACCAGACCGACAAACTTGAAGGAGGTGCAGAGGGCACAGAGACGACTCGAAATCACATAGGAATGCAGGGTCGCAAATGCAGTCCTAACGTGATTTAGGGATGCTAGGTTCTGAATCATAAGTGATAGCAAATCAACATTTATAGACCATAGGCTGATTATGATTATATATGATTCCGAGTCGTCTATTTGTCCTCTACACTTCCTGCAAGTTTGTCGTTCTGGTAGTGAAACACCTTGTATATATAAATATATATAGTATATAAGTAAAAATTCATAAATAGAAATCTTGTCATGCAAAAATTATGTGAATCTTTTTTTCATGAAAATTTCCTTTCAAAAGCACGGAGTGCCAGAAATTACATGAGTAAATACGGTATACATATTCAGTCAATAGAAATGCAGTGGAAAGTAGAGTGTTCAAAAGTTTCCCAAACTAAAAATTTAGCAACAGTTATAGATAATTTATGTGTGATACCAGATATTTTTTTCATTTAAAAGTTACTTATCTTTTTTTTCTAATTAAACAATGAACTAGTCAGATCATCCAGCAATTTATAACAATTCATTTTTATCGTTAGGCTCTGCCTATCTTCAATATTTGCGCAGATAATCGTCCACTTCAGGAATATTTTTTAATTAAAATATTTCGGATCCAAACCAAAAGTTCAGAAAGAAGAATTTTTACTTTATATAATGACGAGATGTCTGTCATTAAATAAATAAATAAATTACTGTTCAAAATTCCTGGTATGAATTCGAGTTATCTGAATGGAAATGGAATCCCTGTAATACGCGCATATGCAGTGGTGACCACAATTGTGGACATTTTTATTAAATTTTCATGTTTTATAAATTTGTGTGTTTATAGAATATATTAATTTTTACTTAAATACAAAGGTTTATAAATCAAATTCAAGGAAATTTAATGTAAAATTTAATAAAAAAAAAAAAAAAGAATTAAAATATCAGCATAAAAAAAGGTATACATACTTTAGTCTAAAATACAGACACAATTAGTCATAAATACTGAAGTGTATTGTGATAAATGCTTCCTGGCTAATCCCAATGACTGTTCTGAGAACCAATCAAATGTCAGTAACTAAACTGTAGTATGTTTTTGTTTGTAAAAACGGTATTTTGCAGGAATGAATTTCGCAGACTAGTGTAACTAAGTAGAATAATGTTTTTTTTCTATATTTTTTTCTTAATGTAAATAATTTAAAACAATGCCATCAACAACAAGAACTGATTGGACACCTACAAAAAGAAGCAGAATTCTCATATTGAGAGAAAATGGTCTTTCTTATGCTGAAATTGCAAGACAGGTTGGTGGATCAGTCACTTTATCTGGCGTACGAAATTTGTGCTTACGTTATGAAGAAACTAAATCTGTGATAAATAAGGAAAGATCAGGCCGAAAAAATGCACGAATGCTTCTGACGATAGAAAGATAAAAAAAAAATATATACCTCAAAGATAGAAAAATTTCATCAGATGTTGTTAGATGTGAAATGAATGCAATGGATATTTCAGTTAGTTCAAGAACAATAAGCAGAAGATTAGCAGGTTTTGGACTGAAAGGTAGAATTCCGAGGAAAAGACCATTTTTAAATCTTCAGTAACGCAAGAAACGAGTTCAGTGGGTAAAAGAACACATTAATTGGTGGAAAATCAGTGGGAGCAAATAATCTGGAGCGAAAAGTGTTTGGTTTGCTCTTTGGTAGTGATGGTCAAAAATATGTGAGACGTAGAGTAGGGGAACAGCTGTATCCTGATTGCATTGAAGTAACTAAAAAGAACCCAACCAATGTCATGATTTGGGCCTGTATATCTGCAGATGTTGTGGGCCGCATGGAATTGATTGATAGCATTCTGAATGCAAAAAAATACATCGAAACTGTACTGGAACCAAAATTGATACCTTCCATCAGGGATCTCTTCTCCAATAAAACACCGTTTATATTTCAGCAGGATTCAGCTCCACGGCATATGGCAAAAATATGCAAAGAATGGTTTAAAAATAAAATAATACAATTATTATCCTGGCCAAGAAATAGCCCTGATATGAATCCTATGGAAAATTTGTGGCGACGTTGGCAAATCGTTTTAAAAAAAGCGTCTATCTAATAAAACTTATTGAAGCTATAATTGATTCTTGGCATCATATAATTAAAAAGGATGAACTCCAAACGCTTGTTCTTTCAATGAAAAGATGCTGTGAAGCTGTAATAAAAATCAAGAGTTATCCTACAAATTTTGAATGTGTATCTTTAAAATACAATGAAATTTAAGATAGATCTTATTTGTTTTAAGCGTAACTTTAAAATACAATGAAATCTAAGATAGATCTTATTTGTTTTAAGCGTAACTTTTTTTGTAATTCAGGTATCTTAATTATGTTTTTTTATTATTAAATTCTACACTAAATTTCCTTGAATTTGATACATAAATATTTGTATTTAAGTGAAATGTATTATATTCTTCACGCACACAATGTTATAAAACATGAAATTTACAAAAAATGTCCACAATTTTGGCCACCAATGTATGTGCTATAGGTACAAATTGAATTAATGGTTCACCGAATTACAATAAAATTTATAGAAATTCGGCAAAAAAATTTTCATACTAAAAATTAATTTACTCTGCTATTGAACGATAAATATTTAAATTTCTTAATCGTATATTAAAAGAAAAAAAAAAGGTATAAATGAAGAAAATTAAGTACGGCAGAAAACAGATATCTGGCATATACGCCATCTCCCTGATCTTTAAGATGGTTGGCTACCTAATATTTTAACGCTTCTGGCTTTGCTCTCAGAGCTTTAAAACATCTTTAACTTTTTATGTGAACTTTCTATATTATTCCGTCACTTAACCAGGGGATCAGGTTTCCGAAATTCGCTGCCTAATGCTGGGCTTTGTATATTATTGTCTGCTTTACAAATATTGTAACCGTCATATTTTTTTAGTTTCTGTTTACCACACCGCCCACTGCTGCTCTTAATGGCGGGCGCAGCTACACTATAGAAAAAGGGGGGATTACTGTTTCTTTGCTGCGGATCGCTTCACTAGCATTACAAAATACTGTTTTTGTAATTTCAATATCGATTTAATGAAATTTCTGTAATTTAAAATTCGCGAAAAGCGTCCGGACCACATTCCAAATGAGATATGCATTTACTCAGGAAGAGTCAAGCCAAAAGCAGGTTATTATTAGCGTTGGTGTTATACGAATGTTCGCGTTACTCTGAATATATGCTTATCATTGCATATCAAAGTGGCTCAATTTGAATAAGTAAACAGGAGACTGCATATGTATTTAAAAAATCAGAGTAAGTTTTATATTTATATTTATTTGTATCACTGATTTAATAACTATTAAATAGTCAGCAAACTTCTATGATAAAATTTCGTATTTTACCACGTGTATATAAACTTTCATCAACAATAGCTTTTTAATCATTGTATGAAGATTAAATATTTTGTGTTAAATAATAACAAAATATTATTTTTTTCCATTTAGCTAATTATTATTATTTATTTATTTTTGTATTTTCTCATAGAATTCTGTTAATATTTTCTTACGTGTGTATGCATCTGACATGCATATACATACACACACACATATATATATATATATATATGTATATATATAAATAATTCTTCTTTATATATATGTTTTGTTTTGTTATTATCTACTTTAAGAACTCCAGTTTAATCCATTTTTATTTCGATATTGTTATTAATCTAAATAATATAACTATTTTATTCTCCAAAATCTTTATGTTCACTTGCTGTACTCTTACTGTTCACTTACTTTTCTATTTATTTAACATATTATCATAGTTTATTAAATTTTCAAAAGCAATCTTAGTACCAATGATCTGATTTTTGGTCGGAGGAATTAAAATTTTTCAATTTATTCCTTTCCGTGATCTTTTCTTATTTTATTTCTTATTTTGTATTACGGTGATAAATTTGTACACTGTAAAAAAAAAAAAAAAAAAAAAAAATAGCCAGTTTTCCGGTAGGAATCGGAAAACTAGTTGCCCTTACCGTACCGGAATAATTTCCAACTCAGCTCGGAATAAAATCTGTAAAATCGGAATAAAATCCGTAAAACACCGTTTTATTGACTATTTCCTTATTTTTACGGATTTTATTCCGAGCTGAGTAGGAAATTATTCCGGTACGATAAGGGCAACTATTTTTCCGATTCCTACCAGAAAACTGGCAGTATTTTATTTACAGTATATGTTACATATGCGTAACAGAATTTATTATATAATAATATTATTAAAGCAATGACGTAAGTAGGCATAAAGATAAATTAGTGCCCTTAGTCTTTAAAAGATGCTTCATAGTATAAAAATAAGGAAATTCAAAGTACACTGTAAAAAAAAAAATAATAATAAAAAAATAGGACCAGATTTCCCGTAGGAATCGGGAAAATAGTTGCCCTTATCGTACCGGAAAAATTTCCGACCCAGCTTGGAATAAAATCGGTAAAATCGGAATAAAATCCGTAAACTTGGAATAAAATCCGTAAAGTACCGTTTTAATGAATGTTTCCTTTTTTTTTTACAGATTTTATTCCGAGCTGGGTTTGAAAATTTTCCGGTACGATAAGGGCAACTATTTTTCCGATTCCTACAGGAATACTGTTCAGATTTTTTTACAGTGTACATAAGCATTATAGGGTGTGAGGGGGTCAAAATACCAATATATATCTAAAAAAAGCTAAAAATGTAGAGTTATGTTGTTAACAGTACTGTAAAATTAACAGCAAAAAAAAAAAAAAAAAAAAAAAAAAAAAAAAAAAAAAAAAAGACAAATTTGCTTCACATTCTAAATCACAAAATTTCTTTAAAATTAACTGCAAAAATAGTGTAAGATTTACGATTTGCTGCTTAACCGTGAAAAACAAAATCGATATAAATTTACAGCAAAGTGAGCATGCATCCATATTGCCAGTAATTTTCGCTGCAGAACTACAGTGTTTTTTTTTTTATAGTATAGGGTTGAGTCTTGTATTTTTTTAAGATCTCAAAAGGGGACCTGGATGGACATGTATGCTCTATAGACTTGGCTCCTAGTTTGAGGAGTCGCTCTCGAGCAGTAAAAGTAAAAGCTTAAAATACTGCTTAGTTTCAGAAAGTTCTGGATACCAAACAATATAAGCTAGCGAACTTTTGTTTTTGACTTTTTACATTAATATTTACCTTTTAATAAACTCATACTGGCTGCAATGATACATAGACTGCACCATTATTACTTTAGTTTAAAATTACTTTCAAAGAGTAATCTATACTTAACCTTACATTAGAAAAATTTTCTATGAAATGCTAGTATTATATAAATACTGGCTTTGTATTTCGAAATATTTGCAGTGAAACGCTAATATTAAACTATTGGCTTTATACCGAAAATATTAGCAAATATATTGTAAAAAATGTTTTAGCAATATTTTCTAAATGTGAGCTTTTAAATGTTTGAGTAATCTTTACTACCGATATTAATAATATTGGTCAAGAAATAGACATAATGTGACTTTAATATTTTCATATTAAAGTCAATGCAGTCAAAATTGGTCGAATATAGATTTGCTACTAGGGTTTATTGAAATTAATAAAAATTAATATCCTTTAGAAGCAATATTGCTCGAAATGAAAAATTAAATTATTTAAAATATTCCTAAAAGATTTCCCCGATTGCTTTTCATTTTATTATTAAAAGTGTTGGTATTCGATTAAAAGTGCAACAGTTCTCGACAATAAAAAATAATATTACAAAATGTAAATAGAGATTGGGTTGATAGAAATTTTATTTATGAATGTTTTCTACGTGTGTAAAAATTATAACATGAATTTTTTTTCAGATAATGTTCATTCTACATATTTTATATACTTTTAAAACGCAAATACATACGAAAGTGAGTATATTTATAATGCTGTATTGTCTGTGTGTAGTTGTTCTAAATACAGTAATTATGCATGGTGTGATACACCTGATTATCAGGCATCATAGCAAAGTTGTAATATATTAAGGCTGAAATAAATGATTTATCTTTATCATGGCTTTGTATTTAGAAATATTTCCAATGATCTAAAAGATTTCTTGCCAATATTGCATGGATATGTGCTTTTAAATGTTGGGATGATACTTAAATGTTTTGAAATTGTTTGTAAATCACTAAGTATTTAAAGATTCATATAAAACTCATTTTTTCAGCGTTCTATATAGAAGTCAGTTCATGATTTTTCCGATTATAATATGTGATCTGAACAGGTGATCAATCTAACCCATTTGTGACTGAATTTTTGTTTTCTCAAATTCTTGGTAAAAACACATTCAAATGTTGAAAAATAAATAAGAAAAATACTAAAAAATATTTTGCTAAAATAATTTTGTATTTATTTTATAAAATGTAAAAGTCCTAAATATGGGAATATGCTTAGTATTTAAAATAGTCTAATATGCATAATTATACATTTTGCCTAAATTTATATAAAATAAACTTTTAAATTGTATATTATATACTATAATTAGTATTTTTATGAACTGCTAAAAATATATATATATTTCTATACAGAGACTAATAACATTATAAGTATTATTAATAATAATTTAAGAATAATCGTATTTGTGGCTTTAAAAAAATTATTTCACAATAATCTTGAAAAGAACTTTACATAAATAACTGTCCCCTAAATGGCTAATAATAATATGTACCCATTCATGTCTTTAAATGACTTTAAATCAAAGTTTAGTAAATATATAAAAAATTGAGAAACAAAAAACATGTTTGTTTTCTATAAATAGTTAAACAAAAATAATTTTCTCGGTCGAAATTATGTCACTTGTTTTTAAATTAAACATTTTCTATTTCTTAAGTTTTTTTTCCATATTATCTTATTGGACTGATCCAAATTTGTTAGAAAATCACCATTTATTTTTTTAAGCAGATAAATAGGGTAATTATACTTTCTGTTTAAAAATATTTAAATAAATTTGACCTTTCATTTGAGTTTTATTAGTTCTTTCTGTGGAGTTATAAATAAATGAGGTAATCATTGAAGTAAATTACTTTTATTTTGCATGTTATATTTAATGAATTGTTTTATAAAATAAGAATTTGTACTATCGAGAATTTATTAAAAAGGTTTTTAAAATAAAGTAATTCAGTATACAAACATAACAATTAAATAACAACTGTTATAAGGTAAAGCATTAAATTTTATAGTTATCTAAAGCATATTAAATTTTAAAATAAGCCAAATCGCTTCTGAAAATTATGCACAAAAAGACATTATTTATAAACGAAAACTCATTAGTATTTAAAAAGAAGCAATTACATGATCAGAAATACAAAAGTTTTGTTCGCATGGAAAAGAGGATTTCACGAAAAGCAATAATTAAATCCAATTTGATTATTTCTTATGGAAACAACAATTGTTCAACTTCTTCTGGAATATATTTCACATTTACTTTCTTTAATATGCTATTAAGAAGAGCCAAGAAGCTCTTTTTTCCCAATTCTCTCGTTGGCTATTGATTTTTTTCAAATGTTCAAACGCTTTATTTCCATTTATTGATGCTGAAATAGTTTAATTTACCAGTTTAATTGTATACCTTTAAATATATACTTGATGTTAAAAAATAAATTTATATAAAAAAAATATTGTGGTAGTTATTATAGGTAGTTAAATCTAAAGCGGTAATTTAAACTTAAATGCCTGCAATTCAAAATATTTACTCTTAAATTGCATGTGTGAATGATAAATATACTCATTAAGGATTTATGTTCATTAAAAAAAATATGGATATTTGATCTCCATAAATTGTTTGGATATTAATAATTAAAAAAAATATATGAAATAAAATTTGGAATGAAACATTTATGTTTTTTATACTAGAGAAATGAATAGCACTGTTTTTGATTAGCAGTAATTATCTATTAAGACTGATTTATTTAATATTACTTCCAAAATCCTTTATTTGTTGATTATTTAATACATTATATAGTAAAAATATAAAAGAAACATATATTTTTAATCTATTTTCATGTGCCCATTTCAATGAGGTGCATACTATCTTTTTTAAATTAATTGTTGATATTTAACTAAGGTGATCAAAATTGAAAAAAAAAAGTTCGAAAGTCGTTCAAACTTCATAATTTAAAAAAAAATTCCTTTTAACCCTTAGCAACTACAAATTTAAAATAATTCAACAAGTTTTTAAAGTAAAAAACAAATATCTAAAGGAAACGCGACTGCATACTCAAAATGAACAAAAAAGTTTATGTATAAAGCACAGTGCTATTGTAATTTTAGTGAACACTTACTTTTTATGATTCAGTTATACTAGATTAAAATACATTTATTGTATGCAACAAATAAAGAATTACTCAAATTATTTTTATTTGAGAACGCATGATCATTTCAAAGTATATCTTTCAGAAATATAGAAGATTTGTTCATGCAAAGAAGAATTTCATAAAAGCTGTCATTAAATCCCAAAATTAATTTTTTTTTTTTTTTAATTAAGTAGGAATTTTTAGAAAAGTGTTTTAAAATATTTTGCAATTTTCTTTACTTTCACTAATTATTTCGTACATTATACTGATGTAAATAAGAAAGAAAATACTGCTTCAAGAATAGATTATGAGACACTTTCATCTTTTCCAAAATACTTTAACAAAACGTAAGTGTTTAAAAAATGAAATTAGATATTCATGTAAACAGTTTATAAAGCGAATAATTCACATGAAAATCCAGTATAAATCCTGTAAATGAACTATATATGTACACATATATGACATAACATGTTTATATGTGGTTCAGTTTGAAAAATATACATAGATTTAAATTTACGTTTAGCAGCCTAATAATGGAAATGCACTCGAATTCAACTGGTACAGTACATACTAAAGAAATATCTTTTATAAACATTTTACAAACATCACTTATTGAGCTGGTATTTAATACAGTTAAAAGAAAATATTCAGATAAATTCACCGAAAGTTACACGGCGAGCAGAAGTCCGACAGATAGACGGACAAACCGAGGTCACAAAAAAATTTCAAATGTATTAGAAAGACAAATATATTTTAACTCGTAGTTGTACACATTAAAAAATTTTCTTTAAATGCATGCAAATTTTGATAAGTTACATAGGTTGATTTTGAAGCTTTAGTGGATATTTATCACTTAGTAGTTTAATTGCGAAAATGTGGAATGTATTTAAAATTAAGAAGTTATAAGAAATAATTTTTATTTAAAAACTCGCAATCATCTTAAAGAAAACAATTGCATATTTTAGAGAAAACAATAATTTTGTTCGTGTAAGCAGAGCGATTTCAAGAAAAGCCATAATTAAGTCAGAAGATCATCGATTATATTATAAACAAGCAGCAATTTAAAACTGAAGTATTTCACAATGTTACTTTATTTGGTATGCTATTAAGAGGGTCCAAGAAAAGTCATTAAGTTTTTCTGCTAATAAATTCTCTACTTGTTTAGTCGTTGATTTCTTATTTGTTTGTTACAGTAAGTCTGAACGCTTCGTTTCCACACATTTACACTAATAGCTTTTTAAATTATAGGTTTAATAGTGAACTTTTAAATACATATTTACTGTTAAAAAGATTATAAATTGTGAAAGCGGTATTTTGTGGTAGTTATTAAATAAGAATTTTTCTCCAAAAATGGTAAGCGTTTATTGGAAAAAGATTGCGGTTCAGAAAATCGACTTTTAAATTACACGATTAAACGATAATTACGCATAGTAAGAATGTATGTTAACAGAGATTATTTGTATGGCTAAGGGGAATGCATAATTTATTGGAAATTAACATTTTAAGAAATTAAGGAACAATCTAAAAGGAAACATCTTTTATTAGAGCAATAAAAAGCACCATTTTTGATTTAAAGAAATTGCTTGTTATTTCTCTTTATCTCATGATTTACAAAATCAATCTGTTCATTTCTTTATAATAGGAAATACAAGACAGGCTTTCAAGGTTACATAATATGGGGGAAAATATTTATTTTTTAAAATTGAAAACTCAAATAGAGTTTTTACATTTAATATATTTTTTGATTTTGCGCACTAACAATACAGAAAATCATACTTTATATGAAAAATATCAATAACATATCAAATAATCTTGCAAATTTATTAAAAGAGATACTTTTGTATTATATACTTTCCAGAGTTAAGGGTCGATGAAATCGTGGACAAGTTTATTACTTAAGCAGCCTTTTTCATTCTGATAAACTGAATGGTTTAATTAGATGTCTGTTAAATTTGCGAATATCCGTTCATTTCTTTATAATAGAGGATCCAAGACAGGCTTTCAAGGTTACAGAATATGGGGAGAAAGTATTTATTTTTTAAAACTGAAAACTCAAATAGAGTTTTTACATTTAATATATTTTTTGATTTTGCCCACTAACAATACAGAAAATCATTTTTTATATGAAAAATATCAATAACATATCAAATAATCTTGCAAATTTATTAAAAGAGATGCTTTTATATTATCTACTTTCCCGAGTTAAGGGTCGATGAAATCGTGGGAAAGGTTACTACTTAAGCAGCCTTTTTCATTCTGATAAATTTAATGGTTTATGAGCGTAGTTTAATTAGATGTTTATTAAATTTGAGTTCCATTTGTATTGTTTAGTTTTGTTAATTTATTTAATTATTGGTGAAGTTTGCATTTCGTTATGGACTAGTAGGCTGAAACAAATGCCAACCTATTTAGGTTGTTTTAAGTGTAAGTGGATTACTCTTTTGTAATTGGGTTACACGTAATGTAGATTAAATTAAAAATTCCTGTGTGATTTTTTTTTTAAAACATTAAAAATTAGTGAATTCAGATGCAGTTTTCAAACAAACTCCATTTGAAATAACACATTGTTTTCGATTCGAATGTGTAAACATTAAAATGTGCTTTATTCAGAAAAAAAGGGTAGTAAAAGCGAAATTGATTAGTCAGGTGTTGCCACCATCGTTATAACAGCAACGTTACTAACGGACTTACTTTTAGGTAGCTTTCATTACAAAAAGCTACCTATTGCAGCCGTTCGGAGGAAAGCGATTAAAAAAATATTTGGTATATTTTCATCGATCATGACCCCCAGACCCAGAAATCACCCTCCGTTCAAATGTTGATATACATATATATATATATATATATATATATATGATCTTTGTCACACTGTAACTCTCGTATTTATGAACCGATTTGAATGAAACTCGGTGTGCACATAGTACATACCAATGTCTCGACCGTGTTCGTTGGCCAGCCTCATCCGCCATCTTGTATCAAAATGGCGGCCATTTAAAAAATAAATAAAATTTGAAATGTGGTACCAAAAAATTTAAAATTTAAAAATATTTTTTTCTTATTTTTTTTACCTTGATACAACTATTCTGGAGCAGTTTTTGTTTCGTCTATATCTTAAAAAAGGGCTGAGTTATAGCACTTTGAATTTCTAGCGTGGATACTGACATTCTGATACGTCCTGATTTTCGTCACGCAATGACAGGCGTATTTATGAACCGATATGGATGTACCTTGGTGTATACAAAATACATACCAATGTCTCGACCGAATTCGTTGGCCAGCTTCATTCGCCATCTTGTTTCAAAATGGTAGCCATTTAATTTTTTTTTTAAAATTTAAAATTTAAAATGAGGTATAAAAAATTGGAAAATGAAAAAGATTTTTTTCTTGTGTATTTGACCTTGATACAAAGATTCCAAAACCGTTTTTGTTTCGTCTATATCTAAAAAAATGGCTGAGTTATAGCATTTTGAATTTCTATTGTGGCTGACATTTCGAAACCACCTGATTTTTATCATGCAATAACAGGCGTATTTATGAACCGATTTGGATGTAACTTGGTGTGTACATAGTACATACCAATGTCTCGACCGAGTTCGTAGGCAAGCTTCATTCGCCATCTTGTTACAAAAGGGAACATTTAAAAATAAATTTAAAATTTAAAATATGGTATCAAAAAATAGGAAAATGAAAAACGTTTTTTTATGTGTTTGACCTTGATACAAAGATTCCGGGGCAGTTTTTGTTTCGCCTATATTTTAAAAAAAGGTTGAGTTATAGCACTTTGAATTTCTAGCATGACTGACATTGTGAAACGATCTGATATTTGTCACGCGATAACACACGTATTTATTAACTTATTAGGATGTAAGAAGGCATGAGGACAGTATATAGCAATGTCTCGACCAAGTTCACTGGCCAGCTTCATCCGCCATCTTGTTTCAAAATGGCAGTAATTAAATTAAAAAAATTATATTTAAAGTGAGGTGCAAAAAATTAGAAATTGAAAAAGGCTTCTTTCTTAAGTATTCGACCTTGATATAAGGATTCCGGAGCGTTTTTTGTTTTGTCTTTATCTTAAATAATGGCTCAGATATACCAGTTTGAATTTCTTTATGTGAGTGACATTTTGAAAAATCTGATTTTTTGCCTGAGACAGCACTCGTATATGTCAACCGATTCCGATGTGAGTGAGCATGTGCACAGGAATTACTAAGGTCTCGACCAAGTTCACTGGTTAGCCTCATCCACCATGTTATCTTAAAAGGGTAGGCACTTCAAGATATCGCCGAATTTGGAAACCAAATATAAGTTATTTTAAATAAAATCAGCTTGGATAAAGCTGACTAATTTCGGAAAATCTCATTCATAATGATTTAGTATTGATAAAAATTAGTATTGAATCTTCTATAACCGGTTTCCACTGCATTCAGCTTCGTGTATTTGAATAATATAAGCTAGCTTTTTAAAAATAAGGAATATGAAAGCTACCTCTTCCTCCTGGCACTGGCCGGAAGGACTTTTGCTTTACTAGATATTATATATGAAGGGAAAATGTGTACTTTGAATGTTTTTTTTTTTTGTCCATTACACAAATAATTAAACAAAATATATATATATTTATAGTTAAGTAAATACTTTTATGAAAACCTTTACAAGTTTTCTAAAGGATATTAATGCTTAAAGTACATTTGATGATTCGAAAAATAAAATACAAAGTAGAAATTAAATGTTTCGAAGTACATTACCATTTCGAAAGAAGCATATAAATTTTTAGGAATATTATACATTAATATATAGAGGACTTGAATAACTAGACGTTGGAATAACAACACATACACTTTAATACAATTCTATAAAGATAATTTTACACCACTTCGTTGATACCTTTTCTAAATACAGTTCATTTATCACTTAAAACTCATAATATATTTCTTTCGAACAAGTTAATTAGGCCTAACAGTGCATTTCTTGGCATCTCGTAAGCCGATGCTTCGTGAACAATACTATTTTATAGACCGACTCTTTTCTAATTTTTGAATATGTCCAAACCTTGATCTCGTGATCGTGAATTTTCATTACTCGTGTTTTCAAATCATGGATAATAAAAATATCAGAGCGTCAATTGATTTGCTGATCATGTACGTCATAAAGAAAATAAAGTATGTTTAAATTCAAATCCTACAAATCGGTCATCCTGACACGATGGCGTCCCGACATCATCATTTTGGCTTATTATTTTTTTATGTTTAAACAGCTAAACTTTTGAGACTTTTATATATTTTTCTGTCACATAAAATTTTTATTACAGGTTCAATACACATACACGTATACTTAATCTATCCGATTCGTCCAGGAGTTTAACCCATAGAATTCATGAATTCGGCCACTGTTGATGTCTTTCCTGGACCTTCATGATCTCCTACTTTCTTTATTTCATACCGATCATGATTCTTGGTTGCAGTTATCTCATATGGTCCCAAATATGTTTCTTTAAGTTTGATAGTATTGCCAAATTGTGTCCTCTTTATGGCGACGATGTCTCTTATTTTGTATTTTCGTGGCTGTTTTCTTTTCTTATCAAACTGCACCTTGTTTTCTTCTTGTATTTTGAGTATATTTTTCTTTGCTTCTTCTCTTATGGCTTCGCGTTCTTTCATCATACATTCGGTAAATTCTTCTTACAAAATGTTCTTGATGTTTTGCATGTCACTGTCCTTCATTTTAACTCCTGTCATTAAGTCAAAGGTACTTGGTGCTTCGTGTTACTGTGCTATTAATAATTCTTTGTAATTTTGGTACATACTTATACCATTTGGATTCATCATCACTAGATAATTTTGACAAAACGGATATCATCACTCTGTGTATTTTTTCCACCTGTCCATTTCCACTTGGCATCCCAGTTGTTATATCTAGGGGTTCAATTCCTTCTTTTGTACAATATTCCTTGAACTCGCTTTCAGCAAAAGCTTTTCCTTTATCGGTTATAATTCTAGTTGGGTTCCCGAAAGTTGTTTGTTGTAGTTCCAGTTTGTCTATTACTTCCTTGGCCGACTCTGATTTCACTGGGTAAAACCATGCAAACTTCGTAATTGCATCTACTACGGTGAAAATATATTGATATTTTTTATTTGTGAGAGGTAATGGACCTATGTGAACGATGTGATAGGTTTCCAATGGTTTGTCTCCTTTTGGTATAGGGTTTAGAAAAACTTCAGCTTTCCTTGTTTCCTATTATATAAGATACAGTCAACACAGTTCGAGATTATTGTTTCTACTTTCTTCCTTAATCCAGCTATTTAAAATTCTTCCTTCACTAGATCTTCCGTCTTTGCTACAGCAAAGTGTCCTCTTTCATGAATTTTTCGAATAATTTCTCGTTGCATCTCTTTCGGCACCACCAATATTTCTTTTCCGTTCTCGAATCTGCATAGTACATCATCTTTTATTAAGTAATTATTAGATGATCCATTTTTACCAAGCGACTTGATGCATTGTATCGATTCATTAAGTTTTTGCGCTATTGCGATTATTTTCGTTATTTCTCCTTGCGATCTAGTTATCACTAATATTGATTGTGTTATTGGTACATTTCGGCTTAATGCATCTACATGTTTCAATTTTGTTGCTGCTCTATGTTCTGTCTCGTAGTCGTATTCTTCGATGAGTAATGCCCATCTTACTACTTTAGGTGCTAAATCTTTTTATATTTCTGGAAGTCCGTTAAACCTGATTTTGTTTCCCATTAGATAATTTCTGAATTTTTTTAGATCTTCTATTATGGCTAATACCTCAAGTTCATAACTGGAATATTTCTCCAGTTGTGGTGAAGTTTTCTTGCTCATGTATTGTAATGGATGAAATTTTCCATCTTCTCCTTTCTGTAATAAAACTGTGCCAAATCTTTGGCTGCTTGCGTCAGTATGGAGTTCCACTGTGGATCCTTGTTTATATAATTGAAGAACTGCTTTTGTTGATAATATTCTCTTTAACTCATTAAAAGCTTTGAGCTGTTCTCTTTCAAATTTGAAACAATTTGCTTTCCTTAATAACTCACTTAGAGGCTTGGCGATTTTGGCGTAATTCGGGATGAACTTTCTGAAGCATCCTGTTAAACCTAAAAAAGATTGTAATTGTTTTGTTGTAGTTGGTTTAGGTAAATTTTGCACAACCTTTGTTTTTGCTTCAGACGGTTTTATTTTCAATTATATAACCCAAGAACTCTATTTTCTTTTTAAGGAATTGGCATTTTTAAAAGTTAATTTCTAAACCATACGCTGATGCTACTTCTAATACTCGTTTCAGCTTCTTTATCCCATCTTCTTCATCATCTGAGGGAATCACAAAATCATCCATATGTACAATGATAGTGCCTTCTCGCAGTAAATCTTGGAATACTATGTTTACATATCTTTGAAATTGATTACCTGATATACACAATCCGAACGGACAACGTAAAAATTCGTATTACCCTTCATGTGTTACAAAAGCTGTATATATATACGACTGCTTTCATCAAGTTCGATGTGGAAAAAGCCGTTTTTGAGATCTAATGTCGTAAATACTGTTGTCTTCTGCAATTTATCGATAACATTATCAATTAACGGTAGTGGATAACGATTATTTAATATTTTTCGATTTATTTTCCGATAATCTATACATAACCGGTGTGACCCATCTTTTTTCTTACTCAGGACGACTGGGGCCGCAAAATCTGAGTAACTTCGTCTAATGATCCCATCTTCCAACCACTGTTGTATTTGCTTACTGATGATTTCCTGCTCAACTAGAGGTAACCTCCTTGGTCGTTCACAGACAGGTTTTTTAACCGCCAATAGTATTTTCATCTTTAACCCAGTATCCTTTGTTTTATTTGGTTTGTATGATTCTATTAATTCTCGTATTTTTTCTCTGTTAGTTAAATTTGTAATATGATTCAAATCCACCTCGGCATTTACGTAGTTGATATTAAACATATATTCCCAACCTTGATTATCGTTATCTATATTTGACGTGGCTACTTCATCTGTTTTGGAAGGGACATCATTACTTTTAATGTATCCTACTCAAACTGAATTGTCGTTTATTATTTTAACAACATCTTACTCTACTTTTAACGTCAGGCCTTCGACTGCTTTTCTAATTATTATTAAATCATAGTCAGTTTCTTGTACCACGTAAAATATATCTTGCATTTCTATACCATCTACATAAACTTTATGCAAGAAGTAATCGGTTGGCTTAATTTCTTTTCTACCTATGCCCGATATAGTTATATTGTCGCTGATTAACTTTAGCGCGTTTATTGCAGTATGATGTCTTGAATTGGCGATTGAAATATCACTCCCTGTATCGATTATTATGTTTGTTTTTATTCCTTGAATATCCAGGATTCTTCCTTTCTTACCATTTAACGTGCCCGTATTAACTACTTTTCTTTGCGTGTTTTGGCTCCAATCTTGGTATTTCGTTTCTCGCAAATTTTGTTTATGTTGCGGGTTGTAATTTGAATAGCCTTGTTGTGTTTTACTTCCCATGGTATACTTCCTACTCACGTGATCAGGTCTCCCATAACGAAAACAGGTTATATGCGCCTCGTGTCTTCCGTGATTCACATTGTGCCTATTGTCAACTTGGCGCCTTTTCGTATGAGCGTAGTCAGCCACTCTTGATCGTTTATCCTCAAAACTCCCGCTTGTATTCCTTACTGATTGTTTATTGCAAACCCTTCGAGCCGTTTCGTAAATAACTAACTTATTAACTAAGTCGTCTATCTTTTTTATTACTAACAATTCCTCTGCGAAATGTGTCTTTGTTTCCGCAGGTAAATTATGCCTAATTTGATTAACTACAATTAATTCCGATAATTCCTCAAAGTTATCTATTTGAAGACCGTCAATCCATTGTTTGAAGTACACCTTGATCTCATAAGCGAAATCGCGCCAATTAGCCGATGGCTCTTTTTTGAGTGATTAAAATTTCAGCTTAAACTCTTCTGGCGATAGTTTGTATTGTTTTAAAAGAATACTTTTTATGTAATCATAATTATGCATTTCGGGTTCACTCTCCCTGGTTATTATATTAATCAGATCTAATGGCATTAGGTTAATTAAATAGTTGACCCACTCTTTTTTATCAATGCCCGTTTGCGCCATTTGCCTTTCATACATAGCCAAGTATAAACTAATATCATTCGTACTATCATATTTTGTTAATAATCTAAGCAATTCATATTGTTTACCTGATTTGTCCTTGTGTTCACATCGATGTGCAGTCTTGAATTTTCTTGTAGTTGTATTTTCCTAATCTCAAACTCTCTTTCGCGATCTTTTTCTTCCAATTCTATTCTCCATTTTCTCTCTTCCATTTCCATTTTCAGTTTCTTTTCTTCGATCTCTGCTCGTAATTTCTTTACTTCAAGTTCCGATTGCGCTTGTGCTTTTTGTTTCTTCTCTTCTCTTTCCTTTTCTGCTTCTCTTCTCTAGCCGCCATAATTACTTCTAGGCGATCCTTTATAAAATCTTCATCGTAATCCTCCCAGCTTTTAATCAGCTTTATTAGGACAGGGATTGTCGATTTTTCTGGTGGTTCAATTCCGCATTCCTCGCAGAGATTTATTAGATCAATTCTTTTAGCTTTATTCAAGGATCCCATGTTTTTCAAAGTAGTATTTGGATAAATACGATTACTGTTTTAACATTTGCCTTGTTCATTCACAATCCATCTTTTGACACTGGCGATTGACAACAATTTCTCTTCGATTAATATTTGGCTATCTATTTCACTGCCAGTTGTTTAATATCCTTTTAAGATACCGTAGCGTAATATTGATTATTTATTCCACTGATACTTGCTTAGTATCCCGGCATCGAGCCCCCAAATTTGTAGGAATATTTTATGTAAAATATTAATATATAGATGACTTGAATAACTAGACGTTGGAATAACAACACATACACTTTAATACAATTCTATAAATGTAATTTTACACCACTTCGTTGATACCTTTTCTAAATACAGTTCATTTCTCACTTAAAACTCAAAATATATTTCTTTCGATCAAGTAAATTAGGCCTAACAGTGCCTTTCTTGGCATCTCGTAAGCCGATGCGTCATGAACAATAGTATTCTATAGACCGTCTCTTTTCTAAATTTTGAATATGTCCAAACCTTGATCTCGTGATCGTGAATTTTCATTACTCGTGTTTTCAAATCATGGATAATAAAAATATCAGAGCGCCAATTAATTTGCTGTTCATGAACGTCATAAAGAAAATAAAGTATGTTTAAATTAAAATCCTACATATATATAATAAATAGAAAGATTTTTCTTTTGTAACAAAATTACACGATTATTCTCATGAAAATATATACAAATACCATTCTTTATTTCTTGGAATAACAATAATTCTAAACTTTTTTCTGAAATACACTGCTCAAAACAATTAAAGGATATTTGAAGTTTTATATAAAATAAAGATATAAACGAATTTTTTTTTGCCGAAAATAGAAGAAGAGAATCACAAATGCAAATTTTTCTGGTTTTCAAACTGTGGAGTATGCAAATTTTGAGTTCGACGTCAAAAACGTCGCTTCAGCGGCAGCGAATGAAATTTGACTTTCAACTGGATAAAAGAGAATGAAGACAAGGATGATCGGCATTCAGTGATTGCTTTGTTTCGATGAGTACGGTGTCTCAGCGAAGTCATTTGACAGATTCAGAAGCTTTGAGAATTGTTGATAGGTTAGAAGGGGGCCAAACTCAAGCCGAAGTAGCGCAAGCCATTGGAGTGTCACAAAGTGTCATTTCCAGGATCTGGAACCGTTTTTTGGACAGTGGATGTGCAGGCCGAAGACCAGGGCAAGGTCGTAGACGGGCAACAACGCCCAATGAAGATCGGTATTTAGCGTTAACAGCTCGGAGACACCGAACCATGAACGCTACTCTTCTCCAACAACACCTTCGCTCGGCTACAGGCACCACGATTTCAACTCAGACTGTCCGAAACCGGCTCCATGCTGTAGGCCTGTATGCTCGCCGACCGATGGTATGCGTTAGATTAACATCAAGGCATCGTCGCGACCGCAGGGAGTGGGCAACCGAGCATGTCAACTGGAGGAGAAATGAATGGAGCAATATTCTGTTTTCTGACGAGTCCCGTTTTTCTGTGCATCCGGATAATAGGCGTATTTTCATCTGGAGGGACCGTGGCAGTAGGAATAATCCTGCGTTCGTGCACGAAAGTGTCAGATTTGGCGGTGGAGGAGTGTTGTTGTATGGTGGCATCTCCATTGAAGGGCGCACTGACCTCTACATCATTCGAGATGGAGCTCTGACTGGTCGCCGATATAGGGATGAGATCCTCAGACCTATTGTAGTCCCTTACGCTGCAGCAATCGGAGATAACTTCATTTTAATGGACGATAACTGCAGGCCACATCGTGCAAACCTGGTGGAGGATTTCCTTTTCGAGGAAGGAATCGTTCGAATGGAATGGCCAGCGTGTTCTCCAGACATGAATCCAATCGAGCACGTTTGGGACGCTCTAGGAAGACGAGTTTCTGGCCGCCAACAACCCCCACAAACTCTCCAAGAACTGGAAAGAGCTCTTCTGGAAGAGTGGGGCAGAATACCCCAACTCGTCATTAATAGCCTCATTGAGTCCATGCCTCAAAGGTGTTCAACGTTGCTGGCCGCCCGTGGAAACCATACCCCCTATTGAAAATGATTTTCTTTGAAGAAAACACCTTTTCTTATTCTTTTTTTTCTCATATGCACAAATTGTGTTTTTTTCCTTTAGTACACAAATGCGCAATAAAATGCATTTTTTTCTGCCAAACATGTGTAATTTATTCTCATATAACCTACTATGTCTGTCGACCATGTATCAATCAGCTAAACAGTTTACCAGATACAAAATCCACCTAAAACTGCAAGATCCTTTAATTGTTTTGAGCAGTGTATTTCCCAATTTTTTTTCCTAATATGCAATTAAGAAACGTCTAAAAGTCATTTATGGTTATCCATTATCACAAATTCACTATTGATTTAGTTACTGATTTTCATTTGTTAATATTTTTTTCATTTGTTTCCTTTGCAAGGTCTGAAAAATTCGTTTCCATTTATTAGAGTTAATATCTTTAAGAATTATAGATTTATCAATGTATTTTCAAATACATATTTCTTGTTAAATTATTAAAATTATGAAAGCGGTATTTTTTGATAGTTATTAATCTTTTACTTAGCTTCAATAACTGTTATTTAAAGTTAGTATTAAGAAATGGCCCATTTAAATTAAAGTAAAAAACGATAATTATCCGCATTAAAAATCTATGTTTCAAAGGTATTTTATGAGCTTTCGGTATGCATGATTTATTTTAAACTGACTATCTGAGAAATAAATAAATGAAACATTTCTTTTCTTTTAAATAAAATAAGTAAAAAAATACGACATTCATTGTCACGTATAGCTATTAAATAAATAAATAAAATAAAAAGTATAAATGAGTAAAGGGCATAATTTAAGTAATTTCTCTTTTACTTCTATATGTTTAAGGAATAAACAAGTTGAGTTTGCGTAAATAAAGGAGAATTCACATGAAAATCTGTCCCAAGACAATTGATTCGTTCTTATAAAAGCAGCAATTTTAAATATTTTTCGAAAATATGTTGCATACTAGCGGAGCTTCATCCGATTCGCTGATCGGTTGGTCCCAATCGAACCTCGAATGAAACGGACCTGTGGTTGGTTGTCCCACTGCTTTTGCCAGCGTGCACAAGTTATTATCTTTCATGTTAATAATACTAAAAAATAAGAAAAACCCGTGATGTTCTTATCTGAAGTTACGAGGTAATCAAACCAAATTAAATTTAAATCTAGAGCATCACTGTTCATATTTCTAATGGAACTGATTTGTCATTTTTAATTTTTGAATTAGTTTGAATTACTTTGTCAGTAGCAAAAATTACAGCAAAGTTCCTTCAACTTCTGATAAAAAGGGAAAATTTGAAACTAAACACGAAAAGAAAAACTAAATCTCGCATACAAAATTCGTTTAAAAATAAAAAATTGTCGATGACGAAATTTACTATATCGGGCTTCACGATGAAAACCGACTTTCCCTTTACAAATGTAAAAAATCGCCAAAAAACTTAAAACTGAAAAGGTATTAAAAAATTCAGAAATCGCCGGGGGCAAAATTTAATACATTCCGTTAAATTATTAAAACCGGATTATTTTTTACGAGTGTGGTAAATCTCAGCAAAATGCAAAATGCAAAAAAAAAAAAAAAAAAAAAAAAAAAAAGGAAAAAATGGCATAAGAAATAATAAAGACGTGAATAAAAGAAACTGCTGAAAAGTAGTTGAAAAAATAATTAAATTGGCATAAAAAAGTTCGTAGAAAATTTAAAAATCGCTGAATTTGAATATACACAAAATATGCGTAAAAAGATAACAATATTTATTACTTTGGGCTAAAATATCGAAACCAGCTTCCGTTTACTAAGGTGAAAAAATCATCACAGATTGCGAGAAAACGGTAACAATCAAATAAAAAATTTATGTAATAAATTAATAAATAAATAACAAACACTTTCATCATTTCCTTTTATATTTCTCATAAAAATAAATAAAAAAATTAAAATTAAATACGAACTATGAAATACAAAAACAATAAGTTTAATGTTTTATTAAGCATATTGAAGATTAAAATATGTCGAAAAAGCTCAGAAAGCAAAGAACAAAGCGTATTTTTTTTTTTATTGAAAACATATTATCACTTCAAAAAATGTAATAAATATTTAAGAAAGAGAATTTTTTGATCAAGAATCTTTTGTAAAAAAGGGGTGTTTTCATGAAAAGTTGTAATTAAATTCCAAGATCATTGAATATTTCTTAAACAAGCAGTAATGTTAAACTGTTTTCCAAAATATCTGCCACATTTATTTTCTTTAGCATGCTGTTAAAATGTGATTTTTTTTTCTAATTATTATTCGCCATGTATTTAGATACTTATTTATATACTTTGTTTCACAAACTCGAAATGCCTCATTTCCGTTTATTTATGTTGAAAGCTTATGTTATAAGCTTAATAATCTTTTAAATATATACATGTTATGAAAGGAAGGAAAATTATATAAGAGGTATTTTGTGGTAGTTATTAAAGAGGAATTTAGTTTCAAAAGTGTAATTTGAAATTTTCATTGTGAAAAGGCTGTAGAAAATTCACTATTAAAGTATACCATAATGTGATAAGTATGCTTAATAAAAATATGTTGGTTTAAAGTATAGATGATATTTATGGGCACTGAGTATGCATAAATTATTTGAAAGCTAGTAATTTAAGAAATCCGAAAATTTGTTTTAATTGTAACAATTTAGATAAAGTTATTATACATGTGTTTGTAACAATTTAGTTTTATGTAAGCGCAATTGTAAACACTGGTCCTTTTTCAAGTTTGATTAACTGTTAAACATTTATTTTTTATTACTTAAAATATATTCAATCATTTATTATTGACATTAAATACATTTATACATAACAATGCATACAATAGCATATATATGTACTTCATTTCACACATGTAGAAATCATTTTACTTCTTGGAAAAAATAGGACTTCTTTTGGGAATTCTTTAAAAAAAACAAAAGTATAAAAAGTTTTAATTTCTAACTTTTTTATGATAGTTGCATTAAAAATTTTAAGTTTCTATTTTAAGTAGCAATAATACAAAAAGAATGTTATCGAATTAATTTCTTTTGATCACATTCGAAGATAAGGACAATAAATTTTGCCAAAACAATATTCAAAGTATCCTTTAAATATTAAAATTGTACTTTTCCCAGTAATTTTCAAGAATAACTCTTTAATAATTGTTCCATACCTTGATTGCATTATCTTCAATTGATTCTAAAAGAGGACATTTAAGATCTACCGTTTAGATAATATTTTATCTAGATAACAAAGAAGGAATGCAATACCTAACGTGGAAAATAAATCTATTTGATAAAACTTTTTAAACAACCAAGTATTTCATTAAATATAAGGATCCTTTCATTAAATCCAGAATTTTTTATAAGTTTAAGTAAGAATAAACTAGGTTTTTTACATTATTAAATGATTGTATTTCAAATTTAAACTTGTTCAAGATATAAAAATGTTTGATATATTAATTTATTTCGTACAACTTTGGAAATTCAAAATTTAACAGATATATTTCATTAAGTTACACACGATATTTGGATTAAAATTTGAGTTTTATCTTGTCTAAAGTTATGTCTATGGATATAACAGTAACACAAATGGATACTCACGTTGAATTACGTTCATGTGATGACGTTCGAAGGAAATGACGATGAAATTTGCCAAAATAATACTCAAAATATCCTCTAAACTGCACTTTTTCTAAAAATTACTTGAATAACTCTTCTATAATGGCTTCAAAAGGGGATTCTATTGCAGTTCTATCAACCATAAAAGAAAAATTTAACACGCTTTCTTTAGACTACATTTTAAGTGACAAACAAAAAGGTATGTTATAATTACTAATATCAGGCATGAAACATATTTATATGATAACAGTTTTGAAATATCGGATTATTTAGTCCAATTCATTAAATTGTTTAAGTAGTTTAACGGCTTTGAAATTTTAAAGAATGCAAGTAATAAATTTTTGATACTACTTTGATGTTGTTTAACTGAGTAATACACAAATTTCAGCTAAAGTAATTTTCTGGAAAACTAAATTAAATTTCCTATTTTTTTAACGTCCAACCTATTTAATAATAAATGTAATAAGAAGAGATTTACATATTTCAAAAATATTGAAAACACATTATTTAAAGTAGAATTACAGATATATTTAAAATGCTACGTTACAAAAATAATGTAACACGAAATAATATAATGCAAGTAGGAACAATTATAAATAATGTTCATCTCCAGAAAGCAGTCAACTATGAAGAAAAATACATGTACAAAGGAAATACAGTTATATTTGAAGCTATGATGTGGAGTAATTTATTATATGGATGCATCCATATCATTTATGATTTAGATCGAACTTCCTTTTCATTATTAAAAGTTAAGGTTGTAAATGAGTTCCTTCTATTAATTTTGTACTGTATTACGACTACATTTTAGATCTTTTTTTGTTCTAAATCTATTTACTACATCACTAAACCTATCAGAATAAATTAAATTGAAAAATTTTAAGACATACCATTAAAATAAATGTTATCTTTAACAAAAGGTAAGAATTAAAACAAAGTATCACAATATATGGATTATATAACGAATGTTGAATTTCTTTTATTTGCGAAAATATACCATTTTATAATTTCACAATTCTTTTAAATTATAAATATCTATTTATAAATGAAAATATATTAAATGATATAATAATATAAATATACACATTTTAGCAAAAAATATTTGTATTCAAACAAAAATTATTAAGATTTTATTTGAATGTTTAACCACTTTATTGCCATAGGTAATTAAATATATATAAATTTAAATTTCATTTTTTTGTCAAGTTTCTATCCTGTTCAATGTTAACTGTTCTTCTTTAGTATTTTCATGTTTAAAGCTCCGAAATTAAATATCCTACTGCATTTTAAAGAAATATTTTGAATAATAATTATTATACGTACCTATCAAAATATTACATGTTTATAATGGAAGTTAAAAACTTTGAAATAAAGTTAATATTTAGAAATATCTAAGTGATCTACGAAGGATATGCAGTAATATTTGAAGGAATTATGTGAAGTATTTTAATTAGACGAGCCGCGTCCGTCTCATTTAGCTTGTAGATAACAATCTCCCTTTTATGTATTAAGAATTGAATGTGCAAGATATTTCCTCTCGTTAGCAGTACACTATATTAAACTAAACTTTACACTATCCTTTGTTCTGCTTCGATTTACTACATCTCTAAATGCATGTGGATAAATTAACTCAAAAATGTACAAAGAGATACAATTTATCTAAATATTTATAATTATGAGATGGTAAATTAGCAAAAGCCATGCTTTGTTTGGATCCGCGAAGCATTATATAATAAGATAAATATTTGAAAGTAACAATATATTTTTTAATATTATTTTTGCATCTTTATTAAGCAAAAACGTTATTTTATGTTTTGGCGCATTTTAATTTTAGAAATGTAAACTCATCCAAATAACTAAGAATTTCCTCTGATTTTTTTTATTTATGATGTAAGCCTGGTATAAATAAAACATTTTCGAAGCAAAATTTTATAAAATATTTATATAACGAATTTAACAATTAATTTTATTTGTTTACAATTCTTTTGTTGCGAATTTACAAAAAAACAAAAAAACAAAAAAACAAACAAAAAAAAAAAAAACATAAGTACTGTCTGCGTAAATTATATCACATAATAAGTATAAATTGTGTATTTGAATTCTTAACACTGAAAAATACTTTTATAATTGAATGTAAATAATTGAATTTTCACAAATTTTAATTCATTAAAATATGCTATAATTTATATAAAAAATGTATTTTGAAAATTTCATAAAAGAAATCGTGAAACTATTTAATTAATCATGATTTTATCTATAATTACTAACTCCATGATTTATTTTTTCTACTAAAAATATACGTGTTTCGATTTTTATTAGCATAAATGCGTCCGTAATGGAAAAACATGTGAAATAAATTAATTAAACTTGTAAATTTTTTAAGGTTATTCTGTACATAAAGAATAATATTGTGCAAATCTACAGATCGTAATATATTCTTATGTTTAATTTCAAGTCAAAATACTGAATAGTTTTTTGTAAAGTGTACGACAAAATGTAATTTGTGTAGCCTAGTAGAGAATTCGCTTCGCTCATCCTTATAAAACAAAAATGTTAGCATAATAGTTCACATAATACATATTACTTTTACTTTCATAAAATTTAATTTTTTCTAGATTTTTATTAGTTTTGCATTTTGTTTAATGTTAACTGTCATAATAAATTATTTTTACATTGCTAAAATTAACAAAATACTTGTTATTTGTAAGCGAGTTACCGCATTTTACACAAATATTCTGATTGGTAATCTTATGTAAATATAAAAACATCAAATGTTACATTGTAGGCAGATAAAATTAAGGATAGTGATAATTACAATATGTGCAATTATGAAAACTACATATATTTTTTGGTCGTCAGTTGATTTTTTAACATCATGTACAATTCGTGAAAACTGCATCGCCATATGACAGGATAAAAACGCTTACGAATTATATACAGATGAGACGGGCTCAGTCTGAACCTGGGCACGGCTCGGGCTCAATTTTTACACCTGTATTCGGGCACGGGCAGCCTCAGGATCATCTTACAGAAATAGAAAAAAATTTAATTCTCTTATGGAAATAATAAAAATAACTTTTTCTTTCATTAAAAAATACTTACTCCATTCCAATTCTTTTAATGTTATTTTGATCAGAATAAAAGGGAAAGAGAATTCTTTTTTTTTTTCTGGTTATATTAGAATGCTATTTTAAAAGATAATTTGTGATATACAGTAGAACCTCGATTATTCGAAGTAATTGGGACCGACCATCTTTCGGAAAATCGAATTTTCGGATAATCGAGAATGCTTCAATTTTAAGATTAAGGAGAAACATATGCAATATTCCTTATTATGGTAACAAATGCTTAATAAAAATAAAGCAATAGCAAAATAGAAAGAGGAATAAATTACTTGAATTTTAATTTTTAAATTAAGTACTTTTTACATATATCACAAGGGTTTGAAAAAAGGTTTTGTTTGTTGCAGTTTCAATTGCCTTTGCTTTGAAGCTCTATCACGGAGTTTTTTAATATTATTAGTTCACCAGTATCACAGTATTTCTGCTGCAACCAAACCTTTTGCAAAACATTCAGAAGCTTCAAAATTGATAATTGATTAGTTTGCTTTGTTCCATTCCGCAGCTTACGGGAGCTCAAGTTAAATTCAAAGGTTCTCTAAGAAAGGGGATCGAAAATATTTATATGTGCTCGTAGTTCGGAAAGGACCGCTTGCACACACAGATAGTTAAAAACAAGGAAGAAAAGCTTTAAAAATGGATTTTGCACACAAGGAATGTGATAGTTAAAAAAAAATAAAGTTTTAAAAATGGATTTCGGTTAACCGAGAGTTTCGGTTGAAAGAGTTTCATATAAAAGAGGTTCTACTGTATTTCTTTTTATGCTTGAAGCTGAAAATGTCGCTATTAGAATATTTTTTTTTTATTGGAATGTTTATTTACTAATTTTTTTGGAGATCTAATGAGAAATAAGTAGATCTTTTTGTTTTTTAGTCAACCATCATTAACTTAATGTTTGCAAATTTTTAGCCTTCTATTGTGTGCGAGTCACTGCTTTAAAAAAGAAATTTATTATAATTTAATTTATAGGGGAGAGTAGCCGAATTTGGCCCACTTCCCTTATTTTCAGGTATAACTCATTTCATTTTTAGAATATCTGCAAAATATCACTAAACTTGATCAATCTATTTTCTTACTAACTAAATAAATCTTTAGAACAATTTCTTTTTGAAAATCTTGAGTTTTATTTTAATTTGAAAAACATGTCAAAAGGGGTCCAAAATTCAGCGACTGGTCGCCTTAGTTGGACCCACTGTCTCGTAAATTAGACTACACAATATTAAGCTGTTTTAATGAATAGAGAACATAACTAATTTTATTAACACTAGATAGACGGAAAGCGGTCATTTTGACCGCTAGCAATGGTATATATTTAGGTTCGAACCATGATTTTTTTTTTATATAAAACAAAGTTAAAAGGTACAATGAAAAAAAAAAACTTGTTAAATAAATAAGTGAATAAAAAAACAAAGTTTGCGATTAATGAAACAATCAAGCAAAAAAAGAACGTAGTCAAAATATAAATCAAAGTTATAAGTAATTAAGAGTAGAAACTATGGAACTAGTTGCCAGTTACTTGAATAACATGTAAGAAGTGATGTAAGGCTTACACAAACATTTTATTTGTTATTTTTTCTATTCCAGCGCACACAACATGCAACAATGTTTGGCAATCTGAAAACTGAATCATTTTGGCTATTTTATTTTTATTACGAACTAGGCAAAACCAATCATCAGTGTCTTCATTTTTCTTTTTAGATGATGAATCATTACACACTTTTTTTTTTTACACAATTTTCTTTACCTTATGTCTGCAATTTTTCCCTTCCATCCTTTTTTTCCAATTGAATTACGATTATTTTTTAAAACCTGATGCCCCAATTGTTTTTGTGCTTTGAGAGCTTCCTTTTTGTCGTTTTTTTTTTTTTTTTCATTTCAGGGTTAACTTTATATGGCGAAAATGGTTGTACAAAAACTATTCCTGCTTTATATTTAGTATCTGATTTGAAAATGGCAGTTATTACTATTTAAACTTGATAACCTCGTTTCAAGTTTAAATAGTAAATCAATAATAATTTTAATTCTTAAATCTATAATTCTTCAAATCTATAATAATTTTAATTCTTAACAAATTTGAAATGATCATATAATTTAACGAATATTATAAATATTAAAACTATGATACATTACGTCACTCATAGTAGAACAGAAAACGAATGAAACGAACAAAGTGGACATAATCAGAAAACGAACAGAATATGAAAAATATGATAAAGTACGTCACTTAATGTATAATATTAACGATCAGATAATTTAACGAATTTTATAAATGTTAAAAGGATGAAACATCACGTCATTTATAGTAGAACAGAAAATGAATGAAACTAATGAAGTGGACAGATTCCGAAAACAAACAAAATATGTACAAAAAAAAGATGGTAAATTATATCACTTATTATAGAATAGGAACGATCATATCATTTAACATAATTAGAAATACTGAAACGATCCTATATTATTCAACATAGAACATAATGTAAGATTCTATTAATTATATTTATATTAATAGATGAACGTAGCTAATGACAAAGCAAATGTAGATAGTTTGCGGGAGATTGAGCTATGATTCGGAAAATAATGTATATCATTTCATGAAATGTATATTCATTCTTAGAGATGAAAATACAATTTTGGTTATTTAATTTTTCTAATTAATGTAGATCCAAGCTAATAAAATAAAGTATCACTCTTTATGTGTATCCCTGTGTCTGTCTGTCTGGGTGTCCGTGTGTCTGTCTGGACTAAGAAAACCTACCCTTCACAGAGGACTGAAAATTTGTATGAGGATAATCCAAGGCAGGTACTTATGCACCGGAGGCTCAGATTTTTTATTTTTTGATAATTAGCTAAGATATTAATTAAAAACTCATAAAAAAGCGATATTTTAATTAATGAAACTATTAAAGTATTTTATGGAAACAACAATTAAGTCTATCAATTAAAAAATATTACCCCAAATGAGGTGGTTTGACATTAATTGTATTTTAGCTTATGAATCAAGAATTTTGCAATAATACAACTGCATTACAATGCTCCTCTTCTGTCTGTATTTCTTGTCAATTACTTTAAGGCTTCCTGGCTATTTTAACCCTCCGAGTGTCTTGCAAAATGGTAAAATTGTAATGTTGTTTTCTTTAAATGCTAAGAAAATATGATTCTTTCAACATTATATATATATAAAAAAAAACTCAATTACAAATATGAATGTAATCCTTGAGAGTATTAATCATTCTTCAATGTATTTAAAATTCATTAAATCTATAGAATTATATCATCTTAAATATTTCTTGTATTGATGTGAAATCTCTGGAGCTTAGTGAACGGAATATTACGCCCCGAACACTTAGAGGGTTAAATAAATACCTACTAATATTCATCGAAACGTGGTGGATAGATCCTAAATAAATACAACACAAATCATCTAAAATATCATAGCCAAAGCAACGATTTTTTAGCTTTCTGACACTCAATTTAGTTAAAAATATGAAACATTTTGGCATGTAAAAAACTCTTTAAAATACATATAAAAAATTATGCTTTTGATTTCAAAAATATTAAATTTATGAAGTGCTTTTGCTTCCCAGTTTTGCATGTCATAGATTAGTAACATATGCTCTGTTAGAAAAAAAAATCCATATATATATATATATATATATATATATATCTTTTCACTAAACAAAAATATGTGACTTTTACTCATTTTATCATAACTTTTGCTACGCTTTACAAAATTTCGATAACATAGTTCTATAATAAAAACATATTGCAACGAGAAACGCTATCATTCTTTTTATAATTCGAAAAAAAATCACACCTCATAGTTGAAAGTTGTCAAAATCTGTACATCAGAATATATCTATTTAATTTATATTGCAGCAAAAATATGTAACGATAAACATAGAATGACAAGTAAATATATGCACGTAAGCATGTAAAAATTTCAAATAACATATACAGAAATGTTAATTTCTATCAGCAATGACAAAAGCGGAAAAGCGTTGATTCTATAATTTATTTATTTAAAACCATCAATTCAAATAGAAAAATAGAACTGAAGTTTATCTTCAAAATAAATACTTCCGAATTTTTTTTATGAATATATTTTTCTATAATTTTTGCATATAATATGTGTCGCAGTTATTTTTATAATAGCTTACTTTTCTCACTAAGCTTTCGATTGAAACGAAATATTCTAAGTACGGTCTTTCGAGTTTCATGCTATTCAGTTTAGCTTAAGAAGTGAATCGTTTTGACATTTGAAAGGACTCTTTTAAATACAAGAAAGATGCTTTGAATATAACAAAAATTAAAACATAAAACTCTTCTGATTCCCGATTTTTCTTACATTATACATTCTACGTTAGACAAAAAACATCATATATCTTTTCAAGATAGAATATATATGTCACTATTTTATTCGATTTATATTAGCCTTTGCTATGCTATATAAAATGGGAATGATTTCGCTACATAAAAATATATTGCAAAGAGAAATATTTCAATTCTTTTCATAGTTCGAAAAAATTATACTTCAGAACTTCAAACAGTATAGCATCTAAATGCGTCTTTTCAATTTATATTTTATTAAAAATATGCAGCGATAATTGCCAGTTTAAATATTCGAGGCTATGTTATAATGGGTACCAAAGAGTTGAATGTAATAGAAAAAAAATGTTGTTTGAAATATGGTTAAATTTTAATAATATCTTTTTATGAAAAATGCGTTGTAAACTGAAATATTTTAAGTGATTTCATAATTTAATAATATACACATACTTAATTATTTGTAATTCAATGTATCTAAATAACTATTTTTAACTTATAGTTCATCAAGAAATATAAAGATAAATTTATAATATAAGTTTTAAAAGAATATTTAAAATGTATAAATTATCGTAACAAACATAAAATAGGGGAGACCAGATCTAGCAGGCGCGGTTTTTGTTATTGATTTTTATTAATTTTTTGTTCAAGTTTTTTATGAAACTTTAACTGTACTTTTAAAGAACAGGCATTGGGCTATAAATACCCGGAGTCTTGAGTTTGTAGCTTTTGTATATGTTTAGCGGAAACCTAAAGTAAAAGGAAAATTGTGCGACAACCTACCCCGTCACGGGGAAAGTTGCCTATACCTATGGGGTAAGTTGGCACACGCTTTATAAAAATTTAAATGAAACTCAAATAAGGCACACAGTTAAGAGAAATTAATTTCATTATTACCAGTAAGTTTAAACAAAGGCGTTATCGCCGTACAATGTAAATTCTATATTATACAGACATAAAAATAATGAATAAAACATTAACATTGAGTAACTTCTATCCTACTCGTTATCATCATCTGAGTTACAGTTTTCACAAATAAAAAATCGAGTGTCTCCGTTTGGGCAAGCCTCGTGTGTCCAAAATCTTGCATTGCAACCACGTTTCTTGGTGTTTTCTGTTTTTCAAGCTACCAGCACACACCAGACACCGAGGCAACTTGCCCCGTGTTCAATGCGCCTACTAGCTCCATAATAAATATCTTCACAAACGGGACACGTAACCATCTAAGCATAAATAATCCAAGTAAATCACATATGGGGTAAGTACAGTGAATCATACACTAAGAAAAACTCCACAAGTTAAATCGCAATTATTAATATAAGTAATAGAAATTAGAAAAATAATGAAGCAACAAAAAATTAGTTATGAGTTAAAAAAAAAAAAAAAAAAAAAAAAAAAACAGAAAAATCGTAATAAAGGTCCACTGCATGTAGGTAACGCTGCAAAACTACAATGAGGATTGTAAAAAGCAAGAAAAAAGGTAATATGTGACTGCTTGTGCAATCTATCCACAAACAGGCGATTTATGATGACTGTGCCCTCTTACCCCTGTAGCCAACTAGCCCCGGTCTCCCGTACAATTGAAAAAAATATGTATTTTATAAATTATGGCACATATGTTATAAATACTGAAATTTTATGTAATAAACTTGTCAGAAAAGTGTTTTTATTTACAAATGCACTCTACGAACATGAGTGTTCGGGTAGTTTTTTTTAACCCTTTATCTACTGACGGTACTTATAAGTACCATTTTAATAACTTGTTATAAAATTCCTTTAATAAATCTATTAGTTGTAACACAGTTTAGAATGAGTTATGGATACATTATTTTATCTTGTTCCAAAAGCATTATTGGTTGCACAAAACAAAAAACATTTTTAAAAGGATGATTACTTTTACCTTTGTATCTTTTCAGATTTCTTGGCGTTGGGAGGGGGGGGGGGGTGATTTTTCAATTCGGAAATATTTCTATATTTCTATTGTAAGAACATTATATTTGTAAATTTCCTAATTCTACAAAATACGAAGAAAAATATTTAAAATAACAGATTTGAGTGGGGTTATAAATACCATAAAAAATCCCTATAAATTCAAATTTAATTAATCTTTCTAAATCCTTCAATCCTTCTAAAATTTATTAAATGATTATGTAAATCTTCTAATGTAATTTAAACAATTCCCGAAAACTGCTTTTGAAGATAAAATTTTCATGCATTCGTAATTCAGTACATAAAGGGTTAAGAAGTATTGTCTTTGGGGAAAGTCTTTGCTTTGTACCGTCATTTTGTTCAGAAGGACTAATTTTGCGGTGTAGAGATTCCTGCGAAATAACAATTTAAATTTATTCGCAATCAAATAAAGATATTATTGGGTTCACAAAGCGCACTATTTTCAAGGGCTGAATATTGAAATCCATGCGATTCAGAATTTTCAGTTATTAGTCTCTATTTTATTGGCCTTTTTTAGTTGAGATGTTTCATAAAGTGTATGAAATTAAAGGTTAATTTTGTCTAAGATTGTTCTAAGAGAGTTTGAATTTGAAAAGTTAATTTACACCTATTTATTCTCACCAAACACGTTTTAATTAGATTTTTATAAACTGTTGTTTTTGTTAAAAGATTTTGTTTTAGTATTAATTTAGTCCTGAATCATGAACGCTGAAAACAAGTTTATTATGCAATCACTCCTGATTTTAAAATAGAATAGCACTTATAAAAGTTTTAGAAAAAAAGGAATCATTTAAATATTTCAATCAAATGTATATACATGTCCTAATATAATAATGTTTACTGTTTAATTATGTTTATCTTGTAAAAATATAAGATCCTCTTTCTGAAATGAAATTCATTCTGATTAATTTTCGTGGATTTTCTTTTGAGGATGCATCCATTTGAAATCTTTTCCGACGAAAATATTTTAGTTAAATTTTTTCGTACAAGTGAATGGATAAGAAGATTTAATTAAATAAAATTATATAAATCTGTTTTAATTATAAATGGAAAAATTAAAAATAAATAATTTCAACATGCATAAAGAACACCAAAACAAAATATCACGTTGCATCACTGATAGCATGAACAAATCAATATAAGGGGAATCGTAATAAAAGTTAAACAATTTTTGCTTTATAAACTACTGTAGTTAAAATTTGCAAACACGTTTGGAAATTCATGGTTTATTCCCGATATCAAAGTCATAACAGATTCTACAAATAAGAACCAAACCAATACCTGTACGGTGTACTGTATACTACTTTCAGCAACCATATTAAAGCGTAATATCCTTTTAGTATATCAAATCATATTTACCGAAATTTTGTGAATATGTTAGAAAATGGCGTCTTTAAACTTTGGCAAATTTCTAAGGTTGTTAATGTAAAGGGTGCTTGTGTCATATACCCAAAGCCAAAGTCCCGTGTGTTGAATTCTAGTGACCAAAATGGGCATCAAATGAAAACTACAAATAACCTGGTCGCCTGTGAATTATTCACTAGGCTAACGCCCCACATATGTACCAGTATGAAGTGGAGCCCGGTTCTGTATTAAAATTATACTACTTAAAGTTTTCAAGATTGGGCATCATGAATTTTCGCAGCATGGATCGTAACGGAAGGCAATTACGAATCATGTGATAGACTTTCCGCAGATTCTTCTTCTTTTTCTTCTTCTTCTTCTTCTTCAAAAAAAAAAAAAAAAAAAAAAAAAAAAAGCAATTTAACAAATTACAACGACCATTTGGAAAATGATTTTTACGAAGACTAAAATTTAAGACATAAAAAATCGCACGGAATTGATCATACATTACGTACGCCATAAATGAAACATTAATAGTGTTATTACACGTAAAAATTGCAAGCGACAAAAATCGCCTGCGACCGTCAGATTTCTTAAAACGTACGTATTATCCAAGCATTTCATTGGCTGTTCGGGAAAAATGCTTTTCCATCGTAAGAATCTGACGACCAATTTTAAATGAAATTTCCTTCTTAAACTTCTAAACATCCCGCAATATTACCTTTTACACCGTCATATAGAGAAAAAATGTACTTTTAAATGCAATTTGTTTGAAAGCTGTATCTCAATTTGTTTCTGAGTTATTAATTTTTTTTTTGTAGTTTTTATTACTTTTTTTTCATAGTGGCAACAGAAGGTATCCATCTCTGTTGAAAGTAAAGGGAAATACAGATTACTCTATAGACCAATCAGAAAACGAATAAAATGCGGATTAAACCAATAAAAAGCTTCAGATATGCTTTTGATTTCCTACCCTGACGAGGACAATAACCATTTTCCCAAATGGTTAAAAATAAAAGCCGAATTTTAAAACTGGCGGTAAGGCCAAGATTAGTTTGATTGGAAGAAGTGGGATTTGATGGCATTTCATATTCCCTGGTCCAAAACACAACATTCAATTTAATTTTTGCACCTGTTTCTAACTTTTTAAAAATATTTGTGTTTTTTGTAGGACATAAAATCATTTGAGTTCTTTTATAAAATTTCATGTTAGGTAAGTTTTCGTCCACTAGTTTTCCTGAGACAGATGTTACTTAGGGAAATTTTATTTATAATCAATATAACAATTCCAAAAAATTTCATTTCAAGTAAACATTTGAGTTCTCTGAAGGCTTTACCGAAATAAATAATTTAAAAAAAAAATGAGTTCTTTCCATTTTTGACTTTTAATTACGACATTTAAAGTCTTAAAGTTTTCACTTAAATAGAAATCTTAATGAACTTAAAAATGACGCCGTTAAGAATCTTCTTTTATTTCTAAAAGCATTACAGAAAAAACAACAACAAAAACAGAAATAAAGGCAAATATATAAAATGACATCGTATTGTTATGCATACATACATTTCATATCATACTTTTATGATTACATCAAAATACATTTACAGGGTTCGTACGGGTACCGTTATTTTCAAGGCCAAATATCAGTATTTTTTTATAGAAAAATATATCTAGTTTAAACGGACAAAATTTCGCCTTATTTAAGAAGAGATCTTTCCGTAAGAAAATAATGGTACAGAAAAATTTGTTAGTCTAGAAATTCAAGGACCCGTACGAACCCTGATTTATTAAGAAGGATATCAAACTAAAGTTTTGTGAAAAAAAGAGCATGACATAAGCAAAAGAAGTTCAAATATCTATTCAAAAGGGCCATACCTACTAAAAGTAAAATAGAAAGACAAAATATAATTATTAAGTAAACGTGGAATCATTTACCAAATTTGTTCTCTTTTTCACCATCTACACCAAATATAATTTATTATTTCACATAATCTGTTAAAAAAATACAAGGCAAACTTTTAAGAGCTGTAAGGATTTTTCAAACTGATTTAAATGCTAGTATTAAGAAATTTATAACGAGGAAAATCAAATTGATAAAAAAGATGACTGATAGTTAATTAATATAAAAAATGTGATTCTAAACGAAACATAATATGTTATATCAGTCAAAAATAACAGAAGATTTATACCTGTATTTTAGTTTTTATGTTTTTGTTTGACGAGTTAATCTTTGAAAATGTTTCAAGTTGAAAATTTTTATAGCCCATAAATCATTTTAGGTGACTTCAGCTATTCATCATTATGAAATGGATTATTTGCTGGTCTCATTTACCCTTGCATAGTTTTTAAAAATATAGAGAAAAAACAACACTTTAGAATTTCCTCTTTCAAATTTTTGAGAAATATATGCATTTCCTTGCGTATTTTCTCCCATTCTTTCTGTATGAAGTTTAGAGTGTGCAAAATGTTCGCTACTTTTTTTCCTATAATTTAATTTTTAATTAAAATTCATTTAAAAAAAGCACAAATACTTGCACAAAAATTGATTTCAGGTGTATTCATATAACATCGTTACAAGCTGTATCTCTTTATTAGCAATTACAGTAAACTCTGTCTAAGACGGAATGGATCGGGACTGAGAAAATTTTCCGTGGTAGACAATATTTATGCAAAAAAGCCCCCCCCCCCCCAACCTAAAAAAACAAACAAACCTCGATGATGATCTTTTATTGATTTTCCTAACTCAAAAATCGGTTGAAAACTGAAATTCGGAAAGATTTTTTGTCTCTATAGATAAATGATAAACGCTATTAAATTTCTTAGTACTGCTGTAATACATGCGAATTGAAAGTTTACACACACACACAAAATGAATAAATAAAAAAAAATAACTTCGAGTATGAGACAGAACGCTATAACTTTGAATTTGAGTGCAACCTTAAAGAATAATATATTGTACTTTCGAAAATATATATTTTGATAAATGTTCATTCTACCAGAAATATTAACTTTTAAATGCAAATTTGCACATGAAAAAAATGGCATAAGAATAAATTCCTTAAAATTTAATAAGTTTCTGTTCTTTTGAATTAAATTTTTCAAAGTGTTACGTAATTTAACTAACATGCTCGTCATTGAGTATTTAACTTATTAGTTTTAAAGTTAAATAAACAAAATGCCTTTCATTTTTAAATTATCCTTTTTTTCCGCCTTATGCAAAATTTTGGTTTCGATGGGACTTTAAAATCCTTTCCGTTTCCACGTTAGACAGATTCCGCCTTATGCAGCATGAATTAATGTAATTTTCTATGGGTTCGCCGTGACTTGAAAAATTTTCCGCGGTAGACAGATTTCCGGCTTATACAGAGTCCACCTTAGACAGAATTTACTGTATTTCAATTGAATAAATTATAAGAGATCATTATAAGAGAATCAATTGAAATAATTTCTAATAAAGATACAGCTTATAGCGATGCACTATCATACGATATCCATGGAGGAGATTTGCTGCATAATAGATGGAACTCGTTTTGTTGAAAATTCGAATAACTTTATGTGGCATCTCATCTGACGTACAACCTTAAAAATTACAATGTTCTTTTCTAGACAATTATCGAATAAGCTCATAGAAAAATAATAACAACATTCAAATCCCACTGATGACGGCCTTTTATTGGCTGAAAATGTTCTGGGTTTTTCTAATGTAGTTTAATCTATTTTTAATGTATTTTAAATAATTTTATATTATATGTATGCACCTGAAATTAATTTTTGTACATTTATTTGTGCTCTTTTATATGAATTTCAATTATTTAACTGAAGGTGAATTTTGCACTATAATTTTAACTTTCATTTATTGAATTTAATTTTTATCAATAGGAAATTTATGCGTATAAACAGAAAAGAGTATGTTTAACAATATAACATTTTAATATATAAATAATTGAGATTAAAAGAAATAACAATAACTAGACAGTCTTTAAACATTGAGAAATACAAAAAATGTTAAGAAAAACCGAAACCTATAACTAAATTATGCTTTATTTTCACAAACATTAAAATGAATGTCCCACATTTGAGTTTTATTAGTTCTAATTTTTTGAGTTATAAATAAATGATGTAATCATTGAAATAAAATGTTTTACTTTTGCATTTTATATTTTATATTTCACGATTAACAATTTATTTTTCATTGTTTTTAAAGCAAGTATAATTTAATTTAATTCTATTATAATTTATTCAAAATTAAGAGTAAATTAACAACTGTTATAAACTAAATAATTTAAATTTATAAGTACTTGAAACAAATTCAGTATGAAATAATTCAAATGTATTCGAAAAATTATGGGCAAAAAGGCATGCAGTTTGTAATTGGAAACTCATTATCACTAAAAGAAAACAATTACATGTTTCTGAAATGCTAAAGTTTTGTTCGTCTAAAAAAGAGAATTTCACGAAGTGCTATAATTAAATGCCAATTCAACATCTCTTATAGAAGTAGTAATTGTAAAACGTTTCAGGAATATGCTTCAAATTTACTTTTATTAGTATGCTATTTAGAAGAACAAAGAAGCCATTTAATTTTTTTTTTTTACATTCTCCACGTTTTATTTCTATTTATTGATGGTGGAAGAATTTTAAATTACTAAGTCATTGGTATACTTTTAAGTATGTACTAGTTATTAAAATAAATTAAATTTATGAGAAAAAATGTCTGTTTGTACTTATTATTTTTTAGTGCATCTTACTATGAATATACATTTCATCATGTTTGAAATACAGAAACACCATTAGAAAAACCACAAATGATCTTTTCCCCGGTAGACCATTATGTAACCTAATCATTTTGTGTGATCCTGTAAAAGAATTATAAATGCTTTGCACTCCATATTGCACAGAATATATATTTTTGTGCAACTTGAAACTTTAAATCAATGTTATTAAATTTGAAATGGGTAATGCCAATAATTTACAAGGCAGTCGATTTTCCCCCCATAGACCATAATCCAACAGGATTCTTTTGAGTGTCCTTATAAACGAACTAAAAACTCTACACCCTTCATTTTCAGTGGTAAACATGCTGTAGGAACCCTTTATAACAAATAGAAATAACATCCAATCTGAGTATATTTAAGAAAGCAGGCAGACAGCCGGTCAAAACGTTGTAATAAACTCTTTTGAAGTATGTTGGAAAGAGTTAGAAAGACAAATATATTTTTACCCGTAGTTTTACACTTTTTAACATTTCCTGTAAATGCATGCAAGTTTTGATATATTACATAGGTAGTATTTGAAATTAGGGGATGTTTAACATTCATCGCTTTGTAATTATAATTTCGAAAAAGTTGAATGCATTTCAAAATAAAAGAACGAAATACTTTTTAATTGAAAACGTGTATCATTTGAAAGAAAATAATTAACTAGTTTTAAGGAAAACGAAAATTTTGCTCTTGTAAACAACATGTTTATCATGAAAAGCTATAATTAAGTCAGAACATCAGTGATTATTTCATATACAAGCAGAAATTTAAAACTTCTGAAGTATTAAGTTATTTAGTATGCATTTAGGGGGTTCCATGAAGCCATTATTTTTTCTGTGAATAAATTTTCTTATATGTTTAGTGATTGTTTTCTTGGGGTTTCTTGTTTCTTTCAGAAAGTCTCAACGATTCGTTTTCATACTTTTACACTGATAGCTTTTTAAATTATAGTCTTAATAAAACACTTTAAAATACACATTCCCTGTTAATAGGATTATAAATTATGAAAGTGATATTTTCTGGTAGTTATTAAATAGGCATTTATCCCTTATAGCAAAAGGACTTGAGATCAGTAAATTACACAATTAAATGACAATTATGCATAGCAAAAATGTATGCAAATATAGATTATTTGTATGGGTAACCGGAATGCATAAATTATTAGAAATTAACATCTTAAGAAATTAAGGAATACATTAAAATAAAACATTTTTTATTAGAGCAATAAAAATCAGCATTTCAGGTTTAAAGAAATTATTTGTTAACTGTAATTATTGTTATGTGTTATTAAAAAAATCCACCCGTCCATGTCTTTGTACAAGAGAATCGAAGCCAGACTCCTAGGGTAACTGGATATAGAAGAAAATTAAGGTAAAAGCAGGAGAAATGGCGCGGTAGGAGAGATCGCGCACAAAGAGATTCGAAGAGAAGGAGCAGAGTGCGCGTGCAGCGACTCCAGATTGATGTACAGCAGAATTAGTGCAGTATATACATGAATGAGCACATTGATTGTTCCGAGGGCCTTGGACAAAGCACTCCTTTTTTGTTTTGTTTTACTAAAGAAAGTGTTTGAATTTTCACAACTGTTCGTCAGAATTTTTATAGAATGTCAGTAGTACAAAATATTCTGAAATTGAACGATTTTTTATAAGCTACTAACATAGAGTAAGGATGCGAAGACCAACAATTCGTTTTAGAAGTGGCCATGTTTAAATAAAAGATCGCGCAATCAATCTCTCCTACCAAAATAGCAGAGTTTGCGAATCAGCTAATTAGCAGAGATGGCACATTTCCCCATATATTTCAGTGCTAGGAAGTATTATGCAGTTTATTGGTAAATTTACGTGAAAAATATATGAATGAATCAATTTTGAAATAATTGTGGATAAACACAAAATTATCGAAACTAAATTTTGCAACAAATTAATTTCCAAAAAAATACTTTTGCAGATAAAAAAATTCACTGGAAAAACATCGAGAGAGGACAATGATAGTCTCCTAAATTTAGCCTGGTCTCGCTGTGCTACTGTCGTGTTTGCCACTTTTGCCTTTCGTGCACCTAGAATTTACCCTTTAAATATTGAAGCGATTCCAGAACACGCATATTTGCTAGTGCTGTGTTCAAGGCATGAATCAGATTGTCCCTGAAACAGTTGAGTTACCAGCAGAATCCATGGATAACCAATCCACTTCAACAATAGTGCTCGTTGCAACCACTAAAACCGAAACTTCTCCTATTCTAGGGCTATCGTCGCACCCCATTGCAGCCGCTACATGTCTTTGTAAACCATCAACATCTCTGGAGCTTAATGTTACACTTAGAAATACGCCTACAATGTTTTGGAAGAGCTTTCACCCATTCAAAATAGTTTAAAACCACCGAAATAAAAAAGGAAACAGGGTGTAATTAATGTTACTGATACACGAAATATACATGAAAAAAGACTTAATAAGGATGCCGCTACAAAATAAACGGCTGATGATAATATGCTTCCAGTAAAAGTGGGATAAAAAAACTGACGGAAAAAAATAAGACCAATGAGGATGAGTGCAATGAATATCTGGAACTGCACCAAGAGACAACTTCGACCGGTGACTGAATTCAATGCATTGCTTGTTGCAGGTGATTTCACGAAAATTGCACGATTTACTACAGTAAGTGCATCGATTGTGGACGACGAGAACTTCGGTTAGCAAACAAAATGCAGTTAAACTGTGGAAATTAAAATGAAGTAATTTTCAAGTTAAACATGTTACCAAGTAGATTAAAGTTATTTTGTAATATTAGCAGGGTTTGCTTTTTGTGATATTTTAATCTTCTTCTTAAATTAAAATTCTTTAACTGTTGTTAATATTCTTTCTTTTTTATAACATTAAGTTGAAATAGTCACTCCTAAAACAATAACATTTACTCACAAAAACCTTACAAAAATGTCATTTAAGTGTAATTATTACTGTTAACAATTCAATTGTAGTGATTATTAATAACGATTTCTTCTTCCCATGTGCGCAATCTGTTACCCATGTGCGCAATCCTACTAACCCTGTAAGGAGATATCGCGCAAAATAGTTCTCTTGGTTTCATTATTGCTGTTCTATTAAATTACAGCATAACAACAAAATATCGATGGGAATGCATAAAAAACAAATGAAGTCAAAATTATTCATGCATAGTTTAGCAAAAAATTAATATTTAGATTCTTTTATTTTTATTTTTTTGAAATGTGCGCAGACACTCCTAGCTTTACCTTATACATATATGTATTTTTTTTAAATTGAAAACTCAAACAGATTTTTTACTTTTAATATATTATTTTTATTTTATGAAAAATATCAATAATGTATTGAAATAGTCTTTCAAAAGTGGTATTTCTGTATTTTCTGTGTATGCCAGAGTTAATAGCCGATAAATTAGCGGAAAATTTTCCTACTTAACGAGATTTTCGGTGATTTAAATGCTTAGTTCAATTATAGAATATTAGACGAAAACAAGTGACAAACTATTTAGGTTGTCTTAAGTGCAAACAGGTCAATCTTTTGAAATAAGGCTACACGCAACCTAGATTTCAAGAAAAAATTATCTTTGAAAATTATTTTATAAACCATTAATATCAGAAATTTTCCTGTATTCAGAAGTTAAAAAAAAAAAAAAAATGCAGCAAAAGCAAAATTTATTAGTCAGGTATTACCACGATCATTATGACGTCAGCGTTTCTGACGGACATGTTTTTGCTTTACTAGATATTATATATGGAGGGGGGGGGGGGGGAGTGTACTTTAATGATTTTTTCTTTTTTGTCGATTCTTATATAGAAACTAATTAAACAAACATATATTGTATACTTAAAGTTGAATAAGAATATTTATAACAAATTTTAATGTTTTTGCATCATATATGTTTAAAGTACACTTGATAATTTTCAATGTACAAAGTAGCAAATTAAAGATTACGAAACACATTATCATTTCGAAGGAAGCAAATATATGTATATAAGAAATTTTAAGATTTAGTTTTTATAGAAAAGAAAGAATAATAATTACACGATTATTCACATGAAAATATATTCTTAAGAGTATACTCGTGAAAATATATACAAATATTCATTATTTCTTAGACAAACAACAAATTTAAACTTTTTTCTGAAATATTTTTGAAATTTACTTTTCCTAAAATATGGTATTAATAAATGCCGAAAATTCATTTAAAGTTTTTCACATTCACTATCACTTTAGTTGCTGTTTTTTTTTATTTGTTTGCTTTTCAAGATCTGTTCCCTTCATTTCATTTATTTGTGTTAATTGCAGTAGAATTATAGTTTTATTAATGCACTTTGAAATACATATTTATTGCTAAAAAGATTATGAAAGCTGTATTTTGTAATTACTTAGGCACTTAGCTTCAACAACTGGTTTTTAAAGCTATTATTAAGAAAATGTTACAGTTTTGATAATTCCCCGTTAAGTGAAAACATTAAACAATAATTACCAGTATTAAAAATCTCTGTTTTAGAGGTTTATTTATGAGTTTTTGGTATGCATGAATTATATTAACTATTTCAGAATTTAAAAAGTTTAACTGAAACATTTATTTTCTTTTTATTAAAATAATAAGTAAAAAGGGCTTCAATTCTGAGTTAATGTATTTATTTATAGTTTCCCATTTATTTATCATAATTTCCCAAAATTCATCCATTCAAATATCTGGCTAATAATTAAATAAATAAAATAAAATAAATAAATGAGTAAAGCGCGTAATTTAAGAAATTTATTTCATATTTATATATGTTTAAGGAATAATAAACATGTTTCGTCGTGTAAAGACAAGAAGATTCACATGAAAATCTGTCCCCAAAACATTGATTATTTCTTGTAAAAGCAGCAACTTTAAACTGTGTTACTTATTTAAAACTGTGGTAATTATTTAAAACTTCTAAAATATTTTGCATGCTACATTCTCAAAGAAATTTTCATAAAAAAGTGTAAAAAAAAAATACTGGCAGCACAGTTGAGGGATCACTCACTTGAATTCACGAAATTTTTCTATTATTTGATGAAATTCCAGTCTTTTGTTTCAAAGATTCGGTGAATTTTTAACTTAAATTGAAGTTAAAGTTTGAACTTAAAGTTTCAGTGATTTGAGGAAAAATGACATAAATAAATCCTGTTTCTAAAAAGAAAAAATGCTGGTAGCAGAGTTGAAGGAACACCCCTGTAATTTGACAAAAATGAAGATTAAATTACAGGATTTCAGTTAATTGTTGCATTAGATCGGAGAAATTTCAGTATTGTGAGGGAAGATGAACATATCCATGTGGAAGTTTTCTTATTTTAAGGAAAAAAGAGCAACGGATAAAAACTTCAAATGGCGGATTTTTTAAAAAAGTAGTGGAGCTTCGTCCGATTTGCTGGTAAGTTTTCTCCAAACGAACCTTGAATTAGATGAATTTGCTCTTGGGGTACTATTGCCTTTGTCAGCGTACACCTGTGCCGGTTAAGCCCCCAAATCTAAGAACACCAATTCTCATCTGCTGTGAACGTAAATCATTTTCTTACAACATTTTATTTTTTAAGTAGTAAGTCTTATTGAAAGGTGCGTGGCAATTGATACAAATTAAATTCAGATTTTCAGCATCGTCGTTCATGTTTCTAAAGGAACTAATTTGACATTCCTCCATTCATCCAATTCAAAAAAGGGGCGAAATATTGCCACGAAGCGCGAAAAAAATAAAAGATGGGAACCGAATTTTCTTTTACGAATGAAAAAAAAAAAAAGACACAAAATTCAAAGAAAGAACTTTAAAAATCGCATACAAATTGAGATTAATAAAGATAAAAGAAGGCAAAAATTTACTATATTGGGCTATAAGGAGGAGAACCGGATTTAAAAAAAAAAAAACTCGAAAAAATGCATAATTAATTCTTAAAAAATAAAAGTCACCGAGGACAAAATTTAATTTATTTGGTTTAATTATTGAAACCGGATTCTTCTTAAGAATGGGAAGGAAATCACAGTAAAATACGATAAAAGGTAAATATTGCATGAAAAATTTTGCGAAAATGTCAAACATCACTATACGAATTCGAATATATTTCATAGAAGATAAGACAAAATTTAAAATTTTCGAGAAAAGATTGAGACCGTTTCCGTCTACTAGTGTGAAAAAATAGCCACAGCACGCGACAAAACGCTAACAATCACATAAAAAAAACTCCCCAAAAAATCCAAGAACTGCCTTTGAGAAGAAATAATAAGAAATGTTATAAAGCAATGTCCACAAGTCATTCTGCCCTATTACAGTCAGGCACCAGTCAGTTCAGTAGCTTGCTGCCAAATATTGAAGCTCTGACTCGTAGCGATCTCATAATATAATTCTAGGCATACAAACTTCTATCTTCATTATTATAGATTTACTTGCATATATGCTACTAAGACTAAACACGATCCAATTCATTTTTTCCTAATCATATATTCACTATCTATTTAATTACTTTTATTGTTTCTTTTAAAGGCGTGTGGGATTTATTTCCTTTTATTTACATAAATAGTTTTTTTAAATTCAATCGTAAATATATACTTCTTGTTAGAAAGTTTATAGATATAAAAGCAATATTTTGCTGTGGATATTAAAGAGTCATTTAGTCTTAATAAGAAACTATTTAAAACGTTTATTTCTTAAACTCTGCAATTCACAAAACTAACTTTTAAATTAGAGGATTAAACTATAGCTGCGCGCAATAAACATCAATGCTAATAATTCTGATTTTATATGGGTATTCAGAAAACATAAATTATTTTTAATTTTCAGTTTAAGAAAGTTTCAAAAGTTTCAAATGAAACGTATTACTTAAAAATTTGTAATAGGGAAATAAAAATCAACATTTCTGGTCAAAATTCGTGAATAGTTATTTTTACTCCGGTATTTATCATAATTTACGAAAGTCACGTGATATTTAATTACTTCAGATGTTATGTAGTAAAAGGTAAGTATGCACTTTCAGTATTTTCTTTTATATTTCTTACAAAAAAGAAAAAAAATATGAACTATGAAACACAAAAACACTAAACTTAACTTTACATGTTTTGTTTTAAGCAAAATAAAGTTTAAATTATATCGACTATGTTCAGAAATTAAAGAGGAAAGCAATAATTTTTTTTAAATTGAAAATGCATTAACTTAGATAAACGTAATAAATATTTAAGGAATAGAATCTTTTAATCCTGCAGAAAAGTGTATCTTCATGAAAATTTGTAATTCCTAGATCACTGAACAAACTAATAAACAGGAATGTTAAATTGTTTTCTGAAATATCTGCCAAAACTATTTTCTTCGCATCTTGTTAAGATGAGAAAAAAAATCCATTTAATTTTTTCTAACCATTAATTCTCCATGTATTTAGTTATTGATGTTTCAGTTTGTTCCACAAACTTTAAACACTTCATTTCTATTTACTTATGTTGAAAGGGTTTTAAATTATAAGCTTAACAATACTCTTTTAAATATATACATGTTGTGAAAGGAATTAAAATTATGAAAGCGGTATTTTGTGGTAAAGAGGCAAGTGTTTCAAAAGGATAATTGAAAATTTTTATTTTTAAAAGGCTGTTGTTCAGAAATTTCACTATTAAAATATACCATAATATTATAACTATGCTTAATAAAAAATATATATGTGTATATATGGTCTTTATGGGCATTGGGTATAAATTGTTAAAAAGTTAGTAATTTAAGAAATTTCTCTTAGTTTTAACAATAAAGTTATTATTTAAGATAAATTAGATATCTGATTCTTTTTAAAGTTAGGTTAATTGTTGAACATTTATTTTTTACTACTTAAAATCTATTCTATCAATTCAAATCAATTCAAAAGATAATATTATTGACATTATATACATTTATATAAAACAATCATTGCAATGGAAAATATGTACTTACATTTTTATATTTAAGTTTAATATCGTTTCTCATTTCATTCAAATATGTTTTATTTGTAATATTATTTTTAATATAATTTTTTATATGAACACGAATTGTGATTTCGTAAAATTTTTTGCACACTTGAAAATTTTTGTGTAAATTAATATTTAAAATGATATAGGTATTAAAAATTTATTAGTAAGAATATAATATTGTATGTTGGAATTATTAAAAAAAGTGATTTGTGCATAAATAAAAAATAAATTTCATTTATTAGCTATGTAATACTGTGTGTTAGAATCATTAAAAAATATTTACCGCTGTAAGAAACATCACTTGTTTCTCATTTTAAACTGGCATCACCAATGACATATTCAGCCATACCCATTCAAAAATTTCGTAGCTTTTGATGTAGAAGAGTCTAGTGGAAGGCATGATAGCATCATACGGAGAATGATGATTTGATTGTTCAGTAACTCGGTAAAAATATTTATTAAAACTACAAAGATGTCAGTTAGATAGAAAACAAAAGTTCATCAGTCGTCTAAAAAGAACATTTTTGTGTAATTACCATACCGAAAATAAGTAATTTTCTACAAAAAGAAAAAAAAAAAACCACTTGTCCCAAATGAAACAAAGGTTACAAAAGAGTGACCCTGAAAAGAACAGTTCATAATGGAAAACTATGACGAAAGACTGTAAAATTATTTCTTTTTTCTGGAAGCCGTAGCGCAGTACAGAAAAAATAGTAATAGAAGCTTGTCATGTTTGTCTGAAATGTGAAGAAACCACACTTGTATAAGTATCATAATATATGTAGTGTTTATAGTAAGGTTTACAATATGCGACATAGAAAAATATGCATTACGCCTTTTATTATAAATGAAAATGTGTTTCATTCTGTTGGTCTTGTTGATTTTCAGATAATTTTACTACGTGAAACCATGTACAAAGTAGAGAAATATACGAAAAAAAAATTAAATACACTCATACATCATATATATGTACTCGTCTGTGCTTCAAGCAATTTTTTTATTAATAACATAAAGGAAAAAAAAAAACATATAAAAATATTGTCAAGTCAGAAATTTGAAAGAATCTGCTCCTGAGGTTTTTGTTAAATCAGTAATAGCACAAAATCTATCGAACTGTACGTCAATGCTTTCACGTCTGCGAATAATAGACATTTTTATGAAACGATGTATATCTCAAGATCGTTATAGACGATATAGCTTTGAATAAATTAAGGTTTGCTTAAAAAATATGCTTATTTAATTTGGAAAATTATTTAGGTGTAAAAAGTACTTTACCTCTTCTGGTTACAGTATTTCAGGAAAACACTAAATATAAAATGTATTGCTTTCTAGCTTTTTTGTGATATATATATTAAAATTGAAATTTTCTATTTAAAGAAATATCACTAAAAAAGAATAATGTTATCGAATTAGATTCTTGTGATCACATTCGAAGAAAAGGACAATAAATTTTGCCAAAATCATACCCAAAATAACCTCTAAATACCTAAATACTTTTTCCAAAATTTTCGAGGATAACGCTTTAATAATTATTTCATTTCTTGATTGTGTTAGAGTTCGATTGATTGTAAAAGAAGACATTTAAGATCCTCAATTTAGATAATATTTTACTAAATAAGAAAAAAGGTATGCTATAACTACTAATAGAAATCATAAAGAATATATCTATATCATAAAACTTTCCAAACAATGGATTATTTCCGTAAATATATAGATCGCTTCCTTAAATTCAGATTTTTTTCTAATTTTAAATATAAATAAATTATTTTTTAACATCATTTTTTTTAATGTATTTCAAAGTTAAAATTAGTCAAGATCTAAAAAATTTTATGTCCTTTTATTTTTTCCATTTAAAAAATTTAAATTTAACAGGTATATTTCTTTAAATTATGCTATTTACATTAAATTAAAGTTCCTATCTTGTTTAGAGTTTTATCAATAGATAAAGTCGTAACACAAAATAATACTGAAATTAAATTACATTCTTGTGAACACGTTCGAAGAAAATGACAAAGCATTTTGCCAAAATGTTACTCAAAATAGCCTCTAAACTGTACTTCTTCTATAAATTACTTGAATAACTCGTCAATAATGGTTTCAAAAGTTGATTGTATTGCAGTTCTATCATCCGTAAAAGAAAACTTTTACACCCTTACTTTAGATTACATTTTAAGTGATAAACAAAAAGGTATTTTATAAATAGTACTAGTATAAGCCATATTCTTATGATACAAGTTTTGAAACATTGGATTATTTAATTCAATATTTATAAAATCGTTTAAGTTATTTATAATTAGCTTTAATATGAATATATTATACATAATAAATCTATGCGGATTTGATATGTTGTGTATTGACGAAGTTATAGATTTTTTTCTTCTTAAACCCACCCTTTTTATTTTCGTTTTTTATTATTTTTTGTGGTAACAATTGATCCTATCAAAAACCTGTCAGGATAAAGTTTTCGGTAATATTAAGTCAATTTATAATAAATTTAATTGGATTTGATAGCTTGAGAACTGACGAAGTTATGAATTTTTTTCTTCCCAAAACCCTATTTTTTTCGCCCCTTGAGCCCATTATCAGTTTTATAAAAAAATCCGTCTTACATATATTTTTGGACCATTTTTTAGAAGTAATAATAACTTTAAACTGAGTCGATATGTATTGTAATAAAGAAGTTATGGCTTTTTTTTTTCGTTTTTCACAAAACCTCTTCTTATTTCCACACCCTTGCTCCGATTTTGTCCATTAACGAACTTGACCGAGATTTTATGCACCTTGATATTATGTATCAGTTTAAAAACAAAATTGTGCAGAATTAGCGAAGTTATCGTGTCCATAAAAAAGTGATACGTATATATATGTGTGTGTGTGTGTGTGTGTGTGTGTGTATCACTTTTTACTGGGGGTGGTTTGATGTTCTACGGGTCAGGATCGGTGTAGAGTGTAGATCTGCAAAAATGTTTCCGAAATTTTAACATAGGAGAGATCCCAATAGGTAATATTTCATATGAAATCTACCTAACATGCGATAAATTAATTTTTTGCACGATTTTGGTGTCATAGAGTGCAATTCGATTTCGGATAACGTAATTTTCAGGAAAATTAAATTCAATTTCCTATTTTCTTTCGAAATGTATATAGGGCATTCTCACAATCTTTTGACTTTTGGGGAAATAAATCTGACAAAATTAATCTTGCTAAAATAACATTTTATTCTGATAGACGAATACCTTAATGATTCAAAATAAAGAAAAAATGGTCAGCAGCGAAATATTTTTTTATTTAACTGTGGTTTAAGTTAAACGTGCGAATTTAATTTTCCTTACTATTTTACCCTATAAATTTTTATTTTCTCATAAATTTTTACTTATAATGAATTTGCAGTGTACTCACAGGACATTAAAATAAGAAATAATAACAGTGTAGTACTTTTAATACATAATTTTTGTATAACATTGTGTTAAAGGGGTGTTAAAGAAGGGACGGTAAGGTAAAAAAAGGGGATGGTATCGGAAAAAAGGACGAAATGGTAAAAAAAGGGACGGTAAGGATGGAATGGTAAGGAAAATTACCACCTATTTTTAGGAAAATGATGTTAAGACTAAGTGATAGCCACAATGTTCATTGATTTTTAGAAAAAGTTGTTAACATTGGATAATATTAATTTTTTTTTTAATTTACCTCGAAAAGTGCAGGAATAAACCTTGGGGACGGTGAGACTACCAATAAAGCCACGATGCTTGAAATTGATATTTAAATGCTGATTTAAATTCTACAGTAAATTTACTGCTAAAACATTTTAGACATTATTTCTCTAGCATACTTCTGCATGAGAAAAACTTGAAAAAAATTCTGTGGCTGCATCTGAAATGATTTTCTCTATAATTTTAGAAGAGGGATGGTAAGGAATCTAAAACTCAGGGACAGAGTTTAATAAATAATATCAACCCTATAAAAGTGTGCAGGTTAATGTTTAGCTACATATTTATATAAAACAATAGTTCCAGTTTCAGAAAACAGTTACATCGAATTATTTTTAATGAAACAATTTTATCCAGACAGCTCCAAACTTAAAAATCAGCATCAGGGACACTGGACGGTATAGGAGTTTTTCAGGTGTTTGGACCCCCAACATCGTTCAAAACTTATTTATCTCGTTAATATTGTTGTGAAATCATACAATGGGATATTCACCAGTATATGAAATAAAAAAAAACAAAAAAAAATCATATTTCTGAAAATACTGAAAAGCACATTAATTACGGTAAAATTATAGAATTATTTTAAATGTTTAGCTTACCAAACTAGTAAAGCACCAAATGTTACAATAAAATTAAAAATAATTATGCATAATGCTCGTTACTGGAACGCATGCAACCATGAAGAAAATTGTATGTAACAAACGAAGTGAAATTATTTTTGAAGCTATTATGTAAACCATTTATTATACGAGCTGCATCGATATCATTTAGGATTTAGATCAAACTTCCTTTTCAGTATTAAATGTTAAGGTTGAAAATTATTTCTTCCCATGAAAAAGGAATTTTTAACAATTTTGTACTTCATATTACGACTAAATTTCGGATTGTTCTTTGTTCTAAATCTACTTACTACATCTTTTAATGTATAGGAATAAATGAAATCCAAAAAGTTTCAGAAATATCATTAAAACAAGCGTTACTTTTAACAAAAGGTAAAAATGAAAATATAGTATCACAATAAATCGATTATACAGGGTGTCCGGTCTCAACGGTGTCCAATGGCTAATTCCTAAACCGTTAGTCATAGACATATAGTTCCAATTACAAAAATGTTTTAAATCAGGTAAAGAAATATTTTAAAAGCGATTTGGGTCAATAAAAACATTTCTTAAAAAATTACGAAATTTAAATTTTTATACGGTCCACCGGTCCTATAAGTTATATTTAGTAAAATTTTCCTTTTACACTGACAAGTAATACAAAAAAAGTTTCGTTGTTCTACGATTAAAATTGACCGAGTAATACCTATTTAAAGTTGGAGCCTATTTTTTGCTGCAAATTCATTCACAAATTTAGTCGAAATATATAATTTCGTCAGATATATTAAAAAATGGTTGAGAGTAAAATTAACATTGCAATATTATTAGATTACACTAGCCTGCAAAAGTTGGGTTATTTCATGTTTTTTAGCTTTTGATAATTTATTCTTATGTATTCTGTACCGCTGAATCCGGAATTGACCTTCATTTTTAGCCATCATATCAAGAATTTTCGCAAATTGTAAATTTCAAAGTTAAAATTTAATCTCCTCCCCCATCTCCTCACACCACCCAGCTGTAAGAATCCAAAGATAAGCAAAAATATCGAATAAATTATTGAATAAAACAAAATAAAAAAGTTTTACATGTGTTTTATAGTATGAGATTTTCACTATATTTTAACTTACACATTTGCAAAAAAATTCTAACGTGATGGTTAAAAATGAAAGTCATTTTCCGATTTAGTGTTAAAAAATACGTAAAAATCAATTATCAAAAGTTAAAAAATACGACCATCTCCTCTACTTTATAGTATCCGATTTTTGTTATTCTTTAAATTCGGCAATTTATGATTTGCGAAATATCCTGACATAATGGTTAAAAATTAAGGTAATTTTTGGATTCTGTGCTAAAAAATACATAAAAATTTAAAAACCCAACAATCTCCGTCTTGTATTATCTAATCTAAAACTTTTTCATGAACTTCTTGGCGGTAATCTATCCGAAATTTTTTTTGTTATCCTATAAAATAAGTATAAATGGTAACCACCGAAAATCATAATAATATTAGATTGTTATCGGATTTGCGCCAGTATGTAAAATTTAATCTCGTTCGGATATTTGAAAGTGGGTTAAAGTTTGAATACAAATTTTGAACTGGAAAAACATACATAACATCGCTGAAGTAACATAAAAACTTATAAAAATGACATAATTTTGTTAAAAGAAATCATAAAAGAAACAGTCTCAAATCCTGACGAAATAAAACATATGTTATTTCAGCCAATCTGAAACTTAATAAATGTTAACTTAATCGTAATACTTGTACGATTTTTTTCAAAGCGCAAATACACATGAAATGAGATCTTCGAATACTTTAAGCACTTGGAATATGACCCCTCAAAGCCAAGCCGAACTCATTTGTTTTCATAGCAGAAAAGTGGCATAAGTTATGCATTTTTAAAGTTTCATAACTCGCACAATTTTAGTGTTATATGAATGGGACTTATTTTTTTTTTACTTGTCAGTGTAATAGGAAAATTTTACTAAATATAACTTATAGGACAGGGGGACTATATAAAAATTTAAATTTCGTAATTTTTTAAGAAATGTTTTTATTGACCCAAATCGCTTTTAAAATATTTCTTTATCTGATTTAATGCATTTTTCTAATTGGAACTACATGTCTATGACTAACGGTTTAGGAATTAGCCATTGGACACCGTTGACACCGGACACCCTGTATAACGAAAGTTGTAATTATTTTATTTTCAAAAATAAAAGTTTATAAAATCTCACAGCTATTTAAAATTAAAAGATGTTTAATTTATGAATGACATTATATTAATTATAAAAATATTATTCCTAAAATATTATTTCTATTTATTTTTATTTAAACAGGAATTTTTAAGATTTTATTTGAAATGTTTAACCAGTTTATTGCCATATGTAATTAAATACATTTAAATTTGAATTTAAAAAAATTACATTCTGTTCAATGTTCACTATCCTTAGTGATAATTTCCATGTTTAAAGTGCCGAAATTCTATATTCTGCTGCCTTTTAAAAAAATGTTTTAAATTGTAATTATTATATGTATAATTTTAAATAGGGAATCTATATAATCCTTGTTGAAAAATTACAAGTAAAGTTAATGTTTCCAAGACATGTAAATGGTCTACGAAGAAAATTCAGTTATATATGATGGTATTATGTGAAGCAATTTTATTAGATGAGGTTTGCTCATCTCATTTAGAATGTAGATAACAAACTCCATTTTATGTATTGTGAATCGAGGACGCAAATCATTTCCTGTTTTCAATATACACTGCATTAAACTAAACCTTATATTATCCTTTGTTCTACTTCTGTTAACGATATCTCTAAATATATGAGGATAAATGAAATAAAAATATACTAAAAAATATAATTTATCTAAATATTTATATTTAACAGAGGGTAAATGAGAAAAGAGTAGCATAATAGTTTTAATAAAGAATATTATTTTTACTTTTATAAAATTTAATTTTTTGTATTTTTCTTCAATTTTTCATTTTGTTTTGTATTAATTGTAATTAAAAATTATTTTTATCTTACTAAAATAACCAAAATAGGTCTGTTTTGTATAGAGTTAGTTTTTTACACAAATATTTTAAATGATTAACTTATGTATGTATCAAAACACCAAATGTTACAACGTAAGTAGGCAAAATTAAGGATAATATTAATTTCTAGAAAATGTACATGTATTAAGTGAAAAACATGTACAAAGGAAATTTAATTACATTTAATGCTATTATGTAAAGCAAGTTAATTTGATAAACTGCATTAATCTCATTTGGGACTTAGATAACATACCCCTTTTCAGCATTAAGAATTAAGTTGAGACAGTTTTTCTATGATTAATATTGTACAATATTAGATTAAATTTTACGTTATACTATGTTTACTTTGTCTCTAAAAGCATGTGGATAAATAACATAGGAATATATTGACACATATTATCATCTGGAATGTAAAATAAAGTTAAATAAAAAGTCTAATTGCGAAAATTGCAACTATTTTTAGATTATCAGTTAATTTTTTAACATCATATACAGGAATATCAGATACAATGTATAAAAACGGCATCTCCATACGTAAAGACAAAAACGCTAAAACTATTTGACATTAGATCCTAAACAAAACTCAGAGGCGTAAAATATCCAAATTAACAGATGTCAATCGGAAAAGCATGAAACAAGCATATAATATTACTCGTTTTGGCCGAGTTATTTAAAATCATTATCACGGAATCAAGCAACGATGGCTGGTTCAACTAGTATATTAATAAAACTCTCAAAATATTTTATGCAAACAACAATTAGCTGTACCAATTTAAAATTTTACTACGATTGAGGTAGTATGACTGTATGCGTATTTTAGACTGTATGTGTATTTTGTGTTATTTAGGTATGCGGAAATTTGCAATAAAACAACTGAAATTTGTGATAATTACTATGCGCCTCCCTGGTAATTTGAAAAAAAAAACTTAGTGCTCATCAAAACGTGATGGCTGGATTGTAAATAAATATACCACAAATCATAAACACGATATCTTGAGCCGCTTATTGACCTTTTCTAAAAATATTGAATTTTAGCATGCATGGATGCACTTATTTTATAATAGTTTACATTGTGGAGATAATTCTTTAGTTAAAGGAAATACTCAAAGCATGCTGTTTCTATTTTAACGCTACTCGTATTAATTTAAAAGTGGTAAACATTTTAGCATGTCAAAAGACTTACAAAATACACATAAAGAATGATGCTTTTGATGGAAAAATATTAAATTTATGAAACTCTTTTGATTACCAGTTTTGCATGCAAAAGTTAACTAACATATGATATGTTAAAAAATAACCCATATAAATCCCTTTTCATGAAATAAAAATATGTCACTTTTATTCAATTCATCATTGCCTTTTATACGCTTTACGAAATTTTAATAATGTACTTTTATAAGAGAAACGTATTGCAAAGGGAAATACTATAACTCTTTTCATAATTTGAAAAAAATCTGTTATTCTCAAACGTTTTAACATCCAGAATCTGAATATGTCTATTTAATTTATATTGCAGCAAAAATATGTAACGATAAACATAGAATGACAAGTAAGTGAATGAATGAAAGGATGTAAAAATTTCAAATAATAAAATCTCTATCACCAAAAACTAAAGCAAAAATACGTTGATTTTATTATTTATTTATTTAAAACTACCAGTTCAATAAAAAAAAATAGAACTGAAGTCTAATTTTAAAAAATATATTTTCGAAATTTTCTTTATGAATATATTTTTGTATAATTTTAGCATTTTTAAATATATGTGTCTTACTTATTTTTGTAATAGCTTACTTTTCTGAATAATTTTTCTAATCAAATGAAATAGTTTATGTATTGTCTTTCGAGTTTAATGCTATTCAGTTTAGTTAAACATGTGAACCATTTTCACATTTAAAAAATACTCTTAAGGGGACGGTGGAGTTTAAAATCCTTAAAAATAATTTTTTTTATTTTTGTAAATTTCAACTTAAATATTATTCAAGGGTACATTATATACATTATAACATGCATTTATCACAAAAAAATTAAAAAAAAATTATTATTGTGAAAAAAATGGAATTTTACGTGTCGTGTTAGAAATCTTCGAAATGCCCCATGCGTCTCCCATATCAATGAAAATCCTCAATATTTTTTATAAAAGTTTGGTTTATATATATAAATAAAATAGAGCATCGAATTTTACATATTTGAATTTAAAGGTTAAAAAAAATGATAAAATTTGAAATTTTTAATGAAAAATTTTCAAAATTAAAAATTTTTTCAATTTTTTTTTTTTTTTTTTTTTTTTTTTTTTTTTTTTTTTTTGTAAATTTCATCTTAAATATTATTTAATGGTACATTATATGCATTATGGCATGCATTTATCACAAAAAAAAAAATTATTTTTAAGAAAAAAATGGAATTTTACGCGTCGTCTTAGAAATCTTCGAAGTGCCCCCTGCGCGTTCCATATCAATGAAAATCCCCAATATTTTTTATAAAAGTTTGATAGATATATAGAAATAAAATAGAGCATCGAATTTTATATATTTGAATTTAAAGGTTAAAAGAACTTTTTTTTGAAAAATTTCAAAATTTTTTCGAAAAAATTTTGAAATTTTGAATTTTTTTTTTACCTTTAAATTCAAATATATAAAATTCGATGCTCTATTTTATTTATATATATAAACCAAACTTTTATAAACAATATTGGGGAATTTCATTGATATGGAAGACGCATGGGGCATTTCGAAGATTTCTAAGACAACGCGTAAAATTCCATTTTTTTCTCAAAAATAAATTTTTTTTTAAATTTTTTTGTGATAAATGCATGCCATAATGTATATAATGTACCCTTGAATAATATTTAAGTTGAAATTTACAAAAATAAAAAAAAATATTTTTAAGGATTTTAAGCTCCACCGTCCACTTAAATGCAAGAAAGACGTTCTGAATGCAAAAGTTTTTAAATTTTAATAAGCCCTTTGATTCCCCATTTTACATACTTTACTACGTTATAGAAAAAAGGACGCATATCTCTGTTTACGATAGAATATATATGTCACTTTTATTCAATTTATAATAGAATTTGCTATGCAATACAAAATTTAAAAAATTCAACTGTTAAAAATACATTTCAAAGAGAAATGCTTTAATTCTTTCCATTATTTGAAAAAAAGTTTAAGGATTTCTAATAGTGTAGCGTCTGAATATGTTTTTACAATTTATATTTCATCAAAATACGAAGTGATTATTATAAAATGGCAGTATAAATATCTGATGTTATACTGTAATGTGTGCCATATTATTGAATGTAATAAAAAAAATAATGTTGTGTAAAATATGGCTAGTTTTAATAATTTCATTTTGTAGAAAATAATATTGCAAAATAAAAAATTTTGAGTTGAAATGTTCTAATTTGAAAAAAAAAAAAAAAAAAAAAAAAAAAAAAAGCGTATATTTAATTATTTCTAATTGCAATACATTTAAATATAATTTGTTTATATTTCCTCAAGAAATATGACGATAAATTCAGAAAATATGTTTTAAAAGAATTAAAGTATCTGGGAGCACGGCGGTGCGACAGCCAAGTTAGCACAAGCTGTAAGCTACCTTTTCCTGAACCATTTCGGCATACTTTTCACCACCTCATAATGCCGTTTTAGGGAGAGATATAGAAAATTTTCTTTTATACACATGTTCGTATGATCAAACTGAACTAGGTTCCACGGTTTCATGTTTCTGTATTTAGTAGTTTTTGAAATATTAAATTCCGAAAAAGAGTTTTTTTGTCACTGACTCACTTCCCATTATCAAATAACTAAGGTTCTTCTAAAAGTCGTAGAATCATAAAATTTCACAAGAAAGTCGGGTTTGTAGCACAATTAACCAGAAAAATCTGAAAACGCAGAGTTTTCGCCTCTAAATCCTTCAAACAGGGTGTGTTGATTTGGCTGTAAACAGTTCCTTAACACATTCAGTTTGTCCAATGTTGGTCGCCAAACTCGATTAGAGAGTTTTGACGGTGTCACGTAATTTCAAGAGAATAAAATTTTACATACTTTTCCAAAAATGTTTGTTAAATAGAAAAAATAAATATACCTGAAATTTTTAATCAGTATAATTATGATCTATTCACGATATTAAAACATTTAACAAAATATAATTGCAATTCGGTACTTTTCCGATATAGTAGCCTTGGCGAAATAGAGAAAATTGGCTTGACGAAAAAAATAAATTGGGTAACGTATTTTTTGGCAACCTATTTACTGTTTCATGTATGCAAGAATTTTTTTCTATATGTATACAATTTATTTAATGTAAGGAACCCGTTTATTTATTTTTTATATACAAACAGAAATAATTTGCATATAGAAAACAATATTTTATACATGTATAAATAAAATGTTTATATATGTATCTATATGTTTATATATGTATCTATATATAATATAGATACATATATAAACAACATAAAAGTTCCTCAGGTTTGTTTTCATAGTTGCTTATATCATTTGGCAACATATCTCATCTACGTTTCCAAACCCCGAATTGCGTCAAGATTTTTTAAAAATGCCAAGGCCCCTATAATGGAAAAATATCCTAATTCTCATATGAAAATTTAAAAATCTCCTTTTAATTAAACGAAATGTGTAACTAATAAAGCTGTTTTTAATGATGTGCGACAGCGGTCTTCGGAAGCCGAAGACCGCTGGTAATATTATTATATCGTATTATTAGCCTTCGTACTGTTAATTTATTATTAATTTTAAATCTGTAAAAGAAAGATTATAGTTATAGATAAGATATGTTTGTCGCCAAAACACGATTGCAGAAAATTAGCCTGAGTTATAAAGGTGTTTCGTGATTTCAAGCTGAATGAATTTTTATATTCTTTTACAAGAATCTTGATTAGGTAAATCTTTCAGTTTATCTGTCCATCTTTCTATATTTTACTTCCTTAAAACAAATTTTATTAAAGACCGGGAGAAGTCTGCACCGATCATCACTTCATCGAGTTGACGGCTGAAATTTTAGGTTTAGTTAAAAATCGATTAGCATATTAAAATGTAACTGGTCTGACAAGTTATATCTTTGTGGAAACCACCCACAGACCAGATTTTACTGATTAATTGGTGGATTTTTCATTGTGTTTTCCTGCACCCATTCCTCCATATTTCCATTTTTGGATGCAAGAAAACACAATAGTAAACCTATCAGTCAACCATTAAAATTAGGTCTTCAGGTGGTTCCCACCAAGATATGACTTCGCAAACCAGTTGCATTTTAATATGCTAATCTAGTTTTGACTAATACTAAAATTTCAGCTGTAAACTCGATGAGGTGATGGAGTGTGCAGACGCCTCCCTATCTATTATAAATGTCGGAATTCTAATGTCAATAGCACTCTAGTCAATCTGGCAAATATTCGCTACTATTTATAGAACACTATTCCTTTAAGTGCGTTTTAGTGATGTTAATGAACTTTATGCTTATGCATCATACATATTATACCTATGCATATAATACGTAATACTTTTGCATCATACATATTTTAGCTATGTGTATAATACAAATGCATCATTATGACGTCAGAATAAACAAAACATTTTTCGTCGCCAAATTTGAGAATTGACAAAATATATTACCAGATTTGGCGACACTTTGCTAAATGTCGCCAAGCTTGGCGAGAATTTGACGCTAGTAACAATTTTTCATTGAGTTAATTATTAGTGCGAACCATCTATTTATATTTTTCCGCATATCATCTCATTAGTTAAATGTTAAAACGTATAAATATTTACAAAGTGTTAATAGTTTCGTCACTGCACAAAACCACTACTATTGTTATTATATTGTACTCTTATTATACTTACTGTTACTATGTTGTTAGTCTCTACTGTGTTAAAATTTCTGTATCATATAAAGAGAATTTGCAGAAACAGTTAAAGTATCGAAACTGCCAGTTCTCCTTATGTTTATTATAACTCTATAATATGTAACATATTTATCAATATGTACGTTAGAATGAATCTTCTATAACCGGGTTCTTCGCATTATAGTTTTCAGGTTTCGAGTAAAATTAGCTAAACTCTTAAACACGGCACATTGGTACATTGTTCAAGACGATTAGATGAGAATAATGATAGATTTTTTAATTGATCATGGTAGTACGCCGGTAGATTTTCTATTATTCCGTAATCGAATATACTGAAAACTTTAGCGTGAAACAAAACGATATTAGCATCAATATGGTTTAATGTAAATGCAGATATTGTCAAAGGATTTCCTAAGAACCATTCACTTGCAACAAATCGTATCGGTTAAAATACTATAATTGACAATGAACCTAATTAGATAATATTACTTAATAGGATTAAAAATCTCCGCACTAGAGAACGTATTACAACTGATAAGCAAATATACATTAAGAATAAATGAGTTAAGATATATTTGTCACGAAAGATGAAATACATAACAAAACAAAATATAATATATGATGTGCTTCCATGATTGTAAAGAGTTCTTGATTTCTCTATCAAATGCTTCCGATTTGGAGAAAGAATGGGCAAGTAAATTAAATTATGAATAACAGTAACATAATGCAATGCTTAACACGCATTTAAGGAGAAAAACTGTTTGCTAGAGGCGGCGAGTACTTTAATATAAAAAGAAATCTATATATATAAAATAAGAGATGCCTGTCTGCCTGCCTGATCGCGGAAATCTCCGAAATTATAACATCTAGACCTCTGAAATTTTTGTCATGTGTAGATGCTATTACCGGAAAGTGTACTTCACCGCCGGATTTTAAAATTTCAATTTAGATATTTAAAAAAAAAATTAAAACGTAATTAAAACGTTATGTGTTAGAAACTATTTATAGCTCTAAGCCAATCCCCTGCAATAAAACGTTATGGGTTTCAGGCTACTTACAGCTCTAAGCCAATCCGCGGCAAAGAAGAAACCAGCCAATGAGAGCAGGTGGTAAATATGAGATACAGCGGCTGCATTTCCTAGCCTAAAGCGGGAAAGTGCACTGTTTATTTTCCATGCTTTATTTATTTTGTTACTATAAGATTTAATCTTATTGAAATTATTTTATAATGTTTATAAGAAGTGATATAATAAAATTCACGTAAGTTACTTTAAATTGTATTCGTTCTTCGTATTAATATCTATTTACATACGCGTAGTTGCCCAAGAATGAAATAGTATAATGTTTCTTGAACTTTCTGGGATCTTAAAGTAATTATTTTTTTTTTCAAATTTGCTGAATCAACGCTTCACTGAATGTTGTTTTCATTTCTTAGTAAAAATAGAACTGTACATTTTATAGTAAAGTGTAAGATGAAAACTGTACTGTCTATGAAATGGAAACATTCAGTAAATAATTTCCGTTCTCGGGTGATTAAAAGATGTATGTTGTCATCGCCCAAGAATAGGAATAAAACAAATATTTCTTTTCAGGGGAGATGAATGAAGTTATTTGGGTTTTTCTTTTATCTTTTTTTTTCCACTTCCCCATATATTATGAGTTTCGTAACAAATCCCAATGAAAACATATTTTTTACACTTTACTGAGTGTTTTTATTTCTTATCAAAGTCATGATATATAACAAGCACAGGGATCTGTTTAAGAAAAATTGGGTTCTTTAAAGGACCCCTCACAAAATTTTTCATTTCAAAACAGGCCCCTCACAAAATTTTTCATTTCAAAACAGGACCCCTCACAACATTTTTCGTGTCAAAACTGGACCCTTCACAACATTTTTTATGTCAAAACTGGACCGTGCACAATTTTTTTCAAATCAAAGTATGACCTTTCACAAAACTTTTCACCTTAAAAAAAGGACCCTTCACAAAATTGTCATAAAAGTAGGCTTTTTACAAACGTTTTCACCTGAAAACTAAACTTTTCACATATTTGCTGAATCAACACTTCACTGAATGTTTTCTTTTCATTTCTTAGCTAAAGTATAAGATGTATGTTTTGATTTTAAGATTTGTTATTGAACTCTGTTTCATTTAAGGAGGTCCGGGACATAACTATTTTAAAATAATTTTTATTTATTGAGTTACTATTTTGAAAATTTTTGTGATGCTTAACTATAACATGATAAAACTTATTAATCGGTATAACTCGAAATGTTATATGTAGAATTTAAACTTTTTTTCATTTAAATAAACAAAAATATAAGTTTTAATTTTGATTCTGCATTTTTAAAATTCTTATTGAACTCAGTTTGCTTCATATACAAATATTCAATGTTTTGATTTATTATTGTTGACATTATTGGGCGATGACAACGTACATTTTATACCTGACTGCATGTTCATTCTTGGACGATTATTCTGAAACTCGAAATTTGTCTAATCGCCCCAAGAATCGAATGTTTTTTTAAAACATTCAGTAAATAATTTCCGTTCTTGGGCGATTAAGAGTTCATTCACGTGCGATTCTTATGAAACTCCATGTCACAAAATGCACATCTTAACTATTTTACGCACTCAGAATTTTCCATTTTCAGTTCTTTTCCTTTTGTTAATCTTTTCTCTCCACTTTCCCACTGATAAGAAATCGTAATGAAAACATATCTTGCACTTTACTGAATGTTTTCATAGTGCCAGGTCCAGTAGCAGAAAATTCAAGATGGGAGACAGGCGTCACAGATTTTCTTATCTCTTTTGCAGATTATTTTTCCATCAAACCTTTTATTATTTCGCTTTACAATTATGTTTAGCTCTTTATTACTTAATACAAAACTAAGATTATTATCTATAAAAATTAATAAAATGCTTAAAGACATTGCAGGTAAGTGGTGGTTTGATTAATTAATGCTTCAATTGTAAAATATTTTACCAGCGGATTATTTTCTGCCACTGAAGTATCTGTCACAGGCACTTGGAAAATTTTCTGCAACTGTGGTGCCAGGCATAGCAGTTTAAAGTTTAGGCGTAATTCAGTGAAGACAAATTATGATTTTTTTTTTTTTTTTTTTTTTTTTTTTTTTTTTTTTGTTGTTCTGTCGCCATTTGTCAAAGTTCCCGACATTTCTCAGCGACAGATTGGAAAAATTCAGCGTGTGCTTCTGCACCCTTTTGTCAAAATTTGCTATACATTTCTGCGATCTTTTGATGAAATTTGCTATACATTTCTGCGATCTTTTGATGAAATTTGCAATTTATTACCTCGACTGTTTATCGAATTTTGTGTTTTATTTTTATAGTGATTGTTTTTACAAGATTTTACATGAAATTTGCGTTATTTTTTTTGCGACCATTAGCCAAAGATTAGACAAACTTTGCTATGCGTTTCTGCGATCTTTTGATGAAATGTATAATTCTTTGTTTACTGAAATTCACGTTTTTTTCAGCAATCGCTTCACAAAATACACATCTCCCCCCCCCCCCCCCAAATCGTTTCACGAAATTTGCAGTTTTTTTTTTACGATTTTTTTTAAACAATAAGTGACAAAATTTGTTTTTCTTTTCCGTGGCCATTTGTCGAACTTTCCTATATTTCTCAGCGACATATTGGCAATATTTGTAATCTACACTCTTCAAACAAACTTTGCTATGCGTTTCTGCGATCTTTTGATGAAATTTGCAATATTTTTCTTCGTTTACTGAAGTTCACACTTTTTTGTTCAGTGGTCGTTTCACAAAATGCACTATCCCCCCCCCCCCCCCGTCCCAAATCGTTTCATGAAATTTGTGGGGTTTTTTTAACGATCAGTGACAAAATTTGTGTTTTTCTTTTCCGCGGCCATTTGACAAAATTTGTAATGTGCACTCTTTAGACAAACTTTGCTATGCGTTTCTGTGATCTTTTGCTGAAATTTGCAATATTTTTCTTTGTTTACTGAAATTCACGTTTTTTTTTTCTGCGATCGTTTCACAAAATGCACAATCCCCCCCCCCCTCCCCCCCAAATCGTTTCATGAAATTTGCATTTTTTTTTTCAACGATCAGTGACAAAATTTGTGTTTTTGTTTTCCGCGGCCATTTGTCGAAGTTCCCGATATTTCTCAGTGACAGATTGGCAAAATTGGCATATGCTTCTGCACTTTCTTGACGAAATTTGCCATGCATTTCCGCGATCTTTTGATGAAATTTGAAATATTTTTCTTCGATTGTTTATTGAAATTCGCGGGCTTTTTTTTTTCAGCAATCGTTTTGACGAAATTCGCGTTTTTTTTTCTCGATTTTTTTAAACGATCAGTGACAAAATTTGTTTTTCTTTTCCGTGGCCATTTGTCGAAGTTTCCGATATTTCTCAGCGACATATTGGCAAAATTTGTAATCTGCACTCTTTAGACAAACTTTGCTATGCGTTTTTGTGATCTTTTGATGAAATTTGCAATATTTTTCTTCGTTTACTGAAATTCACGTTTTTTTTTTCAGCGATCGTTTCACAAAATGCACGATCACCCCCCCCCCCCCCCCAAATCGTTTCATGAAATTTGCATTTTTTTTCCAACGATCAGTGACAAAATTTGTGTTTTTCTTTTCCGCGGCCATTTGTCGAAGTTCCCGATATTTCTCAGCGACAGATTGGCAAAATTGGCATATGCTTCTGCACTTTTTTGACAAAATTTGCCATGCATTTCCGCGATCTTTTGATGAAATTTGCAATTTTTTTTTGGATTGTTTACTGAAATTCGCGGGGTTTTTTTCAGCAATCGTTTGACGAAATTCACGTTCTTTTTTTCAACAATCTATGATGAAATTTGTTATTTTATTTATTTCTTTTTGGTGACTATTTACCACAGTTCCCGATATTTCTCAGCGACAGATTGGCAAAATTCAGTGTGCGCTTTGGCACTCTTTTGTCAAAATTTGCTATACATTTCCGCGATTTTTTGATGAAATTTGCAATATTTTTCTTCGATTGTTTACTGAAATTCGAGGGCTTTTTGCAGCGATCGTTTCACAAAATGCATGATTTTTTCCCAAGATTGTTTGGCGAAATTTGCATTTTTTTCAATTATCTGTGACGAATTTGATTTTTTTTTTCTACGACTATTTGTCGAAGTTCCCGATATTCCTGAGTGACAGATTGGCAAAATTCAACATGTGCTTCTGCGATCTTTTGATGAAATTTGCAATTTTTTTCTTCGATTGTTTCACAAAATTCATGATTATTTTTCCAAGATCGTTGGATGAAATTCTTTTTTTTTCCTAATGATCATTTCACAATTTTTTTCAACGATCTATGACAAAATTTGTGACAATTTATCGCATGTTATGTGTTCGCTGCTCATGGGTGTCTAAAAATGTAGTCAACAATTTTAACAGGAAGATAGATTATAAATAACGAACACTCAAAATTTTCGCTTTATTGAATTATGCCTAAACTTTACACTGCACTTTCAGTGTGAAAACATTCAATAACGTATAACGTATGTTTTCATTAGGATGAGAAAATATTAACAAAAGAATAAGAGCTGAGTGAAAAATCCTTGAGTTCATGAAATACTTAATATGGTGTGCATTTTGTGATATATTAGGAGTTTTACAAGAATCGCATGTGATTGGACTCTTAATCTCTCAAGAACGGAAATTATTTACTTCATAAAAAGTTCAAGAAACACGTTCCATGCTTGGGCGACTGTGCATATGTAAATTGCCATTAACACGAAGAACGAATACAATTGAAATTAACTTACGTGATTGATAACACTTTAAAATTTTAAAGAAGGTGGGAGAGTTGAATTTCGAGTTTGGAAGGCGGGTGACGATAATTGTCCTTACAACTGTAGCGTTTTCTTCGATGAGTATCCTTTATATGTTGTTTTCTGACAGAGGTCGTTTTAAAGCTTTTGGCCTGTACATTATTAAGCACTCACTCCTCTCCTCTTAACTAATTTTTTCATCAGTAGAGGGTGTTTTAAAATATTAATTTGTTCATTACTATGGCATACAATTTTACAAAAATTTATGAATAAAATTTGCATAACATCTCAACAATTTGCAACTGATTCTCCCCCATTTTCACACTGTGAGGCGTGAGTGGGTACGTATTTCAGACAAAATCGAGTTACATATAAAATCATATAAATTAAAGGTTTCTTTATAAATATTACCACGGGCCCGGGCAACGCCGGGCGGGTCAGCTAGTAAAGTATAAATTTGTAAAGCTTAAAAAATATATTTAGGTATTTTTATGTTAGCCGGGCGCAAGTGGCAAATCGCCAAATACTGTTTCCATCTCCATTGTTCATATTGCATTCATTTAATTTAAAAATATAAACTTTTCGGTTATCTCATTTAAATTAGATGCCTTTCACTCATTTTATGCAAACCATAGAAATAAAAAAGAAGAAATAATAACATAAACCAAAATATTTTATTTCATTCCAATCAAAGCATTGTTTCTAATTTAAGCATGTGAAAAATGAAAAATGCTATTAGAGAAAAACCAAAATGCAATTGAGGAGATTTGTACTCAGCTAACGTAAATGTACCGAAATTTGAAAAAAAAGTTTTATATTAATATCGTTTAGAAAAACACACTTGAAAAAACATACAAAAAATAGTGATATCCGAGCAAAAAGTTTTCTGTAAAAAAAATAAAATAAATATACAAATAAATAAAAAAGCGCCAAGTTCTCCTTAATGTTTTGGGCAGAAAAAGTAGTGATATCTGAAGTTCGCACAAGTTAAAAGCCAAACATCACAAATCTTTCATTGAAAATGGCTTCCTGCGACTTGGCTGTTAATATCCAGCCATCTCCATTGTTCATATTGCATTCATTTCATTTAAAAATATAAAATTTTCAGTCATCTCATTTAAAATAGATGCCTTTCACTCATTTTATTCAAACCATAGAAATAAAAAATAAGAAATAATAACATAAACCAAAATATTTTATTTCATTCCAATCAAAGCATTGTTTCTAATTTAAGCATGTGAAAAATGAAAACTGCTATTAGAGAAAAACCAAAATGCAATTGAGGAGATTTGTACTCGGCTAACGTAAATGTACCGAAATTAAAAAAAAATTTATATTAATATCGTTTAGAAAAACACACTTGAAAAAACATACAAAAAGTAGTGATATCCGAGCAAAAAATTTTCTGTAAAAAAAAAAAAAAATAATAATAAAAAATAATAATAAAAAAAAAATAAAGCGCCAAGTTCTCCTTAATGTTTTGGCTAGAAAAAGTAGTGATATCTGAAGTTCGCACAAGTTAAAAGCCAAACATCACAAATCTTTCATTGAAAATGGATTCCTGCGACTTGACTGTTAATACCTTCTACATCATTTTCAATTTAATGATTGGAAATTATGCATTTATAAATTATTCAAATATTAAAAGTAATATTAGAATGCGAAGAGGCGAATTCACATGAAGACATTACAAGTAAAAGATTTCTAATAAATACTATTGCGTTTCAACAAATATTAGTTTTGATTACAAATCATTTAGTCCACTTATGGTTTAATTGAAATTTATTTTGTACGTTCTAAACCTAAAGTCATTAACATGAAACCCAAGAAATAACACAAAATTTACTTTTTTCAAGTCTCACAATGTGCTACATTATATTTTAATGTATAATATTGAAATCTTGTGCATTGACGAAAGAGATTTTTTTTAATTTGAACATTTTTTATAGTTTGTTTGCATATATTAAGAGGTATTGCAATAACCTTAGAATGCACTTTTTCGCTTTAACCCTTTCAGGGGCAAAGCTCTTCTATTAGTAATATACTGAAATGAATGAATGACACCGGAATTTACAAACAAATGTATTTTAAAATAAGTAGAAGCTTTTCTTCACGTACTAACTAAAACGACAATTTTCAAATCAAAATTCTGGTGTCAATGTCCCATTTAGGGATTAAATATAAATGGTCCAAAAAGAAACCACCGCCCTTGAAGGGGTTAAACTGTTGAAAGCGGATATTATTTGTGTTTTAGCAATTAGCTCTGTTGGAATGTTATCTTCTGAATAGAGTTATTTTCTTATTTTAACTTCTAAGCATTTAAATAGACTGAAATGGTTTATATACTTTTTTTAAATGTGTATTTTATTTCTGTACTTTGTGCCACAAAATGCCTAAAATCCTCAAAAAATGTAGTTGGAATGTAGCTCATTTGTACATACTTTAGAATTTGAAAAATCCTCTAGAAAGCATTAACGGCCAAGTCGAAGGAATCCATTTTCAATGAAAGATTTGGGATGTTTGGCTTTTAACTTGTGCGAACTTCAGATATCACTACTTTTTCTGGCCGAAACATTAAGCAGAACTTGGCGCTTTTTTTTTTTTTTTTTTTTTTTTTTTTTTTTTACAGAAAACTTTTTGTTTGGATATAAGTTGTCGGTTTTCAACAGAAAATTGAATTGAAAAGAAAGTATTTTATAAAATATTGCAAATATTTTATAAATACTGTAATTTGATATTACAAACTTCTGGACAAAACATTTGTATTTATAAAGGCACGCTAGGAGCATCATGTATGAATGCGCAATTTTTTTCCTCGTAATTAATCCTACGTGAATGGATGTTTGCTTCATAGTAAGGCACTCTGAATTTCTAAAGTTGTGATTGATTCTTCACAGAAAGTGGGTTTCGAGGAAGTGCACAATGCATGCAAATACAAATTCGAAACGTAACTATTCGTGTAATAATAAAAGAGGTACTTTCTCTTTTATAGGCTTTGATTTGCACCGTCATATTTTCCAGAAAGTCTAATGCTGCTCTGTGAAGATTACCTAGAGGCAACAATTTGAATTTGTCCGTTATTCAATAAAGATATCATTAGGTTCGAAATTCCATCTATTTTTAATGATTGAATATTCAAATTCATACGGTTCAGAATTTTCAGGTATTAGACCAGATGTTATTGGCGCTTATGATTTGAAGTATTTGTTGAAGTGAATTAAATTAAAGGTTAGTTTGTTGTGAGATTATTTTAAGAGATTTGAATTCGTAAAGTTAAAATATTTATTCTCACCAAATATCCTTAAAGCGAATTTCAATAAAATGTTTTGTTATTGTTATAGGTTACTTATTTGAGACTTGAATTAGACTTCAGTCATGATCTCTGAATACAAGTTTTTTATGCGCTCACTCCTGATTTTGAAAAAAAGTACACTTATAATTGATTTTGAAAATTGGAGAAAAAGAGTGTTATTTAAGTATATATTTTTAAATATATATATATGGTGTATTCTCACAATCTTTTGACTTTCATTGTGACAGCGTTTCTGTCCCATAGCTATCATTTTTATTCAAAATTAATTTAAAACATAATTTTTACTTTTAAATCACATTATCCTCCCCCCCCCCCCTCTTTCTTATGCTGAAATATGTAATTAAATTCATTTCTCAAAACCATCCAGCTTTTATCAAAAGGTTTTCGTTCTTCTTTCTAAAAACATCTTTATTTCCAGCCGCAAAGATTCATTCCTTTTTTTCCTTTTCCTTATCTGTCAGTTACCGCTTCCAGTGCAAAGAAATAGATAAGAACTAAATGGCACATCTGCTAGTATCAAGGTCTGCATTTAATTGCATCGGATTTTTGCGCGCCACATTGATAAGAAAATTTTATCTCTACTAATACGTGAACGTTGAATATGTATTAACAATAAAAAGTAAAAATGAACGAATCTTATGGGAAGCATGTATTTTTTCGTGTTTTGCGGTCGAGCTAAAAGCCAGATGTCCTGGATTTTCAGCATTTTTCTCATCGAGCAATCTGCAGTCTGCAATTTCATGTCACAGTTAGTTGGGCAAAGGCCTATCTGTAAGATAAACAATTTCGGTTTGTCTGTTACTTTTCTCATTCTATTTAGAAGCGCTTACTTGCAATCTCGGCCTCACCCTTCCGGTAGTGTCACCACATTTTTGCGGTAATGTTTATCGCCAAAAGCCTTTGTACACTTTCGCGCAGTCACCAAAAGTTGTAAATTGGCGATTCTGTGCAACGCCAAGATTTCTAGACTTCGTGCAAAAACGGCACTTCTGTTTTAGCTTTCGAGATGTAAAGTTGTCTAAAAAGAAAAGGCGCTTCGGCGTCCCATGTATTATCGGGGTCTCTCTCTCCCATTGTTCTTTAACTGAACCACCTAACGATGCTTTTAAATAAAGAGTAAGTCCAGTAAATTTATAGTTGGAGTTTTTTTTAGCATTTAGAACCCGGTCTTCAATCAATGCTACATTCATGTCCTTGAATAATATATTTTTTTTATTTAATACACTTTTTGTGTTTTTTTTTATTTCATATATTAGGGAACATCCCATTGCATGATTGCATATTAACGAGATAAATAAGTTTTGGACTATGTTGGGGGTCCAAATACCAGGAAAACTCATCTACCGTTCCGTGTCCCTGATGCTGATTTTTAAGTTTGGAGCTGTCTGTATAAAATTGTTTAAAAAAAATAATTCGATGTAATTTTTTTCTGAAACTGGAACCATTGTCTTATATAAATATGTAGCTAAAAAAATTAACCTGCACACATTTTTTGGGTTGTTATTATTTTTTAAACTCTGTCCCTGGGTTTTAGATTCCTTACCAGCCCTCTTTTAAAATTATACAGAAAATCATTTCAGATGCAGCCACAGAATGTTTTTGAAGTTTTTTGTCATGCAGAAGAAGTATGCTAGAGAAATAATGTCTAAAATTTTCTGGCAGGAATTTTACTGTAGAATTTAAATCAGCATTTAAATATCAATTTCAAGCATGGTGGCTTTATTGTTAGTCTCACCGTCCCTAAGGTTTATTCCTGCACATTTCGAGGTAAATAAATAAAAAATAAAAATTTAATCCAATGTTAACAACTATTTCTAAAAATCAATGAAAATTGTGGCTATCACTTAGTCTTAACATGATTTTCCTAAAAATAGGTGGTAACTTTTTTTACCATTCCATCCTTACCGTCCCTTTTTTTACCATTTCGTCACTTTTTTTCCAATACCATTCCCCTTTTTTACCTTACCGTCCCTTCTTTAACACCCCTTCAAGACAATGTTATACAAAAATTCTGTATTAAAAGTATTACATTGTTATTATTTCTCATTTGAATGTCCTCTGGGTACTATGCAAATTCATTATAAGTAAAAATTTAGAAGACAATAAAAAGTTATAGGGGTAAAACGGTAAGGAAAATTAAACTCGCAAGTTTAACTTAAACCTCAGTTAAATAAAAAAAAAAAATTCGCTGCTGACCATTTTTTCTTTATTTTGAATCATTAAGGAATTCGTCTATCAGATTAAAATGTTATTTTAGCAAGTTTAATTTCGCCAGATTTTTTCCCAAAAGCCAAAAGATTGTGAGAATGCCCCATATATCTTGCCTTAAAAAATAATGTTACTGTTTAGGAATTCTTAACGCGGAAAAATTATTATAAGATGCACTGTCTGTTTTTTAGCAACAAAATCAAAACTTGCTATCATTTCAGTGGATCGAAGAATATGAGCAGGAATATACGAATATGTCAGATAATTGCATACTTTAACTGTAATAAAAATTTAATGTTTTTAAAGAAAACGGTGCTTGTGAGATAAATCCAAAGCCAAAAGTTCCAGGTGTTGAGGTCTAGTGAGCAAAATGGGCGTGAAATAAACACAACTAATAACTTAGCCGTCTGTTGAATTTTGGCTAGGCAGCAGTTTCATGTATGTACCAGTATGAAGTGAAGTGCTGTCCTATATTAAATTCAATAATTATACAACATAAAGTTTTCAAGATCGGTCACCATTGAATTTGTTAGCATGGATCGTAGTGGAAGACAGTTACGGAGGAAATGATGGGCCCTGCCATAAATTCTTCTTTAAAAAATAGTCAATTATAAAACAGGCAGTAAAAGTACACCAGAAGATGAATTCGATTGAATACAATGGGATTTATTGGTATTTCTTATTCTCTGGGCCCAAATTCAACATTCAATTTCATTTTTGGACCTCTTTGTGACTTTTTGGTATTATTATACTTTTTGCAGAACATCTCATAACGTCTTTATTACATTTATAAGTTTAGTAATCTTTAGTCTAATCGATGTTAAAAAAGAGAAATTTTATTTATAACTTGCAAGCTATGCCCGCTACGCTGATCCATTTTCCAAACGAGCTTTGAATCAAACGTAATGATGAATTCGACCTTGTATTTATAGTAATATGGACCATCACCCGGAAAGTCAATCGGCATTTGCTGAATACGATGCAAACGTCATTGCTGTATTATATTATCTTATGTGTTCTTGTTCGGGGCTATTCAGAAACAACTATTTTATATTAGATCATTTAAGTAGAGTTTGGGAGAGAAATGTGGTCGTTATGACAATCAGAAAATAAAATGTTCTGTAGTCACTTCACTACTAAGAAAAGAGAGAATTATAATTATTGCAGACTTAATTAATCTTCGGGTTATCCCCTTTCGTTTCTTAGTTCTTGAACTCCGGGCTTCTCAGCTTGTTTCTATGTATGGTTGTGGTTGCTAAAATACAATCATTCTCTGCGTTACATTATATTTTGTAATATGTGTCTTCTTGTGTCAGGTCTCCTACACTTTTCTATCTTCGGATTACAAGAGAGTAAATACAGTCAAAAACGTAATATATTATTTGCCCACAAAAAACAGTGTTTAACTTTTATATTTAAAACAAATGTGAAACATGTAAAAGAGTATTTCAAAAGCTGAATTATTTCATTAAAATTAAAATAATGTAATTTTCACGGCGTTTCTTTTTATATATCTAATACAATCATGTAACTGAATAAACTTAAACCAGGATAATCGATTCTGATAGTAAAGAAAATCTCTTGTTTTCATCCAATAAAATCTTCCCAATCTTCCGTAATCGGGTCTACATCCAAATTTAACATCAAACATTAGATGTGTTTGCAACGATATGGTTACAAATGTACCAGAGTTAGCTACAAAACAAAGTTAATTAAGCGCCAAACTGCATTGCATTAAATAATGTGAAATTTCTGTAGACTGAATTATATATTTTTTACCAACAAAACTCCATAAGAATGATAGATATAGTTAGTTATAGTAAAATAACTTCAAAAAAATATATAATAGTAAATCTTCTTTTGTCAGTTTTCTTTATAATGTAAAACCGTAAATTTACTAAGCGCTAAGTAAAAATTTCGTACGTAATTTTCTGCAGTCGGATTCATCGTTCTGAGTTCCCTTCAAATATAAAATAAATATCCAACAATACACTAATTTCGCCATTTGGCGGGTGACCCGATTAGGGAACATTAGTCCAATATCTTTCAAAAACCATCAAAATAGAAGAAAATATATGCAAAAAAAAAAAAAAAAAAAAAAAAAAAAAAAGTCGAATTAAAAAGAATATCGAAAACTAATTTCAGCGCGCAATTTTTGTTGCAAAATGTTTTCTTTTGCGATGGTATAACACATAATCGCGTGAATTTTCTGAAGTATAATCTTTTACTTTTAACATTTGAAGCAGTGAACTTTTCTATAAGGGAAATTGGCGATATGCTTAAAAAAAGAGTGGATAATATTCGCTGATGTGAGTTCGAGGCTGTTGAAAAAATCAGCATGTTTCCGTATACTGTAAAAAAAAAAAAAAAAAAAAAAAAAAAAAAAAAAAAACGAACTAAAAAAACGGCGGTTCTACTGGCAATCAAAACGCCAGTACTATTTCCGTATTTTAACGGAAATTTCCTTCCATAAATTCCAGAAATCCGTATTTTTACAAAAATGTTTCCCCATAAATTACAAAAAAAGTTTGTTTTTCTGGAATTTATGGGGGAAAATTTCCGTTAAAATACACAAATAGTACTGGCATCTCGATTGCCTGTAGAATCTCCGTTTTTTATACAGTGTAAGTAAAATATGGTGAATTTTTTTAAATGTCTCAAATTGATTTATTTTACAATATGTGTGTTTGTGTGGCACATTTACACCAAAATTTTAATATTTGACTCCATTTTTATAATACTACGCTGTTAAAAAAAAACGGACTAAAATACGGAATTACTACTGGCAATCTAGACGCCAGTACTATTTCCGTATTTTAACAGAACTTTTTCCCGGTAAATTACAGAAAATTTTCCGGTTTTTTGGAATTTAACGGAATTTTTTCTATAACTTACCGGGAAAAAATTCCGTTAAAATACGGAAATAGTACTGGCGTCTAGATTGCCAGTAATATTTGCGTATTTTAGTCCGTTTTTTTTTTTTTTTTTTTTTTTTTTACAGTGTAACTACTATTTATATAATTTTCGTTTGAATTAAAAAAAAATACTTACCGTACACATGAAAAATCACAGTTATTGTGAATATTGCTCCAACTCTCGAGCCGATGTCACGTTTATGCCTTTTTGGCTTAATATTAAATTCTTTGGCGACAAAAGTGACATCAAAATCATAAATAAACAAATAACATGTTACCTACAAGTACCGTTATATTTATAATTGCATCTGCTGTACGTGGCATGATGGAGGAGTTAGATAAGTATAAAATAAAATAAAAAAGAACAAATCAAAGACAAAATTGTTTCTCGTATATTATTTCATCCAATTTTCAGATGCATTTTTCTTAACCTGACGTAAAATATAAATCGTCAAATAACGTCTTCAATTGAATAATTTTTTAAGCATTACGAAAATTCTCTTTCATGTTTACATTAAGAACTTTCGCTTTATTATGTTATCACTCGTAAAATCTTTTTTATTATTTATTTTATTTTAAATAAAATGAATAACAGTCCTTTCTTTTATTTTTCAAGGTGTATAGCCGTTTCAATTCTTTCATCAACGATAATGGGCGCCAAAAAATAATCAATGGTAAGCTTTTCGTCCAAAATAGTAGAACTTTCCATCATAATTCTATAACTAATCTACGTAGAACGATATGTAATGTACTAAAACCTTCTCAGAAACATTATTTATCTAACAGTGCAAGTTCCATCAAATCATGCAAGTCCCTTGTACTTTATATATATATAAATCAGGGACGAGAATTCTTCGTACAAAATGACTACTTGCTACCACTAAATTTTAATCGTATTTCTCGCCTTATTTAATGGCAGAATTTCTAAGATTTAATAAAGCAAGGAATACTATTAAAATTTAGTGGTGAAAAATCAACCATTTGGGACGGAGAATTCTCATCCACGATAAATAGATAACTTTGACAAATCAGCAAATTTTCATTTCGATTAAAGATTTCACTTTTTTATATCCTAAAGTATTTATCGGAATAAATATTTTCAAAATATTAAACTATTTTTTTCAAAATATTATCTATTGTCAATTTTTTGTTACGACGTGTAAAGTTTTTTAGGAATCTTATCATCTAACCACGGGTCATCTCAAAAACTAGTTTTCTTGTCACTTTTTTAGTTGCAACTAGCTAAAGTACCCGGCCTTGACCGGAACTTTAAGAAGGTTTGTTTTGAAAAATTAATTTCAAAATTAAATCTCTCTCTATTCTAAAAAAAAGTAACTTACGCTGTCACCGCCGTCGCCGGTTTTGAATTTTTTGTGACCGGAGGTCTTTCTCCGTTAATATTAAGAAAAATACTACATGAAAAAATATGAAAATTGGCGGTATTATAGAAAAATGTTTGATTAACACGCTGGTGCAGACAGTTTTTAAATCGAATAATTATTTAAAGAGATATTTAATTCTAAAGTTGGACAAATCGTTCCATTAAAAAAGTTTTATAGCAGCAAAAACTATATATTGTAATTAATTCATTTTTAGATCATTTTATACGATAGAATTTCCCGGTGTGCAGACTGCATTCACTTTTTTTTTAATTTGACTCATTTTTTGAGGATTTATTTCTATTTTAAATTCAAATTTTCAGCATTTCGAGAGATATTTTTTACTTATTTTAGAAATTGGTATTAATTTAAACTGTTGCCAACTGTATAAACAGCGCAAATAATAATGTTTGCTTCAAATTAAAAATTTATTTTACACGTGACTATTATTAACAGAAAAAAACTTTTAAATTAGGATTAAATAATTACGTATGAAAAGCAGGAACTTGTTGAAAATACTTCATAAAAACTATACTTACACTTGAATTTTAAAAGAGAAAGGATATTGTAAAATAATAAATTCATTAACATGCGATAGAAGTCTTAAATAGGAGAAATTGCGTCACCTTTACGCCACATTACACTTATTAAGTAAAATGAACAAAAAGTAATATTGCAATACAGTTTAAATTAAAAAATTTCGCGAGACATTATTTTGATATTTTAAGATTATATTAATAAGATTAATATTAATTTTATTGAACGAGTTTAGACTGTTTTCACGCGACTATTTAGTAATTTAATAAAAATAAAAAAGATTACAAGCTGAAAATGAAGTTTCATCGACAAAAAATATGATTTGAAAGAGAAAAATCTGTGAAGCAGAAAATAAAGAAATTACTTAAATGGTTTAGTTAAGATTCGTTAGCCTTCTATGTCGTTTCCGTCAAAAGAAGGCATTGGTATTTGTGAAATATATTTGCATTTTGATGCAGAATTGCTTATTATATTAGCTTATTTTGAAATGTTTAACTGATTTTATTTAATCAAAGACTAAAACAGCCATTGTATCTTTTAACAGCAGCTGATTTTTTCTTAAAATTCCCCAATCGAAGAGAAATGAATAGAAACCCGTTTATAGGGAGATCGCCACTGTTTTTTAAATTATAATTCAATCTTTCAAAATCTGTTTAAAACCGATCAAATTAGCGTGATTTTAGAGACTGCGGTGTCTGAACGGGAGTTGGCGAGCGTAGGGAGCCGAGCCCCCTAGTACAGTATAAAACAAGCGATAAAAAAGTAGTCGAAGTGTTATAAACATATGAAAACAGGGGGCAAAACCAAATTCAGCTAACCGCAAAATCTTAAAATATGCCAATATTTACACAATCGGGTTTTTGTCATGTTTCAATACGTTTTTAAAACTCATATATTGCGTTATATGTTCACCTGGTGACGTCGATTACATTTCCAGTATGGCGTAATAGTCACTTTTTTTAAAAATTCTTAAAACTATTTGTTTCATTTTCATTTTTTATGTGGAAATCTCGCAATAGAAATGTTATGACATAATATTCACTTTTTTTTTTTTTTTTTTTTTTTTTTTTTTTTTTTTTTTAAATCGCCAAAATATTTATTTCATTTCATTTTTTTACGTGGAAACCTTGCAATAGAAAATAATTGTTGTAGTAAAAATTTAATTGTGGAATTTTAATTCTTGGCAACTGCTATAACGAAAAATGTTTACATTTGATAAGAAATTGCTGTTAAATTGGTGGTTTATATTAATTAAAAATTAACTATAAATTATTTCAATTCCGGATTACTTTAGTTGCCTCGATCGTGTTTTAATACATATGTACGTAACATTTCACAATTCTAGCTTCCAAACTGCGGATTTGTATAGAATTAGAGACAGACAGAGAGATTTTCATTTTTATACATTGTTAAAACAAACATACAGTGTTTATTTCCTTACTTACTTTCTCACAAATTTCGAAATTATTACCTGTTGCGGTATATTCAGAAAATATTATGTTTTTGTAATTGAATTCAAATTTGAAGCTACGAAATTTTGCATTATGTTATAATAACATAATAATGCATGATGGGTTTTTTTTCTTACCTGTATTTTGGCAACTTTTTCTCCTTGGTACTTTGTCTTTTATGTTTAAAACCATTTATTACTGTTTCCAACTTCACATCCTTTCACGCAGTACATAATTCGCCAATGAATGTCGTCCTTCACCAGAATAAGAAAAAAATAAAAATAAAATAAAGATAAAACATTTTCTCTCTTTGCAATAGCGCTACTTATTTTTTCCCTCTGCTTTTCTTTTTAAAATCTTTTTGATGATATTAAATATTGTATTTCGAATAATTAGATGCGATAAAAAAAGGTTCAATTTAAAGAGCATTTTTAACGTTACCTCCAATACAGGGTTTTGTGACTTTATCATAAGCTCGAATTAACCGAGTTAAAATTACTGTACAACTAATCCTGTTTTAGTCTTTCTTCCAAAGAAGAATAAGTCAAATGAAAACAACAAACTATCTATTTTGCTTATTACCTCTGAATTGTTTAACATATGTCTTTCAGCAGCTTCCAATCAAACATAAAGCAATTGTGAGTTCTAATTAAATTTTTAGGTAGATTTCGAATGAAATACTACCTACTATTACATTCTCCCCTATGTTGGAATTTCTGAAAATTTTTTGCAGATCTATACCGATCATGACCCTTAGAACACAAAACCACCCTCAGTAAAAAACTTTATATGTCTATCTATCTATCTATCTATATTGTTGGAAAACGTCCCAGTGTAAGTGATTTTATGTCCAACATCACCTCGCTTGTGAAATGACAATTTCCTCGTGAAATATGCAACGCGTTTTTTAGTTGTGAAATATGTTCCAAGATGGCGACACTTCCCTGAGCTATGGTGGCGTAAGATCACAAACTAGCGAAGAATTGTGTAAAAGACTTTTGTTTCGAAGAGGCGACAACAGATCGCAGCACTACAGAACTTTTCTGATAGACTCATTTTAAATAGAACCTTTTTTTGCTTGTTAAGCAGTTTTTATTGTTTCAGGTTTTTTTTTTACTCTGTTTTAACACTTGTGGGCCACTTTTTACTTCTTCACTTGAAGGCCCGATTTTGTGAGGCCAAGACGCACGTTTTTTCGTGCGTTAACTCTTTGTCTTATGGAAGACCAGTGTCTCCTACTGGATTTCCAACATCATTACTCTTATATTATTCATATTTAACCCTTTTACTTTATATTTTTTAGTGTGTGTGTGTGGAACCCTGTAATCAAGTCACTCTTCAAGAATTAATTTTTTTTTCTCTACAACTGCATCTGCATTATTCAAAGAAGATATTTTTCACGATTCACAACATCTACTCATTAAATAAAAAATTATAGGTTGTTTTCACATGAAGGAAACCAGCGTATGTCTGCTTTACCAGAAAGGTAAGAAAATAAATTTCTATCTTTCATTATTGATGAAAAAACTTTTGGTATAACAATTTTATATTTATACTGGGTCCTTAGCTTCATGCTAATCGCGAACTCACCCTTTCTAGATATTTTAATATATATAAACATATATATATATATATATATATATATATCTGCACAAATCTCTTCCAAACTGATACATAAAATCAATGGGCACAAAATCTCGGTCAAGTTCGTTAATGGGCAAAATCGGACCAAGGGGATGGAAATAGAGAGGGATTTTGTGAAAAACGAAAAAAACCCATAACTTCTTAAATTTTGTACATATCAAATCAGTTTAAAGTTTTTATTACTTCCAAAAATAGGGCAAAAAATTTATGTATCACAGATTTTTGATAAAATTAAAAATGGGCTCAAGGGGCGCAAAAAACAGGGTTTTTGGGCGAAAAAAAATTCATAACTTCGTGATTTCTCAAGATATCAAATCCAATTAATTTTATTATAAATCTCTTTAATATTATCTATAACTTTTATATTCACAAGTTTTTGATAGGACCAATTCGTACCGCAAAAAAAATAAAAATAAAAACGAAAACAAAAAGGGGTGGGTGGGGTGGGGGGGAGGGGTTGAAGAAGAAAAAAATCCATAACTCCGTCAATTCACAAGATATAAAATCCTCATGAATTTATCATATATCTTCTTAACCCCTTCGCGACGGGAGCCTTTTACGAAATTGTTAATCTTTTGTCACCGTTTTTTAAAAACAGAAATTTGTGTCTTCTTGAATCGAGAAAATGTGCTGATTAAATAAGGCAAATTTTTCAGTAAAATTTTACTGGTGAGGAAAAACAAGGATTCTGAGCGCTGCATGCGGCACGCATACGTGCCGCTCGTCCCCAAGGGGTTATTATTGTCTAAAACATTTAAACAGATAAGTTTTTGATAGGACCAATTCTTACAGCAAAAGCAAATTAAAAATACATAGCGGTTGAAGAAAAAAAATCATCTTATTAAGGGTGTATTCAAATCCAAACTCCTTATTTTCTTACTCATTTTTAAATTAATTTTTGCTCTCAACGCATCCAATTGGCAGATTCTCTTATTCAGAAACTATATAATGTACCGTAATGATCGATGTTTTGATAGGGGCAGAATATATTTCAAAAAATGATGTCAAAGTGGGCATTTTGAACAGGATTTCCCGAAGCGATTGTGTTAGAAACGAAAAATATTGCTCTACTGAGATAATAATTGTTTATAAATCAAGTTTTAATTAATTGAACGAAAAATAAAAACTCAAGTCGCTTATAAATCTATTCAAAAATCACGTCAGCAAGTTTAATATTTTTTCTTTTAAAAATTAATCTGAAAATGTGCCATTTAATTTCGTGTTGTTGAGAAAGGAAAAGTATTTTTTTAATACCGCCTTAACATGATTCTGATGAAACCAGCTATTATGTAAAAATGAAATAGAAACTCGTCAAAAGCGGCCAGATAAAATTGATAAAGTGGGTTTATCTCTAATCATGATTTAGTTTTTGTTGGTGAAAGTATTTTACTTAACTTCGAAATCTACCCCCCCCCCCTCCCCTGTAGGCCTCGCCGGCAGGGATTTTTCCTATACAGAGTTAGGAATTTTTCCGTTGTTTGTAATGTTTTTTCAATTTCTGAAATTTTCGAGTCTTAAAACAAAAACAAAAAAAAAAAAAGAATAAAAGAACGAAAAATAAATAAATACAAAAATATAAGTTTCCGAATTTTTTTGTGCAGAATTGTTAAGCATTGTGCACAGTTGTATTAAAATAAAAATATAGTATTTTATTTCACAAGAAAGTTTTCTAGAAAGAATTTGATGGTCGTTCTGTTTTTTGTTTCATTTACACAGTCATTTGAATTAATTTTAGTTATTTTTCTTTTACTAAAGAAGAAAAATCAAGAAATAAATATGGTAAAAATTTGTACTTTTATTGAATCTCAGGTCTTTTGATGTATTATTATAATTTTTCACACCGTAAGCAATGTTTTACGTGTTATTTGTTAAATTCTAAGAATAACAGCGTTTAATAAAAGTCGTAAGATTACCATAATGTTAAAATCTTCAAAATTTGTATGAACTGGCTAGAATAAATATTAAATCGGAAAAAAATGTTTGATATTATTTTCTGTTTCTGAAGTTGTTTGCAATGTTTTTTTTTTTAATTTCTGAAATTTTCGAGTCTTAAAAAAAAAATGATAAAAAGAAGGAAAAATAAATAAATACAAAAATATAAGTTTCTGAATTTTTTTGTGCAAAAATTTTATGTTCGTTCTGCTTTTTGTCTCGTTTCCACAGTCATTTGAATTAATTTTAGTTATTTTTCTTTTACTAAAGAAGAAAAATCAAGAAATAAATAAGATAAAAATTTGTACTTTTATTGAACTTCAAGCTCTTTTGATGTACTATTATAAATTTGCGCACAGTAAGTAATGTTTTACATGTTATTTGTTAAATTCTAAGAATAACAACGTTTAATAAAAGTCGTAAGATTACCATAATGTTGAAATCATCAAAATTTGTATGAACTGGCTAGAATAAATGTTCCATCGAGAAAAAATGTTTGACTTTATTTTCTGTTTCTGAAGTTATTCATCCATTTAATGCATCCTTTTGGAAAAAATATATTAAAACCAATAAACCATAAAGCTTTTTTTCTTCATTATGAAAGAGATTTTTTTTTTGTCTCATAATAAATGAAATATAATGTATTCTAGCATTACTGATGTTAATAAAGAAAAACTGGATAAAAAAATTATGAAAATTATTAAAGTGAAATGAAGATTATTTTACTAAAATTGTTGAAAAAAGATTCGTTTTAATTAAACTAAATATCATTAATTTCAAGTTATGTAAAAGGAGCGGAAAAAGTAGCAAACATATAAATAAATATAATTCTTTTAGGAAAACATTTATTTAGCATAATATGCATTATTCTGTTCAATAAATTCTAATTTGAGAAAGATAAATTTGTTCATTTTTTAATATTTTCATGATTTCAGGAATATATTCTTGTAGTCTTCTTTTAAGGCAAATAAAACAAATCCAAATATGATGAATATATTGTCAAACTTAGTTAAAACGAGAAGAAAAGTAATTACAAAAGTCCTTTTATTGACTGTTACTAATAATATCCGTGAAGATAATAAAAATCCTAAAAACGCACACATAATTAAACTAATTGCTACTATGAATTAATCTAATTATCTCAACGCTAAATTTAACTTAATATCGTAAAGTTAACACAAAATATTCGCTCTTTCCTACCTGAGTGTCATTTTCTTTAGATGGGTCTTTTCTCTGCAGAAAATCACAGTCTTTTAGGTAAACCCTCTAAGGAACTGGTAATTATAAAACACATCAACGACACGACGTACAGTATTACACGTGAAAACTTCCCTTTAACCGGAAAAACTCGGCAAACATTGCAAAAATCAATGGTATTTATTTCACATATCCTTTTTATTTTAACTGTGGAATAAGTAACATAAAAAGAGCATAATGTCCTATCGTCCATATTTAAATAAAGGAACGAAAAAAAGTTTCTTTTAAAATCCTTCCTTTCCATGGCTTAACTGTAAATTTTTACAAAGAAGCTCTATTTTTAACGTCCTTATTTCTCCTTATTTCATTCATTCTTTCGAGAGCTCAAGGCATTCTTTTGCATTTACTTGGTTATGGGACCTTCTTTACGATTAAAATTCTGTCAATTACTACATTTGACAAGCAATTGTAATGTATAAATGTTCTTGCCGAAAGAGAACATCGTTTGATAGGAAGGATATTTCTCTTTTATCTCTACCCTATACTTTGCCGAAAATCGCACGAAAATGAAGAAATGTTTTGGTTAGATATAATCTTGCTTTTTTACCTTCAAAATCTTTATATAATTTAAGTGACAAAACTGCTAGCTTTAACCGTATCGTCGTTTTAGTCCTGCTCATAATAAATAAGTTTAGTTGTATAGGGGTGGCCGGGGCTAGTAGGCGCAGTTTTTAATTATTGATTTTTATTAATTTTTTGTTTAAATTTTTTATGAAATTTTAACTATACTTTTAAAGAACATGCATTGGGCTATAAATACCCGGAGTTTTGAGTTTGTAACTTTTGTAGTTTATGTTTAGCGGATTCCTAAAGTAAAAGGAAAATTGTGCGCCAACCTACCCCGTCACGGGGCAAGTTGCCTATACTTATGGGGTAAGTTGGCACACGCTTTATAAAAATTCAAATAAGACACTGAGTTAAGCGAAATCAATTTCATTATTAACAGTAAGTTTAAACAAAGGCGTTATAGTACAGTGTAAATTCTAAATTATGCAGACATAAAAATAATGAATAAAACATTAACATTGAGTAACTTCTATCCTACTCTATATCATCATCAGAGTTACGGTTGTCACAAATAAAAAATCGAGTATCTTCGTTTGGGCAAGCCTCGTGTGCCCAAAATCTTGCATTGCAACCACTTTTCTCGTTGTTTGCTGTTTTTCAAGCTACCAGCACACACCAAACACCGAGCCAACTTGCCCCGTGTTCAATGCGCCTACTAGCCCCATAATAAATTTTTTCACAAAAGGGGCACATAATCATCTAAGCATAAATAATCCAAGTAAATCACATATGGGGTAGGTACAGTTAATCATACACTAAGAAAAACTGCACAAGTTAAATCGAAATTATTAATATAAGTATTAGAAATTAGAAAAAGAATGAAGCAACAAAAAATACTTATGATTGCAAAAAAAAAAAAAAAAAAAAAAAAAAAAATCGTAATAAATGTCCACCGCATGTAGGCAACGCTGCAAAACTACAATGAGGATTGTAAAAAGCAAGAAGAAAGGTACTCTGTGACTGGTTGCGCAATCTATCCACAAACAGGCGATTTATGAGGACTACGCCTACTTACCCCTGTAGCCAACTGGCCCCGGTCTCCCTATACTTTCATAAATCCACAAGAATGTGTTTCCGTTCCTTAATATTGGTTGAGACTTATTTAGGTAGATTTCATTTTCTGATAACTCGCTGAACCTTAATATGACAGTAATTTGTTAAGTTTAAGGGCCTTTCAATGGTTGATTTCGAGGGTTGATTTCGATGATTATCAAAAACTTTTACTGTTTGTTAAATTTATGAGGATGCGTTTAAATTAACCATCTGCTTTCAAAAGTCCACCAATTGTACATTAAAAGACTAAGTAATTAAGTTTGCATTTTTAACCTTTCCAATAACTCGGTGCTTTATTTTAAATGAAAAGCCGCAAAACTGAATCAGACGACGTCAATTATTAGCGTGCATAATGGCCTTCCGTCATGATTTAGCACTTGAATAAATGCCTTTATTTTACTCAAAACTTTTCATTGATCGATTGCATGCTCTAAAAGTTTCTAAGTGTATTTCTATTATTACAAGGTATTTGCGCTAAATATAACATACAATAATAACATTAACCTTTTTTTACATGTTTCAAGGTGCTAAACTCAGATATGTTGTTTATTTTTAAGTCTCTTTAAATATTCAAGACTTATTCCCAATCCTCTTCCCCCCTCGTTTATTCTGCATTACGAAAGAGAAAAGTGAGAGCGGCATATGGACAAGTTCAGTGGCACAATGGAAAAGTATTTGATTCTCCCTGTTATGGAAACCACTAATGCCTTTGAAAAAATCAGAAAAAACATATGCCCAGAAAAAAGAAAATGAGTCGAAACTTTAAAAATTACATAATGAAAGGGTACAAATCTCATTTAAAATGAATGGCCCGGTTTTTCGATTAAAAAAAAAATATTGCTTGCAAAATGGCTTTGAAAAAAAGAAGAAACGAAGATGAAATTGAAAAATGAATGGTAAAAATTTCGGGAAGAAATTCAATGAGTACACTATTACATGATTGTCCATTGAAAAACTGGGCAATGGACAAAGAAATTGAGTTGAAGTATAAGAATGTAGCAGTATCCGTAAGGCGTATCCAACCTAAAGAATTAAATTTAAAAAATCAAAAAACCCGACTGCGTAAAAAGCGAACCAATTAATTATTTCTCATCAATGTGAAACTATTTTTTATATTACTTAACTATTTTTTTAATTTACTTGTATTGATGACTTTTAAGTTGTATTTAATTGTTAGTTCCTTATCCATAAACACTGTTTTGATAAGGCCTATAGATGTCTATGAAGGTTAGAATTGTAGTAAAGTTAGAGAGCCTACTTACACTACATCCAGATTGTGTAATATTTAAACGGAGCTTCTGACTGTATAATAGTCAATGAAACATCGTCTTCATTTTGAAAGACCTATCCAATGATATGCCACTCAATATGGTGAGTAATTTCTTTTGTCTCTACCGCCATTTTGTGTTTTACGGCCGCCATTTTGAATTTATAAAAATAAAACCTAGCATATATTCATCTGAGGGTTAAGACGAATCGCTAGAGACCTCATTCATTAAAATCCACCCAGCCGTTGCGATGTTTCGAGGATATAAAAAAATCCACATACGCAAATACGCGGGAAACACATAACCCTTCTTGGTAGTCGGGTAAAAAGAAGGAATTTTCTGTCTAGATATAATAGCAAATTATGTTAAAACTTGAAAAATGTTTTTATGAGAGTTTGTAGCGGATGATGCCAATGAATTTCAAATTTAAGTGTTTTCTGTTAGCAATATTCAGCAGAGATTTTTCTAAACTGTTATCAATTCGAAATAAACTTTGAATATGTTACCAAAAGTATAATACAGAAAATGTATTTTAATCATGAAAAATATTGTGAATAACATGTATAATGTAACGCATTCTTATATCGGACAACCTGTTATTGGTTCGTTGGGTAGGATAGTTAAATTTATAGTTATTTTACAAGAAAATATCGATGCACTGTAAAAAAATCCGAACAGTATTCCTGTCGGAAAAATAGTTGCCCTTATCGTATCGGAAAATTTTCCGACCCAGCTCGGAATAAAATCCGTAAAAAAAGGAAACATTCCTTAAAACGGTACTTTACGGATTTTATTCCAATTTTACGGATTTTATTCCGATTTTACTGATTTTATTCCGAGCTGGATCGGAAATTTTTCCGGTACGATAAGGGCAACTATTTTTCCGATTCCTACAGGAAATCTGGTCCTATTTTTTTTTTACAGTGTGAGAATTTTAAATTAATAGAGAAGACAGTTGGACTTAAGGTAATGATTAAGAGGGATGATTTTTTCGCACTGTTTCCAAAAAATCATAACTTAGTAATTTAACAATTAATTTACCGATTTCACATTTTTTTAAAATAAAAGAAAGGAAACAGATAAGATAGATTACAATGATTTTTTATTCTTTATTTTTCCCAAGGAACTTTTGGTAAGAATTTAAAGTGTAATATATTTCAAGGAATGTAAGAAATTTAATCGGAAATCACTATAAGGGGATACCTTTTATTCGTTTGGAAAGATTTTTTTCTATAAATAATACAAATTCGGCGTTATTTGTGAAAACATCCCGGTGAGTAAGATTCTCTTGGTGTACATTGTCGAAGGGACCCAACTCTTCACTTGCAAAAACAGATCGGAAACTGCATAGTACGTCAGAATGTACAGTACTCTGTCGAAAGCCTTGGTTCTCCAAACACACAAATTCTTGGTTTGTCTGCTAAAACAAGGCGGAGCGCACGTATCACTCATATGTGTGCACTACCAAAAGCTGGGGAGCCTCCAAATTTTTGGTTCATTAGGGTATATTTTTGTTTAAAAATATAAAATAATACACATTTATGCATGTATACTGCTAAAGGCAGTGATGCCTCTAACATTAAATCTCTCCCGGAGAAAAATGCCTCAGTTCAACATTGGTTTTATGTATATTTAAGATTATCATCCCGGGACCAGAAAACGTCTGGCGAGTCAGCTTTACTTGAATACAAACACCTTAACTATTTATTTTGAGAAAGGTTCAGTATGTGTCGTTGAGAATGTCATGCATACTACAGATTGTGCCAATTTTGTGCATTATAACTAAAATAAGTCTGTAATATTTATTTTAAGATATTTAACTCTCGTAGAAAATTCTTGAATTTAATAATTTATAATATAGGAAATAAAAAAATAAGAATTGCACGAGGGAACGTGAATTCAAACTTCTTATTTGATTTTTTTTCCTATTTTGTACGATTAGAATAAATAGACTGTTAAAAAACTAATACTTTTTAAATTATTTTCTTGTTTCGCGAAATCGAATACACCTCACTACAGATAATGATTAAAAGTAAAAGATGATAGTTAAAACAGATAAAAATGTAAGTACGTATATGTGATACGCACTAATTATACATTTTTAGAAGAAAGAAAATAAAACTGTGTACAGTACAATAAAATTCAAGATAAAACAAGATTCTGCTTACAAAGACAAAAAAAAAGTTAATTGGATTATCTAAAAAACAAGAAACGAATTTGCATTTTTACCTTTTCAGGATTCTTGTTTACTAATACACAAGATCTATTACGATAATGCATATATCTAAAAATTTAACGCTTCTTAGGATTTTCTTAACGTTTTTTTATTTCTGTTGATAAATCACATTAAAGTTATGTAACGTTGTTTTATAATTTAAAGTTAATTAGAAAGATGGATGTATATTTGTACTGTACTTTTTCTTTCATTAATGATATAGATTTTTGTTTCTTCAGAGTATGGGAAAGAATGTTTATCCCCTTAACTAAAAGAAGAAAAATCATTATATAATACATAAAAGGCAGATTTTTAAAAATTAAACAACTTTAAGCCTACATAGATTAAAAAAAAATTGGAATTTTAAACATTACTTATCGTTTTAATTATCATTAAGTGTGCATGTTTGCGCTTGTTAAATAAATTTCATGAAATTTAAAGTATTAAGTTTCTAGATGCTCTAAATATATGTTCTTCTGAAAGACTGAGTATACTAGAAATGTGTTGTAGTAATTTTACTTTTATATGTTGTAGTAATTTTACTTATAATTATTAACTTTTCTCTTATATTTTTAATACCTAAAAATGTAGAGAAAAGTCTTCACAAAACATTCATGGCTAAAAATTATAATATACACACTGTAAACTGAAATGTTTGAAATTCAGACACATAAGCGTCTGAAACGGAGTGTTCAATTTTCAGACATTTTAAAGTGTCTTAATTTTTAAGACGCTTGTATGCATCTGAATTTAAGACATTTCAAACGTCTGAATTGCATCCATCTTTGACCACCTTTCATTTCTATGCAAAAGCAGTCTTTTTTTTTTCTTTTTTTTTTTTTTTTAATAAGCATTATACACTTTAAAAAAAATCTATTATAATATGGAAATTGTACCGTCAATCAAAACACCAGTACAATTTACGTATTTTAATGGGAATTTTCTTCCGTTGAAAAATTTAATTTTTTTTTTTTGGAAATTTCTGTATTTAAAAAAAAAAAAAAAAAAAAAAATTAAGCTTTTATGGAAAGGGAAACTGCATGTTTAACTGACTGGGGAACTGCCAAAGTCCATTACATTATACAGGATTTATTAACTCACATTACATCAGGATATCAAACTTACCCTTGACAGGTTTCGAACCCGGGACCTGCTGGCTTCCAAACTGTCGCTTTACCCACTCGGCCACGACTGCGTTAGCTGGAAACTCAAATATTGTTACTTATTATGCTACACAATGAAACGGTAGTGGTAGATATTTTTCCGATCCAGTTAACGTTTTACACATTTTCCCCCCTAGAATTTTGAATATTTGTTTAATTTCATGCGTTAAAGACCAGCAAAAAGGTTTTTTCTTCTAGCGGAAAAAATTTTTTAGAACAAAAATATTATCGTTTTATACAGCGGAAACTTTATTTTTGAAATATTAAGGATGTATTTTAATCTAAACTATTTATTTTCTGATTCATTTTTAAATTCATTTTTGCTCTCAATCGCATCAAACTAAGAAATTTTCTTATTTAGAAACTACAAAATGTACCGTGCTTCTCGATTTTTTGATAAATGCACAAAATATCGTAAAAAATGTTGTCAAAGTTGGTGTTTTAAATCGAATTTTCAGAGGCGGGAGATCAGGGAATAAAAAAAATGGTTATTCTGAGAAAACAATTGTTTAAAAATTAAATTGTAAATAATTGAGCTAAAAATGAAATCACATGGCCTCTTATACATCTCTTCAAAAATAACCTCAGCAGGTTTCATGTTTTTACTTTTAAAAATGAGCCTGAAAATATCTCAGAAAATTTCAAGCTGTTGAGGGTGGAAAAATATTTTTATTGTTTTAAAAGTGTATATATTATATATGCACTGTGAAAACATTTAATTCGGGACCTGTACCGTTCAGCGGTGAAAAAAAAAAAAAACAATCTTTCATTAAAAAAATGAATTTTTTATTGCCCAAAGACAGCGTATAAATTTAACGGAAAAGTATTGAGGGCTCTGTTTTCTTTCTTTCTTTTTTTTTCTGATGATTGAATATATGGCAAAATTTTTGAAATTGGACTGATTAATTCCTTCCTGTGCTGCATATTCTGAACCAAATTTCTCAGTTTTAAATATTGTGTATAATTTTTCTGCCAAAATATTGACATTTAGTTATAAAAATCCTTGTTTTACGCATATAATATACATCAGTAGAAATCCAGAGTAAAATTTTTTGATTTTCAGAGTAATTTTTCTGACAATGAAATGCGATTACTTCTGAACTCAATCTTTAGCTAAAAGGTTAGTGTATAAAATTTCAGAGCTATTGTAAATAATTCCAAAAAATTAAATAAGTACTTTGAGTTTTTTAATTATATAAATAATTAAACAAATACTTAAATATAATAATAAAAGAAATAGATAATTAAATAAATTCTTTAAAAGTAGATGGCGCCACATTCATATCTTAAGAGTATACTAGTATGATTATTTTCAAATCCACAGAGATTCTTATGAAGCATGTATGACAATTTTTGAGAGAATAAATTACATATCGAATTATAAGCGATTAACAAAAATTTGAAGTTTGAATACAAATAAATAAATTATGTCTAATATCATGTCTGTATGGGTTCGTCTTTGAAAGATTATATTTTACTTTTAAACGGAACCTTCTAAATACAGAAATATGCAACAAATGGAAATTTTATTGGAATTTACGAAAAGAAAAAATTACATTTTTTAATGTCATTTTTTCTTTTCGTAAATTTGCGTTTCGACTGGCAGTACAATTTCTATATTTTAAACAGATATTTTTTCACAGTGTTAGAAGGTCGAAACTAAGGGGGGGGGGGCAGAGGGAGCATGTTGCCCCGGGCAAAGGTATTGTCTGTCGATTTTTCGCACATTTATGTAGCACAGTATTGTTAAAATCATCGGTCTGGGGTATGCCAAAGCATAGAAGAATCTAAAGATGATATGATATGGCATAAGAATCCTGTATAAAGCGGAATTTTTTTCGATTCCGTTTTCAAGATTTTAATGAATAAATATTTGACAAAGCAGATTACGTAGTTCAGTATTACATATTTTATGATTACATATTCTAAATTTTAAAATAAGTAGGCTATTAGAAAATTAGTAAAATTCTCTTTGTAAGTATACTTTGCGGAGGAGAGGGGGGGGGGGATGCTAAATCCATGTTTATCCCGGGTGCAAAAAAGGCTAGTTTCAGTCCTGACAGTGTATAAAGCTTACAAAAAAAAGTGAAAAAACGGCTGCCTATGCTTATTGCCGAACATGCAGGTTGATCAAAGATGGATGCGATTCAGACGTTTGAAATGTCTTAAATTCAGACACATACACGTGTCTTAAAAATTTAGACACTTTAAAATGTCTGAAAATTGAACACTCCACTTTAAGTCACTTATGTGTCTAAATTTCAGACATTTCGTTTACAGTATTTATACTATGATCATAGTTAGACACTTAAGTGTCTTAATTTCAGACGCCTGTGATGTCTGAAATTTCATATTCAGACACTTAAGTGTCTGAATTACTTTTTCAGTCACACATGTGTTTGAATTTAAGACGCCTTTATTTGCAGTGCACAAGGAAAATAATTTCATATTTAATATTCCTTTTTTTATGCGTATGTTATTTTACGTTCAAATGTTAGTTTATGCCAAATAGTATTTATAATAACAAATCGAGTATATTGTATTTCAAAGTGAAAAGTGATAGATAGAATCTTATTATGGAAATATAAAAAGTAATTATTTTTTCCCTTTGGAAAAGACTATTTGAATTAGGTAGTAATCTATGTATACAGTGTTCGTACTGTCATTAATTTTGGGAATCAAAATTTTCGAATAATAGCTCCTCCATCTTATTGAATTGTAGAATTCGTTATTGTTTACTGTGATTTAAAAATGCGAAAGTTGCCATTTGGAAGTTAGCTGACGTACATATATAAACAACGTATCTCTGTCCTTTTATAACTTACCAGTCAACACTAATCACGAGAAGACACGGGAACGCTAATGTTAATCTTATGGGAGAAACTTTTAGAGATTTCTCACTTGCATTTTAATATTTTTAAATGATTTTATTTTGCATAGGATACCTGAGGACGATATCTTTCGTTGTTTCTACTTTCTCGATTTTGGTTACAGTTTTGTTTCTATCAGGGTGTTTTTCTTTTCAGAACCCAGTTTTAACTCTTTCAAAAAGTAAATGTTTCTGAATATAAAAAACTTTAGCCAAAATCGAAAAATACAAATGCACAACGTTAGATATCAACTTCTTGTATCATATGCAAAATAAAATCATTTAAAAATATTAAAATGCAATCTTTAACATTAGTTTCCGAGTTTCCTTGCGTCACTAGTGTGAACACTTAAGCTTATTGAACTGTTTTCGATGACACTTGAACTATTAGCAAGATAATTTTGAAAGGAAGTTTTTTATATTCTTCTTCTGATGGTGTTTGGATAAAGAGTTATAGATAAATTTGTGAAAAAAGTCACTGGGTATCATAAAACTGACATGTGAAGATTTGTGAATGTCAAAAATTTTTAACCCCGATCTTCGTCAAGCGCTTGCCGGACAATCAAAAATTTTGCAAAATTGGCACTTTTTGAATGGTACACCTTCTTTAAAAACGGATTTCGTAGCAGCATTTTTCTACTGAGATAAAAGGTGGTCAAAATATGTTCGTGGAAGATATCATATTTCTGAAAATATTAGTGACATTAAAATTTTGAAAATTTCACTATATGTCATACCATAGGCGTTCGATAAGAAGGGCATTTTAAAGAAAATCAAATACAGTTGAGTTAGGGATAAGTAATTTTAAAGGGAAGAGTAGAATGAACAATCAGAAACATCAGTTTGAACTCTTTTTTTCAGTAGCCATTAATTATACATTTAGATGCTAATGTCTTCGATATAAAATTATGCATATTGTTTTCCCTATAGAGTTAGTGCGGAAACTGCTCAATATATATATATATATATATACGTACTAGTTAGTTAACAGAAGGCAACACAGGAAAATATTTGAAACTGAATTGATCTCAATGAACAATAATCTTGAACTTTACATTGGATATAATACATGCATTGTTATTTGTTTGTGAATTCAAACAGAGATAATTAATCATATTTAAAAAAAAATATTTCAAAATCAAAATATTTAAAGTTAGTAAACTAAGAAGAATCAAAATTAATTTCTATATGTATATATGTGTGTGTGAAAATTAACCGTATATCTCATGACTACACTTCCTAGAGTAAACTTATTCATCCATTGTTTTTATCGGGAGGCAAATATTCATGATATTTTTCAAGAGTTTCTTTTACTAATGCAATCTATGTTTGTTAACATCCATTAATAAAGCACACATTGTATGAACTTAAATCGGAAATGTGGAATAATTTGTGTAAAATATTGCTTATTTAAATTGCTCAAAGAAGTTAAGGCGTCTTGTATCTTTTAAACGCGACGAAAATCAAGAAAAAATGCAGTCTTAATTATTGTATCCCCAAAATATTTTTATGTACAAACATTAAATTTTGACTATTAATTAAGCAGATTAAGGAAAAGCTAGGAAATTCTGCGCACATTTCAAAATAATATTAATAAAAATCAAATATCAATTTTTTGCTAAACTATGCATGAATAATTTTGACTTCATTTGTTTTTTATGCATTTCCATAGTTATTTGTTGTTATGCTGTAATTTAATAGAACAACAGTAATAAAACCAAGAAAATTATTTTGCGAAATCTCTCCTTACAGAGTAGAAGATCTCGCACATGCGTAGAAGAGATTGCGCACATGAATAGAAGAGATTATTATTCATAATAACTACAATTAAATTGTTAACAATAATAATTACATTTAAATGACATTGTTATAAGGTGTTTATGAGTAAATATTATTGTATTAGGAGTGAAATGTTCAACCAAATGTTTAAATAATAAAAAAAGAAAGAATTTTAACGATAGTTAAAGAATTTTAATTTAAGAAGAAGGTTAAAATATCAGAAAAAGCAAGCCCTACTAAGATTGCAAAATAACATTAATCTACTTGATACCATGTTTAACTTGAAAATTACTTCATTTTCATTTCCACAGTCTTAATGTATTTTGTTTGCTAACCAAAGTTCTCGTCGTCCACAATCGATGGACGTATTGTAGAAATTCGTGTAACTTTCGTGCAATCACCTGCAACAGCAAATACATTGAATTCAGTCACTGGTCGAAGTTGTCTTCTGGTGCAGTTCCCGATGTTCAATGCACTCATCCTCATTGACCTTCGTTTTGTTTCCATCAGTTTTTTTTATCCCACTTTTTCTGGAAGCATCTTATTATCAGATGTTTTTTAAAGTCTTTTTTCACGTGTATTTTGTGGATCAGTAACATTAGTTGCACTCGGTTTACTTTTTGATTTAGACAGCATTAAATTACTTGGAATGGGTGAAAGCTTTTCCAAAACATTGTAGGTGTCATTAAAAAGTTTATTTTAGTTTTTAAAAAACTTTATTAGCAAATTAACTGTTCATAAATTAAAAAATATATAATTTTTTCAATAATTATGTGTAATAATTATGTGTTTCAATAATTAGTTTCAATAATTATGTGTTTTTCCAAAAATTATTTCAAAATTGATTCATTGATAATTTTTACACGTAATTTGCACTTCATGTAAATTTACCAATAAGCTGCGTAATCAAACCCTCATAATTTGGTAGGAGAGGATTGCGCGGCCTTTTTTTTTTAAACATGGCCAGTTCTAAAAGGAATTTTTGATGTTCACATGCTTAGTCTATGTTAGTATCTTATAAGAAATCGTTTAAGTTCAAAATATTTCGTACTACTGACATTCCATAAAAATTCTGACGAACAGTTATGAAAATTGAAGCTTTTACTTTCGAAAAACAAAACAAAATAGCAATGCTTTGTCCAAGGCGCATGGAACAATCAATGTTTACATTCATGTAGACACTGCACTAATGCTGCTGTAGAGTCCTAATCCTTCCCGTCGAATCTCTTTGTTCGCGATCTCTCCTTGCATTATCTTAATGTGTGTAAACAAACATTAACCCAATAATTTCAGACGTTACTGACAAAACAAACTGGGTAGAATAGTCCCAGTTAATAATTTACTGTTGTTCATTGCGTTGTTTTTTTCGCAATTACTACTTCCAATTCAACATAATAATTTAAAATCATGTGTAGATGTGGTAGCACTCGATACTTTTGCCAGCAATTCTGATTAAAACGAGTAAAGAAAAATAAAACGTATTTTCGAAATTCAATTTGTAAACACAAGATTTAATTTCCCCGAAATGAACTTCAGGATGAATTCGAAGTACTTTTTCTAGCGGTATATTACTTTAAGGTGGTGGTGAATGTTAGATTTTTGTTACAATTTTCATGATAGAGATATAAAATTTTGTGGAAATTTCATCATAAGTATATAGAACACCTCAAAAGAAATTTCCAATCTTATTATAATTTTAAGATTTTTAAGAAGATATAAACTTTGAAAACGAAATTTTAAAATGCTCCATGAGTCTTAATTTTTGAGATAATTCCTCGATTTTGCATTTTGATCACTTAAAACTTTATGACGAACAAATCTGTGATCGATTTTTTAATACCTTGAATAGTTAATTTTTTAGAGATATTCTTCTGACTTCTATATCGACTTTCATCCAAATTTTGCTTTTTAATAAGTTAAAAATAAAATTTAATTATCTTAATGAAATGAAATTTTAAAATGCATACACAGTTTCTTTGTAAGCCATATCAGGATTTTTCGTTATCAATTTCATGAGATTTGATTCAAAAATGAAAACGCATGGAGCATTTCAAAAATCTAAAAACGATGGAAAATCAGTTTTCAGAAAAACGGACTTGGAGTACATTAAAGGGCTGAAAAATTACTTGTGTACAAAATTCAAGCGTTTGTAACTTTTCGGAAAATAATCACATCTGCATATGGCTTTCCACAAACGACTCAGAACAAACTGAAGAATAACAATATATGCATAAATATAATTTTTAATTTTGGGGTATTTTTTTGCTCAAATAAAGGTCCACAAACTCATTAAAATGAAAATACATTTAAATAAATTTAGAGAAAACATGCATTTATTTTCTTAAAACTTTTAAATTTCAATGCGCAAATAATAATAATAATATTCAATGTGAAAATGATTTTAAACAGTTTCAGGGTTCCGCACTTAAAAAGTAAAAACGGAACCATTTTAAGATCACTCCTGTATCTATCTGTCCGTCTGTCGCATCTATTTTACTCGTAAACTATGGATCGTGGAAAGTTCAAATTGACTGAAGTAATAAAGGTTATTGACCCACATATTTATAGATTATTAACCATTCACAACTATATTTAGGAAAATTTTAGAAGGTCTAATTAAGTTACTTGAAAAAAAATTTATTTATTTGTATATCGAGTGAAAGCTTTTGACCGGCTTACTCAAAAATACATTTCTTTTAATTTTAGGTAATATATTTTCAGATATATCGTCGAAAACGTAATGCAAAAATATGCCCCCCCCCCCTACCTCTGTTTCCAAATCTACCGAAACAAAAGTGGTGAAAAACTTCGGAGTAGTAGAACTTAATTTAAATTTTGCAGGAAAACAATAGCGATTACCTTAGGTCACATAGTTTTTGAGAAAATCGTATTTTCCGTTACACACAAATCTCGATTTGCGGGCATTCAGCAAAGGCGTTTGGGAGTACTGGAGCTACCTATCGTCGCGGAACTATAAAAAGATTGTTCATCCTCGTGGACATTAGGCTCCTATACCGCAAGGTTGGCCGTCCACGGGTGGGCTGGAGCTACCTATCGTCGCGGAACTGTAAATTGGATTGTTCATTATGATTTTCTAAAGAAAGTATTGGTAATTATCGGAGATATTAACCCTTAAATACACGGAATGTTTGACACACATAAAGGCCCGGGCGGCTTACTGTATGTTCCATAGGATTTTAAATCTTAGATAACAACTTTTAATGATATATTTATGTAATGCAATGCCCAGTAGTACCACAAAAGCAATAGACGTCAAACTGTTAAAAACTGCCTAATTTGATTAAAACTAATCACCGAATTACTATGGGATTCGCGACTAGTTTGCAATGAGTGGCTCTCTCTATACGCTAACCGCATCTTTAAAGATAAGTAAGAAACCTATATGGCAACCTTGGCAGTGTTGCATATTTTGATATATTTTCGAAGCGCGTATAATACCGAAGGCCAATACCATGTTTAAACTTTGAAGAGGGTCTTTGTTTTGGGTACACTGTAAATAAATTAATATTACTACGCTGAATTTGCGTTTTTGAAATGTCAACTGAAGTTTAAATATGCACTTATTTTATTGTCAGCTCCGAATTAAAATCATCATAAACAGATTAGGATAAGAAAAAAAAAAGAGTTAAACAGAATAACAGTGTTTAATTCTAATTAGTCTTCATCTTTTTCTCTGAATATCCATGGTATATCTATTAATACTTTTCTAGTATATAAAGCTATTTCCAACTCGCGGTGCGGAAATATATCTTTGTGATCATGTTTTCATGTAGATAAAACATTCTGCCATTCTGTGATTAAAGCCTTAGATCTCGGAAAGGTACGAAATACTTTAGGGATTAAAAAGTACATCACATTAAAAAAAAACGTTTTTATTAATTAAACATAAATTCTTTTGTATGAAAGCATCTAAATTACGTTAATTTTTGGGCTTTCTATTTTTTCTGTACTCACAAGGGGACCACCAAACATGATGCTCACCGATTTTGATTAATTAAAAATATATTGCAGAGTTCTTATCCCTAATTATTATGGTCAAAGAATTTCTACAAAAAGACATTAGGTTCTGAGAAATTGGGGATTAATGTTCAGCATACGTTTCAAATACCTGTTAGTTTGCACCATTTAGCGAGTGTTCCGTGGTGTGATCGCAGAGTGCTCGCCTGGCAGCTGGACGGCCCTCGTTAACTACCACTTAACTTTCTTTTCCCTTTTTAATTAATTTTATATTGTGACACTTTGAAACCTTTAAGCATGGTTATGAATTGCTGAAAATATAAAATTACGTTTATTTTTTCATTAAAACTTCTATTTTTTTATTAATTTTTAAACTAACATTTCCGTTGGCAAAATTACAGATTAATTTGTGCAGAATTGTTTTCGTAAAATTATTACATTGACGTTTAAGTTTATTAAATATGCAATTAATATTGTGACATATATATCATAAAAATATTCAAAACGGAATATTCATACGGAAATTTTTTTCTATTCAGAGCAAAACTTCTTACCTAGTGCTTCTCTTTAAAAGTAGATAAAAGATAGGAATAAATTTTTTTTGATTTCGCCTAATGTCAGACGGACGTCTTTTTGCACGCTTTTTTACTTACGTATTATCCCTACACAATGCCGCTAGCGTTGTGAAAGGATAATACGTAACTAAAAAAGCATGCAAATAGAGGTCCTTCTGACATTGGCCTTATTCTGGTTCATTATGAAAGTCTAGCTGACGATTTCTTAAAAAAGTATATATGTATGTATCGTAGGTTTTATGTCATGTGGGATCAGCAGACGATTTTACATTTCCAGTTGGCAATTTATGCTTTATTATGTTTTTTGTGAGAGTGAAAAAATAATTTGAAATGTAATTTGTCCATTTTTATTCATCTAAAGATAAATAAATTTGGACATTTGGGCATATGACATCAAAATTATTATTTATTATTTACACTAAATGATAAATATTCACTTAAAATTCCATAAAGTACGTACATACATACATATATATATATGATGTATTGTATCCGAACTTTGCTTAAAATATAAAAATAAATAACGGCAAATAAGAATTACAAAAAAAAAAAAAAAAAAAAAAAAAAAGAATATTCTACACAAAAAATAGCTTGGATTTTCGGCCGTAGAGATGTTAATTTCTATTGTAATTGTTATTTTAAAGTAGAGATGTTAGTTTACAAATGAGATAAAATATAAATTTCCATGAAAAAACATAAACGTAATTGTATATTTTTTAAGAAAATATGTAAACAAAATATCAAAGTTTCAGCAATTCATAACCATGCTTAAAAGTTGTAAAGCGTCATAATATAAAATTATATTAAAAAAGGGAAAAAAATGTCAAGAGGTAGCATCGAACTCGGGCCGTCTGGCTGGCATGCGAGCACTCTGAGATCACGCCACGAAACACTCGCCAACGGTCGCAAATTAATGAGTATTTGAAACGTATGCTGAACTTTGACCCTCAATTTCTCAAAATCTAAGAGCCGTTTGAAGAAATCCTTTGGCCAGAATAATTGGGCCCACCGTGTCTGAGAGGATAAGACACCATGCTGCTAATCACTTGAGAGCGTAGCTGGGGGCGGGTTTGAATCCCACCGGTTCCGTTGCACACTCTTTGTGGAGCCCCCAGGATGTAATTCTCTGGTGTTGTAAATTTCCTTGTGCTATCTCGTCCCTGTATATCGACGATGACTTATAAGCGGGCCCTGGTGTCAAGCACACAAGTCTGATGTATGTGTTCAATAAATCAAACAAACCAGATTAATTAAGGATAACCACTCTACAATATACTTTAAATTCATTAAAATCATGTTTAGTGGTCCCCTTGTCAGATTAGGAGTCAAAGTAGTCAAGTAAAAGTGCCCTTTCACAGCAAAATTAGTAGTTCGTGCGGAAAAATTTCAAAATCATATTTGAAATATTTATTATCAAGACTTTTTCACTTAACAACTGTCATTAATTTTAACAAAGCACACCTGTGTCTTTATTTGCTCCTTGAAGTGCGGCTCGAGAGAAAGTTTTCACAGTAAATGTGGCTCGAAGGAAGTCAAAAGGTTGTAAACAGCTGTTCTAATTAATTTAATATTTTATTGAACTTATTTAATATTCCTTTATTTTAAATGTACTCCTGAGTAGTTTTCACGTAATTTTAGACCAAATATTCCGTAATAGGTTATATCCGAGATAAGCGGCAAACATGATTACTTGGGATACTTAGCGACTATGGCATTATCGCCAAGCTAATTAAGTCTACATGTAAGCGGAATTGTCCAATAGAGTACCAACAAGTTCTGCAATGTGGATCACCAGAATTTAAACAAAAACAATTTATTAATTTTATTTTAGTAAATTTGCACGAAAATGTACACTTAATGTTCGTAGAGAACAGATGCATAAATATACAATAATGTACATAAAAAGGATCGACCAAGACGAACATCAATACAGTTTTCGCATAATGAATATGTTTTTTCACGGATACACACAAAAAAAAATTGCTGAGCAAAATTGAAACTTAAATTTCTACAATGCTTGTGATCGTTGTTGATTCGATTTACATAATGGGAAGGACAAATCTTGTAAAGTATGTCATTAATTTGCTGTCCAAGATGAATTAAATACATTTTCTGATACCGATATTTTGAATCCTGGACCCGAATCGGATATGTTTTAAAAGAAAATGAAATATTTTTCGTTGGGAAACAATTAATCCTTTCACTACGGGTCAGGACTGGCAAACGAGTTTTATAATAAACTAGCTGTTTAACCCGTTCTATGCACGGGAGTTCATGATTTTAATTCTAAAACAAAACCAAAAAAAAAAACAAACAAAAAAAAAACTATTTGATTTAGAAAAATACTTTTCTACTACCGTGCATTTTTTTTAAAAACGAAATTTAATTTATCGTGTTTTTATGGCAACAGACGATAAAACGATATCTTTGGAATACGGGAATAAATAGAATTAAAAGTTTCGTTGATGTTTGCGATACAATGTTTTTTTCTTTATTTTTAAAAAAGATAATATTTAAGCGCAATTCAGTAATCTCTAATTAATTGCATGTGAGGTAAAATAATTATCGTAATACCCGCTACAGCTTCTTAGTATTGCAGCGTGGCGTACATAATATGCATATCTCTAATTATTTGCATGCGAGATAAAAGAATTATTTTAATACCCGCTACAGCTTCTTTTAGTATCGCAGTGTGGCGTGCGTAATATGTATATCTCATATTGCACAAAACATTTAGAACTGGTTGGAACTCGCGTGATTGCGGGTTAAACATAAAAAAAGGCAAATATCCGTCAAAAACATTTAATAAAATAAATTTTTCGAATTTTTTGCCCCAAACGCTCATGCCCCCCCCCCCCCCCCCTACCAGCAACCCGTGTATCAAATTCGTAACCCTGCACCCTGTGGCTTCCGAGTTTTTGAGGTTACAACGATAGAGGCACAGATTTTAATAGTATAGATTGCACGACAATTGACAAAAGTGTTTCTTTATGGATTTCTCTTGAAAAAAAAATCCTCTTATAAGTCTATATCAGAAATTATTTTTCAAAAATTGGTACAAATAAAATTAAAAATATAGTCCACTGGGACATATACATTCTAACCCGTATTTAAGGCGTTAATTGCTTAAGTTCACCCACTATTGACGTCTAATATAATGTCTATGAAAAAATCACAGTCCACCTGATCAGATGCCACATAAAATGTTTCCTTTTTGCATTTCAGTAGTTTATATGGGCGTTTTCGTCTATACACAGGTTCTCATGTTTGGATTTGATAGAATTTCCCCTATGTTATTTTTTTAAGTATTTCGTACCAATATCTACTTAAGTAACAAGACAAATCAAGATGATTTCTTTTGAAATGAAGTCATGCTAGAAAAGTTGGACACATAATAAAAATAAGCTCGATATAAAATAATACATTTTCGTTTCTTCAAATTCTTCAGTAACGTTATTATAGAATCCAATATTCAGTGTGCAATTTAATACGATAAATGAAGTTTTGGAGTATTTATCTTGAAAAAGTTCGTCGGTCGGAGTGTTTTGTATCTGCTTCGTCAATGACTACATTTTAGATGTTCTTAGAGAGTCAAAATGCCTATTTGTTTATCGATGTTATACAGTTTTTTTTTGTTAAAATTTTAATGTTATTGTTTTTATGGTAATAGTGACCCTGAAGCAACCTTTTACCAGAATTGAAGAATGCTTGATTTTTAAAAACAAATACAAAAGACAATTATATGAAAACATTTAGGAGCAACATAGGCATCTATTTGTGTAAATAATGACTGGAAATATTATTTATTTACAAATTTCAAACAAATCATGCAATTTCATCATTTTATTTGTAAAATATTAAAGACAGTTGTAAACTTGTTAAATGTAACGTAAATTTTTTTAAGTTTTCTTCTGTAAATTTGTTTTAGCAAATAATTTAAAATTTGAATATAAGGAAAAAAAATTGGTTTACATACATGAAATATCTATTTAATGTATTTAAAAGCAATAAATTAGCTTATGAATACCCCTTCTTTAAAAAATATCCTTTTGCAGTAACAGGCTTTATACGGGTCCTGGAATTTACAGACCAGGAAATTCTTCGGTACCAGTATTTTAGTATAGAAAATCTCTCTTTAAATAATGCGAAATTTTGTACGTTTGAACGAGTTTTATTTTTTTTAAATAAAATGATATTGATCTTTTATCTGGAAAATAACGAGAATCGTACGAACCCTGGTTAAAAGCATTTTAAATTTGTTTTTTGCGGCACACTTATCATGTTGTCTACATTTTTCAAGTACGGAATTTTCGTTTTATACCGATACTAGTTACACGAGAAATAATGTATTTCTGTAACTAGATAAAAAGAAGTAATAATTTCTCACAAAAATGCCTACCCTATTAATACTTTTTTCTCATCAAAATGAAAATATATTTCATTAAAAAAGATAAAAATTCTTCGAAAAATATAAGCAAAAAGGAAATTTAAAATAAAAAGTGCGAAAGTTAAAGTAATTATTTATTTCTGGGCGCAAAAATATAATGCCGTACATGATAATAAAATCCAAAGTATAACGATATTGTACTCCAAAAGAAAACTTCAAAAAGTAATTGGATTATCTAAAAACAAGGAACAACTATGCATTTTTATTCGTTTCGGGTTCTTGCATTTTACGTTACAAGATCTATTAGGATGACGGATAGAACAAAAAATTTAACACTTTCTACGATTTTCATAAAGTGTTTTGTTGCAAAACATAAAATATATTATATTTATGCAACGTTGTTTCATACTTTAAAGTTAATTAGGAAAAGGAGAGTTTTTTAAATTATTATTAATGTTATAGATATTTGTATGTTTAGAATGAGTAGACGAATGGTTTTTCCTAAGAGGAAAAAGTAAGAGAAAATTGTAAAATTCATTTACAAGATTAAAATGGCAGTTTTATGTTCGCACAAATGAACAAAAATTCTGCAGATTTAAATATTGCTATGGTTATCGTTGTTATTATCATTAATGTACAGGTTTGCATTCATTGCTGAAATTTTGTTTATGTGAATTAGTTGTTTATCTTTTCAAAGTATATTTTTGTCTTCTTTTGTATTTGAGTATTATATTCAAGTTGTAATTTAAGTTACAATTGAAATTTTACTTTATAATTTTTTTAGTATTTAAAATGAATTCATTCTCAAAAATTCCAAATCGCATTTCATAAATAGAAAGAACTATTTAGTAGTCGGTATTAGTATTGTTTAAAAAGTAGAAAATACACATATTATCCTCTTTAAGTGAAAAGAATTGCAGTAATTGCCGTTGAACTATGTGTTTTATATGCACTGATTGTTACGTCTGAAATAGTTTATTTTTAAAAACATACACCTTTATCACAATATAAAATACAAATATGTCTAATTATCTGTGCTTTAACCAGCCAAAGTGTACCTATTGAGTTTCTAAATTGAATTTATAGAATGTGGTTTCTGAATGCAATTTTCTCCAAAACAGGATTTCATGCCTTTTCAAATTTCACATTATGTTTGAGACCTACTTATATTGCGTCCAATGTTTCATAAATGATTAAAAAACTAGACAATATATAAAAAAAAACAGTTTTCTCTTTGATTACCACTTTTATGCTTTTGAGCAATTTTTTATTTCCCTATCAATCAGCAAAGGACGATTTTTAATAATCCATTTCTGAAACATCACATATCATTTTTGAAAGTTGTTTAATTTAATTTAATTCAATTTGCGTTCATTAGATTTCTGATTAAAGTTCTTTTTTTGGAGAACATAGCTCATTGATTGAACTACTTACGCACTTTTTTTCACGAAGTTACAGTTATGGAACTTGCTTTTTAAAAGTAACATGTTTTCATCAACTACAAATATTTTTTGATGATTGATTGACAGGATGTTTGCCTTTTAAATTTATTATGAATTTGTCTACTGAAAACTCCAGAAAATTACGATTTTTTAATACTTTAGATTAAGTATTTTTCTTTTCATTGTTCAATTCGCTTCTTATTTTATTTCTTTGGGATTCATTTTTTCTCCACTTTCCTTTAATCTACTTCATTATCAATTCACATCCTTCAATTTAACTTTTGTAACATAGTTTTCAGTCTTTACTTTTATTCTTCTAATTCTTCTCTCTTCCTTTTTTAAGGGGTCTCAAGACTCTTAAAGCTTCAAAATTTTTGAAATTTTAATTTTTTTAGATGTTAAACTCCTATCTTTTCTGAACATTTTGATGTAATTGTTACCTTGAAATTCCCACTAGAACAGAAGTTATGGCTTTTAGACATATCCGTTCAGTAGCTAAAGCGGTGTTTCCGAAACTTTGAATTCATTTTCCTCCAAATGATGTATTTTGGGCATAACGCGCATGATATCTCAAGAACTTTTGAATATTTTTTCATGAGATTTTCAAAACACATGCTTCTTGTTAGTTTGCATAAACTGAATCTAAAACCATCTTTTTATTGTTCAAAAAAAATATTTTTAAGGTGATTAGACTGTTGAAATTTTCAAAATTTTGTGTTAGCTAAATACAACTTTGTATTAGATATATAAAATTGCCTTAAATACAAATTTATTTAGGTTCAGGGTAATTATTATAATCTGAAAAATAACTAAACTCCAAACTTTCCATTTTAGTTGCATCATTTGTTTTATAATCCTGCGCGCAATCTATTTTACCAATTTTCTGCTCGTCAAAAGTCTGACAGTTTGCAGACCCCTATAAATGCTATTTCTACATATTGCAATTTTTTTAAAAGCATGAAATAAAAGACATACTTATATCGTTCATCTCAATAAAAGCTATGTTTTAAATCATATACATTTTAAGATATTAAACGTTGAAAATGGTCTTATTTTTTCATTTTTTCCTATTTTAACACGTTCACGCCGGCGCGGTAGGTCACACTCGATTGTCTGAGAGTTGTCAAATCTCCGGCTTTTTGCACACCACTGTTATTTTAGAGAAAATGTTGTTCCTTAAATCGTCCAATTGTTCTAATTAAAACAACATTTTCTGTATTAAAATACTGGTATCCAACAAGCCGTAGACTTGACAGCTCTCAGACAGTCCAGTGTGACCCATCGCGCCGGCGTGAACGTGTTAAGAGTCCTGAGACCCCTTAAGTTTATTGCCGAAACGTCAGTGAAGGCTTACTGTGGAGACACGAAAAGTTTTGGTTTCCGTTTGTCTGTCTGTCTGTCTGTCTGTCTGTCCGTTCCGCGATAACTGCCGTAAAAAGCATCCGATTCGCTTAAAATTAAGTATGCATGTTGGTAAAATCCCCGGATTTAGCTGTATAGTTTTTGGTTAAATTTGGTTCATGTGTTCGGAATATATAGAACATTTTATTTTGGACTTAATGCTTTCCTATAGCAATTCAGACGATTTTTCCATTTTTATTTGTTGAAAGGAAATGGCTCATATGATTGAAGGATTTAAATAGTAAATTATGGATGATGTAATTTCTAATTAAAACCATACATTATTCATATTAGTTTGAAATTTTGTGTATACATTTGTCAGAGTTTTTAAATTCGGTGTTTAACTTATGGAGGTATTTTATATATGTGTTCCAATAATATATCTTTTTATAAATTTACTTTTTTTCAAAGCACATATTTCATTGTTTTATTTTCTTTTAACTGTTGCCTAGCGACGGAACTACACCTAAAAATATCGTAAATGTGAAAGTATTTGTAATTGTTTGAAGTCAATCAAAGTCAAAAGGGACGAATTAATGCCTTTCTGACTTTACATATAGATGAAATTTACCCCAGAAATAAAGAAAGACTATGTTCTACTTATTTTGTTCAAATATTTTTTCTTTTAAATGAAGAAGTTTATTATTTTCATAAGGAATAAATCGACATTTTGCTATAAAATTTAACAATCTTTTTTTTTTTTATCGTTGCCAAGAAAATCCTATTCCAGAATAATAATTTATCCTAAACAGTTAATTTTGATTTGAAAGATTTTCATGTGCAAGAGGAAAATGAAATAAAAAATGAATGCGTCTTCATATTGAAAATAAAACTAAAATACGAAAAGAAGGTGAATTTGATCTCATATATCAAAAATAAAACTAATATGCTTTGAGGTTGAAATAAAAAGGGCTTGTGTTATGGTATTAATTCTTATTATTAAAAGAAATGTTACTAATATCTCATGGTTTATCGTCTGCACACAGCTAACAGAAATGTTAATTTTTAATCGAAAATTTCAATGAGAAAAAAAAAAAAACTTTTGAAAATCAAATAGGGGCATTCCACGTCAAATCAGGCAGTAAAATATCAATATGTAACCCACCATCACAGATTTTAATGAAACTGCGTGTGTTTGTTCTTACTATTAAGATATGATCACCAGTAATTTTTTTTGCTCCTTGGTGAAATAGTTTTTGAGAAAAAAATTGTCAAAATTTTGAAAAACTGCCGTCAGTTGGCATTCTTGATAGCTCGGTTTTCAAATGTAGCATGTCATATATATAATCATATTTCAATATCTACTCTACAAATCATCTTAAAATAATTTATGCACAATATTTAGGGTACGCAGCTTATGAAAAAATATATTGTTACTCTTATAACATTTTAAGTGTGTCTAAAAAAATATTTAAACTCTGAAGTCGTGAATTTTTTATGAAAAATAATGCATTAACAAAAAAAGCATTATCAACAAAAGGCGGTATTTTTATTAAATTTATTTTTTATGGGAGATATACTTAAAGGTGTCCTTTATCTGATTCTGATATAAAAATAGTGGGATTTTGGGTGTTTTTGGTAGTATTTCCTATTTAAAAATATTTTGAGGTGCATTTCATATCAAATCAAGCAGAGTCATTCCATGTCAGTTCCCCTAAGCCATTTAATCACTGTCACAAATATAAATGAAATTGGGTTTGTTTATAGCATATTTTAAGACGTAATCACCTTTAATTTTCTTGATCCTAAGTAAAATATTTTTTAAGATAAAAAATATCAAAATTTTGAAAAATTGTTTTAAATTTTTTTAATGACAGTTCGATATTCAAAGGCTGCATTAAAAAAAAAAAGTCATTTCAATATAAAATCACTAAATAGGTTTCAAATAATGTATATGTGACAAATAATGTAGGCTGATTATTATTTCTTGTTTTTTATCCTGTTTAAACACTAAGAGTGTCTTTTATCTTATGAATTTTTAAAATCAAGAATTTTGTCAAAAATAATGTGTTAATCAAAAATTTATTATTAACCGAAGGCAGGGCGTTATTGCTTTTTTTTAATTGTACGTAAAAATATCTTTTAAATGGTTATAAAATAAAAATAGTGAACATATGAGAAAAAATTAGCAAAATTTTGGAAAAATGCCACGAGTTGCCATTAATGATTGTTCAATTTTCAAAGGCCTCATTTTATATATAAAATCATATTTCAATAACTAATAAAGAAATCTTCTTCGAATAATTTAAGCAAGGTAATTAAAGTATGTAGATTATGAAAAAAATATTGCTGTAATGTTAAAAAATATTTAAATGTGTCTAAAAAATTGTATAATCTTTGAAATCAAAAATATTTTACAAAAAATAATGAAATTATTAAAAAATCTTTATCAATCAGAGGCGGAGTTTCTATGACTAATTTTTTAATTTTAAATTGTACATAATACTAGCAGGCTATGCCCGCTGCGCTGGTCAATATTTCCAAATGAACCTTGGATTAAACTAAATGGTGGATTTGAACTTGTATTTTAAACAATATGGATCTTCAGCTTGACCTTGCACATTACTGAAAACGATGCGAACGCCATTGCGATATAATGTTATCTTAAGCGTTGGACAAAATTTAGCAATTAAGAAGTAATTGTTTTAGTTGATTATAAACAGCGCACTTATGGTCGGGTAATGAGACCTTTATGACAACAGGAATTAATACCTCTGTAACTAATCAACATATAATGAAATCGTATATACTAACACCATTCCTAAAAGTCATGCAACAGGGCCACTTGTAACAAAAAATGTTCTGTAGATTTTTTTTAAAAGGCTAAACTTTCATAATCAGGTTCACTTAATTTTTGAACTTTTACTGTTGCTCTATAACTAAGTACCCTTGAACAATATGTATGCACTAAAACCTTTCCAAAATTATTACCTAACTAATTGTGGTATATCCTACGAAAGTATTATAAACAATCGGAATGAAATACAAATTTCCGTTGTAAATATATAGTAGATGATGATGATGATGCGATTTTGTGTAATAGAATTCATAGTAAAGTTTTCGCTTCAAACAAAAACGATGCTTTCAACATTAAGGCTAATACACCAATATGTGAAGTATCCGATTACGGAAGGTTAACTTGAATTCTCATGTGCAACTACTCAAAGAAAAGTGAATATGTGGCTTTTGTGATACTTTTATGTCAGCCGGGCGCAGGTAATAAATCAATAAAGATTGTTTTCATAGCGTATTCTTATTTTGTTATTTTCATTTAAAACACAAACCTTTCACTCATTTAATTTAAAATGCATGCCTTATACTAATTTCATTTAAAAAACTGAAAAGATAAACAATAACAGGAAATAATGCCATAATTAAAAGAAAAAAATATTTTTAATTTACATACGCAAAATGTAACTACTGCTACTGGGAATTTAAAAAATGCTATCAGCGAGATGTGCGCACGGTTGTTATAAATGTATCCATTTTTTCTTCTTATCGAGGAGCAATTTATAAATCGCACAATATTATTCCAATTCCAATTTTTTTCATTGAGGAACCTATGACCGGAAAAAAATGGAAAAAGACTCTTGTAGATTCTTCGGATGACGGCATCTGATGCCATAAACCGAGTTTATATATATGAAAATAATTTTTAAGTCGTTACAAACATTGCTTTCATACTTAAATATTTTCATTGGTAATATTTGTTATCCCGTCGACCAATTTCGCCAAATTATATAAATTGACATAATCTTTATTTTAAATAACGAAATAACAAATAAATTAGTATAACATTAATAAAAATACAAATAAAACGTCGAAATTAAAATCACTTGATGACGTAAACACGTGTAGTTTGTTTAAATTCAAGTGAATTTGATATTTACGATCAACCATTATTGGCATTTAATCTTATAGTTTGACGATAGATTTTTGGTTGACGGAATATCTAAGTAGTACCTTTTCCATTTTTGTTTTATAACGCTAAATTCTCAGTAATTTTTTCCCTTTTATTTTACATAAAATCACTATTTTTTTAAAAAATTCAGATGCTTGCATTTTTATTTCAAACTCATAGAGCCGTTTTTATTTTTTAGCCAAAAGGGTTGATTTAATTTTTTCCGTTGCTAGAGTAACGGATGTAATGATAGATATTTTGAGGTTTAGATGCCAAAGACACCGCCAAATTAGAAAAATATGAAATGTGTCATGAACTGTTGGACTTATAAAAATTTATTTGGTAGCATTCGATTCAGCATACAAAACTACATTAAAATATGCTATCATTTGACGCATAATTTTGATATTCGATTTTTTTCCCCTCCCCGTGCAAAAACCATTAGGGGTGACACTTTAGAAAATCCTTTCTTAGCAGAAGTTTATGTCATAAGAAGTATTTTTACCACGATTTTCAAGATTTTAGGTTCAGTAGTTTGCGCTGTGCGTTAATTAGTCGCCTAATCCAGACTTTATTTTATATACTACTAGCAGGCTACACCCGCTTCGCTGGTCCATTTTCCAAATGATCATTGATCAAACAAAATTATGAATTCGACCTTGTATTTTAAATTAATATGGACCTTCACCGGGAAAATCTTTCCGCATTTGCTGAATACTATGCGAACGCTATTTAACTAGTATAATATCTTATGGGTTAGGCAAAATTCGGACTACTCAGAAGAAATTCTTTTTACAGTATATATTTAAAGTAGAGGTTGGGAAGAAAATACGGCCGTTGTGATAATCAGATATGTTAAAATGTTCTCTAGTCACCACACTACTAAAAGGAGAGATAATTACAATGATTGCAGAGAGTGACCACTGAACATTACTTATGTTCGGATTATTCACTTTCGTTTGATAGTTCTTGAACTCCGGGCTTCTCAGCTTGGTGCTATGTGTGGTTCTGGTAGCTTAAATAAATTTCTCTCTACGTTGCATTATATTTTGTAATACACGTCTTCTAGCAGGTCTACTGCAGTTTTCTATCTTCGGATTACAGCAGAGTAAAGACGGTAAAAAAATGTAATAAATTGTTTGCACACAAAAAGTCTTTAAGTTTCATTAAAAGAAATGTAAATCACATAAAAGTGGATTTTTAAAAATGAAGTGTTTGAATAAAATTAAAATAATGTCATTTTCATTACCATTTCCTTTTTATATATATATACCGCTTGCAATTATGTAACTGTTAACCTGAAAAAAAAAAAAACTCGATAACTCATTATGATAGAAAAATAAACCTCTTGTTTTCATCCAATCAAAATCTTCCCAATCGTCCATAATCGGGTGCACAGCTAAGTTTTACGGCAAACATTAGAAGTGTTTGCAAACTATATGGTTACAAATTTACCAGAGTTAACACACGTAAAACATACGTAATTATGCGCCATCAAAATAAATTTTCCCATTAAATAAAGTCAAATTGCTGCTGGCTGAATTATAGATCTTTCGCCAAAAATACTCTTTGTAAATGACAAATAAAGTCAGTTATACAAAACTTAATAACCTAACACGTTATAATATAACGAAATAATCTTTTTGATGCACCGAAGACCTTTTTTTATTTCTCTAAAGAGTGCAATAACACGGAGAAATAAATACACTTTTTATTTTCAAAATTACGTTATTCTTCAGTCTGCTGCCTAAATAAACCTAAAATCGTTAATTTTTTCCTCAGTTTAGCAAATAGGATTGTGCGTCAGAAGAACTTGCTTTATAATGATTTCTATTTTCAATTTTATCTGCATTTCAGGTACTTTTTTTGTTATCTAGGCTAAAATGATAAATCAACAAATATTGTTCCACCAGCCACCATTGGAATTTCAATTTTTTTTCCCAAGTATTTATTTTTTAGTGACAGTAAAATAACTGGAAATAAAAATATATATAATACTAAATCTTCTGGTCTCCGTTTGCTTCATAATGAAAAAACATAAATTTACTAATAGCTAAGTACAAATTTCATGTAATCTTCTACAATCGCGATCACTGTCTGACATTCACTGTCTGATCACTGATCTGACTCTTTCAAATATAAAAGAAACATCTAAATAGTCCAGTAAATACACTAATTAGCAGGTAACCTGATTACGGAAGATTAATCCAATATCAAAAACCTTAAAAAAAAAACTGAAAATGTGATGACGAATTAAAAAGACAATCGAAAATGTATTTCAGTAAGCAATTTTTATTGCAAAATATTTTTTGTGGTATTAATAACGCAAAATTGCATAAATTTTCTTAAGAATAATCTTTAGTACTTAACATTTGAAACAGTAGACTTTTCTAAAAGAAAAATTGGCGATATATGTTAAAAAAAAAAAAAAAAGAGGGACAATATTTGTTGATCTGAGTTCGAGGTTATAAAAGTTATAAGTTTGGGGAAAAACAAAATAGCATGTATCCGTAGTAAAGTACGCGAAAAATATTTTAAATATCTGAAATTAAATTATTTATAATATGTGTGTGTGTGGGGGGGGGGGGGGGAAACGTTTGCATTAAAATTTAAATATTTGACTCCACTTTTATAATATTAACTGCTATTTATGTAATATCATTATTTTTATAATTACATTTGCTAGTTTTTTCTGTAAGAGATACATAATAATAATAATAATAATAAAAATTGTTACTCACAAGGAAGGTCTCCTTAAAACGCATACTCAAAATATTTTGAAAAAGGAAATGCTTATAAAATGACTCATGTATGTAAAAAAGATCGGTAAAAATATAGCGGTCGAATCGCAGTAGAAAATCTGTAAAAAAATATTTTTTCGAGTATTTGGCGCGAACAGACGAACGCTCGACGCTCTTTGGCGAACCAATAGGTTTCCTCGCCAAATGCAAGAGATTGAAATCCATTTATAAATTCCTTGTTAAATGAGTAATTAAATGTCTAACGCTCAATGAATTTAAACTTAAACTGTGGATTAGTTTACTATTTTTGCTGTAAGCTTATATAATATATGCAAATTGCGTGTTACTTGTATTGAGCTATTTAATTTTATACGGTGTCACCGGCTGGATAAGTTTTAAGGGTATTTTAATTAAGAATGCTATCATTAAACATTTCGATATTAAATTGTTGTTTCCATGGCAATAAAACTCTCTTGTTGTCTCTGACACTAACAATATCGAAGTCAAATTGCCAATGCTCAGAATCGGACCTTAATTTGAGTTTGAAACACTTTTAATCCATTTAAATTTCATTGTAAACGGCATAAATACGATCGTTAAATTTCATTGTTACATATATAAATGTATATGACGAAACTGCAGTTATAAATATGTATTTATTTAAGTTAAACTTACTTAAACTAACTTCGTATCGAGAGTTGAAAAAGTTTTTCTTAAAGAATATTTATAATAGTATTATTCAAAATGTTATCGTGTCGCCATCCAGCGCTAAATCGCAAAAAATGAAATTTTCATTATTTTTTTAGGAATGCTAAATAGAGATTCTGCCGATTTTTTTATGGATATATATATATTTATGAGAAGAATATTCTATAATTTTTTTCAAATAATGCTGAGCATGCGCTTATGGGGAACTTCCTTGATATCATTTTATCAATTTTCAGATGCATTTTTCTTAACCTGATGCAAAAGATAAATCGCCAAATATTATTTCAATTACAATATTTCAACTGAGTAATTCTTTAAGTATTACGAACATTCTTTCATGTTTAAATTAAATATATTCGTTTTTTAATATTATCACTCATTAAAATGGATTTCTTTTTTGTTCTTTTTTAAAGATTTTAAATAAAATTAGTAACAGTTTTTCTTTTATTTTTCGAGGTTTAATAGCCGTTTCAATTTTTTTTATCAACGATGAATTTCGCCAAGAAATAAAATGGTAACCTTATCTCCCAAAATAACAGAACTTCCCGTCATAATTCTATAACTAATCTCCGTAGAACGATGTGTTATAGCTTAAAACCTTCCCTGAAATAATACCTATCTAACGGTATAGGTTCCGTAAAAATCCATGCAGTAGAACTCGAAATCTAGGCGTTCGGAACGAAACTTCCGTTTGGATTTTATATATATAATAGATAATAGAATAGATAATAGATTTTATATATAAATAATAGAATAGATAATAGATTATGTGTTATGAACTATCTCAAAGTTTAAAACAGATCGCATTGTTAGATTTCCTAATTTTAACAATATCGCGTTATGTTAGTTCCACATTCCACCACCAGGGAGCGCACTCTATTCTTAACGAACGCGTATCTGAACGAAACTCCTTCGTGCAACCTTTCCGTAGATACATGAATCGGGAGGGTGGCGGTCTTAACGAATAATGTAAGATAATTGCTGAAATTACTACGAAAAATATGTTAAAGGGGCCCTACGCGGGCCCCTAATAGAGTTAGAGGAAATCGGAAGACGGCAAAATAATCGCGGGGAAAAGTTTGCTTGGGTGCTTCGGAGCTACTTTTGGCGCGAGATCTAAGCTCTACGACCAATAGGAGTCCAGATATTTAAGGAAATATGAAGTTACAAAGTTCAATATAAAAGAATTTTCCGTAATAATTCTATAACTAATCTAGGTAGAATGATGTGTTATAGCTTAAAACCTTCCCTGAAACGATACCTATCTAACGGTGTAAGTTCCGTAAAAATCCATGCGGTAGAACTCGAAATCTCGGCGTTCGGAACGAAATTTCCGTTTGGATTATATATATATAATAGACTACATTATAACTGGATCTGAAATAAAAATAGTGGGATTTTGGTTGGTTTTAGTAGTATTTAAATCATATTTAAAATTATCAATATTTTCAAATGTAAAACCTATCCAATGTATCATCCCTGGAAATATTTTTATTTATACATTTATTTTATTTTTCAAATTATCTTTTATGTTCGTTTCTTAAGGAAAAAAATAAACAATATTGTTTTTTAGTAAAACTTCTAGGGCGAAGAGCAATTATCCCTTTCCAAAAAAGAGAAAAATCACTAGCTCCTCACCGCCCAATAGAAATTTTCAAAATGACAGTCCTAATCTTTAAACTCATATTTGGCTGTTAATATTGAAAATTTAGCATTGAGCTGCTAATATTGAAAAAATATACCAAATTTCACTCTTTTGAAGAAAATTTTGACGTATTGTGCTTTAAATATATGCAAAAAAATGCATAATCCATTATATTTATATCTTTCAAATAACTATATCTAAAAAAATATTTAAAACTTAATGAGTTGCACTTTTGTAACTTTATTCAGTTTCTAATGATATGTACCGTAATTTCGGGTGTATAGCCCGCAGATCAAACAATTCAGTTTGGACCCAGAAATTTTATTCAGTATTTGAAGACCAATATTTACTGTGATCTAAAAAGTTACATTTTATTTTTAAAAATTTCTGGGTCGAAACACGATTGTTTGATCCGCGGGCTATACACCGGAAATTACGGTAATTTGATTTATTTCATCACAATATTGCTGAAAGATGGATTTTCAACATATATATGTGTGTATATATATCCCTGTTCTCAAACAAATTATTTAAAAATTATTCATTTATGTTTAATAAAGCATATATATATTGTTTATACACTTATAGAAAATACATATAGTAAATTTTATGATATTATGTCAATAATGTCTAAAAGTAAAGAACTTATCTAATAGTATGTAACGAAAAATTTAACATCTGGTGTAATGACAACAAAATTTTATAATTGTTTTACTTAATTTGGATGAATGAAAAAAGCTTACATGTTTATATTTTATTGAAGTACAGGTGAAAATGTCACAAAGACATTCCTACCTCAACAACCACTGAGTATGTCACATTCACACTACAGATGATTTTTTTTTCTTTTTGATCTTTCGTGTTTGATTTCAGATGGTAATGAATTAATTAGTTTTGTTAGAAGTGTCATTGCAGTCAGCATATTAGGCTCACTATTTTTTTTTATATAATTTGTTTTGATTGACTCGATGAACAACAATATTTAAAGGGACCATTTCATGACTTTTCAATTAAAAGCTGATTTATAAATTCATCATGTTGTTTAGTTATTATTATCGTCTTAAGATAATAAGTTGATATTAAAATTTTTAAATGCAGTTTATTTATTATTTGAACAGTTGAAAGTATTTTTCAATAAGAGTGGGCTGTTAATTTTAAGTCGGCTGTTGAGCAATGTAGTGTTGGTAAAGGAACTGGTACTATTTAATTTAATTTTTATTGCTGTAAATAAAATTTGTTATTTTATTATTGTATGTATTATATTTAAGCAAGAGTAGAAATACACGATATCGTAGTCATTTTAGTACATCTTAGCATGAAAAGCTTCAATATTTATCATTAAACATTCACATTTTATGAAAATTTTGTTATAATTGCTCATATTTTCACTATTTTTATTTTATAACTATTGAAAAGATATTTTTACGTACAATTAAAAAAAGTAATAACAGCCTGCCTTCGGTTAATAATAAATTTTTGATTAACACATTATTTTTCACAAAATTCTTGATTTTAAGAATTCACAAGATTAAACACACTCTTAGCATTTAAACATGACAAACAACAATAAATAATAATCTGCCTACATTATTTGTCACATATACATTATTTGAAACTTATTTAGTGATTTTATATTGAAATGACTTTTTTTTATGCAGTCTTTGAATATAGATCTGTCATTAAAAACATTTTTAAAAAAATTTCAAAATTTAGATATTTTTTTTATTTTAAAAAATATTTTACTTGTAATCACCTTTAATTTCCTTGATCCTGTCTTAAAATGAGCTATAAACATACCCAGTTTCATTGAAATTTGTGACAGTGAATTAAATGCCTTAGGCGAACTGACATGGAATAACTCTGCTTGATTTGATTTGAAATACGCCTCAAAATATTTTTAAATATGAAATACTACTAAAAACACCCAAAATCCCACTACTTTTATTTCAGAATCAGGTAAAGGACACCTTTAAGTATATCCCCCACAAAAAATAAATTTAATAAAAATACCGCCTTTTGTTAATAATGCTATTTTAGTTAATGCATTATTTTTCATAAAAAAATCACGACTTCAAAGATTAAACATTTTTTTAGACACACTTAAAATGTTATATAAGCGTAACAGTATTTTTTTCATAAAATACGTACCCTGTATATTATGCATAAATTATTTGAAGATGATTTGTGGAATAGATATTGAAATATGATCATATTTATGTCATGCTACATTTGAAAATCGAGCAGTCAAGAATGCCAACTGATGGCAGTTTTTCAGAATTTTGACAATTTTTTTCTCAGAAACTATTTGACCAAGGAGTAAAAAAAAATACTGGGAATCATATCTTAATAAAAGGAACAAACACACGCAGTTTCATCAAAATCTGTGATGGTGGGTTACATGCCTGCCTGAACTGACATGGAATGACCCAATATATAGTAAACGTCAAAATTTTACACCGCAAAATTATCGCTGTCGAAAATGACGTCATTGTATTGGGAAATAAATATTCTCATTCTTAAAAACCAAGCATTACCTAGATTACTTAAAAAAAATATTTTATGACGAGTGTTACTTCTTAATGCCGCCTCATTTCAGAAAATATGAATGAAAATTATTTTATTTTTAAAAGGAAATTATATTTTCATTCATAAAACCTAAAGTTTTAATATAATTGCGTCAATGTGAATCATTTTCTGTCCACCAGTATTGAAAATTAAGGCTCGGAAGTATAAAAAGAAATTTAAGATTTGCGATAACCATTAGCGCAATTAATAAAAAGTTACATATGTAAATTAATGAGACCACGGGGAGTTCAGGGGGCGGAGCCCACCCCCTGAAGAAATCTATTTTATTATTTAAAAAAATATCAGAATTAGTAGCTCATGAAAATTATTTCAAACTATCCTTCCATAACAACGTTTTTAATTTAATGCTTCTAATGTCTGAAAACTTCGTATTTTTTATTCTTATAAATAATTACATAATTTGAAAACTTTAAATTGCGGTTTGCAGGAAATTGAATATTACCAAAGTGTGTCTAAAAACAGTGACTTGCAGGGCTGACGTTGAGGCTCCTGATCTGCAGATTTACTAGTTTAGATTTCTTAATAGCACCTTCTTTTCTCTCATAATAGTTCAATTATAATATTCCTTTACAGTTTCATCATTATTCAATTTAGAAGATGAACTTAGAAAATATTATCTTAGATAATATTATAGTCTCTTCAATTTCTACCTTTTTTTTTTTTTTTTTTTTTTTTTTTTTTTAGCAAAAGAATTGTACTTTTCTAAACTTTTTAACGTTTATTCATTTCATTAATACTTCAAATTTTTCCAGCGGTTTTGGTAGTAACTCTCTTTATTTATTCTACGTGCTTTTTAACAATAATTTTTCTGTTAGTCTAGCACGGTTCCAATGAATTTTTTTCAGCTTCTTCCTCTAAGGAATTCGAGTATCTATCAGTCCGCTTTTGCGTTTATTTTTTTTTTCGCCCTTTCTCTTTAAAGAAAAAATTAATTAATTTAGTTATATAAATACGTATTATACATTATTGAAAGTATAATATTATAAACATTCTATACTGTTTAGTTTTTATAATAGAGCTATTATAGTTTTGGTACTAATGCTTTTTAATAATACAAATGAAACTATAAATAATCATTTAAGAATCATTAAGAAATAGTTATAAATACATTTTTAAATAATAATTCTCTAATTCGCCAAACCTTATTAAGATTTTTAAGGTACTATCTTATCTATGGACAGTGCTATCCCCTCCGTGGAAATGCCATATCCATGGAGGGGAATTCCATGGAGGAAACGAAAACTAAATTTTGACTTTTTATGTACTTTCATTTTCAGGTTTCTAAAATGGTGCATTAAAAAAATGCAGTGCTGAAGGTGTCAAAAATTTGTATAAAATTACAAGTCAGCTTTTTCTTACCTTCTTTATAATGACATGGTGTATAGACTAAGAACTTTATCAAATTCCAAATGGAACTAAAAAAGTGGGAAAAAACTGTACAACTGGTAAAAGAATTATATCTAAAAACGAAATGGTTTTATTTCTCCCAAACTACGTAATGCTGATTTGGCATGTATTGTCATCTGTGGTAGTTTTTTTTCTGCGACCACTGAGAAACACTATTTTGGCTACGGACAAAGTTTATAAGTTAACTAGCAGGCTACACCCGCTTCGCTGGTCCATTTTCCAAATGATCAATGATCAAACAAAATTATGAATTCGACCTTGTATTTTAAATTAATATGGACTTTCACCGGGAAAATCTTTCCGCATTTGCTGAATACTATGTGAATGCTATTTAGCTATTATAATATCTTATGGGTCAGGCAAAATTCGGACTATTCAGAAGAAATTCTTTTTACAGTATATATTTAAAGTAGAGGTTGGGAAGAAAATACGGCCGTTGTGATAATCAGAAATGTTAAAATGTTCTCTAGTCACCACACTACTAAAAGGAGAGATAATTACAATGATTGCAGAGAGTGACCACTGAACATTACTTATGTTCGGATTATTCAATTTCGTTTGATAGTTCTTGAACTCCCGGCTTCTCAGCTTGGTGCTATGTGTGGTTCTGGTAGCTTAAATACAATTTCTCTCTACTTTCCATTATATTTTGTAATACACGTCTTCTAGCAGGTCTACTGCAGTTTTCTGTCTTCGGATTACAGCACAGTAAATACGGTAAAAAAAATGTAATAAATTGTTTGCACACAAAAAGTCTTTAACTTTCATTAAAAGAAATGTGAATCACATAAAAGTAGATTTTTAAAAATGAAGTGTTTGAATAAAATTAAAATAATGTCATTTTTATTACCATTTCCTTTTTATATATATACCACTTGCAATTATGTAACTGTTAACCTGAAAAAAAACAAACTCGATAACTCATTATGATAGGAAAATAAACCTCTTGTTTTCATCCAATCAAAATCTTCCCAATCGTCCATAATCGGGTGCACAGCTAAGTTTTACGGCAAACATTAGAAGTGTTTGCAAACTATATGGTTACAAATTTACCAGAGTTAACACACGTAAAACATACGTAATTATGCGCCAGACTACATCCCATTAAATAAAGTCAAATTGCTGTTGGCTGAATTATAGATCTTTCGCCAAAAATACTCTTTGTAAATGGCAAATAAAGTCAGTTATACAAAACTTAATAACCTAACACGTTATAATATAACGAAATAATCTTTTTGGTGCACCGAAGACCTTTTTTCATTTCTCTAAAGAGTGCAAATAACACGGAGAAATAAATACACTCTTTATTTTCAAAATTACATTATTCTTTAGTCTGCTGCCTAAATAAACCTAAAATCGTTAATTTTTTCCTCAGTGTAGCGAATAGGATTGTGCGTCAGAAGAACTTGCTTTATAATGATTTCTATTTTCAAATTTATCTGCATTTCAGGTACTTTTTTTCTTATCTAGGCTAAAATGATAAATCAACAAATATTGTTCCACCAGCCACAATTGGAATTTCAAATTTTTTTCCCCAAGTATTTATTTTTTAGTGACAGTAAAATAACTGCAAATAAAAATATATATAATACTAAATCTTCTTTTCTCCGTTTGCTTCATAATGAAAAAACATAAATTTACTAATAGCTAAGCACAAATTTCATGTAATCTTCTACAATCGCAATCACTGTCTGACAGTCACTGTCTGATCACTGATCTGACTCTTTCAAATATAAAAGAAACATCTAAATAGTTCAGTAAATACACTAATTAGCAGGTAACCTGATTACGGAAGATTAATCCAATATCAAAAACCTTAAAAAAAAACTGAAAATGGGATGACGAATTAAAAAGTCCTTCCGGCCAGTGCCGGGAGGAAGAGGTAGCTTTAATATTCCTTATTTTAAAAAAGCCAACTTATATTATTCAAACACACGAAGCTCAATTAAGTGGAAACCGAATGTAGGAGATTCAACACTAATTTTTATCAATACTAAATCATTATGAATGAGAATTTCGCAAAATTAATCAGCTTTATCCAAGCTGCTTTTATTTAAAGTAACTTATATTTCGCTGCCAAATTCGGCGATTTCTTAAAGTGCCTGCCATTTTAAGACAACATGGTGGATGAAGCTAACCAGTGAACTTGGTAGAGACCTTAGTAATTGCTGTGCACATGCTCACTCACATCGGAATCGGTTGATACATACGAGTGCTGTCGCAGGCAAAAAATCAGATTTTTCAAAATGTCACCCATGTTAGAAATTGAAACTGCTATATCTGAGCCATTTTTTAAGATAAAGACAAACAAAAAATGCTCCTGAATCCTTATATCAAGGTCAATTACTTAAGAAAGAAACCTTTTTCAATTTCTAATTTTTTTGCACCTCACTTTAAATATATATATTTTTAATTTAATGGCCGCCATTTTGAAACAAGATGGCTGATGAAGCTGGCCAGCGAACTTGGTCGAGATATTGATGTATACTCTCCACATGCCTTCTTCCATTGAAGGCGAATACGTGTGGTATCGCGAGACAAATACAAGATCGTTTCAAAGTGTTAGCCATGATAGAAATTCAAAGTGCTATAATTCAACCACTTTTTAAGATATAAACAAAAGAACAAATTTTCAGAAATAAAAACTGCTCTAGAATCTTTGTATCAAGGCCAAACACATAAAAAAAATCTTTTTCATTTTCCAATTTTTTAATACCTCATTTTAAATTTTAAATTACATTATTTTTAAAAATGGCAACCCTTTTGAAACAAGATGGCGAATGAAGCTGGCCAACAAACTCGGTCGAAACATTGGTATGTACTATGTACAGACCAAGTTACATTCAAATCGGTTCATAAATACGCCTGTTATCGCGTGACAAAAATCTGGGCGTTTCAAAATGTCAGCCACGCTAGAAATTCGAAATGCTATAACTCAGCCATTTTTTAAGATATAGACGAAACAAAAACTGCTCCCGAATCTTTTTATCGAGGTCAAAGACATAAGAAAAAAGTATTTTTTCAATTTTCAATTTTTTGGTACCACATTTCAAATTTAAATTTTTCTTAAAATTTTAAATGGCCGCCATTTTTAAACAAAATGGCGGATGAAGCTGGCCAACGAACTCGGTCGAGACATTGGTCTGTACTATGTATAAACGAAGTTACATCAAAATCAGTTCATAAATACGCCTTTTATCGCGTGACAAAATTCAGGACGTTTCAAAATGTCAGCTTCGCTAGAAATTCAAAATGCTATAACTCAGCCATTTTTTAAGATATAGACGAAACAAAAACTGCTACGGAGTCTTTGTATAAAGGTCAAGTACATAAGAAAAAAATATTTTTCCATTTTCAATTTTTTGGTACCACATTTTAAATTTTAAATTTTTTTAAAATTTTTAAATGGCCGCCATTTTGAAACAAAATGGCTGATGAAGCTGGCCAACGAACTCGGTCGAGACATTGGTATGTACTATGTACACACCGAATTACATCTAAATCGGTTCATAAATACGAGAGTTACAGTGTGACATAGGTCAGATATATATATATATATATATATATATATATATATATATATATATTGATATATATATATATATATTGATATATATATATATATATATATATTGATATATATATATATATATATATATATATATATATATATCAATTTTGAACGGAGTGTGGTTTCGGGGTCTGGGGGTCATGATCGATGAAAATATACCAAAATTTTTTGAAATCTCTTTCCTCCGAACGGCTGCAATAGGTAGCTTTTTGTAAAGAAAGCTACCTAAAAGACAATCGAAAATGTATTTCAGTAAGCAATTTTTATTGCAAAATATTTTCTTTTGTGGTATTAATAACGCAAAATTGCATTAATTTTCTTAAGAATAATCTTTAGTACTTAACATTTGAAAAAGTAGACAGTTCTAAAAGAAAAATTGGCGATATATGTTTAAAAAGAAAAAAAAAAAAAAAAAAAAAAAAAAAAAGTGGACAATATTTGTTGATCTGAGTTCGAGGTTATAAAAGTCATAAGTTTGGGGGAAAACAAAATAGCATGTATCCGTAGTAAAGTACGCGAAAAATATTTTAAATATCTGAAATTAAATTATTTATAATATGTATGTGTGTGTGCGTGGGGGGGGGGCAAACGTTTGCATTAATATTTAAATATTTGACTCCAATTTTATAATATTAACTGCTATTTATGTAATATCATTATTTTTATAATTACATCTGCTAGTTTTTTCTGTAAGACATACATAATAATAATAATAAAAATTGTTACTCACAAGGAAGGTCTCATTAAAACGCATACTCAAAATATTTTGAAAAAGGAAATGCTAATAAAATGACTCATGTATGTAAAAAAGATCGGTAAAAATATAGCGGTCGAATCGCAGTAGAAAATCTGTAAAAAAATATTTTTTCGAGTATTTGGCGCGAACAGACGAACGCTCGACGCTCTTTGGCGAACCAATAGGTTTCCTCGCCAAATGCAAGAGATTGAAATGCATTTATAAATTCCCTGTTAAATAAGTAATTAAATACCTAGTGCTCAATGAATTTAAACTTAAACTGTGGATTAGTTTACTATTTTTGCTGTAAGCTTATATAATATATGCAAATTGCGTGTTACTTGTGTTACTTGAGCTATTTAATTTTATACGGTGTCACCGGCTGGATAAGTTTTAAGGGTATTTTAATTAAGAATGCTATCATTAAACATTTCGATATTAAATTGTTGTTTCCATGGCAATAAAACTCTCTTGTTGTCTCTGACACTAACAATATCGAAGTCAAATTGCCAATGCTCAGAATCGGACCTTAATTTGAGTTTGAAACACTTTTAATCCATTTAAATTTCATTGTAAACGGCATAAATACGATTGTTAAATTTCATTGTTACATATATAAATGTATATGACAAAACTGCAGTTATAAATATGTATTTATTTAAGTTAAACTTACTTAAACTAACTTCGTATCGAGAATTGAAAAAGTTTTTCTTAAAGAATATTTATCATAGTATTATTAAAAATTTTATCGTGTCGCCATCCAGCGATAAATCGCAAAAAATGAAATTTTCATTATTTTTTTAGGAATGCTAAATAGAGGTTCTGCCGACTTTTTTATGGACATACATATATTTATGAGAAGAATATTCTATAATTTTTTTCAAATAATGCTGAGCATGCGCTTATGCGGAACTTCCTTGATATCATTTTATCAATTTTCAGATGCATTTTTCTTAAGCTGATGAAAAAGACAAATCGCCAAATATTATTTCAATTGCAATATTTCAACTGAGTAATTCTTTAAGTATTACGAACATTCTCTTTCATGTTTAAATTAAATATATTCGTTTTTTAATATTATCACTCATAAAAATGGATTTCTTTTTTTTTCTTTTTTAAAGATTTTAAATAAAATTAGTAACAGTTTTTTGTCTTTTATTTTTCTAGGTATAATAGCCGTTTCAATTTTTTCAACAACAAAAAACTTCGCCAAGAAATAAAATGGTAACCTTATCGTCCAAAATAACAGAACTTTCCGTCATACTTCTATAACTAATCTAGGTAGAATGATGTGCTATACCTTAAAACCTTCCCTGAAACGATGCCTATCTAAAGGTATAAGTTCCGTAAAAATCCATGCGGTAGAACTCGAAATCTAGGCGTTCGGAACGAAAATTTCGTTTGGATTTTATATATATAATAGATAATAGATTATATATATATATAATAGAATTGATAATAGATTATGTGTTATGAACTATCTCAAAGTTTAAAACAGATCGCATTGTTAGATTTCCTAATTTTAACAATATCGCGTTATGTTAGTTCCACATTCCACCACCAGGGAGCGCACTCTATTCTTAACGAAAGCGTATCTGAACGAAACTCCTTCATGCAACATTTCCGTAGATACATGAATCGGGAGGGTGGCGGTCTTAACCAATAATTTAAGATAATTGCTGAAATTACTACGAAAAATATTTTAAAGGGGCTCTACGCGGGCTCCTAATAGAGCTAGAGGAAATCGGAAGACGGCAAAATAATCGCGGGGAAAAGTTTGCTTGGCTGCTTCGGAGCTACTTTTGGCGCGAGATCTAAGCTCTACGACCAATAGGAGCCCAGATATTTAAGGAAATATGAAGTAACAAAGTCCAAAAATAATAGAATTTTCCGTAATAATTCTATAACTAATCTAGGTAGAATGATGTGTTATAGCTTAAAACCTTCCCTGGAACGATACCTATCTAACGGTATAAGTTCCGTAAAAATCCATGCGGTAGAACTCGAAATCTCGGCGTTCGGAACGAAATTTCCGTTTGGATTTTATATATATAATAGATTAAAAAAAGAATAAAAACATTTTTTAATATTAAGTTAGGATTTAACTTAAGATATTTAACTAATTATTATTAAAAATAATTGCAAAAACTTTAATTTGTCTAAAATTGAATGAAATTATTTTATGTTTTAGATGTACGAATGTCCATATAGGGGTATTTCGACTTATATTTATGAAAAAGATTAAAGATAAATATTAAAATTGTTTTCTCCGAAACGTATTTAATAGTTTATCTGAAGCTTAAATATGCATGCACAAGAAAAGTTGAGGAAATTTGCTAGTTTCGTTAATATTTGTTCCTTAGTGATCGAAAAAGCACCTTTTAGAGAGAATGGCCTATATATATTGGGTCGATCGGAAAGTCGTGTCGAGTTGGGAAAATCAATTCGTACCGAAAAATTCTATCATTTAATTATTAGACATTGATTCCAATATCTAATGTCTAATAATTACAAGGCAGAATTTTTCGGTACGAATTGATTTTCCCAACACGACACGACTTTCCGATAGACCCAATACATATATACAGTGTGTTTCCCTACCAGGCCGGCAAACTTACAGGAGGTGTAGAGGGCACAGAGACGACTCGGAATCACATAGCAATGTAGGGTAGGAAATACTATCATAACGAGATATAGGATTTGTTAGGGGCTGAATCATAGTTATAGAAAATCGACATTTAAGGACCATAAGCTTAATGATAATGAAGTTGTCCGGATAATGATGTTGTCCGATATTTCGTAATGTGTGAATGAAACATTTGTAACCTGAAAACTCGGATGTTTTGAAATAAGCTAGCTTTGAAATAAATATGAGTCTTAAACAAACCTGTTAAGACGCAATCGGAAGTCAGAGGAGAAAAATTTTGTTTTAAAGAGGATTTTGTCTGAGCAGGTATAATTGTACAGCAAGGAAAATGAAATTTTAACATTTAAGGCAGTATTCTGTTAGAGACAGGTTCCGTTTTCATAGTGTTTCATGTTATTATGTCCGGATTTAGGAGTCACTGTCCCGCTTTTTTTATCTCCTTGTTCCAATTTTTGTGACACTCGATCTGACAACCCTAGTTGTCACATAGTTTGGCTTCATTTCACTGTATTCACCCTGGTGAAATTTTTCTACACGCCTTCCTAAAGTATTTCTATCGATGCTATGTTCTTTTGCAGCCGCATGAACGCATAACTTATTATTAACATATTTTAAACCTTTAAGGGACAAAGTACTGTCAGTACTAAAATGTTGAAATAAATGACTAGTACCGGAATTTACCAACAAATTTATTTGGAAATAAGAAAAAGGCTATATTTCACATACGTACTAAATGGAAAAGATTATCAAAATTCTGGTGCCATTGTGATGTTTCGGAATTAAAATTAAGTGATTTTATAAATATACTACTTTCCCTCAAAGGGTTAAGACTGCTGCTTTCATCCTTTCTAGTCCTTTCTACAGTCTTTCCCACTGTTTCTATTTACCTATTGTAAGCAATAGTTAAATGGATAAAAGTTCCTATCAACTTTCCCATTTTCTAACAATTTTTCACATTTTTCTGTAGTCAGTTTTAAACATTTTCTTTTCCATCACACCATTTTACTGAAGCTTTTCAAAAATAATTTACATTCTTTTATTTATATACTGTTAACTTTTCACTATGTACAGTGTATAATAAAAGTATTTCCAAAACAACTTAATTAAGGAAACCTTAAGCAGCTGGTCAACCCTCCCTCACTTTGACTGGGTCAAGCCTCCCTACATAGACTTTTTCTAAACAATACCACACTGCTATGTTAAGCCTAACACACTGTACAATCTTTATGCCTGGAATGAAAGCTCGATATTTCTGCATTACTTAAAACCTACTTACTTAAATTTCTATGATATATTTTATCTGAAAAAAGCTTACAAAATATTTCTAAAAAACACAAGTTTTAGGTTGAAAACGCTTCACAATTGATTTTTACACACCTATTTGATTAGCTGTATGAAACAAAGACTGTTGTTTGAGCATTCCAATAGCTTTGGTTGGCACCTATTCATAAAACTCCGAAATTCTTTTAAATATGAAAATTGATGGGTGGGTCAAGCCTCCCGTATGGTCAACCGTCCCTAGTCTCCCCTATACTGCCTTGTGTATTTTTTCTCTTAAAAGAAAATAGGAGCATTTAGCAACATTGAATATATTTTTTTTCTATAGAATTCTAATTATTCGCTAATTGATATTGCGCCGATTAGCTTATATTATAAGCAAACAGTTTTATTATATGTATGACGACAAGAGTTTCTTGTCCTTATCCAAAATTTAAAAAATCGAGTTTTTTCTATCAATCTATTCTATTTGTGAACCTGTATCGAAAAAACACTACAAACTGAAAAAAAAAGTTTTATCGTGTATTTCTGGCACTGTAAAATATTAGTTCACAACGAAAACCAATAAACGCAGTTAGAGCTTTATTCGCGATTTACGAAAATTTTATATTTTGAAACTCACGTCCTCATATATATGTGTGTGTATGTGTGTGTACATATTGAAATAAGCATATGAAAGACATTATTAAATATACTTGCCCAAAGAATTTTTTCTCATTTTTTTTTCAAATATGCGCAAAACAATAATGTTTAGTTTCGAAGAGATGTTCACTCAAAATCATTTTCTTTAATTATTAAAGAAAAAATCATTCTGAGAAGATATTTTTATTAGAAATTGTTATTCAAATTTTGAAGAGCTTTAAAGAAGATCGTAATATTTTTAAATATCCGTAAAGAATAGTATTTAAGCTAATATCTTCAGTTATATTAATAAGAAATCCCCATTACACCTATAGGTACTCAAAAATATAATACTAATGAAAAAGCATACTATCTGTCTCGTTAAAATGTCTTCTTAAAGTGGACTTTTTAGATTGAAAATTGTTTCGCCTATGCATAATTAAAATCAATTAAAAAAAAATTCCCTACTTAAAAAAGGTCAACATAACAAAAACTATATGCTGCTAAAAGACACATTATAAGGTGTATTTTAATTTTGATGTGTCATTTTCGCTGTTTTAAAAGCATCGTTTTATTAAAAAAATTTCCCTTCAAGAAACATGTTGAAAACTTTCATTAAATTTTTGTTCCTTTAAAAAAATCTTTAAATTTTTTACCAGGAAGCAATTTTAATATTCAGCAAAAATGTTTCTATTAATATGTTTTAACTTATTTTTTATTTATCTTTTCATGATGTTCAAATATGTGGCAACGCCATTATTGCATTTTTTTGACGTGAATATCAGCTGTAAATACATTTTTAAAAATATACTAATTAATAGTGTTTAAAAAGGGATAGCGGTGTGAAATCGATTACTATACTATTAGTTGCTTCTTCAAAGGTAAATTTACAACATAATTTAATGAATCTTTGCTTAATTACTCTGCATGTACAGTCGTGGGAAAATACTTAGTTTCTTACCAACTTGGCAACTAAGTATAATAGAAGAAAGTTATTGTTACCAATCGATTAGAAATAAAATCTACTTTTAAATGATGTATATAAAATTTGCTTAGGAGGCAATCAACAAATTAAAACCTGACCAAACTTTTTTTTTTTTAACGGAAACACACAATTTTGACAATGTAACTTAAATCTTAGGTTAGAGCGTCTAATGTTAATTTACATTTTCATATTTTTATTAATATCTCCTGAAATTAAAATCCCAATGTGATAATTTTGTGTGTGGTTATAATCCTAAAAAATCAAACATAAGTACACTAAATTTGTAATTTTCAAATTTTCTAATGTAACTTATGAATTATGAAATTAATTTTCGAAAAAAATATGAATTGCAACATATGATTTTTTCATATTTATTAAGTCATGCTTTATTCGAATTCTCAATTTAAAATTTTTCTTTCAAGTAATTTTCGAATTATCATTAAAAAGCGTCAAAAAGTGGTTTATGGATAGCGGAAAAGCATAATTTGAAAAAAAAAATTACTCATTTTATTGAAATATTTGGGCTGGAAATATGGAAACATATTAAGAGAGTCCTATTGGCGAGAAATAATATATTAATAGAAGTGACTTAGTCATTCTGTAGCATTTGAAGAATCGAGTACCGAATTTCAATTTGAATACAGTCCCTAAAACAGGTTCATTTTAAAAGAATTAATTTATCTTAAACTAATCGTACGTATTTCATGGAAATTTGGATTTAGGCTATATGTAGGGTGTAGAACTTATTTATTTTGTCAAACTTGAATATTGCTATTGAAAAAAAAAAAAAAAAACAAAGTTTGGGTTAGGTTTTATATGTAGATGACTCCCTAAGTATAGTTTGTATACATCATTTAAAAGAAGACTTTATTTCGAATCCTTTGGCACCTGTAACTTTCTTCTACGATAATTTGTTGCAGAGTTAGCAGAGGGTGTGAACTTTATTTCCCTACTATATCTGCGTACACTGATACTTTTTAAGAATTTAATTTTTTTTTTTATTATACCTCGTAAACAGTCTTCTTAATAAATATTTTTGTTAATGGTTTTTCTAGAAGAAATAAAATCATCCGGTTGCACACGAACATGTAATCTTGCAGGAGATGAGAAAGTTGAGCCTTTCTTTTGAAAAAAAAAATGCTTTATTGTACAACTTTAAAAAAAATCTTAACTAACAATACTTAACTTAAAATCTTAATGATTCAATATTGAAACAGAAAAGGATAATTATTCTGTTCTCACCTTGCGAAGTTGCAGAAAAGAAGTTGCACCTTTTATCAGCTTGGTACAGTCGTGGAAAAAAAAAAGAAAAACCCCCGACTAACTCATCAACAAATTATCGTAGACGAAAGTTATTGGTACCGGACGATTTGAAATAAAGTCTACTTTCAAAAGATGCATGTAAAATTTGCTTAGGGGGGGGGGGGGCATCTACATCTTAAAACAAATCCAAACTTCATTTTTTTTTCAATGGCAATACCCAATTTTAACCAGATATTTCAAAACTTCGCTTAAAACACCCAGACATCAAATTTCAAGTCATTTGAATGGTAAGTTTTTGAGTTATAAATATACAAAATTTAGTGCTTCTAATGTTAAATTACATTTTGATATTTTTATTTATAACTTCTCAAATTATGATCATAATGTTCTAGTTTTTTGTGTAGCAATAATACTAATATAGCCAAACATAAATACGTTGAATTTGCAAATTTTAAAATTTTCTGATATTAAGTATGAGTTATGAAATTAATATTCAAAAAAATATGAATTGCAACCTACAATTTTCTTGATGGATTCAGATTTATTAAGTCCTGCTTTATGGATATCCAAAATTTCACATTTTTCTTCCAAGTAGTTTTAAATTATGCTTAAAAAACGGCAAAATGAGGGTTTAAGGGGCCATCTATGATAGAAGTGACTAAATATTTTGAAATTTCATATGCTATCCTGTAATCTAACAGGCTTAACTGACTGCTTAAGGTGCCTTGATCAAAAAGGGAGCTCTCTCGGTTAACAATCGAGTACCGAACTTCAATTTGGATACAGGCCTTAAAATACGCTCGTTTTAAAATAATTAATTTCTCGGAAGCTTATGGTACGAATTGCATAAAAATATATTTTTTGACTAATTGTAGGGTGTAGCATTTATGCTGTCAGAATTGTGTACTGCTATTGAAAAAAACAAAGTTATGGTTCGTTTTAATATGTAGATGTCCCCTTAAGCAAATTTTATATACATCACTTAAAAGTAGACTTTATTTCCAATCGTTCTGTACGAGTAACTTTCTTCTACGACAATTTCTTGAGGACTTAGTAGGGGGTGTTTGCTTTTTTTTTCACGGCTGTATTTTCTGTATACACGTAATTTCTATGGCAGTGGTGAAGATAATAAACTAAACTCTAAGATATATTATGCATTTTTCATGAGTTATGAGTCAGTAACTTGCAAATTGATTTTTATAGTGATATTTCAATAGCTTTTTGAGAAATTACGTTTTCCGTATGGAATTTTCACAGATAAATGCATTTTCTATAAAATACATTTATTTAACTGAAAGATTTTCTTAAATATTTTAAGCTTTATTTAACGTTTACTTGACAGTTTTGTGAATTGGAAATTTACAATATTTATCGATCCAGGTCTTTTTTATTATTATTTATTTATTTATTTAATTTTTTTTGTGTCATTTATATCTAAAAGAATGTTTTGACAGACGAAGAAAAAAAAAATTAAAGCTGAAACCTTTGGCACTTCCGGTTTCATTCTCAGCTATCAAGTAGTTTTTAAATTCTGATAATTTAGGTTTTATTTATAGAAACAATAAATGTAAGCGCAGATTTGGAAAGTTAAAAATGCGGACTTTAATAAAATGTAATACAAAGAAAACGAAAACTTTAGAGAAAAATTGCATTTTAAATGTAGTCAGATATCTTATTTTGTATGCTATTTTTCAATTTTTCTTGACACTTTATTTCTCCTTGGAAAACCATCATGTACTTGGCGATTTGTTTTGAACGGATGCTTTGATTTTGATTACTCTTTTTTTATTCGAATAGGCTCATTATGCAGGTTTTACAAGAAGAAATAAAGTACCTATAAAAAATGTAAAATGGCATGTAAATTAGGATATATGATTACGTTTTAAATGAGATTTTTTTCTAAAATTTTCGTTTTCTTTGTATTACATTTTATTGAAGCCCACATTGTTACATTTCCACATCTGCGTTTACATTTATTGTACTATAAAAAAAAAAATCTAAGTTATCAGAATTTTAAAACTACTTACTAGCTGTGAATGAAACCGGAAGAGCCACACGTTTGAGCGTTATTTTTTTTTTCTTTCGAACAAAAACATCCAAAATTGTCTTTTAGATATAAACGGCATAAAAAAGAAGACCTTGATCTACAAGTACAGCAAATTTCAATTCACATAACTGTCAAGTAAATGTTAAATAAAGTTTAAAATAGTTAAGTAAATGTTTCAGTTACATAAATGTATTTTATGTGAAATGCATTTTTCTGTGATAATTCCATATGCAAAACGTAATTTCTCAAAAAGCTATTGAAATATCGTTATAAAAATCAAATTACAAGTTATTGACTCATAACTCATGAAAAATGCATAATATATCTTAGATTTTAGTTTATTGTCTTCACCACTGCAATACAAATTATGTGTATACAGAAAATACATATATATGCGATAGAATTTACTGTAGAGTGTTTTGCGTATTGGGCTAAATTTCACAAAAATTTACAATAAACTCCTCAATTTATCTAAATGTAATCAAAGTATATTCTATATTTTCCTTTCCATCGTAGTTTAGAGTCAAAATCTTTCTAAACATAAACGTAAACTATAATTAAATAGATTTTTCAAAATTCTTGCTCCGGACGCTGTCAGATAACTTAAAAATAGAAATTTGTGGACAATACCTTGTCATTCAGCGAGTTTCAGTGAGAAACTAAAAAAACATCTCACTCTAACGCTGATATCTCTCTGAATTTTTACAATATTTGACTGATTTTTATTAATAAGTTGCTCCATAGAGTTGACTATTAAATTATGCAAAAAGTTCCTTGTTATCTTTCGAGAATGCGCAGATAAAAATTATTTTATACAACTACCAATGTTTCCTTAAATATTTAATATATTTATATTCCAATTGCACTATATTGTTTCTACTACATTTTGCGAATTTTTCTGAAACTGGCGTTAAATTTGGTTAAAAACCCTGTATGTTTTAAGCGAAAAACAAGAAGCAAGAATTTTTTTAATAAAAAAAGTGGCTATATCTCTATTAATATACATACTATTCTTACACAAATGAATACACATATCATACAATGTCTGCCTATGTATATTCTGCAGCGATAGATTATTTCGTGTATTTCATTTTACAGGTTGATCCCAAGTATTATTTTTTACTTTAATTTTTTGTTGGCCCCCAAATTGTCCTCCTTATCAAATCGACGTTGATAAATATGAAGTCAAACCTGTTCTTTTTAATCCTAAAATTCCATAAGAATCTGATAAGTATATTTATCAATATTCGACAAAATGGCTAAAATTGAAAATTTCCGGTCATTAATAGCCATATAGTGTATACCGTTTTCAGGCACAAGACGAAAATTCGGCAAGATCACACGTTCGAGAAATTTCGATTAATCGGTCATTTTTGGGTCATGACGGGTCAAGCTAATTTTATCTAAAAAATGGCTCTAACGATTTAGACTGAATTTTGTATTAGATCATCTTCGGTCTTCAGAAGGACATTTTGCTGGATCACATGTTCAAGAAAATTAGATTAGTGGGTCATTTTGAAGTCTCTGCGGGTCAGTCTAATTTTATCTATGAAACGGCTTAAATGATTTTGACTAAATTTTGTATCCTACCGTTTCTATTTACCAGACCTTGGAGCTGACTAACATGTTCGAGCAGATTTGATTAGTGCGTCATTTTGGGTCACGTCACTAAGGGTTATGAAAATGAAACGGCGAAGTTTGACGAAATATTGGCAACATTTGTCTGAAAAATCGACTTTCAAGTTTATGAATGCCAAAACACACACTCAGCGCCAAATTTCGCTATATTTGCCGAAAAAATAGGCATTCAGAATGTGAAAGAATTTTTTAGAAATTCTTAATAGGATTCATGATACATGGTTAAGCCAATCAGAGTTGAGCTAAAAATGTAATTTGGATTCATGTCCTTTCGTTGTAAATAAGTAAATAATGTAAAATTTAGAAACATGTACTACATAGTTTTCATATTGGTTGTTTTGAAAATAATGCAGTTATAAAATAACATGCTTTACAGCAATAATACAGAGAGAATGAATGATACAGTGAGAATATTATATCGAATTTAACAAAAAGCTAATTTTGACCGTGGTGTGGTCGGTACTCCCCGCTTGTACATATTTATGGGACAATTGCTTTCAAGATGCGTCTCACAACATACAGCGTGAGTTTAAACTAATCTAGAAGTTTGAATTGAAATAACTCTTCAGAGCCTAATCCTGATATGACTACGAATGAGTGCAATGAGAAAGGACATAACAATAATTTTTTTAAGGCCGCTTACACACTTTTGTAAAGTCTTCTAAACCATCTTATTCAACCAAAGATAGTATTTTTATTGTTCAAATTTGTTATTTAAGTGCTAAGAATGCAACACGACTTCCACAGAAGTAGTGTTCAACATTCAAATCTCGGTCTAAGCCTTCTGGAAGAATGGTAAAAGATCTGATAAGAAAATTTGTAAATGATGTTCAAGAAGATTTCAAAAAAAGCAGTTGCAATGGTAACTGTTAGAACAGAATAAGTGTCTGATACAGGTATAGAAGTCATAGCCAGAAGAGACAAGCACTTCCACTCGCAAATTCCTTTCTACATTCTTTTAACCCTTTCCGGCGCTGAGTAATTATGTTTATAAACTGGTGAAATAATAAACTGACACCTGAATGCATAAACGAAGTTATTACAAAATACGAACTTGCCTATTTTCACGTGCATTAGAAAAGGAACATTTTAATTAAATATTCTTGGTGTCGGTTGTCAGTTTTGGAATTAAAATTAGGTGTCCTTTATTAAGGACACCTCCCTCGAAAGGGTTAAATAAAAAAGTTTGTAGTCGTCTTACCAGTCTATTATCTACAATGATTTAAAATTTCTTTCCGTTGAATGTTGCAGATTTATTATAAATTACACAATATGTCAATTACCATTGCATTGTTTTTATGATTTTATGTATTTTATTAATCTTCCATATTTTGGAAAAATGTTGTTTTTTTAGAGCTTAAGCAGAAATTTGTTCAGATTTTAATAAGTTGAGTTCTGATTTGATATATAAATTAACAAACACATAATATAGAAATTTAGAAATTCTATTTTACGTACACTAATACATTTTTATTCTTTTAAGTAATTCAGTAATCATATCAAATATTCAATATTTATTTCGTGAATTTTATCTGAGAAAAGAACTTTTTATAAAATAATGAAAGGAAATGTTGATTAGCGTACTTCGACTTCGCTTCGATAGTTACTAGTTCCTTTTATTATTGTAAAAATAAGGACTTTTATTCGTTTTCCGATCAGATGAACGAATATTTTAAAGTTTTTATTTTCATGTTTATATTGATTCAAGCAATCTATAGAACTCAAGAATCTTCTATTTTTGTAAACTAATGATAAAAGCAATTGTATAATTTTTTAGAGAAATTACTTAAATAAATAGCTATATAAATAACCGTGTAGTACGATTTGCAATGATTTAAAATTTATTTCCGTTCAAAGTTGCAGATTTATTATAAATTAGATAATATATCAATTTTAATTGTATTGTTTTATGATTTATGTATTTTATTAATCTTCCATATTTTGGAAAAAAAGTAGTTTTTTAGAACTTAAGCAGAAATTTGTTTCAATTTCAATAAGTTGAATTCTGATTTGATAAATACTAAATTAATAAACACGCACCCACGCACACACATATATATAGAAATGTAAAAATTCTATTATCCGTATATTAATACATTTTTATTCCTTTAAGTGATTTAGTAATCATATTAAAAATTCAATGTTTTATGTGTGATTTTTATCTGATAAAACAACTTTGTGAAAAATAGTGAATGAAAATGTTGTTGATTAGCGTAATTCGACTTCGCTTCGATAGTCTCTACTTTCCTTTATTATCGTAAAAATAAGGACATTTATTTGTTTTTCGATTGGATGAACAGATACTTTAAAGTATTTGTATTCATTTTTATATTGATTCAAGCAACCTACAGAACTCAAGAATCCTTGATTTATGTAAACTAATTGTAAATGCAATTGTATATTTTTTTAAAGAAAAAATGTATTTAAATAATTAACTATACAATAATAACTATAGAATACGTTTATTTGCAATTTTTTTAAACACTATCTCATTTTTAAATTTTAGATTATGAAAATACAGAAGTTCACTTTTAAATCCTAATATTTTGAACAGTTGAATTTAAAAAAATGTTCTAATAAATTATTTAATATTAAAAAAAATCTCTGTGGTGAACATATAAGAAAATCTTGGGTTCAAACCAATAACTCAGTTTATACATTTATATTTTATAAATTATACTGCGCAATTTTTAAATTAGAATCCATATTTTTTACATGTAATTTCATGTTCATTTATTGCCGTTTACGAAAAATGTCTTTAAAAACGCATCTTTTATGTTAAGAAAGTTAGTAATTAATAAATAAAGTCTGTTAAACAATTTTATTTGTAAATAGTCTTAAGTTGTTCATGTTCCATATAGACCACTGGCCATTAAAATTGCAACACCATGAAATATTGAAAATACAAAAAAGATATTTATTGTACGTAAACTGTATTGCATGAAAACAAAATGATTAAATTTGTAAACTGTTTGAGGGTTTACAAGGGTGCGAAATTACTAGAAACAGCCACTCCCCCTGGCAGCTAAAACGGCCCTTATCCGGTTAGGCATGGAGCCGAACTTTCCTTGGAGGATAGAAACGGTTTACTCATTCCATGCTGCTTCAAGTCTATGCCACACTTCATCAACCGTATTAGCTGGAGAACGGTGGCGGGCTAATCTCTAAGCAATTCATGGCCAGATGTTTTCAATGGATGACAGATCTGGAGACCGTGCAGGCCAGGGCAGAAATCGAATACCCTGTGTATCAAGGAAGGTCAGAAGCTGACGTGCAACATGTGGTCTTGAGTTATCTAGCTGGAAGATGGCGTTTGGCAGGCCTCGAAGACAGGGCACTACCACTGACGTAAGATGTCAAAAATGTACTGATGTGCGTTCAAATTACCATCGATCCGAACTAGAGATGCGCATGCCGTGTACCCAATGGCTGCTCAAACCATCACACCAGGTGTAGGGCACCTGTGACGATATAGAATGCAAGCAGACAACAGGCGTTTTCCTCGGAGCCTCCAGACAAGTATACGGTCATCAGAATACAGCAGGTACAACCGGGACTCGTCTGAAAAGACGACATTGTGCCAGTCAAGCATCCAGCTTTATCGTTCGGAATATCAGAGTCGCCGACTCTCTCTCTATGCTGCATTGTCAAGGGAAGCCGCAGTACTGGTCGCCGTTCTGACAGTCCACACTGCTGCAAACATCGTCACACCGTACGATCGGATACTGGGTGCGCTTCAAACATGCCCATTTCCTGACTAATGGTTCGTGATGTGGTTGTACTGTTTTGCGAGGCCGACCTCACAATATGTCTGTCCTCTCCAGCGTTAGTCATGGGAGGGCGTCGAGATCCTGCATGTCGTTCAGTATGACCCTCAACAATCCATTAATTCAATATTTGCATGATAGTGGTTGGATTTAGACGAATGCAACGGGCGATATCGCGGAAAGATAATCCACACTGTCGATAGGCAACGATACTGCTTTTATCAAATATCGACACTTGACGGTAAGCATTTCTTCTTATTATTCGAGACATAACACGATATTCTGACTAATGACCGACATTACAAAGCGCGTTCCGAATGCGAAATTCATTGCGCAACTTTTCTTTTATGCAGTGCTTCAGATGTCGTTTCTCCCGCCTGCCTCGTCTAAATGCGCTAAAATACTAATCATTTGCATATTCTAACCTCTTCTTCCTTTCATGTGATTTTGACGTTCGTCAGATCATTCCTTCCTGGTGTTGCAATTTTAATGGCCAGTAGTGTATTTGTTTTTTACCCGACTGAAAAGAAGGGTTATGCGTTTCACGCGTATCTGGGTATGAGGATTTCTTTATACCCTCAAAACATCCCAACGGCTGGATGGATTTTAATGAATGAGGTCTCTATCAATTCATCTTAACGGCCCGATGGCTATAGGCTAGGTTTTGTTTTTATAAATTTGAAATGGCGGCCGTAAGTACAAAATGGTGGTAGAGACGAAAAAAGTTTACGCACCCTATTGAGTGGCATATCATTGGATAGTTCTTTCAAAATGAAGACGATGTCTCATTGACTATTTTAAATTCAGAAGCACCGTTAAAATATTATACAACCTTGAAGTTGTGCATGTATTGTGGATCTCTAGCTTTACTGCAACTCTAACTATCATTGACATGCATAGACCTCATCAAAACAGTGTTTATAGATAGGAACTAACAATTAAACACAACTTAAAAGTCATCAATACAAGTAAATAAAAAAAATAGGTAAGTAATATAAACAAGTAATATAAAAAAAATATTTTAAGTCAATTCCTACTTAGGTCAATAAGAGAACTTTTTTCTCCCATTTTTCTTTCTTGTTGAGTGGCACTTAAAATGCCCCTTGACCAAGAAGAGGGCTCTCTCGGTCTTAAAATACCTTGATCAAGAAGAGGGCTCTCTCGATTATTGAAAATTAATTAATTTAATATAATTAATGAATGAATATTTGAAAAAAACTGGATTAACATCAAGTGTAATCCACTACAAGTTTAAAAAAAATATTTGAGCTTGATTGGATGAATAATAAGTATTTTATTAACGATTGAAAATTTGAACAAGATATATATAGCGAGAGTGTGAGCTAATAGTAGGAATTGAAAAAAAATATTTTCACATTGATGAGAAATAATTAATTAGTTCGCTTTTTACGCAGTCTGATTTTTTTATTTTTTAAATTTAATTGTTTGTTTTAATTCTAACATGTTAAGAATTTATATCGAAACGTTAAACTCCTTGCAACGATGCATACTTCAAACTTAAGGAACATTTTATCGTACGATTATCAAAGTGAACGCACGTTGAATAAATTTGAACACTGTAAAGAAAAAAAAAAAAAAAAAAAAAAAATCCGACCAGTTTTCCTGCAGGAATCGGAAAAATAGTTACCCTTATCGTACCGGAAAATTTCCCGACCCAGCTCGGAATAAAATCCTTAAAAAAAGGAAATAGTCAATAAAACGGTATTTTACGGATTTTATTCCGAGCTGGGTCGGAAATTTTTCCAGTACGATAAGGGCAACTATTTTTCCGTTTCCTACAGGAAAACTGGTCGGATTTTTTTTTACAGTGAAGGAGGTTACATAAAAAAATATGATTACACATTGAATATTAAGATTAGGATGTATTAAAAAAATAAACACATTGTGCGTTCAGACGTTCAGATAGGCGTTCACATAGACGTTCAGAAGAGCGAATATATCTAAAGTATGAAAATGTATTTTTCAATTTTAACTATTTCGTATATGAGGGAGCAATTCTCGTGCACTGTAAAAAAAAAAAATACGACCAGTTTTCCTGTAGGAATCGGAAAAATAGTTGCCCTTATCGTACCGGAAAACTTTTCGACCCAGCTTGGAATAAAATACGTCAAATGGAAATAAAATCCGTAAAATCCCGTTTTAGTGACTATTTCCTTTTTTTTATGGATTTTATTCCGAGCTGGGTCGGAAATTTTTCCGGTACCATAAGGGCAAAATTTTTTCCGATTCCTACAGGAAAACTGGTCGGATTTTTTTTACAGTGTGGTGTGTTTAAAACATCGTAATTGTGAACACAGCTTTAACAGTGGCTGGCGCAAAATACAAAACCGTTAAATGAAGTAAACATTTATTAATTTCATTTGCTGAAGATCAATATTTACAGTTTTTTTCTTTTCAAAGATACTTAAAAATATTACACGTAATAATGAAGATACGTGAAGTTATGATATACGTATGTATTTTTTATTATCTGTATTCAATGTACTGTTTTTAATAATTTGTATTCTGTTATATACGATCCGCATCACCCTTACAAAAGAATATTTTCTTCTGTCTGATTTCTTCTTTTTCTGATAAATATAAAATAAACCAAAACTTAGTTTTTTATAAAATTACATGCATATAATAATACAGGGAAATTTACCCATACATAAAATTTTTAAATGCATTTAATATTTTCTGTATTTTCCACTTTTATAAATAAATTTACTGTTAACTTAATAACAAAAATTTATTTCTGAAGTTTATTTATAAAATAATTTTTATATAAAGCGTAATATTGATTTTTAAATGAAAAATTTGAAAGAATCGTAAAATGTAATTAATTTTTAATGCAGTTGTATAGTATAACGTAATCAGGTTATGTAATAATTCAATTTATATTGCAATTTTATATTATTATTTCATCTTAAAGGAATTTTCAAAAAAAAAAAAAAAATAATAAAAATCATTAAATTTATAATTCAGTTTCAGTAAAAACCTTTAAATTAAGCTTAAGAATTTAATTAGTTTAGAAAAGTTGTATATAGATAAATATTTCTTTTAATTTGAAATTTATTCAATATAATGCTAACCAAATCCTTTTTTACCTTATTTTAAGTCATTCATCGACTTTCTCGTCTTATATAATTGAGTTAAGACGTTCCATTTCAAATGTTATTATTAAAATCCGACAAAGGTTGTAAATCACAATACTACCAGTGGTTCAATTAAAAACAATTGAATAAACAATTTTAATCAAATGCTTAAAGTAAGGATATAAATAATTTCATTACTGAAAAAGTTCAAATGCCTATGCTTACACGAGTAGCGAAATTGAATTTTTAAGGAAATAATGCTACTTTTATTGAGAAATATAGTTTCTTTAACTGAAATGAGTTGCCATTGATACACAGAAGTTTTTGCTCCCGTATTTTAAACATGGATGTCATAGTTATGTTTACATATTTACATATTTACATTATCACATATTACATACTAATTTATGAAAAACTGGTATTGTAAAACAAAACAATGCTTCATTTTTGTAATACAATAGGCTTCCAAATATTCGAAATTCGATTATATGGCACAATTGGTTAACTGACACTTCACAAATCTCATCATATGTGTGTTTAAGATTGTATTCCAAAAGTTTCGACAAAACTGTATTTTGTATCTTTGTATTGATTGTTAAATGTTATAATTATTGTAAAAAGGCTAAATATTAATTAAACTACTGTTTAATTATTTCAATACATTGTAAAATACATAAAGTCATAACACCGTCAATGTCACAGTATTTAAAATAGATCAAAACATTTTAGAAATTTGAAAGAATTCTCATTTAAAAGGATCCTTTTAAATTTTAATAACCTTTGCCTACAAAAACGGTTTGAAAATAAGAAGAAACAAATGTAAGGGAAAAACTTTTATTACATAGAATTTAAAATCTTGCTACGAACAAATAACAGTTCAAAACAAAATACATGTATGGATGATGTTTCATTGAAATAGACTTATCTTCACTTCTGATCAATAATACAAGGTACATAAGAAAAAAATTTTCTCATCTATTTTTCAGTATAATAAACTCATTTACTTCTTGTAAATAATTCATATTCACAGATTTTTTATTGTACAATGGTTTTCGGTTCAGACGCGTTTCAAAGGACTGTTCAAAAGCCGCGTTTTAAGCGGGATTGCATACTAAACGTTATTTGCATAACAGCGGAAACTGAGCTTATTTACAAATTTCATGGTGTAAATAACCTTTAGAGTTCCTGTTTATACGTTTTCAGTCGGAGGTTGTGTCTTTTATGCATATTAAGATTAAAATTTATGTATTAGCAAATTTAACGCATTATACATTTTATAGAACCGATTGGAATAATAGCTGAATATGGATTCAAATATGACTTTATTTACACTGGATTAATTTCAACACTATTATTCTAATTCGTAAATAAATCATATTTACATCACATACGATTTATTTACCAATTAGAATAGTTGTGTTGAAGTTAATCTAGTGTAATTACGTATCCAGCGTTTTCTGGGGTTCATTTACCTGCTGTTTATTCTGTTGAACTGATTCAAATATCAGGCCAGATGCTCTAATTAATAAAGTTGGCTGGGTAAATTAAATTCATCAGATTCGTCCGGGATGGCTCAGATGGTTTAGCATTGGCGGTTTCAGCCAAGAGATTTCTGGTTCGAATTCTGGTACGGACAGTTTTTGCCTAGTTGGAAATTTACATTTTATATACTTTATCTGTCGATTAATACGTTACAACAACACAAAAAACTCTCTTTAGTTCATTTAAAACATACACGAAGCGAAAGACAAGAATATTAAGATGCAGGATCAAAAAAGAGATGTAATTTTGCTAATTTAGAGGTATATTATATTTACTTATCTATCGTTATTTCCAATAGTGATATTTGACTCACTAAGTCTGTGAGTAAATGAAATGAATATTACTAAAGGAAATAATGGCAGATAGCTGAATAAAAATATGTAATTGGCAATACTAGAGAAGAGAGGAGAATTTCGCATCTGGGACTATCAATGCGCGAGTTAAACAACAGTTTTCCCTTAAGAGATCGAAACTTAGTCGCATATTAAGGGAGATCCCATAATAACCTTTCGCATAGTAAACGTGATAATTTTGCATCGGTTTTATGGGCGATGTTCAAGGGAAAAGAAAAAATCTCCATATTAAGCGCGAAAGCGTATTAACCGTGATCGTCTTAACAGGGTACGACTGTACTTTGTGGGAGTAGTTATTTATTTCGTTCATAATAATTTCAAAATTTTCGGGATTGTATACAGTGGTGGTCAAAATTATAAGTACGAGGGGAAAATCGACAAATCTTGGCAACATTTGGCCGGAAACTTATGCAAATTTAATGGATGGAAACTAAAAGAAAAATGAAGAATATTTTTATAAGTTTTTATGGAAATATGTGGAAAATTCATATTCATAAAATGTATTATGGATTTATACAGCCATCTGATGTGGACAAAATTATAAGAACAGCTGTATTTGTGTGTTCTAAAAAGTAAAATTTGCATATTTTTTGCTCTGCACACGGAACTCAGCGACGATATAAATGCTTAGTAATCGTTTGGGATCGTCATATTCTGTTTTTCAGTCATGGCGCTAGGTACAAAGCTTTCGGAGTTTGAGAAAGGGAAAGTGGATGCATTTAAAAGTTCCGGACTTTCTGTACGCCAAATTGCGACAAAGCTTAACAGATCAAGAAGTGTTATTTACAATTATCTTAAAAATCCCGGTAAATATGGATAGCAAAGACATACAGGTAGGCCATCTTCTGTTTCTGTACGGGAGAAAAGAATGATAATAAGGCGAGCTTGCTCCAAGAAACAAACGTCAACAGAAATAAAACGTGAATTGATGTAGAATGCAGTGCTCGAACTGTTCGACGTGTTTTACAAAAAGAAAAAAAGGTTCGCTATGGTAAACATATGTCACGACCGCCTCTTATAAAAGTTCATAAGAGATTTAGGATGGAGTTTGCCAAAACATGCATTGCTATGGGAAAAAAGTGGGATGATGTTGTCTTTTCAAATGAGAAAAAGTTTAATTTGGATGAACCAGATGATTTTCACTACTTCTGGTATGATCTCCGTAGAGAAAAAGAATTTTTCTCAAAGCATGCATTTGGAGGTGGCTAAATAATGGTTTGGGGAGGTTTCGCAACTGGTGGAACTACTCCAATAGTTTTTGTGCAGGGTAGAATGAATTCTGAGAGTTATGTTGATGTATTGGGTGATAATCTTTTACCGGAAGCTCCGTTAATAACAAGTGGAGACTATATTAATACATGGAAATTATTCCAGAGGGAAACATTCGCCTTGGATACAATATTTCATATGAAAATCAAATTTCAAAGTAATTGCTTAATAGGCGCAAAAGCCAACATAGTGAAAAAGATTCCAAGCCGGGACTCGAACCCGGGCCATCAGTATGGCGCAATGACGTTCTACCGACTAAACCACTTGGAACGATACACAGCAAGGAAAATTTCTCACTATTATATGGAAATTTTCCTTAGCTGGATTTAATTATATTCCGTGTTTGCCCCACGTTGGTGGCTCACAGTAAATATTCCATCTTGTGCTGCGTTTGTAGCCTTGCCAACATATAATAGTGAGAAATTTTCCTTGCTGGGTATCGTTCCAAGTGGTTTAGTCGGTAGAACGTCAGTGCGCCATACTGATGGCCCGGGTTCGAGTCCCGGCTTGGAATCTTTTTCACTATGTTGGCCTTTGCGCCTATTAAGCAATTACTTTGAAATTTGATTTTCATATGAAATAAGTGGAGATTATTTTTTCCAGCAGGACAATGCCTCAGTACATGTTTCCCAAACATCAAAATCGTGGTTTGATGCTAATTTTGTGAAACTACTTCATTGGCCGGCCAGAAGCCCTGATCTGAATCCAATGGAAAATCTGTGGGGTACTTTGTTACACGAAGCATACAAAAATGGTATACAATATGAAAACAAGCAAGAACTCATCTCCTCCATCGAAAAAGCCTGGTCAAAAATTTCCAAGAACGTTCTTAAGGAACTGTCAAACTCCATGACGTCAACACTGATCAAAGTGATTGAGAAGAAGGGGGAGATTATTAATTATTAGCGTGTTTCAGGCAAAAACATTCATTGTCCTTATAATTTTGTCCAATTTTTACAATGACGTATTTTGTTAATTATGGAAAAACATTCATATTTTGAATTTTCCAATGTTTTTCATTCTATAATGATTTCTAGCACAAAAAAAGCTTTTTATGTATAAATTTCACTTTATTTAGTTCAGAAATAATTTTTTTCTGTGCAATTTTCAATTGTTTTTATAATTATGACCACCACTGTACATGCCAACATGATTCTAATAGTGTCTGCCCGATTATCTGAGGATTCTGATTTTTCGATATAACCTAACTGTGAGTATCGGGTAATCAGATGTGTACTGTAAAACAATCTTGTTTAAATATAACTTGTGTGCAATTACAATTTTTTGACTGAAGTTTTCAGAATATGTATAATTTAAGCAATCAAATTCTATCTCACTCATATTTATAGTGGTTATACAAAGTATAAGGAAAATACAAAAATATATATTTTTAGGTGCTTAATACTTGTAAACTTTTTACACATATTCCCATTTGTAAAAAAATTAGACTTCAGTGGTAATTTCACGAAATTAGACAATTAATTCCAATGTGGTCTTTTCTTTGCGTGGAATTTTTCCAAATTTCGCAAAGAGCTGCTAAACCTTTTGGCAATTTGGTGGGGAATGTGTATGTTTGTATATGTCATTTACACGAAACACTTGAATGCATAAGTATATACCGTGGTGAAATGCAGTTCAAAATTGCCAAGTTTTATTTGTATTCATACATAAGTATTAGCTGTGAAGGGAATTCATGCAATGACACCAGACAGATATCATTATAAGCCCAGGAATTAGTCATACTTTTTTTTCTTCAGTTTCTTATAAGAGTAGATTTCAATAAACTCAAAATTTGCAGAAAAAACATATTTTACATTTTATACCAAATATACATTTTTCAAATGTCTAAAATACATATGTGGCGTTTCATAGAACTTCTTAAGTATTTCGTAGAATTTTAGAAACTCTGAATTACGATTTTATGAATTTTAAAGCTAGACTTTATAATCTATATAACAAGAAAAATCAGTTTTAATTCTAATTCACATTCTTTTAAATTCATTTTTCATTTCTAAAACCCTATTATGTTTTTCATGTATACATATATACTAATAATTACTTTTTTTCTTCATTAGATAATTTTAATTTCTTCTTGCGGATTTATTTTCTTTATTTTTTTCTTGTATTTTTCTTGCGGAGCAGTAGTCGAATATTCCTGTTTTGATTGCTGAATGCTCGTAGTCTATGGAATCTGAATCTTATTCTGTCCAATTAAAATATGAAAAGACCAAGTTTCATCGTATTCATTTTGAGTCACAAATCTTTATTATTTAAGTAATTTTAACCTACTGTTCAACGCAAGTCTGCAAATATTACTGTTTTTTTTTTAATTCAGCTATTTCGCAACCATCTCCTTTCGGAACAAAGCTGGAATTCTATAATAAAAAACAAAGGTACAAATTTATTCTGATGTTTGGAATATAAAAAAATTATATCCTCCATTCTTTAAAACTATACTTATAGTAATATTGAAAAATCTAAAAGATAACAAAATATTAGTATTTATTCTTTTATTCTTTTCTTGGATATGCACGTCTCTGTAATAGTTTTGTAAACATTTACAAAAACTTAATTTTTTTCAGTGAAATTTCGTGTTACTGAAACATTAACAGTTTTTGAAATTTATAGAAATACTTCTAAAAGAGAGTTCCCGGAACGTCGTATATTATAAATCATGTTAATATATCCTTACCTTAATTGCCTAATGTGACGAAAATTTTATTATTTCGTAAAATATCTAGAAATAAAATCATTCAAGTGCGAAGTGTTTTGAATAACATTAATTGAAGGAAATTCATCATGCTTGGGAAAAAGTAATCAGGAAATATTTATTAACATTTCGATAGGATGCTATCAAAAATATATATTAAGTTACTAATTGCAGAATACGCAGAAACGAAACTTTGAAAAAATATTATTCATTATCAATAAGACATAATACATCATTTCAAATGTATTATAAATATAATAGAACTATAGTTTGGTATTTTTACTGCATTTTATTTTCACTGAATAGAATTTATACAAAAGTATTTTTTTAAAGATAAGATTCAGAACGCTCTAAAGTTAGTAAGAAAACGAAGTATTTTCACTGTAGAGCTTTTGTAAAAGTAAACTGGGAATACTTTGTTTTGAAATTGAATAAAAAAGTAAAAATATATATAGCAATAATCAAGGAAAATACTGTATCCAATAAGTAAGTAAATCGCTTTCTGAAAACGCTTCAATTGTCTCAAAGCTACTTTTATATTAAGTATAAAACTTAAGGAGGTAATATAAAGAATTTAAAAATATATATATGTATATATAGATTTTTCAAATCAGTGCGTGTGTAATGTTTGGAAAGTTTCTTCGGCAAAATGGAAATTTTAAGTATGGTATTGATTCTTCTAAGTTTTGAAATAGAATGTAAACAGAAAAAGCAATTTTTATTGACAAATACTGAACTTTTATGTGTTTTTGATTATTTGACTCGTGTTTTTCGATATATTTGTTTTGAAGTTAATAGATAGACTTTATATAGATAATAGACTTTCATGATAAAATGAATGACGTATATCTAAATTTAATTTGTTAACTTAAACTGTTTCTTAAACTTCTAAAATAGGAAACAATGCAAAGAAAATTTTAAGTCTTCGCTAATGTCAAGAGAAGAAATTAGTATCTCTCGCGATGTATTTTCGTGCAAAACACAAATTTGTTTGTTGTTATACAGACACAGTTTTGACGTTTTACCAGGTAATTTCTTCGTTCAGTAATGATGCATTAGACGCATACTTTAATTAATTCGGCTTCTGTATAAGAACACAATGATTACTTCATAAATAAGCATAGATTTTGATGATGAACCAAAAATTGTGTCATTAACCTTTTATTTAACCCTTAAATCTAGCGTTCGTGACTTACACTGGTAGTGTAGGCTACATTTTTAGGTGCGTTTGTAATTACAGAAATACGTAGCACCTATGATCATCGTTCAGTCCGTCCGTCTGTCCGTTTGTCTGTGTGTCTCTCCGTTTGTATATAATAGAGCAAAAATTACCCAATCGAATGGTCTGAAATTTTATATATATGGTAACTTGAGGTGAGATGCCGTGTTATACAAGATGCCGAATCACGTAATTTTCATATGTGTAGGCGCTGTACGGAAACTCTACTCAGATGTAAGGAAGAAGGTTCCCTGGTGATACTTTAATTTCCGTTTGCAGTCTTATTTAAAAAAATTAACTGGTAATTTTTATTGCTATTTCGTCTTAACACTTCTGGTAAGTGTCAAAAATCTTTTACGTAACTTCTTTATTTGCTTATATAAGTCTTAGCTTAAAGACCAGAGGAATAAATCTGATGTTTTCAGAGAGTACTGGTACCTGGACTTTCTGCAAAAAATAAATGGTGGCCGGTTCCCGCTTTTTCACGTCAAAGGGGGGTCCCGGCGTCGTACCTAATACTTTGGGGTGAGCCGACGAAAATTTTTGGGGAAAAGATGCCAGTTGTTTTCCCTTAGGGTAAGATGCCGGTTATTTTCCGTTGCCGTCAAATGCTTGGTTGTTTCTTCATTGTTTAAATTACTCTTGTATATTAACTAACTTGTCAACAATTTTAATCAGATAATTTAAATCAGGGATTAAATCGTGATTTTAATCAACTGATTAAAAAAATCCATTGATTAAAATCATGAATTTTCTAAATGTTTAAAACGACATAAAGAAATATTAAAATCTAAGATGAACATAATTTGAAAGATTTCTGTGTGTATACTGCCTTATAAATAAACTTTATTGGCCTTTCAAATAATTGTTTAATAAGTATTAATTTTAATCATTGTTAAAAATTTGATGTTAAATAAAGTTATAAATAATTTTAATAAATGTAAATATCGGTAGTACATAATATAGTTTTAGGTAACTAGGGTCTTCTGCCCCCTTCGAGCTACGTTCCCCAACCTCTATCAAGTCACCGCAGACTCTAAAAACACGCTATTTTGATATGATTAGAAAAGATAACGGATTAAATTTCCTACCAAGATTCAGAAAATGAGGATTTTGTTTAAGTGAATGAGAATCAGTGTTCAGAGTGTCTAGCTGAGTGCAATAAAACCTCTGAAAAATGTGATTGGATCAAATGCATTCAGCGAAACTGTTGGTTATACAAAAATTGTTCAAAGTTCCTAGAAAAATGTGCAGTCTGTGGCAGTTAGCTGAAAAGAACAAATGGGCATATGAAAGACCCCAACAAAAAAGCTGCACTCTAAAGCACTTTATCACAGTGGCTTTATCGTATTTAAATTTATTATAATGTTTAAAAGTAGGCATACTTAAGAGCAACAATGCTTTTAAACGTTAAGTATAACATAACTTTTTAAAAAATATATTAGTTTATCCATTTATTAAATTGCCAACGTTTGTTACATTCATATTTGTGTAATTTCCTAATATTAAGTAAGTTTTTAGTAGTAACTTTAGTATGTCTAAAATATTAAAGTTACTTTTATTCGGCCCATTATGTTTTATACTGATTCACAAAAAGTATTGTTTACATTGAAACTCCACAAGGCATCTTACCCCTAGACAGTTGGCCATCTTAACATAGGTATGGGTAAGATGCCGAAATGCAAAGGTTTACATAAACCAAATTTTTGATGCTTTATATAATATCAGTAAAATGAAATTAGGTTTTAAATGATACATAAGAGTACAAACTTTAACAAAAAATGAATGAATAACAAATATAAACAACAGGTGGTTTTTAAGACAATAAAGTGTAAAACTACGGCAATTTCATCCAATTTACACTATAAGTTTTGCAAAATTTTGTCGAGTCATTTCAAATTTTATGAATATCGGATGTATCGTTTAATTACAGGGACAGTCAAGACTTTCCGTTACATTAAGGGCAATGTGAAAAAATTATTTCAAGCATATTTTAATGATGTTACATCCTCTCGAACAGAATGAAATTGATGTGAGCTAATGAAGTGCAATAAAATATACATTCAGTGCAATATGCGGTGCAAAACGTTATTGTAAAACTAGTTATAGTATGAACGTTTCTCATTTGCCACGTTTCACGAGATATTTCCACCTTGTTTATTTAAATTATTTGATTCCCATCCTTTTTTTAAACAATTTAATTGGCTTTATTTTCGTATCCTTTTATCTGCCATTAAAGAAGCAATTACAAAATACAAAATCCTATAGAAAAATTAATAATTTTTATAATTAATAATAAGCATTATAAGCATTATATTTTTATAATTAATAATAAGCATATAATTAATAATAATAAAAAATTTTAAATTAATAATAAGCAATTACATATTACAAAATCCTATATAAAAAAGCGGTGGAAACCATACAATCTGTAATTAGCAAAAAAGTAGCCTACAATTATCTGTTTCGACAACAAACTGAAAGACACTTAAATTCTGTTGACATCAGACAGAACTTATTTCCTATTTAAAAATGATTTATGATGCTACCGTAAATTACATTTTCCTTCCCCCAAAATATCAGTCAATATTCGAACTTTGTTGCATTTGTTTGGTAACTGATAAAACATCAGAAGAAGAAAATCTAGAGCTTTAATGCACCTTAAATATTTATTATCGCAAAAGCAGCGAATATGCCAAGAGTGAGGATTACGGATTTCTGGTAATAAGCCTTTGAATAAAACGAAATAATTCGGAAAAGTTTTGCCTTTTTTAAAAATACTATATATTCGAAGATGAAAGTGATAAAATGAAGACATTTCATTTTTATTTAAATTATTATACAGGGCGAATAAAAAAAGACACATAAACTTTAAAATTAAAAAAGTCCTCAAAGCAAAAATAAATGACGTGTTTATTAGGTAGCTAAAACTTTTTGTATAGTTATTTTAACAATTCAAATTTTCGTCACTGTGCTTGCTCAAACTATGAAACTATGCAAAACTAATGCAAAAAACAGCAACAAAATCCTCCAAGTTGAACTCTGTATCCTATTAAGCGATCGATGGTGTTTTTATTACACCTGATTATCTGCAGGAAGGATATGAAGCAATCGAAATACAATTTTTTTTTCTAATTTTGAAATTTAAAAGTTATATTAAGCATTCTTGTTGTTTAAGTCAGTGCCATCCTTTGACAGGAACTCAAAATATTTTTTAATTAATTTATAAAAATATATAAGCTCTATTAAAAACACATCTTATAATCTTTTTATTAAACATAATTAATTTATTCTTGAATTTTAAATTCAGGCGTCACATTTTTTACTCTGTATATTACAATAACAAATTTTGCTTAAATATCAGAGACGCATGAAACAAAATTTGTCAGTAGAATTAATTATAGAGATCAGTACTTCTTTCACTGCAGTAAAATTAAATAAACATACATCAGTTTTATATATGTATCTTTGATAAAATTCGGGTCACTGTAATTAGTTGTTTTACCATTCAAATTTTAAACAAAAGTTACACTTTAATATTCTAATATGAGTTTAATTTCAAAATGTAACACTTGAGGCGAGTTCATTCCAACCTCAATCACGGGCTAGAAACGGGTTTCGAAACGCGCTGAATGGGAATATTTTGTTTACTCATAAATTGATTAATCTGAAAGAAAACTTTCAATTTGAGAAACAGAATCCTAGCCCAAGTTTTTAAAAGTGTTGTATAATTCGTTAAACTCGATTTAAAAAGGAATTGAATTGTTATTGATGGGGTATAGTAGTTACCGTAAGGATAAGATTGTGAAACATTTTCATTGCCATTGTTTTTAACTTAAAGAAATCATAGGATGTTCCTTGTCTATACCCGCTTTTTCTTGAAGTATTTTTTAGATTTATTGGAAAACATAATTCATGTTTTTCTGCCAAAGTTGTGTAATGATGTTTTAAAAGAATAATACTTGTGACTGTTGTAAATTTTTAGCGAGTGGTTGGGTATAAAAATAAATTTGCTATTTTGAAAAGTTTTTCTCGGACATGAAAAGCTCGAAACCTAGTCGTGAGAGAGTATTTATAATTAATAGTTATTGCTATATAAGCAAAGATTTTTAAATGACAAAATTTCTCTTGGAACAATTCTTAAATGTTATTAACTCTTTTATATTGGGTATTGTCGGTATCGGGTTCGGTCTCTGATGACGGAAATGTTTCTGTGGACGGACGGGCTCACATTTCAAATCGATGTATTTTCGTAGCAAAATAAGAGCGCAAAGTCATCTCTTATAGACATCCCTCGGAAGATCTAACGTTTTTCGAAACTCTGAGCGAAGAAATGCACGGTTCTTTCATCTATCGCATAAGAATTTTCCAGAAAGTGATGATAAAGATCGAGCAGAATCGAAGAACTTTATTGTAATAACGCTAAATAATAAGTTGAATAATTAGTTTTGTATATTTTTATTACTTTTTACTGTTACAGCAGTCAAAAAGTGAAAAACAATTCTTTTGTTCATTAGAAGAAACATGCCAACCCTTTCCTCCCCCTCTTTCAAACATTTTGCCTTGTGCAGTGGTTGCGGACGCTTCGAGCACCTATCAGTTATCCACTACTAATCTTATAGATGTCAGGCATCATTATGGCTAAAGTTTCAAATTATTAATTGGAAATTCTGGTACATTTATGCCTAAACCTATAATTTACGAAGCAGCCAGATATTCTCAGTTTGTGCCAAAACGGAATTCAACTTGTGAGGTTCCATGCTCTCCATATTCTAATTGTCAAAAATAAGCTCGGATTACCATGTATTTTTATATGTTATTGAAGTTCGCTATAGAATCTTTCCTAACGAAAAGAAAATGAGTAGAATTTATAGTTCGTTTATAGGGGTGCCCGAAAAATTCGTTGTAGACTTTTTTGAAATACGTATTTTTTTAAATCGCGAAATTATATGTTCAAGTCTATTTTTTATGCATTTTTGTAAAGTCCAAAATATAGGGCTCTAATGAATGGACATATATTTTTGTTAAACATTTAGGAGACAGTTATTTGTGTAAACACTTTTAGAAGATATTTATAAAATAAATTGCTTTTAAGTCTGCAATACGATTATTCTTATTTTATTATTAATGATAGATATAACGTTAGTAGTTACCGTAAAGAAATGAATATATTATTTAGTAGTTTATAAAAATACTAATTATAGTACATAATATACAATTGAAAAACTTTATAAATCTAAATATAGACATAACATATAATTATGCATGTTATTCTACTAAAAATACTAGTATTTAGTTCTTTTACATTTTATCAAATAAATACAAAAAAATTTAAGCGTATATATTTTTTAATTTTCGCTGTTGATTTTTCAATATTTTAAAGTGGTTTTACCAAAACATGTGAGAAAACCAAAATTCAGGCACAAATGGGTTGAAATATACACTAACTTCCATTGAATTATTTCCATGTTTGGATCAAAGTGCCTTCTGTCAATGCAAACTGTCCCCTGATTAATGGATTTCATATTTTTTTATATTTACTTTCGATTTTTGTTTTGTATATTTCATGTACATATATTCCTTATTTAACCCCTTCGCGACGAGAGTCCTTTAAATATTTTTTAATCTTTTACCAGCGATTTTTCAAAACGGAAACATTTCTGTAATCGAATCGCCGAAATACTCTTATTCGTAAAGTTTCAGTTTAAAGTTAAAAATAACTGTTGGAAATAATGAAGGATTGTTAGTACTTATTGTGTTTCGTACACGTGATGCTCGTCCCAATGTGGTTAAAGCATGTTTTAAGACGCAGTCGGTAGAATTATAGTATAACTATTAAAGTATTTTCTTTTATTAGTTAAACTATTAGTTTAACTATAGTTATTTTATTAGTTAAACTAAATTTTAGCTTCCGCAGTATGCAATAAGTTTTATGGAAGTAAGTTTTAGTTCATTTTATTCTTTTAGTAAAGTAAAAGTAATTTTCGAAGTATTTTATTACAAGTAATTGAAGTCAGTGTAAATGTAAACCTGTTGGTTAGGTTCTTATATTTATATCGCGAGAAACAACACTTCTTCACATTTTAAAAATTGTTTTCATATTAACATCAAAGTATATTGAAAATTAGAAACTTAATTTGGTATATTTATGAAATCTATTATGTCTACCAAAATTCAATAGTAAATAAAGTTGTAATCGTGAAAATAATTATTTTGAAAGAGCAATGTAACAGTAAAATCTGTTAACAATATATCTCATCTAATTTCTGGTCAAATGCATGCAAATAAAAATGAAAATAGCCATTCAATTCCAAATTATGTCTTCTATAAATGTACGTAAATCAATTAAACATAGGTTAAAGGATAAGCTATGATGATAAAAGATTAAACTTCATTTCGAATGTGTTAAAACTTTATAAATTTTCATGATAAACACCGAATTTTAGAACATTATTTGGATTATTCAGTAAATTTTGCCTTCGGTTATCTAAGTAGCTTCTTTAAAAACTGTCACTATGCCCCGTCCTAAATTGTTAGGAACTCTTTTAGTTGCTTGACTTTTCAAGATTGCTAAAAATTTAGCTTTTCTTGTATTTTTTTTTTTTTTTTTTTTTTTTTTTTTTTTACTTTTGGACCGACGGACGCCAATATATAAAAAAATCATAGTGATCCACATAATTGGTTTCATTGTTCTGGACGAGATAAGCTTGCCGATCTAGCTACTAGACGTTTGAAAATTACAGAGGTGAAAGTTAATAAATTTTGGGTGGGAATGTCCTCAATGGTTAATACAAGACAGATTTATTCGGGCAAAATTTTGAAACATCATTCAAAAAGTTAGATATTTCTGAAGAAAAGATCAGTTAGAAATAAAGAAAAACATCGTTTTAAATAGAACTATCGTCGATAAAAAAAATCAAGGAAACGCTGATTTTAATTAATCAATATTCTTCTTTTATCCAATTAATAAAAATAACTGCATGTTTGATAATTCTAAAGAGCTCTAATATGAAACCAAGAACTAGGAAAAACGATTACTTAGATACTTCTGAGGCACAGAATGTGACCAAAAAACTATTAAAGATTTTACAAAATTTTGTGTTTCAAATTGGACATTCGATACTCAAAAGAAAAACATTTTCTCCCAATAAACAATAAGATCTTCAATCTAAACGTATTTACAGACGCAGAAAAACTGTTAACGATTGGAAGAAGACCGATGTTTTCTAATGTATCATAATCTCAGAAACACTAATTAAATTACATTTACCAAAGTGTCACTATTTCACTGAACTACAAGTTTAATATTACCATTAAAATTTTCTACATTTGCGTTCTCAGACAAGTTCTTCTTTATTAAGAAAAAAATATTGGATGCCATCTGATCAAAGTCAAGTAAGACGATAATAATGATGTAAATACGTGTCCGAGTTGTTTTCAAACAATGCCTGAAACTTTTCAACAAAAAATGGATGAAATGCCTCGTGACAGAATTGTACCATCAAGACAGTTTGAGAAGTCTGGTGTGGATTTAGCTGGTCCAATTATAACAAATATAACTTATTATATCAGCTTAAGAACTAAAAGACTTAGTTCAATGGAAGCCGGTAAGGCCCTGATTAGGAGCAAAGCATTAAGTGACATTGAGATTTTTAGTCGAGTTAAAAAAAAAAAACAACATTCTGACACATTAGACAGGATGTATGTCTCACAACGCCCGGTTCTACGTCTGCACTAGAAAGAAACATTTTAACAAAGTTTTTTTAATAAATGGATTTGGTATCAATCAAAAATAAACTTTGATAAAAAGTTCTATAAAAACAGTGCAGTGACAGTTTATTGAAACGGGATAAAGAACTAAAATATCTGTAAAAAGCCAGTACGCACAGAGAAGAACTGGACTGAAAACAACACTGAAATTAGTAATAAAATTTAAAAAAAGGTAAACAATATATTATCAACAATTCGCCTGAAAAATATTTTCAAAGGAATGAAGATTTAAGGTTTTTTTTTTTTTTTTCCTTTTGGAAATATGTTCGTAAGGCTTACATAGAATAAAATATATAATAAAAATTGCAGTTTTAAAACCGTTATGATTTTCCCCAATGTTATGGTACGAGGTTTCATAACTTATCATGAAGATGGTAGAGCATTAACTCTGAGAGGATCACTAAACCCTAAAAAAAAAAAATAAACATTATATGACAGAGTACATATCGCATTCGTGTCTACACACTGAAAAAAAAAAAAAAAAAAAACATTTCAAATATTGTATAATTATAGCGATACGCATAGGATCCTCTGTCCGAATTTTTGTTTCATTAGTGTAATTTATTTCGGATAAATTTGAGTTAAAAATGATCAAAATCTAATTTCCTAAAGCATAGCTTTTTTTTTTTTTTTTTTTTTTTTTTTTTTTTTTTTTTTTGTCTTAGATTTTATAATTTATTTGCCATACTGAATGGGAAATTGCCATTTGGAATTTTTCTAAAATGATTTTCTACAGAACAATTAAAATTTGATTTGTATTTCGGAATCTTATTACATTAATATATGATTAATTTTTCCTTGGTATAAATAACTTTGTTAAATGGAAATAAATGAAACACAAACGATAAGTCTCTTTAATAATTTACATCTTTCAAAAATTATCTTCCATAATGTTATATCAAAATCTTGTCACATTATATGTTATTTCTGATTTCTTGTTAAAAATTGAAAATGTATTTTATTACATTACCTTCATTTTATTGCATTATTATATGTATTTTTATGTCTAATGTAACAATCTAATCTCGAGAAAATTGGTTTGCTAAATGAAAAGTATAAAGCAAATAGAAATTGAAGGATGAATAATTGGATGGGAAAGGAATACCTATTTGAAGAAGAAAATTACTTTTAAATACGATTTTTCTAAACAAATCACTTACTATAAAAATAAAATTTAAAATGCTTAGAATTAATATTTAGAAACTTCAACATACTGCCTTTTAATAAGGAAATACATCTGTAAGAATCAGTTAATAAATGGATTAAATTATATTTTATTTAAGACATATGAATGTTTTTTTTTTTTTATTCGTCCATCACTTCCATTTTTTTTCAGAACGTTTTATATTACCAAATATTATTTTTTAAATACATTTAAATAATGAAAGAACATTTATTTACCCTAAACATCAAATATCATATTATTAACTCTAGTCGTTAGTGCGATGGCCCATGAAATTTTTTTATTGCAGCTTATCAGAGAGCATTTTACGATTTTATAAAAATTTATATGTATAAAAGTCTTGATAACTTGTTTTGAGATATGTGAAAAATGCTTTAAACTGTTTCATGAAACTATGCAAGTTAAATTATCTTTGATGAAAATGTTCATACAGTTGATTAATTTTTATTTTCAAAACTTAAAAAAGACGTCTTGTGACATGAAAATTTTTCATAATTAGAAATAGGTATGTCTGTGATTTTTAGCCTCTTTTACACTTTTTGTTTCTTAAAAAATTATTAAACTTCATTTCTATGATTCAAAAATTTTCTAACTTTATTTAAAGTTCTAAAAACAATTTATTTGACAATTTTTTGGTTATAGCCAGTATTTGTTATTTTGAATAACTTATACGAAATACAATAATTAAAAAAACTTGCCTAATTTACATTACAATTGAAATATATATTATCATTTATTATGTCCCTTTTTGATTAAAATCTAATTTTAAAGTCATAAATTTAGTTTAATAATAAAGTATTTCATTTCTTCTATAATTTCACATATAATAGTACCCTGATTGTATGAATTAACTTACCAAAACAGTCATAAATTAAATTAAAATATTTTAAAACTAAGTTTAATTGTGTTTTATAATTTTAGTCCAAATTAGTTTTATTTATTTATTAATTTTGCATTATTTTGCATTAAAACAATTTGCAAAAAATATGAAAGCAGGTAGTATAAAGCACTACTTATAAAGCACTGTTCTTAACAAAGCACTACTCTGTAATTAAGGAGCGTGAAAGGGAAATTTATACTATTCAACTTCGTACACAATATCAAAAATTTAATTTTCAAGTTAATTTTGAATTTTTACGTTTAATAAAACTTTTCTGAAGTTGAAAAATATATAGCTCAATGCTACTAAAATATTTCTTTACTTTGAATGTATTCAACATAATTGTAACAAATTTCGTTTAATCTTTATATTTTGTATTTTTCCTTTTTTTCGTGCTCATCTAAATTTATTCAGTGACTTTTAAGTAATTCAATTATAGTAATTGAATTCAGATTCTCGTTGTGAGATAAAATTATTTAAAATTACACAATACTTCGGAACGTGAGTACTATAATTTTTTATGCTGTAAGGGAAACTGGAATAAAATAATAGAAAATTTCTTTGTACCCAGTGTTCAATAAATGATTTCATTATTGATGGAAGGCATCATCCCACATGCTTTCTCAAAAAAGTGAAATTCGATTTTAAAAGAAAGAAATTGTAATTTTGAAGAAGTTGTGAACATTTTTTTCATTCTGTATTCATTGCAGTTAAATGATAAATCTTGATGCACATCATGTTTATTATTAGTAGTACGTTATCATTTTGTATGTTATTATTATCAGTGTGCTTCAGCTGAAAGGTAAAAATTTGGTTAATCTATATGCTTGGTGGAAAAACAAACTTTACATGGTTAGAGAAGCCGCGGCTGCTGCTCCGCCAATAACGGGCATTCGTCAATCTGTCAACTGTCAACTTTTCTATCCTCTTTCGTTTCAAACAACAACAACAACAACAACAAAAACATTGCACTGTTTCCCGCTTCTTCGAAGCAATTGTATGACGAGGGCAGGCCTTTTGCAGTATAGCGTAAAACAGCCACGTGACGCTTGCAATTTAAATTTTATTCAAACTAAATAATGCCGTTTTCATAAATCCTGTGCGGCGAATAATTAAGTGAATATAAAAATGTTGCATATCACTCATAGATAAGAGTTAAAATCAAAATTTTAAATGAAAATTGATATTCATTTAAGGTATAAATATGGGAAATGTTTTTCAGTATTATGTTGTCTTTTGGCATGTTGTATTATGATGAATGTCCGTTATTACCAAGATGAGACAGATCATTAGAATCTTGGTGTTGACAGTTTTGACTTTAATCGTGAGAATAACTAAAATATACCGGATTTCATTGCATGAATTCTTAACAAAATGAATAAATCATAATTCCTCAAACTGCATTTCGTCATTTATAATATCTTATCTTGGAAATTGTTTGTGAGTCACCTATATATTAAAACATGTTAATAATTATAATAATAAAACACTGCAAACGTTTCCCATTGTGACTGGATTAGGGTATTTAAGAATGTATGATTAAGTATTGAGTTATATGAAAGTATTTAATTTACATATATCAAAGATTATTCCCTATTCAATTTAACGGGAGAGGGGAGGGGGTGTAGGAATTAAATGAAGCTCCCTGTACCACAACCAATACAAAATAATGATAATAGTAATAACGATAATAAATACTAATCAGTTTGCAGATAACCAAAATCTGCATTATTTTCAAGCTGAAAAAATCAAATTACGTAAAATGTATAATTTAACAAAGTTGATTAACCTTGAGACAATAAATATGGCGATCACTATTTAAATTGTAAATCCCCACTTCCAAAATATATTTTTTGAGACGAAGAGGAATTTTACTATATTTTGTATAAATCTCCGATCGCTAAAACACGAAAAGTGGGAAATAGTCAGAATCATTCAGAAATAACTTACGGGGGATATCTCTAGTAAAACGTGGGAATGCAATTGGAATTAAACAATAAACGTTTTAATTGTCTGAGAAACTTTTAATTAAATATAACGAAACTTCCCATTAAATTTGAATTTGCGGTAAGGATACTTGCTTTAAACAAATTAAAGCAATTTGAGTTGTACACCGACCTGCAAAAGTTAAGGTAGAGGGACTGGATGCTTTCGATTGCACACGTTTTGTCGAATATCTACCAACATTATTGGTGAATTTTTCTTGAACCTCTAGGATGTAAAGAACATGTTTGATTTTTAGTTTCAGTACATTCTGAAATAGAGGGGAGGGATACATATTTTTGCACTACATTTTTGACGATATCTCTGAAAGTATAATTTAAACCTAAATTTAACGTAAAATTTAAGAAATGTATTTTTGAGTTCGGCGTTACGGAAACTTTCACACGATATACAAATAAAAGATATTTTCGAGTAACTTAATTAGCTCCTCTACATTTTCCCTAAATATATTTGTGAATGGTTAATAATCAAGGAATATGTGGGTCAATAGCCTTTATTACTTCAGACAATATGAACTGTTGACGTTCCACAGTTTATAACCAAAATGGTTGTGACAGACGAACAGACAGACACAGGAGAGATATTATGACGGTTCCGCTTTTACTTTTTAAGTACAGAACCCTAAAAAAATATATACAATTTAAATATTTTTAAATCGTATGCAAACTGTTGAATGGAAAAAAAACCTGGCATAGAAGTTATCTTTCGTTATTTACACCCATCTCCATAAATTAAAGATAATGCCAGCTCCGCAAAATAAAGATTCTGAAACAAAACAAAAAAAAAAAAAAAAAAAAAAAAAAAAAAAACGTGTGACTTATTCATCAAACCTATTATTAAACAAAAGATAAATAACAAAAACGATGGTGTATGTATGATACCATTCATAAAATCTAGAACTGTTGCTACCTAGAGCAATTACGAAAAATATCTCCCTTACAAAATCTTAACATTACATGGTTGGTATGATGGTTAGTACATTGTATGTCTCCCAGACGATGAAATACAGTCCTTAAAACGCCTAAGCACGCTGAGTATGAAATTATCGAATCTTGTAATCGTTGCCAAAGTCTAAAGATGACACTTTGAGAAATTCGAAGTTCTTGGGATACTTCCATCTGAGTACGCCCCCATTCGACACGGCCGATAATTCTACCACGTAAAACATCATCCACATACGTCCTCTGTGTCATAACTATTCGGTTGTCGCACTTAGCGGCTTACAATATGCTTCTTAGCAATTTTACTTCTTTGCCAACATTCCTTATAAACGCCCCTCTTTCACTCTCGTCTTTGTGAGGTATTATCGGCGCCATCTGGTGGCTTTCTGTAATTTGCATATTAGTCTTGAAGATGAGTGTGCAGGTGAAATTTTTCTTTAGTTTTCGATCTCCGTGTGATTCTGAATTATCCTTAATTTATGGACATGAATGTATTTCTAATTGAAGGTACTCTTTGAAATCTATCCACACTTACAGTTAAACTTACAGTTAAATAACATATTAAAATTCCATTATAAATGTAAAGATAGCTGCTTTTCCGAGTCTATTGCTTTAATGCTTGTGAAAAGAAAAATAAAGAAAAGACCATTCTTGACCAAATATTTTTCAGTGAAGACTTTGTCAAGAGGCATTACAGGGCGAAAAACAATTTGAATATAATACAATAATTGCAATCGCACAATATCATAAAAAGCTCGAAATATTAGGTATTTGTAACAACTGTTTCAAAATGCCGGGTACAAAATTCGAAAGCAACTGTGTAAGAATCGAACGCATATTCATAGAGATATAAAGGTTTAATTTAACAATTAAAATCAAACGTCCGCACGTTGTTGTATTTTTTGTTTACAACATGCAGGATTTTCGACCCAATTTAACGACGTTACCAGAAAAGTTGAGAAAGTACAGTAGAAGGTTTATACTGAAATTAGAAAATTAACATATTGAATGTTTGGTTAAATAAGAGCATTTTTGTTAAGTAAGTTAGAGGCCCACACAAAAATTTGTTAGCATGCCGCCCGCAAAATGAGGAGATTGGACCGATATTCGCGGTTTTCTAACCAATGCGAATTGGGCTGTGTGTCTGTTAAAAATTTTCAGGGTTTCCTTGAACGATAAAGATAATACTGTCATTTTAAATTCGAAAGTCCTTGCTGAAGATACCACTCCTACAGCAATAGAGCCAAAATTGGTCTACGTTTAACAACATAACATCATTACGTAATAATTTAAAACCGTACATGAGCGAATTATAGAACATTTTTTTTTTCATAATTTAGTAGTAAACTATATAGAGCAATACGGTGATGCAATATCAATTATATTAGCATTATAGTTCTCAGTAATTTAGTTGCGCGAAAAAGTTATCGTGAGAAATAAATGATTTTCCAATTTTTTTTTCCATTTTTTAAAAGAAATTAATGAAATGCATCTTACTACATTGCCAATATTTCTCTGAATATACGTATATACACACACACACACACACATATATATATGTTTGTGTGTGTGTGTAAAAAGCATTTTCAACTAACTGATTGATTTTTTGTATATTTACAGTACTTCAAAATTGTAAGTTATGGTATTATTATTTAAATAAAGCTTTCTGATTATAATGTACACTGTTCAATTTCATATATTTTCGAATATTCAATAATCATATCCTGTTTTGAACATTTAATTTTTAATTTAAGAGTATCAGAAGATGCTTTTTAAAAACTTCTTTTTAATATAATTTCCATACGACTTATTTGTTTGAAGAGTTTCAAGTAGAAAAAAACAGTTGAATATGAATTATTTTTCATATTTTAAATCATTATTTAAAGTGGGAATTTTGTTCTTATGAAGTGAGCTTCTCTATTATAATACTGTTTCATTCCTCTAGAAGATTTTATGCATTTCTTCAAGTAATTGGAGAACGTTTAAAAGGTAAATAGACAATGTGAATCATTGATTAGATAATGCTGTGCATTTTTTTTTTAAATTCTGCAATAAATGATTGTTTTTTTTTCAAGATGCTCTTTAATTGAAAGGAATACCAATAACACATTAATAAAATAACTTTTCGCGAATAAAATATTTGTTTACTATTTTGTGCAATAACAGACCCCTCAAGAACAAGTATTTTAATTTCACGGATGAAATAATTTTAAGGATAAGTAATCTTAAGGTTTTGTAAAAAATGTATGTTTTATAAATACATTTTAATAGAATTAAATAAAAAAAAAAACAAAGCAGAATGTTTGCTTTTGTATACAGTTGCTTATTTTAAATATTTATTAGATATTTTCATTTTAAAACCAATTACTAAATAATTTATTTTTAAGAATCTATTGTGTTCTATTATTAATCAAATGTATTCTATACGTATTTTTAAATTACCTGCATGTTAAATAATGAAAAGTATAAAAGTATGAAAAATAAGGAAAAAAACTTTAAAGGATTAATCGAATATTTCGAGTGAATAGAAATGTCAAAAGTAATTGTTTTAGTATTTTTAAATCTGTTTTGATTAGTTGAAAGAATGTAATTTTTATTTTTTTAATTTTTGGAAACCGATAGAACAATACTTTTTTCTAATTTATCCTTTTGTCAATTTCTTCAGTACTTGTCGAGTAAACAGTGTATCCATAGAAAAATCCATTGATGATATCAGTGCTTTAAAAAATGAAGTGATTCAGCTATCAAATGCAGCTAAAGTCGATGAATCACATGAATATGAGGAAGCTCTTGAGTGTTACGATTATTTTTCTGAAGACTGGGATAATCGTATTACAGAAAATCTTGACCAAATTAAATCTTTAAAATTTTCACATTGTTTTTGTAGAAATAAACTCTACAATCATTTATAAAATTGATTGATACTACAATCCAGATTTTCTAAACTCTACTTTAAGAGCCCATTCTGATTCTGACCACTAACTTGCGCCAGTTAAAGCTTCTATACCAAGAGGCTCTTAAAGAAACATTTGTTGAAACTAATAAATTGATAGAAAGTTCGATACATGTTAGAGATTATACTAAAATAAATAATTTGTTTAAAGAGATCAAAGGTTAAAAAAGTCCTTCCGACCAGTGTCGGGAGGAAGAGGTAGCTTTCATATTCCTTATTTTAAAAAAAGCCAACTTATATTATTCAAACACACGAAGATCAATTTAGTGGACAGCGAATATAGGAGATTCAATACTAAATCAATATGAATGAGAATTTCGCGAAATTAGTCAGCTTTATCCAAGCTGCTTTTATTTAAAGTAACTTATATTTGGCTGCCAAATTCGGCGATTTCTTAAAGTGCCTGCCATTTTAAGAAAACATGGTGGATGAGGGTAACCAGTGAACTTGGTCGAGACCTTAGTAATTCTTGTGCACATGCTCACTCACATCGGATTCGGCTGATATATACAAGTGCTGTCGCAGGCAAAAAATCAGATTTTTCAAAATGTCACCCACATTAGAAATTGAAACTGCTATATCTAAGCCATTTTTTAAGATAAAGACAAACAAAAAATTCTCCTGAATCCTTATGTCAAGGTCAAATACTTAAGAAAGAAACCTTTTTCAATTTCTAATTTTTTTGCACCTCACTTTATATAATTTTTTTTTTTAATTTAATGGCCACCATTTTGAAACAAGATGGCTGATAAAGCTGGCCAGCGAACTTGTTCGAGCTATTGATGTATACTAATCCACATGCCTTCTTACATCGAAATAGGCGAATACGTGTGTTATCGCGCGACAAATACAAGATCGTTTCAAAATCTTAGCCATGCTAGAAATTCAAAGTGCTATAATTCAACCATTTTTTAAGATATAAACAAAAGAACAAATTTTCAGAAACAAAAACTGCTCCGGAATCTTTGTATCAAGGCCAAACACATAAAAAAAAAAATCTTTTTCATTTTCCAATTATTTAATACCTCATTTTAAATTTTAAATTTAATTTTTTTTAATGACAACTCTTTTGAAACAAGATGGCGAATGAAGCAGGCCAACGAACTCGGTCGAGACATTGGTATGTACTTTGTACAGATGATGTTTCATCCAAATCGGTTCATAAATACGCCTGTTATCGCGTGACAAAAATCAGGTCGTTTTAAAATGTCAGCCACAATAGAAATTCAAAATGCTATAACTCAGCCATTTTTTTAGATATAGACGAAACAAAAACTGTTCCGGAATCTTTGTATTAATGTCAAACACATACAAAAAAAATCTTTTTCATTTTCCAATTTTTTGGTATCTTATTTTGAATTTTAAATTTAAATTTGTTTTTAAATGGCCGCCATTTTGAAACAAGATGGCGGATGAAGCTGGCCAACGAACTCGGTCGAGATATTTGTATGTACTATGTACACACCAAGGTACATCCAAATCGGTTCATAAATACGCTTGTTACCACGTGACAAATATCAGGAAGTTTCAAAATGTCAGCCACGCTAGAAATTCAAAATGTTATAACTCAGCCACTTTTTAAGATATAGACGAAACAAAAACTGTTTCCAAATCTTTTTATCAAGGTGAAAAACATAAGAAAAATATATTTTTTCAATTTTCAATTTTTTGCTACCACATTTCAAATTTAAATTTTTCTTAAAAATTTAAATGGCCGCCATTTTTAAACAAGATGGCGAATGAAGCTGGCCAACGAACTCGGTCGAGACATTGGTATGTACTATGCATAAGCGAAGCTACATCCAAATCGGTTCATAAATACGCCTTTTATTGTGTGACAAAATTCAGGACGTTTCAAAATGTGAGCCACGCTAGAAATTCAAAAAGTCCTTCCGGCCAGTGCCGGGAGGAAGAGGTAGCTTTCATATTCCTTATTTTAAAAAAGCCAACTTGTATCATTCAAACAAACAAAGCTCAATTTAGTGGAAACCGAATATAGGAGATTCAATACTAATTTCTATCAACATAATGAATGAGAATTTCGCGAAATTAGTCAGCTTTATCCAAGCTGCTTTTCTTTAAAGTAACTTATATTTGGCTGCCAAATTCGGCGATTTCTTAAAAGTGCCTGCCATTTTAAGACAACATGGTGGATGAGGCTAACCAGTGAACTTGGTCGAGACCTTAGTAATTGCTGTGCACATGCTCACTCACATCGGAATAGGTTGATATAAAAGAGAGCTGTCGCATGCAAAAAATCAGATTTTTCAAAATGTCACCCACAATAGAAATTGAAACTGCTATATCTGAGCAATTTTTTAAGGTAAAGACAAACAAAAAATGCTCCTGAATCCTTATATCAAGGTCAAATACTTAAGAAAGAAACCTTTTTCAATTTCTAATTTTTTTGCACCTCACTTTAAATATATATATATATATATATATTTTAATTTAATGGCCGCCATTTTGAAACAAGATGACCGATGAATCTGGCCAGCGAACATGGTCGAGGTATGTATGTATACTATCCACATCCCTTCTTACATCGAAATAGGCGAATACGTTAGTTATCGGGTGGCAAATACAAGATCGTTTTAAAATCTTAGCCATGCTAGAAATTCAAAGTGCTATAATTCAACCATTTTTTAAGATATAAACAAAAGAACAAATTTTCAGAAACAAAAACTGCTCCGGAATCTTTGTATCAAGGCCAAACACATAAAAAATATCTTTTTCATTTTCCAATTTTTTAATACCTCATTTTAAATTTTAAATTTAATTTATTTAAATGGCAACCCTTTTGAAACAAGATGGCGAATGAAGCCTGGCCAACGAACTCGGTCGAGACATTGGTATGCACTATGTACAGACCAAGTTACATCCAAATCGGTTCATAAATACGCCTGTTATCGCGTGACAAATATCAGGTCGTTTTAAAATGTCAGCCACAATAGAAATTGAAAATGCTATTACTCAGCCATTTTTTTAGATTTAGACGAAACAAAAACTGTTCCGGAATCTTTGTATTAAGTTCAAACACATAGGAAAAAAATCTTTTTCATTTTCTAATTTTTTGGTATCTCATTTTATTTATTTTTTTAATTTTTTAAAATGGCCGCCATTTTGAAACAAGATGGTGGATGAAGCTGGCCAACGAACTCAGTCGAGATATTTGTATGTACTATGTACACACCAAGGTACATCCAAATCGGTTCATAAATATGCCTGTTATTACGTGACAAAAATCAGGACGTTTCAAAATGTCAGCCACGCTAGAAATTTAAAATGCTATAACTCAGCCATTTCTTAAGATATAGACAAAACAAAAACTACTCCCGAATCTTTTTATCAAGGTCAAACACATAAGAACAATATATTTTTTCAATTTTCAATTTTTTGCTACCACATTTCAAATTTAAATTTTTCTTAAAAAATTTTACAATTTTATTACATTTTTAAACAAGATGGCGGATGAAGCTGGCCAACGAACTCGGTCGAGACATTGGTATGTACTATGTACACACCGAATTACATCGAAATCGGTTCATAATTACGAGAGTTATAGTGTGACATATGTCAGATATATATATATATATATATTGAACGGAGGGTGGTTTCGGGGTCTGGGGGTCATGATCGATGAAAATATACCAAAATTTTTTGGAATCGCTTTCCTCCGAACGGCTGCAATAGGTAGCTTCTTGTAATGAAAGCTATCTAAAATGCTATAACTCAGCCATTTTTTAAGATATAGACGAAACAAAGACTGCTCCGGAATCTTCGTATAAAGGTCAAATACATAAGAAAAAAATATTTTTTAAATTTTCAATTTTTTGGTACCACATTTCAAATTTAAAAATTTTTCTTAAAAATTTAAATGACCGCCATTTTTAAAGAAGATGGCGGATGAAGTTGGCTTACGAATTCGGTCGAGACATTGGTATGTACTATGTATAAACGAAGTTACATCCAAATCGGTTGATAAATACGCCTTTTATCGCGTGACAAAATTCAGGACGTTTCAAAATGTTAGCCACGCTAGAAATTCAAAATGCTTTAACTCAGCCTTTTTTTAAGATATAGACGAAACAAAAACTGCTCCGGAATCTTTGTATAAAGGTCAAATACATAAGAAAAAAATATTTTTCCATTTTCAATTTTTTGGTACCACTTTTCAAATTTTAAATTTTTTTAAATTTTTTAAATGGCCGCCATTTTGAAACAAAATGGCGGATGAAGCTGGCCAGCGAACTCGGTCGAGACATTGGTATGTACTATGTACGCACTGAATTACATCCAAATCGGTTCATAAATACGAGAGTTACAGTGTGACAAAAGTGATATATATATATATATATATATATATATATATATATATCAATTTTGAACGGAGGGTGGATTCGGGATCTGGGGGTCATGATCGATGAAAATATACCAAAATATTTTGAAATCGCTTTCCTCCGAACGGCTGTAATAGGTAGCTTTTTGTAATGAAAGCTCCCTAAAAACTGTTGAAGAGAAATTTTTAAAATCAAAGCAAACTATAATTAATTCTTTCTTTAAAGCTGTATAGACATGAAATATAATAAACTAATTCAATAATAATTTTTTTTGTAAGTATGTATTTCATGAAACTTTGTTTTACCCATCACCTCTATTCAGAGACCACCTCTCTCAAAGACCGATTTTTTATGATCAAACGGGTGGTCTCCTTAGAGAGATTTCAGTGTACATTGTTTATATTTTATTTATTAACTAATTTTTGTATTATTCAGTTTTATTATAAAATGACTAATTCATACTAATTTATATTTATAAAAATTTCTATTTTTCATTTAAAAAATATTCTGAAATTTATCCAAACTTCTAAAACATAAAAATAAATGAAGAAACTTTCATTGTTGAACTGAAAAACGTTCTCATTTGTAAAATATTATTACAAAACTTATTCTTAAAGGAATTCTTAAGGGAAAATTGATAGAATCAATTTGAATAATACACATGTACTTTATAAGTAATGTATCAGAAAGCTTTGTGCATTCGAACCTGTTTCATCCTCTATGTAATTAATAGACTATATTTCATAAAAATGAAAAAAAAATGCAGAACTTCATTTCCGATTACTAAAGAAGTATACTTACGTTTTATATGCATCAACGAATTTTTTGCTTGAAGAATATTTTTCTTCTTATATTTGAAGTAATGATTGTACAAGTAGCTGCAATTTTTTTTTCTTACATGGTAAACGTTTGCAATCAAATATTTCATTATCATTTCATTTATTTTTCCTTTTTTTCAATACACGGGTTCTTAAAGAAATAAATATATAAAATATTTTTCCCATAAATAGATAGAAAGTGTAATCAGTTATACTGCAAACATTGTATATTTTATAGAATTTTATAATAAAAGATGACTCAAAAATGAATAATAATGTTTATCATTATTTCATTTACAGAGTTTCATCTACTTTTTACAATTAGAAATATTCAATTATTTATATGATGATATAGTATTAAATTTTGATATCTAAATATGTGAAGCGAAATTAATATTTAGGTAATTACTCTTATTATGTGTTAATAAATAAATCTGAATAAAACATTTTTTTTTTTAACCAGCGGAATAGTGACAGCTGCATTATTGCTTCATTTCAAACATTTTTTTTTTCTGACAATTCCAAGGTCCCTAAATGAATCAATTGGAGAAATAATTTTTTCTATTAACTAATTGAATGTATAAGCAATTGTACTGCGTTAAAACTGATTAGTAATCTTTATAACTATTTATTCAATACGTTTTATCTCTTTTTTATTATTCAAAATATTCATAATTTTGTGTAGTATGAAATATTGTTTTATTTCAATTATGCGTAGCGAAATCAATTTGTAGGCAATTTCTAGTAATCTTCAAATAAGCAAGATGCAGTTTCGAATCATTCTAATAATAATTTTTAAAATATGGCACATTTCGCTGAGAGGATAGCGCTGAGTGTATAATTCACATCGCTTGCTGCCCATTTACAAAGAAAGGAGTAGTTCGACTTCATTGATCGATTGTTTTAATTTTAATTACATGAATGATTGGGCTAGTAAATATTATGATAGTTCGCTAGGAAAACTAATAACATATATGTAGTACAGTCAGTTACGTATATCTGTACTGTTATGTTAAATTTGAAGAAAACTGTAATGTTGTTAACAATTGTTGTTGTTTATCGATAAAAACATCATCACAAACAATTCGCGTGTTCTTAGGGTATCCTTCATGCATCTTTAGTGGTAATTTTTGCCTTGAAATTGTGCGCCCAATGAAATTTACCCAAATTTATCTATAAACAATTTTGTATTTTTTCCTAGTTAGCGAAGCTATGTAATACAATTACAATCAAATAGCATAAAACACATGTTGTCTACAACTTAAATTTCAGGTAATAATAAAAAATATATATCTGTGTGCTATGTTCTAAGTAGACCAACCACTGCGTGCAGAGTTACAAGGTAGTTTCGCAGGAAGGTTATCTGCATGTTTGATGTTATGCACATCGAAGCCAATTTGCCAGAGATGTCCAATACGCACCGGGGTACCTAATGTGTGCCAAAATGCCCTTATTTTTCTGACATGATAACCCGGACACTGCTGTTTATTTATAATAATTATTATTATTTTTTTAATAAATTGTTCTGTTCTATATAGTTATTACATAAACTATCATTTATTTATAGTTATTTCCTTTTTAAAATAATAGAAAATAATTACAATATATATATGCAACTGGTATTCGAAAACGAGGTTTTCGCTAAATTGATGTAAAAAATATCGCGCCAAACCTGGTGCGCATATGACATCTGTGCCGCCAAATTCTATAGTTTTTTATTAGATTTTTCATAATTTATGTTTTTATGCGATTTTTAGCTTTTTCATACATTTAGTGGCTTTTTTACATTAGTATAAGAATTGCAATTTCAAGCTTTTATTGAATAAGTTTATTCGAAAATCGTACAGCATTTTTTTAATTTTTCGCAACAAATTTTAAGCAATTTTTCACTTTCCTCTGCGAATTTCTTGAGAGTCCTAAAATATATCCGGTTTCTAACTATTAGCCCCACTATAGTAATATTTATACTCTGCAAGTTTTGAAATTTCAACGATTTTTATGTGATTTTTAAGGTGTTTTCGTGTTCAGCGATGATTTTTTTAACATTCGTAAAGATCATCCGATTCCAATATTTTAGCTCAGTGTAGTAAATTTTTGCGATCTCTCGATGCGATCTTTCCCTTTTTTCACATTATGTGACGATTTTTTTATATTCGAAAACGAATTCCCGTATCAGTCTTTTAACAGAATGTAATAAACTTTAAACTCTTTTTAATAACATTTTTTCAGCATTCATACAGCAATTTTACGAATCTTAGAGATGTTTCACATTCCGCTTCAATATTTCCACAAGCGTAAAAGCAACCCCGTTTCAATCACTTAGCCTAAGGCATATCCCACACTGAGAGGAGAGAGCGGCATGAAGCGCAAAAACCGGTCGCAACAAAGAACGAAGTTGTTTCAAACCTGTTTTAAACCAGTTTTTCCAGCGAATTCAAGCGACATGTCTTATGTGTCGCCTTAGTGTGTGACTTGCCTGAGGCGCGTCACACACCAAGGAGACACGAGACATCTCTCTTGACTCGTGCGACAAAAATACGGTTGTAGCGTACCTGTTTCTTCACTGTGCCCACACACTGAAGATTCATGCGACGAAGTACCTATGTTGCACGTGTCTTATGCTTCATTTCGTGTTTTCGACTCGTGCTGCAGTTACATTATACATTGCTACAATTTTCGTTTATTTGTTTCATGATGGCGGGATTGAATTTTCCTTTTATTTATTTATTTATTTATTATTTATTTATTTATTTATTTTTTGTAGAGTAACTAAAAATAAATCATCATCTTCAGATAAAATACCCATATTTAAAATCGCTTCATATGCAGACGCTATGATTCTACTGTTCTGTTCTGTCAAAGAATCAAAAGCAAGCTACGCGCATGCGCTGTGAATATGTCTGATGTCGCTTTGTTGTGTTGTTTAAAAAGTAGAAATGCAACTTGCCTCCTGTGGTGACTCGATGTTTCATGAGACATGCGACGTGCACCAGAGTCGCATGTCTCCTTGGTGCGTGGTGCGCCTAATATAGTCTATTTTGTCCTCTGAGATGTTTGAATTTATCACGAATTTTTTATATTATTTGTTACGTTTTTACACGTTTCACAGCAATTTTTTGATATTTTTTTTCTGCATGGAGAGAGCCTAACAGAGATTTGCTCACCGGCAAAATTTGCTATTGTCTAAATTAAATTCAAGTTTGGCGAATGTATCTACTGGAGCGGTAAAATGTAATGCTGAAAATGTTAATTTAATATGGGTTGAAATAGAAAAATATAGTTATTCAAAGTTTGCTGGATTGGAGACCGGACGAGTGTACATTGCCGCAAGCAGTGGTGTCACTACCTCATGTTATTTAAATTGGAGGTTCGATTTAAAAAAAAATGACCATCGAAGTGTGGAAAGATCCGATAGTGTAACATAAAAGCTGAAGCAATAATCCTTAGAATAACAAACAATTAAAAAATATTCCGTCCGACATTTTTCAGTGTTTTTCTTCGATGTTTTTAAATTAACTTCCAAGAAAGGGTATTATGCAGTTCGTTTGTATGTTTACTTTAATTAATTGCGTGAATTAAAACACATGACCGTATATGTTACATTCTTTTATTCTTTTGGTCACATATTTATTCTTTTGGTAAAGGTTCATATTGAAAGTTGGTGCCATAATAAATTTCCCCATTTTCCAAAAATTGTATGTTTGTCTGCATGTTCATTATTTGGTCTTTTGAGACTCTCTAGGCTGCAACTTCCGTAAAAGTAAATCAATAGCAGTAAAATCTCAATATGTTGTTAAAGCATTCAGTACTACTCGACACTTTAAAAAATCTCAGCATGTATGTGGAATTGACTGCAATTGACCTTTGGTAATAAAGACTTCTCATTGATGACTCGATGGTGTAGGAATAACACGATTTAATATCTGGAGTAAGTTATGACTTACATTAACAGGACACATGCAAATTATTTACAGGTTTTAAGAAGGGCTTTTTGCTGCAATCTACCGGGCTTGAATACTTCGGCGCGCTATCGGAGTCTGACTGGACGTCTTCCCAGTTCAGCTCGCAAAACAACTCTGAAGTTAATTTCAACCTTCGTTCTCAGGCTGGAGATTCAAAATCACTAAGTCATCAAGTTTATTTTCTTTTAGAAATTGCAAGTTTTGTCAGTTCACATGAGAATTAGCTACACCCTCTTACTGCGGTCAGGATGTTTTGGAAAACGCAAGCCACATCCACATATAAGATATAATTTTTTCAAATCAACGCATCCAAAAAATGAACATGTGATGATCTACTACATGTCAAGTTGATATATATGGCAACAATGGTATTTAACCTCTTCCCTATTATCACGAGTTATCTCGTGATCCTATATAGTACAATTAACTTTTATCCAGAGTTAGAGTTAGATGCTCAGGCGTGGCATAATTTGTCACTATGATTTATTTTATTACTTATTACGTTTTTTCTCGGTTTGAAGCTTAAAAAGAAAGAAAATATTGTTATATAATAGAATTAATTATACATAATTAAATTGTATATAATATTTGATTGGCAGTTTTCCATGTTTTGTGATATGAAATGCAAATGATGAATGCAATGATATAATTGCTAAAAATGTGCTGATTTTTTGCTGTTTTTTTTAATTGGTAAGGGAAGCGCTTAAAATGAATGTCAATAACAATAAAGGGTTGCTACAAAAACACACTATTTTCTTAAAGCACTCTCACTAAAATACCTAATTCACAAGTAATAAGTAAATTCAGTGCTTCCACTTGAATTCGGTTTTATTTATTTTTTCTTAGAGATTTCTTCATGTGTATGAATAAATCTATCATATAAATATAGTATAACAGATTCTTGAAAGAGTAAATGGTTTACGAGTTATTACTAATAAACTACATGTGTATTCGAATACAATCGTATTACTCGTTTCTTTTCAAATTCAAAAAAAAAAAAAAATGCCGGAAGTTTATTCAAAAAGCAACGGAAAAGGAAATTGTCCGTATAATATCAAGAACAGACACTATCATCGAAAATGTTTGAAAGAACATCAAAGTTGCATATGATGTAGTCACTTTCTAAAAGATCATATACACGTTATGGTGATTACTAAAAATGCGAATAGCATTTCTAACTTGCATAAAGATAAGTACAAAAATTGTATGCCGTTTTTCTCAACAACAGATAAAGAGTATTGAATAAATGTATGTGCATAATGTTATGTTATCTAAACATTGTGTTTTATATTTTAAGTATGAATAAGTGGTAAATGGATCGTGCTTTTATTATTAAATAATAAAACAGAATAGCTTATGACAGCTAAATAAAAACTATTATTGTGTTTGGTAAGATCTTATTTCATTTATAACTAAAAATTTGCGTTTTAGGCGTCATCTTTAGGTTCACTTAATTAAAATGCAAATTCTTAATTTCTATTTTTTTTTCCTATTTCCTCTTTAAGGATATAAATGTTCATAAAATATAATCAAATTGAGAGTTTTTAAAGAAAATCTAATTTCAGACGACAGTACGCTACACATTGTTGACCGGTCACGAGTATTCTCGGGTTTGCATAACTGTCAACATGAACCCTTCTCTGTTACCCTGAATTCTAATTTTTTCTCCGAACTCCCCTGTTCAAATCTTTATCGCTAAACATTGTAAAAAAAAAAAGTACATTTTTCAATACGAAAAGATATTAACAATTTGAACATCACATTATATTCATTAAAAATGTTATTTATCTTAACGTTTTGAAAGTTCATTTACAATTATTCTTTTTACACACAAATGACTTTATAGTAAAATGTAATATCTTAGTTCAATATGTTACGTGATTTAAATTTAAAGACATGTTATGTATTATATAAAACACAGATATCTATAGAAGGACATACATTTTTAAAATTAAAGACGAGGCGTGATTTAAATTTAAAGGGAATGCTAGAAAACAACGTTGTTATTGGAAGATAAAGTTATTCATCCATGAAATGAAATAAATCTTGATTACAAAAATCCTATTTCGCTGGCAAGTTGTAAAAGAATAACTATTTCGTCTTTTCGTTTCAGCGGACAAATTTTAGAATTCTGTTGAATAAGCAAAACCACACGTTGAATGTAATCAGTAGAGATATAATGAAATATTCAGCAATCAACTGGTTTTCCGCTTTTCAGGTATGTTTTAGTTTGAATGTTTATTGGAAATAAAAATTTATTTTGAGATCGAAGAATAAATCCAATATTATGTTACAGTAGGAAGCAGAAAAATTGTCACACTAATAAATAAACATAATTATGTTAGTATAAGATTGATTGAGATTATAGCTTACATTGTTTTGTTCAAGATATTCTAATTTACAAATTTATTATTTAAATTATTATATTTCAATGTTTAAACCATTCTAGAAAATATCCTCTTTTAATCTGCTTTTCACACTAATAAAAAAAAAAAAAATCGTAATTATTAGTGGAAACATATTGTCACATAAATTCACAAAAAAAAAAAAAAAAAAAAAAAAATCCGTTTTATACTAGTGGTTGAGTTTCCATTAGAGATAGTTTTTATTTATTAATATCTCGCTTAATTTTAATGTTTGTTGGGGTTATTAAATAGGTGAATTCTATAATTCTTCAGAAGTTTTACTGTTTGATGCATTTAGGGGACAAATTTAAATAACCAACTTTTTTCAAAAACCTACGAAAAGTCCGTGGAAATATGCATTATGTTTGCATTTCTAACCTTTGCAATAAGTTTTAAGCATTGTTTTTGAGTAAATGTCACAAATTGATCCATATGACATAGATCATTAGTGACGAGAGATCATGTAAAACGATCTTCGGGCGATATCTAGCCTTTTATAAAATGCCTTTAAAGAAAATGTAAAATTTATCATCACTCGATTACACATTCTAAATGGTTTTCTAAAGGTTTTCTAAGAGTCTCTGCTCCCAGATTGCTATTCTGTTTGATCTCAGACAAGTCTAATACTGCGTTTTCTTAGAAATTGGAGTTGTTTGAAATTACTATTTTCATGAGATTTTTAGAGCAATTATTTCTTTATAATGATAATCCTAAAAAAATAACCTTTGGCGCTACAATCTACTATGAATTGTGGACTACAATGTTTAGCCCTGTTTTCTAGATGATAGGTTCGGTGGTGCCATACAGCATATGTCCCTGACAAATGTCAACCTAAGGAAAGAACCCTCAGTGTTTGTTACCTAAACAAGGTTGGTACTCCTTTTATCGACCCCAAAATGATGAAAGTCTGAGAGTACCTTGCTCAGTCCTCAATCCGGAATCGAACTGTCGACATGTAGCGTTGTAGCGCAATAATCCTTTCGTTGCGAAATTAGTATTACTGCGCTTTGTCATTCTGTTTTTTACGTAATTTATTTCAACATCATGAGCAAAGTTGTTACTTCAATATTTATGTATTTTTTAAAAAATTTGTTTGAAAATAATTTGTCAATTTTTTTCTCCCTACCATATTTGTTTCATTTTTAAAATTACACTTTACGATGAGGTCAAATGTTTTTCTACGTTTATTTTCAATAAAATATATCGTAATAATGGTAAATATGCATGGTCGAGTAAGAATAATACAAAATTATAAAGAATTTAAAAACCGCTTTAAATTTCACAACCTAATAACAAATGTACTTTGTTATATTTATGTATTTAAATAATTATTTTATTTATTTAAGTAATTTCATTCGCCACTTTCGTTTATCATGTATAAAGTTTCCAATAAATGATTGGCAAAAGTTAAAGAAGAATATTTAAAAATGATGTTGGCGATAAAAAAGAGTAATTTGGTGCATTTTCATTTGAAAAACACAAAATATTGAACCATACAAACGTTAAACATACATTAAACTTTCATAGTTCAAATTTTGTCAACAGAGTAATGTGATAAAACTATATAATTAAATTTTTATATTTTCGTAATTTTTAATTGAATAGAACTTGGAATTCTTGGAAACTGGCCCAAGAAATACACATTTTTTTTTCTTTTAGCACAGAGGACCCCAATCTCTAAACAGTAAATGAAAACATTTCCTAATATTTTCTGTCATTAACTGATTTAAAAATAGCATTAAATTATACCGATTATTTCAAAATGAATTTTTTAAATACATATAAACTGCTACAACATTATGTGAGGCAACAACCACATTTATATAACGAAACCCATTTGTGCATATTTCTGCAAATAACACTAGTCTGCATGATATCAGATGATTAAAAACAAATGACTTCCCTTGATGCATTTTTTATACTGATTACAAAACTGTTCTTAGTTTTCTTGTATTACGTGTAGTTTGTTTGCTATCGACCCTAGTTGATTGCGAAGATTCATCGCAGAGAACACAGCATTATGTGATAGTCACACATAACGTACATTTCCCTTCTTTTCACACGAAAAATCAAAAGCTGGTATTTTTGTTGGTCCTCAAATAAAAAAACTGATGAAGGACAAGGATTTTGAAAAAAAAAATCGATGAATGAGACATGAAAAGACGCATTGACCGCTTTTAAATGATTTATCGGAAAGTTTCTACGGAATAAGAAAGGTCCAAATTACAGGAATATTGTTGAAACAATTGTGAAAAATTTCAAGAAGCTGGGCTGTAATATAGAGTGTAAAAATGCACTTCTTCATTCCCATATCGTTTACTGTCCAGAAAATCTGGTACATTACAGTGAAGAGTATAAGGGAAGATGGAATGTAAATAGAATGGCAGACTACTGTCGGATGTTGAAGAGGGACATAAACGATGAAGGAGGGTCCGCAAGAAATTCCAAAAGAAGATAGTTTGTTTAATTGAACACTATTTGCTTTTCGTTTTATTAAAGAAATTTCATGAACTTATAAGGGCGTTTTTTACAGTATTTTTAAAGTGTTTAATGAAATACTTTGTATGAAACTGTGATAAATTTTTGATTGCATTAATTAAAATATTGAAAACACAACTTCTTATTTCTTGTAAAGTCCTGACGTGATAGGCAACAATGGAGGTTCTTTTTGGGATCAACATCAAAAATTGATTCAGAAAAATTTGTTCATAAGAAACCATCTGATAAAAAATTTAAAAATGCAGTCTAGTGTAATCTTTCTATAGATATTAATATTAAGAAAGTATTAAGTCTACAAAAGTAAACATTTTAAAGCAGGCATGTGATGGGATTTATTCAATACTCAATTTAAAAAGTTTTATAAAACTTTTTAGATAGCTGATTAATGCGTTTTTTTAAAGAAGTAGTTTTAAGATCCCTGCGGATAGTTGTATTGTGTAGGTACCGGTGACCATTACGGATATAACGTAGATTTTTTTTTGTGATCACGGTAAAAGTAGTCCATACTACTATTGCATGCGGATCCCCAAATCGGACAGGCATATAACCTATGCCTGCAGATCTAATAGAAGCGGTTTATAAAATAAGTTTATTATGGATAGAAATTGTGTTACTTTTTAGAAGTGGAGCGAGAGAGACTTGGATATACCGGCGACTTTGCCTCGAACGTTAATGAAGTGTTTTTTCCAAGTTAATCTTCTGTCAAGGGTAACCTCCAGATACTTAGTGTGGTTAGGTCAGGGAATAGTGTTGTTAATAGTTATACGATCGGAAAAATGTTAAAAGTCTTGACTTATTTCGTAAAAGAATTTGCAATAGGAAAATAAATTCCTTCATTAACTTTACTAAAAACTAGTTTCAAATTACGTTGATAAATTCAAAAGAAACCTAATCCGAGATTAATTCTCTTAGAAAAGATCCTTTTCAAAAGAGTTTTAAGTACAGTTTCATCGTTTTCATTTATGTTTAACGCTTATACACGGCTTAGTCCGTGTATAATCGTTTATAAGCGCTTATAACGCTTATAAACGTTGTATAAGCGCTTATAACGCTTATACAACGCTTATACACGGTGTCTTAAAAATACTACTGTTAACGTTTAGCCGTGATCAAACGCGCGTAGATAACCACACATCATCAGCAATGACTGTTCATATATCAAGCTATGAAGTACTTGGGGCTCTTTTGACGGGTTTGCGTCACAAAATCTGGTGAATAATTGCTGAAATTTATTTCATTTACTACTCTTAGAAAAGAAAATTGCTACGTTTCCTCTTTTCTGTCAAAACTAAAAACAAAAAACAAAAAAAACAAAAAACAAAACAAAAAGAAACCCAACAAAAACAACAACAAAAAAAAAACATTTAAACAAACATGCAAATATGCAAACACGCAAAATTTCTCTTTTATGTATATAAATGTTATATAAACATATGAATGTATATATTATAGCATTAATTATTTTTTGCCAAAACTATAATTTAAAGAAAAATTATCTACATAGATTATAGACATATATACTTTTTTAATCGTATGTGTAACAAAAAAGTTAAATAATAGAACTGATACATTACATGATAAAAATTACCACTGTTTTGTTTTTTTAGCAACATTGGAACAAATCCCTGTATATTGACAACAAAAAAAGTATGTTTTTTCATGAAAAATAATATACAGATTGGATAAAGAATATAAAAATTGTTTTAAATAGAGAAATTTTGTTTCACTTTATATCAAACTACACTAAGCCAGCGAAAAAAATTATGGTATTAGACTTTAGTTTTAATATCATTTTAAATTTTATAAGTGAATACATCCTTTATATGAGATTGAGTACTCGATCATTCTTCGATAGACCAAGTACATGTATTTCGATTGCATGCAGATTAAATTAAGCATTAGATATTTCATATCTCATTTGGTCATTATAATATTGCTGGATACTCCAAAAAAAATGTTCACCAATAGCCACAAGATAACGTCAACAAGTACTAAATCTTGGTACTTTGCAGGCTAGACCAAAGTATTTACAATTTTTTTTTGGAACCAAGATTTGTATGATCCCAAAACATGCATGAGAAAATTTTGAAGTTGAACGATCTCAAAATCGAAGTAAATAACTCCATATCTGGTTTTAACTAAATGTCTATTATATTTTCATAGCTTTCTAAAACCATAGCATGTGCAATATGTCCTATGCTTGTAGGTCCAAATGAATTAATTCCTTCCTAATGATTCGGTATTCCATCTGTACGAAGATATTTTAAAAAAGTTTTGTTTCTGTCAGTGACACTGGTCTAAGCAGTCCAACTGGTCTAAGCAGTTTCAGTTTGTTTTTGACAGAAAAAGAACATTCAATCTTCGTCACCTTTTCTTTGAAGTTTTCGGCCTATTCTTTAATTATATTAGATGAAATTTTCTTATTTTGAAAATCCCTGTCGCCTCGACCCACAGGCACAGGTAGATTTCAAAGATAGGTACAAATTTCACCAACAAAAAATAAATCAAGATTAGAGATAAAACCTGTTTACAATTTTGACGATTTTTAATTTTATTTTTCAGTAAATGTTGGTTTTATTGGAATCATGCTAATTCGATAATTTTTTCACCAACCCCTATTTTTTAAATCCCTTGAAAATATTTTTAGTAATATCATCCATTAGTAAATTTCATCTTTTCAAGAACTTGTTCCTACAAAAGTTATAGATAATATAACGAGGATTTATATAATAAATTGAAACCGTGCGGTGATTGTTTCATTAAATGAAACACACATTATATTATAAATCATGACGTTTCGTTTATTGAGACACGCGCGCGTTTAATAATCCATTCATATACATAGCATTTCTGAGGGATGTTAAAAATTTTCATTACGCCAATCATACTGTTTGATCGCATTAGTGGCGGATTAACGGATATGCTATTTTTTCTCTTCTACAAACCCATTTTTTTTAATTTATTTTTTTCTGTAAGAATTGGTCCTATCAAAAACTTGCCAGTAAAAAAGATGTAGCTAATATTAAGAAGATTTATAACGAAATTAAGCGGATTTGATAATTTGTGAATTCACGGAGTTATGATTTTTTTTTTCTTCTTAAACCCCTCCTCTTTTTTTTTTTGCTGCAGTAGGTGTATCGATAGAGTATAGTTTGTATATAAATATATGAGCGCCATAAAGCGCAATTACATTGGGGTCTTGAGAAAATAGATCGCAAAGTTTAAGCTTCAGTTCACAATCGGTTAACATTCGGACATTTCTATTATAAATCAGACATTTCGATCAAAAGCTTGCCAATAAAAAGTTGTAGATAATAGTAAGAAGATTTATCATAAATTTAAGTTGATTTGATATCTTGTAAGATGACGAAATTATGATTTTGTTGCATAAACCCTATTTTTTCGCCCCTTAAGGCCAATTTTAATTACATCAAAAATATGTCATACATATTTTTTTATCCCTTTTCCTTGAAGTAATAATAACCTTAAACTGATTCCATATGTCTCATAATAAAGAAGTTTGAGGTTTTTTTTCTTTTTCATAAAATCCCTCTCAATTTTCCTTGCTCCGATTTTTCTCATTAACGAACTTGACCGAGATTTTACATCCCTTGATTTTATGTATCAGTTTGGAAGATATTTGTGCAGAATTATGGAAGTTATCGTGTGCATAAAATATATATATATAGATAGATAGATAGATATAGATAGATAGATATAGATAGATAGATAGATAGATGAATGGGTAGAGAGATAGATAGTTTTGAACTGATTGTGTTTTGGGTTCTATGGGTCATGATCGACGTAGATCTGCAAAAATTTCAGACACTTCATCATAGGAGCGGATGTAATAGGTAGTATTTTTTAAGGAAATCGACCTAAAATTACTGCACTTTGAATATCCATTAATCTGGATATCCTTCTTCTATGTATAAATGTAATCTTATTTTAATTTTGCTTTTGACAAATTTTCATTGACAACAAGCTGGAAAATTGCATGTTTTGTCATTTTGGATAATTTTTAAGACTTATGTCTGCAGCTGTTTTGTATTCTAAGTGATATTCAAGATCCACATACAGGAAATGTGATGCAATAAACCAATTTTTTCCATTATGACATTTGAATTCAGATAAGGCAATTATCTGAACATTTCAGGTGGAATATACATTTTTATAATCTGTGGGGTCATTCCAATTACCTGTGTTATGTTCAATATTCAATATAAAATTGAAATAGCCGAATGTCCAATATTGCAGCCTTCGGGTGACGAAATAAAATAGGGAAACATTTCCGTGATAATATTTCGTCGCAACCAAAACACACAAAATTCTAAATCATTAACTGATCCAAATCAATGATTGCTTTGATAGGAGGTTCTTCTTCTTTTGCCTAAATTCCACGTGCTTTTGTGCTTCTTACGATTTTCAGTGATTTTAGTTATAGTATTTCGTTTCAGAATAAACACACAAAATCATGTCTCATTAATTGATGCAAATATATAAGAACTTTAATTGGAGGTTTTACTTCTTTTGTCTAAAATTCATCTGATTTTCACGATTATTTTTTTCTTATTTGGTTTTAAAGAAAAGTGATACACTTTCGGACTTTTTGCATTATATTTATTGACAAATTCATTCTTTATATATTACAAATTTTTATCTGCAAAAAATATGAATAATATGTTTTGCTCATCGGGAAAAAAGATTGTAGAAAATAGGAACATCATGAGAACGGCTTAAGGTAAAGATCTACATTGATAAAAATGCAAAAAATTAAAACACAAAATCAGAAGCTTGACTGAATGAAGTAGAACCTCCCTTAATTTAATTATACAAAAAATATTTTTATAAATTTTATCACTTTTTAATAAAATTTCTTATTTAATATTGTACAAGGAACTATTTTGTAGATAAACGAAGCCGTGATAATATTTTGTAAACACATAGTACAAGACAAATTTGAGTTTTAAGTACATTTTTTAATAAATATAATTTTAGTAAAGTACTCTGTAGTTATTCTGCGTTGCGTGCAACCCCAAAAATCTAAAAACAGAATAATTAACTGAAAATACTTTTTTAACTATGTATTTTTCTTTTTTTTAAATTTTGATCATAAAAACAAAATTTTCAAATAAATAAAATATATAGAAAAATAAGTGCACATATTACTTTTTAGAATAACACTTTTTTACAGCGGACATTTGAAGGAAATATAAAAAGTTTTATTCAGGTTATTCGCTTTTCCCCCATTTTTACTGATTTTTAAAAGAGTTTAATTCAACATTTTAAAAGGAAACCAGTTTTAATTTTGATGCATATAATACAAAAAAGGGACTAAGAACGATTTTCTTTTACCGTAACATTCATATTAGCTCAGTAAAAATTGTAATTTCATAAAGTGTCTTACAAGATTTCCTTTTCTTTTTGAAATTTTGCGTAGAGGAAATATTAAAATTTAACAAAAGAAAATCAATATTCTTGCTTTATTTCATTTCCGGTAAAAATTATATGAATACATTTTATAATATTAATTTCCGCAGCAATAACACATTTTATGGTAACATAGGTAAACATAATTAATATTTTGGGGAAAAAATATGAACTGTTACCGATATTTGAAAACAAACACCATTTTAACAAAAGCAACAACAAAAACAAACAAATGCACAAACAAATGCACAAACAAAAACATAAAAAAAATATTTGAAACAAAAAAATCAGCATTTTGAAAGAACTTTAAATTTTGCATGATATTTTCAGTAATTTTGTTTTAATTCATGTTTTGATAAAGAGATCAGGTCACCTAGGTTATTTTATATGCTTTGATGACATTTCTGTTCCTTTTATGCAGTTTGAATATTTCTTCGATTATGTAATATGTAAATAATTTTTTGCTTATTTGTGTTTTAAAAAATTAACTCCTGAGGATGATTTTAAAGGTAAACCGAAACGTCGAGTATAATTGTTATTTTTGTGATTAAATTTTTATATCATAGTTTAAAATCTCGAGATAAAGCGAACGTTGGATAGCAACTTATTACTTTTGTTTTCACACTTGAGTATACAACGTAAAGACCTTCTTTATTGTGTTATCGACATAATGATAATTTAATAATGGAAATTTAAAGGGAACAAAAATTAAGCAATAACCTGAGTGGTCAGATTTTTTAAAAATTCTTAGTAAAGGATTTAAAAAAAATCTGACCATTCATGTTACCAATATTTGTGAATGGTAATCATCATCTTATTTACAGTTTAATAACCGTGTTATGGGTGTTCTCAAATCGAAAAGGGCAACTTTCTGACATATGTTTCAATTTATTTTTGTTCGAAAATGCATGAAACTAGCTGGTGTTGTTGTTCAGAAACTATGTAATGGAGCTATTTTTTCCATTTCTTTTTGAAAACGCAATAGATCTTTCAGAAAATAATGTCAAAGTAGGCGTTGTGAACCGCATTTTCGCGCGAAGAAAGAAAGAGCACTCAAGAGCGGGCAAAAAAACGGGTTTGTCACGTGATCGAATTCGATTATAACTCAATAGGTAATTGATTGATCAAAAAATGGAAAAAACAGTTCCATCCCAAATCGCTTCCATGGCCAGGCTTTCCAATTTTATACCTTTCGTTAAAAAATGAATTTGTAAATATGTCAAAACATTTTTCGCTTGTTGAGCAGAGCAGTTAAGAACAGCCTTAAATAAGAAAAATTTCTAAATTATAGTGGTTTCAGTTTTACCGATGTTGTGACAACCCTGAATTATCACAAATACAGACAAAATGTGCAATGACCTAATTTATTAAAAAAATACGAATTGGAAAATTTCATCATAAGAATGACATAAAAATTTTGTATTTAAAACATATAAAACTTTCTGAATGGTACAGAAAAATACATCAAAGTGATACCACATAAAAACATTAAAATAACAGCGAAATCTACGTTGCGTATCGCATCTGCGATCGTTTTTAGGATAAATGAGGTTACAATAGTTTAAAAGTCCCAAAACGAAAGCTTACATTTGGGTGGTCTGGAGAATATCTGATTGGGGAAGGAAAAAAAGTCATCCAGTTAACATAGTTGCAAAACAGAGTTAACCACAACAGTGGAAAGGGAGAAAAGGTTGCAATAACATATGAACAAACTGCACAAGCCTATTATAATAATGTATGCCAGATTCTAGAAACGTTAAGATATAGATTATCATTACATGCATACTGCACACGCTTCATAATTTCAAAAGTGAGTTTATAATTTTACTCACTCTCCTATGGTCCCTTACGAGGGATTATAATTTTAGCCCCATCAAGGAGCTAACCTAGTTAACTTGTCAACCACTGTTAGAGAAGTAAACTCATGGAAGTTCAGTACTCTATTTTAACTGCGAAATATCTCTGCAGTGCTCATTTAAACGTTTTGAGAAATCACGTTTTGTTATCCCGATGTTGACAACTTTTATCACAATTTCAAAGCGTAAATGGAACTACATAAATACCTGTTTTTTGGTTATTCGGGATATTGTCAATATTGTTACTCAGAATCTCAACAAAACAAGGGGGATAGCTACTAATTTTATATTGAACTTCTGAAGAACGTTTTTCAACTTTTCAAACATAATGGGCATATAATGAAAACTTCTGTATTTAACATGTAAATTAATTACAAAACGCTAGCCTGAAAGAGGTAATGCTGTGATATACAAAAATACATAAAGTGATATCACATAAAAGCACACAAAAAAGTTAAAAAAGTAACAATAAAATCTGCGTTTCGTATCGCATCTGCGATCGTCTTCAGAATAAATGAGGTTACAATATTTTAAAAGTCCAAAAGCGAATGTATACGTTCAGGAGCTCAGCAAAATATTTGATTGAAGAAGGCAAAAACGTAATCCAGTTACCAAAATTACAAAGCAAAGCTAACCACAACAATAGAAAGGAAGGAGGAAGTGAAATAAATAATGAGCAAACTCTGGCAAGACTATTATAACAAATTATGCCAGATTCTTTGAACGTTAAAAGAGAAATTACTTCAGATGTATCATACGAGTAATTACCTCCTCCATGCATTATAATTCAGAATTGTAATAACCACTCTCTTTCATTTATTTTATTGAAAACATTGCCACATGTTGGACGATTTACACCAAAAACTAATCAGCTCCAACTAATATCAAGATTTAAAATAATCTAGATTTTTATTAAATTTCGTGCATTAGTTACTGAGATAGAGCTCACAAAACTTTTGTCACATACATACAGACATTAAGACAGGCATTTTCTAAAAACTGTGAAATCGTGTTCAGTATCTCTTAAAACGCCCAACTCCGTCGAGAACTGGGTCGAAATGTTTCGCAAATCCAGTCTTTTCTTCTTGTATAGATGGCAAAAATAACCTTTTACTAATACGTACAAGGTTAAAGTGATTGCAGTATATATAAAAGTCTTAAAAACACTTTGAAAAACAAACTGACCAGTTAAGTCAATTTTACCTAGCTATACCTAGATGCAACAAAATGCTACCATTCATTAATTTTGGTTTTAAAATTTTTCGGTGTAGTGATCAGCGTTTAAAAAATATGTGTTAAGTGTCGGAAAGGGAACTTCTATATTATCAAAAATTTGAAATCTAAATTCATTAAATTAACCCTTTATGTACTGAATTAAGAATTCATGAAAATTTTATCTTCAAAAGCATTTTTCGTGAATTTTTGAAACTACATTAGAATATTTACATAATCATTTAATAAATTTTAGAGCGACTTTAGAAGGATTGAAGTATTTAGAAGGATTAGTTAAATTTGAATATATAGAGATTTTGTGCAATATTTATAACCCCACTAAAATCTTTTATTTTAAATATTTTTCTTGGTATTTTGTAGAATTAGGAAATATACAAATATAATGTTCTTACAATAGAAATATACAAATATTTCCGAATAGAAAAACCACCCCTCCCCTACGCCAAGAAAGCTGAAAAGATGCAAAGGCAAAAGAAATCATCCCTTTAAAAATATTTTTGTTTTGTTTAACTAATTATGCTTTTGGAACAAGATAAAATAAAGCATCTATAACTCATTCTAAACTGTATTACTGCTAATCGATGTATTAAATGAATTTTATAACAAGTTATTTTAATGGTACTTATGAGTACCGTCAGTAGATAAACGGTTAAAAACATCGAAAAGCGGGAAGGATAGGGCACTGTTAATCCCATGGCTCTCAAGACATCGGACGTCCGCTAAGGCTTTGAGCTTATTATTCGAAAAAATCGGGTACTAAAAGTTAGGGGCTGTGCATATATAACGTTATCAACATTTTACTAATTTATACCCCCTCCCCCCCTTGCGATATCTCACACGTTATCATTCTTCGACCCCCCCCCCCACACACACACCCTCCTGAAGATATCGTTATCAATGTCTCAAGAAAAAATTCCGAACATTAGGGTATACCATATTTTGGAATGAAATGATTTTATAAACATTTAATAGCTTTAATAATAGCTTTGTATTTTCATAAAAATATACAAACTTTTTTGATAGGAAGAAAAAGTTACAGAAAAAAGAAAAGTTTGGTTAGATAAAACATGATAACGATATCAAAAGACCCTCCCCCCCCCCTCCCTATACCGATATCTTACGATATCAAGTGACAACCTCCCTCCCCCCTAAAATGATAACTTTATATTTTTATAGACCCTTATTCCTTTTAAAAGTCCACTTTTAGTCACATGTACTGTATTTTAATCTCAAGTAGATGATTCATAAGACAAATATAGTGATACAATATGCAATAAGTGCAATTTTCCATATTTAAAAAGTATAACAACTTAAATCCATTGGGGTGGCAGTCTTTATTATTTATTTGAGATACGTTATGAGAATGTTTTCTTCTGCTTGTACTATTTGCATTTTTAGTAACTTATTATTAGCAGCAATACTTAATCTACAATTATCAAGCCATCGTCAATATAAGTTGCATTACTCTTGCAAATACGTTTTGAATCTTTAATATATTCTGTTGACTCATAATTAAACACATCTAGTTGCTTCCAAGTACTGAAAATCAGCATACAATTTATTGTTTCTTTAAACTTTTTGCTGATTTGAAATGCAAATCTCAAATGCAGAACCGTAGACATGTCCCTTAGTCCGTAGACATGTGTAAAGAAATGCGGCAATTAAAATTTTGTTGCAAAACACGATTTAAAAATGTAACTCGTACCAAAGCAGCCTTTAGGAAGATACGATTTCACTGACAATAACAGAAAAATACAATAAAATCATCGAATTGACATAGGATTTACTGATTATTATTATTTTTTTTTTTTTGGTTGAATTAAAAATAAAGTCTATACTATTTCAATAAAGACTGTTAATTTTAGAAGTGCAAGAAATCTCTACTAGGGATAAAATATAATTTTCTAATAGAAACCTACAATTTCATAACTAAAAACGAAATCTAAAACGATTACTGGAAAATAACGTCATCTTTTTGGGGTTTTCTATTTATTAAATGTCTTAATACAAATATGCACGAAATGATTCTTCCATCGAAAGTGCCGTCATAACTAGTAGGTAGCATATTACTTTCTTTCTGTATTCTGACCAATGAGAACGCTTCATAGGCGTTTTTGTAGCATTCTCATTGGTCAGAAAATAGAGAACCTTTAAGAACAGAGGTAATTTTTCACGATATTTTTAACAGTGTAGTTTCCTGTTTCCCTTCTTATCAGTTAGAAAATCTTTGGGTAAATTACCGGTACCACGTGAGTTTTTTAGCCTCGAACCCATATTTGGAATATCCTCCATTAGAAGATGCATGGACGCATGGACGATCTCTATTAGACTAGGGAAATCATTCAACATGCATTAGCCTGACGATAATGGCATGCTCGCAAAGAACTTTAACGATTTGTTTTTATCATTTTTACCAATAAAAATTTATTGGCCGTATGTCGCTACTTCGTTATAGAGACACACTTGTTCCTAATTAGATCCCAGCCTTAAAGTATCAAAATACGGAGTTTGCTTTCTGTACTATTCATGAGCTCAGTTATAGCGTCTAGAAATATAGGCCGGGATCCAGGTAAATTTTTGCAAAAAGTGAAAAGTTAGCAAAAATTCTGGCTTCTGATTGGTCAATTTCGTTACGATAACAGAGAAAATCTATCTAGATCACGGTCATAGTGTGAAAACCGGCTATTCCAGTAATGCTTTAAAAAGTGCTAAAAATTGAATCCCATAAATATTGAAAAATACTTAATGACAAATTCGATAGGAGCAACATTTTCTAGATTTTCTCTGAGCGAAACGTTTTCTTTTGAAATAGTTACGTTGGAATTACCATATGTCGCTGTAATCGACATTCGTCGTTCAGCCTCGTTCAAAATTTATGGGATACAATTTTTTAGCACCTTTTTAATAAGCCGATTTTTAAACTATATCTTCTAGAAACTATAGCTCCGTTATAGCGTCTAGGTTATATGTTGTAGAAATCGACTATCCCAGCAATACTTAAAAAAGCGCGGAAGTATTGAATCCCTTAAATGTACAACGATGTCGAATTCCAAACAGTCATTTGCATCGACATCTGCAAGATATTTTTTAAAGAAGAAAGAGACATGTGTCCGAAAGAGACACCGCTACAGCGTCTAGAATACATAATGTGGAAATTTGCTATCCAAGAATCGCTAAAAAGTGTATCCCTTAAATGTGCACTGACGCTGAAATCCAAGGATATATTTTCTGCGATATATTTACAAATTTCAAAGTAAACTTCGTATTTTTACAGCGGGTTTGACGCCAAGCACACAGGTCAGATGTATGTTAATAAAACGTAAAAAAATAAATGGTTCAGCGTCTAGACCAAATTGTCCTGGAGTTGTGGGAAATATCCTGCAGATATTGCTGTGATCGACTGATTGGATTTCCGCACTATATATTCTAGACGTTGTAGCACCGCGGTAGCCTGTCTTTTTCGTTTACCTCGAAGTAGATATAGATGACGTCATTTGAAGCTGTTCCTAAAGTGTGGCCAGCTCATCACGTCACACGGAGTTGATTATCTGTACACGGCAATGGACACAAAAAAATCGGCGCACCGCTTTGTATTAATCATCGTGTAAAGATGATCCAACTCCGTGTGACTTTTTAACGTCATTGGTCACGCTAACACCCTCCCCCTTGCGTCCACCATATATAGCGGAATCTTGCACTGGAGACTGCTAAATGGGCTGCTATCGGTCAAAATCAAGATAGAAAAGGGCAGAAGAGGGGAAAAGAACTCGTTTTTTTCGGTATGTAGTTTTTCACACGGGAAGATTGACATGTCTGCTCCTCTCATAGCTTCATAGCTTCATGATGGTGAAATAAACCAACGCCCCCTAAATATTTGAGAAAGTCTTGACACGCGTCACGAAAACATCACATAAAGCAGGCAAAGCAAAGGAACAAAATCATTCATTGGCTCGTGGATATGAACGAGCCAATGAATGATTTTTCTTCTTTGTTTTGCCTCCTTTGTGTGATATTTTCCTGACGCGTGTCAAGGCTTTCTCGAATATTTAAAGGGCGTTGAATAGGCCGGGATCAAGATAGATTTTACGCTATTAGCGAGATGAGATTGATCAATCAGAAGCCCGCATTTTTGAAAACTTTTATATGTTTGCAGTAAACACCGAAAAGCCTGCAAGGACTACTAATTGGTCAATCTAATTTTACTAACAGAAAAAAAAAATATCTGGATCCCGGACATTAACTTTGGTTGGTTAAGATGATTTTGAATAAAATCAAATCAGAAAGCCAATGTTTTTTAACTTTTCTGGTTAGTTTAATCGAAATCTTCCACGGCTATTACTGAAAACTGAGTTACTGTACTTTGGACAAAAACTTGAATATGAGTACACGACTTGTGCGTATGTCACCACTCGTTCATATAAATGTACTCTGTTATGAGCATGATTCTAAGCGCAGCTGGTTAAATTTGAGTATCTGGGTATTAGAGAAAGCAATAGTGGCCCACCGTGGTTGAGTGGATAAGACACCACGCCGCTAATCGCTTGAGAGCGTAGGTGGGGGGGGGGGGATCCCGCCGTGATCCCCACGTGATCTGATATACCGGGTGTCCCAAAAATGACTGATGGATTTTAAAATTCAATAACTTGCAAACGATGAAATATATTTAAAAAATTCTTGCAGGAGGGTTATGTATAATGTTAGGAGTTTTTTTACAGTGATTCTTGATTTTAGTTCGAATTTCAAACAATAGATGGCGCTGACAGCGATTGACGCTCAGTCAAGTCCTAAACTGACGTCACTCAGCATTGATGCGAAGGAAGGAGATTAAGGCTATGGAGTGGGTCTCATTCGCCAGCACAATCTTGCTCTTAGGGCCCGATTCTGAACTCATTCGATATGATTTCAATGGAGAGTGTCGTTACCATGGAAACAACAAATTCTTCGATAGTGGAATACAGCGTAAGAACTGGGCATGAATTTAAGAAGTAGTATTCGAGTTTGCATGCGAATTTACATTGATGAAATTTTATTTTCCCGGATTAAATTACTTTTTATGGTCTGATTTAAAGACTATTTTATGCATCGTATTTTAAAACTAGGTGAAGAGATTTGGTATTTTTTGTTGTTGTAAAAATTTCATAACTTTTGTTACATTCTAATAAATTTTAGATCTTTTAAGGAAGTTCGTCAGTAGGTTTATATGAATGTTGGATAATAATCGTGAAAATGGTTAATAGTATATTGTTGTTCAAAATAACTACTTAAAAGCAAATATTAGAAGTTACCTTGTTTATCCCTTTTGAATAGGAGATAACGAATATATATCGTTGCATTAAAATAAAAAAAAAAAGAGAATGAATGCTAGTTAATTAAAATTTTGTTTAACAGTTTCATATTACCCAGCAAAGTGGAAATTGCTGGCCAGCAGCAAGATAGGTGCTGGCAATGATGGAGAAATGCTGGCTGATGGTCTACCACTGCATGACCACTGCTGGACAGCTTCAGTTGGAAATCATCAGATAAAATTCTGGTGGGCATCCATTTTATCTCATGTGCTGGCCCACCACTACATGGAAGTGCACGAACTTTTGCAGTATTATTGCTGGGAACCCTTACGCTAGGTGGCGCTGCGAATATCGAAGACATTGAGTATTTGAACACAAATCTGAAATGAATATCTTAACACAATTTAAGCTGCGAAGCTATTTTTTTTAAACTGTAAAAAATATAGCACCACTGCCACCAACAAAATAAATAAGTAAATGAATAAATAAAAAAATTCTTTATTTCAACGCACTTTTTCTTTCTCCTTAAATCTGGTTTTACTAGGTTACAAAGGATTTCGGTTTTCATAATTTACGCAGTTCAGAATCAATAATAAAAAAAGCGTATAAAATACGTTGGATTTCTATACAATAGAATAATTTCTATACCGGTTTAATGATTGCGATCGTAAATCACAAAAGAAACAAACTTGAAATAGTGTAATGAGAGTTCGAAAACTACGAGCAATCGTAGCGTACGCTGAAAGCACTTGTTCATGTCAGATTACGAAAACCAAGCAGCATCGAGTGCGGTCAGTACTTGGGAGGGTAACAACATGCTGTTCAAATATTTCTATAGACATTTCTATTATAGACACTTCTACAGATATTTCTATATCTCTTGGTGAAACTAGCTTATAGAAAAAAGAGCCATATTTATATGATACTTTGTTTTTTTATAGAATTCCATAAGAAATTTTTGTAAGGGAAGGTGCTGGGCCAGCAAAGGAATAGCAGTGGGATACGTGCTAGCACTGCAGGAAAAGTGCCAGACTGAAGTAATGTGATGGCATACCAATGCTGGCCTGCTGTTGGCCATCACTGATGGGCCAGCTGCATTCGGCTTGGACACTTTTCGACAGGTTTAAGTAATGGCACCCTTGCACTTTACTGCTGATGGCACTGCTGGCTGCCATTTTTTTTCCCAGCTGATGGCCCACTGTTTCTTTCTTTCCTGGGTAAAATATTGTACTACAAGCAGCTCCATCTTTATGTTTGATAAATTAAAACTAGTAAATATTTTTTTATCTACATCTACTATCTAAATTGTAAAAATGTGTTAAAAGAATACTTGGAGTTTGAATTTTTACGCTTTGGCAACTCTTTCTACACACAAATGCTAATATGCATATATTTTTTAATAATAAAGATATCAATGATATCTAATGTGAAAAACTAAGTTCAAATTAAACTGGACAAGAGTCTAAAACTTAGTAGTACTTAAATTATTGAAGGCCACAAACAAATTTTTATTGAAATTTTTATCTTGATATAAATTAAGACTGTATTTCTGATAGCACTTTTTGTAGGAATGCAATTGTAAATTTAAAACTTTTAAGTTTATATATGTTTTTAAAAAATTCATGAATCGTAATAATCAGGGCTTGGCAAATGCGGTCGCCACTTGTAACCAATATTTTTTACTCGACGACCAAGATTTTTAATCTGTGGGGTTTTGTAGTGTTAACGAAAGAACAAAGTATAAACGGCATTTTCCATATCATGCACAGAAAACTACATTCTTTGCTGCTTTAGCCAGCTAGCATGTCATGTCATGTGATTAGAATGTGGGGAGAGGGTGGTCGTTCTTATGTGTTGTTTACCAATGTTTTTTGCAAGAGGGTTCGGTTTACAGTTTTTCAGAGTAATTCGGTAGTAGTGGCCCGAAGGGGGGGGGGATGAGAGAGAATTTTAAATATTAGAATAATAACTTTATTTAATGAAGAATATTCTATAGTTATACGTGTTTAGTGTTTGAATTATCATCCATAGTAAGTGAAAAAAAAATCCACTGAAAATCAGAAGGACATTTTTTTTGGAGGTGGGGGGAGGGAGATATTTATCCTTAGCGATTTCATTGTTGTATTAAATCAATCCATAGATTATTGCATTAAATCAATCCTTAGATTGTTGTATTAAATCAATCCTTTGATTGTTGTATCAACCCGTAAGAACGAACCACCCTCTCCCCACATTCTAATTACATGACATGACATGCTAGCTGGCTAGAGCAGCAGAGAATGTCATTTTCTGTGCATGATATGAAAAATGCCGTTTACACTTTGTTCTTTCGTTAACACTACAAAAACCGTCAGTTTGAAAATCTTTGTCGTCGAGTAAAAAATATTGGTTGCAAGTGGCGATCGCATTTGCCAAGCTCTGATTATTACGATTCATGAACTTTTTAAAAACATATATAAACTAAAGTGTTTTTAAATTACAATTGCATTCCAACAAATGTGCTATAGGAACTACGGTATAAATTTATATCAAGATAAAAATTTCAATAAAAATTTGTCTGTGGACTTCAATAATTTAAGTACTATTTAGTTTTAGACGCTTGTGAAATTTAATTTGAACTTAATTTAACACATTAGATATCATTGATATCTTTATTATTAAAAATATATGCATATTAGCGTTTGTGCGTAGAAAGAGTTGCCAAAGCGTAAAAATTCAAGCTCCAAAAATTCTTTTAAGACATTTTTACAATTTAAAATGTATGTAGATAAAAAAATATTTACTAGTTTTATTTTATCAAACATAAAAATGAAGCTGCATGTAGCACAATATTTTAATATCAAACTGTCAAACAAACTTTTAATTAACTAGCATTTATTTTAGTTGTTTTAATTTTAATGTAACGATATAATACCCCTATTCAAAAGGGGTAAACAAGGTAACTTCTAATATTTGTTTTTAAGTAGTTATTTTGAACAACAAGGTACTAATATTAACCATTTTCACGATTATTATCCAACATTCATAAAAACCTACTTACGAACTTCCGTAAGGGGTCTCAGGACTCTTAAAGCTTCAAATTTTCGAAATTTATTTTTTTTTATGTTAAACTATTAACTTTTCTGAACATTTTGATATAATTATTTCCTTGAAATTCCGATTAGAGCGAGAGTTGCGGTTTTTAGAATTATATATAGCGCGCAATAGCTGAAAGGGCATTTCCGAAGTTTTGAAGTCATTTTTCTCCAAATGACGTTTTTGGGCATAACGCGCAGGATATCTCAAAAACTTATGAAAATTTTTTAATGAAATTTAAATAAAATATGTTTCATGTTAGTCTGTATAAACTGAATCTTAAATTTCCTTTTTATTGTTAAAAAAAATTAATTTTTTTAGGTGGGTATACTGTTGAAATTTTCAAAATTTTGTATTAGCTAAATACAACTTTGTATTAAAAATATAAAAATCCTTTAAATTCAAATTTATTTAGGTTCAGGGTAATTATTGTAATCTAAAGTATAATTAGGCACAAGAAAAGTAATTCTAGTGATAAAATTTATTTTGTAATCCTGCGCAAGCTGTCATACCAATTTTCCGCTCGACATATATCTGACAGTTTGGAGCCCCTATAAATACTAATTCTGCAACTAAATAAATACTTTTTTAAATGCATGACAGGAAAGAACATACTTATATCTTTCATCCCAATTAAAATTGTGTTTTTAAATTTATGAATTTCAAAATATTAAATGCTGAAAATGATCTTTTTTTTTTTCATTTTTTCCCATTTTTAAGAGTCGCGAGACCCCTGAAAAGATCTAAAATTTATTAGAATGTAACAAAAGTTATGAAATTTTTAACAACAACAAAAAATACTAAATCTCTTCACCTAGTTTTAAAATACGATGCATAAAATATTCTTTAAATCAGACCATAAAAAGTAATTTAATCCGGGAAAATAAAATTTCATCAATGTAAAATCGCCTGCAAACTCGAATACTACTTCTTAAATTCATACCCATTTCTTAACGCTGTATTCCACTATCAAATAATTTGTTGTTTTCATGGCAATAACGCACTACATTGAAATCATATCAAATGAGCTCAGAATCTGGCCCTAAGAGCAAGATTATACTGGCGAATGAGACCCACTCCATAGCCTTAATCTCCTTCCTTCGCATCAATGTTGATTGACATCAGTTTCGACCTCAACTGAGCGTCAAACGCTGTCAGCGCCATCTATTGTTTGAAATGCGAACTAAAATAAAAAATCACAGTAAAAAAACTCCTGACATCATACATAACCCTCTGCAAGAATTTTTTAAATATCTGTCACCGTTTGCAAGTTATTGAATTTTAAAATCCATCAGTCATTTTTGGGACACCCGGTATATGTTTTCAATAAAATAAACAAACGAACAAACAAGCAATAGTGAAAGGTATAGTTGCCATGGAAACAACGACTTCTTTAATTCGTATAGAAAATTAATGAATGTAAATGACTTAAGTTTAAAATGTAGGCAAATGCTCTGAAAATATCAATGGCTCCCATCTAGTATTTTACAAAAGTAATTTAATATATTCATATGATGTATAAGCTAATGCAACTCTTAGCTAATGAAAGGTAGATCTTTTCAATCATTATTTCAGAATTCTAAGAACAAAACGAAGTTCTTAAGCGCTCTTCCTTACCCCTCCCCACCCCCTCAAAAAAAGAAATACGATAGAAAGATATAAGTATTTGTATAACTTCAGTATTTCTGTGATCTTTTGTCAGAGTTTAGAAAAGGTGTCTGGGTATTAAAAAACATAAAACAAATTTGAAGAACGATAAGATTATAGATTTCAGACAATTTTTAACTGGAAAAAAATTAATTCTAATGTCTATGCGGCTTTAATAATAGACTATTAAAGATAATCAATTTACGGGAATTTTTATACGAAATTATATTCTCACATTTATGCAAATAGGTATGGATAAACAGACTTGAGTAAAATTACATATTTATTCTTTCTTCTCTATAACACGATCTAAATGAAGATGAAGTTATATGTACAATTTATATCTTTAAATTTTTAGATTTTTTATCAAAAATGTTTCATCATCATGTCTAGAATTGCTAGATTTACTTCTTTCGACAGATCTTCGATTCTTTAGATGCCTGCGGGGCTTCATTCTCGGATTATCCGTAGGTATTTGTAAAGGTAAATTTATTTTCCAAAACCGTCAGCAAAAAAAGTTAGAACAAACAATTAACTGACAGACTAACTATAAATATATATTTTATTTTGACTCTATTTGATTTTTACTAAATTTTCATCCTGCATAGAAAATTTTAAGGATATATAAATTGAGAAAGACTGATACTTTGAAGAAGAAATTGACTTTCCTTACATTTAAATTATTAATTACTCTATAAAATGAATGATAGGTAAACAAAATAATGTAGACTATTGTGTTTGTTCCCTGTTTATAAAGGCTATACAAAGACTAATTTTAGCGAGTAGAATTATTTCAATTATATTTAATCTGTTTAAAAAAAAAGAAGTGATATCTACTACAAAACAACTTTTCAAAAGTAAAAAAAAAAAAAAAAAAAAAAAAAAAAAAAAAGGGGGGGGGGGAAGTTGTGGCTAAAAAATGGTGTGATATCAAATTTCCAAGCTTATATTATGGTACTTATTTAACATTTTTTATTAAAAATTTACCATTCGTAAGTCGAGTGCCTAAGTATGCGTTGACAGAAAGCCTTTTCTCCTTTACTAAATACATCATAACGTGTTTCTGAAAATTAATTTTTTTTTCAAATTATGCATGATGAGCTTGGCGGCCATCTTTCCATATTTTACACAAATTTCTAAGCAGACAACCTCGTGGTATGTTTGCATTATTAAAAATTTTGAACTTCTAGTTTTGGCTACAGACTGATAAATTAAGAAAGTCTTTTATTTTGAAAAAAAAAACCAATTGATTTTTACTGCTTTAACTAATTAATTAACCCCCTCCGAAAAAAAAAGTATCATAAGATGAAACCTGAAGTTACTTCACTTTATTTTAAGACACAAATTTCTAGGCACTCATTTCCACAAATTAAAAGTATAAAATGTTTGCTTTAGCAACAATTTCGAATTTCCGATCTTAACAATGTACTTGTGTGCTTAGAAATTTGTGTAAAATATGGAAAGATGGCCGCCAAGCCCATCATGCATAATTTAAAAAAAAATTAATTTTCAGAAACACGTTATGATGTATTTAGTAAAGGAGAAAAGGCTTTCTGTCAACGCATACTTAGGTACTCGACTTACGTATGGTAAATTTTTAATAAAAAATGTTAAATAAGTACCATAATATAAGCTTGGAAATTTGATATCACACCATTTTTTAGCCACAACTTTCCCTCCCCCTTTTTTTTTTTTTTTTTTTTTTTTTTTACTTTTGAAAAGTTGTTTTTTAGTAGATTCTGGATACGGTGACAACTCTGTTAATTTGACGTTAAGATGGAGTTCTTGGAGTCGAAGTTATGAAACTAAAGTTGGGTTTATTTCACATTGAGTAAGCGTATTTTCTTTACATAGATTTTCTGACTTTTCTGAAATGTCATTTTCTATTGAAAGCGATTCTCTTTCCTCCAGGTTTTCAAAGTTCTGTGATTAAACTGAGGTATGTGGTTCAACACGTTTTGATTAAAATCGTCTTTCAGTGACGCTTCTTGCGGAAACGTCAGTATATATAAAAGATAACTTCTGAAATTCTATAGCACCGTTATTTTAAATCCGGTTTTATCAGAATTTGCTTTTGCTTTCGGATATGCTTTTAAGTAGTTGTTTTTCCAAAGGCATTTGCGTACTCTTGCACACTTTGGCAATGTGCACTCTTGCACTGTCGTTACTAAATATCTTTGAAACATCAGTAATGCTATGCATTGATAAAAAAAAAAAATCCTAATCAATTAGGTGACAGCTAATCCAATAATAACCAAATCCATAAACACACAAAAAAATAAATTAGCTTAGTAATTAATATTTATTAAGATACTGTTTTCAAAAACCTTAAATGTTATAATTAGAAGGCCAGAATAATTTTTTTTCTCTTTTAAAGCATGAAAAGTTTCACCATGATAAGGCAGTTTCTTTACAATAAACCTATCATGTCATTACATCGTTTACGACTGCAGCTAAATGTAAAAATCTTTTCTGGGATTAGGTAATCGCTCAGCAATCTATTGTACACCGTGCACTCTTACTCTACCTTACCCTATGTTTGTTATGTTTCGTGAATATTGTTTAAAAATTATAGATTTGTATAATAACATACACACAAATCTTAACTTATAGACATATACAGAGAGAGAGAGAGAAAGACTATATATATAGATTATATGTGCTTCCCAATAACCCGAAGATCAAAGATGAAAGGATTTTTACTTTTTAACACTTTCCAACGAAGTTGAAAGTGTGTATGACTTCGGTTTTTCTGTCCGTCTGTAAGCGCTCTAACTCTCGTAAATATACTTGGATTGCCTTGGAATTTTTGGATGTTATTGACGTTTACAAATTAAAAAAGCAACGTTAAAAACGCCAGAATAAGTAAACATTCAGCAGATTAGTTTCGGTAGCGTTTAGCGTACCGTCCTCAATGCGTTCTCAGGCACTGAGAACGGTACGCTAAACGCTACCGAAACTAGTCTGCTGAATGCTTGCTTATTCTGGCGTTTTTAACGTTGCTTTTTAAATTTATATCATTCTGCGCCAAGTAGCATCTTAATAATTATTTATTGACGTTTACCATAGCACGATCCCTATTTCAAATGACGTTTGAACGTGTTTCATTCATCTACGGGACAGTCAATATTATTCCGTTACATTACGGATAATGGGGAAAAAACTTTTCAAATGATTTTTAATGATGTTACACGCATCCAAATAAAACAAAATTTATATGCATTTATGAAGTGCACTAAAATATGCATTCTGTAGAATATGCGGTGCAAAGAATAGTTATTATTTATTTACAGGGCCGCAGAAAAGAATTCCGTTACATAATGGCATAGAGTGGGTGGGGGGATTGTTTGCGGCGTATTTTAATTATGTTAAACTATTTCACAAATAATGCAATTAATATACGTCTCTGAGGTTTACTATAAGTTTTTTCATGTGTAATACGAAGTGCATAGCCTTTACAAGGACACACAAAAGATTTCAGACACTATATTGTATCAGAAGTACTGTACATTAGTGGTGATTGCTGGAAATGCATTTTAATTATGATATGCACTTTTATGTTTCACTATATTTATGCATAATATATGGTGTGTATAAGTGCTGTGATTTATATACAGATCTACGCAAAAGAATTTGTAAGGGTTACTGAGTATGAGCGTAAATTGCTTAAAGTTCGTTTTTAAATGAGTTATGCATTTTGAAGCTGAGCTGCATTTGGTTTATTAAGAAATGTTTGTAGAATATAGATAAAATGATATACAGGGCCACGCAAAAATTTGGATACATGCCGTCTATGGATGATAATTTCTGGAAATGTTATTTCAATAGTTTTAAGAGTATTTTAGTTTGAATTAAATTTTAGCTGAATAGTGGCGTGTAATAAAGATAATAGTTAATCTACAGGGCTGTACAAAAGTATTCAAGTATGTTTCCCTCTATTAGTATAAACTGCTGAAAAAGGAATTTCAATCTGTTATGCGTTTTCAAGTTAAACTAAATTTCCCCATTATATATTATACATATCAACATACAGGGCTGTTCAAAAGAATTGAAATGCATATTTGGCTACGGACGGCAACTGCTAAAATCAATTTTTAAATGTTTACTTAGTTATCTTATTTACCTTATTTCCCTAAATAACAAAGTTTTGTTAAAGGTTTCAGGGAGAGTTGATATGTGTTTCATAATCTATGCCGCCTGATTTTTCATTGTTGTTTTAATTTGAATACGCTCTTCTGCACATTGTCTCTCTTCAAGAACTAAATTTAACGTGTCTTGGCATGCACGGTTTAAGAAAAAAAGTTTATAAAATAGATAAAGTTAAAATTCGAATAATTGAGAAGAGGATTAAATAATGTGCGACAAAGGCAAAAAAAGAAAAAAAAAGAAAAAGAAAAAAAAGAAAAAAAAGAAAGAAAGAAAGACAGCTGTCAGTTTGAAAATCACTGAACCTTTAAAAAAACAAAAAACTGAAATTACAAGAACATATACAAATTGTATTTTAATGTTTAATTAGAAAATATTTTATATTAAAAATATAAAAATCATGCAAATGTGAAGAATAAAATTCGAATTTAATTACTACACTTCCAATAAATTACAATTAAAAAAAGATGTTCTAAACTTAGCAAAACACGAGGAGTTTTCTGTGAAGAAATTATTTTATTTCTTGCTTATGAATAAATAAATTATAAGTATTTTATCATTAATTATTTTCCTTTTATCGCAATGAGTACTCGCCTTTATTTTGAAGAAAAAAAAATATTGAATAATTATTTTGAATTAATAAAATTCATAATTAACAAATTTTGACGCTGCATTCATTTTATTGAAAACCATTTACACATATTTTTCAACTTATTAAAACAATCTGAGATTAGAATTCCATTTATAAGGAATTATGTTTTCTTTATTATTTTGTAAAACTACGCTACAATTCATTAAATGAACAGACTGCAACTATCAGATAATCATATTTAGAAAAAACGTACTTGGTTTTTTGTGTTTTTTCATTCAGATTTTTTTTCTTTATTCTTTAATAAAACATGTTTCCTGCATTTATATTTCTTGAAATAATTTAAAGAGATTTGTAGTATGTGAAACTAATGTACCAAAATATAAAACTTCGTCATTAATTTTGTCTAAATATAAAAATGTGCGTTTATATTCGGTTAATGGAAAACCTGTAAGTGATTAATAATGTAGAATAACTTTTAAGTTTTATTCAACAGTGTAATAAATCTTCTGAAATCGAAAGAAGGTATATTTAAGACAGAAAAAATTGCAATTCTATTACACAATTGACATGTCCATGTAAACATATTTTTGAATAATTAAAATTGTTAATAAAAATAAAAAAAAATCTGATTTATGTGTTACATCCCAGAAAAATTTTTCTTTACATTTTTTAAAAAATAACGACATAGGCAGTTTGAAAAACAGATTTGATTAGAGGAATAATATTTTTGTTTATCAACATTTTCATCCTTTTTTTAACAAATCAAGTTTCATGCATTTATATTTTATGAAATCCACAAGCATTATTTACAATAAATGAAACTAATGTACCATAAAATAAAATATCATAGTGAATTTTATTTCATTAAAAAATATTAAAATAAGTATAAACTGCGTATTTTTACGTATCGTTTCACTAATTTATTTGTGTTTATTTTAATACTGCGTAAAATCTTCTTAAAAAGAAAAGAAAAGAAAAGAAAAAAAGCAATTCGGAAAAACGAAAAAAACTCTGTGCGACATGTGACATGTCTGAATGAACATATTTTAAATCAATGTAAATTTTCTATTATTCTATAATACATGCATTGCAATGGGAATCTAGGAATTTACGTTCACAAAGATTTTATCTAGTTCACTACAAAGAAGTTCGTAAAAGCTTGTGGCAGAGTGCGTAGCAACTCTGTTATACAGGTATTCCAGCAGATATAGAGATCCAGAGAGAGATATTTAAGTTTTTACCGCGATCGTGGTGCCCGGAAACAATAATATTCAAATGCGCGAATAAGCTATTTATGCTGTTATTTATTAAGATTTTCAAAGTGCGTTTGTAATGCCAGAAATTCGATTTTAAGTTAAATTTGCAATGATATTTTAACTAGAGAACTGTCGTTGTGTAGTAGCTGAATATATATAATATTAATCGGATTTGAACGGATCTCGCTTATGGATAATCAGTTTGGTGATACTGTAAACACGTGTGCGTTAATTTGAGTTCGATTTCTGACTGACAGTTTCGTTAGCGGTGTTAAATTTCACCTATTGTGTAAGAAATTGAGTTTTCTACTTGAAATAAAGAAGTATTGTGATGTACGGGAAAAATGGTTTACATTATTTAATACTCTACAGACTTGCTTTCCTCATCATACACGGTAAAAAAAAATGGTAACTTTCCATGTAAAATCCAGGAACGTTTCGCCTTTTATCAGGTTTTCAGAATAATTTAGCTCTTTCCTGTGAAATTCTGGTTTTCTTATCTGAAACGTTCCTGAACAAAAGTTGGAAACAGCAAAACGCTGCGGCCGCCATTTATTATTTTTTTTTTCCTATAATCCGTTGCTCGCGCGCGAGTGTCGAAAACGAATTCCTTAAATGAATGTAAAAAAATCAATATGGAATGCAAATAAATCAATAGACGACATAATCCTTTACGTCTCTATTGTCAAGATAATTCAGATGAAAATACAATACCTCTGTGACATCACTAAGAGATGATCTCTCGTACTTGTCTGTGAAATCTTTAACGAGCAGACTGTGTAAAAAAAAAATACACCTATTATTTGGATCTGCATTAACCAGGGGACAATCAAATATGATTCTCACCTATTTTGATTAATTTAAAGTATGTTTTAGAGTTCTTATCTCTAATTATTCTTGTGAAAGGATTTCTTCAAATGGGCCTTAGATTTTCAGAAATTAGATGCCGAGTTTTAGCATACGTTTCAAATACCCATTAGTTTGCAGCTCTCAACGTGTCTTTCGTGGTGTGGACGCAGAAAGCTTGCACGCCACCCGTACGGCCCGGGTTCGATGCTACCTCTTGACTTTTTTTTTTCTTTTTTAATTAATTTTATATTTTAACACTTTATTACAATTTGATTTAAATTTGACATATATTTGACACTTTGAATTGTTGCAAATTTGAATTTTTTTTTTTTTTCGGAAAAAATATACAATTACGTTTAGGTTTTTTTTTCATGAAAATTTATATGTATTTTATCTAACTTGTAAACTAACATAATCACTGACGAAAATCCAAAATATTTTATGTCTAGATTTTTTTTCTAATTATTATTTACATTTATATATTTTTATATTTTAAGCAAAGTTCAGAAACAATATATCACATATATATTTACTTTATTGAATTTTAACTGAAAATTTATTTTTTCGTGTAAATTATAAATAATAATTTTGATGTCAATTTCAAAATATTTTTTCATTCTAACAAATAATGATAATAAAGCGAAAATTGTCAACTGGAAATGTAAAAATCGCCTGCGGATCCCGCATGCTGTGAAATGTTCGTAATGTCATAATGAAGGGAACGAACATCCAGAGTGAATTATGTCAGCCAGGTATCGGTCCGGATAGCCTAACAGGTAAGGCATTGGCACGGCACGCCAAGTATCCAGGTTCGATCCCTGGTCTGGACATTTTTCGCTCTTGTGCTACTCCAGCCTTGAATATGTCAGTAAACTTTTGCTGTCAACAGAAATATTCCTGGTATTTCGCAGGAAACTTACTGGCATTTCTGTAGAAAGTTTTTAACATATACAGTAAAGTACCAGTCATTTTCAAGAAATGTTTCTTGGAAATAATGGGCAACTCAGCTGCCCATTTTTTCCCAGGAACGTTGCGGAATTTTTTTTACAGTGTAGCAGTCCCACTCAGGTGGTAGAAGTGGATTTCTAAAATAATAGTAAAGAACAGCGGGGACATTGTCACGTCAGTTATCTAATATATAAAAATGAAAATTTGTCTGTCTGTCTGTAATTCCATACAAATTCAAAGTTTGAAAGCCAGAATTTCGCAACGTTATGTAAATGTGCATCAAAATATGGCCCAGGCAACTAAAGTAATCCGGAATCAAAATAATGTATAGTTAATTTTTAATTAATAAAAAACCCCCAATTTAACCCTCCGAGCGTTTTGCAAAAGGGTAAAATTGTAATGTTGTTTTCTTTGCATTTTGTTTTAAATGCTAAGAAAATATGATTCTTTCAACATTATAAAAAAAAACTCAATTACAAGTATGAATGTAATCCTTAAGAATATTAATAATTCTTCAATGTATTTAAAATTCCATAAATCAATAGAATTATATTATCCTAAATATTGATTGTATTGCTGTGAAACCTGGAGCTTAGTGAACGGAATAATACGCCCCAAACACTTAGAGGGTTAACAGGAATTTCCTATCAAATTTAAACATTTTTCATTACTGCAGTTACCAGCAATTAAAAATCCAACTATAAAATTCTTACCGCAACAGTTATTTTTCAATTGCAAGATCTCACGTGAAAAAGGAATATGAAATAAATAGTTTAACAAATTTTTTAAAAAAAGTTGATATTACGTCATAACTTTTCCATTACGAGAATTCCATGTCAAAACTGAAAATAAAATAAATAATTTGACGAATTAAAAAAAAAAAGTAAATATTACGTCAGATTGTAAGTATAATGGACGTCGGCAAGGGAATATTTAATGTCATATGGATTTGAAAAATCTTATTGAATCATGATAAAAACCCGATAATAGAAATATTTAGCATTTTTACATTTTTAGGCCTCTGAATTTGTTTTCGCCATTTTTAAATCTATTCCATATATATATATATATATATGTATGTGTGTGTGTGTATGTCCTTAGAGCTCATTCTTAGTGAAGAACTGAAATAAAGATGGCTTTACAGCTTTTTTTTATTGTTTGTTTAATACTGTATGTTTAATTTTGAAATTGATTTTTCGAAACATTCAAAACAAACATTCTTAAAATTTTGAGCAACGCCAAGTAAACACTAGTATTTAAATAAATTTTAAAAGTGATTCCCTCACTCCCAGTTTTCTCAACTGGAATCTGTCTCCTCCACTTCTAACGTTTCCTGCTTATTGTTTAAACAAATTTGTTGTATTTGTTAAATTCAGGATGATTTTCTCTCTTCAAGTTAAAATCCCTGAAGGAGGTGTCACAAAATAAGACCTTTCACCTTTTTATTCTTATAATATAACTATTTGTGTTAAAAATTCTGGAATTTTAAGGAAAGAACAAATTTATGCTTAGTATGTTACCCTATGTATATTACTGTGAAAACACGAAGTCTGGTAAATCTTATAATTACACGGTAATTATCAAAGCTAGTTGGAAAAACCCAAAATATGCTTCTAACGCTTAACTGATGAGGTGATTTTTTTATAACGTAAGTGGTGATGTGAGGTGTATGTAACCCCAAAATTTAATTTCTTGTGCACTACACAAAATCTAGCGAATTAAAATAAGAAAATTGCGTATGAATTTTGCATTATTTACTTCTATAAAAACGACTGAAAAATCCTGCATGTGTACATACAGATACCTATAAATTCACGTAGCCAAATACCACATCTTTTATTCAAAATTAGAGTTCACATTTAAGTTTCACTAGGGTGCAAAACACCCCACCTCACCAGTTAAGGTTTAAACGCTTCAACCGAACCATTTTTGTAAATGCACTGTTAAATAAAATCTGTAATGTTACTGAAGTTTTTATAGGAAACTGGAATTCCTAGAACTTTTTATGTAACGGCAACAATAAAAATTCCTGTAACAAACACTGTTATTTATCTATGATTTATCTATTCCTTTTGGTCAAAAGTCGAAGTGACGGATGAGTTTATCTATACATACTTATCTGCGGGTGCACATTTTATGGTAACTCTTACCTGTTCGCACCACACTGAAAAAAAAATTTGTAAAGTTACTAAAGTTTTTCTAGGAAACTGGGATTCATAGAACATATTATGTACCGGCAATACCAAAAATTCATGTAACAGACACACTTTTGCAACGAAAATAAAAAAAATCTGTAAGGTTACAAAAATTTTTGTAGGAATCTAGGATGCCCAGAACATTTCATGTAACTGCAACCAGGGTTACAGATAAAATTTTAGTAAGATTACTGCAGTTTTAGGAGGTTCATTTATAAAGCTACAGATTTCTGTAGCTTTACAAAAATTGGTTTAGCAGATTTGCAGCTTTTTTTGTACAGTTACAGATGAAAGTTTAGTATAACTTTACATCTGTAGGACTACAGATTTTTTTTTACAGTGCAGTTGCAGCCTCACTTCCGGTAAGTATAGAAAGGATACGATCTAGAATAAATTTTTTAAGATTTTCTTATTTTGTTAAAAACGAGGTATATTATGCGGATAAAGTTTTATAACTTTTTGTAAGAATCAGTAAATAATTGGCATGATAACAGCTTTTATTTAACAAGTGAGCTGAGTGATACAATGTTTTAATAGAGGAAATAAAAGTTAAAATGCTAAATGTATGTGCATAATAAGCAGGATAAAATCTTTTATTTAGCAATTGAGAGATACAAATGATAAATAAATGGTCAAGTGGGAGCGTTACTCGCGCTCAGAGGGTTCAGTACAATAAATATATGATATATTAACTGTATTATTAAAAAACATCACTGATAAAAGAATAATAAAACTCTGTAAAAAATTATACAACGTAATCGGGCATAGCTGTATATATTAGAAAAGTATGAATAGGTATGTTCAGCCATGAAGTTCAGATATGAAGCCTAAATCATATCAATTATTCTTTATAACTCTTTTTTTATAATCTCATCCTAATGTGTTTATGATGAATTTGATTCGGTACTGACAGTAACTGTAGTGCATTTTTAAACTTCATTTGCCATTTCATAAAACTAAATTCAGCGTTGTAATAATCTTTTCTTTTTACTGTGTATCTAAATCAAAACCCTTGTTTAAAGTTTAAACTTGGCATTGTGCTAAGCGCGCTTGGAAAGGAGGTCGCAAAGTTGCAACGCTTCCTTGGACCGTGTAGCGTTATTCCTTATAGGTTTTTAATTAACTTTTAAAGACACGGGAGGTGTATTGAGAGATCCACTCAATACAAACTAATTGCGAATCCCATAGTATTTATGTGATTAATTCTAATTAAATTAGTTTGTTTTTAACAATATTTTATTGATTGCTTTTATACTGCCACTGGGAGTTACATTACACAAATATATCATTAACTGTTGTTATCTAAGTTTTAAAAGCCTATGGTATATAGAGTACGCATCCCTTCCCACCCCGTCATTATGTATGCCCAAACCGTCGGTGTCTTTAAGGGTTAATATCTCGGCTAATTAACGACGATTTTTTTCGAAAATCATTATAAACAACGCTTTTATACTTCTGCTACGATATGTACCTTTAGCGCTTTTAAACAACTTTTCTGAATGCCTACAAATCGAAATTTGTGGGTAACGGAAAAATGCGCTTTTGTCAAACACTATGTGACCTAGGGTAATCGCTTAATTTTCCTGCAAGGTTTAAATTAACGTCTACTTCCCTTAATTTTTTCAAAATTTCAGTTTCAGTAGATTAGGAAATAAATAGGAGGGAAGGGGGGACGCATGTTTGCACTACATTTTCGACGATATCTCTGAATATATAATACCTAAAATTAGAAGAAATGTATTTTTGAGTTCAGCGTTACGTAAGCTTTCACACGATACCCCACCCGATATACAAGGAAAAGATTTTTTTCTTCAAATAACTTAATTAGGCTCTCTATAGTTTTTCTGAAAATATTTGTGAATGTTTAATTAATCTGTAAATAGTTGGGTCAATAGTCTTTATTACTTCCCCCAATTTCAACTTTTCAAGTTCCATAGTTTACGAGTAAAATAGCTGTCAGACAGACAGACACAGGAGTGATATTATAATGGTTCCGTTTTTACTTTTTAAGTACGGAAATCTAATAAATGAAATGAATATAGAAACTTATAGCGCCCTTATCTCTAGAATAAATAGAAATCCTGTATCGCTACTGGCCTTTATGGAAGAACACGGATCATTAAGAAACCGAATTGTAAGTATAAGAACATGAAATTATAATCTATCATCACGTATTTGAGATCATGTGAACCATGCCAGAAAAAAATCTATGAAAAATGGAATCGTAGTCAAGCCAATTTTACATAGTGGAGTGAATTTCCCATGCAAAGTCGACCTGATAGATATGCGGATGAATCCAGCTCATTCTTTGAAATTCAATACAGTGTATCATGGTCATATTACAAAATTCACCCATCCCTGAGCTTTGCGCACTAATAAAACCGAAGTGGTATATCATCTTTCGGATATTTTGAGAACTTTTGAAGCAGCGGAGCGCTATATATCATATCATTCTAAATACATGGGGCGCTATTATTAGTTGGGGAACACGATCTCCAAAATGCAACTTTTCAAGTAAGTGCAGTACGCAGATCAGCAAATCAATCAATCTACTTTGAAAATTAAACTGTCACAACAATAAACTTTTCTGTAACAAGTGAATTTAATTGTGATTTCATTAAGTTGGTGAAAATGCAAAATAAAAAATTCCATTTTTACCTTGAACCTTCTCTTTTAGAAAGAAAATTATTAATAAATAAATTTGTTGCATTTTATATTATATTTTATTTCAGTATAAATAAATTTATAAAATTGTTTATTATATATTAAACTAAAATAAAAATATGTATTAAATGTATGTAATTTACTAACAAATAATTTTATTATAGACTTATTAATAAATTAGTTAAATGCAGCAAAATTTTAAAAGTTATGTTTAATTTTACATAAAGCTAAATTCCCCGTTATATAAAGTTACTTTTAATGCTATATAATGTGAAATGTATTGCTTTTTTAGGCTTTAGTTGAATCTGATATTTAAAAAAAAAATTCTTGTAACTTTCATAAAGGAAATCAAGAGTCTTATAAAGTTGCTGTAAAGGGTCGTCAACGATTGCAAAATTCCTTGTAAAAACATGACATTGATACATCTGTATGTGGAAAAATTCTGGAACAATTTAAATGTTTTAATGGTTTTTGCAGTAAATAAACTGTAAATTTATCATTCAGTAAAAAGTAGAAAATTATTAAATTAAATCTTAAATAAATAAATAAATAAAAATACTAACTAGATTTTGTTGGTTTTCAAAGTTCTGTAACTACTTTTGTAATTCTACTTTTTATTTTTATTTTTTTGACAAACAATAAATTTCTAGTTTCGGCACTGCTAAATCTATTGAAATATATATTGAAACTGCGTCCTTAGTTCCTGATAAAAAAGAAGAAAAAATCTACATTAATCTCTGGTGTTTTACATGTGATTTCGCAACTGTTGTCGATCGCTTAAATTACTAATCAAATTTACCATAGTCTTTAAGGTACCTACTCTCGGAGCTCTTAAATAATTACAATATTGTGTAAATACATACATTTTTAGTTCAATTGAAACACATAATGATGAAAAACGTAAAATCGTAGCAATATCGTCATAACATTTTTTTAAATTGTGCTTTTTTGCCATTTTTTATCAAAATTTCATGCTTACGCCGGATAGTATATAATCAATTCAACTAAACATTTTTCAATTTCCTTGATACTACATACTACTATTACAGTTACCTCTGAACTAAACTCAGAGTTTTATAATATCATCAACTTAACTGAAATATTTTTAAATGTGTCAAAAATACGTATTTTCTTATAAAGAGTACCATATTTTTATATTCGAGTACATATAAAATAACTACATTAACACATAGAGCTTAGATTCTACTTCATAATATAATGAGTAATATAGAATTCTTTCTGAAAAAGTTTCACTGAAATGTAATTAAACCATTTTATGTGATGAATTTTATCATACGTGGAGAAAACAGAAAAAATAATTTTCCAGAAATTGAGTTCAAAGGTTTTTCATCTGCATTATTTCTTTCTCTAAAATGAATCTAGAATTGCCAATTATGGTTTATTAATGTTTTTTTTTTTTTTTTGTAAAACATGTAAGAAAAGCATGCATAGAAACATTCTTTACTTTTTTTTGGGCTACTTGCTCACTACCGGTATTTGACTCATTACTTCCTGTTTATTAAATTGGCAGTAACTCTTATACAATTAACTGTAGAAATAAATTTAAATACGATTTGCAATCGTAAAAGACTGCCTCTTCTAATAAAGCAATATAGTATATGGTTTTAATAACATTGTCACCAAAACGGCCATTTATGAAAGCAGATAAAAATAAACAAATCTTCGAGTTAATATATCATATATCTGCGTAGGATAGTGTAGTATTTTATCCATGCATTTCTCGAATAGTAAGGGGTCTCAAGATTCTTTAGAGCTTCAAAATTTTCAAATTTTTATTTTTTCTTTCGATGTTAAACTCCAACCTTTTCTGAATATTTTGATATAACTCTTTCCTTGAAATGCCCATTAGAACAGAAGTTATGACTTTCAGAATTATACCCACATAATAGCTGAAGCGGCGTTTCCGAAACTTCAAAGTCATTTTTCTCCAAATGCCGTTTTTAGGCATAACGCGCAAGGAATCTCAAAAACTTTTGAATATTTTTTCATGAAGTTATCAAAACATATGTTTCATGTTAGTCTGTGTAAACTGAATAAAACTTCATTTTTACTGTTCAAACAAATATGTTTTTAGGTGATTATATTGTTGACATTTCCAAAATTTTGTATTAGCTAAATACAACTTTGTATTAAAAATATAAAAATGATATAAATACAAATTTATTCAGAATTAAAGTAATTATTACAATCTGAAGTATCATTACTCACAAAAAATATCATTCCAGTTTCAAAATTTATTCTGTAATCCTGCACGTAAGCTGTTATACCAATGTTCTGCTCGACAAATGTCAGACAGTTTAGAGCCCCCTTTAAATACGAATTCTGCAACTTGCAATTTTTTAAATACATAAAATAAAATAACACACTTATATCTTTCAAACCGATAAAAATTGTGTTTTAAATTCATATACATTTTAAGATATTAAATGTTGAAAAAGGTTTTTTTTCTATTTTTTTTTTTCAATTTAAAGAGTCATGAGACCCCCTTAAGCTAATCTTAGCAATAATTTCGAACTTTTACAAATCGAAGTCGGTAAATCCGAAATGGTTCGATAAGAGCCGAAGTAGAAGGTTTAAAAAGCTTTTTTCGGGCGTTTACCTGCTCACTTTGGTAAATGCCACGATTTACCAGTCTTCGCACTTTTACAGTAACATATGTGAATATATATACAGTAGTACCCCGACTTACGTCACCCTGCATTTACGTCGTCTGACCTATAAAATTAATTTTCCTTAAGTAAGACGAACTTTGAACTTTTTTTGAAGACTTTTGTTTCAATGAATGGAAAATTTCCTGCGGCAGTCACGTGATAGCGACAAATACAAAAAAACGCTATGAAAAGTATAAAATATTCACTCGGTTTTTAGAAATTGCTTCTATAAAAAATAAATATGTGGGTTCAAACTTCATTGCAAGCTATTTTCGCATCTTTAAAAACACGATCGGGACAGACAGCAGAACAGTAAATTGTAAATTAACAACTTATTGATTTATTCGAATTCTTTTATTGGAAATGCGTTTATTTGCTAATGTTAAATGTATGCAGCATAATCCCTAAATGCAGTAGAGTATTTTCATTAGATTTTGTATATTTTTTATTACTTATCGATGTTTTATTATCTAAATGTACCTCGACTTACGTCACTTGTCTTGGAGCGAATTACTGACGTAAGTCGATCTATTATTGTACATTTAATTTTTTAATGTATATTCAGGTCCAAAATGCCCAATGATGCCAAATGGAATCATCAAATCTTACAATGGATAACAAGCAATATTCTTTAAAAATTATTTATCTAAACGAGATAAAATAAAATATATCTCCATATTTTAGCACAACAAAAATAATATTTTGTACATTTATTATAGATAAAGTTTATGAAAAATCAACATATTCATACCTCTTTTTGCACAATCAGCTTAATTTTATGGAAGTGTTATTTAACTCATTGCTCTGACGAGTGCTGCAATCCATTGTTGAGAAAGGAAAAAAAATTCAATAGGGAATTATATGTAGCTTTATTAGGCCTGTTTGATCTTCTAGTTCGATCAGTTAGAGCTTCTTGGTGTAGAGAGAAAAATAACTAATTTGACTATGTCATTTGGACTCACTGGCAATGAAAGAGTAAAACAAAGTAAAATAAAATAATATACCGAATTTATTTTCATAATTTACTTCCCCGTTCATCTTTTGAATCACAACTTTCGAAAAGAAATTTTTCTTAAAATAAAAGATTCGAATTTTTTTTCATTAGTAAAATACAGAGGAATCGGTGAAACTTGTTTCAGTTCTACAGATTGCATCTTTAATTCCATTTTCCTCATATAATTGCTGAACCAAGCTACATAGTACAGCCATGCGGATATGCAAAATTTCGATAAGAGCCTACTAGTACCAAAATGTGAAGTTAGCGTTTTATTTCGAAAATCGGTGCGACATACGAGTAAAATGTCAATTAGAAAATTGCAGAGTGCCCTCTCTTAAATTAAGAAATTACGAGTTACATATAAAAATATTTTTATTAGACGCCCTGAAACGTAATTGTTTGTATAAAATTACCAGCTTAAATACGCCACTAATTGCATAAAAATGTGTCTCGCTAAAAGATAAATTATCACTAAGAATACAAATAACACTAAGATATGTAAGCAAGGTACAATTCATTTTGATAAGGAAATCCTGTTAAATATACTCAATATGTCCACCATTCGCAACAATGCATTTTGTATGTGTCTCGATGGTTGACTATTTAGTATAATTAACTCGATATTATTATTTTAATAAACTCCACCTTGCTCACAAATATTGGTATTAATACTAGATGCATTTTTGTGTTATGGCGAGGTACTTTTTTATGCAATTAGTGGCGTATTTAAGCTGGTGACTGAATAGAAAAAAAAATGCATTTTTAGGCTTCTAAAAAGACATTTTTACATACAAGAAGTTATTTCATATTATATAGAGGATGCTCTACAATTTTGTAATTGATTAGTTTCGTGTATCTCGGAGCATTTTCAAGATACTAGCTCTATCTCCTCAGTTTGTCGATAGGGCTGCTTCATGGTCATCCATCAGGAAGCGCAAATTCTTTTTACTGCACCTAGAAACCTCGCTAATGGGTTTAGTTTACTCGGTTTATTTTAACCAAAACCAAATTTAGGGATCACCCTGAATATTAATCTAATCGTGTACGGTCTAAAAGATTTGTTTTATTATCTTTTAAAGTTATATTTCAGCATGGTTCTGTGTTTGGTAAAGAAGAAATTTTTTATTGTGTTATCCGTGTTTTTATTCACATGCTGCAAAATGTAAGCTATGGTTTTCGTACCAAATATGCTTCAGTTTTAAATGTTATATGTTAAGTATTTGGTTGAAACGAAATCTTTAAGTGTCTTTAAACGATGTTTTTAAGTTAAGTGTTGCTCGAATTTACTTAGGTTTTTCATACTCTAAATTGAATGTGCTGACGAAAAATTAAAAGTTTCACTGCAGTTTTTATTAATTACTACAGTTTGCTTTGCTAAAATAACAGTAATAAAACTACTAGCAGTAAATTACTTATTAGACGGAGCACTTATTAGATGGCGTCAACAAAACTATAACGAAAGTAACAATGTAAAAGTATTTCGTTATTCCAAATCTAGTAAATACCGTGAAAAGAGGTGGTGCTTAAAAGAAACAGTATTTTTTGGAAATTCGAAAAACACGTCTTCTCTATATCATCAGAAACGTTACAATTTCAAGTACATAGGATCGTTACAATACATTTCTATGCGTTTCATATTTAGTGATTCATTTAAATATTACTATATATTTAGCAATGTATTTTTTTCCATATTCGGCGTTTACAATGGAGAAACCTAATAATTAGTGAACGTTTAAAGAACAAAACCCACATATTTAGGTATTATAGAATATGGTATCGAAGAAATGGCAAAAGAAAATAAATGTAAATTATCTACTAGTGAATAAGGTAATCAGTGAAATTAACCAGTGAACATATTTCTGATAAATTATTTCATTTATTTAAGGTTTTTAAGAGTGCTAAATATTCAGTAAATTCACAGGATTTATAAGTAGAAATTGTGTTACTAAATATTCTAATGTTAATAAATGAACGGTTGATATTTTGCCCAAAAGATAAATGCATTATAATTAATGCATTAAAATAACCATATTGAATATCTTTCTATTATTTGTTCACATTGTGTAGTTTTAAAGTAATAAAAACTTATTTCACCGATTATGGAAACATTTGACCAGTCAATAAAATGCAATTGTAATGTGCGTATTTCAACAGAGTAAGGATTTACTCGTTCGTAACTACAAATTACATTTATTGTAGACATTTAACATATTTAAACACCTATGTCAGGTGTATAGCATTTTACTGATCAACGGTTGTGACCTTATTTCTTACTGAGTAAAGGGGTAAAATATTATTCCGCCGAGGAACCTGATAAAATATCCAAAAGCAGCATATAAAAATAACATTTCTATTTCCCAGAAATAAAAACAATTTGAATCTAAGTCAATCCTTTCTTATTTAATCCGTTGTATTAAAGAAATTTTTAAACGTTTCACACAGAATATGTAGAATATGTCAGTTATTCCTTTTAAATGTGATTTCCTACAAAGAAGTACTTTTGATAAAGAAAAATAAAATGAAATGAAATGCGTTTTACAAAGCTAAGCAATGATTAGATATAAAATCATCATTTGAAGTATTTTCACCAAACGTAAAATACTTTGATAAGAGGAACTGAATAAATTTGAACTGTCACTGTTTAATTAACTTCATTTTTAAGTTAATTAATAGTCGAATTAAAACTAAATCTAAATTTAAAATATCAGGGCGCGAATGAAATTCTTTCTGCTAAAATCTTAATTATACATTCAAATAACTTTCAGCCAAGCATGTAATGAAATAACTTCTGTTTGTTGAAATATTATTACAATTCGTAGATAATGTATTTTTATTTTATTTGGTATCCTTCCATAATGGTTTCGACTAAGGTTAATTACAGTCATTATTCATCAAAGAATTTCTGAGGATATGCGTATGTTCTTAATACCTTTGATAATTGCTTTTAACGTTGTGTGTAAATTAGAAAAAATTTAATGACAAAATTATTATTTTGATTAGATTATTAAGAAATGTATTGAAGAGGAATTCAGACAACTGTTTATTAACAAAAAACACACATTTAGAAAAAACTTCCTCTAAATAGCATTTCTTGTTTTTGCAGTATCACGATTACATTTACGTTGATTCTGATAATGCGCATTAGACTTTTTGATGTCTTGGTTACAGTTTTAAACTAATTAATATTTGTAAAATAATGTCCAATCTTATACAAAACACATCTTTTAAATCCGAGTTCTTTATTAGAATACTATATTAAAATTGAAAATGTGAAAAATTTACAAGTATTTGTGAGACATCTCTCACATTAAAAAACATTTCTTTGTCCAACTGTTTATGATTTGGTTTACAAAATCATCTCTCCGTCACTACTGTAAAACAATTTCAGGCCCAGTGCCCCCTTTTTAGGGTTTCGTTCATCTGACGAAACCCTGTTCTTCTCACTTACCTGTCTGTCCGTCTGTCACTGAGCCCTTTCTCAGAAACTATCTATATTGTAGGCTTGAAATTTTGCATACTTGCAGTTGTATACCATACATCAAACGACAAATCATAAAAATTTGAAAATGTCTTATATTTACCACTCTGGGCTCTAATTTGTGTATTTTAAGCATTTTTTTTTAAATCAACCCTAATTAAGTTGGAGACTTGACATTTTGCATACTTATAGATGAACACTTGACATCACATGACAAATCATAAAATATTCTAAAAGACTTTTATTAAATACCCCTCCGGACTCTAACTTGTGTGTTTTAAGCAATTTTTCTAACCTCCCTCCTTTGTACTCGGGGGGCCCTTTTCTAACTTTCACCGACACTTCTCACGTGATATATCATTGCACAACCCTTTGACCACTCTTTCATGTTATGCACCATAGCCATACATATTTTAGTTCCACTTTTTATCTCCTAGGAGCGCTTATCTATCTCGGGTGCTATTGGGTCCAATCCCTTCGACTAATATATCTCCGTATAGGTTGTAAAACAGAGTTTTGTTTAGATAGAGGTTTTTTTACAATAGAGAACGCCCCCTGGTTGCGAAATGTTGAACTAACAGATTTTGCAAAAGGATAAAGTGTTTTGAAAGGAATATTAAACGAAAAACTGTGCGATCTGTGATTACCCTTACCCACTTGTTTTTCTTTTCTTTCTCCCGCCAGGAAACTGAGAACCGTCTCAATTCCTAACTCTCTATTGGCTTCTAATGACATCACTGCTTTTCTCTCACAGGTTCCGTAGTTCGCTCCCTTTCGAAACTATTGCCACAAAAAGCTGAAATGTTCTCATTCCCACACATTTAAATAGCATTCTTTCAACAAAAAACCATTGTACTGGCCAAAAATCTTTACAGTTAGCCTCCTATACCGATTTTTTTAACTCACGGTATCACAATCTCAAAATAAGTACAATGTAACATTTATATTCAACCGATGCAAATAAGAGCGACAAATGAGTAGAAATAGTGCAATCAATTTACACGCATTTTCATATATCTCTTTTTAAAATTAATTGTCCTGTTCCGGTTTTGATTAAAGATAACATGGTGATGAGAATGTTTGTTAATATTTTATTTCAGGTTATAATATCAAAATTGTAGATGGATTTGAAAATTTTGTGTATTAAAAAAATTTCAGGACTAATCTGATGGAATTAGTATGAGACAAATTTGTCCTTTACTAGAATGAGAAAGCACTCTGTAGCTTATCAACGTTTAAGTTATGAACATGCAGTGCAAAGTAATTTATACTTATTTCTATATATTCTGTCACTCCTAATACATACTGTATTAGAAAATTCAATGTTTCATCTACTAAAATATCACGTAGCCAAAAATGAAAATATAACATAACTTCGTCCGTGTTGCTCACGATTCCGAAATGTGTTATTACCTTCAGCATTACTAGAAACCGATATATGTTCAAGTTTTAAGAAAACATTTATAAAAACAAAGTTTTGTTGCCATTAATTTTCCGAACTGTTTTCTAGTAGTTTTTATGTTTACTATACAATTCTCTCTACCCAGAATATAGGTTTTCCAAATGCTGTCAATTCTCGTGTAAACTTTTTCATGTTCGACAAACATGTTGTTGGAAGGATTTGTACAACTTTGAATGAATTGTTTCGTATTTACTAAATCATCCCAAAGAACCCAGACAATAATTCAATAATTTGTGTACAGAGTTACAATAAATAGAGATTAAAAGAGGGATCGTACTACAGTTCTAATGAGGATTAATGGGAATGATTAATTAAATTTAAAATTTTTAATTAAATTAATTAAGTGCATAAATAAAAACATGCGTTATGGGAATTTTGAATAATCACTAATGAATTACCAGCTAGTGATACAAGCATACGTTCTATTATGCATTAACTAGAGTTATTTTATTTCTTTACCTATAAATTAAACTACACGTGATGCATAAAATTAAAAACAAACTTAAATAACAATAGCAAAAGATTTATTTAAAAGAAAGAAAAGAAAAAGTTTAAAGATATATTAAAGATTAACTTTGGGTAGTATTAATTTTCTTAACCTTAAAATAAACAAATTATTACTGATATGAGAAAAATTCGTTATTTTCATAAATTGAAATGCCATTAATTAAAAAAACTGAATAACTGCCTTTACAAAATTCCTTCCTTGTCCCGTACAACACAAAACAACATCAGTATTTTAAAAGGACAGCGAATAAAAATTGTAAATATTTTGAAAGGCATGTCACAACATTTAGTGAGATTGCAAGGGAGAGCGTCATTCACTGTGCTTCCAAAGGAAACACACATAAGAATAAAATTAATCATCGGTACCTTTCGTCAATTATTTTTAATTAACGGCAAATTCTATTAAATTTAACTAGAACTTGACTATAGATAATTTAGCCATCAATAGACTCTTTTAATTTCAGAGTCAAGTGTAACAGTTCGAGATTTCATAAGTATACTCTCAAATCAAGAGTTCTCATATTTCTAGGTTTTTACTCCTGAATAGTCTCAAACGACTAATAAATGAAAATCTGAAAAATTAAAAAATTCAATGTAAACATTCCGTTTAATACAATATAATAGCTACTTTTTTCAATAATCGTAACTCGCTATCCCACATGTATATTATTGGACAAGCCTATGTCACTTATTAATTTTCTTGAGATTTCGTGAATTGACATTCGATGCCTTGTCCATATCCCTGCACCAGGTCCTCAGAGTGCTGGAACTTAGCACGTGGGATGCGGACTTGGTACCTATCTGACCCTTGACTGTCATAAAATACCGTGTTTTTTCTTTAGTATTTGTTTTGCCAAAATCCATGTCTGACCGGTGCCGAGGTCAGAAAATAGCAGAAAAAATAGATTTTCATTTAGAAGTCAATTAGGAAGCGAAGTACAGAAATTTACATAGTATACAGTGCTTTGACTGACATATACTAGTTTATGGTTTTGAGATGATTTATCAATTATTTATGATGTGTTGCAAAGTCATTTTCTCTCGTTTTACTCTGTCTGAAAGATGCACAAGATGGAGATATGCGCAATCAATGACGAAAATATATTGCAGGAAAACTCAATTACGCGTCTGTGAATTTTTAATTGATTATTAATAGCTTCCATGTAACTGATATTTCTGCTTGAGAAAACTACTTAATAGAAAATAAAAACTACTGCGTAAACTTTTGAAAATAAATTACAGTAAAAGAAACCTTATTTTTACAAATAATTCTTTAAATTAAAAAAATATATATATTGGTTTCTGATGTTTATAACGAAAAGAAATGATTTTCTCATTAATGGGCAGTCCAGCTGAGGTTATTGTAAATTTTCGTTCTGGGATATATTTTCATATTTTAAGAACATTTGACTTTTTTTACAGCGTATATTAGGTTATTTAATTATTGAATATATAAATAAATATTCTGATTCGCTGAAAAAGAAATAAATTAGGATAAGTTTACTTCTTGTAAAAAAAAATCAGGGCAGCAGCTTGACTACAATAAAGAAATTAGCGTGATGTTTTAAATCTTCTAATGAATAACATCCACATGTTTATAGAAATACAGGGTGCGCCATAAATTTGTGCAAATAAAAAAAAATCATAATAAAAGAAGTAATGTTCGGAAAAAAATTTCGGTTTGCACGAATATGATCAGAAGGACATTGGATTTTTTTTCCTTGTACAAAAAAAGGATCCCAAAATCGAAAGAGGGCACTAAAACGTAATACTGAGATGTATTATGAAAATTAGACAAACACAAACTGTTACTGAAATAAATCACAATAACATGACACTGTGCATTTATTTTAAAGTAAAGGATGTTCACTATGACCACCAGGTATTAGACGAGCGCGGCGAGTCAAGCCAATTACAGCTGAGTGTAGCATGTCGGCATCGTTGCCACCCGCCGTCGTAATATGGAATCTCTCAGGTCCGCCAAAGTGGCTGGGGAGCCCCGGTACACACGAGACATTAAATATCCCCATAACCAAAAAACGCCGATGTCAAGTGTGAAGATCGTGAAGTACGCTCAAACTTACAACCTTTACTTATCACTAGGTGTTCCGTGAACGCGTCCAACAGGAACGTCTTTACTTCATGTGCAAAGTGGACTGAGCTCCATACTATATGACGGTGGCGACAGGAAAAGCATGTCTTTTCTGAAATGCGGGCACAATTTGGCCATGCAAAAGTTCTTTACTTTCTTAATACCTACTGGTGGTTTTCATGTTGAACATCTTTTACTTTAAAATAAATGCACAGTGTCATGTTATTGTGTTTTGTTTCCTTGTCTGTTTTTTTTTAACATGATTTGTATAAAACGTCTCAGTATGACATGTGAGATCCCTCTTTCGGTTACTTTTGGAATAATTTGTTTACACTCTGAAAACAAAATCCAATGTCTTTCCGATCATATTCGCCCTTACCGAAATTTTTCCGAGCATTACTTCTTTTATTATGATTTTTTTATGCATTTCTTTTACTATGCACAAATTTATGACTCACAATCTATAACCATTTAGATAGGACATAGCATAACCGTTTTCACAGATTGAAAATTTCTTAAATTTTAAATAACTTTAAATGTTTGATAATAATATGAACTTATTTTTTATTTTTTGTTTTTTTATAAAAGACGGAAATGTCGCGGGACACGTGTTTTTTTTAACTTCTTGAAAAATGAATTTCTCTTCGAATATTAAAAAAAATACATATTATTTCAGTATGTGTCAATAATGTAATAGACTATAAATGTCAATGTTTGCTGTAAATATATATATTTAGATAATTTTTACCCTTAAAGAACATTAAAACAAAAAAGTAGTGCATATCAATGACAGAATTTTATTACGAAATTCTATTGTTTACTTTAAAACTAGACTATACAACTGAAACAATATTTCCTTTAAATATTAATAATATGTCTAGAATTATAGTAGGATACTTTTAGAGATTGAATCACTTTATTTGCATTAATAGTTTATCACGCAAGAGAATCAATTTCGAAAATAAATTCTGTGACACCAAGAATATCTGATAAATATTTTCGAAACTTGCTTGCATAATTTATCTTAAAATTTCCAACACTGTATAGCAATATAATATAGGCATTTGTATACTCAATTCAATTTATTTAGAAATAATAAAAATTGTAATTATACGCGAATTTTAAAAATAAACCTTTTATTTCACAAGTCTGTCGGAGCTACTCTGGAATATACTATATAGGGAAGTGTGGAGTAAAATCATTGTAACCTTAGTTAAAATACTGCGTTAATATTATACATTTGGTAAACACTGGATTTCTCTAAAAATAATTGTTATTTATTAAACGTATGCTGAAGCTAATGCAAAATTCATTTTACAAATGCTTGATTGGTGTTATCCCGATCATTTTTTAAAGATTTTTCAATAAAGGTTATAATTTTTTTTAACCTATTTTAAGAAAGAAATTAAATTTAGCCTATTAAGATTTTATTCATTTTACATGTTTTATGGTATATCTCTTGGTCCTTTTTAATCATAAGAGAAAGCTAAGAATAAAAAAAGCATTGTGATTTCTAGTTATACGAAAGAAATATTTGATATTTCCTACTTTTAGTAGTATTTTAATTATGACAAGTTGAAGCGAACTTTCATAAATTATTTTTAATAAAAAAATAAATAACTATAAAATATAAATAAAATTAAGTTTTTTTATGTTTAAAATTGACATTGAAAACGCTTATTTAAGATTGTTTGTCATTATTGCGTAAGTTGTAGCTAGAATTTGTCATATATTAAACACATTTTCCAATGATAAAAAAGTGGTTATAAACTACAATAATAAAAAATTCAGCATCGTCAAAAATGAATGAATGTATTATTAAATTACTAATTTCAACAGTTTTTGAGATGTAATGTATTTTTCGATTTCCTTAAGGGCATATACCATCTGCTTCCAAAATAGGCTTTTGAAAAGTCATTAAATGATCTATAGAACAAGATATTGCTTTATATATTGACTCATTATAATGAATTATAGTTTTTCCACATGATGCTTTTGTGATTATATAAAGAAAAAAGAAGATCTTGTTCTGAAGATTTTTATTTCTGGTTAACAATGTCATTTGTGATGATTAATTATAGTTTTTGAACTGTGTTGTAAATTACAGAAATTATGTACAAAATAATTGGTTTGAATTTGGAATTATTCGTGGGAATCAGTGGGATAATAATTTCTATAATAAATCTACTTCCAATGAATCTAAATAAATTATAAAAAAAAGTACAAAAGGCTTAAATAAGAAGACGAAAATTAAATTATTAACGAAATTTACGCTAAAATCTAAGTAATCACGTTTACACACATAAATTAGAATCTTTTGTAAGATTTTAAAACAACTCAAGCCTATACAACAAAACATTCGTCGGGATTTAATTTTTTTTTCCTTGAACAAATGTATTGACTAATGCGCCTAAAACTGTTTATTGTCTGTTTATATTCAGATACATCATTTACGTTTACATTTAAACCTGTTGCTTTCGTGTAAGGAAGATTTAGAGCATAGATTTATATCTATTGAATCCGAAATCATTTATCTGCAGCCCGATTTATTTGCAAAAACTTATTCTCTTGCACGATGCATTCTTTGTAAAAAGAAAAATGTTTACTCGAAGAAAAAATCTTACGAATTAACAAAATTACTTTTAATAATACAATTGAAAACTGCTTTATTCTTTTACTATTAATACAAACCATTAATTCATAATTCGTAGTCGTTTTTGATACGCTATAAGTAATTCTGCCCGGTACATAATTCGCTTTATGACCATTTACAATCTACGATCATGTATTAATTGGAATCCCTTTTAGAAAAAACTGCAGAGAGCTTAAAAGTAAAAAGAAAAAAAAAAGAAAAAGAAACATTTTCCTCTCTGTTATTAATAATTATTTTTAATCTGTTCAATATCTCCTTAATAGTTTTGTCTGTTTATACATAATATTTTATAATCCATGAGCATTTGTACTTTGGAAATTTATAATGCCTCATTTCATTTCAATGTAAAGCATTTAGGATTTGTATTATGCAAATGATCTTGCGATCTAACAAATTCTAAAATAACAATGACACTTTTTATGTGAATAACTGTGAATGATTTTTTTTTCATCACCTGTGTTAAACATTTTACTTCATTCAGGTAGCGACTATATAAAATGAAATCGTTTACCAATCATCTAAATAGCTTATGGAATGAACTCATGTTTCTTCACTAAATCTTTAAATTGACCAAAATTTTGCCATATTACTCATTTAAAGGGTGTCTATCATTAAACGACCCTATTTTAAGCCTCTACGACCCGAACCAATACTTTAAAGTACCACAGTTTTCTACCCAATTGAAGAAACACACTCATTGCATGCATTCTCAATGACACTTTTAGGAAACAATAGTAAATACTTCCCTTGACTCTCACTAAACAGACATAACATTTCTAGAAAGCAGAAACTTATTCAAGGGGCTATTTTGGCAAGTGTGTGTGTCAAATTTGCTTCCATTTTGTTTTCTGATGAGGCATCCCTAACTTCTAGTTGGAAACATCAGAAATTTTAAGGGTAAGGCAATCAAATTTTTTTCGTGATTTAAATAGATCGCTTGACAGTACGTTATGCGAAAAAAAAAATCTGTTTGTTTAACTTATGGAGCACTTTTCAAAGCGGTACTTTTAAATACCGTCGGGACTTAGTTTGAACTGGATTTTTACTTAGATTTGTATCATTTGAATATATATGGGGCAAAAAAACATATATATTTACAAGGGATGCATGGGCGCTAGACAGATGGATTTTTAAATAAAATAATGGAAGGTATGGTATGATTTATTTATGACAACGACGATTAATAAAGTAAAAAACACATCCTTTTCTCTTTGGAACAAATATTATATTTTTATAAAACGAAACATAAAAATATTACAGAATAGAAAAAAAATTAAAATATTTTTTAGCATTTTTAAAATTGTTTTAATTTTACTAAAGCTAGAAGTTTGTAAACTTCTCTCAGATATGCTTTCCATAGGGCAATAGTGATACAACTATAGAATATTCTGATGAGGATGAAATATTGATGATCAACCAACAGCATCTCCATTTAGTCATATATACATCATAAGCATATATGCATCTAGATACGTACATAATAAGTCACATTGAAATAATAAGAAAAAATTGGATGTAGTTTTTTTTCTAAGTCTCGATATTTTCCCAAGCGTTATGACCCAACGGTACTTTGAAGTACTATTTTAAGTAATTAGCTGTAATTAACAAACTGAAATAAGTCTTTTATTTTTATCACATATATCTTCTAAGGTATCATGGTAATGCGAGGAAAAAATTTCAAGGAAGTAAATTTTTAAATTCATAATTTGGGATATAAAGGGAACTGCACCCTTCACTGCACTGCCATATCTGGCACATACCTAAAAATATTATAATTTTCATTATGTGTCATGAATTTTGCTAATACGATCACTATCACTGATAAAGAACAATCCGAAGAATGGAATAACACTTATTTTGTCCATGTCATATGGCTACATTATAAAACAAATTAGAACTTGTTCTTCGGGAACAAAAAAAAAAATCGATCAAGCTTTTCATTATTTTTACTGAATACTTAAAAATAATTATATAATGAAAGTTGCAGAGTGTTAAGCAGATAAAATTAATTAATTTAAGTTCATTTAGTTGTAAAATATAGCAATACAATATTTTGGAACTCTAAATGTGTACAGATAGCACACACAATAAAATATCAAATTTTAGCTGAAATTTAGAAATTTATTTTTTTTACTATATTTCCCATTATGAGACCGATATACAGATTTTAAAAAAAAATTCATAAAAATAGAAAAATTCGTGTTGTGAAGGGTTAAAATTGCCTATAGACGAAACTATTGTTAAAAAACGTGTGGAATTTTGTGGAAGAGATAATGAAGCAATAAGAATTTCTTTAAGCAAAAAAAGATTCAAAATTTTGCCGCCAGAGTGCGTTTTTAAAGGAATTATACATTTAGCATATATTTACGATAGTTTAAAAATTTTGTTTATTACCTTTGCCTGATCTTAAAGATAACATTTCCCAGACAATGTGGTTAACTGAGAAACATGTTTTCTTAGGCAGGTCGCACACTGGGGAGACAGGAGGAAGATGAAGTGCTGTTTAGGAGAAGAAACAGGTCAAAACAAAGAAAAAACTGTTTATCCGAAGTCGAGCAACAGTTTGCATGTGTCGCTTCAGGAAGGTCGCACACTGAGGCGACAGGAGGAAAATAAAGCTCGACTTTGGGGAAAAACAGGTCTGAAACATATTTGAAAGAGATTTCTTCTTTTTTTTCGACCTATTTCTTCTCTTAAGCTGCAATTCATTTTCCTCCTGTCGTCCCAGTGTGCGACCTGCCTTATGATTCCAGATGGTACCTGGAAATGATAACCATCATATGGAAATGTTCTGTTGTAATAAAATTTGTAAACTGTCGTAAATGAAGCTGAATGTGCAATTCATTAAAAAAACGTCGTATGGCGGTGAAATTCTGAACTATTGTTTTTTCGCTCAAACAAATTCCTATACCTTCATTCTGTCCTTTACAAAATTTTACAACTTTCTGAAGAAACATTTTGCCTGTATCCAGCTTTAAAATATGGTAGTTTTATTATGGATACTTGTATCTAGATGAATTTTTATATTCATCTGATTTAATTTATTGATTGAATACAGCGGAGTACACAGATTAACGTATTTGACCTCAATTCAGAAAGTTTAAATTTTGAGATTAAATAACTATATAATTAATTTATTTGATGATAAATTAATTGCGAAGTTCTAGCTTATCTTTCTACACAGTTATTCTATCCCAGCCTTGTGTTCATTAATATAAAAAGTTTACCTTCGTTCCGTTATTGACAAAGTAGCTTTACAGAAGAAGATCATTATACAAATAATGGAAAACGGAATTAAAATCCATTAACGCACTTTTATCATGCATCAACCTAATAATTATGGTTTATAAAGAGAAAGAAATATATAAGCTGTACCTTTACTTTTGAATTATTTTTGTGTGTGTAACCTCCTATAATGTAAGATCTAAACTTCAGAATTTTTAAAATTCATATTTTATGCAGGATATATTTTCAAGGCATTCGAATGTTCTAAAAGAAATAACCTGTCGTAATCTACATATTTTATCATTTTCATATCCCAGGGGCCTCAAAACGATGCATTATTTCCAGACATTCAAGTATGGAATAGTGGAATAAAATTTTATGATTCTGTCCTCACAGAAAAATATATCTTTTTTTTCCAACACGCTGTATTATAAATCCTAAAATATTATTTAAATTCAATGTTTCAGTGTAATATATCATTCCAAATTATAGTTAGGTATGAATTATGATAATTATATGAAATTTATTAACTGAAAAAAAAAAAACAAACTTTTAGAATGTTTGCTGCGTAGTTAAGATATTTTTAAATAATTTTATCAGCTATTAACATAATAGTCATTTTTAACAATTTTTATTTCTTGACTATGATTTATATTAATTTTATTTACAGTAGTTACTTGAATATGATATTGTAATTCTTTTAAAGAAAAATTTCATTTCACTATTTTTTTATATGTGTATTTAACTTTTGTGTGAACACTAAACTTGTTGTCTATAGGTGATGATGATGATGTCGTGTACGATATGGTTCATGCTATATAAAAGTAGGCTAAATAGTGCCATTCCAGATCCTCTGGTAAAGGGGGTTGGTTCTAGAAATTTGGTAATTGTTTGTTATAGCGGCCGCCTGTGATGAATCACCTAACGATTAAGATGTATACACCAAATTACAATGCATATATGTCAGAATAGTAGTATATGATTTACATAATATTTCTTTATGTATATGGCCATGTTATAGGCGTTTATTAGGTATATATATTACATGTATATGTGACGTATATATGACATATAAAACGTAAATATTATGTATAAATCGACTTTTACCGCACATACATGAAGGTGGAGTATATATATCAGTATTACATTATGCACATATAAGCTTGGCAAAATCTTAACTGGAACCTTGATATAAACGCAATATTGGAGGCCGATATAACAAAGAAGTAACGGAATTTGTACAATTTTATCACTACAGAGGGACACCAATCTTAAGCAGAGTCACTATGACGACCGAACAGTTAAAGTTGTGTGTTAGTTAATAACATGCACAGTGAATCAATTATGTGTGACAGACACCTTTACAGTTCCTATAAATGTTTCTACCATTCTTATCGATTTGAATATACTTGTGATATTCCATCCCTAGTCTAACACTGCTTTTGTTTTTGTGCCGATATACATTGATAGTGCAAAGTTCGTGACTTTATGTCTTCGACAGTTACTTAACCTTTTATTTACTGACGATAATTATAAGTACCATTATAATAATTTGTTATAAAATTCATTTAATACATCGATTAGTTGTAATACAGTTCAGAATGAGTTATAGGTACATTACTTTATCTTGTTCCAAAAACAATATTGGTTACACAAAACAGAAATATTTCTAAAAGGATGATTTGTTTTGCTTTTGCGTCTTTTCAGTTTTCTTGGGAGGGGGGGGGGGGATTTTTTAATTCGAAAATATTTCTATATTTCTAGTGTAAGAACATTATATTTGCACATTTCCTAATTCTACAAAATACTAAGAAAAAGATTTAAAATAAAAGATTTGAGTGGGGTTATAAATATTGCACAAAATTCTTATAAATTCAAATTTAATTAATCCTTCTAAATCCTTCAATCCTTCTAGAATACTTCTAAAATTTGTTAAACGATTATGTAAATCTTCTTATGCAGTTTAAGCAATTCACCAAAAATTCTTTAGAAGATGAAATTTTCATGAATTCATAATTCAGTATATAAAGGTGTAAATCTGGAGTTGTGTTGTGATTGTTTAGATGTCAAGTTCCGTTGGCCAGTTTATCTGCAGCTTTGTTACTATGTATGCTAACATGCACTGGTAACCATTAATAACAAGTGGGTAAGTGGGATCATAGATCGCACAAAGGGGTCGTTTAATATTCCTTTCAAAACGTCCAGTACATTTATCGCCATGGAACACCTTCTGAATTTTGGCAAACACTTCCTAAACTAGTATCCGTCAGGCCGAAATGTCGGAGCATGGCGTCGTATAAACTTAACACATAACATTTTAAAATTTTAAAAAAAGTTTAATTTTCATGATTACAGTTTAATAGTACAAAATTAAATTTGAAACAACACCCGTTGAATCCTCATTTTCTAGTGTTTAATTTAGTCATCAGTTGCCTTTGGTAATGCTCAAATGCTAATTCGTGATATGATAATCAACAAAATGAACCAATATATAGTCTGTGGCAAGCCTGGGTGTTGAAATTTTGGGTCATAGACAAACTCTGCATCCAACTCCTGAAAAAAGTCCAGCCTGAAGTCCAAACACGTGATCATCTTCACTACATCTTACTTTTAATTACTGCGGTCTGCTAATATTCTTGTCATTGACCACTTTGATTTAAGAAGTACTTCTTGATTATGTTCTTTCGCTTGCTTGTTTTTGGAAAAAAGACATATAGCATCTTCAAATCTTTCTAGTTGAGCCGGAAGCAGTGTAACTTTCCACCGTAGCATAAGGGATGAGAGTAGTCTGAAACATGACCCACGCAAAGCGAATATAGAGTCTTTCGAAACTGTCTTTGCTGATCGTCATTTTCTCTCAATGAATTTGTTAATGTGAAGCAATTTTCAAATGCTCTAAGCCGTTTTTGTCTGCGAAGAGCCAAAATGTATTTTATAGACTATCTCTTATATTGAGGGATGCCTTTTACGGGATGTAAGTACCTAATACCTCCAAGGAATTAAACAAAGTACCTTTGCGACGTCTTTGTTCAAGTTCAGCCATAAGACGACAATTGAAAATTCGTCAATAAAGATAAATAATACTGTATCCATGCTGAGCTGTAGATTTCTTTCTTTTTGACTTTTTAAATCAGCGAACTATTTAAAACCTGGTGTTTTTTAAGCGCTGAGTGAATTAACTTTCCTTCGACATTAGGCGCAGTAGTACCTGTTATTGCCAAAAGAATGACAGCTTCTGATCCTAACTTCTCTATGATTGTTTTACTAATTTCTTTGATTATCCTACTTTTTCCAGCTCTTGCTTTTCCAATAATAAAAGTTGACTTAGGGAAAATTGTAACTTTTGTTTGCAATGACGAAAGCTGTTCTGTGGATAACTAAAGAATTTTCTGCTGCTTATCTGTAAATCTGATGTCAGAATTATCAAAATTTTCATGCAGCGTGATTTGTTGTTCTTTAAAATAATTCAGAAATGTTAAAAGTAAAGAGACTTCATTGAATAAAAGAGTTTACGGTAAAGAGAAAGAATAACCACCGGGGATGTGTTGAGCGATTTCGATTTGTTTAATGTAGCTCCGATCTTTGAGACAATCAAAAATTGGAACTGGATCCTTTGAGCTAACGGCAGAAAACTTCAAAGCCCCTTCAAAGACTTGCATGTCTGGCATAGCCCAGACTTATTTAATATGGTATAAGGGAAAGATTTGTAACCCGTATGTAACACGTACACATGGGTAATCTGCCATACTCCTCTATCAAACTTGATACTTTTGTTCATCTGAGTTTATGTTATATCGTTATTCGCATTATTCGTAGGCAGGTGGGTTATTTTTATGTGACTTTTCCACATAGAATTACGCTGAATAAGTATTTTCATCTCAATTGCTTTTTTTAACTGGAATTTTCAAAACTTTTGTGTATAATGTTACACATATAAAAATATGTACATTTCTTAAAATGTACACTACATCTAGGCAACAGGTTAAAAAAAAAAAAATACGGAATGATTTATGACTTTTAGTGAAGTTGATTTCTCACGAATTATCTTTCATTTTTGTATCCATTTTCCGATTATAAGCATAAAACTATATAGTCATATACATGAACTCCAAAATTTTCGCCAAGCTTGGAGACATTTCGCGAAATTTCACCAAATTTGGCGACCAAAAATATGTTGATATAAATGTAGCGAATTTGGCTGTGGCTGCCAAATTTAGCGATATTTCCACTGAAATTCAGCACTGATAATTCTTCTCTAATCGGGTTCTTTGCATTTTAGCTTAGTATTTTACCGTAAAATTAGCTAAAATCTTAAAATCAAGAAATAAGTAAGCTACTTTTTTTTTTACTCTTTTAGGAATTTTTATTTTGTTATGTACACATTTCTGTTTTCAAGTGTACATCCAAAAGTGCCAAAAGTGCCAAAAATGCTTATCTCATTCACTTCAGAATGTTAACTAACATTTCAGTTGCAACAAATTTGCTTACGGTGGATTAAAAAAAAATGAGTAACCATCTGTAATTGGGACCACTACCAAATGGTTATATTTGCGCATGAAACAGCGCTCACCAAGTTGTGAAATTTTCTACCAACCCGATTATGGAAATTTCCTAATACAAACATACATTTCTTTGAATAAAACATACATAAGAATACATACATATAAGTAATACATACATAACGTTATATTTCTCTCGACTTCTTTTATTAGCATTCGCTGCCATGCGGTTAATACTGAATCTGTTATCATGCAACTAACATCCAAAATCGTATTCTCCGTATTAGATTTCTTTTTATTTCTCTTAATTTAAAATTCAGTGTGAATCGCATGGTAGGTTACGAAAAATGTTGACTTGCATTTTAGTTGCAGCACATTCACTTACGGTGAATTAAAAAGAAAAAAATAATAACCTTTTGAAATTGGGACCGCTACCAAATAATTAAATTTGCGCATCAAACAACGCTCACTAAATTATGAAATCGTCTACAAACCCGATTACGGAAATTTCTCAATACAAACATATATACGTTTTAATAAAACCATACATACATAAGAAAACATACATATAAGTACTACATACATGATATTACATTTTTTTCGATTTCTTTCATTATCATTCGTAGCCATGCAGCTGATACTGAAATCGTTACCATGCGGTTAATAAACGAAATCGCATTCTCCGTATTCGATTTCTTTTCATTTCAAAATTCAAAATGAATTACACCGATTTGAAAGGTTAAGGATAATGTCCATGTGCATTTCAGTTGCAGCACATTCACTTACAGTGAATTAAAAAAAATGAGTAACCTTCTGTAATTGGGACCGCCACCAAATGGTTAAATTTGCGCATCAAACAACGCTCGCTAAATTATGAAATTGTCTACAAACCCGATTGCGGAAATTTCCCAATACAAACATGCATACATCTGAATATATAAATACATAAGAATACATACATATAAGTAATATATACATGACATTATATCAGGGTTCGTACGACTCGTAGAATTTTGCGACCAGGAAATTCTTCTGCACCGCTGTTTTCTTACAGAAAATCTCTCCTTATAAGAATGCGAAATTTCACCAGTTTAGCCTAGATTTCTTTTTCTATAAAAAATACTGGAAAGTCTCCCGCACAAAACCCTGTTATACTTTTCTCGATTTCTTTGATTTATCACTCGTAGCCATGCGGCTAATACGAAATCCGTTACCATGCGGCTAAGACCCAAAATCGTATTCCCTGCATTCAATTTCTTTTCATTTCTCTTAATTTAAAATTAAAAATGAATTGCATCGATTTGGTAGGCTATGGAGAATAAAAGGTTCTCACTGAAAAAAAAAGAAAAGGGGGTCGTTACGGACGTAGAAAGTAAAACTTCTGAATGTCAATCTATATCTCAGGTCACAATTATTTATGACGCCGTAACGATTCAGATGAGGTTAAAATGCATAATTTACAACAATGGAGCTAATGTTTTGTTTAATAACGAGAAGAAACCCGTCGTATTTTGACGAAAGAAATTGTTTAAAAAGGAACTCATACATAATTTAATACTTACTCTCAACAAATATTATTTTTCATTTAAAGTTACCAAAATACTAATTCCATAAACTTCGACTGTTCAACGTATTGAATTAAAATGTATTAGTATACCTTTTAGAGAGTGGTGTCGATGGGATACGAACCAGGGATCTCATAATCAGGAGGCGAGAACGTTAGCGTCGAGCAAAATGCCAAACCAGTTACTCTAAGCTAGTAACTCGTTTTATACTGATCATGTGAGATGAGATCGCGACACACTCCATCACCAGTGAGAAAGACGTACTGCTGACGTCTGACGAGCGATATGCACTCGTGAATGACGCTGTCGTACGCATATGTGATGCGCAGTATGACAGGCTTTGTGCTGTGAGCGTTACGCAGGCTTTGGATGCAGGGGATGATTATTTAGAGCTGCCATCTGTTGGTTATGAGAAGAGATGATTGTTGCTGAAGGTTGTTTTTGCGTGTTTGTCCGGGTCACCACTTTAGAGAGAGTGGCGCCGATGGGACACGAACCAGGGATCTCATGATCAGGAGGCGAGAACGTTAGCATCGAGCAAAAGGCCAAGCCAGTTACCCCAAGCTTGTAACTCGTTTTATACTGATCATGTGAGATGAGATCGCTACAACCTAATCAAGATAAGTAATTATGATGAAATTACCCATTGAGGCTCTTATGTTTGAAATTACCGATTAAAAATCAGCAAAAATGATTTCAACATGAGCCAATCCTAGAATTATTTTTCGCGTGAAATCTAAACTGAACGTCATTTTCATCGTCTCAAAATTTACATACGCATCTCTCAAATTTACATTCACCATTTCAGAAATTTCGCAGTACGCAATAAGTTATTAATACATATATTTCCGAACTTGAAATCAAGTTTGTTAACTACGTCATTGCATGTGAACATTCGCACTCTTGACTTGTGATTCTAATCTCCGTATCGGCGAGTAAAATTCTTGATATTTATATCTTTTAGAGGCGTTCGTAGTAAACTATTTCGTTTTTTCAGAGAAAATGATCGTTTTCAATTAAATATGATGTCATTTTGCTTCATTGAAGGATTTCACCAAGCGTCTCAAACTCAATGAATGAAAAATTGAATTATAACAGCTTTTTGCGGAAACATGAGTATTGTTTTAAAGCATGACGTCATTTTCTTTTCAGTTTTTTTCAGAAAGTTTATTTTGAATTTTATGAGAAAATGGCATCGATAAAGATAAACATACTTTATTAATTTTTTTTCTTTACAACAATGGAAGTAATCCAATTGCTACCATTTTGAAAAAAAAATCATAGAAAATTTTTAAATTTTAAATTTAAATATAAAAATGGGAATATTTAAAAAAATTAGCTAGTGCCGCAAACCTACAAAGAAACAGCTTTCATTAAAAAAAAGAATTATTAAAATTGGTTCAGAAAAAAGCTCATGGTAGATGGCTAAAAAAGAAAAGCCTTATCTTTCAAATATATAGATTTAAACCCGCAATGCTATCTCTATGGGAAAATTTTTAGCAGACATTTCATGTCGTTAGGATTGACGAATATTTATGATTTTCAATACGCACCGAGATTTTGGCCCTACCAACGTCCATTTAATTTTTCGTGTCGATACGACAAATATTTTGGACGCTATCGTGTTAACAATAAGTGTAATTTTTGCAGGGAAGCCGGAGCTGTGCTCCGACAACTATCGTGAAGCTTCAAACAGATTCGCCTTGTTATATTTCCTAATTTTGTTAGTGCCCCCCCCCCCCGAAATGCAGCAATATATCACATGACGGGTATCTGCAAAATTTAGAAAAGTGCCCCACTTTGGGGGGGGCGGAGTGGGGTAATAGTCATCATGATTTTTGACGCGGCCTGATGTTTAAAATTTTTGTTATGTTTTATAAGCTATATTAAATTTTCAAACAGATCGTCCAGCTATATTCCCTAATTTTATTCGCGCCCCTACCTCACCCCCCCCCCCCTCCGAAATGAGACACGCCATTCTTCTTTATGCTTTTTTATCATGTGTCTTAAAGTATCTTAAAGTTTAAAACAGATCGCATTGTTAGATTTCCTACTTTAAATAGCGGTCTGTTAGTTCCACATTCCATCACCTCAGAGCACACTCTATTCTTAATAAAAGCGTATCTGAACGGAACTCCTTTACACAACCTATCAGTAGATATGTTACTCGGGGGGGGGGGGGGAGGGGCGGTCTTCAGCAAGAATTTAAGATGTTTGTTGAAATTACTATTCGGAAATAGTGGTAATTTAACTTTTGACATATTTATATTTAATAAATAGCATGTATCGGAGGACTCCTTCAAAAAAAAAAAAAAAAAAAAAAAAAAAAAAAAAATACCTGAGACGGTATGAAACAAAAAGGTAAAAAAAAAAAAGAAATATTTTGCCCCTCCCCCTCTCCCCACCTGCCCGAAATTTCAGGCGTCATTTTTTATAAACTTTTTCTTATGCGTTATAAACTATCTTAAAGTTTCAGACAGATCGCCTAGTTAGATTTCCTATTTTAAATGAAATCGCGGTCTGTTAGTTCCACATTCCACCACAAGCACACTCTATTCTTAACAAAACTGTATCTGAACGTAACCCCGTTAAACAACCTGTCAGGAGATATGCTAGTCTAGGGGGTGGCGGTCTTAACCAAGAATTTAAGACATTTACTTAAATTACTATTCGGAAATAGTGGTATGAACACTTATAAATTTTTTTATATTGAATAAGTAATAGCTTTCTCATCACGCCACCAAAAAACCTCACGCAAAACAGTACAAAACGCCCTGTTATACTGCCTAATTTCGTTCGCGCACCTTCCCCTCCATCACCCCCTTCAACCGGAATGTGACGCGCCATTCTTTTTTATAATCTTTTACTATTTGTTATAAATTATCTTAAAGTTTCAAACAGATCGCTTTGTTGGAATTCCTACTTTAAATGTAATTGCGGTCTGTCAGTCCCATATTCCACCACCAGGGAGCGCGCTCTATTCTTAACAAAAGTGTATATGAACGAAACTCCTTTATACAATCTATCGGTAGATACATGGGTCGGGGGGGGGGGGGCAGGGGGTGGTGGTCTTAACCAAGAATTCAATATATTTACTGAAATTACTATTCGAAAATAGTGGTATCAATACTTCTGACATTTTTATCTGGCATAAGTAATAGGGTGGAGCGCTCGCCTATGGGGAAAAAAAAAATTCTTCAAATCAAAATTGGCCGGTGTGGGAAAGTTGCTCTCTCCGATCCTCATTCTGAATATAAAATATCTTTGAAAAATATTAATATTAAATACTGCCCCAAGGTCATTGAATATTGAGAAAAAACGTAAAAGCGCTCGCCTGTGGAAAAAAAAATTCTTTTCCTAATCAAAATGGGGCGGTGTGGGAAAGTTGCTCTATCATATCCCCATTCTGAATAAAAAATATCTTTTAAAAATATTAATATTAAATACTGCCCCAAGGTCATTGAATATTGAGAAAAAACGTAAAAATTGTGCATTTTCCCATTTTTTTTCCCTCAAATATTCAAACTATTTTATAAACTTAATTTAAAAGGATGATCATCGAATTATTATTATAATTATTATATATTTATAGTAAAATTATGAATATTTATATCAAATTCTCTATTATTATACTAACTCAACGACTATATATTTTTAAAATATATGAAATTTGGGTAATTGTAATTGTTTTATATTTTTTACTTAACCTGTGTAAAAAATATAATTTGAAATTATTCTTAATGAACTATAGTAATAAGATAAAAATAATTTACTATTGCAATTTACAAGCAACGAAGTTACCATTTTATAGTAGTCCATACTGTTTTTTTGGTTTTAAAAACTGCCTTTTTTTTCCGAGACTCCAGACAAGTTTTAATGAACTCAACGCGTCTCAAAGGACCACAAACAGCAGAAGAAGCCTCCGTAACAAGTTTCACACATCTTTCATTGGCTTGATTGTGACAAGGGAATAGTTTAATCTTAGGTAAGATGTCTTCATCTATTGCCTTTGGATTTAGGATACAATTTGTAAGAATATTATGGTCTAAGAACTTAATTAATGGTGGTTGTATCACGGTCACTTCAGCCCAATTTATAGAATCTATATAGACTTTGGCTTCCAAATTTATCCGTATGTAAAGAATTTCTTGACTTTCAGGATTTTATTGTTCTGCGTAGTGCCAAAGCTCTTACATAGTATGTAAATATGTTGGCACTACGCATAATAATAAAATGTTGAAAGTGAAGACATTCTTTAGGTACGTTCAAGTTACCTGAGATCACGTATGTAAAGAATTTTTTGACTTTCGAGATTTTGTTATTCTGCGCAGTACCGCACTTATATAGTATGAATGAGAATAATAATGCTATGCGGAATAATAAAAGTTTCACGGAAACAAACGATCAAGTTACCTGAGAGACCAAAGACTATATCGATTTCATAAATTAGGCTGAAGTGACCGTGACATAACCACCATTAACTAAGTTCTTAGATCATAACATTCTTACAAAGTGTATCCTAAATCCAAAGGCAATAGATGAAGACATCTTACCTAAGATTAAACTATTCCCTTGACACAATCAAGCCACTGAAAGATGTGTGAGACTTGTTACGGAGGCTTCTTCTGCTGTTTGTGGTCCTTTGAGATGCCATGGATTCATTGAAATGTCTGGAGTCTCGGAAAAAAATGCCAGTTTTTGAAACCAAAAAACAGTATGGACTACTATAAAATGGTAACTTCACTGCTTATAAATAAAACAGTAAATTATTTTTACCTTATTACTATAGTTCTTTAAGAATAATTTCAAATTATATTTTTTTACACAGGTTAAGTAAAATATGTAAAACATTTACAATTACCCAAATTTCATATATTTAAAAAATATATAGTCGTTGAGTTAGTATAATAATAGCGAATTTGATATAAATATTCATAATTTTACTATAAATATATAATAATTATAATAATAATTCGATGATCATCCTTTTAAATTAAGTTTATAAAATAGTTTGAATATTTGAGTGAAAAAAAATGGGAAAATGCACAATTTTTACGTTTTTTCTCAATATTCAATGACCTTGGGGCAGTATTTAATATTAATATTTTTAAAAGATATTTTTTATTCAGAATGAGGATATGATAGAGCAACTTTCCCACACCGCCCCATTTTGATTAGGAAAAGAGTTTTTTTTTTCCACAGGCGAGCGCTTTTACGTTTTTTCTCAATATTCAATGACCTTGGGGCAGTATTTAATATTAATATTTTTCAAAAATATTTTATATTCAGAATAAGGATCTGATAGAGCACCTTTCCCACCCCGGCCAATTTTGATTTGAAGAAAAAAAAAATTTCGCTCCACCCTAATAAGTAATATTTATGCTGTATTTTTAAAAATCGGACACCGTTCAGAAGAATACTGCAATGAAACATCACGTGACTGCCTTTTAAAATATGTATATAATAGAAATAAATCAATTAGTGAAATTAGCGTCCCTCCCCTCCCTACCCGAAATTTCACGTGCCATTTTTTATAAACTTTTTCTTATGTGTTATAAACTATCTTAAAGTTTCAAACAGATCACCTTATTATATTTCCTAATTTTAACAAAATCGCGTTATGTTAGTTCGACATTCCCCTACCAGGGACCGCACTCTATTCTTAACAAAACTGTATCTGAAGTAAACTCCGTTAAACAACCTATCAGTAGATATGTTACTCGATGTGGTGGCGGTCTTGATAAGAAATTAAGATATTTACTGAAATTACTATTCGAAAATAGTTGTAACTAAACTTTAGACAATTTTATATTAAATAAGTAGCATATATCCCAGGACTACCTCAAAAAAGTACCTAAATCAGTCAGAAACGCTAACTTTTAAAATAGAAATCTAGCGCCCACCCCGCCGCCTCCCCGGAAGTTCACGCGTCATTCGTTTTTACACTTTATCTTATGCGTTATAAAATATCTTAAAGTTTCAAACAAATTGACTTTTTAGATTTCCTAATTTTAACAAAATCGCGTTATGTTAGTTCCACATTCCACCAACCAGGGAGCGCACTCTATTCTTAACAAAACCATATCTCAACCAAACTCCTTCACGCAATCTTTCCGTAGATACATGGCTCGGGATGGTGGCGATCTTAACCAAAAATTTAAAACATTTGCTGCGGTAACAAACGCTAAGATTTTAAAAATAAATCTAGCCCCCCCCCCCTCCTCAAAATATCACACTCCATTCTTTTTTACACATTTTCTTATGTGTTATAAACTATCTTAAAGTTTGAAACAGATCGAGTGGCGGTCTTAACCAATAATTTAAGATATTTCCTAAAATTACTATTCGAAAATAGTGGTATGAACACTTTTAAACTTTCTGATGAGGAATGAGTTATACTTATCTCATAGCGCTGTTCAAAAACCCCACGCAAATTGTTAGATTTCTAATTTAAATTATTTCCTGGTTAAAAAAGCACGTGTATCCATTTTAATCGACGCATTTGATAGCAATAAACCAATTAATTAAATAGCAATTAATATTTCAACTTGTAATTAAGATAGGACTTAGAAATGGGCATCAATGAAATCAGCGAGAAATTTCACAACGGAATGCCAAAAAATTTAATCAAAAAAATTAATATTTAAAAAGTTAAAATTTCGTATTAAAATATCCTACTATGGAAAACCGCAGACTCGTTATGTCTGGCAGCTGCTTTCCTGTAGAAATGAAATCTTTTTTCTTGTCTTTCCAATTAAATAATTAAATTTTTATCGATCGACTTTTAGTGAATATTTTAACTTATACACATCGCAGAAATGTGAACTTTATACCAAATGAAAGTAGATTTTTTTCCGCGTATGTCTATATCATTTACAAATTTCTTAGACCAATACTTTCTGATATGCGATTTCGCTTTAAAATGTCCACTTCATTTTTCGGCTTAATTTCCTCCTTGGTATTCCTGCATCGGCTGATTTTACTGGCAACCCTTAGGAGAAACTCGGATGATTTGGATAACGTCCGTTTGTACCTGTGTTAAAAAGGTTAATTTTAGAAGTTAATTATCCCGTAATTAAGTTAATTACCAACTTTTTCAAAATTTTATGATTTGTCGTTTGATGTGAGGTGTTCAGCTATAAGTTCCCAAAATTTCAAGTCTTCAACATGTATAGTTTCTGAGAACGGGCTCTGTGACGGACAGACAGACAGACAAAGGAGTGAGACGAATAGGGTTTCGTCAGATGAACGGTACCCTAAAAAGTGCAGATTTCGTTTAACTATTTTATTTCGTTGGTTCCGGACTGAATTTTTCTGACAATCATACTGTTTCTGTGTTTGAATACATTATTGGTTTCTTGTGAGTCATAAAAGACGCCTTTTATTTATTCGAAAGTTAAAAAGGCAACTGGTATGTTCGAATGATCCTGTGTCACTTTTTAGCCTGCGAATAAATAGAACTAGCTGGAGTAATTATGTAAAGATGTCTAGTTGTGCTCAAAAATAAAATTCATTAGATTTGTTTTCATATAATTAGGTGAAAAGGGTAATTCCACTTAATTTTATTTTTTCGGTGAAAAGTAGTGTACTAAAAATGAATACATAAAACTCCTTGGTTTACTTACCATTAGCAAAGATTGTTAAAATAAACTAAACGGATACCTTCCTAATATCTTGTTCATTTATCTTATTAATTTTCTTTTACATTGTTTCAAGGAATAGATTAGAGGAAGTTCGGACGACAATTTTTACTTTCTGATAAGGGATTATACAACCTTCAAAAGATCAAAATTTATTGAAATAGAAAGAATGAATTTCCTTAAAATAAGATTTGCTTAATTTTTGGCATTATAGTTATTTTCTATTGCTATCGAATGTAGAGGAGACCGGGGGAATTCCGACACCTTAAGGGAATTTAAATTTTTTTACCTCAAAAAAATGTTTATTTTTTAATAGTAAACATTCTAAAGCTTAAATATGGTCTTTAGTATCTGTACAAATTTAACCGTAATCATAACTGTAAAGTGAGCACACACAAAAAAATTTCATTCAACCTCTGTACAGTGGCGGGATACTGGAATATTCGGGGTAACTACAAATCGGGGTAATGACGCTACTGTTTAATGACCTAGTAAATACATAAAATGGATACTAGGAAACACATAACCTACTGAAAATATTTAGAAAGTATTAATTTAGCGGAAAAATGAATAATTACAATGTTCCTTAAGCTAGATTTATTAATATGCAAAGATTACAATTTAACTCCTTTTAAGTCACCCTTTGCCATGATGGTGGCACTACCATTTTTATTTGTGACTTTCCACCATGAATCCTTAAACAGATTTAATGAAATTCAGTAGCAATATTGTTTTGAAATTAGGGACATAACCAAAGCACTATACAAAGATCACCTGCATCTCATTTTCTAGGTAATTTTATCTAATATTCATTCTCAACAAATACTTAATTTTCTATTTATTTCACAAACTTGGGAATTGCGTAACATTTTTACGACACTTTAAATCTGCTTTTGAATTACGGGGAAACATGGGAAAAAATTAATATAATAGATCACTTAGCGATAATAATGTTATTTAGAAATAAATACGTAGATTTATCATGCAGCTTAAAACGTTTCGTTCTTCATGAACGGTAATAAGTAGAACATTTTTTTATGCAATATTTTAAACAATACATTTCCCCAAAATTGTGAATATTTTGAATGGATAAAATAACTATACGATGGAAGCAAATCATTATAAAGGCTAATACAGTAAACTTCCGACTAATCCGGCTCGAGGCCATCCGACACTCCGTACTATCCGGCCTAGTAAAAAAAAAAAAAAAAAAAGGGGAATGTTGCGAGCGGCCGAGACAGGCAGGTTCTTGTCCGTAGGAAAGTGCTAACACACTATAAGAAGGGGCAAGAAGGTATTACAGAATGCAATAGCAAAGATAGCCATATATCAACTACTTTTTCAAAAACTAAAAACTAAGCTTTGCCTCTTTTATCTTATGCATAACTCTTCATATTTGTGCAATCATTTATTAATAAACAGTAAAATAAGATTTACTCATTTTTTTACGAATTAGGCTTAGGTTTTACGTTAATGTTTTTCTTTATTTTAAAACTGTATGTACTGTATATATAAAATTTATCTTAAAATGTATGACATGTGTTTTTAATATAATGGGTGGGGGTGTCTAGGAAGTGAGTAAATATTTATAGAACTCCGGCCTATCGGGCTTTTTTGTTATCCGGTCTATCCTTCCGCCACATAGGCCTGATAGTCAGAAATTTACTGTATATGTTTAAATGGTTATCTCCGCCTTTGCAACAAAATGGTTGAACTAGTTACTTGGAATCTTTGTACATGGATATGCTTTTACAGAGAATGGGCAGAATCCTATACAATTTAATGGTGTAATCTATCTATCTATTATATATATAAAATTCAAACGGAAATTTCGTTCCGAACGCCGAGATTTCGAGTTCTACCGCATGGATTTTTACGGAACTTATACCGTTAGATAAGTATCGTTCCAGGGAAGGTTTTAAGCTGTAACACATCATTCTACCTAGATTAGTTATAGAATTATTACGGAAAATTCTATTATTTTGGACTTTGTTACTTCATATTTCCTTAAATATCTGGGCTCCTATTGGACGTAGAGCTTAGATCTCGCTCCAAAAGTAGCTCCGAGGAACCCAAGCAAACTTTTCCCCGCGAGTATTTTGCCGTCTTCCGATTTCTTCTAACTCTATTAGGGGCCCGCGTAGGGCCCCTTTAAAATATTTTTCGTAGAAATTTCAGCAATTATCTTAAATTATTGGTTAAGACCGCCACCCTCCCGATTCATATATCTACGGAAAGGTTGCATGAAGGAGTTTCGTTCAGATACGCTTTCGTTAAGAATAGAGTGCGCTCCCTGGTGGTGGAATGTGGAACTAACATAACGCGATATTGTTAAAATTAGGAAATCTAACAACGCGATCTGTTCTAAACTTTGAGATAGTTCATAACACATAATCTATTATCTATTCTATTATATATATATATAATCTATTATCTATTCTATTATCTATTATATATATAAAACCCAAACGGAAATTTCGTTCCGAACGCCTAGATTTCGAGTTCTACCGCATGGATTTTTACGGAACTTATACCGTTAGATAGGTATCGTTTCAGGGAAGATTTTAAGCTATAACACATGATTCTACCTATATTAGTTTTAGAATTATGACGGAAAATTCTGTTATTTTGGGCGATAAGGTTACCATTTTATTTCTTGGCGAAATTCATCGTTGATTAAAAAAAAAAAAAAAAAAAAAAAAAATTGAAACGGCTATTAAACCTCGAAAAATAAAAGAAAAACTGTTACTAATTTTATTTAAATGAAAAAAAAAAGAAGAAAATCCGTTTTAATGAGTGATAATATTAAAAAACGGAAACGTTTAATCAAAACCCGAAAGAAATATTTGTAATGCTTAAAAATTAATTTAATAAGAAATATTACACTTGATACGCAATATTTGGCTCTTTATCGCTTGCGTTAGATATGGAAACGAATCTGAAGATTTGATTAGATGAAATTTTAACGACATTTTCTTTCTGTTCTGTTCTTTTCTTTTTTTTTATATCTAATTGTCCCATCACGTTACTTATAGAAGAACATGTGTGAGTCACATGTGTAATTACTATTTGTTTCTTTACAATTTTTTATTTTTCTTTTGTCGCCAAACAATGTGATTTTAAGCCAAAAATGCATAAGCGTGACATTAGCTTGAGGATGTTCTCACAAATGGTATTTTTTTAGGTGAAAGAGATCATTTTTTGAGTACATTTTCATATTCAATTGTAACTTATATAGATATCAGTTAATATTTTAAAAATGGAATCGAATACTTAAATTTCAGTGTGAATTTCTGCCACACATACATATTGTAAAATAATTTCATACTTTTTAAAATGTTTTTCGCCGTAATTCCGAAAGCATGTGATATTTATAAACTCGAACTCAGATCAACGAATATTACCCATTTTATTTAAGCAAATATTATCTATTTTCTCAAGTCATTTCGCCAATTTCATTTATAGGAAAATTCACAGATTCGAAATCTAGGAAATAAAGATAATTTTTAAGGAAATTTATGTTTTAATACGTTATTGCTATGGAAAAATTCAACATTTTGAAAAAAAAATTGGAAGTCTTTTGTAATTCGTCATTTCTTCTTCGTCTTTCTTCGTACTTTCTCCTCTGTTATGTAATATTTCAAATGATATTGGACTAATTTTCGATCATCGATTTACCGCAAAATCGCATATCTAATATAGTATATAAAATAAAGTCTGGATTAGGGGACTAATTAACGCACAGCGCAAACTACTGAACCTAAAATCTTGAAAATCGTGGTAAAAATACATCTTATAACATAAACTTCTGCTAAGAAAGGATTTTCTAAAGTGTCACCCCTAATGGTTTTTACACGGGGAGGGGGAAAAAATCGAATATGAAAATTATGCGTCAAACGATAGCATATTTTAATGTAGTTTTGTATGCTGAATCGAATGCTACCAAATAAATTTTCATAAGTCCAACAGTTCATGACACATTTCATATTTTTCTAATTTGGCGGTGTCTTTGGCATCTAAACCTCAAAATATCTATCATTACATCCGTTACTCTAGCAACGGAAAAAATTCAAATCAACCCTTTTGGCTAAAAAATAAAAACGGCTCGATGAGTTTGAAATAAAAATGCGAGCATCTTAATTTTTTAAAAAAATAGTGATTTCATGTAAAATAAAAGGGAAAAAATTACTGAGAATTTAGCGTTATAAAACAAAAATGGAAAAGGTACTACTTAGATATTCCGTCGACCAAAAATCTATCGTCAAACTATAAGATTAAATGCCAATAATGGTTGATCGTAAATATCAAATTCACTTGAATTTAAACAAACTACACGTGTTTACGTCATCAAGTGATTTTAATTTCGACGTTTTATTTGTATTTTTATTAATGTTATACTAATTTATTTGTTATTTCGTTATTTAAAATAAAGATTATGTCAATTTATATAATTTGGCGAATGGTTTGGCGATTTATATAATTTGGCGAAATTGGTCGACGGGATAACAAGTAGTACCAATGAAAATATTTAAGTATGAAAACAATGTTTGTAACGACTTAAAAATTATTTTCATATATATAAACTCGGTTTATGGCGTCAGATGCCGTCATCCGAAGAATCTACAAGAGTCTTTTTCCATTTTTTCCGGTCATAGGTTCCTCAATGAAAGAAATTGGAATAATATTGTTGCTCCTCGATAAGAAGAAAAAATGGGTACATTTATAACAACCGTGCGCACATCTCGCTGATAGCATTTTTAAAATTCCCAGTAGCAGTAGTTACATTTTGCGTATGTAAATTAAAAATATTTTTTTGGTTTTAATTATGGCATTAATTCCTGTTATTGTTTATCTTTTCAGTTTTTTAAATGAAATTAGTATAAGGCATGCATTTTAAATTAAATGAGTGAAAGGTTTGTGTTTTAAATGAAAATAATAAAATAAGAATATGCTATGAAAACAATCTTTATTGATTTATTACCTGCGCCCGGCTGACATAAAAGTATCACAAAAGCCACATATTCACTTTTCTTTGAGTAGTTGCTCATGAGAATTCAAGTTAACCTTCCGTAATCGGATACTTCACATATTGGTGTATTAGCTTTAATGTTAAAAGCATCGTTTTTGTTTGAAGCGAAAACTTTACTATGAATTCTATTACACAAAATCGCATCATCATCATCATCTACTATATATTTACAACGGAAATTTGTATTTCATTCCGATTGTTTATAATACTTTCGTAGGATATACCACAATTAGTTAGGTATTAATTTTGGAAAGGTTTTAGTGTATACATATTGTTCAAGGGTACTTAGTTATAGAGCAACAGTAAAAGTTCAAAAATTAAGTGAACCTGATTATGAAAGTTTAGCCTTTTTAAAAAAAATCTACAGAACATATTTTGTTACAAGTGGCCCTGTTGCATGACTTTTAGGAATGGTGTTAGTATATACGATTTCATTATATGTTGATTAGTTACAGAAGTATTAATTCCTGTTGTCATAACGGTCTCATTACCCGACCATAAGTGCGCTGTTTATAATCAACTAAAACAATTACTTCTTAATTGCTAAATTTTGTCCAACGCTTAAGATAACATTATATCGCAATGGCGTTCGCATCGTTTTCAGTAATGTGCAAGGTCAAGCTGAAGATCCTTATTGTTTAAAATACAAGTTCAAATTCACCATTTAGTTTAATCCAAGGTTCATTTGGAAATATTGACCAACGCAGCGGGCATAGCCTGCTAGTTATATATATAAAATCCAAACGGAAATTTCGTTCCGAACGCCTTGATTTCGAGTTCTACTGCATGAAATTTTACGGAACGTATACCGTTAGATAGGTATCATTTCAGGGAAGGTTTTAAGCTATAACACATCATTCTACCTAGATTAGTTATAGAATTATGACGAAAAGTTCTGTTATTTTGGACGATAAGGTTAGCATTTTATTGCTTGGCGAAAATTATCGTTGATAAAAAAATTGAAAGGGCTATTACATCTCGAAAAACAAAAGAAAAACTGTTACTAATTTTATTTAAATGAAAAAAAAAGAAGAAGAAAATCCGTTTTAATGAGTGATAATATAAAAAAACGGAAACATTTAATTTAAACCTGAAAAAATATGTGTAATGCTTAAAAATTAATTAATAAAAAAGATTACAATTTATACGTAATATTTGGCTCTTTATCGCTTGCGTTAGATTATAGAAACGAATCTGAAAATTTGATTAGATGAAATTTTAATGATTTTTTTTTTCTTTTTGTTCTTTTCTTTTTCTTTTTATCTAATTGTCCCATCACGTGACTTATAGAAGAAACAAGTAGATGTAATTGTGAGTCAGATGTGTAATTACTATTTGTTTCTTTACGATTTTATATTTTTCTTTTGTCGCCAAACAACGTGATTTTAAGCCAAAAATGCATAAGCGTGACATTACCTTGAGGATGTTCTCACAAATGGTGTTTTTTTAAGTAAAAGAGATATTTTTTTGAGTACATTTTCATATTCAATTATAACTTATATAGGTATCAGTTAATATTTTAAAAATGGAATCGAATACTTAAATTTCAATGTGAATTTCTGCCACACATACATATTGTAAGATAATTTCATACTTTAAAAAAATTTTTTCACCGTAATTCCGAAAGCGTATGATATTTATAAACTCGAGCTCAGATCAATGAATATTACCCATTTTTTTTTAGGAAATATTATCTATAGTTTATTTCATTTTTTTCCTCAAGTCATATCGCAAAAATTCACAGCTTCAAAATCTAGGAAATAAAGATAATTTTTAAGGAAATATATGCAATAATACGTTATTACTATCGAAAAATTCAACATTAAACAACAAAAAAAAAATACAAGTTTTTTGTAATTCGTCATTTCTTCTTCGTCTTTCTTCGTACTTTCTCCTATGTTATGCAATAAATATTTCAAATGATATTGGACTAATTTTCGATCATCGAGTCACCGCAAAATGGCATATCTAATATAGTATATAAAATAAAGTTTGGATTAGGGGACTAATTAACGCACAGCGCAAAATACTGAACCTAAAATCTTAAAAATCGTGGTAAAAATACTTCTTATGACATAGACTTCTGCTAAGAAAGGATTTTCTAAAGTGTCACCCCTAACGGTTTTTGCACGGGGAGGGAAAAAATTCCTTAAAAATCAAATATCACAATTATGCGTCAAATGATAGCATATTTTAATGTAGTTTTGCTAATCGAATGGTACCAAGTAAATTTTTATAAGTCCAACAATTCATGACACATTACATATTTTTCTAATTTGGCGGTGTCTTTGGCGTCTAAACCTCAAAATATCTATTATTACATCCGTTACTCTTACAACGAAAAAATTCAAATCAACTCTTTTGGCTAAAGAATAAAAACGGCTCTATGAGTTTGAAAAAAAAGAAAAAAATACAAGCATTTTAATAATAATAATAATAATAATAATAATAAATTACAACGACCATTTGGAAAATGATTTTTTCAAAGAATAAAATTTAAGACATAAAAAATCGAACGTCGTTGATCATACATTACGTACGCCATGGATTAAACATTAACATTCCTGGACCCATCATGAACAAATTTTAAAACAAATTTCAGTTTTACAATTTTCGGTGCTGTAAATTTTTAAACTTCTACGGAGCTGGTCATACATTACGTACGCCATGGATTAAACATTAATATTCCTGGACTAATTTTAAATGAAATTTCATTCTTAAATTTCTAAACATCCCACAATATTACTTTTTATATCGTCGTATAGAGAAAAAAATACATTTTTAATTGCAATTTGTTTGAAAGCTGTATCTCAATTTGTTTCTGAGTTATTAATTTTTTTGTAGTTTTTATTACTTTTTTATCATAGTGGCAACAGAAGTATCCATCTCTGTTGAAAGTAAATGGAAAATACAGATTGCTGTATAGACCAATCAGAAAACGAATAAAATGGGGACTCAACTAAAAAAACGCTTCAGATATGTTTTTGATTTCCTACCCTGACCGAGGACAATAACCATTTTTCCAAATGGTTATAAAAAAAAAAAAAAAAAAAAAAAAAAGTTATTTTATGTAAAATAAAAGGAAATATATTACTGAGAAATTAGCATTACAAAACGAAAATGGAACAGGTACTACTAAGGAATTCCGTCGACCAAAAATCTATCGTCAAACTATAAGATTAAATGCCAATAATGGTTGATCGTAAATGTCAAATTCACTTGAATATAAACAAGCTACGCGTGTGTACGTCATCAAGCGATTTTAATCTCGATGTTTTATTTGTATTTCTATTAATGTTATACTAATTTATTTGTTGTTTCGTTATTATTTAAAATAAAGATTATGTCAATCTGTATAATTTGGCGAGTGGTTTGGCGATTTTTATAATTTGGCGAAATTGGTCGACGGGATAACAAGTAGTACAAATGAAAATATTTAAATATGAAAGCAATGTTTGTAATGACTTAAAAATTATTTTCATATATATAAACTCGGTTTATTGCGCCCGATGCCGTCATCCGAAGAATCTACAAGAGTCTTTTTCCATTTTTCACGGTCAAGGTTCCATTCCTCAATGAAAGAAATTGGAATTGGAATAATATTGGGCGATTTATAAATTGCTCCTCGATAACAAGAAAAAAATGGGTACATTTATAACAACCGTGCGCAAATCTCGCTAATAGCATTTTTAAAATTCCCAGTAGTAGTAGTTACATATAAATAGCAGTAGTTACATTAAAGTAGTTATTTAGTTACATAGCAGTAGTTACATTAAAAATTTTTTTTGTTTTTAATTATGGCATCATTTCCTGTTATTGTTTATCTTTTCAGTTTTTTAAATGAAATTAGTATAAGGCATGCATTTTAAATGAAATGAGTTAAAGGTTTGTGTCTTGAATGAAAATAATAAAATAAGAATATGGTATGAAAACAATCTTTATTGATTTATTACCTGCGCCTGGCTAACATAAAAGTGTCACAAAAGCCACATATTCACTTTTATTTGGGTAGTTGCTCATGAGAATCCAAGTTAACCTACCGTAATCGGATACTTCACATATTAGTGTATTAGCTAGAATGTTGAAAACATCGTTTATGTTTGAAGCCAAAATTTTGCGATGAATTCTATTACACAAAATCGCATCATCATCATCTACTGTATATTTACAACGGAAATTTGCATTTTATTCCGATTGTTTATAATACTTTCGTAGGATATACTACAATTAGTTAGGTAATAATTTTGGAAAGGTTCTAGTGTATACACGTTGTTCAAGGGTACTTAGTTATAGAGCAACAGTAAAAGTTCAAAAATTAAGTGAACCTGATTATGAAAGTTTAGCCTTTTTTAGAGAATCTACAGAACATATTTTGTTACAAGTGGCCTTGTTACATGGCTTTTCAGGAATGGTGTTAGTATATAATATTTCATTATATGTTGATTAGTTATAGAGCTATTAATTCCTGCTATCATAACGGTCTCATTACCCCACCAAAAGTGCGCTGTTTATAATCATCTAAAAGAATTACTTCTTAATAGGTAAATATTGTCAACGCTTAAGATAACATTGTATCGCAATGGCGTTCGCATCGTTTTCAGTAATGAGCAAGGTTCAGCTGAAGGTCCATATTGTTTAAAATACAAGTTCAAATTCACCATTTAGTTTAATCCAAGGTTCATTTGGAAATATTGACCAGCGCAGCGGGCATAGCCTGCTAGTATTTTATAAATTTCAAAATTTCTTTACATGAATTAAGAATCAATTGATATCTTTCTTACAGAAAAAACTTATATAACAAAAAGTACGACGTTACATATTGCAGCCGTCCGGATGAAAGATATTCCGGAACATTTCGATATATTTTCAGCGATCAGGAGCCCCAGACTCCAAAACTACTTTCCGTTCAAATGTTTGTTTATATAAATAGAGGAAGTTCGGGTATTATGAAATACCATTTACATTTTTATTTGTAAGTTAACAGAAAAAAATGAAATACATTAAAAGTTATTAAAGAACTAACTATTTATTAATACATTTTTAGTACGTTTAAAGTGTAAGACAAAAATAGATATCAATATTTAGCTTTTAAAAAAAGTTATATTGTTTGGGCCGGCAGTTGGGTCAACCGGTGACAACTAGTCGGATAATGTGAAATAGGGTTATAAGGAAAATTAAAATTGCAAGAAAAACACAATTCAAAAGAACAACCGAAATTCTTCAATGAGTAAACCTTAGTACATCATATACAAATCATTAGATTCTTTGAAAGATTATTTTAATTTTTAGACTAGTCTTGAAACATTTGTCTAGCTGTACATATTAACTGACACACTGTCTTAAAAAACATAACCGCTTCACTCGTCAACAAGTTAGCATAAAGGAAAACGGACTAACACAGCAATAAATATAAGCATTCAACTTTATACCGAACTTCGTTAACTTCACTGACAATGAGATTTTATAATGAACTAGGGGATCGTACCCGGGCTTCCCGGGTTAAAGAATATAGATGAAAACATTTTTTTTTTTTTTAACTAATAATTTTTTTATATGTATTAATTTTTTTACATTGACCACTTACATTAAAAAAGCATTTTTCATATGGAAAATACGTATTACACAATCAAATACATTTTTGAAATTTATCAAAAGCGATATTTTCTTATTAGCCGCATGCTAAGATTTTACTATTTATGGCATCCTTTTATATTCTGATAATTTCAGAGCTTATACATGTCTGGTAAATTTGTGTTTTATTTATATTATTTTATTTATTTATTCATAGGGAAGTTTTTTTTAATGGAAATTAGCCGTAAGAAAATGATGAACTCTTTATTTTGTTTTAAGGGCAAACGGATTAATCATTCATAATCGAGCTCCGCGCGTTATAGATAAATTAAAAAATATTTCCTGCTTTAAAATTGTTTTTAAAACCATAGACAATCAGTAAACTGAGATGAACTTTGCAAACAAATTCCATTTGAAAAAAAAAATCCTATTTGGTGATCTAAAAATTTAAATTGTACGATTACAAATATGTTAGATTTGTGTTTTTTCAATATTATTTTATTTGTTTATGAAAGAAGTATTAATTTTGTTAATTTGTCTTTCACAAATATGTTAGTTTGGTGGTTTTTTTAATATTATTCTTTTATTTGCTTATAAAGGAAGTATTAATTTCATTATGCAAAGGGCCCCACCAGTGGCTGAGAGGTTCTGCTCTCGAAGCTGGTAGACGGGAGGTGCTGGGTTCGAACCCAATCGCCCCCGTCGGCCTAATCGTTCGGAGTTTTCGTGGTTTTCTTCGAACCGTGGATTTCCTTGCGTTAATACGGATTAGGTTCCCTTAGAAAGACCTCCACGGAAGGCACCCCCCCCCCCCCCAGGGCCCATATACCTCGTGTAGATAATTGGCAGTCAACAATCAACCCAACCCAACCCAACTCATTATGCAAAGTCAGAAACATATGCTGAAAAATGTTTGTTGCTTTATGCGCAAAATATTTATTATTTTATGTATTGAAACCGGTACGTGATAAGATAAACTTTTAAAAAAATCATGCTTTAAAAATTAATTTAGAAAATATAATACATCACTCAATGAATACATTTTTTAAACAAATTGCATTTGAAAGTACATTTATTTCCCTATGCGACAAAAATTGAAAATGTACGATGGTCAGACGATTGAAAAATTGCAGTAGCGAAAATTTCAAAACCGAAATTTGATCGTGAAGTATTGTCATTCTCAAAATGACGTCAGCGTTACACACAGATACGTTTGTTCTTTATAATGTAGATACATAATCAGTAAAATATAATAAAGATCAGTTATTAGGATGTGGTTATCAATTGAGGTTCTTATGCTTGGATTTCCGGAATGAAAACAGCAATTTCCACCTTCTCAAAATTTGCATACGCACTTCTCATATCCATATTTATCATTTTTTTAAAAAATTGTATTTTGTTCCATCATTTAAAAATCATCTTAACTCAAAACTTGAAGTCACGATTGTCAGCAACATCTTTTATGTGAACAGACGCACTCTTTATTTTAGATTCTAATCTCAATTTTGGAGAGTAAAAATTTCCGTAATTTATGCTTTTTAGACGCATTTGTGTTAAAAGGCTTAGTTTTATCTAAGAAAATGATTGTTTTCTTTTAAATAAAACTTCATTTTCACTTAAATAAGCATTTCGCCTAGTGTCTGAAACTTAGTATCAGAACGCAAGCAGAAGGAAAAACAATGTAGAAAATTTATGTGGAAAAATGCGTGTTTTCAAAAGCAGTATGTCATTTTCCGTTATTATGCCCCTAATATAATATTTTGCTCCTATTGGGATTTTGCGCCATTAAACCGTATTCAAAATTTTTATCAACAATTTTGAATTTTTATCAGAAAATAGCATGAATAAATTTTAAAATACCTCATTATTTCTCTCTTGTCTGCAGCAATGAAAGCTATCTAATTTTCATCATTTTGAAGAAATTTCATAAAATGCTTTTAAAATTAAAATATAAAAGTGGGGATATTTAAAAAAATAGATAGTGCGATCACATCTACAAAGGAAGAGCTTTCAGTTTAAAAAAAATGTATATTAGTAAAATTGGTTCAACAGAAAGATCAGGGCAGATGACTAAAAAATACTCTTGTGTTTTAAATATATAGATTATAGAAAATTAGGAAAAATTAAATTAAGCAAATTATGTTATTTTGATAAAATTATAGTAGAATGTCCTAAAGAATAGCATTAAAATTTTATTATTCGAGAGAATTTTCGACAAAAACTTCAGGAACACGATATTATTTTAAACCACGAATTATTTGTTTGCTTGTCTAACTCTGCGAAGCAAATCCATCCAGGCGAGAATCATCAATTTCTGTAATATAAATCGCTATTATTTGCATGTCACCCCTCTTTTATAAAGACATTCTAAATTTTTGTAAAACATTGCATTTATCAGTGTGTGCTTTCGATTACATTATTTTCAAAAGTGAAGCATTTTCACCTGTGGAGAATTTCAAAGCAGCTGCGCTGTGAAAATGACGCACTTCTACAAAACATAATTCAGGTTTAAGAATTAAAATACACGCTTTTTTATAAAATGACGTCATTTGCATCCGCTAAAGCAATCTACTTTTACAACCCAGTCTTATATTTTGTCTATAGAAAAGTGTGCATATGACGTCATTATCACGGAATTAACAGACAATATTCTTGACATAGCCCATATTTTATTTTCAACTATTTTTTCAGGTTTTATGAGAAATAGCAACAAAAAAATACAGTATCTCCTATTTTCAACTATTTTCCGTATACTTTCAATGACTTTCAATAGAAATGAGGTATTTTTGTTGCCACGATAAGAAAAATGGTATTAAAAACTGCAAAAAAATTAATATCTCAAAAATTAATTTAGATATAGCTTTCAAACAAATTGCATTTAAAAGAGCATTTTTTTCCTTATACGACGGTGTAAAAATTTAAAATGTACGATGTTTAGAAGTTTAAAAATTTGCAGTAGAGAAAATTGCAAAACCAAAATTTCATTTCAAATTTCAAAATGTTGCCATTCGCAAAATGACGTATGCGTTACGCACAGATATGTTTGTCCTTTATAATATAGATAGGAATTTTGTAAAATTTACCTCGAAAAACCGCAGACATTGAGAATATATTTTTTTTTATTTTACCGTGTCTTTCCAACAGGTATCCAAATAGGACTGAGCACAGTGCCTCATGGGCAGTGTTGCCAGATTGAGGACTTTTTAAATTCACATTATTTGACTGTCACCACCTTTTTAAAATAGTATAATTCGCCTTATTTTTCAGAATTTTTAATCTATTTTAAATAGTCCTAATATTTCTATTTAAAAAAAAAAAGCGGTGGCAATCGACAGTCTGGGCACAAAAAAGTCCCCAATCTCGCAACACCGCTCATGCAGGTAATAGGAAGTCGTATGGCAGATTTTAAGCTTTGTTGCAACACGGTATACGCCAGATATTAAAATATTCAATATTGCCCGGCCATTCCATAATACCCGAACTTCCTCTATGTATAGATATATAGACTGCCTCATGAGATAGCACTCTTATTTATAAACTAAATTGTATTTAACTAAGTAGGTGTGTTGAGTTTACCAAGATCCCAACCGAGTTCAGAGCCCATCCCCTTGTTTCAAAATGACTTGAAAAAAACATGACCCTTATTCTGATTTCATACATATGCACGAAGTGACCACAATCATTGAGCTAAATTGGACTGTTCAATTTTGTTTATATATGATTGCATACAAAGTTCTTTTTTTTTCAATCTTATATCTACATGAATAAAAAAAAATCGTCTGTATATCTGTTTGTTTGCGATGGTTAGGAAAATTCATCACACGTAGATGACACACATCCCAAATATGAAAAAGGTAGAGGATAACAGGTTTGAATGTAACAGAAGCTCAGATTTTTCATTTTTTTAAAAATTATCCGTGATATAGATTAAAACCCTTATAGAACGCAAATAAAGAATCGTCCGTAGTCCCAGTGATCGCTTCTGGATATGTAGCGAAAATGCTCTTTTTTTCAAGCCATTTTTGCTGTACCTTCTTTGTTTTAGCGGTATCTTTTGCTTAAAATTCATTTATGTTTATTATTTCGGAAATTTAATATGCTGAAGGTCAAATTCACAATCTTTTAAATGTTTTTTTTCTGCACTTTTAAATTGCGATCTCCTTTTCTTGTATGGAAATACAGAAAATAACATACGCATATTTAGGTTTCTTTACCGGTTATAACTGTATGTTCTATATATAAAATGCTTAATATTTATTATTAAAAAACATTTTCTGTAGCTCTTTGAAGTAAGTTTTAAGATTTACTATTTTGTTTGTTTGTTTTAAGCTGTCATTTCCGCAATAAAAGATAATATATATATATATATATTATGTACTCTTTTCTCGTAGTAACGGTTTCTTTGGTTTAAAAAACACAAGGATTTAACATTTCAAAGAAATATACTTCCTGGAAGCCATTTATTGTAGTCACTACGGACTTTTTTCATAGTTCATTCGAAGATACTTTGTGTTTTTAATAGAATTGCTTCGTTTTTTCATTTATTTTAGCTTTTACATTTTCAACACTCGAAGATAAGATTTGGAATTTCATAAGATGACGAGAGAGAAAAATGGCGAATTTTTTCTTTGCCTGTTGGGATTTTATGAATACTACCTTATGTAAAGTATTTTGTTCAACTTTTTTAATTTACGATGATATTAAAAATGCACACTTAAAGCCAATCAAACAAAATAATTCGACCATCATAATGATAACAACATAATTCCCTTAATTATCCTTAATATAGAAAGATACATGTGTAAGTATACAAATAATCAAATTAAATTTTAAGATAAGTACAGTCTGATCTCATTTCAAATAACCGTTCAGAAAGCAACATATTAACCAAAAACGAAGAAAAGGGGGTTAAACAAGATAAAATATAAAGATACAGAAATCGAAATCTTTAAATTCACATTTAAATTGACTCACTAATAGTAATATAAATGACATTTATGATTGAAAATGTATGATTTCCGATATGTACTTTTGTTGAAGTATGCCTGTTGAACTCTGCTAAACTTGCTCAAACGCTTGTGCGTACGCGAGTACGCTTGTGCGCGGACTCGTAATGAAATTTCTTTAACCCTTTGCACTCGAGGGCTCCGCTGCGGAGACATAATCTTTCTTTGCAAAAAAATTTGTTTTTGGCACCAGTAATAAAAGAAAATAAAATGTACCTTATTTAATCAGAGTATTTTTGCAATTGTGTACTTGAACGAAACATCTTTTAAAAAAGTGGTGCCGATCGAATAAAATTTGTGTAAGAGACGCCGAGCGCAAAGGGTTAATAAGTTTTTAAAAATTCACGAAAAATTGAGGTCAGTCGTTTTTAAATTATTTTTTGCGAAGCTCTTTGAAACAAATAATACATTCTAATGCAAAGTTGCTCAATATTTGCCCCTTTTCACATTGTTTGATTGGGCTTTCCTGCATGAGTAGTGCTCTCAACGCACCATCTTCACCGTTCCTCAATGAAAAATATTTTTATTTTCATAGCTATTTTTTTAATATGCTCCCTGGTCTACCAAAAAGTGAGTTCAGATCCTGAATGCACAGGGCGAAGAGGTGTAGCGTCCACCTAGCGAAACATCACAGTTGAGGAAATGTAACTTTCCTTCAATGTTTTTCTAGAATTTCGATCCTAATGAAATGGGAGATATATTCCGGCTCTTCAATTCTCTAAAATATATAGATTTCCTAAAGAGAAGACAATCCATACCACTGATTTCACGGGCTTATATGTGGCTTCTGTAGTCATTGCCAGTTTCCTAGATTCATCTTTTAAAAATCCGATATACATCTTAAACTTCACGATTCGTATTGTAAACTTTTCTCTTCCTCATCGTATACTTTTCACATACATTATTTTTTAGTTAGGTTTAAAATTTGCGGTTTAGGTTTAAACGCATCTCTCTGTATACAGGATAGTTAATATAAACGCCAAAGGTAAAAAAATGAAATAAAAAATTTGATGGTTGCAGTTGCTAACTGTGCTGTTATGTATAAAATGTAGAAGGTTTGGATCCGCGTCTTACCTTTGCGTCTGTCTGTACGTACATCTTATAGTACGCACATCACAGGTTGGGAACAATTGTTCTAAAATACAGATAACCTGTATGAAATAAAAAGGTGTTTAATTGAAAAATAAAAATAAAACAGTATGAAAATAAATATTAACAAGTAAAAACAATCGCTGATGTTTGTTAAATGTTAAGTTTAAAAAACGTAATTGAGTATTCACGACACATCCAAAATAATAGAAATTTATGTTCACGACGGATGATGCAGCCAAGCATAGAACTTTTAAGACCATATTTATGCACAAACATGTATAAATTGTAAATTCCTGTTATATTTGTTTTATGTGTCAATGAGTTCTGTAAAAAGTACAAGATTGTTTCTTATGGAAATACACAAATTCTTTTTAAGTATAATATGATGTAAAATTAGCATAACATTTATTGTTTTTTACGTACATCAATTTTCGTCAGAATTAGTGACGCAGCGAGCTTTCTGATTGCATGTATTTTTTTAAACGTAATTATGGACTCATATTTGTTTTTGATCAAAATAAATATATCTATTTTTATTTTTTTTATTGCTACTATTTTATCAAAATATCTGTTAAAGGTATTACTGTCATTCGATTTTGTCTGATTTTGGATGTGTTGTTCAGTAATTTACTTTTCATCAAAACAATTTAATTTTTTTTATTACAATTTCAATCGCGATGAAGTATGTTTTATCTGAAGTTGTCTTGACTGTAATGCTTGTTGTAATTATTTTTGTAATGGCAGAAGAAGCATAGAAAACACACAGATCAACTGTTAGTCTGTGGCAAAGATTGTGTGTTCTTTCAGGGTATTAACTTTTAGATCATTATATAATCTTTGCAAGACATTTAAAGTAAGTATGTATTTTACTGCTTATGCTATTACATTTTATATAGACAATAATTATATTAAAACAGAAGAAATAAATTACTAAATCAGAGACTTAACTATCATTCAGATAAATCAGTTGATTTAAAACATTTTCTGTCCTCACTATTGATGTATTAATGCGTCGATTACTTCAACAGCTTTTTCAAAAGAACCTTAACATTGTCTGGTGATTAGAATAAATGCATTTCTAAAATCCTTATACATAAAATTAACTTTATGTAATACAACAAAAAATTTTACTTGAGAATCTTACGAAATTATTCTTGTATTAAGGCAACTTTTGATATTTGACACAATAGAAATAAGCTATATAAAATTTTACAAGGTGTTAAACATTATAGGTCAAATAATCCTTCTATATATAAAAAAAAGTTTTGATTTGGAAATGGACCAATGAACATCTGCGGATCCGGGTTGATCCGCATCCAATTTGAATGATTAAGCATGGCCTTTCATCGTTAATATTAAGAAAACTGTTGCATACAAAAATATGAAAATCGGTGGTATTATAGAAAAATGTTTCATAAACACGCTGATGCAGACAGTTTTCAAATCGAAGAATTATTTTAAGAGATATTTAATGCTAAAGTTGGACAAAGTCGTTCCCTTAAAAAAGTTTTATTTGAGCAAAAACTATGCATGGGAATTTAATCATTTTTAGATCATTTTATACGTTATAAGTTCCCAATGCGCAGATTGCATTTATTTTTCTTATTTGACGCATTTTTTGAGGTTTTATTTCTATTTTTAATTCAAATTTTCAGCATTTCGAGAGATGTTTTTTACAAATTTTAGAAAATGTCATTAATTTAAATTGTTGCCAATTGTATAAACAGCGAAACAAATTATCATATCAAATATTTCTTCAAATTAAAAATTTATTTACGCGTGACTATTACAAACAGAAAAAAAAACTTTAAAATTAGAATTAAATGATTACATGTTAAAAGCAGGAAAATTACGTCATAAGAACCATATTTACACTTGAATTTTACGTCATATTTAAAATGCCCAAAAAATATGGTAAAACAATTTAAATTGAAAAATATATTTGCGCGAGATATTTTGAGATAATCTTTTCAACTATTATCGTGAATTCGAAGACAGCGCAAATAATATTTCCTTCTAACAACAAAAGTATTTTTACGTGAATATTAATAAGATAAATAAAAGTTTGGTGTAAATTACGTCAGATTTGAAACGATACATTTAAAATGAATTATTTAAAAGAACTATCTTATAGCGCTGCTAAAAAATACCGGGAGACAATGACACTGTTTACTTAATTCATTTTACATTAGCTTATTTTCAAATAACTAATGTGTTTAATTAAATACGAAAACAGCCATTGTATCGCTTAACAGCAACAGATTTGATCTTAAAAATCCCCAATCCAAGGAAAACGAATGGAAACCCGTTTACAGAGAGATCGCTACTGTTTTTTTTTTTAAATTTTAATTCAATATTTTTAAGCCGATCAAATGCGTGCAATTAGCGTGCTTTTTTGATTTGTGTGTGCCTGAACGGGGGTTGGCGAGCGTAGCTCGTAGGGGGCAGAGCCCCCTAGTTATAGTAAAAGAGAAGAAGATTAGATTATCATTGAAGTAGATCTTTTGATTCTTAAATATTTTCTTCAGCGATGCTCAGACGACCATTTTCAAGAGTCGAAATTGTAGCTGGTGATTAGAGTAAGCGGATATTCATTATAAACTAATAAATATAACATGCACACGTAACATGATAATAAGTTGTAATTGGAATATTATAAAGTTATTCATATTTTTTGCTCGCAATAATACAAATATGTTTTTCTTTTTAATATTGGCGACGCCCTTAAGGTTTTTAGCTTACGGTGTCTTAAACTATGTTCAAATGCATAAGTATTTTGCGTAAATGGTGACTTGTAGGGGAAACAGAAAATATTTTATTGTTGCAAACATTATTTTTACACAAATTTTACAACAATGATCCACAATAGCTAAATATTTCGAACGCATACATTCCTCCAGATTTCACCATTAACAAATACCAATATCCATAGATTAATATATAACACATACTTCTTATCATAAGCTTCTTACATCACAAAATTATCAGTCACTGATACCAAATTAATAGATTCAGCAATATAAGTAGCATTATTTAAAATATTAAAGGAGCTTTTTGAAATTTTAAATAAAAATGATTTTTATTTCAAACTAATTTAATACTTTAATTAATTCAGCTGTATTAAATACTACAATTTCTTTAAAAAGGAGCTCATACATTTCATTTTTCTTTTTAGTTAATTCCACTCGCCGAATATTTCAGTGAATAAATTTATTCACCATACTGTAAAGGAGATAAATCCAAACTAATAAGTTTAAATTATTTTTAAAGTATATTAGTTGTTGAGATAAAAGTAAATAAAAAAACCCCTATAAAATGCAGATTCATTTAATATGCATATATTAATTAATGAACTGAAATCATAAAAAATATTTTAGTATAATATTAATTTAAACATGAAAAAGAAAGATAACAATTCAGTTAAAGGTATATTAAAAACTTAGAATTATTACATTAATATTTAGCAACGGATTTGATGTTTTCCAATTATTTAGAAATTTATTTCACTAAAAAATTATTTTCGTGCTTCTATTCACTTGAATAAATATGTTCCGAAAAAAGTTAATTTAGATATTACATATTAACATATTAAATATAATTTTAAAGATTCATGTTAAAAGGCGTTTCATTTTACTGAATTCATCATAGTTCGTGCTAACATCTATACCTAAAAAATAGAAAATTTGATCCAAGTGTGATTATAATATCTTGTATCGAGCGAAAAATATGTAATAAAACAAAAGCTAACACTACATATAATATAAATCCTGTTCAAAAAGCCTCAGATTAAGTTGATTGTGCCAAATTTCCTTCTTTATGTACGAGGGTAGGATGATAAGTAATGCACACATACTTGTAGAGTGCGAACGAAATGACCTTCAGAAGCGCGCCCGGTGGCATGTGCAAGAAACATTCCCCCTCTATACGCATGTGCACATTTGAAGTCGCTGAATTCACCCAGTGCGTTTTGAAAAGCGGAAGTATGGAGACGTGTTCTAGTGCTATGTCAACGCGAGGTAAACAGCGTGTTGTTATCGAATTTTTAACTGCTGAAAAGGTGACTCATGCACAGATTCATCGTCGTTTAAAGATGACGATGCTGTTGATAAGTCTACTGTAAATCGATCAACAGTAAAATTTTGTGATTGTGAGCATAGAAAGCCATAATTGTTGATGAAAAACTCAGCGGACATCCGATCACTGCTCAAGCGATAAACATCGCAAACTCGTCAATGATTTGATTCAAAACGACTGGCGAATCACTCAAAAGTGTATCGCAAGCATATTAGAGTATCCAAGGAAACATGTCGTCTTCATTATTGAGCAATTGGGATATCGTAAAATCCGTAACTACAGAGGCTCTGAGAAACCTGAAGTTTGAACCGATTACACACCCACCTTACTTCCCCGATCTAGTGTCTTGCGATTTTATTTTATTTATTTACTCAAGAGAGACCTCAAGGGTAATCACTACACCTCAGGTGATGAGATGAAGGCAGCTGTAAAGTTCTCGATTTGAGAAAAGTCGGAAGAAATTTTCAGTGACGGAATAATAATAAAAAAAAAAACTTGTTGCATGTTTGGAGAAAATTGTTAGCATTAATGGTGACTATGTTGAAAAACATTCTGAAGCTTAAAAATTGTACTTTAATGTACTTTTCATCCGATCTTGATATTTTTCTTTATTCGTGTTAAGCATGTGTGCATTTCTTTTCAGCCTACACTCGTACTTCTATTTTGCTGTTATAGTTGCAACACTTCTGGGGCGGATATAAAAACTTTAATTCTTATACAAAATCATTAGTAAAAAATATATATTTCAATATAAACTGTTACAAATATTTTCATTTTATCGATTTTTGATGCCTTATTTCCTTTAAATATAAATTTTTATTCTAATATCTTCAATAACACGCTAAAGAGTAGTTAAAATGTGTTTACAGGCAGTTTGGGCATTTAGAAGGTTGGGTAATTTAGCAGCTATGAGTAATACATTAATTATACAACTGCTATACGTTAAACAGAGAAATGATATTCATTTTTTAAGTAATACATACATCTTTAATTTGCACAAAATTAGCATAGCTGAATGTCAGGAAAGATGTTTCCTATTTCAATCTCTTAAACTTTTCGATTTTTTGTATTTTCTGATAATTCGTCAACTATTTATTAGAATTGAATTAAAATTTATTTTGGTGGTTTTGATCATATGAATTTAAATGGCGATGTGAAAACTATGCGGTTCTGCATTTTTAAAAACCGTGTATTAGTAATTAACATTTCAAAAACTTTTCCAACCGAAATACGCATGCACGCAAATGTGTATATAAAAAGGGATGAAATGCACAAATTAAATTCGAGTTACGTCCAAGTAACTGATGCTTCACTTTAACATTGATAGGGTTCGTTTTCAATAATTTATTACAGACTAACTAACAATTCCACATTTAAGGAAGTTTGTAATTTAAATATGTAGTGAAATTATATTGCTGCTTTTTAATTTTTAAAAGTTAGGCGCATTTTTTATGTATGTATGTTTTCTTATAACAAAGTAAACCATGTAAAATTATAAATAAGTTATTAAAAATCTAAGCAATACCGTAAAATGAGATTACTTTAGCCTCTGGGGTAACACGAGCCACTTGCTGATATAGCCCCACCCTTTACATTGTGAATGCTTTCCGAACACACCATTGTCTGGAGTTACACTCAAATAGATAGTTTGTGCCAATTCATATTTCTGCGAATTACCGGTCCAATGCCGACAAAAAATTATCATTCAAATATTTATTTATTTCATACAGTTTTTTCAACTTAATTTCACCTTCTAAAACATTATTCCCTACAATTGTAATATTGAATGAATTTTTTAGAGTCAGTAAACTTTCTCAAAGTTTACTTCACTCAGATATTGGCTAAAGACAGTTTAAAATTCCTTGCTCAAAACTGCAAAACTTTCTAACACATTTTCTGGCTCATTTTTAAAAGTAAAGGTATAAAACTTATCGAGTTAAAAACTTCTTTTTTCACGTAACAAACATTTTTCCGTTTTCTGGCGCTGCTGCGATGGGAATTCGGTTAAAAAAGACATATTTTCTTAAAGATATTCAGCTTTAATAAAAAATGTAAAACGCCATTCAATTACATAGTTTCTAAATAAGAAGACCTGTCAATTTCATCCATTTACGCAAAAAATGAGTTCAGAAAGGTTTCAGAGAAAAGGTGTCAGCTACATTGGATTTTAGAAAAGTTTAAAGGGGGCACAGGACAACTTGTCAAAACAATAAAAAATATCTCCTTTTCAAAGAACCAAAACACAAACAATAAGCAATTAAGATCTTTTTTTTATCTTTCTGCCTAAAGTAGATAACCATAACTACATTATTCAGAAAAATAAATGTTGTCTGTACAAAATTACTATTTAAATTTTAAATAAGAAAAATGTCTGACTAATGCGTGTTTTAGTGCTGCGCGCATGATAAAATTCTAAATTATGCATATAGAAAATTTTTTTTGAACAAAATAGAATCATAACACACCTACTTCTAACTTAAACCCAAAATGTCTCCAAAAAATTTTGTTTAAAATATAATATTAGCACCAAAATAAAAAAAAAAGTTCAAAATGTTTTCAAGTTTTTCAAGTGCATAAAAATAAATATCCAAGATATGTGAATTTGTTTGCTTTTAGCATGCAGACTATAAAGAAACACATATTTGTTTAATTTTTTAAAGATGTAGCTTACATATTTTAAAAGTAACAGTGCGCGCAATCTCCAATTTTACTAATCTGAGAAAACCGCTTTTTAAAATTTCAATATCTATTGACATTCAATTATACTTCCGTCTACAAATGGTTATAACTTAAGAAATATTGCAGATTTTTGCGCATTATTGAGAAATTTTAGACCATTCAAAATAAAGCAAAAACTGAAAACTTATTTTTTGAAGGTTTAAAATAAATGTCCGGTGATTAATAATGATGATAAGTCGTTTGGTAGCTTTATCACCCCGAGCCCTCCGTTACCTCATTTCGGTGTCTTTATTTTGTGTAATTTCCCTTTTAAATTTGTCCGGTTTCAATTTTTGATTTATTTTTTTCAACGTGGCTTTCGCTAGAGTGTCTTTCACTCGGGACGTGGGCTGGGACCCACGAGCCCTGCTTCCGCAAAAGAGTCGGACTAGAGTAGAAGAATAAATGGCTGCGGACGAAGATGGGCCGCACGCCGCGGCGGTTAAGAGAATTAAGAGATTATATTCTGATTTGTATTTTTTTCTTTTTAATTTGGTATGTCACTACTAGGGTAACTTGAGCCAGCCAAAAAAGGGACTAATACTGACAATGGTGGATATTCTTTATAGAGATTTGCTTTAATTTTTGATTTTAAGTAACTTGACACGTACTTACTTTGACGGCAATACAATGTGTGATGCAGAGAGAAGTCAAAACATGTCAAAGTAAAGCACCGTGCTAATGAAGAGGTTTAAACAAGATACATCATTTTCGAATTTTCAATCAATGGAAATTGTAAAAAAGAAAACTCAAAAGGGTAAAAAGTGTTTTTACTGAAATCATAGCAATTGAACAAAAGGTGCAAGTAACATGTTTCCGTAAAAGTTTGTGAAAATCATCAACAAAAAAAATTATTGTGCTTTTCCCATTGCACATTATATAATGGAAGTGGTAATAAAAATATTATTGCTACTGTAGAATCTCTTAATTATTTAGGGGATGTACATTTAATTTAAAAACATCAGAATTAATATTTCAGTTTGATTGAAGATGAACACATGCGTTCCATTGATATATGTAAACTTAGTACTAAAAACTTTGCAAAAATGATGTTTTCTCATTTTTTAACATTGTAATAATAAAGATTGTGTTTCTTGTACATTTGTAAATTTTTATGCTCACTTCTGTGTCAACTCACTGAATTTTAACTTGAGCCTGATTTTACACATGTGGTCCAAATAACCGCAATCAATGAAGGAAAATAAGCCATGCAGTTTTGTTTATACACTGCTCAAAACAATTAAAGGATATTGCAGTTTTAGGTGGATTTTGTATCTGGTAAACTGTTTAGCTGATTGATACATGGTCGACAGACATAGTAGGTTATATGAGAATAAATTACACATGTTTGGCAGAAAAAAATGCATTTTATTGCGCATTTGTGTACTAAAGGAAAAAAACACAATTTGTGCATATGAGAAAAAAAGAATAAGAAAAGGTTTTTTTTGTTCAAAGAAAATCATTTTCAGTAGGGGGTATGGTTTCCACGGGTGGCCAGCAACGTTGAACACCTTTGAGGCATGGACTCAATGAGGCTATTAATGACGAGTTGGGGTATTCTGCCCCACTCTTCCAGAAGAGCTCTTTCCAGTTCTTGGAGAGTTTGTGGGGGTTGTTGGCGGCCAGAAACTCGTCTTCCTAGAGCGTCCCAAACGTGCTCGATTGGATTCATGTCTGGAGAACACGCTGGCCATTCCATTCGAACGATTCCTTCCTCGAAAAGGAAATCCTCCATCAGGTTTGCACGATGTGGCCTGCAGTTATCGTCCATTAAAATGAAGTTATCTCCGATTGCTGCAGCGTAAGGGACTACAATAGGTCTGAGGATCTCATCCCTATATCAGCGACCAGTCAGAGCTCTATCTCGAATGATGTAGAGGTTAGTGCGCCCGTCAATGGAGATGCCACCATACACCAACACTCCTCCACCGCCAAATCTGACACTTTCGTGCACGAACGCAGGATTATTCCAACTGCCACGGTCCCTCCAGATAAAAATACGCCTATTATCCGGATGCACAGAAAAACGGGACTCGTCAGAAAACAGAATATTGCTCCATTCATTTCTCCTCCAGTTGACATGCTCGGTTGCCCACTCCCTGCGGTCGCGACGATGCCTTGATGTTAATCTAACACATACCATCGGTCGGCGAGCATACAGACCTACAGCATGGAGCTGGTTTCGGACAGTCTGAGTTGAAATCGTGGTGCCTGTAGCCGAGCGAAGGTGTTTTTGGATAAGAGTAGCGTTCATGGTTCGGTGTCTCCGAGCTGTTAACGCTAAATACCGATCTTCATTGGGCGTTGTTGCCCATCTACGACCTTGCGCTGGTCTTCGGCCTGCACATCCACTCTCCAAAAAACGGTTCCAGATCCTGGAAATGACACTTTGTGACACTCCAATGGCTTGCGCTACTTCGGCTTGTGTTTGGCCCCCTTCTAACCTACCAACAATTCTCAAAGCTTCTGAATCTGTCAAATGACTTCGCTGAGACATCGTACTCATCGAAACAAAGCAATCACTGAATGCCGATCATCCTTGTCTTCATTCTCTTTTATCCAGTTGAAAGTCAAATTTCATTCGCTGCCGCTGAAGCGACTTTTTTGACGTCGAACTCAAAATTTGCATACTCCACATTTTGAAAACTAGAAAATTTTGCATTTGTGATTCTCTTCTTCTATTTTCGGCAAAAAAAATTTCGTTTATATCTTTATTTTATATAAAACTTCAAATATCCTTTAATTGTTTTGAGCAGTGTATAACACTGCATATAAAGTTTTTTTTTTAATTTTTTACATCTATCTCAATAAAAGAAATTTTTGACAGTGTGTTTGTAGATATTTTTGTTTGCGATGACTATGGAAAAACTATCACACTTAGAGGTCTACAAATTTGATAAGGATACACGAAGACAGGTTCAAATACATCAGTGGCGCAGATTTAATTTTTTTTTTTTATAATGAGGCAATTAAAAACCGGTATCGAACGATTAGGAACGATCTTCCGTTGCCCCAGAGATCGCTTCTGTACATGTCCAGGGAGTTCTGGGTTCTTCAAACAGATGCTAGGGGAAAAAGCTTCCGCCTCTACCTCAATCTTGAAATTGCAATCACCTGCACCCCTGCAAAGTTACGGAAAAATATTAAAAGGGCTTTTTTGCGGTATCTTTCCGGTTGTAGTGGTAACTGTTGTTTAAAAAATATTAATAATTACTATTTCAAAAGAAAACGCAAAATATAAGAATATCGATAAACAGAATATCGATTTCATATTGGTTTTCGTGTTTTCAGTTTATTCTGGGAGTTTGAGCTGTCATATCAGTTTCCTGGATGGATCATTAATAATAATGATAATAATAATTTAAAAAATGCTTATACATGGTGCATTTACGGTTGTAACGGTATCTTTGGTTTAATAATTATTAATTTTTATTATTTCAAATAAGAATATGTTCTGGAAGTCGTTTATCGCAATAACTTTATTTTTCCCCCAGAGTGTCTTCAAAGATAGCATTTCGCATTTTAAGAGAATTGCGCCCGTGTTTATGATTCATTTTCGTATTACAATTTTTGATTGGACATATTATCTCGTGTTTTAAAAGACAGCGATCGATTTAACTGTAAGATTTTTTTTCTCTATGTAAGAAATTTCAAATAATAAAATTCAAAGATCCGTTTAAGAAAATAGACGGTAACGTGCGTAGCTCGACTGTGGACCTCCACCTCATGGTTAGTTTAAATACACGGACGGAAAAAAAAATCCCAACACCAAGAAAGACTTGTGTTAGATAAACGAAATTTGGTAGGCGTGTTTATACATCTGAAAGATGACATCGACTGAAATTTCGCGCGTCGCGCATAAGTGTGGCGCTAGTAGCGCCACTCAGAACTTGCAAATCAGGTTTACTTTAAATGCGTGCTGTAAAGTTCGTGGGCGTTATTTAGCTTCGAAATGTGACGTATTGAGTTGATGTTGGCCAAGAATGTCTTTAACAAGACAAAAAAGCCACTGTCAACAGCTCACCGAGTTGGAACGAGGTCGCATATTCGGGCTACGAGAAGGTGGATTTTCTTTCCGTGATATTGCAGAAAGAGTTGGCTGGAATGTATCCACTGTGCATGATTGTTGGAAGCAGTGGTCAAGGGATGGTACTACCTCAAGAAGACCAGGTTCCAGGCGGCCACGTGGCACTCCTGAGAGGGAAGATCGCCGTATTCGGCGTACGACTGTGGCGCATCGTACTGCGTCTGCGACAGAAATTAGAGCTGCAGTTGGTACCACAGTAAGTAAGTAAGTAAGTAAGTAAGCACCCACCATGGGAACCCGCTTTTCGTTTATGGTTAGGTTTGAACCCCGAGCCAGGGCATGGAAAAGTACTATTACCTGTAAAACCCTCTAGTATTTAAGACACTTAATAGAATACAATACAATTAAAAAAATAAATAAATAAAAATTAAATTAAATTAAATGAGTTTTTTTTTTTTTTTTTTTTTTTTTTTTTTTTTTTTTCAGTCACTGCTGGCGCCTCTAGAAATATGAGGTAAAAATTACTAAAAATATTTAAAGATAAAATAATATAAATTTAAAGATAAAATTACAATAATATATAACGTAAAGGCCAAAACAATAGCTGTAGTAATGAATTTATATGTCCAGCACTCCTGCTCACTGCCCATAACTCGGAGGAGGACCGTTGAACTGATATATTGATCTATAAGATCCACGTTCATATTAAACCTTCTGAACGATATAAATATAGTTTTAAGCTAGATTTGAGAATAATTACTGTGAGCTATATATAAGTACAATAACATATAGGGTGGGTTTATCGGTTACCCGCAACGTACTAGAGCAAGATTAAAGTTTTTAAGAGCTGAATTTAAAGTTTTTAAGAGTTTATCTGAAGTTGCTATATATCACGAAAAGTTCAACTGGTTTTCACAGCGACATACAAGTTTACAAAAGCAGGACACCATTTTTGAAGATATTAGACTTTGATACTCATATTAAAATCTTTCGCTGATGAGTTAATGAAAGTATTTTGTAAGAGATATTTCTGTAGATATTTTCAAGATGAATGAATATATATATATATATATATATATTTTGTAGATACTTTATCTGTACTTCCTGTCCACCAATTGAGACTGAAATATAGGACACAAACTAGAGTCTGCTGTATGCTTCCTATAGTTTTCTTGATAATAGAAATTAGTACAGCGATGCTGTGATGGATCGGTGATATAAGGACAGTTGAGAGTTTGATGACCCATGGCACATTTGGCACATATGGAGTTCCTTCTACAGTTAGTCTTTGTATGCCCGTAAAGTTGACAGTTCTCACATCTAAGTATGGGTCGATATATTCTTATACTGCAATTATTGAGGCCAATTGAGATACTTTTCTGAACCAGAAGTTTTTTAGCTGCATTTACTTCTAAATTCAGTACCATATGATAACTTGTGGATTTTTCTCTTTGTATTATTTTTAATATTGTTAAATTCTTGTCTGTTGAACGACCTGTTAGAAATCGGTTACTTCAAGGACATCTCCGAGCCAGGCGCCCTGTAGCGTGCATTCTACTGACTTCAAGCCATTGCCGTTTGCGGCGCCGTTGGTGTCAGGTCAGAGCTCATTGGAGTTGACGGAGTGGAGATCTGTTGTGTTTTCTGATGAAAAAGAAACACAACACATCTTCACTCCGCCCACCAATGAGCTCTGGCTTGACACGATTGGCGTCGCAAACGACAATGACTTGGAGTCAGTAGAATGCACGCTACAGGGCGCCTGGCTCGCAGCTGTCCTTGAAGTAATCGATTGCTAACAGTTCGTTGTGTCACTGTGGTATCAACTGCAGCTCGGATTTCTGCCGAAGACGCAGTACGATGAGCCACAGTCGTACGCCGAATACGGCGATCTTCCCTCTCAGGAGTGCCATGTGGCCGCCTGGAACCTGATCTTCTTGAGGTAGTACCATCCCTTGACCACTGCTTCCAACAATCATGCACCGTGGATAAATTCCATCCAAGTCTTTCTGCAATATCGCGGAAAGAAAATTCTCCGTCTCGTAGTTCGAATATGCAAACCTCGTTCCAACTCGGTGAGCTGTTGACAGTGGCTTCTTCGTCTTGTTAAAGGCATTCTTGGCGAACATCAACTCAATACGTCACATTTCGAAGCTAAATAACGCCTACGAACTTTACAGCACGCATTGAAAGTAAACCTGATCTGCAAGTTCTGAGTGGCGCTACTAGCGCCACACTTATGCGCGAAGCGCGAAATTTTAATCGATGTCATCTTTCAGATGTATAAACACGCCTACCAAATTTCGTTTATCTAACACAAGTCTTTCTTGGTGTTGGGATATTTTTTTCCGTCAGTTTACATTTTTTATTTAAGTATATAGAATTATACTAATTCATGTGTCTTCTTGGTGGTCACTCCCGGATGTGCGTTGCCGAAGGAAGCGGGTCTCCAATTCAAGGTTAGTTTGGGATAGATTTACGTTTAAAAATATAAAATCATAGAAAATCGAGAATCGTTTAAAATAACAGTTACGAGCTGCGTAGCACATCGGATGTGGTCATTTGGGTCTTGCACTTTAGGTCCATTTGGATGGATTTTAGTTTAAAGATATAAAATAATACGAACTCGAGGCTCATTTTTACAAACTGGCCGACTCCCAACTCTAATTTTCTTAGATAGATTTGAGATTAAATATATAAAATCTTACAGATTGAACTTCCGTTTGCAGAAACAGTTGTTCCGATTGGATAAATATTTCCAGAATAATATAAAATTGTAAAAATGCGAGAACATACTAAACCTAACAAATCTAATCTAAAACAGACCCGAGCTTGCGTTGCCGAAGACAGTGCACATCTTCAACTGAAAATTCGCTAGGAGAAATTTCAGTTTTAAAATATATTATGTAATTTCGACAGCGTGCGCTGCCGAAGCAGTGTGTGAACCAAATTTAAACCCCTCCTGGAGAAAACATATCTTAGTTCAACTCTAATATTAGGTATATTTAATGACTTTCCTGTCAGCAGCTCATCTAGTATACAAGAAATATATATATTGATAGACCCATATGTTAAAGCGTTCAACTTATTTTTAACTTAGATGGATATCAAGTGATATATGTTTAAGTTTTAAAAGTGGTTCCAGTAATTCCTAATGACGATACAATTTTATTTTACTTGCGCTGATTTTGAACTGAGATTTTAGACTTTTTTTTTGCCTAATGTAGATTTGACAATGGGTTTTCAGAATTATTAAAATTTGTTTATTAGGATTTTTCTTGGCTATGTGTAATTTGTAATATAAAATCACCGATGAATTTTCTCAAGAGAAATAAATATTTTTTGTTTAAAAACAAATATTATAAAATATTATTCCTTTTTAAATTCATCGTTGAACGGATTAAAATTTTAATTAAATGCGGCACAAAAATGTTCACTTTTATTAATTAATTAATTAATTTTTAGTTTCATTTACTCTGACTTCCGCGCTGCAGGCATGTTCACGATATCTACTCGGTTCAGATCCTGAATAGCTCTCATTGGTTCCCCAGATTGAGATATGCAGAACATAATGACTTTAAACGACTTAGAAGCAGTGCGGTCAATTAAAATTTTGTTCTAAGCACTTTTCGAGTGAGATTTGTAGAGGAATTAGGTTTAACTGCTCCTGAAAGCAGTAAAATTATAGAGTTGAGAGATATTATAGAGAAAAGTGAGCATTACTCAAATGAGCAATTAATGAAAGACGTAGTCAATTCGGTTGTTGAGGAGTATAAGTCGCGAAAAGAAATTGAGAAATCTAAACTAGAATTAGAGAAAATTAAATTAGCGCAATTAGAAAAAGAGTTAGAAATAGCAAATATTCGCAAAGAACCTTCCCAAAATTCTGAATATGAAAAAATTAAATTAGCTCAGTTAGAAAAAGAATTAGAATTGGCCAAAGTGCGAAGAGGTTCCCGCGAAAATTTGACGTCCTTAACAGAAAAATCGGAAACTGAAATACTGAGCAATAACCTAGAAAGTTTTATTAAAAGTGTTAAAACATTAACTATCTGTGTACCGACGAGAGCTGAGTCATTTAACCTTTTCTTTCAATCACTTGAAAAAGCGTTCAAAACTAAAAATGTACCCGAAGAGTTTAAGGCAGAAATTCTTCTAAACATTCTCGGGGAAAAAGCGAGTAATTTAATGATTTATTTGTCAGAGGAGGAGTTGATTAGTTATGATAAATTGAAAACTATAGTCTTAAAGGAATTTCAACCTACAGCGCAAGAGTGTTTAAATAATTTCCGGAAAACACAAAAATTACCGTCAGAAAATTACGTTCAATTTGCATCCAGGTTGAAATCAATATTTCTATATTACTGTAGTCTGCGTGAAGTAAATGATTTTAAATCATTATGCGATCTGATTGTTTCAGACAGAATTTTCAATTCGTTAGATCGCGAATTAATGAGTCATATCGCAATTAAGCAAGCTGAATCATATTTTAAACCACAGCAACTTGGCAGAGAATGCGATATTTTCTTATCGGTTAAAAATAAAAACAGAAATGAATCAAATGCGTATTCCAGAAATTTTGCAAGTGAAAATAAACAAATAGCGGGAAATAAATTGCGAAATGCACGCCTGAAAGGGGGGTCTCAAATGTTTTCCTTTCGGAAACAAAAAATAATAAATGTGTTTTGTGTAAACCGATCGCGTATCATGCATTACATTCTTGTCCGCAATTCAAAAAACTTTCGATAAAAGAAAGAGTTGAAGTTGTGAAATTAAATAAAGCATGTTTCAAATGTTTAAATTATAATTGTTGCGTACAGAAATGTAATTATAAAAACTGTCATTGTGGACTACCCCATAATACACTCATTCATTTTCCGAGGGAAGAAAATGATTTGAGTAATAATCAAAATAAATTTCGAGGTCATGTGTTTAAAGCAGGTGCAGAAATAAAAAGTTCAACAAGCGAAGAACAATTTTCTGTCCCTCCGAACCAGACTGTCGCCTCTAGCTTCGAAAGAAATAAAACAAAAACTGTGTTATTGAGTACAGCTCGCCTGTTCATTAAGGATAAATTTTCGGAATGGCAGGAAGTTAGATGTTTATTGGATGTCGGCTCGCAATCGTGTTTGATAACTTCGCAGTGTGCTAATCGGCTGCAACTTAAAATTAATAAAACAAACACTTTAATTTCGTGTTTAGATGATTCATCTATCACAGTAAAGGGTTGCTTAAAGACAGCAATCGCGAATAGAGATAAAAGTTTTGAAAGGGAATTGGATATGTTAGTTGTAAAGAAAATTACAGATTTAATTCCGCAAAGAGTGATTAATGTAAATGTTGAGGTCCCTGATTTGACTATGTTAGCAGATTATCGATTTAATTTTCCTGATAAAATTGATCTGTTGATAGGTGCGGAAATATATTATGAATTATTAAGACCAGGACAAATATATTCTCAGAGTTCGAAATTGCTTTTTCAAAATACTGTATTTGGATACGTGGCTAGTGGAAGCATAAAACAGGGAGATGAGGTTAAAGTTCATTGTGGGCTAATTCAGGAAGAGGATTTAAACAAAACATTAAAAAAGTTTTGGGAAGTCGAAAACATTGAGGTAGAGTTACCAAAAAGTAAAGAATTTGAGATATGCGAGAAACATTTTGCGCGTACGCATTCGAGAAATGCAGAAGGTAGATACGTAGTGAAAATGCCTTTAAAGGAAAATCCTTCGTGTTTAGGCCAATCTAGGGATCTTGCTCTCAAAAAACTCAGATCGCTGTGGAGTCGCTTATCAAGGGATGAGCAATATTTTAATCTGTATAAAGAATTCTTAAAGGAATACGAAAATTTAGGGCATATGAAACAGGTGAAAGAAACACAAGAACCGGGTATTGTGTACTATGCTCCGCATCATGGTATATTTCGTCCAGAAAAATCGACAACTAAACTCAGAGTTGTTTTTAATTGTTCTGCCGCGACAACAAATGGGACATCCCTAAATTCATTACAATATAATGGCGGAGTCATCCAAAACGACTTATTTACAATTATGATTAGCTTCCGAGAACATGTTTATGCTTTAACTGCAGATGTAAAGATGATGTATAGAATGATTAATATTGACTCTAGTCAGCATTCGTTGCAGAGAATTTTATGGAACGATAATTTTGAAGAAGAACCAAAAATTTTCGAATTACAAACGGTAACTTATGGAACGGTCAGCGCGCCATATTTAGCAATGAAAACGCTCAATCAATTGTCAATTGATGAAGGAAATAATTTTCCATTGGCAGCCCCAGTTCTTCGTGAAAACATGTATATGGATGACATTTTGTGTGGTGCACCTACGCGTGAGGAAGCCAAAGAGTTGCAGTGGCAACTCATAGCGATTATGCAGAAGGCAGGTATGCAACTTCATAAATGGTGCACAAGTGATAAAAATCTGTCGCTGACACCTGGAGAAGGGTATAAATTTGAGAACAACAGTGAGACTAAAACATTAGGGGTTTCGTGGAACCCAAGGGATGACTGTTTCCTATTTAGAGTTAAAGTAGAATTGAGCGATTCCTATACCAAGCGACAAGTATTGTCGACAATTGCTAGAATTTTTGATCCGCTAGGACTTCTTGGCCCAGTTATAGCGAAAGCCAAAATATTTATGCAGAGATTGTGGAGACTTAATATTGACTGGAATGACGAGCTCCCTGAGTCAGAATATGACGAGTGGCATCAATTTCTTATATCGCTTAAAAGTCTTAATAATATACAAATAAGTCGACGCATTATAATTGAAAACCCAGAAATTGTTGAAATACATGGCTTTGCAGATGCCTCAGAACGTTGTTATGGAGCAGCAGTTTATTGTAAATCTTGCGATTCTCTAGGAAATGTGATGGTGAACTTAATAGCTAGTAAATCACGTGTTACACCAGTAAAGAGTCTAACTATTCCCAGACTTGAACTATGCGCAGCAGTTTTGCTAACCAAGCTGGTAAAAAGAGTCTTATCATCCATGAAAGTAATAATTACTAATGTTTTCCTGTGGTCTGATTCAACTATAGTGTTAGCGTGGATTCAAAAGGAACCTATTGATCTCAAACAATTTGTGCAAAATAGGGTGGCCAAAATTCAAGAAAACTCTAGTCCTGAACAGTGGTGTCATATCTGCTCTGAACAAAATCCGGCTGATAAACTTTCACGAGGTATGGATCCAGATAAACTTATTGATTGTGACTTGTGGTGGCGTGGACCCATTTTTCTTAATAACACTGACTATCACCAAAATTCAGTAATAATACCAGAAGCTAATGAAGAGTTCAAAAAAGAGCTCAAAACAAAGTCAAATCCTTTTAATGAAGTTAGTGTAATGAACTGTAATGTTACAGATAACTGTTTTGTTAATGACTTAGTTAATCTTAGTAATAATTATATAACTATTTTACGCATTCTTAGTTATATTTTCAGGTTTGTCATGAATGCAAGAAACCCACTTTATAAGTGTGGTGGGCCTTTATCAACTTCAGACTTGGAGCAAGCGGAAATTTATTTAATTAAATCTGTCCAAAGGGCAGAATTCAATGCAGACATACGTAGTCTGCAGACCAAAGGTTCGGTAAGTCCAAGTAGTAAGCTAAAAAGCCTCAACCCGTACTTAGATGAATTTGGAATTTTAAGGGTTGGAGGCCGGTTAGATAATAGTGATTTAAATTTTGCGAGAAAGCACCCAGCGATTTTACCTAAATCTAATAGTTTTACTTTAATTGTTATAAATTATTATCATAAAAAATACCTTCATGTCGGTGCTTCAACATTACTTTCTTTGGTAAGAGAAAAATTTTGGCCAATAAATGGTCGTGCAACATGTCGAAAGGTAGTTCATCAGTGCATCCCATGTTTTAAAGCTAAACCAGTTATTGCAAATCAATTAATGGGCGATTTGCCCAGGGATAGAGTCCATTTGGACTACTGTTTTAATATTTCGGGAGTAGATCTGTGTGGCCCATTTATGGTCAAAGTGGGGTATGCACGTAGAACTATCTTGCAAAAAATTTATATCTGTATTTTTGTTTGTTTTGTATTTAAAGCTGTACATATAGAAATTGTTTCAGACTTAACCTCCGAATCATTTATTGCTGCATTGAAAAGATTCATTGCACGCAGAGGTAAATGTGCCAAATTGTATTCGGATAATGCGAAAAATTTTATTGGTGCAAATAAGATTCTTAAGGCTTTTTATGAGCTAGTAAAAAAACCTGATGAGAAATTAGCAGCATATTTATCCACGGAAGGCATTGAGTGGAAATTTATCCCTCCCAGGGCACCCAATTTCGGGGGTCTTTGGGAGGCCGCTATAAAATCATTTAAGTATCAATTTAAGAGAGTTGTGGGAGGTGCTAATCTCACTTACGAGGAACTTCTTACTGTAGTCATACAAATTGAGGGAATTCTAAATTCCAGGCCTTTGAGTCCATTATCAGATGATGAGAATGATTTTGGAGTCCTAACTCCGGCTCATTTTCTGATAAACAGGCCGTTAAATTCCATTATTGAGCCTGATTTAACCAATGTAAGAGAAAATCGCCTCAAAAAATGGCAACGAATAACTAAAATTCTACAACTTTTTTTGCGTAAATGGCATCATAATTATTTAAGTGAATTACAACAAAGAGGTAAATGGAGATTTGAAAAAGATAATGTAAAAATTGGAGATTTAGTGGTGTTAGTAGAAGAGAATTTACCAACAAATAAGTGGCCATTAGGCAGAATTATTGAGGTGTATTACGGTAACGATAACAAAATTCGAGTAGTTAAAGTAAACACTCAAAATGGAACCTTTAAAAGGTCGATAAGTAAATTATGTATTATACCCATGTCTGATGCCAATGACAATTAAAACTAAAAAAAAAAAAGGGTAATTTTGTATGTATGTTTGTTGTATTGATATTTTTTTTTCAAAGGATTATATTTAAATTAACGTATATAGTGAATTTTTGTATTAATTGTGTAATTTAGAGTACTTGGTAAAAATTGTTATTGAATGTTATAAACATGTCAATGGGGGCCGGTATGTTCCATGTAGCGAGACATGCCGCGCCACCTATAATTAAAATTACAGTGACTATAATTTGAAGTGAACTGAACGAAGCTTTGAGTATTGTGTTGAGAGGTGAGTGTCGGAGAAAGCGGCGGTGCGCTGCTTCTGTGTTAATTTAATAGATTATTATATCAAGTAACCAGCGACTTTGAATAATTTGTGTTATGGTGTGAGTTTTCTACAAGATTATTGTAGCTATGTAGTATGTCGTCTTTCTATAATACCATAATCCCCAGGGCGAGCCCAAGCAGCAGAGAGTATGAAAATGATTAAAAAAATATTTCAATAGTTAATAAAGTTATATAAAAAAATATAAATGTACATATGGAAAGTTTCTATTTTTCAATATTTAATTAAGTTATAAAAAATAAATTTAAACAATATTTAAACAAATCATTTATATAAAGAATTTTTTTTAATATTCGTTATCGTGATTGTTATTATGGTTTTAATGAATTTAATTCATTTTTGAGATTTCTACAGTACGTGATTGATGCAAAAAGTGTTTGGTTTTTTTTTGTTGTTGTTGTTTAATTTTGATATGTCTTTATGGCCGCGAAGCGATCCTACATGACAAAAAATATATATGCTAATTTGCAAATTATACAAACCCCTGCACAAACAATATTAACATAATTAAAAGCGAGCGAGGTATGGAAGTTGATTTATTGTGTTTGTAGAAATTGAAAGAAAAAAAATGATAAATATAAGTAAATTATTTACGTACATATTTGCATAATTTTAAATTATTCACAATCACCGTTAATTTGTGTTATATTTAAATTTTGTGCAATAAAAATGCACATTGAACGATGCAGTCGATGACAACTTGCAAAACATTAAAAATCAACATGATCTGAATCTAGCGAGCCAATCTAAACCGAGTAGGTATTGTGAATATACGCGCTTGCAGGTCGAGAATGTGGGTGTGCAAGGTTCTCTCAGCCTTTCATCCCTTCGGAGTAGATGAAGTAAATACCAAGCTAGCTGGGGAACTAAACACTGAGTATCTCGCATTAGGCTAACAACCTTGTCGGGACATATGCTGTATAGCACCTCATAGCCCAGGGTCGAAAAAATAAGGATGGGCACTATAGGACTTCATGGATCGTATAGCCACATAGTTTTGATTAGTTTAGTTTAGTTACATTTAGATGTTATTATTGAAATTTAGCAGTTTATAATATAGTTTACATAAATGAATAATCTCTGTTTTAATAACGAATTTTTTTTAATATTTTGAATAGCAATAATGGCAATAAAAGGGTGTGTATTCTTGGTTATTAATTTTTTTTTGATAAATTAGAAAAAAAATCTTTGAAACGACCCTTTGTTTATTTTTACTTCGACCCGAGAGTGAAGGCTATCAAACGGCAATAAAATTTTTTGTGTTGCTTGATTACAAGTTACTTTTTTGAATATAGAAATGAATCCATGGTTACTTTAGAAGTTATTAATTCACAAAAAATTCTGTACCATTGTTGCTGTCCACTAGACATAGCAGTAGTCGTTCCGGAATATTTTTTATCGATTGACTGGTTAAACAGAAATGGGGTATGGGAAGTTCAAGCATAACCAATTTTGATATTTTCCTCTATTAATTCGGCAAATGTTATTTATGCAGATACTTTGATTAATGCGATCGGGTGCCTCTTTGACATGTAGCTACAAATTATCATGGTCAAATACCAACTTTTGGATAATTTGAATTTTATGAGCCTCGTAGCATTGATTCTCAGCTTCCTGGTAAGTAGGTATATACCGGGTGTCCCAAAAATGACTGATATATTTTAAAATTCAATAACTTGCAAGGGGGACAATTATTAAAAAAATTTTTGAAGGAGTGTTATGTAAGATGTCAGTAGTATTTTATGCTGCAATTCTCAGTTTTAGTAACAAATATCACCAATAGATGACGCTGCAAGTAATAACCGCAAGATCCAGGTTCGATTTTTCAGCCTCTCTCTTCTTCCATGCGAAAAAAGGAGATTAAAATGTATTGAATAGATCTCGAAATACCAAAAATTGAATCTGGGCAGAAGACCTATTGCTCTCAGTGCCATCTATTGTTTGAAATTTGAACTAAAATAAAAAATCACAGTAAGGAAACTCCTGACATGATACATAACTTTCCTGCAAGAATTTTTTAACTATCTCTCACCGTTTGCAAGTTATTGAATTTTAAAATCCATCAGTGATTTTTGGGATACCCGGTAAATGTTCATTTAGTTTTCTTTCGGAGTCATCGATTAGTTACATCTGACTTCAAGAGTAGGAAGGTGAAAAAGTACGACAAAATATGACGAGGGAAGGATGAGGTAATACACTGAAAAAAAAAACCCCGTATAAAATATGATCAAGAAAAAAAATTATACATCAAGCATGGATTATGAAACACTTTCCAATACATTCAGAATAATGTAACAAAACATCACCTTTAAATAAAGTAAATAAGATATGTAAATAAACAGTTAAGAAACCATGTAACATAAATACATAAGAAATGTGTAACTATATTGGAAGGTGCTATTCCATTAGCTATTACTTGTTTACAAACAGTCCTTTAAAGTTCATAAAGATTTTTATTTCTCAGGTACTATGTAGTATATTGTTTTCTATTTCTTTGAACTGGGAAAATTCGGGATAAAAATGTACAAGATTTTGAAGGTTTAATAGTACTGATTTCAGTAGGTAAAAAATATGGTATAATTCTTTTACATGAAATTAAAAACGTCAACAGTTCTCATGAAAGGAATAAATAGTAATCTCTATTATATTTATTTTTATTGAAACAAATGTGTCTCTAAAAATTAAATACAGACAAATGGGCAATATAATTGTAAGTATAGTGAGGACTTCTGGTAAGTATGTAAATTTTTGAAAAGTAGTTACCTTCTGGATTTTTTTTTTTATTTTAGTTTTTTTTTTTTCATTAGTTTACTTCTGAGATCACCCATTAATCACATCTCACTTCAAGAGCCGGGACGATAAAAAAAAGTATGCCATACGAGGATGAGGAGGAGTAATATATTGTAACATCACATATAAAAAAAACATTAGGCTTAGATATTGTTTGCAATGAGCCCAATAATGTTCATAAACCTTTTTATTTCTCCGATATTATTTATCTTTTTTCTATTGCTTTGGATGGCAATAATTGGAAGTAAAAATATTCAATATCTTGACGGTTTAACAATATTATTTTCAGTAGATAAAAAATTCCATATAACATTTTAAAATGAAATTAAGAATTCAACCGTTCTCATAAAATTAATAAATATTAATATATGATATATTTGTTTTTATTGAAACCCTGCACTGTAAAATAGAAATATATCTGTTAATCTGCGAAAATACAGCATAATTACGAACGAATAAAAATCTCTTTCGAGTTACCCCGCCTTATCTTTAGAAACACCAGGACCAATATTGTAAAAATAAAGGAATAATCGGTGCGTTGTTTTAATATAAATACTAGGGGGATCTGCCCCCTGGAAGCTACGCTCGCCAACCCCCGTTCAGACACTGTAGAATCTAAAAACACGATAATCTGATCGGTTTTAAAATGATTAGAGAAGATTGAATTATACTGAAAAAACCTGTAGCGATCTCCCTGTAAACTTATTTTCATTCAATTCCCTGTGATTGCAAAAATTTAAGGTAGAATCAGTTGCTGTTAAGACATCCAATGGTTGTTTTCGTGTTTGGTTAAAGAAGATCAGTTAAACATTTGAAAAGAAGCTAAAATAAAATGAATTAAGTAAACAGAGTCTTTGTCTCTCAGTATTATTTAACAGCGTTATAAAACGATTGACATAATACAAATACTAAAATTTGCTGCTTTAAACCCTTCAAGGGCGGTGGTTCATTTTTGGGCCACTTAATTTTAATTCTTAAATGCCACATTAGCATCAGAATATTGGGATGAAAATTTCCCTTTTATTAAGTAAGTGAACAAAAGCATTTTTGTATTTCGAAATTTGTTTGTAAATTCTGGTGCCATTCACTGATTTCAAGATTTTACGAATAGAAGTGCCTTGCCCTTACGAATAGAAGTGAAAGTTTTAAACGCATATTAATGTATTTATTATTTTAAAGTTTCCTTTCCCTTTTAATAGTCACGTGTAAATACAATTTTCAGGACATAATTTTCAATATTTTCCTGCCTTTAACACGTACTCATTTAATAGTAATTTTAAAGTTTTTTTTTCTGTTTTTAATAGTCACGTGATAATAAATTTTTAATCTTTAGGAAATATTGTTCTTTGCGCTGTTTTAAAATTGAAAACAATCTGTATAATAATAGCCTAAGTCATGTGACTATCATCAACAGCTCCAGGCGGATCCCTTCCCTTTTTATATTCCAGGCGGCCATTTTGGTACTTTAATGTTAGCCAGCCACAGGTGTGATAAGTCAGCGAATATTATTCTATCCCCATTATTTCGTTTATATTATAATAGCCAAAGTCATGTAACTGCCATAAACAACGGGCTGATTCCTTCGCTTTTCATAAGAAAGGTTTCCATTTTTTATTAAAGAATCAACATTATTTTTTCGAATAAAACTACATAAAAGTTGCCATGATCACAAAGAATTCCAGTTACTTTTATGTTAGCCGGGTGAAAATCTCGCCAATAGCTTATTTTAAACTCGCCAGTTAGCATTTTTTTTTATTTTTCGAGTGGTAAATTAAAACGGTGCTACTTGGTTATCCCATCGACCAAAAATCTGTCGCCAAACTATAAGATTAAATGCCAATAATGGTTGATCGTAAATGTCACATTCACTTGACTTTAAGGAAGTTACACATGTTCACGCCATCAAGTGATTTTTATTTCGACGTTTTATTTGTATTTTTATTAATGTTATACTAATTTATTTGTTCTTTTGTTATTAAAAAAATGCCAATTTGTATAATTTGGCGAAACTGGTTGACGGGAGAACTAATAATATTAAAACGTTGCTTTGAAGTGGAAATTACATCTCATGATTTGTTGCATTGTCACATACGCACCGGGTTTGGCGTTATTTTTTTTTTTTTTTTTTTTTTTTTTTTTACGACAATTTGACGAAAACCTCGTTTTCAAATACCTGTTACATATGTATTTTTAAATTATTTTCTGTTATTTTTAAAATGAAATAACAATAAATAAAAAAATTAATTAATAACCATAGAACAAAACAGTTTATAACATTTTTTGTAAATAAAAAGAAAATAAATTCAAATAAACATTTATTAATAAAAAAGCAACAATAGCCGTGTTACCATGTCAGGCAAAATAACGCCAATTAGGTACCCCGTTACGTATATGGCATCTGTGTCTAATATTTTTCTTTTCGTTTCGTTTAAAAAAAAAAGAATGAAGTAAAAGCCATTTATTTTAAAGGTTTCAATTTTAAATGAATGTTTTGTATTAAATAAAATGATAATGAAATACAAATTGAATTCTGAATAAAAGTAATATGATGCATTTCTTAGCATACATTTAAGGGAGGACAAACTCGTCGCCAAATTAATTGAAAATAACCTTTTATAAATACGAAAAAAAAATAACTTATGATTAAAATTTGAGTTGTCATCATTAGAAAAAAAGTATTTAAAATTAGAAAAAAATTAATATTTCGAAAACTAATTCTAATTTTAAAATTCTAATACCAGTTTTGAGATTTGTGGATCAATACGGATTTTTTGTGTTAATTTCATCGCAAAGTATTCCATATTTTGAGAGAAATCGCCGTTAAACGTAATCAGTTGTTTAATTAATCGTTTCATAGAATCGTTACATAAATTCGTTTCAATTTGATTCATTAGGATTTTATATACATAGGGTAGATATAGTTAAAATTTTTGGCTTAAAATAACTAGAATGTGACAATAAACAAAAAAAAAAAAATGTATGGCATACTACTTTATTGATAAAGCCTTATTGGAATTTTTGTTAAGGAAGGATTTTTGTTAATTTTAATAGAAATTATTGTATTAAAAATCTGTAAAAAGTTTTTCTTATTACACTCAAAGCAGGATACAACATAAACGTTCTACCTTAAATGGAGAGTTAGCCGCAAGATCAAAGCGAGGTCGCATCAATCAAGGTCACACGCCACATAGCGGCCAGGTTTGGACTACAGGAAGATGCCAAACTTTTTTCTTCTTTGTGGATAATCTATTAATTGTACATCTATATATATATAAAAAAAAACTGCGCAAGCGCAAACGTGGTATTTTCATTTGTTTGCAGTATTTATATTCTGACAATATAGAATATTCTATTAATTTTTATTCCTGATTATTTAATTTATGTATTATAGTTAATTATTTAAATAAAAACAATTCTTTTTAGAACTATTATTATTTGTTAAAATGGCAAAATGTTGACTATCTAATATCTGTAGTTTTCAAAATTGTGAATAATTTTTTTTTTTTTTTTTTTTGTAATTTGTTTTGATAAAAATATGTGTTGTTTATATAAAAAAAAATCGGAATGATATTTTAGTTTCGGGACAACATGCAATAATATTTTAGTAACATTAGTTCTTTGGCTCCTGAAATTAAAATGATATTGTGACTAATTTTATAAAATGTACACGAATTTATCAAAACAAATTGTAACAAAAACATTTTGCACTAAAAGTGGTAAACAAGATTCAATTTCCGTAAGTGAGTAAAGATTCAGAAAATACGCGCAGGTGATACGCAGATAGTAGATACTATATCATATATGACGCCATACTAAAAACCAGAGTATTTGTATTATCAACTGCGTCCACAAGATTGCGCAGCTGTTTCAGTTTTACGCAAGATTCCAGCATTAAAAGTGTGCACTTAATATATATGCACTGTCGATTACACTACAGTGCATTTATTTTAATAGTATGTCGTAGAGTCAATGTTTTTGTTAAAGAATGACAACCAATAATACTGATATTTTTGCAATTTAGGATAATGTTTCCGTATAATTTCGTTGCTGTAAATACACAAACAGTTAATATTTTTTATTCACTTGATGCCACCAGTTTTTCATATTCAACCCTAGAGTATGCTTTTTAATAGGACATCGTGAAGTCATAGCTATTGTTAAAGAATAAGAATCTATAATAGTTATATTTAAGCAATTTATGTAAAGTTTAGTGTAAAAATGTTTGATAAATTTGTTTCCATAAATATGCAATCTTGTATTACTTTTCATACTACCAGTTGTTATTGCTCAAAACATGACTACACTGTAAAAAAATATGTGTTGATTTTACAGAAAAAAACTTCCATCCAGGACGGCTGGAAAAATGTTTTGTATGAAAACATTCTGTATATATTACGAACAGTGAAATTTATGTGAAATTTAGTACAAAAAAAATTGATAAATTTGCTACCTTAAATATTCAAACTGGTAGACTTTTTTTTTAGCTAAAATTTGTTATTGCTCAAAACATACTGCACTGTAAAGAAAAACTGTTGATTTTCAGAAAAAAACTACTACCCAGTACGCCAGTGAAAAACTGTTTTTTTACTGAAATAGGGTATATTTATTACGATCGTATGAGCAAAATCTGTTAAGACAACAGAAAGTTCTTAGTAAATAGTGATTATTTCAGTAAAATGAAGAACTTTTTACTGCTGTCCTGGTCATTAATTAGTTTTTTTTCTCTCTGTAAACACAACATATTTTTTAGAGCGTAGAAAACATTCTCATCTAAGAATATAGAGAATAGATTAATTTTCTTTATATTATTTTAGAATATGTCTAATGAATTATCAGTTTTGGTTATTAAAAATCAAAATCAAAATAAATGAAAAATTAAATCATATTTGTAATTATTAACGTTAATTACGCATATGTGTGTTGTAACAATTAACGAACACTGTAGTCATTAAAAATTAACTTAGATACCGCATTAAAACCTATTTATTCATATGAATATTTAATCAAATTTAAATTTCATCATCGTTTTACTCAAAATATGGGAAATGATAACCATCTACCAGCAAAAATTGTTTATTAAATCGAATGAATACATTTTTTCTAAAACGTTTGAGACTGAAAATTAAACCCTAAGAAAGTATATACACTAAAAGAAATTTTACATAATAAATACTTAATGACGTTACATTAAGTTAAAAAAAAAAAAAAAAAAAAAAAAAAAAAAAACTTTAAATTTAACTTCAGATAATATAATTTACGTAAGCTAGAAACACTTAAATTAAGTGCAAAATTATTCAAATTAAATAACTCACAATTTAAAACTAAGATGTAATAATCTCTTTAACATATTAAACTTGCAGTACTATATTTATCACAGTGATTACTATTGTTATTGTTTATATTAATTTATTTAGATACAATAATAAAATTAATTTTACAGTTAATTTTGTTTAAAAAGGTGATGATTCTGTTTTATTTTATAATTGAAAGCCTCATTTATGATGAATAAAATTATGTCGATATTTTCTGTATTTTAATTAAAGTTCTATAATTTGAAATATAGATTCATAAATGTAATTTATTTAGTTTTACTTTTACTGATATAATTTAGAGACGATAAAATAAACTGAATTTAAAGTGTATTTATATTGAAAAGAATTTTCATTATGATTATTACATTATTATTTTTGAAAATATTATTAAGTATAAATTATGTTATAAATATTAATTTTGTTTTCTTTTACAAATGAAACATTAAAAATCCAATGAAATTAATTCTCTTAAATATACCTCTCTTTTTAAAGGCATGCCTTTTTTATAATTTTTTATTAAAATGATATAAAGATCTTTTTACAAGTGTATTCACTGGAAATTTTATGGCATAATAGACATATTCATTACATAGATCATTAAATATTGTTAATTTATATGTATTTATAAAACTTAGTGAAACATTTTCACAATAAAAAAAAAGGTGTATTATTTGTCATTTAAGCAAAGTGTGCATTGTGCAATGTACGTAATTTCTAACTCTTTACAAGTTTTGATAAAAGATTATAATTCTTAAAGTGTCATGATAAAAATTACTTGCTAATATATAGACCAATGTCATAAAACGACAAAACTTAACGCTTTTTTTAACGCAAGCATCATCAGACGTTTTAGAAAAACATTTAAATTAATTCGGTCTGGTGCATGAAGACTCCGTGAATTTCGTTATATATTAATTTGCAATATTCCCGAAGGAATCAAATACATATTTTAAAATTTCGTTTAAAGCTATACCTGTTTGAAAGTTTGCTGAAAATTTTTTATATTTAGGATAATCTAACTTAATTATTGTTTTTAGTTAAGTATCGTAAGAAATACTACCTATTACATTGTCCCATATGTAGGAGTTTGTGAAACATTTTTGATGACCTACGCTGACCATGTCCCCTAGAACCCAAAATCACCCCCAGTTAAAAACTTTATGTATATAAATACTATATATAGATAAATAGATAGATATCTATACATATGTTACCATATTAGATCTATTTCCGCGATTCCCTGTACTTTTCTAAATTACCACTTTATATTCACTAAATCCTTATTCTAAAATAATCTATATCCTTAATTCTGTTAAATTCCCTTTAATTTAACGTCTCACTTGTCTAATTCACTTAATTATTACGCTTTTAGTATTCTTACATTAACTGTTACATTTCCGATCTTTCGTGTTTTAGAATGTTCTTTGGTAGCCATTTTAATTTTTATTTCAGCCGAGATATACCTTCCCGCGCTTAAATGCGGGGTTTCCTTTTTGATTTCTCATTCATCTTTTGCTCTGTCCGCTCTCTTTTCATGGCGTATCACGTACTACGTCAAAATTGTATTCCTATGCTTAGGAAGTAAAAAGCAGTTACACACGATTCTCCATCAGATTTTGCTGAGTATTCGAAGTGTAAACTGCACCCTGGCTATGTGTCTGTCAAAATGTTGTTCGTTCTAAAGATTTTATCTTTTATGTAATCAAAATTATTACTATCGAACATAGATGTTTTCTACATCGAACTTATTGATGCCACTGCATCGTGCTTTTTGTGAGAACTGCCGTCCTATCTTATTAAATAAAAAGCTGTGAACATAAATGCTTTCGTTACTTGTCTGCTGGAGAAATTCCAATCATCATCTCTATTGTTTTTGCCATTAGCCACTCGACTGCCAACCATCTCTAATGAGAAATAATGATAGTATACAAAGATTATTCTGCTCAATTAAATAGGTGAAGCTGTTGGTCTATTTTCACTTACTACATTTTCTGACTACATTTTTCGATACTCTTACTCCATGCTACACCACATAATGTAACAAAAGGTTACATCTATCACGGCTAAATCAGTTATGTAACAGAAATCGTTACATACAAGCACGATAAGATTATGCTACATTCGCCTTCTTCATCTACATCTCTACTAAATCGACGAATTTGTTTTCCAGTAACCCGATATTTCTTACATATATATATACATGTATATAGATCTATCTATCTATATTATATATATATATATATATGTAGATAGATAGATAGATAGATAGATAGATAGATAGATAGATATAGATAGATAGATAGATAGATAGATAGATATAGATAGATAGATATAACATTTTTATGGACACGATAACTTCCATAATTCTGCACAAATATTTTCCAGACTGATACATAAAAGCAAGGGGCATAAAATCTCGGCCAAGTTCCTTAATGGGTAAACTGAAAAAAATGGGGGGAGGGAAATATTTAGGGTTTTCGTGAAAAGAGAAAAAACGCATAACTTCTGAATTATAATACATGCCTAATCAGTTTAAAATTATCATTAGTTCTAGGGAAAGAGAAAAAACTATTAAAATTATGTATGAAACATTTTTGATATTAAAAGTGGTCTGAAGAGGTAAAAATTAGAGTTTTAAAAAGAAAAAAATTCATAACTTCGTCAATTCAAGATATCAAATACAATTAAATTTATTATAAATCTTCTTAATATTATCTACAACTTTTACACTGATAAGTTTTTGATATGACCAAGTCTTACAGAAAAAAAATAAATAAAAAAATAAAAAAGGAGAGTGGATTGTAGAAGAAACAAGTTACATTAACATATATAACCAACTGATATAACTAACTCTTATAGAAAAATGGAATTAAAAACTTTTTTAAAGCGGCCTGATAAAATTGTTAAAATGGGTTTAACTCTAATCTTTATTTAGATTTGTTGGTCAAATTAGTACTTAACTTCAAAATCTACCTATGCCCGTAGGCCGAGCCGGGAGGGATTTTTTGAATAGCAGATGCTATCGTTTTAAAAATACATTTTATCCGAAGTACACTTGTGCATAATTTTGTTTTGTCTTATTAACTGCAGATTTACATAAATATTGTCTGTCATAATCAGTCATTAAAATTCTATTTTTTTTCCTCATTTGTTATATTACATAATAAAAATCCAAGAAAATTTCCTTCTTTATTTATAACTATATGCAATATATAGCCGAAGATATTAGTTATTAACATAAACATAAATTATATTAGTTTTTAATTAATATTCCTCATTAAGGATAGGAAATTTATTATCATCGAATATTTAAAATATCTTCTAGAGAATACATTAAAAAATATTATAAAGGAATTCAACAGAAATTTCAAAGTAAAAATATTTCAGAATACACTTCAAAAAACTTACTTTCAGTCTTTGTATTTTAACAATTAGGCAGTTTATATTCATATATTCAGTGCTTTTAGATATTTCAATATTAAAATAATTTAAGAGGATTAGAACACTAAAAAAATATCTCTGCGCTTTTCAGATAAAACAACAAAATATATATTTTTTTTTCTTTTTCGGAAAAAAATATTCACAATTTAAAAATAATTTTTTTTAAGCTAAGGAAAGTTTAGATTTTTTTATTTTTTTATCTTTCAAAGTGTACATTAAAAGATTTATAAAAAAGCCGTCTGAAGTTTCATGAAAGTACGTCGAAAAATGTTATTTTGTTAAATTTCTTAAAATAAACAAAACATTTTTCTACCAACAAAAACTTATCAGCATTTTCTACTTGGTTTTTTATTTCAGAAATGTAGTAGTTTATAAAATATAGTTATATAACTATGAAATATTCTCTAATTATTATGTATTTTTTCGTTAACTCAAAATTTAATATTGTTTGCTAAATGTCACGAAATCTTCAGTATGCATAAAAGTATAATTACTTCAGATGATTTAAAAAGTATAAGGGAAATTCCATGGCATCCTTATGTTTCATTTATAACAATTTACTCTAGTAATTTTAGTAATATAATACAAAAATATATAAATGAAAAGTTGACATGATTTGGTAATTAAGCTTATCCAAAGATCAATTTCAATCAAAATTACTTTAAAAATAGAAATGAAAATTAGATATGGTAACTTACGTTCCTTTTTTCAGTAATGTCAGTTACTATACTAAATATAACGGACAGAGATCAAGAAATAACACTAAAATTAGGTAATTGTAATCTAAATTGAGCTTTGAATAGGTTTAATTAACAAATCATGCCATATTTACATTTTGAATACGTTGCTGGTGTTATATTACTAAAATTACTGAATAAAATTGTATTAAATGTAACGTAAGTTACCATGGAAAGACCCATAACCATTTCGTATATGATATTATGCTTCTTGAAAGAGCAGAATGTATTGATTATATAAAATTCGAAAGATCTTATAAATTGGTTAAAATGTCCACAATAGATGATACTCAGTTTTTTATACGATCGAATTGAAACTGGTCAGATAGTTTTATTTACGTAACCGGTAGACATAAACATTCTTTTGAATAAAACAGACTTAGTATTGTCTTCTCAGACTTAATTAAGAAAAAATATGTACAAATATATAAAATATATTCACAAATAATAAAAAATGCATTAAACACACTTTAAATTACTTATCCAAAGAACAATATTTGACCTTCATATTTTCGAAATTGATGAATCAAATCATTTAATATACATTATTTTAAATGTTAATTATGCTATATAATGAAAAAAAAATCCTTACATAAATTCTTTACGTCATTTCAATAGAAGAACACCTATACAATTAAAAACTGTATAAAGGAAAATTAACATAAATCAATTGTTCATGAAATTATATTACTTTAATTTTACTAAGGATTAAATATATACAGGGTTCGCAGCGTTCCTAAAATTTTCACACTTTGGTACCAGTATTTTAAATCAAAAGCCTTCGTGGCGGATTCCTTTAACATCTACAATAGAGCTCTATAGTAAATATTATCGTATTAAAATTGTGGTACGAAAGTGTGAAAATTTTAGGAACGCTGCGAACCCTGTATATATATCTATCCATTGCATCGATTCTAAACTGACTAAAACTTATTAATATGTAAGGGTTGGGTTGATTTTTGACGGCCAATTATCTACACGAGGGATATAGGCCCGGGGGGAGTGCCCTCCGTAGGGGTCTTTCTAAGGGAACCTAATCCGTATTAACGCATGGAAGATCCACGGCTCGAAGAAAACCACGAAAACTCCGAACGATTAGGCCGACGGGCGCGATTGGGATCGAACCTAGCACCTCCCGTCTACCAGCTTCGAGAGCAGAACCTCTCGGCCACTGGTGGGGTATTAATATGTAAGAAACATTTGAAAACAGTGCTCGATTACCATATTGTTTCAAATTGTTAGTGAAAAATAGTGGTTTAGTGAATGGTTTACTGAAAAAAAAATAATGTACAAATTTGTTCTTCAGTAACATAAAATAAAAAAAAGTACAATATTTTAATATCATATAAACATTTTCTTTATTTAAAATTTTAGAATAAAGTTTTACGAAAACTTTAAAAAAAAATTATTCTTATAATTTTACATATCAGGTTATCATAAAGTAATTTAAGCTACATAAAGCAATATGCAGTGGAATATCACAGAGCACGAAGAATATTAACCCGGCGATTTATAGCACGCCATGGACCAAGAGCTTAGAAGAATGATTTTACAATAAAACTAAATATAACTACATACATGACAACTACAATTAAATACAAAATATGCTCTTAACATTTAAATACAATTTTTTCGTTAAAAATTTATCCTAAATTGATACATCGAATTTGAAAGGGTAGCAGAATTACTTGGACATATTCGGAGAGAGTTTGAAACAGATATACCAACGCGACTTATGATCTATGAAATTATAGACAAGTTTGAGGTAGTAGGAAATGTTTAAATTGTTCCCCTAAAATGTTCTAGAACAGTGACCGGCAACCTTTCGGACTTCAGGGCCCACTAAATCCATAACTTGTGAGCACGCGGACTACTAATGGTAATTCTTTAAATAACATAAATACATTTCTAGAGTAATGACAGTCAATTTCCCTTTTATGAATATGAAATGCACCTATTTTTCTTAACAAATGCATAAATGATTCGAGATTAAGCTTTCAACTTTAGCTTGAATATGCCAAAAACGGTTAGGTTGTCATCGAATCATGAAAGACAATAGAAAAATGACAATACTTTCTCTCACGAGAATATTGACACTCAGAATAATTCTTTTTTTTTAGTGCTTCATGTATCAAAAACATCTTTCTGTCCAGGTTCCCGTAAGACATAAAATAAAAAGTTAAGATTCTTTGTCTTCCGAATGAAAAAAATAAAAATAATAATAAAAATTGGCCGTTTGGAAGTGAATCACAAGTAACATTTGTTACCATAATTATTAACAGTAATAAATTAAAATTTCAAAATTAAACAAAATTAAATTTTATGAATATTACAGTATTGTTTTTGTTTTATTAACAAGGGGGACTCAGCCCCCTACGAGCTACGCTCACCAACCCCCGTTCACCCCCAGGGGGATACCTTCTTTAGGTATTCACGGGTTTCGCAACCCCGGGTTCCTGAGCGATCTTTCTCTTTTCCTTTTCCTCTTATTTCTCTTGTCTTTCTTTCCTCTATGTTTCACTCTCGTTGTGGTTTCCTCTTCGGAGGTGAGGGCAATTCTGTATGAGCCGATATCATCCTGTATATCGACTTGTGGAGAATTGTAAACCACCCACGTGTTTGCCGTGCGTGGCGACCCGTGTCCCTGGAAAGGGGGATCCTGGTAGTTGAGGGTAACCAACACACTGCTTTGGCCTCTGCTTCAGGTAGACGGGAGGTGCATATTGGTCCCGTATGCATCAATCGGCTGGTCAGCTGACTTGTGTCACTGGCTGGGGATCAAGTGAGCGAGTACTTACTAGCCATCTCGCTAAGGGTGGAGACTGGCATAGGAGTGTCTTGTGACCGTATGGGCCCTGGCTAGCACTGGTGCACGAATGTGCATCCCCTTGTTGGGCTCGGTAGTGGGTGGTGCGGCCGGGGTCTGAATTCTTTTTCTTTTTTTCAATTATGGATGGAAAAACTAACATTCCTTCTATTTCTCTCCCAAGTGGCGAGCAACAAACTGTACAGACGTTATTCACTCGTTTTTTTGTAATTAAACGCACTGATAGTCTCTCAGATAGTTCTTTCAAAAAAACTTCACCTTTTCTAATAGCAAAAACATTTCAGTCTGTTTTGGGTGATGGTCACTCGCTCAAAAAATTGCAGTCTGGGGACTTACTGGTTGAGGTTTCTTCAGCCAGGCAGTCACAACTTCTGTCAAATTGTGATACTATAGGTACTTTTTCTGTCTCTGTTAAAACACATCAAACTCTTAATACTTGCCGTGGTGTCATATCTGAACCAGATCTTTTATTTTCTACAAAAGAAGAACTTCTAGCTAATTTAAGTGATCAAAATATCATAGATGTACGCCGTATCACTATCCGTCGAAATGGGCAATTGCTTCCTACTAAACGGGTTATTCTAACTTTCAATAGCCATATTTTACCTTCTACAATTAAAGCTGGTTATTTAAACTGTCCAGTTAGGCCTTATATCCCTAATCCTCTGCGTTGTTTTAAGTGCCAGCGGTATGGACATACTAATACTACCTGTCGTGGATCTGCTACTTGTCCACGTTGTGCAGAAGTCGGCCATGACGGTAAAACTTGCGAAAAACCAGAACGCTGCGCTAATTGTAAAGGTGACCATACATCGTACTCTCGCTCTTGTCCTAACTGGATCCGTGAAAAGGAAATTCTTGCAGTTAAGATTACTCAAAAACTTTCCTACCCTGAAGCCCGTAAACTTATTGAATCTAGGACCCCCTCTGTTGGGGTATCTTACTCCAGTATACTCAAACAACAACCAAAATCCGTAAGGCACATCAGTACCCAGACCGACTGTTCTTTTCCACCAAATAATACATCTATGACACATTCAACCAATACTTCACCTAAAAAAACCCGGGACGTCTCTCTTGGTAGTAAATGCTATTGTACCCCATTATTGGAACGTTGGCTACCATCCTCAGAACCAGTTACAATAGAATATCAACTTACTCATTAACAGAAATCTCCAGTTGGATCCAAAAAGTCATCTAATCATCAGACTGAAACTAAGGTTGCTTCATCTACAGTTCTATCATTACAGAAACCTAATTCTCCCCAAACATCATCAGTTAAATCAAAAATATCAACCGAACATAAGACAAAAAAAACGCCAGATACAGATAAAAGCAAATTAGTGAAACCTATTGTTTGTCCAACTCCGAAAGCAAATGAAAAAACTCTCGCGCAAAAAGAAAGAAAGAAACCTCCAACTCAAATCTCTTCACAGTGGAAAACTGTGAAGAGAAAAGGCCATAAATCATGTCTTAGCCCAGCAATAACTAATATTAAAGATCACAAACAGCTGCTCAACTATGCAGAAGAGGCTATGGACTCTTGTAGTTATGACTCTGATAACGATGACAATAATACAGTTTTTGAAGTTATTCATCCTACGTAGCTTTATTTCGTTTTAAAATTTTGAATTATAACTTTGTTATTAAAGCAGTATTATATAACATTTTATGCTTTATTTCTTGGACTAATTATAACTTTTCATAACTTTAGAGATTTTAGAATTTTTTAATTAAATATTCTAGTGTTTTAACTATTTTTTGTCTTTTAAAACCTTGTGTATTGTCGCTTTCAGTGTGCATTATTTTTAATTACTTGTATCATCACATTGCTTTCTTCATTTTGTTTTGTTTTTTCCCTTTTATATCTCTGACAATCTTTTAATGTAACTTTTAATTTTTAACTATGTTTTACTCCTTAACTTTTTCTTGGCGCAGCATGTCCCTATGAGGACTTTGTGCCATAAAACTCTAATCAACCAACCAACCAACCAACCAACCCCCGTTCAGACACCGCAGACTCTAAAAGCACGCTAATTTGATTGGCTTTAAAAAGATTTCGAAAGATTGAATTATAACTTAAAAAACAGCGCCGATCTCCCTATAAATGTGTTTCTATTCATTTTTCTTTAATTGGGGAATTTTTCCAAATCAGCTACTGTTAAAAGATACAATGGCTGCTTCCGTCTTTGATTAAATAATTTTAGTTAAACATTTCAAAATATAAAATGTATTAAGTAAACAGAATCTTGGTCTCCCGGTATTTTTTAACAAAGCGAAAAGAAAGTTTTTTTAAAAATAAGACATTTTAAATATATCGTTTATAATCTGACGTAATTTTTACCAAACTTTTCTTTCTCTTTTTAATATTCACGTGAAAATACTTTTGTTATGAAATGAAATATTTAAGCTGTCCTAACAAAAATTGTTGAAAAATATCAAATAAATGTCTCGCGCAATTTTTTTAATTTAAACTGTTTTGCGATATTATTTTTTGTTCATTTTACGTAATAAGTGTAATGTGACGTAATTTCTCCTATTTAAGACTTCTAACGCATGTTAATGAATTTATTATTCTACAATATTCTTTCTCTTTTAAAATTCACGTGTTAATATAGTTTTTATGGCGTAATTTTCAATCAGTTCCTGTTTTTTTATATTTTATGTTTACAATAGTCACGTGTAAATAAATTTTTAATTTGAAGCAAATATTGTTTGCGCTGTTTATAATCTGACGTAATTTTCACCAAACTTTTCTTTCTCTTTTTAATATTCACGTAAAAATACTTTTGTTAGAAATGAAATATTATGATTATCTTAAAATATCAAATAAATGTCTTGCGCAATTTTTAAATTTAAACTGTTTTGCAATATTATTTTTTGCTCATTTTATGTAATAAGTGTAATGTGACGTAAATGTGACGTAATTTCTCATATTTAAGTCTTCTAATGCATGTTAATGAATTTATTATTTTACAATATCCTTTCTCTGTTAAAATTCACGTGTAATTATATTTTTTATGAAGTAATTTTTAGTAAGTTCCTGCTTTTTAAATGTAATTATTTAATTCTAATTTGAAAGTTTTTTTTCTGTTTATAATAGGCACGTGTAAATAATTTTTTAATTTAAAGCAAACATTATTGTTTTCGCTGTTTATACAGTTGTCAACAGATTAAATTAGTACAATTTTCTAAAATAAGTAAAAAATATTTCTCAAAATGCTGAAAATTTGGATTTAAAATAGAAATAAAACCTCAAAAAATGAGTCAAAATAAAAAAAAAAAAATAATGCAATCTGCACTCCGGAAAATTCTAACGCATAAAATGATCTAAAAATAATTACACTGCCATGTATAGTTTTTGCTGCTATACAACTTTTTTAATGGAACGATTTTGTCCAATTTTAGCATTAAATATCTCTTAAAGTAATTCTTCGATTTGAAAACTGTCTGCATCAGCGTATTTATCAAACATTTCTCCATAATACCACCGATTTTCATATTTTTGTATGCAATATTTTTCTTAATATTAACGAAGAAAGACCTCCAGTCACAAAAAATTCAAAAGCGGCGGCGGTGACAGCGGTAGTTACCTTTTTTTAGAATAGAGAGATAATAAAATATAAAGTTCCATATAATGTCTAAATTATTCTGCGAACCACTAGTGGTCCACGGACAATAGGTCGTAACTTTTGTTCTAGAAGTTCACAATAAAATTAGCCGTTTGCATATAAATAGACAGTCACATTTGTTACCATAATTATTACCAGCTATAATTTAAAATTTCAAAACTAAACATCTAAAATTTTATAAATATTGGAGTATTGTTTTCGTTTTATTATTAATAAAACATAAATTTCCAAATAATGTCTAATTTTTTCTGCGGACCAAAAGTTATTTCTCGCGGGCCATTGGTCATCCACGATAACAGGTTTGTAACCTATATTCTAGAAGATCAGAATAAAAATTAGTCGTTTTCAAATAAATAGACAGTCATATATGTAGCCATAAATATTATCAGCTATAATTTAAAATTTCAAAACTAAACATCTAAAATTTTATAAATATTAGAATAGTGCTTTTGTTTTATTACTAATAAAACATAAACTTCCAAATAATCTCCTATTTTTCTGCGGACCAACAACAATTTCTCGCCGAACATTGGTTGTCGGATTGGTATCCTCTGTTCTAGAAGATCATAATTTTCAACAAATCCTGCAATTGAAGAGAAGCTGGTAGGTCGACCTTTGCGATTCCATCAATTTATGTTATCAACAGAACCTGGAAAAGATCGGCGATCAGTTTCAATAACGGCGTTCATTTAAATATATGTATATATATTATTGTAGTTTAATTTCACAATTCGGAAGGAAATGTGCAATTACAAAAATATATTATAATAATATAAATTATTTATGTTTTTTTTTTTTTTTTTGACACGCTGCAATAAAAATACATTTATAACACAGCCCAACAAAATTCACTTTTATTCATGTTGCATATGATTATACACTGTTGTTTACTAAATCGAGGATACTGAATTTAAATCTAATTTTTTTTCTTCCTTTTCTTTTAGATCAAGTATTTGAGGTACAGTTATCTTCTTTATATTGATTGTCTGGAATATTTTGAAGACATCTAAGTGTTATACTATATTATATATATATATATATATATATAAATTAGAGAATTCTTATAATGTCGACGTCAAGAAGAACTGCTAAAAATAATAAAAATAATTTAATTTTTTTTTTTTTTTTTTTTTTACATTTGTGAAAACCCTTGGTATCTTTAAAACTTTTTGCTTATGTAGTACCACTTTGTAAAACAAGTGTATTTCGACGATTTAAATTAGAATTCAGAACAAGCTCTGGGTTTCGATAGTTGTATGTAAAAATTATGTAGAGTCTACGTTTATATGGACTACTAGGAAGAGGCCATCTTTCAAGTACTAAATGTCAACGATCTGGCATGAACGCTTAAATCATCACAATGACTGTTACTTTTGTGCTGTGTATGTAACAGGAATTCACTAAAATAACCGTTCTATGTTGGTTTACCCTCACTTACGACATATACCTGCTCCAAGTTCCAAGACTGCATTTTGATCGAAGCCATCTACATCTAAAAAATGATCTGACTAGTTCGAAGAACAGAGCAATGTGAGTGATAACAGTGAATTAAGCAAAGCTGTAAATTCTCTACAACCGAGGTTATTTAGTCAAAAAGAATTTAATGATTTAGTTAGTGATTGCGCACTGTCTAAAACTGTACCCGAACTTCACGCATCCCGGTAGCAAAAAAGAAATCTCGCAAAAAGAGAAGCCAGGGTCTCGTATTATCGCACTAGAGAAAAAGACTTAATCCATTTTTTTCTATAAATTTTTAGAAGTTTGGATGCAATATGAGCAATAAGATACACTTACTTCATAGTTATTTACGTCGTTCCTGTAAATATTGGGGATCTGAATGAAAAATAAAGCGAATACTTCCGACAAGATCTCCGCACAATGTAGAAGACATACCAGGGTGTCTGCGATAAAGATATTATGTCGGACTACTGCTGGAGTATTCAAAGTAGTAGCTGCATATTTTTAAACTCCAGATCATCTTATAAAAGAAAATTTTGTGAAGTTTAAAACAGTGATTAAACCAATGTTATCAAACAGTAGTAATTTTGTTTAAAATACCTCTCTGCTTATATCTTGATAACTAGAGTTGACGTAGAAATGCTAATTACATTTGAAAGCAGCGTAAAATCACTATCAAAATAAAGTAAAATATACCATACAAAAAATGCTGTTTGGCCGTGTACATTAATAGAATAAGATAATTAAGATTAGGTGCTTTTTTAATATAATAGAATTTTTTTTACATATAAACCGAATACCAGACAACAATTGCACCGATACATTAATACTGTAACAATACAAATATTACCGAAAAGCAGAAAACAAAGGCTTCCAAAGCTGATTAAAAAAAAGGAATATTACATTAGTTTAATAAATAAGAATATATAAGAGTAATATTAACCGAACCTAAATTGACCTATCTATATTATAAAGGACAAAAGTGTCCGCCGTAACGCTGACGTCATTTTGACGGTGGCCACAGAAGACCATTAAATTTCTCTTTTAAATTTCAAAATATTGCGCACTTTCAATTTTTACATCATTGATTACGAAAGAAATCATACTGTGAAATGTAATTTCTTCGAGAACGTATCGCAGTTTATTTTAAAAGTGTATCGCTATTTACTAAACTAACTGTAACAGGTTATATGACTTTTCGTAACTTAAAAAAGTTAAAAAATTGACATTTATTCAATATTTAAAATTACTTGTAGACTATTTATATTAATTATTCAATAAAAATAACTGACACATCATTTTGATTCCTCGATATACAAAACTTTACAAACAAATGATTTATTATAACATGGCATTACAGTAATTCATCATACGAGCTCGAAATAATGTATTAAAAAACATTACTAGTATCCGAATTAATATCGAGAATTCCTTAGAAAAAAAATCTTATCAATATAAATCGCTGCTATTGGAAGTACTGACAATAGTAATTTTTTTATTTTACTTAAGCTCAAAGAATAATATCGATAAAATAAATCTCTCCTCGAATAATAATTTTTCATCTGAATTGTTGTAGAGATAGGAAAATAGAATGAAAAAATTCGAAGAAATATGCATACATAAAATCATAACTTTATTATTGTTATGATTAATTTCTTTAGCAGTAGATTTTAACGTGACACAGGCAGGCGTATTTTTGATTTTGCCCTTGTCTACAAAACTGGACAGTGAATTATGAACAATTAATGAAATATTTAAACATGCATTGCCCATAAGGGATATCTGAATTTACTTATCAGTTAATAGTTATAAAAAGTAAAGTTTATTTTGTATCAAGACGTTAAATCTTGAGTAAATTTTCATGCAGATAAAGATTTTAAATGTTACTTTAATAAAGGGAGCCGGGGAAAATTTCCTTATCCTGCTTTTTTTGGGGGGGGGGGGGCGAACTATGCTCGGCGATAAATGTTTCAATATGGTTGTTTAATCCTCAGCATATCGGGTTGCTTTTTTGATTACTTGAATGCTACTGGTGAATAAGTAATGCTTAAGCATACATATTTTTTTATAATTAGTTTTTTTAGTTTATAATTTTCCAGGTTTTCTTTTTATACAATATATTTCTGCAGATGTAATAGACATTATTTAAATATGTTTCTCGTGCATTTTTATGTATTTTAAGTTGTAGGATAAAATAAACGCTTATAATATGATGTTATGTTTTAATTTCACATATAAATCCAATACTATAATACGAGCAAAAATTGTTTGTGCATGTGTGTAAATTTTATCTTAAAAGCAGCTATAACGATTTTGACAAAATTTTGTATTTTACCATTTTTGAACTCGAGAAGACTGTTGGGCTTGGTCGCGTGTTCCAGAAAATTCGATTAGTGAGTTATTTTGGGTCATAATGTGTCAAGATCATCTAATAATATCTAAAAAACGGCTCAATCGATATTGACTAAATTTTATATCCAACCATTTAGGACAAGAGAAAACTATTGGGCTAGGCCACATGTTCTAGAAATTCCGATTAGTGGGTCATTTTTGTGACCCTTCGGGTCAAGCTAATTTTATCTAAAAAACGGCTCTAACGATTTTGACTAAATTTTGTAATCTACCGATAAGGATTACGAGAAGACCAATCGGCTAAGTCACATGTTAGAGAAAATTCGATTAGGGGGTCATTTTCGGGTCACTGTGGGTCAAGCTAAGATTATCTAGAAAACGGCTCTAACAATTTTGACGAAGTTTTGTTTTCAATCGTTTTCGGGCACGAGAATACCACTGGGCTTGGTCGCATGTTCAAGAAAATTCGATTAGTGGGTCATTTTGGGTCACAATGGGTCAGGTGTCAAGCTAATTGAATCTAAAAAAACCTCAAAATATTTTGACAAATTTTTGTAATATACCGCTTCTGGGCAAGAGATGATCATTGGGCTGAGTCACATGTTCGAGAAAAATCGATTAGTGTGTCATTTTGGGTCACTGTAGGTCAAGCTAATTGTATCTAAAAAAACAACTCAAACGATTTTGACAAAATTTTGCATTATACCGTTTTTGGGCATGATAAGACTATTGGGCTAAGTCACATGTTCGAGAAAATTCGATTAGTGGGTCATTTTTTGGTCACTTAGAGTCAAGCTAATTTTATCTAAAAAACGGCTCAAACAATTTTGACTAAATTTTGTAATCTACCGATTCGGATTACGAGAAGACCAATGGGATAAGTCACATGTTCGAGAAAATGCGATTAGTGGGTCATTTTCGGGTTACTGTGGGACACGCTAAGATTATCTAGAAAACGGCTCTAACGATTTTGACGAACTTTAGTTTTCTATCGTTTTCGGGCAGGAGAATACCACTAGACTAGGTCGCATGTTCAAGAAAATTTGATTAGTGGGTCATTTTCGGTCACAGTGGGTCAGGTGTCAACTAATTGAATCTAAAAAAAAGCCTCAAAACATTTTTATAAAATTTTGCAATATTCTGGGCATGAGATGATCATTGCGCTAAATCACATGCTGGAGAAAAATCGATTAGTCTGTCATTTTGGGTCACTGTGGACCAAGCTGATTGTATCTAAAAAAGGAATTAAACGATTTTGACAAAATTTTGTATTATACCGTTTCTGGGCATGAGAAGACAATTGGACTAAGTCACATGTCCGGGAAAATTCGATTAGTGGGTCATTTTGGGGTCATTCTGGGTCGGGATAATTGTATTTAAAAAACTACTCAAACGAATTTGACAAAAATTTGTATTGTACCGTTTCTGGGCATGAGATGATCATTGGGCTAAGTCGCACATTCGAGAAAATTCGATTAGTGGGTCATTTTTGAGTGACTATGGGTCAAGCTAATTGTATCTAAAAATACGGTTCAAAACATTTTGACAAAATTTTGTATTATATCGTTTCCAAGCATGAGAAGACCATTGTGTTAAGTCACATGTTAGAGAAAATTTGATTAGCGTGTCATTTTTTGGTCACTGTGGGTCAAGCTAAGGTTATCTAGAAAACGGCTGAAACGATTTTGACGAATTTTTGTTTCCTATCGTTTTCGGGCACGAAAATATCAATAGGCTAGGTAGCATGTTCAAGTAAATTCGATTACTTGGTCATTTTGGGTTACAATGAGACAGGTGTCAAGCTAATTGAATCTAAAAAAGGCTCAAATCATCTTGACAAAATATTTTAATATACCGCTTCTGGGCATGAGAAGGCCATTTGGCTAAGTCACATGTTCGAGAAAATTCGATTAGTGGGTCATTTTTGTGTCACTGTGGGTCAAGCTAATTGTATCTAAAAAACGGCTCTAACGATTTTGACATTTTTTATTACATCGTTTCCTAGCACGAGAAGACCATTGGGTTATGTCACATGTTTGGTAAATTTATTTCAGTGGGTCCCTTTTGGGTTACCATGGGTCAAGCTAATTTTATCTATAAACGAAATTTAACGATTTTGATTAAATTTTGCATTCTATCGTTTTGGGGTTCGAGAAGAACATTGGTCAGCTCTCATGTTCGAAAAAATTCGGTTAGTGGGTAATTTTGTGTCACTATGTCTCAGGTTTATGCCAATTGTATCTAAACAGCTAGAATGATACAATGATAATAAAACATCGAATTTAATACTAGGGTAATTTTGACCGAGATTAGCTCGGTCATCCCTGCTAGTTAAATATATAAAATGTAGAGAATGTATCATTATTATTATTAATATTATTGACTGATAAATCTTCATACTTTTTCTTCACTTATTGCATCTAGATATTCCCGATTATTGCTTTCCAATAACAATGACATAAGGTTTTTGATTTATTTCAATAGATGATTTACTTTCTTTAATTTTTGCTTAAACTTCCATTTGAAAAAAAACACATTTGCATTTTTATTAAAAATTCTTTATTCACAAAAGCTATCTGATTGAAAATATCCTTAGAATTTACGCTGTATTTCAAACTAATATTCTAATATTCTACTTTATAAAGATTTCTGGTCTAAACTTGCAGAGCTTAAAGTTTTTCAATGGATGTCATTAAAATATATGTAAAACTTGTTTATAAATTTGATGGTTATAAATTTCTATTTTTTAAGTATTAGTGTTTTAATGATATAATCAGAATTTTATGAAAAGATAAATGGCATACTGTGCGTAGAAAACACATTTTGTTTCATGCAGAAAATATGAATAAATCTAACAGATTAAAGTAATGTATTATTAGTTATCCTCGCTTTGTAATTTAATGACACAAGGGGTCAATTAACAGATTTCACGATAAAATGTCTATGTTTATATAAACAGTTATCGCATTATATTTTATTTTATTACATGCAAGATGACCCGCCTTGCACCGCCTGATACTCTTACGATAATCTTAAATCTACCTAAAATCAAAGTTAAATGATTTAATATTTTAAACAAAAAAATTTCCTTATGCATCCGATGTTGCGGGCTCCACTTCCTTCAGTAGCGTAAATTCTCGGATTTGCATGATCTTATACAGGGTGATTCCAACGGAATGGGCATTCCCATTCAATATGACCCTTTTATTTTGAATCACACTGTATTTTTAAATCAAAATCTACCCAAATAAACCAAGAACTGGGCACCTTCATGTTGCTTTTATCAGCCTCTGCGACTTCATCAGTGCGCTCCTGCATGCAGTTATACATATACTTGCATATAGTTGCATAACCGAATACAATGCAGAATATTACAAGTTTTAAGACATTTGCTAACAATTAAAATTTTAAACTCACCTGATTGCTCTATAAACGAGACAAAATATAATTGAAAATGTAAATTTAAGCTTAATTTAAACGTAATTTTAAATTTAGAATTAGTCAAAAATATTTTACAATATTAGAGTGAAAATTGTAATATCTAATATTTAATATGAAGATGACATTAAAATGTCTGGCTTCAGAAATTGACTTTTCTATCACTTCATGATAGTCTAATATTTCATAAATGTTTTCTTTTAGCCACTTCTTAAGCACATATATAAGTTATAACGATTCTAGTCGTAAGGAAGAGATTAACTAGCAAGAGATTCTTGCTGCAAAAACTTAAATGTAATTTTCTCGAAACAATGTTTTTTTAAAGTCGCCAATTAAAATATTTATGTTGTAATATAAAAGTTGTGAAAGTGAAACCCTAGAACAAAAGAACCACTGATCCAAATGACCGAAATGTCACTAGTATGCTCCTAAAACAATGTTAAATTTTCAGGCGTGGTTAAAAAAGAACTTAAAATCGCACCGACGGATGGCGCTGAATATGCAGTAAGGTCAGAGGAAGACTTTCCGCACGACACACACACAGTGGAATTAAAAACGTGAAGCACGCTCACCTCGTGTTCATTCTTCTACGGATATCCTTGCAATGACTGTGCCATTGACGGGCCGTGCATTATTAGTGAAACAATTGTAGCAGAATAATGACAGCACAGCAAATGATCTGAGTAGATTTAGGACATTTAAGAATTTAAGAAAAGGAACAATGACGACAGAAGGCCTACGGAAGATGGTTTTGAAATTTGAACAGACTGGTTCACAGAATCTTAAACTCGATAGAGTGAGGGAAGCAGTTGATGTGACTGCTATGGACAGCGTAGCTACTGCATTAGAAGAAGGATCCAGCAGTGGTGCGATAAGCTGCAGTGCACGGGGCATTGCTAGAGTTTTGAAGATGTCGGTCAGTACGGTACATAAGGTTTTGAGAAATATTATCCGATGCTATCCATACAAAATAGCCCATGTGCAAGAATTGTTTGCAGCAGACCTTCCAAAACGAGAACATTTTGTTTTGAAATTCCTTGCGCGCATGGAAGTGTATATCGCATGGCGCAACAACATATTGTGGGTAGATGAGGCTCACTTCCACCTTCACAACGCAGTCAATACAAGAATTTCCGAATATGGGCAGCAGGGAATCCGATCGTTTCTCAACCTTTAACTCTTCATTCCCCAAAGGTCACTGTGTGATGCGGGTTTACGGCAGAGTTTGCCATTGGCTCTTACTTTTTCGAGAAAGCCACTCCTCCTCGTCCTGTTACCTGCACTGTCAATGCCAACCGCTACGAATTTCTGTTATTTAGTTGCGTCATTCCAGCAGCATCAGTGTCGGGGTAGCACCCCTATTTACGCAAGATTGTGCTACTTCACACATTGACACATAAGAATTTGCTGTGGAGAACATTCGGAAATGATCGGATTATAAATCGCAATTTCCCAATAGCCTGACCAGCTCGATCTCCCTGCGATTTCTGGCTCTGGGGGTAGCTAAAGACGACGAACTTAGATGACCTTAAGGCCCGAATTGTGCATCCGATCCACAGCATACTGCCGAATACTACTCGTTCTGTTGTGGAACATGCGGTTACACGTTTCCAACACGTAGCTGGAAACGGTGGACAGCACATTAAAAATCTCTTGCGTTAGTTGCTCAGTTCTGTACGAATGCTTTACTCCATATTTTTATTTCATTCTGTTTCTGCGAAGGTGTTCGCAGTTCCTTTTCCCAGTTACTGCATTCTGCATGTTTTTGATATGTGTAATAAAGTTTTCTTTTTCTCTAACCACCGTCCATTGTTTTCCTCTCTCTGACGATATTCTTTGTTTATGTTGACTTACAGTGACATCTGTCGGTGAGATTAAAAAAAATTTTCAACCCCACCTGAAATAATTCTCTTTGCTTTGGGAGCATACTGTTGAAATTTCTGGTCATTTGGATCAGTGGTTCTTTTGTCATAGGTCTTAATTTCACAATTTAAAAAAAATCACCCTGTTTTATAATACGAGCAATTCTTGTGTGTGTGTGTGTGTGTGTGTAATCTTAAATTTTCAAAAATTCAGGAATTAAAGCACCAAAAAAGAGCAGAGTTGGATCTCTTTGCAGCCACCCATTCTCTAAATACTATAGCTCGAAGAACATCTGATACGAGATTTAAGATAATTCAAAAGTACGGATCGAAAATTTAAATTTAAATACAAAATACTCTAAAAGTGCATACATTTTTATTTTTATTTATTTACAAAAATTCTGTAGAACTTATACTGTGATTCCTTGTTGTAAAAACTTATGTTATGAATCAATAGGCTTATTACTGTTTTTGTGATTCATACTTCATTTTTTGATACGTTATTTAAAAAAATCGCCTGTCCATATACTTTTGAGAGGCACTATATAAAGTAAAATGTTTTATAGCAATAATACAGCGATAATTTATTGTTATATCGAGTTGAAGACAAAGCTTGGTCTTCCCTGCTTGTTAATGTAAAATATACATGTTACATCACACATTGAAAATAATCCTAATGTGTTTTAAAAAATTAATGTTTTACAAAAATGAAAATAGATTTAATTTTTTTTTTTTTTTTTGTAAATTCAATTGATATTTACGCTGTTTTATTAAATGTATCTGGGACTGCTTTTGCTTATATTTTAATAAATATTTGTCACTTCAAAAAAGTTATACAAGAAGTTTCCGAAGAGATGGAGAGTCTAAAGTTTGAATACAATTATACATTTTTACGGTTCGTTTTATATGTACATGAACAGCATCATTTAAAAAATATCTTTTGAGAAGAAAATAAATATATGATAGTATTATAATAATTTGGAGAATACTAAAGATAACCAATCTGGATAATGCTGCATGTTAGTTTTTTTTTTTTTTTTTTTTTTTTTTTTTAATTTGATGTACGGTTTAACTGAAGTGCAATTCAACCAATGAAAGCATAACAGTTTGAGTGTCATGTTTTTGTGTGAAACTCCCCACATATTATTCTTTGATTACATACAGAATCTCGAAATTGGAAAAAAAATTAAATGCATGCTGGATGATATTTTATTCACAGCAGAGATATAATTTTATCAAAACAATTTTCATGCGTCAGAGACACTCTTATAAAATCCATTCAGCCGGTTTTCCAGTGCTCAACGCATCGGCGAGAGCACTTTAGTCTCATATTTGGTCGTTATTTATAACCTACGCACGTACGATTTCGTTTCAGAACATATCCAATACGTTGTTCCTTTCTAATATTTAGGAATAGAAGAAAAATTATTACTTATTGCGGTTTCCCTTTAATTTTAAGTTAGGTTTTTTTTTATGTTCTAATATATGTTAATTTGCGTTATTTCTAATGTTTTGAGTATACTTCTAATATTACATTAAAAATTGATATAAACTTTTAAAGCGTTAAAAACTATAAATTAATGGGCAAATATTTGAAATATAAAAGTACTGCCCTCTCAACGAATGATTTTTTTTTTAATTATTAAATGCTATTTTTACGCTACGCTTAAGTTTTAAATATTCATTTCTACTTATCATACGGAAATAAAAGAATATGTTGAGTAGAGTTAATGTAGTAGCTTCAATAATTTATAAATTTAAACTTCAATGCGAATTTCATATAACTGTAATTACTATAATTTGGAGCACTACACATTTAATCTATAATAAAAATCACAAAAATTCTTGCGTCTATGGATATTTAGTTTAACTCTGTAAAAATAAAACAAAATAAACAGAAAAGTGCTCAGTTAAACTGATGGCATTCAATGCACAGGCTATTCACACTAATTGTATATTATACTCTTATTTCAAAGATTAATACCCCTAGAAAAATAAATTAAAAGGGGACTAACTCCCCTATTTTCCCTCTTTATACTTAATCAATGATCCCCCAAATCTAATGAGGGAAGCGCTTTATTAGAATAAACCGGTATAACAAATTTCAAGCCAATCGCGGATAACTCTGCAGGAAAAACACGTTTGTCTAAATTATGGTGGATTAGCCCCCTTTCCCTCCTTACCTATTCCTCCCTATAGTTAACCAATAAACCACCGAAACTAATCAGGGAAGCACTTTATCAGAATGAACCTATGCAAAATTTGAAGCAAATCGGATATTTATATCAAGAGTTGTCGTGTTAAGTACATACATAAGTAAATACATACGTACGTACAGAAACCTCGGGCACATTATCTCTTAGGCTTTGTTGGCCTGTGACCTAAAAACTCATTTTTATCTTTAAATTTTATTTGATTTGTAAATAACAAGCTATTTACGTATCAGATAATCATCACGTTAGATAATCATTACTTTGTAGAATGTAAAGAAAAATAGTTGGAAAATAGTAATTATATCTTCTTATTGTCATTTTTCATAACTACTGAAAAAAAATGTAATTAAAATACGTGCTATTTTGAAAAAAATATATAAATGAATAATTTCCCTAATAGTAGAAATATTGCAAAAATCCGATAATATAAAATAGTTGTAATTTTTATTCATAACTTTTTATTCATATTTTGGTGTATACTATGCATTTTTGTAGCTAAACATGTAAAATGTTGTGTTTTTTAAAATCCTTGCAATTTTATACTTGTGAGGAAACTTCTTTGAACCGCTCATGCACTACCTTGCACTTTCCCTTTTATATTCTCTATGGGGTTCATCTCGGTATCCTCTTTTATTTTTTATGTTGGTAAGGCTGTAAATTTATCGCAGATGTATTTAAAACTTTTGCTTTCTTTTTGTAAGACTTTGACAAATTGCTTTAACAGATTTTCCCTATTTTGACTTTTTAAATATTAAATTTGCGATTTTTGGAAAATCCTGACGCGATGGTTAAAAATGAAGGTCATTTTCGGATTATAAGCTAAAAATATATAAAAGTCGATCATCAAGGTTAAAAAATACAACCATCGTAGGCTTGTTTTCAGAAAAGCAATTTATATTCTTTCTCTCATACTAACTCATGCTGAATCTTTACATTTTAAAAAGATTATTTAATAATATAATCACTTCTTTATACGATTTTATTTTTTAACATTCCATTTTTGCATGTTTCTTGAGAAAATTAAACTTCGAAGCCACAAGGTGATGCTTTTTTAAAGTTTGAAATGTATCAATTCTTTTATAAAATATGTTTAAGAGTTCAACATGAATGAAAATGTTAAGAAATATACAAATGTATTATACTTTCTTTCAACGAATCGGAAACTTTTAACAGAAAAATAATATTCTTTAAAAGATTCAAATAATCTTGAAATTGGATTTTGCATTTTTTTAACACATGTAAAACATACGACACCTTTATAAAAGGGACACTTTTAAACCTTAAAAATGAAAAATGAAAAATCTAAACTGCGTGTGAAATAAGAGTATATATAAATATTATACAGACATATAAACAATAAATACAATAAACCCAACTGGAGTGAAAAATTAGCCACAGCCAGGAATGGAACCCGGGACCACAGTATACAAGACTGTTGCTCTAACCACTGAGCTACTCCGGCCGATGCCGATAATTGGATAATGATATGGAGAAATGACTATTATTATTATTATTATTATTATTCGTATGAAATAGTTTATAGTTTTTCTGCTAACGAAAAATTTGTTCACTTTCTTAGTCATGAATTACTTTTGAATGAATTAAAAACGTTCTTGCAATTATAATACATTAAAAAAGCAAGTGCGACTAGAGAATTCATCCTAGCTTAGTGTGATGTTAAAAAATTCTCAAGTAGGCTATTTCTTAATTATGTGTTGATATAAATCATTAACGAATAAAATGATGCTATCATTTTAAATTTTTATATAGTAACAGATAGGATAGTTAGTGAATTCAGTGATAAAAATGTCACTGTACTATAGGGTGCCTTTATAGAAAAGTGGCGACACATCGAATTTTAATTTGATTGGTTAAAACGATTTTGAACAAAAGAATGCTAAGACTATTTTACAAGTTTAAATTCAGAACATTAAATGAAACTATAAACAGATTATACATATATATACATATATATATATATATATTTCTTTATGAAGTATAATATGATTTATTTCACAAATTTAATAAGATACATATAAAAAAAGATAGTATGAGCAGTAAGAAAAACATTTTTATTCATATTTCATCCACATTACAAGAAAAATAAACAACCATTTCGAAGTTGACGCCCAAAAACAAAAATACATGAAATTCCTTTATGCCGCGATCACTAAAACGCATATGTATGGATACATTTAAAAAATTTCAAAATATTCTTTAAATTTTAAAATGTTCGTCAAAAATATGGTTTTTAACAGCATACATTTTATAAAAACAAAAACAAAATATCATATTTTGTTTTGAGCTATTCATCTGCTAAACGGAAGGATGTATTTGTGCAAGAATTTTAAATATAGCCTTTTTAAACCAAAAAAAAGAATTTAAAAAATCGCTGGATGCAGCGACCTCGCTGTGTAGCAATCTCATAAATGCATGAAATTTGTCAAAGCCGTGTTCCCTAATGCACGTTTGAGCGCTTCACGTTCATGGAAACAGCACCAAGAACCCTTACAGCATCGGATTCAGAAAGCTTATTGAGTACCAATGTCAAAAAACCTTGAATTTCTTCTCTTTTTTAACAATAGGCAATGGATGTCTATGGCGAAACCGCGTAATAAAGGGTCTCCTTTTACTGGAAAATTCCTTTTCGAATATTCCCCTCCGTTCTTCCCTGCAACACAGACGAACACTAACTGAGGAGTGAAAATGAGAGTAGATGTTTAATTTTACCATAAACATCTTTAAACTCTCTGACAGTCCAGTAAAAGGGCAAAATTGTAATATTGTTTTCTCCGTATTTTGTTTTAAATACGAAAAGAATCATTCTTTCAAATTATATAAAAAAAAATAATTAAGAATATGAATGAAATCCTTGAGAATATTAATTATTGTTCAAAGTGTTTCAAACACATTAAATCAGTAGTATTATATTGATTTAAATAATGTTTATATTGAATATATAATACGTTAGTCATCGCATTACTAACGAAGCGTAAAACCAACAATGTGAAAAATGTCCAAGCCGGAAATCGAACCCTGAACCCTTGGAATAACGCTCTAAGTGCTCTACCAATTAAGCTACGAGGACAATGCCCAGCTTAGCATTTCTCAAATATGTTGTTAAGGCTGCAACTTCATCGCAAGATGGAATAGTCTTCATGAGCACACATACCTGTGGCGAAACATGAGGCACAAACAAACCCAGCATCGGTGAACACATATATATTCGTTAATTAATTTTTGCTGAAAATTAATAAAAAATTATAAATGCTTATATGACAGTGAAACATGAACCTCAGTGAAAGTATTAATATGAAATTGTCCGAGAAAGGGTTAAAACATGTTTATTCTGTTCGATATATGAACCGCCCGATTTCTAATAGTTACATTATCTTGTAATATTCATCTGCGTTACAAAGAAGGACTTTTGCATTCATCTAATAATTATTTGAGAGAACGACAATATTTATTGAAATAAAACGCATTTGCATTATCTACAACTTAATCCGGAAACGGGATGTTTATTGTTGATAGTTTTGGGCTTATTTTAGTATTTACACTTAAAAACGAAGGAAACCAATTTATAAAATTTTGAAAAACTATTTTTAAAACAAATAAATTTTACATATTTCTTTTATAAAATAACTACAATTAGCATATGTCCTTCGTATTGAATTAAGTGTACATTCGAAAAAATTCAGTAAATCTTTTTAGCTTTTATTACCACATCAGAAACTATGGAAGGAAGGGTTTGTTTGAGGAAAATTTATTTGAATTTAAAAAGTATATGATGACTACATCTCTTTTTACGCAGTTATTATTCCTAGTGATAAATATTCGAATTTATTTAACAGTGTATGTTATTATGCCTTTCATAATAAATAAAGTATACGTACTGCACAAGTAGAAAAGTTTCTTTTTATGCAAATAAATGAGCGTTGTGGTAAAAGCTTTTCCTCATCTTTCTTGTTGTTGAGTGTATAATGTGTTTTTTCTATTCATTTTTATTTCGTAACACATTTTTTTGCACACCCATTTCACTAAAATGGGAAAATCGTTAACATAGGTACATTCAAAAATGTGTTTTCTTGAGAATCAAGAATAAATGAATATAAATAATTCATTTTTGAAGTAAATAAACTGCTATTTGTTTTCATCATCAGTTGACAAAACTACAATGAAATTAGCGTTAAAAAATATCTCACAGTAGTATGGAATACAAAGCTGCATTTTTTATAACCTCTGTTCCACATTTTTAATTATAATTTACTAAAAAATTCACTATGCTTCTAATAAAAAAATACAAAAAAAAAATAAAATAGGCAAATTACATTTGATAAAGCTTTCCGCAAGATCATGCGTATTAAAAAATATATGCATAATTTAATAGAAATAATTAACTTGTTAGGTTATTTCCTAGAGAACATTTTAAGAATAAGCTAAACGTATTGAAAACTAGCATTATGATTAATATTCATATAAAACGCACAAATAAATGTACTAAAATTACTTTCAGGTACATACATATAATATGAAATTATTTAAAATACATTAAATAAATCTTAAATTACATTAAAAATTATTAAAAACCCAAAAATATTTTCAGCCATTACACGGCCGTCATCAGACGCGACTTAAATGTTGTTATTATTTTTCTTTGCGCTTAAATCGCCACTAATTACGGCCGTATAATAGTTGAAAATGTTTTGGGTTTTTAATGATTTTTAATTTATTTTAAGATAATAAAAACATTTAAATCGCCACTGATAAAGGCCGTGTAATGTTTATAAATGTTTTGGGTTTTTAATGATTTTTAATGTATTTTAGGACTTTTTAATGTATTTTAAACAATTTTATATTATATGTATACACATGAAAGTAATTTTGTACATTTATTTGTATTTTTATATGAATTTTAAATATTTAACTCAAAGTGAATATAGCATTGGAATTTTAACTTTCATTTAGCATTATGATTGTTACGATTTACGGATTGGTAAAGCATTCTATTAGCTACGTTATTAGAATTTTGGTTATGGCATTTCTCATTATTCAGTTTTGTTTTCGTTCTTGTTGTATAATAGGGAGCAGAACAATTTTGCAAACATACATTACAATTAAATTTTGCAAATATATCTTACAAATTTCGTTCAAGAAACTGTATTTTTTTTATATACTCTTTTATCTTTTCATCTGTCCAATCATCCACTCATAAATACAATAAAATTACAAACCGTTTACATCCCAATTCTTTAGTACCACACATACATGTCTTAAAACATAAAATATTTTTTAATCATCCAATAAAAAATATATATTCCCTTCTTCGACAAATTTACATACAATCAACTGTAAAATCTTGCATTGTCATTTGTTAGCAATAAGTAATACACATTTGAAATCACACATGCAATCTCAACGTTGAAGCATACCATCCAAAGAAAGAAGTTAATCAGTGGAAGTTTTAAACCACTGACATAAATGTTGGAATTAGAAGCGTCATATAAGGTCTAGTCGAACAAGTAGCATGTTACAGTATATAAACATTATCTGTGGCACATACAATGAGTGTTCACGTACTACAAACGACAAGCTGTTAAATATTTGTCGGTACGATACAATACATGTATTGCGAAATCGTCCAGAGTAAAGAAGTGAACCGTTCTTCAAGTCATTTCAAATTCATTTAGCAGTTATGATATTCAGCAAGACTATAGACTGTACAGTACGTTCTAGCGACTCTTACGCAAGGGAAATCAACAGGGATTAAATCGGATCAACATGAAGGACACTGAATCAAACTTCTTCGTAATATATAGCGACGCGGCACAATTTTATTCATTTAGACGATCACATCTGTTCGAAAATTAGCTGAAACACCATCTTCGAGGATAGCTATAATAGGAAAAAAATATTTCATCCCAAAATTATTTAATCTTAAGCATTTATTTTCTTGGTAAATGTTTTTGAAATGTACTAGATAAATCTACTAAGAATGCTATTGTTTACAAAAAGTAGTGAGATGAAATATTTTTTTTATAACGCTGCTGTCAGTGCAGTTTGTTTTATCTAAAATGAACGCACATACACTTCACACGTATACGATAATTTTAAATTGTATGCACACTTTTTAAATAATCGATATATTATGTTTGTAGTATAATTATAAGAAAAAACTTTGTAAAATGTAAATAAATGTAAAATAAATAGGGAATATATATATTCTTTACTATCCCGAAATTGGCACAGTCTTTTCTATTTATTAGTTATGGTGAATTTGCTTCAGATACATATATTTTTAAATCCAAACACATAACTGTCTTTTCCTATATGTCAAACTTTATTTATATTGAAGAAAAATTCCAGTAGTTGTTATCATAAATAATCAGAATCTATGTACAACTCATATTCTGAACGAAGCATTATCGGGACCAGCTGAAAAATCGACTTTTCTGTCGTATACTGATAACTATGTTCAAGCATGGGAAATAATATTTTTTCCAGGTAATTTAATTTACGTTATAGGAGTGCGTTACAACTACATTACATGCCTTTTCTAATCCCTGAATAAAATGCAAATTTGTTTAGCCTTTTACATTATACAGCCTTTGTAATAAGTAAAGGAAATATTCCGGTGCTAATGTCATTTTTTTCTTTCACTTTTATGTGAATAAATGAGCTTTGTGATAAAAGATTTTTTTCCTTTTTCCGCTACTGAGTGCTTAAATGTGTTTTTTCCATATTAACTCATAAGATAGCAAGATGTTTTACACATATTTTTGATTAGCTGGAAAAATATGTTAAAATATAAATAAGGGAATGTTATTTTAAATATTAACGTATATATATATATATATATATATATATATTACATTTGGTAAAACAAAAGTTCATTTTATTTTATCGACATTTGTCATAAAAAGCTCCTGAATGTATAAAACATTGCTTTGGGGAATTATTTTTAAAGTTCTTTCGAATGACTCATTTGAATATTTCTATCTAAAAATTAAATGCACAATGCTTCACAAAGAAATTCTAAATATAAAACAATACTCGAGTCTCACAGATTCTTACTTAATGGAACTAAATCCTTAAAATTAGTAAGGTTAGGTGGGGCAATTGGGCCATGATTTTACAATGTGACTCTGGAGATTCTGCAATTCAACTTCAAAAAGCTAACGTTCGTTTGTATTAAAGTCTGAACTTTTGTAAATGTGTTCAGTTAAGTTACCTCAATCAGACAGAAATGCTCAAAATTACATTTTAATATCTAAAAATAAATAAATATATACATATATATATATATATTTCATCTTTATTTCATCATGGGTCCAGGTGCCCATTAAAATGAGGTAAGTGGACCAGGAAGGTGTTCCACGCGCGTTTATTTATTTTTTCATATGGGATATCAGGTCCTGTTTGAAAAAGAATAAACAACTTTAAAAAATTTAAACCAGGCAAATCACGTAAATTATATATCAACTGTTATATACGACTGAGAGTTGTAAGGGAAATCTTTGCTGTCAATGCGTCTAAAAACAGCACTAAAAGTGAAAATATTAGACTTAATTATACCAAAAACATAAAAATTAAGTAAGCACTTATATACTTTTGTATAGGTAGTAAGTATAAAAGTTACATGGGTATTTTAAGGGAAACAATAACGAGGTAAATCTATAAACAAACGGCTACATAAGTACTTAATACATCATCTGTATCGTAAAATGTCAATGTTTGGCTATCTTGCTTACAAGGGCAAGGTAGTTGTATTCGTAAAATGTTGAAATAATCTAATGACACCAGTATTTACAAGATAATTTATTTGTAAACAAGTAAAAGCATATTTTCGCAACTTAATAAAGGTGAAATTTTCATTATGAAATCCTGGTGCCAATCTGGCAAATAAAGGCTAAAATTATGTGAGGCCATAACGAAATAACCGCCCGTCAAGGGGTTAAGAAATTTGTTTTGATAACCATCAATAATGCTTTTTTACAGTTTTATTACGTAATTTTAATAAGGTATTCTATAATTTTCTTTATTGTGAGCAAAAAACAATGGAGAAAATTATTTCCCGCTGTAAGATAAACTAAATATATATATATATATATATATAAGTATTGGGGTAACTGGATCCAACATGGTCCAGTTACCCCTGATACATGTCCCATTTACCCCATTCTTGAAAAATTTATGGGGTAATTGGGACACCGGGCTTACATTTGAAATATGAAGTAAATATGGATAAATACTTAATAATACTAATGTCGTTATATGCCTAATATTTAAAAAGAAAATTGTTTAATAAAAGTACTTATAGTATTTTAATAAAAAGCCGAGGAAGTTAGACCAAGTTGACCTTGTTTTTTAAAAAATGAAGCGTAAATTTTCGACAACCTATCACAGTAAAGACAGAGCTATGATCGAGTTGACACATGTTATTTTAGGAAGTAGAGATTATGGAGTATTGTTTACAAAAGCTAAAACTTAAAAGATATCAACTGTTTTTTATAAAATAGTCTATGGCCCAGTTACCTCGTGCGTCCAGTTACGCCAACTAACCCTACATTTGCAAAGTAAACATTTATTTTAATCTCGTTTTATTTGAACAAAATTGTTCCGTTGGATTTTTTATTTCTATCATAACAGAGAAAAAAAAAACAATACAAAGATTACACCTGCACATTAGGTTATCATCAAAAATATGTTTGCGTGCAAATTTTGAACTAAATTGTCTTTTTAATTTGTGATTTCTATCAACACACACCCACACAAAAAGAAATAAATAAAAACAATTTTACATCAGTACCCTACCTGATAAGAGGAACGTTCCCGATAAGTCCTTTTAAAGGGGTGTGGCCCATGAAAGGACGGAAATGGTTGAAAAATCGATTCAAAATTTGGACGCAGACAGGCAGCAAACGGAGATAAAACGTAAAAAAATACATAATCACGTTGCCTTTGCAATTTCATGTATAGTTAAATAATCAAAAACACAACATATTTCAAAAACTACTCACCGGGAGCTCATCATGTAAATTAATACCCAAAAAGTCTTTTTTCATATTATTTTGTATGAGGATTTCAGTTAAAAAATTTCACTGTTAGTTGAAAACTGACACGTCGCGTCGGCTCGTTCGCACACATTGGTGCTTCTAGAAAAAGCCCACCATCTCTCGATACATACATATTTTTCTTATTTTTTTATAACATAAAATTTATAATGTTGTAATTTTATCTATTACCTATTACACTATATTGCCGTAGCAGATCTAATATTAATATCAATTTTGAACTACAAGAAATTATTCCAATGTTTTAAGGAAGAAAATGAAATAATATAAGAATTTTTTTTTTACTGTCATATTAAATTTTGCGAAAAGTTATATCATAACAATAATCAGTCTAGTGTACCGCAAATTTCGTCAAAGTATCATCATCTTATATCGAGGATAGGGCTCTAGTTACTCTTTGATAAATGCTGAGGTTTTTTTTACGTCAGATATGTTTGCGGTAGTTTACAAAGGATCATTTAAACGCTTATGAGAGCAGTACTTTAGAAAAGCCAACTGCCACAAATATTTCTTTATGGCATATGCAATAAATGTTAAAGAACACATACTTATGAAATAGTAAACATTTATTTTTTATATATCTTTAATCCATATATAATTAACTTACAACTAATATCGTATAGTATTGTAAAGTAGCTTAGGTCCTAAATATCCCTAGTCTGCAAATTTTCAGTTGGGTCATGTTTTTTTAGCTTTTGATAATTCATTTGTATCTGTTTTTAGCGTCGAATCCAAAAATGACCCTTATTTTTCAGTATTTTTCCGCTAATCATAAATTTCGAAGTTAAAATGTCAAAAAATCGAATACCATAAATAGATTTCATGTTTGTATTTTTTCGCTTTTGATAAATCATTCTTATGTATTTTATAAAGCAGAATCCGAAAATGATTTTCATTTTTAACCATGATCTCAAGATTTTTCACAAATCACAAATTGTTAAGGGAACCGGGAAAGCCATATCTCCGCCATGTTAAATTCATCAACTTTAAGTACCCTTTTCTCAGAAATGGTGAACGTAGTTAAAATAACATGATTTACGTATTTTAGCAGACCATTTTCTTTTTAAGTGAAACTCAAAATTAATTATTAATTATTTATTGAAAGTCATTTTTAAATTAGCATTTTTGGTAAGATTTCACCGCCTAAAATAAATAATTCTCAACAAATCCTTAAATCCCCGTGTTAAAGTATGCACTATAACATAATATACGTATAAAATAAAAACATGAGATCTTAAGTTTAATAGATATTGAAAAAAAGGAACATAAACATAAAACATCCAAGTTTTGAGAAAAAGTCAATTAAAGATTTAAATGGCCATTAAGCTGTGAAGTACTCTTAGAAAGGATGAATAATTTCAAGACTTACTTTTTTATATATAAGTATGTGTTACACATCGTTGGAAAGATAAAAGTTTAAACTATTTAATGATATAAAAAAGTAAAAATCGATTTCTTGGTTCAATTTTGCTTTCCCGGTCCCCTTAAATAGCAGAAATATTGCGAAAATCTGATACTATAAAATGCACCTAAAATTTTTTTCATAATAAATTATTAATCTTTAGGCTCATACTACTCATTTCTGCAGCTAAAAATGTAAAATATTGTGTTATTTAAAATCCTTACAAATTTGTTTCATGTGTGGATGATCCTTAAAACCGCTCATGCTTTGCCTCGTACTTTCCCCTTTATATACTCTATGCGGTTCACCTCGGTATCCTTCTTTATTTTGGAGTTTGATAACGGTAGGATTTTATTTAAAAAAATGCCTTCTTTCCTGAAGGCTCTTCTTAACTGCTCAAAAAGCGCAAAGGGTTTTGACAAAAGCGTTTTACAAATTCATTTTTTAACGAAAGGTATAAAATTGAAAAGCCTGGCCATGGAAGGGATTTGGAATTAAACTGTTTTTTTTTTTTTTTCAATTTTTGATCAATCAATTACCTAATGAGTTATAAGCGACTTTGATCACGTGACAAACCTGTTTTACGCCCGGTCTTGAGTGCTCTTTCTTTCTTCGTGGAAATTCGGTTCAAAACGCCAATTTTGACACTATTTTCTGAAAGATTTGTTGCGTTTACAAACAAATGAAAGAAACAGCTCAATTACATGTTTCTGAACAACAACACCATCTAGTTGTATGCATTTTCGAACAAAAATAAATTAAAACTTATGTCAGAAAGTTGCCGTTTTGGATTTGAGAGCAACCCTTACGGCTTTGACAAATTTCTTCGAGAAATTTTCGCTACTTTCGACTTTTTAAATTTGAAATTTTTGATTTCCGAAAAATCGTAACGTAATGCTTCAAAATGAAGGTCATTTTCGGATTAAGCGTTAAAAAATATTTAAAAAACTATTACGACATTTAAAAAACACAACTATTCAACCTATTTTATAGTATTAGATTTTCGCTATTTTTTGAATTCCTATATTTAAAATATACGATATGCGAAAAATCCTGACGTCACGGTTAAAAATAAAAATCATTCATTTACTGCAAAAAAAAAAAAAAAAAAAAAAAAAAAAAAAAAAAAAAAAACATAAAAAACGATTATCAAAAGTAAAAAAAAAACACAACCATCTCAGGCTTGCGTATTTAGAAAATCAGTTTATATTTTTTCACTCATATTAACTCATGCTGAATCTTTATATTTCAAAAATACTATTTAATAATTACTTCTTTATATGATTTAATTTTTTAACGTTCCATTTTTGTAACTTTCTTGGGAAAATTAAACTTCAAAGTTACAAAGCATAGCTTTTTTAAAGTTTCAAACATATCAATTCTTTTGTAAAATATGTTTAAGCGTTCAACAGAAATAAAAACGTTGAGGAATATACAAATGTATTATACTTTCTTTCAACGAAGCGGAAACTTTTAACAGAAAAAAAAAAAACTTTACATGATTCAAAGAATATTGAAATAGAATTTTGCATTTTTCTAACGCGTGTAAAACCAGCTGACAGTTTTATAAAAGGAACACCTTTCAAAACTTAACAATATAAATTTAAAATTTAAACTCCGTATAATAGATTTTATAGTTTTTCTGCTAATGAAAAAATTGTTAACTTTTTTAGGCATGAATTACTTTTAAAGGAATTTTTAAAGTAACTTGCACTTATTAAGCATACCTTCTTTGCGTTATTTACAAAAAAAATTAAATAGGCGATTTCTTAATTTCTTGTTTATATTTTACATACGTTAACCCCAATCTATGTATATATAAAAGAAAGTCTGGAATTTCTATTAATCAACGCGCAGCCCAAACTACTGAACCTAAAATTTTGAAAATTGGGATAAAAATACATCTTATGATATAGAGTGTCGCAAAGAAAGGATTTCCTAAAATTCCACCCATAAGGCGGGTAAAATAGAGAACGAACTTTTAAAAAATTCCTTAAAAATCTGATTTTATAGTTAGTTTTCAACTGATAACATATTTTAGTATATTTTTATATGCTGAATCGAATGCTACTAACCAAATTCCTTTAAGTCTAATAGTTCGTGATATATTTCATATTTTTGCAATTTGGCTATGTCTCTGGCGCCAAAACCTCGAAATATCTAACATTACAAGTGATAATTCATCCATATTCATTCAAATTGTACATCTGTTACTGTAGCAACAGAAGAAATTCAAATTAAAACTTTTAGGTAGCTTTCTTTACAAAAAAGCTACCTATTGCAGCCGTTCGGAGGAAAGCGATTTCAAAAAATTTTGGTATATTTTCATCGATCATGACCCCCAGACCCCGAAACCACCCTCCGTTCAAAATTGATATATATATATATATATATATATATATATATATATATATATATATATATGACCTATGTCACACTGTAACTCCCGTAATTATGAACCGATTTCGATGTAATTCGGTGTGTACATAGTACATACCAATGTCTCGACCGAGTTCGTTGGCCAGCTTCATCCGCCGTTTTGTTTCAAAATGGCGACCATTTAAAAATTTAAAAAAATTTTAAAACTTGAAATGTGGTACCAAAAAATTAAAAATGGAAAAATATTTTTTTCTTATGTATTTGACCTTTATACAAAGATTCCGGAGCAGTTTTTGTTTCGTCTATATCTTAAAAAATGGCTGAGTTATAGCATTTTGAATTTCTAGCGTGGCTGACATTTTGAAACGTCCTGAATTTTGTCACGCGATAAAAGGCGTATTTATGAACCGATTTGGATGTAATTCAGTGTGTACATAGTACATACCAATCTCTCGACCAAGTTCGTTGGCCAGCTTCATCTGACGTTTTGTTTCAAAATGGCGGCCATTTAAAAATTTAAAAAATTTTTAAAACTTGAAATGTAGTACCAAAAAATTAAAAATGGAAAAATATTTTTTTCTTATGTATTTGACCTTTATACAAAGATTCCGGAGCAGTTTTTGTTTCGTCTATATCTTTAAAAAATGGCTGAGTTATAGCATTTTGAATTTCTAGCGTGACTGACATTTTTAAACGTCCTGAATTTTGTCACGCGATAAAAGGCGTATTTATGAACCGATTTGGATGTGACTTCGTTTATACATAGTACATACCAATGTCTCGACCGGGTTCGTTGGTCAGCTTCATCCGCCATCTTGTTTAAAAATGGTAGCCATTTAAATTTTTAAGAAAAATTTAAATTTGAAATGTGTTACCAAAAAATTAAAAATTGAAAAAATATTTTCTTCTTATGTGTTTGACCTTGATAAAAAGATTCGGGAGCAGTTTTTGTTTCGACTATATCTTAAGAAATGGCTGAGTTATAGCATTTTGAATTTCTAGCGTGGCTGACATTTTGAAACGTCCTGATTTTTCTCACGTAATAACAGGCGTATTTATGAACCAACTTGGATGTACCTTGATGTGTGCATAGTACATACAAATATCTCGACCGAGTTCGTTGGCCGGCTTCATCCGCCATCTTGTTTCAAAATGGCGGCCATTTAAAAAAAATTAAAAAATAAAAAAAATAAAAAAATAAAAAAAATTAAATGAGATACCAAAAAATTGGAAAGTGAAAAAGATATTTTTTGTATGTGTTTGACCTTAATAGAAAGATTCCGGAACAGTTTTTCTTTCGTCTATATCTAAAAAAAAATGGCTGAGTAATAGCATTTTGAATTTCTCTTGTGGCTGACATTTTAAAACGACCTGTTTTTTGTCACGCGCTAACAGGCCTAATTATGAACCTATTTGGATGTAACTTGGTCTGTACATAGTACATACCAATGTCTCGAGCGAGTTCGTTGGCCAGCTTCATTCGCCATCTTGTTTCAAAAGGGTTGCCATTTAAAAAAAATTAAATTTAAAATTCAAAATGAGGTATTAAACAATTGGAAAATGAAAAAGATTTTTTTATGTGTTTGGCCTTGATACAAAGATTCCGGAGCAGTTTTTGTTTCTGAAAATTTGTTCTTTTGTTTATATCTTAAAAAATGGTTGATTTATAGCACTTTGAATTTCTAGCATGGCTAACATTTTGAAACGATCTTGTATTTGTCACGCGATAACACACGTATTCGCCTATTTCGATGTAAGAAGGCATATGGATAGTATACATCAACACCTCGACCAAGTTCGCTGGCCAGATTCATCAGCCATCTTGTTTCAAAATGGCGACCATTAAATTAAAATATATATATATATATTTAAAGTGAGGTGCAAAAGAATTAGAAATTGAAAAAAGTTTCTTTCTCAAGTATTTGGCCTTGATATAAGGATTCAGGAGCATTTTTTGTTTGTCTTTACCTTAAAAAATGGCTCAGATATAGCAGTTTCAATTTCTATTGTGGGTGACATTTTGAAAAATCTGATTTTTTGCATGCGACAGCGCTGCTATATATTAACCGATTCCGATGTGAGTGAGCATGTGCACAGCAATTACTAAGGTCTCGACCAAGTTCACTGCTTAGCCTCATCCACCATGTTGTCTTAAAATGACAGGCACTTTAAGAAATTGCCGAATTTGGCAGCCAAATATATGTTACTTTAAAGTGCTGTTTTAAAATGGCGGGCACATCAAGATATTGCCGAATTTGGCGGACAAATGTAAATCACTTTTAAATAAAACCAGCTTGGATAAAGCTGACTAATTTCGCGAAATTCTCATTCATTATATTGATAAAAATTAGTATTGAATCTCCTATATTCGGTTTCCGCTAAATTGAGCTTCGTGTGTTTGAATGATATAATTTGGCTTTTTTTAAATAAGGATTATGAAAGCTACCTCTTCCTCCCGGCACTGGCCGGAAGGACTTTTTGTTAATTCCTTTGGTCAAAGATTAAAACGGCTATATGAGCACAAATTGTTCTAGATGGCTTTGTTATAGAATTATAGGTGGATGTAATATTATCTGATGAACCCGATTATGAAAAATTAGCCTTATTAGAAGGTTCTACTGAACGGATTTTGATGAGATTTGCATTTTAAAATTTTCAGGGATGATTTTAATATGCTACATATTGTTCTTCCGTTCTTTTTTATATTCAATTGTAAATAATCAACAAAAAAAATTGCTTCTTAACAGTCCAAGTTTCGACTGAGACATTAGAAGATATAAGACCTTAATGGCGTTCCTGTTGTTTTCAGAAATGCGGAAGATCATTGGAGATAAATGTATATATTGCTATAAAGCAAAAGATCAAATACATCGATATATTTCGTTTGATTAAAGTTTCTTTTGGAGAAACCGACCAGCGTAGCGGGCGAAGGCTGCTAGAAAACGAATAAAAGAATGCTGCCAATTGAAAGTTTTAAATAGTCACAAATAGAAAAGTTAATTAATTTAGAGATAAAGATGTCACTGAAACATACAGAACCATTGTACGAAAGTGGCGACATACCGGATATAAAATTTGATTTGTTGAAACTATTTTGAACAAAAGAATGCTAAGCATAATTTACGAAATGAAATGCAATTAAACCATAAACAGATTTTTTATATCTATAACTTTATAAGTCAAATATGACTAATTTATTTCATCATTTTATAAGATACACTTAAAAAAGACAGTATGACCAGTAAGAAAAAACATTTGTATGCACATTTCAAGAATATTACTAGAAATATTAACAATCATTTCAAAGTTGACTACCAAAACAAAACTACCTGAAATTCATTAATGTCGCGATCGCTATGAAGAATATGTATGAACACTTTTAAAATTATTCAAAATTTTCTTTAAATTGGCAAATGTTTGACTAAAATATCGTTTTTAACAGCATCCTTTTGTTAAAAATACAAGAAATCAGATTTTCCTTTCACCTACTCGTCTGCTAAACAGAAGGACGTATCATTATTTTTAGAAGGATTTTGAAATTAGTACTTTAAAACCAAAGAAAGAAGAAAAACATCATTGGATGCTGCAACGTCCTCGTGTAGCAATCTCATAAATGCATTAAATTTGTCAAAGCCACGATCCCTAATGTACGTATGAGTGCTTAGCGTTCAGAAAAACAACATCAAAATCCCGAATAACACTGTATTCAGCTACCTCGTTACATAGCAATCTGAAATGAGCTTGAAATTCTTATGTTTTTAACAAAAGACAAAGGATGTCTATGTCGAAACCATGTAATAAAGGCATCCAATGTCAATTCTAATGAAAAATCCCTTTAAGAATAACCCCCTCCGCCCTGCCCTTCAACGTAGACGAAAAGTAACTGAAGGAGAAAAGGGGGGTGAGATATTTAAACTTATTATAAACGTCTTTTAACCCTCTGCCAGTCCAGTATAAGGGCAGAATTGTGATATTGTTTTTACCGTGTTTTGTTTTAAATGTTAAAAAAAGATGATCCTTTCAACATTATATAAAAAAACTTGATCACGAATAGAACTGTAATCGATAAGATTATTAATCATCGTTGAAATGTTACAAATTCATTAAATCAGTAGAACTACATTTATTTAATTAATGCTTAAAATTGATGTGAAACTTAAAGTTTACTGAAGTATTAACACAGGTTTGTCCGTGAAAGGGTTAAAACCTATACGTTCTGGTAGATATGGTATACTGGTACACGCAATTAACAGAACGTTCAGGATTACTCCAGAACTACTGGACAGATTTTAATGAAATTTGGTATAAACATAGGACGATATAATTCAAATAAAATAATCTTTCAACAGTTATAATACACACACATGATCGTGCGTAACACTCATTGGAAACAGAAAGCGTGAAACATTGGTTAAAGAATCGAACAGAAAACAGGGTTAATAGGTGCTATGGTTCCCTCTTACAAATATATAGGCCCACACTGCGATTCATACAGGAAATAAGGCAGTTTATGAGTTCTTGTGGCAATTGCTCCCACTCGTTCAGCAATGCTGTTTTCGGGCATTGGATGGTTCTCGGAGGGGTTTGCGAGTTGCAATTGCCCTCCCGTAAGTGTTCCAAACACTGCTCTAAAGGTTTAAGATCTGGAGATCTGGTTGGAAAATTCATTCTGCTAATATCTTAAGTTTCCAGAAAATCGTCTTCCAGATGAGCTCTATGTGGCCGGGCGCTGTCGTCCATTAAAGTGAAATCAGGGCCAACTGCACCTCTTAAAATGCAAACATAAGGATCAAGATCTCATCTCTATACATCACAACAGTCACAGTGCCTTTTTAAAAGACATGAAAGTCTGTCCGGCCGTTCAGCATGAGACCTGCCCAGACAATCCAACATGATACTTGTCCGGACCATCAAAACCCTGCTGCCATAATGGTCAATTTCTCGGACATTAGAGGGAAGAAAGCATGTTCTTGGTTCTAACCATGTAAAAGTACACCGATAATCAGTTGTTAGGCTACACCGAGACTCATCAATGATGAGAATGGTCGCCCATTGTTCTCTGCACCAATCTCTATGATCTTTGCATCATGCTAAACGGACTCTCCTGATTGCAGAAGTGAGCGGAATACAAACAGCAGGTCTTTTTGTAAACAGGCCTCTTTCACGAAGCCTTCTGTAAACAGTAACTCTTGATACTCAGCTTTCTTTGGCTGCATGGAGGTCACGAGAGAGCTAAGAAACTGAAGCATGCCAGTTACTCCTATATATTATTGGTAAATAGCGAATTTCATTGACCGTCGTGGCCCCTTGACGACCTTGGCCATGCTTTATCTCTATATATCCGGTATCTTGAAACTTTTCCCATAAGTTGTACACGACGCTGGGCTTTACATCGAACTCTCTACAAATCTGGACTTGAGACTGACCTGCTTCTTACCTCCCCACGGTTCCCCACCCCATTTCATCATCTATTCGTCGGCGGTTACTCATTTCGATTGTTTTAAGTTGAATTCAACAGATTGCTGCAAAAAACACTCAGAAATTCGCGGAGGTGTGCGAGACAATGAAATGCGGATTTTGCCACGCGCAATTTTAAAGCCTCTACCTCAAATATCTCCTCACACGTATACGTTTACTCATACATATTCGACACACGATTTTTGCATGTTTATTCCGAAGCAGTGCTTTTGCTTTACTGTTCAGTTCTTTTCATGAATTTGGACAAATTGTGCAAATTCTCTTAATTTTGTACACCAGTGTATAAACTGCCTCTACTAACTGTGTCTAACTACTACATTATCTTGTAATATGCATCTGCAATACTAAGAAGAACTTTTGCATTCACCTAATAATTATTTGAGAGAACAACAATATTTATTGAAATAAAACGCATTTGCATTAAACATAATTTTATCTACAACTTAATCCGCAAACGGAATGCTTATTGCTGATACTTTCGTACTTATTTTAGTAATGACAATTAAAGACGAAAGAAACCACTTTCGAAAATTTTGGGAAACTGCTTTCAAAACAACAAAATTTCATATATTTCTTTTCAAAAATAACTACAATTTGCATAAGTTTTGCATATTGCATTAAGTATATATATATTCGAAAAACTTCAGCAAAATTTCTCAACTTTTCATTGCCATATCAGAAACAATGGAGAAAACGGTTTATTTGAGTAAAATTTATTTAAATTTCAGAAGTATATGATGATTACATTTCTTTTTGCACATTTATTCTGTGCAATGATAAATATTTGAATTTACTTAAAAGCGTATATTATTACGCCTTTTATAATAAATAAAGTACGTATACCTCAAGTAGATAAGTTCCTTTTTATGCAAGTAAGTGTATGTTGCGATAAAAGGACTCAGTTTTCTTACTGTTGCGTGCTTTATGTGTTTTTATTAGCGAACGGATTATTTTTGTGCATCCATTTCACTAATATAAAAAATCGTTAACATAAGTAGACTCAAAAATGCGTTTTCGTGAGAATCAACAATAAATGAATATAAATAATTAATTTTTGAAAGTAAATAAAGGCTATTTGTTTTCATCATGAGTTGTCAAACATATAATCAATTTAGCATTAAAAAATATCTCGTCATAGGATGAAATACGTAATCACTTTTTTGTATAACCCCCAATGTATATTTTAATAATATCTTATTTAAAATGAACTATGCTCCTAATAAAGAAATTCAAAATAAATTAAAATAGGTAAAATAGACTTTACGCTAAAACTTTCAGTAAGAACACGAGTATTCAGAAATGTATACACAATTTAGTAGAAATAATTAACTTAAGTATCAACGTAAATATTAAAAATATCTATGAAAAAGTCCAAGAAAAAAATCATTATTATGTTTATCAATATTCTTAAAATACTGTTTTAGAATGTACAAAATAACAATTAGTTATTTGGCATGATTTTTTTATATAAAATTCAAGATCAATGATTCAAGATCTATTTGACAGAAGTGTTGTGATTTTTTTTTTATTTAATGAAAAAATATATAAATAAAGAATTAAAAAATATATATAGACAGAGAAATTAATATATATGTGTATGGATATAGATTTTTTATGATAATTATATACATATGGCAGCATTTTTTGCTTTTATAAATGATATTTTAGAAAATTGCTATAATAAGAAAAATATAAATAACTAATCGAAATTACATAAAAAATAGTATAATGAAAAAACAAACAAACATGAAAGCATTCAGGTGGTAGTGCTTCCTTGAATCCAGCACATATGTATCTAGTTTTTTAAAGATTATTTGCCAACTGGGATTTAGCAGCATACGTACCTTTCCTTTTGGCTGAACAACAAATATTACAATATGTGCTGAATTTATGTTGATAAATTATTGAAGTCGCAGTTTGTTAGTAGAATTTTTATGAATCGAGGTCCTTTTTTGGATCTACTGCTCGTAATATCCAACAATTAAGAAGGAAAAGTTAAGAGGGTTGGTCACTCAGTTTCCGATTTTACCTGACTAATGTAAAGTCTATGGGCATTTGATGCATTCTTCTATTTAAAATATCACCTCGGGAAATTAATATTTTTAACTTCTATCTTTTGTGTACACTTCCTAAAAGATGTCTCTTTTTTTTCTTAGTTCTCAAAATAGTTCAAAGTATAGACCTAATTTTATAGGAAGTGTTAAAATCTTACTCACAGTTTGCCCGCTTTTAACACATAAAATATTAAAATCAGCATAGATTTTAGAAATATTTTGAAAACTAAGAAAAAAGGAGACATCCTTTAAGAAGAGTACACAGAAAAAAGATGTTAAAAATATGAATTTCCCGAGAAGATATATTAAATATACGAATGCATCAAAAGTTCATTGTCTTAACATTACGAAGGAAAATTGCGAAATTGAGTGACCAGCCCCCTTAAAGGCAATGTGAAAAAACCATAAATATCACCTTATGCCTGTGCAGAACCAATGAAAAATTAAATCCATTGAATCACTATTTGTTAAACATATATGTTTTTGTAAAATTTGAATGTAGGTGGCAATTTTCTCCAGCTAATTTTAAATGGAGGAGGCACAGAAAATTGTCTCCCTATCATTGGTACTCTTTTAAGGTACGTTCATAATTATATAAATACGTAGTAAAGATAATCGTCATCTGGTCCGTCCGTCTCTCCGCATACAAGAGCGCTAGAACTACTGAACTGAATGGTTTGAAATTTAATATATATGATAGATGCAGAATCTGTCGAGTAATTGCAAATTTTGAAGAAATCTAATAAAAACTTAAAACGGTTTAATAAAAGTTTTCTTCATTTTTTTAAATCGTATCATACGTTATTAATTAAATGATATTCCATGTTAGGTAGTGATTCTAGGTTGCCATTGGGATTATTCTATTAAATACCATCATACCTATTTATTTCAATGATATCCGTTGATAGGTAATGATTCTAGAGAACCATGGTCATTACGTCTTATTTAAGACGGAGAGACATATGATTTCCTTATTATTGAATTTAATATATATAATCGTACTAATTTTTGTATTCATGCATTTTTTCCTAAGAGTGCAACAGGTATTGCACCACGATCTGAATATTTATAAAACTAGTTATAGTACGAACGCACCTCATTTGTCACGTTTTACCTACAACTTCCGACTCGTTCTGTTTTTCGTGTGAAAGAATATTCCTTTGGTTCCAGTTTACTTATATATTTTGTTTTCTGTCTACTTCAACACTAATTTTGTGATTGCCTGCCTATTTTTATTGCGTTGCTAGCACTATTCCGAATAATAAACGTTGCCTTACGTAATCGAATAGTTTATGTTTCTAAATAAGACAAAGACTGCCACTCTGAAGTGCTGCTTTCAACGTATGAAATTTAGAGCAAAAATCACACCATCGATTTGTTTCTTGCGTATATTTTATATTAAAAATCATTCTAAAAATGTACTTTAAAAACATTTTTAACTATTTTAATAAGATTCCTTTTCAAACACTGCACTGTTAAAAAAAATCTGTGAAATTACAGAGAATCTACTAGTAATCCATTATCTTAAGTCTTATGTAAAATTACAGAGATTAGGAAAACAGAGATAACAGAGAAGTTATTCGGTAAATTTACAGTAAATTAACATAGTTAAAAATACACAAGACTCTGTAAATCAATTTACTTTTAATGAAAATAATTTAACATAGTTTTTGAAATTAGCGAATTTTAGAACTTCGAAGTACCAGAATTTTTCGAGTAAATTTGAACTGCTGTACCATTTAATTTAATTAAATTTTTTACACAATTTGTTTCTAGCCAGTGTGTGGTTTGAACCCGAGACCTCTGGGCAGTAGAAAAACACCTTACTGAGTGCGCCATAGAAGCTGTTGATGTAGCGCATAAAAGATCTCTTTTATAATGAAGAGCGGAAAAATTTATTGCATTTGTGATTTTCAAAGATTTCGCTTCAAATATATTCGTTAGAAATTTTCTTAAACGGTTTACTTTAATTCAATTTGGAGCGATACATAATACCTATTATTTTTAAAATCAAATTTAATTTTTTAATCCTTTAATTACGGAATTATTTATCAAGAAATTGCTTCTCCTCAATAATTATCTTCTTTAATATCTGAAAATATACTGGAATTTTTAAATAATAATAATGTGAAATTTAGGTATATTTTTCATTAAAACTGGATAAATATATCGGTAGTTATAACTTTTTTGTAAGATATTTACAAAAATAATCAGTTTATGGTTATATCACAATTCTTATAAAAGCAATGTATTTAAATGTATTGTGATACTCTCAGTAAATGGAAAAGGTTCTGCAGTTGTAAATGTTTCATGTAACTTTTTTTTAAAGACAAATTATAACTATGAAAATGATTAAAAAAATTACCACTTTTTGAAAATATTTATCTTCGACTACTTCTCTACTCTATCTAAATTTTATTGAAAGACTTGGAAATCCCTACAGGGAATTAGATACAAGATTAGGGAAATGTCTGTAAAACGATAACCAAGAAACTCAATCGAATGCATTTAACGGAGAACTAGTGTGAATTTACTGAGAATCTTCACCGAGAAACTCAATCGAATGCATTTAACCGAGCACTAGTGTGAATTTACTGAGAGTTTCAGGTTTTTTTCTGTGTTTTTACAGAAATTTTTAACAGTGTGGTGACTTTAAGCCCTATTTGGGGTTTCGTTGTTAGATCATTTTATAAAGTATATTTTCAATATTAAAAAAACTTTTCCGTTAATACCACACATACATCTCTTAAAATGAGAACGAAATTTTACTCATCTTAATAAATATTAGATAACCAGAATAATAATAAAAAATATTTTATTTGTGTATTCACTTTTTTAACGAATGTGTCGCCAATAAACCGTTAAAACTTTCACTGTCAAATTTGAAGCAACACAGGAATTATGAACATTTAAAGGGGTTGGGACACATTTTAAAATAATTTTTATTTATTGAGTTAAAATTCTGAATTTTTTTTATGATGGTTTACTTTATCATTTGTAAACAAAATCACATGATAAAACTTCTAAGAATTTTTTTAAATTTAAATTTAAAATTTATTAAAAAAGTGGGGTAATTTAAAATCGTTATAACTCGAAATATTATTTATAGAATTTCATTTTTTTCCCATTTAAATGAACAGAAATATATAAGTTTTAATTTTGATTCAGCATTTTTAAAAATATTCATTTATATAAAAAAAATTTTAAATATTTAAAGAAAAAATAAAAAAAGAGGTGCAACTTTAGATTTAAAAATCATATTTTCAAAAGTAAATATTTTATCCAAATATGCTGAATCAGAATTAAAGTAAAATTATTGAAAAAAATATGTTCCAAGTTTGAACCCGGAATCTTTAACGGTTGTCGAGTTATAAGAATTTAAATATGAGAAATGGTGTAAAAACCTATCTTGAAGAAAAACTCATTTTTATAAGAAGTCGTTTCCATGACAGCCATTGCTTGAAAGCCATATTTTGAAAACAAACCATAACGAAAAAATTAATATTTTGTGTTCTAATTCAGATAGAAACATAATTTAAATGTCATTTTAAGCAGGAAAAAACAACAAAAAAATTATGAAATGATTTTTTTTTTTTTGCAAAATTTGAAGATTTTTGTGTCCCGGACCCCCTTAAATATGCCACACAAAGTAAAAGTTATACTGTAAAGAAACCACTGTAGATTTGCCAGAACAAACTCGATCACAGTGAATATGCTGTATCTTTCTTTGGTTTCCTGACTATATTAACATGTAAAATACAGTAGTTGCGTAAAATTAACAGCACAATGTGCTGGCAATTTGGACGCATTTTTTTACAGCACAAACTGCTGGCTGGTAAAAATTTTAGACTGAAAAGACGATCGTTACAAGTTAAATAAAACCTTTTGAAAATAACACAATTTTTGTTAAAAGAAACCATAGCCTCAGATCCTTACAAAATAAAACATATGTTAAAATAAAATTATTTTAACTAATCTGAAATTTAACTAATAAAAGTTAACTCAATCGTAATAGTTGTACGATTTCTTACAAAACGCAGATACCTTGAAATAAGTCTAAGTACTTTATATACGACCCCTGAAAGCATGGCCGAAATCATCTGTTTTGAGATGCAAAAACGTGGTATAAGTCAAGCATTTCAAAGTTTCATAAGTCGGTCAATTTTAATGTTCGAGGAATGGGACTTTTTTTGTCTTACATGTTAGTGTCACAGTAAATTTTTACAAAATATCACTTATAGGATCGGAGGACCTTATAAAAAATTAAATTTCGCAATTTGTTAATAATTTTTTTCTTGAAACAAATCGCTTTAAAAATAATTCTTTACCTTATTTAAACTATTTTTGTAATTGGATGTATGCATCTAGGACCATCGGTTGCGAAAATAATGGTCGGTCAGGACACACTGTATAATTTTCCTCTTAAGTTATTTCACAGAGAACAGTTTATAAATAAGCTAAAATTATTGAAAATTAGCACTATGACTTTTACGACTTGCTTTGGCATTGGTTGAAGCACACCACCTTATTACTCTATTTGAATTTTGGTTATTCTATTTGTCATCATTCAGTTTAGTTAACTTTCTTGTTGTATAGTTGGGAGCAGAAAAAGTTTGCAAACATGCAAATACCTATCTAGGAAAATGTATATCATAACATAGCTTATATTTTTTGTTCAAGAAACGCTAATTTACAAAATATATACTTTTTTTTCTATTAATCATTTCAACCATCCACTCTTAAATACAATAAAATTACAAGTCGTTTAAATATACTAAAATTTTAGTTCTTTATTACCACACATACGTCTTAAAAAAAGAAATTAATTTTACTCATACCAATAAAAAATATATATTATCTTCTTCAGCAAATTTGCATAGGGAAAACTGTCCTAAAATGACATATGCTAAGGGAAAAAAGCTTTTCTTCATGCAAGTGTTTTCTCAAGACCTTTATTTTTTACAAATACTTTGAAAAGTATACAAAATGCAATAGTGCCTTTTTAAAAGTAACAAATAAAGTCACAGTGTCATAATAACAATTGATGAAAATGCTGCACTATGTCATTTTATCTACAGTAGTATCCTAATATAACTCACCCATAAGTTGCTATTAATATTGTGCTTGCCTAGATGACAAATGCATTTTTTGCACACCAAGAAACATTGGCACATTCACTATGTGACCACTTTCAACATATAACACATTTTATCCTGAACTTTGTCATTTTATCTACAGTAGTATCCTAATATAACACACCAATATGTTGCTATTAATATTGTACGAATGTCTACCAATAAGTTTTTACCTTCCCATAGAAATAATTGAGGGAAATTTATAAAATTGCTGCATTTTATGAGTCTTTTTCTATATAGTCAGCGTTCACAGTAACACATTTGTGCAACCCGTATTTCAAAGAGAGGGGGAGGATGTGTTTTCCATGAGGCTCGATAGTAGACACAAAGGGGGCCATTTTTCTACCTTTTACTACCCCCCACAATTGATATATTGTTGGAAAGGCCTGTGACCATTTATTCATACTATGCACCTCCCGAGTCCTTCCCCAAAATTTGCGCTCCGGAGCACTTTTCTAAATGTTCCGGACATCATTCATGCCCCCCACCACGAGGGTCAAATTTTGGAGAGGGGCTTGGGAGGTGTATACATGAAGAAATGGTCACAGACCTTTCCAACAATATGTCACATGTGGGTGTCGGTAAAAGTTAGAAAAATGTCCTCTTTGGGTCTACTATCACGCCTCCTGAAATACATTCTCCCCCCTCTCTTTGAAATATAGTTTGCAGAAATGTGTTACTGTGCCCTTTGATTATATAAAAAGTACTAATACCATGTAGCAATTTCATAAATTTTACTGAATTATTTCTGTGTGATGGCAAAAAACTTATTGATAAACCCTCGTACTTGCCTAGATGAAAAATACATTTTTTTGCACACAAAGAAACACTGACACATTCACTATGTGACCACTTGAAAATGTAATACATTTTATTCACTTTTCGTTTCGTTTTGAATGACTGAATAAATCATTGCAAGAAAGACATCATTATCATTTGCAGAAGTTCCATGTCTTTGGCGTCATCACTGGATCTAAAAAGGCTAATTTTCTTCTTCGCCAGTGGAGCTGCACGACTTGATTGTGAATCAAGACTTTGTGATCTTGTTTCTCAGCAGCGTTTGCCTTCGCATCGGTAATAATAGGACTGCTAGTCAGATTATTGCACTTTCATGCTACATCATTTTAGAGAATAATCTAAAATGAGTTGAACAATGAAGTGGAGGCACATAGATTGGTTTGATAAATGAAGATGATGAATTTGAAGATTCTGCTTGTTGAAAAGATATATACGTCTCCGAGTATCAGTAACAGATGTTGTCGGAGCTAGATTTAGAAGAGGTGGCAGTGAAACCGTGAAAATTGACAGATTAGGTCTAGATAGGCTCTTATCTATAGAACTTTGTTGTTGTCGTTGCTTTATTTATTTTCCATGTCACAAAGGAAACACAGAAAACATAATCAGGAAAGATATCTGAGTTCATAGGATAGCTTCCATTTTTAAAAAACCGGCATGTCATTTTACCTACAATCCCCATATTGCATATACAGAGGCAGTATTCCAGATCACGTATATTTTATATACTTTTTTATATATCCTCCTCAGTCCTGAGACAAATATTACGTGGGACCACAAAAATCAGATTAAAATTACCGTAAAACATCCCCAATGATGCATCAGTCTATATATAGATAATTATCATATGTACGCATTTATTAAAAAGGTCTAGAACTAATTTTATCCATTCTAGAAGCATTTAAATTAATTTAAAGTGTGTTTTTAGTAACTTCTACAGGCGACTTTAGGACTGAGGATGATACAAAAAAGAATTTAGAAAGAAATAAGTCTTCAAATCCTACTTCAGGTATGTAATCATTGAAATGAAATAGACGTGAATTAGCACCAAAAAATAGTCATTTTGATTTTTGTTTCATTTTGTTTTTGATTTTTTACATTTGCAGGAACTTGAGTTACAATTGCCATTTCAATTGTAATATTGAAATCCTTTACAACCTAGGTTGAAATATTTTACAAGCATAGGATTATTTCACTCACAGGAACTTCATTAACTAAATGAAAGTTTTCTTGAAGACAGTAATATCTTTCATTGTGTACAGTTGATTTAAAATGCCATTTTTGTACTGAGTTTATATAAGTGTTCCTTTTCATTAGAATCAACGGCTATAATATTTTGGCTATCAGCCTCACCCGTATTTACATCTGATCGTCTTATTCGTATGGTTTCTCCAACATTTGCACTTGGAAAACTTTAACTTCGAAAAAAGTAACTTTTTTTTGCTTGTTTTTTAATGACTGTTTATCAGAGCGTCGAGATTCTCGAATATGTTTCAAGACTTCATCACGTGAAAAAGAAGAGTCTTCCTTTTTTTCTTGAAAATCTTCCATTTCAACATAATTGATTTTTTTTATCTTTACCATTTTTAACACGAATTATCCAGTTCGACGTAAATTTTATCATAAATCATTGGGTCTATATCCTAATCCTCGGTTGAGATTGCTGTCTGAAGTTTGATATCCTTACTAGACTGTTTTCTTATAACAAAAACATACTCCTTACTAGTAATTCTTTAAAAAGTATTCACGGTTAATCAATTATTAAACCTACATTCGCTTCATCATGAATTGTACATGAACTGCGATCTATTTCCGAGTAATGTTCACTTTTATCATGAATTGAATGAATTTATTTTTTTTCTTCACTTTGTTGTATTGTCAGTTTCAAGCCAAGTATATAATGTCTTTTCAATGTCTTGGTTTACTCTTTCAACTGAGCATAGCGATGGACTGTGTCTTGGTTTACCAAGAAAAAGTTTGAGTAACATTACACAGTTTGAGTTCTACATTACACAAACTTCTGTTAGCTGATGGGCAACTTCCTTGGCTCGTCTTTTTTCGACGCTCTTCATTGAATAAATTACGAAGTCACGACAAAAATAACACTAAGTTGACACTATTTAGCATGTAAAACATTCGAAACTGACAAAAAACAAATATTACCGAGCGTCCCAAATGATTCGGCTACCTGCAACTAAAATTAACTATCAATTGATATCGTCAAGTTGTTGCCAATGGATAAAAACAAACTTGCGCGCTCACAACTGCTGTTGTACGGTTGCACAATATTGAGGTGCTGACAATGAGTAAATATACGCATACGTAATGCAAATCTCAAGCTAAAAAGTGAAATTTATTATAATGACCAACCTTGATTGGTAATTATTAATAATAACTGGTTAATTTGATAAATTTTCATTAATCATAATAACCGGTTTCTTTGGATATTTTTTGATACTTATTAATAATAACCGGTTATTATTAATGATAACCGATTAATCAAATTAACCGTAACATATATATTTTTACTATTCCGAAATTGACGCACAAACATAACTTACGTTTCAAGTATGTCGAACTTTATTTATGTTGCAGAAAAATTCCAGTTATTGTTTCCGTAACGAATCACAATCTACATTCTACTCACGTGCTGAACAAAGGAATATGGGGTGCAGCTGAAAAAGTAATGTTTCTTTCATATACTGATAACTTTATTTCAGCATGGGAAATAATTTTTTTCCGAGCATTTTAATTTACATTATAGGAGTACAATGCGATTGCATAACATGCCTTTTCTAATCCCTGGAAAAAAAGCCAATTTGTTTAGCCTTTTACATTATTACATCCTTTATAAATAAATGTAGGGAATATTTTTGTACTAATCTAATTTTTTCTTTTTTTATGTAAATAAATGAGATTTGTGATAAAAGCTTTATCTCCTTTTTCCGCTACTGTGTGCTTATATGTGCTTTTCCTATAATAACTCATAAGATAGCAAGATGTTTTACACATATTTTTAAGTAGCTGGCACAATATGTTAAAATGTAAATAAGGGCATTAAAAAGCTTTTTATACATTTTAAAGTAATATATATATATATTTGCATTTGGTAAAAAGCATGTTACATTTTATTTAATCAGCATTTCTCATCAGCACCTCCCGATTGTAAGAAGACATTACTTTGTTCAAGTGTCCTTAAGGTTCTTTCAAATTACTCATTTGGATATTTCTATCTAATAATTACCTACATTGTTTCAAAAAGAACTTGTATAAATGTAACAAAACATGAGTCACACAAATTCTGACTCATTAGAAAAAAATCTTTCAAATTAATACATTTTCAGTGTAAACATTTATTTTAATCTTATTTTATTATCGTATGAAACATAAGGTGCTTCTATAACAAAATATCAATTTAAAGGAAAGTACAATGTGACCATAATTAAACTGACAGTACTCAGAGTGTTCTGTAGCGCGATCTAATTGAAAAAATGGCACAAAATTTCGTGGGAAGATTAAACAATACGAAGGACGAAGTAGTCCGCAAAAAATAATTAGTTCCAATAGTCACCGTGTGTGGAATAAGTGGTTCTGTTTAAATGCTGTGTAATGTGCATGTGATAATACATGTATAAAAACATTTTCATGCAATATGGAGCCCCTCCACGTTTTGCTTTGTGGGTACAGCAGCTGTTACGACAGAAATTCACAACAGAAATAGTCATTAGGCGCTGCTTTCCAACTGCAACATCGGGCCCCTGATTTTAGCCCATGTGACTCTGGCTTCAGGATTACCTTAAGTCCTAGGTCTATCACGGAGTTGTCCAGGACCTGGCTATGCTGAAGGCAAACATAACACGGAGTGATCAAGTTTAAAAGCATTAAACAATTTTGACAATACAAACTATTTAATACTAAAAATTATTCAACAATTACAAACAACAGTAAAAGACATATACTTCAATTGGACAAAAGGACATTCAGGTGTTGAGGGCAATGAGGCAGCTGACCAACTGGCAAAATCAACAGTAACGGATGAAACACTAATACAAACATTTTTACCATATCCAGCTTCTTCACTAAAATCAGACAAAGCAGAATCTGTTAAAAAATTGGCAAAAACGCTGGACGGATTCAGACACAGGCCGATATACGAAAGAATTCTTGCCATTGGTTGACCACAAGTATTTACTAAACAACAGATACTTACACATATTTTTAACAAATCACGGCCCCTTTCAGGAACACTTATACAAAATTAACAAAAGAGACTCCCCACTATGCATTTGTGGCTTGCCGTCAGCATCGTTACACTATGTATTATACTGTACATTAACATCGCATTATCATCTCAAAAAACACACACGTATGAATTTAGCAAGTTGGTGGCGGGATGTAAAAGAGAAACCACAACTACTCAACAAGATCATACAATGCATGAGGTTTATAGAAACAAACGAGTACATCTTTTCAAATCCAGAGCCATTCTAGTCCGACTCCATCACTAGGGTGTAGCATGGAGGGAGAAACGGGTTATTAGCGGGTGCCAGAAACTTCTATCACTTTTGAATTTTTATCTTGTGCATCTCTCCAAACTCTTGTATGCGCAAATTGTAAATAGCAGGTGTGTTGTAATGTGTTTCTAATTGTGATGTTCAATATTGTGTGGTTAATGTACTGTGAAATCCCTGTAAATCCATGAAAAATGTAAATAATTATGCAATCACATTCAAATGATCCTCATGTAATCACTACATACAGTCATGTAAATAGTAGGTGTTTGATATTGTGTTGTAATGTGTTTCTAATTGTGATGTTAAATATTGTGTGTTAAATGTACTGTGACGTATATATATCCAAGAAAATTGTAAACAATTATGCAATCACATTAGGTGAAATGATCCTCATGTAATCACTACATACAGTCATATATCTCGATGTGAAATCTTCGGTTCGCCCAGAAAAATTGGGTAACCAATTGTGATTGTAATTGTAAATCTCACAGTAACCGAAATAAATCTCAGCAGCTTGATCAGGGACCCGACGCTCCCTCTCAGACTCTGGTTGAGAGTCGGGAGGAGTGGATGTTGTCTACCCCTCGGGATTGCACTAACACTCTAAAGCGAAAGCTGAGTTCCCGAGGTGGTCATCGCTGTCATCGCTGGTGATTCCTGCAGACATCTTTCTGCTGTTGTGCATGATGTGCACAGAATGCAATGTGCGGCCCACAAAAACTGTGGTCACATTGAACCTGATTTGAATGTGCTAAATAAAAGGCAATTTTATTTTAGTATTCATTCTGCATTTTTTAAACAATCTTTTCTATTACACAGCGCCACATGTTCCTCCAGCAGTCTATTGGAACTTTTTTTTCGCAGAATCCTTCATCCCTCAACTTTTTTAAACTTCCCACAAAATATGGAGCCATTCTCTCAAATAGATCGCGCTGTAGAGTGCTCTGAGTGTTATTAGTTTAATTATGGCCAACTTGTAATAAATAACTTTCCGTATCCAAATATTTACATTTACTATTTTATGTCGAACATTAAGCGCTTTCGTTTAAAATTACTTTAAATTGATAAATATATTACTCTCATTTAGAGACTTTTAGAATAATAAAATCAATCAAGGAAAATTTTCTTCATTTTTATCGTATATGATCACATACTTCCTATGAGTTGTATATAAAATTTTTTCAAATAAAACGTTTTTTTTCATTATTTAATGTTTTAATCGTACAGAGTGTTTAAATAACAGACATAGCTTATTTTACATTATAGACTAGTACGTGGATGCATTTTTTGTTACGCGTTTTTTTTTTTTAACTCCGATGATTACCCTGTAAATTTATGTGTGGTACATAATTATATTTTCCATATCTAATCGAGTATATATATGAAATAATGAAGTACATAAGTACATGTAGTACTAGTATCATTTCACTTTTCGATAAAAACCAAGTGTTAATAAAAATTTTTTGAAATATTCTGAATATTTAAACTAATTTAGCAGTTTTGTAGAGACAAAAACTTTCAATACTCATCTCCACTTAATGTCAAAATTGCAAACCACCGGAAAAAGTAAAACTCGTTTTAGTTTGAAACATAAGACTTGGCTTAGACATTCGATTCCTTTTCAGACACGAAAAATACAATTAGTTTTACTGGGAGACGAATGAAATATTTCCATGAATATAAGGTACGATTAAATGGAGAAAAACTAAAAATATGTGTGTGTATGTTAATGTATCATTTGATAGATAAGTCAAAAATGTATAATCTTAAAACTGCTATTGTGCACATTAAACTGTACAAACGTATGCATATGCCACTTACTGTACGTAGAGTTCTTATTAGCGGTTATGAAATAATTAGACATGTCATTGTATCTTATCAAAAGAGTACAGAAAACTAGAGACATAAAATCACATCGAAATGATAGTACTAGAAAATTCTTGACACTAACAATGATGGAAGATGTATTTCATATGTCCCTTGTTTTTTATGACAGCTGTACCAATAGATTATGTAAAAAAAATAAAATCGTTACTTAAATCTTAGCCTATCAGACCGATTAGATTATCCTATTAAAGGCGCAACGAATTAAAGAATAGTTACCTAATGTAAGCATAAGAGAAAACTATTTTTATAACTGTATATAATGTGTAGTGTTTCTTGTTTGGGTAAAAACTATGAAAATGGCAGCACCACAATTATATATTAGCCATTATTATTAGAGATCTGCTTTTTATGTTGCTGTAAAAAATCTCAGAATATTTTTGATGTTGTATTTACGTTCGTGATTGTCATGTAATATTTTTTTAATGCTTGAACTAGTAGTGCTACTTCGTGTAACGTTTGCTGTTATTTAATAACTAATTATCAAAATAAATTGAATGGCGACGAAGATTAAATAAAAAAAAATGCTGTTACCTGAAGTATTAAAAGAAGTGATTGGACATACAAGAATATTTTGATTTGAGAATATGTGGTTTTACTTCTCTGACCTGATGGCTATAAGGTTAGTTGGGGCAACTGGGCCATGATTTTGCAATGTGACTCTGGAGCTTCTGACAATTCAGCTTCAAAAAGCTACTGTTCTTTGAATTAAAGTCTGAGCTTCTGCAATTGTGTTCATTTAGGTTTCCTCTATCAGACAGAAATGCTCAAAATTACATTTTAATATTTAAAAATATAAAAATATGCATCTTTCATCTTTTCTTTCCTCATGGGTCCAGTTGCCCCATAAAAATGGGGTAAGAGGACCAGGGGGGTCTATGTTGCACACGCGTTTATTTTTTTTTTTTTCATACGGGATAACAGGTCTTGTTTGAAAAAGTGTAAACAACTTAAAAGAATTTAAACCAGGCAGATCATGTAAATTATATGTAAATAAAGAGTGTTGTAAGAGAAACCTTCGCTGTCAATGTGTCTAAAAAAAGCACTAAAAGTGAAAATATTAGATCTATTTATACCAAAAATATAAAAATTAAGTAAGTACTTATGTACTTTAGTATAGGGAATAAGTATAAAAGTCAGATGGGTATTTTAAGGAAAGAACAGCAAGGTAAATCTATGAACAAACGGCTATGTAAGTACTTAAATACTTTATCTGTATCCAGGAGTCGCATTATATAGGGAAGATGTTATTGTTCCTACCAGAACCCTTAATGTGTTACCTTCATGATCATTTTAATTAACATATTCTAAAGAAAGGTGCGATCAAGATATTATTTTCAAAATAGTGGTAGGAACAATAAAAGTTTCTCGATAGAATACGACTCCTGTATATCGTACAATTTCAAGGATTGCTTATTTCGCTTTCAGGGGCAAGGTACTTGCATTCGTAAAATGTTGAAATAATTTAATTACACCAGTATTTACAAGAGAATCTATTTGAAAACAAGTACAAGTATATTTTCGCGTACTTAATAAAGGTGAAATTTTCATTATAAAATTTCGATGTCAATGTGGCAATTAGGAATTAAAATTACGTGATGTCATAACGGCATCACCGACTTTCAAGGGGTCAAGAAATTTGGTTTGATGCCCCCAATATGCTACTTAAAATTTTTATTACGTAATTTTAATATGGTATTCTATAATTTTCTTTATTATGAGCAAAAAACAATTGAGAAATTTACTTACCGCAGTAAGAGAAACTCAAAAAAGTATTTATAACTATTGGGGTAACTGGATCCAGCATAGTCCAGTTACCCCGGATACATATCCCAGTTACCCCATTCTTGAAAAAATTATGGGGTAACTGGGACACCGGGCTTACATTTTAAACTTGAAGTAAATATGTATAGATACCTACTAATAGTAATGTAGTTAAATGCCTAATCTTTAAAAAAAAAGATTGTTTAATAAAAGTACTTACCGTATTTTAATAAAAAGTCGTGGAAGTTCAATCAAATGGACGTTGTTTTTAAAAAAAGAAACCTAAATTTTTGACAACCTATCACAGGAAAATGAGAGTTATGATTGAGTTGACACACGTTGTTTTAGGAAGTAGAGATTAAGGTGCATTGTTCACAAAAGCTAAAACTTAAAAAAACATCAACAGTTTCTATAAATTAGCGTATGGCCTAGTTACTTCGTGGGTCCAGTTGCCGCAACTAACCTTAAGTTTTAATTTGTACAAGATACAGCATATGTTAAACGGCTGTAACAGTCATTGATATTACATGATGTCAAGGAAGAAAAAAAATGTAGCTGCAATCATTTTAACTGTGGGTAAAAAGCTGTATAATTTGTTAAATGATTTAGCATTTCCGAAATATTCGGCATCCTTGGCATACAACCGATTGCTGATCTTCTGATTAAGCATTTAAGCCCCGCTTTAACAACGTTTATTGAAAGGATTAAATTATGCAAGTGTTTGCAATTTAAGAATTAATCTATTCAAGATTTTTTAATTAGATAGAAAAAAATGACGACATTTTGATGTGACATATTAAATGAAAATTTACTAGAACAATTTCTGGGAGGATTAAAAAAAAGAAAATATCCCAAATAAGTTAATCGCTCAAGTAGATTATTTAAATTTTGAGAAACTGTTGAAAAAGTTGTAGCTTTACATAATGCGGAAATTGAAATATCAAAATTGGAACACAAAAAATTGAATGTTAATAAGGTTGCGGGAACAAAAAATGCACAACCAAAGATATTTCAAATTGGATCTGAAAAATAGAAAATCAACAATCATACTAATCATGCAAATAACTCGTTTTCTGAGATAAACAAGGCAAAATTCAGATGTTATACATGTGGAAATTCATCACATTAAGCTAATGTATCTAGATATCTTATTGTTTTAATATTTATTATTTATTATTTATTTTATTATTGTGTAATAGTTTTGAAAATTATACAGAAGACAAATAAATCTTTATCTATAAAACTTCAAGAAAAATACATAAATCTTTGTAAAATGCCGCCTATTATTTGGGAATTTTTCACATTGTACAGAACTGGATATATCTAATCGGATAATCGATTTTAGCGTCAAACCCATAATTGAAATGTCTTTCAGAAAGTGAGATACAGATGAATTCCCTGATGGCATATATTTTATCGCATCAGATTACAACAGTCCATTAGACATTATTATTAAATTTAAATCTATGGCATTATTTTGACAGGAGTTGACTTTTTTTTACATAAATTGAATAAATTACGCACTTGGATACTGAAATAAAGTTACTTCATTCTCAGCAAATAATTAAGCTTGAACTAATTATTAATCTCAGCAGAACTAACTGAGAAGGATAAAGCGTTAAATGTTTTGTAGAAATTCTTATTTCAGTCATTTTTTTTTGTATAAAAATGTGCAGTATAAGATAAAAAATATAAAAGATATAAAAGATATAAAAGATATATAGATACACAGATATAAAGATGTATAGATATAAAGATAAAAAAATGTTGCAATAGCGTTAAATGTTTTGCACTAAATTCATATTTCAGTCATTTTTTTAGTATAAAAATGTGCAGTATAAGATAAAAGATATAAAAGTTATATAGATAAACAGTAATAAAGATATACAGCTATAAAGATTTAAAAAAAAATGTTGCAATAGATACAAAATACAGATCAATATTTAGCATATTTTAATAACAAATTAGGAAAATAGTATCATCATTTGATAAAATAAAAAAAATGCCTTAAATATCTTATGAAAAACTTTTAAGGGGATCGGGAAAGCCCTATCTCCGCCATGTTAAATCCACCAACTTTATGTACCTTTTCTCAGAAATGTTGAAAGATAGAGTTCTAGATTTTTCAGAGTAATTAGAATAACATTTTTACTTATTTTAACAGATCATTTTCTTTCTAAATGAAACAGAAAATTAATTATTAATTATTTATTCAAAGTCATTTTTAAATTAGCATTTTTTATAAGATTTCACTTCCTAAAACAAATAATTTTCAACAAATCATTAAATCCCTGTGTTAAAGTATACAATATAACATAATATAAGTATTAGAAATAAGTCTGAGTTCTTAAGTTTAATAGATATCGAAGAAAAGGAACACAAGTGTGAAAAATCCAACTTTTGAGAAAAAGTCAATTAAAGATTTAAAAGGTCATTAAGCTGTGAAGTACCCTTAGAAGGAAGAATAATTCTAACACTTCTTTATATATATATATATATATATAAACATGTGCGACACATCGTTGGAAAGATAAAAGTTCAAACTATTTAAAGATATAAAAAAGTAAAAATCGATTATTTTCCCAAATTTCGCTTAAAACGCAAACGTATTTTGCACACAGTACAATTACTTCGTTAGAAGATTATATAGAGTTTTATAATTTACATGAAAAAAATAAAATATGTTTTCCTTAACACCAAAAATCAAAACTCTAAAATTAAAAACAAATTTCCATATTTTATAAAATTACGTATGAACATCACTTAAAATCATCCAAACTAAGCTAAAATTTGCTGAAAGTAATAAAAAATATACACATAAAAGGCGCATAATAATCGAGTCAAATTGTCAGAAATAGATGCAAAAATTCTGCTAGAAGATTTTATGTTTTTAAAGGGTTTATGGGGATGCTAATAACAGGAGTTAATTGTTTTCCAACAAAATATCTCGAGGCTAAACTTTGTGCACCCAAAAAACCACGAAATTTTCGAACGTTTTTCAGTTTTTTGCCTTTAATTCGAAAATTATAAAATTTTTGTGTACCATACTTAATTACAAAAAGAAAGAGCATTAAATATTCTACAATTTGCATAATAAAAATGTTTCCCTAAACCAATTACTAAGCGCGCTACGTCTTTCGGAATATGACACTTTTTTTCTAACTTTGTGGAAAATCGCAAAAACCAACATTTGACACCTTTTTTTGATTCATTTTATCCTCTTTAATGTAACTTGCTTATATTACAGGTATTTGTATGATAGCAATAACAATTAATTACACCGGTAACATTGTAAAAAAAATGACAACATTGTTATTATTATTATTATTATTATTATTATTTTGTATTTAGAACTTAAATGGAGAAAATTAATAACAGGTAACATTAAAGTAAGTATAGTGAAACCTCCCTGTGGGACCACCTCCCTCAACGACTTTTTCATGGAACGAAATTTATTCCCATAGGCTCAATGCTAATTTTACCTCCATTCAGAGGCCATCCCAGTTGAACTCCCGGCATGAGTGACCAATTTCTTTGAAGAAATTGAAACAAATTCCGTTTTTTCCTGGTTTCTTGAAGAAGGGTTTATTAGAAAAATAATTCTGGAGAGCGCATTATTCATCAAACTTCTAAACTAAGTTTAGATCATATTCAAAGCTGGAGTAGCACAGTTGAAGTTTATTCCAACAGAGCGAAAAATGTCCAGACCAGGGATCGAACCTGGATACTTGGCGTGCCGTGCCAATGCCTTACCTATTAGGCTATCCGGACCGATACCTGGCTGACATAATTCACTCTTATTAGTTGGACTTGGCTGCTAACTGCAGCGCTATTTCATTCATCCGAGCTATAACTATAGCATTTACATGATGAAACTACTTTAACACGGAAACTCCTGTATACCATGCAATTAGGTCATAATGAAGGGAAAGAATATTTTTTCCAACTGGATTATATCATATTCAAAGCTGGAGTAGCACAGTTGAAGTTTATTCCAACAGAGCGAAAAAGGCTCGGTAGGCGGATAGCCTAATAGGTAAGGCATTGGCACGGCACGCCAAGTATCCAGGTTCGATCCCTGGTCTGGACATTTTTCGCTCTGTTGGAATAAACTTCAACTGTGCTACTCCAGCTTTGAATATGATATAATCCAGTTGGAAAAAATATTCTTTCCCTTCATTATGACATAAGTTTAGATCTTTTTTATTCCGGTAACTTTTAAGTGTTTAAACCCCTTTCTGCCTTTTTAGACAATGAATTTAACTCTGATGACAAAGTAAGAATGACGGTGAATAAACGGTCCGTCTAAGGTAACCTAACCCGTATTTATGCATGGAAATCCAAGGTTCGAAGAAAACGACGGTAAATTCCGAACGAGCGCGAATGGGTTCGAACCCAGCACCTCCCATTTACCAGCTTCGAGAGCAGGAGGTGGTCTCTACTAAATGGCTGAGGTAAGAATAATGACATTAGCGTCTTCTTCTGAATGCTTGAATTCTGTTATTTTGAAACTCTGCTTTAAGCAGTGAAATGAAGCAGTTCTTGTTTTTATCTTTGGCTAGAAGTTTGTCGTGACGGCAGATTTAGACTAACACTAGTTAGCTTTTGTTTTAACGCGCTATCGTAATTTTTTGTACTATGCTAAACTATGTTGAATGTGTCAGTAATGTTTCCGTTAACGAATTTGTTTAAAAAAGTGGTTATTATTAATTAATCGATTTAATCATTATTATCCAAATTTATTTGTATTACATTATTCTGTTAACATTTCATAACTAATTTTGCAGTCATATCCCATTATCAATAAAAAATTAATTGAATCGTAGGAATAAAGATAAATCAAATCATCCTACAATTCAATGATAATCAGGAAAATTTAAGCAATAGACACCTTACAAAAATAAATATTTTTATTTAATCCTATAATCATCGCGCCCGATACATCACGAATAAATTACCCGTAATTGTATCGGGCTCGAAGATTAGGGTTTAAACATAAAGGGTGATAATACATCAAACAAAATATCTAAACTTAAGATACAGTGATACTAAATTAAAAATTTTATAATGTGGATATTTATAATCTATAATAAGGTCAAGTTAACATGATCTAATGCTACAGCAAATGCGCAGTTAATATTACACAACTTTCCCAAGATTTTAGTATTATTGATCTGAAACAAGCTGTTTTTAGATTTGATGTGCATGTGTATAACTTATTTTTGGAAAACGGTGAAATTTTAAAGCAAACTATGAAAGATTTCTTTTTAAACCATCAAAAGTAAGATGTGGTAGAAAACGGAAGAAATCGTCGTACGGACATTTAAATGTACGCCTATTACCTCAAAAGTACTATAGACCTAAAAAAAACACTAAAAATCGTACAATTTTCGAGGAAAACGTACAATTTGGCAACCCTAACTTCTGCCCACCTTTCTTGAAAATTTTCCTCCTCATTTATTCATCAATAGGTACATTTCATTTCCGCATTTAGCGATGAAAAAACATTTTTTTGGGATGGGAGGCGAAAAATAGGTCACTTTCTCGTAAAGTTGAAAAAAAGTGTTGTTCTCAAAAAGCCCTAGCGCACTTAGTATTGGATATAGAAAAAACGTTTTTTCAATGAAATTTGTAGATAATTTATTGTTCTCTCTTTATGTAATGAAGTATCATACACAAAAGTTTTATACTTTTTGAGTTATAGGCAAAAAACTGAAAAACGTCCGCAAATTTCGTGATGTTTTGGCTCCACAAAGTTTAGCCTAGAGATATTTTGTTGGAAAACAATTAATTCCTCTTATTAGCATCCCAATAAACACTTTAAAAACATAAAATCTTCTAACAGAATTTTTGCATCTATCGGCCTTTTTTTCTGACTATTTGACTAGACTGTAAATACATTTGTTCAAATCTATATATTTTCGCAAAAACTTTTAAAAACAAGAAACTGTTTAATAAAATCACGAGACCACATGTGTAATGAAAAACAAGTACAAACATAAATGCAACTGAAAATGGATAGTTCTGAACGTGAATTAACTTCTTCTATTGTTTCTTATTCCGCAGAGCATCTTTTTCAAATTTTAGACAACTCAATGGAGGTCCAATCATTGCAAATATTCTGACTGCGTAAAAAGATCTCTGTTGATTCCCGGATAATGATGGTAAATTAAATCTTGATGCATAAATTATTCTACTATTTTTAATTCTATATTTCATTTTTTATTTTTCAATTACTATGTTTAAGAAATTATACAATTTAAAAAAATATATATATAACGCAATTACACGAATTTTGCTGCAGAAAAAGATATATTTTATAATTAACTTTTATAGAAATGTCTGCTTTATTCTCTTATCGCTAACCGTATTATTAAAGCATGCTAAGAACTTAGCATAAATATAAAGTTACCGAAACAATAGTGTGAGTTTTATATAATGTAGAACCTTAGAGGAAGAACCCATAACGAGAACAAGCAATGTTTTATGTAATTTGCTTTAGTGATGCTCAAAAACGATAAACAACATTATTACAGAATATATTAAATTCTGTCTACGTAATTGTGTTGGGAATCTATGATTAAAATCATTTAGGTAAGAAAATTAATTTTATATTTAGAAGTTTTTATTACCTTTACTCTCGAACATCAATAGGTAATCAATGTTTGCAGCCACTTTAACTTGAGAAATTTATAGGCGTGTTGTCCATTGTTGTTTACAGCTTCTAAAAATAGAAAAGAATTAAAGGGTAAGTTGTTTGAAGATAAATAAATGCAGGAAATTCTACTTGAAAAAGAATTTTTTTTTTTTTTTTTTTTTTTTTTTTTAACACAGAAAAGAAGTTATCACCTGTATTCATTATTTTCTACGACAGTATATCCCACTCTATTGAAAAATTGAAAGTACAAATTTTATACATTTTTAATTTAATTAATGATTTAAGTCTCACGAAATATTATAGGACTTCATATATAATGCTATATGAAAGCTGCTGAATAAAAACAATGATAACCTTCCTCACACATCATCATTTAGAGATGTGTTGATATGACAATAAGAATTTTCGAAAAGTTTGAATGTTTTAATGATGATATAATATATTTTTAAGATATAAGAAGTATCATAAATAAACTTCGTAGTAAAACGTTTTTATTTAACAATATTTAAAATCCTTTTTCCATATCACTAAAAAAGTATAAAAAAATAGCATTGAACGAATATAAAATAAAAAGTAAGAAATTTGCTCTTAAGATCCTAACAGTAAAACTCTTTCTGTAACCAGATTTGTTTATTAGAATCATATTTATGCGAATATTAGTAAATTTATTGAAAAAAAGTACAGTTTTTATTAGAAATAATGATAAATCGCTTCAAGATATGACACAGATCCACGTAAAAGAATGTGCTTGGGATTAAGACATAACAATAAAAAAAGTCTATAAATTAATACTGTTTTTAAATTTTTATTATAATTCGCCTACATATTGAAATTTAACAACATTTAAAAATTTACAATAAGAATACCCTATATTACATAATTTAGATTCGGATACCAAACGGAAAGTTGTTCAGAAAAGCAGTTTAGGATTTTTTACTCAGGTTAGAAGTTTAGAACTCATAATGTTAAATTCATTTTTAATCGCGGCATTTTTAATATGGAAAAACGTAAGTTTTTTATGCATACGTTAAGTACTACTTATTTGCATGAACTACAGATTTGTATTCGCCTTTACAGGAAGCTTGCGGAAACCGATTTCTGTTAAAATATTTAGCGCTTACAATTTGTATTTCTTTGAGAAAATTAATTTTGAAAAAAGGTATATTTTGGAGTGAATTAAAAAACATAAGTATTTTGCCTATGAATAATTTTTTAACTGAAATCAATTTGCATTATCTGCAAATATGCGAATGGAAATTTACACAACCCTTCCCCAAAATATTTTAGAATTACTTAAAAAATACTCTCATTGCAATCTGTTATGAAACGGTTAAAACTTAATTTAACATTAGGAGTTCAAAACTTTGAATACTGTATAATTCTTAATCTATCTGGCTTTAAGTTTGGTATCCGAAGGTAACATTTACCGAAAAATACAAATGAGTTATGGAAATGAGCTGTTATTAATGAAAAATTTAAATTTTGTCATAATTTGTGTATGTAGCCGACTCAAATCAAAATTTAATTACACGTTAAAAATAATACGTTATTAATAACCAATGAGTGCCAAAAAATTGAGAGTTTATTAAAATTTCTGTGTGTACATGATCCCTACTAAAAATTAAGTATAGCATCAATTAATATACGTTATTACTAATCAAATAGTACCAGTCATATATATGATGATTTATGGCTGAAATAGTACTTTCTGAAACAGAATGTAGATAAACGATTAGGGCAAGTAAAAATAGTGATCGAAGTATTTTGATCTCTCCTACCAACTAAACATTTAAGATTTTGATTATATTCTCACTACACATTAATGAATATTTGATACGCCGTCAAAAATTGCAGCACAAAAATTGCCCAGTCGTTCCACCGTTTCTAATGATAACGGTTACTTAATCGTAATTTTAAGCGTTTCTGACCATAATACGTTTAATAATATCGTCAAAATATCTTCATAATATGATTAAATAACCGTTATTTTCAAAAACGGGGTAATGAATTGACAGTTTAAGACAGATTTTTTAAATTTTACACTGTTAAAAACTTGCAGCTGCTTGTCCAGTCATTCGACTGTCTTTTTAGAAAACAATTACATTAATGTAAAACAACTCTATCCTTACAATATTATTATTCCCCATATTACGGTCCGAATACAGTTAAATAATGGCTATGTAATCTTTTCCTTTAAAACCAGTCGAATGACTAGACAGATTGTTGCAACCTTCTAACACTGTATTCATGTAGCTTGGAATTTTTATAGTATCACTTTTAATTGAATTTACTCTTATTTTACATTAATTTATTCAGTTATTTGGAAAATGTACTCTTCTAACTTGCAAGCGATGCTTGTATGTGTTTACGTGGACACCTATAGCCGCAGTGTTAGAAACTTGTAGCAGACTGTACAGTCATTCGACCGTTTTTATAGACGACGGTTACTTAAACTTTAATTTTAATCGATCCCTATTAACGACAATGCTTCATAATGTGGTCAAGTAATTGTTATTAAAAAAAACGGTTGAATGACTGTACAATTTGTTGATGATTTTTAATATTTTTGACAATGTTCTTCAAGTACAGGTTTCTTGTTTATCATTACTTGTAGTATCTCAATATGGTACAGTTAAAAGAGTCTTTTATTAAACAATTGGTGGCCATTCACAAAAATTTACGAAGAAATTCATTTTGGCACTAGAAATGAAGATCCGACGAGTCCCCCAAAAGTAAAGTTGTTTACCTTTCGGTTTTTTTAGGGGGGAAATGGAGGCATTTTAACTTATGGTCAAGAGGTCAAGGGAAGGGTAATTACTTTTATTAGTTAAAGTGGGGTATCGTTTGTTATGTATTTTTTAATTCTGAATCAGATGACACTATCTCCAAGTCGATACGATCATTCATTACAAAGTTACGGTAAATTTTTAAATTCAAAGTCGAAAACGATAGTTTAATACTGAGTGTAGCTTTGTCGCATTTTTTTTCGTTCAATTCATGTTATTTATAAATGTTATTATCAAACTTTTTAAATGTCCTCACAATAGCAATAATCAAAAACAGAATCATATGAGTCTGCTTAAAGAGTCAAAATCCATGTATTCATAATTTTGTATTCGTAAAAACATTCATGACTTTGTATTCTAAAAACCATTCGTGACTTTATATTCATAACAACCGCCTAACTTTGTAACGAATGATCGTATCTACTTGCAGATGGTGTCATTCAATTCAGAATTTAAAAAATACATCACAAATACCCCAATTGACATATTAAAAGCGAGTTGAGTCTCCCCCAAAACTCACACCGCTCGAGTTAAAAGCCCTCTTTTATAACCTCAAATCACGGTATAACAAGTTTATTTTTTGGGACTCATCGGATCTTCATTTCAAGTGCCAAAACGAAGTTCTTCCCAAATTTCCGAGAAAGGCCATCAGTTCTTACAGTAAAAAACTATTTTACCTGCTTAAGGGGGCTCGGGGCTTGAAAATTTTTTTAAAGTCGATTTTTCTTTTAGTATCTATTTTGATTATTTAATTAATTCTGAACACATTGCAAAAAACCGCATAAAAATATTTGCATTTTTAACGGCGTTATGAGCATTTATGTAACAATCCTTACAAAGCCTCACCCCATTTAATTAAAACTTTATGTCGCGTTTTCTCAAAACTTGATTTTTGACGACTATCCGTAAGATTTAAAAAAATCTATTTGATGAAATGACTTAATTTTTTTTTTGCATGCATATAACTTCATTATCTATAGAATGAATTAATATATTTTAGATAGTTTAATATTTTGAGTATTTTTAATGAAAAAAAAGTTGTATTTTTTAGGGGTTTTTATATTTTCAAATTTGAGAGGTTTTTTTTAATAAGGTTTCCTTTGAGTGATAGTTATATCCTTAATTCATTCTATAGAATAAAGTTTCCTGATCATTGTAAGGCAAAAATTAGGTTCTTATGTCAATTTAACGTTAAGATATCTTACGGATGGTGATATGACACCTAAAATTTTTCCCGAAAATTGTGTTATATAGATTTCAATATATTTTTATGTTTTATTACATTGACGTACTTCATTTTATAATTTTATAAGACTATAAACATACCTTCAAAATATCAGAAAATTTAAGTTAGTTACATTGAATACTTCTGTTTTTATATGGACTCGAAGCGAGAGCTCTGTTTACATGTTTTTCGTTATCGATCAAGCCCTGAGCCCCCTTAAAGTATATGATCGTGTCGACTTGCGGATGGTTTTATTCTATTCAGAATTAAAATTTGCATAAAAAATGATACCTCACTTGAACTATTTAAAATTTTTTTATCTCCCCCCCCCCCATGCTGTAAAACTCTCTTCTCCCCCCCACCCCCAAGAAAAAAAGAAAATCACAGGGGAAAACAACTTCAGTTTTTGGGTACTCATCGGATCTTCATTTCTAATGCCAAAACAAAGTTTTCCCTAAATCTTGTTGAAAGGTCACCACTTGTTAAATTTTTCTCACTTTTGGGCCTATTTTACCTGTAGGTACTAATATAGCAGTGATGACATACGGAATATAGATTTTGATTTGTCGAGACAATTTTCGATAAAAGGAATCACGAATCATCTTGGCGAACCTGCCATTACCATCAAGGTAATATTTGTTAACATGTCTTACTATATGTCGGATCTGGTACAGGCAAGTGCTGTTACGTTATGAAATGTGGGCTTGCTTTAGTTTGGACAAACAGAACACATACTGCGGAACTGTCAGAACACATATTGCGGAACTGTCAGAACGCATACTGTGCTTGCGTCCGCTGTAGGTGTCTCCACTCTCAAGTAATGGTACTATATTACTTATGATAGTTAGCATAGAACTCCTCCCGAAAGCGAATTATAAAAAGTATGAAAATAAATACTGAAGAATCTATCTGTGTATAAAGTATTATATGAATAAAATTTAGTAGCGGAATACTGATATATGAAGGGGAAAATCATTAGTTGTTCTGCTGAAAAAAAAAATAGTGAGATACGGATACATTATAGGAATTTGATCGATGGTGAGTAAAATGAATATGATTAATGGTAAATAAATATATGGACAATGTTAAATAAAATAGATAATATCTTTAATTTTATAATAATTTTCTTTATTTTTATCATATCAAATAATAGAATCATCATCGTCATTTAAAAGCATCGTTTGAATTGTAGGAATTAAACGCTGTACAATGCTTTATTCCTTTTATCAGCTTTCAACTTACGTTTATTTTCACAGATTATTTGTCAATCTAGTTTTGTATCACATCTTGATATCTTCACGTCTGATTAGGCGTGTAATCCCCGCAGGATAACTTTGGTGATGATCTCAGAGCCTGCGCAATCGTCGGGCAAATGGTGCGTTCGCACAGGGCCTCGAAATTAGGATTATTAAAAACTCTTATACAACTCTTATAAAAACATTTTTTTTTACAAAAAAATCATATGATATTTTTAATCAAATGAGAAAACAAAAAACAACTGTACAAACTTAACCCATTAACCGCCGAGAGTATAATGTTGAAAATTTCAACTTTTTAGTTGAACGTTGTTTGCCCCCATAAACTGTGAAAGATAATGTTCGCTTTTTATGATCTTAAAATTTTAAGTCTTTAAGTAAGGTCAGTTTTTTCATTCAAAAATAGTGGTGGGTATGTAAATAGCATAAACATGTGCATTTATTTGGACCGTTGCGTAAACGAACACCAGCAGGTAATGGGTTAACTTAAACTGGCTGATTGTTTTAAATAGAATTCATTAAGAATTATATCTAGAGTTGTGCATATTAAGTGGCAAAGACGTTGCATAAAATTTTTGCTGCATTAAAAAAAAAATAATAATAATAAATAAGGAATAAAATATATGTGTAGAAACTAATTTCTTTTAAAATATAAATAAATATGCTAACGTGCATTGTTTTTAAACAGTTTCGCATTCTATAATATAAATAGTTAAAAAAAATATTAGTCCATTATTGTAGTCAGAGTCGTTTGTCCCCGAAAAGTGCTTTCCCCCCAGGGACCCGCGCGATGTTGCTCCGACCCTGGATGATCTTGAAGGAGTTTGATACACTATGTTGCAAGAAATCTGCTAACGGACAAAAAATTATGCTTAAAATTTCTTAAAAAATCGCTTCTAATAAATGTCAGTAGTGATTGCCTTTTGATGGAATAATACATTCATCCCAATGTTTGTTATAATTCGGCGAGAGGTTACGGAGCTACTATAGACGACTATTTTTATATTCTGTTCGAGCCACTATTTCAAAAAATACATTTTGTAGTATATTTCTCTTGCAAAGCTAATGTAAAATAATTCTGCTTTGAAAAAGTGGCACGAAATAGAATTAAAAAACAGTCGCCTGTGGCAGCCCTGGTGGTAGAACTAAAGTGAACTTTTTCATGATTACACTACATAGATTTCAGTAATACGCAGATTATCGTCAGTATAATATGAACTGTATCTATATTCTATAAAGAACAAATATATCTATATTATAAAGAACAAACATACCTGTGTGTAACGCATACGTCATTATGTGAATGGCAATACTTTGAAAATTGAGTAATTTTTTCGCTAAAGCAAATTTTTAAACTTCTAAACATCCCACATTTTTAATTTTTAAGAGCCATTATTTTGCAATTCAGACAAAAAAGTGATATTTTGATAGTTGTATTTTTTAATTGGCGTGATTTTTTTTAATGTTGAATTAGATCATATTTAATGGAAATTGCGCAATTTTGAAGCCCTGAAAAAAATTCCTGTTTCCTGTAGAAAATGTCAAAGTTCAAGATCGTAAATCCCTTTTTTCATGAAAATTAAAATGCCAGTATGTTTGGATTGCTATATCTCTGGAAAGCAACACATCCCAAAAATTTTTGTCACAAACTGTTAGTATAACACTACATGCTTAGTAAAATTTACTTGGTTCTATGGGGCATTGTTAATTTTCATTGTTATGTTGCTACAAAATGCAATCAAAATGACGTTTTTGTCCGTTTTCTGCACGTATTATCTTAGTTAAGCAATAGTACCCCAAAATGTTTCTTATAGAATATGAAAATTTGCTATTAGGACAAGCTAAGTAATATAGAACTTTATCGGGATATCTATGCTGTTACCAGATATAATCTGTTAAAATTCAAAAGTTTCAAAATGTGAAACTTTTGAATTAGTTCTATCTCAAAACAGCATCATAGTTGAATAAAACAAAATATATCAGATAGTAGTTGAACATATGTACAAAAACATGGAAACGAAAATTACGTGGGATCTCATGCTATTTTCAGAAAAAAAATGACAAACGTTTCAAAAAGGCAGTGACAATATCAGGCTTTCTGCCTGTCAGAAAATGATTTATCCCGTTTCTCTTTCCCTTTCCTATGTTTTCCTCTATGAGGAAATTGAACATCCCTTTTCTCTTTCTCCTTCTGGGGGAAAAGCCTGACCATTTCACTACCTTCTTGTAACTTTTTATTTTATTTTTTCACCTAAAAATAGCATGAGACCCCACTTATTTTTTGTTTCCATGTTTTTGTACATATGTTCAACTACTACTGATATATTCTGTTTTATTCAACTGTGATGCTGTTTTGAGATAGGCTAATTCAAAAGTTGCAAATGTTGAAAATTTTGAATGACTAAAGATTATATCTGCTAACAGCATCGATATCTCGTTAAAGTTCTATATTACTTAGCTTGTCCTAATAGAAAAATTTCATATTCTATAAGAAAAATTTTGGGGTACTATTGCTTAACTAATAAGTGCAGAAAACGTACAAAACGACATTTTGATTGCATTTTTGTGGCAACATAACAATGAAAATTAACAATGCCCCATGGAACTAAGTAACTTTTACTAAGCATGTAGTGTTATACTAACAGTTTATGACAAAATAATTTTGGGATGTTGCTGATTTCTAGAGACATAGCAATAGAAACATACTGGCATTTCAATGTTCATGAAAAATGGGATTCATTGTCTTGAACTTTGACATTTTATACAGGATACAGGAAATTTTATCAGAGCTTCAAAACTGCATATTATTAATTAAATATGATCTACTTCAACATAAAAAAAATCAAGCAAAACAAAAAATACAACTATCGCACTTTGTCTGATTTTCAAATTAATGGCTCTTAAACCGCCGTATACAGATATAAAATGTACTTTTAAATGCAATTTGTTGAAAAGCTGTATCTCAATTTATTTTTGAGATATTAATTTTTTTATAGTTTTTAATACCAATTTTCTAATATGGCAACTGAAGTACTTCATTTCTATTAAAAGTAAAGGTAAAAGAAGTAGATTACTGCATTTCTTGTTGTCATTTTCTCATAAAAACTAAAGAAAATTAAATTAAAATACGTGCTATGCCAAAAATATCGTCTGATAAAAAACCCGGTGAATTTTGTTTTTATTTAAATTTTATTTATCAATTAAAGTTTATTTATCAATGATAGTTTATAGCAAAGTTGCTTTAAAACAGATACAACACTTTCTCCTTACAAAAATATATTTTAACACTAGAACGCCTTTAAATTTTACTCAATGTTCATAAAAATATTTCCCTCCAGAATTTTTATTTAAATTTATTTAACTGATTTATTTAACGTAATTCTGCGTCGCTTAAATGTAACTTATTTTATGAAAAAAATTCTTGTTCCAATGGATATTTAATCATGTGGTCGGAGTCGAATCGACTCCTTCAGGGCGTTCTAGTGTTAAAGAATATTTGTATGATTCATTTTCTTCGCATTTACTTAATTCGTATCAGAAAGCAGAAAGAATGCAATTTTATTAACCCGTAAGTAATAATATTTTACTAATTTTGAAGAAATATACATGAATTATTTCTAATAAAACATCGAGCTATTTAAAAACAAACAAATGATGGCATATGAGTCATTAGATACCTGATTTGTTTTCTCGAGCTTCTTGAATGACGACATTTATTTTTTGCTGGGTTTGTGTATTATTTTGTGATAATGACGTCATATGCATACTTTTCTTTAGATGTTGCTTAAAACTGGATAGTAAAATTGGAATGCTTTAGCGGTTCAAATGACGTCATTTTATAAAAAAAGCTTGTATTTTAATTCCTAAAAGTGAAGTTTTGTAAAAGTGTGCCAATTCACCCAAGCTGCTTTTAAATTCGCCACAGGTGGAAATAACGTAATCGAAGTCACAGACGGATAGAACACAGTCATTTACAAAAATTTAGAATGTCTTTATAGAAGACCAGTGGCATATAGTGTGCATGCTTAGATCGGAAGTCTTTGTCCAAAAATGGCGATTTATATTACAGAACTTGATGATTCTTGCCTGCATGAATTCGCCTCGTCCAGTTAGACAAGCAAACAAAAAAGACCTTGGTCATAATTTGATGTTTAAAATAATATCAGGTTCCCTAAGTTTTCGTGCAAAATTCTTTCAACTAATAAAATTTTACTGCTATTCTTTAAGACATTCTAATAGAATTTCATCAAAATAACATAATTTGTTTAATTTAATTTTTCAAAATTTTATATAATCCTACATTTAAAACAGGCTGTTTTTTAGTCATTTGCCCTGGACTTTGTACTGAACCAATTTTATTAACTTTTATGTTAAACTGAAAGCTGTACATTTGCAGACGTGCCCACACTAGCTGTTTTTAAAAAATATCACCATTTATATATTTTAATTTATAAAATATTTTATGAAATTTCTTCAAAATGGCAGAAGTAGATAGCTTTCATTATGGCAGAGAAGAGAGAAATAATGAGGTTTATTTATCTTTATTCATGCCACTTTCTGTTAAAAAAATAAAAAAAACTTTTTTTTAAATTTTCATGATTTTAATTTTGTTATATATGGTTTAATGGCGCAAAATCCTAGTAGGGACATGCTGCATTAAAATATTTTGAACGGAAAATAACGTACTGCTTTTGAAAACAGCATTTTTTTCTCATAATGTTTCCATATTTTTTCCTTCTGCATGTGTACTGATACTAAGTTTGAGACACTATTCGATTGCTTAAGTAAATGAAAACGACGTTATATTTTAAAGAAAGGGATAATTTTCTTTGATAAAACTGAACTCTTAAACACAAATGCTTCTAAAAAACCGTAAATTAGAGCAATTTTCACTCTCTGATACTGAGATTAGAATGTGAAGTTAAAAGTGCGATTCTTCAAATGCATAGGCCTTGTTAACGTGACTTAAAGTTTTGAGTTAAAATGATTTTAAAAAGATCAAATTAAAATACCCATTTTAAAAAAATAGTGAAAACGGAAATGAGAATTTTGAGAAGGTGAAAATGATGCCGGGTTAATATTTCACTGGGGCAAAAACCTACGGTCGTGTCAAAGTGGGAAAAATTTTGCTGTTTTCATTCCGGAATACCAAGCATAAGTGCCTAAATTGATAACTTCATCATATTAACTGATCTTTATTATATTTTTCTGATTACATATACGATTAAATTTTAATTTTAATAATTTAGACATATAAGTTTTATAGAAATAGTATTTTGCTAACTTTAGGTTAAAGTAATATTTGTTTAACAGCTGGACTAATCAATACAATATGCATTTTTTATTGTAACTAATTTTGCAGGTTTATTATAAAGCAACGAAACATTTCCTTTTTAAACATTTTTCTTTCGTCAAAATGCGACGTGTTCCACCTCGTAACTATAATGCTATATGTGTGCAATAATAAAAAAATATAAAAAAAATCAGATAAAAACTACTGTCCTTTGAACTTCTGACTCGAATAATTTAATAAATTAACTTTAGATAGCACTTGGACCAGTGTTAAAACGAAAACAAAGTAGTCAAATTTATGATATTTAAAAAAATATGTATAAAACATTAAGAGCTTTAATATGTAACAATTTAAATGTATAAAGATTTTTTTTAAGTAAAATACATATAGGAAATCTGAAATGGCATTGTAGCATGTTGCTTTTGAAGAAACTGTACAAAACAAATTTTCAAAATATAATCATATAAAAAAATAATATACTTCTAAAATGAAAGTCAATCTTCAACGGGGAAAAATGTATTTTATAATATCATAAAAAGTGAAGAAAAATGAAAAAATAATAACAAGATTGAGTTTACCTTCAAGAATATGAGAAGTATTTTGATAGTTAAGAAACACCTCTTTTCAGATCATATCTTTTTGCTAGCAAGTAATTATTTTTCATCCTTTTTTCTCAAGTTTAGAGTTATCAGTTTTAATAAACGTCTTTATTTTTGATTAAAAATTTAGTTTTTCTGATTAGCACTTTATTTTTATTTATTTTATTTTATTTTATTTTTAATTTTCGTTTTTTTACATTTTATAAAATCGGAAAATAATAAAAAGAAAAAGTGCAAATTTTAACAATATTTTTAAATGAGAATTGTAGCTACAAAATATCAAAATTTGTTGAATAGTTATGCGCATATGATATACGCGTGTATATGTGTGAGCGTTTATTTTTATAACAGTGTAAATATATATCTTTTCATATTCGTTAGGATATTCATTTGGAATATGATAAAGGGTATATTTTGCATTTTAAATCTTTACGATGTAATTTTTAACATTTTTTAACATACTATTATTTAACACAATCAAACTGATTGGTAAAGTTATTATGCGAATTGAATATTTCCAACTGGGCGAAAAAATGCCCAGGATGGGAATCGTCAGATATCCTCAGATACCCATCTGAGGGTATCTGATCGAAATATGCTGGCTGTTTAACGTCCCAGTTAGCTTTAACGATAAAGCATTGGCCTTGTAAGCCAGGGATCTGAGTTCGATTCCCAGCCTGGGCATTTTTTAGCTCAGTTGGAAATATTCAATTCGTATTATTTTTAACATAGTTAAAAAGAATTTTAAGGCATTTTATCTGGCCACATGTTTGTCTAACTCGCGTAAATATCGTCGAATTGGCATTAATTGATATAGTATATTATAGAGTTTTAGAATGCCATGTTTAATATTGAAAGTGATGTGTGTACCGTTTATTGTTCGTTTACAGGGACACCAAAAAACATTGCATTATGGTCTGTGAAGAAAAATCGTTTGCAGTGTATTTAATTACGTTATCATTTTTCAAACATTAGAAATTGATATACCTCACTGAACTGTATTGCAAAATGGTTACTAGATTATGGTGTGTAGAATATTTATTGTTCATTTACATGGAATTACAAACTAGCTCGGGTGAGTGTTCTTAATTAGCAATTGCTGGAAGTGCGGTTTCAATTGTCGTATACGATTTCAAATTCAACTTTTTTTGTTTTAAATATTACTTGGCGTGTATAAATTTTATAGATCATATACAGGGCTACCCAAAAGAAGAGGAACTTTCAACTATGATAGTATGTTTCCTATCTTAAGAAAATTTTTGAATACCATGCAGTATATTTATACAGATTTAACGATCATATACAGGGAGGCACGACAATTTCGAATATTTTTATTGTCTATAGATGGTTTTTACTCACTGTAAATGGTAATTACTACAATTGGGTTTCTAAATGTGATATGCGTTTTCTAAATTGTTTTCTTAGAAATAACTTTTGCCTTATTTAAACGGAAAAGTTTTGTTACAGAATTCTGAATATGTTGGATAATTTTACATAATCTATGATTGACTTGATTTTTCTTTCTTCTTTTAAGAAGTCTTCTTGACGGTTCAAAACTATTTTGATGCAAAATGTAAAATTGAATCAGGCGTTTAATCAGCACTGCCTAGGAAACTTGCCGTTTGCACTGTGTGAAAATTCTGCATGTAAATTGCACAATGAGACGTAGAAATTTGATAAGGAAAATTGGACAGTTTTAAATAAACTGAATAGAAAAAATATTTTTCACATCGCATTGCTAAGTGTGTAAATTTTTTCATGTGCGTTTAGAAAAAAAAAATTCTTTAATTTAGGGATAATTTGGAAACAAAGTAACTTTAAAGAAGTATTTTTTTTTATTTCTTTTAACGGCTCATCATTTTTTAAGTAACTTTTATCTACATAGTACACAATAAGACATTTTATCTATATACAACTTTTAACTTATGATCTCAGAATTTGTTAGTTTGCTGAAGAGTACTTTACGATATCTCCATTATAGTTAAAGTTATGAATAAAAATCTGGGTTCGGTTTAATGAAAGTGTATCATTTTTTTTTTTTTACTTTCGTTTTTATTGACATGTACTAACACGTCTCTAAGTTAGTCGCCATATTTCTCAAACCTTGTGTGTATATAGATAGAAGTAGTCCTAAAACCGGCTGTTTAATTTATAAATGGAATAACAAGCAAAAGATAACATCTGTTAATTATATCCTTACAGGATATTACAAAATAATGTCAGTCATAGATGTATTTGGTATGCTTTCTAATTGTAGTAACTTAGGGGAACAAAAAATAACACACTTCTGTTTAAAGCTGCAAGGATGCGCACGCTAACGTATATAAATGTATCCATTATCGCTATATTTTATGCATAAGTTCACCATTTAGCTGTTGAATTCTAAAAAAGAAGTCTGTATTTTAATATCGTCACTATTATTTTGACCAATCATAAAGTTTGAAACAATACAGCGTAATCTATGTAGACTTTCGATACTAAAACAAATAAATTTACTTCGAATTTCCATTCATCTCTCTTATCTACATTCATCTCCCGTTTATACCATCTATCTGTCTGTATATATTTTTATCTATCTATCCATCTCTATTTATATGATGATATCTCCTAAATAGCGGTAATGAATTGGAATTCGGTAAACCGCCATAAAATTAGATAAACTTTAGTCTGGAATGATTAGCAATGAAATACACCAAACGATCACATATTGAATGGCGTTGGAGGTGAAAAGTTCTAATTTGCAGTTATAACAGAATGAAGATATAACCACTGAGCTCCACATATAACAGGAGAACTTTCTTCCTATTTCCAAACATCATTTCGAGCGGTCAGTGGGGAAGGATAAAGTGACGATAATTTTAGCTCGCATTCATGGCAAAAAATGCTGTTTATCGCTTCTTCTTACATTATTAGAGAAAGATTTATTAATTTAATAAGTATAAATTAATTAGAGAAGTATAAATTAGGATAATATTAAATTACAACACTAATATCTAACATTGATAACGCGGAATATTTTTTACTTTTGCCTTGTATGCTTCATTTGCCTAGCAAGTTTCTGACCGCCGACTCAGAGCTCCTGTCATATGTGGATCTCAGTGGATATAACTTAAATACAGGAACATACAGTCAAATTAATTACGCAACCGTAATTAGTAATCGTGTAATGTTGTATATGTATAAACATATATATATATCAATACAAAAACCCTTAATGGGTTAAAAGTTTGTGACATAGCAGTTTACCTAATGACTCTAAGAATTTTAAATATGATCTTAAAAATAATTATATTAAACTTTGAGCGACGCTATGCTATTAATTAATATATATATATTTGTGTTATTTATTTCATAATTTTATGTTTGTTTTATTTATAATCGCATGTCCAAAAGTTATGGTCAATATGAAAAGATGTATGAAACTTTATTCACTAATGATTTGTCATCCACATGTCTCATAAATTCAAAATATGAGTTTTAAAAGACATTTTATAAAGTTTAAGTGACACCTAGATGCGGCTTTGAAAGGTTTGTTTTGAAATTCCATTTAAATTATTTTTGATTTGGTAAAATATATTTAAACATCTAAACAAAACTTTTAATTTTCCAATTCATTGTTAAATATATTACTTTCAATGAATCTGTACTATGCATTAAAATGTATATATTTCAATAAATTGATTTATCTTTTGTGTCACGTTATTAGAAACTGCAAGTAAAATTTATGTAGATGGTTCCGTTGTGTCAAGGTATCTATTTACATACATTTCGCTTAGTTTGTATACAATGACGCAACAAAACCCTTTACATAAATTTTGCTTACAATATTGAATAACGTTATACAAAAGATATACCATTTATTGAAATAAATATATTTCAATGCATAGTATAGATTCAATGAAAGTTATATATTTAAGAGTGCAACAGTGTAACTCAAAACCTTCTGAAAGATCCTTTACCTTCATGGCGTAATGAAAAGCCCTGTACTGTTCAATCAGTGATATTTCAGTTACACGTTGACATACATTTTTAATTTTATTAATGCATTATACAAGTTTTTTATTTATTTATTTATTTTTTTTTTTTGAAAAGCATGTTACAGTAAAAACTCGAAATCAGCACAGGTATTTCATTAAAAAATATTTTTCACCCCTCGACAATGTGCAGCTTTTTGACTTATTGAGGATTTATTTTAAAAAATAAAAATCTCTAATTAACTGAAATAACTGCTGAAGTGATTTGGAATCAAATCGTACTTTCAATTTTTGACAAATGTTTTAAATCTCGAATTTTAAGTTATTGTGGTTGAATAAAGACCGTTCTCGAGCTGTGGTCAAAGGAAATTTATTTGGAATCGCCATTTTTTTACAGCTTTTTCTGAAAACTTATGTCCTGTTACCGATAAATACGAAAAAACTAGTTGATTTATTCTGTTCCATTTCGAATGAAACTAGAGTTAACAAAATATGTGAAAACATTATGAAATATTAATGACATTTGGCAGTTAAGCTAGTTTGAACTGAAAATTATTTTTCAGTATAAACTTGAAAACAGTTAATTCGATTCTGAATCAGTTGAATTTTCGGTTTCAACAGAAATGCCAGAGGCAGTGAGTCTGGTTAAACAACATCATGGGATAAACATTCTTATATATCAAGATTTGAAGCATTAATCAAAAATGTTAATCATTCACATTCAAAATCAATTTAATAGTCGTACATGGTAATTCGATTCTTTTATACTTAAAATGAATCCCTGATTATATTTGAAACTTGTGCATTGTTGCTAGGGGAAAAATATTTTTGAGATTAACTGATTTCGGGATTTTACTGTAGTACTACTGTACTTTTACGCTTCGAACTACTATTAACTTTGAAAACAAGAACTTTTATAACTACTTTTAATATTTAAAAATGTTTTATTTTACTTACATAATTCTAATTTCATCTGAAACATGATTAAATTGGGTTTCTTTTTTATCATAAATTTACTAAATCTTTACGAAAGAACCGTAAAAATAAGTGTTTGGTCTAAAATTCTAAGCATGATAGTTTGAGAAATGTCGTTATCAGACAGCAACCACTTATAACACGGGATGTTAAATCTGTATCGGTAAAGAGAAAAATGAGATTCGATTACAAATAACTTCACTAGTGATTCCTACCACTTAGATACTTACATTTTCAAAAATGAATCCGTTAATTCATCAACAATATTTGCATTCTTAAGCGCGAAATAAACACAGTGTTTAAGAACAGTCTTAACTGATTTCGGATTTTTACTGTTACATGATTTTAAGATAGAATTGCTAAAAACGGTTGATTCTAAAATGTCTTAGCATAGATAGTTAATTCTAGTTTTAACTGTGGAGGGCGTTTTCTATTTTCTGATAAAAACAAAATATATTTAAAAAAATGTTGCCAAACATGGCGTGTTGAACCAAACTTTGGGATTTCACACCTCAAAAAAGATCATCATGAGGCAGGAAACGATAATAACTCAAGATGTGAAATATTTATCAAAATAAGAAAAACGCTATTCGCGTCCAAATCACTTCAATAGTCATGTCTTCCAAATGAATAATTTTACATTTAAAAGCACAATAAAATACCGGTTTTTGATAAAAGTAGTTATAACTCCTAAATATGCGTAATAATTTAAAATGTCCTACCGTGCTTTCTTTATTCTAATTTTAACTGAAATATAGCGGAAAACATTTCACCATTCTTTCTTAAATGGAATTTAAAATGGAACATGTTACATAATATTAATTATAGCGAATTAAATTAGCTGCAGCAAGATTGTCTGGCTTTTATTAGGTTGTCCAGTAAATAGTACTGTCTGGCATATCGTCCAGATAGTTCAATTGAATATGCGTGAAGAGTTAAAGCCAAAGCTTCTGGGTTCTTTACTAATCAGTTTGTTTGTGTTAAAATAATAAAAAATATTTTTAACTAGTAAATTTTTGTATTTTTGACGATAACACACATCACATATGCACACATATAAATATACACATACATTATTTTAAATATTAAAACATTTGATTTATAGTGGTATATGTTTTATTCTATTATTAACTGCTTAAAATCCGTATTTCATGGATATTTTTTTAATGCAGGAATAATTGCTATTAAATTATACGTAAATTAAAAAAATATCCGAATTTTAAAGTGTGGCTATTACAAAAGTATTATGTTTATTTGAGTAGCTATTAGTTATAATAAAACGTATTAATACTACAAGGTTTATGCCAGAATACATTTTTAAAGATTGGAGTGCATTCATAGATCGGATTTAATAGTACATCTTTTAATCCTAATAACACAATGATACTACACTGAAACAAACGATAAAATATTTTTCCTCTTTTTGCTTTTCATATGAAGTTTAAAATAAATATATATTTCAGATAAATCTACTCCAAATTAACGATAAAAATGCATCTGTAAAAAAATGTTGTCTAAAAGGGCTTATTTAAATTTTAAAATTCTGTAGTGTTACATTTAAAATTCAAATTATGTTTATTTAAAATTTTAGAGAAATCACTTCAAAAGTAATAAAGCTATTCCATTTAACAAATTTAAAACTATGAATATATAATGAACAAAAGAATTTTTATCTGACATATTGAATTTTGGCTTTCTTTCAGAAACTACATGCACGAATAAGATAGATAAGCAGAAATGTTCTTTTAGATTGTTTAAACCATATGTTTAACACATTATTACTTTATATAGCATAAATCTAGCTGTTTTGTACGATTTAAATACTTCATAATTTTTTATTTACTTTGATTTAAAATTCATATTTATTTTATATTATGGAAAAAGATTTGTTATATCCTGCTTTTAAATCAGAATTCGCAGTTTCTTTAATCTAGTACTTATGTTTATTTTTGTATATCAATGAGAATATTTTGAGCTGTTTGGGTAAGGAAATGTGTTTTAATAAATTTCTCTGTTAGTAAAAGATGGCAAATTTAAATATTATAGAAATGATTCTTTACAATTTAGATCATTTTGTATTATTTTATTTAAATTCTTATACAGAATTTCACTTTAAATTAGAATTTTATTATAGTTATAAATAAAACAGTATCTCTTTATGCTTGTATTTTAAAGGGAATTTTGCGATTTACTTAAATCTAAGAGAATTGTTAATTTTTGATAATTTTTGTATGTATGAAATGAATTGGATTAGATTTTCAAGATATCTCCAATAAAAAATAAAATATGAGACAATTACTACTTTTGCTTTTTGAAGAACTGGAAGAAACCAGGATATCTAATCAAAAAATTACATATTATTTGTTATGCAGGAAAATGTTCCTTTTATTAATTTCATTTTTTATATAACTATTTATTTTAGACCTCTTCCTTTAAATTATTTGTACTTTTCAAAACATATGTCACTGTCAGATTTCATTGTGTCTAGTGTGTTTTACGTTTAATAAATTTACTTGATTATTATAAAAAATATTTATCCACTATATTTATAATGTTCTTGTTAAAAATAATACAAATATAGAGGAAAGACTGTTGATAAATCTGTTGTAAGTTATTAAGGTGTATTTATTAAATTATAATTTAATATAGAATAATATATTAAATTATAATTTAATAAATTATAGAGCAACGGTCAACCTATATTTAAAAAAGCGATGACATTGTTAATAGTTATTTCAGTTGTGAGAAAAGCATTCATTTTATTACAAGATTACTATTATATTCGTTTCCGAATATTACACGTAGTTTTAAAATTTAAGACATCAATCCTAAAAAAAATAAGTTTGACTAAGTTCTTATTTAAAGATACATTTTTGCTTCGTGCATTAATTTCTTCATGTGAATTATTTAAACAATAGATTTATCAGTATTTAAAGGAATCGAAGTGAAAAAAGAAAATAAGTAACGTATGTTCTGATAAAACGCAACTAAGATTACATAAATGCTATTTTACAAAAAAGGAAAGAAAATTAACTTCTTGGTAACTTTGGCAATTCTAAATCAGTTGATTCTCCTTTTCAAATTTGCATTTTCATTTGTTTCAATAATAGGTATTGCGATAACATTTGATATCACATATATTGGTTTTATAGGTAGTTGATATTATCTCAATATAGTTAAAATTTAATAATAACTTATAATAAGTCAATGTGCTTACATTTCGAAATTGTTACATTGTAGCATTTACACATAGTTACTAAAATGGCGCAGATAATATTCTCTTAAAACATTATTCTAAATTGTTTTCAATTTTACTAGAAGAATTTTAATTACAATTTCTTATATCATAAAACTTTATTTTCTATGTTGAACAGTGATTTTTAAAATAGTACAACACTAAAACTATAACATTTTACTATGTAGAGCTTAAAGTTATAATTTACTGTATATTTTTCCTTTTTAAAATTGCACACACGTAACAAAATTTCAAAGGTTAAAATAAATTTACTTAGTAGCAGTTAGAGTTTTCGAGAGAAAAGATTTATCAGTAACATAAAATTATTTTGCTGGGAATATTATAATGCATGATTGTACAGCATTCAAGTCGGAATGCAATCAAATGCGACAAACGCAGTTTTTTAAGCATTGCGAAAATTTAGAATGTAAAATACATTCAAGTAGTATAATATAAAAATGACAGACATAAATTCATTATCATATTCTCTTAAAATATCTGTTCCAAATCTAAAAACTTTCTTATTTAATATAGGAAATATTAAATCAATTTCTACTAAAGATCAATAAAATTATTATTTTTTTTAATTAACATTTATTAATTATTAAAAACTAAAACATAATTTTGAACTCAGAAAGCAACGCATGATAACACAAATCCTGAATCATTTAAAAATGTTTCTCTTTTTTTTTTCTTTTTACACTCTACGCTTGAAACTGGATAAATTTACAGTTTTTAATTTTTACAGTAAGATCGTGCAGTAGTTTCATAATATTCCTTTTAAACGGTAAAGAAAAGCAGAAACTAGATTTCTATTCTTAAATAGATTTTTGTTAAGATTCAAAATGAGAAAATATTAAGTAAAGTAGCGTTAGATAAATAAAACTTTCATCAAACTGCACATTTTCTTTATTTTCCTTTCTTCTTGTGCTTAAAAACTGTGTTTGGCAACTGGGAAAGCATTCAATACATATATCTAATACCAAATAATACTTTATTTTTATTGTTACTTAGTTTAAAGTAAAAGGTTGAAAACAGTAATAAAACATTTTTCACTACGGTACTACAAAGAAAGTATAAAGTCTTTATTTGACACATGAGATAGAAGAAACTGATAAAAATAATTAGGTTTTCGAATGCCTGAAGATTTATTATCAGAAAATACAAGTCCTCTATTATTAGGTATTTTCTTGAGCTCCCAAAAGCTCTTTCAATTTAGAAGAATGCTAAACGCAGTTCTATTTTCTGTAAATTTGTTTCCAAATCTATTCTTGATAGATTTTTAATAATAGCAATGTGTTTAACCCTTTCAGGGACAAAGAACTTCTGTTGCTAAAACGTTAAAATGATTGACTGACACCGGTATTTATGAACAAATTTATATGAAAGTAAGTAAAAGCTTTTCTTCTCATACACTATACGCAATAAAATGTAACTCCTAAATTCGGGTGCCAATGTGGGATTTAGGAGTAAAAATTAGGTGGTAGGTATATATAATATACCGATGTCTGTCAACCGGCTAAGCAGGGAATTGGCTTCGATACTTTTCACAATATTATAGATATTTATTCTCATTAATATGATTTATGGTTTTCATTTAAACAATTTTGTTTGTACATTTTGTCTATCAGAAAATTCTGTTTTCGCATATGCGTGCAATAAAGCACCCAAAAGGTAATGCATTACTTAGCTGCTAAGCATTGCTGGACCAATATTCATTTTATTGACTATAACTTGGCTAATATCTTGTCATGTTACTTTATCCCAGATTTATCGATTTTACGTTTTAAAATATTTCACAAATACGTTTAAGATATATTATATATCAATATTGCTTAATATTGCATTTTATTGAAAATAAGCTCGGAGTAAAATCAAGATCTCTGATATAATTGAAAATATTTTCATGGTAAAATAATAATTTAATTGTGTATTTTTATTTCATCGGAAGTACATCAGTTGAATCATATATTATAGCAGTATCTTAACTTATTATAATCGCCACAAAAAATTTCGGTTTTCTAAAGGATTACTGAAGAAATAATATAATACATTACATGTAGCGTAAATTTTGAGAAAACTTATCGCAATTTGAAATATATATATGTCATTCTTCTTCAGATGTAAAAATACGCAGAATAACTAAGAAATGAGGCACAAAACGGAAGGAAAGAGAAATTCTAACCCCCCCCCCCCCCCCAAAAAAAAAGGATGAATCAAACGTAAATGAGTTGATTATGCAGATTCAGTAGGAATGAGAGGAAAATTTATGTATTACAAAAAATCAAAAGCAATTGAAACGAATTAAAAGAAAAAGATAAAAACAAATAAAAATACTCAGGGTTGAAAGAAATACAAAAACTGAAGAGAAACAAATAATGGAAGGGACAATAAAAATCTAAATTTACTACGTATTCTGATCTTTAAATAGTAGTTATTTTAAAAAGGTATTTCTTTACCGATTAACATAAAAGCAGCAGAGAACTAACTGAAATCTGACTTTTCATTATCAATGACAACGTGATTAAGAGCCACAGCTAAATAAAAGAATAACAATTAGTTAGCAATAAAGATAAATTTAGTGTCGTCAGTTGTTCCTACTACAACAAGTTTAATGATTCATTTTTTAGTTTAAAGATTTCATTTACAGATATACCATCAAACTATTTCTTTAAAGACATTCAATTAACTTATTTTATATAATTAAATTCCCATAAAAATTAGAAATGATGGAAATAAAATTTCTTCATTATTTTTTTTTTAAAGGATAAAATGAAAGAGCACCATTAGATTTCTCTGTGTTCCATTTCTTTATTAAACTTTTAAATTATTTAAAATATTTCGAAATACGGATATGCGTTATTTTTCTAATAAAGTCATCATCGAAATATGTCAAAATGTGAAAGAACCGTACATTGTCGATATTTGCGTCATATGATGTGTAAATGAAGTCATATTTGTCTTACTTTGAAGTCGATATCTTCTTTTTTTTACACGTTGTAAATGATTGAGAAGAAAGAAAAATTATGCCTCAAACATAGTTTATGAAACATTTTCCAACGCTTCCAGAATACATAAACAAAACTTTGCCGTTTAATACGTTTAGAAGATACGTAAGTAAAAACGAATAAAACATCAGAATGCAAGATTTCAACAATTACTTCACATAGCCGGAAAGTTATTCCAATTCTTTTGTGCAGTTCTTTATATATCTATAGATTTGTATATACTCTACATAGTATGCTAATATTTAGTTTAGTTAGAAAACGCATAACACAATTGCAAATTCACCTTGAGCAAATTCTACCAATAGGCAAAAACGTAAATATTTAGTACAGAGCTTTATATTTCCAACAGATTTTTATGCAAACTATATATTAAGCAGAAATTTAATTCAGGCAAAAAACCACGCTTAAAAATACTCAAACCGCACTCCCAGAAATTACTATTTATAGGCAGCATGTGTTCAGTTCTTTGCATAGCATTCTATATTGTTTTATTTCTATGCTACAAACACCTCTTTGTATACTAATGTGGTTGAGATTGAAAATCCATAATTGAAATAAAAAAAAATCTTTAAGCAAGTCACGCTCATTCTCAGTAATGATTATGCATTCTTTTGTGTAGCCCTGTGCATGATCTGTAGAACGTATATACACCACGTAGTGTGCAAAAATTTTGTTAAAGTTAAAGTACATGCCATAACTGAAAATGAACTTTTAGCAATATTTCCTAATAGGCAATAGTTCGGATACCATATCGTATCCAAAATTTTTTACATGTCCCTGTAAATGAACGATAAATGCGATACACATCATATGCTACTGAAAGCATGAGCACGGCAATCACCGTAGTAATCCTCAGTAATGTAAATCAATTTAGTCATGTTTGAAATAATGCTACGTAATTAAAATATAATGCAAACACCTTTTCTACGTAGGCCATTATATAACCAAATTCTTTCGTGTGACCCTGTAAATTATTGATAAATGCTTCGCACACCATGTTTCACAGAACCTCAAAATATTATATAAATTCCAGTATTTTTTAAAAGCAGCATAACATCGATAAAATACTCCGCAAACGATTTTTCTTAATAGATCATAACATGACGGAATACCTTTGAGTTCAGCTGTACGCGTGCCGCAAGTTCTACACATGACATATTTTGATAGTAACCATCTTCCAATGCACCTTAACCTTTTATGTACTCAATTATGAATTCATGAAAATTTTATCTTCTAAAGCCTTTTTCGTGAATTGTTTAAACTACATTAGAAACTACATAATCATTTAATAAATTTGAGAAGGATTTTAGAAGGATTGGAGTATTTAGAAGGATTAATTAAATTTGAATTTATAGGGATTTGTGCAGTATTTATAACTCCACTCAAATCTTTTTTATTTTAAATATTTTTGTTAGTATTTTGTAGAAATATGAATATACAAATATAACGTTCTTACCACTGAACTATATAAATATTTCCGAATTGAAATAGTCCCCCCCCCCCCCCCAATGCTAAGAAAGCTGAAAAGATGCAAAGGAAAAGAAATCGTCCTTTTCAAAATATTCTTGTTTTGTGTAACCAATAATGCTTTTGGAACAAGATAAAGTAATGTATATATAACTCATTCTAAACTGTATTGCAACTAATCGATGTATTAAATGATTTTTATAATAAGTTATTTAATGGTACAGTTAGTAGATAAAGGGTTAGTAATATATATAAATTTCATCATGTTTAAAATTGTGTTACTCTAATAAAATACACCGCAAAGGATTTTTCTCCATAATACAGGGTCACTCATAATTCCCTCCGGGGTTTCGAAACGTCATAGTAAAAAAACGAAGACGAATATGAAAAAAAAGAAAGATATGAAATTATTCCGAAACTATTCAAATTTTACTTACATACATTACAGGTGTTCTATGTGTGAACCCTTGGTCACACGGCATACATCAATGCGATAGTCCAGTTCCTGCCATACTCTACTCAACATGGTACTGTCTATGTTATTGATAGCACATGTTATCCTTTCACGCAGGTCAGCTAAATCACGTGGCATAGGTTGTACAAAAACCTGGTCTTTCACATACCCCCACAAGAAAAAGTCACACGGTGTTAAATCCGGTGACCGTGGAGGCCACTTTAGAAGAGGTACGTCTTCTTCAGAAGCTCGTCCAATCCATCGATGAGGTAAGTGTGTGTTCAGATATTCACGCACATCAAACAAAAAATGGGGAGGAGCACTGTCTTGTTGAAATACGAAATCATCCTCATGTTCCTCTAACTGCGGCATTAGCCACAGCTGCAACATATCCAGGTACACTACACCGGTAATGGTCTTCTCTGTAAAAAAGAATGGCCCATAAACACGTGAGGAGGACATAGAGCAAAACACGTTAACTTTTGGGTAATCCCGATAGTGTTCCACTAGAGAATGGGGATTTCCAGTGCCCCAAATGCGTACGTTGTGGCGGTTGACAGTGCCACACATGTGAAATGTGCTTTCATCACTAAAAATCAATTTAGACATTAGTGTTTCACGTTCATGGACATCACTGCAAAACGTAAAACAAGAAATGCAATCTGCTGGAGTCAACGCTTGCACCAGTCCCAATCTGTACGGCTTCAAACAAAGACGTTTTCGCAGAATTCGCCACACTGTTGGTTGAGAGATCCCCAATTCTCGGCTTCCGCTAGCGGTTGATTTCGTCAGGCTCCTTAAAAACGTTTCCCGTACACGATCTACAGTGTCCGCAGATGGACCAGGCCGACCACTTCGTTTCCTGTCACATAGGCATCCCGTTTCTTTAACTTCCCGGTACCACACATGAATTGTTTTGTCAGTTGGTCCCTGTTTTCGATATTTATTACGAAAGGCCCGTTGAACTGACACCACTGATTCAGATTTTGCAAACTCCAACACACAAAAAACTTTCTCTTCGCCTGTAAACGCCATTTTTCATTACTACAACTGACTTCAATACAGATGATACTGCCATTTACCGGAAACTAATTAAGTTAAAACTTGAATAGTTTCGGAATAATTTCATATGTTTCTTTTTTTCACATTCGTCTTCGTTTTTTTACTATAACGTTTCGAAACCCCGGAGTATATAATGTAACAGAATACTTTTGAGTTAACCCGTAAAAGAACCATGAATGCTTCGTACTTCATTTTTAACAGGAATCATGGTATATTAAACTTCAATAACATATATTAATTACATCGCAATCTGAGCATATTTACGACAGTTAGAGCATGGACAGGCAGACTGCAGACAGAGAAACATACGCACTCAAACGAAGTCATAAGCACTTTTCAACTAAGTTGGAAAGTGTTAACTATCTGTCAAATGCTGATGTAAAATTCATTAACAGCTTTACGATGCAGAAAGAAAATAGCTAATTGAAAGTATTCTAGATTATATTAGTAAACGCGAAATTTTTTCCGTACAATTTAAAATGAAATCTTACTCGTCCGATATAAAACAGAATTATCAAAAAGGAAAAAGAAAACACTTTATATTTTACCTTGTGAAAATAATGGTAAAAGTATCTCAGTTAAAGCAATGATTTTTAAAACTATTATGAGAATAAATAACCTTAGAAATTTATGGAGATGCAATGTGCTACAATAGACATTAAATTTATCTGTATAATTCAGATACCACGAAACTTATTAACCCTTAAATGCCTGATTTTTCAAAAATCATTCTAATAATTATTTTTCGGCTTTAATTTTTTTAAATAGATCATGGGAAAAATACATTTAAAATCATATTTTGTTTTAAGTATGGTTTACGGCGGATAAATTATGGTTTGTTACTAATGGGCAATACTGGTCTTTAATTGAAAAATAATTTTCCTTGATAAAATTCTATAATATTAAACACACAAGAATTTTAGGAACTATAATAAGAAATAAATTTTACTTGCTCACGGTAGAACAAAATAGGGCATTTCACAAACTTCCAAACAAAACAAAAAGAACAAGTAGCAACAATTGAAAAAATAAAGCTATCGTTATTCTTAAACAGTACAAGTGTTGCCATGTACATATTGAAAATCGATTTAATAATATTTTCAGAATGTATTTTATTGGCAACATTAGGCATTATAGCTTCAATATTATTCTAATAGTATTTTAGAGTCTAAATTGGGTATGTTGCCGAAAAGCAACACTCGGTATTTAAGGGTTAAATATTTTCAGATATTTTAACATAACATCCATCTGGTAATTTGTTTCGTAAAATTTCTTTAACTAGGGGGCTCGGCCCCCTACGAGCTACGCTCGCCAACCCCCGTCACCCCCAGTTTCTAAAAGTACGCTAATTTGATCGGCTTTAAAAAGATTTTGAAAGATTGAATTATAATTTAAAAAACAGTGGCGATCGGTAGTATAAACGGTTTTCTATTCATTTCTCTTTGATTGGGGAATTTTAAGGAAAAATCAGCTGCTGTTAAAAGATACTATGGCTGTTTTCCTCTTTGATTAAATAAAACCAGTTAAACATTTCTATATAAGCTAATATAAAATGAATTAAGTAAACAGAGTCTTTGTCTCCCGGTATTTTTTAACAAAGCAAAATGAAAGTTCTTTTAAATAAGACATTTTAAGCGGGTTTCATGTCAAGCACACAAGTCGTATGTTTGTTGTTCAATAAATAAATAAATAAATGGAAGACATTTTAAATGTATCGTTTTTAATCTCACGCAATTTTCACCAAACTTTTATTTCTCTTTTTAATATTCATGTGAAAATACTTATGTTACAAATGAAATATTATTTGCGCTGTCCCAACAAAAATATTTGCAAAGTTCATCTCGAAATATCAAATAAATGACTCGTGCAATTTTTAAATTTAAACTGTTTTGCAATATTATTTTTTGTTCATTTTACGGAATAAGTGTAATGTGACGTAATTTCTCCTATTTAAGACTTTTAACGCATGTTAATGAATTTATTATTTTACAATATGCTTTCTCTGTTAAAATTCACGTGTAAATATAGTTTTTATGAAGTAATTTTTAATAAGTTCCTGCTTTTCACACGTAATTATTTAATTCTAATTTGAAAGTTTTTTTTCTGTTAATAATAGTCACGTGTAAATAAATTTTTAATTTGAAGCAAACATTATTGTTTGCGCTGTTTATACAGTTGGCAACAGGTTCAATTAATACAATTTTCTAACATAAGTAAAACATATATCTCTCGAAATGCTGAAAATTTGAATTTAAAATAGAAATAAAAGCTCAAAAAATGAGTCAAATTTAAAAAATAAATGCATTCTGCACACCGGGAAATTATAACGTATAAAATGATCTAACAATGATTAAATTCCGATGTATAGTTTTTGCTCCTATAAAACCTTTTTAATGCAACGACTTTGGCCAACTTTAGCATTAAATATCTCTTAAAATAATTCTTCGATTTGAAAACTGTCTGCATCAGCGTGTTTATCAAATATTTCTCTATAATACCGCCGATTTTCATATTTTTGTATGCATTATTTTTCTTAATATTAACGGAGAAAGACCTCCGGTCACAAAAAATTCAAAACTGACGGCGGCGGTGACAGCATAAGTTACTTTTTTTAAGAATAAAGAGATACGATATTCGTTAGTTTGGAAATTTGTATAATCCAATAATTTAATTTTTTTTTGAAAAAACATAAGAACAAGTTTATGCAAAGGAAAAATTGCATTAAAAAATCCCTGCCGGCTCGAACAATAGGCACTGGTTGATTTCGAATTTAGAAAATAATTTCACCAACAAAAATTAAATCAAGATTAGAGATAAACTCAGATTAACAATTTTATCTGGTTGCTATTCACGAGTTTTTAATTTCATTTTTCTGTAAGAGTTGGTTTTATCAGAATCATGATAATACGATATTTTTTTCTTCAACCCCTATTTTTTTCTCCTTCCTCAGTATATTGTTAGTAATATATAACTCATTAGTAGATTTGATCTTATCAAAAACTTGTACTACAGAAGTTACAGTTAATATTAAGAAGAAATATTTCACAAATTTAAACCGTGTGGTTGTTGTTTCTTAAATGAAACACACATTATATTTTAAATTCTGAGCATATTTTCATTGAGACGCACGTGTGTTTAAAAATGCAACCCTATATACAGTATCTATGAGGGTTGTTAAAAGTTTTCATCACGCCATAGTGATCCCTTTTTGTTGCCTTAATGGCGGATTAACTGAGATATGTTTTTTCTTCAACACACACACACTTTTTTATTTGCTATAAGAGTTGGTCATATCAAACACTTGTCAATATAAAAGTTTTAGATAATATTAAGAAGATTTATAATCAATTTAATTGAAATTAATATCACGTGAATTGACAAAGTTAGGAATTTTGTTCTGCTTCAACCCCACCGCCCTTCTTTTAAAATTTGTTTTTGTTGTAAGAATTGTTCCTGCCAAAATATTGTCAATATAAAAGTTGTAGAGAATATTAAGAAGATTTATACTAAATTTAATTGGATATAATATTTAATTCATGACGAAGTTATGAATTCCGAACTTGCAATCTGCTATTAGACCTATTCGAACTTCCAAAGATGCATTTTTATCGAAGCCATCTACATCTAAAAATGCTCTGTCTAGTTGGAAGAACAAGGCGGTGTAAGTGATAACAGTGATTTAAGCGAATTTAAAGCTGTAAATTCTTGACAACTGAAGTTATTTTATCAAAATGATGATTATTTAATTAGTGAACTCGGACTCTCTAAAACTGTATCTGAACGTCTCGCTACCCGGTCTGAATCTGTATCTAATCTGTAATCCTTCTATATCTACGTAAACGATCCTCATTCTTTTTGTTATTACGTTTATGAGCTGCTTACAAGAGACCATTTTTCATGTCTCAAACTCCAATGACCTGGCATGAACCCTTAAATCTTAATGACTGTTAATTTTGTATTGTGAATATAAGAAGAATTATGAAAAATAACGTTCCCAATCGTGTTTACTCGAACGTACGATCTGCTATTATACCTGTTCAAGTTCCAAGGATGCATTTTTATCGATTTAAAAAATGCTCTGTTTAGTTCGAAGAACATAGAAATGTAAGTGATAATAGCGATGTAAGCGAATTTAAAGAAGTAAATTCTCGACAACTGAGGTTATTTTAGAAAAAGGAACTTGATGATTATCTTATACTATAATGCGAGCAAAAATTGTGTGTGTGTGTGTGTATATGTAAATTTTATCTTGAAAACGGCTCTAACGATTTTGATTAAATTTTGCACCCTACCATTTTCTGGCACGAAAAAACGATTGGAATGGGTCTCGTGTTCGAGAAAATTCGATTAGTGGGTCATTTTGGGTCATAATGGGTCAGGGTCAAGCTAATTATATCTAAAGAACGGCTGAATCGATTTTGATTAAATTTTGTATCTAACCCTTTTCGGGCACGAAAAGACCATTGGAATGGGTCACGTGTTCGAGAAAATTCGATTAGTGGGTCATTTTTGGGTCACTGTGGGTCAAACTATTTTTATCTTAAAAACAGCTCTAACGATTTTGACGAAATTTTGCACCCTACTGTTTTCCGGCACGAAAAGTCCATTGGGATGGGTCTCGTGTTCGAGAAAATTCGATTAGTGAGTCATTTTGGATCATGATGGGTCAGGGTCAAGCTAATTATATCTAGAGAACGGATGAATCGATTTTGACTAAATTTTGTATCTAACCATTTTCGGGCACGAAAAGACCATTGGGATGGGTCTCGTGTTCGAGAAAATTCGATTAGTGGGTCATTTTGGGTCATAATGGGTCAGGGTCAAGCTAATTATATCTAAAGAACGGCTGAATCGATTTTGACTAAATTTTGTATCTAACCCTTTTCGGGCACGAACAGACCATTGGGATGGGTCACGTGTTCGAGAAAATTCGATTAGTGGGTCATTTTTGGGTCACTGTGGGTCAAACTATTTTTATCTTAAAAACAGCTCTATCGATTTTGACGAAATTTTGCACCCTACTGTTTTCGGGCACGAAAAGTCCATTGGGATGGGTCTCGTGTTCGAGAAAATTCGATTAGTGAGTCATTTTGGATCATGATGGGTCAGGGTCAAGCTAATTATATCTAGAGAACGGATGAATCGATTTTGACTAAATTTTGTATCTAACCATTTTCGGGCAAGAAAAGATCATTGGGATGGGTCTCGTGTTCGAGAAAATTCGATTAGTGGGTCATTTTGGGTCATAATGGGTCAGGGTCAAGCTAATTATATTTATAGAACGGCTCAATCGATTTTGACTAAATTTTGTATCTAACCATTTTCGGACACGAAAAGACAATTGGAAATGGTCACGTGTTCAAGAAAACTATTAGTGGGTCATTTTTGGGTCACTGTGGGTTAAGCTATTTTTATCTGAAAACGGCCCTAACGATTTTCACTAAACTCTATGTACTACAGTTTTGGATTACGAGAAGACCATTGGGCTAAGTCACCTGTTCGAGAAAATTTTATTAGTGGGTCATTTTTAGGTCACCGCGGGTCAAGCTAAGATTATCTAGATGACGGCTCTAACGATTTTGACGAAATTTTGCACCCTACTGTTTTTGGGCACGAAAAGGCCATTGGAATGGGTCACATGTTCGAAACAATTCGATTAGTTGGTCATTTTGGGTCACAATGGGTCAGAGTCCAGCTAATTGTATCTAAAAAACGGCTTAAACGGTTTTGACTAAATTTTGTATTCTATCATTTTCGGGATCGAGAAGACCATTGGGCTAGGTCGCATGTTCAAGAAAATTCGATTAGTGGGTCATTTCGAGTCGCAATGGGTCAGGGTCAAGCAAATTATATTTAAAAAGCGATTCAAAACATTTTGACAACGTTTTGCATAATACCGCTTCCGGACATGATAAGACCATTGGGCAGAGTCGCATGTTCAAGAAAATTCAATCAATGGGTCATTTTGGGTCCTAATGGATCAGGATCAATCTAATTGTATCTAAAAAAACTGCTCAAAATCTTTTGAAAAAGCTTTGTATTACACCGTTTCTGGACAAGATAAAACCATTGGGCTGGGTCGCATGCTCAAGAAAATTGTATTAGTGGGTCATTTTGGTGAAAATGGGTCAGGGTCAAGCTAACTGTATCTCAAAAAGGTTCAAACGATTTTGACAATTTTTTTATTATACCGTTTTACAGTACAAAAAGACCATTGGAATAGGTCACATGTTCAATAAATTTCGGTTAGTAGGTCATTTTTGAATCAACGTGGGTCAAGCTTATTTTATCTTGAAAACGACTAACGATTTTCACTAAATTTTGTATTCCATCGTTTTCAGGCTCGAGAAGAGCATTGTGTTAGGTCGCATGTTCGAAAAAATTTCGATTAGTGGGTCATTTTGGGTCACTATGTCTCAGGGTCAAGCTAATTGCATCTAAAAAAGCAAGAATGATTCAGTGGGAATAATATATCGAGATAAACACAAAGCTAATTTTGACCGAGCTTAGCTCGGTCATTCCTGCTAGTTTTGTTAGTGAAAACGGACTGTCATCCGAACTTCTCGCTTCCCGGTTGAAACAAAGAAATCTCTTAGCAGGTGAAACCAGGGTCGCGTATTATCGTACTAGAGAAAAATACTTAGTCCATTTCTTTTCTATACATTTTCAAAATGTTTAAAGCAATATGAGCATTAAAGTATGCTTCCTTCATAGACTTTTAGATCGTTTTCCTGAAAATCTTGGGGATCTGAGTGAAAAACAAGGTGAACGCTTCCATCAACATCGCCTCACTATGGAGAAGTGATACCAGGGTCGCTGAAATAAAGATATAATATACGAATACGGCTGCACTGTAATATATATATATATATATATATATATTGCCAGTTTTCCGATTGGAATCGGGAAAATAGTTGCCCTTATCGTACCGAAATAATTTCCGACCCAGCTCGGAATAAAATCCGTAAAAATAAGGAAATAGACAGTAAAACGGTATTTTGCGGATTTTATTGCGATTTTACGGATTTTATTCCGAGCTGGGTTGGACATTATTCCGGTACGATAAGGGCAACTATTTTTCCGATTCCTACCGGAAAACTGGCATTGTTTTTTTTTTACAGTTTGGAGTTCTGATCAGATGTAGTATTCAGAGTTTTATTAACTCTGAAAAATCATATAAGAGAAAACTTTGGGAAGTTAAATAGAGTGATTAAATAAAATGTTTTCAAAAACAAAAAAAGTTAAAAAACCTTTCACCTTATATCTTGATAACTACAGCTGACGCAGGAATGCTGATTACATATTTGGAATCATCGCAAATAACATTTTCAAAATCAATTAAAATATCTCAAGCAAACGAAATTATGTTTGGCGGTGTAATTAGTAGAATAAGATAATTACGATTACGTGTTTTTATAATATAATATTAATTGGTTTACATATATACAGAATACCACACAACAATTTCACAAATACATTAATACTGCAACAATACAAATAATATCTAAATCACGAAAACTCAGACTGCCAAAGTGAATTAAAATAAGGAATATTACATTAGATTAATAAATAAGAATAAATAAGTTGAATAATTCCAGAACCTAAATTGACCTATCTATATTATAAAGGACAGGTGTGTCCGACCGTAACCCTGACGTAATTTTGATAGTGGCAACAGCAGACAATTAAATTTCGCTTTTAAACTTTAAAATATTTTAACATTAATGTATTAAATTTTAATATATCGACATTTTAAATTTTTAATACATCGAATAAGAAGAAAAAACGTATTTTCAAATGTAATTTGTTTGAAAACTGTTTGAAAACAATTTGTTTCAAAACTGTATCGCTATTTACTCAATTTTCATTGTTTTAAAAATAATTATCATGTATGAAAGTTTTTTTTAATTTTTCTGTGCAGACTTACAAAAAGTAAATCCGTTCCAACTTAAAGTAATATAAATAGCTCAGTATTTGTTTCCAGCTTATATTCCAAACGAAATTAGAACATTCTTTAATCAATAAATAAAACAATAAAATACAGATAAAACATAAAGTTTATACTCGTAGTCGAAATGCACGCTTAAACCACAGAAATGGAAAGAATAAAAAAGGCTGATTGTAAATAGTTATCTTTGGTGATTTCTTCGGCTGTTAACTCCTGGCACGACACCAATACGGAAGTATCGATTTTAATACATTTCAAAATTTCATTTGAAAGCATTATTTCTATTTTTCATGTAAATATGATTGCTGGTGTTGTTAGTGGACATTCTGAAAAATACAGGATGTCTACAAATTAATTCACTAATTTCGTAAGTTAAGAACTTCCGAAATATTAAATGAAATTAACTAGTTCAAATTCAGACTAGTAGTAATATTACGGAAGTTTATTCATAGATGGCGCTAGTTGTCATAACTGACGAATCGCTTAGAGAGCGGTAATCATTATTGTTAGGCATTAAGATAATGGAGACGTACAACGGTACTGAAAAAGTGAAATCCTGTGTTTGATTTCATGAAAGTCATTTTGCTGTGCAAGTACGACGAAATAATGGTATATTTAAACTATTTTTGTATCTTACAAAATATATTTTTTATTTTTTCCTGTCAGTTCCATTGTATAAATATATATATTTTTTTTTTGTTCAACTAATTTGTAGTATCTTAAAAGTACAAAAATCCATAATACTTAAAAGCAACAAAAAAGTGGATTTCATTTATATTCTGTAACCTGGGATACCCGGCTTTGTCTCCTTGATAATGGTAGTAGTAAAAATTTGATTTTCTGGAATTTCCTTTTAATATCTATATAATTCTTTTAATATCTTAACCAAGATTAATATTGTAAAGGAAATGAGAAATTTCTGTTGTGTTGCATTGGCGTGGTCATACTTAAAAGTGAGAGCATTTAAAGGATAGCTCTTATCTACTTAATGTAATGGATGCCCATGGGAATCACCATCACAGTAATAGGATCACAGACTAAGTGTTAACCTTTCACTTGTATATATTTTGTTTTGTAAAATAAGATTGTGTAACTATTTCGTTGGATTTTTTTTCTATTCTGTGAAATATATTGACATTTTCTTCCTTGTTAAACTCTTCTCTAGAAAAGTATCCTATAGAAATATCTTTTATTCTGAAATGTAACTAATATGTAAGAATTTTAAATCATGAATAGCTTATTATAACAATAATTAAAAGTTATTTTTTAATTTTTAAAATACTTGTCATGTAAAACCACCATAATATAGAATCCAGTTACTAGATGTAAAATTTTACACACAGGATTTGTTATTGTCATCATTTTGTTTGTTTCTCCATTAAAATAACCTTAGGGGCGGTACTTATGTAACGTTATCAATTTTTGGTAATTTTGCACCCTCTCCCCCCATTGAGACATCATATGTTATTATCTCTCGACCCCCCCCCCCCCCGGCATTGATATCGTTATCAATGTCTAAAAATTATTTTGATTTTTGGAGTGACATGCAAATATGGTTACATTTATTTTTCGCTTTATTGATTCAAAATGAGGAGAAGTGAATAAAATATCATTTTATATATGAAATAACTTTATATCAAATTAACTAACACATAAAAGAAATAGTTGCTATTTAAAAAAAAATAATAATAGCTTTTTTTTACATAATGTATTCAACAGTAATAATATAATGTCTTCTTGTACTTGAGGAGGGAAGAGCAAACAGAAATTCTTACCAACAAAGCAGACGGACAAAATTCATTCTCTTTTATTTACTAGAACACGAAGTATCATCTGAAACGTCCTTCGCATATGGTTTCTCGAACAACGGATTATATATGCATACACATATGACAGAAGAATAGGAGTGTAAAACGTTGGGAAATTACATAATTTGGAATTAAATAATTTTATAATCATTTAAAGAATTTAATAATAACTTTGTTTTCTCAGAAAAATAGATAACAGACTAAAGATAACATACAATTTTGATGTAAAGACCAAGTTACAAATAAAAGAAGAAAGTTTTGGTTGGGTGAAAAATGATATCGATATCAAAAGACAAACCACGCTCCCCCTTTCGATATTTTACGATATCATGTGTCAGACCCCCTCCCGAATAAAATGATAAAGTTATATATGCTCAGTCCCTTATCAATAAGAATGAAACACAAGGTAAATATAACTATTATAAAGTATAAATTTTGTTTAGCATAACAAGGCTGTGCTTGCATCCTAAATCTTTGCTTATTATAAAAAGTAGGATAAGAAAAATGGTTTTATCAAATTTAACTTTATGGATTAAATTTGGATAGATTTTAAGAGTAATCTGATTATGTTGACAGTTTATAATATGAAATTCTATAGACTACTCAAAAAATTGTTCTGTGCAAAATTTTTTTAACCAATAAAAATCATACTTATAACTAGATAGACATTTTCAGAAGTTTTGATGCAATATGAGCATTACAGTACACTTCGTAAATGGCCATTTAGATCGTTCTCCTGAAAATCTTGGAGATCTGAGTAAAAAACAAGGCGAACGCTTTCATGAAGATCTTCTCACTATAGCTAAACGATACCATATTTGCTGGGATAAACATACGATACCGGATTATTGCTGGAGTATTCGGAGTACTAGTTGCACATATTGTAACTCCAAAAATTCTTGAAAGAGAAAATTTTGTGAAGTTGACATAAAGTGATAAAATAAATTGCTATTAAAAAAAAGTATTTTTCTTTAAAATACCTCTCTACTTATATCTCGATAACTAGGGTTGGTGCAGAAATACTGATTACATATTTCAAATCAATGCAAATAACACTTTCAAAATGAATTAAAATATCTCAAGCAACCGAAATGCTGTTTAGAGGTATAATTAGTAGAATAAGTTAATTACAATTAGGCACTTTTATAACACATTAGTAATTTGTTTACATATAAACAGAATACCAGACAACAATTTCACAGAAAGATTAATGCTGTAACAATGCAAATAATATCGAAAAGCACGATAACGGAGACAGTCAATGTTAATCAAAAGAAAGAATTAGTTTAATGAATAAGAATAAATAAGTTGAATATTAACTGCACCTAAATTTTCCTATTAACGATAATAGTAAAGATTTGATTTTCAGTACGTTGATTTTCATATTTGACCCAGGATTAGTTTTGTAAAGGAAATTAAATTGTTTTTGTGCTGCATTTGTGTGGTTATATTTAAAGGTGAGTGGCATTAGAGGAAAGCTCAAATCTACTTAATATAATGGAGGCCTGCAGAAATCACCATCACGGTAACAGAGTCACAGACGAAGTGTTCACCTTTAACTTGTATTTATTGTGTTTTATAAAATAAGATTGTACAATTATTTTTCTGGATTTATTCTCTGTGTGAACTGTATTGACATTTTCTTCTTTTTAAACATTTATCAAAAAAGGAATTACATACAAATAATATTTTTATTCTCAAATGTAACAAATATTTAAGAATTTTAGATCATTAATAGCTTCTTACAACAATAATTAAAACTTATTTTTTATTTATTAAATACGTGTCATGTAAAACCGCAATTCTAAAGAATTTAGTTACTAGATGTTAAATTAACATACAGGATCTGTTACAGTTTTTACGTTGATTCTTTTTGCATTTAAAAACTCCATATCTATAAGAATTAAACGCAAGGAAAATATGACTATTATACAGAATAGATTTCATCTATTACTCCTACATATTATAAGTAAATTTGGATAGATTCTAAAAGTAATCTTATTACATTGACAGTTTGTAATATGAAATTTCGTAGGCTACTCGAATGCATTGTTTTTCGCAGTATTCGTTTAACCAATAAAAACAGTATTTGTAACACGTTATATGACTTTTCGTAAGTTAAAAGAGTTTTATAAAGAAAATGACATTTATTCAATATTTAAAGCGATTTGTAAAATATTTTCTGATTTTTATTCAGTAAAAATACAACATTTTGTTTCCTCGATATATAAAACCCCACAAACAAATGATTGATTATAACATGGCATTACAGTAATACATCATATAAGATTGAATTAATACATTCGAAAAGTATTACTAGTATCAGAATTTATATCGGGAATTCATTAGAAAAAAGTCTTATTAATATGTTTTACTGCTATTTGAATTAAATACTGACAGTAGCAAATTGTTCATGTTACGTAAGCTCAAAAAATAATATCGAGAAAATAAATCTCTTCTCGAATAATAATTTTTCATCTGAATTGTTGTATAGATAGGAAAATGGAATGAAATAAAATCGAAGAAATATTCATACATAAAATCATAACTTTATTATTATCATGATTAATTTCTTTAGCAATAGATTTTAATGTGACTCAGGCAGGTTTATTTCCTTTTTCGCTTTTCTACAAAACTGAACATTGAATTATGAAAATAAAAAGAAATATTTAAACAAGTATTACTCATAAGCAATATCTAAATTTACTTCTTAGTTAATAGTGATAAAAAAGTCCATATTATTATATTATATTTAAATATACAAAGTAAATGTTATTTTGTGTCAATGCGTTTAATTTTGAATAGACTTTCATGAAGGTTATGACTTTAAATGATACTTTAATACAGGGAGCCGAGGAGGAGGTCCATATCCTGTTCGGGTTTTTTGGTGACCTTTTTCCGTCGATAAATGTTTCAATATGGTTATTACGATCTTCAGTTTTTGGGGTTGCTTTTCTTATTACTTGAATGCTATTGGTCGATAAATAATACTTTTTCATACATATATTTTTTATAATTTGTTTTTCCAATTTATAAATTCTGGGTTTTTTTAAACGCTATTTTTTTGTAGAGGTAACATAATTTAAATGTATTTTTGTGCATTATTATATATTTTAAGATACATAAAATTAATGTTTACAATATGATGTTATGTTTTATTTTCACATATAAAATAAATATATAAAATATGAAATATATAAAATTATAAAAATATTTATAAGTACGAAGTATTTATTTATATGTGTGTATAATACAAATCTATGTAGGTATATCTAAAACTATAATTATATACATATACATACATTATATTTATAAATATAATTATATACATAATATATATACAGTGTGTCCACGTATAACCTGACCGACCTTTATTTTCGGAACCGTTGGTCCTAGATGCATACTTCCAATTATAAAAATGGTTTAAATAAGGTAAAGAATTATTTATAAAGCGATTTGGGTCAAGGAAAACATTTATTAAAAAATTACGAAATTTAAATTGTTATACTGTCCCCCGGTCGTATAAGTGATATTTACTAAAAATTTACTGTGACACTAGCAAGTAAGACAAAAAAAGTCCCGTTCATCTAACATTAAAATTGACCGAGTCATGAAATGCATGACTTATACCACTTTTTTGCATATTAAAAGAGATGATTTCGACTATGCTTTCAGGGGTCGTGTATAAAGTACTTAAACTTATTTTTCAGAAGGTTTTATTTAACTTGCAGTGATCGTCTTTCCAGTTTAAAATTTGTACTCGAACTTTAACTTACTTTCAAATGTCCGATCGAAGTTAAATTTTACATACTGACTTAAATCTGATGGCAATGCAATATTATTAAGATTTTCGACTCTTACCATCTTATACATACTTATATTAGAGGATAACACAACAAAATTCAAATAGATTACGGTCAAGAAGTTTAAGAAAGAGTTTTAGATTAGATAACATAAACCTGCGATGGTTGTATTTTTTAACTTTTATAATTGCATTTAATGTATTTTTTAATGCTGAATCAAAAAATTACCGTCACTTTTAACCATCATATCAAGATTTTTCGCAAATCGCAAATTTCAAGGTTAAAAAATAGCGAAGGATCTGATAGTATAAAATAGATGTAAGATTTTTATTCAGTTTAATTTTATTTAATCCAATATTTTGTTACATTTTTTGGCTTTTACTGGATTTCTTACAGCTAAACAGCTCGGGGGTCCGATGAGGTTGGGAAAGGGAGGGGAGATCAGTTTTAACTTTTAGCTTTTTAACTTTGAAAGTTGCGATTTGAGAAAATTCCTGACGTCATGGTTTAAAATGGAGGTCATTTTCGGATTCAGTGCTAAAAAATACATAAGAATCAATTTTTAAAAGCTAAAAAATATGCCACAACCCAAAATTTGAAAGACAGTTTAATCTAACAGCACTTTAAAATATGTGTCATTTTGTGAAGAAGTGAGGCTGTTGTTTTTCATCCTTTTATTTAACAAAAAATCTGCTATTTTTATCCTCTTATAATGTTCAGTACAAATTGTACATTTTGCAGTAATATGTCAAAATGATTAAAGATTTCAAATTTATATTGCAATGCTTCCTAATTTTACTCTCAACCATTTTTTTAAATGTATCTGACGAAATTATATTTCTACTAAATTTGTCAATAACCCCTAATATGCAGCAAAAAATATACTCCAACATTAAACGCCTACAAGTAAATCTGCAGATCAGGAGCCTCAACGTCATCTTTGCAAGTCATTGTTTTTTAACACTCATTGCATAATATTCAACTTCCTACAAATCGCTTTTTAAAGTTTTCAAATTACATAAATACTTATAAGCATACAAGATACTTCGTAAAGTTTCAGAAATTAAAAGTGTTAAACAAGTGGTTATACATTGGTGTTCTGAAATTCTGATGAGCTACTTATTCTGGTAACTTTTTAAATCAAAAATTGCATTTCTTCAGGGGGGCTCTGCCCCCCTGAACGTCCCGTAGTCTATTCGTAATTTTTTATTGATTGTGCGGATGGTTATAGTATATCTTAGATTTTTTTTTACGCTGTGATTTATAAGGATAAGCATAAGATTTATTTATAAATTAATAAAATTTAAATTTAAAATAAAATATTCATGTTAACCGTACACAGACAATAAATCTTGAAGTGGCGCCAAAAATGTAACCCTAAAATCCGCTACATTCGGCACAACAAAACGAAGTGCTTAAAAATAAATAAATAAACAGAATAATATTTTTAGTAATACAGATTTAATTCATAATACAATGAAATGCTACCTTAGAATGCTTATTGCTTAAATATAAGCTGATCATTTTCATTTTACAGAAAAAAAATGCACGGATGAAGTCAAAGAATTCGTCCCCGTTCCACGTGCTTGTTTTGTTTGGGCCGAATGAGGGCATTTAAATCTGAGCGATAACGCACACCGTGTTGCAAACTGTTTTTACGGCATACTGCATCTCCATCTATCTCTTTCCTCCGTGAATAATAGTTAATTTTATTTTACCAAAGATCTTTTTATTCCAGCATCTTTGTTTTCGATAAATGACGTCTAATTCACCTGCTATGCGTACTTACTCAAAACTTTTCATCTTGTTATATTAAGAAATACTCGAGAGTTTTCTTTTTATTTCCAATATGCCGCCATATTAATTTTTCTATTCTTAATTTTATTTTTCATTTTCCTGTTTACGACAAAACATTTCAATTGAAAATTGTTTAAAAGAAAATATTATTCCGGGTTTTGATTTTCTAGGCAACAATTAAAGAAATATTGGTAAATGTTATGGAAAAATGTTACGTTATTCTCTATGAAAATAATGAACTTTTGTATAAAGCAAAATATTTGAATAAAATAAATAAAATAAATGAAATATTGCCTATTTTTATTTCTGGGCTAAAATCCATCTGTATGCAAAGATACAAATGCATTAATTCATCCGTTTTGACGTTGGCTTTACTCAAACATTATACACACAATTATACTAAAACTAGCTGCCTCTGGCGACCAGTTTGGTCTCCCTTAAATGTATGCTAAGCATTGCATCATGCAAATATATTGACAAAATTTCAAACTAATTGGAATAATTTAATAATCTTATTCAAAAATTTCAGAATCAAAAATTTACCATTTAAATCCATTTTTCATATGAGTCATTTCTTTCAACAAATGAAAATATGAAAATCGTCTGACCTGCCATAGAAAAGCATTATAGAGCAAAATAAAATGTTCCATACTTCCCGAACGAATGAACCAAATTTAACCAAAAACTATACAACTAAGTCCAGATACCTCATCAACATGCCCAGTGAATTTCAAGCCGATCGGATGCTTTTTGCGGCAGTTATCGCGGAACAGACAGACAGACTAAAAGACAAACAGACTGACTAACAGACTGACTAACAGGCAGACTAACAGAAACCAAAACTTTTCGTGCCTCCACAGCAAGCCTTCACTGACGTTTAGGCAATTACTTGCTCAATTTTAATCATAGAATAGCGGGACTTTTTATGCCTTACTTCCTAGTGTAACAGGGAAAGTTTGTTAAATATAACTTATAGAACCGGGGGACCGTATAAAAATTTAGATTCTGTAATTCTTCACTAAATCGTTTTTTCGCTTCAAAAATTTTTTATCTTAACTCTGCATCTAATTTTGACCATTTTTGTAATTGGAAGTATGCATCTAGGACCAACGGTTGCGAAAATAAAAGTCGGTCACTTTATACGTAGACACACTGTATATGTAATTAATAAATGACGTTTATAATGTAGAAATGTACGTTTATAAAATTTATAAACCATGTTTTCTGGCCATCTTGAAAAATTTGGTATGATTCTAAAGCGTCCATTTGGATTCCTTCGCCAATCGTGGTACCCAGAACAGGATAACGGACTCTTCCCGGGAGCGAGAATAAGCATTCTTGGTTTAAAACTATGTGCTTCAGATGTTACCATGAAAATAATATTTTCTTATTGGCGTATTCTTAAAGAGCATAGTAAAATATAATTTTAAGAAACTGCTATATATACATATATTTTACTGTTAAATTTTAAGTATTCGAACAGTAGCAAAATGACGATAATAATTATTCAAAGTCCATTTTAATTAGTATCTAGACGTTTAATTTTGAACTGTTTTTTATGGATATACTGACTTTAAATGTTAAATTAAGACAAAGAGTTGGAATAAGCATTTTTCTTTAAAATCTTTGTGCCTCTGTTATTACAAGGAATATAATGTTTGATTTTGAGGGTATTTTGATAGAGCATGATGATATACAATTTCAAGAAATTTCTTTAATATATACAGGGTGAAAAGTAAAAACATTGCAATGAAAATGTAATGTTTGTCTAAAATGTTATAACATTACGAAACGTTCCGGAAAAACAGAGTGCTAGAGCAATCGATGATACCGTATGAACTGGTAATCCCATGGTAAGTGCACAGAGCTGGCGCGTATAATGGAAACTTGTACTACTTTTTTTTGCGCGTTCGTAATTATATAAATACGTAGCACCTATAGTCGTCGTTCAGTCCGTCTCTCAATCCGTCTGCCCGTCGGTCTGTTCGCCCGTCTGTCAGTCCGTCTGTCCATATGTCTGTCCGTCCGTCTGTTCGTCCGCATATAAATGAGCAAAAACTACCCAACCGAATGGTCTGAAATTTTAAATATATAATTGTTGCAAAATTTTGTCGAGTCATTTCAAATTTCATGAAAATTGGATGTACAGTTTAAATACAGAGACAGTCAACAGTTTTCCGTTACATTATGGCCAATGGGAAAAAATTATTGCAAGTGCATTTTAATAATGTTACAGCCTTCCGATTGGTCTGAAATTTTAAATATATAATTGTTGCAAAATTTTGTCGACTCTTTTCAAATGTTATGGAAATCGGAGATATAGTTGAATTACAGGGACAGTCAAAATTTTTCCTTTACTTTACGGCCAATGGAAAAAAAAATATTGAAAGTGCATTATAATGATCTTAAAGCCTTCGGAATGGTCTGTAATTTTAAATATGTAATTGTTGTAAAATTTTGTTGAGTTATTTCAAGTTTTATGAAAATCGAATGTATAGTTTAATAACAGGGACAGTCAAAATTTTTTCGTTACATTAAGACCAATGGGAAAAAATTATTTCAAGTGCATTTTAATGATGTTACAGCCTTTCGAATAGAATGTCATTGATGTGCACTTATAAAGTGCACAAAAATATACATTCAGTAAAATATGCGGTGCAAATAATTATTATAAAACTATTTATAGTACGAAACGTTTGACGAGCAATTTCCAACTTGTTTTGTGATATTATCACATTTGCAACAAGTGCGTGAATGTCTATTAAAAGTTTTATTATAATATACTTTAGTTTTTTGACATTTATTACCCCTAAAGAAATTTTAGTTAGGGTATAACATCCTGTATTTTCAATTAAATACGTGGTATGCTATTCCATGTCCTATGTTAATTTTTCTCTCCTTGATGCGTTCTATCACTGCTCTGAGTTAACCGGTCAAATTCGGCAACATCTTGTATTTTTTTATGTATAGTTTTTGTATGGAAAGCAGAATCAATATATGAAACTTCAATATTTTTATATAAATATACATTACAAAAATACTTTTTGAAACATTTAAATCTATTATAAATATTGAAGTAAATTTTCTCTTAAAGCATCGAAATTTAAGCTTAAGACCTACTTAGAGATTAATAAATATATTATTTATTTATTTTTTTATCCAATTTTTTTTTTTACTTTTCTTTACTTATTATATCTAGATATTCCTGATTATTTCTTTCCAATGAAAATGACATAAGATTTTTTTTTTCTTTCAATAGATGATTTACTTTATTTGATTTTCCTTAAACTTGAATCCGAAAAAAAAACTCATTTGCATTTTTATTAAAAATACTTTATTCACAAAATCTATCTGATTTAAAATATCCTTAGAATTTACTCGGTATTTCAAACTAATATTCTAACATTCTAACTTATAAAGATTTCTGGTCAAAACTTGCATAGCTCAATTTAAAGTTTTTGAAAGAATATCATTAAAATATACATACAATTTGTTTATAACTTTGATGGATTAGAAATTTCCTTTTTTTTAGTTAAAGTATTAGAGTTTATTTAGAAAGCAATGTAATTTAATACAATAATGAATAATTACAATGTACCTTAAGCTAGATTTATTAATGTACTAATCTGTCAATTTAACTCAGATCACAAAAGGCACCCTTTGCCATTGTGGCGGCATTACCCCGAGAGGAAAATATAGCAAAAATTCCCCAGCAAAACCGAAAGAAGAGCCGAACTTGTTCAACAAATTGCATCAAAATGTCGGCGAATGCACGTAGATTACGTGTAATATTATCTTCAGTACATAATTTTACAATAAAAGGTGTTTACTTCTATTAATTTGAAGCTCCAAAATTAGAAGCAACTAGATGAAAACAAATTTTTTTTCACTAGAGCAAACGAACGATGCACAACAAAATCACTCTCACTCTATGCACATTTTCTATTGTTGGCCGCTATAGTGCAGGTGCATTCACTATCTCAAACTGCCGTTAGTTTTTTAACTATGTGCGGTGGCGGCATAACCCCGAGGGGCGCCATTCCTCCGGTTTCCCCTATGAGATCGCGTGACAGTTACACTCATATGCTAAGTAAGACATGCAAAATAGTCTAAATCCTTTATATTGTAAAAATGTTGCCGAAAAGTTATTGAAACTTTTTTCTCGAAATTCACGCGCTTGTGATGAATTACCAATATGCATGACATTGTATTAAGTTATAGCTATTTGGAGTTTTTCTTCACCAAAAAATATGTTTCATAAATTAAAATGATAATTTTTCATCTATTTTTCACAAGAAATTAAAAAAATATTTGATTTAAAAAATATGCTTATTACTTTTTTCTTATTTTTCATGCACGGTGCATTAATTTTTAATTATAGCTACATTTTCTTCTGTAGAAAAACATTTAATTTTGATAAAAAATAGGAGGCATTTTTTTTTTTTTTTTTTTTTTTTTTACTGAAAGGAACATAGTCATGTTTTACATTTCAGCATAAAGGTTTTTATTTTTAAGACATTATATGATAACTAACATCCCATACTATATGTATATATATATATATATATATATTATCTTTTAAAACAAATATTTTTTTTTAATTTCTTGTGAAAAATAGATGAAAAATTATCATTATATTTTAATCTATATTTATATAAAAGCCGTTCTCTGTGTGTATGTCCTTTATACAAATCTTCAATATTTGACCGATTTGCACGAAACTTCATGTACATACGTTTTAGAACGTGGAAAAGATCACTGTCTACTTAAAAAAGTTATCAGACCACTATTTATCCCTTTTTCTACCACTTCCATAATTTCATAGAAATATCTCTTTTTAAATCTTTTTAATTCAAACGTTTCTTTCCCGTTGCCACACCCTAAAAAATGACACAATAATGTGAAAAAAATAAGGATAACGAGTATATTTTGTGTCTATTTGCGAATAAGAATTCAGATTTTCTTGCTATATTTTTGCGTGTTTAATACTGACGTCATTCTGAACAGAAAATTTATATTTTTTTGTATATAAAATAAAAACTTTAACTATAAGAGCGGGAAAATAACGTAGCACCTCAATTTGAATGTTTTTTTTTTAAATTAAAACATCTATTTTAATACAAACAGTCAAATTTCATGAAAACAATTTAGGAAAAAGAAAAAAAGGCTAGATATGACGTCATATTCTATCAAATCTTTTCAACGCGTAATCAAATTCATTGTAAACATATGGCTCCTATATTTTGCTTACTACTTCGATTGTATAATACAGCCATATCTTATAGCTATACGTTAACGCTAAGTGTTGTATTGGTTTAGTTTCAGTGCTAACATTTTCTGTGATTTATAGCAAAAAGAGAGCGGTTATTTACATTTAAAAAAAAAATTCTTGACAGATGTCTTGATTTGAATTTTATGGAAAATGACATCATTTCATCTAATCATTGTAGATTTAATTTCAATAAAATTTCAAATTTTCCAAATAAAATTTTAGTAACTACTACCTCATTTGGATTTTTTTTTCTTTTTTTTTTTGCATTTTCCCCCGTATTGTGGAAGATATTGTATACTTCTGTTACGCGCGCCGAAGAAAACATGCATTTTAATTTTAAAAGTTAAAAAAATTATCACAATGTGCCAAAAGAACATCCTTTTTCTGAATTTAAATTTCGCGAGTTCCAAAATTAAAACTAAAAATGTGAATTTTTTCATAAACTTCAAGTTAAGGCTGTTCATAAAGTTAAGGCTGTTCTCAAATCCAAAGGAGCTATTTTCTGACACATTTTTTTATTAATTTTTGTTCGGAAATCCATGAAATTAACAGGAGTTCTTATTTAGAAACTATGTAATCGAAAGATAGTTACCATTTGTTGGTAAAGGTATAAGATCTTTCACTTGGTGTTTTGAACTGAATTTCGGACGCAACAGTGCATTAAAGGATAAAAACCGGCCGTCACGCAAACACAATTGCTCATAATTCGATAAGTAATTTATTTATGAAAAAAGGAAAAACTCATTTCAATTCCAAATCGCTTTAATAGTCAGGCCTACAAATTTTAAGCCGTTTAATGAGTCAGAAAATGTGTCAGAAAGTTTCGCGTTGTTGAGCAGGGAACTGGAGAAGCACCTTAAGCATTATTGCAGGTTAGTATTTTGTAATCAAGTTGCATGCCAGATAGTCGCTTAAAACATAATTCTTTCTATATTGTTTTAAACAAAAGTGCATGCCATAATAGGTGTCAGGCACACTCATTAAAATAAGAATACTCTAGCACAGAGCCCCATTACTGAAGATAATCCCGTCAATATACTTAGCGATAAAAATAGTTCTGCATTTTTCATTCAGCTAATAAGACAAATCCTTCATAATTGGGTTCAAATGATTATATAACTTTCCCCTATAATTCTATGACTAAGCAACGGAAAACAATATGTTACGCACTAAAATCTTCCCTTAAAATCTAATAGTGCAAGTCGCATGGAAATCCGTTCTGAAGAATTCAAGTTATATGCACCCGGAACGAAATTCCCATTTGAATTTTATATACTTATCAGGTTATTTTGAGTAGTTTGATTTGATATCTGTTAAATTCGTGTTTAATTTTATTTTATTTTTGGCGTTTTAATTTCGTTTGCCAATTTAGTTATTGAATATTACGTGAAAGCAAACAAATTCTGAATTATTTACAATGTTTTTGAACAATTGAGTTAGTCTTTTGTATTTGGATTACAAGCATATTTAAAAAATATGCATGCTTAAAATTATTTTAAAACCCATAAAAAATTCGTAAATTGAGATAAACATTACAGACAAATATTACTGAAAGTACTTTTGTTTTCTATAATACGTTGGAACAATCGAATGTACAATGTTTAGACGTTAAACTGAAATAAAAGATAAATTTGTTGCCACCAAAATATGATACCAGCGTTATTCATAGACATGTATTTTCTTTATACTATTGCATTAAGTGTAAACAGGTTCATCTTTCCTAATCGTGTTGCACTCAACAATAAAAATATCCATGCTTAAAATATACTTTAAAATCCATTAAAATCAGAAAACTGAGGTACAATTTTCAAACAAATTTCATTTGAGAGAACTTTTTTCTATTCGACATTGTAAAAAAATAAAATTGTGTGATGTTTAAAAGTTAGAAAAATTGCAGTAAAGGCACATTTTATGGGTTACAATTTATGGGCACTGACATAGTGTTTTTACTTTATAATGTAGATAATAGCATACAAACGAGAATTTCACTAAGTGCTGCGCGATTTGGAGGAATTTCTTTTTTTCGTATTGTCAGGAAAATCACATATTTTTCTCCTATACCCGCCAAAGAAAACGTGCATTCTGTTATTAAAGCTCAGGGATTTTACTATGGTTGCAAGACAATAACGCCATGTTTTTTGATTGTCTTTATAGCGATTTGTGGATTGGAATGCTCAAATTTCAGTTATTGTGATTGCTGTATTATTTCGTTTTAATTTATTTTATCTGGAAGGGTTCTTATAATTGACACGGGCGAAGCCGGGTAGTTCTGCTAGTATATATATATATATTTGCACGAGGTATTTGTTGAAAGGTGAGAAGTTTAAATTCACCCATTTAACTTAGCCTGTGTAATTATTTTAAAATATTGAGAAAAAAAAAATAAGTGATATTTTTTGTTTATGAAAAGTTTTGACTGCCCCTGTTATTAAAATATAAATCCGATTTTCATAAAATTTGAAAGGACTCCACAAAATTCTGCAACAGTTATATATTTAAAATTTTAGACCATTCGGTTGGGTAGTTTTTGCTCTGTTATATGCGGACGGACGGACAGACAGACGGACAGAGAGACCCACGGACAGGCGGACCGAACGACGATTATAGGTGATACGTAGTTATATAATTACGAACGCACCTAAAAAGGGGTTCTGGCCAAATAAAATTCGTGCGTGAAGTGTTTTCCCAAACGGACAAACTGCGACAATACTGGGCATTAATGGTTCTAATTGAAAATAATAAAGGTTGCGACTGACGCAACGCAAAAGTGTTATTTAGTTTAAAAAAACGCATCTGGAATTAAGCTTTAATTTTTTCTAAATTACAATAAGAATGCTTTTTAATAACTATAAAAAATAACGATAAAAGTAATCCTGCTTTATTTAATTAATTTTAATTTAATGAAGTACAGTTTCTAAAACTTAAACCGTATAGGTAGTCACACTTCATGTATCCACAGAATTAGGAAATGGTTTTTAAGCTGACAAATGCCATGATTCTTAATCTATAAAAGGCATATTGTTAGAAGGCAAAAACACAGACTAAGTACCTTTCAATTATGTAAGACTGCTATTACAAATACCACTTTTTGAGTCAAATTGAATGAAAGAAATCCCAACTAAAGCATAATAATCTATAGTGTGTATGAATTTGTGTAGTTAGGAATAATGGATTGTTCTTCACTGTGATGTATCACTTTCAGCAACATCCTTACGACACTACGTGAAAATGATGCATAGATAAATCATATTATTGTATTCTATTTATATTTTGATGCGCTGATACTGCGGTACTAGAATATTCTCTGATTCGATAATGGCAATTTTGCAAAGTTACCTCGTCAATACATGAAAAATATTTCGCAATCTTATAGGAAACGTATATACTATGCGGAAAGGTTCAGTTGAAATGCAAAACAAGAAATTTAACCTGTGGTGATGTCATATTGGCATCACCACCCTTCAAGGAGTTAAAAGGTCCGGTTCCTGGATGGTCACAAGTAGTTCAAAAATCGCTTCCAAAATTTGATCGAGAGAGACAATAAAGGAAGATAATAAATCTGAAAAAAGAGAAACGCTTTCTATTTGGAATTCCATGCATCGCTAAAAAGAAAAAAAGGTACAAGATATTTATCCTATTGATCACCTGGGGCTCGACATATGAGTTAATATCTTAATAAGCCTTTTACATATTAGTTCGGATAGCGTTTTGCTCCTCCCTATGTATCCATTTAAGCAATATCCTTACGAATCTACATTAAAAAAGGCAGAAATATAGCATGTTATTGTTACCTATTAATACTTCGGTGATTTGATATGGCTATACTAGGACAGATTAAGATTCCAAAAAGGCAATTTAACTGTAAAAAAAAAAGAATAATAATAATAATAATAATAATCCCGAAATACTCTGTGAAAACTGTATACTATATGGAAAAGTCCTGTTAGAATATAAAACAATAAATATAAACGAAATTTTTAATATGACATGCTTTTAAACCAAAATTTACTAAGATTGTAACCAAGAACGAAACAGCTCGTCAGTGTGTGAACCCTTTGCAAAAATTGTGCAAGATCGTTTCCTTAGATATGCGATTTTAACTAGAAACGCAAAAGAGAATTCCGCATCTTGAGACTGCTCCTGATGAGATACAGCTTTAATAATATCTGCACATTAGATTATCATCACAAATGAACTTGTGGGCAAAATTTAAACAAAATTGTTAAGTTGGATTTTTTATTTCTATCATAACGGACAAAAAAAAATTACTCCTGTACATTACCTTATCATAAAAAATGTACTTAATGCAAATTTTAACAAATTGGTTCGTTAAATTTGTGATTTCTGTGAAAACATAGAAACACAAAACCCCAACCCCCAACTGTACAGAAGTACCCTGGCGCATAACCCTAACGTCGCTGGTAAGACGTTTTAAACAGGTGTGGTCTATGGATGGTTCAAAAATTTATTCAAGATTTCGACCGAGAGAGAGAACAAACGGAGATAAAAACTTATATATTAAAAAAAAGTTTTATCTTTGCAATTTCATGTGGGGCAACTGGGCCATAATTTAACAATATGACTCTAAAGATTCTTGAAATTCAACTTCCATAAGCTAATTTTCATATGAATTGAAGTCTGAACCTTTGTAAATGTTTTCAGTTAGATTCACTCCATCAGACATAAATTTTCTAAAAGTGAAATATATAAATATTTCATCTTTCTTTCTTCATGGATCCACTTACCCTATAAAAATGGGCCAAAAAAGGTTTTTCTTTAATATGGGGTATCAAGTCCTGTTAGAAAAAGTGTAAATAACATAAAAAATTTAAACCAGGCAGGTCATGTAAATTATATATCAAATAAAGAGCGTTGTAACGGAAACCTTGATGTTAAGGTGTCTAAAAAAAGCACCAAAATTAATTGTGAAATTATTAAATTTATTTGTGAAAAAAACATAGGAATTAAGTAAGTAGTTATTTACTTTAGTATAAAAATTAATAAGTATAAAAGTTACATGGGTATTTTATGATAAAAAATAAACAAGGTAAATCTATGAACAAACGGATACGTACGTACTTAAGTATCTCATTCTTTTTTTATTTACCTCAATGAAAGTTCGATAAGTCCAATAAATCTGTATAGAATGTAACCGTGTTTTTATATCAAACAGAACTATTTTTTATTGGTTTTCAGAATTTTCTAATTTGGTCACTTTGTCTTATGTATGCCTCTTCATATGTATCATAAATTGTGTAGGTTCGACTATCTCACTTAAGAAATTTGGTATGATAACTGCCAACATGCTTTTTAAATTTTTTATTATATAATTTTAATAAGGTATACAATTTTCTTTATTGCAAGCAAAAAAAAAAAAAAAAAAATGGAGAAATTAATTTTACATAGTAAGAGAAACTCTCAAAAATTATTTATAACTGTTGTAGTAACAAGATCTCACATGGTCCTTTTACCCCTGACATATGTCCCAGTTAATCGAATTCTTGAAAAAATTATGGGATAATTGGAACACCGGATTTAAATTTGAAACATGAAGATACCTAATAATATTAATGTATTTATGTGTCTAATCTTTAAATAAAAAGATTGTTTAATAAAAGTACTTACCGGATTTTAATAAAAAGTCGAGGAAGTTCAACCAAATGGACGTTGTTTTTAAAAAAAAAAAATCTAAATTTTCGGCAACCTATCGCGACACTGCTCACCTGAAGATCGAAATGGAAAATAACACCAGAATAAACGTTTTTCCTATTATGTTGTATAAGGATTTTAGCTAAAAAGTTTCACTATTAGAGAAAAAGTTATACGGTGACCTATTCTCGCGCACGACTGCTGGTAGCAAAAGCTTACCACACTGTTAAAAATTTGCAGCATTCTGGCAGGTCATTTGACCGTTTTTTCCGAAAACGGTTACACAACCGGAATTTTAACACTATTCTGACCATATCATTGGCCATTTTATGGTCAGAATATAGTTAAATTATGGTTATGAAACCGTTTTTTCAAAAACGAATGACCTGCCAGAATGCTGCAAAATTTTTAACAGTGCATGTCTCGATACATACTTATTTTTACTACTTTTTAATAACACAAAAATTTTACCTACTAGCTATTACATTGTATTACTGCAGCAGATTCTTTTGAACTAGGAGAATTTATTTCATTGTTTTAATGAAGAACAATAGAATAACATAAAAAGAAAAAAAATTACTGTTATATTAAATTTTGCGAAAAAATATATCATAACAATAATAAGCCTAGTTTATCGCACATTTCGTTGAAGTATCATCATGTTATATCGAGGATAGGGTTCTAGTCACTATTTGATAAATGCTGAGAGTTTTTTTTTTTTTTTTATCGTATATGTTTTCGGTAGTTTGCAAAGGGTCCTTTAAATGCTTTTGAGTATTTTAGAAAACACAATTACCACAAATATTTATTCATGGCATATGAAATAAAGGTTAAATACCATATATTTAAAAAACTTATAAAGTAGTAAATATTTAATTTTTAAATATTTTTATTCTAAATACACTTAACTTAAAAATAATGTAGTATTTTAAGGTGGTCCAGGTCGTAAATATTTAGAAAATTATTTTATATTTTTTCACTAATACTAACTCATGCTGAATCTTTAACTTTTAAAAACATTATTTAATAATTACTCTTTTATAAGATTTCATTTTTCAGCATTCCATTTTTGTAAGTGTCCTAAGAAAATTAAACTTCGAAGTCTCAAAGCAAATCGTTCTTACAGTTTGAAATGTATCAATTCTTTTACAAAATATGATTAAACGGTCAACAGAAGTGAAAATGTTGAGAAATATACAAATATATTATACCTTTTTCAATGAAGCGGAAACTTTTAACAGAAAAAATATTCTTTAAAGGATTCAAAGAATCTTGAAATTGGATTTTGCATTTTTTCAACATATGTAAAACATGCTGAAACTTTTATAAAAAGAACATCTTTTAAATCTTAAGAATGTAAAGGGAAAATATAAAGTCTCTATAAAAAATTTTTTACTTTTTCTACTATCGTAAACTGGGTAACTTTGGACTTTTAAGAGTGACATTGACCGAAGAGAAAAAAAAAGTTTAAATCTGCCATATTTTTTACATCGCTTGAGATAACGACAAAGCTTAGGTCTCAAAATATAAGATATATTAGCTTGAAGCTGGCATCTCATTGTAATTCGTCCAGGTTCTACCATGGCAGCGCCAGTCAAACAAAAACATGTGAAGACGATGAGAATTTTGCTCTTACAACTTTTGTCTGCAAAGTTGTAAATTAATCCATTTGGTAAGTACGTGTTATTATAACCTCTTTAGTGTAGGTCAAGTTGCAATGTATGGTTATGCGTTATCTTAACTGAGGTAAAAAAGAAAGCGTTTTTCTAGTTGGGGCAACTTTGGCCTCACATTTAGGGTAACATTGGCCCAACCAATTATCATTTAAATTTTTGTATATACACTCTAAATAACAAGGAGTGACTATTCACTCTATCACAGTGTCAAAATATGTCTCACCTCTTTAGTGTAAATATTCACTCTGAGCAAAAGTGGAATTTTTGACTCGCTGAAACAGTGAGTACTACTTACTCCGTGAAAGTGAATATTCACTCTAAATAGGGGTGAATAATCACTCTTTCGGAGGAGTGACTATTCACTCTTGCTAAATGAGTGCGTTTTTTCAGCTTTGGTGGACTGAATAATCACTCTTTCATAGAAGTGAATGTTCATTTTTTATGGAGTGAATTCTTTTTTATGTTGCTTTTATAGGCATATTAAAAGAATCATATCTTTTAGAGGATGCAATGAAAATATACGTGAGCGTGGTAAAGATTGCAATAAAATACTTTACTGGCAGTATTTATTTAATTCATTGTAACACTAATTGAACTTTTAAGAAAAAAATCAAAGTTACATATGAATTAAATTAGATTACTGACATAAATAAACTAAAATATTTTATTCCAATCTTATCCCTTGTGTTTATTTTCATTGCATGCCCAATAAATATATGATGTTTTTAAAATGCCCATAAGGACAAGTAATTAACCGAAATTTATTATTTAGTTAATATCATTTCTCTCTTTTCAGATATATTTAATATTTTAATAATTCCCATGATTTCGTTAATTATGTTCTTTTTCGCTATTTTACAGAATCCTATTGCTCTAAAATATTTTTAGTTTGTGCACTAAAAACACAATGCTTATCAACTCACTCCCTTTTTCAATAAGTTCTAAGCTTGATCTAAATATTAAGAATGTGTAAGTTTTTTTTTTTTTTTTTTTAATGTGTTGCAATTTGGCATTGTGTTATGAAATATGAACATGGAGTCAAGATTTTTTATATTCTTTGGAATATGTTTATATATTTTTTTAAACATATTCCTTCACTTAATCATGATTTCGAATTTTTTCCGCAATTGCTGAAAACGGATATTAATGCAACGCTTACTTAGGAACGACATGATAATCCCTATTTAATTTTAATTTTTTATTCCCTATATATATAGTATTTTGGAAATATGAGCTAAATAGATTCCGTATGTTTTATAGGAAGAGATTGAAAAAAGAAGGAAATATAGAAAGAAAAGAAATGACTGCATCTGTACTGTTTTTATTGTTTGAAAAACACTTTTAATGTAAAAAGCAGTTATTTATCTCTTTAAAATACATTTAATGTTATATTATGTAAGTGATACTAGTATGAACATTTAAAAAATATACTAAAGCTGTTTTATCTCTAAACTTCATATCAGGCATAAAAATCACTTAACCTCAATGCTTAAAATTCTAGTTTTATTTTTTAGGGCCAATAATTATGTGTATCACAAATGTAGAAAATGAATTTAAGACAGAAGAAAATTTAATTATTCAGAATGTCTATAATTAAATGTTTTCATTAAAATCATAAACAGCAGAAAAAATGCTTGCATACAATTTTAAAATGTAAATATACCAATTTGGAAAACACTAAAAATAATAATTAGTATTTTATAATTGTACTATTAAACAACAACAATAATAACGGAAATTACCGTAAGTGTGTTTTTAATCATAAAGCAACTACAACCGAAAAAATACAGCAGCACACTATATTGACATTTTCAAAAAATCTCAAAAGAAAACAATAACTAGTCAATCATTTTCTATATAACATAAAACTATTTAACTCATAACCGTAACATAAAAACTCTACAGGAATAAAATATTATAATTTAATAAGACTTACCCTGACGTTCCATAAAGAATCACTTTAATAATATCCTTATATGTTAAACCTAAAATGTGGACGCCTTTCTCATATCTTAAAAAAAGTGTGGTAGGATTATTTTTCTGAGTATAGCTGATGAGAAATACCAATACATACAATTAGAGATCGACCGGAATTTCGGATCCGTTTTCTTTTTTGTTCCAAAATCTGAGTTTCGCCAAAAATTCATTTCCGGCAAAATTTCTGACAAAAATTCGGCCGGACAAAATTATCTATATTCCAGAAATCCCGCTTCTTCTTTCGGAAATTTTCAACATTAGACGTTGATTTGGTCTGTATCGGTTCAAATGAGACTCTATTTATTTTCTACTATAAACTTCATTTCGTTTAATTATCAGTCATGACAGCAATACGGGAGAGAATATTATAAAACAAGCAATACATCTATGACTCAACGTTGAGGATACTTTTCTGGCGCTTGTTAAAAACTGCAAACTTAACAGTAATACTTGAAACCGCAGAAATGTTTCGTTTCGAATGCTCTTTGTGATAGCTCTATCATTTCCTTTATGAATTAATTACATTTTATTTTTTTATGAAAATAAAAAGTTCCATAAATAATCGCTTTAATAAAAACTGTATATTTTAATTCTAAAATCGCGGACGTCTTTCTTTTATCTTAAAAAAGCGTCGTAGACAAGATTGTTCTGATTGGTTGAGGAGTAATACCCATACAATACTCAGTCCTGCTTAGAGTGAATAGCGACTCTTCTAGAGGAATGGCTATTCACTCTTGAAAAGGAGTGCGTTTTAGTACCAAATCAACGTAATTTCCAAGGTTACATTATGAAATGGATTTTTTGAAAATTAAGAAGCGTCATATTTTGGTGCTTTCCATCATTTTACTCCATATATTGGTTCAAACTTGAATGGACTTTTTTTTTAATGTTTATAATGCCAGGCTTTCACTCTCGTCATCGGAGTGAGATATTTTACTCTGAACAACGGAGTGGCATATTTCACTCTCGACAATGGAGTGAAATATTTCACTCTTTAAGTAGTGTATTTTTATAAAAGTCACTCTAAAAAGTATGAAAATTCCTGTCGCTCTTTCCAAGAGTTAACTTTTCACTCCTCCCAATTTTAGAGTGTACTGGCATAAAAAAAAATATTATATTTGAAAAGAAGCTTTTTCTTATTTTTCCGAATTTAAACTTCGATACTTTTGAGGGGGTTTTTTGTTTATTTTTGGTATACATATGAAAATAGAAATTTGTGCTTATACAAAAAAGAATTTTGCTGAAAATTAATACAGTGTATTGATTCCAATTGAAACAAAATAAAAAGCTATTGACAAAGATGAATGTAAACGTTGGAATTTTTGTGATGTTTAATGACAATATCTATCCCGGAAGGATTACTGTCGAAAGGATTACTTCTGTCTAAGAGAAACCAGTGCTCAGTCCCAAACAGGACTATCCGCGTTAAGCAATATTTATGGCTTTTGTAATATTTTTTTTTAATTAAAATATATGCTAATTTACCGTCTTTGTACATGTATAGACTTCTGATACTCTTCCACACACCCCGTCTTTTATAATAGGGTAACATTTGACCACATAAGAATTATAATTAATTATTGCAGTCTGTTTATTTTTTCTTCAACCCCTCCCCTATTTTTACTGTTGTGGTTTGCTCCATTTTGTAACCATGGGAACTTCATGACGTTTGAGTATTTTCCGGTCAAGAATTATTCTGTAATCTTAGACGTTTATGTCAATATTGAACTTTTAGACTTATGCGTAACATTATTTTATCCTGATGCCGATCACAGAAGCGATTCGAAACGTAGATTTAAATATTTTAAATGAGTTTGTGAAATCACTGATTTGTTGTGTGTACCATTTTTTATGCTATATTTGATTTGAATACATAATTTTAAGGTCTACATCATGCTGCGGACCGTATATCATTCCTTTTTAACACAGGGGCAAATGTTACCCCAGTTCAATTTAACATTGGCCCAAAACGTTCAAAAACATTTTTTGGTAACAAAAAACATTAATGTCGACAAATGAATGATAACGATGTGGTTCCATATGTTCTTAGCAAATAAAAAATTAACACGATATTAGTTTTTTAAATAAAATAAGAGAATGGCGATGCTGAACATGTCATGAAACACTAAAATTTCGTTAGTTACCCAGTTTAAGGTAATGAAATTTTTTAAAACTTTTTTATGCATGAATTACTTTTAAATGAAAAAAAACAACTTCACTTATAACACATTTAAAAAGCAAGTGAGACTAGATAATTTGTCCCTACTTGGCGTTATGTCAAAAAATTCTGAAGTACGTGATTTCTTAATTTTTTGTTTATATTTATCGTACTGTAAACCCAGAAAAGTAATAAAATAATACTACCAATTTAAATATTTAAATTGCCACAAATAGGAAAATTGGAGAATTTAGAGATAAAAATGTCGCTGAAATAAATATGTGAAGACTTTTCAAGAAACTGGCGACATACCGTATATAAAGTTTGACTGGCTGACAGGATTTTGAACACAATAATGCTAAGAATAATTAAAAAATTTAAATCCAGGACATTAAATTAAATAATAAATAGATTATATATATAGTAAATATTGCTTTATGAGTACAATGTAAATGATTTATTTCACAAATTTAATAAGATGCATATAAAAAGATAATATGACGAGTAGGAACCTACAGTTTTATGCAAATTTCATCACTATTACCAGAAATACTAACAAACATTTCGAAGTTAACGGACAAAAACCGATATATTTGAAGTTCATTAATGCCGCAAGCACTATAACGCATATGTATGGACGCTTTTAAAATTATTTAGAATACTTTTTTAATTGTAAAATGTTTGTCTAAAATATGGTTTTTAACAGCATACATTCCACACCAAATTATAAAAAATCAGATTTTTCTTTTTCCTCCTCGTCTTCTAAACGGAAAGATGTATCAGTATTTGTGCAAGGGTTTTCAAAGTTGTATTTTTACGTCAAAATAGAAGGAAACCGTTAGCTGCAGCAATCTCGTTGTAGGGGAGACTAGGGAGGGTTGACCAAAATGATTTTTTAATTTTTTAAATATTGAATGTAGAATAAAGTTTTATATATCATTTTATTCGTTATACAATTAGTTATCAAAATAAAATTGCTACACAAGTGTAACATATAAGAAATTTGAAAAATGATTGATTTCAATCATGAAAAAGTAATGGATCAAGGTTTCCCACATATGGGAGGGTTGACCCAAAATATGGGAGGCTTGACCCACTTTGTTTTATATTGTAATATTTGTGAAGAAAAATAAAATCAGTTTAAAAAAAGCAAAATAAATTTATATAACATGCTTTAATTATTATAAAAAGATATTTTTAAAAATATGATGCTTAAACATACCTGTTTAAACGCAATCGCAAGTCAGAGGAGAAATTTTTGTTTTAAACAGGATTTTGTATGAGCAGGTATAATTGTACAGCAGGGAAAATGAAATTGTAACATTTAAGGCAGTATTCTGATAGAGAGAGATTCCGTTTTCATAGTGTTTCATGTTATTATGCGCGGATTTAGGAGCCACTGTCCTGCCTTTTTTTTGTCTCTTGTCCTATTTTCGTGACACTCGACATGACAATGTCAACTATGTGACAACTCAAGTTGCCACATAGTTTCGCTTCATCTCACTGTAGTCACCCTGGTGAAATTTGTCTGCATACTTTCCTAATGTTTTTCGATTGATGCTATGTTCTTTTGCAGCCGCATGAGCACCTAACTTATCATTAACATGATTTAAACCTTTAAGGGGCAAAGTACTTTCAATACTAAAATGTTAAAATAAATGACTAGCACCGGAATTTACAAAAAAAACTATTTGGAAATAAGAAAAAGGCTATATTTCACATACATATTAAATGGAAAAGATTTTAGTAAAATTCTAATGACATTGTGACTTTCGGAATTAAAATTAAGTGGTTTTATAAACATACCACTGCCCCTGAAAATGTTAAGACTGCTGCTTTCATCCTTTCTAATCTTTCCCACTGTTTCTATTTACCTATTGTATGTAATATTTAGATGGTAAAAAGTTCCTATAAACTTTCCCATTTTCTAACAATTTTTCACATCTTTCTTTAGTCAGTTTGAAACATTTTCTTTTCCATGACACCATTTTACTGTAGCTTTACCGAATAAATTTACATTATTTTATATATATAACCATTAACGTTTCATTATGCACAGTGTATAATAAAAATATTTCCAAAACCGCTTGATTAAGGGAGCCTTGAGTATCTGGTCAACCCTCCCTAACATTGACTGGTTCAAGCCTCCCTAAATAGCCCTTTTCTAAAGAATAGCACATTGTTATGTTAAGCCTAACTTACTGTACAATATTTATGCCTGGAATGAAAGTTCGATATTTCTGCATTACTTAAAACCTACTTACTTAAATGTATATGATATATTTTATCTGAAGAATGCTTAGAAAATATTTCTAAAAAACGCCTCACAATCGATTTTTCCACACCTATTTCGATTATCTCTATGAAACAAAGACTGTTGTTTGAGCATTCCAGTAGCTTTGGTTGGCACCTATTGATAAAATTCTGAATATTTTTTAAATATGAAAATTGATGGGTGGTCCAAGTCTCCCGTATGGTCAACCGTCCCTAGTCTCCCCTATAGCAATCTCATGAATGCATTAAAAACTGTCAAGGCCACGATCCCTAAGCAGGTATGAGCGCTTCGCGTTCACGAAAACAACATGAAAAACCCCAACAACACTAGATTCAGCAACCTCGTTGCGTAAGAATCTGAAAAAAAGAAAAGAAAAAAAAAACTGAATTTCGTCTGTTTTTAACTACAGGCAAAGGATATCTATGTCAAAATTATGTAATAAAGGAAATCCTTCTGCTGGAAAATTTATTTTAGAATAATTTCTTCCGTCCCTCCTTGCAACATACACGAACAATGCCTGAGGGGAAGATGGGGGAAGATATTTAAACTCATTATATAAACGTAGTTTTACCCTCTGACAGTCCAGGAAAAGGGCAAAATTTTTATATTTCTTTCTGTGTATTTTGTTTTAAATGCGATAAAATGATGATTATTTTAACATTATACAAAAAACTTATTTACGAATATGAATGTAATCTTTGAGATTATTAATCATCGTTCAAAGTATTACAATCTCATTAAATCAGTAGAATTATATTACTTTAAACAATGCTCGTAATTTCTGTGAAACCTGGAGCTTAGTGAAGGTATTAAGACGGGATTGTCAATGGAAGGGTTAAAACCGTTCGTCATTTAATAATTACATAATCTTGTAATATGCATCGGTAATACTAAGAAGAACTTTTTCATTCTCCTAATATTGTTTGAGACAACGACAATATTTATTCAAATAAAACTTATTAGCATTAAAGCTAATTTTATTTACAACACAATCCGCAAAAAGGAATGTTTTGTTGGTACTTTTGAACTTATTTTAGTAATTACAATTAAAAACATTTTATACAATTTTGAAAAACTACTTTAAACTAACTAAATTTTAGATATCGCTTTTAAAAAAAGAACTACAATTTGCATATGTCTTGCATACTGCATTTATATTAAAAAAAATTGTAAAAATTTCTTATCTTTTTATTGCCATACCAGAAACTATGGAAAAAAAAAACTATTTGTTAGAGGAAAATTTATTTAAATTTCAGAAGTATATGATGATTACATTTCTTTTCACACATTTATTCTTCCCAAATATAAATATTAAAATTTATTTAACAGTGTATAGTATTAGACCTTTCATAATAAATGTAGAACATAAACCACAAGTAGGAAAGTTTCTTTTTATGCAAATAAATGAGCGTTGCGATAAAAGGTTTTCCTCATCTTTCTTGCTGCTGAGTGCTTAATGTGTTTTTTCTATACATTTTTATTTGTTAACACATTTTGTTTTCCGCACATCCATTTCACTAGTATGAAAAAATCGTTAACATATAGTAAATTCAAAAATGTGTATTCTTATGAATCAAGAATAAATGAATATAAATCACTCATTTTTGAAAGTAAATAAACTTCTATTTATTTTTATCATCAGTCTATTTGTTTTAATAATCAATCAAAAATATAATGAATTTAGCATTAAAAAATGTTTCATTGTAGAATGGAATACATAATCAGCTTTTTTTATATCAAGAATAAATTAATATAAATAACTCATTTTTGAATGTAAATAAACTTCTATTTATTTTCATCAACAGTCTATTTGTTTTCATAATCAATCAAAAATATAATGAATTTAGCATTAAAAAATGTTTCATTGTAGAATGGAATACATAATCAGCTTTTTTTTTATAACCCCTGTTGTATGTTTTAAATTATAACTTACTTTAAAAATGCAGTATGATCCTATTAAAGATATACAAAAATAAATTAAAATGGGTAAGTTATATTTTATAACACATTCAGCAAGAACTATTAAAAGAATTATACACAATTTAATAGAAATAATTAACTTAAGTATTAACGTAAGTATGACAAAAATCTAACTTTTACGGTCACAAATTGTGAAAAGCAAAATAAAAAATCATTTTATTTATTAGTATATTTAAAATACTATTTTAGAATGTGTAGAATAAGACTTAGTTGTTTGGCATGATATCATCAGATAAAATTCAAGGATACTGATTCAAGGTTTATATGACAGAAGCGTTACATATATATTTCAGATTTGATTAAAAAATATATACACAGAGAAATATATATTGACAGAAAAAAATATATATATCTATAGACAGAGATTTTTTAAGATATCTTTTATACTTATTGTAGCATTTTACACTTTTATAAATGATATTTAAGAAATTATTATAACAACAACAGCAACATCAACAAAAACAATCGAAAGTATATAAAAATAGATAGTGAATAAAAAGATTGAAAGCCTTCATCAGGTAGTGCTTCCTTGAATCAAACACATATGTATCTAGTTTTTCTAAGACAATTTGGTAACTGGGATTGAAATACCACCGTATTTCTATGCGATCCAGGGATGTAGTGAAGGATATACGGTGATATACGCTGTATACCTTCTGGATTATTTCAAGGAACGCCATATACCCTCTGTTTCTCAAAAGAACTATAGTATATACACTGCAGGGTATACCCTCTGCTTAAAGCGTTTGCCCTCTACTTTTTTTTACGACTACACCACTGATGAGGATTTAATAAAAATTAAATGCATTAAATCAGTATTTGTTATACATAACTATTTTTACAAACTTTGAATGTGGATGACACTTTTCTTCAACTAATTACAAATGGCACAAACACAAATAATTGTTCCTAGAAATGTTGAGGTAACTTGAACAGAAGTTTTAATCTATCGCCTTGCCATTGTTACCCATTTTTCGGTTTGTAGTGAGAAAGGAAATTCCTTTAGCCCAGAATTTGTGTTATTTTTGCTTTTTTGTCTACTTCAAGATCAATTGTGTGATTGCTGGTCCACTGTTTGTGCGTTCCAACCATTATTCCGAATAATAAAGTTTTCCTTATTTTGTCAAATTTGGAGTAATAATCAAAACATTGGTTCTGCTTCTTGAGTGCATTTTATATTTAAATCATTCTGAAATAGTAGTACTTTAAAAATATTTAAAAAATTTTAATGAGATTAATTTTCAAAAACAGCACAAAAAAAAAAAAAAAAAAAAAAAAAAAAATCTGTTTTACAACGAAAAGTACTGACCCTCTGGCAACCAACACAGTTACTGGAAAAATTTACAAGCTGCATCCTTTAAGCCTTCTGAAAAATATCTTAAATTTGGGGAAAGTCACGTTGCTATTGGCTGAGTATTGCACGTGACTGAAATAATTCGATTTTTACTGAACTTGTTGCTTGAATTCGCTTTCATAGCATCGGTTCTTGAATTCGATTTCACAGCATCGGTACTTGATAAATTCCAACATAAAGTGCTGGAAAAAATCACTGTATTTTACAATAAAATGTGCTGGCACCACGGCTGCCAACACAGTTTTTGTAAAATTTACAAGCTGCTGTCTTTAAGAGTGTTATAAAATTGATGAAGCTTTGGGAATATTGCGTTGCTATTGGATGCGTGGTGCACGTGATAGACAAAATTCTTTTTTTACTTAAGAGGCCTCAGGATGCTTAAAATTGGAAAAAAATGAAAAAAAAGAGATCATTTTTAATATTTAATATCATAAAATGTTTTTGATTTTAAGACAAAATTTTAATTGGGATAAAATATATAAGTACGTTCTTTCAATTCAAATATTTAAAATATTGCAGGATGCAGAATTAGCATTTACAGGGGGCTGCAAACTGTCAGATATTTGACTAGCATAAAATCGGCATAACAGATTACGTGCAGGATTACAAAATAAATTTTGCAACTAGAATGATTATTGTGGTATCTTCTTATACTTCAGATTAAAATAATTACCCTGAATCTAAATAAATTTGTATTTGAAACATTTTTGCATTTTTAATACAAAGTTGCATTTAGCTAATGCAAAATTTAGAAAATTTCAACAATATAATCACCTAAAAAATATTTTGTTTAACAATAAAAAGGAAATTTTAGGTTCAGTTTATACAGACTAATATTTTGTTTAACAATAAAAAGGAAATTTTAGGTTCAGTTTATACAGACTAACATGAAACATGTGTTTGGAAAATTTCATGAAAATATATTCAGAAGTTTTTGAGATATCGTGCGCGTTATGCTCAAAAACGTCATTTGGAGAGGAATGACTTCAAAGTTTCGGGAACGCTGCTTCAGCTGTTGGGGGGGGGGGGGGGTGTCTATAACTCTAAATGCCATAACTTCTGTTCTAATAGGAATTTCAAGGAAACAGTTATATCAAAATGTTCACATCTTTTAACATCTAAAAAAATTAAGATTTCGAAAATTTTAAAGCTTTAAGAGTCCTGAGACCCCTTAACTTGTTGCTGGATTCACATTCGCAGCATCGGTGCTTTAATTCAATTTCACAGCATCGGTTCTTGAAAAATTACAACAAAAAGTACAGAAAAAATTTACAAAATGTTTTTGCAGTGTGGTGGCGTAAAGGCACATATGGGGTTTCATTTTCAGATCGTTTATAGCTCTTTTTTTCAAGAGTTAAAAAAAAAAAAAAAAAAAAAAAAAAAAAAAAAAAAAATCCGTTCGTTAATTTCACGTATGCATCTCTTAAAATGAGAACGCAATTTCCCTAACCTCAAAAAAATTATAAAATCAGAGTAATTAAAAAAAATTCAATTTGAATTCTTTTCTTCAAGCAATGTGTTGACAGTAAACTGTTGAAAATTTTACCGTTTAAGTTAAAGCCACGCATGAAATATAGCCGTTTAAGCATGTCACACAAAGAAAACGATAGTCGGAAGAAGCTTTTAAAGCACTATCCTTATAAGTTAAATTATGATCCCCATATGCGGTCCAGGTAAGCGCGACGATTAAATTAAATTCTTACAATAGATAAACAGTACCTGTGTGCGGGTACATACGATAAGCTCTCGCACTACCATTTTATTCTTTATTTGGGCAGAGAGTTTAAACAATACACATAGCTTCTTTGAAGCACTTTTTTACGATATACTCGAATATAGGCGAATATACATTTATTTTTACATTTTTATTTTAATCCAGTAATAATTATGTATTTTTATATATCATTGTACATCATTCTGTAGTTCTTCTATAACACATGGAGTACGTATTCTACTAGAAGATAGATGTTTTTGAGTTATTTTTATGTAGTTAAATGAGAGTTATGATGAGACATATTATTGAGAGTTATAATGAGAAATTAATATGAGAAAATAATTTCCCCCAAATCTTATACCGTTTTAATTGTGATACGTTGGTAGGTAGGTAGGTAGTGGGGGGGCTTTGGGACCTATAAGCAGCACGGCTGTTGTCCCGAATGATCCAAACACACAGAAACGACAGACATAGACAGCACTAGACACCTAGCTAGAAGCAATCAATACTATGGATAAACCGTAGCGTAGAGTTACGAAAAACACTCGACGAACAAAACTTTTTGATAAAGCAACCAAATGAACGAAAACACTCATCGCTCAAATCAAAACCCGCCCAACAACTCCTGCGTTGAGCGTGGTACCTGACACAAGAAAACAAAATATGCTCCAAGGAGTTCAAAACACCACACGCACGGCAGCTGCCGTCCGCAACCAAGTTAAAGCGAGCTAAAATCTCCGGGGTAATAAGCATCCTGCAGAGGAGACGGGACACAATCACATCATCTCTACGATTATGAACCCAACACCGAGAGTGATTGACATTGGGGATATCCCCATAAGAAGCATAATATTTGCAAGTCCGGTAAGAGTGCTCACCCTGCAGCAGAACACTGTGAGAGAACCTACGGATAGTATCTTCTGGCGAGGTCCAATCAATCAGAGGGTCAGAGACAGAAACACTTTTGGCAAGGCCATCGGCCCTTTCATTGAGGGGGATACCACGGTGTCCCGGAACCCAGTAAAAGGAAAGGTGAATGGAGAAATGCTGCATCCGAACAATTTTATTGTGGAGCCAAAGGATAACTCTGGGAGACTTCAGATTAGCAGACTGGAGAGCCAAAAGAACCGACAAGCTGTCCGTTAAAATCACCACGGGACGAGATAACGAGATCAATTCGTCGAGAGCCACGCCTATTGCGAGAGCTTCCGCCGTGAAGACTGAGTTGACATGCTGCACCCTATAGCCAAAGTGATGTGAGGAAGTGCAGCCGGCAATCGAAGTGAGGGAATCTGTCTTTGAGGCATCGGTAGCAATAATATCCCACGAGTCAGTAAAGTTCTGGAAATAATCAGCAAACATCGGGGCAATGATGCTAGCATCAAGGTCCGTACGCTGAAAAGGAAGATCAGAGGTGAAAAATTTCACTGCGTTCGAGTCAAGAGAAAGAGGAACTTGGAAGCTGATGAGGAAATCCAGATCAATGCCCAGACCGGCAAAAAACTCAGAAACATGAGAAAGATGATTTCCTGGTGAGACCAGAATATCCTCACAAGAGTCCAAGAGAGGAGACCAGCTGCCAAGGGCAAGATGCTTCACCCAGAAGCCGAAAGCCAGAACCCTGATTCTGTCAGCTAGGAGACAAGCCCCAGCATGCTTGAGAAGAAGAATATTAGGCGTCCACTTCGGGAGCCCCAGAGCAACCCGTAACGCACTCGTCTGTATCACTTCAAGCATCTTCAGTAGCGAAGGACTAGCGGCCGTGAGAAGAGCAGCTCCTTATTCGATGATACTACAAATAGAAGAGAGGGCCAACGTCCGCAGATGATGTGAACGAGCCCCATACCTTTTGTGGGCTAGAGCTTTTAAGATGTTGATCCTTTTAAAGCATTTCGTCCGGAGGTATTCTACATGCTTCCGGAAGCCTCCACGACGGGCAAAGAGGAAACCTAGGAACTTTAGAACGGGGCACCACTCGATGAGTCCACCGTTCACGCTGAAGTGGAGATCACAGACCGCTCTCCGTCTCGAGAGATTAATCGAATGGCATTTGTCAGCCCGGATGGATAGTTTCCAATAGGAACACCACACTATTATAAGTCGAACAGCCTCTTGGAGTTTGACTCTACAGGTGTCCAAGTGATACGTTGTTTTTATTTTTCTATGTGTTTGTAAACATTTTCATCATCTAATCTACTAGCATGCAAAATTTGTTTAAACAAATACAATAAAAATGGTGTTTTGGAAATTTTCTGAATAAAAAGAGATTGTGTATTCAATTTTTAAATTAGATAAATTATACAGTTTTCTTGTTCGGTTATTTCCTAGATAACATTTTAAGAATAAGCTAAAAGTATTGAAAACTAGCATTATGATTGTTACGATTTGCTTTGGCATTGATTCAAGTACTCTTCCCTGGTACGCTATTATAATATTGGTTATGCCATTTATTATTATTCAGTTTAGTTTTCGTTCTTGCTGTATAGCAGGGAGTAGAACAATCTTGCAAACATACAAAAACCTATGTTAGGAAAATGTATAACATATCTTACATATTTTGTTCATAAAACTGTAATTTACAAAATATATACTATTTTATCTTTAAATATTTTAAACTATTCACTCTTAAATAGAATATAATTACTTGCTGTTTATATACTGTAAAACCTTGCGCTGTCATTTGTTATCAAAAAGTAAAGAAACCTGAATGTTTGAGCATAACATCCAAAGTATAAGTAAGTTAGTCAATGAAAGCTTTTAAACCGCTGACTTAAATGTTGATATAAATAGGAGCCTCATGTAATGTCTAGTTGAGCATGTAATATGCCACAACAGATATACATTATCTGTAGCATATACAATGAATGCTCATACTACACACAAACAAGCTCTCAAATATTTGTATGCGCAATGCAATACATACATAGCGAAATTTTCTCGAGTAAACACGCATGAATTTTTCTACAAGGCATTAAAATTTATTCAGTCTTTAGCATACCATTATCATTAATCATAAAACAACCTGTAGAATACTATTACCATTAATCATAGTACAGCCTGTAGATTACTACTACCATTAATCATAGTACAGCCTGTGGAATACTATTAAGTATGACTATAGACTGTACAGTACGTTCTTGTGGGTCTAACACAAGTGAAATCAACAGCAGTTAAAACAGATCAATGTGAAGTGCACTGAATCAAACTTCTTTATATTATGTAATGACTTGGCACAGTTTTATTCATATAGACGCCCACATGTGTTCGCAAATTAGGTGGAACACCATCATCGGGCTATATAGCTGTAAAACAATAGAATTATTTCAACCCATAATTATTTAATAATTACCATGAACCTTTGTGGTAAATTTATTTTTAAATGGGAAAGAAAAATCTACTAAGAGTACTATTGTTTAGAAAAAGAACTGGGATGAAACAAAATTTTTATATCGCTGCTGCCAGCGCATCTTGTTTGATCTAAAATAAACAGACACACACTTCACACGTATACTATATTTTACATTGTGTGCACACTTTTTAAATAATTGGTTTATTATGCCTATAATTAAATATGTATCTTAAAGATTTTTCAGCTTACTTTAATCACCTTATAAAGAAAAACTTTAGTATAATGAAGTGTAAAATGAATAAGGAATATATATATCTTCTTTATTATTCCGAAATTGACACACTCTTTTCTATTTGTTAGTTATGGTGAATTTGCTTAATATATATATTTTTTTACATCCAAACTACACGTCCAAATTACACGTAACTTACTTTTCTTATATGTCGAATATTATTTATATTGAAGAAAAATTCTGGTAATTGTTACCGAAAAGAATCGCAATCTACATACAACTCGCATGCTGAACAAAGTATTATGTGTAGTAGTTGAAAAATTGATGTTTTTGCATATATTCACAACTTTATTTAAGCAGAGAAATAATGTTTTCCAAGTAATGTGTTGTACATTATAGGATTGCACGGCGATTGTATTGCATGCCATTTCTAATCCTTGGAAAAAATATGCAAATTTGTTTAGCCTTTTGCTTTGTTACATCCTTTATAATAAATGAAGGTAATACTTCGGTACTAATGTCATTTTTTCTTTTAATTTTATGTAAGTAAATGACATTTGTGATAAAAGCATTTTTTCTCCTTTTTCCGCTACTGTGTGCTTAAATGTGCTTTTTCTTTATTAACTCATAAGATAGCAAGATGTTTTACACATATTTTTGACTATCTGGCAAAATGTGTTAAGATATAAATAAGAGCATTAAAAAGATTCTTGTACATTTTGATGTATAAAAAAATGTTTGATTTTACATTTGGTAAAATAAATGTTACATTTTATTTTATCATCATCTGTCATCAACACTTCCTGATTTTACAAAACATTACTTTGTTTAATTGTCCTCAGGGTTATTTCCAATGACTCATTTTAATATTTCTATCTAATAATTAAATACACAATGTTTCAGTAAGAATTTGAATAAATAAAACAATACACGAGTTACAAGAGTTCTTACTCAATAGAAGAAAACCCTTAATCTTAAGGGGATTCAGGGCTCTTAAAATCGGGTAAAATAACAGAAAAAGACAATTTTCATTCTCTGTGTTGTAAATTTCATTGTGCTATCTCGTCCCTGTATATTGACGTTGACTTATAAGCGGGCCTTGGGGTCAAATACACAAGTCTGATGTATGTGTTCAATAAAAACCAAACTAAGACAATTTTCAACATTTAATATCTTAAAACGTATATAATTTTAAAACACAATTTTTATTGGGATTAAAACATATATAAGTAGGTATATTCTTTCATTTCATGTATTTAAAAAATTGCAAGATACAGAATTAGTATTTATAGGGGGCTCCAAACTGCCAGACATTTGTCGCGCAGAAAATTGGTATATTAGTTTACGCGCAGGTTTACACAATATATTCTGCAACTAGAATGAATTTTTTTGTGCTTAATTATACTTCAGATTATAATAATTACACGGAACCTAAATACATTTGTATTTAAAGCCTTTTTATATTTTTAATACAAAGTTGTATTTAGTTAATACAAAATTTTAAAATTGTCAACGGTATAATCACATGAAAGAATATTTTTTTGAACAATAAAAATGAACTTTTAAGTTCAGTGTAAACAGACTAACATGAAACATACGTTATGAACATTTCATGAAAAATTATTCAGAAGTTTTTGAGATATTATGCCCGTTATACTCAAAAATGTCATCTGGAAAAAAATGACTTCAAAATTTCGCAAGCGCCGCTTTAGCTATTGAGCAGGTATAATTCTAGTAGCCATAACTTCTGTTCTAATGTGCACTGAAAGGAAATAAACATAGCGAAATGTTCAGAAAAGATAAAAGTTTAACATCCAAAAAATTAAAATTTCGAAAATTTTGGAGCTTTAACAGTCCTGAGACCCCCTTAATAATTCTTTTTCTTGTTTTATTATCCTATAAAGCATAAGGTGCTTCCATAACAAAATATAAATGTAAAGGAAAGCATATAATACTTTTCTTTCATATCAAAATATTCACATTTATAGGATTTCAGTTTTAAAAATGAAGCGATTTCGTTTAAAATGACTTTAAATCGTTAAATATATTACTCTCATATATAGTGTGTTAAGAATATCAACATTAATCAAGCAAAATACTATTCATTCTTCTCGTAAACGATCACATTCAGCATATGAGTTGTATATACGTATAACAAAAAAAAAAAAAAAAAAAAAAAAAAAAAAAAACGTTTTTTTCATTATTGTCCTTTTTATTCGGACAGAAGGTTTAAATAACGGACATAGCTTTTTTGAAGCCGTTTTTACAGTATAGTCTAGTAGGTGAATTAACCATTTATTGTCACATAGCTCTTTAACTCCGATGATAAACATGTAAATTTATGTGGGGTACACAATTAGTTCTTCCATAACTAATCAAGTATATAAGAACTACACTTCACTTTTCGATAGAAACCAAGTATTAATAAACAAATTTTGTGATATTTTGAATATTGATACTAATTTAACAGCTTTTTAAAAACAAAAACTTCTATTGCTAATTTCCAATTATATGTCCAAATTGCAAACCACAGGAAGAAGTAAAACTCGTTTTGATCTCAAATATAAACTTGGCCTGGAAGCAGGGCTTAATTTCTAACAATAAAAGCACTGGAGACCTAATATTCTGCGGTACGGTAAGACAACCGTACCGTTTCCCCTCCCCCGTTCACTCCAATCTACATATTTATATTTCGTAAATTATTTACAAAATTTAAAGCATTTTTTTCTTTACAAAATAAAAAAATTAAATATATCTATCATCATACACTTAGCTGTCAACTATTCCACTTTTTAGTTATCACTCCTTCCTAATCTTTGCCTACTTTTAATGTTAATTAATTTCAGAATTCTGCGATTAAGTATGGTAAGGATTATGATTAGGAAATAGTGTTAGCACAAAAAAAGGGATAGTTCGCAGCTATGCATTTTTAAGAAAAAAGGAATGAAATTTACAGAAATTAATATTTATATGCTGAAGAATGGAACAGTATTGCATATCATAAACTATAATGGATTCCTTCATATAACAATCTTTTGTGGTCAGTCCCTGAAAATCAGATTAAATTAAAAATTTGACACCGTTAAGGGAAAGAGTCGAGTCGTTTATAGAAAAAGAGGAAACACTGCTCGACTGTTTTTATCAGAATAACAATACATGACAATTATATCTACTTACAAATGAAAGTAGCTTCGTTAATGTGCAGAGCAGTGCCTTAGTATGGATACCGTTCATGATTAAAAAAAAAAAATAGAAAAAATCACTAACACGACTTTTATACTAGTACGCAAAAGAAGACAAAATCCTCAAACAAACAAAACCTCGAGCTGATGCCCGTTGGCTAAAACAGAAAATATTCTTTTCAGGTTAGACATCTAAATTAAAAAATATCCAGCCAATACAAAACTATCCTATTGTCACAAAAGAAAATCGAGCAGAAAGTAAATTTATTATTCAGCGTTTTGAGTGGAGCCGTATCAACAACGTCGCCGACATTGAATATAGACAATTGAAATAAAAAACACGATTTTTGTTTCCCCTTCATTCTGATCAAATTAGCTTTAAAATGATTTAAAATATAATATAATACATAATTTTAATGGAGGAAAAGTTTTTTTTTCTATACATGAATAAATAAAATATTAAATGTAATACGTATAGAGCTCGAGTCAGTACAAGCTCAAAAAACTTATATAAAATTTGAGTCCGTTTTATCTCCATCTCTTACGTGTGAAACGCATTACGTCACATATAAGTGTTTTACTAAAAAAGAATGCAAAAGCTTGGAGATGGTAAGGAAAGAAAAAGGTAATTTATGGCTTCAGTTTTTCGGAAGCTCTATACAGCCGACTCCGGAGCACTGTATTTATGAGCTCCGGCGAATTCCGACCAATATTTAAATATTTACTGTAAGACAGAGAAGTACCGGTGTCTGGCTACGGTGTGCTCCGGAGCGAATTAAGCCCTGCTTGGAATCTGCATAGAGTTTCAGACGCCAAAAAATGGTATTAATTCTACTGGGAGATGAACGAAATATTTTCATGAATATAAGGTACGATCAAATGGAGAACAACTGAATAATTAGAAAAGCATAAATTAGAAAATTCAAAAATGTATAATCTTAAAAGTGCTGTTGTGCACTATAAACTGCCTATAAACCTTATGCATATGCCAACAAGTGTACGTAGAGTTCTTATTAGCGGTTTTGAAATAATTAGACATGCCTTTATATCTATTGAACTCTTATAAAAAGAGTACTGGAATTTAGAAATAAAGACATAAAATCACTTCGAAAAGACAGTACTAGAAAACTGTCGAGACTAACATCTATGGAAGATTTATTTCATATGATCCTTGTTTTCTATGACCCCTATACCAATAGATTACGTAAAAAACGGAAACGTTAGTTAAATATTACCCTTTAAGAGTGACTAGATAACCCTATTGAAGGGGCAGTAAATGAAAGAATAATTACCTAATCTAAATATAAGACTAGAAAACAGGAATTCTGCTTTTTCAGAATTTAGTGTTCGCCCTGATGAAATATATAAATAAATATAAACAGTACAAAACATATTTTAGTTTTAAGACTTAAAAACACACTTCTATTCTATATAAAGTGACGTCATTTGCATCCGCTGAAGAATTCCACATTTACAATCCAATCCACAAGAACATCTATAAAAAAGTAAGCACATGACGTCACTGTCGCGGAATAATACACAAACGTTTCAAAACATAATGTCGTTATTCAAGAATCTCGACAAAATAAATTGGCTATAAAATGATTCATATACCTTCATTTGTTTGTAACATTAAAATGGATACCTAAATTTAAATATAGTTTATAATAGTTTCATATTTTATCATTTAAATTATGGCACGCATTTTAATTACAATTTTTTTTACAGTTGTTAAGAGAAAATAGCAACACAACGATATAGTAATTTACTATTTTCCAACTGTTTTCCCTTTACTTTCTGCAGACATGGATCTTCAGTTGCCAACTTTACAGAAATGACATTAAAAACTACAAAAACATTAGTTTCTCAAAAATAAATTGGAATGCAGTTTTCAAACAAATTGTAGTTAAGTGTACTTTTTTTGCTATAAGAAGGTATAAAATTTGAAAATATGTGACGATTAGAAGTTAAAAAAATTGCAGTAGTGATTATCAGCATTTAATCTGCTTCTTTTTGCGGCTGGCTTATGTAACGTAACGTTATATTTTAGAGGCGACACTTTAATTGGTGCTTAAAAGAAATAGTATTTCGGCGACTAATAAAACTGTGGTATAGAATCTATACACACAGCTTGTTATACAATTAAAATATTTATACAAAACAGAACAACCTATTATTATTCAAGAGAAAATAATAAATGGCATTTTGACAAATATTTCTTTATAAAATAAATAAAGTAAATTAATTTGAATAAAATCTTAAGAGTATTTAGATAAAGAAAAATCATAATTTATAATAAGTATATGGATGCATATATATGTTTTTGGTATCATTTCATTTGTAAAAATTTAAGGTTTGTGAATATTGAATGTATTTCGTAATATGGCAATTAATTAAGAATTTTGTAATATTTCATATGAAAATTAACAGTGTGATAAAAATTCACATATACTTCAGACGAAAATAGGGCACTAAAACTTATAGGAAGGGCACATGGACGCCATATAAGACATGTTAATAATAAAGCCAGTCACAATTATTTATGATGCACTTAGCACTGACAGGGCTACTATTTATTGGTATCATCGTGTGTGGCAGAGGGGGTCCGAAGCTCACAGGTGACGTCAGATCCCCGTAAACGAAGAGAAAAAATTAGCTATGCGTTGGAAAAATACGAAGACGCCCAGAAGAGGGGATCAAAAGCGAACCACAGCCAAGAGATCAGGCGCACCAGTAAGAGAGAAGCACCAATCGACGAATAAAAAAATCATATTGTACTAATGAAATACGCCCATTTTTTTGTGGAGGAAGATTTTGAAAAAAAAGAGACTTGGATTTTGTCTTCACCTATGTCGCTCCTCCTGAAGGAAGCTCTGGGATTAGACTTGCGACCAAAAGGGCTAGGTTGATAAGCTGAAGTCTGCGAAATCCTGCATCACCCTGTATCGGATATGGGAAGAAGTCTGATCTCGGAGGGCTCCAACATTTCTAATGGCTATTGATGGATGGAACTCTGCGAAAACTTTCATCATCCTGTATTGATTATGGACAGAACTCTGACCTAGGAGTGCGACACCATTTTTCTGATTGCCATTAGCGGATGAGATGGGATGCCACACCACCATTTTTCTGATTGCCATTAGCGGATGAAATGGGATGCCACACCGAAAAGTTCCAGTTATTACCGTGATTGTATAAAGAGTTCAGCCAAAAGAGACTATATGAACTTTAATGTGCTCGGTCACAAGTGAATTTCAAAATTTGAAAGGTGCGGACCAAATCTACCTAGTGATAAAAACTATCAGTGCTCTACAGGAAGTGTTTTCGCCCCTTTCGTCTGAGGTATATGGTGAGTTCATTACTTAATATATGGCCATTATTTTATTATGTATTTATGTTGTGTGCGTAGGATTTTCTGTGTCTAATATTTTATAGGCAAAATTTTAATGCAGTTATGAGTATTTGTCATTATTATGGACTAATCATAACATTAGAATATCAGCGTTGGAAATTTGTCAATAACTTGGCTAAGAAGCCCATCTATTTGTGCTGTGAGAACTTCAACCAACGTTTTGAATCCAAAATTCCACAAAGATATGACTCATAATTATCTTGTTATGAGATCTCATGTAACTGCGTATGCTGTCAAATTAATATGCATTTAAGAGTAATTATGTTTGATATATGGAAGTTATGTGCTTGAAAATAATAAAATTTGATTCTATATGTGCATTTCCTATCTTTTCTTTGACGCATTATTCTTATTCTTTCTTTTCAGAGGTTTATTAAATTTATGAGTTTTAAGAGTTTAACTTTAGAAAATATTAAATCGAATAATTATCTATGCAACCCACTGAATCCTGAATATAAATTTTAACGTTAAATAAGTCGATTCTGAGTATTGACGTATAATTTTATTCAAAATTTATTCTCCTCCTATTTTATTAATTAATATTACCCTCTTTTGATCTTTCAGAACGCGGATCGGGTAATATTTCTATCATTTGTACTACCACTTTATTGTCGCGTGACCAAGTGTGTTGGTGATGGATCGTCACCACAAACACTATTTTTATTACTGTATAATGTGTAGTGTTTCTGTTTAAATAAAAAGTGTGTAAATCGCAGCACCACAATTATAAATAAGACACCCAAGTAAGAGAACTACTTTTTATATTGCTGTAATAAGTCTCAGAATGTTTTGGATGTTATGCTTGCGTTTGTGAATGCTATGTCGTGCAATAAATGTTTAAAATATTTATCCTAGTAGTGCTACATCGTATAAAAATAGCTGTTATTTATTAACAAGTAATCAAAGTAGAATGAATGGCGACGAAGACTAAATAAAAATATTAGAGGTCAACAGAGATATTTTTTTTCAAAAAGTGATAGCGCATACGCTTTATGACTATGTTTTGGATTTGATAATTTGCTGCTATACTACTCTGATTTGATGGCTCTTAAGTTTTAATTTCTACAAGACACTTCCTCATTTAGACAATTTACGGGGCTGGTAAGTCTGCTGCATTTGTTTTCTACTCTAAGCTTTATAAAGTTTAAATAATAATCCTTTCGTGTTTCAAAGAGTTCCATGACTCAATCGAAGTATAGCAGCATATGTTAAACGGCTGGAACAATAACTTATATTGCGTGACGTAAAGAAAGAAAAATAATATAGATGCTCATTTCATGTATGGAAAAAAGCTGTATAATTTGTTAAATGATTTAGCATTTCCGAAATATTCGGCATCCTTGGCATACACACCGATTGCTGATCTTCTGATTAAGCATTAAAAAAAAAAAAAAAAAAGATTTTTTGCGCATTTTATGGTGGCACATTAAATGAAAATTTACTCAAACAATTTCTGCGAAGAATAAAAAATGAAAACATACAAAATAAGTTAATCACTCAAATAGATTATTTAAATTTTGAAAGAGCTTTGAAAAAGTTGTAGCTTTGCGGAATATGATGTGGATACAATACAGAAATTGAAATTTCATAATAGGAACTAAAAAATTTGTATGTTAATAAAATTTTGTGAATGAAAAATGTACAAACAAAGACACTTCCATTTTTTTCTGAAAAACACAAAATCAATAATTATGCTAATCATGTAAATAATTCACATACAGAGATAAACAAGGAAAAATTCAAACGTTATACATGTGAAAATTCATCACATTTTGCTAATGTATGTAAATATATTATTCTTTTTATATTTATTATTTATTTTATTATTATTTTAATATTGTGTAATTGAAAAGGATATGCTAACTTTTAGGGAAAAAATTCTTTATCTATACAACTTCAAAGAAAAAAAAATACAACGGATAAATCTTTGTAAGATGCTGCCTATTATTTGGGTATTTTTCACATTGTAGAGAAATTGATATTGCTGATCGTATAATCTATTTTAGCGTCCAACCCATAATTAAAATGTCTTTCAGAGAGTAAGATGGAGATGCATTCCCTTAGGGCATATATTTTATCGCATCAGATTACAACAATCTATTAGGCATTATTATTAAATTTAAATCTATGGCATTATTCTGACAAGCGCTAATTTTTTTGGCGTAAATTCAATAAATTCTGCACTTGGAAATTGAAACTGCATTACTTTGTGCTCAGCATAAATTTAGTTTTGAATTAATTATCAATCTCTACAGATCTGAGAAGGAAAATTCTTTAAAAGTAGTGAATGAAATTCTCATTTCAGTCATTATTTTCTATATAAAAACGCCCAGTAAAATATAAAGGTGAAAAAAAATTATGTTGCAATAGAGCTACAACTATAAATCAATATTCAATATGCATTTGCAATAAATAAATTAGGAAAATAGTATCATGATTTGATGACAAAAAAAAAAAAAAAAAAAAAAAAAAAAAATATATATATATATAGCTTTAACGTTTAACTCTTAACTGCAGAAGTACTCCTCCAGATTCAGGCTTTTCTTACACGAATTTATTCGGTTGCTTTTTTTTAAAAGAAACATTTTTACTTGTGCTGAACAGTGAGCGTTGAGGGGTTTCCTAGTTGTCAGGCAACTTAACACTCAGGCTGTGTACTGTGAAAGATAAATTAGCTGAAAAATCTACATTTAAAATATAGTGGTGCGAACAGGATATAAAAATAAGATCACAAATATAATGGTTTGGCGCCTATTTGCCGGCACTCGACCACAAACTGTTCAATATATTATGAAAAACTTTAAAACTCAAGTGTAAATCCAGTACAGTACAATTGTTTAGCAAGAAAATTATATAGTAATTATAATTTACATGAAAAAAATATCTTTTTCTTAAGACTAAAAATTAAAATTAAAAAAATAAAAAACAATTTTTCATATTTTATTATTGAATTATTATATTTTATCCTTTATTTACTAAGGGTATTTATAAGTATCACTAAAATAACTCGTTATAAAATTAATTTTATACACTGATTAGTTGTAATAAAGTTTAGAATGAGTTATATATACATTACTTTATCTTGTTCCAAAAGTTAAATTTGTTACACAAAATAAAAATATTTTTAAATGGATGATTTCTTTTGCCTTTGCAGCGTTTTTCGGCGTTCTTGGCGTTCGGAGTTGGGGAGGGGGGCGAATCTTCAATTCGGAAATATTTCTATACTTCTATTGTAAGAACATTATATTTGTACATTTACTAATTCTGCAAAATACTAAGAAAAATATTTAAAATAAAAGGTCTGAGTGGGGTTATAAATATTGCATAAAATCCCTATAAATTCAAATTTACCTAATCTTTCTAAAATACGTCTGAAATGTATTAAATAATTATGTAAATCTACTAATGTAATTTAAACAATTCACGAAAGATGATTTTGAAGATAAAATTTTTATGAATTCATAATTCAGTACATAAAGGGTTAAAAGATTGTGCAATTAAACAATATATATATAATGCAATAAAACAAATTTTACTTCAGAAAATATTTATTTTAAAATTAATTTTTATTGAAATTTTAGCTTTATTCGCTAATTGCTAGCTGGTATTATTAAAGTATGCTAAGAACTGAGCATAAATAAAAGAATGTAATAGAAAGAACCCGTAACAAGAACAAGCGAAGGTTAATGTAATTTGCTTTAGTGATGCTCATAAACGCTAAACAGTATTATTAGAATATTAAATTCTGTTCACGCAATTGTGTTGGAAATCTATGATGAAAGTAATTTAAAAGAAGAAAAATTGTTTTTTCTTCTTATTTAGAAGCATTTATTACTTTTATTCCCGAAATCAATAGATAACACTGGGGAACAATTTTTAACTCAATTTCTGTTGACTTCGATTTTTCAACTGTTTTTAAGTCGAAAAAGAGTGCTGATTTCAAAACTGCTATTAGTTTTCTTCTATCACGTCAAGTTTTTCTCTACTGCATAATTAGACAAAATTAAGTGCCAGATCTACGTCAACAAAATGTGTGTTCCCTAGTGTAATCAATGTTTGCAGCCACTTTAACTTGTGAAAGTTATAGCCGTGTACTTCATTTTACAGCAGCAAAGTTAAAAATATATACTTTCAAAACTGTCATGTTTAACACCCATTGCAAAAATCCAAAATTTTACTCTAATAAGGTTTTAAAACAAAATGAAATCTAGTCATATTTTATTAAATAACTTTTACATGGAGATTTTTCAATATTTATTTTGTAATGTTATATCACATGCTGGTATTACAGTTTATACAGGGTGTTGCCGAATTCGACCGACCAATTCACAGTTGTGATTGTAGACATCAACAGGATGAAAATTTGTTATAGAACACGGAGTCGCAAACCACGTTTAGTAGGAGAAAATCGAAAAATTAGTTAGAAAAGGTGCGATGTCAAGTGGAACATAAAGGTCCAATAAAAAGTAGAAAATCGTTTATTTGACGTAAAGTAGGATTTATGGGATTTTGAATCCCGTTAAATAGGCCTGAGTGAGAAATGTAAATGGGGACGTACCCTTTTTCAGGACACCTATCCATTCATGGTAAATCCATTTTATACCTTTTATCCAAAACGTATCAGTCGACGACATTATTCCCTTTTTCACCTTATATTTGGAGAAAAATGTATTCTCCAATGTATTACTTTTTATGCCTCCCTTAACTAAAGAAGTTCTAGATTATTAGTATATTATCAAATGAAGATGCAATGCTATTTTAAGTTATTTAATTAACGCAATTTAAATTGTAATAAGAGAGCTTTTTTATGTACTCTTTCTCGGTTAGTTACATTTTTTAGAATGAATAAAATGTTGACATTATAAGATACATACTAATAACAATAAAACAGTATGCTGTAGTTTATGAGTCTAATTTAGCCGCTCAAAATTCATTATCTTCATCACAGGATTTTCAAGGTTAAATACATTATTATTTAAAGAGATTTATGGCTAAGTTGAAAAGTTATATTGCTTATATAATTAAAGAAATTAGTTTATTTTTACCACATTTATTCATCTTGATGATTATCAGGAATTATTTGAAATTGCGGTCGCGAAGTTTATTGCACAGCCGACACCGACGGACGAAGGATTGCCGGCCGCGTTCAAAGGTACCCGTATCCTACTTCGAAATATTCCGATAAAAATGTCTCGACGCCTCCTTTCTAACTTTGAACTGTAATGCACTTAAGCCTGCTTTTCGTCAAATAAATATTTTTCTATTTATGATTGGTCTTTTTGTTCCACTAGACGTCACACCTTTCATAACTATTTTTGCGATTTTCTCCCACTAAACATGGTTTGCTACTACATTTTTTATAACATTTTTTCAACATCTTGATGCCTACTATAGCCACTCTGAATTTATCGCTCGAATTCGGTGAAGCAAATTTCATTTTAGATGTTTCATAAAAACAGAAATATTTTGAGTACACGGATTATAGGATTTGTAATGCATTTTTTTATATGATTTAACAACCTATTCCATGCTAAATTTTGTATTTTGATTGTAATATTTTAAGTGCAATCGAGGCTCACCCAGGTCTCAAAAGGTTCTTACTTGTGAGTGCCATTATCTCTGAATAGAACTACTTTTCAATTATTTGATTTGTTTAGATTTTAATGCGAAAAATTACGCATTGATAAATGAATTAGTTTACTATTCTGAAATACGAGTGCATAACATTAGGAGCTTTGAAACTCCTGCTTAAAATGGAAATCTTTAATATTTCAATAAAATAAAAATGTGTATTCATGAGACATACTGAATATTGACCATGAATGTGGTAAATGAACATTGGACAAACATTTAACATAGACAGTAGTTTTTAAAATGGCATGCTAACTTTTAGGGAAAAATACCTTTTTTCAAACAAAATAAATAAATCTCTGTAAAATGCCGCCTATTTTTTCGGTATTTTTCACATTCTAAAGGAATTGCTATTGCTGATCGGATAATCTATTTTAGCGTCAAACCCATAATTAAAATGCCTTTCAGAAAGTAAGATTCAGATGAATTTTCTGACGGTATATATATTATCGCATCAGATTAAAAGTCCATTAGACATTATTATTAAATTTAAATCTATGGCATCATTCTGATAGCAACTGAATTTTTCGACGTAAATTCAATAAATTATGCACCTGGAAATTGAAATGGCATTACTTCGTGCTCAGCATAAAATTGTGTTTGAATTAATTATTTATCTCAAAAGAACTGAGAAGGAAAATTCGTTAAAATTAAAAAAGGAAATTCTTATTTCTATCATTATTTTCAGTGAAAATGTCTAACGAAATATAAAGATAAAAAAAAAAAACTATGTTGTAGTAGAGGTACAACAATTGATTACTATTCAGTGTAATTTTACATTAAACAAATTAGGAAAGTAGTATCATCATTTGATTAAAAAATGCCTTAAATATCATATGAAAAATTTTAAACACAAGCGTAATTTCCATACTGTACAATTATTTAGTAAACATATTACGTAATGTGTCATATTTTTTAATTAAGTATTAATCTCAGCAGAACCACGAAGGAAAATATATTAGAAGTAGGAAACGAAATTGTTATTTCAGTCCTTATTTTCAGTATAAAAATGTACAGTGAAATATAAAGATGAAAAAAAAGAAAATGTTGCACTAAGGCTACAACAATAAATCAATATTTAGTTTACTTTTACATTAAAAAAATTAGGACAATAATATCATCATTTGATGAAAAAACAGCCTTAAATATAATATAGTAAGTTTTTAAACACACGTGCAGTTCCCATATAGTACAATTATATAGTAAGCAATTTATATTCTTTTGTTATATTCTTTTAAGATAAGACACCAGACCTCAAAAGTGAAATTCATGAAAAGAAGAAAAGGAAATTCTTATTTCAGTCATTATTTTCAGTATAAAAACGCGTAATGAAATATAAAGATGTAATAAAAATCTTTTATAATACAGCTACAACAATATAACTATATTTAGTATATTTTTATATTAAAAAAAATAGGAAAGTAGCATCATCATTTGATAAAATTATAAAAAAGTTGTCTTAAATATCTTATGAAAAACTTTTAAAACAATAGTAATTTCCATACGGAACAATTATATTAGTAAGAACATTACACAGATTGTTATAATTTGCCTGAAATAAATTGAAGATACAGTCGGACCTCTATTTAACGAAGTCGCTAAATCCCGAAAAAAAGTTCGTTATATGGAAAATTCGTTAAATAGAGAGTCACATTTTGAAATACTTTAAACTACGTAAAACAAATTTTAAGTCCATAAACAGTAAATATAATTTTAAAAAAAGTAATTAGTCACAGTTTTTTTTATAAATTATATCTATTTTTTTTACTTATTTTACCCATCAAAAAAGAAATATGCAAGGGAAATAAGAATTAAACAAAACATTGTCTGGAAATACATTGTATTTTCAGTTAAAAAAATTATCTTACATTAAAATCACGATTTTTTATTATGGTTGATAAGCTGTTTGGAGGAATACCAAATTTTAAAGCAGTATTTTTTTTCTTCATGCCTTTATCCAACTCATCAAGAATATATATATTTTTTTCTTTGAGGCTCAAGCATTTTTGCTTTGACATTTTCGAGCTACAAGAACCGAAATTACCAACACGATTGATCATGACCAACAATCTAGAAAACGGGAAACTATAGTTTAAAGACACGGGGCAGCTCCATTGAGGGTTAAAAGGGGATATTGAAAGTTTGCTCTTCTTTGGATGGAAAGCAAAGAATCACAACGATTTTACTGCTCTCGGTGAGTTAGGTGCCTGGTAAGACCTGTTCATGGTCATTGATCATCATAAAATGTGTCAAAAGAAAGAATAAGTTTGAAATGTCCAGTAATATTTTAAAAAATAGGGAGAAAAAACATTTAGATCCCAAGGAAAAGTTCGTTAAATAGAGAATACACTTCGCTATTTGGAGGTTATTTTACGAAGAAATTTGCAAAATGTTCTTGGTTCCAAGTAAAAGTTCGCAAAATAGAGAAATTCGCAAAATAGAGGTTCGTTAAATAGAGGTCCGACTGTATTTCCTTAAAACCAAAATTTAACATTCCGAAATTAAAAAACAAATTTTCTTATTTTGTTTTTGAATTATCATATTTAAAAGATTAGGCAATTTTTAATAAAGATATAATGCACTTATACAGATTTTTCGGCAGAAAAAGAAACATTTATTTTATTTTGAACTTTCATAGAAATTTTAGTTTTGTTCTCTTGTTGTCAACATTATTATTAAAGTATGCTAAGAACTTCGCAGCAATATAAAGTTACCGAAATAATAGCGTCAGCACTGAATAACAGAGAATGTAAGAGAAAGAATCCTTAACGAGGACATGTGAAGGTTTATGTAATCTGATTTAGACACTCATAAATGCTAAACAATATTGTTACAGAATTTATTAAATCCTGTTCAGGTACTTGTGTTGGGAATCTATGATGACAGACATTTAGGTGAAGAAAATTAATTTTATATTTAGAAGTTTTTATTACCTTTAGTTTCGAACATTAATAGTTAATCAATGTTTGCATTCACTTTAACTTGAGAAATTTATAGGCGTGTTCTCCATTGTTGTTTACAGCTTCTGAAGATAGAAAAAAAAAATAAAGGGTAAGATGTTTGAAGATAAATTAATACAGGCTAATCCTATTTGAAAAAACATTATTTTTATAACACAGAAAATACTTTTTCACCTATATTCATTATTTTCTATGATAGTATATCCCATTTTATTGAAAAACAGAAAGTACAAATTTTATACGTTTTTAATTTAATTAACGATTTAAGACTCACGAAATATTTTAGTACTTTATAATGCTATATAAGTGACTAAATAAAAACAATGATAATCTCCCGTGCACATAATGTCGACATAAGAGTACATTCATAAAAAAAAAAAAAAACCATTTTCAAATGTATTGAAGATGTTATTTATATTAACTCATAATTATAAAACATAAAAGAGTTCTTTTATTGTAGATAACTTTTTATTGCATTATATAAAATAAAATAATAAAAATTTAAATTTTTTGGCAATCATCATTTAGAGATAGAAGCGTTGATATAATAATAGAAATTTTCGAAAACTTCGAATTTTTTAACAATGATATAAGATATTTTTGTGATATAAGAAACGTCATAGATAAATTTCGTAATATAACTTTTTTTTTAGCAGTATTTAAAATATTCTTTCCAAATCAATAAAAATGTATGAAACATTTAATTGAACGAACATAAAATACAATAAGTTTTCTCGCTAACATTAAAAATTTTTCTGTAACCATACTTGTTGTTAGAATAATATTTACGCAAATATTAGTATATTTATTTAAAAATGTACAGTGTATGTCAGAAATAGAGATAAATCACTGCTAATTATGCCGCAAGTCGCCGTAAAAGAATGTGTCTGGTATTAATCAATTAGCAATAATGTCTAATAATTAGTACTGAGTTTAAATTTGTTTATAAGTAGTTTCTATATTAAATTTATAACAAAATGAAAATATAATAGTAACACTCTATATTGACAACATTTTTACTCGAATACCAAACGGGAATTCGTTCGGTAAAGCAGTTTAGGAATTTTTACGTAGGATTAAAATTTTGAACTCTTAATGCTAAATTCATTTTTTATCGCTGCAAAATATTTCAAGGTAGGTAGATTTTTATCCATCACTCAAATACTACTTAGTTCATGAACTGCAGATTTATATTCGCCTTATAAGAAGCTTCTAGAGATCGATTTTTGTTAAAATATTTACAACATATAATTTGTATTTCTTTCAGAAAATTAATTTTTTTTAAAGATATACTTTGAAATTAAATTAATCAAATATATAAATAGTCGTGCATGGATTTTTTAACGGAAATCAATTTGTAGAAGCTGCAATTATGCAAATACAAATTTACACCCCCTTTCCCCCAAAAAACTTCAGTTATGCTTATAAAAATACCAGCATTACAATCTGTTATACAACGATTAAAGTTAATTTAACAGTAGGATTTAGAATTTGTAATTCCATGTCTATTTCATTGAACGAATTCATGTTTGGTATCCGAAGCGAATATCTACCAAAAAACCCAAATATGATCTCAAAATTAAGTGTTATTACTGAAAATATTAAAGTTTTTACAATTTCTGTATGTAGACGACACTCTAATTAAGTATAGCATTAATTAATATACGTTATTAATAATCCAATGTTACCAGTCAAAATTTTATATGATATTTTATGTCCGAAATAGTAGCTGTGTATTTTTTTCCTGCAACGGATTGTACATAAAAGATTAGTTCAAGTAAAGACAGCGATCGAAGTATTTGGATATTTTCTATCAAAGGAACATTGAAGGTTTTTGTCGTATTCTCACTACACATTAATTTTTGATGCAATGTTAAAAATTTGCAGTAAACTGTCTATTCATTCTATCCTTTAAAAGATAACGCTTAATTAACCGTAGTTTTATCTGATTCTGACCATAATACGGTTAATAATGCCGACATAATATCTTCATATGGCAAAACGGTGGAATGATTGGAGAAGTTACAGCAGATATTTAGATATGTACTCATTTAGCTTGAAGATTTTTATAACAGATTTTTTAATTTAATTTACTCTTCTCTGACGTTTATTACCTCCGGTTATTTTGAGCAGGTACTCTCGGTCCTTGTATGTGTTTACTTCGACACTTGCGGCCACAATGTTAAAATTTTGTAGAAAACTGTTCGGTCATTCGACTGTTTTTATAGACGCGGGTTACGGTTACTTAACCGTAATTTTAATCAATTCCAGCAAATGAGATAATTTCAGAATATGGTCAAGTAAATTGTATTTAAAAAAAGGGTTTGAATGAACAGTTTGTTGAGGATTTTTAACTCTAGTTCATGGTATAAACAAAATATAACATTTAAATACAAAAGAATGCTTGGAATTACCTTAGAAGCTATAATATTAAAAGATAGTTTTCAAATCTTGTAAAGTTAATATTTTAATGATAAAATAAAATAAACTAACACGCAAAATATACATAATTTTTAAAATAAAAATTAAAAATATATCTAAAGATTTAAATTTAATAATAATACATCTATTAATAATAAATAATTTAATCTATTAAAAATGTATCTAAAGATTGTTCAGTATTTTTTTTATATATATTTGACAATGCTCTTCAAGTAGATCTTTCTTGTTTATCATTACTTATAGTATCTCTATATAAGAGATGACTTACGAAATATAGAATTTGATTTGTCGAGACGATTTTGGATAAAACTTAATTGTGAATCATCTTGGTGTGCCGGCCATTTTTGTCTTGTTCATGTTCGTCAACATGCCTCACTCATTTTATCATCTCTTCCTGGACGGTACCGCCAAATTCTCAAATCTAGGTTTGACATTTAGACAAACAGTTCTGTCTAAGCACAGACTACGTTTGCGTACTGTGATTATGTTTCCAAACTCATATAAAGTTACTTTACTACTTGCGACGATGAACATAGAACACCGGAAAGCGAATTCTAAAAAGTATGAAAATAAATACTTAAGAATCTATCTGTGTATAAAATATTATCAATTAAATTTAGTGACATAATCCGGATATATTAAGTTAGAAAAAATCATCAGTTGCACTTTTGGCAAAAAATTAGTAAGATGGGGATAAATTGGAGAATTTAAACAATGGTAAGTAAAATGAATATGAGCAATGGTAAATAAAAATCATATGTACAATGATAACTAAAATAAATGAGATATTTTATTTCACAATATTTTTCTATAATTTTATGATATCAAATGATAAATCAATCATCTAATTTAAATTTATCGAGTGATTTGTAGCAATTACACGATGTACAATACGTTATTTTTCTAAACAGCTTTTAGCTTACGTTTATTTTCATCGACAATATATCAATCTATTCTTCTGGAATCACGTGTAAGCCTCCAGAGATAACTTGACTGATGACCTTAGGGCCGGTGTAAACATCGGGCAAATGGTACGTTCACATAGCTACCCACGAATATTGAGGTCCCGTTAGGGGTTCCGTAATTTTTATTATTAAAAGCGCTAAAAGATTTTTTTTTTTTTTTTTTTTGATAAAAACCCAAATCTGCACACTTAGTTTAATCTGTCTGAACCTCAAAGGTATTTTTAAGAAGAAACTATTAAGAATTATATCTAGAATTATGCACTTACGTGGTGAAAAAGTTGCATAAAATGTTTCATTCATTATAGTATCAAATAAAAAATTAATAAAATATGTATCTAAAAATTATTTTCTTTTAAAATATCACCAGAAATAATAGCGAGCATTGTTTCTACTCTGTTTCGTATTCTATAATGCGTACAGCTTAAGAATAAATTTCATTAATCCATTATTGTACTCAGATTCGTTTGGACCCGCAGAGTGTTTTGCGTAGAGACCAGCGCGAAGTTGCGTTGACGCTGAATCATCTTGAAGGAGTTCGCCACAATATGGTGAAAGAAAGTTTCTAAAGAACAAAAAGGTTCCACAAAATTTCTTAAAAACTCGCATCTGCTAAGTGTTAGTTGTAATTACCGTTTAAACAAACGACTAAATTCATCGGAATGTTTGCTACTCATCTGTCAGTGTTAGGATTATAGGGGACGAAAATCAGTTTTGCACTAGAGACATTGCACTAATCATTCTAGAAACCGGCCGATTTTCATTAGTATAATATCCTTTTATTGTAATGTAAAATCCATGCAATATGTATAAAAAATCCGATGTAAAACTACAGTCTTTTGAACTTGTTACAGAATAATTTAATAAAGGAACTTTAGATAATACTTCCAATGTGAAAAAATAAAATAAATAAACTGTCAAGTGCGAGTATTACTCGAGCTCTGAGGGTTCCGTACATTAAATGTGTGAATTGAAGAGCTGAGTGGATGAACATGTTATGCTACATTTTCTATTTTTTTTTTTTTAATCTTTTGGTTGAAAGCGTTATGAGATATCCATGGTGAAGCTACAATATTAAGATTCTATTTAGTCTTGAAGATTTAGGACATTATTCATTAATATTTAATATTTTCACATTTAATAATGTCAATAATATTAATAATTTTTAATATTTGAAAATTAAATATGAATAAGTTTTTCTGAGAGAGTTTAGTACCATAACTGTTAATATTTTAAACACATGGTATCAAACAGAAAATAAATCATTAAAATTTACAGCAAAAACTTTCACTTCAAATTTTTTCAAAAGTAATTTGGTTACTTAACATGTTCTTCCGCTTAGCTCTTTAATTATCAACAGTATTATTAAAAAATCGTTTCTAAAATAATAATAAGATTTTGTAAAAAACTATAAAAAGTAGTGTTGTGTATAGCTGTATATACTAGAAAAGTGTGAATGGGTATACCAAAAAAGTTCAAAGCGATATGAAGCCTAAAGAATAGCAAATATTGTTTGTATAACTCTTCTTTTAATCTTATCTTAATCTGTTTATAATTAACTGAATTCGGTACTAACAATAAAAGTAGTGCTTACTTGAACTTCATTTCATAAAACTAAATTCAGCGTAGGAATAATCTTTTTTTTTTTTTTTTTTTTTTACAGTGTATCTAAAAAAAAATCCATTGTTCAAAGTTTAAACTTGGCATTGTGCTAAGAGCGCTTCGAAAGGAGGTCGCAAAGTTGCAACGCCGCCTTAGTTTGTGCCGCGTTTTTCTAGATATGTTTTTAATTAACTTTTAAAGACATGGAAGGCGTATAGAGATATCCACTCAATGCAAACTTGCCGTGAATCCCATAGTCTTTATGTGATTAATTCTAATTAAATTAGTTTGTTTTTAACAATTTGACGTTTATTACTTTTATACAACTACTGAGCGTTGCATAACAAAAATGTATCATTAAAAGTTATTATCTACGCTTTAAAAGCCGATGACACATAGAGTACGCCTATCCTGTCATTATGTATGTCCAAATAATATGTCATTATGTATGTCCAAGCAATATTTAAGGGTTAATATCTTGACTAATTACCGACGATATTTTTTGAAAAATCATTATCAACAATGCCTTTATACTTCTGCACGAAAGGTACCATCAGCGCTCCTCAGCATCTTTGTTGAATGCCCGCAAATCGAAATTTGTGTGTAACAGAAAAACGCTTTTTTTCTCAAAAACTAAGTGACCTAGGGTAATCGCTATATTTTTCCTGCAAACTTTAAGTTAACATCTACTACCTCTAAATTTTTCATAATTTTAGTTTGAGTAGATTCAGAATTAGATCGGTGGACATATTTTTGCACTATATTTTCTACGATATCTCTTCAACTATAATACCTAAAATTAAAAGAAGTGTGTTTTTGAGTTCAGAGTTACGAAAGCTTTCACACGATACCCCATACGATATACAAAGAAAATATTTTTTTTCAAGTAACTTAATTAGCCCCTCTATATCTTCACTAAATATATTTGTGAACGTTTAATAATCTGAATATATGTGGTTCAATAGTCTTTATTACTTCCCCCAATTTGAACCTTCCACGTTCCATAGTTTACGAGTAAAATGACTGTGACAGACAGACACAGGAGTGATCTTATAATGGTTCCGTTTTTACTTTTTAAGTACGGAACCTTAAAAAAGGGTGTCAAATTAATTATATTAAAAAAATTAAAACAATAAAGAGCTTTAAAATGCATAGATGCCAACACCTCTTAATTATTCCGGGGTCTGATGCAAGACAAATATATTTTAAACCGAAAAAAATACAGAAGGAACTGTGCCTTCTTTCTATAACGTAAATTTTAGGTTTCATTTTCAAATATTTCATTAAATAAAATTCCTGGTTGAAAACATGTTTGTCTTGGATCAGACTCCGAAATAATTAAGAGATATTAGTATCTATAAATATGTAAGAATTTATATGTGTAAAGATTATTTTTAAAGTAAAACACATGTAGAATTCATAGAGGGCATCTTATCTTTTGATAAAACGAATCTTTCAGTATTTAAATTATAATCATATAAAGGAATAATTTATTTCTAAAATGGAAGTCAGCGATGAAAAGTATTTTTAATAAGATCATAAAAAGTCATGACAAGAAAAAAAAAAAAAAAAAAAACAGCAAACTTGAGTTTCTCTAAGTACAATAACAATTTCATCAATATAAAAATCCGGATGCCTATAATGATGCTTCCAGTCAAGAAAATTTCTATGAGAAGTATTTTGATAGTTAAGAAACACCTCTTTTTCACATATCTTTTTGCTAACAAGTAATTATTTTTCATTCTTTTTTCTCAAATTTAGAGTTATAAGTTTTAATAAACGTCCTTATTTTTGTTTTTAAAAAAGTTTTCCTGATTAGTACGTTATTTTCTTTGCATTTTCGTTTTTTTTTTTTTTTTTTTTTTTTTTTTGTGTGTAAATAATAAAAAGTGCAAACCTTAAAAATATTAAATGAGAATTATAGATATAAAATATCAAAATTTGTTAAACAGTTATACACATTTGCACATACGTATGTATATTTGTGAGCGTTTATTTTTATAACAGTGTAAAGGTATATTTTTTTATATTCGTTACTTTATACTTTTGGAATATAATAAAGGGTATATTTTGCAATTTAAATCTTTACGCTGAAGTTTTTCACATTTTTCAACATAGTTAAAAAGTTTTAAATAGTTAAATAGTTTAAAAGTTTTCATAGTTAAAATTTAAAGTGTTTTTTTATATTTTTTATCTTGCCTAACTCACGTAAATATGATCAGACTGCCATTATTTGATGTACTTTATTATAGAGCTTTACTATACCATGTTTTTCTTATTGAAAATGAAGAGTGTACATTTTATTGTTCGTTTAATACAACAGTGTAAAGGTATACTTTTTACTTACGTTTAATATTAAAGCCAAAGGTTCTGGGTTCAAGTATCAGCTTAGATATTGTTTGAATCTCTTGAAAAAATTACTACTTATATGTTTTCTTTACTAATCAGTTTGTTGTGGTAAAATAACAATAATATTTTTTACTTGTCATTTTTTGTGTTTTTGACGATAACACACATCACATACGCGCACATATAAATATACATATATTATTTTAAATATTAAAACATTTGATTTATACTGGTACACGCTTTATTCTATTATTAACTGATTAAAATGCATTTGATCTATATATTTTTAAAGCGGGAATAATTGCTATTAAATTATATGTAAATTAAAAAATATCCGAATTTTAAAGTGGGGTTATTACAAAATTATGAATGTTTATGTGAGTAGCTATAAGTTATAATAAAACGTATTAGTACAAAAAGGTTTGTACCAGAATACATTTTTAAAGATTGAAATCATTTATAGATCAGTTTTATAAAGAAGTTCTTTTAATCCTAATGTCACAATAACACAACATAGAAAAAAGCGATATAATATTTCCTCTTTTTCTCTTTTCACATATACTTTAAAATAAATATATATTTTAGATAAATCTACTCAAAATTAACAACACAAATGCGTCAGTAAAAAATGCTAACTAAAAATGACTTATTTAAATTTAAAAATTCTGCAGTATTACATTTAAAATTCAAATTATGTTTATTTAAAATTTTATAGGAATTACTTCAAAACTAATAAACCTATTTCATTTAATGGATGTAAAACTATTAATATATAATGAACAAAAGAATTTTTATATCGCATATTATATATAAAATTTGGCTTTATTTCAGCAACTAAACACACGAATAAGACACATAAGTAGAAATGTTTTTTAATATGTTTAAACCTTATGTTTAATTCATTATTACTTTATATAGCAGCAATTCTAGCTGTGTTGTACGATTTAAATACTTCATAATTTTCGATTTACTTTGAGTTAAAATTCATATTTGTTTTATATTATGGAAAATCATTTGTTATATCATACTTTAAAATTAGAATGCACAGTTTCTTTAATCTAGTACTTATGCTTATTTTTGTATATCAATGAGAATATTTTAAGCTTTTAGAGTAAAGAAATGTTTTTTTTTTTTAATAAATGACTTTGTTAGCATAAAGATGGCGAATTTAAATATTGTAGAAATGATGCTTTACAATTTAGATTATTTTGTATTAAAATTTTTATTTTAATTTCGATAAAGAATTTATTTTAAATTAGTTTTTATTTAAAATTATAAGTAAAACAGTATCTCCTTAGGAATTCATTTGAAAGAGAATTTTGTGATTTATTTAAATTGAAGAAAATTGTTAATTGTGCCTGTTTTTGTATGTATAACATAGATTGAATTAGATTTTTCAAGACATCTCTAATCACAAAGAAAATATGAGACGATTACTGCTTTTGTTTTTTGAAAAACAGGAAAGGAATCCCAGAAATTTAATCAAAAAGTTACATACAATTTCGTATGTAAGGAAATGTTTCATTAGCTACATTTTTATATATGAGGCATTCTCACATTATTTTGACTCCCTGAATTTGAAGTCCCTGAAAAATATTTTTTATTTTAGTACATATTCTTTTGCGTCTTTTTTAATTTCTTATACTGAAAAGTATCCCATTGCATGACTGTTTAACAATATTATCGAGATAAATAAGTTTTGGACGATGTTGGGTGTCCAAACATACCTCAAAATTCCTATACCGTCCCGTGTTCCGGTTGCTAATTTTTAAATTTGGATTTGTCTGTATAAAATTGTTTCAATAAAAGTAATTCGATGTAATTTTTTTCCAAAACTGGGACGATCGTTTTATATAAATATCTAGTTAAAAATTAACCTGCACATATTTTTGTGGTTGTTAATATTTTTCTAACTCTGTCCCTGCATTTTAGAGTCCTTACCGTCCCTCTTTATAAAACTATACAGAAAATCACTTCAGATGAAGTCACAACATTTTTTTTTTAACTTTTTTCTCCAGCAGATGTATGCTAGAGAACGAATGGCTAAAATTCTTTGCAGGAAATTTACTGCAGAATTTAAATCAATATTTAAATATCAATTTCAAGCATCGTGACTTTAATGGTAGGCTTTCCGTCTTCTTTATTGCTGCACTTTTCGAGGAAAATAATTTTTTTTTTAATTTGTGGCTATCAGTCTTAACATGATTTGCCTAAAAATAGGTAGTCATTTTCCTAACCATCCCACCCTTACCATCTTTTCATTTTAATTATTGTCCCTTTTCCCCCCTTAAAAGTGCCCTCTTTGTTCCTTACCGCCCATAACACCACTTTAAGCCAATGTCATACATAACTATTGTACTAAAAATACAACATTGTTATCATTTCTTATTTGAATGTTCTGTGGGTTCTATGTAAATTCATTATAAGTAAAAATTTTGAAGAAAAGAAAAAGTTAGAGACATAAAACAGTAAGGAAAATTAAACTTGCAAATTAAATTAAACCTAATACAAAACTTCTTCGCTGCTGACCATTTTTTTCTTTATTTTTAATCAATAAGACATTTGTCTATAAGTTTAAAATGTTATTTTACTAAGTTTAATTTCACCAGATTTTTATTCCTGAAAGTTAAAATTTTGTGAGAATGCCACATATCTATTTATTTTGATATATTCCCTAAAATTATTTGTTCTTTTCGAAACAAACTTCATTATTAGATTTCATTGTATCAAACATGTTTTTAAATTGGAGGAATTATTAAAAAAATATATTTAATATTTATCAACTATATTTGTGTTATTCCTGTTAAAAATAATACAAATATAGAAGAAAGATCCTTGATAATCTGTTACAAGTTGTTAAGATGTGTTTATTAAATTGTTATTTTTAAAGTACAACAATGGTCATGCTATCTTTTTAAAAAATTATGTCATTATTAATAATTATTTCAGTTGTGAGAAAAACATTAATTTTATTATTAGTTCACTATTAGATTCTTTGGCAAATATTATATGTAGTTTTTAATTTTAATAGATCAATCTTAAAAATTACGATTGAACTAAATTCTATTCAAATGAAGCGAAAAATTAAATAAATAAAGCATGAACTGACAAAACGCAACTAAGATTACAAAACTTCTATGTTAGAAAAAAGGAAAAAATCTCCGCTTGGCAACTATTGCAATCCTGAATCTGCTGATTTACCTTTTCAAATTTGCATTTTTCTTTGTTTCAGATATAAGTATCGATGAACGTTACCTGAAATTTTTGCAAGATCGTGAATCCTTTAGAATAATCATAAATTTGTAAATGAAAGTTATCGGTCGGAAAAAAAAATAATATAAAGATACGGTAGAGCCGGTACCTTTTGCTGTAAAAAAATTGTATTTTACAACAAAAGGTACCGGCATCGGCATCCTGACTGCCAACACCGCTACTCCTAAATTTACAAGCTGTTATTTTTAAGATTACTGTAAAATTTCTCAAGCCTGGGGAATGTCGCTTTGCGATTGGCTAACGTGACAGAAAAAAATTATATTTTTACTTCACTTGTTGCTGGAATGCGATTTTACTGCATCGGTGCATGAAAACTTACAACATAAAGTGCAGAAAAAAATTACAACACTTTTTTTTTACTTCGTATGTAAATTCTTTAATGCAAACGTATCGAAATTCAAACTTCCACATATTCATCTATTTGAAGAGCAATCCGCATAGGAGAACACAGCAACAATGGTAATTCTGGCAAAATTTGTTTGAAAACAGGTTAAAGTTATTTTAAATATTGTTTTAAGCACCAGATTGTGAATCAGTATATTTCTCCACAACCATGTTTAAGTTTTTTTAATGCTCGAAGATTTATTAAGATGCTATTAGTTAAGAAAATTAAAAAAGAAAATTTGAATACTATTTAGAATAAATTTAAATACTAATTACAAATTATTTAAACATTCTTATTATTCAAAGAAAATATTTTACATTTAAATATATATTTAGACATCAATTTAATCTTTTATATTTGTTCAAGCTTTAAAAATATTTTTCTCGTGAATATTATAAGTAGTTATTGCATATAATCATGATTGTTAGTTATTCTGTTACAAAAATGTATTTGATGTCATTTGAATGATTTTTTAAGAAACATGAGTTTGAATATACTATTGTAAAAAATACATTTCATACGATAATTATTTTCATTTTTTCAGAAATTATGTTTTAGAACATTTATAGTTTTCGCTTAATCACGCTAAACGTTCATATAAACCAAAATTTTGTAAAATTATAAGGATGTGAACTAGAATAATAACGCTATGAATTTCACGAAATCGCATTGAAATTTATGAATAGGTTCAGATTCTGTAACAAAATTCAATGACTGAATAATGAAACTGCTCCTTTAATGTTCTATATTCAAATTTAAATGTATAGCTTTACATATTTTTATATATAAGCAGGAATCAAAACGATCCCGTTCGAAGGCTGTACAATTCATATTTGGTATACCAGTCATGTAAAAATGCCTGCAGAATTTAGGCAAGCATCCAACTGTTTTAGCATGTTGCATCCTTCAGTAATTTTTTTTTCTGTTGCTTAAGGAAGTCTGAAACTACCTGCTGCGCTTCTCCGTCCAACAGAAACCGTCGACCATTCAAGAACTTTTGAATCTTTTGACTTTGGGCTTTTGACTTTTAAAATCGCACAAATCGATATGCCATCAAGTTTCGCCCGAATCACGTATTGTTGTGGGCACTAGATGTCGATGACCTACGAGATTGGCTTGCACCTTGCGTCTAACCGTTACTCTATACTTTGAGCACTTTTCTACAACGGTGTTTTCAACAGACATACATCTCCATACACATTCTTCATTCTCCGATGAATGCCTACCCGTCTTTGTCCTTCGACCTCAAAAAAAAGATAACTGCAAGTTGGTCCCCGTTTGGACGCGTCTGGTACTATCATCGCCATTGTCCACTCTTGAGCACTTTCCACACGCACTTTGGAAATAAACGGTTGCCATAGTCTTTTGCCTCGGTGTCGTTGCTTATGTACCCTCTTCAGCGACGTGCTAATTTGTATATACACTGCAGCTGCGATCTGATAAAGAAAATTTTTGATCGCTCCTTATAGTTTTCTTTTATGTAACACGAATTTATGAAAATATTAAATGCTTTAAGAACTGGCTAATTAACTCTTTAAAACTTGAATGTCAATTTCAGTACTCATAAATAGACATATCACTAATTAAGTTAGTTCAGTTCGAATTTTAGAATATGAATTTCTGATAATGGGGATTGATAAATATAATTTTCCTTTTATGGCATAGTACAATCCAAAATAGTAAGAGATTGAATAATACAATATTACAGTTACTAATACAAATAAATATTTAAATTATATCAATTTTATATGTGTAATTTAATTAAAAAAAAATTCAATTAAAACTTTCCGATTTAAACTATATCTGCTCTGATAACAGTTATATCAGTTTTGATTAAATTTTCTGAATTTCGTAATAGATTTGCCACTTTGACGCTACCTCATATAGTAACTGGGTTGAATACAAAGACTGCACATGAGAGACCTCAAACTTAAATCTGATGCACTGAAAATAAAACGTGTTTCTTTTATACAATCTACAAGAACATAAAATACAGAGTTGTAAAAGTAAAAACATTCTACAAAAAAAATCTCATTTTTCAACGAGGGATACTGAGTAACTAAGTTAATGAATATTTTCAAAGAAAGAAATGTTCTGAATAGAAGAAAGCATTAAGAATGTTATCTAAGTTCAGAAACGAATTAGATAATATAAATAGTTTTACGTATTACGCAAAAATGAAAGCATGAGCAAATAAATAAGTTCTTTTTTTTTTAATATATATTTAAAATTTCTATCCATCAAAAAAATATGTAAATTCTGTGATTTTTTTAAAATTATTTTTGTTAAATGTGAAACAACAATTTAAATTCATCGGGAAATTCTAAAAATGTGGATATTGAAAAAGTATGCTATAAGCAGAATTATTTTATTCATTAGATGAAAATCATATTTGTCTGAACAAATACGTAAGTGAAGCTTTCCATAACTCATAAGATGAAAAATTACTTTTGTTATATCAGATAGATTTAAAGAATTTCCATCACAAAAGCATTTTAAAAATGAAAAGCTGAAATACATTTATGAAACAATTTTTCTTACTAATAAAAAATAAATGTAGATATAACACTTATTTAAGCAGCTTACAGTAGTTTGTGTTTATCTGCCTTTTTTAGAAGAAAGGAAGAGATAAACTAATTTAAGTTTTTCCATTACCATCCACTAAAAATATTTTTATAAAAGTTTTATTTCTGGAACGTATGATTATAGTTACATGAACTTTTTTTGGATCATTAATGTTTTAAACATTTTAGGAGAATGCACATTTTTTAATAATCCATGAAGTGTCTTAAAGGATTTTTATTAGGGTAAATTCATTGCATTAATATTTTCAATAAAAAAAAAAAACACGAGAACTTTGTGGCGTTCTGCAGTTTGTATCCGATATGTTTGTTTTATTGCTCTTCGAACCATAATCTAAGATTTAGCATTATGTTGTAGAGCCTTATGTAAAAAGGAAATGCCAGTTCAACACCATGTATAGCGACCAAAATCAAATCCAATTTACTCAACTCATGATTTTAAGCTGAAAAAATAAAATCTAGAGAAGTAATTTCGTATCAATACTTAGTAGAGTTTGTACTAAATACTCTTACAAAAACTTCCTGTAGAATTCTGAAAATAAAAATTATAGAAAAAGTCTTATAGAATTATAACCCGTTTTTCTATCAGCTAGTTTAATTCTTAAGTTTTGGAAATATCTGTAGAAGTTCAATAGAAATGTCTGTAGGGCTTCTATAACAACATCTATAGAAATTATATACAGTTTCTAAAAAAATATTTGAGTATAGTCTATAATGTATTCTATAAAAATATTCGAATACTGCCAGCTGTTTTCAGTTGATCACCCTCCCAAGCACAATCCGCATTCATTGCTGCTTCTACTTTGGTGAACGAGCTTGAACGGGTACGTTCATGTTGGTATGTCCGTTGACAGTTCGTCAACTCTTATTATATTATTTCAACTTCATTGTTTTGTGATTTCAATTATTAAACCCGTATGAAATTTACACCGATTCTCTAACTGCGTGAATTTGAAAACCAAAACCATTTGTAACTTAGAAAAACAGATTTAAAGATCGGAAAAAAGTCAGTTAAAATAAAGCATACATTTATTTATTTATTTACTTATTTATTTTATTCTTGGTATTTAAAAAAATAATGAATCATATAAAAACTAATTAACCACCATTTAAATCAGTAGTTCGACTGATATATTATTACATTAACAATTGAATCAGAATGTATTAGAACCAAATAAATTATCACCATATTAAATCTATGGAATACTATTATATTAACTAATGTGTTACAAAATCAGTTAGTTTTTTAATTTTTTAAATATATATGTTTGTAAATAAATTTGTACACATAAATGTTAAATAACCAATATATATATTTAAAAAATAATCTATAGAATCATTAGTCTATACAAATTCTATAAGATTTATATACTCTATAGAAAATTTTTCTATAGAAAAAATAAATTTTACAGGACATCCATGAATTTTACAGAAACATTTTCTTTGAAAAAATTATTCAAAAAAACTCATCAAAACTCTATAGAAATATTATTCTATAGAAAAATCTATTCAAAAGAAATGAAAAAAAATGTTCTATACAACTATTCAAAACTCAATAGAAATATTATTCTGTAGAAAGACTATTCTATAGAAACATTTTCTATAGAAAAAAACATTGGCTTAGATGTCATATATTCCCGCGGCCACCATCTTTGATTTCTCGGCGATGTTTTGTTGGCGTTTATCGTTAAGGCAACCCCGACGAGTGACATGTTCTGGCAACCCCGTTAAGCCTAACATGCGCATAAATCTGGTGGCCGACATTTACTTGGCGAAAAAGGGGTTTTCACCCCAAGAAAAATTCCAAGATGGCGGTCGCGGGAATATATAACATCTGTTCCAAAATATTCTATATAACTCTTCAAAATGCTATAGAAATGTATTCTTTAGAAAGGATTTTCTATAGAACTTGTAAAGAATTCTATAGAGTTCTATACAGCTCTATGAACTATATTCGTAAGGGTATATGTGTGATTCCTAACGCTGAATACGAAATCTATTAAAGAGCCATAAGAAAAACCACTTTAGTTAACTTTTGCTAGAAAATGAATTTTTGTTTTTCTGTTGCCGCTGGTGAGGCAACATTTAACAGATTTAGTGTTTAACAGTTAACCATTTTTGGAGAAGCATATATTTAACCTTTTGTGCCCCAACGGTACTTTAAAGTACTATGAAAATAGCTTGTTATAAAATTCATTTAATACATTGATTAGTATGTACTGTAGTTTAGAATGAGTTATAAGTACTTTACTTTATCTTGTTCCAAAAGCCTTATTGGTTTCACAAAACAAAAATATTTTTTAAAGGACGATTTCTTTTGCCTTTGCATATTTTTATCCTTCTTGGCGTCGAAAGATTGGGTGGGCGACCGTCCTTTTGAAAATAATTCTACATTTCTATTGTAAGAACAGTATATTTGTACATTTCATAATTCTAAAAAATACTAAAAAAATATTTTAAATATAAGATTTGAGTGGAGTTATAAATATTGCACAAAATCCATTTAAATAAAAATTGAAATAATTAATTTTCATTGGCAAAATCCTCCTAAAATATATTAAATGTTATGTAAATCTTCGAATGTAGTTTCAAAAATTCGCGAAAAATACTTAAGAAGATTAAATTTTCACGAATTCCTAATTTTGGGTATAAAGGGTTAAATCCCATAAAACTGTAGCACTATTATTTTCTGAAGCTGTAATAGCAATATAAAGGTAAATGAATTCATTTACTAACATTAAGATATATCGCCGCTGTACATAATTCACATATAACTTTTCTAATGCGAACTAAAGGAAGCCACTACCTTCCTCGATTAGCTAAATTTTGAATTACCAAAAATCAGAAATAAATGGAATATAAAAAAAGAGAAGCAAAATAATGAACAATATGAGTAACAATATATATTTCTATTTTAAAAATAAAACAACACTACACATCCTGAAATATATTTTTATTTTTCAATACGATTTTTCCATTACATAGACTCTTTCATATATTTTTCTCAAAACTTGAAATTAATGGATTATTCAAATTTTCAAACTAACGGGTATAGGATTAAAGGTATTTTACAGAAGAATTTAACAGTTGAACAATATGTTAAAATATCTGAAAATATTTAGTGAAATTCATGGTGTCTGAAAGATACAGGCAAAATAAATCTCTATTGTAGCACGCTGTATCTCCATAAAGTTCTAAGGCTATTTATTCCAATAATAAATTTTAAAACCATTAATTTAACTGAGATACAATACACCCTTATTTTTGAAGGGTAAAATATATTTTTTTTTCATTTTTGATAATTCTGTTTTATATCTCACGTGTAAGATTTCATTTTAAACTGTACAGAATAATGTCGCGTTTTCTTTTTATTCTCAATCTAATCTACAACATTTTCAATTAGCTATTTCCTTTCTGCATCACAAAGCTATCAGTGAATAAAAAAAGGAAAACTAATTTAAAATTTCAATATTTTAAACTTTAATTGGGAGAAAATGATGCACATAATGAAATTTAACCTCTTCAGACCCGAGGTACACAAATGTACACCTCTATTCTTTACCTCATAAAAATATACTGTTTTATTGTTTTACATTTTGACTTCATTTCTATGTAGTTGAAATTTTTTTCTTTAAAAATAAGCTAATAATTTGCTTTAATAACTGCCTTTTGGCAGCATCGATGCTAATTTCCTCATAAAATAAACGTTATTTTCATCTGAGTTAGCAAAATGCCTTCAAGACAGCGTGGTCGAGAAAGTAAGTGATTTTCATAATTATTTCACTTAAATCCTTATTCATAAAAATTTTTGAGAAGTTTTAGATCATTCGTTTGTTTAAAGATCTTAAATTTGTTATTGTGTGATTTATTTTATTGTTAATTAAATTTATATTTTAGGGGTCTAATAATTTTAGATCCATATTTTCCAAACTAAATTATGAAGTATCATTTGTAAATTATGTATCAATTTACAAAAAAAGTGCTTTTACTGTCATTCATGATGACATTTTGTTTGTGCAAAAGTAATGATTGAGTATTTGCAGTATTATTTGACCTTCAGGTCTTAAGAAGTTAATACGTACATCTATTGTACCCTTACATCCGTATTTGACCAATTTTTAACACTTTCGAACGTAGTTGAAAAATGTTCATGACTTCGGTTTGACTGTTCATTCTCTAACTGTCGTAAAAATGCTGGAATTGCGATGTAATTACTATACGTTATTAAAGTTTACTATAGTATGATCTCTATTGAAAATGAAGTGTGTAGCATTCAGGGTTCGCTTACAGGGGCCCTCAAATGTATTCTTTTACATTATGGTCTATAGAGAATGTAAAGCATTTATCCTTAATTTACAGGGTCGCACGAAAGAGTTCAGTTATATAATGCTCTACGGTAGAAAAACTGTTTCCATCGAATTTTAATTAAATTGTATTATTTCAAACACGAGGAAATCATATACATCACTGAGGTTTACTACAAGATGCTTGTAGTAGAATATGATGTGCACACTGAAAAAAACAATCTGTAATGCTACAGATGTAAAGTTACATGCTTACTAAACTTTCATCTGTAACTGTACAAAAAAAAGCTGCAAATCTACAAAACTAGCTTTTGTAAAGCTACAGAAATCTGTAACTGTACAAATGAATCTGCTAAAATGACAGTAATCTTACTGAAATTTTATCTGTAACTCTGGTTGCATTTACATGAAAAGTTCTAGTCATCCCAGTTTCCTAAAAAATACTTAGTAACCTTACAGTTTTTTTGATTTTCGGTGCAAAAGTGTGTCTGTTACATGTATTTTTGCTGCTGCCGTTACATAAAAGTTCTAGGAATCTCAGTTTCCTAGTAAAACTTTAGTAACTTTCCAGATTTATTTTTACAGTGTACCGCATTTATCATTCATTTATAGGTATACGTAAAGGATTTCGTATACAATATTGTATCCAAAGTATTGTCTATTAGGAATTATTGCTCAAAGTGCATTTTCTGTGGTGGTATGTATTTTAACTTAATGTTTGCACTCTACGTCACGTGTATAAGTTCTGTAGATCATAAAAAGGGTTACACAAAATAATTCGAAAGCATTACTGTGAATGAGCGTGAATTACTTAAAGGTGTTTTTGAACTTGAGTTATTCATTTTCAATCTCAACTGCATTTAATACACTAAGAGAGGTTTCTAGCATTCAAATAAAACTAGTTGGATGTGCCAATCCTAAAACTTTCTTCTATCTCATATATTTTAATATTTCAAAATGTTGTTACAAGTGTCAATATTTCCTGTTTATTAGTTCAATACAATATCAACTTCGAAAGAAAATTACACAAAAATTGCAATTATAGTGTCCCCTTTCGGCGGAATGCTTGACATAGCCAAAATCTTATTAAAAAAATTGGTTCAATTCTATGCATAACTTCATACACTTTTCGATTTTACAATATTCAAAATGCCACAAAAAATCGCACAAAAATCGATATTACAGCGCCCCCTACCGGCGGATTATTTCCAAAATAATGGAAAACCTGCTTGGTATAGCCACAAACTTAAAAAAAAATTGGTTCAATTTTATGCATAACTTCATACACTTTTCGATGGTACAATATTCAAAATGCCGCAAAAATTGCACAATAATCGCTATTACAGTGCCCCCTACCGGCGGAATTTTTCAAAATTAATGGAGGATCTGCTTGCAATAGCCATAAACTTAAAAAAAAATTGGTTCAATTCTATGCATAACATCATACAGTTTTCGATGGTGCAATGGCGACATACGGACACACGGACATACGGACACACGTACATATAGACACACGGATACACGGACACACGGACAGACAGGCATTTTCTATAAACATGTTTTCTGGGGATCTCTGATCCCTAAAATGCGTAAATCTGTCGAAAACCGGAAGTTGAAAAAAATTCGATTACAATACTTTCTTCAATTGAAGATAGAAGAAAGTAATAATATACAGCACTAGGCAAAAAACTTTGTTCATGACTATGGATAGCCTATGGATAGTAATTCCTGGAAGTATGATTTCATTAGTTTTAAGCGTGGTGTTTTTGCCTGAATTAAATGTCAGCTTAATATGCAGTTTGTAAAAATCTATAAGACATGTACTGGGCTGTACACGGAAAGTAAAGACATTGCTTGAAGATTTAGAACTGGGTGCTTTTAAAAAATATATGGCTTCGCAAGTTACCGGTGTCGGTGCAAACAATTTTGTTGGTCAGTTCTCGGGGTTTAAATAAATTGGCGGAACGATAAGATTTGCGAATCCACGCAGGATGATGTTAATTCTCTGGATTCACGCCGGTCCGAACTGGCGCAGTTTAATCAGCTAAAATTACAAGTTGAGGCAATTTCAAAGTTGGTTAGTTCAGGTTCTTGTCCACCTTCACCTAGGAAACCATACAGACGGAACTCATTTAATTCAAAGGACAGAACACGTAAAGACGGATGGATATGTTGGTATCATTTTCGATTTAGGGAACAAGCGCAAAAGTGTGTTTCTCCGCGTGCATACCAACCAAAAAACGATCATCGGAGTAGAGGCGGCTACTGCACCTATGGGCTTGAGTCGCAGACTTTATGTTACTGATAAAATTACGCAATCCAGCTTTTTGATAGACACCGGTAGTGATGTTTCATGTTTTCCTAAGTCGTTTTTGGTTATGGATACTAGTAAGAGCGATTTCACATCGTATGCTTCTAATGGTAGTAAAATCTGCACTTATGGTACTAAGCTGTTGAATTTGGATCTCGGATTGAAACGTAAATTGCAATGACGTTTTTCGTAGCAGATAAATAAACCGATTATTGATGCCGATTTTTTGCAAGATTTTGGTTTATTAGTTGATTTAAAAAAGCGTTGTTGATTAATATTATTGCTCGTGATCGTGGAAGTTTGTGTGATATCCCCTCTGTTAAGACTATTCTTGGTGATTCTGAACATATCGAACTGCTTAAAAAGTATACAAGGAGATTACTCAGTTGAACAATACGGACAATCGAACTGTAAAACATGATACAGTACATTTTATCGCTGCTGTTAGGCCTCCTGTTATACCTAGGGCTCGTAAGTTACCTCCTCCACAACTCCGAATAGCTAAACAAGAATTTGTTTATATGCTAGAAAAAAGGTATTTGTAGACTCTCTAAAAGTAATTGGGCCAATCTATTGCATATGGTTCTTAAGAGTGCTTCAGATCGGAGGCCAATAGGGAATTATAAGGCGCTTAATCGAATTACAGTGCAAGACAGGTATCCCATTCCTCACATTCAGGATTTTACGTATATGCTAAATAGTAAAAAAAAAAAAAAAAAATCGAAAGTGGATCTAGTTCGGGCAAACTATCAAAGAAAATAAGTTAAAAGTGGTGTGAATGACTAAGAACAAATTCCGATCCATCCTCTCGATATACCGAAAACCGATATTATAACTCCTTTTGGTTTGTTTGAATTTCCATTTTTAAACTTTGGTTTATACTCTGCGGCGCAGACATTTTAACGCTTCATAAATGAGGTCCTTCGTGATTTAGATTTTTCTTTCCTTATCTCGATGACATCTTAATTGCGAGAGACACTCAAGCGGAGCACATTCAGCATTTGGAGGAAATTTTTAGGCGATTTCGTGATTACGGGATTATAATTAACGAATCAAAATGTGAGTTTGGCAAAGGAAATTTTGTTGCGGATAGTTTATCGAGAATTTGTGAGATTCAGTTTTAGACACTTGCTGATACAGAGTTGTGGGCAAAAGTGCAAACGGAAGATGAGTAGCTAAAGGCTATTTTGGATGGAAAGGTTGAGTTATGCGGGAAATTGGCTGAAGTACAAATGCCGGATTCTAAGACATTATTGTATTGTGAAACGTCTGCTGAGGTAAATAGGTTTTATGTCGTCAGGTTTTAAGAAAAAATATATTTGAGTCAAAGAAAGATATTTGAGTCAAAGAAAGATATTTGAGTTTTGCTATGTCTCCGAAATACTGTACGTGAAGATCTTGGTGCTTCTAGAGCTGATTTAGCACGTGGAACCACCTTACGACTTCCGAGATAGTTGTATGAAGATTCATCCTTCTTAGACCCACAAAATTATATAGCAAAGTTACTGAAAATAATATGTGCTTTGAGACCCACTTAACCTTTCTGAGATGGACAACAAAAGATCTATGTTCCAAAATAACTAAATAACTGCAGCCACGCTTTGTCCGGAGAGGCCCTTTCAAGAGGGCTCTACAACCTACTTATGAGGGACCGTTCCAGGTTGTAAAGAGACGAAAAGGACTTTATAATTATCATTCATGGTCAAGAAAAACTGATAAATATTGATAGGTTAAAACCTGCTTTTCTTTTGCCAGAAAAGGAACTTGCTTCTTCGACCTATACTACGAGAGCTGCAAGGAGAGTTCATTTTCGTCTCCCACTGGTTGTGCGAGACTGTCGGGGGAGTTGTTTGGCAAAGCCAAAGACAATTTTTACTTTCTTCTATCTGGACAAAAAGAAAGTATTGGTTTCATGAAAATTTTCGAATTCCAGTTTTCGACGGATTACACGTTTTATGGGCCAGAGATTCCAAAAAACATGTTTTTACAAAATGTCTGTCTGTCTGTCTGTCCGTCTGTCTGTCTGTATGTGACACAAACTTTGTGGGCGCTCTATCTCAAGAACTATTGCACGGAATTTAATAAAAATTTATATTCAGGTAGTCCCTAATATAGATTAGTGCTGATTAGTTTTTGGTGTAAATCGCCCTGCAGGTGGCGCTGCTATGTAGCATTTTGCAGGATTACCGCAAAAGGTCTATCTCAAGAATTAATGCACGGATTTCTATGAAACTTCAGATTCCGTTAATCCTTGATATGAATTGGTGCTGGTAACGTTTTGGTGCAAATCGCCCAACAGATGGCGCTGCTATGCTGCATTTTGCAACATTTACACGATTTTCGTAATAGCTCAATCTCAAGAAATAATGCACGGATTTTCATCAAACTTCAGATTCAGTTAGTGCTTGACATGAATTGACGTTTTGCCCCTTGTGGTGTAAATCTCTCGACAGGTGGCGCAGCTATGCTCCATTTTTTGAGATTTCCGCAATAGCTCCTTCTCAAGAACTAATGCTTGGGATTTCAACAAACTTCAGATTCAGGTATACCTGGATATGAATTAGTGCTGTTTACGTTTTGGTGTAAATCGCTCAACAGGTGGCGCTGCTATGCAGCATTTTTCACGATTTCCACAACAGCTCAATATCCAGAACTAATGCACGGATTTTCAGGAAACTTCAGATTCAGTTAGTCCTTGACATGAATTGATGTTTTGTACCTTTTCGTGTAAATCGCTCAACAGGTGGCGCTGCTGTGCTGCATTTTTGTGATTTCCACAATAGCTCTAGCTCCAGAACTAATGCACCAATTTTCATCAAACTTCAGATTCCGGTATACCTTAATATGAATTAGTGCTGTTTGTGTTTTGGTGCAAATCGCTCAACAGGTGGCGCTGCTATACTGCATTTTTCAGAATTTCCCCTACAGCTCTATCTCAATAAGTAATGCAGGAATTTTCATCAAACTTCAAATTCAGTTGTACTTTGATACGAATTGGTTCTAAATTGATGTGATTTCTTTTAATATTTAAATGATTTAATTGACGTGATTTATATAGAAGAAAGTTTTGTGATGGCCACAACATACTAGTTTTATTTATCCGATTGTTTTCATCCGCAGACGATAATTGAAAAGAACTGAAACAACTTGTCTCCGAGGTTTTTTTAATCGACGCGAGAGTTTCTGTACATTTGAATATTGTCAGCGCCAAGATGTGTTTTCTTACTTTGTAAATAATTAATTTAAAAAAGTTTTAATTAAGGTATATATTTCATTTCGTCCAGCGTATCCTTCAATGCACCCCTACAAGTGCATTGTATTATTTATCCAATAACCTTCTGAACAAAAACAGAAAAAAAATTCTTATGATGGTTATAATAAGATCAGATATTGTTCTACTATTAGGTTCAATGGAAATACTTACGATGAAATAACGATATGCATTTAAATATTATTAATACATTGAAAATATTTTCAATTATATCAGAAATCTTCATTTTACGTGGAGCTTATTTTCAATAAAATGCAAATGTTGACGATATATTATCATTAATCTGTAAACAAGTTATGTAACATTATTAAGTAAGATTGGTAGAAGCCTTGAAACCACCATGTTGTTGAAAATAATGATTCAAATATTAAAGTAAATTATTTCTGAAACTTAATAGTGAAATATTGCAAAATGGAAACACAATAATTCTTGGATAATGATTGGATTCATGGTGATATTAGTCAAGACGTAATCAATAAAATGAATATCGGCCTAGTAATCATTTTCTACACTGTAAAAAAGATTTCCTTTACATTACACCAAAAAGTTGCCACCCCAAATGGTGTAATGAAATTCCACTTGTAAATTGGTGTAATGAGCCACCAGCTATCAAATGGTGTAAATAAACACCATTTTTAATGGCTACTTAGTTGCCACCATATTTCGTGTAAAGTCACGCTACTGCTTATCTGGTGTAAAGTCACACTACTGCTTATTTGCTTTGCACTTTAACAGTAAAATAAAAAACAATTTAAAGATTACATTTTAAATCTAATGCAACCATAATTTAAAATAAATAGTTTCACGCAAAGAGGCTGCTAAACATTGTTTTAACTGCGATAATTTATTATCTCAATTAAATATTTATTTTAAACATTTTAGTTTTGGTAAACAACGAAATTTCCTCACATTGGCAAATTTGCGAGTGACAAATAATAGTCAAAGAAAGTAAAACCAGTGTTGAATTGAGGCATTTTTCTCCGGTAGAGACTCTTATAGCTCCGGGGGAAGGGGGCATTATAGAGTTCCGAGGGAAATTTTTTTGACAATTGAAAACACAATGTTACACATTTTTCTCCTTGGGTGTGGATTTCGTTGCTCCGGGGGTGATTGCCCCCCTCTGTTCCACCCCCAGAACTCAACACTGAGTAGTTAATAAACTGCAATGAATAAATAGCAGAATAATAAAAACAGTATAAATTACTCATATACATGTTAAAATCTAAATTGAAAAAAAGAGGATAGGTATTAAAACTACAGGTATGTGAGTGAAATGCTTTTCAGTTTCGTGTTATCTGTTGACATGTTGTATTATTGTAAATATCTATGCATAACGTTCTTTCTAGAGCTTCTATAATAGATTAAATTAACTTGTTAAGACATGAGATATCATTAGATTCTCGGTGTTTACAATTTTGATTTTTATCTTTATAAAATGAAATGCTATCGCATCCGTTAAAAAATAACTTTATAATTGTCATCAATTTATAAAAGATTTCTAATGATTTAATCATCTAGTTTTTATCACTTTTCGCTACTAATCCCGGGGAAATATATTCAATGATGTATAATAATAATAATAATAATAATAATAATAATAATAATAATAATGTATATATATATATACATTATAAGTATATATATATATATATAATATATATATATATATATATATATATATTGCCACATAAATTGTTAAATTTTAAAAAATAAGATTCATTTCTTATTTTTGTGCAATAAGCAACTTAGAGATTCATCGATAGTTGATTTTATTAATGTGCTCAATATTTGATGTTACTTTTGAAAGCACACATGACAAATAAACTTGAAAAAGTACAAAGATACTTTTATTAAATAAGCTCTAGAACTTTTAGCACTTTTAGCACAGTGAAATGAAAAACAAAAATATACATGACTTTATGAATTCTTCACAAAATAATAATTTTTAAAATATTTTGAAATTTATAAATATCTTAAAAAATTTTCCAAGTCCCCAGTATAATACAACATCTTAATAATAACAAAAAAAAAAAAAAAAAAAAAAAAAAAAAAACACTGTATGTATTTTACATTCGAGTGGTTGAAGGAATGTATGTATGAATGTATGATTGAGTATTAAATTGAATGAACTAAATGAATCTCTTCACTACTTCTAACACAAAATGCTAACAGTAAAGATTATAAAGTTTGCAAATAACAAAAATCTATATTTTCTGTCTGAAAAAATCCAATTACATTGTGTCCAATACAATAGTGTTGACACCGCTAAAAAGGGGTTGCTGTGCGGGAGTTTCATAAAAAGTAGTATGTTCTCAAAAAATATTTTGAACTACAGTAAACTCTCTATAAGGCAGACACTTATGTAAGACTGAAATCTTAACTCAGAAAGATTTTCAATTCTTCGCGAATCCATAGACAAAGAATAAAATTTGTCTAAGGCAGAATATTGTCTACTACGGAAAATTTTCTCAGTCCCGATCGTTTCCGCCTTTGGCAGAATTTACTGTAGTTTATTTTCTGTCGCCTTTTATCAGTAGAATTTTCTAATATATTCCGAACAAGCGAAAGTTCCACAAAATATTCCTGCAACAAATTGCAGATTGAACGATAGAGACATTTTTGGATGTTTACATTATAAGTAATTTTGATTTTTAAAATATCTAAATAATTACTCCACTAAATCATATTTTATAAGTATTATGTACCAATTTAATAAATATATATATATGTGTGTTTGTGTGTTTAAAACAAATGAATATATCCATGTATCACACAAGCAAGAGTTTAAAAAGAATTTGAAGTGCAGGGAAAACATATTTGTTTACTTAGATATTCTGGTGTACGTAATCACACAAACAAGGGTACACCCAAGTGAAAGGCTATATTATTAAAATTACTTGTTCTTATTATTTGTAAACTTATACTTGTACATATAACACAATAGATACGCGTAATAGATACTTTAAAGCTGTTTTAGCTCACAGAATTTAAAACTATTAAACTCGATAAAACCAAAATATAAATATAGACAATTAAAAATATATTTTAGTGTTCGTAATCAAATAAACAATAAGTAAATATATACTTACTATTTCATGAGCTTCCTTTTATTAAACTTATATCGGGAATTAAATTTATTCCACGAATAAAGAGTAGCAGTTGTTTTCTGTTTCACAAAGAAGACAAATTATTCGTTCCTTACATCTGGACTTAACAGTATGTCACGTGTACATGACTCTTTCTGTTTTTAAACCCAGCGCAGGCCTGGTTGGTTTTCGAGGAAATAGTCCAAACAAATTAAAATAAACACACCCCCAACTCGGACAAAACTGCAACAGAAGCTCGTTAAATGTTTTTTAATTAATCAATCCTGAGAAACATATCGAAAATCAAAATCCGAGCCCACGAACACCGCTATAAACGGATTTCAAAATAGCGGGCTGCGTCATCTGTCGTTTAAAAAGTTTACACCTGAATTAGTGATCGGCTCCCACAGTTTCTTTAAACGATTAAAATTAAACTATTTTGAGAGTATCATAACACTTTATTCGGTGCTCACTCCAAAACGAGAGTATATTTAGACCTCATTTGGCATTTCATAAACTCAAATTAAGCATAACGATACTCCCCTTTTTTACAGTGTTCCAATTAATGCTTTTTTGTGGTTTTAATGAACAAATACGAAAAAATAAAATTTGTTGACAGATAAAATTATTGTACAAAAAATTGGTTATATGAGCACAATAAATCATATTAAAGAGGATAAATATCTGTATCGTGGAAAGTTTCGAAGCAAGATCACTGTTTAAAACATGTTGCTTTTATTAAATATCTAATAAGAAATTGTTTAGAAAATAATTTACAGAAAAAAGAAATACTTTTTGTGTTCAACATGTTTTCAAATTGAAAGAGCTTTTGGAAGCTCAACAAAATACCTAATAATAGAGCACTTGTATTTTTCTGATAATAAATCTTCATGCATTCGAAAACCTAATTATTTTTATCAGTTTCTTCTATCTCATGTGTCAAATAAAGACTTTAAACTTCCTTTGTAATACCGTAGTGAAAAGTGTTTTATTACTGTTTTGAACCTTTTACTTTAAACTAAGTTACAATAAAAATAAAGCTTTATTTGGTATTAGATTTATGTATGCAATGTTTTCCTAGATGTCAAACATAGTTTTTTAAGCACAGGAATAAAGGAAAATAAAGAAAATGTGCAGTATGATATAAGTTTTATTTATCTAAAGCTACTTTACTAATTTTTTTTATTAATTGTGATAAAGATCTATTTAAGAATAAAAATACAGTTTCTGCTTTCGTTAACATTTAAAAGTAATATTATGAAACTATTGTATGAATTCAGTGTAAAAATTAAAAACTGTAAATGTATCCAGTTACATGTATAAAGTGTAAAAATGAGGAAAAAAAAAGAGAGAAAAATTAAAAAAAGAAATAAATCCCTGCCGTCTCGGCCTACAGGCGGAGGTAAGTTTCGATGTTAAATACTAATTTCACCAACAAATCTAAATCAAGATTAGATATAAAACACAGTTTAACAATTTTATCTGGCCTCTTTTGACGAAATTTTAATTTCATTTTTCATTAAGAGCTGTTTTTATAAGAGTCATATAAAGGCGGTATGAAAAAAAAATATTTTTCCACACTCAACAATTCAAAATTTTCTGACACAAATTTAGACTCATTTTTAAAAGTAAAAATATAACCTTGCTGACGTGATTTTTTAAAAGAAATTTATAAGCGATCAGTGTTTTTATTTTTAGTTCAATTAATTAGAACTTGATTTACAAACAATTATTTTCTAAGTTACGACCATTTTTTTCGTATCCAGCACCACCGCTTCAGGAAATTCAGTTCAGAATGCCGACTTTGACAACATTTCTTGAAATGTATTCTACCTTTTTAGAAAAATCGACCAATATAGCAAATTATTTAGTTTCTGAGTAAGAGAATCTGCTAATTGGATGCGTTTGAGAGCAAAAATGAATATTTAAAAATAAGTTAGAAAATAAAACGTTTTGATTTTCGTACACTCTTAACACGATAATTTTTTTAGTCAACCCGAATTTTTTTTAATTTGTTTTTGCTGTAAATGTTGCTCCTATTAAAAACATTTCATTTTGAAAGTCGTATATAATATTAAGATATATAACAAATTTAAGCGGATTGGATAACTTGTGGATTGACGAAGTTATAAATTTTTTTCTTCTTCAATCCCCCCCCCCCCCATTTTTGTCTTAAGAGAAGGTCCTATCAAAAACTTGTCAATATAAAAGTTGTAGATAATATTAAGGAGGCTTATAATAAGTTTAAGTGAATTTGATACTTTGAGAATTGACGATGTTATGAATTTTGTCTCCCCAAAATCCTATTTTTTGAGTCTCTTGAGACCATTTTTAATTTTAACAAAATCTGTGATACCTAAATTTTCGGCCCTTTTCCTAGAGGAAGTAATAATAATTTTAAACTGATTTGACATGTATTATAATTAAGAAGTTATGCGGTTTTTTTCGGTTTTCACAAAACCCCTCCCTAGTTGCACCACTTTGGTCCGATTTTGTCCATAAACGAACATGACTAAGATTTTCTACTCCTTCATCTTATCTATCAATATGGAAGAGATTTGCGCAGAATTATGGAAATTATCGTATCCATAAAAAAGTGATATATATATAGATAGATAGATACGTAGATAGATAGATAGATAGATAGATAGATAGATAGATAGATAGATAGATAGATAAAGTTTTGAACTGGGGGGGGGGGTTGTGTTATAGGAGTCATGATCGGTGTAGATATGCAAAAAAATTTCAGAAATTTCAACCTAGGGTAGATTGCAATAGGTAGTATCTCTTCCGAAATTTACCTAAAAAAAATCAGGTTTAGTTTTGTCATAAGTTGCTTTCTCCATTAAAAATTATACTTCATTTTTTAATTTTATTTTAATAATTATTAAGTATTAACTTATTATTATATTTATTAATCTTTGTTTTAATACTTCCTATATTAATTGATAAAGATTTGGGCAGAGATTTTAAGCAAATATGATGATGAATTTAAATCTATCATTTTTATTTTACATTACTTGACTATCGTTTCCAAACTAAATTTTAGCAATGCTTGAAAGTTGCATTTGACTGCACTCGATTGCATTCCAACTTGAATGCTGTTCAGTTCATGCACAACAACATTCTTGGCACAATAATTTTATGTTACTAATAAACATTTTCTGCCGAAAACTATAGTTGCTAGTAAGTAGATTTATTTTAAACACTTTGGAAACATTGTAATATGTGTTTAATTTGTAAAAGAAGAAAAAATTAAAACATACGGATCAGCACGTGTACAAGTTTTGTATTATAAAATGCTACAGCTGTAGTGTTGAACGCTTTTAAAAATTACTATCTAACATAGAAATTTAAACTTTATGATATAATAAATTGTATTTAAATGTCTTCTAGTCTTTTAGCGTAATATTTTAAGGGAAAATTATCTATACTTAAAACAAGAAGAAGTACATCAAAGAGAAAAATTCCTTGATAAACTTTTGATTCAGTATATGAATTATTTGTAGATGAAATTTACTTTTCATTGAAAGTTTCTATATGTGTTTCACAACCTTCCAATATATATATCTCTCTCTCTCTCTCTCTATATATATATATATATATGTATTCAAAGTATTGCAAAATACCTATTTTATTAATATAGTATTTGATCTTATCTGATAGTAGTAAATATTTTTATCAAATTTTCTGTTCTCTTGTGTTAAATATACGCTTTAATTTTTTTTAAACAACAGGAGAAAATGTTCCAATAGTGCTTTCACATTAGCTCTTTGAACTAATTTATAATAAACCATAAATAAAAATCATACGTCAAGCATAGGTTGTGAAATATTTTCCAAAACTTTTAGAATACTGTAAAAATATTTAACTGTTGATGATGTTAATGCGAGTGTTTTGAAAACGCACAGCACATTTGAAAAAAAAGTTTGAGTAATTGCCATGTAAAGACAGAAAATTTAAGAATTATTTTGTTGATCCCTGTATATGATCTATAAATTTGTATGCAGGCAAAAATTATTGGGATTAACAAACTCATGGATGATCTCAATTTCAATACATTTTATAAAATGTAACGTCATTAAAATTCATTGCAAACAATTTTCCCTTATAGATGATAATATAAACAAATCCTTTTGAGTGCTCTCTTGTAGATAAACTATAAAATATTTTAATTGCAACACCAAAGATTCCATAATAAAACTCAATATCAACATAATAACAGTCACATGGTAATTTAAGTATTTTTACACGAGTTAGAGCACGGCCAGCAGACAGACACACAGACCGAATTCCTAAACACTTTTCAACATTGTTGGAATAAAAGTTTTCTTTATTCCATGACAAAATGGAAACTGGTAAATGGATTTTGATGTAGGATATTTGACTTTTGTGCACGAGTATCGCAGTTTGCAGTTATATACACTGTTTTAAAATCTGTAATTGTTACAGAAAAAAAATGTATTTTGTAATTTTCAGAAAAAATCTATATACAGAAGAAACTGTTTTAATGAAAAATTACAGATATCTTCCGTAAATTAAACAGTTTTTCACTGGCGCCAAAATTGACAACTTTTTTTTGTCAATTTGAGATATTTTTTTTCTTTACAACTTGGCTAATGATCCCTCGAGTAATCACATTTCTCAAAATGTTTGAAAGTGCTTGTTCTAATGAAAGTATATTTTGAAATAAAGAAAGTTTAACAAATTTCATTGACAATCAGAAGACTGTTAATAAATAAATAAAAAACAAATTAAAGAAAATTAGGAATCATTTAGCATGCAATCGTACGGATAAAGAATGAAAGAATTTGATTATAACATAATTATAAAATCATCATTTTTATATGTGGTTTGGTATTCTTTCAATTTGAAACATTTGTTGTAATGACATGTGTCGTTTTCATAACCATGCCTAAATACTACAATATAACAGTTTGAAAACTTAAGCTGTTTGACTTATTATAATTTATTTTAATTATATGTGGAGGTATATTATATCTCCATTAAGCCTATTATGTTCTTAACTTTTTGGCAGATTGCAGCACACTAAACTGCTGTCACGTGGTATCAACGACAGAGTACGTACGTTGGAGGAAGCAACGTTCAAAGAAGATCAGGAGAAGTTAAAAAAAAAAAAAAAGGTAATGAGAGATTGGTTTGAAACACATAATATCTTTGCGGGTACATATGATTCTTTAGCAAACGGTTTACGACTTCATTTAGTTTCTTGTTGGGTTGTGTGCGTTTTATTATTATTATTATTATTATTATTATTATTATTATTATTATTATTATTATCTGAAAATTGTAATTGCATGTTAAAATCAAATCTACCATTTTTGGAATATAATTGCTTTTCATTTAATCCATAGTACCTGGTAAACCGAGCCTCGCTTGATAGTTTTTTAAACACTCTTTCCAACAAAGTTGAAAAGTGTTTATGACTTCGGTTTGTCTATCCGTCTTTCCGCGTTCTAACTCTCGTAAATATAGTCGGATTGTTCTGAAATTTTTGGATGTTAGTGACCTCAACCATAGAACGATCCCTATTTCAAATGAAGTTTCTGGCATGTTTAGTTCATTTACAGGGACAGTCAAAATTTTCCGTAACGTTACGGCCTATGGGAAAAAAAAAACATTTAAAATGGTTTTTAATGATGTTACATGCTTTCAAACATAATAAAATTCATGTGAATTTATCAAGTGCACTAAATTTGCATTCTGTAGAATATACGATGCAAAGAATAGTTGTTATTCATTTACAGGGCCACACAAAATCTAGTACAGTATCCGAAGTACTGTACAGTAGCGATGATCGCTGGAAATGTATTTTTAATTATGTTGTGCGCTTTTATGTTTCACTGTATTTATGCATAGTATATGGTGTGTACAAATGTTGTAATACATATACAGGGCTACACAAAATAGTTCGTAATGGTTACTGGGTATGATTGCAAATTGCTTAAAGGTGGTTTTTAAATGAGTTATGCATTTTTACGCGGACCTGCATTTGGTTTACTAAGAAATGTTTGTATAACATAGGTAAAAGTATATACAGGATCACGCAAAGAATTGGATACTTGGCCGTCTATAAATGATAATTTCTGGAAATTTGATTTCAGACGTTTTAAGAGTGTTTTACTTTGAATTAAAGTTTAGCTAAATAGTGGCGTGTAATAAAGGCACTAGGTTAAATACAGGGCTGTACAAATGTATACAATTATGTTTTGATCTATTAGTATGAGAAATTTCAACCTGTTATGCGCTTTCTTGCTAAATTAAATATAAGATCCGATACAGGGCTGTTCAAAAGAATTGGAATACATATTTGGCTATGTACAGTAACTGCAGAAATCAGTTTTTCACATGTTTCATGCGTTTTCTAAAATGTTTACTTAGTTCTCTTATATACCTTATTTCTCTACATAACGAAATTTTGTTAAAGCATTCAGGAAGTGTTGGAAAGTGTTTCATAATCTATGCTAAACGCATTATTTTTCTTACTTGTTTTTAACTCAACCTGTTTTTGTATGTAAAGATGCAATTTTTTAATAGATTTCTAAACCACTTCTCGATAGGCTAGAGTTATAAAAATTACGTTAACAAGCTTCTTTCCAATGACAATACAAAATTTTATCATTTTTAGAACTTAATTATAAATTAATACATATATTTTTAACCATTTTTCAATTAGTCCGTTGATAATACGCCAAATATTATCTGTGACGCCTACAATTGTATGGGGGTTGAAACAACAATGGATTTAATTATTCGCCAACAAATGTGCACCAAATTATCGCAACTGGCTGCTATAAATTGTAACAATAATACATTTTATAGGCTAAAAAGTAGAAAATAAATTATAAATAAAATATGAAGAGTATAATACAAATAAGAATAAAAGCAAAAACAGTATTTAACAAGTAAAAATTACATTTTAAAAAAAATAAAAAAAAACCCGACTGCATGAAAAGCGAACTAATTATTTCTCATCAATGTGAAACTATTTTTTTATATTACTTATCTATTTTTTTATTTACTTGTATTGATGACTTTTAAGTTGTGTTTAACTGTTAGTTCCTATCTATAAACACTGTTTTGATGAGACCTATGTCTATGAAGTTTACAGTTATAGTTAAACAAGAGATACTACCTACACAACATTCAGGTTGTGTAATAGTTAAACAGAGCTTCTGACAGTAAAATTGTCAATGAAACATCGTCTTCATTTTGAAAGACCTATCCAATGTTATGCCATACAATATGGTGCGTAAAAAATTTTTTCGTCTCCACCGCCATTTTGTATTTTACGGCCGGCATTTTGAATGTATAAAAGCAACTATAAATCCTAGCCTACAACCATCGGACGGTTAAGAAAAATCGATAGAGACATCATTCATTAAAATCCATCCAGCCGTTGGGATATTTCCAGGATATAAAGAAATCCACTTACCCAGGTACGGTTCAAACACATAACCCTTTTTGTCATCCGGGTAAAAAACACTTTTTTATCAGCTTTCAAATGATCATCTTGAAAATCACGTCTATTTGCAGACTGCAATTTGTGTTTATTTTTTTCAAGAATGTCCGTTAAAATACATTCATTTGGCGTGGGCTATTCTTTATTATTAATAATTCAAAGATGCAGTGCGTCTCATAAGTATATGGACAAGCGATTTTTTGAAATAGCAGCTCAAAATATGAAGCCATAATCACGAAAAAAAAAAAATAATAAGCATATGGAATCATAATATATGTTTGTTACAAAAACGAAATACATTATAGGTTTTACAGATTTTTTGTAAAAAAAATAAAATTCAAAATATGCTGTCCCAAAAATATATGGACAATGAAGAGAATTGCATTTATTTACACCGTATCAAAAAAAAAATTGCATTTTCTGCATTTTGTACATGTGAAGTACGTACTGCGAAATATAAAATCACTGCTTATTTTTCAATTATCGAATAGTGGGAAAATGCCTCGCAACGTTCAATTCTCTGCTGCTGATATAACTAAAATTTGGATTCAAATGGACTTTAAAGACTCAAATGTTAAAATTTCTGATGTTGCTAAACAAATAAGGAGTATCACATCCGGAATTTATGAAATTTTATCAAAAAGTGACAATGTGATTTCAAAACAACGTTCACGTCGATTCCAAAAAAGCAAGACAGAGAGAATTTTCGAGCAGTTTCAACCCAAAAGAAGTTCGTTCGTGAAATTTCGAAGACTTTAGCGTTTCCTATTACGAGATCTACTATTCACCGTTGCATACAGGCAAGCAAAATTCATAAATATCGAAGAATATGCTTGGAATCTATGCTGACAATGCGCCATAGAAATGCACGCGTTCTTTGAAGTAAAAAAAAACACACGCCTTGGGAAAATGAATTGTTAAGTATTTCTTCAGTGACGAAAACAAAACCAATTTGGCTGGTCCTGATGGCTGGGCATACCATCCGCATGATCTGCGACAAGAATTTCGGAAGTTCTTTAGTTGACAACAAAGAGAGGATTCTTTCATGGTGTGGGGCGCAATTTTTTTCAATGGAACAACAAATATTGCTTCTCTTAATTGTCAACAGTTCTCTGAGGATTATTAAAATGTCCTTAAAAGCAATCTACTTCCATTTTGAAACATTTTTGAAAGGAATAACTCAAAATTCAAAAATACGTCGATTCACATCTGTCATTCAGTAATAGCTTAGTTTATGCAGAATTAAGTGACTGTTATAGACTGGCCAGCTATCAGCCCAGACCTAAATCCAATTGAAAACTTTTGGGGAGTACTTACAGGAGATGTATATGCTCATGGTCGTCATTTTTCTACTATTCAGGAATTAAAGCAAAACGTGGAGCAGATTCGGTTCTCTTTACAACCACACATTCTCCAAACACTAGTTTGAAGCTTACTTGATACGGTTTTCAAGGTAATTCAAAGGAACCGATCCAAAATTTGAATTTAAAGGCAAAAAACTAGAAAAGTCCATATATTTTTGAGACAGCCTATTTTGATTTTTATTTTTTTACAAAAATTCTGTAAAACATATACGGTATTTCTTTGTTGTCATAAACTTGTATTATAATTCCATATGCAGTTCCATAACAGTTACTTCAAAAAATCGACTGTCCATATACTTTTGACACGCACTGTACAAAATCGGCTTTGTAGAAAACGTAAGCAAATGGACTTACTTAAAATTATACAATTTTTGCTCTTTTTATTTTTTAAGATAGTGAAACGGGAAAGAAATTATTCAACATTATTTAAACAATCTTTTTAGAATTTATAAATTTATTGTGCAGCGTATAATCACAAATTAATTAATATTTTTTAACAATGAATTGATAAACGCATACTACTCTTTTTTTAAATATTACGCTCTTTATTTTTGATGTATAATTTCTTTTTTACTCTTTAGACATTAATTTATTTCATTGTTGCAGTTTCACAGCCACTTGTCCTGTTTTTTGAGAGCGTTTATTGGCGCATCCATTGTTCTTTCAACTCTCGTAGAATTGTACGCATTATAGAGAATATTTTGCGATCGATCACCTGTGGTATGCTAACGAAAAAATGCCTTAAAATTAAGCTAATTTATAATTAATTTCTAAAAATAATAAAATGTTCAACTGTCATCGGAAACTCACCTGTGAAATACATAATTTTAATAATTCTAGCTTTTCAAGAAGTGGATTAAAAATAAAGTACAAAAAATCATCTTTAGACACAAAACCGAGGTTGGTTTAAATAAAGAGTGTAAAAAATACGCTTTTATAAATTAATAGTTGAATATTATCCAATAGGTTTAGGAATCAATTTAGAAATTCTAAAAAGATAGTTTAAATGATGCTTCATCATGCCCTATAATAAAAAAGAAAAACTGCAAAAAATATGTATCTGTATAAATAAAAATGTACATGTTTGTTTGTACAAAATCGGTAATCTCGGAAAGTTCTTCAGCGATTGCTTTGAAATTCACGGATTGAGTGCATTCAAATACTAGCGTGTTGTTATATACCTGTTTTGAACCTAGCTCCCCCTTGTCTAATTTTCTTCCCCCACCAGGGGGCGCTTTTAAAAAAATTTCCGACACCCATCATATGATATATCATTAGAACGCCCTTTGAATACTCATTCATATTATGCATCTCACCTTCCTCTCACCCCACTTTCTCCCTCGGGGGCATATTTCTATATAAATAAATATATAAATATTTATATATGTAAATGTCTATATAAATAAATATGCACATTATCTCAATTCTCCGAATGGGTTTCAATCGAATACACGCGTGTTTTTTATATTCCTAAAATTCACCCTCCCTCTCCCATTTGCTCTTCGGGGTATTTTTTTTTACCTTTTCCGACACTCATTATGTCGTATATCATTAGAAATGTAAATGTTCGTTTGTTCAAAATCTGAAATCTCCGAAAGATCTTAACCGATTGCGTTGCATTGGAATACGCGAATATTTTTATATGCTTACTGTTCCCCCTCACTCCCAATTCCCCCCCCCCCCGGGGGCGTTTTAAAAACTTTTTCTGACACACATCATGTGATATATCATTAGAAATGCTTTGGAGCACACTTTCATATTATGAACATCGTCTTCTCCCTCCCTCCCAATTCCACACGGGGGCACTTTTTAAATTTTTCCCGGCACACATCATGTGATATATCATAGTAAGCCTCTTGTCACTCTTTCATATTATGAAAATTCCGCCCCTCCTCCACACTTTGTCCCCTCGGGGGCACGTTTCTGAAATATTTCGTTTGTGTATTTTATTTATATTTTGTTTTTCCTTTTTAAAAGTTTTGCAATTTTTAATGTTTTTCTTATATTTTTTTCTTCCTATTCAGTGCCATCGATCTGCTTTATTTCATCCAAATAATGCGTCACAAAAGATCAAACTTAGGCCATTGTATTCGCGGAACGACGAGTAATTGCAAAACAAACTGAGGAAAAACTAGCATCAGCGAACAAGAGAAACAGACGAAGAATGGCTCAAATACATGTCGAGAAAGCAGCAGAGTGAAGTGCAGCCAGACTTGAGGTTGTACGTTTGCAAAAATGGCGAGCGCGTTTTGCAACTTATGATGTGCTTCGTTGTCGACAGAATGAAAGCGACAGCATGAGAGTTTCTGAAAGACGTCAATGAGAAACAGCAGATTTGTGTCAAATCAGTGATCAGAAATCACGCGGTTACAGACGCCTTGCATCCCGGTACAATCCAGCTGATGATTATAGTTTGAGCTGGCATGTTCTCATCAGAATTATGACTGAAATGTGTCTTTATTGAAAAGTTCTGAAATTTTATGGAGAAACGATAGGAATGTATTGCACCGCCGGAAAAATTAAACTGACTTAACTTGGAGAGCCGCCAGAGCCATTAAAAACTTTGCTGGCCGGATATACCACCGAATGAAAGCATTTCCTATGTAACACCAGGAAATAGATCTCATGCTTCTAAATGATGTCGTTCGGCGCAGAAATCCCAACAGCTCAATTAATGCCAACTTCAAAGTTAAATGACAAATTTTTCTCTACTTCCGTTCTCAGATGGTCAACATCAATCCCTAAAATTGTATTTCATCGAGATGGCAATGATGAATTGAATGCACGCTGCTTAATTTCTACCGACATAAAGAAGCCCATCGTTTCCCAACTGCAAGAGCTTCTTTACGAGAAAAAAAAAATTGGTACGTTTGTACAAAACAGCAGTTGACGCAAAGCTATCTGATACACAGAAAATTGTTATTCAAGGATTTGCTTTCATGGTGACAAAGCGCCTGCTGTAGAACATGTGCGAAGATTCAATACTCCAACTGTAGATGAAGTAGCATTTGTTATGGTCAGAGATCAGTTGCAACCTAGAGATATTATGTTTCATCGGAGACGCAGTCAATTGACGTAAGATGTAGAAACTCATTGATGCTACGATGCCCTGCAATACCCAATCATTTTTTGGGAATAGTGCCGATGGATATTACTTCTACGTTAAGATGATAAATCCAGTCAGAGGTGAAAAAAGAAATAGGAAATGCTGCGGAATGAACTATTATTTATACAGATAAATGATTAGAGATAATGGAGAGAATCACATTTTCAAATGCCGCCAATTGTTTCACCAAAGAACGCAGATATACATGGAAAAATCAAAACAGAAGATTCGATATTCATCAGTTTGAAACAGACAAAGCTTCGTGCATTTGCGAGCTGCAGTTGTAAATGACGGTAATACAACTACCGTTGGAAGACTAACGATTTTGCCAACTTCATATACAGGCAGTCCTTCCCATATGCTTGAGTACGCTCAACATGCAATTGCGTATCTTCGTCGCTATGGGCGCCTAGACATATTCATTACCTTCACACGCAATCCAGCTTGGGACGATATAAAATAGCTCTTACTTTCTGGTCAACCGCCAGTGGATAGGCAGACATAACAGCACGTGTTTGGAGACAGAATCTGAAATCGCTGATGGATTTAAGGGTAAAACATGAAGTGTTTGGGTCCGTGCGTTGCTATATTTAATCAGTGGAATTGCAAAAGGGAGGATTACCAGACGCACATATACTAATCTGGCTCTATAGCAAAATCACTTTAAACGAAATAGACGATGTAATATGCTCTGTAATACCCGATATTATTGAAAATGCTCTTAGCGATATCCTCGAGTATTAGTATCTAACACACTTACAGGGAACGATGGATATCCTTTATACAGAACCGAAGATGGTGGTAAATTAGCAACAATGGAAATGCGAAACGGTGACATCGAAGTAAATAACAGGTGGGTTGTTCCATATTCGACTTTGATATCAGAAACGTACAAAGCGCACACAAACATGGAGTACTGTAACTCTGTTAGATCGATCGAATGCATTTATAAGTACGTGAATAAAGGCATCGACATGGCAGTTTTTGGCAAAGAAGTGATAAGAATGCGGTCATACATACGGATAAAATTTCACAGTATCAGGCTGGAAGATATACAAGCAGCAATGAAGCTGTGTGGCAAATTCTTTCATCTCCTATAAATTGAATGAAATCTATTGTTCACTTAGACCTACAACTAGAAAGATGGGCAACGCATTTATTTCATAGCTTCAAATGTGCATTAAATAGCCTTGATTCCACTGGGTACAAGCTTATCTGCTTTCTTCACATTGGATCAAAATGACGCGTTTGCGAAAACTTCGTTGTATTTGCAAGTGCCTACCCATGCAAAGCGAGTAGAAAATCACTATAGCCAAATCATCATCAGCTTTCAAACTGACGATTGGCGTTTGCAGTCATCATCAACGAAGCTCAGAGACAATCTTTAGAACTGTACGGTTTAGATCTAGATACCGATTGCTTCTCACAGGGACAATTATATGTTGCATGTTCTAGAGTTAGCAAACTTTCTGAATAAAAAAACTATATTCAGAAGGAAATTTGGATTGTCATTTGTAAAAATAAAAGGCTGTTATATTAAATCTTTAGACATATTGTGACTGCTATTCTCCAGGTTTTATAAAAAATTAAATGATTATTCTTCAACAATAAGGTACAAAAATTTGACAAGTAGCGCACGCTCAACTAAACAAGGAGACATTATTGCACATAACTTTCAATCTAATGGTTTCTAAAAGTAACAGATTGTCTTTAAAACCTTAACAAGTTACCATTGTGCCAAATGATATAACGCGAAATTTGAACAAAGAACTTGTTTTACGGCTGCTTTCTTTGGGACTCAGTAAGTGAAATTGCAGATAAAGAGCCTTTATCCGTATTTATATAAAGTTTTAGCTTTTTAAAAGTAAAAGTGTTGCCATATTCAGCTTGAATTAAATCGTTAAATGTGCTAAATAAAAGGTAATTTTATTTCAGTATTGATCCTGCATTTTTTAAAACTCCCTTTCATATTGCAGAGCGCCACATATTCCGCTAGCATTGACTTTTTGAACTATTGTTTCGCAGAATCCTTCGTTTCCATACTTTTTTAATCTTCCGACAAAATTTGGCACCCTTCTCTCGATTAGATCGGCTACAGAACAATCTGAGTACTATCAGTTCAATTATTCTGAAAAAAGACATAGCTTAGTAAATAAAATTCCAAATAAAAAAGCGTAATTTAAAAGTACACCGAAAATCCGCTACACTTACCTCAATTCTTACAGATTCTCTCTTACAGACTTTACTAAAAAATAATCGATATATCTTTGACATTGTATTGTAATAAAATATTCTTTTTCATTTAAGAATTTTTTCAGGATATATATATATAAAAAAAAAAAAAAAAAAAAAATGGAAAATTTGATTCAAATTTACAACGTATGTTTAAAGAGATTTAAAAGGCGAATTTTTTTTTGGTAAAGTTAATACTTTCTGGTAGGAAGTTTAAAATAAATCTTTTTCTCGAATTAATTTCAAAGTAAAAACTTGCAAATAAAAAAATATAGCTTAAGGTGTTCTTTCAATAACGGTACAGAAAAATGTATTACTCATTTTTTAAATCATGAAAATTTTCAAATGACTATTCAATAAAAACGAAAATTATGCGTCCAGCATAGAAAATGAAACACTTTCCAACACATTCAGAATATTCTATATACATCAATAGTTGGAAAAACATCAAAATTCTTTTGTTCATTTGTGTATATGATCTACAAATCAGTATTTATGCTACATCTTATGGTAACAGTTAGTTCAAATAAATGCATGGCAAAGTTTAAAATTTCCATTCAGAAATTTCCGTCAGAAAATGGAAATATTTGCATCAAGGTATATTTACTTAGAGCTTAGGAGATTTCAATTACAAAAAGTTTAAATGTACCGAGTAAACCAAAAGTTCGTTACAACTTATAAAAAATAAAGAAACTATGATAAAGGAGTGTGATTTGCAAGAAAGGGCTCACAAGGTAGTCGGATTTTTTTTTAGCAGCAAAAACATTTAGTTAAAAAATCACATGCAAGCGCTGACGACCCGAAACACTTTGAACAGGACAACAATACGCTCCATTCATTTGTTCTTCCCATAATAAATTTTCAACATGTTATTCCTCCAAAATTTGCTACGACACAATTGGTATCCTGTTCATTGTGTTTCTGGTCGTCAGCGCCTTCTACATGTGATTTTTTAACTACATTTTTTTGCTGCTAAAAAAATTCGACTACTTTGTGAGCCCTTTCTAGCAAATCGCACTCCTTTATCATAATTTCTTTTTTTTAGTTAGAGTTTTTAAACTTGTAAGGAACGTTTGGCTCACCCGGAACTTACATATTTTTTTATTCTTTGCTTATGCAGATATGGAGACAAGTGTTCAGTTCTTAAATATTTTGTATAATATTAAGAATTTTTTGATTTTTAATGCACTGATATATTGCGCTTTGTGTATATAAGTGTATATAAGTATTATTAACTCTTAATAATTTGCTATTGTTAAACTTAAATTTGTAGTCTGTACAAATTGATAAGTTGAGATATCTCATGTGTTACGCGGAATTAAAATGTTTTGAAATATTTGAAAAACAGTCAATAGAGTAATCAGTAATTGCATTTACAATTGTATACTGAACAAGTTCATGACTTAAGATAGTCTAATCTGTTAGACGGAATTAGAACTTTTTGAAAATAGTCAATAGAATAGTAAATAGTTACACCTACAATTTTAATCTGCAGATATTTATGAGTTAAGGTAGTCTAATCTGTAACAGGGAATTGAAACTGCTTAGAAATAATAACTAGAACAACTATAGCATAGTACTAAATATATAGCTTTTTATGACTGCCTAATGAAACGACTGTAATTGTAATATTCTGTTTGTAATTCACATATTCTACTTACAGTTATTTGATCAGTATTTGTATAGAGAAATTGTTGTTTGACTAACTGAAAGAGTAACATAAATATATACAAGTACAATTTACTATCGTATACTTAAGTACTATAAAGCAAGCTAAAAAATAATCTGCAAAAAAAAATCTGCAAAACTAACTGCATACCAATTTGAAGTATCATTGTGTAAATTTGACATAAATCTATAAAGATGTTTTAGTATTTGAAAAATGCAATTTTTCAGTGCTTAAAATCTTCAAAAGGAGAAGTATAGAGGACAGGGGGGCACATGTAAACATGGGGCAGATGCGAACATCACAATTGTTCAATAGTTATTTTATGTTTTTTTATTTGAAAAGAATTACCAAAGATGACAATACCTGTAGACATATGAGGATAAATGTTTAAAGCTCATTGCCATTTTGTTGGTCTTTAGTAGCCAAAACACAGTTCGTAGATCTCAAAAGTAAAATCGTAGTTCCAACTTCGTAAGCAATTAATTTATTTATTTGAATTTTACTGCTTTAACCATATACTATGACTACTAATAAATATTTTTATACATTTTTTTTCTTCTAAAGGTGAGAAATGTTAATGATATATCAATTTAACTGAAGCAGCCATGTGGGGCACTTGTGAACAGATTTGTTAGGGCAAAAATGAACAGTACATAAATGCCCAATAATCATTCTGTGATACTGTTTTTTTCAGTTAAATTCACAAGAAAGAATTTCACCTCCAGTTGATATAATTTTCCAGAAATAGAAGACATTTTACTCATGCAAAAAGGGAGTTGTACTGAAATTTCTTTAACCACAACTGTCAGGAAGTATACAATGAGCTGCGAGCCCTTTTACGTTAGTTGTAATTTTAATAAATTTAAAATGTGTTGTAAAATGCAATAAGTATTTTAGTAAATGGTTTACAACAATGTTTTTATGCATTGTTAATGAAAAAGTATTATGTTAAATAACTCTGCAATTTCCCCCCCCCCCCTTCATTTGTTCCAAACTTACAATGGCTTACTTCCCATCTCTAGAACAACAACTAGTTATATGATGACATTTAAAATAGTGAATTTTTAGATTTGATAACAAATATGATTTTTGGGTATGGGTCGGAACAGTTTTGTATTTACTGATTTTCATTTTATAATCTTTTTCGTAAACAAATCGCCCAGAAACTAGAAAATTATGTAAATATATATTTTTCCTTTATGGTCAATTTAAGAGGTAAAATAGCTAAAGATTATGATGGCAAATTAATGACAGAATTAAAAGCATGTCAAAGTATAGTTTTTCCCTGTTTACATATGTGTCTCATATGTATTCATAACCACTCCACCACTAGGGCACACGCGGACAATATTTTGAATTTATAAAACTATTAAAAAAAATTATGAACTACTATAAGGTTGTGATTTAAAAAATATATCATGCCTACGAAAAAAGTTCTGTTTGCTACGTTGAGTAGTTTTTGTATATAGAAATTAACCCAATTATGAGAAAAACCTATATTTATGTGACCTGTTCACATGTGCCCCCCTCCTCTCCCCTATATGTAATCTATAAACTTTTAAAATTATATAACTCTACAGTTTGATACTTAAAAAATAACTTATTGGGAAGTGGAGGCAGAAAAAAGTCTCTTAATACCAAATTGTGTCCTCGAAGTAAAATTGCATATCATGAGTGGGCGTAACGTTCAAATTTAATGGGCGATTGTCCATATAAATTAAAACAAGTGAGATTTCAACTAAGGATATTTGCTTCATGCGCCAATGCAGTAGATCAATAGTTATTTTAAAGCTTTGTAACAAACTTACCACTCTTCTTCGTACGAGTTATGGCTGGAAAACTGTTTAGTTTAACCACCAATTACAAATTAGCAGCCATTATAAATGGTATTATTAACTGGAGATGAAAACTACATAAAATAAGTTCTGCTTTTTGTACCATATAATAAGTATGGAGCACAAGTATAGTTTCGATATCAATAAATTATTTTGTCTCATCGTTGGTTAATTACGAGCGTAGAGTAGTAAGCCTGGCAACTGGAAACTTATTCTGCAAAGAGGTTTTAAATTTCATTAAATAAATGTACAATGGAGGTAGCGACAGTAAATGAAAAGTGCAATAAAGATATCGGTAAAAAAAGACTTAAGAATGGAATGTTGGTTTATAGCCACCTACGGACAAATGCAGAAGAAAGAAGTAGAAGAGATGTCGAAACGTTTCAATATCGAAACATATTATAGTGCTGAATTATCTTATCAATGTCGGAACTCGAAAACTATGTTCTAAGGTGACTTTCTTAATAGTAGCAATTTTCCTTCATGACTACCAATTGGCTACCCCGTCTCTAGTTTGTTGGCAGATTTTACTCTCAGTCCATTGGAAAGCAGACTTTTTAATATATTTAAGTAGAAACTAACATGTTTTACTGTATGTGGGCTATGTGTCTATCTTGTGGGAATATACTTAATCTGAATTACAGATTTTATTTCCTCAATTTTGGACGTTCCTAATTTCCAGTTTTTAGATGTTCAGATAAGCCGAAACAGATCTCATTTGACCTCTCTAGTTTATAGAAAGCCTTTAAAAAAGATCATGGCATAGCTGCCAACTTTTACGCTTTTTTGCTGCCACTAAAATTTTATAGAGATTTTCGCTTTGTTTAATAGTTATGTTTCATCGATTAAACAATGCAATATTTACTAGAAAATTTAATGGTAGGAAGAAAGCGTAAAAGTTGGCAGCTATGTCATGGTCATTCCTTTTTGTGCGAATGTGCCCTTTCAGTCATTTATTACAACATATGTTTGAGTTCCCCTATTGATAACATAATTCAACATTAAAAGTTCAATAATTACAGCGTTTCTCTATATTTAGAAACCGCGAAAATCAATAAATTTTCGAAATTTAAAGAAGAATTTATCAAAATGTACTTATATTTGCTGCCAAGAAATTTTGGAGACGATTTTGAGTTACTTTTTTAGTTCATTAATTAGTTCTCTTTACCCGGAATACCGTTTTTCGGATACTATCAATTCTCAAGTAAACCTTTAAGTTCAGCAATTATGTTTGAAAGAAAAACATGCAAAATTAACAGGGTTAACATAAACATTAAAATTAATATTATTTTATTACAAAAACATGAGAAAATTCAGTTATACAGCTTAAAATGTTTACTTTAGAATTTATAGCATCCGGAAAAGCGATACACCTTTTTATGAAAACAGATTCATGCACTGTTAAATCTATACGGAAAAGATTCTGAAATTTACGGACAGGTTAAAAACTATTACTTTTAAACGTATCTTAAAATTTCAAAAATCTGTTATTTTCTGATTTTTCTACAAATAAAGACGCACTTTTTGAAATCGTGGGTGAATCGCAAGAAGATATATTATTATATTCACTCTTAATTAATTTATATTTTTATATATTAACAAACATTTGTATTTTTTTGCAGTGTAATTGATAGATTTCTCTCATGAAAAAATTCTAAGTAGGTTGAATCGATGATTATACACTGCTGGCCATTAAAATTGTAACACCAAGAAGGAATGATCTGACGAACATCAAAATCACATGAAAGGAAGAAGAGGTTGGAATATGCAAATGATTAGTATTTCAGCACATTTAGACGAGGCAGGCGGGGAAACAACATCTGAAGCACTGCATAAAAGAAAAGTTGCGTAGTGGATTTCTCATTCGGAACGCGCTTTGTAAGGTCGGTCTTTGCTCAGAATATCGTGTTATGCCTCGAATAATAACAAGAAATGCTTACTACCAAGTGTCGGTATTCGATAGAGGCAGTATCGTTGCCTATCGAGAGAATGGATTATCTTTCCGTGATATCGCCCGTTGCATTCGTCGAAATCCAACCACTGTCATGAAAATATGGTATCAGTGGATTGCTGAGGGTCATACTGAACGTCATGCAGGATCTAGACGCCCTCCCTCGACTAACGCCGCAGAGGACAGACATATTATCAGGTCGTCCCTGCAAAACCGTACAACCACATCACAAACCATTAATGAGGAAATGTGCATGTTTGAAGCGCGCCAAGTACCCACTCGTACGGTGCGACGACGTTTGCAGCAGTGTGGACTGTCAAAACGGCGACCAGTACTGCGGCTTCCCTTGGCAATGCACCAAAGAGAGAGCCGGCGAATCTGGTGCGTCGAACGACAAAGCTGGATGCATGACTGACACAATGTCGCCTTTTCAGACGAGTCTCGATTGTACCTGCTGTATTCTGATGGCCGTATACTTGTCTGGAGGCTCTGAGGAAAACTCCTATCACCTGTTTGCATTCGATATCGGCATAGGGGCCTTGCACCTGGTGTGATGATTTGGGAAGCCATTGGGTACACGACATGCACATCTCTAGTTCGGATCGACGATAATTTTAACGCAGATCAGTACATTTTTGACATCGTACGTCCAGTGGTTGTGCCCTGTCTTCGAGGCCTGCCAAACGCCATCTTCCAGCAAGATAACGCAAGACCACATGTTGCACGTTTTGTTCTGACCTTCCTCGATACACAGGGTATTCGATTCCTGCCCTGGCCTGCACGGTCTCCAGATCTGTCACCCATTGAAAACATCTGGTAATGAATTGCTTAGAGACTATTCCGCCACCCTTCTCCAGCTGATACGGTTGATGAAGTGTGACATAGACTTGAAGCAGCATGGAATGAGTAGCTCGTTTCTGTCTTTCAAGACCAGTTCGACTCCATGCATAACCGGATAAGGGCCGTTTTATCTGCCAGGGGTAGCAGCTATTTCTACCAATTTCGCACCCTTGTAACCCCCCAAACTGTTTAAAAATTTAATCACTTTGTTTTCATGCCATACTGTTTACGTACAATAAATACCTTTTTTGTATTTTCAATCTTTCATGGTGTTGCAATTTTAATGGCCAGCAGTGTATATTTAAAAAACAGAAACAAAATTAGGTCTCTAAAACACTACTATGAAATCTACAATAAATAGAAAAAAAACTATTATTATTTTAAAAGTCCGATCAAACAACATATATCAGATATCCAATGCAACAAATGAAGTACAGTTTTGGCCAGATTATATAACAATGAAGCTTTACATATTGATTTTTAAAATAGTAGCATAACTTATCCAGGAAGATTTTATACGCTATTCGTTATCCGAGAATCAATAGAGATATTTTCTGCTGTGAGCGTATATGCAATGATTCTCCGTCCATGGAGCTGCCACAAATTTGAAAGAGAGGCTCTGTAGATTCCAGTGGTGTGGTGGTCAGAACATCTGACTGCCACATCGCTGGAGAGTTCGACTCCCAACTGGGCCAGGTTCTCTCAGCCTTTCATCCCCTTGGGGTCGATAAAATGAGTACCAATCTTGCTTGGGAACTAAGGGTCTCGCGTTAGGCTGACCACCTGGCCGGGACGTATGCTGCATAGCATCTCGGGCCCCAGGGTCAAGAAAACAGAGTTGCGCACTGTCGGCCCAGATCCTTCATGTATTGTATAGCAACAGAGTTAATTTTAGTTTAGCTCTGTAGATTAAGAATAAATAGTGTAATATAATTCATGTTTTAAAATGTCCATTTTTATTATTGCAGCTGTCTGCATTTTACAGCATCTCGTGATTCTGTTGACCAGTTTCATTTTAAAAAACTTTTCGAAAATATTTGTATTAACAGAGTTCTTTAGAATGTCGCCGTCTCAGCGATAAAACTTGTAGATGGGAATAAAGATATTTATGTTCCTTTTAAATGTATTTTTATCACTTTTAGCATGTATTAGCTTCGTTTAATGATTCTAGGGAATTTTAATATGCGATTTTACAACAAACATGTTTTACAGACAAACAAGATAAGTTAACAGCATTACCATTAACATTAAAATATTTCATTACTCTTTTATGTATAGATTCTGTTATGAAATGGGAAATGTTTAATTGAGAATTGATAACATCCTAAAAATATTTTCGTTTGAGAAAACTGATTAATGCAGTATAAGAAGTACTTGAAACTTTTCAAAGAATTAGTGTCAGCAGAAGAAACTTTATTTTTATAAAATTATTTTTAAATGTATCGAGAATATATTGGTTTATGACGTTTCTAAAGGTATAAAAAATTTTTAGAAATCCAGAATACTTCGGACGTGGTTAAGTTATGTTTTCATAGATTAAAAAGATTTGTATTTTACAGCGTATGCAATAAAAAAATATTATTAAATTTGTATTTTCACCTTTCAATATACTTTAGGTGATGATGTAAAAACTATGCTAGTTATTAGATATAACTATTTCAATGTGTTTTAAAAATTAAAAATATGTCAGTTTTTGGATTTTTAACCCACTCTTTATTTGGAATGTTCAGATCAGTTCAATTTCCCGGTTATTTACTGTAAGTTAGTTTAATAACTGAATAAAAATTTATAAAAAAATATAATTTACTAATTTGAGTAAATAACAGCATAATTTTTATAAGTATGTATTTTTTAAATATCTATAGATATTTTTCATTTATGAGGCACGACAATAAAGCTGAATTTGTAACTGTCTGTTTTTGAAACGAACCGTAATTTACAGAGCGGTGATTGTCAGTGTCCCATTTTACTGTTCACATGATCTATTCTGCAAAGCAAAATTAATAGCAGTAGCTGTTTTTAAGCACCGTTCGATCGATGTATGAATAGCAGAGATTATTGGTTCGTTTCAAGAGTCACATGATACATTCAGCAAATACGCTTTTTGATCACGAATTTCTTTTAGACACAGATGAAAACGTTTTGTTTACGTTCTTTTAACTTGCCAAGCGTCTCAGAGATATTACATTTTTTACGTCGAATGAACTTTAGACGTACGAACTTTAATGTCAATGTATATGTGTTGATAATTGTTCACTAAATAAAAATATTTTAAATTGTGTTTTCAAAGAAGTTTTAAATTTATTGTAATGCCGAGATGATTTCTTTTAGTTAATTATTTTACAATTCCAAAATTTGTAAATCTCCCGATGTTAAAATGATTTATGCCATTGGTATAACCAACTAAATGCATTTTAATTGTATTTTCAATTACATTTTTGCTTTAAAAAATTAAAATGATTTAAAATGGTACTCATTTTGGCTAGAGTCGTTGTAAACAGGATCGAGCAATCAAAGCGATCTCAGACGAATTACGGTCCCAATGTGAATTGCATCGCAATTCCCAGGGGTTGGCGAGAAGGGGGTGGATCCCCCTTGTGATGTCTAATACCTTCGAATTAAAAAAAATAATTGTAGTGAAGTATAAATTCAAACGAAACTTACAATTCTAATTTGGTATTAATCAGTCAGAATACAGCAACAGAAATCTTAAATATGTATATTGTAAGCTTAATTTAAATATATCAAAGCTCGTGCTTAATAAGTTGCATTAGTTTCTTCAGAGTGTCTTTTTAAGCTATTGCATCCAGTCACCTGGTTTATAAAAATGAATTTTAGAAATGAGATTTGATTTCTCTAGTTTTTAAAATTATGATTTATTTTTTAAGTTATGAATATGAGATATAAACATAAAGAAATGCGTTAAATTTAGATCAGTATGCCCACGTAAAATACATGTGTTTCGTAAAACAAATTGTACTTAAGAAAAGAATTTAAATAAACATATATATATATATACACTGCTGAGCATTAAAATCGCAACACCCGGAAGGATCTATCTGACGAGCTTCCAAATCACATGAAAGGAAGAAGTTGGAATATGCAAATGATTAGTATTTCAGCGCATTTAGACGACGCACGGTGGAGAAAGGACATCTGAAGCACTGTATAAAAGAAAAGCTTGCATAAAAACTGCTGAGCGTCTGCGTAATGTTAGACTAAGGCGCTGTACACGGCGCTGTGAAACCGTACAACCACACCACGGACCATTAGTCTGGAAATTGGCAAGTTTGGAGCACACCCAGTATCCGCTAGTACGGTGCGACGACGTTTACAGCAGCGTGGACTGTCAGATCAGCGACCGTTACTACGGCTTTCTTTGACAATGCAGCATAGAGAGAGACGGCTACTGTGGTGCGCCGAACGACAAAGCTGGGTGGCACACGAGTGGCACAATGTCGTCTTTTCAGATGAGTCTCGGATCTGTGTGCAGTATTCTGATGTCCGTATACGTGTCTGGATATTCCGAAGGAAACGCTCGTCGCCTGCTTGAATTCGATATTGGCATAAGAGACCCTTCACCTGGTGTGATGATTTGAGCAGCCATTGAGTAAGTAAGTAAGTAAGCACCCACCCTGGGAACCCGCTTTTGGCTTATGGTTAGGTGTAGCCCCCAAGCCCAGGGCAGGGAAAAGTTTTACTACATGCGAAACTCCTTGAATATTTTATTTTATTTTATTTTTTTTTTTTTTTACAGTTTAGGAGAAATAACAATGTTAGATATATGACAATTATTGACAGTGTTTGCAATAAATATTTACAGATGACCCCTATAATTACATTTGAGAGAAATATTCATTATTATAACATATAAATATGCATAGTTTTTAGAATTTGATATTAAACTTTTTTTTTTTTAACACAATTACCTACATATTTGCAACACTTTTATATTATTTTCAGGATTCACACATAATTTAAATCATAACATCAATTTAAACCATGTACATGACTTGTATATATCTAGTTCGAATCGACGGTAATTTGAACGCAGATCGGTGTATTTCTGACATCTTATGTCAAGTGGTTGTGCCCTGTCTTCGAGGCCTGCCAAACGCCATCTTCCAACAAGATAACACAAGACCTCATGTCGCACGTCATGTTCGGACTTTCCTCGATACAGAGGATATTTGATTACTGCCCTGGCTTGCACGGACTCCAGATCTGTCACCCATTGAAAACATCTGGTCATGGGTTGTTGTGATAGGCCCGATATCCCCCTCCAGCTAATACGGTTTATGATGTGTGGCATAGACTTGAAGCAGCATGGAATGAGATGCCCATTTCTGTCATTCAAGCCCAATTCGACTCCATGTCTAACCGGGTAAGGGTCGTTTTAGCTGCCGGGAGGGGGCAGCTGTTTCTACTAATTTCATACCCTTATAAACCCTCAAACTGCTTGCAAATTTAATCAGTTTGTTTTCATACTGTTTACGTACAATAAATATGTTTTAGTATTTTCTTTCTTTCATGGTGCTGCAATTTTAATGACCAGCAGTGTACATACAATCTCCATTTCTTTAAACATATTGGGGAAACTGGGGACGATTGACCATACGGGGGCTTGACCCACTGATCAATTTTCATATTTAAAAAAAATTCAGAATTTTATCAATAGGTGCCAACCAAAGCTAATGGAATGCTTAAACAGCAGTCTTCGTTTCATAGAGATAATCGACATAGGTGTGGAAAAAATCAATTGTAAGGCGTTTTCAACTTAAAAGTTGTGTTTTTTAGAAATATTTTGTAAGCTTTTTTCAAATAAATTGTCATAGAAATTTAAGTAAGTAGGTTTAAAATAATGCAGAAAAATCGAGCTTTCATTCCAGGCATAAAGACTGTACAGTAAGTTAGGCTTAACGTAACAATGTGGTATTCTTTAGAAAAGGTCTATGTAGGGAGGCTTGACTCAGTCAATGTGAGGTAGGGCTGACCAGATGCTCAAGGCTCCCTCAATCAAGTGGTTTTTGAAATCTTTTTATTACACACTGTGCATAATGAAAAGTTAATGGTATATACATAAAATAATGTAAATTTGTTCTGTAAAGCTTCAGTAAAATGATGTGATGGAAAAGAAAATGTTAACTGACTATAGAAAAATGTGAAAAATTGCTAGAAAATGGGAAAGTCAATAGGAATTTTTTTCCATTTAAATAGTGCTTACAATAGGTAACTAGAAACAGTGGTAAAGACTAGAAAGGACTAGAAATGATGAAAGCAGCAGTCTTAACCCTTTGAGGGCAGTGGTAGCTTATAAAACCACTTAATTTTAATTCCGAAAGATCACGGTGACACTAGAATTTTGCTAAAATCTTTGGTTTAACATGAATATGAAATATAGCATTTTTCTTATTCTCAAAAAATTTTTTTCATAAATTCTGGTGCCAATCACTTATTTCAACATTTTAGTACTGAAAGTACTTTGCCCCTTAAAAGTTTAAATCATGTTAAGGATAAGTTAAGTGCTCATTCGGTTGCAAAAGAACATAGCATCGATCAAAAAACTTTAGGAGGGTATGTAGAAAAATTTCACAAGGGTGAATACAGTGAGATGAAGCCAAACTATGTGACAACTAGGTTTCTCAGATCGGGTGTCGCAAAAAATAGAACAAGGAGATAAAAAAAGCGGGACAGTGGCTCCTAAATCTGGGCATAATAACATAAAACACTATGAAAACGGAACCTTTCTCTAACAGAATACTGCCATAAATGTTAAAATTTCCTTTTCCCTGCTGTACCTGCTCAGACAAAATCCAGTTTAAAACAAAAATTTTCTCTTGACTTCATTGCGATTTATTGAAATTGACTTGCGATTGCGCCTTAACAGGTTTGTTTAAGCCTCATATTTTAAAAAATATATATTGTTTTATAATAATAAAAGTATGTAGAATAAAGTTATTTTGATTTTTTTAAACTGATTTTATTTCTCCTCACAAATAGTGCAATATAAAACAAAGTGGGTCAAGCCTCCCACATAGTAGGTCAACCCTCCCATATGTGGGGAGCCTTGACCCATTATTTTTTCATTAATACAATCAATCATTTTTCAAATCTCTTATATGTTACACTTACGTAGCAATTTTATTTTGATAACTGATTGTATAACGAATAAAATGATATATAAAACTTTATTCTGCGTTTAATATTTAAAAAATAAAAAATCATTTTTCAAAAAGTTGGTCAATCATCCGTGGTCTCCCCTGTAATTTACATTTGATTATATAACATTTCATGAGTAATTATATTTTTATTGTTTATTGTGGCAAACATCGCCGTCTTCGCGAGGTCTGACCCAGTTTATAAAGATATCGGAAGTAATTTAAATAAACAATTACTGCTTTTAGTAAAAAGAAATAATGCAAAGTAGGATATTTATATGAGGCAACATGAAATGGTATTGTACGTCACGTAAAAGTTACGAGACATTTAGTCAAAAGTGGAAAAAATACCCCAGTCAAAACTAAAGTAATAAACATTTACACATTTTTATATGCATTTCAGAAAATTAGTAGTAAAAAAAAAACTTCTTTAGGATATTTTTTGAAGTTTTGGCAGTTACAGCAAATGCAAAAATATTCTTAAACTATACAAGACAAAAAATTCAGAATATATTGCCGTTGAGTACGATATCCCATGTGCTTTTTTCTTTCTTTTTCCACTTGAAGAAAAACATCGTGATATCGAGACAGAAAAACTCTCCCTCAGGAGACCGTCAGTAAATTGATTCTTGACGCATTACTTTAGCTGTTATTTTATCAAACTAAAGTTTAGCTCTATATTTTAACATTTTTATTTTTATGCGCGTTTTCATAAAACGTTAACAAACGACATCATTTTTCTCAAAATTAAAAAATATATATATGAAAAATCTTGTAATTATTGTGAAAAATGCTGTAAATTACTAAAACCCACTTGGACAATTTTTCAATTGATCGTAACATTTAAAAAATATCTATTTTCAAAACACAGTGTTTTCGAATATTTTTTCTTAACATTTTGTAATACTTTATAAATAAATTTAAAAATTTAGATATCTATCAAGAAACGCTTGAAATTTTTCTATATAACGTTTTTCAATATCTTTAATTTTTAGAAATATTTGGTACTTTTTTAAACTTCTTGTATGATATAAATAAATTAGACATGTGTGAAAACAATTGCACACAATTTTTTTGAATTGTTCATTTGATAAGAATCTTTTTTCGCCTGGAATAAATTGGAATGAGACTCCGAAGGTGATATTAAATAGGTATTATAATGTTGTTCGGTGATGTCTCTTTAATTTTTGTATTGTCACACTAGATATGACTTCTATCGCTGTATGTAACGTTGCCGATCGAGATGTAGCCAAGCCGGATCGCGTTTAGGACCAAGTTCAGCGTTAATCTTGCCCAGAGAAAATGAATTAATTGTATGCTGGTCATGAAAAAAATAGACATAAACGAAACTCAATAAATGCCCAAAATATAGTGAGAATATTGCTAGTTTGTGCTTGAGTTGAACATATTTTTTTGTGATTCCTTCTATACTGCACTATTTTGTTCAACTTCATCATCGCTATTTTTAAACAACTTGAGTACAACTTTTCGCTCTTGATATCGTAATAGAATAGTGTTTCTGTAAACGTTGTTCTGTAATTTGTGTTCTGTAAACGTTGTTCTGTAATTCGTGTTCTGTAAACGTTGTTTTGCTCTTTTTAATACACAATATATTGTTCTACGTAGCTCAGTTATAGAATTACAATAAAAAATTCTATAATCAGGTGAACTTAATTATGAAACATTCGCCTTTTAAAAATTTTCTATCGGGCGTATTTTGATGAGATTACATTATTAGTTAAATAACTTTTCAGGAAATATTTTAGTGTATAACACATCGGTATATGTCCTAGTAAAAGAATTATTTGAAAAAGTTCTATAAACATGTGAATCCAATTATGAAACATTAGCATTTATAAAAGGTTATATCGAACGAATTTTGATAGAACTTGTATTTTTTGCTAAATCATTTTTCAGAGATTGTTTAAGTGTATTGTATATTGTTACATGGTTCTTTACCCAATCCTACGACAAATGATCAGCTAAAAGTTTTGGTCCTTCTTAGCCCTAAGTTTTTACATTAGCCACATTAGAATATATAACAGTGTAATCACGCTCATATAATTTTTAGTAATGCGGAACGACACTGCAGGTAAAGGTTAATACTGCTTTAAGACACAAGGAATATTCACCGATATATTTTGTTTAACACGTTCACGTCGGCGCGGTGGGTCACACTCGACTGTCTCAGAGCTGCAAAGTCTCTGGCTTTTTGGATACCAGTATTTTAATACAGAAAATGTTGTTTTATTTAATTAGAACAATTGGGCGAATTAAAGTAACAACATTTTCTCTAAAATAATAGTGGTGTGCAAAAAGTCGGAGACTTGACAACTCTGAGACAGTCGAGTGTGACCCACCGCGCCGGCGTGAACGTGTTAATACAAGGTTCGTTTGAAAAAACTTACAAGCGTAGTGGGCGTGGTTAGTAAATAGATACAAAAATTTCCAATTAAAACAAATGATTGGGTTTTAATTTATACATACTTGTACGCAATAGCCTTAATAGCTGTCAGCTGTATTTCTTTATTTCTGTTTTTTTCTGATAGGTAAGATTTTTAAGCGAAAAAAAGAGTTTTGTCAATTGAGTTTTCTAATGGTTTATTTATTTATTTATTTATTTATTTATTTTTACATTTAAAATATATTTTTTAGATTTTTCACTAACAATAGCATCAGTCATTTCTATATGTTAACAATTATGTATTCAAACAGAATTTTGAAATTATTTAAAAGTATTCGTATTGGCCTCGTGTCAGGAATTTACAGTCGAAGAAATCTGTTAAGATCGCTAGTATTTTTTATTCTGATAATTTCAATGTTTTAACCGTGGTTAGTTTACATGTCTTAAATTTGTGTTTTACTCTCTATACATTTTTTAATTTATCGATTGATAAATTTTAAGTTTCAGTGTGGAATATAAGCCGGGAACAAATGCACTACAGTAGCCTCTGCTTAACCGGCCTACGCGGGAACGAGGATTACTCGGTTAAGAGAAAACCCGGTTAAAGCGGATAAGTAAAAAAAATAAATATATAGTTTTTTAATTTGTGTAGTTTTAAAATGTACAGATTTTTTTTTTTTTTTTTTTGTAAAAAGAATACGAGTTACAATTAACTGAATTGAACGAAAAAGTTTTACTGATAACACATAATGAAAGATATTTAACACAAATAAAATTATTGAAAATCGTATCACACACCTTTATTAGAAGTTGAAATTGTTCTAAATTATGTATATTTAAGTTAAACATAAGTAAATCAGTGAACATCTATTGAAGGCAAGATGATCGACATTTTGCAGCATAATCTCTCCATCTCTTTAACATCATAAGTTTAAACAATGAATCTGTTGGCCACTGTTAAACATAGTGTAGCGCCAACTCTAACGCTTTTACCCCTTCCGTATGATGGATTTTGGCTTCAACTTCAACTAGATCATCATCAGGGTAGCCTTCGTATTGAACAACACCAGTTACAGTCCTAATTATATCCTCGTCAAATAATGTTTCATGCCTGAGATCTTTATAGAACTCAAACAACTCTTATACATATTCTGCGGTGATCTATTCGCATCCTTAAAGTTTTTTAAATGCTTATACAAAACAGTGTGCAGTTAGATCAGACATTATACAGTTACAGGAGTGGGGAGATTACACCTTTGACCATTAAAAATACAAAATCTCAAATCTTCCGAGGGGACATCTTATTGTCTCTTGGGCGGGGAATGTCCTCGTCCCCCCCCCCCCTGTGCCACACCCTGAATTCTACACCAGTGAACTTCAACGCGTATCCATTTAGAACCGATGTTCTCCTTTATGAATTTTAAGTCCTTCCCCTCGGAATTACACTTCAACTCGAAAGCGCAAGCTGAGTTCCCGAAGCCCTCATCCCTGAATTTTTGCCTGATGTTGGAAAAAAAGTTGGCCGGTTAAAGCGGAGTTCCGATTAAGAGGCGACCGGTTAAGAGGGAGGCTACAGTATTTAATTTTATACTAATTTAAAAACCCATAAAAATTGAGTAAATTCCGATACAGTTTTCAAACAAATTGCAATATGGTTTTCAAACAAATCGCAGGGGAATGTGCATTTTTTTTGGTCTATTTGACTGTGTAAATATTGGAAATGTGCAATATTTAGAAATTTAGAAAATCGCAATAAAATAAATAAAAGTTAATTCTGATCGTCTGCAATTGCCATTCGCAAAATGAAGGCAGCGTTACACACAGATACGTTTGTCATTTGTAATACTGATATTTACAAATAAAATAAAAACTTTTGCATATTTTTTAAATTTCTTTTCCGAATGATATCGGTCGCCATTTTGTACCGTAAAGTGCAATTTACAATAGTATCGACGTATTTCAATATGAAAGTGGACCCTAAGCTTATATTTTAGGTAATTTTAAATAAGATGCACTTTGAATGCGAATGCCTAGTTTTGTTTTCCTTTGTCTATTTGATTATAATATAGTATTGGGGTTGGGATTGAACATCTGTTGGACTGATTAAACATCAATTGAGCTTAATAGGATTTCGAAAATCTTACACATCCTTAACGAATGCCGATCGAGAATAACTATATGATTTTTTTCATATAAATAAAATATATATCATTTGGAAAGAGACTGGGAGGGAGATCTTTGAACATTTTTTTAATACAATTTATGGCCAAATAATGATTTTTTAAATATGTAAAAAAATATTTATCGAAGTTAAATTCTACATTTGTTTAAATAATTATGCATTAAAATGTATTTTAAATTAAAAATATACAAAACAAGTGTGCAAGAAATAGCATATTTATTTTATTATAACTTTAAAATCAACAAAATGAAAGAATAAGAAAAAACGTATTACTGAAAAATCTTTAGGGAATAGATTAAAATTCTATTTTCCTGTCTATTCGTGCATCTCTTTATATAAAAAACTGAATATATTCCAAAAATATTTTTTGTTTACATAAAAAAAGAAGTATGTAATCTTGAAAGGTATGGACCTTGAGGCAGAATATTTATATCCATTTTTCAACTTGAAGGAAAACAAATGAACATAAGGAAACAAACAGCAGCAAAATGTATCTTCGGGAGACTGAAAGAAATGTGATTGGCTGATATTTCTTTTCAGATATTTTTTCATGCATTTAGATGCATTTTTCCTTACTTTTGGTATATTTTTTAAAGTTTTATCAAAGAATTTGGTTAGAGAATTTTTACCATTTGATTAGTTAATATTTTGATCTGTATAATTTTCTTTTATTTCACAAGGTCTTAGAAACGCATGCAAGGGGAAAAAAATTAGCATGCTTTTGAAAAAAAAATCTGAATTTAGGTTTGCTAGAAGCTTTCAGATCTTGTTACAACTGCGCCATCTAGTGGCCTGCGAGAGAAAGTGTAGAGTTCGTGCGAAGATTCGACGCTTTGTTGCCCAGTGAAAAGAACAGCGAAGTGTACGGTAATATAAAAAAATTGTGTATAGCGACTACTTTTATTTTCCTGGAAATTTTTTGCTCGGACTACATTTTTATGTATGTGTAATGTGTCGTAAAAAGTGTTTGTGCATTTGTCTGTGAATAAAATAATTAAAACACATTCCAGTGTTTTTACTCCTTAAACATAAAAACCTAAAGGTATAAATGATTTTTACTGTATCGAAAGTTCCTTGCATAGATCAGTATTAACTCAATACATTACACACGTTTGTTATAATTGTTAAAAATGCTAATGAATTTACACCCAAATACCTACACAGGGCATACTACTGTGCCCGAGTGGTTAAGGCACCACGCCGTTAATCGCTTGAGAGCGTAGGTAATCTGCGGGTTCGTCTCTTACTGACTCCGTTGCATACTCTTTGAGTAGCTCCCGGCTGTAATTCTCTGGTGTTGTAAATTTACTTGTGCTGTCTCGTCCTTGTATATCGAAGAAATTGTTATGTCTGGTTTGTTTAATTATTTCTTTGTATAAAATAAAGAATCATTCAAGGCGACACAGATTGTAGCTATAGGTCCCAAAGCAATGTCCACTTCGGCGGACTTCAAATGTCAAATGACCTACACAGGCAAAACAGTGGAATCGAAACATCTATCCCTCGTTCAACAGTCGTGGTTTTTTACCCCAGTGGCATCTCGGTGATCTTGAAATTATCCGATTTTTGACAGGTTTTGTGATGTCAATAGTTCTGTACTTGGATTAACAAAGAATACCTTACCTTCCTTTGTATTATTTTTTAATATTAACATGCATCTAATAATTTTGTAGAAGAGATTTCTATTTTCCATATTAACTTGCAATGTGTTATAATTAAAATGCACCTTTCCAGAAGGTTTAAAATTCCGAAGGTAGCTACTCTTAGAATTGCACAGAAAGTCACTATGTATCGGTGAGATTCATCTCATAAAATGCATTTATTCATAAAAAAACATCGACGAATTTCTCATAGTATAGGAACAAACGATTGTCAGCGCTTTTTTAAATACATTTATGTAAAAAAAGGAAGTAAGATTTCCGTTATAAAATAAAAATTTAATCGAAGAATACAACTGAAAAACATATTGCCTATCTCTTAGATTGGGTGATCCTCCGTGTATTAAGAAGGGGTTTCTTATGCTTTAAAGTAAATTTTCCTGTTTTGTGTAGTTAAAGTGATACACTCTGTAAAGTGAAAAGCAAAACAAGTATAACAGTATAAATAAATATAAAAAATACCATACAAAATAAAACATTGTCGTCGATAGACTTCTCTTTTGAGAAACGTATGTCAATTTTGCATATTTCGTGCTTGGAGTTTTCTTTAACACGGCAAAATAAATATATCTCATTAATTTTATTTGGTTAGGCTTGAAAACGGTATGTAAATTCTGTATTTGCCTTGAAATATTTTTTAGAAACACTGGAATCTTTAAAATGCATTTGGTTTCCCGCAAATTAAGAGAAAACATAAAAAAAATAAATTTTAAATTTAACACGGAAAAAAAAATAATTCATTTCAAATTATCTATGAATTGCTTGAATTCAGAATATTTTTTCGATCAGTCGTCTTATGATAATAAAGAATTGTGCAACCTTTTCGTCTTCTGGGAATATTCAAATCACTCTAATCATCCGATGATGAGCTCTTTTAATTAATTGCTTTAGAGTCATTCCATGTCAGTTCAGGCAGGCATGTAACCCAACATCACACATTTTGATGAGTGTGTTTGTTCTTATTATTAAGATATGATCACCTTTTTTTTTTTTTTTTTTTTTTTCTTTTTTTTTTTTTTTTTATCCTCGGTAAAATAGTTTCTGAGAAAAAAAAAATGTCAAAATTTCGAAAAACTGCCGTCAGTTGGCATTCTTGACTGTTCGGTTGTCAAATATAGCATGTCATAAATATAATCATATTTCAACGTTAACTCTACAAATCATCTTCAAATAATTTATGCCTAATAAATAGGATACGAAGTTTATGAAAAAAAAATTACTGTTACGCTTATAACATTTTAAGTGTGTCTATTTTTTTTAATTTGAAATCTTGATTTTTTTTATGAAAAATAATGCATTAAAAAAAAAAGCATTATCAACAAAAGGCGGAGATTTTATTAAATTTATTTTTTGTAGGAAATATACTTAAAGGTATTCTTTACCTGATAATGAAGTAAAAATAGTGAGATTTTGGGTGTTTTTAGTAGTATTTTGTATTTAAATATATTTTGAGGCGCATTCCAAATCAAATCCAGCAGATACATTGCATGTCAGTTCCCCATAACCCATTTAATTTACTGTCACAAATTTCAATGAAACTGAGTATGTTTATAGCTCATCTTAAGATGTAATCACATTTAATTTCCTTTATCCTGAGTAAAATATTTTTTAAGATAAAAAATATATCAAAATTTTGGAAAATTGTTTAATTTTTTTAATGGCAGTTCTATATTCAAAGACTGCATTAAACAAAGTCATTTCAATATGAAATCACTAAATAAGTTTCAAATAATCTATACGTGACAAATAATATATGCAGATTATTATTTTTTGTTTTATGTTATGTTTAAACACTAAGAGTGTATTTAATTTTGTGAATTTTTAAAATCAAAAACTTTGTGAAAATTAATGTGTTAATCAAAAGAATATTATTAACCGAAGGCAGGGTATTACTATTTAATTTAATTGTACGTAAAAATATCTTTTAAATGGTTGTAATAAATGGTTATAATCATAAATATTGAAGATTTCCATGCTGAGATGTACTATAATGACTAAGATATAGTGTAATACTCCTCTTCCTTAAATATAATATATACAATAATAAAATAACAAATATTATTTACAGCAATAAAAATTAAATTATATTCAAAAGGCTTACTCTTTATTACAGTAAAAGTAATAAATGTATGGAAATTCACTTTCTAAACATGTCAAATTAAATTGTTTTGGGGCAGAAAGTATTTTCTTTCATTTAAACTAATACATTTTCTCCTTTTCTGTAGCTGTAGGAATGAGTAACATAATAACTCAATTGAGATAAAGATATATGCAATGCATCTTCTTTTTTTCTGGGGATCAGTAAATATTCTCACAGGATCTTATGGATGCATAAATTTTACTTATTTTTACTCTTCTTTATCTTTTGAAATTACCATCCCCTCAATAAACTCATTGTCATTAGAACATATGACATAGGAATTAGCTTTCCTTTCATAAGTACCAGTAAAATACGAATTTTAACCCTTAGACTTTAAAAACACCACCCTTTAGAGACGAAGTCTGTTTTTCAGTAGTTTCAATGTATTCTATTGTACTTATTTTCACCCCTCGTGTACAGCTACTTTCATGACACATAGTCCCAGCCCCTTTACCAACGTTGCTCTGTTAAACAGCCGATTTAAAATCAACAGTCCACTCATATTGCAAAATAGTTTCAGTTGTTCAAATAATAAATAAACTACATTTAAAAATCTTAATACCAACTTATTATCTTAAGACGATAATAATAACTAAAGAACATAAGGAATTTATAAAACAGCCTTTAACTGAAAATACATGAAACGGTCGCTTTAAATGTGGTTGTTCATCGAGACAATTAAAAAAAATTAGAGAACCTCATATACTGGCTGCAATGACACTTCTGACAAAAGTAATTAATTCATGACCATCTTCCAGCAAGCCCGAAAGTTCACAAAGAAAAAAATCAGCTGTAGTGTGAATGTGACATGCTCGGGTGTTATTGAGATAGGAATGTCTTTGTGAAATTTTCATCTGTACTTCAATAAAAAGTAAACAAGTACGCTTTTTTCTATTCATTCAAAATTAAGTAAAACAATTATAAAATTTTGTTGTCATTACAGCAAATGTTAAAGGCTCCTTACATACTCTTAGATAAGTTCTATACTTTTAGATCTTATTGACATAATATCATAGTGTTTACCATATGTATTTTCTATAAGTCTATAAACAATGTATATGCTTTATTAAACATAAAAGAATAATTTTTAAATAATTTGTTTGAGAACAGGGTTATATATACACACATATATGTGCATAGTTTGTATGTAAGATGAAAATCCATCTATCAGCAATATTGTGATGAAATAAATCAAGATAATGATCATTAGAAACTGAATAATTACAAAACTACATCTCATTTAGTTTTTAATAGTTTTTTATAGATATAGTTACTTGAAGGAAATAAATATAAAAGATTATGCATTTTTTTTTTTTTTTAAAGTACAATATATCAAAACTTTGTTCAAAAGAGTGAAGATTGATATTTTTCTTAATTGTATAATCTCAAAGTAATCCAAATATGAGTTTAAAGATTAGAAGGGTCGATTTTTAAAATTTTTGTTAGGCGGTGAAGAGCAAGTGATTTTTTTTTTTTTTTTTTTTTTGGAAAGGGGTAATTGCTCTTCACTTTAGAAAACATCCCTGTTTTTACTAAAAAACAATATTGTTTATTTTTTTTCCATAAGAAACGAGCATAAAAATTAATTTGAAAAATAAAATGAATGTATAAATAAAACTATTTCCATCGATGATACTTTGAATAAATTGTAGATCTGAAATTATTGATAATTATAATATGATTTAAATACCACTAAAACCAACCAAAATCAGACTATTTTTATTTCAGATCCAATAATAATGTAGTATTATGTACAATTGTTTAAAAAAAAAGCCATAAAAACTCCGCCTTTGATTTACAACGATTTTTTATTATTTTCATTATTTTTTTGTAAAATATTTTTTATTTCAAAGATTATACAATTTTTTAGACGAATTAGTTTTTTTTTTACATTACAGCAATATTTTTTTCATAATATACATACTTTGTTTACCTTGCATAAATCATTTTAAGAAGATTTCTTTCTTAGTTATTGAAGTAGGATTTTATAAATAAAAAGATGCCTGTGAAATTTGAACAATCAATAATGCCAACTCATGGCAATTTTCCAAAATTTTGATAATTTTATTCTCAGAAACTATTTCACCAAGGAGCAAAAAAAGTTACTGGTGATCATATTTTAATAGTACGAACAAATACACGCAGTTTCATTAAAATATGTGGTGTTGGGTTATATATTGATATTTTACTGCGTGATTTGACGTGGAATTCCCCTTTAGTAACTATTGTTGTGTTCTTTAATCATGGTATAGAGAAAAAGGATGATCCATTTCTATGATTATGTAATAATGCATAAGTACTAGGGGGCTCTGACATTTGCGAACTGCGCTCGCCAACACCTGTTCAGACTTCGCAGCCTCTAAAATCATAGTAATGCATGCTCTTTTAAACAGACTAACCGGTTACGAATAACTGAATGATGTTATCACGAACGGATTACGACTATCTTCTGTAATAGGACTGCATGCTTTTCCGTTTGAATGAGATATCTTACGGTTACCATGACCTCATTCACTGCTGTCGTGAGAGCTGACGGCTGTTTTTCGGATTGATAAGTAAGATAAATTGCACATTTAAAATTAACTTGTATAAAATGCGTAGGTGGAAGATGTTGCTGCCCCTCGGACTTTTATAACGACGTCATGGTGAATATTCTTCCATTGAGTTCGATTTTAAAAAACCTCGTCTTCTTGGGAATAATATTCAGAACATCTATAATGAAAAGCACTGTGTTTTGAAATTTTACGTTTACATTTTATGTTTTGAACTAGTTTTAGATAGTTTTAGGAAAATGTATAGCACATGTACGAAATTTTTTACCTATTTTAATGAACCGTCATGCATATTGTCATGTTATTTTTAAAATGCAAAGTTTTTATTTTAATTTGTATGCATGTAAGAGTTTTCTAATATGTATTTGTCAAATTCGTAGAAATTAAATCGAAAGTATTTTGTGCATGCATTATCCAGTATTTATGCTACAGCAGGTGATTTAATACATAAGCAAATTTACCAGCTGTGTTACTTTCACACCATGTAATTTCCAATGTTACGTCACATGAATATTTCGCATTAAAATCGTTTTAAATGTATATATTAATATATGACGTAATTTTCATCTATAATATGTTTCACGTGCACTAATTTATTTATTCTAAAGTTTTTTTTTTTCTCTTTGAAGATTCATGTGTAAATATATTATTCAATTTAAAAGTGTTTGGGTATATTATCATTTGAGATTTGTAAATATGACCGAATGATCATCATTAACAGTTTTTCACGCATAATATTTTAATTAATTTAGAAATTTTACATGCGAAGTTAGTAATTATCTGTGTATTTCACACATAAGATATTTGTCACAATTATTTGCGCTTCGTGTGTACAAGTTTAATTATTTCGAGTTTTCTTACTTTTTCAATATTCGCATGTAAATTTAGGTTTTATGATGTAATTTTCTCTTTTCCCTGCTTTTAACATGTCATCATTTATTTATTATTTAAGTTTCTTTTTGTTTAGTTTTTTAAGGGGTCTTGTACCTTTTAAACGCGTTGAAAATTAACGGAAAACTTCAAAGTTTGAATTAGTCTATCTTCAAAACATTTTGATGTATAAACGTGAAATTTTGGATATTGATTAAGCAGATTATGCTTTGTAATATACTACCAACAGAAATTTATTAACCCTTTACAGAATTTGTGTATTGTTGAAATAAAAATAGCGCCTTTTTTTTACCCAATAAGTCATTGCGCGAATGATATCTTGAGAAAGTATGTATGGATTGTCATGAAATTTGATAAATATACTAAACAAATATGTGTGTTTAAAATGATCTACTTTTAAGTATTTACAATGGTAATATTTTTAGTTATGACTATTTTTGTTCATTAAAAATACAAATTTTTTATTTTTTTTTAACGAAAATATTTTTTTTTATATAGTTAATGAAATAATTTTAGCCTAAGAGTAGATCATTTTAAACACACATATATGTTTAGTATCTTTACCGAATTTCATGCCAATCCATACATACTTTCTGAAGATTTCATGCGCGCAATGATTTATGGGGTAAAAAAAGAGCTATTTTGATTTCAACAATACACAAATTCTGTAAAGGGTTAATAAATTTTTAATGGTAGCATATTACAATGCACAATCTGTTTAATCAATATCCAAAATTTCATGTCTATACATAAAAAGGCTTTGAAGATAGACTAATTCAAACTTTGAAGTTTTTCGTTAATTTTTGACGCGTTTAAAAGGTACAAGACCCCTTATAGTCGCGTGTAATTTTTTTATGTGAGTTTCAGCTGACTTTACCTCTACGTCTATGTCTATTGTGACGTCTATGATGACTTATTTGGATGGTTCCAAAAGTCTTATAATAACTCGTCAAATTTCTAAATTTAAAATGTTAAAAAAGGAATGTTATTAAAATATTAAGTTGTTTAAAGTTTAATAGCTTTTTTCCAATAGCAGCAAAATATTTTTCTTGCTGCGAATAAAATAGAGGAAAGAGCAAATTATGTAATTTTCGCATTATAGATTCAGTTTTCTTATTAAAACTGAAAAGAAAACTAAGAAGGGGGGAGGGGATTTTATTCCCTTTGCATTCAGTTAGACCATTATTATTTCATATATTCCTTTCAGATATCCAAATGGTTCCAAAGATCTCATATAACCCCTTAAAATTTCTAAATGTAAAATATTTAAAAAAATAATATTGTTAAAATTTTAATTTATTTTAAATTTTAATGGCATTTCTTTAATAGAGAAAACATTTTTTTTCTTTTATATTCCTTTAAATGAGAGACAGAGAAAAGTGTAAATGATGTCATTTTTGCATTATTGTTTCCATTTTCTCTTTAAAATTTAAAGGAAAATGTTTTATTTACGCCTATGTAATTTGAAGAAGACACATGATAATTGGTTTCTAAAATTGATTCATGACGATCGAAATATGAAAAAAAAAATTCATAATTCCCTGAAAAACATTACTTAATCACAATATTGTTTTTAATATCGATAAAAATAAAATATAATTTTGATTTTGATTTGACAATAACGAAAAAAGAAGTATGATAATCCCTAAAATTTTCCTTTTTCTTCCTTTTTCCCATGACAATGGAATAATTTAGTTGCTATCTTTAAAGAAATATTATTAAAATTAGAAAAAAAATATAATATCTCGAAAACTAATTCAAATTTCAAAATTTTAGTATGACTATTGACATTCGCGGATTGATAGTTGGTGTGTCAATCCATTTCAAGTGTTCCAGACTAGTTGCTTGACTATTTTTAAAAAAAAATGAAATTTTTTTGTACAACAACCCTATCATGATGGAAGTTTAAAATGACTATTATGTTATTTTTATTAATTTTTATTTGTGCATGGCGGCCATTTTTGTTTCATCGTGTGCGGCATTTTCTTATATCATAAGGATTACGGAATTTTAAACAGCTGATCTTTTATTTTTATAATTCGAGGGGTTTAAAACTATTTGTTCAGAATAAAATGAGCTAAAAGTCTGGTAATAAATCAGTTTCCTAAAATAAATCCTGGTGAAATTTTAGCATACATTTTAAGATTTTTTCCCACAATCTCTCAGTTTACAAGAGGAAGTTCTTGCAAGGAAAACTTTCAACATGGCATAAATTTTTATACAACTAGGAAGAAAGTACTTGTACACACGCCAAATTCCAGATCTGGGACTTCATTTCTCTTCGTTAAAAATTTTCAAAATTTATACTTTTAAGGCTTTGACGTCTCTGGTGGGGCACAAGAATAAAAATCTGAAGTTTTGCTTTCTGATAGTATTGTATACTAGTGTTATGTACACAAAATGTCAATTTGGAGTTTTGACTACAAGCTGAGATGTGGCAAGAGCAATACGTCTGCAAGAGCAAACTACTGTTTTATTGTAGTCACATATAAGTATTTATGCCAGAGTGTAATTTAAATTATTTTTTTTATTATCTTTAAATAATAAGTGACAGAAAATAAAGCCTTTTACAAAGCTTAGCAATTAATTAAAAAAAAATTATGCCTAATTCTTACATTTTCTATGGTTTCTGTAATTTTAGTTTTAAGTAATTTTAGTAACTAAAAGAAATCTCAATAATTTTACATAAAAAAAGAATATTTTATAAAAGACATGGGGTAAAAACAGCAAAGGTATAAGGAAAGAGAAAAGCTGTTAATGTTGACATACTTGTTGAGACATATCAAACGCGCCAAAACACATTCCTGTTTGGTGGATTAAAGCCACAATTTCAATGCTGCTTGCCAGTCCCTGAAACTTGTTTCTACCGTAAGCATGTTCCTGTAAATAAAAAATTTATACGATGTTACCATGCATCAGCCTCAAGTAATTTTCAGAAAGTAAAGATATCCAAAGCCCTTTCAAAGTTTATACTACAGAAAAATGACATTGTTGCATGTGTGTATGATAAAAAGTGGTATCTTGGAATTTTTAAAGAAGTGAACCTTGAAAATAGTGATTTCAAAGTTCATTTCTAAAAGCCAGTTGGGCAAAGAACTTCATTGAAGTTATCAAGAGAGGAGAAGATTTGGTGCCTTCAAACAAAATTTTGAGAAAGATCACCCCTATGGAGCTAATAACAGTAAATTGTCGAACTCATAACAACCCTCCTAAATTGTATGAAGATATTTCTAAGATCTATATTGACCATACATAGTATCTTAGTAAATTAAATATTTGTTTTTGCGCTGTTTTCAACAAACCGTATTTTGTGTGAAAATATTGTAAAAAAGAAATAAATATAATTCATCCTAAGATACTCATAATAGCATTTGTTAACAACTTATCCTTACCATGTCCCAGATTGTAGTCAAATCACCATCTTAATTTTTTTGTGCATAATACTACCATAAAATACTATCAGAGGCAAGAATTTCAGATTTTTATCTCGTGCCCCATCAGACATCAAATCCTTAAAGGTACGGTTCTTTAAATTTTTGAAAAATTTGGTATTTTATTTTAATGAAGAGAAAACAAATCGCAGATCCTGAACTTCACCTGTGAATACATGTACTTTCGATCAATTTCTAAAAAAAATTGTATCTTGTTGACAGCATTAATTTATAAAAAACGTCTGCTTGTACACTGACAGATTTCGGAAAAATTCTTAAAGTTTATGCTAAAAGTTCACCAGTAAGGATTTATTTTAGGAAATTATTTTATTATCAGACTTCTAGCCGATTTTATTCTGCACAAATTGGTTTAAACCCCACTCGAATTCGAAAAAATAAAAGATGAGTTATTTACAATTCCGCAAGCCTTAGTATGTGAGAAAATGCTGCACACGATAAAACAAAAATTCAGCCGCTATGTACGAACAAAAATTAATTAAAATAAAATAACAGTCATTTTGAGCTTCCATCATATTAGTGTTGTTGTACAAAAATTTTCATATTTTTTCAAAATGGTTAAGCAACCAGTCCGGTCCACTTGGAATGTATTGGCCCTGGTGTAAATGTTCCGTATGTTAATGTTGGTCAAATGTTCCGTATTTTAGGTGGAATAGATGTGAAACACAATCAGTCGTGTAATCAGTCGTTTCATAAAATCGCTTCAAAAAATTCGTTTCAGTAGGATTTTATATATATCTAGTGTAGATATAATGTTAGAAATGAGAAATAAAATGATAGCAATAGTTTGCATTTAACTTATAAAACAGTGTTTGAAACCATTTGTTATATTTCACAGTTAATAAATGTCTAGAAACTGAATAACTCCACCTTTTATCTTATATAGAATATTTTAAGAAAATCCCTGCGTTAAGACTTTACATTTAATTCTAGGGATTATCGTTTTCGAGGAATTCTGAAAGATTCTTAGTTCACGTCCCTCTCTAATATTTTACTTTCCGAATTTTATCTTTTCAAATGCAATTTCGAAATCCTTTTTATATGGACAAATCTCTCTCTAGATATTACAGATCTCCCTCCTTGTACAACTCAAGCACATTCACACTTGATTGTTAATAATAGATATAAATGAAATGTTATTGCATTAAAAAAAAAATGATGACTAGGAATTAGTTAAATTATGAATAATCGTACATGTTTGAGTAAATAACTTTGGCGCTTGTTTACTTTAAAATAGTATAATTAAATTTATGTAAGTAATTTATTGCTTTATTTTTCTATTTATTTTAAATTTAATTGAAAAATAAAATATACTTGTTCAAAATGTAAGACATTTTTATGGTTTATTATTTAAAGTTAATCAATATACAATGTCTATTAAGCTTTTCATAAAAAAATTCTTAAATTTCATATTTTGTTTTAAAGTATATATATATATATATATATATATATATATATATGTAGGATTTAAATTTAAACATACTTTATTTTCTTTATGACGTACATGATAAACAAATTAACTGATGCTCTTGTATTTTTATTATCCATAATTTGAAAGCACGAGTAATGAAAATTCACAATCACGAGATCAAGGTTTGGACATATTCAAAAATTAGAAAAGAGTCAGTCTAAAAAATAATAATATGTAGAAGTTGGTGTTTGTAAAATGTTAATATATAGATAATTTAAATAAGTAGACGTTTGAATCACAATACGTACACTTTAATACAATTCTATAAGGGTAACTTTACATCACTTCGTTGATACTTTTCTAAATACAGCACCTTTCTTACTTAAAACTTACAACATATTTCTTACGAATAATTTGATTAGGCTTAACAATACCTTCTATGGCATCTAATGAGCCGCTGCTTCATGCACAACATTATTTTTTAGACTGACTCTTTTCTAATTTTTGAATATGTCCAAACCTTGATCTCGTGATTGTGAATTTTCATTACTCGTGCTTTCAAATTATGGATAATAAAAATACCAGAGCATCAGTTAATTTGTTTACCATGTACGTCATAAAGAAAATAAAGTATGTTTAAATTTAAATCCTACAAATCGGTCATCCTGACATGATGGCGTCCCGACATCATCATCTTGGCTTATTATTTCTTTTTTATGTTTAAACAGCTACACTCTTGAGACTTTTATACATTTTTCTTTCACATAAAATTTTGATTATAGGTTCAATACACATACACGTATATTTAATCTATCCGACTCGTCCAGGAGTTTAACCCATAGACCACGGCTTCATGTATTCGGCCCCGGTTGACGTCTTCCCTAGACCTTCATGATCTCCTACTTTCTTTACTTCATACCGATCATGATTCTTGGCTGCAGTTATCTCATATGGCCCCAAATATTTTTCTTTAAGTTTGATAGTATTGCCAAATTGCGTCCTCTTTATGGCGACAATATCTCCTATTTTGTATTTTCGTGGCTGTTTTCTTTTCTTATCAAACTGCACCTTGTTTTCTTCTTGTATTTTGAGTATATTTTTCTTTGCTTCTTCTCTCATGTCTTCGCGTTCTTCCATCATACATTCGGTAAATTCTTCTTCCAAAATTTTCTTGATGTTCTGCATGTTACTGTCCTTCATTTTAACTCCTGTCATTAATTCAAAAGGACTATACTTGGTGCTTCGTGTTACTGTGCTATTGATAAGTCTTTGTAATTTTGGTACATACTTATACCACTTGGATTCATCATTATATGCTTCAGGTTGAATTAAAATTTCGCCTGTAGATCTTTTTGCGTTATTATATTCTTTTTCTTTAACATTTTTTGTATTATTTTCAATAGGATTATCTGTTATTTTCTGATCAGAATTGTTTTTGGACTTTTTCTTTCTAACCGTTTTTCTTTTAGGTCTTTTTCTACTCTTTTTGTGTTTATTTTCGGTTTCCTTCTCAGTGTCTTTACTTTCGGATCTCTCCTGTCTAGTGATGATGAATTTCTTATCGGTTTCTTTTTCCTTACTCGGGATCACAGGAGCCATAAAATTTGAGGTGCTCCATTTGATAATGTCATTATCTAAATACTGTCGTACTCGTTTATTGGTGATTTCCTTCTCAACTGAAGAGAATCTCTTTGGACGTTCGCAGATAGGTTTTCTATCTTCCCAACCTCGATTATCGTTGCTTATATTTGGTGTGGCTACTTCATCTGTTTTGGAAGGGACTTTATTAATTTTAATATAACCTACTCGTACTTTATTTTCATTTATTATTCTAACATCTTCCTCTACTTTTAACGTCAAGCCTTCGACTGCTTTTCTACCTATTATTAAATCATAGTCAGTTTCTTGTACTACGTAAAATTTATCTTGTATTTCTATACCATCTACATAAACTTTATGCAAGAAATAACCCGTTGGTTTAATCTCTTCTCCACCTAAGCCCGATATAGATATACTGTCGCTGGTTAACTTTGGCGCGTTTATTGCCGTATGATATCTTGAATTGGCGATTGAAATATCACTCCCTGTATCGATTATTATGTTTGTTTTTATTCCTTGAATATTCAGGATTCTTCCTTTCTTTCCATTTAACGTGCCCGTATTAACCACTTTTCTTTGCGTGTTTTGGCTCCAATCTTGGTATTTCGCTTCTCGCCAATTTTGATTACGTTGCGGGTTATAATTTGAATAATTTTGTTGTGTTTTACTTCCCATGGTACAATTCTTACTCACGTGATCAGGTCTGCCACAATTATAACATATTATATGTGCCTCGTTTCTTCCATGGTTCACATTGTGCCTATTGTCAACTTGGCGCCTTTTCGAATTGGCGTAGTCAGCCACTCTCGATCGTTTATCCTTAATGCTCCCACTTGTATTCCTTATAGCTTGTTTATTGCAAACCCTTCGTGCCGTTTCGTAAATATCTAATTTGTTTACTAATTCGTCTATCTTTTTTATTATTAACAATTCCTCTGCAAAATGTGTCTTTGTTTCCGCAGGTAAATTATGCCTAATTTGATTAACTACAATTAATTCCGATAATTCCTCAAAGCTATCTATTTCAAGGCCGTCGATCCATTGTTTAAAATATACCTTGGTCTCATAAGCGAAATCGCGCCAATTAGCCGATGGCTCTTTTTTGAGTGAGAAAAATTTCAGCCTAAACTCTTCTGGCGATAGTTTGTACCGTTTTAAAAGAATACTTTTTATATAGTCATAATCCTGCATTTCGGGTTCACTCTCCCTGGTTATTATATTAATCACATCTAATGGCATTAGGTTAATTAAATAGTTGACCCATTCTTTTTTATCAATGCCCGTTTGCGCCATTTGCCTTTCATACATAGCCAAGTATAAACTAATATCATTTGTACTATCGTATTTTGTTAATAATCTAAGCAATTCATATTGCTTACCCGAATTTGTCCTTGTGTCCACATCGATGTGCTGTCTTGAATTTTCTTGTAGTTGTATTTTCTTAATCTCAAATTCTCTTTCGCGATCTTTTTCTTCCAATTCTATTCTCCATTTTCTCTCTTCCATTTCCATTTTCAGTTTCTTTTCTTCAAGTTCCGATTGCGCTTTTAGTTTCTTTTCTTCAGTCTCTGCTCTTAATTTCTTTTCTTCAAGTTCTGATTCCGCTTTTCTAGCTGCCACAATTACTTCTAGGCGGTCCTTTATAAAATCTTCATCGTAATCTTCCCAGTTTTTAATTAGCTTTATTAGGACATGGATTGTCGGTTTTTCTGGTGGTTGAATTCCGCATTCCTCACAGAGATCTATTAGATCAATTCTTTTTGCTTTATTTAAGGATACCATGTTTTTCAAAGTTGTACTTGGATAAATATGACTACGGTTTTTACACACTTGCCTTGTTCATTCACAATCCATTTTTTGACACTGGCGATTGACAACAATTTCTCTTCGATTAATATTTTACTCTTTATTCCACTAATAGTTGCTTAAAATCCCGGCATCGAGCCCCCAAATTTGTAGAAGCTATTGTTTGTAAAATGTTAATATATAGATAATTTAAATAAGTAGACGTTTGAATCACAATACGTACACTTTAATACAATTCTATAAGGGTAACTTTACATCACTTCGTTGATACTTTTCTAAATACAGCACCTTTCTTACTTAAAACTTACAACATATTTCTTACGAATAATTTGATTAGGATTAACAATACCTTCCTTGGCATCTAATGAGCCGCTGCTTCATGCACAACATTATTTTTTAGACTGACTCTTTTCTAATTTTTGAATATGTCCAAACCTTGATCTCGTGATTGTGAATTTTCATTACTCGTGCTTTCAAATTATGGATAATAAAAATACCAGAGCATCAGTTAATTTGTTTATCATGTACGTCATAAAGAAAATAAAGTATGTTTAAATTTAAATCCTACATATATATATATATATATTCGTTTACAGGAACTTGAAGAAGAATTAGAAATAATCAACTGGGACATCCTATTATTATGTGAAGTAAGAAGAAAAGGAGAAGAGAAGATAGATCTTGCCAGCGGACATGTATTATTCTACAGAGGCACACAATATGGAAGAGCAAGTGGTGTAGGATTTCTGATTCAATAAAAGGTGGAAGAATCACATCGTAGAATATGATAGTGCATCAGATAGAGTTGCAAGTTTAGTAATACATGTGTCCAAAAGATACAAGCTGCAATTTACAGAAGTTTATGCACCAACAGTAAGCTATACTGATGAAGAAGTTGAGGATTCCTATGAGAAGTAGCTTCAATGTATCAAAAAGGAAAATGCTACATAAAATTAATAATGGGAGACTGGAATCTTAATTGCGGAAAAAGAGAAAGGTGAGTTATCAGTAGGAAATCATGGATATGGGGTGCGAAATGATAGAGGAAACATATTGATTGAGTTTGCAGAATGTGAACAGTTGTATATCATGAATTCATTTTTCAAGAATAAGCCATAAAAAAATGAACATGGTGTTGTGCAAATGATTCAGCAAGTGAAATCGACTACATCTTAACAAACTAAAAGCATCATATTCAGGATTGCAACGTTCTCAATAACTTCAATACAGGAAGTGATCACAGGTTGGTTATATGCAAACTGCTGTTAAATACTAAAGTGGAAAGAATGAAGCTTTTACAACACGCAAAGAAATTAAACAATATAATAAATCTCTAGAAACATAATGATAAATTCCATTTGAAACTTAAAAACCTTTTCCAAGTACTTCAATCAACTTTAGAAGAAGAGCAAGATGTTACAGTAGTGAACAAGAAACTAACCAATACTCTACAAGATATTGCAATGAAGATAGCCGGCGATGCAAAAGTAAAGCAGACAAGGAAAATAACCGAAGAAACAAGAAGATTGATGGAGAAACGCAGAGAATTTAAAATGAAGAAAAACTATTCTAAATCAAGGGTTGAATATGCTGAATTATGTAAAACGGTAAGAAAATCTGTTACAGAAGATCTAGTGTGTACTCTGATCTTGTCAAGAAAATTCTAAAAGATAACAAAAGTTTAAAATTAGCTAGGCGCAAACTTTGTGTTGGAAGCAAAGGTATTTTTGCACTAATGAGGGCAGATGGAACAATCACCAAAATAAATAAAGAAGTACTACACATTGTCGAAAAATTCTATAACGGTTTATATAAATGAGAAGATCAAAGGGAAATCAACCTATGTGATCCACGAGAAAACTTAACAGATACCGAAGCCATAATCCAGTGATGACAGACGAAATTTTACAAGCCATTAAATTTATAAAGAAAGGTAAATGTCCTGGAGAAGATGGAATTACAATCGAACTTATCAAAGAAGCAGGAGAAGAATTTGCAAAAATGCTATCCTTACTGTTTTCCGAATGTTTCAAGAAGTCAGATGTACCAGAAGATTGGAATAATGCTGTGATGGTGCTACGTTAGAGGAGAGGAGAGAAGGAAAACATTAAAAACTACCATCCGATCAGCTTACTATCAGTGATTTATAAAATTTTCACCAAATTTTTAACGACAAGATTTGAATCAGCTCTGGACTCAGCTCAACCTAGAGAGCAAGCAGGATTCTGAAGTGGATTCAGCACAATGGATCATATCCAAACGTTAAGGGAACTCATAGACAAACATAAGGAATATAATTTACCTCTCTTCCTTGCCTTTATTGATTATGAAAAAGCATTTGATTCGGTCTACACATCAGCAGTAGTAGAATCTCCGGAGGACATTGGTGTAGACAAACCTTACATCAATATTATAAAGAAGATGTACAAGAAAGCAACAGCAACCATCGGTTTGGACAAAGGAAAATCAAAGTTCAAGCTTGGAAGACACGGAGACACAATTTCGCCTAAGCTTTTTACTGCTGTCTTAGAAATTATTTTCAAGAAGCTGGATTGGGAAAACAAAGGGATTAGAATAAATGGGGAATATTTAAGTCATCTCCGATTTGCTGACGACATTTTAATTTTCAGTCCTGAAGAACTGGAAAATATGCTAATAGATTTAGCAGAAGCTAGCATTAATGAGGGATTAAAAATAAACCTGGAAAAGACTAATGTGATGTTCAATTCATTTGCATTAAAAAAGAAAATCGTCTACAACAACATTGAAATTAAAGAAGTGCAAATTTATGTGTACCTTGGGCAGGAAATATCATCGGATAATAGTATCATGGATGAAATCCTTAGAAGAATAAGAAATGGATGGAGTGTTTTGGGGAAGAACAATATTATTCTTAAGAGTAATATGACCCTTTGTTTGAAGAGAAAGATATTTAACCAATGTGTTTTGCCTGTGCTAACTTAAGGAGCAGAAACATGGACGCTAACAAAACGGATGATATAAAGATTAGAAACAATACAGAGAAGGGTGGAAAGATGTGTGCTAGTTATAACTAGAAAAGACAGAATAAGAATAAACTAGATAAGAAGTCAGACGAAAGTTTTTGACATCATTGAAAGAATTAAAAGGTTAAAATGGAAATGGGCTGTGCACATTGCAAGAAGACAAGGCAACAGATGGAGCACAAATATCCTACAGTGGTATCCCAGAGATGTAAAACGGCCAAGAAGACGACCTCAAGTAAGATGGAGTGATGAAATCAGAAAAGTGGCCGGTGTAAATTGCATGACTAAAGCACTAGACAGGAAACATTGGGAAAATCTGGGGGAGACATACATTTAGCAGTAGAGTGAAAATGGTTGATGGTGATGATAGATATATATCAAGTCAATGTATGAATATTTGAAAAATAATTTCCTTTGAAAAAATTAACAAAATAATAAACTAAAACTATGAACTTGCTTCAAAAATATATTTCATGATTTCCATTTCTTCACTTAAATTATATATTATTTGTGTGCTAAAAAAGCTATGTAGCGCCTGGTGCATATAATGCATGTGTTTTGTTCCACTTCTTAATTGCATATATACACTTAATAAGGTTTGATTTTTTTTTCTTTTTTTCTTCAATGGAAAAATACAGTTTTTTGTAATGATAAAATATTTGTAAAGCTCCTTCAAATTGAAAAAAATATTAATTGAAAAATGTGGACTATGTTTTGGAAACCTTTCTAGTAAGAAGCAAAAAATGTTAAGAAAGAGAACAGAAAAAGTAAAAAGAGAAATACCAGAGAAAGTCCAAAAGGATCTCGGATGGGAACGCGGAACTCCGCAATCCGCAAAGTCTGCGACGGTATATACAAGGTGTCCCAGGGTTATTGGGACAAATATTAAGGGGTGTTAGGGGATATCAAAATGATTCAGATTTGCGTAGCAACACATGGTCGGAAACGCTTTCCTGTTGCGGTAGTGACAACACGAAACACAAGAAATAAAGGGGGTCGAAGAAGGAGCGAAAAAATGTTTATTACTCTTAGCGCTGCAAAAATGCCGGGACAAGGCTGGAAAGTACTGATGATCTTGTTGCACGCAACGTGGTAGCTACTGGGGAAGTCCGGGGCACTCCCGGTGTTTTCGAGAACATTAGATCTTCCATGCGCGGAGATGGGCTTCCATGCATCACGGCCCGGGGTCGTAATTTCGAACACCTATATTGATATCGATCGTTGTCCCTTTAATTTTTTGTCCTTAGTTTTTTTTTCTGTACTAAGGATAATAAACATGTTTTCTTCTCTTAGTCGTGTCCTGACTTTCTTGTGTTTTATATCGTCGCTACCGCGCCAGGAAAGCTCTTCCGACCATGGGTTGCTATGCAAATCTGAATCCTTGTGATGTCACCTACTTCCCCTTAAAATTTGTACATATTATCCTGGGATACCTGTATCTGTTTATATAAAATCCAAGTCTCTGTGTGTCCCTCACGATTCCGGTAGGACCACCTCATTGAAATGAGTAATTGTTGAAAAATACTAATGCAGGGTTACCACAGTAGCGCTAAATGTTGGCCAACTTGGCGATAGCTGGCTGATTTGGCGAAATTCCTATTTAAAACCATCAATCTTTCATAAAGGAGGTCACCAAAATTTAATTTAAACTCCGCTCTTTTAAGATATTTTTTCCAAATCTATGGGTGAGAAATTAAAGTACATCTTTACATCTTCCTCCCGATAATACTAAAAAAATAACCGCCAATAGACGTCGCTGTACTGTATGAACTCCTAACTGCGCGATTTTAATGTGCTTTAGGTACTTTTCCAGTATAGGTGCCTTGGCGAAAAAGGAAATTTGATAACATATTTTCCGGGAACCTATCCACTGTTTCATTTTATATACACACGCATTTTTTTTTTCGATATTTATACGATTTATTTGACATAAAAAAGCCGTTTCTCTAATTTTATACAGAAACAGATGTAATTTGTACATAAAAACATGAATAATATACATATAAAATAAACATATATAAAAAAACAAAAACGCTCATCAAGTTTGTTTTCATAGCTGTTTATATGATTTCACAACAAATCTCAATATTTTTTCGTTATACGGACACCATGCCAAAATGTATGCTAATGCGCCAATTATTTCAAAATGCTAAAAGATATTTGTAATTTTATGCCAGCAGTTTAATATGAGTTTTATTTTATTGCTTTATTTTATAACAGTTATTTGTTCAATTATTTTAAGTATATATTTGTGGTTTGTGAAATAGTTCGTAAAAGTCTGGAATTTTCAAATGTTATATTTTTTAAATGCTCACTTTAGTATCGACAATATTTTTTCTTTTATTTTTCAAATGCCTCAATTCATGTGATTTTCATTTTGCACCAACTATTACGCTTGGCGACAATGGTATCCGTATAACGGAAAAGTACCCAAATCTCACTTTCTGATGCCCAAATTACACCAAGCTTTTTTTTAAAAAACGCCAAAGCCCCTACAGTGGAAAAGTATCAAACTGTCTATTATTTTGCGCTATCTGTGTTATAGTTTATACTATATGCAAGGTGAGTGGAGCGAAGAGTTTAAACATTAAATATTAAAGTTTCGGCACAGATGTCATATATGCCCCATGTTGGCGCGATTTTTTTACTGACGCCAATGTCATATACACAATGGGTACTTAACTGTCGCCAAAGTGTCGTTATTTTGCTTGATATGGTAACCCGGATGTTGTTGTTTATGCTGTTGATGTTTTCGCCAAATTGGCGTGGGAAAATATGGGGTATATATGACAACTGTGCCAAAGTTTCTATAAAGCAGTATAAGACTAAAAAATTAAGAATAAAATAAATGTAAAATAAGGCTAAAGAAGAAAGAAGAATTATGCGTTGAGCATAGAATATGAAACACTTTCCAACACATCCTGAATGCTTTAACAAAACTTCATTATTTAGGGAAATAAGGTAAATAAGATAACTAAGTAAACCTTTTAGAAAACCTTCTTTCCTTTTAGAACTAACTAAACCTTTTAACTAAGAAAACCTTTTAAAAAATTATAAAAAATTTTAAAAATTGATTTCAGCAGTTACCGTCCATAGCCAATAGTACCGTTATTACATGCCACTATTTAGCTAAAATTTAATTTAAACTACTCTTAAAGCTACTGAAATCACATTTCCAGATATTATCATTCATAGACGGTTATGTATCCAATTCTTTGCGTGACCCTGCATATCATTTTATCTATATTCTACAAACATTTGTTTCTTAGTAAACTAAATGCAGTTCAGCGTAAAACTGCATAACTCCTTTAAAAACCTTAAGCAATTTATTCTCATATTCAGTAACCCTTGCGAATTCTTTTGTGTAGCCCTGCATATGAACTGTAGCATTTATACACATGGTATAGTATGCATAAATGTAGTGAAACATAAAAGCGCATATCATAATTAAAAATGCATTTCTAGCAATCATTTCTTATGTACAATACTTCGGAGAAAAGTTTCTTGGCGAGAAAGAAGTTTGCCAACGTATTTTCTGACAACCTATTTACTGCTTCATACTCACAAGCAATTTTTTGCATATGTATGCAATTTATTTAACGTAGAAAAAGCTATTTACCCATTTTTATAAAGAAACAGGGTACAGATGTCATATTAGCCCCATACTGGCGCGATTTTTTTTCTGATGTCAATGTCATATACGCAACGTGTACTTAACTGGCGCCAAAGTGTCGTTATTTTGCTTGATGTGGTAACCCGGATTATGTTGTTTATGCTGTTGATGTTTTCGCCAAATTGGCAACCGAAAAAAATTGCGCCAATATGGAGCGAATATGACATCTGTACCAGAAACAGAAGTAATTTTTGCACAGATTTCATATACGCATCGGGGTTGGCGTGATTTTTCTCCGACGCCAATTCGGCAGAAATCTTGCTTTCGAATACCAGCTACTTATATATTTTTAAATTATTTGCTATCATTTTGAAAAGGAAATAACTATAAATAAATATAAATTTGAATAATAACTGTAGAACAAAACAGCTTATATAATTTAAAAACAGAAAATAAAAGTAAATAAACAATTTATTAATAAATAAAAAACAATTGCCGGGTTACCATAGCAGGCAAAATAACACCATTTTAGTGCCAGTTAGGTATCCCGGTTCATATTTGAAATCTGTGCAGTAATTTGTATATAAAAAAATATTATATATATTTAGAAACGATTTTTTATGCGGAACAGATGTCATATTCGCCCCATATTGGCGCGATTTTGTTCGGTTGCCAATTTGGCGAAAACATCAACAGCATAAACAACATAATCCGGGTTACCACATCAACCAAAATAACGACACTTTGGCGCAAGTTAAGTACGTGTTGCCTATATGATATTGGCGACAGAAAAAAATCGCGGCAATATGGGGCGAATATGACATATGTACCTTTTATGCATATAAGTGCATATATAAACAAAAATAAAAGTTCATTAGATTTGTTTTCATAGTTGTTTATATATTTTGGCAACATATCTCACTTTCTGATGCCGAATTACGCCAAGCTTTTTTTAAAAATGCGCTATAATGGAAAAGGGTACATATGTCATATTCGGCCCATATTGGCGCGATTTGTTTCTGTCGCCAATATCATATAGGCAATAGGTACTTAACTTGCGCCAAAGTGTCGTTATTTTGCTTGATGTGGTAACCCGGATTATGTTGTTTATGCTGTTGATGTTTTCACCAAATTGGCAACCGAAACAAATCGCGCCAATATGGGGCGAATATGACATCTGTTCCTGGAAAAGTACCTAAATAAATAATTAACAGAAATATCCAATTATACAAACTAAAACTTTTTATTTCGAGATCAAAGCATTGTTTTTAATTTCGATTAAAAATACATATATCCTTGGATAACTTTAGTTGAAATTAGGTTCACGGCTTAATATCTCATTCCATAAACCTAAACAAACACAAGTGATCCATTCATCTCTAACAGTTAAAAATATTAAATCATTGAGGTAATCATTCACAAAATAAGTTTTCCAACAATCAATGGACAATATTCTAATGACGTGATAGTAAGTAAAATGGTGGCGGTATCATTTGTTTATGGTTTGAAATCACAAAGATTTGATTTTATAATGCCTCTTAGTTACATTATTTTATTGTCATGTTTATGAGCTCAGAACGAAAGTATATTTTTTCATTATTTAGTTATTCAAGACGGAAAAAAATTATAAATGTGCATGATTTGAAAAATTTAAATAATTTTCTTTCTTAATACTAAAAAATAACATCGGGAAGTAACAGCGAGTTTAAGTTAAATAAGTTTAGCTGTTTAATTCTGTTGTAATATTCAAAATAACTGTATTTATTAGATTTCAGTAAACACCATCAGGGCCCGATTAAAATTTGAAGTTAGAGGAATTACAATGTCATTTCAGGACCTTCCTTTTGGAGAAGCTTTTCTATATTCCACCTATACATGGAAACTCTTCAGTGTTAGAAATATTATTCCTAGGACTGGCATAACATGAGAACGGTCTGCAATTTTACACAAGTTTTTGAAAACTACTTTATATCAGAAATTTTACTAAAAACTGGTTACTTTTTTGCTATAGAGGCCCACACTATTAGAATTATGACAAGTTGCAGCCAATTTCGCCAAAGTCGTAACCAAGATCGTGAAGCATACACATATAATGCCATATAATACCATTTCATGAAATCGTATACGATAATTTAATAGTTTTTACCTTACTTCAAGTGTGTAATTTATTTATTTTTAAGGCTTAACAATCTAAATTGTCCAATATATGAATTTAAAAAAATGTAAACAAAGATTGAATGGACATGACCGCAAAGAGCCTCAAATCTGCATAACACTTGGAACCAAACTGTGCAGATTAGTGGTCTTCTACTGTACACAGTTTTTCAGGAATGTGTTTCGTTCTTAAAATGTGTTATTTTCATCCATCACTGCGGAACAAGCTCGAAAACTCATATTCTTGCACATGAGTTATATATATCTTTATATCTAAATTTCCGTCATTTTTGACGGGCACCTTTCTAGTATATATATATATATGAACAACAACACTGAAATTAAAGAAGTGCAAAGTTATGTGTACTTTGGGCAAGAAATATCATCGGATAATAGTATCATGAATGAAATGAATAGAAGAATAAGAAATGGGTGGAGTGCTTTTGGGAAGAACAATATTATTCTGAAGAGTAGCATGCCCCTTTGTTTGAAAAGAAAGGTATTTAACCAATGTGTTTTTCCTATCCTAACTTATGGAGCAGAAACATGGACGTTAACAAAACGGATGGTACAAAGATTACAAACAACACAGAGAAGTATGGAAAGATGTATGCTAGGTATAACTAGAAGAGACAGAAAAAGAATAACCTGGATAAGAAGGCAGACGAAAGTTTTTGACATCATTGAAAGAATTAAACGGCTAAAATGGAAATGCAATGCATTGCAAGAAGACAAGACAATAGATGGAGCACAAACACCCTACAGTGGTATCCCAGAGACGTAAAACGGCCAAGAAGACGACCTCAAGTAAGATGGAGTGATGAAATCAGAAAAGTAGCCGGTGTAAATTGGATGACTAAAGCACTAGACAGGAAACATTGGAAAAATCTGGGGGAGACCTACATCCAGCAGTGGATTGAAAACGGTTGATGATGATGATGATGATGATAATGATATATATATAATATAGACGTAGATTATTACAATTTTATAAAATAGTTAGATTGATATTATTTCCTTACTTCTACCTTAAATGTATAGAAACAAGTTTTGCATCTCTGTTATATATTTCATAGTTAATAAATTTCAAGAAACTCTATAACTACACATATTATCTAACCCAGCAAGATTTAAGAAAATCCATTTGTTAGGACTTCCCATTTCATTCTGGGGATTAACGTTTTCTAGATACTCAGAGAGTTTCTTGGTTTACATTCCTCTTGATTATTTTATGTTCCAAATTTTATCCTTTCAGTTTGTTTTTTCAAAATCTATTTGAAATGGACAAATCTCTTTGGCGATATTACAGATTTCCCTTCTCGTAAAATCCAGGCCTTTTCAGAAGTGAATATTAATATTTCATATAATGAAAAATTATAACGTTCACAATAAATTAAAATATTGATTAGTGTTTAGATATAAGTATTCGTTCAAGAACTTTATATATGTTTCTCTTTTATATAATATTAAGCATATATTCGTGAGCACTATATCAAACAAAAGTTCAGATTACTTTATTTTAGACAACTATGATGGAAAATCTACAGAATTTTATTGAAAGGTGTCAGTTTGTCAATCGAACCATCGAGAAAGTACTACACTGTCATTATTGCCTTATAAAAATTCTAAACTACTGGAACGGGCAATTTAATAAGTACTACCATTTGTTCTGAATATTTGCTTCAGTGAAGGCAAAGATGCTAGACTTCGGATTTCTAAGAATTTCGGATGATTATATGTGAGCTGCAAGAAATTATGCCCATCTGGTTGCATAAAATATGTACCTAAATCGTTCGAGGATTATTTACGAATCTCATAAGACAATAATGACTGTGTAGTAATTGCACGTTGCACAGAGGAGTATTTCTAAAAAAAGCTGGACAAAAGTCGAAAAATGAACTTTGTTAAAATCCGCAAAATTTTAATTGTTTGTATAGATCAGTGTATAGATCAGTGTTTGTATAGATCAGATATTGTCAGTGCTTCACGTAAACATTATCTGAGGAATGTTCGGTAACACTCACCGTCGTGTTATCAGTCTGAACACAGCTGTCGTGCATCGTGGATGTCTCTTTTCTCAGCGCTGTGGTGAGAAGTGCATTATTTAATTGTATTTATCGTTGTATATGGCGCTGAAAAAAACGACATTTTTACAGTACAAAGTACTGTTCATCTCGCGCTCAAACTCGATCACAGTTGAATGTGCTTTATAGTTTGTGCTTTATAGTTTTATGTGCTAGTCGAATAGCTTTCTTTGGTTTCTTGAATATATAAACATAAAAAATACAGTAGTTGCGTAAAATTAACAGCACAACCTGCTAGCAATTTGGACACCAGCAGTTTGTGCTGACAAATCTACAATGATTTTTTTTTTTTACAGTGTGTAAAGATCTGGAAAAACACTTTATGGAAAAATAAGTGGAAGATATGTAGCTTAAATTACTGTATTTAGTTTTAGTTACAAATTAATATAATTATGAATACAGCCACATTGTTTTATCGTTAAAATTAACTGTAATTTTGACTAGTTCTTTTAAATTATCAGTGATTTATAAGTACGTCCCGCCCTTTTCCCAACAAAACATTTTGTTGGAATATAAAATATAGATATTTCTTGACATATTCATGAAATAAAATCTTGCCCATACTTCCCCCCCCCCCCCTTTTTTTTTACCGTTTTATAAAAAAATGGTATCAGAAGATGACTATATTTTCAAAACGAAAAATCTTCATTTTTCTTTTAGAAACTTCAGTGCCAGCAAAAGATGTTCCAAGAAAGTTGCTGTTTGACTTTATTCAAGAATATCTAATAACAAAATAGATGAAAAATTATGTTTCATGGAAAGTAAAGTTATAGAAATGACGAAATGTCCGGTAGATGAACAAGAATAATTAAAACGTTCGTTAAGCCGTTTCCAATCGTATTTAAAAAAAAAATGGTAGACTGCCAATAGGACAAGAAGTCGCTTTCTTAAGATAAATGAACATTGTCTTAATAGTTCCATAAAATCAGCTGGAAAAGATACTAGATTTCCAATATCAAAACAAGGTCGACCAATAATGATTTCGTCGAATCGTGTGACAGAAGCAAGCGATGAAAAAAAAAAGAGATTTAAGGGAGCAAGTACCTCTTGATCAATTACCATATGCAGCTGGTACAAGCCAATGTGCTGCTGGTAATATTGATGACTCGACACTCATAAGACATCTCTAATTCCAACAAGAGCTACCAAATACAGAAAAATTATAACTTCGGCAAAAATTACCATCATTAAGAAGCATACACCATCAGAAGCCTTATCAATTTTTTTGTAGAAACTGATCTAACGAGAAAGCAATGGGAAATTATTCATAGTGCAAATAAGAATATTTATCCTTGTTATTCCCTGTTTAAGAAATCGAAGAAGGATTGCTGTCCAAGTGAAGAGTCGATGAAGGAGACAGAAACAAGCGCTGAAGTTAACCTACAGGATCTTCTTGATCTTTAACACTGAGAAAATATTTAGAAGTGATTCAAAATAATACATAAGAAGAAAACCACGATTTACAACTAATATCTAAATGGGGTTGCAATGGATCCCAATAATCGGAATTTAAACACATATTTCAGAATAGTACTGATAATGGTTTCAAATATGTTTTAAAGTTCTCTTGTTTCTTCATGTTGGGTGGGGCTTGTTGAGCTAAAACGAATTGGTAGCCCCCCCCCCTGTCCGAACCTGTTCCTTTACGTTTAATATACAAAGTTGGTGACAAAGAAAATATTTTGTTGCAGAAAGCTCAAGCTTCCTCTGCAAGATTCAGCAGGCCAATACGCATTCGTTTTGTTCATGAAACGAACGATATTACTAATGAAGAAATTCAACATATTGAAAATCAAGTTAAAAATCTTAAGAAAACAGATATACCTAGTACTAATGGTAGTTCATATTACGTAAAACACACGCTGATACATACTATGGTTGCGAAGGTTTGTAATGCTGCGACAAATACTTCATCAACAATGAGGACTACATATGTGGAGAAAATTAAATTTTCTTTAATAAACTGGAGAAGAAGAATCCTGAGAATCCTGATGCCTTAAGATCTGGTTTATCAATTCTTCATGCACGGATTCACCTTTTTTTCAGTCACTTTTGCATTTGTCATAAAATTCATTTGAAAATGTGGCAAGCGAGAACCAATAAACAGAAAAATGTTGCGGCATAAACAAAACATAAATTCAAAATAGTTTCAAAGAACAAATGGGTCTTCTAGTAGATATTCCTGAGACAGGTTTTGGCAACACGAATGATGGAAATATATCAAGAAATTTTTTTGTGGACCCTAATACTGTTTCCCGAATCACTGGAAAAAATATTGACCTTGTGAAAAAATAATTTTAGAGGCACTGTCCAGTGTCCAGTGCACGTGAATTGATGTAAAGAAATTTAAAACACCGAACAAACTTCAAAGCTTTATGTCGAATTATATGGGTGGCACCCAATGTCACCAACAGTACAGAAAGTTTTAGTACATAGGGCCATAGTAATTAAACATGCAACATTACCTATCTGTCAACTTTCGGAGGAGACTTCTGAAGCTAGAAACAGACATTTCCTCCAATATACACTGTTAAAAATTTGCAGCATTCTGGCAGGTCATTTGACCGTTTTTTTTCCGAAAAGGGTTACACAACCGTAATTGTAACACTACTCTGACCATATTATTGGCCATTTTATGGTCAGAATATAGTTAAATTATGGTTATGAAACCGTCTTTTCAAAAAACGGTCGAGTGACCTGCCAGAATGCTGCAAAAGTTTTAACAGTGTAAGCAAAAGTTTCTCGAGAGCAATGTAATAAAAGTGTTTTGAACAGACTTTTACAAATTTCTGATCCTTTTATAAGTAGTTCAAGACCAAGGCCTAAGATAAAAGAAAGCGTTTTTCTAGCGAAACAATAGAACGATTACTCCCAGAAACACCATACAGACAACATCCGAAAGAAGAGCAAGACGAGGATGAAGATAAACAGGTGAAGATGAATCTGATTAGAATATTAAGTTAAAGAAAGAACTTTTTATAAATATGTAAAAAAACTTAATATTTCACTAAATATCATAAATGTTTATTCTAAATTGTTTTAAATAGATAGTTTACATTTTAAAAAGGAAAGATTTTTTTTTTAAATTCTTCAAACAAATTACATGTTTTGTTAAAAAAATATACATAATGACTCTAAATAACTTTTTACAACATTTCAAGTTGATATAGTTCACAAAATAATTTTTCCCGCATATTTCATAAAATACTTCTCTGTGTGTTGGTGCTATTTTCAAAGTGACATCTTTCAACATAATTTTTTTATATTTTCCATCATATTTGACTAATATAATTACTTTTAGCTTTTGTTTAATACGCATAGATGCTTTGGTCTACACAGTAAAATTTTAATTATACATAAGTTCCCAACTTCTTAGATAATACTATCATTTTTTCAAGAAAATTTATTTCGTTTTTAATAAATTAAATAGTTTGTTCATTCAATAAATTATAAAACATTAAAAAATAAGATTTCAATATCTGGCCATCAATTTTGCACCGGTAACTGTGAATTTTGAAATATTTTATCTTCTTTTTTCGAGTTTCAATCGTGCGTTCTTCCCTAGTATATATATATCTGATGAAATATTGCAGCTCCATATTCTAGTAATATTTTGCAAGCAAACCTATTAGTGGGGCTTCTAAAAAGACAATCCACTATTTAAAAATTCATTTATTTTGTACTAACAAGTTTATCTCGGAACTTAATAAGTTCAAATAGCATTAATCTTAGTCTCGAATAGACATTTGTAATTGGTTTTTGTCAGAAACCATGTATATGTTTATGATATGCTGTAATCATCTAGCAAATGTTTTATAAAGGGTCTCTAGTATTTTGAGTGAGTGTGACATCAAACATTTAACCAGTGTTGTGCAACACCGATCTCTTTTTTCTATTTTACTCTAATTTTCAAAAGTATGTGTGAATCTCTTGGAGTATACGGTTACATGTTTTCGCTGTTATTTTATACAAATTTAGCTCATTGCTCAATATGTAGAGTGTATAAGGAGAAGGGAAAGAGTGTGTTTTCAGATTTCGTTTAAGTCCTACCTCGGAAAGGACTCTAGGCCTGCGTAAAGGAATTTTACGCTGCGTGGATTGTGTCTCAAGCATCACCGTTTCTAAAAAATTTTGTTTCATAACTTGAATAAATAAATTTATGTTTGACAACCATTGGTTGCCAGCTAGATTGCAGTGAATATTTAATTTGTATTTAAAGTTCAGCTTCACATATCATTTCGGCATGTTACTATCAAGGTGAACTATCGAGGAGGCTTATTTGAGTAAAATCTTTAATATTTGTTAGTAAATTTGTGAACGCTCTCGCTTGTCCGCTGAGTATTCGAGACCGATTTTGAAGGAGGGACTCTATCACTTCTCTTCCCGATTTGTTTAAATAAGGGTGTTTTCAGACTTTACACGTTAATATGACTGCATCATTACGTAGCGGCATTTCCGGGGTCGTCACAATTTTTCCAATATAAAATAAGTTTCATACAAAAATAAATTTTAAAACTTCCGTTAACAAGAGCTAACAGACCTTTCTCGATTTTCCTATACCATTGAAGGGATCAATGAATGTACAAGAAGCGTAGCCAATTGAATATTCCAATTAATGTAAAACAACGTGCTGTTAATGCTGACTAGCGACTACTAATATTATGGATTTCACACTGTGTATTATAATAGGTGGACACGGGTAAATTATATAGTCTTTTTGTTAAAATTTGAAGATTTCTTACTCGTCAGTTGTACAGATAAATGCATTTTCTTTGTTTAAAAGATTTTTTTAATTATCTCGTTTTATCCTAAAAAGTTTTATGAATTACCCAAAAAATAAAATCGCATGTTAAAATATTTGAAGTTCACATTTACCGTTTTCGGAGCTGTAAAATTTATAATTGCTTTAACACTGTAATAATTTATGGAAATCCCTCTTTTTGATAAATGATACCGAAGATATTTTATAGTTTACCGATATAATTGACTATTAGCTAATAAAAAATTTATTCTAGTCTCTTCACGATGTCTTCTATTGTGCTCGCATTATACTTTTACATAAACCTGAATATAATCTATATAGAGCAGAGTGCAATCTAAAAAATTAAAAATACTGCGAATGTGTTTTTATATGCATTTGTAAAACTGCATACAGCATGGGGCAAATCACAGAATTTTGTGCTGGCAAAAAATGCAGAGATTGTAAACAGGTTGGAATAAATCTTATGGAATGTTATTTGCCAAAAAAGATGTTGAAGCTTCAATATATCTTACATGCGTAAAAATAAGATTTTTGGGGGTTAAAAGGGACAATGTGCAAGCTTAGAGTCTTTGTTTAATTCGCGAATATCGGTAAAGATTTTAACTTGGACATTTGCCTTCGTGGCTATGATTTATGGATGTATACCTAGAGTAGATTCAGCTAACCATACCGCAAATTTCACTAATTTTTTGCACTGAGATGAAACTATTTGTTTTGAAGACTCTTAGTGAAAGACATAAACATTTCTTTAAAGAACAGAAATTCTTGTTGATTTTATGTTAGTCTAAGTATTTTCATCGAGTTTAAATCCGCCAATGTATAGTTAACTACTAATCTTACAAACGAAAACATATTTGTATTATTTTATTACGCTATGAACATTTATTTTAGGAACATTCTTTATAACAGCTTCGTTTTTGAGACCTATTAGTTTATATGCAGGGAATCCCAATAAAGAATTTTTACTGTTAATTAATAGAGGAAAAGGATCAAATACCGGCTAGGGTCTAAATAACGGCTACTAGGTGTTCTGAAAACTGAGCGCAGCGCAGTCTAGCGGTGATAGGCAGAGTTTGTAACTTTAATTGAGAGAAGAAAGTTACGAAAAATACGTCGCTGAAATCTGTGTCATTTACAAATAGTAAATGCAAAAGTGTCGAACCTACGTAATCTGGTATATCAAAAGTTTTTCAGATATGTGTTTCTCCTTTTTTAAAAATATACTGATCGTATATTGGCTTGAATTGTTGATTAAGTTATTTTCTAGACATATTTAGCTCTCAATAGCCACGCGCACAGTATTGGTATTTTATTATATGAATGAGTAATACCGGTTTTATCTTAAACATAGCAGTGGTCCGAATACCGGCTACCTAGAGTGGTCTAAATAACGGCTAGCCGGTATTCACCTCTCTCGGACTCTCTCTCTATTCACCTCTCTCTATTTGGACTTCTCTCGGTTGCTCTGCTTGAAGGGGAGGAAAATAAATTAATTTAAATAGTTCCATAATTAATAAATTAATTTAAATGATTCAGAAATAGTCCCCGTCCCATTTCGCAATATGAAAAAAACAACCATGGCCGTAATGTTTCAGAACTGACACTGGTTACCGGATCACTTTCCAAAAAAGAGCTGTTGAACACTACATAATTGCCTGTAATAAATGTGAAGAGAAAGAAAAAAAATTGACGGAGTAAACCAGGCGAAAGAGGCAGAAATTTGATTTTCACCCTCTCTCTTCACAACCCGAGATTTCCTCGGGGATGCATTTTTTCCGTCTAATTAATCCCCATTGATTATTCCCACCAGTTATTTTTTTATTGTAAATTATGCCTTATTTAATCGGAGCATTTTCCCGGTTAAATTATACAAAAGCTTTTGTTTTGAAAAACCGTTGACAAAAGAATAAAAATTCTTAAAAGACGCTCGTCGCGAAGGGGTTAAATACGCAATTTTTGAAGCTATTTCGATAAAACAATTACGCAGCGAGAGGGCTAAAAAGGTGCAAAAAGGAAAATATCCAACAGTGGAAGATGATAAATTTGTGTCTTCTGCATGGGTGCTTTCTCTGTGGACAAGAATGAGGGAGGGGATTCTGGATTCAATGTTAAGAATGCGATATGTGGGTTGATAGGGAGTATACCGACGCAGAAAGTGATATCATGCTTTTGATTTTTTTCAGATAAAATAATTCTCATTTCAATCAGCAAGCTTTTTTTTTGTTTTACACGTTAAAAGCAAAATTAGAAACATAATGGGAAGAAGACTGTGAGAGATAATCGTAAAGAATTTTAGAAATTTGACAAAAATACTTATTTATTAAAAATTGCGCATTTTTCTGTGCATAAGAAATGTTATTAATCAATACAATTTATTAAAATAATATTCTTATTTCTTAATAAATGTCATTAGCTCTATTTGTGTGATCTTTTGGGAAAAAAACTTAGGTAGTCGGTATTTAGACCCCATTTTAAAAACTCAAAATTTGAAGACTTTTGGAATTTTGCTTCTTATAAACAGAAAACGCCTTTTAAACTGATTTTTTTTTCTCTAAATAGGTGTAAGACGTGTCAAGGTACTATACTGTCACTTTTTATTTTATTAATTTTGAAAATTGTGTGATCTAGATTGAAAACAAAAGTAGTAGCCGGTATTTGGACCTTTTCCTCTAACATTAATTACCGAGAAAGCAGCTTTATTCCGAAAAAAAATGTGCTTTGCTATTTTGCCAATAAAACAAAATACTATTTTATATAAATGCAGAACAATTATTTTTACTAAACATTTTACACATACTATTACAGTTTTTCTCATAATTGTAACTAGTTCTTTTTTAAAATATCTCCTCTTTTAAATCAGTTAGCAAATATAAAAATTTATTTGAGATACATAAAAAAATATTTGAAATCTTTTTAAGAAATAAAACAAATTCAGGAAGTTCAATCTTTAATCCCTCTACATTAAAAAATGAATCATAAAAGTTAAAAAAAGTCTGAAAATAGAATTAATAAAATGAACGTATCCGAAATATCGTGACTAAAAAAAATTTAATATGTATTTTCATTGCGTGCTAATAAAAATGGATTTATAGTAATAAAATATAATCTGAAAATACGGGTATGGAATTTTTTTAGTGCAAAGCTAGGCAGTATTCTGTAGTTGATAAGTTCTATCCTGATATCTATTTCTGAGATGAGCTGATACTCTCTTTTGGATTTTATAAAAAAAATTTCATCAAAAGTGTATTGCGAAATAAATTACTGTGTTTCCACATGTTATTTAGCTAAAATTTTCGTTTGCAGAAAAAAATATTTTCGTTTAATAATGACCTCGTGCAAGAATGCATATTTTTTCCTATCATTAACAATAAACTATTTTCTTTTCTTTAAGTTAAATAAACTGCAAATTCTCATGTATGGGATAGTTGAATGAACGTAAACAATTTCTATAATAATAATGCTACATAATATTTTACAAGCCTTTTTTTAGATGAAATTTGTTTGTGTTTTTTAAGAGCGATCAATAAATGTTTGAAAATATGAAGAAGCATTAGTAAATAAATTTTCACAAGCTAGATTTAAATAAGCGCAACAATTTGAATTTCTGTAGATTATTGTATATAAAAGGGTACATTTCTTTTATATGGCCTTGGCGCTTTCTATAACAAGCTTGATACAATTCTTTCTTCAGAAAGTGCAATTAGTTGAATGTGGTATAATAAGCTATGGAAACAAACCTGATCATCTTTTATGTTGTTTATATATGTATTTACATTAAAATGAAAATTATATTTATTTATATATATATTATTAATATTGTTTTCATATAAAATGGACTTCTGTCTGTATATAACAATAGATAAATGACATCTTCATATTATTTGTATAAATACTGAAAACATTGCGTGGCATACATATCTAATTACGTCTCTCTTAATACGTATGTCATGAAACTTGCTTCTGTACAAAAAGAAGCATCTATTAGCTTATGACCGTATTTAAAAGTATGATTTCGTTTTTTCCAATGATTTTAAGATACAGTAGAGTACCGATTATCCAAACTCCAATTAACCGAACTTCCAACTATCCGAACAGCCTATTTCTCTCAAAAAAAATTTTTTAACTGAAATTCCAGTTATCCGAACTGCCTATTTCTACCTTTTTTTTTAACTAACTTCCCAATTATCCATTGGCTTGAAATAAAATTTTAAATAAAGCAAAAACTGATAGTGGATCAGAAAATGTGGAATGTAAAACAATAAAGGAATAGAAAGAAACCTACGCTATGAAGAAAATAAAATTAAAGAGTGGTTAAATAGTGAAGTACATGACCCTAGATATCAGATTTTAAATTATAATGATATTGTAGATGAGATTCATGATGAAAAAGAAATTAAAGAAAATGAAAACGAATGCTCTGGAAATAACCCAAGTCCATCACCGAACGAAGCCGTTGAATGTTTGAAAACAGCTATGAAATGCTAAAGAACGGCAAAAGAAAGTCGATCCTATTCAACTAAGGTATTTTAAAAGATTTACAGATATGGCAGCATTGAAAAGAATGTTTTCGTTAAAGCAAGCGACAATCAAAAGCTTTTTGCTTAAATTATAATCTCTGGTGTTCAGAAAATGATAAAAATAGAAAACAAAATAATGATAAAAATGTGAAGAAAAAAAAAACAAAACAACAACAAAAAAAAAAACATGTCAACACTAACTAGTGCTGCCATTCCCAAGCTTAGATAATTTTTGAAGGTTTTAGTATAGTCAGAAACGTCCCTTAAATTGTCTGAATATTTATCCGAACTTTTGCTTATCCGAACTTTTGCTTATCCGAACTAGGGTCGGTCCCAACTTGTTCGGATAATCGGCGCTCTACTGTAATGACCACATATGCGTCATGAAGCTATATCTAGAAAACTACATTTATTCATAAAACTGTAATTCTGATTAATTTGTTTATCGTCAAAATAATTTTTCATGCTAAATGTTTAACTGAATTACATGAGAGTAAGTCCAATTTGTTCCATTTGTATATCATTGGATGCATTTATTTTAATAAAAAAACAAAGGAATAAACATAACTTTCGACTTGGACAGGACATGTTTTATTAAATTGCATTTTGAAGGAGTTTAGAAAAGTTTTGAATAAAGATTTATGACATTTAACATACATATTCTCCTGAATGACTTTTAAAAATTATTCGTAAGAGTTCAGTTTAAAGTACAATATTATTTATAATCAGAAATATTTAAGCCTTTTCCGGAAAACATACGAACAGTACTTTAAACTTAGTAAAGCTAATACCTTCAAATTGTATCATACTAAATTAGGTACCAATAGAAGAAAAGTTAAGTGTGTTAAATTATTTTATTAATATAAGCGGAACGTGACGGGAAATACCTCCGAATTTGTGCTACATGATAAGTGGCATATTAATATGATGAATTATAAAAATTTACTTTGCACTTTAAAATTTTGGTCATTTACATTTACCTTCCTCAATTTACTTTAAGATTCTAAAAAAGCATATTTGAATCATGTTTTGTAGTTACAGATGGTAGCATTTGATATTTGTAATAAAATTTCAAAATGTGTTCATATAATCCTACTGATTCATAAAATATAGAATTATATATTATTTAGTACAGTTAAAGTTAGAGAAAAACACGAAGTTTAAAAATTAGATACGAAAATAGTTAAATAAAAGCATATTTAATGCCATAAAAATCGTAAAATTAAGTTAGTAATTCTAAATTGTCCTTAATAGCCACTTTTAAAAGTTAAAAATGTTCGTCTCTTCTAAAATTTTTGTTTATTTAAAATGTTTGTACAAGCGACACAAAAATGTATTGTTAATACTCACAAGGGAACCACTTTTGGTGCTGTTCGCACCCAGCATCAATACCTGATACATTTTGTAGCCCCATATATAACAGTTAGAGAATCGATAAAATTTCTCTATTAAAATCATTTTTTATACCTTTTTTATACTTTTTTTTATTGGATTTTTATTTGTCTATTTACGCCAAAAGTGAGTTAAGTCGCCAAATATTGCGCAAAACATTTTTCGCCTGCTTTATCCCTCTAGTGTCTAATATATGTACGTAGTATATATGCCTATTAGAATTAAATCAGATTGCGATTTCTTTGATAATAGCATAAGAATCAAGAATTAGGATTTTTCTATGCAGACGATAAATGAATGAATAATAGATATATATCTGTTAAAAGCTGTCAAGGTCATTGGAAACTTTTATTGTTAAATATAAAATAAGCAAACTATTTTCTTTTGAAGTCAGACAGAATAATGTTTCGAATGTTTAAAATGAAACGTTGTTGGGTTAAACGTTGTATCTTTTGGTAAAAGTAATCAAAAAGTAAATTAATATTTTTGTACAATTTAGAAAATATACTGTGCCTAATTAGGTCGGACATTAAAATTTCTAGCGAAGTCCAAACACTGCTCACTCACACAGGACAAGCAGCTATGTCATTTAGATAGGGTTGCCGGAAAGCTCTACTTTTCAACACAAAAATATTAACTTTTTTCCCGCCAAAAATGTAGATATAATATTTTCAAAATCAATTTCGCAGGTTCTTGAAGGAATTTGTAAACTTTTTTCGATATTTTATACTTATTATTGAGTAATTTGTATTTTTACATACCTTTCTTTTAAAAAATTCTATGTTAATAGTCCAATAAGTGGTTTCGAAAATTGTATTATCAGAAAATAATGCTGCTGCTGTAAAAAAAGAATATATATATATATATATATATATATATATATATATATATATATATATATATATATATATATATATAATCATATATATATATGTAATAATAAAAAATTTCGCCCTTTTATCTTATTAAAACTATTCCAAATTCTTAACATTTTTCCTTTTTTTACCTATCTTTAATAATATCTTAATATCTTTTGTCTTTTATTTCATGCATTTAAAACTGCGTATTCTTTTAGTAGTCTAAAAACCTTAATCCATTCGCCTCATCTCATAAAAATCATTAAATGACATTTTCATTTTATTCTAAAAATATATTCTTTTTCTTTCGAATGTTTTTTAATATCATTTGTTCTTTGGTGTTCTATTCCCATCATTCCTTGCAAATCCCGCCAGCCATTATTTGCGCAATAATTCTGACTCCGACACTATATAGTTCGTATCGTCGTCACCTGCGCTTCCTGCTCCCCCCGGAGCTAGGTCCTATCGTATTCTGCTCTCATCGCGTCCTTCCGGCTACTTTTTACGTGATTTTTCATTTATCGTGTATTGTATTCATACGCATGCAGTTTTCGCAAGGATATAACCCGTTGCATGGACTAGGAGAGGTGGAATTTGACGATTATTGAGTTGTTTAATTAAACCACGCCACTTGGAGCGTTTGTTTTTCCCGAATCTGCATCATTTGTTCCAATAAGTAACATCTAGTGGTACATTTTACCATGTAGCGACTACCCGCACATGGATCACCTATAACTAGTGGAATGTGGTGCATTATATGGTCGCATGCATTATTAATAAACGTTTTGATGCATCTATCGGCTTCGATTAGTTTTGCTTCGGGAAACATTCCAATGGACGAAGCCTGACCCAGACAAAAAAATATATCGAAATGAATTAGGCCGTTTATCAGAATTATCGGCAAAATATCAGTAATCGCCCACCGATATTATTATGATGTCAATAGATCATACTCTGTTCCAGTATTCCAATGCTGGTATCGGCACGAAATCCCACTAACTGATCGATTTGAAATGTTAATATTTACTCAGAAAATAACATCGGCCGACATTACTAGGGCTATTAATGCCCGACAATGTGTGTCACCTCATCAATACCCCCTGCAGTTTCAGCGTATTTCAGAATCACGTGACTGCCCACTCCCGTTCAAGGTCTTTCTCACCCACCTTATCCAACCCCTCAAGGTTTTGTTTCTCTGTTTATGTTGCAAGCAAGGTCATTTTTAACCAGACAGAGAGGGGATACGGGAATGCGAGGACGTTATGTAAAGTGAGAGAGTGAGTATAAATTTCTAAGCATTTTCTTCAAAGGTTAGCAACTTTTCACCTTTCAAAAATAAACGATCTCTCGATATATACCGCAAATATATCTAGAAATTAGAAGGAGTGTGCACCCTTTTTTTGAATTACGAATAGTTACTCATACTTAAAAATTTGCTTTAAAAATAGAAAAAGTGAATTATATACTTGATGCAAAGACTAGATTGTTTTTGTGATTTATATGAATAAATTAAAAATAAAGAATATTTAATAATAAAATTAAAACATTAAACAATTATTTGCGTTTTTTTTTCTTTTTTATTTCTTTCTTTAAGGCAGGATTAGGGAAAGTATGAAAAACTGGAAATATTACCTTAAGGAATAGCCTACTAGCATGAGATGTTATAATATAAATCCTGAATACTTTTTACCTTGCAAAGACTGTAATGGGGGGGGGGGGGTAAGACAGACCTAGAATGTGAGAATTTAATTTCTTTATTTTTTCCGGGATTTATGAATAATTATTATCAATAATTTTTTATGCATTACAGTAAATAAAATAATGCTTTCTTTTATAAATTAAATGCGTTTCACAAAACGTGAAACATTTTAATTTATTAATAATGTATTATTAGTTTAGACCTGATTAAAGTTTTAATGTTCAAAATTATTCTGATAATAATAATAAAAAAAATTCTTTCAACATGTCTCTTAAAAATGCAATATTAAATTTATTATTTCAACTCATCAATTATTTATCCTTACTTTAAAAATGCATTTATTGCAAAAAATAGTTTTAATATTCAAAGTTTCCTATTATCTACATACTTTATTTGAATTTATTCATTTAAATCGCCCAAAATAACCTAGTTTTTATACCCTAGTATTTAAAGTGTACAACAGTGTATTTCATTGCGTTTTACTTATCAAAATATTATTTAAGTACGATTGACCATTCATAATTCATAAAAAACAGTAAAAAAAGCTTCTTCTAATATTAAGACTTATTTTGCAACATTTGTCGCTGTAATTTTTTTTTTTTTTAGATGAGAGTTTTCTAATTTGTATAGAAAATTTGCTAAGCAATTTATATTCACCAAAAATAACTTTTACGTGTATTACTTAAAATTAATTTCAAAGTCATAGATTAATAATTCACATGAAAATAAATGTTATATTTCTTTATAAATTACTTTTAATACAAAGTGCACTTTTAAAGGGTGTGGTTTTCACAGCTAGTATACCACGAAAACAAGAGGGCAAAAAACTTGGGGGGGGGGGGGGAGTGAAAATAACAAGAAAACAGCCAGAACTCAGTAGTAAAAAAGATGTCGGCAATATGTCCAAAATCTATGCACAACATATCAGGATCATACGATCCTCAGATCGTTTGCCGTGCTGCAAAAAGCCTTTACTGCCGATCTCAGGAAATGAGGTCGACCGGGCGAAAAATAGTCAGATTAGGACATGAGGTGGAGGTTCGGCCAGGGATTATTTGCTGCTTGGGGACCTTCCATTCTTCCATCACGATTGTCGAACTGCAAAAAACCATGATTTCTTCATTGAGTATATAATATGGGTATGCTGGTGCTTAAGATCTATATGTTTATATGATATGAGTGAAATCGTGTCATATATATATATATATATATATGAAAGGATAAAAATATTTTCTTCATCATAAAAATCTTTGACACTAATTGATATTTGTGAAACAGATTTGGAAAAGAAATTACCCATTGTTGACTTAAGACAGTCATCATAAAACACATTAAATTATCTTGGAAACATCATTATATTTACAGCATAAACAGAGTTTTTCAGGCGATGCTAGATAATTTAAGAATGGAATTATAAACAACAAAGGAGTAATTTCAGAGCAATAAATCAAAGTAAATATGTTAGTTTAATTAGTGTCAAAGTAAAAAATTGATAAGCAATAAATAATAATTAGCTTTTGTCTGGTTGACAGTTCAGACTGTGAGTGCCTCATAAATAATATTTAACATTTAAATTAGAATTAGCACTTGTTGTGCAATCATAAGTTCAGACACTTTGTCTCCACATAAAAAACAGTTATATAAGATAATGAACCAATCATGTAAGATTAAGCCTCAACTTTGATACTTCTGCCCTCTGCTGGAAAAAGTAATAACTAACTGATTAAAAGCAGAGTGCAGAGGGAAAGAGAAGTCAGATTATGATGCAGTCCTCTGTAGAATATCAAGAATGATTTAGGGAGAGCTTTGGCTCTTAATATCTTCCAAGTCACTGGACCTGACTTCAGATGATATCATGTATTATTACAGTAAATAAAGTCAGGTTCAGCACAACCTGCCTCATCTTCTTGTAAGGCCATGACTACTTCATTCACGTAATATGAAGTACAAGCGGAATGATTTCATATTTATATATATATTAGCGTGGAACTAAAAAACGAAGTTTCGAATTTTATATTCTAATAGCGATTATTTTTTTCCTTTTTAACCCCATAAAACGAAAATATTTTTTCTTTAATTTTAAAATGATATTTTCTGGTTCCTCAAAGCGTCTGATTTTTCCTAAAATACGAATAAAAGCTAATAATTGCATGAAAAGTGTTTTAAGCTTATTATTAATTTTATACTTTGCAAAATTAAATTAATGAAGTGATAATATCCTGCAATAAAGAGAATAATTTAGTTTGAGTGCCACGGAAAAGATAGCCCCACTTTATTTGACTTTTGTAGAAGCCAGCGTAGTGGGCGTCGGCTTTCATTGTCTCTGATTTATTTGGCTGCGGCTCATAATAAGTTAGTTCGATTCAGCGTGTGTTAGCGTGTGTTACTTCGATTATTTTTCAATAAACAATCGATGCCAAATGTGACAATGTCTAAATCTAGAAAATTGTTGAAGTATCTTGTATTTCGAGAATCAAAACAATTAATATTAGGCTGTCATCTTTGGCAAACATATGAAGATGTTATGAAAAATTGTTCATGGGTTCAATTTCACTTAAAATCTGACTGTTGGAATCTAGAACACTCTGTTTTTGAATTATCTAAAGCTGTTGCTGATACAATTAAAAGTGTATTGCTGAGATCTTCAATTCCAACGGTTTCTGATACACAAATCATAAAAAATGATCAGAGACTATCATAAGAAATGCCAAAATTTGAAAAAAAAAAATATTAATATTAGAAGGAATAATCCCACATGCAATATAAAATTGCAAAATGTTAGGCAATCATGCAAAAAACTTTTCTGTGTGTAAATGCACTAAATATTATCGTGTATCAGAACAAGAACGTATCTTTCTCAAAGACAATAGAGAGTTGGGGTGATAGCAATAGGATCAATAGATATAAAAACTACAAAAAAATGTGTAGCAAGACTGGAAAAGGAAGTATCAAGGAAAGAAAAAGTTATTTTAAAATAAAAAGATGTTTTGATTGAATGACTCGCCAAATGAAGAAAATAGTTCGGAAGGAAATAGTTCAATTGGTAGTTCTTCTAAACCTGAATTTGAAAATCAACAAGGTGAAAGAACTGGAGTATTAGGCAAGATCACATACTGAACAGACAAGCAAACAAAAACGTGAGACACGCAACAAATTGTAGCGTTCATACCGGTTTCTCCTTTATTATCAGGGTGAAATGTCTCTTGACTTACGCTTTTCTGTCTCTTGTCTCTTTAGTGTGTGATATGCCTTAGACAGAATTGCATATATTATTGCAAATGGCACCCTGGAAGATATGGGTATTTCTGATGATAATCAAAAAAAGTATCTGAAAGAAGGACGTCAAGAAGTCAAAGAGAAAAGAAAAGGAAGAATTTGAAAGAACAAGAAAGACGAAATGAGTTAAGGGTTGTATTTTGATGGCAGAAATGGTAACACTATGAAAACTGAAGCAAAGGGAAAAAAGCACAACGAAAAATCATTAAAGAAGAGCACATGATCTTAGTTCAAAAACCAGGATCAAAATATATTGGTCATATTTCGTTGATATCTTCTTATATTAATATAGCCATTGCAATTTTAGAGTATTTTCAAAATATTAATACGGACATTTCAAGTTTGAAGTTTATTAGGTCAAACAGAACCGGCGTCTATGTAGGACGTAAATCTGGTCTTTTCAAAACATTGGAAGCAAGACTGTGAAAACTTGACAATGGATATTTTGCTTATTACATGCAAATGAATTTTTTAGACACTTATTTCAACATCTTGCTTTAAAAACTACGGGTACTAAAGGATTTTCTGGACCAATAGAAAAGCAACTTGAAAAAATGCGAACATAATGAATTTATAGATTATTAAAAATGGATCCTGTCTTGACGGACTGATCGAATGAAGAACTTTAGATTTTCCCTGTCAAACAGTGGAAATGTGTGTCAAAACTGTCTCGCGAGCTGCATCAACCATCTTTAGATATTAAGCAAGAGATGGCTTTATCTCAGGAAAGTTGAATTCCGGCAATGTAATGACAAAGTTTGCCTAAGAAGAATTATAAGCCAGTTGGTTGAATATCCAATTGAATGAATCCATAACAAAGGGAGGTAAGGAGGGTGGAAGTCGATATTTAGCTACCTCCTTGTGGTGACTTCAGTATTTGCTTAATATAAGCAGATATGAGCTAACAGCCACGTTGTTTACTTTAAGTTACTTTATACTAAAATTTTAAAACTTTGACGTCTTTGAGGAACCGGAAAACAAATTAATTTAAAAAAACTTTTCAGCCGATAGTTTAGACATACAAAAAGGAAAAAAAGTTTTCACTATTACACATTAAAACAAAAAAGTTTTTTTTTACCCTATACTTAAGTTCCACCCTAATATATAACAGAAAAAATTTATCGATTCTCAAATTTCCTAATATACGGCTTTAAAATCCACCTAGTCTCAATTGTAGGTGCGAGCAGTACCAAAAGTGCTTCCCTTGTCAGTAACATTAAATGATGCACATGATGATGATATATAATGATATACACTGAATGATATTATAGTTTTAATTTACAGTTGCCAGAAGTGTCTTAAAAAATAAAATAATGCAGACATTTGATTTTAAATTTAGTTTTTAGCTCACTAAATTATGATCACGTAATTTCTTCCATTAGCTGATATAAATGGTAGAAACAGTTTAAGATCTGATTGGAAGAAAATGTTATGCTCCTGGAGCCTGTGACATCGCAAGCCCCGTGATCAAGGAATTGAATTTTTTTTATGCAAATTAATAGCTTGAAAGATCCTACGAACAAAATGAGCTAGGTATGACTAGGTTTGACAAGCTGAAAATATGTTAAATTAAATTAATTATTATTACTAAGTCATAATATTTTACCGTTATCACGGATATTGATCTCTCATAGAGCATTTTATATAACATTTTGTGCTCTTTCAAAAAAAAACTTGTTATGACCAAACTTTACTAGAACACCGCCGGAATTCGCGAAACAGGCGGTCGCGCGTTCCGTCAAACATCCACATACGTCTTTGCCGACCAACGACCAGCATCCAGACGCGAGATAATGTAGTCACAGGTAAAAATTTAAAGCAAAATAACAGTGCAATTTTATCACCGTAAGCATTCTTATTATAGGTATGACGGGCTTTTCCGGCAGAATAAAGTTTGTTTTACCATGTTTTTCTGAAAGAGTACAAAATTTTCTATAAAACACTATAAGAGTGATTAATATTCGCAATAACGGTAAAACATTATTGTTTTTTAATAATAATTAATTTAATTAAACATATTTTCTGCTTGTTAAACCTAATCATACATATTTTATTTTGTTTTCTTAGTGTGAGTGAGTTCCTAAAGGCCTTTTATATATTATTCTTTCAAATTAATTTTAATTTAATACATATATGTAAGAGAATAAAATTTTTCTTACCTGTATGGGCGTAAATGCGGGCATCTCGGAAATTCACCGGTATCGTTGTATTCAGTGAAAAACTGGAAGTCATAAATTTTGTTAAAAAATGTGGTGATGAGTAATGTAGTTTGCAATCACGGAGACTGTTGAAACGGGCACTGTTGAAAGAACTATCTATATTTGATATATATACAAGTGATTATTAAATGATGCACACTCTTGAATATTTAATATAATATACAATTTAAAGTGTTCTGGGTTAATAATTAATAGCATTCTTTAGGAGCTAAACATTGCTCCCTATAAAATGAATGCAAAACAGAGGCAAAAAATACGTCTTATCGCGCAGAGGCAACACCCAGATTGATTGGGGATTTAAAAAGTTGAGTCAAAGTTTGTTGGTTCACAGTTTTAATTTCACAAAGGGATATTGCTGATCTTGCTAAAAAGTCATTGTTCATGATCAGTTCAAATTAAGACATTCAGTCAGTAGTGTCTTTGAAAGTTTGTAGTGCTGCCATCTATCCGAAAGAAAACGAAGATCTGATTATTAAGGTAATGTTTCAGTCTTTTGGAATTATTTGAAAACACTGCTGGATAGTGGCGACACCCCTTGCATATTTCACAAACCACGAAGACGAAACACATTTCGGATTATTTTCAACATGTTCAATGACTTTTTTAATATCGATTCAAATAAGAAGAAATAAATTCCGCGATCAGGGGTTTTCAATGTCACCGGTCTCTACCGAACATATTACAAAATCAAAATTTCGAGACAATGTAATTGAAATCTTTTTTATTATAATTTCTTTTAATTTTATTTTCTTCACTTCAGCATACTTGTAAAATTTTAACAGATCGTAGTAAACCTTCTTAAAAGTGCTTATTCACATTGACTTTTTAAATGTTATTATTACATAAATTGTTATATAAACGAATTAAATAATAACAATATTTCTGCAATCTTCAAGACAGTAGATTTTAAGACAATAAGATGGATTACTACATAACACCTTCATAAATAAAGTAAGAGCTTTTATTTTCTTTTTTTAAGAGCGTGACGCAATGCCACATTATACTCTTGTAGTCAATTTTTAAGTTCGTCAAAAAAAGGATATTTTTCTCCCATGATGAATTTATATGACTTTTCCCGACAAAGTAAATTTGACCGTTATATTTTTTTAAATTGTAATTAAAGCCTTTGTGCAGGAATATGACAGCTTGAATATGAATTGGCTCAGCCTTGCTTTTTCTAACATGCTGTTCCCTTTTCGCTATTTTGCACTGAAGAAGAATCTCACGAGTAGAATCGAAACAGCTGTTTTCTGATTTTCACGCATTATTTGTGCATTTTAAACGTTATATTTTTAGTTTTATTTTTTTCTGACTGAACAGAATTTTATGTAGATAATTATTCCTAATACTTCTCATTGTATAAAAGTTTTTCTTGCATAGTTTACCTTAAATTTTGATGAAATCATGCATATTTAGTTTTTAGTGCTGACAAATATTAATAATGCAAAAAATATATATACTTAAAGGAAATGGATTTTAGAAATAAAATATGTGTCTTATATGTTTGTTGATATTTGTCATTAAATGAATAATGAGATATCTAAATAAGGAACTTTTCCTTTTCAATTTAGTATATCTAAGAGAAATAACATTTTCTACATAATTAGGAAAAATAAGTTCTACTTTCATTGAAATAATTATTTATAATATTACATCTAAACATTTCCATATTATGTTTCCAGATTTATAAACATAATGCAAATTCATAATTTTCATCAGCAGGAAATTTACTGTTATGTTAATAAAATTCTTGCTTCTTCTAGAAAGAAGTCTTTATACTCCGGGACCAATTTTTCCAAAAGAAGGTTTTTAATGAATATTTTATAGCTCTTGAGGACGTTTAAAGAAAATAAATATGTTCCAAACATTTAAGAAAATCCCCGAAGAAATCTTTTCGACGTACTCAAAATAGCTCTTTCTAGGTAATAAATTCTACCTTTTATCTTTGAGTTCGCAACTGGAAATCTGTATTTAAAAATGGACTAATATTTTATCACATGAGAACAATGTATTCAGTGTTTAGTAAAATTACAAGTCACTAATATCTATTATAATAACATAAATATTTTCGGAAACAATTGTTAAAACATGTGAAGCCATAAATGACTTAGAAAAGTTATAATCGTTATTTAATTATTAATTTTGTAAATAAAATAAAAAATCTTGAGGTTTAAAGTGTCAGATAAACTTCTACCCTTCTTCATTTATAAAAACCCATATAACACTTTATATTCCGATATATGGAAATTATTACAATAGTTTTCATTTATTCTTGAATCATATTTAATGTGTTTGCACCTAGAATTCGGTAATAATTTTTTTGCATAAAATATATATTCATTAAACGTATGAAAAGATTTTTGAAAATATGTATTCATCAAAAATACTTTAAAATTTTAGTTATGGCTTTTTAAACAAATACTATAAAATATCAAATTTGAAGTGCATATTACATAAGTGATTTTAATTATTTTAATAATAAGCCAACAAAACTTTAGAAGATCGTGCATGCTGAAAAATCATAAATGCGTCATAATTTTTCGTTATTCTGTTGTGCAGAATCCTTAAATCAGCCGCAACGTTTCTTATGGCCTGCCACAAAATCTTCGAAAAAGTACATAACCCTTGACATAGGAGACATAGGAGACAAATTCTGAAATTCAAATATGTTTCTTTTTTTTATCTAATTTGTTTCATCGACAAAGTCACGCGTTGTATCTCTCGTCGCCTCAGTGCGCTCACGTAGAGATTATACTCTATATCACTGTAAAAACATGTTTACTATGCGTAGTGAGAAACTCGTGACTTGCACGTAAAGTTTATTACAGATTAGGTGAATTAGTATAATATTTTATGGAAATGCATTTTTTTTATAGATGTTTCATTAAAATATAATAAATTTGATAGAGGTTCTTTTTTAAGATGAAGATAATTTACAACAAATCTAAAATAATTTTTTCGAGATTAAAACAAATACGTATTTTATAGGTCTAAAGTGCAGTACTTTATCAACTGTTAACCCGCTCTCTTTAAAATTTTTCTTGTAACGATCACTAGAACCAACACTGTAAAAAAATCTGAACAGTATTCCTGTAGGAATCGGAAAAATAGTTGCCCTTATCAACACCGGAAAATTTTCCGACCCAGTTCGGAATAAAATCCGTAAAGAAGGAAACATTCATTAAAACGGTACCTTACGGATTTTATTCCAATTTTACGGATTTTATTTCGATTTTACTGATTTTATTCTGAGCTGGGTCGGAAATTTTTCCGGTACGATAAGGGCAACTATTTTTCCGATTCATACAGGAAATCTGGTCCTATTTGTTTTTACAATGAACCATATCTAATGAGAAAATAGTGATTTAAATTAAACAAGAATTTTTCTAAGAGAATTTTGACGAGACATAGCCAGCTATCACAAAAAACATATTACTCAACATTTTGCAAGAGGAAAATAATGTCACAAGTAGTAATATGTTTTAATATAAATTTTACGCAATGATCTTTGAATACTATAAAAACATTATTTTTTTTAAACTATGTCATTCACATATACGCATATTCCAAACGTAAAGATCATAAGTCTTAAATTGTATTATTTACTTGTTACTTGATTTTATTAATAATGAGATATATATAACTTTGGTTTGTTTCAGTACCATTAAATTCACATTTTTATTTATGTGTGCTGCTTAAAAAAATTTACCAATCAACTGTTAATCGATTAATTCAAAATTTCATGGGCAATAAATAGAATTGTTATTTATTTTTTTTGTGCTCCATTTTGATAACTAGGCTTTTGTTTTATGCGTGATATATGTACTGTAATTGTTTGCCAGTGTGGACACCATACTAATTTTGAGGCTGTATTTTATATATAAATTCATGCGTTTTAGAACAAATGGCAGTGAATTATACAATGAATCACTTACTTGTCAATTTAGAATTTGAAAGTCGAAGTTTTCTAAAAATATTTTTAGATAGTTATTTGGAAATATTTTAATATATGTAAATGTAAAAAAAAAAGTATATAAATAAATAAAAGTAAAGAAAAAAATTTATTTTATCAAAAAAAGATTTTTTAACACTTAAATGTGTGACTCTCTTTTGCATCAAAATGGATTTCGAGGGTACAATGCAGTGCGTTCCATAAAGTAAAATTTATTCAAAACAATTTTTATTTAATTATTAAGAAATTTTAATTTTAAAATTTATCTTGCATTTATAAACAAAAGTTTGTGACCACTCGATGATTCGGAGAACATTTAAGACCAATTGGCTATTCTAGATGACAATCTAAATTTCTTGCTAAAACGCCGAGATGCAGGTCGTCAGCTTTATATTTTTCCCTGCCGCAGGTAAAGCTGACTGTATTTACTTACTGAAAAACGTAAGGAAACGCACAGGTATTTTCTGTATGGCGTGTTCATCTCGAAACATTAATACTCCTGTTCGACCTGATAGTCTCCTTGCACATTCCAGTAAATAGCCCATCTAATATTAAAGGTAAACAAGACTGCTGCACATAAGGCTAGCGTGAAGCACGACAAAATATGCTATTTAGTCAAGAAAACGATCAGATCGACAAATTGCAACAAGGTCTCAAGACGAAAATACCATAAGGCGAATGGATTGTTGTGTAAGAGCTCCAGTAAGAATATAAAAGCACCTTTGCTTCCAGCAGAAAAACATGTAAATGTGATGACACTATCGAGGTGTAAAAGCAAGAAATATAGATTGCCATAGCGAATAGAAAGTGGCCTAAAATGTTGTTATAAACATCAAGTAGTCTTAAACATTTATTAATTATACATATTTCGATATATTTAAAATTCCTCTGAAATTATATATAAACTAATTTCGTTGTAAAGAAACACTACTGGGCCATTATTGTTTGTATTTTCTACATTTGTATCTTGGAGAATATTAACATGAAATAGCATCCCTGCAACAATTTACTTATTTTTTAACATAGTTTCAATATTTCAACAAATATTTCACAGTCCATTGCTAATATTTTCAATGTAAATACATTGTTAAATCAACATTGGTATTTTATTGTAAGTAGTTGTGATGAAAACAGTATTGGCCTAAAATGTAAAATGCATGTAATATTCGTTTGCTGCTAGAGACCTACAAATTTAGTCAAAACAATGTTTATATAGTCAATATTACTCTAATTGCATTTTGCAGTTTATATAGCTTAGAATTTTTTTCAAGTTTGTTTGGTAAAATATATCTTCATATGTTACTTATTGACCAATAAAAAAATAGTTACATTATCAAGAACATTTATACATGTTTTATTCTTTTACTTTTATATATAATTTTAAAATCTTTAAAGTATTGTAATATATTTCTAGAAAATCAGAGCAGCATTTAAATTTTCTATAAATTTTGAAATATTATATTAATAGAGAATTTATGATCTCATAACAAATAACATATTTTCTATCCGTTTTATAACTTGTTTCCTAAATTCTTTTAAGATTTCTTAATACAGGATTAAAAAAGTATTTCGAAGTATATAATAATCTTTTAAAAGTTAGTATTGCAAATAGTGTCGTTCTATTCAATTAAATTTCATTAAAAGTTAAGACAAAGAGAATTCGTATATTGAAGATTTATCAAAGATCGAACTAAGAAATTTCTGGAAATATATATGAATTAATTATTTTTCGTTATTTATAATCCCTTTGTCAAAGAGGCAACGCTGTAAATTATTTTCGTTATACTTAAATATCATGTTGGACGTTTAATCTGTTCATTTAGGGGTAGATCAAAGACTCAAAGTAATTATTAAGTTTAAGAAAAACATTCACTATCATTATAAAATTCTAGATGCATTTAGAATTTTATTAAATCTTGAAATAATGCATAAATAGACAATTTATTACCATATCTGTATATATATATTTGTTATCTATAAATTTTCCTAAATTGTTCCCTTTCAGACTTTGAGATTTAATAATGGAAGATTAGGTAAGTATTTCAAAGCAAATAACTTTTTGTGAAGATACTACAGGAATTAATAATATACCTTTGTATCCAATTAAATTTAATTAAAAATTAAGAATAGTTGATAATGGGATTAATTTCATTCAAACTCATCAGAGTCCTTGTGGAAAAATTTCTTGAAGTGCACTTGAATTACATTTGCCTTTTTCCTAATCTATAATTCCTTTCAAATCGAACTTTATTTCATTAATTTAATTATATAGAAAGACGGAGATGGTATTGTCTATTTGTTTACTCAAAGATGAAAGAATTACTATGATTATAGAGCTCTTTAATTGTGTGATGCTTTTTCTGTATCACTTTCAAATCATCAGCATAACGATAACTTGTAAAAAAGAAAAAAAAATGCTGAGAGTGATTGTAAAAGTAAATGGAAATTTGATTTTAAATTGTAATTACGTAATTAAACAAACTATATTAACAAAGTATGTATTTTATTTTCTTACATTTCAACAGAAGTTGTGTGCAAAGCCTGCCTATTAAACCTTTAAAAGGTTTGCCTGTACACAGTAAGTTGAAGAAGAGTTTGCTTGTTCGTTTCTAAAAGCTTTTCAAGACCACTAATTTTAAACTACAATATTCATTTATTTAATATTAGACTACTAATATTTGACTACTGTAAAAGTGGTGCATTGTCTCTATATTTAGTTTATTGTGTCAAATATATGAATCTGTTAAAGTAATATATGTAATATATGTTAAAGTAAGTCTGTAATATATGAATCTGCTTAATGCATATCGGAGAACATTAGAAAGAGTTAAATAATCAATCCACTAAACATGCTATGTTTTTTAAATAAAAACTGAATTTTTAAATAGTTTTTTTACAACTAGAAAGTCGGTATATATATGTCGGATAACTTGAGGTGAAATGCCGTATCAAGTAGTTTTGATATGCGCAGGCGATGTAGGGAAAAGCTGCTCAGTTGTAGGAAGAGGGTTCGCTAGTGATACTTTAATTTCCATTTGCGTACTTTTTTTTTTTTTAAGTTGTACTTTTTTATCGCTATTTCGTCTTAACACATCTGATAAGAGTCCAAATCTTTAACATGACTTCTTTATTTGCCTATATAAGTCTTAGTTTAAACACCAGAGAAATAAATCTGATGTTTTTAGAGAGTACTGGTATCTGGCCTTTCTGCAAATTATAAATGGTGGGCGGTTCCCGATTAATCACGTCAGTGGGGGGGGGGCACTGGCGTCTTGCTCAATACTTTGGGGTGAGTCGACGAAAATATTTGGGGGCAAGATGCTGGTTGTTTTCCCTTAGGGTAAGATGCCGTTTCTTTGGCGGATATTTTCCGTTGCGGTCAAATGCCTGGTTGTTTCTTGATTGTTTAAATTACTCTTGGCTATTAATTAACTTATCAACTTTTTTAATCAGATAAATTAAATCAGTGATTAAATCGTGATTTTAATCAACCGATTAAAAAAATCATTTATTAAAATTATAAATTTTCTAAATGTTTAAAATGACATAAAGAAATATTAAAATCTAAGGTGAACATAATTTGAATGGTTTCCATATCTATTCTCCCTTATATTATAAAAAATCTTTACTGGCCTTATAAAAAATTGTTTAAAATTATTAATTGTATTCATTGTTAAATTTTTTATGTTAAATGCAGTTATATATAATTTTAATAAATGTAAATATCGGTAGTATACAATATAGTTTTAGATTACTAGAGGTTTCTGCCCCCTAAGAGCTATGCTTGTCAATATCCATCCAGACACCACAGTCTCTAAACTCACGCTAATTTGGTCTGCTTTGAAAAGATTACGGAAGGTTAAATCGCAATGAAACAACTAGTGGCGATCTCCCGTAACCAGGTTTCTATTTATTTCTCATTGACTGAGGGATTTTAAGACAGAATCAATTGCTGTCACGACAGCTAACTGCTACTTTCGTGATTGGTTTAATACGATAAACCCAACAATTTAAAATTAGCTTGTATAAAATGACTAAGTAAACAATTTTATAAAGAGGCTGTAAGAAATTTATTTTAAATTGACATTTTAAATGTATCGTTTTAATTATGACGTAATTTTGACCAAAGTTATTTTCTCTTTTTAATATTCAAATAATTTTTGTTAAGGGCCTATGAAAGTCAAACTAAATTGGTGTGACAATGGCAACTGCAAATTTCCAGGTGTATCAAGCCTTGCTAAAATGAAATTAGATAAGAAGTCAAATGGTACAAAGACATAATCTTCAACTAACGATGATATGGATGATGATTAAATTCCCTCGCAAGATTCAGAAGACGAGGTTTTTTTCTTTTTTAAGCGAATGAGAATGATTGTCCGGAGTTTACAGCAAAGTGCGATAAAACCTCGGAAAATTGCGATGGGATCAAGTGCATTAAGTGAAACTCTTGATTATATAAAATCTGTTCAAAGTTCCTAAACAAATGTGTAGTTTGAGGCAGACCTGAAATATTGAAATATTGTAAAAAGAACAATGGGACATATCAAAAACAATGCATAAGTAATTATATAACAAATAAATATTAGTTTGTTCTTTTATTATGTTGCAACGTTTGTTACATTCATATTTTTGTAAGTTCCTAATGTTAAGTAAGTTAACAACTTTAGTATGTCTAAAATATTAAAGTTATTTTTATTCGTCCCACTATGTTTTATACAGCTTCACAAAAATTATTATTTACACTGAAACTCCATAAGGCATCTTACCCCTAGATATTTAGCCACCATACCCATACCTACGCGTAAGATGCCGAAACGCAAGTATTAAAAAAAAAAAATTCGATGCTTTCTATAACATTTGTAAAATAAAATAAGTTTTTAAATCATACATAAGAGTCTAAACTTTAACAAGAAATCGATGAATAGAAAATATAAACAACAGGCGATTTTTGAAACAATTAAGTCAGAAACTACGGCATCTTCACCCAATCTACCCTATATATATATATATATATATATATATATATATTGATCACACGGAAATGATCAATTTAAAAAAAAAAAGTTAAACAGAGAAATTATATTTTTTATGAAATTTAACTCTATGAACTACGTATGTGAAATTTGAAAACTAACCAAAAGCGGACAATATATGTGTAAAATCATAACTTTAAATTTTTGTTATATTAACATCTAATTGCACCTTTATTTTCGAAGGTGAATTAAATATAAAAGTGCGTTTTTTAACATATTATTGTCGAAGTATAAATTCTAAATTACACGAACGTAGTTTTTCTATAATCGATGTTATAATTATCTCTGTATCTTTATTATATACACACTTTTTTCAACATTTAGGTTATTTTTATTCTTGCATGATAAAAAAAAAACAAAAAAAACAAAAACAAAAAAACTAGAACATGTTGGATTCACACAGAAAAAAAAATCGCTAATGAAAATTGTCCCTCCTCTAAACGGTTCTTTAAGGGGATTTAAATAAATATGAGCAAGAAGATGACAATTTTCGACAACAATTAACGTGATCGAGTAATTTACAACAAAAGTCATTGCTTTCTTTTCAAAAACACCCAATTCGATTTTACACGCGTTAGCAAACTGCGTGAATGTTCAACAACTCACTTTGAAAATTTCGGAAAATGCGCCTAGAAGTTTTAAAAGAAAAATGTAATAAAAAATTGTTAAAGAGAGCAGTCAATAAATACGTGATTTATTTACATATGTTATTAGGTTATATCTAGGGAGTATGAAATAGTAGAAAACAAAATTTCAACATCAATCTTAAGAATTCTGCTTGCAAGTTACCGATATTTCATATCTACTGATAACTGGACAAACTAATTATCGGAAGAAGGGTTTTCGCTGCCAATAGCCACTAAAACAAATCGTTACAACATGTTTCTTTTGGCGAGATAACGAATTATCTAAATTGTGAGAGCACAAATTGAGAGAGGTGGGTTTTTACTTTTAGCGATTCTCTCAATAATTTAATAAAGTGATAGAAAGCTTTTCAATGTAACTTTCTATTTGTTCATAATCTTTTTCAGAGCTCATTTATAATTAATATACAGCTCATATCCAAAATATTAGAATAATTACTTTTTTATAAATTTAAAATATCGTTTGGTAATTTAATGCCTTTTAATGAAAATATGCAAAATATATTTTTATTAAGAACTTATAGTTGATTAAACTTATTTATTATCATAAAATTAATGTAATTTTTGAAAAGGCAAAATATTAGAATATTTATTCGATTCAAAATATTAGAATATTTCACATTAATTCTCCTTTAATTATCACCAATCGATAACTGGTGGCATCAGTGATTGAATTCAGACGATTTATTTAAAATCAGTATTCTTTTTGCAGTTTATTTGCTTTTTCGTCTTAAAATGGGTGTGTGAGTGATATTCCTGAATCTATTAATTTTCCTAAGGTTGGTTTGTATCGGCACGCTAAAAATCAATGTTATATAGCAAATTATTTACACTGTCCATAATCAAGCGTTAGTAAAACACTAACACAATGTTGAAAAATGGAAATTTTCAAAATAATCGCCGAAATGGCGGACGAAAAACCAAAAACATCTGCTAGAGATGACAGGAAACTGAAGTGTATAGTTAAGAAAACCGTTTTAAAAATGTAAGATTCCAGCACCGAAAATGGAAAGAAGAGGGTGTTGAAGTTTCCCCATCGACAACATTAAAACGTCTCCATAAATTTAAGTTTAAATCTCGTGTATCGAAAACAAAGCCTCTCATGACTGCAAAACAGAAACTCATAAAATTGAATTGATGTAAATCAAGACGGTTATGGAGCGAAGAAGATTGGAAAAATATATTATTTAGTGAAGAAAGTATGTTTTGTGTTTCATATGGTAATCAAGATATTCGAGATTGGAGAATGAAGAAAGAAGCATTTGGCATACTTCCTTGGCCACCAAACTCACCAGACCTTAATCCCATCAAAAACTTATGGTGTATAATGAAGAAAAAACTACAAGAAAATCCTCCTAAAAAAAAAAAACTGAGTTAGTGGCACGTATAAAATTCTATTTGGGCTAATATTGATAGAAATGTTTGTAAACACCTTGTATATAGTATACAAGGTCGATTGTACGCTGTTATGAAAGTTAAAGGGGTTGCTACAAAATATTAAGTGCCATTTACTTCATATTCATAAGGTAATACTGTTGCGCAAAATAAAATATTCTAATATTTTGAACCAATCTAAATTTTATTCTAATATTTTGATGCGTTTCAGAAAGCTGTATACCCAAATTATTGAATTGTATTTTATATTTTGTAAATATTAAATTCTTATCTAAACATTCCAGATTTAATTTATAAGAAATTTCATTGCATTTACTTAGTATCCAAAATAAATAAATGAAAAATAATTTTTTCTTCTTACTTTTTCTCAATTATTCTAATATTTTGAATATGAGCTCTATTATATAAATATGTATATAAACATCGAATATTTGTTCCGTAAATATAAAATATTTGATCTTTTTTTAATATTGGTTTCGCATTCTGAGCTCACAGATAAAAGACAAGATTTGTTGCCTATTTGTACGTTATTTTTTGGTACGGGTAAAGATTTCTTCATGGACTTTATAAACTGTTTGGTACATATTTATTTTCCTTGAACGTCCTCAGGGGTCATAAAATATTCATTAAAAATGTTCTTTCGGAAAATATTGTTCCGCGTTTTACGTAATTGTAACACTTCTTTTTGCGAGAAGCAGAAATTTTATTAACTTAATAATTTTTCTGCAGATTAAATTAATTCATTTGCATTATTTTTATAAACTTAAAAATTTAACACAATAACTGTTTAAAATGTAATTTCATAAATAGCTGTTTTCATGAAAATAGGGCTTTATCCCCATAATTAGATACAGTAATGGCCAAAATTGTGGACATTTTCTGAAATTTGCATGCTTTATAACTTCGTGTGCTTGAAAAATATAATATATTTCACTTAAATACAAATGTTTATATAACATATTCAAGGACATTTAATGCAGAAATTAATAAAAAAAAACATAATTAAAATATCTACCTTACAAAAAAGTTACTCTTACAGAAATTAAGATCTATCTTAGATTTCATTGTATTTTAAAGTTACACATACACATTCAATATTTAGTAGGATAACACTAGCTTTTTATAACAGTTTCACACTGCCTTTTCATTGAGAGAACAAGTGTTTGATGTTCATCCTCTTTAATCACATGATGCCAAGAATCAATTATAGCTTCAATATGTTGCGTTTTATTAGATAGATGCTTTTTTTGTTCAAGGATTTTCAAATTTTTTATAGGATTCAGAACAGGGCTGTTTTCTGACCAGGTTGATAATAGTATGCTTTGATTTTTAAAGTATTTTTCGCATATTTTTACCGTATGGCATTAAGCTGTATCCTACTGAAATGTAAATGGTGCTTTATTGAGGAAGAGATCAATTGATGGAAGGTATCAATTTTGGTTCCAGGACATTTTCGATGTATTTTTTTTGCATTCAGAATGCTATCAATCACTTGAATACGGCCCAAACCAGTTGCAGACATACAGGCCCAAATAATGACATTTGTTGGGTTCTTTGTAGTTGATTCAATGCAATCAGAATTTAGCTCTTCCCCTACTCTGCGTGTCACATGTTTTCGCTTATTACTAAGAAAGAGCGATATTTTACTCTCATCGCTCTAGATTATTTGCTTCCATTGATTTTCTGACCAATTAATGTGTTCTTTTGCCCACTAACTCATTTTTTTTCCTTGCTGAAGATTTAAAAATGTTTTTTTCCTCAGAACTCTACCTTTCAGTCCAAAACCTGCTAATCTTCTCCTTATTGTTCTTGAACTAATTGAAATACCCATTACATGCATTTTACATCTAACAGCATCTGATGAAATTATTCTATCTTTGAGGCATATCCTTTTTATCTTTCTACCGTCAGTAGCACTTCCTTTTTTTTGGCCTTATCTTGCCTTTTTCATCACTGATTTAATTTCTTCTTAACTGAAATACAACATTTGTACGCCAGATAAACTGACTAATCCACCAACCTGTCTAGCAATTTCAGCATAAGAGAGACCATTTTCTCTCAATATGACAATTTTGCTTCTTTTTGTAGGTGTCCAATCAGTTCTTGTTGTTGATGACATTATTTTAAATTATTTGCATTCAGAAAAAAATAGATATATCAACCCTTTGCACTCGAGGGGCCGCTGCGGAGACATAATCTTTCTTTGCAATATTTGTTTTTGGCATCAGTGATAAAGGAAAATAAAATGTACCTTATTTAATCAGAGCATTTTTGAAATTGTGTACTTGAACGAAACTTCTTTAAAAAAAGTGGTGCCGATCGAATAAAATTTGTGTAATAGATGCCGAGCGCAAAGGGTTAAAAAACATTCTAATTAGTTACACTAGTACATTCACCCTTCCGCAATATTCATTCCAGCAAAATACCTCTTTTACAAAACAAAACACACTACATTTTAGTTACTGACATTTGATTGGTTATCAGGACAATCATTGTCATTGGCTATTAAGTTTTTATTACAATAGATTTGAGCATTAATGAATAATATTGTTTGTATTTTAGACTAAAATAAGTGTAACATTTCTTGTAATGCAGCTATATCAGTTCTGTTTTTTAAAAAAATAAATTGTACATTAATCTTCTAAAGAATTCGATATATAAATATTTGTATTATGCAAAAATTAATATATTCTATACGCACACAATGTTATTAAACGTGAAAATTTCAAAAAAATGCCCCCAATTTTGGTCACCACTGTATAAAATGTTTCTTCCTTTACATGTTCGAAATTGAAAAGAAAAAAGCTCTTTCAGGGAAAATATCTTATTTTTTATATTCTAGGATGCATTTTAAAAATATATCAACCTCTAAGAAAAGTTTATTTACTTAAAAGGATTAGAAATAATGATTATTCATCTACATAAATTTCAGTTTTTGTCCGCAAAAATAAAAGGGAATATGTAAAGGAAAAATGAACTTTATAGAAGAAAATTCATGTAAAAAACATTATAAAAACGAATTCATTTTTTTAATGAACCTAAGCACGTGATGAATGTAACATAATGTTGCGTTTAACTTTTGTAAGAAAATTTATAGATGTAGGCTTTATGTTGTTATCTGTAACAATGTAATGCTGAAACATTAAGATTCTATTATTCTTGACGATACAAGGCATTGTATTTTAAGAATTAACATTTTATTTAGTAATTTAAGAAATTTTAATATTTAAAATATCAATTTTAATAAGCATTTTTAAAAGTGTTTAGTACGACTTGTTAATATTTCAAACCGGTGTTACAAAGAAAAACAGGGGATGTACACTATATTGCCATTAATGACCGGCAATTTTCAATTTTAGACATTTTGTCGAATATTTAGAAATATACTTGTCAGATTCTTCTAGAATTTCAGGATTAAAAAGAACAGGTATGACCTCATATTTAGAAAAGTCGATTTGATAAGGGGGACAATGAGGGGGCCAACAAAAAATCAAAGAACAAAATAATACTTGGGATCACCCTGTAAAATAAAATGCACGAAATGATCTATCGCTACCGAATATAAATAAACAGATATAGTGCAATATGTGTATTCTTTTGTGTAAGAATAGCACGTATATTAATAGAGATATAGCGATTTATTTAAAAAAAATTACAATATTCTTGCATGTTTTATGCTTATAACATACAGAGTTTCAACTAAATTTAACGCCGATTTAAAAAATATTGATAAAATATAGTAGAAACTATATAGTGGAAATGAAATATATATATATTAAATATTTTAGGAAATATGAGCAGTTGTAAGAAATAATTTTTATCTGCGCATGCGCGAACGATAACAAAGATCATTTTACATAATTTAATAGTCAACTCTATGGAGCAACTTATTAAAAAAATCTAGTCAAATATCGTAAAAATTCAGAAAGGTATTGTTGTTAGAGAGAGCAAATTTTTAGTTGTTCTCTAAAAGCAGCTGAATGATATGGGATTTTCCACAAATTGTCATTTTGAATTTATCTTTTTTCTCATTTTTTATTGATGCTTTAGTTCTTCTCTGATAACCACCAGAACGAGCGTATACCATGGTTGTTGGGAAGATCTGGGTCCATCTAACGGTACCAACTTAACTACCCAAACATACCGCTAAATTGGGGGAGAGGGGTAACCCCCAATAGTAATGTATGTTAACCACTCCTAATTACTAATACCTGAAATGTCATAGTGGAAATTTAAATACATTATAATTAAAAACCTTATGATCGTAAATAATGGTCCTGGCTAACTTCTGATAATTTAAACATAATTATCTTAAGTTGGGGTGGAGGAAAAACGTCTCCAAAACTGCCCCAAGATGCGTTGTGACTATTTACGTGAAGAAGTAGCGTTTGAACCGCGTAAATTATCAGAAATAAACCTACAAAATTTACGCATAAATAAAATAAAAGAACCTGAAAATAATCTGAAATAAAATATTAATGTTAAAGTAAGTTAACAGACTCGTGGATAAATGACGTATGCCAAAATTAACATTTAACATTATTTATTTACAAAACAAAACATATTTACAAGTTAAGAACAGGAGTGTCACATGAACAGATGTTCCAAAGAACAAATCGAAACTCTCATATATATTACTTAATTTAATCTGATTATTTATCGAAACATTTAAGTGCTTAGATACCAGCTGAAGGTAAATCCCTAATAATACATCAATAAATACATAAAAATAATGTTGGGAAACAAAGTATCGTAACATCACATACCTCCATATACTGTATGTCGCTGGTGTGACTCATCTCACACTGGGTAAAACACTGGGCACCTTTCAGCATAGTAAAGACACTAACTTTCATATAAGTCCCTCTCCTCAATCAGAGCGCGCGTTGCAAAAGGTCTACAACGACCAATCATGTTATTATACCCTAAAACAGGCAAGATGATCCAAAGGTCATCTCTGCTGCTACTTGTTCCTTTGCTCTCAGATAGAATAAACAGGTCATCTCTGCAGACTACTCAGATCGAATAATCATGTAATATCTCCGACTACTCAGGTCGAATTAAGTGATATCTGCCGACAACTGTCGAATAATCATATCATGTCTGCTCTAACTCAGATAAAAGCTTCATGTAATATAGTTTTGCTCCTTGCGTAGAAGACCCTGTATAACAATAGAGGGTTGGACTTCCAGCTCCCTGTTCAAATCGTGAGGAAGCTGGACTGGATCCCCTCATTGGGGTACACCCCCGCACTGCGTGATTCGTTACCTCGAATCTTAGGGATGCACCTCGAATTTACGGGATGCCTCTGAAGAGGGGATCGTGGGATTATGAGACCTCTTCGTGCGTGTGGTCCGTGTGTGACAAATATATGGACTCATAAATTTTAGTGTAGACAGTAATAAACACTTGACTATATGTCAAGACTATTGTTAAAGATCAGACTCAGTGTCTGCTTGGAAAAGATCCCCTCCTAAGATAACAGGAGAACTGTGGATGCATTTTCCATACCTGTTGTCTTTACTATATAAGTATATATATAACACACTATCTTTAATACAAAGTTTATAAAAATAATAATCATAATAATAATAATAATAATAAATTGACAAAATACGTAAATAATTGTATTTTTATAATATAAAAATATCTAAAAAAACCTGCTGAAAGCGATATCAGTGGAGTGTACATATTTGACACGATATCGATTTCAGCAATGATCAAAAGAAGTATCAAAATCGAAGCATTTTTTCAAAATCTACTCGTTGATAGCCACTAAATACTAGATTTTTTTTAAAAGTCAGTTATTAAAAAATGACAATTTGTGTAAAACCCCTTATCATTCAGCTGCTTTTAGAGAACAACTAAAAATTTGCTCACTCTAACGTCGATATCTTTCTGAATTTTTACGATATTTGACTAGATTTTTTTCAGTAAGTTGCTCCATAAAGTTGACTATTAAATTATGTAAAATGATTCTTGTTATCGTTCGCGCATGCGCAGATAAAAATTATTTCATACAACTGCTCATATTTCCTAAAATATTTAATATATTTATATTCCAATTGCACTATATTGTTTCTAATATATTTGGTCAATTTGTCTGAAATCGGCGTTAAATTTGGTTGAAGATCCTGTATGTTATAAGCAAAAATCATGCAAGAATTTTTTTATTTTTTTAAATAAATCGCTATATCTCAATTAATATGCGTGCTATTCTTACACAAAAGAATACACATATTGCACAATATCTGTTTATTTATATTCGGTAGCGATAGATCATTTCGTGCATTTTATTTTACAGGGTGATCCCAAATATTATTTTTTCTTTGATTTTTCGTTGCCCCCCTAACTGTCCCCCTTATCAAATCGACATTGCTAAATATGAGACCATACCTGTTCTTTTTAATCCTGAATTTCCAGAAGAATCTGACAAGTATATTTCTAAATATTCGACAAAATTTCTAAAATTGAAAATTGCCGGTCATTAATGGCAATATAGTGTATATCCGAATCGCAGCTCAGAGCTGTTAGCCTGTTGCAGTGTTTTTTTAAGGACGGCTGAAACCCATCTGTATGCTCATCCTTTGGTCAGCAGCTTTTTTTATTTTTATTTTTTACCTTTACAATGTTTGTAATAATTTATTATTCAGTCACTTTAACATCTTAAAAAATCCTGTAAGATTCTCATTAGTAGTTATCTGGTTCAAAGCATAACAATTTATAATATATTATACCCTACTGACCAAATCACAACTTGAATATAATATAAAATCTAAAATAGAAAAAATAATAATAACTAATAATAAAAAAATCCCTGCCGGCCCGGCCTACAGGCAGAGGTAGATTTCGAAGTTAAGTATACTAATTTCACCAACAAAAACTAAATCATGATTAGATATAAATCCACTTTAACAGTTTTATCTGTCTGCTTTTGACGAGTTTTTATTTCTTTTTTATAAAATAGCTGGTTTTATGAGAATCATGTTAAGGCGATATTAAAAAAAAAAATTCCATACTCAACAACTCGAAATTTTCTGGCACATTTTCAGATTAATTTTTAATTTAAAAAAAATATGAAACATGCTGACGTGATTTTTTAAAAGGTTTATAAACGACCTGTGTTTTTATTTTTCTTTCAATTAATTAAAACTTGATTAATAAACAATTATTTTCTCAGTAGGGCAATATTTTTCGTTTCTAACACAATCGCTTCGGGAAATTCTCTTCAAAATGTCCACTTTGACATCATTTTTTGAAATATATTCTGCCTCTATCAAAAAATCGATCATTACTGTACATTATATAGTTTCTGAATAAGAGAATCTAGCAATTGGATGCGTTTGAGAGCAAAAATGAATTTAAAAATGAGTAAGAAAATAGACAGTTTGGATTTGAATGCACCCTTAATAAGAGGATTTTTTTCGTCAACCGCTATGTATTTTTAATTTGTTTTTGCTTTAAGAATTGGCCCTATCAAAAACTTGTCTATATAAATGTTGAAGACAATATTAAGAAGATATATGATAAATTCATGGAGATTTTATATCTTGTGAATTGACGGAGTTATGAAAATTTTTCTTCTTCAACCCCCCTTTTTTGTTTTCGTTTTTTTTTCTTGCAGTACGAATTGGTCCTATCAAAAACTTGTGAATATAAAAGTTGTAGATATTATTAAGGAGATGTATAATAAAATTAATTGGATTTGATATATTGAGAACTGACGAAGTTAGGAATTTTTTTTCCCAACAAAAACCCTATTTTTTGCGCCCCTTGAGTCCATTTTTAACTTTATCAAAAATCTGTGATACATAAAATTTTGGCCCTATTTTTAGAAGTAATAAAATCTTTAAACTGATTTGATATGTACAAAAATTAAGAAGTTATGGGGTTTTTTCGGTTTTCACAAAACCCCTCCCTATTTGCATCCCTTTTGTCCGCTTTTGCCCATTAACGAACTTGACCGAGATTTTATGTCCCATGATTTTATGTATCAGTTTGGAAGAGATTTGTACAGAATTGCGACAGTTATCGTGTCCAGAAGAAAGTGATAACACAATTGCTTCGGGAAATTCCGTTCAAAATGCCCACTTTGACATAATTTTTTGAAATATATTCTGCCTCAATCAAAAAATCGATCATTGCGGTACATTATATAGTTTCTGAATAAGCGAATATACCAATTAAATGCGTTTGAGAGCAAAAATGAATTTAAAAATGAGTCAGAAAATAAGCAGTTTGGATTTGAGTGCATCCTTAATGCAATGATTTTTCCAACACAATCCGCTTCGGGAAATTCGGTTCAAAATGCCCACTTTAACAGCATTTTTAAAAGTATATTCTGCCTCTATCAAAAAATCGACCATTACGGTACATTATATAGTTTCTGAGTAAGAAAACGCACCAATTGGAAGCCTTTGAGAGCAAAAATGAATTGTAAAATGAGTCAGAAAATACGCAGTTTGGATTTGAATACACACTTACTTAGATGATTTTTTTCTTCAACCGCTATGTATTTTTAATTTGTTTTTGCTGTAAGAATTGGTCCTATCAAAAACTTGTCTATATAGATGTTGTAGACAATATTAAGAAGATATATGATAAATTCATGGGGATTTTATATCTTTTGAATTGACGGAGTTATGGATTTTTTACTTCTTCAAACCCCCTTTTTGTTTTCGTTTTTAATTTTTTTGCGGTACGAATTTGTCCTATCAAAAACTTGTGAATATGAAAGTTGTAGATAATATTAAGGAAATTTATAATAAAATTAATTGGAATTGATATCTTGAGAATTGACGAAGTTATCAATTTTTTTTCTCCCAAAAACCCTATTTTTTGCGCCCCCTGAGCCCATTTTTAACTTTATCAAAAATCTGTGATACATAAAATTTTGGCCCTATTTTTAGAAGTAATAAAATCTTTAAACTGATTTGATATGTACAAAAATTAAGAAGTTATGGAGGGTTTTCAGTTTTCACAAAAACCCTCCCTATTTCCATCCCCTTGGTCCGATTTTGGCCATTAACGAACTTGACCGAGATTTTATGCCCTTTGATTTTATGTATCAGTTTGGAAGAGATTGGTGCAGAATTACGAAAGTTATCGTGTCCAGAAGAAAGTGATATATATATATATAGATAGATAGATAGATAGATAGATAGATAGATAGATAGATAGATAGATATAAAGTTTTTTACTGAGGGTGGTTTTGGGTTCTAGGAGTCATGATCGGTGTAGATCTGCAAAAAGTTTTCAGAAATTCCAACATAGGAACGATCCCAATAGGTAGTATTTCATACGAAATCTACCTAAAAACAATATGAGAAAACTATCTACAATGGAAACAGAGAAGATGAGATAAAGGATCAGAGACTTTCGTCTGAAGATCTGTCTGAGAAGTACGGATAATTATTTCCATGACTTCATTCATCTCAATAAATGCCGATATTGTAGATATTCGGTACACGAGTACGGGACTTTTACTAATAAGTAATCCAGTCTGGAATCATCATATTTATGCGCTTTTTAACGTGACAGTGTGCTGTCTGAGGACAATCTACTACATAGTGCTGTGAGGTGGAGGATGACCACAAACATAGAGAGGGGAATCACGTTTACCTATGTCGTAAATGTATTTCAGGAATGGATCGTGATTTGTGAAGAAAAGAAAAAGGGAATGATTATCTACAATAAATTCAACTTGAATACTTGTTAATAGATTATTTGCAGCGTCCATTATCTTCATTAATACAACTTCACTGGAAGTCATTATTTATTTTCTGTTTTGATTTATATTTTAAATGAGAAGCCGAATGTGAAAGGAAAAGTGATGAGATATTTGTGTCCTTTACTCCCGTTTTTGTCATACAATCAGCTAATTCCTTCACTATGACTTCTGACTCTCCTTTAATTCATTTAAAGTGGAATGTGTTGCTGGATTTCTGTATTATATTTAGAATAGCCGAAATCATAATGTCAACTGTATCTGTGTTTTGTATAGTCATTAAACCTGAATGGCTATCTGAAGAAATTAGAAATGATTCGTTATCAAATAAATTCGCCCAAAGTACAGCGTTTTTAAGAAAGAATGTTGAAAAACCGAATTCTCTAGATAATGCCGATCTTTCCAAATATGTATTAAAGAGTTTTTTTAAAACAACCGAAAGGTGCATCATGTCCCTTCATCAAATTTTAAGTCTTCTGTGAAGATATGTATGGTATCGTTGTATTGAATTAATTATTCTGCTTGGGTACCCTCCCATGTCGGATCTAAATCATATTTTGAGTATTTTCCGTAAAATCGTGGCACACAGTAATTTTCGGTATATATCATCATTCTAATCACTGAAGAGAATTCCGCTTCACATTCTAATGGGATATCTAAAGACGACAGACTGGTGAGTAGGGTGGTCAGAAGCAACATGGGAAAAATATTTCTTAATATTATCTGCTGGGGGATTCCCTAAAAGTTGCCAATTAGTTAGAAAATGAGATTCGCACAGTTTCAATGCAATTGCATAATATTAACCCGTGCCTTATTGAGATTAAATTCTTTAAAATTTGCGATTTTTGGAGAAAATTTGTAGTTTTTCTTTATTTAAGTGAAAACTTGTCTTTGGAATTTGATTCTTGTTTTATTTCAAAGAAACCGTTGTTTCCTTGAACTTTTACTCTCATCAAAACTTATATTTAATGACATTTAGTATTTTTTCAGGGCAGCTCGTGAGCCATAATACCCTCAAAATCTGCATTTTTTAAAAATAAGTGAAAAATGGCAAATTAATAATTTTATTACTCTTGATATTTTTTTTTGTATTATTTGCATTAAACGACAAAAGAAATTGAAGAATTTTTGTAACTTTAAAAACATTTTCCCAATTATAATAATTTATTACTTATCCAGTTCTGTACCTGGAAAGAAAGCTTCTCGATTTGTATTGCAGTTTAAGCGCATTCCAAACGAACCTCTGAATTTATCTTTTAATAACTTTATTACCTGCTATCATCTATTTTTAGAGTCGACGAAACATTCCGAAAATACCACTCATCCTTTTGGTATGACGGCAGAAATATAAGATTTTCTTAATTGGCCACACGTCCCATCAAATCATTGACAGTAAGTTATCAAGTAATTGTCAAGTTTTACGTATTTTCTTTTATAGTATTCGCTAAGTAAAACTGAACACCAGAGAAGATCCTAGACTTACAGTACACCCACCAGTTAACTCCAGATATTAATTTTAAGTGGAAGTGTAAGACGACTCCGCAAACAACTATTTCGTAAACAAAGAACTGAGATCATCAAAAACAGATTTAAAAATTCCGATTTAAAGAAAACTGTTGTTCACTGGCATGGAAAAAAGCTTCCTCATATTTTTTAATAAAGAAAATGTAGAAAGGATAACAGTTTGAATTATAGTTGTGGAGATGAAGAACTGTTAATAGGAGTTCCTCAGATTGAAAATAGTATCGGAATAGTTCAAGCGAAAGCTGTATTTTCAGCAGTTGAAGAGTGTGAGGAAGTTAGCAAAATCCAGGCAATGTGTTTTGATAGCAAAGCAGTAAACACCGGTCGCCTCAGAGAAATCTGCATTTTTCTATAGCAATTATCAAAGGAAAAATCTTCTGTATTTACCATGTGTCAACCATAATTTAGAAATTATTATAAAAGCTGTTTTTGATTGTAAAGTGGCCCGTCAGCCAGATCTAAATAAAAATTCTCATTGGGTTGTCTAAGTTTAAGATTTAATACTAGATATAAGTACTTAATTCAGAAGAAATTTCAGGTTTTCTTACAGATCCATAAAACAATTAGCAGTCCAGGAATAATTATAAAGCATTTATCCAACTTTTGTTAATATTTATAGGACGTCTCCCTCCAAAAGGCATTTTTTTCCAGAGCCCCTGGTGCTTTCAATCATGTCAGATGGATAGCACAGGCCATTTATTCTCTCAAAATATACTTTTTCAGGGACCATCTGTCACTAACAAATATAGAAAAACAAGGTATTAGAGACATTTGCTTATTTATAATCAATATTTATGTAAAAGTGGGGTTCAACGCTCCTGCTCCCACTTTCAAATCAAATGAAGACCTGCAATTAATAAAATAAATCTTCTTGTTGATTACAGAAAATTGAAAAATAGGTTGCAAACAAAGCTTTCGCTGAAATAATAAAACCGGCGTAGCTATCTTAACTCGGATCAAGTTGCATTTCCATTTTTAGATAATACTTTGTGGGAAAAAAGTCAAAATAACCATGGCTGTAAAATTAATGTCATTTGAAGAAGAAAATGATGATGATAATAGGAATGTAAAAGCAACAATATAGGTTTCATCTAAGTGGATTATTTATTGAACAAAGACGTTGGTGTTTTTGTGTAATCTCAAACTGTAAATATTTTTATAAGAGTTTATATTAATAAGCAGTTTTTAAATATTGATACTAAGGTATGTTCTAAAAATAAACCTTATTTCAAAGAAAAAAAAAACGGCGAATAGTTTTAAAGTTTATCAATGACACAGATGAAAGGCGAATAAAATTAACCCGGGATTTCAATTCCTGTTTAACAAAAGACGAAAAACAAAAACGGTTTCTGCTAAAAAGTTTATCTGAATATAGAAAAACTTCTCAAAATTCTTCAAAAGCTACCTTATCTGAGCAATTACTACCTTGCCGTGACAATTGTAAGGGATATAATCTCTTTTCTTTACTATGCTTCCTTTCTTGTATTACAAGTTTATTAATATAATGCATTTGAAAATTATTTGTTCTCATTTTTATACTTTCTTTGCCCCCTTTTCTTTTAATTCTTTCAGTTTAAATTTCGATTTTTTATATTTTCTTCGATTTATTTTTAAATTAAGCCTTTTATTACATACAACATGATTAAAAAAGAAAAGCAGAAGTGGTAAGCAGGTGAAATGGAAAATTACAATGTTTTCTCGCATTCTCATTAAAAATCAATTTTTAGGATTCTGGTCAAGTTTGGTCCTGAAAAATGCGCATACATTTAAATCTATACATTTTTATATAAAAAAAGTGTGTATCTTCAAGTCAAAATATTTTCTTATTTAAAAGGAGACCTGCATTATGTTTCTATCTTCAATTGTATTCATTTCAAGAAAGTAAAACATCATTTCTTTGCGAAATTTCACATATTTTCAATCTTTGACCTCAATGAGGTACTGGTTAATATTATCCAAATGAGCTGAAACTTTGCCAATCTCATTTTCTGGCCAATTGGTAACTTTTTGGGAGGTCCCTTCCCCAAATAATTCTAAAATTGATTTCTCTTGACCACCCCATTGGTGAGAGTATGAAGTGCGAAAGTTGATGTTTTCTCATATGCTTTTGAAATTTGTAAAAGAACTTTAAAGGGTGCTGAAAGCAGATACCTTCTGCAATGTGTTGATCATATATATAAGGACCAAACGCAATAGACGCATGCTTATTTTTAAAAATTAATCAAAATATGTTACAAAACGCCTTCACTTCCATTTTCCCGAAAATCAATTGCTCTTGTATAACTTATTTTTCTACTCAGATCTTAAATTGATTATATCATTTATATCATAAATTGGGTTAAATCAAAGAAATGAAACTTTTTAGTAAGAGTATTTTTAAAATCAATGAAAATATTAAAAATTTTTGCAGAATGGATTTAATTTCTGAGGCCTTCTTCTTAGTACTGTAAATGAAAATCGTAATAGAAACGTGCATTATTAACCATTTGGAGAAATGGTTATTGTCCTCGTCAGGTTAGGAAATCAAAAGCATATCTGAAGCTTTTAATGGGTTTAATCTGAATTTTATTCGTTTTCTGATTGGTCTATACTGTAATCTGCATTTCCCTTTACTTTCAACAGAGATGGATACATCTGTTGTCACTATGACAAAAAGTAATAAAAACTACAAAAAAAATTAATAACTCAGAAACAAATTGAGATACAGCTTTCAAAATAATTGCATTTAAAAGTACATTTTTTTCTCTATACGACGGTGTAAAAAGTAATATTGTGGGATGTTTAGAAGTTTAAGAATGAAATTTCATTTAAAATTGGTCGTCAGATTTCTACGACGGAAAAGCCTTTTCCCGAACAGCCAATCAAATGCTTGGATAATACGTAAGTTACAGTTGGATAATACAGTTTCAGGTGGATAATACGTAAGTTTTAAGAAATCTGACGGGTCGCAGGCGATTTTTGTTGCTTGCAATTTTTACGTGTAATAAAACTATTAATGTTTAATTCATGACGTACGTAATGTATGATCAACTCCGTGCGATTTTTTATGTCTTAAATTTTAGTCTTCAAAAAAATCATTTTCCAAATGGTCGTTGTAATTTGTTAAATTGCTTTTTTAAATTTTGTTTTATGTTGTTGAAGTAACTTTCCTTTTTTCTGTTGATAGTAACTTTTCTATCGCTTGTACAAACATTTTGCAAATATTAAAAATCTAAAAACAGGCCAAACTTTTATTTTTATATAAAGTGCTATTACGTAAAATTTTGTAATCGTCATATGTAATACTTAATCATTCAGTTTGTCTTTAACTTTCATTTAGAATTATATAATTATATATTTTATAAAGAGTAGGATTATAGAAAGAAATTTTAGAATTTTATTAGAAATAACGAAAGCTATTAATTTGTAACTATAAAATACTATTAAAATGGATTTTTCAAAATCATAATGTAAATTGTGGATTATATCTCTGTGTGAATAAAATTTAAAGCATAAAAGTAAAATTTTAAATTCATATTATTAATATGCTATTTACCCTGTACCCGTCAGCACATATTTCATTTTTTGTTTAAATTATATTAAACTATGAATTTTAGACTTTTAATTTGTCGTCTAATTATATCTACCTTAGCATGATACAATTTGAAGTGTATCTATTTTAGTATGGTTAAACAGTTTTCGCTACGTTTTCTACAAATATAATTAATGGTTAAAATTCAAAACAATACTGCTTTTTCAACCGAAGTCTTAATATGAATAAAAATCCTACACTAGGATACGTTTATAAAATATCATACATGTAATAAAAAAGTATTTAACCTATTAAAATTGGGTTAAAGAATTAGTTAGCGAGGAAAGAATAATTTGACAATAAACAAATTTAATATAATTAGCGTTTAATGAATATGTGTAATTATAAAAAGTCATGTAATATAAGGGGCGTGTATATGGGTGGAGTAAACTAACTCAAACAAGCACTTTCAAAACTAACATCTATGACAAAGTAATTTTCTTCTGCAAATTTCATGCGGCTACAAAAGAATATCCAATGATTCACTAACAATACTTGCGTATTACCAATAACACTAACCCTAAAATATAAACACAATAAAAACTCCAACAGGATCATATTATAGACACCCTATTTCCCAACACGATCATCCAACATAAACTCCACAGTTGGCAGATTCATGCCGCAGAAGTAACATCGCATGTTAATTTTCAGCAATAGGCTATATGAACTGCAGGCCAACGAAGCACCAATAATAAATAATCCACTGGTACTTCAGATGAAAGTAAAACCGCAAACAAGGCATTCAAAGTAATGAGTGCGTGGACCAACTTGCCAAAAAGGTCACCATCAAAATCACAATAGACAATCACCTCCTGTTCCCTAGTCATTCAATAAGAGAGTCCTGAAATAGAGGATCTCACTGAATGCCAGGACTAGTGAGAATACACAATCCCCTAAGTTTCACACTAGAAGTATTAACTCAAACCCCACACCAAAATCTCCCTAACGGGGCAGGGCTCATTCAAGACCTACCTGCACAAACTTACGATTTCCAGAACCTAGAGATGAGAGTGTGTTGAGGTGAGTACTCATATACACCCGTACTGTTACTGCCCACTTAAGAAATATGGGTATATAAAACATACCAGCAATCCATCAAAGGAATGAATGCACAACATTCTAACGCGCCCCAAACTATTCACCAAAATTAAACGAATACAATAACACCTTCTACAGTTATACAATGTAAAAAATTAGTTTTCTGGCTTCGCCATGCCTCAGTTTTCTGAACCATGTGGCACTGCACTTTGTCACGAGTACAGCTTGCTCTGGTGGTACCACTGTGCCCCTGTCACATGGGATCGGATTTTTAGCGTACATACATTTATTTCTTGTTCCCAACTTGCCCATTGTCGCGTTCCTACTCTGTTCCTACAGAGCTTGTCTCCCGCTTTCCTACTCTGTCCAAACAGAGATTGTCTTCCACTTTCCTGTCGGTTCTTTGGCCAGATGACATAGTTTGTTTTCTCACTTGCTCATTATTACCCTGCCCTCTCCGTGTCGCAGTTACCAGTGGATTCAGCTCTCGCTAAAAACTGTAATTTCTTACAAGACCTCAGTAAAAGGTACTGGGAGGAAAATCTATACTCTACAGGCTTGGCATCTTCGTCTCAGCAACTCCCCTCAGTCTGCCAAATATAAATACAGCTTTATGATGAATATGAGATAATTTTATGCAGACCTTAAAAAAAAAATAAATCATACGTATGAAATCTCATTTATACTGTATTATATTTAAACCACTGTCATGTGTTTCGAAACCATACCATTTTACAGATACCAACGAATTTTTTGAACATGTCTATGAGCATTATTTAGAAATTGCATCAAATCCAATTATTTTAACACGTATTAGTAATAATCTATAAATATAGCTTTATTGACAGCAATGTTATTAGGATTTTTGAAGAGTCATTATTTTCAAATGAATTCTTGATTAACGAACTCATCCAATATATTAGCAAGATCAAACCAATGTCCGTATTTGGATCAAATTATGATACTGACAGATGCAGTTAGATGTGTGATACAATCCGATTATTTTCATACTTTGACTGTTTGAAGATCCTACATAGGTATAAAACTCTCGTATAAATCTTTGCCTAATATTAAAAACAAAAAAGTTTTAGCTGATTGAATTTTTCAGTATTTTAAGGAGTTTATACGCGCGCAGTACATTGTCTACTTAAATCACCCCGTGGCCTTTGTTACAACGCGTCACATGAATCATTTGATATTATATCAAAATCTTGTGTAAACATTTCTAGGAAATGTTTCAGAATATGGTTAATATGTAGAGTCATGGAAAAAAGTAAACACCGCTGACTAACTGTGCAATAAATTATCGTAGAAGAAAGTTACTGGTACCAAACGATTGGTAATAAAATTTACTTTTAAATTACGTATATAAAATTTGCGTAGTGGCCATTTACATATTTAAACGAATCATAACTTTGCTTCTTTCAATAGCAGTACACAATTCTGATAACATAAATGAAACTTACACCTTTCAATTAGCCTAAAAACAAATTTGTATGCAATTCGTACGATACGTTTCTGAGAAATTAATTATTTTAAAACGAGCGTATTTTAAGGGATGTATCAAAATTGAAGTTCGGTACTCAATAGTTGACCAAGAGAGCCCCCTTCGTGATCAAGGCATTTTAAGCGCTACTCAAGCAGTCATTGAAGACTGCAAGATTACAGGATAGCATAAGAAATTTCAAAATATCTAGTCATTTCTATAATAGACGGCCTCTTAAATCACCATTTTGCCATTTTTAAAGCACAATTTGAAAACTACTTTGTAGAAAAATGTGAAATTTTGAATTTTCATAAAACAGGACTTAATAAACCTAAATACATCAAAAAACAAATGTAGGTTGCAATTCATGATTTTTTCGAATATTAATCACATAAATCATAATTTATATCATAAAATTATAAAAATTGAAAATTCAACGAATTTATGTTTGGGCATTTTAGCATTATTGCAACGCTAAAAATTAGCACATTAGGCATATAATTTCAGGAGATATTAATAAAAATATGAAAATGTAATCTAACATTAGAAACACTAAATTTTGAATGTTTATAATTCAAAAATTTATCATTCAAATGACTTGAAATTTGGTGTCTTGGCATATTTTAAAATGAAGATTTATAATATCTTGTTAAAATTGGGAATTGGCATTGAAAAAAAAATGAGGCTTGGGTTCGTTTTAATATGTAGATGGCCCCCTAAGCAAATTTTTTAAACATCATTTAAAAGTAGACTTTATTTCCAATCATTCGGTACCTGTAACTTTCTTCTACGATAATTTATTGAGGAATTAGTAGGGGTTTCCTTTTTTTTCCCACGACAGTACTATATTTCTAAAACTATTAATATTAGAGGTGTAGTAACGACTGCCAATCTGTTACAAATGTTATTTATCGTATTAAAAACATTTATTTTTAATAGTAGTTTTGAAAAAATTACGAAATTTAAATTCTATATACCCCTTGTGCTCTACTTTGCCGATGTTCTAACAAGTAAAGCAATAAAAAATACATTTGGATACTGTCAAACACAATGAGTTTTGATACAGGAATACATGGAACATGAAAGCATAATAATACCCTAAATAATTACCCTAAATTTTCCTTAGATATGGATGGTGAGGACAACATAAAATTTAGATTTCTTAAAACAGGCTAAAAATAATTATCTTGAAGTAAACAGCATTAAATATGATGAAGAGCAACATGTAAAATATGTTCTCTGTTTAAACTAGATATTTAATTTTAATTCTTTAGGAAATAGCTTTTATAGAACGATAAGAGAGTTATTGTGTATTGTGCAAAACAGCTATGAGATCTCATGAACTAACAACATGTTTGATGAAGGAATACCAACTTTTAGACCAAATTCCATACCATGTTTTTTATATCAATGTAGGTTGTCCAAACCACTCTCATATGAAACACATCGGAGTGTGCCGTTTACTTATCTCCTCTTCCAACCCATATTATATTTCGGATGCTCAAACGAAATTCGTACAAAACCCTTTAATGAATAACAACGAAATTCTTTGAGTACGTGTCGCTAACAAAAACAAACAGCAGCCAAACGTTTTCTTTAAAATCGAACAAATTTAGAGGCAAATCATGATGAACCTAAAATATATCGCTGTTTATCATAATGTTATTCAGATTCTCAAAGGTCCTTTACTGTTTTGTCAAATTAAATAATCTTCTTGCTTATAGAACTCAGTCGCAATATTTAAAAAATCATTGAATTGCCCCAGGTTGGTTGGAACTGATTCAGTAATTTAAACGTTATCGTGATGTCCAGCTTTGGAATATATATACAGACATTTATAAAGCGATCGGAAAGGACAATATTTAATAAAGAGACAAAATATAAATGCTTGTAATAAATGAAAGTTATTAAATTTATTAAAAAGAAGCAACATCGTGTACATTATGAATAAAATCTGAAGCTTTAATTATATAAATAGAACTTTAACTTCTAAAATATAAATTATTTAACACAATAATACTTCATTTAAATTTTGAACCTTACTGATCTGTAAAATCTATTTTTTTAAAAACATTCTGAATTATTATTTAATTTGTAGTTATTATTATTATGGTACTACTTTAATAATTTATATTTTTTCTTTTTTCTTTTCGATAGGAATAAATATTACACGACACTAATGGTCTCTTGTAGTTGAAAGAATAAAAGCAATGGCCACAAAAATAAGAGAAGAGTATCAGAGAAGCATAATTAATGTATGACAAGGGAATGAGAGTATTCGAACAGAAGAGAGGAACAGAGGATAAATATAAACATAAAATTGTTTTTTATTTTTTCGGCTGTTGTGTAATCATTTCACATGAGAAGCAGATATATCATTTGGAACATTTAGAGTTTTTGTTATTATTTGCCGTTGCATTTTATTTATCTCTTTTCGTTATTTAATTAAATTTAATGCTTGTTTATGTAAGATTAATTTTGTTCATCTTGCCATTATCTGCTGGTATTGCATTGACACACTAGTCAAAATAAATGCGCGTGAGTGCTTAAATTAACAGAATTTTTGGTGTAAACGTCTGCCAGCAAAAACATTTAAGACCCTTACTTATAACTTTCAGATTTACTGGCAGATAGAAGAACATGTTGAAAGTAAGATAAATGTTATCATTTGTATATTTGTATATTTTTGTATCGGTAGTGTATGAAAGCTGATTTACCTACTTTGTACTTAAGTGAATCTAAAGTATTGAAGTCTACTTGTATATGAGGACCCAAGTAGCCAAGAGATATAAGTGACAAAAAATTTAGATTTGGAGTAAATTGCTTTTAACCCATTTATGCCTAGCGTCCCATTTCTGGGACGTTTCAAATTTTAATGATTTTTTAATTTTTATTCGTCTTTACAACATGCAGATTGTATGAAGTAATTATCTATAAATGCCTTTATCTATTACCGAGAGATGACAGCATAAGATTGATATTTATTTGATTAAATGAAGGCCTTTTTCGGTGTTTATAAATTTTTCATTTTTCAAGATAGCAAAATGATAAAAGTAAGGTTTTTTTTTTGTTTTTTTTCTTGTATCAAGGATCCAAATAAATAACTCCTAATCTTAGCTTAGAGACTTCTTTGAAATACGTATTCTTTTAAATTTCGAAATTATATGTTCATGCCTTTTTTTTTGCATGTTTGTAACACACAAAATACAGGGCGCAATGCGCAAATGGGTTCATATTTCTATTACACATTTAGGGGCAATTATTTATGTAAATTTCTTTTCAAGATGATTTTGAAATAAATTGTTTTTTAGCCCATAATACAATTATTCTTAATTTATTATTCATAATACTTATAATGCTATTAGTCTCTGTAAAGAAATAAATATATTTTTTAATAGTTCATTAAAATACTAATTATAGTATGTAAGATACAATTTAAGAGCGTAATTTATATAAATTTAGATAAAACATATAATTATGCATTTTTCCACGTATGATACCCCCATATTTTGCACGTTTACATTTTATCAAATAAATACAAAAATATTTTAGCATAATTTTTTTTTGTATTTTTCCAGATCATTTTGCAATTTTTTAAAGTGATTTTACCAAAAAAAAATGAGAAAACAGAAATTCAGGCATGAATGAGTTAATGTTGAATATCATAGTAATTGACTGAATTAAAATATGAAACTGTTGCTTATTTAATAGCTGTGTTTGAACTTTTATTTCCATAACTGTGAATGAGAAGTAGAGTACATATATATTTTTTTAATTTAAGTGCAGATTAAAGAGGCTATGTAGTTAAGTAGTTTAAAGAGCTTAAGTAGTTGACATCTAGAACGCAACACATAATTGGAAAATAACTTATATTTTTTTACTTCCAAACAAACAGCCTTATTCCACTATATAGCCTGTGTACTTCGATCAGTGTTTCAATTTTGTCATTTAAGTGATAGAGAGCCAAGGGGTATAATTATACCCATTGGCTTCTGGTGCCTCATATATAGTTGTACTTTTGTAACTTCTGTGCGAGTGCATGTATAGTTTTATGCCCATGTCATTACGTGTGTGTGTGGGTTTTGTTCACATGACATACTATATGGCCAAACGTCGCCGGAAAGTTTCGATTTTAGACGCTTTGTGTGAATATATAGAAAAATAGTCGACGTATACTTCTGTAACTTCAGAACTAAAAGAAACATGTTTACAAACAATGAAAACAAACAATTTCTTCTACCTCTTGTTTTGAGTATGTCTGATCGAGTATTTGAATTGATCAGAGAAAACGGCTTAAAAATCGAAACATTAAAGGGAAAAATTAGTTATCTATAAAGTTTTGGGACAGTAAAATTTAATTTTCACACAAAGTCTGTGATTCTGTAATATTACTTTAGTATAGTATTATTATTGCGCGATGTTATTTTTCATAAGAAATTATTTTGAAAATGTTACTCCTCTTTTTCAGTTATAAGATAATAAAACTCCGTTGCCCATAAACTTTCGTGACGAACTGTATGATTAAAATAATTTCTGTAAAAAAAATCAGCAAATGTTTCGTAAAAACTGTCTAAACTCATCATATACAATTAAGACCTATAGAGATGTAAGTGAGTGGCGAGTGTAAACTTTTCAGAAGTTTAAAATAATGTTATTTTGAAGCGAATGGTTACAATAATGAAAAATTCCACATCCAGAGCCCGATTTAAACATTGTAGGACTAATTTACACGTTCTTGGACATCATTCTGCCTTATAATATTTAATCATGAAATTGTCACAACGAAATATAGAATTATATTCGAAATAGTATATCCTATAATATATATGTATTGAAAGGACAAGGTTGTCTTTTTAGTCATCTCCTCTTAGCGTTCTACTAAAACAATTTTACTATTTACTTAAAAAAAAAATAAGTTGTTCATCAGTAGATGTGCTCTCACTAGCTATTTTTTAAAATATTCCCATTTTTATATTTTAAATTTAATTTTAAAAGTAAAAAAAAAAAAAATTCTTCAATATGGTGGAAATTGTCTTACCTCCATTGTAGCAGAGAATAGACAAGTAATGACTTGGTTTAATCTTTACTTATTATAAACTTATTGTTGATATTTTCTCAACACAATTAAAAATAACTTAAAAAAATAAACGGAAGTACGAGTATTAGTCGCACTCAGAGGGTTCCGTACAATAAATATATGAGTTATTAACCTTATTATTAAAAAAATCGTTGCTAAAAGAATAATGACTGTAAAAAACTATACAACTTAGGGTTGGGAATATCTATATATACTTGAAAAGTGTGAATGGGTTATCTCTCTATTCTAAGAAAAGTAACTAATGCTATCACCGCCGCTGGTTTTGAGTTTTTTGTGACCGGGGGGGGGGGGGGGGTCTTTCATCGTTAATATAAAAAACCTACTGCATACGAAAAAAAATGAAAATCAGTGGTATTGTAGAGAGAGGTTTGATAAACACGCTGATGCAGGTAGTTTTTAAATCGAATAATTATTAAAAGAGATATTTAATGTAAAAGTTGGTCAAAATCGTTCAATTAAAAATGTTTTATAGGAACAAAAACTATACATAGGAATGTAATATTTTTTTCTGAGCATATACATGAGACATTCCCGGTGTGCAGACTACTTTTCTTTTTTTAATTTGTCTCACTATTCGAGGATAAATTTCCATTTCAAATTCGAATTTTCAGCATTTCAAGACATATTTTGTACACCTTTTAGAAAAGGGGGATTATTTTAAATTGTTGCCAATTTTTTAAACATCGAAAAGAATAATGTTCCCTTCAAATTAAGAAATTATTTGCACGTGACTATTATAAACGAAAATACTTTCAAATTAAAATTAAATGATTATGTATTAAAATATTGAAAATTAGGTCCTAAAAACTATATTTACATGTAAATTTTAAAAGAGAAAGAAAATTGAAAAACTAATAATGTCATTAACATGCATTAAATTCGTAAATGAACGAAAGTAAGTCATATTTAAAATGGCCAAGCATCAATATTACAAAACAGTTTATATTTAAAAATATATTTGTGCGAGGCATTTAGCTAATATTTTGAGACAATCTTTTAAACTATTGTTGGGAATTCTAAAAAAGCGCAAATAATATATTTTTTTTCTTTTTAAAAGCAAAAGTATATTCACATGAATATTAAAATTAGAAAGAAATCTTTGGTGAAAATTACGTCAGATTTAAAACGACACATTTAAAATGTCTTCTTTAAAAGAATTTTTTATAGCGTTGCTAAAAAATATCGGGAGACAAAGACACTGTTTAATTAATTAATTTTATATTAGCTTATGTTGAAATGTTTCACTGATTTGTTTTAATCAAGGAAGAAAACAGCTCGTTAACAGGGAGATCGTCACTGTTTTTTTAATTATAATTCGGTCTTCCGAATTTTTTTTAAGCCCATCAAATTAGCGTGCTTTTAGAATTTGGAGTGCCTGAACGGGGGTTGGTGAGCGTAGCTCGTAGGGGGCAGAGCCCCATAGAACCACAAAAGTGCAAAGACATATGAAGCCTAAATAATATCAAATATTGCTATTCTGGATGACTATTTTTTTTTTATCTTGTTCTAATCTGTTTATAATTAACTTAATTCGGCACTGACAATAAAAATAATCGACATATATACACTTGCGCTCTGTCGCTGTTAGCCGGTGTATGTCACTAGCTACCAGTGTCACCGCATCTAGCATATATATATATATATATATATATATTGGAAATTTTGAATTCGCACCCGAAAATTTAATTGGTAATTTTCTTTTACATTATTTATAGAAAATGAGTAGTTTTCCAAAGGAAACATAGCAGTTAATACTTTCTGATGAAAATTCGAAATGTCTAATTAAAAAATCAACCATACATCATGACGTACGCTACGCACGTCATTGTCGAAAATGATAGTAATAGCATGACATACTCGCTACGTACGTCGTAGAGCGCAAGAGATTAAACTTTATTTGTCATTTCACATAACTGAATTCGGTGTAGTAATAATATTTCTATTTTACAGGGTAGCTAAAACAAACCCCTTGTTTAAAGTTTAAATTTGGCATTGTGCTAAGCGCGTTTCGAAAGGAGGCCACAAGGTTGCAACTCCACCATGCTACGTGCGATATTTTTCCAGATAGGTTTTTCATTAATTTTTAAAGAAAAGGGAGTCCTCTAGAGAGATCCACTCAATGCGAACTAGCCTTGAATCCCATTGTATTTATGCGATTAATTCAAATTAAATTATTCTGTTTCTAACAATTTGACGTTTATTGCTTTTATACTGCTACTGGGCATTGCATTACACAAATATATCATTAAATGCTGTTACCTGGGCTTTAAAAGCCGATGGGACATAGAGTACGTAGCCCCTGTCATTACGTATGTCCAAACCGTCCGTGTCTTTAAAGGTTAGGCAGCCTAAGAGAGACTGCTCAGGACCGGCTAGGCCTCCACCTTAGAGCTTAACGTCTCTCCCGGTATGTTCCCCGACACGTTGGGGCTCGTTAGTGAGTCCAGCCCTGTCCGGCCGTATGCAGACGGACAAACACAAAAGGCTCAAGGGGCGACGCTCACCCGCCAAGGGCGTCTATGCACCACCGACCACAGAACCCAGAATTTATTTAAAAAAGAACAAAGTGGGTTTACAAAAATTAGGCGAATGCCTTCCCGCCAGGAAAACGCCTACTCGCGACAGAGGGCGGGAGTATAAGAACCTTAAAAGTAAAAATAAATAAATAAATAAATAATAATAATCATAAAAAAACATCACTGATCCTGGCCGCCGGGGGATGAACCCCTCCGGCTAATTACTGACGATTTTTTTCGAAAATCATTTTCAAGAATGCTTTTATACTTCTGTTATGATAGGTTCCTCGAGCGCTCCTCAACACCTTTGCTGAATAGCTGCAGATCGAAATTTGTGTGTAACGGAAAAGTGCGCTTTTCTAAAAAACTATGTGACTTAGGATAATCGCTATAATTTTCCCGCAAGGAAATGTAAAAGAAACGTCTGCTACCTCTATTTTCTTATAATTTTAGTTTTAGTAGATTCGGAAATGGATGGAGGGGGACATATTTTTGCACCACATTTTCAACGATATCTCTGAAAATATAATACATAAAATTAAAAGAAATTTATTTTTGAGTTCAGCGTTACGAATGCTTTTACAAGATACCCACACGATATACGAAAAAGAGGTTTTTTTCCAAGTAAATTAATTAGCCGCTCTTCCCTTTTCATAAATAAATTTGTGAATACGTAATAATCTGTAAATATGTGGGTCAATAGCTTTTATTACTTTCCCCAATTTGAACTTTCCACGTTCCATAGTTTACGAATAAAATGGCTGTGTCAGACGGACAGATAGACACAGGTGTGATCCTATGATTATTCCGTTTTTACTTTTTAAGTACAGAACTCTAAAAATGAATGGAAAATGACGGCATGCTTTAAAAATCATGTATTTTGTACCATAAAGCTATTACATTTCAATATTTTTTTCATTCTGTTGATACTCAGTTTGAGACGATTGTTGACTATGTCGATTACGATTGTTTATTGTTGAGACTATTGTTGTTTGAGACGTTTGTTGACTATGTCGACTACGATTGTTGATTGTTGACTATGATTGTTCCATTTTTACTTTTTAAGTACAGAACTCTAAAAATGTTACATTCAGTGTCTCTTTTATTCTGTTGATACTGAGTTTGAGACGATTGTTGACTATGTCTATTACGATTGTTGATTGTTGAGACGATTGTTGTTTGAGACGATTGTTGAGTATGTCGACAACGATTATTGATTGTTGACCATGATTGTTCCGTTTTTACTTTTTAAGTACAGAACTCTAAAAATGAATGGAAAATGACGCCACGCTTTAAAAATCATGTATTTTTTAACATAAAGCTGTTACAATTCGATATTTTTTTCATTCTGTTGATTCTGAGCTTGAGACGCTAGGCTAAATCCGCCAGTGAGTGAAAATGACAGAATATATATATTTTTTAAACTATTATTTTCTTTGATAAAACTTAACATTGCACAAAGAATGCAAAATATTGTAGCAAAAATAAATAAATTTCTATAATTTTTTTCAACGGTAATTTAATTAGAAAGTCAACTTAAAAGTGTGAATATTTTATCTGATAAACGTGACTTCAAGTTTGGATATTTGCACTGCTTATGCTTAAAACCATTAATGGATATTGAGGATGTGGATCGGAATTGTTTTGATGATTGATACATGATGTACAGACGGGGTAGGTTATATGACAAAAACATTACACATGTTTGGCAGAAAAAATATGCATTGTATTGAGCATTTGGGTTCAAAAGCGGAAAAAAGCACAATTTGTGAATATGGGAAAAAACTAATAAAAAAGGTATTTCCTTCAAAAAAAGAATTCAGTAGGGGGTATGATTTCTCCGGGTGGCCAGAACGTTGAACACTTTGAGGCATGGTGTCTATGAGGCTATGGATGAGGAGCTGGGTATTCTGTCCCACTCTTCCAGTGGAACTCTATCTAGTTCTTGGAGAAGTTTTGAGGGCGGTAGGCAACCAGCAACTCATCTGATCTAGAATGGCTCAAACATGCTCTATTTGGTTCATGTCCGAAGAACACGCTGGTTATCCAAGTCGTATGATTTCTTCTTCGAAAAGGAAATCATCCACCAAGTGAGCACGATGTGGCCTGCAATAGTCGCCGATTAATATGAAGTCATCACCAATTGCTGCAGCGTAAAGGTCTACAATATGTATGAGAGTCTCATCTCTATATCACTGACCGGACAGAACCCCATTTAGAATGATGTTGAAGTCGGTGCGCCAATCAATGGAGATGCCAGCATGACCATCCCACTACCAACCGCTAAATTTTACACTTCCTTGCACGAACGCAGGATTGCTTCTAGTGCCATGTTCCTTGCAGATGAAAATACGCCTATTATCAAGATGAATAGAAAAACGGGACTTGTCAGAGAAAATAATATTACGCCATTCCTTTCTCCTCTAGTTCATATGCTCAGTTGCCCACTCTCTGTGGGTGCCATGGTGCCTTACTGTTAACATAACACATGACATTTGTCTGAGCATACAGAACAACAGCATGGAGCCGGTTTCGCACAGTTTGAGGCAATACGTTTGTACCAGTAGCTGACCAAATGTGGTGTTGAAGAGTGTGGTATTGATATTTCGGTGTCTTCGAGTCGTTAGCGTTAAATATCAATCTTCATTAGGCGTTGTTGCACGTCTAAGACCTTCTCATGTCTTCGGCATACATTTTCAGCCTCCAAAAACGGGTCTAGATCCTGGAAATCACAATTTTGAAACTCCATTAGTTTTTGCTACCCGGCTTGTGTTTGGCCCACCTCTAACCGAAGAACAATTTCAAATATTCTGATTCAATTATATGACTTCGTTGCGACATTGCACTCATCGAAATAAAGCACTTATTGAATGTCGATCATTGTTCTCCGCTTTCTCTTTTAGCAAGTTGAAAGCCAAATTTCTTAAAATTATTCCTCTAAAGCGTCGTTTCTGACGTCAAACTCAAAATTTACGTACTCCGAAGTTTGAAAATCAGAAAAGTTTACAAAGATCAATTGAATTATGCGGTAAACGGTTTTTTTATTAGCTAAGCTGTAAAAATGTTATACAGAAGTTTCAAAATTTAGTTGCAAAATCCTTTAACAGATGGCGCTGTAATCGCAATGCCTGTAAACTGTGCTTCGAAATCCAGATCACTAGTGTCTCACTCCTAGATGGCTCCGTATGGAAGAACGAACGGTGTAGCAAAAACTCCATTAGTTTTTGCTACACAGGCCCACCTTTGTTTGGCCCACCTCTAACCGAAGAACAACTTCTAATATTATGATTCAATTAAATGACTTCGTTGCGACATCGCACTCATCGAAATAAAACACTTATTGAATGTCGATCATTGTTCTCCGCTTTGTCTTTCAGTAAGTTGAAAGCCAAATTTCTTAAAATTATTCCCCCAAAGCGTCGTTTTTGACGTCAAACTCAAAATTTACGTACTCCGAAGTTTGAAAATCAGAAAAATTTACAAACATTAAAAATTTAATGTGATTCCTTCATCCATTTTTTGCATTAACAATCTCGTTATACCGTTATTTTACATAAAACATATAATATCCTTTAATTGTTTTAAACTGTGTATTTATTAATAACCTATGACGCGTTAAAATATTTTTTAAATGCCGAATACGGTAATGAGATACGTGTATATAGATTTTGAAACTGTGAAAATGACGATAGGTTTAGATTTCACGGGAAGAAAATTCTATAATTGCGTCAAAGTAACATATTTTTTGTTGATTTTCATTCCTTAATAGAGAATAGACATAACAGCCTCATTTGAAAACGTCATCATAATTATTGTTTTTGATTATATGTTATCGATAACGTATATGAATAAAGTTTAGTTTTTCAATAATTTGAACAGTTGAAATTCATGGAAATAGCATTTTGCTAACTTTATCTTAAAATAATATTTGTTTTAAGAATTAGACTAACCAATGTAAGATGGATTTCTTATTGTAATTAATTTTTTTATTTTTATTATAAATAAATAAAATGGAACTTTTTAAACGTCTTCTGTCGTGGAAATTCGACATGTTCAACCTAGTTCTTTACGAATATAATAAACTTAAAACACTTTCCGCATATTTAATTACACTTAAAAGAAGAATTTTAATAACAACACTCAAATTTCATGTACATTTCTCATTTTATTGTAACTTTTAAAAACAACAGTTTTATTGAATTGTTCATCCTGTTTTTAAATATTTATTACGTACATTTATTTAACAAAAAATAATATATTTTAGCTTCAAACAAATATTTATGCATATAAATGTGGAAAAATATTTTACAAAATCCTTTTCAACTTTTCTTTTAAACTGAAACTTTATTTACACCACTACAGAAGATATGGATCATATTATACTCATTCATTCTTGAACAATTATATTTTTCAATCCCAGCTTAATTTAAGTAATATTTTATGTTTGCATTTTTCTTATCCTTCCCTGTTATGAATTACTGTTTTTGTTTTATAATTTCCTTCCAGAATTTTCTAGAAGGTGATAACGACAACTTTTGTCGTTGCTTAAGGATATTTATTTGTGAATGTAAAAATCACATTAATCGCTTTTAATAAATATACCAGAGATATATATCACGAATAGTAAATTTAGACGGGCTGTTTCGTAAAAGACTTCTTTTGGTGAGTTATGCTTAACTATAAATTTTGATTTTTTTATATACGTGTCTCGAAGTTAATTTATTGTCACCGACATAATACAATGCGCTTCTTGAGGCAATTCCAAACATATAATGGGTTGAATTTGCAGTTTTTATTTTTCCGATTTTGTAAAAATAAAAATATTTAATTAAACATAAAATAAATAAATAAATATGTATATATATATATATATATATATATATATTTATATACATATACATATATATATATATAATATATAATATATATATATATATATATATATATATTAGGGTGTCCCAAAAAAATAAAAGTCGTTTTATTTTTTCGCATACCCTCTCATTTTTTTTCCTTTTATGTCAAAATAATTGTTAATAAAGTTTTATGTAATTTGAACAAAGGTAACCCGTGCCGAGTTGCATCTAAATATCTCAGTCAGTAATTGTGTACTAAGCAGGTGAATGCTGACACGTTTCGACCTGTCCCGTGTCTGTAGCGGAACACCCAACAGCTTGAAATGAAAGAGATAAAACAAAACAAAAAAGAAAGGTTTTGGAATGCTTGTGACGATGCGCAACCCGTGACAAAATAGTGTGAAACAGTGACAATGCGCAACCTGTGAAACGTGTCAGTACCAATTTACTCAAGACAGCTAACGTCTATGTGTCAATGTGCTTATAATTGCAAGTTCTTTTGTTAGTAAATGTCTGTATAGTTTTTAATAGTGAACAGAACATAGCAGTGGAATTGTGTAGTTTAAAAAATGTGATATTTTAGTTGGGAAAATTAAACATCAAATAACGGGTTCAAAAGATCCGTCTAATGGACAAATTCTTCAGTTTTGTTTTACAATATTCGAGAGGTGAATTAAACTGTTAATGAAAGTGCAAATATCGCTATTCGTGAAAGTATCATCGTTTGGGAAAAGACCCACATACGAAATCATTGCCAAATAGTGTGAGGGAGCTTGTTAATATGTTTCAAGTTTGGAGAGACTTACAAAAAAAAAATCCAAAGAAATTACAAGACATATCCAAGAGGCGACAACAAGAATTTGTAACTAATTTAGACAACTTTTTCGACATTGCACACGCTGATGCATTTCAAATAATGAAAATAGAGGAAGATAGGATGTTCTTGCAGCGCTAAAAAGAGCCGAGCCGATCCGGTCACTTAGGTGGAATGAATAAAAAAACTGGCCAAAAGAGAGGAAAGGGCCGAACTTTCAGTTGCAAAGAAGAAAATTAACGAAGCAAATATGGTTCCTTTTCAACATCCTCGGCATCATACAAACCATTGCAAGAATATTCTTCTTCGAATTCTAATCAAAATATGGATAAAGAAGATTTCCCAGCACTGATCAAAAACTCAGAACCTGGGACAAATAAATCTGTAATGAGAAAAGATTTTATTATTCTAAAATTAGTACCCGCATTAGACAGATTAGACAGGTGTCAGTTAAGTACGTGAGATTCTCTATTTATTCTTGAAGCTACTATTGGGGGGGGGGGGGGTGCACTTGGATTTAACATTGACAAATTTCCGTTAAGTAAGTCTTCAATTCAAAGAATCCGAACAGAAACACGGAAGGAACGCGCAGAAAACATAAAAATTGAGTTCCAAAACGAGGTACCAGATGTAGGGACATTACATTGGTCTGGCAAACTGTTGCCTGCTTTGAGTGCTCGAAAATCGAAAGAAGAGTGCTTTCTTATAGTTATTTCATATGAACATAAACAACACCTCATGGCTGCCTCGAGACTTTATAATTATACAGGCAAAGAACAGGCGCGGACTATTGTGAAGGCTATCTTAGATTGGAATCTCGAAAACAAAGTCCAAATTCTCTGTTGTGATACTATGTCTTCGAATACAGGTAGATCGTTCGAATACAGGTTGTGCGCTCCTTGAACAAAATGTTAGTAGGGAAATGCTTTTTCGTGCTTTCTGCCATCATACATACGAGCTTGTATTAAAGGCTGTATTCGAAGTGAGAATTAAACAAGTTACAAGAAACCCCAATATTCCACTCTTTAAAAAGCACAAAGAGAATTGGAAGAACATCTATCCCACTAAAATACCGTGCTATACAGAAAGAGTGCAATTGTTCCGAACCGTATCTGAACTTGACAATTTGTTTGAGTTTTACCACTTTGGCCTTTAAAATGTTATGATCAGAGAGGACTATCGAGAGTTGATCGAACTTTCTATCATATTTTTAGGTGGAGATGCAGGGAAAAAAAAATTAAATCAGACCTTTGGGTGCTATGTACCAAGCTAAATGGATGGGCCGAGCGATTTACTGCTTAAAACTCTCGTTATTTAGTTCTCATCTGAAAATAAACACCAAGAATAAGAAAGCACTGCTAAACGTCTGCTTATTTATCTTGAGAATCTATGTTAAACATGGCTTCAATACATTTTGGCAGTTAAAGCACTCTACAAAGATTTGTAGATTGAAATCTTTGAAAGCCTACGAAACTGTGAATGAAAGTATCTCAAAAGCTGCTTTACAGAAATTTCTCCAGCATTTATGGTATTTGACTAATGAAACAGCAGTATTAGCACTTTTTGATGATGATGTGGACGAAGAAACAAAATTAAAAATGGTGGCAAATTTACATGGAGAAAATTTCTCTACCAATGAGAAAACATACATTCCATCAAAAGAAGAAAGTTGTTCATTGTATGGCGGGTTTCATATATTGATTTTGTAGTTATTTATTTAGTTATTCATTTATATCACGCGATTGTTACCTGTTATTATTATTTTTTTTTGTTTTTTTTTTACAGAATAAGTATCAATGATCTCATATCTGTCAAAAGGCATTCATTGTTTTCTTGACTCAAAATTGATGATGGTTTTGAAGAGTCTCTCTTCATGGGAGAATAACGCTTCGTTTCCCGACACGAAAAAGACTATCTCAATGCTCAGAGAAATGAACAATACAGCTGAAAGAGCGATAAAATTGATGCAGGACTTTAATGGTTTAATAACGGGGAGGAGGAACAAAAATAATTTTTGTTATGTTGCGTACAAGAACACACGAAGGTCTAATCTGACTCTAAAAAGCAAACATTGAAATGTAAATAAGTTCCGTAATGTTTCTTTTACTGTAATATGTTAATAAATATCGGTTTTGAATAAAATGGTGTCTTATGTACCAAAAACATACATTTTACAATGTTTCCATAGTGTTCCCGTACAAGATTTCATGTTCAAGTTTGACCCAAAGTCGGCACGGGTTACCGTTATCTGATTGCAATAATACTTTTTATTTATGTTTCTCAGGTGAAATAGAAAAAAAATAGAGGGTATGCGTATTTGATTTTTCAATTTTTTTTTTACCTTGTATCCTGGGACACCCTAATATGTATACATAAACACAAGTTGTAGAATACAAAACAATTTATTCCCTACAACATTTTAACCGAGAAGGTACAGATATTAGGATGTTTCATTGAGTTCGTTCTACATTTAATGTTAATTTTTTTAAACCAATAAGTTAAGAGTATTAAAAAATAAAATTCAAACGGCATGATACTTAAAACACCCTAATAACTCCATTACTTCACGGCAGCTGGTACAGGAAAACAGTGCTTTTACACCCAACTAATCTTCGGGCAACTTTTGAAGTGATTATTCTGTTCAAATGAAGTCGCAATATAAATTAAGCTTTTTAAAGATCTGTATTTTGCATATATCTTACCATATTTTATACACCATCATAAAAACAATACAAATCATTGCAACTTAAAGACGGGAAAAGTGTGAGTATTTCCATACTCAGTACATACAAGCGCATATGATTTTAGGGCTTCAAAACGGCTCCAACAGACAGACGATATGTAGCATAGTATATACTTTCAGATGATCCTGTGAGTACACTATTTTGTGGTCTTAAAACAAATTTCCTAGAAAGACAATAAACAATCCAAGCACGTGAGTTTTTTCTTCTTGCAAATTTGTTTTGTGATCATAAAAATATTTATATCAAAATTTACATCCTAAACTGTAGTTACTGTACTACGTACACAAAATTCCTCGTTTTTGCATATTACGCAGATACAGGTTGTCCGGGGAATAAGACCCTGATTTTAAAATTAATTATCTCAAAACCAAAGATCAATAGAATTATGCGGTAAGCGGTTTTTTTTATTAGCTAAGCTGTAAAAATGTTATACAGAAATCAAAATTCAGTTGCAAACCCCTTTAACAGATGGCGCTGTAATCGAAATGCCTATAAACTTATTCAAGGCTGGAGTAGAACAGTTGAAGTTTATTCCAACAGAGCGAAAAATGTCCAGACCAGGGATCGAACCTGGATACTTGGCGTGCCGTGCCAATGCCTTACCTGTTAGGCTATCCGGACCGATACCTGACTGACATAATTCACTCTTATTAGTTGGACTTGGCTGCGAACTGCAGCGCTAGTTTCATTCATCCGAGCTATAACTATAGCATTTACATGATGAAACTACTTTAACACGGAAATTCCTGTATACCATGTAATTAGGTCATAATGAAGGGAAGGAATATTTTTTCCAACTAGATTAAATCATATTCAAGGCTGGAGTAGCACAGTTGAAGTTTATACCAACAGAGCGAAAAATGTCCATACCAGGGATCGAACCTGGATACTTGGCGTGCTCTGTTGGAATAAACTTCAACTGTGCTACTAATTAATTGCAATTTTAATTACAATTTAATTACAATTTACTAAAAAATTACAATTTTAGTGGTGTGAAGTAAGAAAACAGTTAGGCATCTTCCTGTAGTTTAACCCTGTTTGCTACGTGGCGTGCGACTTTGATTGATGTGACCTCGCCTTTAATCTTGCGGTTACCTCGCCCATTTAAGACCCGCTTACTTATATCGCTTTGCCCTCCCTTGCCGATTTTCGGTATGTTTAATTTATGCAATTTTTCTTTTAAACTTGTCCGGTTTCAGTTTTTGATTTTTTCAACCTCGCTTTCGCTAGAGTGTCTTTTATTCGGGACGTAGCTGGAGACCTAGAAAACTTGCTTCCGCAAAAGAGTCGGAATAAGTAGTAGAATAAAGGGCTGCGGACGAAAAGAGGCCACTCGCCGAGGTGGTTGACCCATCCGCCCACCCCCAGTCGCCGACCGAGTGTAATAATAAGCTCGAAGTAGCAGGTGTCGTTCAGTAGCCTCAGGGACCTTCCCGCTTCCCGGTGTCTTTAATTTGTGTAATTTTCCTTTTAAATTTGTCCGGTTTCAATTTTTGATTTTTTTCCCAACCTGGCTTTTGCGAGAGTGTCTTTTACTCGGGACATGGATGGGGACCTACGAACCTTGCTTCCGCAAAAGAGTCGGACTAAGTGGAAGAATAAAGGGTTGCGGACGAAAAAAGACCGATCGCCGCGGCGGTTGACACTTTGGATCCAGTACGATTTGTAATAAATTTCCCGTTGCGTATCGAGTTGGCATTGACTGATTCAAATTCTTGTCGGTTTGATTTGGGTTTTGATCCTTGCACATGGAATTTGTTAACCCATTATTTTTTAAATCATTATTCACAATATTGTTTATATTAAAAAACTGTGTATTTGAGTTTAAACATGTACATGTTATGCGTGTCAGTAATGTTGACAATAACAAACGTTTCCAAATATATATATATATATATATATATAAAGATTAATTACTTAAAGCTGAGTGCACTTTTTGTAAATATTTACTAGTGTAATATGTACGTATTTGTCGACGAGAGTATTTTAAAGTACTGTCGACTTTCACATTTTTGCAGAACATTTTTTTTATATTTTTATGTCTAATATACCCTTAAGGAAATAGGCAAATTAAAATGAAGATAAAACATTTAGATTAATTTTCTCTTTTATTTCACTTGCTAAGAAATATGGGACTTAAAAATACTGCAAAAGACATTATTAATATTTTGAAATAGGATAATTTTTTAAGTCGCCAATAGGTTAATGGAAATTGTTCTCGCCAAATAAAAAAATAATTCAATATGTCTTAAATTTCGCTATTTACAATGTTTTAATTAAGGCGTTCTGAATTATTTTTGTAAAAAAAAATTAAGAAGGGTTGTTTCAAATGCATTATCCCTTTATGTACGGAATTCTGAATTCCTGAAAATTTTATCTTCTAAAGCCATTTTAATGAATTTTTGAAACTATAATAGAAGATTTTCATAATCATTTAATAAATTTTAGAAGGATTTTAGAAGGATTGAAGTATTTCGACGGATTAATTAAATTTGAATTTATAGGAATTTTGTACAATATTTATAACCCTACTCAAATCTTTTATTTTAAATATTTTTCTTAGTATAATTTTGTAGAATTAGAAAACGTACAAATATAATGTTCTTACAATAGAAATACATAAATATTTCCGAATTGAAAAATCCCCCCCCCCCCCCCCACACACACACACAACGCCAAGAAAGCTGAAATGATGCAAATGCAAAAGAAATCATCCTTTTAAAAATAGTTTTGTTTTGTGTAGCCAGTAATGCTTTTAGAACAATATAAAATAATCCATCTATAACTCATTCTAAACTGTATTACTACTAACAGATGTATTAAATGAATTTTATAACAAGTTATTTTAATGGTACTTATAAGTACCGTGAGCAGATAAAGTGTTATATTAATCAAAATAATAAATCGTAACGTAATCGTTTAAACATACTACAAAAGAAGATATAGTGATTAACAGTCGCAACTTGCCTATGTACATGTATAATAAATATTTTCACTGGTGTATTTTTCTTAGAAACATTTTTTTATGTATTTAACTGCAGACGTTATGGAATGTGCTATTTGGCAATATATCTTCGCGAGTGTTTACTACAAATAGTTTCTTAATGGGTCAGAAAATTAGATTCCAGAGATGGTTTGATTTTCTTTTTACGTAAGTATAGACAATAATTTTCATCATTGCTTCATCCAGTTTCCTTATTAATTTATTTGCTGGCGTACTTTTTAAATACATTTTATTATTAATAAAAAAAACAATATAATTTCTACAGACTAATAGCTGTTGATTATGTCTAGTGTAGATAACGGAGTAACATTTATTCTTATTTAAAATACAGAAAACTGTAATATTATTTATATGGCAAAATCTTCTCCATCGTTTATTATAAATTATCTGTTAACCGGTCAAAAAATTTCATTATATTGAGTAAAAGAGTTTCAATATATATAACCATAATAAAAGTTTCTGAAACTAAATCATTAAAAAAATACATTTATGTTATTTGTCAGTATTTAATCAACTGTTCAATTGAATGTCATAATTTGTTTTACAAAATTTTACAACAATAATAATAATAATAATATTACAGATCGAATTTTCTTTGGAATTTTTTTATATAATTATATTAACAAAATGTTTGGAGAAATCAAATGAATACTAAAAATTTCTTTAGATTATTATACACGTGTCCGTTCTTAACAGTGCCTCGTCGCTAATTCCTAAACAGCAATGATTTAGTGCCAATTACAGAAATGTTTTAAATGATGTAAACAATTATTTTAAAATTGATTTGGGCGAATAAAAACATTTCTTTAAAAAATACGAAATTAAAATTTTTATATTCTTCTACGATTAAAACTGACCGAGTAATAGCTGTTTATAGCTGAAGCTTCGTTTTTGCTACAAAATAGCGGCCATTCACAAATTTCCTAGAAATATAAATAATCGTGAGATATTTAAAAAAAAATAATAGCTGCGAGTAAAATTAACATAGCAATATAAATTTGAAATCTATTTTTATTCTGACATATTAAAGAAAAATATGTAGTAAACTTGAAACGGGTACCAAAATAAACTATTTTATACTAGAAAAACTTGTATGAGTTTTATAAGAGTTAAAAAAAAACAGAATTTTTATTAAATGAAATAATGAAAAGCAACACTCACAGTTATTTGCAAAATGACACATATTTTAAAAGGCTATCCTACCATATAGCATAAAACTTAATTAATAAAAACTAAAGTTATTTTAAATCTTGTTCAAAGAGGGTGTATATGGCTACAATTCAGACATGTACACGCTAAAATAATCCTTTTAATACATTAAGCAGTTTGTTTAAGATTACTTAAAGCATGGCCTAACTCATTTGTATTCAAATGCATAAAATTGGTATAAGTTATGCAATTCAAAGTTTGATCATTCGGTAAACTTTAGTGTTAGATTAATGGAGCTTTTTTGTCTTACTTGTTAGTGTAATAGGAATGTTTTATTAAATATCTCTTGTAGGACCGGTGGACCATATAAAAATTTCAATTTCGTAACTTAAAAAGAAATAATTATTATTTAAAACAATTTTAATGTAATATTTTACCTCATTTAAAACATTTTTGTAATTTGAAGTATATGTTTATGACTAACTGTTAATGGATTAGCCATTGGACAACGTTTAGAGTGGAAACCCTCTGTAAAATAAAAAAAAAAAAAAATTCAATAAATCAAAATCAATAAATAAGCGAAAAACAAAAAAAACAAACAAACAAAAAAACAGTTTCTATTTAAGGAAAAATTTATTGTAAATACACTACCTATCCAACTTACCCAACGTTTAGTTTGTATTATTTGTTTGAAAAATACAACAATGTATAATCAAATAATAAAGCAGTAAGTCCCTTCCTACCTATGACCAAAAGCAAATTGCTAAACTGCTATTTAAATGCAAAATTTCACAAAAAGTTATTTTCACAATATGAAAGTTAAACAAAGTTTTAAATAATCATTTTTAAAAGAGTTACAAAATTTAAATTTGCTACCAGTCTCTCGACCCTATGAAGTATATTTAATAGAATTTTTGTTAAAGAGTATCCTTCGAGCAAAACTTTCTGAGATATCATACATTAAATTTTATGAATGTTCAGTGGTTTTGTCACTAAAAATAAAAAATATATATAAATGTAAAACAAAAATGTGCTTTCATACATATTCACTAAAAAGTAGAATTATTTTTTAATGTACTAATAAATTTGGCGATATTTTGCAAAGTTGGGCAAACTTTGGCGCTATTGTGGTAGCCTTGCCATTAGTACTTTTCAACAAATACTTATTATTGAATCTGATACTGATTTCGTCAGAGGAAATCGATATATAATTGAGTATCATTAAGTTTAATTAGTTTTTTGCGATGTCTTTCGAAAATGGAGGGCGCTTGGCGGCAGCACGTCCTTTTGCGGTTCAATTTTATAAAATTCCGAAAAACGTGTGTACTATGTTTTGCTACTGATAGGCATTAAGGTGGCCGAAAAAAAACCTTTTTTTTTTCGATTTTCGATGATGGTTAGTGCGGAAATGTTGCTACGAGTTGCACTAAGATCACACAAAAAATTTGAGATTTTTCGGACAATTCCTTTATTTGCCGCAAATGGCTTGAAGTTTTGCTCAAATGCTGAATTTTGAACTTTTTTTAGCAAAAATTAAAAAAGTATTAAATTTAAGTTATTTTAGCTGAATTTACTTGAAATGTCATGTTTAGTGTACGAAGAATTAATGTGTTCTTTTGCCCACTGAACTCGTTTCTTACGTAGCTGGGATTTAATTTTCCTTGGAATTATACCTTTCATTCCAAAACCTGCTAATCTTTTCCTTATTTTTCTTGAACTAACTGAAATACCCATTACATTCATTTCATATGTAAGAGCATCTGATGAAATTCTTCTATCTTTGAGGCATATCCTTTTTATCTTTCCATCGTCGGAAGTACTTGTGCATTTTTTTTCGCCTGATCTCGCCTTATTTATCACTGATTTAGTTTCGTCATAACGTAAGCACAACTTTCGTACGCCTGATAAAGTGACTAAACAAACAAACTTTCATACAATTTAAGCATAAGAAAGACCGTTTTCTTTCAATAAAGAAATTCTGCTTCTTATTGTAGGTATTCAATCAGTTTTTGTTGTTGATTATATTGTTTTAAATTATTTGCATTAAGAAAAAAAAAAATAGAAATATTAAAAAAAAAAAAAAAAAATTCTATTTAGTTACACTAGTACTCTCCCTTGTGTGAAATTCATTCCAGCAAAATACCAATTTTACAAACCAAAATATACTACAGTTTAGTTACTGACATTTGATTGGTTCACAGAATAGTCATCGTGATTGGCTAGGAAGCTTTTATTACAATACACTTCAGTATTCATGAATAATTGCATTTGTGTTTTAGACTAAATTAAGCTTAAGGGTATCAGGACTCTTAAACTTGGAAAAAAAGAAAAAAAAGACCATATTCAACCATTTAATATCTTAAAATATATGTGATTTAAAAACACAAGTTTAATTGGGATGAAAAATATAAATATGTTCTTTCATTTCATGTATTTAAAAGAATTCAAGATGCAAAATTAGCATTTACAGGGGGCTCCAAACTAACACAGATTTGACGTCAGAAAATTGGAACAACAAAATACATTTACAAAATACATTACAAAATACATTTTGCAACTAGAATGAAACTTTTGGAGACCACATATACTTCAGATTATAATAACTACCGTGAACCTAAATAAATTTGTATTTAAAGCATTTTTATATTTTTAATACAAAGTTGTATTTTGTTAATGCAAAATTTTGAAAATTTCAACAGTATAATCACCTAAAAAAATATTTTTTTCTAACAATAAAAAGGAAATTTTAGGTTCAGTTTATACAAACTAACTTGAGACATATGCTTCGAAAATTTCATAAAAAAATATTCAGACGTTTTTGAGATATCCTGTGCTGTTGTATTCAAAAACGTCATTTGGAGAAAGATCACTTCAAAGTTTCGGAAAAACCGCTTCAGCTGTTGAGTGGGTATAATCCTAAATGCCATAACTTCTGTTCTAATGGGAATTTCAAGGAAACAATTATATCAAAATGTTCAGAAAGGATAGGAGTTAAACATCTAAAAAAATTGAAATTTCGAAAATATTGAATCTTTAAGAGTCCTGAGTCCCCTTAACATTTATGTTTTTTAATGCAGATATTTTAGTTCTGCTTTTTTTTAAAATTCTACATTAAATTTCCTTGAATTTGCTACATAAACATTTGTATTTAGGTATAAATTAATATAATCTATATGCCCACAAAGTTATAAAATATGAAAACTCATAAAATTCTAAACATATAGAATAGAGCTATTAAGGAAAAGCAGACTAAATGTCTTACTAACGCAATGTATGACAATTGCAGATATTAAAATTCTCTGTTGAACAAAAATGATATATATGAAACGAACCATTGTTCATAAATTATAAGCACACAGTAAAAAATTATATATTTTTTAATTATCAATATTCACATTTAAAGATTGGTATATTTATTAATTTTGAATTCTATTATAGTGTGTATTATTTTTTTTATTTTAAGCTGTTTTAAAAATAAAGAAAATATTTACCCTTAGTTATATTCTAACTTTTCATAATTATTGTCTGGGCGGAGCGAAGGTTAATACACAGCACAATATTACTTCCGGGCACATACAGCTACGATGGATATTAAGGCCGTGACCTACTAAAAGAATGCCTAATAAAAATCTTAAATCAAGCATAACTCAAAAAATATTACTTGGATTTAGTTTCTGATTGCACCAGAAGGTACCTATGAGGGTAACTTACTGAATGCACCTACTATCAAAAATAAGTTCCAAACCCTTAAAACATTATACTAAAAAATGAATAAAAAAGCAAAATTTATCTACATGCGTCACGGAAATTTAGTGTGCGTCATTTTCACTGGCTGGATATTTTCGTAGAAAATCGGATTACAGCACATGGAGCAAAAAAATATGCACGTATAATAAAACCTATTAAAAAAGAAAAATAAATATAGATTTTTTTGTAAGAAAAAAAACAGAATATCTTAGTTTATTATATTCTTCTATATCTATCTATACTTCATCATCATCATCATCATCTTTCTTACTTCCTATTATAAAGAGGAAAAAATTGTTTATTTGTCGGAGATAAGCTCTGGAACTACCGAACCGATTCCAAAAGTAATGGTATCAAAATGATGGTGTTAGTCCAACTTAGAACATAGGCTATATCTTATGTCGGTGCGACTACCCCAAAGGGGGTGTAGGAGCAAAAAACGTTCTAAAAATGCGATTTTAGCGTTACTGTAGGGCCTAGAAATATGAAATTTTGAATATTACTTACTTATAAGGTATAAATGATGTCTAAGAACAGTTCTTAAACAATTCGAAATTTCAAAGGGGTGAAAATGCACAAAAAGCGCTCTAAAAAACGTTCTAAATGGTAGTTTCTACACAATCTCAAGAAATACCAAACCGATTTAAAAAATATTGATGTCAAAATGATGGTGACAACGCTTGCTCCAAGACAGGCTATGTTTTATATCGGTGCCACTACCCCAAAGGGGGTGTAGGAGCAAAAACGTTCTAAAAATGCGATTTTAGCGTTACTGAAGGGCCTAGAAATATGAAATTTTGAATATTAGTTACTTATAAGATATAAATGATGTCTAAGAACAGTTCTTAAAGAATTCGAAATTTAAAAGGGGTGAAAATGCACAAAAAGCGTTCTAAAAAACGTTCTAAATGGTAGTTTCTACACAATCTCAAGAAATACCAAACCGATTTAAAAAATATTGATGTCAAAATGATGGTGACAACGCTTGCTCCAAGACAGGCTATGTTTTATATCAGTGTCACCACCCCAAAAGGGCTGTAGGAGCAAAAAACGTTCTAAAAATGCGATTTTAGCGTTACTGAAGGGCCTCGAAATATGAAGTTTTGAATATTAATTACTTATTAGGTATAAAGGATTTCTAAGAACAGTTCTTAAACAATTCGAAATTTAAAAGGGGTGAAAATGCGCGAAAATCTTTCTAAAAACGTTCTAATGGTGGTTTCTACACAATCTCAGGAAATACCAAACCGATCTAAAAATAATGGCGTCAAAATGATGGTGACAACCCTAGCTCCAACATAGGCGATGTTTTATGTCGGTGCCACTACCCCAAAGGGGATGCAGGAGAAAAACGTTCTAAATTGCGGCTTTTGCATTACGGAAGGGCCTAGAATCGTGAAATTAAAAGGGGGTCAAAATGCGCAAAAAGCGTTGTAAAAAACTTTCTAAATTGCGATTTCTATGCAATCTCAGGGAGTACTGAACCGATTTCAAATATAATGGTGTAAATATGATGGTGACAGATCTTGCTCCAAGATAGGCTATATTTTATATCTGTTTCCACTAACCCAGAGGAGATGCAGGAGCAAAATGAGCGAAAAGCGTTCTAAAAACGTTCTAAATGCCGATTTATCGGCAATATCTCAGGAAGAATGAATCTGATTTCAAACATAATGGTAGGAAATTGATGCTGACAGAATTGCTCTAGCATAGACGCTATTGTATGTCGGTATCACTATCACCAAAACGTTGCAGGAGCAAAAAAGCGTTCTAAATTTCGATTTTTGTGATCGGTAGGGGCTAGCAACTTAAAATTAGGCAAGATACATATTTAATAGATATAAATGATCTTTAAGAACAGTTTCGAAAAAATTGAAAATTTAAAAAGGTGTGAAAATGCGCGAAAAGCGTCCTAAAAACGCTCTAAATTGCGATTTATACTCAATCTAAGGAAATACCAAAGCTATTTCAAAAGTAATGGTTGCAAATCAATGGTGACAGTCCCTGCTATAACATAGGTTATATTTTATGTTGCTGTCACTACCATCTGAGGGTTGCAAAAGCAAAACATGTTCTAATTTGCGTTTTTTGCAAAACTCAGGGATCTAACACTTTGAAGTATGGCATGGTATTTACTCACAAAATGCAACTGCTTTCTAAGAACAGTCGAAAGAAAATTCCAAATTTAAAAAAATGAAGTGAGTGAAAAGCGTTATAAATTACAATTCTTAAGCAAACTTATAAATTACCAAACCGATTAAAAAAATAATGATGAAAAATTTTGGTGATAGAACCTGCTCAAACATAAGCTATATTTATGTCTGTTCCACTACCACCAGAGGGTTGCAGGAGCTAAAAACTTTCTAAATTCCGATTTCTGTGATACTGAAAGGGCTAGAAACATTAAATATGACATGGTAGTTACTTATAAAATATAAATGCCCTCGAAGGAACGTCGAAAATAAATTCGAATTAATAAGGGATGAAGCGAAGGGGAGGTGCGAAAAGCATTCTGAAAAAGTTGTAAATTACGATTCTATGCAATTTCAGGGAATATAAACCGATTATAAAAGAAATAGTTGCGAATCAATGGTAACAGTCTCTGATCCTACACAGGCTATATTTTATGGCGGTGATTCTACCACCTGGGGTTTACAGGAACAACAAACGTTCTAATAAAGGGCTTTAAAAGCTTTTTAAATTACGTTTCTGTGGAATATTATGAAATAACAAACCAATTTCAAAATTAATGTTGGCAAATTAATGGTGACAGTTCCTGTTTCAACATAGCCCTTTATGTTGAGAGAGGTGGTAGGACTTAAAATTCGACATGATGGTTAATTTTAAGATGCAAGAAAATGGTTTCTAAAAAAATCAAAACTTCAAATGAATACTGAAATGAGCGTATTAATTGAGCATAAAAGTTTCAAAATATCTTTTAATTATCATTTATTTAGTTTTATTTCATTTTATTAATTTAAGTCTCATTTCTGCCTAATGCAGTGTAATAATGATGTTTAATCAAACTGTGTTTTAAATAGTACTTTTTGAATTATTCCTAAAAGTAATAAGTACCTTTTAATAAAAAATCCTTTTAATAAAATAAAATATTACCTTTTAATAAAGTAAAAATTTAGTTAGTACGTTTTAATAAAAATTAGACATATAAATATCACTTTGGCACATTTCAAATATTACGCGAGCAAAGCCGCGGGGTTTGCTAGTCATCTATACTCCTATTATAAAGAGGAAAAAATTGTTTATTTGTCGGAGGTAAGCTCTGGAACTAATGAACCGATTCCAAAAGTAATGGTATCAAAATGATGGTGTTTGTCCAACTTAGAACATAGGCTATATCTTATGTCGGTGCCACTATCCCGAAGGGGGTGTAGGAGCAAAAAACGTTCTAAAAACGCGATTTTAGCGTTACTGAAGGGCCTAGAAATATGAAATTTTGAATATTAGTTACTTATAAGATATAAATTATGTCTAAGAACCTTTCTTAAACAATTTGAAATTTAAAAGGTGTGAAAATGCACAAAAAGCGTTCTAAAAAACGTTCTAAATGGTAGTTTCTAGACAATCTCAGGAACTACCAAAGCGATTAAAAAAATATTGGTGTCAAAATGATGGTGACAACGCTTGCTCCAAGATAGGCTATGATTTATGTCGGTGTCACTACCCCAAAGGGGGTGCAGGAGCAAAAAACGTTCTAAAAATGCGATTTACGTGTTACGGAAGGGCCTAGAAATATTAAATTTTGAATATTATTTACTTATAAAATATAAATGATGTCTTAAAACTGTTCTTAAACAATTCGAAATTTAAAAGGGGTGAAAATGCACAAAAAGCGTTCTAAAAAACGTTCTAAATGGTAGTTTCTACACAATCTCAGGAAATACCAAACCGATTTAAAAAATATTGGTGTCAAAATGATGGTGACAAGGCTTACTCCAAGATAGGCTATGTTTTATGTCGGTGCCACTACCACAAAGGGGGTGCAGGAGCAAAAAAGTTCTAAAAATGCGATTTTAGCGTTACTGAAGGGCCTAGAAATAATTTGGAATATTAGCTACTAATAAGATATAAATGATGTCTAAGAACAGTTCTTAAATAATTCGAAATTTAAAAGGGGTGAAAATGCGCGAAAAGCGTTCTAAAAAACGTTCTAAATGGTAGTTTCTACACAATCTCAGGAAATACCAAACCGATTAAAAAAATATTGGTGTCAAAATGATGGTGACAACCCTTGTTCCAACATAGGCTATGTTTTATGTCGTTGCCACTACGCGAAAGGGGGCGCAGGAGCAAAAAACGTTCTAAAAATGCGATTTTTGCGTTACCGAAGGGCCTAGAAATTTGAAATATTAGCTACTTATTAGATATAAAGGATTTCTAAGAACAGTTCTTAAACAATTCGAAATTAAAAAGGGGTGAAAATGCGCGAAAAGCATTCTAAAAAACGTTCTAATGGTGGTTTCTATACAATCTCAGGAAATACCAAACCGATCTAAAAAATAATGGCGTCAAAAAGATGGTGACAACCCTTGCTCCAACATAGGCGATGTTTTATGTCGGTGCCACTACCCCAAAGGGGGTGCAGGAGAAAAACGTTCTAAATTGCGGCTTTTGCGTTACGGAAGGGCCTAGAATCGTGAAATATGGAATGGTAGTTAGTTATAAGATATCAATGATCTCTATGGACATTTCCTAAAAAAAATCGAAATTTAAAAAGGGGTCAAAATGCGCAAAAAGCGTTGTAAAAAAAGTTCTAAATTGCGATTTCTATGCAATCTTAGGAAGTACTGAACCGATTTCAAATATGATGGTGACAGATCTTGCTCCAAGATATGCTATATTTTATATCTGCTTCCACTACCCCAGAGGAAATGCAGGAGCAAAATGCGCAAAAAGCGTTCTAAAAACGTTCTAAATGCCGATTTGTCGGCAATATCTCAGGAAGAATGAACCTGATTTCAAACGTAAAGGTAGGAAATTGATGCTGACAGCCTCTGCTCTAACATAGATGCTATTTTATGTCGGTATTACTATCACCAAGACGTTGCAGGAGCAAAAAAGCGTTCTAAATTTCGATTTTTGTGATCGGTATGGGCTAGCAGCTTAAAATTAGGCAAGGTACATATTTAGTAGATATAAATGATCTTTAAGAACAGTTTCGAAAAAATTAAAATTTAAAAAGGGTGAAAATGCGCGAAAAGCGTCCTAAAAATGTTCTAAATTGCGATTTCTACTCAATCTAAGGAAATACCAAAGCTATTTCAAAAGTAATGGTTGCAAATCATTGGTGACAGTCCCTGCTATAACATAGGTTATATTTCATGTTTCTGTCACTACCATCTGACGGTTGCAAAAGCAAAACATGTTCTAATTTGCGTTTTTTGCGCAACTGAAGGGTCTAACACTTTGAAGTATGGAATGGTATTTACTTACAAGATGCAACTGCTTTCTAAGAACAGTCGAAAGAAAATTCCAAACTTAAAAAGATGAAGTGAGTGAAAAATGTTATAAATTACAATTTTTAAGCAAACTTATAAATTACCAAACCGATTAAAAGAATAATGACGACAAATTGTTGGCGATAGAACCTGCTCAAACATAAGCTATATTTTGTGTCTGTTCCACTACCACCACAGGGTTGCAGGATCTAAAAACTTTCTTAATTGCGATTTCTGTGATACGGAAAAGGCTAGAAACTTTAAATATGGAATGGTAGTTACATCTAAAATATAAATGCCCTCGAAGGAACGTCGAAAATAAACTCGAATTAAAAAGGGATGAAGCGAAGCGGAAGTGCGAAAAGCATTCTAAAAAGTTCTAAATTACGATTCTATGCAATTTCAGGGAATATAAACCGATTATACAAGTAATAGTTGCGAATCAATGGTAACAGTCTCTGATCCTACACAGGCTATATTTTATGCCGGCGATTCTACCACCTGGGGTTCACACGAATATCAAACGTTCTAAAAAGGGCCTTTAAAAGCTTTTTAAATTACGTTTCTGTGGAATATTAAGAAATAACAAACCGATTTCAAAATTAATGTTGGCAAATTAATCGTGACAGTTCCTATTTCAACTTAGCCCTTTATGTTGAGAGAGGTGGTAGGACTTGGAATTTGACATGATGGTTAATTTTAAGATGTAAGAAGATGGTTTCTAAAAAATTCAAAACTTCAAATGAATACTGAAAGAAGCGTATTAATTGAGCATAAAAGTTTCAAAATATTTTCTAAATCATCATTTATTTAGTTTTATTTCGTTTTATTAATTTAAGCCTCATTTCTGCCTAATGCAGTGTAATAATGATGTTTAATCAAACTGTGTTTTAAATAGTAATTTTTGAATTATTCCTAAAAGTAATATGTACCTTTTAATAAAAATAACAAAAAAAAAAAACATTTTAATAAAATAAAATATTACCTTTTAATAAAATAAAAATTTAGTTAGTACCTTTTAATAAAAATTAGACACATAAATATCACTTGGCATATTTCAAATATTACGCGAGCAAAGCCGCGGGGTTTGCTAGTCATCATATCATACTCCTATTATAAAGAGGTAAAAATTGTTTATTTGTCGGAGATAAGCTCAGGACCTACCGAACCGATTCCAAAAGTAATGGTATCAAAATGATGGTGTTCGCCCAACTTAGAACATGGGCTATATTTTATGTCGGTGCCACTACCCGAAAGGGGGTGCAGGAGCAAAAAACGTTCTAAAAAGGCGATTTTTGCGTTACTGAAGGGCCTAGAAATATGAAATTTGGAATATTAGTTACTTATAAGATATAAATGGTGTCTAAGAACAGTTCTTAAACAATTCGAAATTTAAAAGGGGTGAAAATGCACAAAAAGCGTTCTAAAAAACGTTCTAAATGGTAGTTTCTACATAATCTCAGGAAATACCAAACCGATTTCAAAAGTAATGGTATCAAAATGATGGTGTTAGTTCAACTTAGAACATAGGCTATATTTTATGTCGGTGCCACTACCCGAAAGGGGGTGCAGGAGCAAAAAACGTTCTAAAAATGCGATTTTTGCGTTACTGAAGGGCCTAGAAATATGAAATTTGGAATATTAGTTACTTATAAGATATAAATGGTGTCTAAGAACAGTTCTTAAACAATTCGAAATTTAAAAGGGGTGAAAATGCACAAAAAGCGTTCTAAAAAACGTTCTAAATGGTAGTTTCTACATAATCTCAGGAAATACCAAACCGATTTAAAAAATATTGGTGTCAAAATGATGGTGTTAGTCCAACTTAGAACATAGGCTATATTTTATGTCGGTGCCACTACCCGAAAGGCGGTGTAGGAGCAAAAAACGTTTTAAAAATGCGGTTTATGTGTTACTGAAGGGCCTAGAAATATGAAATTTGAAGTATCAGCTACTTATTAGATATAAATGATTTCTAAGAACAGTTCTTAAACAATTCGAAATTTAAAAGGGGTGAAAATGCACAAAAAGCGTTCTAAAAAACGTTCTAAATGGTAGTTTCTACATAATCTCAGGAAATACCAAACCGATTTAAAAAATATTGGTATCAAAATGATAGTGTTTGTCCAACTTAGAACATAGGCTATATCTTATGTCGGTGCCACTATCCCGAAGGGGGTGTAGGAGCAAAAAACGTTCTAAAAACGCGATTTTAGCGTTACTGAAGGGCCTAGAAATATGAAATTTTGAATATTAGTTACTTATAAGATATAAATTATGTCTAAGAACAGTTCTTAAACAATTTGAAATTTAAAAGGTGTGAAAATGCACAAAAAGCGTTCTAAAAAACGTTCTAAATGGTAGTTTCTAGACAATCTCAGGAACTACATAACCGATTAAAAAAATATTGGTGTCAAAATGATGGTGACAACGCTTGCTCCAAGATAGGCTATGATTTATGTCGGTGTCACTACCCCAAAGGGGGTGCAGGAGCAAAAAACGTTCTAAAAATGCGATTTACGTGTTACGGAAGGGCCTAGAAATATTAAATTTTGAATATTATTTACTTATAAAATATAAATGATGTCTTAAAACTGTTCTTAAACAATTCGAAATTTAAAAGGGGTGAAAATGCACAAAATCGTTCTAAAAAACGTTCTAAATGGTAGTTTCTACACAATCTCAGGAAATACCAAACCGATTTAAAAAATATTGGTGTCAAAATGATGGTGACAAGGCTTACTCCAAGATAGGCTATGTTTTATGTCGGTGCCACTACCACAAAGGGGGTGCAGGAGCAAAAAAGTTCTAAAAATGCGATTTTAGCGTTACTGAAGGGCCTAGAAATAATTTGGAATATTAGCTACTAATAAGATATAAATGATGTCTAAGAACAGTTCTTAAATAATTCGAAATTTAAAAGGGGTGAAAATGCGCGAAAAGCGTTCTAAAAAACGTTCTAAATGGTAGTTTCTACACAATCTCAGGAAATACCAAACCGATTAAAAAAATATTGGTGTCAAAATGATGGTGACAACCCTTGTTCCAACATAGGCTATGTTTTATGTCGTTGCCACTACGCGAAAGGGGGTGCAGGAGCAAAAAACGTTCTAAAAATGCGATTTTTGCGTTTCCGAAGGGCCTAGAAATTTGAAATATTAGCTACTTATTAGATATAAAGGATTTCTAAGAACAGTTCTTAAACAATTCGAAATTAAAAAGGGGTGAAAATGCGCGAAAAGCATTCTAAAAAACGTTCTAATGGTGGTTTCTATACAATCTCAGGAAATACCAAACCGATCTAAAAAATAATGGCGTCAAAAAGATGGTGACAACCCTTGCTCCAACATAGGCGATGTTTTATGTCGGTGCCACTACCCCAAAGGGGGTGCAGGAGAAAAACGTTCTAAATTGCGGCTTTTGCGTTACGGAAGGGCCTAGAATCGTGAAATATGGAATGGTAGTTAGTTATAAGATATCAATGATCTCTATGGACATTTCCTAAAAAAAATCGAAATTTAAAAAGGGGTCAAAATGCGCAAAAAGCGTTGTAAAAAAGTTCTAAATTGCGATTTCTATGCAATCTTAGGAAGTACTGAACCGATTTCAAATATGATGGTGACAGATCTTGCTCCAAGATATGCTATATTTTATATCTGCTTCCACTACCCCAGAGGAAATGCAGGAGCAAAATGCGCAAAAAGCGTTCTAAAAACGTTCTAAATGCCGATTTGTCGGCAATATCTCAGGAAGAATGAACCTGATTTCAAACGTAAAGGTAGGAAATTGATGCTGACAGCCTCTGCTCTAACATAGATGCTATTTTATGTCGGTATTACTATCACCAAGACGTTGCAGGAGCAAAAAAGCGTTCTAAATTTCGATTTTTGTGATCGGTATGGGCTAGCAGCTTAAAATTAGGCAAGGTACATATTTAGTAGATATAAATGATCTTTAAGAACAGTTTCGAAAAAATTAAAATTTAAAAAGGGTGAAAATGCGCGAAAAGCGTCCTAAAAATGTTCTAAATTGCGATTTCTACTCAATCTAAGGAAATACCAAAGCTATTTCAAAAGTAATGGTTGCAAATCATTGGTGACAGTCCCTGCTATAACATAGGTTATATTTCATGTTTCTGTCACTACCATCTGACGGTTGCAAAAGCAAAACATGTTCTAATTTGCGTTTTTTGCGCAACTGAAGGGTCTAACACTTTGAAGTATGGAATGGTATTTACTTACAAGATGCAACTGCTTTCTAAGAACAGTCGAAAGAAAATTCCAAACTTAAAAAGATGAAGTGAGTGAAAAATGTTATAAATTACAATTTTTAAGCAAACTTATAAATTACCAAACCGATTAAAAGAATAATGACGACAAATTGTTGGCGATAGAACCTGCTCAAACATAAGCTATATTTTGTGTCTGTTCCACTACCACCACAGGGTTGCAGGATCTAAAAACTTTCTTAATTGCGATTTCTGTGATACGGAAAAGGCTAGAAACTTTAAATATGGAATGGTAGTTACATCTAAAATATAAATGCCCTCGAAGGAACGTCGAAAATAAACTCGAATTAAAAAGGGATGAAGCGAAGCGGAGGTGCGAAAAGCATTCTAAAAAGTTCTAAATTACGATTCTATGCAATTTCAGGGAATATAAACCGATTATACAAGTAATAGTTGCGAATCAATGGTAACAGTCTCTGATCCTACACAGGCTATATTTTATGCCGGCGATTCTACCACCTGGGGTTCACACGAATATCAAACGTTCTAAAAAGGGCCTTTAAAAGCTTTTTAAATTACGTTTCTGTGGAATATTAAGAAATAACAAACCGATTTCAAAATTAATGTTGGCAAATTAATCGTGACAGTTCCTATTTCAACTTAGCCCTTTATGTTGAGAGAGGTGGTAGGACTTGGAATTTGACATGATGGTTAATTTTAAGATGTAAGAAGATGGTTTCTAAAAAATTCAAAACTTCAAATGAATACTGAAAGAAGCGTATTAATTGAGCATAAAAGTTTCAAAATATTTTCTAAATCATCATTTATTTAGTTTTATTTCGTTTTATTAATTTAAGCCTCATTTCTGCCTAATGCAGTGTAATAATGATGTTTAATCAAACTGTGTTTTAAATAGTAATTTTTGAATTATTCCTAAAAGTAATATGTACCTTTTAATAAAAATAACAAAAAAAAAAAACATTTTAATAAAATAAAATATTACCTTTTAATAAAATAAAAATTTAGTTAGTACCTTTTAATAAAAATTAGACACATAAATATCACTTGGCATATTTCAAATATTACGCGAGCAAAGCCGCGGGGTTTGCTAGTCATCATATCATACTCCTATTATAAAGAGGTAAAAATTGTTTATTTGTCGGAGATAAGCTCAGGACCTACCGAACCGATTCCAAAAGTAATGGTATCAAAATGATGGTGTTCGCCCAACTTAGAACATGGGCTATATTTTATGTCGGTGCCACTACCCGAAAGGGGGTGCAGGAGCAAAAAACGTTCTAAAAAGGCGATTTTTGCGTTACTGAAGGGCCTAGAAATATGAAATTTGGAATATTAGTTACTTATAAGATATAAATGGTGTCTAAGAACAGTTCTTAAACAATTCGAAATTTAAAAGGGGTGAAAATGCACAAAAAGCGTTCTAAAAAACGTTCTAAATGGTAGTTTCTACATAATCTCAGGAAATACCAAACCGATTTCAAAAGTAATGGTATCAAAATGATGGTGTTAGTTCAACTTAGAACATAGGCTATATTTTATGTCGGTGCCACTACCCGAAAGGGGGTGCAGGAGCAAAAAACGTTCTAAAAATGCGATTTTTGCGTTACTGAAGGGCCTAGAAATATGAAATTTGGAATATTAGTTACTTATAAGATATAAATGGTGTCTAAGAACAGTTCTTAAACAATTCGAAATTTAAAAGGGGTGAAAATGCACAAAAAGCGTTCTAAAAAACGTTCTAAATGGTAGTTTCTACATAATCTCAGGAAATACCAAACCGATTTAAAAAATATTGGTGTCAAAATGATGGTGTTAGTCCAACTTAGAACATAGGCTATATTTTATGTCGGTGCCACTACCCGAAAGGCGGTGTAGGAGCAAAAAACGTTTTAAAAATGCGGTTTATGTGTTACTGAAGGGCCTAGAAATATGAAATTTGAAGTATCAGCTACTTATTAGATATAAATGATTTCTAAGAACAGTTCTTAAACAATTCGAAATTTAAAAGGGGTGAAAATGCACAAAAAGCGTTCTAAAAAACGTTCTAAATGGTAGTTTCTACATAATCTCAGGAAATACCAAACCGATTTAAAAAATATTGGTATCAAAATGATAGTGTTTGTCCAACTTAGAACATAGGCTATATCTTATGTCGGTGCCACTATCCCGAAGGGGGTGTAGGAGCAAAAAACGTTCTAAAAACGCGATTTTAGCGTTACTGAAGGGCCTAGAAATATGAAATTTTGAATATTAGTTACTTATAAGATATAAATTATGTCTAAGAACAGTTCTTAAACAATTTGAAATTTAAAAGGTGTGAAAATGCACAAAAAGCGTTCTAAAAAACGTTCTAAATGGTAGTTTCTAGACAATCTCAGGAACTACATAACCGATTAAAAAAATATTGGTGTCAAAATGATGGTGACAACGCTTGCTCCAAGATAGGCTATGATTTATGTCGGTGTCACTACCCCAAAGGGGGTGCAGGAGCAAAAAACGTTCTAAAAATGCGATTTACGTGTTACGGAAGGGCCTAGAAATATTAAATTTTGAATATTATTTACTTATAAAATATAAATGATGTCTTAAAACTGTTCTTAAACAATTCGAAATTTAAAAGGGGTGAAAATGCACAAAATCGTTCTAAAAAACGTTCTAAATGGTAGTTTCTACACAATCTCAGGAAATACCAAACCGATTTAAAAAATATTGGTGTCAAAATGATGGTGACAAGGCTTACTCCAAGATAGGCTATGTTTTATGTCGGTGCCACTACCACAAAGGGGGTGCAGGAGCAAAAAAGTTCTAAAAATGCGATTTTAGCGTTACTGAAGGGCCTAGAAATAATTTGGAATATTAGCTACTAATAAGATATAAATGATGTCTAAGAACAGTTCTTAAATAATTCGAAATTTAAAAGGGGTGAAAATGCGCGAAAAGCGTTCTAAAAAACGTTCTAAATGGTAGTTTCTACACAATCTCAGGAAATACCAAACCGATTAAAAAAATATTGGTGTCAAAATGATGGTGACAACCCTTGTTCCAACATAGGCTATGTTTTATGTCGTTGCCACTACGCGAAAGGGGGTGCAGGAGCAAAAAACGTTCTAAAAATGCGATTTTTGCGTTTCCGAAGGGCCTAGAAATTTGAAATATTAGCTACTTATTAGATATAAAGGATTTCTAAGAACAGTTCTTAAACAATTCGAAATTAAAAAGGGGTGAAAATGCGCGAAAAGCATTCTAAAAAACGTTCTAATGGTGGTTTCTATACAATCTCAGGAAATACCAAACCGATCTAAAAAATAATGGCGTCAAAAAGATGGTGACAACCCTTGCTCCAACATAGGCGATGTTTTATGTCGGTGCCACTACCCCAAAGGGGGTGCAGGAGAAAAACGTTCTAAATTGCGGCTTTTGCGTTACGGAAGGGCCTAGAATCGTGAAATATGGAATGGTAGTTAGTTATAAGATATCAATGATCTCTATGGACATTTCCTAAAAAAAATCGAAATTTAAAAAGGGGTCAAAATGCGCAAAAAGCGTTGTAAAAAAGTTCTAAATTGCGATTTCTATGCAATCTTAGGAAGTACTGAACCGATTTCAAATATGATGGTGACAGATCTTGCTCCAAGATATGCTATATTTTATATCTGCTTCCACTACCCCAGAGGAAATGCAGGAGCAAAATGCGCAAAAAGCGTTCTAAAAACGTTCTAAATGCCGATTTGTCGGCAATATCTCAGGAAGAATGAACCTGATTTCAAACGTAAAGGTAGGAAATTGATGCTGACAGCCTCTGCTCTAACATAGATGCTATTTTATGTCGGTATTACTATCACCAAGACGTTGCAGGAGCAAAAAAGCGTTCTAAATTTCGATTTTTGTGATCGGTATGGGCTAGCAGCTTAAAATTAGGCAAGGTACATATTTAGTAGATATAAATGATCTTTAAGAACAGTTTCGAAAAAATTAAAATTTAAAAAGGGTGAAAATGCGCGAAAAGCGTCCTAAAAATGTTCTAAATTGCGATTTCTACTCAATCTAAGGAAATACCAAAGCTATTTCAAAAGTAATGGTTGCAAATCATTGGTGACAGTCCCTGCTATAACATAGGTTATATTTCATGTTTCTGTCACTACCATCTGACGGTTGCAAAAGCAAAACATGTTCTAATTTGCGTTTTTTGCGCAACTGAAGGGTCTAACACTTTGAAGTATGGAATGGTATTTACTTACAAGATGCAACTGCTTTCTAAGAACAGTCGAAAGAAAATTCCAAACTTAAAAAGATGAAGTGAGTGAAAAATGTTATAAATTACAATTTTTAAGCAAACTTATAAATTACCAAACCGATTAAAAGAATAATGACGACAAATTGTTGGCGATAGAACCTGCTCAAACATAAGCTATATTTTGTGTCTGTTCCACTACCACCACAGGGTTGCAGGATCTAAAAACTTTCTTAATTGCGATTTCTGTGATACGGAAAAGGCTAGAAACTTTAAATATGGAATGGTAGTTACATCTAAAATATAAATGCCCTCGAAGGAACGTCGAAAATAAACTCGAATTAAAAAGGGATGAAGCGAAGCGGAGGTGCGAAAAGCATTCTAAAAAGTTCTAAATTACGATTCTATGCAATTTCAGGGAATATAAACCGATTATACAAGTAATAGTTGCGAATCAATGGTAACAGTCTCTGATCCTACACAGGCTATATTTTATGCCGGCGATTCTACCACCTGGGGTTCACACGAATATCAAACGTTCTAAAAAGGGCCTTTAAAAGCTTTTTAAATTACGTTTCTGTGGAATATTAAGAAATAACAAACCGATTTCAAAATTAATGTTGGCAAATTAATCGTGACAGTTCCTATTTCAACTTAGCCCTTTATGTTGAGAGAGGTGGTAGGACTTGGAATTTGACATGATGGTTAATTTTAAGATGTAAGAAGATGGTTTCTAAAAAATTCAAAACTTCAAATGAATACTGAAAGAAGCGTATTAATTGAGCATAAAAGTTTCAAAATATTTTCTAAATCATCATTTATTTAGTTTTATTTCGTTTTATTAATTTAAGCCTCATTTCTGCCTAATGCAGTGTAATAATGATGTTTAATCAAACTGTGTTTTAAATAGTAATTTTTGAATTATTCCTAAAAGTAATATGTACCTTTTAATAAAAATAACAAAAAAAAAAAACATTTTAATAAAATAAAATATTACCTTTTAATAAAATAAAAATTTATTTAGTACCTTTTAATAAAAATTAGACACATAAATATCACTTGGCATATTTCAAATATTACGCGAGCAAAGCCGCGGGGTTTGCTAGTCATCATATCATACTCCTATTATAAAGAGGTAAAAATTGTTTATTTGTCGGAGATAAGCTCAGGACCTACCGAACCGATTCCAAAAGTAATGGTATCAAAATGATGGTGTTCGCCCAACTTAGAACATGGGCTATATTTTATGTCGGTGCCACTACCCGAAAGGGGGTGCAGGAGCAAAAAACGTTCTAAAAAGGCGATTTTTGCGTTACTGAAGGGCCTAGAAATATGAAATTTGGAATATTAGTTACTTATAAGATATAAATGGTGTCTAAGAACAGTTCTTAAACAATTCGAAATTTAAAAGGGGTGAAAATGCACAAAAAGCGTTCTAAAAAACGTTCTAAATGGTAGTTTCTACATAATCTCAGGAAATACCAAACCGATTTCAAAAGTAATGGTATCAAAATGATGGTGTTAGTCCAACTTAGAACATAGGCTATATTTTATGTCGGTGCCACTACCCGAAAGGGGGTGCAGGAGCAAAAAACGTTCTAAAAATGCGATTTTTGCGTTACTGAATTGCCTAGAAATATGAAATTTGGAATATTAGTTACTTATAAGATATAAATGGTGTCTAAGAACAGTTCTTAAACAATTCGAAATTTAAAAGGGGTGAAAATGCACAAAAAGCGTTCTAAAAAACGTTCTAAATGGTAGTTTCTACATAATCTCAGGAAATACCAAACCGATTTAAAAAATATTGGTGTCAAAATGATGGTGTTAGTCCAACTTAGAACATAGGCTATATTTTATGTCGGTGCCACTACCCGAAAGGCGGTGTAGGAGCAAAAAACGTTTTAAAAAGTCCTTCCGGCCAGTGCCGGGAGGAAGAGGTAGCTTTCGTAATCCTTATTTAAAAAACTCGGTCGAGCTATTTGTATGTACTATGTACACACCAAGGTACATCTAAGTCGGTTCATAAATACGCCTGTTATTACGTGAGAAAAATCAGGACGTTTCAAAATGTCAGCCACGCTAGAAATTCAAAATGCTATAACTCAGCCATTTTTAAGATATAGACGAAACAAAAACTGCTCCCGAATCTTTTTATCAAGGTCAAACACATAAGAAGAAAATATTTTTTCAATTTTCAATTTTTGGTACCACATTTCAAATTTAAATTTTTCTTAAAAATTTAAATGGCCGTCATTTTTAAACAAGATGGCGGGTGAAGCTGGCCAACGAACCCGGTCGAGACATTGGTCTGTACTATGTATAAACGAAGTTACATCCAAATCGGTTCATAAATACGCCTTTTATCGCGTGACAAAATTCAGGACGTTTCAAAATGTCAGCCACGCTAGAAATTCAAAATGCTATAACTCAGCCATTTTTAAGATATAGACGAAACAAAAACTGCTCCGAAATCTTTGTATAAAGGTCAAATACATAAGAAAAAAATATTTTTCCATTTTCAATTTTTTGGTACCACATTTCAAATTTTAAAATTAAAAAAAAAATTTAAATGGCCGCCATTTTGAAACAAAATGGCGGATGAAGCTGGCCAACGAACTCGGTCGAGAGATTGGTTTGTACTATGTACACACCGAATTACATCCAAATCGGTTCATAAATACGCCTTTTATCGCGTGACAAAATTCAGGACGTTTCAAAATGTCAGCCACGCTAGAAATTCAAAATGCTATAACTCAGCCATTTTTTAAGATATAGACGAAACAAAAACTGCTTCGGAATCTTTGTATAAAGGTCAAATACATAAGAAAAAAATATTTTTCCATTTTTAATTTTTTGGTACCACATTTCAAGTTTTAAATTTTTTGAAAAATTTTAAATGGCCGCCATTTTGAAACAAAACGGCGGGTGAAGCTGGCCAACGAACTCGGTCGAGACATTGCTATGTACTATGTACACACCGAATTACATCGAAATCGGTTCATAATTACGGGAGTTACAGTGTGACATAGGTCAGATATATATATATATATATATATAGATATATATATATATATATATATATATATATATATCAATTTTGAACGGAGGGTGGTTTCGGGGTCTGGGGGTCATGATCGATGAAAATATACCAAAATTTTTTGAAATCGCTTTCCTCCGAACGGCTGCAATAGGTAGCTTTTTTGTAAAGAAAGCTACCTAAAATGCGGTTTATGTGTTACTGAAGGGCCTAGAAATATGAAATTTGAAGTATCAGCTACTTATTAGATATAAATGATTTCTAAGAACAGTTCTTAAACAATTCGAAATTTAAAAGGGGTGAAAATGCACAAAAAGCGTTCTAAAAAACGTTCTAAATGGTAGTTTCTACATAATCTCAGGAAATACCAAACCGATTTAAAAAATATTGGTATCAAAATGATAGTGTTTGTCCAACTTAGAACATAGGCTATATCTTATGTCGGTGCCACTATCCCGAAGGGGGTGTAGGAGCAAAAAACGTTCTAAAAACGCGATTTTAGCGTTACTGAAGGGCCTAGAAATATGAAATTTTGAATATTAGTTACTTATAAGATATAAATTATGTCTAAGAACAGTTCTTAAACAATTTGAAATTTAAAAGGTGTGAAAATGCACAAAAAGCGTTCTAAAAAACGTTCTAAATGGTAGTTTCTAGACAATCTCAGGAACTACCAAACCGATTAAAAAAATATTGGTGTCAAAATGATGGTGACAACGCTTGCTCCAAGATAGGCTATGATTTATGTCGGTGTCACTACCCCAAAGGGGGTGCAGGAGCAAAAAACGTTCTAAAAATGCGATTTACGTGTTACGGAAGGGCCTAGAAATATTAAATTTTGAATATTATTTACTTATAAAATATAAATGATGTCTTAAAACTGTTCTTAAACAATTCGAAATTTAAAAGGGGTGAAAATGCACAAAAAGCGTTCTAAAAAACGTTCTAAATGGTAGTTTCTACACAATCTCAGGAAATACCAAACCGATTTAAAAAATATTGGTGTCAAAATGATGGTGACAAGGCTTACTCCAAGATAGGCTATGTTTTATGTCGGTGCCACTACCACAAAGGGGGTGCAGGAGCAAAAAAGTTCTAAAAATGCGATTTTAGCGTTACTGAAGGGCCTAGAAATAATTTGGAATATTAGCTACTAATAAGATATAAATGATGTCTAAGAACAGTTCTTAAATAATTCGAAATTTAAAAGGGGTGAAAATGCGCGAAAAGCGTTCTAAAAAACGTTCTAAATGGTAGTTTCTACACAATCTCAGGAAATACCAAACCGATTAAAAAAATATTGGTGTCAAAATGATGGTGACAACCCTTGTTCCAACATAGGCTATGTTTTATGTCGTTGCCACTACGCGAAAGGGGGTGCAAGAGCAAAAAACGTTCTAAAAATGCGATTTTTGCGTTACCGAAGGGCCTAGAAATTTGAAATATTAGCTACTTATTAGATATAAAGGATTTCTAAGAACAGTTCTTAAACAATTCGAAATTAAAAAGGGGTGAAAATGCGCGAAAAGCATTCTAAAAAACGTTCTAATGGTGGTTTCTATACAATCTCAGGAAATACCAAACCGATCTAAAAAATAATGGCGTCAAAAAGATGGTGACAACCCTTGCTCCAACATAGGCGATGTTTTATGTCGGTGCCACTACCCCAAAGGGGGTGCAGGAGAAAAACGTTCTAAATTGCGGCTTTTGCGTTACGGAAGGGCCTAGAATCGTGAAATATGGAATGGTAGTTAGTTATAAGATATCAATGATCTCTATGGACATTTCCTAAAAAAAATCGAAATTTAAAAAGGGGTCAAAATGCGCAAAAAGCGTTGTAAAAAAAGTTCTAAATTGCGATTTCTATGCAATCTTAGGAAGTACTGAACCGATTTCAAATATGATGGTGACAGATCTTGCTCCAAGATATGCTATATTTTATATCTGCTTCCACTACCCCAGAGGAAATGCAGGAGCAAAATGCGCAAAAAGCGTTCTAAAAACGTTCTAAATGCCGATTTGTCGGCAATATCTCAGGAAGAATGAACCTGATTTCAAACGTAAAGGTAGGAAATTGATGCTGACAGCCTCTGCTCTAACATAGATGCTATTTTATGTCGGTATTACTATCACCAAGACGTTGCAGGAGCAAAAAAGCGTTCTAAATTTCGATTTTTGTGATCGGTATGGGCTAGCAGCTTAAAATTAGGCAAGGTACATATTTAGTAGATATAAATGATCTTTAAGAACAGTTTCGAAAAAATTAAAATTTAAAAAGGGTGAAAATGCGCGAAAAGCGTCCTAAAAATGTTCTAAATTGCGATTTCTACTCAATCTAAGGAAATACCAAAGCTATTTCAAAAGTAATGGTTGCAAATCATTGGTGACAGTCCCTGCTATAACATAGGTTATATTTCATGTTTCTGTCACTACCATCTGACGGTTGCAAAAGCAAAACATGTTCTAATTTGCGTTTTTTGCGCAACTGAAGGGTCTAACACTTTGAAGTATGGAATGGTATTTACTTACAAGATGCAACTGCTTTCTAAGAACAGTCGAAAGAAAATTCCAAACTTAAAAAGATGAAGTGAGTGAAAAATGTTATAAATTACAATTTTTAAGCAAACTTATAAATTACCAAACCGATTAAAAGAATAATGACGACAAATTGTTGGCGATAGAACCTGCTCAAACATAAGCTATATTTTGTGTCTGTTCCACTACCACCACAGGGTTGCAGGATCTAAAAACTTTCTTAATTGCGATTTCTGTGATACGGAAAAGGCTAGAAACTTTAAATATGGAATGGTAGTTACATCTAAAATATAAATGCCCTCGAAGGAACGTCGAAAATAAACTCGAATTAAAAAGGGATGAAGCGAAGCGGAGGTGCGAAAAGCATTCTAAAAAGTTCTAAATTACGATTCTATGCAATTTCAGGGAATATAAACCGATTATACAATTAATAGTTGCGAATCAATGGTAACAGTCTCTGATCCTACACAGGCTATATTTTATGCCGGCGATTCTACCACCTGGGGTTCACACGAATATCAAACGTTCTAAAAAAGGCCTTTAAAAGCTTTTTAAATTACGTTTCTGTGGAATATTAAGAAATAACAAACCGATTTCAAAATTAATGTTGGCAAATTAATCGTGACAGTTCCTATTTCAACTTAGCCCTTTATGTTGAGAGAGGTGGTAGGACTTGGAATTTGACATGATGGTTAATTTTAAGATGTAAGAAGATGGTTTCTAAAAAATTCAAAACTTCAAATGAATACTGAAAGAAGCGTATTAATTGAGCATAAAAGTTTCAAAATATTTTCTAAATCATCATTTATTTAGTTTTATTTCGTTTTATTAATTTAAGCCTCATTTCTGCCTAATGCAGTGTAATAATGATGTTTAATCAAACTGTGTTTTAAATAGTAATTTTTGAATTATTCCTAAAAGTAATATGTACCTTTTAATAAAAATAACAAAAAAAAAACATTTTAATAAAATAAAATATTACCTTTTAATAAAATAAAAATTTAGTTAGTACCTTTTAATAAAAATTAGACACATAAATATCACTTGGCATATTTCAAATATTACGCGAGCAAAGCCGCGGGGTTTGCTAGTCATCATATCATACTCCTATTATAAAGAGGTAAAAATTGTTTATTTGTCGGAGATAAGCTCAGGACCTACCGAACCGATTCCAAAAGTAATGGTATCAAAATGATGGTGTTCGCCCAACTTAGAACATGGGCTATATTTTATGTCGGTGCCACTACCCGAAAGGGGGTGCAGGAGCAAAAAACGTTCTAAAAAGGCGATTTTTGCGTTACTGAAGGGCCTAGAAATATGAAATTTGGAATATTAGTTACTTATAAGATATAAATGGTGTCTAAGAACAGTTCTTAAACAATTCGAAATTTAAAAGGGGTGAAAATGCACAAAAAGCGTTCTAAAAAACGTTCTAAATGGTAGTTTCTACATAATCTCAGGAAATACCAAACCGATTTCAAAAGTAATGGTATCAAAATGATGGTGTTAGTCCAACTTAGAACATAGGCTATATTTTATGTCGGTGCCACTACCCGAAAGGGGGTGCAGGAGCAAAAAACGTTCTAAAAATGCGATTTTTGCGTTACTGAAGGGCCTAGAAATATGAAATTTGGAATATTAGTTACTTATAAGATATAAATGGTGTCTAAGAACAGTTCTTAAACAATTCGAAATTTAAAAGGGGTGAAAATGCACAAAAAGCGTTCTAAAAAACGTTCTAAATGGTAGTTTCTACATAATCTCAGGAAATACCAAACCGATTTAAAAAATATTGGTGTCAAAATGATGGTGTTAGTCCAACTTAGAACATAGGCTATATTTTATGTCGGTGCCACTACCCGAAAGGCGGTGTAGGAGCAAAAAACGTTTTAAAAATGCGGTTTATGTGTTACTGAAGGGCCTAGAAATATGAAATTTGAAGTATCAGCTACTTATTAGATATAAATGATTTCTAAGAACAGTTCTTAAACAATTCGAAATTTAAAAGGGGTGAAAATGCACAAAAAGCGTTCTAAAAAACGTTCTAAATGGTAGTTTCTACATAATCTCAGGAAATACCAAACCGATTTAAAAAATATTGGTATCAAAATGATAGTGTTTGTCCAACTTAGAACATAGGCTATATCTTATGTCGGTGCCACTATCCCGAAGGGGGTGTAGGAGCAAAAAACGTTCTAAAAACGCGATTTTAGCGTTACTGAAGGGCCTAGAAATATGAAATTTTGAATATTAGTTACTTATAAGATATAAATTATGTCTAAGAACAGTTCTTAAACAATTTGAAATTTAAAAGGTGTGAAAATGCACAAAAAGCGTTCTAAAAAACGTTCTAAATGGTAGTTTCTAGACAATCTCAGGAACTACCAAACCGATTAAAAAAATATTGGTGTCAAAATGATGGTGACAACGCTTGCTCCAAGATAGGCTATGATTTATGTCGGTGTCACTACCCCAAAGGGGGTGCAGGAGCAAAAAACGTTCTAAAAATGCGATTTACGTGTTACGGAAGGGCCTAGAAATATTAAATTTTGAATATTATTTACTTATAAAATATAAATGATGTCTTAAAACTGTTCTTAAACAATTCGAAATTTAAAAGGGGTGAAAATGCACAAAAAGCGTTCTAAAAAACGTTCTAAATGGTAGTTTCTACACAATCTCAGGAAATACCAAACCGATTTAAAAAATATTGGTGTCAAAATGATGGTGACAAGGCTTACTCCAAGATAGGCTATGTTTTATGTCGGTGCCACTACCACAAAGGGGGTGCAGGAGCAAAAAAGTTCTAAAAATGCGATTTTAGCGTTACTGAAGGGCCTAGAAATAATTTGGAATATTAGCTACTAATAAGATATAAATGATGTCTAAGAACAGTTCTTAAATAATTCGAAATTTAAAAGGGGTGAAAATGCGCGAAAAGCGTTCTAAAAAACGTTCTAAATGGTAGTTTCTACACAATCTCAGGAAATACCAAACCGATTAAAAAAATATTGGTGTCAAAATGATGGTGACAACCCTTGTTCCAACATAGGCTATGTTTTATGTCGTTGCCACTACGCGAAAGGGGGTGCAGGAGCAAAAAACGTTCTAAAAATGCGATTTTTGCGTTACCGAAGGGCCTAGAAATTTGAAATATTAGCTACTTATTAGATATAAAGGATTTCTAAGAACAGTTCTTAAACAATTCGAAATTAAAAAGGGGTGAAAATGCGCGAAAAGCATTCTAAAAAACGTTCTAATGGTGGTTTCTATACAATCTCAGGAAATACCAAACCGATCTAAAAAATAATGGCGTCAAAAAGATGGTGACAACCCTTGCTCCAACATAGGCGATGTTTTATGTCGGTGCCACTACCCCAAAGGGGGTGCAGGAGAAAAACGTTCTAAATTGCGGCTTTTGCGTTACGGAAGGGCCTAGAATCGTGAAATATGGAATGGTAGTTAGTTATAAGATATCAATGTTCTCTATGGACATTTCCTAAAAAAAATCGAAATTTAAAAAGGGGTCAAAATGCGCAAAAAGCGTTGTAAAAAAAGTTCTAAATTGCGATTTCTATGCAATCTTAGGAAGTACTGAACCGATTTCAAATATGATGGTGACAGATCTTGCTCCAAGATATGCTATATTTTATATCTGCTTCCACTACCCCAGAGGAAATGCAGGAGCAAAATGCGCAAAAAGCGTTCTAAAAACGTTCTAAATGCCGATTTGTCGGCAATATCTCAGGAAGAATGAACCTGATTTCAAACGTAAAGGTAGGAAATTGATGCTGACAGCCTCTGCTCTAACATAGATGCTATTTTATGTCGGTATTACTATCACCAAGACGTTGCAGGAGCAAAAAAGCGTTCTAAATTTCGATTTTTGTGATCGGTATGGGCTAGCAGCTTAAAATTAGGCAAGGTACATATTTAGTAGATATAAATGATCTTTAAGAACAGTTTCGAAAAAATTAAAATTTAAAAAGGGTGAAAATGCGCGAAAAGCGTCCTAAAAATGTTCTAAATTGCGATTTCTACTCAATCTAAGGAAATACCAAAGCTATTTCAAAAGTAATGGTTGCAAATCATTGGTGACAGTCCCTGCTATAACATAGGTTATATTTCATGTTTCTGTCACTACCATCTGACGGTTGCAAAAGCAAAACATGTTCTAATTTGCGTTTTTTGCGCAACTGAAGGGTCTAACACTTTGAAGTATGGAATGGTATTTACTTACAAGATGCAACTGCTTTCTAAGAACAGTCGAAAGAAAATTCCAAACTTAAAAAGATGAAGTGAGTGAAAAATGTTATAAATTACAATTTTTAAGCAAACTTATAAATTACCAAACCGATTAAAAGAATAATGACGACAAATTGTTGGCGATAGAACCTGCTCAAACATAAGCTATATTTTGTGTCTGTTCCACTACCACCACAGGGTTGCAGGATCTAAAAACTTTCTTAATTGCGATTTCTGTGATACGGAAAAGGCTAGAAACTTTAAATATGGAATGGTAGTTACATCTAAAATATAAATGCCCTCGAAGGAACGTCGAAAATAAACTCGAATTAAAAAGGGATGAAGCGAAGCGGAGGTGCGAAAAGCATTCTAAAAAGTTCTAAATTACGATTCTATGCAATTTCAGGGAATATAAACCGATTATACAAGTAATAGTTGCGAATCAATGGTAACAGTCTCTGATCCTACACAGGCTATATTTTATGCCGGCGATTCTACCACCTGGGGTTCACACGAATATCAAACGTTCTAAAAAAGGCCTTTAAAAGCTTTTTAAATTACGTTTCTGTGGAATATTAAGAAATAACAAACCGATTTCAAAATTAATGTTGGCAAATTAATCGTGACAGTTCCTATTTCAACTTAGCCCTTTATGTTGAGAGAGGTGGTAGGACTTGGAATTTGACATGATGGTTAATTTTAAGATGTAAGAAGATGGTTTCTAAAAAATTCAAAACTTCAAATGAATACTGAAAGAAGCGTATTAATTGAGCATAAAAGTTTCAAAATATTTTCTAAATCATCATTTATTTAGTTTTATTTCGTTTTATTAATTTAAGCCTCATTTCTGCCTAATGCAGTGTAATAATGATGTTTAATCAAACTGTGTTTTAAATAGTAATTTTTGAATTATTCCTAAAAGTAATATGTACCTTTTAATAAAAATAACAAAAAAAAAACATTTTAATAAAATAAAATATTACCTTTTAATAAAATAAAAATTTAGTTAGTACCTTTTAATAAAAATTAGACACATAAATATCACTTGGCATATTTCAAATATTACGCGAGCAAAGCCGCGGGGTTTGCTAGTCATCATATCATACTTCCTATTATAAAGAGGTAAAAATTGTTTATTTGTCGGAGATAAGCTCAGGACCTACCGAACCGATTCCAAAAGTAATGGTATCAAAATGATGGTGTTCGCCCAACTTAGAACATGGGCTATATTTTATGTCGGTGCCACTACCCGAAAGGGGGTGCAGGAGCAAAAAACGTTCTAAAAAGGCGATTTTTGCGTTACTGAAGGGCCTAGAAATATGAAATTTGGAATATTAGTTACTTATAAGATATAAATGGTGTCTAAGAACAGTTCTTAAACAATTCGAAATTTAAAAGGGGTGAAAATGCACAAAAAGCGTTCTAAAAAACGTTCTAAATGGTAGTTTCTACATAATCTCAGGAAATACCAAACCGATTTCAAAAGTAATGGTATCAAAATGATGGTGTTAGTCCAACTTAGAACATAGGCTATATTTTATGTCGGTGCCACTACCCGAAAGGGGGTGCAGGAGCAAAAAACGTTCTAAAAATGCGATTTTTGCGTTACTGAAGGGCCTAGAAATATGAAATTTGGAATATTAGTTACTTATAAGATATAAATGGTGTCTAAGAACAGTTCTTAAACAATTCGAAATTTAAAAGGGGTGAAAATGCACAAAAAGCGTTCTAAAAAACGTTCTAAATGGTAGTTTCTACATAATCTCAGGAAATACCAAACCGATTTCAAAAGTAATGGTATCAAAATGATGGTGTTAGTCCAACTTAGAACATAGGCTATATTTTATGTCGGTGCCACTACCCGAAAGGGGGTGCAGGAGCAAAAAACGTTCTAAAAATGCGATTTTTGCGTTACTGAAGGGCCTAGAAATATGAAATTTGGAATATTAGTTACTTATAAGATATAAATGGTGTCTAAGAACAGTTCTTAAACAATTCGAAATTTAAAAGGGGTGAAAATGCACAAAAAGCGTTCTAAAAAACGTTCTAAATGGTAGTTTCTACATAATCTCAGGAAATACCAAACCGATTTAAAAAATATTGGTGTCAAAATGATGGTGTTAGTCCAACTTAGAACATAGGCTATATTTTATGTCGGTGCCACTACCCGAAAGGCGGTGTAGGAGCAAAAAACGTTTTAAAAATGCGGTTTATGTGTTACTGAAGGGCCTAGAAATATGAAATTTGAAGTATCAGCTACTTATTAGATATAAATGATTTCTAAGAACAGTTCTTAAACAATTCGAAATTTAAGAGGGGTGAAAATGCACAAAAAGCGTTCTAAAAAACGTTCTAAATGGTAGTTTCTACATAATCTCAGGAAATACCAAACCGATTAAAAAAATAATGGCGTCAAAATGATGGTGAAAACCCTTGCTCCAACATAGGCTATGTTTTATGTCGGTGACACAACCCCAAAGGGGGTGCAGGAGAAAAACGTTCTAAATATCAGTTTTTGCGTGACGGAAGGGCCTTGAATCGTGAAATTTAGAATGGTAGTTAGTTATAAGATATCAATGATCTCTATGGACATTTCCTAAAAAAGTCGAAATTTAAAAGGGGGGGGGGGTCAAAATGCGCAAAAAGCGTTATAAAAAACGTTCTAAATTGCGATTTCTAGCAATCTCAGGAAATACTGAACCGATTTCAAATATTTTGGTGTATAAATGATGGGGACAGATCTTGCTTCAAGATAGGCTATATTTTATATCTGTTTCACTACCCCAGAGGAGATGCAGGAGCAAAATGAGCGTTCTAAATGCCGATTTGTCACCAATATCTCAGGAAGAATCAAACTGATTTCAAAAGTAATGGTAAGAAATTGATGCTGACAGCCTCTCCTCTAACATAGACGCTATTTTAAGTCGGTATCACTATCACCTAGACGTTGCAGGAGCAAAAAAGCGTTCCAAATTTCGAATTTTGTGATCGGTAGGGGCTAGCAACTTAAAATTAGGCAAGGTACATATTTATTATATATAAATTATCTTTAAGAACAGTTTCGAAAGAATTGGAAATTTAAAATAGGGTGAAAATGCGCGAAAAGCGTTCTAAAAATGTTCTAAACTGCGATTTCTACTCAATCTAAGGAAATACCAAAGCTATTTCAAAAGTAATGGTTGCAAATCAATGGTGACAGTCCCTGCTATAACATAGGTTATATTTTATGTTGCTGTCACTACCATCTGACGGTTGCAAAAGCAAAATATGGTCTAATTTGCGCTTTTTGCACAACTGAGGTATCTAACACTTTGAAGTATGGCATGGTATTTACTTACAAGATACAACTGCTTCCTAGGAACAGTCGAAAGAAAATTCCAAATTTAAAAAAATGAAGTGAGTGAAAAGCGTTATAAATTACAATTCTTAAGCAAACTTATAAATTACCAAACCGATTAAAAAAATAATGATGAAAAATTTTGGTGATAGAACCTGCTCAAACATAAGCTATATTTATGTCTGTTCCACTACCACCAGAGGGTTGCAGGAGCTAAAAACTTTCTAAATTCCGAATTTTGTGATACTGAAAAGGCTAGAAACTTTAAATATGACATGGTAGTTACTTATAAAATATAAATGCCCTCGAAGGAACGTCGAAAATAAATTCGAATTAAAAAGGGGTGAAGCGAAGGGGAGGTGCGAAAAGCATTCTAAAAGATTCTAAATTACGATTATATGCAATTTCAGGGAATATAAACCAATTATAAAAGTAATAGTTGCGAATCAATGGTAACAGTCTCTGATCCTACACAGGCTATATTTTATGCAGGTGATTCTACCACCTGGCGTTCACAGGAACAACAAACGTTCTAAAAAAGGGCTTTAAAAGCTTTTTAAATTACGTTTCTGTTTAATATTAGGAAGTAACAAACCGATTTCAAAATTAATGTTGGCAAATTAATGGTGACAGTTCCTGTTTCAACATAGCCCTTTATGTTGAGAGAGGTGGTAGGACTTGGAATTTGACATGATGGTAAATTTTAAGATGTAAGAAGATGGTTTCTAAAAAATTCAAATCTTCAAATGAATACTGAAATGAGCGTATTAATTGAGCATAAAAGTTTCAAAATATTTTCTAAATTATCATTTATTTAGTTTTATTTCATTTTATTAATTTAAGTCTCATTTCTGCCTAATGCATGATAACCTGATACTCTTTATTTAGCCAAAAAACGTAGACGTATATAGCTATAAAATTTATGTAAACATTAAATATAGGCTTAAAGAAAATAAATTTCAAGTTTTGCAGTAATTTTAAATAACGAAAGAACATGTAAATTACGAAAACAATAATCAATTTACAAATAAAACGTCGAATTAAAAAGAATTGATGACTGCCAAACACGTTTAACATATTTAATGTCATCTGAATGTGACATTTACGATCATCCATTATTGGCATTTAACCTTACAGTTTGGCGACAGTGTTTTTTTCGACGGAATAATCAAGGACACAGATGTCATATACGCACCGGGATACTTAAGTGGCTCCAAAGTATCGTTATTTTGCTTGATATGCTAACCAGGAGGTTGTTGTTTATTTATTAATAAATTATTTATTAACTTTTATTTTCTTTTTAAAAATTATACAAATTGTTTTGTTCTATAGTTATTAATTAAACATTTTTTTTTTACTGCTATTCCCTTTTTGTAAAATAAATATGTAATTGATATTCGAAAACAAGGTTTACGCCAAATTGGCGTCAGAAAAAATCGCGCCAACGTGTTGCATATATGACATCGATGCCTAATCAAGTAGTACCGATAAATGCAACTCAAAAATTTAATTATATAAAATCTCAGTATTATTATTATTTTTTTAATTAACTAAGGAAGTTTTGAGTTGATACCATATTTGGCGTTTTTATCTTTTGCGCGCCAGGTTAAAGAAAAATGCTTCTCAAAAATTTCATTAGAAAAAATCTGAATAAATTTCTTTTTCTTTTTTTTTAAGTAATTTTATTTTGATTTTTATCTATTTCCCCATTATGTTTCTTACAAGAGAAATTAGCAGAATTATTTTTAAAAATGACTCTAACTGCGAATTGTACGTTATTTGTTTAATTGGGAGATCGAATTTACTGTTGTCGCCAAACAATGCAATTTTAAGCCACAAAGGCAGAAGCGTGAAATAAGCCATGCGAAGGTCGAAATCATTTTTTTTTCATGTGTAGGAGAAGATTTTGGAGTAAATTTTTATATTCTAATGTAATTTATATAAAAAGCAGTTAAATTTATAATTATGTAGCAGGTATTTAAATTTTAGTGTACATGTCTGCTAAATACACACTTATGCTAGAATAATTTAATTTCAGAGATTTAAAATATTTTTTATCATAATATGGAATACCATTACTATGGAAACATGCCGTTTTGTTTTCTTCAAGCATGTCATTTTTATATCCTTGAACTCAGATTATTACTTATTAATGGGAAATTGCGTATTATGTTATTTTTTTTTAAAGATGTCGGACCTATTGCCAATTTCACCTATAGGAATATTCACTGCTTTAAAAGTTAGGATACAATAAGATTCTTAAGAAGATTTCTGCAATTATGCGTTATTATTATTGTAAAAAAAAGCCAAAATTTTGCAACAGAAATTGCTTGCTGAATTTAATTTCAGATATTATTTTTTTAATTCGTCGCTTCAGCTAAACTTAGCAACAAATTAAGAGTTATTTTCATAATCTGAGTTATTTACACAATAGACGGTAGATTAATTTACTATTGACTATAAAGCAATTAGCAAGCCTATTTATTTGTCCGTGTGTTATTATGCTCTTTAGAAAAATGCAAAATAAATCTTCGGTTCAAGTATTCACCAATATGCTTATTGCTAAAATTTTTGTATAACTAACTTTATTTATCATTGTCAGGTCTATTTAAGACATGAATATTTCGACATTATTTATTGGATCGTATTTTGGTGAGTAATTAAGTTTGTTTTGTCATTAACTCTGGTAAATGTGTAACAATATTGTTGCATCAGTCTTAATGTTTGTCGTAGACCATCACAATGCAGTCGATTACAAATGATTAGAAAGATTTTATTTGATGCAAGAGGTTTATTTTTTTGCAAGATTAAGTCATCAAGTTTTATAACGTGTAAACGGTTACATGATTGTAAATGCTCTACAAAATGAAAAGGCAGTGAAAATGACGTCATTTTAATTTTATTCAAACAATTCAGCTCTAAAAACTCACTTTTTTATATTATACTTTTCTTTGAAATATGAAAGATAAACATTCTTTTTTGACGACAAATTGTTCAATACATTTTTTTACGGTATTTACTCTGCTGGAATCCAAAGAGAGAAAACAGTAATAGTAGATCTGTCACAGAGGACGTTTATTAAGAAATATAACGTAACATTCAATGAGATTATATTTTAGCTACCAGAATCACATATTGCGCGATCTGAGATCATAGGAGTTCAAGAACTATCAAACGAAAATGAACCACCTGAACATTATTCGTGTTCAATGGTCAATCTTTGCAATCATTCTACTAATGGATTCTAATTTAGTAATGTCAGATCAGAAACCATTTTAATTCCTGTTGTCATAAGGGTCACATTACCCTACCAAAAGTGAACTGTTATAAATCAACTAAAAGAATTGCTGGTTAATAGCTAAATTTTGTCCAACGCTTAAGATAATATAATATTGCAATGGCGTTCGCATCGTTTGCAGCAATGAGCAAAGTCCAGCTGAAGGTCCAAATTGTTTAAAATACAAGTTCAAATTTATTTCATTTAATCCAAGGTTCATTTGGAAGTACTGACCAGCGCAGCGGGCATAGCCTGCTAGTCATATTATAAAGAGGAAAAAATTGTTTATTTGTCGGAGATAAGCTCAGGAACTACCGAACCGATTCCAAAAGTAATGGTATCAAAATGATGGTGTTCGCCCAACTTAGAACATAGGCTATATCTTATGTCGGTGCCACAACCCCAAAGGGGGTGCAGGATCAAAAAACGTTCTAAAAATGCGATTTTTGCGTTACTGAAGGACCTAGAAATATGAAATTTGGAATATTAGTTACTTTTAAGATATAAATGATGTCTAAGAACAGTTCTTAAACATTTCGAAATTTAAAAGGGGTGAGAATGCACAAAAAGCGTTCTAAAAACGTTCTAAATGGTAGTTTCTACATAATTTCAGGAAATACCAAACCGATTTCAAAAGTAATGGTATCAAAATGATAGTGTTAGTCCAATTTAGAACATAGGCTATATTTTATGTCGGTGCCACTACCCCAAAAGGGGTGCAGGAGCAAAAAAACGTTCTAAAAATGCGATTTTTGCGTTACTGAAGAGCCTAGAAATATGAAATTTGGAATATTAGTTACTTATAAGATATAAATGATGTCTAAGAACAGTTCTTAAACAATTCGAAATTTAAAAGGGGTGAAAATGCACAAAAGGTGTTCTAAAAAACGTTCTAAATGGTAGTTTCTACATAATATCAGGAAATACCACGCCGATTAAAAGAAATATTGGTGTCAAAATGATAGTGACAACGTTTACTCCAATATAGGCTATGTTTTATGTCGGTGCCACTACCCCAAAGGAGGTGTAGGAGCAAAAAACGTTCTAAAAATGCGATTTATGTGTTACTGAAGGGCCTAGAAATATGAAATTTGAAGTATCAGCTACTTATTAGATATAAAGGATTTCTAAGAACAGTTCTTAAACAATTCGAAATTTAAAAGGGGTGAAAATGCGCGAAAAGCGTTCTAAAAAACGTTCTAAATGGTGATTTCTACACAATCTCAGGAAATACCAAACCGATTTAAAAAATAATGGCGTCAAAATGATGGTGAAAATCCTTGCTCCAACATAGGCTATGTTTTATGTCGGTGCCACTACCCCAAAGGGGGTGCAGGAGAAAAACGTTCTAAATTGCGGTTTTTGCGTGAGGGAAGAGCCTTGAATCATGAAATTTAGAATGGTAGTTAGTTATAAGATATCAATGATCTCTAAGGACATTTCCTAAAAAAATCGAAATTTAAAAGGGAGGCCAAAAAGCGCTGTAAAAAACGTTCTAAATTGCAATTTCTATGCAGTCTCAGGAAATACTGAACCGATTTCAAATATAATGGAGTTAAAATGATGGTGACAGATCTTGCTCCAAGATAGGCTATATTTTATATCTGTTTCCACTACCCCAGAGGAGATGCAGGAGAAAAATGAGCGAAAAGCTTTCTAAAAACGTTCTAAATGCCGATTTGTCACCAATATCTCCGGAAGAACCAAATTGATTTCAAAAGTAATGGTAAGAAATTGATGCAGACAGCCTCTGCTCTATCATAGACACTATTTTAAGTTGGTATCACTATCACCTAGACGTTGCAGGAGTAAAAAAAACGTTATAAATTTCGATTTTTGTGATCGGTAGGGGCTAGAAACTTAAAATTAGGCAAGGTACATATTTATTACATATAAATGATCTTTAAGAACAGTTTCGAAAAAAATTGGAAATTTAAAAAGTGGTGAAAATGCGCGAAAAGCGTTCTAAAAACGTTTTAAATTGCGATTTCTACTCAATCTCAGGAAATTCCAAAGCTATTTCAAAAGTAATGGTTGCAAATCAATGGTGATAGTCCCTGATATAACATAGGTTATATTTTATTTTGCTGTCACTACCATCTGAAGGTTGCAAAATCAAAACATGTTCTAATTTGCGTTTTCTGCATAACAGAAGAGTCTAACACTTTGAAGTATGGCATGTTATTTACTTACAAGATGCAACTGCTTTCTATGAACTGTCGAAAGAAAATTTCATATTTAAAAAAATGAAGTGAGCAAAAGGTGTTATAAATTACAATTTTTCTGTATTCTTATCAAATACCAAACCGATTAAAAAAATAATGATAACAAATTGTTGGTGAAAGAACCTGCTCAAACATAAGCTATATTTTATGTCTGTGCCACTACAGGGTTGCAGGTTGCAGTAGCTAAAAACTTTCTAAATTGCGATTTCTGGGATACTGAAAAGGCTAGAAACTTTAAATATGTCATGGTAGTTACTTATAAAATATAAATGCCCTCGAAGGACTGTCCAAAATAAATTCGAATTAAAAAGGGGTGAAGTGAAGGGGAGGTGCGAAAAGCATTCTAAAAAAGTCCTAAATTACGATTTCTACGCAGTTTCAGGGAATATAAACCAAATATAAAAGTAATAGTTGCGAATCAATGGTAACAGTCTCTGATCCTACACAGGCTATATTTTAGGCCGATGATTCTACTACCTGGGATTCACAAGAACAACAAACGCTCTAAAAAAAGGCCTTTAAAAGCTGTCTAAATTACGCTTCTATGGAATATTAGGAAAAAACAAACCAATTTCAAAATTAATGTTGGAAAATTAATGGTGCCAGTTCCTATTTCAACATAGCCCTTTATGTTGAGATAGATGGTAGGACTTGGAATTTGACATGATGGTTAATTTTAAGATGTAAGAAGATGGTTTCGAAAAAAATCAAAACTTCAAATGAATACTGTAATGAGCGTATTAATTGAGCATAAAAGTTTCAAAATATTTTCTAAATTATTATTTATTTAGTTTTATTTCGTTTTATTAATTTAAGTCTCATTTCTGCCTTATGCAGTGTAACAATGAAGTTTAATCAAACTGTGTTTTAAATAGTAATTTTTTTAATTATTCCTAAAAGTAATAAGTACCTTTTAATAAAATAAAATATAACCTTTTAATAAAATAAAAATTTAGTTAGTACATTTTAATAAAAATTAAACATATAAATATCACTTGGCATATTTCAAATATTACGCGAGCAAAGCCGCGGGGTTTGCTAGACTTCTATACTCATATTATAAAGACATAAGAATTGTTTATTTGTAGGAGGTAAGCTCTGGAACTACCGAACCGATTCCAAAAGTAATGGTATCAAAATGATAGTGTTAGTCCAACTTAGAACATAGGCTATATTTTATGTCGGTGCCACTACACCAAAGGGGGTGAAGGAGCAAAAAAGGTTCTAAAAATGCGATTTTTGTGTTACTGAAGGACCTAGAAATATGAAATTTGGAATGTTAGTTACTTATAAGATATAAATGATGTCTAAGAACAGTTCTTAAACATTTCAAAATTTAAAAGGGGTGAAAATGCACAAAAAGCGTTGTAAAAAACGTTCTAATTAGTAGTTTCTACATAATCTCAGGAAATACCAAACCGATTTAAAAAATATATGTGTCAAAATAATGGAGACAACGCTTGTCCAAGATAGGCTATATTTTATGTCGGTGCCACTACCACAAAGAGGGTGCATGAGCAAAAAACGTTCTAAAAATGCGATTTATGTATTACTGAAGGGCCTAGAAATATGAAATTTGTAATATTAGCAACTTATTAGATATAAAGGATTTCTAAGAACAGTTCTTAAAAAATTCGAAATTTAAAAGGGGTGAAAATGCGCGAAAAGCGTTCTAAAAAACATTCTACAAGGTGGTTTCCACACAATCTCGTGAAATACCAAACAGATTTAAAAAATAAAGGCGTCAAAATGATGGTGACAACCCTTGCTCCAACATAGGCTATGTTTTATGTCGGTGCCAATACCCCAAAGGGGGTGCAAGAGAAAAGCGTTCTGAATTGCGGTTTTTACTTTACGGAAATGCCTAGAATCGTGAAATTTGGAATGGTAGTTAGTTATAAGATATCAATGAACTCTAAGGACATTTCCTAAGAAAAATCGAAATTTAAAAGGGATCAAAATGCGCAAAAAGCGTTGTAAAAAGCTTTCTAAATTGCGATTTCTATGCAATCTCAGCAAGTGCTGAACCGATTTCAAATATAATGGTGTAAGAATGATGATGACAGATCTTGCTCCAAGATAGACTATATTATATATCTGTTTCCACAACCCCAGAAGAGATGCAGGGGCAAAATGCGCGAAAAGCGTTCTAAAAACGTTCTAAATGCCGATTTGTCAGCAATATCTCAGGAAGAATCAAACTGATTTCAAAAGTAATGGTAGGAAATTGATGCTGACAGCCATTGATCTAACATAGATGCGATTTTACGTCGGTATCACTATCACCTAGACGTTGCAGGAGAAAAAACGCGTTCTAAATTTCGACTTTTGTGATCGGTAGAGGCTAGCAACTTAAAATTAGGCAAGGTAGACATTTATTAGATATAAATGATCTTTAAGAACAGTTTCGAAAAAATTAGAAATTTAAAAAGTGGTGAAAATACGCGAAAAGCGTTCTAAAAACATTCTAAATTACGATTTTTACTCAATCTCAGGAAATACCAAAGCTATTTCAAAAGTAATGGTTGCAAATCAATGGTGACAGTCCCTGCTATAACATAGGTTGCATTTTATGTTGCTGTCAATACCATATGAGGGTTGCAAAAGCAAAACATGTTCTAATTTGCGTTTTTTGTACAACTGAGGGGTCTAACACTTTGAAGTATGGCATGGTATTGACTTACAAGATGCAACTGCTTTCTAAGAGCAGTCGAAAGAAAATTCCAAATTTAAAAAGATGAAGCGAGCGAAAAGCGTTATAAATTACAATTTTTATGCAATCTTATTAAATACCAAATCGATTAAAAAAATAATGATGACAAATTGTTGGTGCTAGAACCTGCTCAGACATAAGCTATATTTTATGTCTGTGCCGCTGTCACAAGAGGGTTGCAGGAGCTAAAAACTTTCTAAATTCCGAATTTTGTGATACTGAAAAGGCTAGAAACTTTAAATATGACATGGTAGTTACTTATAAAATATAAATGCCCTCGAAGGAACGTCGAAAATAAATTCGAATTAAAAAGGGGTGAAGCGAAGGGGAGGTGCGAAAAGCATTCTAAAAGATTCTAAATTACGATTATATGCAATTTCAGGGAATATAAACCAATTATAAAAGTAATAGTTGCGAATCAATGGTAACAGTCTCTGATCCTACACAGGCTATATTTTATGCAGGTGATTCTACCACCTGGCGTTCACAGGAACAACAAACGTTCTAAAAAAGGGCTTTAAAAGCTTTTTAAATTACGTTTCTGTTTAATATTAGGAAGTAACAAACCGATTTCAAAATTAATGTTGGCAAATTAATGGTGACAGTTCCTGTTTCAACATAGCCCTTTATGTTGAGAGAGGTGGTAGGACTTGGAATTTGACATGATGGTAAATTTTAAGATGTAAGAAGATGGTTTCTAAAAAATTCAAATCTTCAAATGAATACTGAAATGAGCGTATTAATTGAGCATAAAAGTTTCAAAATATTTTCTAAATTATCATTTATTTAGTTTTATTTCATTTTATTAATTTAAGTCTCATTTCTGCCTAATGCATGATAACCTGATACTCTTTATTTAGCCAAAAAACGTAGACGTATATAGCTATAAAATTTATGTAAACATTAAATATAGGCTTAAAGAAAATAAATTTCAAGTTTTGCAGTAATTTTAAATAACGAAAGAACATGTAAATTAGGAAAACAATAATCAATTTACAAATAAAACGTCGAATTAAAAAGAATTGATGACTGCCAAACACGTTTAACATATTTAATGTCATCTGAATGTGACATTTACGATCATCCATTATTGGCATTTAACCTTACAGTTTGGCGACAGTGTTTTTTTCGACGGAATAATCAAGGACACAGATGTCATATACGCACCGGGATACTTAAGTGGCTCCAAAGTATCGTTATTTTGCTTGATATGCTAACCAGGAGGTTGTTGTTTATTTATTAATAAATTATTTATTAACTTTTATTTTCTTTTTAAAAATTATACAAATTGTTTTGTTCTATAGTTATTAATTAAACATTTTTTTTACTGCTATTCCCTTTTTGTAAAATAAATATGTAATTGATATTCGAAAACAAGGTTTACGCCAAATTGGCGTCAGAAAAAATCGCGCCAACGTGTTGCATATATGACATCGATGCCTAATCAAGTAGTACCGATAAATGCAACTCAAAAATTTAATTATATAAAATCTCAGTATTATTATTATTTTTTTAATTAACTAAGGAAGTTTTGAGTTGATACCATATTTGCCGTTTTTATCTTTTGCGCGCCAGGTTAAAGAAAAATGCTTCTCAAAAATTTCATTAGAAAAAATCTGAATAAATTTCTTTTTCTTTTTTTTAAGTAATTTTATTTTGATTTTTATCTATTTCCCCATTATGTTTCTTACAAGAGAAATTAGCAGAATTATTTTTAAAAATGACTCTAACTGCGAATTGTACGTTATTTGTTTAATTGGGAGATCGAATTTACTGTTGTCGCCAAACAATGCAATTTTAAGCCACAAAGGCAGAAGCGTGAAATAAGCCATGCGAAGGTCGAAATCATTTTTTTTTCATGTGTAGGAGAAGATTTTGGAGTAAATTTTTATATTCTAATGTAATTCATATAAAAAGCAGTTAAATTTATAATTATGTAGCAGGTATTTAAATTTTAGTGTACATGTCTGCTAAATACACACTTATGCTAGAATAATTTAATTTCAGAGATTTAAAATATTTTTTATCATAATATGGAATACCATTACTATGGAAACATGCCGTTTTGTTTTCTTCAAGCATGTCATTTTTATATCCTTGAACTCAGATTATTACTTATTAATGGGAAATTGCGTATTATGTTATTTTTTTTTAAAGATGTCGGACCTATTGCCAATTTCACCTATAGGAATATTCACTGCTTTAAAAGTTAGGATACAATAAGATTCTTAAGAAGATTTCTGCAATTATGCGTTATTATTATTGTAAAAAAAAGCCAAAATTTTGCAACAGAAATTGCTTGCTGAATTTAATTTCAGATATTATTTTTTTAATTCGTCGCTTCAGCTAAACTTAGCAACAAATTAAGAGTTATTTTCATAATCTGAGTTATTTACACAATAGACGGTAGATTAATTTACTATTGACTATAAAGCAATTAGCAAGCCTATTTATTTGTCCGTGTGTTATTATGCTCTTTAGAAAAATGCAAAATAAATCTTCGGTTCAAGTATTCACCAATATGCTTATTGCTAAAATTTTTGTATAACTAACTTTATTTATCATTGTCAGGTCTATTTAAGACATGAATATTTCGACATTATTTATTGGATCGTATTTTGGTGAGTAATTAAGTTTGTTTTGTCATTAACTCTGGTAAATGTGTAACAATATTGTTGCATCAGTCTTAATGTTTGTCGTAGACCATCACAATGCAGTCGATTACAAATGATTAGAAAGATTTTATTTGATGCAAGAGGTTTATTTTTTTGCAAGATTAAGTCATCAAGTTTTATAACGTGTAAACGGTTACATGATTGTAAATGCTCTACAAAATGAAAAGGCAGTGAAAATGACGTCATTTTAATTTTATTCAAACAATTCAGCTCTAAAAACTCACTTTTTTATATTATACTTTTCTTTGAAATATGAAAGATAAACATTCTTTTTTGACGACAAATTGTTCAATACATTTTTTTACGGTATTTACTCTGCTGGAATCCAAAGAGAGAAAACAGTAATAGTAGATCTGTCACAGAGGACGTTTATTAAGAAATATAACGTAACATTCAATGAGATTATATTTTAGCTACCAGAATCACATATTGCGCGATCTGAGATCATAGGAGTTCAAGAACTATCAAACGAAAATGAACCACCTGAACATTATTCGTGTTCAATGGTCAATCTTTGCAATCATTCTACTAATGGATTCTAATTTAGTAATGTCAGATCAGAAACCATTTTAATTCCTGTTGTCATAAGGGTCACATTACCCTACCAAAAGTGAACTGTTATAAATCAACTAAAAGAATTGCTGGTTAATAGCTAAATTTTGTCCAACGCTTAAGATAATATAATATTGCAATGGCGTTCGCATCGTTTGCAGCAATGAGCAAAGTCCAGCTGAAGGTCCAAATTGTTTAAAATACAAGTTCAAATTTATTTCATTTAATCCAAGGTTCATTTGGAAGTACTGACCAGCGCAGCGGGCATAGCCTGCTAGTCATATTATAAAGAGGAAAAAATTGTTTATTTGTCGGAGATAAGCTCAGGAACTACCGAACCGATTCCAAAAGTAATGGTATCAAAATGATGGTGTTCGCCCAACTTAGAACATAGGCTATATCTTATGTCGGTGCCACAACCCCAAAGGGGGTGCAGGATCAAAAAACGTTCTAAAAATGCGATTTTTGCGTTACTGAAGGACCTAGAAATATGAAATTTGGAATATTAGTTACTTTTAAGATATAAATGATGTCTAAGAACAGTTCTTAAACATTTCGAAATTTAAAAGGGGTGAGAATGCACAAAAAGCGTTCTAAAAACGTTCTAAATGGTAGTTTCTACATAATTTCAGGAAATACCAAACCGATTTCAAAAGTAATGGTATCAAAATGATAGTGTTAGTCCAATTTAGAACATAGGCTATATTTTATGTCGGTGCCACTACCCCAAAAGGGGTGCAGGAGCAAAAAAACGTTCTAAAAATGCGATTTTTGCGTTACTGAAGAGCCTAGAAATATGAAATTTGGAATATTAGTTACTTATAAGATATAAATGATGTCTAAGAACAGTTCTTAAACAATTCGAAATTTAAAAGGGGTGAAAATGCACAAAAGGTGTTCTAAAAAACGTTCTAAATGGTAGTTTCTACATAATATCAGGAAATACCACGCCGATTAAAAGAAATATTGGTGTCAAAATGATAGTGACAACGTTTACTCCAATATAGGCTATGTTTTATGTCGGTGCCACTACCCCAAAGGAGGTGTAGGAGCAAAAAACGTTCTAAAAATGCGATTTATGTGTTACTGAAGGGCCTAGAAATATGAAATTTGAAGTATCAGCTACTTATTAGATATAAAGGATTTCTAAGAACAGTTCTTAAACAATTCGAAATTTAAAAGGGGTGAAAATGCGCGAAAAGCGTTCTAAAAAACGTTCTAAATGGTGATTTCTACACAATCTCAGGAAATACCAAACCGATTTAAAAAATAATGGCGTCAAAATGATGGTGAAAATCCTTGCTCCAACATAGGCTATGTTTTATGTCGGTGCCACTACCCCAAAGGGGGTGCAGGAGAAAAACGTTCTAAATTGCGGTTTTTGCGTGAGGGAAGAGCCTTGAATCATGAAATTTAGAATGGTAGTTAGTTATAAGATATCAATGATCTCTAAGGACATTTCCTAAAAAAATCGAAATTTAAAAGGGAGGCCAAAAAGCGCTGTAAAAAACGTTCTAAATTGCAATTTCTATGCAGTCTCAGGAAATACTGAACCGATTTCAAATATAATGGAGTTAAAATGATGGTGACAGATCTTGCTCCAAGATAGGCTATATTTTATATCTGTTTCCACTACCCCAGAGGAGATGCAGGAGAAAAATGAGCGAAAAGCTTTCTAAAAACGTTCTAAATGCCGATTTGTCACCAATATCTCCGGAAGAACCAAATTGATTTCAAAAGTAATGGTAAGAAATTGATGCAGACAGCCTCTGCTCTATCATAGACACTATTTTAAGTTGGTATCACTATCACCTAGACGTTGCAGGAGTAAAAAAAACGTTATAAATTTCGATTTTTGTGATCGGTAGGGGCTAGAAACTTAAAATTAGGCAAGGTACATATTTATTACATATAAATGATCTTTAAGAACAGTTTCGAAAAAAATTGGAAATTTAAAAAGTGGTGAAAATGCGCGAAAAGCATTCTAAAAACGTTTTAAATTGCGATTTCTACTCAATCTCAGGAAATTCCAAAGCTATTTCAAAAGTAATGGTTGCAAATCAATGGTGATAGTCCCTGATATAACATAGGTTATATTTTATTTTGCTGTCACTACCATCTGAAGGTTGCAAAATCAAAACATGTTCTAATTTGCGTTTTCTGCATAACAGAAGAGTCTAACACTTTGAAGTATGGCATGTTATTTACTTACAAGATGCAACTGCTTTCTATGAACTGTCGAAAGAAAATTTCATATTTAAAAAAATGAAGTGAGCAAAAGGTGTTATAAATTACAATTTTTCTGTAATCTTATCAAATACCAAACCGATTAAAAAAATAATGATAACAAATTGTTGGTGAAAGAACCTGCTCAAACATAAGCTATATTTTATGTCTGTGCCACTACAGGGTTGCAGGTTGCAGTAGCTAAAAACTTTCTAAATTGCGATTTCTGGGATACTGAAAAGGCTAGAAACTTTAAATATGTCATGGTAGTTACTTATAAAATATAAATGCCCTCGAAGGACTGTCCAAAATAAATTCGAATTAAAAAGGGGTGAAGTGAAGGGGAGGTGCGAAAAGCATTCTAAAAAAGTCCTAAATTACGATTTCTACGCAGTTTCAGGGAATATAAACCAAATATAAAAGTAATAGTTGCGAATCAATGGTAACAGTCTCTGATCCTACACAGGCTATATTTTAGGCCGATGATTCTACTACCTGGGATTCACAAGAACAACAAACGCTCTAAAAAAAGGCCTTTAAAAGCTGTCTAAATTACGTTTCTATGGAATATTAGGAAAAAACAAACCAATTTCAAAATTAATGTTGGAAAATTAATGGTGCCAGTTCCTATTTCAACATAGCCCTTTATGTTGAGATAGATGGTAGGACTTGGAATTTGACATGATGGTTAATTTTAAGATGTAAGAAGATGGTTTCGAAAAAAATCAAAACTTCAAATGAATACTGTAATGAGCGTATTAATTGAGCATAAAAGTTTCAAAATATTTTCTAAATTATTATTTATTTAGTTTTATTTCGTTTTATTAATTTAAGTCTCATTTCTGCCTTATGCAGTGTAACAATGAAGTTTAATCAAACTGTGTTTTAAATAGTAATTTTTTTAATTATTCCTAAAAGTAATAAGTACCTTTTAATAAAATAAAATATTACCTTTTAATAAAATAAAAATTTAGTTAGTACATTTTAATAAAAATTAAACATATAAATATCACTTGGCATATTTCAAATATTACGCGAGCAAAGCCGCGGGGTTTGCTAGACTTCTATACTCATATTATAAAGACATAAGAATTGTTTATTTGTAGGAGGTAAGCTCTGGAACTACCGAACCGATTCCAAAAGTAATGGTATCAAAATGATAGTGTTAGTCCAACTTAGAACATAGGCTATATTTTATGTCGGTGCCACTACACCAAAGGGGGTGAAGGAGCAAAAAAGGTTCTAAAAATGCGATTTTTGTGTTACTGAAGGACCTAGAAATATGAAATTTGGAATGTTAGTTACTTATAAGATATAAATGATGTCTAAGAACAGTTCTTAAACATTTCAAAATTTAAAAGGGGTGAAAATGCACAAAAAGCGTTGTAAAAAACGTTCTAATTAGTAGTTTCTACATAATCTCAGGAAATACCAAACCGATTTAAAAAATATATGTGTCAAAATAATGGAGACAACGCTTGTCCAAGATAGGCTATATTTTATGTCGGTGCCACTACCACAAAAAGGGTGCATGAGCAAAAAACGTTCTAAAAATGCGATTTATGTATTACTGAAGGGCCTAGAAATATGAAATTTGTAATATTAGCAACTTATTAGATATAAAGGATTTCTAAGAACAGTTCTTAAAAAATTCGAAATTTAAAAGGGGTGAAAATGCGCGAAAAGCGTTCTAAAAAACATTCTACAAGGTGGTTTCCACACAATCTCGTGAAATACCAAACCGATTTAAAAAATAAAGGCGTCAAAATGATGGTGACAACCCTTGCTCCAACATAGGCTATGTTTTATGTCGGTGCCAATACCCCAAAGGGGGTGCAAGAGAAAAGCGTTCTGAATTGCGGTTTTTACTTTACGGAAATGCCTAGAATCGTGAAATTTGGAATGGTAGTTAGTTATAAGATATCAATGAACTCTAAGGACATTTCCTAAGAAAAATCGAAATTTAAAAGGGATCAAAATGCGCAAAAAGCGTTGTAAAAAGCTTTCTAAATTGCGATTTCTATGCAATCTCAGCAAGTGCTGAACCGATTTCAAATATAATGGTGTAAGAATGATGATGACAGATCTTGCTCCAAGATAGACTATATTATATATCTGTTTCCACAACCCCAGAAGAGATGCAGGGGCAAAATGCGCGAAAAGCGTTCTAAAAACGTTCTAAATGCCGATTTGTCAGCAATATCTCAGGAAGAATCAAACTGATTTCAAAAGTAATGGTAGGAAATTGATGCTGACAGCCATTGATCTAACATAGATGCGATTTTACGTCGGTATCACTATCACCTAGACGTTGCAGGAGAAAAAACGCGTTCTAAATTTCGACTTTTGTGATCGGTAGAGGCTAGCAACTTAAAATTAGGCAAGGTAGACATTTATTAGATATAAATGATCTTTAAGAACAGTTTCGAAAAAATTAGAAATTTAAAAAGTGGTGAAAATACGCGAAAAGCGTTCTAAAAACATTCTAAATTACGATTTTTACTCAATCTCAGGAAATACCAAAGCTATTTCAAAAGTAATGGTTGCAAATCAATGGTGACAGTCCCTGCTATAACATAGGTTGCATTTTATGTTGCTGTCAATACCATATGAGGGTTGCAAAAGCAAAACATGTTCTAATTTGCGTTTTTTGTACAACTGAGGGGTCTAACACTTTGAAGTATGGCATGGTATTGACTTACAAGATGCAACTGCTTTCTAAGAGCAGTCGAAAGAAAATTCCAAATTTAAAAAGATGAAGCGAGCGAAAAGCGTTATAAATTACAATTTTTATGCAATCTTATTAAATACCAAATCGATTAAAAAAATAATGATGACAAATTGTTGGTGATAGAACCTGCTCAGACATAAGCTATATTTTATGCCTGTGCCGCTGTCACAAGAGGGTTGCAGGAGCTAAAAACTTTCTAAATTGCAATTACTGTGATACTGAAAAGGCTAGAAACTTTAAATATGGCATGGTAGTTACTTATAAAATATAAATGCCCTCGAAAGACTGTCGAAAATAAATTCGAATTAAAAAGGGGTGAAGCAAAGGGGAGGTGTGAAAAGCATTCCAAAAGAGTCCTAAATTACGATTTCTCTGCAATTTCAGGGAATATAAACCGATTATAAAAGTACTAGTTTCGAATCAATGGTAACAGTTTCTGATTCTACACAGGCTATATTTTATGCCGATGATTCTACCTCCCGGGGTTCACAGGAACAACAAATTACGTTTCTGTGGAATATTAGGAAATAACAAACCGATTTCAAAATTAATGTTGGCAAATTAATGGTGACAGTTCCTATTTTAGCATAGCACTTTGTGTTGAGAGAGGTGGTAGGACTTGGAATTTGACATGATAGTTAATTTTAAGATGTAAGAAGATGGTTTCTAAAAAATTCAAAACTTCGAATGATTACTGAAATAAGCGTATTAATTGAGCATAAAAGTTTCAAAATATTTTCTAAATTATTTCAAATTATTATCAAATTATTTACTTCAAATATTTCGCGAGCAAAGCCGCGGGGTTTGCTAGTCTATACTCCTATTATAAAGAGGGAAAAATTGTTTATTTGTAGGAGGTAAACTCTGGAACTACCGAACCGATTCCAAAAGTAATGGTATCAAAATGACGGTGTTAGTCCAACTTAGAACATAGGCTATATCTTATGTCGGTGCCACTACCCCAAAGGGGGTGTAGGAGCAAAAAACGTTCTAAAAATGCGATTTTTGCGTTACTGAAGGGCCTAGAAATATGAAATTTGGACTACTACATACTTATAAGATATAAATGATGTCTAATAACAGTTCTTAAACAATTCGAAATTTAAAAGGGGTGAAAATTGACAAAAAGCGTTCTAAAAAACGTTCTAAATGGTAGTTTCTTCATAATCTCAGGAAATACCAAACCGATTTAAAAAAAATATGTGTCAAAATGATGGAGACAACGCTTGCTCCAAGATAGGCTATATTTTATGTCGGTGCCACTACCCCAAAGGGGGTGCAGGAGCAAAAAACGTTCTAAAAATGCGATTTATGTATTACTGAAGGGCCTAGAAATATGAAATTTGAAATATTAGCTACTTATTAGATATAAAGGATTTCTAAGAACAGTTCTTAAAAAATTCGAAATTTAAAAGCGGTGAAAATGCACAAAAAGCGTTCTAAAAAACGTTCTAAATGGTAGTTTCTACATAATCTCAAGAAATACCAACCGATTTAAAAAAATATATATGTCAAAATGATGGAGACAACGTTTGCTCCAAGATAGGCTATATTTTATGTCGGTGCGACTACCCCAAAGTGGGTGCAGGAGCAAAAAACGTTCTAAAAATGCGATTTATGCATTACTGAAGGGCCTAGAATCATGAAATTTGGAATGGTAGTTAGTTATAAGATATCAATGAACTCTAAGGACATTTCCTAAGAAAAATCGAAATTTAAAAGGGGTCAAAATGAGCAAAAATCGTTCTAAAAAGCGTTGTACATTGCGATTTCTATGCAATCTCAGGAAGTGCTGAACCGATTTCAAATATAATGGTGTAAGAATGATGGTGACAGATCTTGCTCCAAGATAGGCTACATTTTATATCTGTTTCCACTACCCCAGAAGAGATGCAGGAGCAAAATGCGCGAAAAGCGTTCTAAAAACTTTCTAAATGCCGATTTGTCAGCAATATCTCAGGAAGAATCAAACTGATTTCAAAAGTAATGGTAGGAAATTGATGCTGACAGCCATTGCTCTAACATAGATGCTATTTTATGTCGGTACCACTATCACCTAGACGTTGCAGGAGAAAAAACGAGTTCTAAATTTCGACTTTTGTGATCGATAGGGGCCAGCAACTTAAAATTAGGCAAGGTACATATTTATTAGATGTAAATAATCTTTAAGAACAGGTTCGAAAAAGTTAGAAATTTAAAAAGTGGTGAAAATACGCGAAAAGCGTTCTAAAAACGTTCTAAATTACGATTTTTACTCAATCTCAGGAAATACCAAAGCTATTTCAAAAGTAATGGTTGCAAATCAATGGTGACAGTCCCTGCTACAAGATAGTTTGTATTTTATGTTGCTGTCACTGCCATCTGACGGTTGCAAAAGCAAAACATGTACTAATTTGCGTTTTTTGCGCAACTGAGGGGTCTAACACTTTGAAGTATGGCATGGTATTGACTTACAAGATGCAACTGCTTTCTAAGAACAGTCGAAATAAAATTCCAATTTAAAAAGATGAAGTGAGCGAAAAGCGTTATAAATTACAATTTTTATGCAATCTTATCAAATACCAAATCGATTAAAAAAATAGTGATGACAAATTGTTGGTGATAGAACCTGCTCAAACATAAGCTGTATTTTATGTCTGTGCCGCTACCACAAGAGGGTTGCAGGAGCTAAAAACTTTCTAAATTGCAATTGCTGTGATACTGAAAAGGCTAGAAACTTTAAATATGGCATGGTAGTTACTTATAAAATATAAATGCCCTCGAAAGACTGTCGAAAATAATTTCGAATTAAAAAGGAGTGAAGCGAAGGGGAGGTGTGAAAAGCATTCCAAAAAAGTCCTAAATTGCGATTTCTCTGCAATTTCAGGGAATACAAAAGTAATATAAAAGGAATATAAAAGTAAATGTTGCGAATCAATGGTAACAGTCTCTGATCCTACACAGGCTATATTTTATGCCGATGATTCTACCTCCCGGGGTTCACAGGAACAACAAACGTTTTAAAAAAGGGCTTTAAAAGCTTTCTAAATTACGTTTCTGTGGAATATTAGGAAATAACAAACCGATTTCAAAATTAATGTGGTCAAATTAATGGTACAGTTCCTATTTCAACATAGCCCTTTTTGTTGACAGATGTAGTAGGAGTTTTAATTTGACATGATAGTTAATTTTAAGATGCAAGAAGATGGTTTCTAAAAAATTCAAAATTTCGAATGAATACTCAGATGAGCGTATTAACTGATCATAAAAGTTTCAAAATATTTTCTAAATTATCATTTATTTAGTTTTATTTCGTTTTATTAATTTAAGTCTCATTTCTGCCTAATTCGGTGTAATAATGATGTTTAATCAAACTGTGTTTTAAATCGTAATTTTTGAATTATTCCTAAAAGTAATAAGTACCTTTTAATAAAAAAACCTTTTAATAAAATAAAATATTACCTTTTAATAAAATAAAAATTTAGTTAGTACCTTTTAATAAAAATTAGGCATATAAATATCTCTTGGCATATTTCAAATATTACGCGAGCAAAGCCGCGGGGTTTGCTAGAATATTATAAAGCAGTAAGCTCTAAAAGTTCCGCTCGAGTGTTTTCAAAAACTACCCGGTGGATTTTTTTCCAAATTGTATCATTCGATAGGAAATATTCCCAGGGTGGTTTATGAGAAAATATACAGAGATAGCTATGATTTTTGATAATAAATTTCGTATTTTACTGTTATTTTGAACGAAAAGGTTGCCAGTGATTATCTTTTGGCGAAAATTATCTTTGATAAATGAATTGAAATGGCTCCGTTAGAAAATAATATAAATATCTCGGGGAAAAAAACTGTTGCTCATAAAGAAAGAAAGAACAAAAACCAATTTATGAAATGAAAATATTTAATTTAAACATGAAAGGAATATTCGTAACGTTTAAAAAATTAAGAAAGTTTTGAGTTGATGCCATATTTGGCGATTTTATCTTTTGCGCGCCAGGTTAAAGAAAAAATGCTTCTCAAAAATTTCATTAGATAAAATCTGAATAAATTCATTTTTCTTTTTTATTAAATCATTTCATTTTCAGTTTTATCTATTCTTCCATTATGTTTCTTACAGGAGAAATTAGCAGAATTATTTTTAAAAATGGCTCTAACTGTAAATTGTACGTTATTTGTTTAACTGGGAGATTGAATTTAATTTTGGTGCCAAACAATGCGATTTTAAGCCAAAAAGGCAAAAGCCGGAGCGATTTTCGCAATAATTATGTTTTTCTTTTAAGTGTACGAGAGCATTTTTAGGATGATTTTTTACATTTAAATGTAAATGTATAAATAACAGTTAATAGCATAAAAATGGAGTAAACTATTTAAATTTTAATGTAGGTAAATGCCTTCCACATACACACATATTGTAAAATAATTTACTTGGAAACATTTGAAAAAAATTCACTATATATTAGTAGGGAAACATGCCATATAAATACCAATTATTGTTTGCCCCAAACATGGGAGTTTTTTGCGAAATATGATATATTCAAATGTAAATTGTATAAATGACACTTAATATTATAAAAATGGAGTCAAATAATTAAATTTCAGTGCAAATGCATACACACACACAATAAAAAATTTATTTTCACACATTTAAAAAAAAAAAAAATCACTTTACATTTCTAAGGCAAACTGCCAGTTTGTTTTTCCTCAAAAAAGTGATTTTTACAGGCTAGAAATTAAATTACCGAATATTGTCCATTCTTTTCTTTTCTATTTTTTCTTTTTTCTTTTTACAATATGATCGCCAATTGCGTGTATAGAAATATTCACTGCTCAAAAGTTTGGAACTAAAGTTTATTCTTAAGAATATTTGGAACAGATATTGTATATTTCCGCGGCCGCCATCTTGGATTTTTTCTTGGCTTGAAAACCCCTTTTCCGCCAAGTAGTAAATGTCGCCAAGCAGCGATTTATGCGCATGTCAGGCTTAACGAAAATAAAATGTAAATAATAAAATATAAACCTTAGGGTTGCCTTATCAATAAACGCCAACAAAAAATCGCAAAGAAATCCGTGATGGCGACCGCTGGAACATACAGCATCTAAGCCGAATATTTATGCAACTATGCTTTATTATTATATATATGTGTGTACAAAAACATTCTGCAATAATAATTGCTTGCTGAAATAAATTTTGGGAAGTGTTCCATATACTTTTCTGGTTTTTATGGCGAGCTTCTTTTGGCGATAGATGTTTCGATGTGGTTGATGCGATCTTCAGCATTTGGGGATGATTTCTTTTATTACTTGATGCCACTGGTGGATAAATAATAATTTTGCATACATATTTTTGTTACAATTATTATTTTCCGAGTTCTTTTAAACGATATTTTTCTGTAGATGTAATATTATAGCCATATCTTAACGTTTGTTATATAATTTTATGTTTTAATTTCGCATGTATAATAAATATATAAAATATGAAATATAAAAAATTAGGAAAACATGTATAAATATATAGTATATTTATTTGGTGCTACTTGGTTATCCTGTCGACCAAAAATATATCGCCAAACTATAAGATTAAATGTCAATAATGGTTGATCGCAAATGTCACATTCACTTGATTTTAAGCAAGTTACACGTGTTTACATCATCAGGTGATTTTTCTTTCGACGTTTTATTTGTATTTTTTATTAAGGTTATACTAATTTATTTGTTCTTTAGTTATTTAAAATAAAAATTATGTAAATTTGTATAACTTGGCGAAATTGGTCGAAGGGATAACTAAGTAGTACCATTTATTTTATATGTGTATATAATACATACTTATATGTCTATATCTCTTTCTCTCTATATATAATTACATGCATAATGTATAAAAAGTAATACAAATATGATGTTTATAATACAAAAATATATGTTTATAAAAATTTAAAACCGTGTTTTTCAGCCTCTTAAAAAATTAGCCAAAATGGTCTTTCTGTGCTACTTTGAATTTCTTCGCCAATTACGCCAACCAGAACAGGATACAGATTTCTTTTCTAAACTTTTTATATCGTTTTTAATTCATCATTTCTTTTTAATTTTTTCTGGATATCTTCTGTTCTTTTAGGAAGGTATTTAAAATAGTTTGGACTAATTTTCCATAATCTTCTGGTCACCAGCCAATAGTGTTTTTTCTATATTGTTGGAAGTTTTATTTGTATTTGAATATTACAGAAGACAAAAACTATCAAATGGAAATGAATCACCCGAAAATTATTTAAACTCAATGGTTAATCTCTGCAATCATTGTAATATTCTCTATTTTAGTTGCGTGGTAACTAGAGAATATTTAAACTCCTGTTGCCATAACTACCTCATTTCTCTACCAAACTCTACTAAAAATGATCAACGAAAAGGTTTGTGTCATAAAATACCAAATTTTGTCCAACGCATAAGATAATGCAACAGCGCAATGGCGTTCGTATCGTTTTCAGCAATTCAAAAAGGCATTCGAGGTGAAGGCCCATATTGCTTTAAAATACAAAATCAAATTCAAAATTTTGTTTGATTCATGTTTTGTTATGAAAAATAGACCAGCGCAGCGGGCTCAGCCTGCTAGTAATATTATAAAGAAGTAAAGTTTGTTTGTTTGTAGGAGGCAATCCCTGGAACTACAGAACCGATTTCAAAAGTAATGGTATCAAAATGATTGTGTTAGACCACTTTCGAACATAGGCTATATCTTAAGTTGATGCCCCTACGCCAAAGGGGGTGTAGGGGCAAAAAACATTCTAAAAATGCGATTTTTGTGTTACTGAAGGGCCTAGAAATATGAAATTTGGAATATTAGTTACTTATTAGATATAAAGGATTTCTAAGAACATTTCCTAAACAAACAGAAATTTAAAAGGGGTGAAAATGCGCAAAAAGTGTTCAAAAAACGTTCTAAATTGTGGTTTCTACGCAATCTCAGGAAATACCAAACCGATTAAAAAAGTAATGGTGTCAAAATTATGGTGACAACCCTTGCTCCAAGATAGTCTATATTTTATTTCCGTGCCACTACCCGAAAAGGGGTGCAGGAACAAAAAAATTTCTAAAAATGCGTTTTTTTTTTTTTTTACTGAAGGCCCTGAAATTTGGAATATTAGTTACTTATTAGATATAAAAAAAATTCTAAAAACACTTCTTAAAAAATTCGAAATTTTAAAGGGGTGATATTGAGCGAAGAGTGATCTAAAAGACGTTCTAAATGGCGATTTCTACGCAGTTTTAGGAAGTATAAAATCGATTTGAAAAGTAATGGTTGTAAATTGATGGTGACCGACCTTGCTCTAACATAGGCTCTATTTTATGTTTGTGTCACTACCACCTGGTGCTTGCAGGAGCAAAAAAAAAAAAAAAAAAAAACCGATCTAAATTGCAGTTTTTGTGTTATGGGAGGGCCGTGAATCATGGAATTTGGAATGGTAGTTACTTATAAGATATCAATAATCTCTAAGAACATTTCCTAAAAAAATCGTAATTTAAAAGGGATGAAAATGCGCGAAAAAGGTTCTAAAAAACGTTCTAAATGGCGATTTCTACGCAATTCTAGGAAGTATCAAATCGATTTGAGAAGTAATGATTGTAAAATGAATGTTACAGCCCTTGCTCTAACATAGGCTCTATTTTATGTTAGTGTCACTACCACCTGGGGCTTGCAGGAGCAAAAAACGCTCTAAATTGCATTTTTCGTGTTATGATAGGGCCTAGAATCATGAAATTTGGAATGGTAGTTACTTATAAGTTATCAATGATCTCTAAGAACATTTCCTAAATAAACTGGAATTTAAAAGGGGTGAAAATGTGCGAAAAGCGTTAAAAAAAACGTTCTAAATTGCGATTTCTATACAATCTCAGGAAGTACTGAACCGATTATAAACATAACGGTGGAAAAATGCTGGTGACAGCTCTTGCTCTAAGATAGGCTATATTTTATGCCTGTTTCCTCTACCCTAAAGGGAGTGCTGGAGCAAAAAAGTTCTAAAAATGCGATTTTTGTGTTATGGAACGACCTAGATTTATGAAATTTGGCATGGTCTATACTTATTAGATGTCTAAAAACATTTGTTTAAATTTTTTTAATTTAAAAGGGGTGAAAATGTGCGAAAAGCGTTCTAAAAAAGTTCTAAATGCCGACTTGTGAATAATCTGAAGAAGAATCAAACTGATTTCAAAAGTAATGGTAGGAATTGATGACAGCCTCTGCTCTAACATAGACGATATTTCATGTTGGTGTCACTACTAGCCGAGAGTTGCCGACGCAAAAAGCGTTCTAAATTGCGATTTTGTGATCGGTAGTGTCTAGCAACTTGAAAATAGGCAAGGTACATATTTATTAAATATGAATGATCTTTAAGGACAGTTTCGAAAAAATTGGAAATTTAAAAGGGGTGAAAATGCATTGTAAGCGTTCTAAAATCTTTCTAAATTGCGATTTCTACACAATCTCAAAAAATTTCAAATGTAATGGTTGCAAATTGATGGTGACAGTCATTGTTCCAACATAGGTTATATTTTATGTTACTGTCACGTTTTAAATGAAATTAATGCAATATGAATATGGTATGGGAAAATTTTTTAGTCATTTATCACTTGTGTTCGGCTAACATAAAAGCATCAATATTTCCATTGGTGCACAGATGTCATATACGCACCACGTTAGCGTGATTTTTTTTCTAATGAGAATTTGGCGAAAATCTCGTTTTCGAATACCAGTTACATTTATATTTTTAAAAAGTGAATAACAGTAAATAAAAAAAAAATCAATTAATAACTATAGAACAGAAACTATTTATATAATTTTAGAATATAAAATAAAAGTAAATAAACAATTTATTAGTAAATAAACAACATCCGGGTTACCATATCAAGCAAAATAACGGCACTTTGGCACCAGTTAAGTACCCTGGTGCGTATATGACATCAGCGTCAGACAAAATCGTGCCATTGCGGTGCGTATATGACATCTGTGAAGCAATGGGTTTATATTATTCGAAATGAAACGAATATGCTATAGCTACTCTTCGTATAAGAAAAATGGTCAATAATCCGCATTCATTTACACAGGCAAGGTTGCCGTCAAACAAGAATAACACTACCAACAACATTGTTCTAACTGTATGAGAGTTATAATAGTGATATAAAATTGGCTTTGAGCAAACAAACACAGAAGGAGTATTTCACAGATGTTTCGATCGAAGCTCGATCATCAAGTTATTAATTAATTATACAAACAACAGATATATAAACAGAAGCTTAAATTCAAATGTAAATATTTGCAACTTCCCTCCCCTCAACCCACCAACAAAAACAGTTACCGCAATGAAATTAACTTGGCGTTAAGAGACATTTTTTAAAATACGACATTGGTTGCAAACCTGATTACGGAACATTCCTATAACATTTAAAGTGATCAGGGTACTTTATTCTTAGCCGGGTTAAAATTTAGACAAGAGCTTTTTTTTTCGCAAAAAGCAACTTTTTTTTCGCATGAGTAATTTACAAAGAATTCTTTGATGTTGAAAGAAAATATTTTGATTTATCATCTCTTATTATTATTTTACATATTTGTATTTTAAAAGAAATGTGTCAAAGTCGTGTTTTTTAAATGCATTTAATTTATGTATTTCAAATGAAAAGAATGCATTTCGAAAGTTAGTGATTTAGCTCCTGTATCCGCCTAAGTACTTTATTTCCATAAGTCTAATACCCTTCACTTCACCATACTTCGTTGTTATACGGGCCTTGAAGCTTTTTTTTTTTTAAGTTTGACACAGTTCGGGTTTAAGAAAGTGAAATGTTTTTGCCAAATGATATAAACGACTATGAAAATAAAATTGAAGAAGTATTAAACTGGCTTATGTATGTATTTTAATAAATGCATCTGAAACACGTATTTACTAAATTATTTATGTTTTTATATAATAAAAGTTAAACGGCTCCTTTATCTATATGTATGCTAATATAATAAAGTAGTAACATTTGTGTGTTTGTGGAATGTAATCTCAGAAATTACCTAGCTGACTTGATAAAAAATGGATTGAAAATGCTGGTGAACTTTTCTGCTCCAACAAAGACTATATTTTATGCCGGTACAACAACCTCCATGTGTGCAGGAGCAGAAAAGTTCTAAAATTGCGAATTCTGATATATTGTTTGGGCTAGAAATTAGAAATTTTGTGCGGTGGTTAATTTTAAGATGTAAATACTCTTTATGAACTCTTTCTACAGGGCTCGAAATTTTAAAAATAGAAATAAACGTAAAACGTTCTAGAAAGTTTATAAATCGCAATTTATTTGGAATTGTTAGCGAAAAAAAATTTGAGATTTCACATGGGTATTACATTTAAGTCGGTAATGCCGGTCAGTTAGAAAAAATAAATAAATATATAAAATGTTGCATCATAAAAAATATCTAATCTTTAATTTCTGTGATGCTGTTGCATCTAGAAACTTAAAATTTGGGTTGTTAGTGACTTATAAGATCTAAAAGCTATTTATAGAACGAATTCAAACTGCAATGAAACTGCATTAGAACGAAATCTAAAAAAATCGAAATTAAGAAAACTCAATAAAGAGGGCAAAGTTCTAAAGATGATCTAAATAACGAAGTACATGAAATTATTAGGAATATAAAGATGAAAATTTGCATGAATGTTGCTTTTAAGACGTAAATACTCGCAATAGAAAATTTTCTAAAAATATCGCTAAGTAAAATGATTCAGGAATGAAAAACTTTCGATTTTTTTTTTATTTATTTATGTGCTACTGCTGACCTGAAAATTTTTATCGGGTTGAAATTTTTGGACGGGATACTTTTAAGATGTAAATTCTCTCTAAGAATGGCTTCTAAAAAATGCAAAATTCAAAAAGGATGAAATGAACGGAAAACGTTCTAAATTACCATTCATTTGCATTGTTAGGTATAGAAACTTTAAATATTTAATAAAACAGCATCCCCCCACCCCCTAAAAAAACAAACGTGCAACAAAACGGGTAGTTACTTATCTAGCATTGAATAAGTTGTGTTAACATTGGATAAACGTCGGTATGAAACAGCGATTAGTTTTCACGGAAGTACTTGTCAAAATATTACTTCTCTGGGCAAAAGTGCCAGAAAGTTTTTGTTTAAATTTGATATGCAATTTTTTTTCATCTTCACTAATCTAGAGATTTAATCATAAGGTCATTTTCTCAATTGTCATTTGACGATTTTTTATGTAGTAACTTATTTGGGTAATTTTATTTAATCGGGTTAATATTGACGTATTTTAACTTGCATGATTTGTTGGAAAAATGTGTACGCATTTGTAAATTACTCGAAATGACATTTTTACAGCTCAAAGGTTATACAGACGAGATATTCCAGATCTCGTGTCATAACTTACGCTGCAGTCAATGCCGATTTCTATGTGTGGAGACGCAAGAGGCCTACCTCGAAAGGAATATGGGTACCAATCCTGTCAGGTAACTTATGTATTTTTTTCGGACTAAGTTTGAATATTTTTCAGACAGGCCACGTATTGTCAATTAAATATTAAATCTCATTTTCTAAGATGTAAATTTCCAACTGGGCTGTTTCGCCCAGTTGGAAATTTTTTCGCTCACTTGGAAATTTATATCTACTATGATTTATTTACCAATTAGAATAATTGTGTTAAAATTAATCTAGTGTAATTACGCATCCAGCGATTTCTGGAGCTTTATTACCTGTGATTTATTCTGTTGAGTTGAACCAGGTTTTAGACCAGATGCTATAATTATTAAGGTTAGCTGGGTGAAAAAGTTTCACCATATTTGTTGGGGATAGCTCAGATGGTAGAACACCAGTGGCTTCAGCCAGGAGTTCCTGGTACGGACTTTTTCGCCCAGTTGGAAATTTATATCTAATATGATTTATTTACCAATTAGAATAAATGCGTTAAAATTAATCTAGTGATCTCATTTTCTATTCTTGTCACGAGTTATTATTAAATCTGTGTTCTCACTAGTATCGCTCAGACTAATCCCTCTGAGGGATGTCCTAGTATAAGAAAGTATCTTATGTTTAAAAGTACCACGAATCTTAGATAGGACAAAACAAGAAAGAGAGAAAAAGAAGATATGAATATAAATGTTATGAGATGTGCTAGATCAAGTATCAAAACAAATGCCATTTCGGAAGCAATTATTAAGTTGTTAGATAAACTTCGGCATATTTTCAAAGAAGGTCATTATACAATTAGCTGTTATTTCCAAACTTTTGCTCAAAAATATTATCATTGAGTGTCTCTTAAAAATAAACTATTTTTGAATGTTTAAGCAAGTATTTGGAATTTTGCGTTCATATCTATAATGTGCAGTTCAATCAAGAAGACATTTAAACTTTTTTTTTTTTGTAATTTGAAAATTTTCTTTCATCCACTCATTTATTTTATTTTTGTGAATAAAAATATAACACATACTTAATTTCCAATCATGAAAATAGGTACTTTTTTATTGTGTGTTGGATGTTATGGTAGTTATTAGAAAGTTACTTACATTTAAATGCTGAATATTAGAATTAAATATTTTAGGGTGCAATCTAAAATATATAAATATCGAATTAAGGCATCAAATGATTTCACGTAATTTAAATCTATGATTAGCAAAAAAAAAAAAAAAAGATATTTACAATATGAATAAATTAAAAAGACTTTAAAAAATAATCATTTAAAGTTTATAGGATTAAAATGCATATTAAATGATGATAAAACCGAAAATAAATTGCAGCCTAAAATAAATCATTTTTCATGTTTTATTTGATTTTTTACAAACTTTTAAAAAATTGTTTCTACACGTTAACAACTACATTTATTAAACTAGTTGGATGTTCCAATCCCAAAACTTTCTTCTGTCTCATATATTTTAATATTTCAAAATGTTGTTACAAATGTCAATATTTAATTTTTATTAATTCAATACTATATCAATTACACCTTAATCTTTTCATCTTCATTTTTCTTAAATTCATCTTAACATTCATCATCATTTCCTGACTTTTATCTTAAATTTCTGCTTCAGTCAGTTAATCGGAGTAAAAATGAGTTAATCACAATCATGATATTTATTAAAATCAATAGATTTTCGTTATTCTGTGGTATATCAGCAGTTCGCGAATAGTCGGCTTTTCTGGATGGCACATTCCCGTCGATTCACCATCCGCCAGTGTACAATAGAACTACGACAAAATCAAAAAAATTACACAAAAATCACTATTATAGTGCTCCCGGAATTTTTCGTAATTCAGGGAGGATCCTCTTGTCATGGCCAAAAGCATACTCAAAAAATGTGGTTCAATTCTATGCACAACTTCGTACACTTTTTGATAGTACAATATTGAAAATGGCACAAAAATAGCTATTACAGTGCGCCCTTCCGGCGGATTTTTTCAAAATTAAGGGAGGATCTGCTTGCCATAACCAAAAACTTAAAATAAAAAATTGGTTCAGTTCCATGCATAAATTCATACACTTTTTATTTCTTCTAACTTCAATAGAACAAAGTACTGTAATGGAAATTTTTTTCGACATCCGGTTTTCGACGGATTTACACGTTTTAGGGGTCAGGGATCACAAAAACTTGTTTATACTAAAGGTCTGTCTGCCCGTGTGTCCGTATGTCCGTCTCTCCGTGTGTCCGTGTGTCGCCATTGTACCATCAAAAATTGTATGAAGTTATGCATAGAATTGAACTAATTTTATTTTAAGTTTTTGGCTAAGGCAAGCAGGTCTTTCCTGAATTTAGAAAAAAAAATCCGCCGTTAGGGTGTGCTGTAATAGAGATTTTTGTGCATTTTGAATATTGTACCACCGTAAAATGTATGAAGCTATACATAGAATTGAACCAATTTTTTTGTGTAAGTTTACGGCCATGGCAAGAAGGTCCTCTCTGAATTTTGAAAAATTCCGCCGGCAGGGGGCGCTGTAATAGCGATTTTTGTGCATTTTGAATATTGTACCATCGAAAAGTGTATGAAGTTATGCATAGTACTGAACCAAATTTTGTGTATATGTTTTTGGTCATGAGAAGAAGGTCCTCCCTGAATTTGGAAAAATTCTGTCGGAACGGGGCGCTGTAATACCGATTTTGTGCAATTTTAAATATTGTTCCATTGAAAAGTGTACGGAATTATGCATAATTCTAATAAAAATACTAATAAAACTAATTAAAATGAAATATTGACATGAGATAGAAGAAAGTTTTGGGATTGGCACATCCAACTAGTTCATAGTACAATGGCGACAGTCACACGAACACATGGACAGACAGACATTTAAGCATGTTTTTTTTTGTATCTCTGACCCCTAAAACGTGTAAATACGTCAAAAACCGTAAGTCTGAAACAAATTCGATTATAATACTTTCTTATAGTGAAGATAGAAGAAAGTAAAAACAAAATGCATCATCAGAAAAACTCTAGATAATAAATTACGTTCTAAAACTAAATGATAAAAGAAAGCTGTTTCTATCACAATTTCTTGATTTTAATTCTTATAGAACTCAAGTTTCACTTTGATATCTGGACGAAATGAATAAATATTTAATTTTGAAAACATATTTAAAATCTTTGTAAAGCCACCCACCTATATTGTAATATAAACTTTTAAATACCCTCTCTTAAAACACGAAATAATTATTAAATTGTTTTCCAAAATTGTGTCAATCGACTTTAGGTAGTCTTTATCATGGAATCTGCTTTTGTTGCTATTTCGCTGTCCATAATTTTATCTCTTAATTTCCTTTAGCTACCATATACCCTAATATGTGCTCTTTCAAGTGAACTGGTAAGTAATATATATTTTTGAAACATGTCTTGTTAAATGACGGCATATTAGGGGCGTTTCATTTAGCAGCCTCATTTGAATGATGTCCAATTTCAGGGTTTTCATAGACTGCGGTATTTTAATTTACAAAAGGAAAAACGGAAGGATGAAAATATGATTTGTCAGACCAGAAATGGAACAAAAATATTTAACAGTGCTATTTACAAAAAACATACTTTAAAAAATAGCAAATATGTGTTATAAAGTAAGTTTATGGAATACATAAAAATTCCCTAAATGATCTGAATTCATAAATCAGGGATGGAATCAGCTTTTCCTGCTATTTATCATACATTAATCTCCATAATTTTATCTCTTAATTTACTTTAGATCCATATAATTAAATATGTGTTCTGTCAAATGGCTTAGTAATATGTATTTTAAAAACTTGTGATGTTAAATGACGACAAATTAATTAAGCGTTTCATTTACCAGCCTCATTTGGGCGAAGTCCAAATTCAGAGTTTACATAGTCAGTCGCATTTTTATTTATAAAGGGAAAAACGGAAGGATGAAAATATGATTTTTCATACAAGAAATAGAGCAAACACATTTAACATTCTATGTAATAAATCATGCTTTAATAAAATTACAATTTATGGTGTTTAAAGATAAGTTTATTGAAAGCTTAAAAATTCTCTAAATGGTCAGATTTCATAAATCGGGTGACATTAAAGATTGCACCTAAATATACTGAATAAAGCATTGTAACATTTAGCAAAAAAGCTTGCACGAGAAATTCAATGAATGTGATTTTTCTTTCAGTATTATCATTTAAATATTCTTAATTCATATGAACGTTTTTAACTAAAGTATTGCTATATAAGTCTAAAAAAATTATCATCTTTATTTTATAAAATATATCAACAAGCTCAAAGATTCCAGGTTGCATAAACTTTTAAAGCGATAAAAGTTTTCATGCTTTAGAAATAATGTAGAAGTCCGATTCATTATTTTCAAATATGAGTATCAATATACAAATTTTAAATGTCAGATAAAATATCATACAGTAAAAGTCACAGTTCAAATTATTGTTTTAAAAAAAATTATAAATTACCAGTGTCTAAAAGTTCAATGTTCGTTAATCGTGTCCTTGTTAGCACATTCGCCGAAAACGACAGTAAATCTATACTAATAAATGAAAGTTTCGCTGAAAATTTAGATAAGGATACTCCAGGGTAGGTCCTAATACACCCGTGGCTCGGATGTTTTATTTTTTTAAACGCATGTCACTGGGCCCTTTAAGGTTTTAGCCGTAAATTGTTAATAACTTGTCCCCTTTTTATCTGATATACTTTGTTTTGGGGGACCATTTTCCATTTAGTTAATCTCGCATTTGTACTTTTCAGTTAAGACCTGGCCCATTGGATCCGGATGCAGGGCCCCTTGAAAATAAAGTGCGAATACATTTCCTTTCTTTTAATCCAGTCTTACTATTTGAGTCCATTTTTTCATTAAATTATTTCCCCGTTTGTACATTCCGGTTAAGACTCCGGTCGCCTATGGTCGCTCCATGAAGTTTGGGTGCGACATGCGTCCCTCCTTCTAATTGTGTCATCCTCTAAATGCATAACTTTAAAGTTGAGTCTTGGACTCCTCTCCTCGGCCCAACACCATCATATATTTATTGGGGCCCTAGGGCCCTTTTAAAGCATTTTCTTCCATTTCTTTAAAATTTTATTCTTATCTAAATTTTGACTAATTGAAGATCTAAAGAGCTAAATATTATCACCTTTTAACATGTTTTCAGATTAGGCCCCCGCTCTCAACTATGAGTTGGCCTCTCTTGTGTACCCTATTACAGCTCCCTTAAAATTAGCCCTATTCACTAGCTTTTTTTTTTCCCTAACAAATTCGTAGGTCCTCCACCTACTACATGAATGAAAGAAAAATATAAAACTTCGGCTACCACCAATTTTGAATGTTTAATCCCCTACTTGGGGCACTTTGGGCAGATTTGTTTTTAAAAAATCCAATTCGCGTGCAATTTTCTTTGCCATAGTTCTAGCTTCCTCAGACTATTTTATAAACTTCTAAAAAATTTCCTTATACTCAACTATATTTTAATTAAGAACCCGGGTCCCTGGGGCTAGGTACAGGGCACCTTCAAGTTCCGTGTCCGAAACTGTTAAACAGAAGTCCCCCTTTTAATCCAATATTCGTTTTGGAGGACCTTTCCATTCAGTGTTTCTACATGCCAGTTAAGACCTTAGGGCCCCTTACGGTCTGCTCACGCATATTAATCACCTACTTGAGTCCCTTGGTATAGCTTCTTTAAAAATGATTCGATTCTCGAGCAGTTTTCTTTAACTTTGTTCTAGGTCTTTCGGCTACTTTTTAAACTACTATAAAATTTCTTTATATTCCAGCTACCACCTTTTTCGATCAAATTACATTTACTTAGTGCAGCCGTAAATTAAAAATCGCGTTAGTGTTCAAGGTAAGTAGATTAATTTTAATGGAGGGTGGGCGTGTAATTCAAGCATAAATTAAGTATCGCATTAATGTTAAAGGTAATTCGCTAAATTTACAGGGGGATGGCACTTTCCACGGCTTGCGGGCGCACTCTTTCCTCAAGTCCTGTGACCTCAATTAGTATGGATTTTGGCGCATTCAACTTTACTTTCGATTGTCTAAGGCGCTTGTGGAGCACTCCCGATATACGCTGTCCTAGGCAGAGCTGACCGAGGTCACAGTTTGGGAAAGAGGTTTGTTGTGAACACACAAGACGCAGCCGGAGTCATTGAGGCCTCTGAAAGTCAATTCATTTGAAACATTCTATGCTACTGAAGGCTGTGCGGTCCACGAAACTAAGTTCATTCGAAAGTTTTCTGAAGATGTAAAATCATACAAAATTGAGATTTGCTTAAAGGTTTTTATTATAAAGTCCCCGGACAATATCGGGCAGGTCAACTAGTGTAAATTTAAAATGTTCCCTATTGCATATCGTTTTTAACGCAAGATTTACAAAATCCGTCAATTTTAATGGTTTAATTTTTATGCTTTTGCGATTTTATGTTATTAAATTTCGAACATATAAATATTATTCTTTAAAAAATACAGATTGGTTTTTAATAATGCAACGGATATATATTTTCCCTCGTTTTCTCCGCAACACAAACGCTATTTCTCTATATTATTTATTTATTTTTACCAAAATTTGCCATATGGACAGGCTACGTTATTTACAAACTAGCAGGCTAAACCTGCTAGTTGGTCTATTTTTCAAAACAAAACACGAATCAATCGAAATCTCGAATTTGACTTTGTATTTTTAAAAAAATGGACCTCGAACGCCCTTTTGCATTGCTGAAAACGATACGAACGCTATTAAGCTGTTTATTATGTTATGCGTTGGACAAAATTTTGGCTTTTAAGACACAAATCGTTTAACTGTTCGTTTATAGTATAGTTTGGTTGAGAAATAAGTCAGTTATGACAACTAGGGTTTAAATATTCTCAAGTCACGATACAATTCTAGTCACACACGATACTAAAATAGAGAATACAGGAATCGTTTACATAAGCTTTTACAGCATGTGCAAAAAATATATATACTACAAAATTTATATTTCAAAAGTGTGGTGCAAGTAGAATATAAAAATAGGTATCAGTGGTATGTCTGAAATTGGTTCTAAAAACAAAAGCAAAATGCTAAACGTGCCCATACAACAATCTCATTTTAGAACAAAACTAAGTTTTGGGTTTATATTGGAGACCAAATGGCGAAAATATGTACTATGAAAGCAGAACCCTGTAGTTCTACAACATTTTAGATTTCGTAGCCACGAGTGCCCGATAGTGTAGAAAAGTTCACGGAAGAATTTTATTTTTCAATTGGATGCAGAACTAGGCGATGACTATTGCGATGAACAAAATATTAGTATCAATTCATTGATTAATGAACGAAATCAAAATGTACGAATTTGGATTACGTAAGAAAAATCGGATTAACTTTATTTCCATTAAATGTAACAAGTATGTATAAAATGTATATAATCAGTGCCGATAAATCTAGTGATAAAAGAGAGCAATTTATGTATAACAGTTTTTCTTTAATTGTAATCTGGCTCATACAGTTCCATTTCGCAATATGAATTTAGATTTTAGTCTTTAAAAAAATTCTATATTATATACAGTATAATAGCACTTAAATGAATTAGATGAACGTTTTATTTCTAAGGCGTGATACAGTTAAATATAATACAGGAAAAAGTGTAAATATACATACAGGGTGTTTCGAAATTATGTGACAGAAATGTAAAAGCAAGTAGAGGGGACATTAGCAAGCAGATTTCGTATAGGAATGTGGGTGCGGAAATACAGCGTTGAGGCAGGAGAGAGCGCTGTTAAGTTTATCGTGTAGAAGCATTTCGCTTTCTTGAATCGTCATTTTCTGTACGGATTTCGAGCAAAATGCATCGTTACACCAATACGGAGCTTGTCGACATGCATTTCATGTATGTGGTTGCGCAAAGAAATGGCGCACACCCAACATACGTCCAACAGATCTTGAGCTTTTCGAAGGACATTTCTCTGCTGTGCATAACATTGCTTTTTCCACCGCAGGAATTCTGCAATATCTCACAGTGCCCGTATCACGCCTTGAGTATAAAATGACCCACTTGCGCACAACTGCCGATGAAGGCACCCAGATCATCGGCGATCCGGCAGTTCCTACTTGGAAATTGTTCCATCTACATGCTTTGAACAGCCGCTCCATTTTCATTCGCAGACTCACACATGAAATGCATGTCGGCAAGATCCGCATTGGTGTAATGACGCATGTTTCTCGAAATCCGTGCAGAAAATGACGATTCAAACCAGCGAAATGCTTTGATTCACTGTACTTAACAGCGCCTTCTACCGTCTTAACGTTGCTTTTCCGCAACCACATTCCTATACGAAATTTGCTTACTAAGGATCCCTGTACCATCATTTACATTTCTGATATATAATTTTGAAACATCCTGTATATATATTGCAGTCATATATATTTTACCTATGGACTTGGTCGATGTTTTGCCTATGGCCTTGGTCGATACACACTGGCAGTTTCCGAAAAAATCAATCATAATTCATTGGCAAAGCATCACCACAGCTATAAAAACACTAGACACTTATTTCCGCAAACGCTTCACAGACTCCATTTTATAAAGATGTTGGAACTTATATCGATTATTTCGGTGACACTCTTCTAGGCAGCAGCGTTGTTTTAAAAACAACAATTGCTACAAAAATTCTTAGCTCCGCGCTCATGTTTCACGTTTTATACTGGTCGAGCCGTAGGAATCTTTTCGCCAATGTAGGGGTAATTTAACCAACGAGCGGGCGGCTAAGCTGGAGGCCTCTTTATTGTACGCAGCATAAAATTGTGGAGAAATAATTAAACCGAAATTACGTGGGAAATCAAATTATGGAATAAAAATGATGAAAAAAGTCCTTCCGGCCAGTGCCGTGAGGAAGAGGTAGCTTTCATAATCCTTATTTAAAAAAAGCCAACTTACATCATTCAAACACACGAAGCTCAATTTAGTGGAAACCGAATATAGGAGATTCAATACTAATTTTTTTCAATATAATGAATGAGAATTTTGCAAAATTAGTCAGCTTTATCCAAGCTGCGTTTCTTTAAAGTAACTTATATTTGGCTGCCAAATTCGGCAATTTCTTAAAGTGCCTGTCATTTTAAGACAACATGGTGGATGAGGCTAAGCAGTGAACTTGGTCGAGACCTTAGTAATTGCTGTGCACATGCTCACTCACATCGGAATCGGTTAATATATAGGAGTGCTGTCGCATGCAAAAAATCAGATTTTTCAAAATGTCATCCACAATAGAAATTGAAACTGCTTTATCTGAGCCATTTTTTAAGGTAAAGACAAACAAAAAATGCTCCTGAATCCTTATATCAAGATCAAATACTTAAGAAAGAAACCTTTTTCAATTTCTAATTTTTTTGAGCCTCACTTTAAATATATATATATTTTTTAATTTAATGGCCGCCATTTTGAAACAAGATGGCTGATGAATCTGGCCAGCGAACTTGGTCGAGGTGTTGATGTATACTATCCACATGCCTTCTTACATCGAAATAGGCGAATACGTGTGTTATCGCGTGACAAATACAAGATCGTTTCAAAATGTTAGCCATGCTAGAAATTCAAAGTGCTATAAATCAACCATTTTTTAAGATATCAACAAAAGAACAAATTTTCAGAAACAAAAACTGCTCCGGAATCTTTGTATCAAGGCCAAACACATAAAAAAAATCTTTTTCATTTTCCAATTTTTTAATACCTCATTTTGAATTTTAAATTTAATTTTTTTTTAATGGCAACCCTTTTGAAACAAGATGGCGAATGAAGCTGGTCAACGAACTCGGTCGACACATTGGTATTTACTTTGTACAGACCAAGTTACATCCAAATAGGTTCATAAATACGCCTGTTATCGCGTGACAAAAATCAGGTCGTTTTAAAATGTCAGCCACAAGAGAAATTCAAAATGCTATTGCTCAGCCATTTTTTTTAGATATAGACGAAAGAAAAACTGTTCCGGAATCTTTGTATTAAGGTCAAACACATCCAAAAAAATCTTTTTCATTTTCCAATTTTTTGGTATCTCATTTAAATTTTTTTATTTTTTAATTTTTTTAAATGGCCGCCATTTTGAAACAAGATGGCGGATGAAGCTGGCCAACGAACTCGGTCGAGATATTTGTATGTACTATGTACACACCAAGGTACATCCAAGTCGATTCATAAATACGCCTGTTATTACGTGAGAAAAATCAGGACGTTTCAAAATGTCAGACACGCTAGAAATTCAAAATGCTATAACTCAGCCATTTCTTAAGATATAGACGAAACAAAAACTGCTCCCGAATCTTTTTATCAAGGTCAAACACATAAAAAGAAAATATTTTTCAATTTTCAATTTTTGGTACCACATTTCAAATTTAAATTTTTCTTAAAAATTTAAATGGCCGCCGTTTTTAAACAAGATGGCGGGTGAAGCTGGCCAACGAACCCGGTCGAGACATTGGTATGTACTATGTATAAACGAAGTTACATTCAAATCGGTTCATAAATACGCCTTTTATCGCGTGACAAAATTCAGGACGTTTCAAAATGTCAGCCACGCTAGAAATTCAAAATGCTATAACTCAGCCATTTTTTAAGATATAGACGAAACAAAAACTGCTCCGAAATCTTTGTATAAAGGTCAAATACATAAGAAAAAAATATTTTTCCATTTTCAATTTTTTGGTACCACATTTCAAATTTTAAATTTAAAAAAAAATTTTTAATGGCCGCCATTTTGAAACAAAATGGCGGATGAAGCTGGCCAACGAACTCGGTCGAGACATTGGTATGTACTATGTACACATCGAATTACATCGAAATCAGTTCATAATTACGGGAGTTACAGTGTGACATATGTCATATATATATATATATATATATATATATATATATATATATATATGAATTTTGAACGGAGGGTGGTTTCGGGGTCTGGGGGTCATGATCGATGAAAATATACCAAAAATTTTTTAAATCGCTTTCCTCCGAACGGCTGCAATAGGTAGCTTTTTTGTAAAGAAAGCTACCTAAAAAAAGAAATGGTATATATTAGATAACTTTACTACAGTAAATATCCGCAATTAAATATAACGAAATAAAAAGTTCTTGAAGAAAAATTATGGGAAATGGAAAAATTATGAAAAATTAATGGGAAATGTTTCTCAGAAGATTTTGAAGGAAATTAACACTAGATTGCCCAAGGAAGTCATTTTGACTGCTTTTTAATTTCTATTAGAAAAACAATTTTGTATATAATGACACAATTTCTTAGAATTTTGTGACTTTTTTTACAACATATAAATGCATTTATTAATAATTGTAGTTACCTCCCCCACTCCTCCAGGTGTAGGGTGGTAAGTAGTTCAGACTATAATGGAGAAAGGGAAAACACCTTTCAGGAGACCGAAATAGCTGCCGACGGTACTGTGTGGTCAAAATTTGACAAAGGTGGTATTCATGGATGGTTACCATCTACTTGTATTTTCAAGGGTGTGAAAGGGCCATCAAGCTACGCAAAAAGGAACATTATGGCAGATAATCCCATCAGTGCATTCTCGTTGATAATAGATAACTATATTATCAAACTTATAAAAAAGTGCACAAAAGAAGAAGAAGACCACCGAATTTTGAGGAATGATTGGATAACAGCATTACCGGAAATACGTGCATTTATTGGGCTTTTATATGCTCTTGAAGCCTACGATGCAAAAAATTTAAAACTGACTTATTTATGGTCAGCAAAGTGGGGTCCCGAATGTTTTAGAAAAACCATGGCCAGTGAAACGTTCAAGCAAATCCTACAGTTTATTTGTTTTGACAAAAGAGCCGAAAGAAACAGGCGCCTACAAACAAATAAATTTGCCTTCGTTTCGGAAATATGGGACAAGTTCATTGAAAATAGTCAAGCTTGCTATAAACCAGGGCAAAGTATAACAGTTGACGAGCAATTATTTTCGTCAAAAGCCAGATGCAGGTTTACACAGTATATACCTAATAAACCCAACAAATTTGGCATCAAAATCTGGCTTGCATCAGACATTAGTAATAAATTTATTTTTAAATGGTTCTCCTTATTTGAGAAAAGATGAACAACGACCATCGTCAATGCTGTTCAATGAACACATTGTTCTGAAGCTTTTCGAGCCATATACAAGCTGCGGAAGAAATATCACGACCAATAACTTTTTCACTAGCATATCATTCGCGACAAAATTATTGGCCAAAGAAACAACTCTAGTTGGAACCATTAGGGGAAACAAAAGAGAACTAGCCAAAGCAGCCAAACAAACGAAGGATAACATACCTAGTTTTTCTGCTCTGCTATATAAATCAGAGAATTGTGTTCTTACAATATATAAAAGCAAACCATATAGAGTAGCTGTTCTAAGTTCTAAGCATAAATTTGCGAAAATTGGTAAAAGTAATAAGAAATGTTACCGGAATCTATCCAATTTTATAACAGCACAAAATTTGGAGTTGATATGGCGGATCAAATAGCCGTAAAATATACAGTAAAAGCTAGTTCTCGTAGATGGCCCCTCCAATTATTTTTCAATATTTTAGATTTGGCTGCTATAAATACTTGAATCCTTTACAAAGAAACGACAGAAATACAAATATAGCGAAAAGAGTTCTTGCTTCAATAAGCGTAAGAGTTCTTGTTTCTGTCTTGCAGCTCAGCTGCAAGACAGAAAAAATCATCAGAACATGACTCACAAAGTTCAACTGCAACATCATCAAATGCAACCCATTCTAACAAATACAAAATTTGTCAAGTACGACTTTACCACAACAACAAAACAAATAATATATGTGAAAAATGTCAAAGTATGTTACAAGATGTACACATAAAAAGATTTCCACTTTCATATGCATAAAATGTACAAATAATAATGCATAGATTATTTTATTGTTAATACCCACTAATAACTTGTTATATAACTGTAAATAATATAAAAAATATTAAAAATTAATTTTAAACAAATTTCTTTACATATTAGTTATTATTACACAATGCAGTCATTTTGAATGCTTTTGGGCAATATAGGTATATACTAAGTTTCAGTCTTTCTAGTGTTAAATACGCGTTTTAAATAGAATGAATTTAAATGAACGGAGAGAATAGAATATTATTTAAGATAGGGAATAATTTTATAAACTAGGATTGTAGAATTATTTAGAATTTCTTTTTATTGAATAATTTTAATAATGAACGGAAAATTTAAATTTCTTAATCAATATATATATATATATATATATATATATATATAGGTACGCAGTAATCAGACAGATTTTCCTAATGTTTATTGTTAGGCAACTAACTTGAAAGTTTGATACATTTTTCGCTACTCGCGTATCATGTAAGTATATAGCGACTTTCATATAATCTATCCTAGTTATAAGAAGTATTCTCGCGTATAGTATTACGGAAATAGTTAGATTTACTTTTAATGTGGATGATCAAAATAATAATGAAACGAGATATTAAAAAAAATGTTACCTTCTTTTTTAAGTAGTAGAAAAATATGTTTATTAATAATTGTATAATGCGAAAATGCATTTTAAAATTCAGCAGTTTTTCTAACAACTACCAACGAGAATGCCAATACAGGATTTTTCATATGTTAATTTTAGTCTCAATTTGCTAAGTAAGACAATGTCATTTCACGAAATTTCTTACTTATGATTCGCCGACCTTTACAATTTCCTCTTTGAAGATGTAACTTATAGTTTTATTTTTACATGCATATGAATAAGGTAAAATTGAAAATACAATTATCAAGACATGAACGATTATTGCATAGTTCCCCGGTGGATTTTGGGTACTGTTGATTTAGCCGATAATTTCAGCACAGTCACAGAAGACGCGAGGTGTATGTTACCATACGGCCACCATTACTACGACTAGGATGCTAAGACGCCGGGTTGTTCTCATTTCATCATGTAGATTCGAGTTGTATCAATTTAACAATCAAACCCGTGTTCTAACCACTCCGTCACTCATAAACATAACATCGCACACATTGTAGATTTATCTCTGGATATATGTTGTTCGCAAAATTTTGTATTCAAAAAAATATTATAGATAAAATTTTACAGGTGATGAGGACTTCTATCACCTTCAAATGTCATTTGTCAAACCTTCATGCGTCCGTTTTGGGCATGCAAAATATGTTATTGTGAATTATTCTTCTGTAATTCAGAATGCACTATAGCGTAGGCAGTGAAGAACCACCATTTAACACTTTATCTACTGGCGGTACTTATAAGTACTATTAAAATAACTTGTTATAAAATTCATTTAATACATGTATTAGTTGTAATACAGTTTAGAATGAGTTATAGATACATTACTTTATCTTGTTCCGAAATCATTATTGATTACACAAAACAAAAATATTTTTAAAATGATGATTTATTTTGCCTTTGCATTTTTTTAGCTTTCTCGGCGTTTGGGGGGGGGGGGGGGAGAGAATTTTTCAATTCGGAAATATTTCTATATTTCTATTGTACAAATATTATAATTCTACATTTCCTAACTCTACAAAATACTAAGAAAAATATTTAAAATAAAAGATTTGAGTTGGGTTATAGATATTGCACAGCATCTCTACAAATTCAAATTTAATTAATTCTTCAAAATCCTTCGCTCCTTCTAAAATCCATTAAAATTTATTAAATGATTATGTAAATCTTCCAATGTAGTTTAAACAATTCACAAAAATGCTTTAGAAGATAAAGTTTTCATGAATTCATAATTCAGTACATAAAGGGTTAAATACCGGATTTGTTTCGCGCCAGAACATATTCCCGAATGTACCTAGTATTTGTATAAATGAATCAGCAAGATATTTTTATCATTTCATTTAAATATTTGTGACTTTAAATATACATTTTGTAGATCTTTCTCTTATAACTATTCTGCACGTTAGTGCTGTTCAGAAAACTTTCTAAAAGTATTAATAATTTCTTTGTTATAATATTATCATTTACATTTCTCTATTTAAAAAATGTTTCTTATATAAAATAATGTAATCTTGTGTTAAGAAAATACAAGAGAGATCGCAAAGAAAAATGTAGTAATTCCTTACCAATGTTTTTGTTGTTTGTATTCTTTCTTAGAAGACTTTTTAAGCTAATGAGAGAAATCTTCTTAATTTGTTTCAGCCAACGACAGTTTGTATTTCTTGAATTAAAGCTTATAGAAAGTTTAATGTAGGATAATTTCAGAAATATTTTCCGTTTCGTTCTTTTCAATAAAATTACATTTCGTTACTTTTGATGAGTTCCCATTTTCCCCTTTTATATTCGACAAAAGATTATCAGGCATTCAAAAATCATCAAAAGCTATTTTAAAAACATTTAACTGAATACACATATTTAGGTATTTTTTAATAAAAACTTAATTTTATTTGAATGACCATTTAGTAAATAGAAAAGCCATATGCATCATGCAAAGATATTTCTATATCTTTGTGTAGCATTTTATTCTGAACAGAAAATTAAGAAAAAAAAATGAATTATAACTAACATAGTAATTAATAAATGGCTTTAAATCAAATAATTTACAGCAAACTTTTTTATATTTGAAATTCTATAACAAATTACCTTATTAGGAAAATGATCACAGTTAATATTGAATTTAGAAAATCGTGATAATGCAAATGTACAAATATTTATTTTGAACGTTTATTCATGTTAACCCCCTGACCGCCGAGCAAAAGGGCAGAATTGTAATGTTGTTTTCTTGGTAATTTTTTGAAAAGTCTATAAAAAGTTGATTTTTCTAACATGATATAAAAAATTTAATTAGGTATAGGAATATAGGCCTTCAGAGTCTTAATCATAACAAAAAGTTTTAAAACTGCATTATATTTGTAGAATTATTTTAATTTAAATAATGCTTCTAATGCTGTGAAACCTACAGCTTAGTGAACGGATATATCAGTTCCCGGCAGTGAGAAGGTTAACATGCGTATATACCGTATTTACTCGAGTAGAACGCGCACCCGTACTTTACAAGAAAAAAATGGTAATTTTTTTTTTAAATCTCTATATAACGCACATCATAAATTTAACATGCAAGTGAATGAATGACTAAATGAATATCACTAAAGAAGTCGAAACAAATGTTAACTCCGTTAAAACTCTATTGTGGTTTGATATGCGGGAAGCCACAACCGTTCATTCCGTTGGAGATAGAAGCATTCAAGTATCCACAACAAGAACAGACCAGCAACTATGCACCGTTATGCTGTTCATTGCGACTGACAGCCGCAAGTTGACACCATATATGATTTGTAAATGTAAAACTATCCCAAAAGAAACTTTTCCAGTCGTCACAATTGTTACAGCACTGGAAATAAGATGAATGACAGATGAGCTCATGAGAGATTGTATTAACGTTGCGTAGAAACGTCGGCTAGGTGCTTTACGTCAGCTATCAACGCTCGTCTTCGACAGCTTACGCGGTCACAGCAAAATTTCGTCGCTCAAGTGATTTGGTTGTGATATCAGGTGGGATGATGAAAGTGCTACAGATCTTAGATGTTGTGATCAACCGACTATTTAAGATTGCATTTCGGCATGGCTACAATCGGTGGATGACAACAACAGATTACAACTTCACTCCAAGTGGGATAATGAAGCGTGTGTCACTCCCAACTGTATGTGAGTGGATATGCGAATCTTGGAATTTCATCTCACCCGAGATGATAACAAAGAGCTTCAACACAATGTGTCTGAAATTTCCAATCACATGGATGGAACTGAAGACGATATGATTTTTCGAGGATATTTACATTATTGTATAAAAACGTGCAAAGAATGAAGGAGCAATACTTCTATTAAGTAGATTTTTCCAGTTTTAAATTCTTCTTTGTATATATTTCTTGATTAATATGTATATCGTAAGATTATCTACAGCGGTAAAAAAAAATATTCCGTGTATAACGCGCACCTAGGGGTTTTGCCCTAAATTTTTGAAATAAAAGTGCGCGTTATACACAAATAAATACGGTATTTATCAAAATACATAATGTACTGCTGTTAACATACATTCATTAAGGTTGATACTTATAATTAATACACACAAATAAAACTGTATAGGAACAAATATTGCTTTTGAATAGAGTGTAATTGAATAATAATTAAAAAAAGTACGAATCTTTTTTATTCATAGTTGGACATAGCACAAGATAACTTTTTTTTCTTTGCTAAAGAGTAAAAAATTGGACACCGTTTATCATAAAAACATGTCCAAAAATAGTGTTTTCTTAACATAACCGAGTTGTTAAACTAGTAATTTATGGAAATATTTAGCAACCAAAATTTACTTGAAGTTACTGAGCCCTTTGATTTAGTACCAGGCCAGGACTGTAAATTTTTGTTGAAAATACCTTAATATAAGTGAATGGGATAGATTGTTTTTCATAAACTGATACGAATAAAGACAAAAGATGGTCCACTAAGACATATAGCTCTCGACATATAGTCAAAGCGTTGTTGTGTATAATTTGTTTAATAAGTTTACGAAAATCTTTCAAAAGTACTAAAGAAAACCAACAATAAAAAACAAGTTTTAAATAAAATAAAACGCTTATTTATAATGATGTATAATTATATATTTAAATATAAAAAATGTTTCTCAAGTATTTAAATTATGTAAACTGCATTTTCAAGACACTTCCTTTTTGAAGTACTTTTCTTTAAAATACTGATTTTATTTTTCAGTAACTGTGAAAGTTCCAGATCCTTACACATATTTGCGTGTTCCTTTTGAAACAGTAAATCCTGCAATTCGTAACGAACATTAATGATGAAGAACTCTTTTCAGGTTTTACGATCCATATAATTGTAATGCGTTTTCGAGATCTAATGAAATTCTTTAACATCATTTTGGTTGAAATATTTTTAATTCTTAGAACTTCTAAATCTGCGAAGTTGCGATGTGGAAAATTGCATTGACTGAATTTTCAAATACATTACAAGCAAAGTTCTAGAAAAATTTAAATAAATCACTAATTTCGTTTTTTTAAAGTTCTATTCATAATAAAATACTTTTTTAAAGAAAAATCTCCGTAACTACAAACACATTTTACAATAAATTTACAGGTTTTTTTTTTTTTTTTTTTTTTTTTTTAAACCAAATTTCTTCTTTAATGATATTTCATCTGCATTAAAAATTTAAACAAACCATCGGAATTTTTTTTTAATCAAAATCTACTGAAAAGAAATTGAAATTGAAAATATTTCACATTCTTGAGAAAAAACCTTACCGTTCATGATAAATTTATTAGTTAGATATAAATTGATACATCGTTTGTTTGAAGATAAAAATACAAGGTAGCCGCAATTCAGCTAACAGTACTCAGAGTGATATGTATCGCGATCTAATTTAGAGAATGACGCCAGATTTTGTGGGAAGATTAAAAAGATCGGGGCACGAAGGAATCCAGAAAAAAATAGTTACAAAAATCATAGCTAGGGGAATATGTGGCACTTTGTAACAGAAAAGAAAGTTAAAAAAAATGCAGAATCATTTCTGGAATAAAATAATCATTTATTTAGCATATTTAACGATTTAATTCAAACTCAATATGGCAACACTTTAAAAAATGTAAAACTTTTTATAAACACAGATAAAGGCTTCAATTTGACTTACCGAGTTCCAAGAAAGTAGCAGAAGAGAAAGAATTCCTTTATTCAAAATTCACAAAACATCCTTTTGTGCAGTTGGGGTTTTAAAGGCAATGTGTTACTTTTGGAAAATGTTTGATTAAACTTTATTTGCAATAATGTCTCCTTCTTTAGCCAAACGTGCGTTAATTGTAAAATTCTTTTACCTCAAATATTGCAACGTGTTAGCCGCTCTTCATGCTTTTAAAAAGCACGAAAAATGTGTGAAGGTAACCGTCCTTTGTCAGTTAATAGATTAGAAGCAATGGTTGCGAAGTTTCAGAATACAGGTTCTCTGAAGTTTCAATCAAGCAGAAGATGAAACCCCGTGCCACAGGATACAGTTGAAGAAGCTTTTACTCTCACCTTTCTTACCAGAATGGAGGTGGATGATGCTTCGCCGTGGAACAACTTATGGGGAGACGAGGCCCACATTTACCGGAATGGAATTGTAAATACCCAGAATTCACGAATTTGGGATAACAAAATCACGAAATGTATTCAAAGAAATTCATTTACGTTCACCAAAGGTAACAGTTTGGTCTGGTTGCACATCGGAAATGAGCACAGGCTCATTCTTCTATGCTATCATTACCCGACAGGGCCGGTAACCTGTTCTGTTACCGGATAGAAATATCTCCAAATGTTAAACAACTTTGTCATTCCGGCACTTCAGCAAAGACAATACCTGGATAAAGTCATTTTCATGCAAGATGGATCTCCTCCACGCATCGCTTTGCGTGTACAGTAGCTGCTACGAACGAAATTCGCCACAGAAAGAGTCATTAACCGCTGCTTTTCAAGTGCATGGCCTCCTCGGTCCTATGATTTTAACCCATGCGGCTTCTGTCTGTGGGGTTACCTAAAATCCAAGGTCTATCATGAAGTTGTTCGGGGACTGCCTAAGTTAAAGGATAACATAACACGACATGTACGGGGGGGGGAGGGAAAGGAAAATTCGAACCGTAGCTCCAAGCTGCAAAACTGATGGAGTGTTTTCCTACGGACGGCCGAAACCCATTTGTTAGTCCATCTTTTGGCAGCGGTTAAAAAGAAATGTCCAATGTTTGTATATACGATATAGTAAATAAAAAATACTGTAAGATTCTCTTTATAGCTGCCTGGTTCAAAACATGACGAAATATAATAAATACAAAATATTAATAACAAGAACACTACTTGTAATAACTATAATACCAATAATAATAAAATTAATAATAATAATATTTAACGAATATATATGAAAACTATTTACAATGGAAACAAAGGAGATAACAACAACAAAAATATCCACGAAGTGTACGGTAGGTTCTTGCAACCGTTTCCGACTTTCTGCTGTTCTGCATGTGCATGCTTTGAGCAGAATGCAATATGTGGTCCACAAAAACGGCGGTCATATTACCTGATTCGAATGTGCTAAATAAGTAATCTTCCTACAAAATTTGGCACCATTCTCTAAATTAGAGCATGCTACAGAACACTCTGATATTTGTCAGTTTAATTATGACCGTTTTTTATACAAAGAAATCTTGCCTTTTTTTTTAAATTGTGGAAAATTTACATGTTGACTAGTGTAGGCTCTTAATTGAATGGAAAAGTAATTTTTGTATAGCATTTTTCATAATGACAAAAAAATCTACAAATTAAAGGAATTGAATGCAACCAATTTTTTTACTGACTTAAATATGTGCTAGAAAAAAATGTAATTAATTAAAATTTCACAGGCATACAAAAAATATGTAATGTAAATACATTTTATAAATTAAGATATAAAATAACATTAAGCAGCTTTAAGCATATTGATAAATAATTTTTAGAATAGGAATAAACGTTGATCTAATTCCTACTGCAATTTTTTTCACTGTTATTTTTTTTTTCCTTTCATTCTGAGGGAAATATCTACAAAAAATTTTGAAACTAAATTAAGCAAAAATCAAACCTTCAAAGAGTAATAGAAATTGCGGAACAAAATAATTTCTGAAAAACAAATTTTTTCCTGGAATTTTCTTAAAATATTAAAACTCAATCAGATTTCTTTGTACCTTTTTGCACTAAAAATTTTAGAATATAGATCTTAATAAAAATTGTGTTTTAAACGAAATACATTTATATAATAAGAAATTGTTTATATATGATATATTCAAAATGTTTTAAAAATATTATTAATAGGATTGGAGATCTCACATGAATCTCTCAAACGACAAATCTTTTCTTTTGTTTGAATAAAATCTTACATAAAAATACAGACATACAGCTGAAAGTTAATAAGGGATTTTTCTACAAGCATAAATAAATTAAATCCTGAGTATTTGTTGCGTATTGGGAATTTTTGTATCCTCGTGTAAGCTTCATTCACAATCGAATCTTGTACAAAACAAAATATATCCTTGAATATACCTTGTGTTTCAAAGAAATATTAACCTTTACATGCAGTGTTGTTCCGCATTACTGAAATTAATACGAATGCCATTGTACTATTGTACTTTGCAATATGGCAGACACATTTTAAGGTACAAAGGACCAAAATTTTGGTTGATCATTTTTAGTAGGAATTGGTAAAGTGTGCAAGCACTGCAAGTTCCATCAAAATCCGTTCAGAAGAACATTTTAAAAAGGCTAATGTTTCATAATTATTAATTCATAATGATTATAAATTTCTTTCTAATAGTTCTTTTACTAAGAAGCATAGAACGATATGTTATATTATAATACTTCCCAGAAATTTATATAATAATGCAAGTCTCATTAAAATGTATCCTGTAGAATTTTTTAAAGGCTAATTTTTTATAATCAAATTCACCTGAATATAGAATTTTCGATCATAATTCTATATCCAAGGTACGTAGAACAATATGTTGTATAATAAAACCTTCTCTGACAAATTTACTACATATTTGACATTGTTTCATTCTTTATATGATTATCTATTTTATTGCTAGCACTATGAGTAAACAAAAGAAACCTAGTGCTGTTGGAAGGATGAAAATGTCAAACCTATTTAAATTTCTAAAGCACTGAATGCACAATTTCGACGTCTCTCAAAAATACTCTAAAACGTCCGTTTTATAGCCCGAAACTATCACTTACGGACTTCATTCGTTCCTATTCCTTAAGAAAATATTAGAAAAAAAATAAATTTTCATCAAATGAATAAGTCAAAATATTTGTGTGCAATAATTGTCTTCAGACATGTCAAAATTATTTTATGATACAAGGATTAAACAAGTTGGAAATTGCTCGTCAAACGTGGCAAATGAGGTGCGTTCGTACTATAACTAGTTTTATAATTATTTTTTGGACCCCATATTGTACTGAATGTATATATTTTTTAACTTCATAAGTGCATAGTCTGTAAAATCATTAAAATGCACTTGCAATATTTTTTCCCCATTTCCCGTAATGTAACGGAAAATTTTTGACTGTCCCTGTAATTAAGCTATACATCCGATTTTCATAAAATTTGAAATGGCTCGACAAAATTTTGAAACAATTATATATTTAAATTTTCAGACTATTCGGAAGGCTGTAACATCATTAAAATGCACTTGCAATAATTTTTTCCCATTGCCCGTAATGTAACGGAAAAATTTTGACTATTCCTGTAATTAAATTATGCATCCGATTTTTATAAAATTTAAAATGGCTCGCCAAAATTTTGCAACTATTATATATTTAAAATTTCAGACCATTCGGAATGCTATAACATCATTAAAATGCGCTTGCAATAATTTTTCCCATTGGCCGCAATGTAAAGAAAAACTTTTGACTGTCCCTGTAATTAAACTATACATCCGATTTTCATAAAATTTGAAATGGCTCGACAAAATTTTGGAACAATCATATGTTTAAAATTTCAAACCATTCAGTTGGGTAGTTTTTGCTCTGTTACATGCGGACAGACAGACAGACAGACGGACGGACGGACGGACTGAACGACAACTATAGGTGCTACGTATTTATATAACTACGAACGCACCTAAAAAACCCTCCCATTTGTTTTTAAAATCGTGTAGATATTGTAAAAACTTATGCAGAAAATATTCAAACGTTGGTTGAAAATATAACTATTTTTTTTTTTTTAAATTATCATGGAAGACGGTAGTATTCCGAGTGACGCAGCCTTAAGCCTAAAATCGTATCGTAGAATTCGTAGATGGCGGAACTCATATATAAGGCTAACTCGACATCAAAGAAAACGCGAAAAGCTGCCTTTTAATAACTCCGCAGATATAGGTCCTATTGTTCTGATTTTTCTAGAACAGTCTTATATCTGCAGTCTAATCGTATACTGAAATTTTTACATTTCTACGTGCAGTATATTTTGAGATCTAAATAGCCATTTTTAAAGCGAAAGCGTTCGTACGGTATGTAAGAAGTTCCTAATTTCAAAATCTCGAAAACGGTACTAACGATTTTTTTAAAATTGATATATAATATAAATCTTATTAAGACGAGGTGAATAACACTTTTCTTTTTTCTGGGAAAACTCTAATTTTATTTTTAATTCACTTTTTTTTCCTCCGAAAATGATCTTATTAAAATTAATATATAATATAAATCTATTTTAGGTGAACCGAATAAGACCATGTGTGTTTCCAGGAAGACTCTTATTCGTTTTATAATAAGCATGAAAAATCGGACTATATTTTTTCACCATTTATGGGAATTTCACCGAAGTTGCGTCTAGTGTATTCATGTTCTTAATTTCTTCTGATCAACGTTTAGTGCAAAGTTTACGATCCTTCCGTAGCACAGTCGGTTAAGTGCGGGCCTCGCAATACATAGGTCGCGAGGTCTGTCCTCTTTGAAGCAGTAAGCATTTTTTTAAGCATATATGTATAGATTTATTTTGTAAATGCAATATATTGCACCTCAGTGCATTATTTATAAGAAATATTTTAAATGAGTTGCATTAATTGCATTACTTTTATAAAAATCGTTCATTTGATTTTGTAAGCTTTTCAATGGTGAAGTTTAAATCTAGAACTTTATTAACAAAAAATAATAAAATATAGAACCTAGATTAAAATTATTACTAGTGTTTTAAATGAATTCCATTACTAGCTTTTCAATGCTGAAGTTTAAACCTAGAATTTTATTAACAAAAAATAATAAAATATAGAACCAAGATTAAAATTATTACAAGTGTTTTAAATGAATTGCATTACTTTTATAAAAATCATTTCATACTTCAGTAAGATTTGTAAAGCTGAAAACTAATCAAGGGATAATGAAGTATAAAAAATTATTTTAAGTCTTTATTATCGAAAAATATAGAAGAATTTTTCATTATCGCTGAACTTTTATTGCATTTTAATAATTTGCGAATCATAACAAATAATATATATATATATATACACTTTTTTTGCGAAATAATTAATTTTTAAATAATTAAAAATCACTTATCAGGCAGAAATTTGTTGTTAATTCAGTAATTAATCATTTGAAGACTACCGCTTAAGAGCTTAAGAGGTTTATTTAAAAAACCATCTGGTAGACAAAATCTAGTGAATTTTGGAACGTCATTTCCGATTTAACGTGAACTAAAATTATGAATAATATTATAAAAAATGAGATATTGGGGTGGGAATGGATTAATTATGTCTTTGCATTTTCTTATTCATAATTTTACTTTAAAAAAATGATGAGAATTCTAAAAAATATTTTTTAAGGTAACGAAATTAATGCAATAAAAACTGTTTAAAATCTAAGAACACAGGCTTTTGACGTTTATTTTAATAAATTTTCTGATAGGCAAAATCTAATGAATTTAGAAACGTCAATTTTGATTTAATGTGATATAAAATTAATAATAATAAAAGGTATTTTGAGAGTGGGGGGGGATAACAATTAATTTTGTCATTAAATTTTATTATTCTTAATTTTTTTTATATATAAGAATACTTAACACTAATGAAATTAATGCAAAAAAAAAAAAAAAAAAAAAAAAAAAAAAAAAACCTAGCTCAAGATCTGGAATTTTAACTCTAAAGTAAATAAATGATGGAGAAACATTGTGCCTATTACTGAGTAAAACTGAAGTATTTTAGTACTTCAGAGTCAGTGTACACATTTTTCTCGAGTATTTCAGTATCATTTAATAACATTTAATCTAGCATATTTTTTTAAACATTTTTACTGTTAAAGATTTTTTTTTATTCAACTTCATCAAATTTGGGTCAACAGATGGCAGCAGCAGCAATCTAGACAGTTAATATTTTTATTCTTTCAGATTTTCAAGTAAGGATTTCCTCAATAAATATTAAATAAAAGTTGAGAAATCTCTTGAAATCCATAAATATTACTTAATAATATTACTCATAAATGAAAACAGGAATAATCGAGAACTCTTTGGATTGCATACATGTTAATTTATTTTTAATAATCACTAATTTGAGTTTCACTGCTCTCGCACTGGCTGCCATATTGGAAGGGTCAGAAAACGTCCCTAGATCACGCTCTCAGTTACTTCATTCGTTAACATAGGCTGAATTGGTGTTGCCGAGTCTAGTCTTTTTTCCTGTGTCTGAGCCCTAGATCACACTCTCGTTACTTCATTCGTTAACATAGGCTGAATTGGTGTTGCTGAGTCTAGTCTTCTTTCCTGCGTCTGATAGTTACATACATCAATAATTAAATGATTTTCTGCATGGTATCGCCATCTACTGGCTAAATTCAGCATTAACAATAAATGGGAAATGCATTTACAGAAAAAACTAAGTGAAATAAAACCTCAAATTAAATAATTCAGTTGGCTAACTAAATTATTAAACCGTTGCCTAGCATTAAAAATTTCAAGGTACAAAATATAATTAAAATCTGTTTTTGAAGTATTTTACGTTGCTTGTTGCAGGATTAGTTAAATACATCAATAATTAAATGCTTCTCTGCATGGTATCGCCATCTATTGCCTAAATTCAGCATTAACAATAAATGGGGGGGATATCACAATAAAAGTTTCTTTTCAATAATGGGAGCAATAATAATGTATTTTATGCATTTTATACAGTTGTATCCAGTAAGTCTAATATCCTACCACCCCAATACAACTATAGATTAAAAACTTACATGATGAGAAATTATTTCTTAAAAAATAAAAAATCAGTAATTTCCAAATAAATTTTATTTGAAAGTATTCTTTTGCTTACAATTTTATTGTATTTTTAATAAAAAGGTTTAAAGAGTAATATTTCTTTATATTTTTCTTAAGAAAGTAAACCTTTTACATAGTAAGTTTTAACAAAGCTTTCTATATCTGTAAAACAAACCATAACCCCCCCCCCCCCCACACACACACACACACACATTTTGTATATTACTTCCATATTTTACTAAAAAGTTTTAAAAAAAATCAAATAGCACAGCACTTTTTACAATATAAGTATCAGGTATGCTTTTTTGAAGGGGGGGGGGGGGGAATTAAAGGTGAATGGAAATCACGATTATGAGTTCCTATCATTAGCCTCTAATTTTTTTTTTTATTATTATTATTATTAACTTAAAAAAAGTAATGATATCAATTAAAAAATCCCTTAACGGGTTAAAAGTCTGTGACGCAGCACTTTATCTTATTGCTATAAGAATTTTAAATATGGAACTTAAAAATAATGATATCAAATTTTAAGTGACGCTATATTATTTATTTTATCATTTTATTTTTGTTTTATTTATAATTGCATGCGTAAGAATTATGTTAAATTTAAAAGGATGTATAAAAATTTATTCATTGATGCGTTATCATTCACATTTTTCATAAATTCAAACTATGAGTTTTAAAAGATATGATATCAAAATTTAAGTGACGCCTTGATGTAGCCTTAAACAATGTTTTAAAATTCCATTTTAATTATTTTCGATTTGGCTAAATATATTTACACATCTAACCAAAACTTTTAATTTTCCAATACACTGTTAAAAATATCACTTTCACTGAAGCTGTACAATGCACTGTAATGTATTTATATGAATAAATTGATTTATCTTTTGTACCACGCTATCCAAAATCAAAAGTAAAATTTATGTAAGTGATTTCTTTGCGTCATTGTATCCAAACTAAGCGAAATATATGCAAATGGATATTATGACGTAAAGAAATCACTTACATAAATTTTACTTTTGATTTTGGATAGCGTGGTACAAATCGAAAATAATTAAAATTGAATTTTAAAACATTATTTAAGGCTACATCAAGGCGTCACTTAAATTTTGATATCATATCTTTTAAAACTCATAGTTTGAATTTATGAAAAATGTGAATCATAACGCATCAATGAATAAATTTTTATACATCCTTTTAAATTTAACATAATTCTTACGCATGCAATTATAAATAAAACAAAAATAAAATGATAAAATAAATAATATAGCGTCACTTAAAATTTGATATCATTATTTTTAAGTTCCATATTTAAAATTCTTATAGCAATAAGATAAAGTGCTGCGTCACAGACTTTTAACCCGTTAAGGGTTTTTTTAATTGGTAAAATATTACAAAATTTCACTGTGTCTCAAAAATCACGATGTTTTGATTATAAATGTTTTTGAAATTTTTGAAATGTTACGATCAATTGAAAAACTGTTAAAGAGGAATTGAGAGATTTGCAGAAATATTTACAATTGCAAGATTTTTTATAATTTTTTCTAATTTTGAAAAAAAAAAAAAAAACAATATAACGTTTGTTAATGTTTTACGAAAACACGTATCAAAATAAAAAATTTTAAAATATACAACTAACATTTATTTGGATAAAATAATACCTAAAGTAACGCACCAAGAATCAATTTACTCATGGTGTCCTTAGGGACACTTTTTCTGTGCCACTGTCCCGATATTATTCATGAAGTGGAAAAGGAAAGAGAAATTCACATGAGATATCGTACTCAACGGCACTATATTCTGAATTTTTTTCTTGCATAGTTTAAGAATATTTTTGCATTTCTTGTAACTTTCATAACTTCAGAAAATATCCTAAAGATTTTTTTTGCAATTAATTTTCTGAAGTGTATAATAAGATGCATAAATGTTAATTATGCTTTATTTTCGACTGACGTAGTTTTTACACTTTTGACTAAAATTCTTGGAACATTTATGTGCCGTACAATAGCATTTCACTTTGCCTCATATAAATATCCCATTTTGCATTCATTGTTTTTACTATGGCACTAATCGTTTATTTAAATTATTTCTGGTAACTTTATAATCTGGGTCAGGTCCTCCCCACTTCGGCGATGTAGTTCATCATAATAAGGATATAAATACAATTATATCTGAAATGTTATATAAAAAAATGTAACTTATATAAAACCACATATAAAAATAACTTGAAAACATAAAACAAACGTAATACTTGCTTAAAGTGATAAAAATACTTTAAAAAGCAAAAAATAACATTATTTACTCAGATTCGATATGTTTCATTGCTCTGACGGCAACATTCTCAAGAATTAAAATTATACGAATATTTCCGCAAAAAAAATTTTTAATTAAAAAATAATAAACAAAAATCTCGCGAACTCCACTGCGATATTAAATATGGATGTTTGTGAATGTGAATTATTTTATATTATTGTCTGTATTCTTTCCAAATTTCAGGAAGCTCCATGGAGGCTAAATCATTGCATGTACTCTAACTCTGAAAGAAAAGCTCTACTGATTCTCGGATAATCGATGGAAAATAAAATTTTTACGGATAAATTATTCTAATATTTTTTAAATTAATGTATAAAGATTCTTTGTCATACAGTATTGCTACAGCGGTAGTTTTCTTGTTGTATTTGATGTCTGCTATGTGATCTTTGATCATAGATTTGTGCTTTCTGTTTGTCATTCTTATTAGTCCAGGCAATAGGAAATTTTACCTAGCAAAATTAATGGTAGTTTTGGAAGTTGGCTTACTTTATGTTTTTTGGATAGCTGAATCCGAATTTGTAACTTCCCATGAAAATTTCTCCCGGCAACCCCCCCCCCCCAAATTTTGGTAAAAAAAGCCCCCAAAAAGGTTTTTATTAAAAAAAATTTTTATTGTTTTAGGGTAAAAGTATTTAGAAATTCAGAAAGTAGACAAAATTTGCAACAAATTAGATATATGACATTATGACTTAGGATGAAGGGGAAGGAGGGATCTACTTCGGAACATGCGCGCGGTGCTGCGTGGACTAATTTGCGCAATTCCACTTAACCACTCACACGTTTACATTCACCCTCCCATCTCCCCTCCGAACTTTCCTTATAAGGTTTACTTTAAGTTTTTTGGGTCGCTGAATCCGATTTTTTTACTTACCCTCAAAATCCCCCCCCCGAACCCCCCCCCAAAAAATATTTGTTATTAACTTAAATTTCTTATTATTTTAGGGGAAAATCATTGCAAAATTCAGAAACTAGACAAAAGTTGCAACAAATAGGACATATGACATTATGACGTAGGATAAACGGGGAAAGAGGCGGCTGCCTCGAAACATTCATCGCGCGCTTTTCTCAAAAACCAAATTTTTTCAAAAAATCAATTTTTTGGGGGGTTGCCGGGTGAAATTTTGGTGGGAAGTTACAAATTCTGATTCAGCGACTAATAAAACATAAAGTGAGTCGAAATCCAGAACTAGTGTTAATTTTTCCATGTAAAATCCCCTATTGCCTCGACTTCATAACTTAGTGCACGTAGCGCCGCAGTGCATGTTCAGAGGCAGCCCTCCCCCACCCCGTTCATCCTACGTCATAATGTCATATATCCTATTTGTTGCAAATTTTGTCTAGTTTCTGAATTTCTAGATACTTTTCCCCTAAAACAATAAAAAATTGATTTTTTTAATAAAAATCTTTTTGGGGGCTTTTTTTACCAAAATTGTGGGGGGGGGGGGTTGCCGGGAGAAATTTTGGTGGGAAGTTATAAATTCGGATTCAGCAATCGAAAAAACATAAAGTAAGCCTTATAGAGAGAGTTCGGTGGGGAGATGGGAGGGTAAATGTAAACGTGTGAGTGGTTAAGTGGAATTGCGCAACTTAGTTCACGCAGCACCGCGCGCATGTTACGAGGCAGATCCCCCTCCTTCCCCTTCATCCTAAGTCACAATGTCATGTGTCTAATTTGTTGCAAATTTTGTCTACTTTTTGAATTTCTAGATACTTTTCCCCTAAAGCAGAAAAAAATGATTTTTTTAATAAAAACCTTTTTGGGGGGCATTTTACCAAAATTTGGGGGGGGAGGGTTGCCGGGAGAAAATTTGGTGAGAAGTTACAAATTCGGATTCAACGATCCAAAAAACATAAATTAAGCCGATTTCCAGAACTACCATTAATTTTACTAGGTAAAATTCCCTATTGCCTGGACTAATAAAAATGTATAGAAACACACATACACTATAAAAAAAAAAAAAAAAAAAAAAAAAAAAAAACGAAATTACAGAGAACCGACAAATAACCATTTTTAATTACGGTAATTTTGAGTTGCGACGAACTACAATTTTTGGAGTAAAAAACAACGAATTTACGATTTTAATTCTTGTGTATGAACCGCCCGGTTATTTGAACCCGAGTCCTCTATGTGGGAGATCAGTATTGTGCTGACTGTGCTGTAAGAGCAGTTACCAGCTGCTTCCAAATGACACCTTTTATGAATCAGCGACGGAAGATTGCTAACAGCAGAGATGAATTTTCCATTTCTTAAATATTCTAATTTCTAATAAAACAATTTTTAAACTAAATTTTCTTCTTTAACATTTCTAATGAAATTGTAAATAAATTGAAAAGTGTGTATTATAAATTAAAAAATATAACAAAGATAGACATATCTTTAAATAAATCCCTACTGTCAATTCGGTATAAGAAAAGGGTTTATCAGAAAACTCATATTTTTGAACACATATGATTTAAACATGAATATTAAGACTTTAAAATACAAAATATATGTAGTCATTTCTGCATACATTTATAAATCAAGTATAAGTATGCACGACTTCAAAATATCATGTACTCGTTTCTGAATTAATTGTACTTAAAAAAATCGAGTACAAAAAATTTTTCATTTTTAAGTAGATTAATTCTCCTTTTTGAAGCAATTATACTTAAAAATATGAGTACATAGAAATGCTCATTTTTAAGTAGGTTATTTTTAACAATGTACTTCTTTTTGAAACAATAGTACTTAAAACAAATACGAGTACATGGATGTTCTCATTTTTAAGTAAATGAGTGCAGTACTTTAACAAAAATGGTTAGATGATGCAATTACTTGCACATAATGTTGCTAATTTATTTTCTAAAATAAAGAGTAGAAATCCCAGTTTAGAACCTTGCCAACAGAGCACAGTTCTGGAGTTTAATTAGTCTTTTAGAGTCAAAAATATTGAAAAATAGGATGTGGTGCAAAGCTACACCCCGTGATTCAAAGTTACCCTGATTGACTGTACCGTTTTACTTAGAAGGGGACAATAAAAATAAGGCTCTGGTTTCCTAAAATTAAGGAAAAACTGCAAAAATAGCGATTATTCAAAATTTTACATGTGAATTTTAAATAAGCTGAGCCACAATGTACAGTAAGGTGTAAAATAACATTTAAGGGGTCTCGGGACTCTTAAAGCTCTAAAATTTTCGAAATTTTAATTTTTTTAGACGTTAAACTTCTATGTTTTCCGAATATTTTGATATAATTATTATCTTGAAATTCCTATTAGAACAGAAGTTATGGCATTTAGAATTATACTCGCTCAATAAATGAAGCGGTGTTTCCAAAACTTTGAAATCATTTTTCTCCAAATGATGTTTTTAGGAATAACGCGCACGATATCAAAATCTGGCTTGCATCAGACATTAGTAATAAATTTATTTTTAAATGGTTCTCCTTATTTGAGAAAAGATGAACAACGACCATCGTCAATGCTGTTCAATGAACACATTGTTCTGAAGCTTTTCGAGCCATATACAAGCTGCGGAAGAAATATCACGACCAATAACTTTTTCACTAGCATATCATTCGCGACAAAATTATTGGCCAAAGAAACAACTCTAGTTGGAACCATTAGGGGAAACAAAAGAGAACTAGCCAAAGCAGCCAAACAAACGAAGGATAACATACCTAGTTTTTCTGCTCTGCTATATAAATCAGAGAATTGTGTTCTTACAATATATAAAAGCAAACCATATAGAGTAGCTGTTCTAAGTTCTAAGCATAAATTTGCGAAAATTGGTAAAAGTAATAAGAAATGTTACCGGAATCTATCCAATTTTATAACAGCACAAAATTTGGAGTTGATATGGCGGATCAAATAGCCGTAAAATATACAGTAAAAGCTAGTTCTCGTAGATGGCCCCTCCAATTATTTTTCAATATTTTAGATTTGGCTGCTATAAATACTTGAATCCTTTACAAAGAAACGACAGAAATACAAATATAGCGAAAAGAGTTCTTGCTTCAATAAGCGTAAGAGTTCTTGTTTCTGTCTTGCAGCTCAGCTGCAAGACAGAAAAAATCATCAGAACATGACTCACAAAGTTCAACTGCAACATCATCAAATGCAACCCATTCTAACAAATACAAAATTTGTCAAGTACGACTTTACCACAACAACAAAACAAATAATATATGTGAAAAATGTCAAAGTATGTTACAAGATGTACACATAAAAAGATTTCCACTTTCATATGCATAAAATGTACAAATAATAATGCATAGATTATTTTATTGTTAATACCCACTAATAACTTGTTATATAACTGTAAATAATATAAAAAATATTAAAAATTAATTTTAAACAAATTTCTTTACATATTAGTTATTATTACACAATGCAGTCATTTTGAATGCTTTTGGGCAATATAGGTATATACTAAGTTTCAGTCTTTCTAGTGTTAAATACGCGTTTTAAATAGAATGAATTTAAATGAACGGAGAGAATAGAATATTATTTAAGATAGGGAATAATTTTATAAACTAGGATTGTAGAATTATTTAGAATTTCTTTTTATTGAATAATTTTAATAATGAACGGAAAATTTAAATTTCTTAATCAATATATATATATATATATATATATATATATATAGGTACGCAGTAATCAGACAGATTTTCCTAATGTTTATTGTTAGGCAACTAACTTGAAAGTTTGATACATTTTTCGCTACTCGCGTATCATGTAAGTATATAGCGACTTTCATATAATCTATCCTAGTTATAAGAAGTATTCTCGCGTATAGTATTACGGAAATAGTTAGATTTACTTTTAATGTGGATGATCAAAATAATAATGAAACGAGATATTAAAAAAAATGTTACCTTCTTTTTTAAGTAGTAGAAAAATATGTTTATTAATAATTGTATAATGCGAAAATGCATTTTAAAATTCAGCAGTTTTTCTAACAACTACCAACGAGAATGCCAATACAGGATTTTTCATATGTTAATTTTAGTCTCAATTTGCTAAGTAAGACAATGTCATTTCACGAAATTTCTTACTTATGATTCGCCGACCTTTACAATTTCCTCTTTGAAGATGTAACTTATAGTTTTATTTTTACATGCATATGAATAAGGTAAAATTGAAAATACAATTATCAAGACATGAACGATTATTGCATAGTTCCCCGGTGGATTTTGGGTACTGTTGATTTAGCCGATAATTTCAGCACAGTCACAGAAGACGCGAGGTGTATGTTACCATACGGCCACCATTACTACGACTAGGATGCTAAGACGCCGGGTTGTTCTCATTTCATCATGTAGATTCGAGTTGTATCAATTTAACAATCAAACCCGTGTTCTAACCACTCCGTCACTCATAAACATAACATCGCACACATTGTAGATTTATCTCTGGATATATGTTGTTCGCAAAATTTTGTATTCAAAAAAATATTATAGATAAAATTTTACAGGTGATGAGGACTTCTATCACCTTCAAATGTCATTTGTCAAACCTTCATGCGTCCGTTTTGGGCATGCAAAATATGTTATTGTGAATTATTCTTCTGTAATTCAGAATGCACTATAGCGTAGGCAGTGAAGAACCACCATTTAACACTTTATCTACTGGCGGTACTTATAAGTACTATTAAAATAACTTGTTATAAAATTCATTTAATACATGTATTAGTTGTAATACAGTTTAGAATGAGTTATAGATACATTACTTTATCTTGTTCCGAAATCATTATTGATTACACAAAACAAAAATATTTTTAAAATGATGATTTATTTTGCCTTTGCATTTTTTTAGCTTTCTCGGCGTTTGGGGGGGGGGGGGGAGAGAATTTTTCAATTCGGAAATATTTCTATATTTCTATTGTACAAATATTATAATTCTACATTTCCTAACTCTACAAAATACTAAGAAAAAAACAACGAATTTACGATTTTAATTCTTGTGTATGAACCGCCCGGTTATTTGAACCCGAGTCCTCTATGTGGGAGATCAGTATTGTGCTGACTGTGCTGTAAGAGCAGTTACCAGCTGCTTCCAAATGACACCTTTTATGAATCAGCGACGGAAGATTGCTAACAGCAGAGATGAATTTTCCATTTCTTAAATATTCTAATTTCTAATAAAACAATTTTTAAACTAAATTTTCTTCTTTAACATTTCTAATGAAATTGTAAATAAATTGAAAAGTGTGTATTATAAATTAAAAAATATAACAAAGATAGACATATCTTTAAATAAATCCCTACTGTCAATTCGGTATAAGAAAAGGGTTTATCAGAAAACTCATATTTTTGAACACATATGATTTAAACATGAATATTAAGACTTTAAAATACAAAATATATGTAGTCATTTCTGCATACATTTATAAATCAAGTATAAGTATGCACGACTTCAAAATATCATGTACTCGTTTCTGAATTAATTGTACTTAAAAAAATCGAGTACAAAAAATTTTTCATTTTTAAGTAGATTAATTCTCCTTTTTGAAGCAATTATACTTAAAAATATGAGTACATAGAAATGCTCATTTTTAAGTAGGTTATTTTTAACAATGTACTTCTTTTTGAAACAATAGTACTTAAAACAAATACGAGTACATGGATGTTCTCATTTTTAAGTAAATGAGTGCAGTACTTTAACAAAAATGGTTAGATGATGCAATTACTTGCACATAATGTTGCTAATTTATTTTCTAAAATAAAGAGTAGAAATCCCAGTTTAGAACCTTGCCAACAGAGCACAGTTCTGAAGTTTAATTAGTCTTTTAGAGTCAAAAATATTGAAAAATAGGATGTGGTGCAAAGCTACACCCCGTGATTCAAAGTTACCCTGATTGACTGTACCGTTTTACTTAGAAGGGGACAATAAAAATAAGGCTCTGGTTTCCTAAAATTAAGGAAAAACTGCAAAAATAGCGATTATTCAAAATTTTACATGTGAATTTTAAATAAGCTGAGCCACAATGTACAGTAAGGTGTAAAATAACATTTAAGGGGTCTCGGGACTCTTAAAGCTCTAAAATTTTCGAAATTTTAATTTTTTTAGACGTTAAACTTCTATGTTTTCCGAATATTTTGATATAATTATTATCTTGAAATTCCTATTAGAACAGAAGTTATGGCATTTAGAATTATACTCGCTCAATAAATGAAGCGGTGTTTCCAAAACTTTGAAATCATTTTTCTCCAAATGATGTTTTTAGGAATAACGCGCACGATATCTCAAAAACTTCTGAATATTATTTTATGAAATTTTCAAAACGTATGTTTCATGTTAGTCTGTATAAACGGAACCTAAAATTTCCTTTTTATTGTAAAAAGAAAATATTTTTTAGGGGTTTATATTGTTGAAATTTTCTAAATTTTGCATTAGCTAAATACAGCTTTGTATTAAAAATATATAAATGCTTTAAATACAAATTTATTTAGGTTCAGTGTAATTATTGTAATCTGAAGTATACGTAGGCACCAAAATTTTCATTCTAGATGCAAAATTTATTTTGTAATCGTTCGCATAAGCTGTTATGCCGATTTTCTGCTCGTCAAATGTCTGACAGTTTTGAGCCACTGTAAATGCTAATTCTGCATCTTGCAATTTTTCAAATATTTGATATGAAAGAACATACTTGTATCTTTCATTCCCATTTAAAATTGTGTCTTAATATCAAGTACATTTTAAGATATTAAATGTTGAAAATGGTCCTTTTTTTCATTTTTTCCAATTTTAAGAGTACTGAGACCCCTTAAAGAAATTACCATACGATTTTGGTGTTTCAGAAATTAACACAATTATAAAATAAACAAAATAAATGTGTCACATTGGTATACGAAAAGTACCTTTAATATGTTTTATAACCACCCCTGGAAGCAATACAACACGTGAAGCGGTGTGTGATACTGTCAATTATGCGACTGACGAATTCGCTGGGAAGTGCGAGTCCTTGCTAAAACAATTATAAGCGTGGCAAGGGTCTAAAGAGGGGGACTGAGAGAAGCAACACATCTTCCTACAGCATCCCAAATATGCTCGATGGGATTCAACTTCGGTGAGCGAGCTGGTAAATCCATACGCTGAATTGTATGGTGCTGAAGATAATATTCTACGATCTGAGTCCTGTGCGGTCTAACGTTATCGTCCTGTAACAGGAAATCATTACTATTGCGCTGACATAAGGGTGCACATAAGCATCAAATATGTCATCTATATATATGTGAGTATTCAATGTTCCACGTGGGAAGACATAAAGGTCTGCACGTCCACCCAAAGAGATACCACCACAAACGCAGACACTGTCTGCTCCGTGTGAATCTCACGAATGTTTCATGGATGATAGTGTGTTCTATGTTCTCTCCAAATCAAAAAACCCCTGATATAGCTTTGGAGGCTAAAACGGGACTCATGCGTGAAGAGAACAAGCCTCCATTGTTATGCCGTCCAGTGACATGTTGAATTACCCACCTTAAACGTTCCGTTCGGTGAAGTGAGGTGAGCGGCATACAAATGGCTGTTCGCTTCGCTTAAAGACCACCTTCACGAATCCTTCTACTCGCGGTAGACATTGATACCAATCTTCCAGTGTCTGCAGCAAGGGGAGGCTCTAAGATGAGGGTGGGTTGATATTCTATTCCTTCCTACACATAACCGCAAACATTGGTCATCAGTACTTGTCGTAGTTCTTACCCGTCTTTAGCTTAACTTTCTGGAGATTGAACCAGTCGTTTGAAATTGTTACCAAAGCCTATGAACAACAGAAGGACACACATTTAGCCATCTGTCCACCTCTGTCGAAACACTACTACTTTTCGACAATGCATATTGACAAATACTTGAAACATTCTTCAGAAAATTTTATGCAGATGAATAACATAATTAGCGTCATAACTTTCAGAGGAAATTTGGTCATTAAGGCAATTAAAAAAAAATATTTTACATCACCCTAAAAAATAAATTATCGACATGCGTTATTCATTAAAATATAAAGGTTTATTTATAAATTTAATACATTTCCGCATGCTTTTTTTGTTTATAGCATACAAGGTTTTTGCCATATTTGACGCTTTTATATTTCTATGAATATAGTTGGTACTCTTACACAAACTTTTGAGCACAATTCATATAGACATCTGCTAAACGCACAGATCATTTGATGCATTTTATCCAAGGTCATCAAAAGTCATATTTTTGTTGAATTTGTTTTATGCCCCACCCCCATAACTCCTTAGTTCCAAATCTTCCCTGAAAAAAAGGATGTCGAACATGTTATTTACATTTCAGAGGTTCCAGGATAATGCGCAAAGCATTACTCTATATATTCTTCTAAAGCACTTAAAATGGATACAGTCCGGTGACCTTCAACTATACATTGTGCATATACCTTTAACCTGAACACACGTAATTTCATAGGCATAAAAATATACATACACTCGCACACATAAAACTATATATACAAGTAACCTTCGGTACGCATGCATTTACAATCACTTATGTGCAAAGTATGCAATATCAGCTTTCAGGCACTACCTGTGCAAATTGTATACAAATGACAATATTTAACTTGCTTCGAACGTATTTTTCTGACTGCTAGTGAATCTCAAAATTATAAATTAAAGGGCTTAAACGTTTTTACTGGCGGTCGGGTGCACCAAAAATTCCGAAATGTAACCTTCGCCTTATTTCATCTTAATGTTTTATCAGGAAATAAGACCATTTTTCTAAACAGTGGTAGCTGGGTAGTTCATTTAAGCATGCGCATTTATTAGGTAGCTTTCTTTACAAAAAAGCTACCTATTGCAGCCGTTCGGAGGAAAGCGATTTCAAAACATTTTGGTATATTTTCATCGATCATGACCCCCAGACCCCGAAACCACCCTCCGTTCAAAATTGATATATATATATATATATATATATCTGACCTATGTCACACTGTAACTCCCGTAATTATGAACCGATTTCGATGTAATTCGGTGTGTACATAGTACATACCAATGTCTCGACCGAGTTCGTTGGCCAGCTTCATCCGCCGATTTGTTTCAAAATGGCGGCCATTTAAATTTTTTTTAAAAATTTAAAACTTGAAATGTGGTACCAAAAAATTAAAAATGGAAAAATATTTTTTTCTTATGTATTTGATCTTTATACAAATATTCCGGAGCAGTTTTTGTTTCGTCTATATCTTAAAAAATGGCTGAGTTATAGCATTTTGAATTTCTAGCGTGGCTGACATTTTGAAACGTCCTGAATTTTGTCACGCGATAAAAGGCATATTTATGAACCGATTTGGATGTAATTCGGTGTGTACATAGTACATACCAATCTCTCGACCGAGTTCGTTGGCCAGCTTCATCCGCCATTTTGTTTCAAAATGGCGGCCATTTAAATTTTTTTAAAAAATTTAAAATTTGAAATGTGGTACCAAAAAATTGAAAATGGAAAAATATATTTTTCTTATGTATTTGACCTTTATACAAAGATTTCGGAGCAGTTTTTGTTTCGTCTATATCTTAAAAAATGGCTGAGTTATAGCATTTTGAATTTCAAGCGTGGCTGACATTTTGAAACGTCCTGAATTTTGTCACGCGATAAAAGGCGTATTTATGAACCGATTTGGATGTAACTTCGTTTATACATAGTACATACCAATGTCTCGACCGGGTTCGTTGGCCAGCTTCACCCGCCATCTTGTTTAAAAATGGCGGCCATTTAAATTTTTAAGAAAAATTTAAATTTGAAATGTGGTACCAAAAATTGAAAATTGAAAAATATATTTTCTTCTTATGTGTTTGACCTTGATAAAAAGATTCGGGAGCAGTTTTTGTTTCGTCTATATCTTAAGAAATGGCTGAGTTATAGCATTTTGAATTTCTAGCGTGGCTGACATTTTGAAACGTCCTGATTTTTCTCACGTAATAACAGACGTATTTATGAACCGACTTGGATGTACCTTGGTGTGTACATAGTACATACAAATATCTCGACCGAGTTCGTTGGCCAGCTTCATCCGCCATCTTGTTTCAAAATGGCGGCCATTTAAAAAAATTAAAAAAAAAAATTAAATGAGATACCAAAAAATTGAAAAATGAAAAAGATATTTTTTGTATGTATTTGACCTTAATACAAAGATTCCGGAACAGTTCTTCTTTCGTCTATATCTAAAAAAAAATGGCTGAGTAATAGCATTTTGAATTTCTCTTGTGGCTGACATTTTAAAACGACCTGATTTTTGTCACGCGATAACAGGCGTATTTATGAACCTATTTGGATGTAACTTGGTCTGTACATAGTACATACCAATGTCTTGACCGAGTGCGTTGGCCAGCTTCATACGGCATCTTGTTTCAAAATGGTTGCCATTTAAAAAAATTAAATTTAAAATTCAAAATGAGGTATTAAAAATTGGAAAATGAAAAAGATTTTTTTATGTGTTTGGCCTTGATACAAACATTCCGGAGCAGTTTTTGTTTCTGAAAATTTGTTCTTTTGTTGATATCTTAAAAAATGGTTGATTTATAGCACTTTGAATTTCTAGCATGGCTAACATTTTGGAACGATCTTGTATTTGTCACGCGATAACACACGTATTCGCCTATTTCGATGTAAGAAGGCATGTGGATAGTATACATCAACACCTCGACCAAGTTCGCTGGCCAGATTCATCAGCCATCTTGTTTCAAAATGGCGGCCATTAAATTAAAAAATATATATATATTTAAAGTGAGGTGCAAAAAAATTAGAAATTGAAAAAGGTTTCTTTCTTAAGTATTTGATCTTGATATAAGGATTCAGGAGCATTTTTTGTTTGTCTTTACCTTAAAAAATGGCTCAGATATAGCAGTTTCAATTTCTATTGTGGGTGACATTTTGAAAAATCTGATTTTTTGCATGCGACAGCACTCCTATATATTAACCGATTCCGATGTGAGTGAGCATGTGCACAGCAATTACTAAGGTCTCGGCCAAGTTCACTGCTTAGCCTCATCCACCATGTTGTCTTAAAATGACAGCCACTTTAAGAAATTGCCGAATTTGGCAGCCAAATGTAAGTTACTTTAAAGAAAAGCAGCTTGAATAAAGCTGACTAATTTCGCGAAATTCACATTCATTATATTGATAAAAATTAGTATTGAATCTCCTATATTCGGTTTCCACTAAATTGAGCTTCGTGTGTTTGCATGATATAAGTTGGCTTTTTTTAAATAAGGATTATGAAAGCTACCTCTTCCTCCCGGCACTGGCCGGAAGGACTTTTTTGACTATTGTGTCAACACGAAACCAGAAGATTCGGTACGATAAAAAAAAATCTTACATAAACCAGCGTTAAATTCAATTAAATAACAAAAAACTTTAAATAAAACGCAACGGCAAATAATAGCAATAACTATAATTATTCCGAATGATATATTTGCTTCTCATATGGAATAATTACACAACAGCGGCAAAAGAAAAAACAAATTTATGTTTATATTTATCCTCTGTTCCTCTCTTCTGTTCGAATACACTCATTCCCTTGTCGTACATTAATTATACTTCTCTGATACTCTTCTCTTATTTTTGCGGCCATTGCTTTTATTCTTTCAACTACAGAAGACTATTAGTGTCGTGTAATATTTATTCCTATTGAGAAAAAAAAGAAAATATATAAATTACTGAAGTAGTTCCAAAATAATATGATAACTACAAATGAATAATAATGCAGAATGATTTTTAAAAAATAGATTTTACTCTGATCAGAAAAGCTTAAAATTTAAATCGAAAATTATTATTTTAAATAGTTTATATTTTGGCAGTTAAAGTTCTATTTTTATATGAAAAGCTTCAGATTTTATTCATAATGTACTCGATGTTGTTTTTTCAGATAATTTTGTTAAATTTAATTTATCACAAGTCTCTTTAATTCTGTCTGCTTATTTAGAAATAGACATTTCGAATCAATTCATAAATGCCAGCATATATATTTCAAAGCTTGACATCCCGATAACGTTCAAATTACTGAATCACTTCAAACCACATTGGGACAATCTAATGATTTTGTAAATATTGTGACTGAGTTCGATAACCAAGAAGATTATTTAATTTGACAAAACAATAATGGCCCATTGAAAATCTCAATAACATTACGATAAATAGAGGTTTATTTTAGATGCCTCATTGTTTTTCTCTAAATTTTTTCGATGCTAAAGAAAACTTTAACTGATGTTTATTTTTGTTAGCAAGACATACTCAAAGAATTTCGTTGTTATTCATTAAAGGGTTTTATACGAATCTCATTTTAGCATCCGAAACAGATTATGGGTTGGAATGGGATTTAAGTAAGTGGCACATTCCGATATTTTTCATATGAGGGTGGTTTCAAGGTCATACGCAGATATAAAAAAACATCGTATGGAATTTTATATAAAAGTTGGTATTCCTTAATCAAACATGTTGTAAATTAATGACATGGCTTAATTGTGTGTTACAGAATACACGATGTCTTCTCTTATCGTTCTTGAAAAGCTATTTTTTAAAGCGTTAATATTAAGTATGTAATTCCATTTGTGAATATGTTGTACATGTTGCTCTTCATCATATTTAAAGCTATTTACTTGAAGATAATTCTTTTGTAAATTTTATGAAATTTTAATTTTATATTGTCCCTGCCAATTATATCTGTGGACAAATTGGGAAATTGATTTAGAAAAAAAAATTTTCGATTTGCACTTGGCATTATAATTCTAATACTAATGGTTTTAGAAATATTGTTCATATTAAGCGTATTCTCAAATGTTTCTTAGAAAATTTTGAGAATTGGATTTCACATAATAAAAATATTAGACGTCTTGTATTACTTAAAGTATTTCAGAAATATATCATTAATTAATATAAGTTTTGGTGAAGTAACACCAAAGCATAGTCATGTAACTCTTTTTAGAAAAACCCAGGAGATGATTGAAGTACAAAATGTACCTGTGCACGTATAAAACCCCTAAAGTATTTAAACATTCAATGAAACAAAACTTTTTTGTTTCTGAATATCAGAAAAAATTTAATACGGGATTTTTATACCTATGTAGAATCTTCAAGCCACCAAAGAATGAAAATAATCGGATTGTATCACATATCTAACAGAAACTGCCAGCATCATCATTTGTTATAGCACACTTTCATCACGATGCGTCCGAAATTCAGGACCTATTTGTGCCAAATTTTAACATTGGTTTGATCTTGCTAAAATCTTAGATAAGTTTGTTTATCAGGAATTCATTAAAAACTAACGTCTCTTCTAAAATCCAAATAACATTACTGTCAACAGAAATATATTTAAAGATTATTAGAAATACAATTTAAATTTTTTCGATTCATCACAATTTCTAAATATCGCTCACATTGTTAAATAATACATGTTTAAAAAATTCGATGGTATTTGTGGAATAGTGTGGGTTCTAAACACATTTTCGTGAATTAAACATATTATAGCCTAAATAGAATTAAAACGTATGCTTTAATTTTTTTAAGGTTTGCATAGAATTAACTCATATTCTTGATAACGCTATATTTATATTTGACAGCCTGAGAGAGACTACTCAGATGAAGATACCAAGTCTTTAGAGTATAGATGCTTCTGCCGGTAAATTTTACTATGGTCTTAAAGTTAAAAATTGCAATTTTCACCCGGAGCTCAACCAGCCGGTAACTACGACATGGGGAGGTGTAGAAAAGAATAAGCAAGTAAGAATATAAAATTTAGCATTTGGAAATAACAACCAGGATCGCGGTAGACGATCTCTCTGGGAGTAGACAATGGGCAGTGTAAAAACATGAAATAAGGGTATGTGTTCGCAACATAAAAGCTCCTAAGCGATAAAGCTTTGGTGGTACCGCCCTAACAAACTATAATCGCGACTAGGAGCAGTGCCACTCGGTGCAGTAAACTGAGGCATGGTAAATCCAGATAATTAATTTGTTAGATTGGATAGATGTAGAAGGTATTGGTGCATTCGTATTATTTTGGGGAAAAGAGTGGGGCGGATTAGAATGCCGTATATATATTCCTTTGGAGGAGTGCTTGGACGTTTTGAATGCCCATTTTTAGTGAGTGGACTATATAGTACGGTTGGCCGGGTGAACCACCTTGTCTCACTATAATATGTTGGTTCTGGCAATCGTAAATGTGTGCAGCTAGGACTTGAGTGGAACCTGTTCAGTTAGGAATCTTTTTGTGCGGGGTACGTGGTAGTACCTATCGAGGGATTCTTATGGGACTAAGTCAAACGTGTGCATGCCATTGTCAGTGAATTATCAGTACTCCTGGCATTCTTTGAAAAGCCTCTATTTCAGGGTCCTGTTATTAAATGACTGGGGAACTGGGAGGTGGTAGTCTATTGTGATTTTTTAGTGGCCTGTTTTGCAAGTTGGTCAGCGCTCTCATTGCTTTGAATGTCCTTTTTTACGGATTCATTGCCAGAATCTGTTCAGTATAGGTGGAATTTTAATTTTACTTTCATCTGAAGTACCTGTGGATTTTTTTTTCTTGGTTCGTAGATGGCTTGCTTTACAGATAGGCTATCGCTGAAGGTTTAAGATGTGGAGGAGGTCATAATGTTTTTCAATCTATTACAGAGCAGAGAGATTTGCGAATATCTCAGACTAGAAGACTGAATTGTTGTTATCGAGTTTGTAGGCCCACTGATCAATCACCGCACCACTCGTGACGCAGAAGGCTTTACCACACCGCTATCTGTGTGGGACCCATCTGTGTAGATTTTGAGACATTCGGTACGGATGTGGCTCTTGATTTGTGGATTAATATAGGAGTGTGATGTCTCTTCCTTTACGTTAATCTACCAGCTGCGCACTTTATGTTGATTCATCGTGTTGGGAAATAGGGTGTCTGTAATATCTGTTCGAGATAGAGGATGGAGCTTCTATTGTATTCATATTTTAAAGTTATTGTATTTGGTGGCATACAAGTAAGTAATGTTAGTCCATCAGTGGGTATAGTTTTGTAACCACAAGGAATTTGTAGAAGAAAAATACTTTGTATAGCGATTAGCTTTGTGAGTACTTGTTTAGTTAGTTTAATCCCAAAGATACAAGCACCATATATTATAATTCTTTCAATAATTAAAACTTTATTTATAAAAATACAAATATTCATAAAACTCTAATTATATTAAATTTGTTTATCATCAAATTATTCTTTCCTCGCTAAGTAATATTTTTATTAAATTTAAATAGAGTAAATGCTCTTTTTTTAGGATTTAAGATTTTTCATAAGCATATCCTATTGTAGGATTTATATTTATATAATAAGACTGCGGTTGAAAATGCATTGCATGCTTTGAATCTTAACTGTTGGATGTATTTATAGGAAACATAAAGATAGTTGTTCAAATATACTAAAAGTGACTAACTATTTTTTTTATTAATGTAAAAGATTTTTGCCTTTTTTTAAATCTTGTATATTTACAAAATGTTCGTACAAGTGACGGAAAAATTACTATCAATACTCAACAACATAAAATAATATACTTTTCAATTACGGTTTTCACTTACAGTAGACAGGAAATGTCTTACAAATAAAATTCACAAAACTGAAAAATATTTGAATATTTTCATTGATTTACATAAATAACCTAAAGCTCACTAAAAGTTCACACCGTGAATTTAAATCAGTTTCTGATATACATTATATAATCAATTAATAAGCTGCTTATAAGAAAAAGTTATGCATGAAAAATTAAATTTCGGGAAAACGGAAGTGTGTCGGAACATTTTGTAATAAATAATTATTAGTTTTTAAAAATTAGCATATGCCTGTTTTGTTTGGTTCCCGCATATATGATCGCTACACCGCAGAAGGTATCTGCTTTTAGCACAACGTAAAGTTCTTTTACTAATATAAAAAGCAATGTAACATAAACTTTGCCACTTCATATTCATACGAGTCTGCTGCCTATAGATATCCAATTAGAATACGAAGCTGAATTCTTATCACTGATTAGAATGAGGATCTCTACAGAAAATTAATTTGCACCACACATTTACGTAAATATACATTCTCAAAATACATAGTCAAAATATGCCATAGATGCAACATGAAAGGGTATCCAAGAAATAGAATTATTTCAATACAAATATGCAATACATATCTTCACAGAAGGTTCAAACTTTGATCAGGGGACAGGATCCACCTTTCATGCATTTAAAAAGAAAACTTTAATACATCCTTGGAATGCTTGTCTTTCTTTAGAGAATTTCGTTTGTCAGGCAAAAATATTGCCATTTTAAACACTGTGTTTTGGGCAGATTCATTTGATAACGAATTATTCTGAATCTCTTCAGATAGCCTCTCAGGCCCTACAAAACAACAGATAAATTTGACATTATAATATCAGATGTTCTAAGTATAATACACAAATCCAAAAAAATTTTCCATTTTAAATGGATTAAAGTGCATTCAAGAATCACAGGGAATGACTTAGGTGATACTATGGCGAAAAAGGTAATGCAGGACACAAATGTCTGATCATTTTTCCTCCCACTTCCGACTTCTCATTTAAAGTATAAATTAAAGCATAAATTAAAAAATGACTGGCAGCAAAGACGAAACAATAAAGATACAGGGTGCTATACACATACTTTATTACCAAGTGTTCCCATTGATTTTTTTGTAGATAATCCCTTTCATTTCTTTTCTTCATAAATTACGGTCCTTTCCAGAAATATCTTTACCAGGTATGTAAAGGTTATTCCCGTCTCTGAATTTGTGATCTTCCCTCCACCTCACTGCACTATATACTGGATTGTCCTCTGACAGCATATTATCACGTTAAAAAGTACAGAACTATGACGATTCGGGGCTGCATTAATTACATTAGTGAAAATTCCATACTCATGACAGAATATCTACACTCATAAAATTTAATGAGAAAAATGAAGTCATTTTTGGAAATAATTATCCGTACTTTTTAGACACATCTTCAGACGAGGACCTCTTGCACTTTTTGTCTTCGTCTCTGTTTATATTGTAAATAGTTTTCTCTTATTATTATTTTTTTCTATTTTTTATTTTGTATTTTCTTTTTTTTTTCTAATCTAGATTTTATATTATTTTTAAGTTCTGCTTTGGTCAGTAATATATAGCATATATTATAAATTGTCATGTTTTGAACCAGGAACACTATAAAATTATGTTGTGATTTTTCCTGCACTTTTTATCGTAATTTTTCAATTACCGATGCTTTGAAATCGAATTCTAGAACCGATGCCGTGAAATCAAATTCAAGCATCAAGTGAACAAAAATTCAAATTCTTCAATTCGCTTGCACCAAGCAGCCAATAGCAGCGCGACTTTCTCCAGACTTGAAAAAAATTACATCACTCTTAAAGACAGGAACATGTAAAATTTACAGTAACTGTTTTAGCAGCTGCGTTCCAACAGTTTTTTTTTCGTAAAATACCATGATTTTTTACTGCATTTTATATTGTAATTTTTCAAGCACCAATGCTGTGAACTTGAATTCTGGCCCAACGCTGAGAAATCGAATTCAATACCGATGCCGTTAAAGCGAATTCAAGCAAGAACTATAGTAAAAATCGATATCTTTCTGTGATGTGCACCATGCAGCCAACAGCAACACGAATTTCCCCAGACTTGAGATATTTTACAGAACTCATAAAGACAGCAGCTTGTACATTTTACAACGGTTGGCAGTCGGTGTGATAGCACCTTTTGTTGTAAAATAGTTGAGTATTTTTTTTTTTTTTTTTTTTTTTTTTTTTTACATTTAAGCTACTAATGAGAATCTTACCAGATTTTTTAAAGTTATTTAAGCATAAATTATAAATATTGTAAAATTTAAAAAATAAGCTGTGACCAAATGTTCAACTGACAGAGGTGTTTCGGCAGTCCGTTGGAAAACAGGCATACAGATTGGAGCTACGGCTGTGATTTCCCTCCCCTCCCCACCTTTCCCTTTATAGCACAGGTTTAAAATGTTAAAAGGTCGTACTAAACGCTCTTAAAAATGCTTATTCCCAAAGAATGTTTAAATATTACTATTTCTAATATTAGTAAACAAAGAATTAAATATTAAAATATAATGTCTTGTATCTTCAAGAATAATGGAATCTTAATGTTTTCGCATCACATTATTACAGACTACCATATAACGACTTCATCCGTTAATTAAAAAAATATATATATTCTAAGAAAATTTTACACGGCATGATTTTACATTCATGTCATTAATTGTTTAGGTGCATTCAAAAAATGAATCCATTTTTTATGGCTTTTTTATAGGAATTTTCTTCACAATGTTCATTTGGCATTTACATTTTAACTTTCATTTTTGCTGAAAAAAACTGAAATATATGTAGATGAATAATTATTATTTCTAATTCTTTTGAGAAAATTAACTTTTTCTTTGAGGCTGATATTTTTTTATAAACACATTCTGCAATATAAAAATAAAAGATATTTTTCTGGTTTTACCTTTTTTTTTTCAGTTTCATATGTGTAGAAAAAGAAACATTCTATGTGTAATTATTGAAAAGAAAAATTCTACTTTCATTAAAATAATTATTAAATCGCACTTAAACAATTCTTGTGTTAAATATTTAAGTTTATAAACATAATACAAATTAATAAATTTCATTTCTAGAAAATTTCTTGTTAAGTTAATAAAATCCATGCTTCTCGTAAGAAGTCTTAACATTATTTGAAATCCGGAACCATATTTTCCGAAAAAAGATTTTTAATGAATATTTTGTTACCATTGAAGACGTTCAAGGAAAATAAATGCATCCGAAACATATTTTAGAAAATCCCTGAAAGAATCTTTACCCGTAATCAAAAATAACGTTTAATAGGTAACAAATCTTGTCTTTGATCTGTGAGTTCAAAACGGAAAAATAGTATTGAAAAAAAGATTAAATATCTTAAAATTAGGAAAGCAAAATATACGAAGTTTAGAAAAATATCTTTTTAAACTTTGAATGAGCTCAGAAAAAGATACAAATAGTAAGCTGCATTAAAAGCTTTCAATCATTCAATAAAAGTATTGAGAAAGTCGCTGAAAAAAAATCAACTCTCTCAATTTGTGATCTCACAATTTCAACAATTCGGTATTTGGTCAATTGAAACATTTTGTCGTGATTTGGTACAATTGCGATTGGTAGCGAAAAGTAGGCTTCTGACAATTACTTGCCCAGTTATCTGTAGGCATGTAATATCGGTAACTTTCAAGGAGAATACGTAATATTAATCTTGAGATTGTGTTTTCTAATATTTTGTGCACGCTAGATATAACCTAATGACATATATATCTGTATTATGAAAGACAAACCAACGCAACAAGGCGTAACGCATACGTCATTCTGTGAATGGCAACACAGATGGCGGTTTTGCAATTTTCGGTACTGCAAATTTTTAAACTTCTAAACATTACACAGTTTCAACTGTTAAACCGTCGTATAAGGAAAAAATGTGCTTTTAAATGCAATTTTTTTGAAAGGTCTATCTCAATTTATTTTTGTAATATTCATTTTTTATATAGTTTTTACTACCTATTTTGTAATTGTGGCAAATGAAGTACTCCATTTCTATTAAAAGTAAAATTGAAAACAGTCTTGGTTTATTTATTTTTATTGATTATATCCTTATTGATGCCATTTTAGCATTACAAATAAAAGTAATATTTTTTTTCATTTTTGAACAGAAAATGACGTCAGCTTAAAAAAAAAAAAAAAACACGCATTCTTCTTCATAAATAAAAACATTGTAGAAGATATTTTAATATTTTTGCATTACGCTGATAGTGAGTTTGAGACGCTAGGCAAAATGATTCAGTGAGTAAAAATGATGTCATATTTAATACAAAATGATAACTTTCTTTGATAAAACTAAATATTCGACCAATACTAAATGGCCAATACTATGGCAACTAAAGACAAATTTCTGAATGGTAAATTTTTGCGGGTACTGAGAACTTAAAGTTTGTGCGAATGTTCACATGAAAAGTTGTATCGGACAAACGTGAATTTAAGTTTGGAAATGCATTCATTAATAATGTATTGCGCGTTAAAATACCTTTAAATTGTGAATTTGTGTGGTGCGTAAGTAAATTTTGAGAATGTGAAAATAACGTAGGGTTTAGGTTTTATGGGGGTGGGGGATTTTATGATGTGACAATGCGAAATCCTTTTTACTAATTTTTCATGCCATAAAAACAGACATAAGATCCTCAATCGATAACAAACATAATTACTTATCTTGATTACGTATCCTAATACAGTTTAATTTTTCAATAATTTAAGCAGTTGAAGTTTGTGGAAATAATACTTTGGTAATTTTAGGTTAAAAACATTATTTGTTTTAAGAGTTGGACAAACAATGCAAGATGCATTTTTATTGTAATTATTTCTGTATCTTTATTATAAATTTGATCTGTCAGTTCCATTCTAAACATTTAAATTCGTCGAATTCCAACTCGTGTAAGTAAATCGTATATTTATTGATTGCTCTCTTTGGCACATTTTTAATAAATTCTTCTTTTAAAGTCACTAGCAGCTACATCCCGAAATTTTCAATATGCGTTTCTTAACATTTACGCAGTCCCCCAATGCTTCTAAAATCGAATTGAGTGTGTTTGTGTGTAAATCAATACTTTTTTTTTTCTTTCTGCTGTTAAATTGCTCGATCGCGTTGATTGCAGCGGTAACGTATCATCTTTTAGCTAATGTTTAGAGGGGGACGATTTTCATAATCGATTTTTTTTTCAGCGTGATGTTCTAGTTTTATTATTACTATTATTATACTAGAAAAAAAAGACCTAATATGTTGGATCAATTGTGTAGATGTTAAAGATAGAGAGGGAAATATAACATAGTTACGTAGAAAAATTACATTCGTTAAATTTAGAAATTATACTTTGAAAATAATATATTAAAAAAGGTTCCTTCATATTTAATACATTCTCGAAAATAAAGATATAATTAGGTGTTTATATAACATAAATTTAAAGTTATGACATTGCGCATATATTTTCCACTTTTGCTTAGTTTACAAATGACACATATTCTAGGTGTTTCAAAAGTTCAGTGCGATAGTAAAATGCGATAAAAAAGGTCTATTGATCGGAGAGACGTGCGGTTTGCAGATAAATATTCAGCATGATACGGCATTTTGCATGAACCCAACTAAAAAGTAGCACAAAATCTCGACAATAGAGAGCACTACGGCATATAATTCCATGGAATAATCCCATATTGTTCACACAATGCACGATTTGGATAAAAAAACATTAGAGAATGCCACATGTACACTTTTTTTCTATCCAAATTTTGCGTTGTGTGAGCAATATGGAATCATTTCATGGAATATATTCATTCACTCCTTCCAATGCGTACTGTGGTGCTGTTTTAGAATCATAACTATGCGCGGAAAAAATCAAGGTCGGATAGTTATCAGACAGACCTCGTATATTAATAAGCATACGTTACACACAACATCTGTTGAAATTTAACAAATCAAATACAATCTTTTTTAATATCGCTTGACTAATTATGTAATTATATCTTAAAATCAAGTTTCTATTAATAATTACAATCACTCTCAGTAATTTTCTTACGAATTATCATTACACTGATGATTTCAAAGTGATATAGAAAAAACACCATATAATCAAAGAGCTCTATAATCATAGCAATTCTTTGATCTCTTAGTAAACAAACAGACAGTACCATCTCTCTGTTTCAATATAATTAGATTAATGAAACAAAGTTCGATTTGAAGGGCATTATAAATTAAGGAAAAAGCAAATGTAATTCAAGTGCACCTCAACAAACTTTTCAGCGAGGACTCTGATGAACTTGAATGAATCTAATCCCATTATCAACCATTCTTAATTTTTAATTAACTTTAAATGGATACAAAGGTATTTTATTAATTTCTATAGTATCTTTAGAAGAAGGTTATTTCCTTCGAAATACTTACTTAATCTTCCATTATTAAATCTCAAAAGTCTCTAAAGGAGCAATTTAGGAAAATCTATATATAACAATACATTTGTTACGAGATAATGAATAATATACTGATGCATTATTTCAAAATTTAATAAAATTGTAAATGCCTATAGAATTTTATAATTATACTACATATTTTTCCTAAACTTTATAATTGCTTTGTGCCTTTGATCTTTCCTTAATCGAATAGAGAAAACATCCATCTCGAGGTTTTAGTATAATTTACAACATTTCCATTTTGACAAAGGGATTATAGGTTTTTAAAAAGAGGCAAATCAAATTTATATACCTATTTCCAGAAACGTCTGAGTGAGATTTGTGATAAAACTTCAGAATATGAATTCAATTATTCTTAATTTTTAATTAAATTTAATTATTCATATCTACATTATTTGCAATACTAACTTTTAAAGAGCATTATTTAATTAAAAATATCTTTTTGATTTTGCATTAAGTAATCGGAAAAGAGTTTAGGAAAGAAGTTAGAAAACGGATAACAAAAAATTATTTTTTAAGCGATCATGAATTCTCCATTTATGTAATATTTCAAAATTTATAGAAATTTTAAATGCTTCTGTGATATTTTTCAATACTTTCAAAAGAATTAAAAAAAAAAAATTACAAATGAGTCAGAAATTTGTACTTTTTAGAAATATATGTTATTATCTATCAAAATATTTGAAAGTTATATGTAAAAGTAGATTTCTTAAAAGAATAAAACAAATTTAAATGTTCTTGATAATGAAAATATTTGTATATGTCAAAAAGTTACACGTAAAGGTACACTTTACGAAACAAACTTGGAAATAGATTCTAAGTTATATAAAATGTAAAATAGATTTAGAGTTTTATTGACTATATAAAGATAGTTTTGACTACATATATAAGTCTCTAGCATTAAACCAATATGAGATACATTTTATATTTTATAGCACATTATTGAGCAATATTGTTTTCATCAGAAATGCTTACAATAAAATATCAACGTTGATCAAACAGTGCATTTACATTTGAAATATTAGGAATGCGATAGGGAAATATTCGTTGAAATATTGATGCCATGTTGTAAAGATATGTGTAATTTGGTGTAGGGTTATCAATACAAAAACCCTTAACGGGTTAAAAGTTTGTGACGCAGCACTTTGTCTTTAGCTCTAAGAATTTTAAATTTGGAACTTAAAAATAATGATATCAAATTTTGAGTGACGCAATGCTATTAATTTACCTATACATATATATATCAAAATTTATTCATTGATGCTTTATCATTTACATCTCATAAATTCGAATTATGAATTTTAAAAGATATGATATGAAAATTTAAGTGACGCCTTGATATTGCTTAAAACGATTAGTTTTAAAATTCAATTTAAATTTTCTTTTGGCTAAATACATTTACACATCTAAACAATACTTTTCATTTTCAAATGCACTGTTGAATATATTACTTTCACTGAATCTATATAATGCACTGAATTGTATTCATTTGAATAAATTGATTTATCTTTTGTGCCACGCTATCCAAAAATCAAAAGTAAAATTTATGTAAATAGTTTTTTGGTCATATTATCCATTTAACTTAGTTTAGATACAGTAACGCAAAAAAACTATTTACATAAATTTTATTGATTTTATTGATTTTAATTGATATCATTACTTTGTTAGGTTAGTGATAAGAATTAAAACCACAAAAAAATTAAGGACCAATGCAATAAATTCATAGTCGTGATTTCCATTGACCTTTACAATCCTCCATATAAAACGAATCAAAGTGTCACAAGAATTTATGAAAACAATTTGTGTGTGCATATTCCAAGATTTAATTAACTAAAATCAAGTTAAAGAAATCTTTAAAAATGTGAACTTTTTAACACTATAGATTACTCATAAATGTGATACAAATAGAAATAATTTATCTAACTGAAACTGTTTTAGCCAACATTTCAATTATCAAGTGTAAAATAAGCGATATTTGGAAATTTAAGCGTTCCATGTTGTTAAGATTTTACGTTTCCTTTTCACATGTTTCTATGAAAACGCAGATAGTTATTATAAAAGAATTTCATTTTTACTTTATAATTTTAATGTTTTGAACTCTTGAACTGTAATACACCAAAAGTGTTAATTTTTTTTAACATGGTATAAAATATGCTAAAATTGACAACATATACATATATATATATAGATATATATATATATTTATATATAAATACATGTAAAAAAACTTTTTCAAATTATGATCCACCTTAGGTTTATTATACAGCTATAAATAAATAAAACGATTCAAAGTGTCCAAGAATTTATGAAACAATGTATGTGCATTATTCCAAGATTTCATTAACTAAAATAAAGTTAAAGAAATCTTTTAAAATTTGAACTATTTAACACTATAGGTTACTCATAAACATGATTCAAATAGAAATAAGTTATCTAACTGAAACTGTTTTAGCCAACATTTCAATAATTAAGTGTAAAACAATCAATATTTGGAAATTTAAGCGTTCCATATTTTTAAGAATTTATATTTCCTTTTTACATGTTTCTATGAAAAAGCAGACAGTTTTTATAAAGATATTTTATTTTTGCTTTATATTCTTAATGTTTTGAACTCTTGCGCTGTAATACACCAAAAGTCTTAAAATTTTTCAACATTGTATGAAATATGTTGAAATTGATAGGAAAAATTCTTATTTTTTTTATAAATACATGTAAAAACCTTTTCACATTAAGATCCACCTTTGGTTTATTAAACAACCATAAATAAATAAAACAAATCAAAGTGTCACAAGAATTTATGAAAACAATTGTGTGTGCATATTCCAAGATTTCATTAACTAAAATCGAGTTAAAGAAATCTTTTAAAATTTGAACTTTTTTAAACCATGAAAATAGAAAAATAATTTATCTAACTGAAACCGTTTTAGCCAAAATTTCAATCAGTAAGTGTAAAACAAGCGATATTTGTAAATTTAAGCCTTCCATGTTTTTAAGATTTTACGTTTCCTTTTTACATGTTTCTATGAAAAGCACACAGTTATTATAAAGATATTTCATTTCTGCTGTATATTGTTAATTGCTTGAACTCTTGCATTGCAATACACAAAAAGTCTTAATTTTTTTTCAAAATTGTATGAAATATATGGAAATTGATGATTTTTGTACCGTGCATTTGAAAATAATAATTTCAGCTAAGCATTGACGTTTGTTTGGTTATGCTTAATGCAAACGTATGCTTTGCTCAAGCACCAATGAAACTTTAACAATAACTTATTTTATCTCAATAAAGTTTTTGTTTATTTTACAATACACATGGATATTAGTAAAATTTCTGCTAATGGACCTATACCTACCTTTGAATGCCATATATGTGATTATTCTAAGGCATTATGTCTGGACTAACAAGAATCACGATCCATGTAGAGCTTTCAACTGTTCAAATGGTAAAAATGATCAAAAAATTGGATGCTAGACAGCCAGTAAATTTTCTTGTGAAATAATTTGACATAAATCTGAGCAGTGTGTTTATGACATGAAAATAAAATAACACAATATCATGCTGAAAGTGATTCAAATTCAGAAATAAACATAAATGGGATATAAATGTTTAAATTTTCTTGAGCAACAATGTAATAATGGACTAGAAATCATAATGAATGCTTATAATAAAGTGAAATACAGTAAACTCTGTGAACTCCGCAAAATGCATAATCTGCAAACATCTATTATCTGCACTACGTGGAACGTAAGTAATGAAACTCATTTTAACATTAAAGTTCATAGATGAATTTAATTGATGTGTTAATTTTCACTAAATAAAAATTTTTCCTTGAAATAAACTGTGATTTAAGAAAATTCATACATTTTGTACCCAGCACTTGAAAATAACAATTTGAGCTTGACCTTTGTTTCTTTGGTTAGACTTAATGCAAACCTATGCTTTGCTCAAGCTCCGATGAAACTTTAACAATAACTAATTATATCTCAACGAAGTTCTAGTTTCTTTTAAAATACACATGAATATTTCCTTTAGTAAAATTTCTGCTAATGTACCTATACCTACTTTTGAATGCCATATATGTGATTATTCTAAGGCTATATGTCTGGACTAACAAGAATCACGAATCATGTAGTGGTTTTACATTGTTCAATAGGTACAAATGATCAAAAAATTGGTTGCTAGATCATCAGTGAATTATCTTGTGAAATAATTTGCCATAAGTCTGAGAAGTGTGTTTATGACATCAAAATAAAATAACAATATAACAGCTCAGGGGTAGGAAAATGCATCATTTTACTAGCCACTGGCGAGTGAATTTTTAGGTAGTTATTGAAAACTGCAAACTATAAAGGTATGCCGAAATTGTTTTTTTAATAAGTAGTTAGCTATATTTTTCAACTTTCCTAATTACTGCGATGTAAACATGGTACAAAATTCTATTTTATATTAAACTTTCATCTCTTGTTTATATTTCTCAATTTTATAGGAAAGAAATATATGAAAATGCATTACAGTAATCAGTGACCTAGAGCCGGAAAATTTTTGATGCTCCAGCACCGCTCCGAAATAAAATACTGTGGCTCCGGCTGCGGGAACTGTCTCTAACTCGGCGCCAACTTCGCACTTCTGAGTTGCAGATTTTAATTTACACAATATTTTTTTGCTTACAAATTCTTTCTTTCTTTACCTTCATTAAAGATCTGACAAAATGCATTTTTCTTCTCAACAAACTTGAAATGCTTTTTCAGGAAATATGACATCTTTCAGTTTTTGCTTTTCAAATAGAAAGTTTGGTGGAATTTTAAACACAAAAATCTTAAAATTCTTCTACGCTTTTCAAACAACCAAAATTGTACGTGTAAACAACAGGCAGTCATATTTGTTTTCAAATAGTTTTGCCACTTAGCTCAAGTAGAAGTGAAGTAGTGTCACCATATTTTTGTGAGAAGTTTTACATCTTTAATTAAAAAAAAAAAAAAAAAAAAAAAAAAAAAAACCTTCAAAAATGATATAATTAAAATACTGAATAATGATGTAATTAAAATATTTTAAACCTGGACATTTAAAAGACTAAAAAAAAACAAAATAATAATAATAATAAACTAAAGGAGCCCTGGGACAGAGTAAATTTTAGAGCTCTAGCTCCAGGGAAAATACAGCTCCGGAGCGCTCTGGCTCCGGGCTACGGTTTCAGCACCAGGTCTCTGACAGTAATAGTAACCAACTATTTTGAGTTGCGTAAATTTGTCATAAAATTTTTTAACTGTACATTGCATTTTACTGGCTGTTGAAATAAATCCTTGGCTGGTAAGATTTTCTAGAAATTCTCCATCCCTGGTCATAAACATAATAGAAATAACTTATCTAACAGACACTTTTTTATCCAACATTTGAGGTGTGTGACTATGTACAGAGCAATTGAGCTTTTTAAATATTTTTTAAACGTATATTTATTACGATTATGATTAGAAAATGTGAAAAAAGTAAAAAATATTTCCTTCATTGATAAAATTTTGGTTAATGGAGGAATTTATAGTAAAATTTAGTGAAATATGGCCCAAAATGCTCTAAAGAAAATTTGGTACTTTTCGGTTAGCCGTGCGCCAGTGTTATATATACATGGAAATGTATATACAGATGTATATATATATACATCTATATACATACACAAATATGTGCATACACATGCATATATGTGTATATTTACAATATATGTATATATACATCTATATATGTATGTATATCCATGTATTTATAACACTGGCGCCCGGCTAACCGAAAAGTACCGAAAATTTTACTATATGTTAGTTTCCTTTGTACATTTCATATTTATGACATTGGTGAAGGCAATGAACTAAAATCTAAGAAACGTTTTAAATGTTTCAAAACTTATAGCATATTGCACTTGTTTACATGTTAATTTTCATAAAATTCATCAATGTCATTCCACAAAAACATCCATAAAACAAAAAAATATTTATTTTAAATTTAAATCTTTAGTTCATTGCCTTCACAATAGTGTAAACAACATAATATTTTAAATTTCATAGTGATATTCTAATAATTTTCTGAGAAATAATATTTTGCGTAATGGAATTTTCACCGAAAATTACATTATCCAAAAAATGCATTTAAAGTTTAGATTTTTGTTTTACTACAAGAATTTCAGTAATTATACATCTAAACTTCACTGGTTTTATAAGCCACTCATTTCTTTATATGTACTGACCCTTTTTTAATCTCTAGAAGGCCATATTTTGCCCTCCCCCCCCCCCAGTTTTTTAACAAAGCAAAGCATGACATTTCACATCAAAGATGCGACCGTTATCACAAAAATCATATTCTTCAGTTTTAAGTGACTTGGATTGTTTGTGGCTTATTCAATACCTTTTAATTTCATGTATAATTCAATATTATACAATTTTACAGGTAAATAATAAAAAAACAGAGCTCGTCTTCTGTATCTAGGCTAGGCAGTGATGATTTGGAACCCAGAAGCAGAATTTTCAGTATCAATCTGTAGCAAACCTAATTTTATCTGCGACCCAACAATACTGAAACAAGCTACTATAATAAATACTCACAGTAACCCATAAAATAAGCAAAATTTACATTTTACAAAGCAAATTAATAACAAACACAATAACTCCTAAAACAAAGTAAATTTGTGATTTTTTTAAAGCTCAATATTTATTTTTAAGCTAGTAGATTGATCTGCAAGGTCTAAAATAATCTGCAGCGCTGCTGCCGTGCTGCACAGTTTCTGCTATGGAGATTTGGTACACGATCACTTTCTACGCCATGTCATTCATATCATTCCACAAAAACACCCATAAGACAAAAAATATTTCTTCTAAATTTAAACCTATTTTAAATTTCATAATGATATTCCAATAACTCTTTGAGAAATCATGTTTTGCGTATGAATTTTTACCGAAAATAACTTTTCCAAAAAATGCATTTAAAGTTTAGATTTATGCTTTACTACAAGAATTTACAGTACTATACATCCAAACGTCACTGTTTCAAGAAGTCATACTCATTTTTTTTTTTAAGTACTGACCCTTTCTTTATATTTAGAAGGTCATATCCCCCCCTCTCCCAGTTCTTCAACAAAGCAAAAGATGACGTTTCTCATCGATGTAACCGTTATCGAAAACACAATGTTCTTCAGTTTTAAGAGACTTGGATTGTTTATGGTTTATTCAATACCTTTTAATTTTATGTATAATCCAATATTATGCAATTTTACAGGTAAATAATGAAAAAAAAAATCGAACTCATCTTCTGGATCTAGGCTAGTCGGTGCCGATTTGGCATGCAATCACTTTCTACGCCAAGGTTTTCAATCCAAAAATTATATATGTTTGCCAAATTACTTATACATTTATCGACAAGCTTGACAGAGCAGCCCAGAAGTAGAATTACACCCAAAAATAGAATGTTCATGAAATTTCAAGCAAAATTTATATTATTATGTAAAAGTGAATAAAACATACCCTATAAACAAAACAATGCTACCCAGCACATACTTCATGGGGGGGGGGGGTTGGTGCCAAATGAAGATATTGATTGTTTATAGTTTCATACAAAAATGTATGTGTATATGAAGTAACAAGATACTCGCAAGCTCGTGTTAAACTTATGGGAGCGTTCTTTTCAAATTTGTGAAATTGAAAGTGACTTTAAAAAAATCTGCAACCAAAATCGAAATAGTAAACACTAACCCAGTTAGAATTCAATCTCAGCTATTCTAAGCAAGAAAAATAATCATTTAAAACTATTAATATGCAAGGGAGAAATTTTTAAACGTACGTTCCCATAGGTTTAACGTCAGCAATTCCAGTTTCTTCTCATGACTAGTGCAGATTCCTAACCTTCAAGTTAATGTTAATCCTATGAGAGTGTTGATTACATATTCCTTGCTAGCAAAAATACATTTTGACAACATGATTGTAAAATAACGAACTTTGAAGCAGGATATGAAAAAAAATCAAAAGAAAATTATTTAAAGCTTTCTTTTAAGAATATTAACTTTAGAATTAAATAAAAACAAGTATCTTACCTTTGCAAAAAAAGCTATTATATCTCTTATTTACCTATAACCTTTAATTACTAAATAAACAAAAAGAACATGAAGAAAATTTTTACTTTCAGAAGCTCAAAACAACTAGTCGGGATAATATGATTCATTTTGAGCTAATCGTGTGCTCTGAACAAATTTTTCACGTGTCTTCCGATTGGCGTTATAGCAATAGGTCGTTTCCTGCCAGACATAATCTGCAAATATCACAAATTTTCTTTTAAAATAGCATTCTATTCTAATACTACAAAAGAAAAACACGATGTCTCTTTCCCCTTCATTTTGATCTCAAATAGCAATCAAGTAAGTTGGACATCCATTGCACATATCATCGGAGTTGAAAATTAGTTTGTTTCAAGTTGGGAAATTTTTTAATCCCCCCTCCACCCCCCAATAAATATATGTCGCTACGCACCGACGAATCGATAAGAATTTAAACACTAAATCCATCATTATAGCGAATTTCTGCCCGTTAACAAGTAAACAAACAAACGTGGTTTAGGATTCAATTCAACAAGATTCAATCTTATGATTTCAATAAACGATTCAAACGCGAGCTACGCTCATAAACAAGAAATTGAAAATAATTTTTTTGAAAATTGAAAAAAAAATTATAAATAATAATTATATTGAATACATATAATTAAAAAAAAATCCTCATTTTTAAAAATGAATCTAAATATTTTTTCGACAAATAGCAGAAATGTGAGATAATAATTTCTTCATAACAAAAGAGAAAGATCGAATATGAATCGAAATTCCATTTAATGTATTTAATATTTTAAAACACTTAATAATTAACATTTTAATATTAAAAAAAAGATTTACTGTCTAGATTCAGATTGTTAACTCAACTTAGAATACCTAAAATGACTTTGCAAATTTTATTTCTGATTATACCCACAGCAGTTGGATTAAGACTCCTCCTACATACGAAGTGACGTCAAACCTATTCACCAATCACAGACGAGAAAAGTAAAAAAAGCGATTTTTAAAAATAAAACGAGTTTTCCCAGAAAAAACGAAAGTGTTATTCACCTCATCTTAATCAGATTTAAATTATATATCAATTTAAAGAAAATCGTTAGTACCGTTTTCGAGATTTTGAAATTAGGAACTTCTTACATACCGTACCAACGCTTTCGCTTTAAAAATGGCTATTTAGATCTCAAAATATACTGCACGTAGAAATGTAAAAATTTCAGTATACGATTAGACGGCAGATATAAGACTGTTCTAGAAAAATCAGAACAACAGGACCTATATCTGCTGAGTTATTAAAAGGCGGCTTTTCGCGTTTTCTTTGATGTCGAGTTAGCTGTATATATGAGTTCCGCCATCTACGAATTCTACGATACGATACGATACGATTTTAGGCTTAAGGCTGCGTCACTCGGAATACTACCGTCACCATGATTATTTCATGTTAATATTCTCCAAGGTACAAATGTAAAAAATACAAAAAATAATTAACAGTAATGTTTCATTACTACGAAATTTGTATAATAAATATGTAAAGATATAATTTCAGAGGAATTTTAATTATATTGAAATATATGTAGTAATTAACAAATGTTTAAAACCACTATGACAACATTTAAAGCCACTTGCCATCTCTATGACAATCTATATTCCTAGCTTAGACGGCTCGATAGTGCTTATCGAAAAGTGCTCACACTAGCTATTTTTATATTTTAATTTTAATTTTAAACATTTTCTTTATGAAATTCCTTCAAAATATTGGCAATCGGATTACTTCATTTCTTGCAGAGAAAAGAGAAATATTGGGCTTTATTGATGATATATTTATTAAAGTCATTTTCTCATTGCAGTTAAAAATAACACTTTTTGACACGAAAAATACGCATTTTTCATCATACAACTGTCGAATTTTGATATTATTTTATCCCCCCTGATACTGAGTTTCAGACACTAGGCGAAATGCTAACGGGAGGGAAATTTTAGTCATATTTAAAAGAAAACCATAATTTTCTTTGATAAAACAGAATATTTTATCACGAATGAGCCAAATTTCTGGAATTTTTAATTTCCGGTACTGAGATTAGAACTTCAAGCCGAGAACGTGAATTTTCACATGGAAAATTGAGCTGACAAACGAGAGTTCAATTTTGGATATATATTTATTAATAACTTATTGCGCGTTAAACTATTTTTTAAATGCTCGATATAAGACGGTGAAAATGACGTTACGTTTAGATTTCACGAAGGAAAAATGTATGATTATGTCACAGTGAAATTATTTTTACTATTCTTTTATTTCGTAATACAAAGCATGGGAGACTTTCAATTATATAATCGATGACATCATAATTTCTTACCTTGATTATATGTTACTGACTACGCATACGAATAAAGTTTAATTTTTTAATAAATTTAACAGTTTTTGTTTATGAAAATAGTATTTTGGTAACTGTACGATAAAACAATATTTGTTTTAAGAGTTATACTTATCAAAATATGATTTTTTACCGTAATTCATTTTGTAAATTAATTTTAAATTTAATGCAACAGTTCTTTTTAAAATAATTTCTTTCGTCGAAATTCGACAGGTTTTGCCTCGTTTTAAGTTACAATTTCTTAGTAATTAAGTAAAAAATGTGAATAAGTTGGTTTCTGCATTTTGGAATGCAGACCAACGAGAACGTACTCTGTAAAATAAAATCTGTAATTCTACAGATGTAAAGTTACATGCTTACTAAAATCTTATCTGTACACTTTACAAAAAGATGTAAATCTACAAAACTATTTTTTGTAAAGCTACAGAAATCTGCAACTTTAGAAATGAATCTGCTAAAATTACAGTACTCTTACTAAAATTTGATCTGTAACCCATGTTGCACTTACATAAAAAGTTCTAGGCATCACAGTTTCTTAAAACAATCTTAGTAGCCTTACAGATTTTTTGATTTACGGTGCAAAAGTGTATCTGTTACATGAATTTTTGTTGTTGCCGTTACATAAAAAATTCTAGGAATCCCAGTTTCCTAGAAAAATTTTAGTAACTTTACAGATTTTTTTTTTTTTTTTTTTTTTTTTTTTTTTTTTTACAGTGTATGGTATAGATAAAATCCATTTTTAAGCAAAAGTGTTTCAGAAATTTAAGTGTGAAAGAATTCCTTTTCTGACAAAAGATAATGTTTTACTCTTAAATATATATATTTAAGAATATAAGCCGAATTTGAATTACGAATATATACGTACCATATTTCGAAATAAAAAAAAATTTAGAAGACATCGATTTTCAAATTCTAAATGGCTAAAAGAGTGAGTTAAATAATTTTTCAGAGCCGTATGTTCTAAAAATGCCCGAATTGATAAATAAAATAAAGCTTAAAAATTAGTATGATGTCCACATTGGCAAACAAATATAGTACAGATATCTCACATAAAATATCATTCACCAATTTCAAAGTTATCGAAATGGATACAAGATAAATAAATATTAAATTCAGTTGCCATGAAATTTTAAATTAATCGATTAAAAGTTGATTGGTCAAATTTTTAAAATAGTATATATAAATAAAAATTGTGAGTTTAATGTGAATTCAATGGTAGTGAATCAATCCAAAGTGATATATATATTATTATTAATGAAATCAAGTGACAAGACAGTAATACAATTTATGTCATCATATCTTTCACATCAGATCAACATCTTTAAGTCGGGAATATACCTACAGGTGATTGACATAGTTCATAGAAATAATATTCTAAGAGTATTTAAAGATCGCTGCGTAAAATTTATATTAAAACACATTGCTAATTGTGAAATCATTTTTCTCTAGAAAATTGTTGAGAAATAGATTTTTTGTGATAGCTGGTATTAAAACGATGTCTAGTTCAACTTTAGTCGTTGAAAAATTGTTCTTTAATTTAAATAAATACTTCCTATTAGATTTGTATGGTTCTAATGGTAGTGACAGTCCTATAGTTTAATGCTCGTAATTCACTATCTACCTCGACCTAGCAATCCGCGGTAGAACGATTGACCTGACTGACCAGATCGCGGTCGAATTCCAGTTAGATTAATGAGACCATTTGAGCATTCGACCCAGATTTTTGTAGATTGAGATAGATGGTAAATACGAGCATTACAGAAAAGAAAATCATTTTATACTATATTGGACTTAGACCGACAGAATTTATGTTTGTTTTATTCACGAAAAAAGTCAGATAGATTTGAAGTAAATTATCGTCGATCGTAGAAAATAGATCGCCAATCACTCGATCATATTTATTATATTTTAGTGAAATATCTACAAAATAATAATAATAATAATAATAATAAGCTCTTCCACACAGTGTTATAATCATTCACATAATCTGTGATTAACTATATGCCCGAGGCCAAACTTCTCACTACCTATAGTAAACATGCTTTTTACAGTGTAACAGAATAAATTATGCACGTACGAACACCTCGGCAGGTCGCACACCGAGGCGACAAGAGTCACAATGCGTGACTTAGTCATGGAAAGAGGTTAAGAATAAGGATAAAACATATTTGAATTTCAGAATTTGTCTCCTACGTCAGGAGTTATGTCGTTCGTACAATATTTTGCAGCCTCTGCCTGACGAAACTGATCTTGTAAAAGTTTTGTATTTTTTGTGTATTCTGCAGATCATCAATAACGTAAAAGAATGACGCATTTGTGATTTTTCGGCATTTACGATCTTCTGAAACTTTGTTGATTTATTATTAGAACAATTAAAGACACTTCTATAATATATACTTTAAATCTGGGGGTTAATAATATTTGTTTAAACAGTCTTTTCTCATATTTTACAGTATTTTTTGATGAATAAATATTTTCAAAGATCTTTTTCATACGTTTAATGAATATATATTTTATGCAAAAATTAAATTATTATTGTTCTACGTGCAGACACATCAAAGAAAAAGCTCAGTTTCAATTTTTTTCATATAAAAACAGATAATCTTTTGCACTTATAATACCCGCACTTCAAAAATCTAAATACATGTCTGACTGAATGGGATTCAAGAATAAACGAAAACTATCGTGATGATATTCATATAGCTAAATATAAAGTTTAATATTATTATGCATATTTTTCGTTTTTATAAATGAGGCAAAGTAAAAGTTATCTAATTTGTTTTTCTTTTATCTGTAAAATTAAAAACACTCGATTATAATTTTTCTAAGCCATTTATAGCTTCACATGTTTTAATAATTGTGTCCGAAAATTTTTATGTTATTTTAATAGATTGTAATGATTTTTAATTTTACTAAACATCGTATACATTTTTTCATGTGTTAAAATATTTAGTCCATTTTTAAATATTGTTTTCAAATTACGAACTCTCAGATAAAATGCAGAATTTATTAAATAAAAAAAGTTATTTTTGAGTAAGAGAAAAGATTTTCTTAGTTGATTTTCTAAAATATTTGGAACATATTTATTTTCTAAACGTTCTCAGGAATTATAAAATATTCATTAAAACTCTTCTTTCGGAATTTTTTTTTCCCGGAGTATTAAAACTTCTTCTTACAAGAAGCATGAATTTTATTAACAGTAAATGTACTACTGATGCAATTCATGATTTTGCATTATGTTTATAAAACTGGAAATTTAACATGGGAATGTTTAGATTTAATGTTAACAATAATTATTTTAAAGAAAGTAGGACTTATTTTTCCTAATTATGTAGAAAATGTTTTTTCTCTTAGATATACTAAATTGAAAAAAAAAAAAAAAAACTAGGAAAAGATTCTTATTTAGATATTTCAGGATTCATTTAAGAAAAAATATCAATAAAGAGAGAAGAAATATATTATATTTTAAAGTTCATTTACTTTAAGGATTATTTGACCGTTTTTTTTTTTTCATATTTAGGTTTCCACTTAAAATGTATAAATGGCAGCACTAAACAAGTCTCTCCCGAATTTATGATAAATAAGTTACCAATGTAAATAGTACAATCTACAACGTGTATTGTGCTCGTATAACTGTGTTTGTTTTGTTAAGTGTTAATTAATTGTTAATTACGTATCTTGATCGCTATCTCATCTTTGTTCTAGAGCGATTACTAATTAATTAGTTAAAATATGTTATAGTCGGGGTGCCGTCAACATTTCAAAACAAACCCAAACTTTGTTTTTCAATAGCAATACTCAAGATTGGCTCTAGACCCTCCAGTTAGCCTAAAAACAAGTGTTCATGAAATTCGTACGATTAGCTTCAGAGAAATTAATTATTTTAATATGAGCATATTTTAGGGTTTGTATCCAAAATGGAGTTCGGTACTCGAATCTTGAAATGCTAAAGAATGACCGTGACACTCCTATTAATGTCATTATTTTTTGCCAATATGGCCATTTCTCTCGGTTAATATGCTTCAACTACTGCCAACCCAATCTTTCAACAAAATGAGTAAAATATATATATTTTTTTCAAACTATGATTTTCTGTACTACATAAACGGCCCCTTAAATAATCATTTTGACGTTTTTTAATCATAATTCGAAAACTACTTGGAAGAAAAATTTGAAATTGAGAATTTGCATAAAGCAAGGCATAATAAATATAAATCTATGAAAAACACTGTAGGTTGAAATTAATATTTTTTTCGAATATAAATTTGGTAATTCATAATTCATATTATATTTTTTAAATTATACATTCTATGTATTTCTGTGTGTATTTTTAGGGTTTCGTTCATCTGACGAAACCCTATTCGTCTCACTCCTCTGTCTGTCTGTTCGTCACACAGCCCGTTCTCAGAAACTACACATGTTGGACACTTGAAATTTTGCATACTTACAGCTGAACACCACACATCATACGACAAATCATAAAATTTTGAAAAAGTCGTACATTTATCCCTTTGGGCTCCCAAATGTGTATTTTAAGCAATTCTTTCTAAGTGAGCCTCTAATTAGGTTGAAGGCGTGAAATTTTGCGTATTTATAGCTGGACACCTCAGACCAAACGGCAAATCATAAAATTTTGAAAAAGTCGTACATTTAACCCTTTGGGCTCCCACATGTGTATTTTAAACAATTCTTTCTAAGTGAGCCTTTAATTAGGTTGGAGGCATAAAATTTTGCATACTTATAGCTGAACACCTCACATCAAAGGAAAAATCATAAAATTTTGAAAAAGTTGTAAATTTAACCCTTTGGGGTCTCACATGCGTATTTTAAACAATCCTTTCTAAGTGAGCCCCTAATTAGTTTGGAGGCGTGAAATTTTGTATACATATAACTGAGCACCTCACATCAAACGACAAATCATAAAATTTTGAAAAAGTCGTACATTTAACCTTTTGGGCTCCCACATGTGTATTTTAAACAATTCTTTCTAAGTGAGACCATATTTAGGTTGGAGGTGTGAAATTTTGCATACTTATAGCAGAACACCATCATGCGACAAACCATAAAATTTTGAAAAAGTCGTATTCTTTCTAACTGAGCCCCTTATTAAATTGGAGATTTGAAATTTTGCATACTTATAGCAGAACACCTGATGCCGGGCGACAAATAATAAAATCTTGAAAAAGTCTTACGTTTAACCCTTTGAGCTACCACTTATGTATTTTAAGGAATTCTTTCTAAGAGAGCCCTTAATTAAGTTGGAGACATGAATTTTTGCATATGACCTCAGACTACACGACAAATCATAAAATTTTCAAAAAGTCTTATATTATTTACTCGTCCGGTCTCTAACTTGTGTATTTTAAGCAATTTTTCTAACCCCCGCCTTTTTCACCGGCTGAGCACTTCTCCAACTTTTGCCGACACCCCTTTGACCATTCTTTCATATTATGCACCATAGCCTTACATATTTTAGTTCCACTTTTTACCACCAGGGGCGCCTACTTATCTCGTGTGCTATGGGCCCAATCCCCTCGACTAATATATCTACAGATAGTATGTAAAACGGAGTTTCGTTCGGATAGAGGTTTGTTTAGAATAGAGTGCGCCCCTGGTTGCGAAATGTGGAACTAACAGATTTTTCAAAAGGATAAAGTGTTTTGAACGGAATATTAAACGAAACCCTCTGTGCGATCTGTGATCACACTTACCCACTTGTTTAGTATTATAATCACAGGAAAAAATACATCATTAGGATTATAAATTCAGGAGATTTTAATAAAAATATGAAAATTTAATTAAACATTAGAAGATCTAAATTTTGAATTTTTATATTTCAAAAACTTATTCGAATGACTTGAAATTTCATTTATAGGCATAGTTTTCACCGAAGATTTTAAATATATAGTCGGAATTGTGTTTTGACATTAAAAAACTGCTCTGGTATTGATTTTGAGATTGTAGTATGCTCTGGTTTTGATTTGTAGGTGACCCCTAAGCAAATTTTATATACGTATTTTAAAAGTAGACATTATTTTCAATCATTTCGTACCAGTAGCTTTCTTCTGTTACATTAGTTATTGGAGAGTGAATAAGGTATGTTTACTTTTTCCCCACGACTATGCATCATTGTTCATCATCATCATGTGCATGTGCATCATTTAATGTTACTGAATATTAAATGTAAATTTTCTGTCGCTTGTACCAAAATTTTAAATATATAAAAAAATTAAAACACCTAAACATTTTTAACTTTTAAAAATGGCTACCAGGGACAATTTATAATTATTAACTTACTTCTTATAAGATTTGTATGCAAACAAAGAAGTTTTTATTTAACTATCTTCATATCTAATACTTAAACTTACTGTTTTTCTTAACTTTAACAATAATTAATAATGTATAATTATATATTTTATAAATCAGTCGAATTACATGGAACATATTTTAAAAGCCTATTACAAATATCAAATGTTACACTCTGTAACAACAAAACCTGATTCAACTATGATTGTTTAAAAATCTTAAAATAGCATGATGAAGGTAAATGTATGTGAACAAAATTTTAAAGAAGAAGGTAAATATTTATAATTCATGATATTAATATGCAACTTTACACAAACTTTACATGGGTATATTTCCCATACTTTGAACTCACTTAAAGCAATTAAGTTTGTTTCTATTTGTATGTTTTCTATCTAATTTAGTTTGATACAATTAGAAGTGTATCTGCTTTAGTAAGTTTAAAGTATTATTCGCATGTTATCAGAAGGCTTAAATGTATGTGTTTAACCCTTTATCTAGTGACGGTACTTATAAGTACCACTCACTTTAAACTTTTATACCATAGTGAATACTTCTAATATTCCAATGGTACTTTGCAAGAACATTCTTTTAATTCCGCTTTATCCGAAAACACGGCAGCAGTAGTTCTAGGTTTGTTATTTTAGAGAGGAATGAGGCTATCTTTGAAGCAGTCAATGTGTTTTGTGCTAACATTTTGTACAGATTGCCACGCTCGACATTTTATTGCTGCAAACACAGTAAGGGATATAAGATAAGTGTTGGACTTTTTTTTATGTGTTCATTATGATCTTAGAATAAAATTTGACTAGCTATTTTAGAGGAACGGTGTGTGAATTTGAATTAACAGATGAATTACATTGGTACTTATAAGTACCGTCAGTACACTGGGTGTTGAAAAAATACTTCTTGTTTGCTTTTAGTCTATGTCATTGTTTTCATCTACTTTAAAATGTAATTACTGAAATGTAGTGTAGTAAAGTTTTCTCTGATATTTCTTTTCTGTTTCATTGTTATTATTTATAGGAAATCGAAAAAAGTTATGGCACCGGCTCGTTTATGCTATGCTAGAAATGGCATATGCCAAATCATATATTGCATATTTGGAGATGCGCGAGAACATGTTGTCCCTGGAATATAGACGTCGCATAACTTATGGACTGCTAACACGATCGAAACCTAAAAAAATAGTTATTTTAACCCTTTCAGGAGCAAAGCGTTTTAAATTCTAAAGTGTTGAAATAAATGATTGGCACAGGAATTTTCCAAACGATTTGTTTGCAAATAGGAAAAAACCTATATTCACATACTTATTAAATCGAAAATATTTTTTGGCGCCAGTTTATATACCTTGTGGGTTTTCTGTTACGATATTTTAGTCATAGTGCACTGACGGTACTTTAAAGTACCACTTTGATTTATTAACTCTAATTAATTTAGCCACTCTTCCAAGGGATTTTAGAGGACAGAGGATAAAAGAAATATATCTTCAAGTATTACGGGGGAGAGGGGACACAGTAAATATCTTCATAAAATGCACTTTAGAAGGGGGGGGGTCATTTTCGCTTGTGGCCCTTCGAAGACCCATGCAACGCACCTCAGTTACTAAAAAATATTATGAAATAATATAGTTGGTTTTGTTTAGCTTTATTGCATCTGGATGCAGAATTTACATCTGTTATTACTCGGTCCTCACAGGATGGACAAATAAAAACTTCTTCATCATGGGCGGCAAGTCCCACACAGTCCTCATGGACATATCTTCCGCATGTGATGCATAGCCGCATGTCTGCAACAGCATGAATAATGCATAAGCAGCAATACCAGCTGGATAATACCCCTTTGATAGGAAGTCATACCGCTGGTATCTGCGATTTCGCCAACAGATACCCAACTGAGGGGGGTGGGGGAGCTTCTTTTGATTTTTCTGCAAGGACTTTTTGGATGATTTTTTTTCTTGGAAGAGGTTTCTTGGAGGATTGGATGATACAGTAAGTGAATCTGAAGATTCACTTGCTGTATTTCCAATGTGGACATAAGGTGTCCATATTGGGAATCGGGCATAGTTTTACTAAATCTTGTAATAAATAAACAAAGAAAACATTTTAAAGCAATATATGCAATAGCAATCGAAAATATGTTTTATCAGCTTACTAAAACGCTCCTCTTTTTAATATTTAAAGTAATTTTGACATATCTAATGAGAATTTAATCTTACCTGTAATTACGATCAGCACACCACGAAATAACAAGTTTCCTTCCAAATGGCGAACAGCGCGCTTTTTTGCACTTTCCAGGCTTAATTATCTTTTCAACTGCTTTCATTCATAGACATGTAGCGCCATTTCTCGATCAAAATTGTTAATTTTACAGATATTAGGAGTGCCCATATTGAGAGCACTGTCCATATTGGGTACAAGTACCTTATTTGCCGATTTCGAAAAGCTGAAAAATATTAGTCAAATATAATCAGCTGAAGCATTCCAATTATATTAGGAATTACTCACTTTGAATGAAATTATCAACATATACATTCAACAGCAATAATGTATTTCTAAAATAATGTAGGGGAGGGTATTTTTCTTTCTTTCATTACATGAGTGAGTGTACAAAGTATTTTCAATCTATAAAAAATTCAAAGATGAAGATACTTCATTTCAAGTAATGATTACATAAACAGTGATCACAAGTAGGTATACAATTATAAATTTTCAGTAAATAAAATTTTTCGTACATGTTTTCAAAAAATAGAGAGATCGATGTTACTTGTACGTTAACTATTCCAGTGTCGTGCGCTTGGCGACTTACAAAAAAATGACATTGACGAGAGAAGGGAATTTTTCATGTCTATTTTGTGTAAGCCTATAACTTCTATCATATACAGAAACAATTTTCATGACATACTTAATAAAAGAAACGTAATAAGATACGTAATAATTGCGGATTTTTATGCATGAATGTACACTATTTGGCTGTTAATGATGAACGCTCTCAATTTTATACATTTTGTCCAATATTCAAAGATATATTTTTCGGATTTTTATGGAACATCAGGATTATAAAGAATATGTCCGACGTCATATTTATCAACGGGGCGAACAAAAAATCAAAGAAAAAGAATAATGTTCGGGATCACCCTGTAACATAAAATGCACGAAATGATCTATCGCTATAGCTTACGAATATATGGATATTGGGTAATATATGTATTCATTTGTAGACGAATAGAACGTATATTCATGGAGATATATCGATTTTTTTTAAGTTCATTTTTTTTTTTTTTTTGCGTGTATTTAACACTTTCCAACAAAGTTGAAAAGTGTTTATGCATTCGGTTTGTCTGTTCGTCAGCCCGTCTGTCCGCGCTCTAACTCCCGTAAATATACTCGGATTTTCATCAAATTGATAAGGGTTATTTAGGGTCACTAAAGCATGTTTGGTACCTATGTAAGTACGTAAGTATGTAGGATTAATCATTCATTTACAGCGGCACTCAAAAGTATTCCATTACATTATGGTATATGGGGAAAAACCGTTTGCAGAGTGATTTAATGACATTATGCTATTTAAAATGTATTGAAACTGATTTCGCTGCAATCACGTTAGAACAGGGCATTCATGGTATTTTTTATTCATTTACAGGAACATACAAAAGAAATCGGTTATAGTACAGTACTGTCTTTGAGTAATAATTACTGGAATGTACGGTTTAAAATTTGGTATGCGCTTTTAAATTTAATTAATTTTTTGCAGCTTACTCGTTATATATAAATTCCATACCGTTCTCCTTATTAGAGGAAATTGCTGAACAACTGAAGTATATGTATCTCTTAAGTGAACTAAATATTGGCATGCATGTAGTTACTAGATTCAAATCTATATATCACATATAGGGCTGCTGACAAAATTCGCAAAATTTCCTATTGTGTATGGGAAGAGCTGAAATTGGGTTCTGAAATGTGTTATGCGTTTCCATATGGTTGAACGGATTAGGTTCCCTTAGAAAGACCTCCACGGAAGGCACTCCCCCTAGGGCCCATATCCCTCGTGTAGATAATTGGCCGTCAACAATCAACCCAACCCAACCCATATGGTTGAATTAGACGTAATATTTTAATTTTTTAAACGGTGCAGTTTTGTTACATTACTCTGAATGTGTTGGAAAGTATTTCATAATCTATGCTTGATATTTTCTCTTACTTGTTATTTATATCATGCAAGTTTTGTAACCAAATTTAACGTCAGTTTCAGAATATTTGACAAAATGTAGTTGAAATAATATGGTGCAGTAGAAATGATATGGTGTAATTGGAATGTAAATATATTAAATATTTAATGAAATATGAGCAGTTGGATGAAATAGTTTTCATTTGTGCATGCGCGAACGATAAAAAATATTTTTTTTCCTGATTTGATAGCCAACTCTATGAAGCAACTCATAAAAAAAGCCAGTAAATATCGTGAAAATTTAGAAAGATATCTGCAATATTGTGAGCGAATTTTATTTGCTCTCTAAAAGCATCCCAATGGTAAGGGATTTTCCACAAATTGTCATTTTTTATTATCTGGCTTTCAGTAAAGGAGTTAGTTCTTAATGAATGTCAAAGAATAGATTTAGAAGAAATGCTTAGATTTTGATACTTCTTTTTTTTTTCTTTTTTCTTTTTTTTTTTTCCTTGGAAAAGGCTCGTTCTGGTTATTTTTCAAGAAGAACAAAAGCATAAAAAAATTAAAATTAAAAAGAGTAAAAATTAAAAAAAATTAACCCTTTATGCTCCGAATGTATAATAAAGTACCATTAAAATAAATTGTTATAAAATTCATTTAATGCATCGATTATTATTAATACAGTTGAGAATGGTTTATAGTTACTTTTCTTTATCTTGTTCCAATAGCATTAGTGGTTGCACAAAAGAAAAATATTTTTAGAAGGATGATTTCTTTTGCTTTTGCATTTTCAGCTTTCTTGAGGTTGAAAGATTGGGGCGGAAAAGATTCAATTCGGAAATATTTCTATATTTCTGTTGTGAGAATATTATATTTGTATTTGTATATTTCCTAATTTTACAAAATATTTAAAAAAATATTTTAAATAAAATATTTGAGTGGAGTTATAAATATTGCACAAAATCCTTATGAATACAGTTTTAATTAATTAAATTTAATTGGTAAAATCCTTCAAAAATTTATTAAATTCTTGCGTAACTTTTCTAATGCAGTTTCAGAAATTTACGAAAAATACTTTAAAAGATGAAATTTTCAGGAATTCATAATTTGGGACATATAGGGTTAACACTTTCTTTTTATATGAAGCTAATTTTATAGCAGAATTTTTTTTAATTTTTATAATATTTTATATTTTTTTCCTCGGAATTCTACCTTCAGTCCAAAACCTGCTAATCCTCTCCTTATTGTTCTTGAACTAACTGAAATATCCATTGCATTCATTTCACATTTAACAGCATTTGATAAAATTCTTCTATCTTTGAGTCATATCCTTTTTATCTTTCTATCCTCAGAAACACTTGAGCATTTTTTGGCGGGATCTTGACTTATTTATCACTGATTTAGTTTCTTCATAACGTAAGCACAACATTCGTACGTCAGATAAAGTGACTGATCCACCAACCTGTCTTGCAATTTCAGCAAAAGTGGGACCATTTTTTCTCAATATGACTATTCTACTTCTTTTTGTAGGTGTCCAATCCGTTCTTGTTGTTAATGGCATTGTTTTAAATTATTTGCATTAAGAAGAAAATAGAAATATTTTTAAAAAATATTATTCTATTTAGTTACACCAGTGTTCACGCTTCTGAAAAATTCATTCTAGCAAAATACCGCTTTTACAAATCAAAATATACTACAGTTTCGTTACTGACATTTTATTAGTTCTCAGATGAGTCATTGTGATTGGATAGGAAGCTTTTATTGCAATACAATTCAGCATTAATTACTAACTGTTTGTATTTTAGACTAAAGTATGCGTACCTTTTTTTGCAATGCAAATATTTTAATTTTGTTTTTCAATTAAATTCTACATTAAATTTCCTTGAATTTGATATATAAACATTTATAGTTAAGTAAAAATTAATATATTCTATAAGCACACAAAGTTGTAAAAAATGAAAATTTAAAAAAATGTCTACAATATTGGCCAGCACTGTATTTACAACGGAAGAATGCACGATTTAAACTCCAATAAAGAATTAAAAAAAATCTTTTAAAATTTAAAGTTACTGAGACAAAATTGATGGCCATATAATGAAATCATGTTTCTAAATAATTTATAATGTATTGAAATAAAAATCTAGTTAATTTATTAAAAACGAATTACGTTTTTAAGGCAAATGTTAGTAGAACCTAACAAGTTGGAAAACCTATGAATAATTTAAATGATACTGTGCAAACCGAAGCACAATTAATTACAAAAATATAAATAATTATGTTAAAAGCTGTCGGTTTGAAAATAGCACCACATGATTTCTTGCAGCTCACATATAATCATCCTAAACTCATAGAAATCCTGGTTTTATCAGTTATACCTTCGCGGCAACAAATATTCCGAAAAAATGGTAATAATTACAAAATTGCCCGTTCCAATAATTTAGGATTTTAGTAAGTCAATTGCCATTTAGTAAGTAAAATGCCATTCTAGCATTTTCCCGCTGGTTTGATTGCCAAACTGACAGCTTTCAAAAAAATTCAGTAGATATTTCATCATATTTGGCTAAAATAAATTAATTTCAGTTTTGTTTGACGCTCGGTGAATATTTTAAAAAGTCCTTCCGGCCAGTGCCAGAACGAAGAGTCAGCTTTCATATTCGTTAATTTTTAAAAGTCAGCATATATTATTCAAACACACGGAGCTCAAATTAGTGGAACCCGATTATAGAAGATTAAATACTAATTTTTATCAATACTGAAGATGAATGTGAATTTCGTGAAATTAGTCGCGTTATCAAAGCTGATTTTTATTTAAAGTGATTTATATTTGTTCGCCAAATTCGGCGATATCTTGAAGTGCCCGCCATTTTAAAACAACATAGTGGGTGCAACAAAACTAACCAATGAACTTGGTCGACACTTTAGTAACTCCTGTGCACATGCTCACTCACATCTAAATCGGTTAATATATACGATTGCTGTTGCAGGCAAAAAAATCAGATTTTTCAAAATGTCACCCACATTAGAAATTCAAACTGCTATATCTCAGCCATTTTTTATGATAAAGACAAAACTAAAAATGCTCCGGAATCTTTGTATGAAGCTCAAAAACATGACAAAAAAATTCAATTTCTAATTTTTTTGTACCTCATTTTAAATTAAACAAAATTTAAATTTTTAAATGACCGCCATTTTGAAACAAGGTTGCGGATGAAGTTGGCAAACGAACTCGGCCGATAGATTGCTATGTACTATGCACATGCCTTGTCACATCCTAATCGGTTCATAAATACGCGTGTTATCGCGTGAAAAAAAATCAGATCGTTTCAAAATGTCAGCCATGCTAGAAATTCAAAGTGCTATAACTCAGACATTTTTTAAGATATAGACGAAAACAAAAACTCTCCGAAATCTTTGTATCAAGGTCAAACACATAAGAAAAAAATCTTTTTCAATTTCTAATTTTTTGTACCTCATTTTAAATTAAAATAAAAAAAAAAATAAATGCCCGCCATTTTGAAACAAGATGGCCGATGAAGTTGGTCAAAGTACTCGGTCGAAACATCGGTATGCACTATGTGCACAACAAGTTATATCCAAATCCATTCATAAATACGCGTGTAATCGCGTGACAAAATTCAGATCGAACCCTTTTTTAAGATATAAACGGAACAAAAAATGCTCCGGAATCTTTGTATCAAGCTCAAACACATGAGAAAAAAATCTTTTTTAGTTTCTGTCATATCCCAATCCAACAATAGTTGAGATCTGCGTTAATAGATGGCAGCACTACACAATTCATAACTATAAGTAATCTTATAGTTATGCCTTCTTCCTTAGTTAAGAGTAATTAGTTAAGAGTTATAATAAGAGTGTGGCGATATAAAAGTTTCTAGTTTTTCTATACCTCATTTTAAATTATTTTTTTTTAAATTTTTAAATGGTCGCCATTTTGAAACAAGATGGCGTATGAAGCCGGCCCACGAACTCGGTCGAGACATTGCTATGTACTATGCAAATGCCTTGTTACATCCAAATCGATTCATAAATACGCTTATTATCGCGTAACAAACATCCGATGGTTTCAAAATATCAGCCATGCTAGAAATTCAAAGTGCTATAACTCAGCCATTTTTTAAGATATAGACAAAACAAAAAATGCTCCGGAATCTTTGTATCAAGCTCAAACACATAAGAAAAAAAATCTTTTTTCAATTTCTAATTTTTTTGTGCCTCATTTTAAATTTAATTTTTTTTTTAAATATTTAAATGGCCGCCATTCTAAAATTCATCTTCTGAATAATCTGTAGTATACTAAGTAGACTCGTCAGAAGGCGAGATGTCGAAATATTTTACAGAAGTTTCTGTGCCTCTAGGTGCAAGGATATTAGTTTTTTCAATGGCAATTTACGTAAGCTTGAAATGAAGGGATGCAATAGCATTAAAAGCCACAAAGAAATCTTCCATTGTTTACCTCCTACTGCATTTTAGGAAGAAATCGTCTCGGTACCTTTTGATCAATTTGTTGCACGATTCTTGAGCGTCTCACGAGATTTGCCCAACAGACAATAATGAGGAAGCTATTATTTCTGTGTCATGAATAAATAGTTTGTGCACTGAAGTTGGCATATAGAACTAGAAATACAATTCGACGAATCTACAAACTGTTTGTGAGCAATAATCCACGAAATTGATCAAATGAATCTTAAGAAATTACTTATAAGATGATGTGCAATCGTTTGGTCAAATCTTCGTCTGCGCTCCTTATGGAAGCAGAAATAGTTGCGTTTTCAAAGAATCGACGAGCTGTATTGTAAGCATTTGTGCTTCCAAATCCGAGCTTTGATTTATCGGCGAGAAGTCCTAATTGTAAACGAAATCTTTTTTGTAAATTTTGTTTTGAAAATTTAATTTTTTTTCTTCTCGTCACGAGTGCACACTTGCCATTCCATTATATCCCGTTTGTATGCCAAATGCAAGGTACACTCAAAAGATCTTATACAGGCATGTGACGTGGACATCCCGAATTGTAAATGATTTTCATTCACTTTTAGTTTGAAAATAGTTAAACTGATATAAGTATCAGTTGCCTGATATAGGTACCAACGTTAAGTTCACAAATTACTAGTAATGACATTAAAAATTTTACAATCAATCATCGTTAAAGCTAGTTTGTAATTAACGCCTACTTATTTTCTATCAATGATTGTTTTAAAATGAATAAGTTTACTCTCCCGATCTGTAATATAATCCATTTCACTGGCAGTAGCGTCCGTATTTTCGTGCAAAAAATGGATTCTGATGGGCCTAAAAAATCGAAGTGATGAAGATCTCAAATTTTTTCAGATAACGATTTCTAAATTTTTCGCAACATTTAAGTTCTAGTGGCACTAGAGAAGTGAAAAAGCTTTTTGAACCTAATTTTAACCATCTTCAACGCTAAATTTTTGTTTAAAAGTACTTTGACCAGATGGACTATCACATCCCCATTTGGAAATCAAATTTAGATTGCTAATGTTCTCGGAAGTCAGATTCTTAATAATTTCCGTTTGCATTAATAATATACGTTCACTAGTATGATCTAGCAAAGATTACAATTGACAAGATAATTCTTCTAATTACAATAGAATACACAAATTATTGTCTACAAAGATAAAAAAATGTATTTCTATTGCATCGATGATGGAGAATTTTTCTGATTTTTGTTACTAATCTTGCTTATAAAATTCATTTGTGCTTATAATTATAGCACTTATTTTTAATATAATACATAACAATCTATCATAGTACTGAATATCTAAATATTTAAAAAATGTTTTCCAGCCAAATTACTGCGAAAAATAGTAAATGTCATAGCTTTTGAAGCGACTAAAAAATTGATATTTTTACTTGTGGTTGCAAAAACCTGCACGAAATGCAGAATGACAGTTTTTGACAGCTGGTTTTTTCATGATTCATTAGATAATAGTTCGTGCTATTGTTTCCATTACATGCCGTTGCGAAACACCGTGGAAATTATAAACTTTTTGATGTTTAAAAGCAAAAGAATAAAATAAAATTTAATTTTTTTTATCAAAAATAATCATGAAATTATTAATTTTTATGTACTTAATATAATTTTTGTAACATGCGTAAAAAAAGTACACACTATCATCGTGTGAATCTATTTTAAAGCATTAAAATCGGATGATATGGAAAAATGTAGCACGTGTTTAGAAGAACCATTGTTTTTCTCTTTTTGTTCGCCTCATATGACAATCCTCTAAGCATCACTTTTGAAATGATACAGATTGCCAAAGCAAAACGAAAACCATTTTATAAATACAGATTCCTCCAAAGATTATTTTAATTCTAGCCATCTGCATACTCAAAATTTCGTTAATAGTAACTTTATTTTTCGACTTTGGGCCAGCTTTTTGGGATTTTGCCCCACTGTGGTCGAATAGAAAATTTTTTTGTGAAATGAAATTATTTGAAAATTGTATCTCAATTTTTTCATGTGAATGGATTTTAAAGTAATTTTCAATCATGGATATTTTTTAATTTGCATGCCTCCAGGGATGAAATTTCCGCGTTTTTGCACACCAGTATTTTGTTAGAGAAATGATATTTCACCAGAACACTCTTGCGATTTAACAGAACAATATTTTCTCTAAGAATATACCGGTGTGCAAAATCGCCTAAGGAAATCTCATCCCTACATGCAGCCCAATTAAGAAAGATATAGCTGTTTGCACTTACTGCAATATTATAAAGTAAAAACATTGCTATGAGTAACTCTAGCATCATATTGTTGGAAGCAATAACCTAGCCCAACCATATATTTAACTTTTACTGAAATTTTACCTTTAAACATCGCACATTTGATTATTCCAACGTCTAACAGAATACAAAAAGCACTTTCAGTAATATTTGTTTGAAATGCTTATCTCAATTTACAGATTGTTTATCCATTTTAAATTAATTTTCAATCACGGAGATACTTTTAAATATACCTGCAACCCAATTGAGAAAGATATATCCGTTTGCTATTAATGGAATATTATGAAGATAAGACATATCTATGAGTAACGCCAGGCATCATGTTGTTGGTGGCAAAAACTTAACCGTACCATAAATTACGCATTTACTTCAATTTTATCTCTAAACAACATGCATCCCATTATTTCAACGTCTAACAGAAAACAAAAAACACTTTTTGTTTGAAAAGTTTATGTCAATTTACAGATTTTTTATATTTTTCAAAGTAATTTTCAACCTTGAATTTTTTAAAATATGCCTGCAATCCAGTTACCAAAGATTAGCTTAATTTCTCAAAAACATTGTTAATAATTCAGTATTTGTTTGTTTTCGTGTACTTTTACATAAATAAATTGTCAAATTTCAGTATTTGTTTGTTTTCGTGTGGGAATCTCATTCCTGTTGTTTATAACTTGGGTTCTTCTGAAATAATTTTTATTCAACTTGCACTATTAGTTTTTAAGTTAAGGTTTTGGTGCTCAACAATGTTATACGCTGATTAGTCATAAAATTATAGGGGAAAATTCTATAATCATGTGGAACCCGATTATGAAAGTAAATTGCACCTAACTTTCTGGAATAGTTTTAGCATATAACATTTTGTTCTACATTCTTTGTAATGAAATTAACTGAAAAGTTCTATAATCAGGCGAAACCAATTCTGAATGATTAGCCTTTTTAAAAAGTTAGATAATTTTTGAAGAATAGTTTTAGTATATTGCATATCCGTCTATCATTCTTAGACCAAATCCTACTGTAAACGATCAAATAAAAAATTAGGCCCAAAACAGCCGAAATTTTTTCTTACACATTAGAAAATATAATAGCGCAGTGATGATAGTATCGTTTTTAGCTATGCGGAAGAACATTTGAGATAAAGATATATATTGCTTTAAAATGGAAGACCATATTCCCCCATATGTTTCCTTTAATTAAAGATTTGTTTGGAGAATTTGTCCGCAGGTGGAGAAATGTGCTACTCAGATAAATAAGTGATCGCTAAAACGAAAATGCCAAAATTGCCCTGTAGTTGTTGAAAAATCTAGCAAATATACTAAGGGTTAAAAATATATTCGTGTTTCAAATTAAAAACGATTTTTCTTTATGTACTATTAACGGGCAGTATATCAGGCACCTTTAACACATGTATACAAAGATTCATTGTCGAAAATTTTTAAATGGAAACTCATATTTCCATTCATAAAATCCAAATCCGCAGCCGTATTCAATCGTAATGTCAGTCATGAAATTTTGTTTAAAAAAAAAAGCTTACCCTTAAAAATAGTAGCTTTAATTTCTATTTAATATAAATCGTAGAAAAATCGTATTTTAAACAACCGTATTCGATATAAATCATAGAATGTTATCACTGCATTTCAAGTATTAATATAGTTATCTAAATGATAGAATTAAAGATTTAGCATTTCAAAGAAATGGGAAATCATGCGACTTCATTAAAATAGATTTTTTTATTTCAGAAACATTCAACTAAGGTATTACGTCATTTTAAAACATGCTTAGTTAAAGTTTTTACATATACATATGAAAAATGTGCAGTTTCACCATTGAATGACGTCAATTTCAAAAACAGCAAAAATATAGTGAGACAATCCGAATTTTTATTGGCTTATAAAATAAAGTACTCGAGTTATCAATTTTTTTTTAAATTATTCAGCAGTTTTTTAGATGTGTAGCAACAGAAAACAAACTATTGAATTTGAAAATTTAAAAAAAAAGATATTTCTATAATGTTACATTATGAAAGGCGTTAGAAAAAAAGGGATAAATATTGGTCTGATGATTTTTTTAAAGTAGACAGTGATCTTTTCCACGTTCTAAAACGTATGTACATGAAGTTTCGTGCAAATCGGTCAAAAATTGAAGATTTGTATAAAGGACATACATACAGAGAACGGCTTATATATGTATATTTTTTTATGTATAATTAATAAAAAAATTATTGCACAACTGGCGCTAATAGCAGCTCATATCAAATGCAACAACAAAAAAATATTTCATTACTTTAAAATGCAAAAACACCATAACTCAGAAAAGAAAGTGTATATCTACAATATTTAACTATAAAAAACTTTTAAAATCTTTTAAAAAACTTTAAAAAATTTTTTTAAAAAACTTTTAAGAAACGTTTTAAAAACTTAAAAAAAAACAATTAATAAATAACAAAAACAAAATAAACAAAGATATACACCAACTTTTTAAAAAGTTTAAAAAAAGTTTTTTATAGTTAAATATTGCAGATATACACCTTCTTTTCTCAGTTATGGTGTTTTTGCATTTTAAAGTAATGAAATATATATATATATATATATATATATATATATATATATATATGTATATAGATAGATAGATAGATAGATAGATAGATAGATAGATATCACATTTGAACGGAGGGTGGTTTCGGAGTCTCGGGATCATGATCGGTGATAATATGCAAAAAATTTTCGGAATCGTTTTCCTCCGAACGGCTGCAATAGAACGGGCTTTTTGTAATGAAATCCACCTAAAAGAAAACGATGAAATGCCAAAAACGGTGTCATTTGTTTTAAACTATAATATATGCTTAAACTGCATTCCTCTAACTTCTAACTAACTTCTAACTCATATCCATTCTAAATCAATCGATGCATTCTTTGGTTAACTGTTCAATCGGATAATGCATACTGTTCATAAGATACTTACAAAATGAACTTCTCACTTTTTTAAATAATTTTATTTTGAAATTATAAATTTTGACAGTGTAATGAAACTGAAAACACAGTTTTAGGTAAAAACACCATGTTCAAGCATACTCCGTTTGCCACTCCAATTTCGCCCGCAAAATAACCTCAAATAATGAAACTGGCGACTTGGGTTTATCTGACTAGAATATAGATAATTTATTTTTTATAATAAAGGAAGCGTCATATTCAGACATATTTAATATAAATCGTTTGGCATTTTATATAAAAAAGTAAGATTAATACTAAAAACATCTACATAAATAAACGACAAACGTATATAAAGTTTTTCAACGACTACTTATATTTTAACTATACACTAATCAATATTTTATTTCATTCTGAACGCAATAATATTTTATTATGTGAAATATTAATATTCACTGCTGAAAACGCCTGGATTTTATGAGAAGAGAATACTGTAATATCTTGAAAGAGATTTGTCCATTTGAAACGGATTTTGAAATTGCACACTGAAAGGATAAAATTTGAACATAAAATAATCAAGAGGAATGTAAACCAAGATTCTCTCTGAGCATCTCGAAAACGTTAATCTCCAGAATGAAATGCGAAGTCCTAACTAGTGGATTTTCTTTAATCCTGCTATATTAGATAAAATGTACAGTTATTGAGTTTCTTAAATTTTATTAACTAAGAAACATATAACAGAGATTCAAAACTTTCTTCTATAAATTTAATGTAGAAGTGTGTAATTAAATTCATTCTAAATCTATACTAATATTATAAAGAAATAACAATTGTGTATTTGTTAGAGGTAATTTCTGGAGCTAACGAGCCGATTTCAAAAGTAATGGTATTAAAATGATGGTGCTGGTCAAACTTAGAACATAGGTTATATTTTAAGTCGGTGCCACTGCCACAATGCAATTTTTGTGTTAAAATGCAATTTTTGTGTTATGGAAGGGCCTAGAATAACAAAATTTGGAATGGTAGTTACTTATAAGATATAAATAATATCTAAGAACATATTCTAAACAATTCGAAATTTAAAAGGGGTGAAAAGGTACGAAAAGCATTCTAAAAACGTTCTAAATGGTGGTTTCTACACAATCTCAGGAAATACCAAACCGATTTAAAAAATAATGGTGTCAAAATGATGGTGACAAAGGGGAGCTGGAGCAAAAAACTTTCTAAAAAGTTATTTTTTGCGTTATTGAAGGGCCTAGAAATATGAAATTTGAAATATTAGTTACTTATGAGATATAAAGGATTTCTAAGAACAGTTCTTAAAAAGTTCAAATTCAAAAGGGGTGATAATGCGCGAAGACGGTTCCAAAAACATTCTAAATGGTGATTTTTACTCAGTTTTCGAAAGTATCAAATCTATTTCAATAGTAATGGTTGTAAATTGATGGTGGCAAACCTTGCTCTAACGTGGCTCTGTTTTATTTTTGTATCACTATCACCTTGGGCTTGCAGGAGAATAAAACGTTCTAAATTGCGGTTTTGTGTTGTGGAAGGGCTTAGAATCATGAAATTTGGAATGGAAGTTACTTATAAGATATCAGTGATCTCTAAAAACATTTCCTAAAAAAAAAAAAATAGAAATTTAAAAAATGATGAAAATGCGTGAAAAGCGTTGAAAAAACATTCTAAATTGCGATTTCTATGTAACATCAGGAAGTACTGAACCGATGTCAAATATAATGGTGTAAAAATGATGGTGACAGCTCTTACTCCAAGATAGGCTATATTTTATGTCTATATCCACTACCGCAGTGGAGATACATAAACTAAAAACTTTCTGAAAATGCGGTTTTTGAATTATGGAAGGACCAAGATTCATGAAATTTTGCATGGTATATATTTATTAGATATAAATTATTTCTAAGAACATTTCTTTAAAAATCTGAAATTTAGAAGTGGTGAAAATGCGCCAAAAGCGTTCTAAAAATATTCTAAATGCCGATTTGTGAGCAATCTCAGGAAGAATCAAACTGATTTCAAAAGTAATGGTATGCAAATTGATGCTGACAGACTCTGCTCTAACAAGGACGCTATTTCATGTCGGTGTCACTATCACTTGGAGGTTACAGAAGCAAAAAACGTTCTAAATTTCGATTATTGTGATCGGTAGGGGCTAGCAACTTGAAATTCGGCAAGGTACACATTTATTTGATATAAATGATCTTTAAGAACAGTTTCGAAAAAATTGGAAATTTAAAAGGGGTGAAAGTGTGCGAAAAGCGTTCTGAAAATGTTGTGAAAACGTTCTAAATTGCGATTTCTACTCAATCTCAGGAAATACCAAGCTATTTCAAAATTAATGATTGCAAATTGGTGGTGACAATCCTTGCTCCAACATAGGCTATATTTTATGTTGCTGTCACTATTATCTGGGAGTGCAAGAGCAAAACATGTTTTAATTTGCGTTTTTTGCATAACTGAAGGATCTAACATTTTGAAATATGGCGTGGTATTTACTTACAAGATGCAACTGGTTTATAAGAGCAGTTAAAAGAAAATTCCAAATTTAACAGGGTTAAAAGCGTTCTAAATTTCAATTTTTATGCAATTTCTTATCAAATACGAAACAGGTTTAAAACATAATCGTGACAAATTTTTTGTGATGGAACATACTCAAACATAAGCTATAGTTCATGTCTGTGCCACTACCACCTGAGGGTTGCAGGAGCAAAAAATTTCAAAATTGCGATTTCAGTGACACTAAAGAGGCTAGAATCTTTAAATATGGCATGGTAGTTACTTATAAAATATAAATGCCTTCGAACAACTGTCGAAAATAAATTCGAATTAAAAAATGGGTGAAGCGAAGGGGAGATGCGGAAAGCATTATAAAAAATTCCTAAATTACGATTTCTATGCAATTTCAGGGAATATAAACCGATTATAAAAGTAATAATAGCAAATCAATCGTAACAATCTCTGATCCTACACAGACAATATTTCATGCTGATGATTCTACCACCTGGGGTTCACAGGAACAACAAACTTTCTAAAAAAAACCTTTAAAAGCTTTCTAAATTACGTGTTTGTAGAATATTAGGAAATAAGAAACCGATTTCAAAATTAATGTCGGCAAATTAATGGTGACAGTTCCTATTTCAGCATAGTCCTTTATGTTGAAAGAGGTGGTAGGACTTGGAATTTGATAAGTGGTTAATTTTAATATGTAAGAAGATGGTTTCTAAAAAATGCAAAACTTTGAATGAATACTGAAATAAGCGTATTAATTGAGCATAAAAGTTTCAAAATATTCTCTAAATTATCATTTATTTAGTTTTAACTCTTTTTATTAATTTAAGTCTAATTTCTGCCTAATGCAGTGTAATAATGAAGTTTAGTCAAACTATGTTTTAAATAGTAATTTTTGAATTATTCCTAAAAGTATAATCTCTTTCAATAAAAAGTAGACGTATAAATATCACTCTGCATATTTCAAATATTACGCGAGCAAAGCCGCAGGGTTTGCTAGTATTTTATAAAATGGTTATAAACTATACCTACGTTACGTCTATATGATACATAGAATGTATAATTTATAGCTATACATACATATATATACCGGGTGAGCAAAAAGTCCGTATAAACTTTAAAAAATCATAAAAACCGAAAAAATAACCGACATGAAAAACTGTTTATAGGATTAGCATCTATAGTCATGGGATTTGTTTTAAGACATAAATAAAAAATAACTCATAAAACAGCCGACAGATGACGCTGGTTCTTGCGATTTTGGTGGAAATATGCAAATAAAACGGTTATAAGATCTTGAGCTCCTAATCCAGAACTAATTCACATAAAATAACTTCACCAACAAAGATTTATCTTTCATACTCAGCATCCTTTATCACGTACACGTCTCACAACGGTGAACTAGTTCTGGATTAGGAGCGCAAGTTCTTATAACCGCATCATTTGCATATTTTTAACAAAATCGTAAGAACCAGTGCCATCTGTCGGCTGTTTTTTGAGTTGTTTTTTATTTCTGTCTTAAAAAAATTCCCGTGTTCTATAGATGCTAATCCTGCAAACAGTTTTTCATTTCGGTTATTTTTTCGGTTTTTAGGATTCTTTAAAGTTTATACGGACTTTTTGCTCACCCGGTATATATATATATATATAAATCGTATTATAATACGAGCAAAAATTGTGTGTGTATGTATCTGTGTGTGTGTGTGTGTGTGTGTGTGTATGTAAATTTTATCTTAAAAAGGGCTGTAACGATTTTGACAAAATTTTGTATTTTACTATTTCCTGTCACGCGAAGACCATTGGGCTAGGTCACATGCTCGAGAAAATTCGATTAGTGGGTCATTTTGGGTCATTATTGGTCAGAGTCAAGCAAATTATATCTAAAAAACGGCTCAATCCATTAGTTTCCAACCATTTTCGGGTACGTGACGACTATTGGATTAGGTCACATGTTCGAGAAATTTTGATTATTGCGTCATTTTTGGGTCACTGCTGGTCAATTGTTTTTATTTAAAAAACGTCTCTAATGATTTTCACTAAACTCTATATTCTACACTTTTGGATTACCAGAAGACCACTGGGCTAAGTCACACGTTCGAGAAAATTCGATTAGTGGGTTATTTTTGAGTCACTATATGTCAAGCTAAGTCTATCTAGAAAAAAGATCAAACGATTTATTGAAATTTTATAATCTATCGATTTCGGGCACAAGAACACCATTGGGCTTGGTCGCATGTTCAAGAAAATTCGATTAGTTGGTCACTTTGGGTCACAATGGCTCAGGCTCAAGCTAATTTAATCTAAAAAAATGCACAAAACATTTTCACAAAATTTTGTAATATACCGTTTTTGGACATGAAATGACCATTGGGCTAAGTCACATGTTCGAGAAAATTCGATTAGTGGGTCATTTTGGGTCACAATGGGTCAGAATCAAGATAATTGACTCTGAAAAAAAGGCTCAAAACATTTTCACAAAATTTTGTTATATACCGTTTCTCTGCATGAGATGACCATTGAGCTAAGCCCCATATTCGGGAAAATTCGATTAGTGGGTCATTTTTGGGTCACTGTGGGTCAAGCTAATTGTATCTAAAAAACGAATCAAACGATTTTCTGAAAATTTTGTATTATACCGTTTCTGGGCATGAACAGACTATTGTTCTAAGTCACATGTTCGAGAAAATTGGATTAGTGGGTCATTTTGGGGTCACTAAGGGTCAAGCTAATTTGATCTAGAAAACGGTTCAATAGATTTTGACTAAATTTTGTATCCAATCGTTTTTGGGTACGAGAAGACTATTGGCCTATGTTACAGGCTTGAGAAATTTCAATTAATGGGTCAATTTGGGTCACAAAGGGACAGGTTCAAGCTAATTGTATGTAAAGAACAGTTCAAAAATTTTTATTACACCGTTTCCGGGCATAAGAGCATCTGGCTAGGTCGCATTCTCAAGAAAATTCAATCAGTGGGTCATTTTAGGTATTAATGGATCAAAATTAAGCCAGCTGTATCTATAAAACGGCTCAAACGATTTTCACAAAACTTTGTATTACATCGTTTCTGGACACTAGAAGACCATTGGGTTAGGTCGCATGCTCAAGAACATTCTATTAATGGTTCATTTTGGGAAATAATGTGTCAGGGTCAAGCTAACTGTATCTCAAAAAGATTCAAACGATTTTGACATTTTTTTTTTTTACTATACCGTTTCCCAGTACGTGAAGACCATTGGAATATGTCACATGTTCGATAAATTTCGATTACTGAGTTATTTTTGGATCAGCGTGTGTCAAGCTAATTTTACCTAGAAAATTATTAACTATTTTCTCTAAATTTTGTATTACATCGCTTTCAGGCTCGACAGGAGCATTGGATTAGGTCGCATGTTCGAAAAATTTCGATAAGTGGGTCATTTTGGATCTCTATGGCTCACGGGCAATCTAATTGTAACTAAAACAGTAAGAATGATTTAATGGGAATAATATATCGCGATAAACACAGTGGAAATTAAGAAATGTATTTTGGAAAAACACATTTTTATGACAAGTAAGTTTATAGTTTTAATTTAACATTTTATTTATCTTTTCAAAAACTATTTTCAAATGTTCACATATTAACTTGATATATATACATATATATACATATACATATATATATATATATATATATATATATATATATATATATATATATATATATATATATATATATATATATATATATATACATATATATATATATACATATATATATATATATATATATATATATATATATATATATATATGTATATATATATATATATATATATACATATATATATATTATATATATATATATATATATATATATATACATATATATATATATATATATATATATATATATATACATATATATATAATAATAATTCCAATGCTCTAATAAATTTGTTTCCTGCATATACACTATTTACCCGTCTCTTAATAATATCTTATTTCTGATAAATCACAAGATGAAACGCAATTTTTCACCTTGATTCAACATAAAATATATAATGTGAACATTAAAAAGGTCTACAATCTTACTTAAAAGGCGACTAATGTAATGAAAAAGATGTTACAAATTTAAAATATACATTTTATTTAAACTTTTTAGTACTTTCACACCTTCCAGGATCATCATCAAAGGATATCTTAATAACTAAATGTTGTTTATTTATACAAATACGTCTCTTTGAAAATGAGAGAGCCAATAATTACTAGAGTTGAAAGTAGAAGTAGCAGTAGCAGTTTCTTGGATGAATTTAATTTTCAAAACAAAGTGACGCATTTGCATAAATAAACAGCATTTAGTTATTAAGATATTCTCTAATGATGAGCCTGGAAGACTTGAAAGTACTAAGAAATTTTAAATAAAATATATATTTTAAACTTGTAACATCTTTTTCATTACATTAGTCGCCTTTTAAGTAAGATTGTGGACCTTTTTAATGTTCACATTATATATCTTATTTCTGTTTTAAATAAAATTCTGTTTAAAATTTATTATTTCTGTTTAAACTCCTTTGCTTTTAAAGGGCGTCTTTTAATATTTATCTATTCCAATTTCTAATCTAAAAAGCATTTTCCTTTTATAAAAATCTTTCTTAAAGCTATTACGTTTCTCGATTTTAAAACCGTGAGGCCAGATCATTTCGAATAATATTTTAACTCTTTTTTTTATTTCTTATTTTACTCAAAAGTTTTTGCTTCGTACGCTTTTCATCGGCGCGACATTTTACTACGATTTTCATCAGCTTTTCCAAATGTTCTGATTAGACTAGTAGCTTGCGCCTATTTTTGATTTGTCCGGATCTTACGGCAATACGTCGGTAACCTTCCACTCTGGGCCTCTTTAAATTAGCTTGCATGAGTTAGGAGAGTAGATTTTTGTCGTATTTTTTATTGTTAACCCTCTCGTCACCATGAGCGTCATATGAGGCTCCAACTACGAATTGCAATATTTGAAAGAAAATAATTATTTTTGTTAATTCCAGCACCTAATAGTGATAGCATATATCGATACATTTACTATTATGACATTACTTATATTTCAGCATTTAAAATTTATAATATTAATAAAAGTTTTATTAATTATTACTAAACCGTTGGCGTTTCTTTTATTTCAAACATATGTTTCACTTTTTAAATTTAAATTAGGGACTCCTTTTCTGAATTAGTAATTTGTGATAAAAGATAAAAAATACTACTAAATTTTTCATGTTTGTTTAATCTGGTTGTAATGCGACATTATCCAAACGTCTTAAAAAATTTTCCTTAGACTATGTTTTTATGAAATACACGCAACATAGCTACGTTCGTTATGTTTCTGTAAGGAACACATTCGTTAAATTTTAGTAAACTGTAACTTCTGTGATTTCGATAGCTACTTTTAATTTTGTTAGCGTAAAAGTAATTTTTCCTAAAATTAGAAAACGAATTCAGTGCCGAGAGGGTTCAAATAACCTTTAGCTGTTTGGAGAAATGTGAACGTGTTGAAATGAACGGATCCAATTTAAACATCCACTTTTTATCAGAGCAGCTGTATTGTGTACAGAATATGAGTGTATTGTGTAAAGCAGTCCAGTGATGTGAAGTATAAGAATAAACAGTTCTGTAATGAGTTCTCTTTTTCGGGGGGAATCTTTCTGTGGATTTATCTTAAATCCCGCCATTCACCGCACGAAACTGACTCGACTCCTCTGAACTAGTTCGACTGCACGTAAATGATTTGCTTTCCTAATCCACGTCTTCAATCACACACCTGAAATCATGACAAATTCTAAAGCCGGCAGGATACCTTTCAAAAGCCGGTAAAATCGTGGCATATATATAATTTAAATGAAAATATGAAAATTATGCAATATTTTATGTGAAACCATTCATAATAATAATATTTTGACTAACATTAAATAATAAATCATCAAAATCTTCACGCATTTTTAAACACATATATAATTTTTTCAGTTAATCTAAAACAAAATAGCAAAATAAAGGCATAAATTAATTACATACATTTAACTATACAATTTTAAAGTAAACAAGCGGCAAAGTTTATTTACTCAAACCTATTTTACGAATATTCATAATTTAAATACAATCTAATCATTGTTTTTTTCTGAATGTGATAAAATTTCATTTATATCTATTATTAACAATCATGTGTGAAAATGCTTGACTTGTTCAAGGAGGGAGATCTGTAATATCTAGAGAGAGATTAGTCCATATGAAATGGATATCGGAAATGTATTTTGAAAAGACAAAATTCGGAAAGTAAGATATAGAGGGACGTGAACTAAGAATCTTTCAGACTTCCTCGAAAACGTTAATCCCTAGAATGAAATGTAAAGTCTTAAAGCACAGATTTTCTTTAAAACTTCTATATAAGATAAAAGGTTATTCAATTTCTAGACATTTATTAAATCTAAAATATACCAAATAGTTTCAAAAAGTGTTTTATAAATTAAATACAAGCTATTGTGAACAATTGCATTTAGTATTTCTAATATTATATCTACGACATACAGGGTGTTTCAGCGAAGTGCGGACAAATTGTAAGGGGTGATAGAAGGCATGATGACAAACATTAGGACATAGGAAACCATGGGGCGCAAACGTCTTCTGTATGAGTCAAGGGGCATCAAAGTTTAGCGTCCAAAAGATCAAGCGATGATAAAACACGGAAAAAAGGTCGATTCATTTCCAGTTTTCGCTGTAAACTTTGTTTATATCGAAATTTTGTCCAAAAATTTTTTTTAAAGGGAACTGTCCAAAAATGACGGTAGAGGGCGCTGTAGACTTTGGAGTACGAACAACTACGTTTTACTGATTTCTTTTTTATTCTGTTAACAGTTTTCTAAAGATTGGACCTTAACTTAAATTTTGAGTACAAAATTGGAATCATCCCAAACGGTTAAGATGTGCAAATTAAGCTGTGAAGAAGGGGGGGGGGGTTAAAACGCTCATAATCAATGAGCAAAGTAATCGATTTTGTTGCGGTTTGAGTGCAGGTCATTCCCTTAGTAATTGATTTATTCAAAATGACGTATAGTTTTGGTGCCCTCATTTTTAGATACAGGGCGCCGCCGATACTTTTCCGACATTTCATCGACATTATCCTTGGGTGTTTTACTAACAGACCAGCATACTTGCAGGAAGTGTTAGGGATGTAAAAAATACTTGTAATCGCATGGGAATGTAATGTTGGAAATACTTTGTTTGCGAGTTATGGTTAAAAGAAACGGAAAAATAGCAACAGAAAGAAGCAGAAAATCAGCAAAAGGTGAATGTGATACAAAACATTTTATTGTAAGGTTTTACTGCAAAAGGCGATTGCAAAAGGTTCTTCAAACTTTGGAGTAATGAACAACCAGTATTTTTTGCCGGGATATTTGTAGTTATGTTGAATGTTTAGTAAAGTTTGAACATTCACTTAAATGTTTATCTCAAAATCGGAATCGTCCAGAATGAATAAGTAGCGAAATTCCACTTATGCATTGAATTGCGTTTTTTTTTACACTTAGGTGGTACGGGCAGCACAAAACCCAAAGAAATGACACGAACAGGATTAGAATACATTTATTATTCTAAGTACAGCCAAAACAAGGCATAAACAACTTAAAGAGACGTTATCATCAAAGTAAGTGCTCAAAATTCCGACCCCCAGCCGTGATGCAAGCCTCACATCTCCGGCGCATTTCTCATCTTTTTGAAAATATCGGGCTTCTCCCTCACTTCTTCAGCAGCTACCACTATGCGCGCAACAAGTTCCTCGTCACTGTCAACGGAAGTTTCATAGATCAGAGACTTCATGTACCCCCATACGCAGAAATCGAGGCAAGTGAGGTCAGGCGATCGAGCGGGCCAATTCACTGGACCATCCCGCCCGATCCACCTTTGCCCATATGTTGCATTCAAGTGTAGACGTACGTCATTGCTGTAATGGGCGGGGGCACCATCGTGTTGAAACCACATGGTCGAACGCCTGGCAGCGGGAACGTGGGCATCGACCAACAACTGCGGCAATTCTTGTTGCAAGAAGATCAGACATTCAGGACCACGCAGACGATTCGGCAACAGGTATGGTCCCACCAGTTGGTCTCCTACGACACCAGCCCACACATTTACTGCAAACCGTACCTGGGCTGCACGGGTTCTGGTTGAATGTGGATTCTCCCTCGACCACGTATGGCTGTTGTGCAAATTGCACACTCCCTCCCTCGTGAAGCTCGCCTTATCAGTGAACAGAATGCTGCGTGGAAAACAACGATTTACAGTGCGCATCTGTACGTACCATCGTGCAAAAGCCAATCTTGCATCAAAATCCTCTCTTTGCAGTAACTGCACTTGCTGGATATGATAAGGGTGCATGTCATTGCTATTTAGAGTCCGCCAGACGCTCGTATGTGAAATACCGACATGAGTAGCAATTCCGCGCGTACTCATACTGGGATTGTTCTCTACCACCTCCAGCACAGCCTCCTCGTCGTTTGTTGTTCTGACTGTTCGCGAGGGTTCCTGTGTATCCGCGATGAAAGATCCCTTGTCGGACAATCGCTGGTGCAAGCGCGCAAAGTAGGCGTGACCGGGAGTTTGCCTCCTAGGATAACGATGGTCGTACAAGCGCTGTGCGGCTCTCTCATTGCAATTAGCAGCCCCGTATGCCAAATGCATATCAGCTAACTCGCCGTTCGTGAACCGTTCCATTCTACTACCTCTCAGTCGGAAGGCGAAATGAAGCTTCCCATCAAGCGAGGAAGCAACAACTGAGTGTGCGCAGGCAACGTCGTTTGATGTCTCCGTTTACGTAGAGACATCTGGTATCGCGTACACTAACTAAATACTTCCGAGCATGTTTTGCTGTACTTAGATGTGCCGTCTTACTGCTGTACTACATGTATTTTTATCCTGTTCGTGTCATTTCTTTGGGTTTTGTGCTGACCGTATTACCTAAGTGTAAAAAAACGCAATTCAATACATAGGTGAAATTTCGCTACTTATTCATTCTGGACGATACCGATTTTGAGATAAACATTTAAGTGAATGTTCAAACTTTGCTAAACATTCAACATAACTACAAATATCCCGTCAAAAAATACTGGTTGTTCATTACTCCAAAGTTTGAAGAACCTTTTGCAGTAAAACCTTACACTAAAATGTTTTGTATCACATTCACCTTTTGCTGATTTTCTGCTTCTTTCTGTTGCTATTTTATCCGTTTCTTTTAACCATAACTCGCAAACAAAGCATTTCCAACATTACATTCTCATGCGATTACAAGTAGTTTTTACATCCCTAACACTTCCTGCAAGTATGCTGGTCTGTTAGTAAAACACCCAGGGATAATGTCGATGAAATTCGGAAAAGTATCGGCGGCGACCTGTATCTAAAAATGAGGGCACCAAAACTGTACGTCATTTTGAATAAATCAATTACTAAGGGAATGACCTGCACTCAAACCGCAACAAAATCGATTACTTTGCTCATTGATTATGAGCGTTTTAACCCCCCCCCCTTGTTCACAGCTCAATTTGCACATCTTAACCGTCTGGGATGATTCCAATTTTGTACTCAAAATTTAAGTTAAGGTCCAATCTTTAGAAAATGTTAACAGAATAAAAAAGAAATCAGTAAAACGTAGTTGTTCGTACTCCAAAGTCTACAGCGCCCTCTACCGTCCTTTTTTGACAGTTCCCTTTAAAAAATTTTTTGGACAAACTTTCGATATAAACAAAGTTTACAGCGAAAACTGGAAATAAATCGACCTTTTTTTCCGTGTTTTATCATCGCTTGATCTTTTGGACGCTAAACTTTGATGCCCCCTGGCTCCTACAAAAGACGTTTGCGCCCCATGGTTTCCTATGTCCTAATGTTTGTCATCATGCCTTCTATCACCCCCTTACAATTTGTCTGCACTTCGCTGAAACACCCTGTATATAACATCCTAATGAAGCAAATTTGTGAAACGACTGATTACATTTCACAGCTATTCTTCCAAAACTATGGAACGTTTAGTGGTGAAATTGAACCTATTATTCTCGGATGTCAAAAGTGGTATTAGGATTTTGACATTTGAATTAGTTTTCCTTATATATATATATTCTAATTTTAATGAGATTTCTGTAATGATAGCAAATAAATCACTGCATTTTTGTGGTAAAAAGGCAGGGAAAGGAAAACGATGTCACCTATTATACTTCTCTTTTCTTCGTCATTGTGAGATTAAAATTGAAATTATCTTTTATTTCAATTGATAGTGAAGACAATATTGTGATTAAATTGTGTTTTTCAGGAAATTTGAAAAAATAAAAACTTTTTTGTTACAGTTCGATCGTCAGGAACCAGTTTATTTTAGAATACAAAAATCGCCTGTAATTTTCAAATTCCATAGAAGAAAAAAATGTTTTATTTAAATTTTAAAAAGAAAATTACATAAATAATGCGAAAATCATATAATTTACACTTTACTCTGTCTCTTATCAACAGCAATAAAAATATTTTTTGTCGCTATTAGAGAAATGTCATTAAATGTTAAAACAAATTGATATTTTAATAATATTACTTCTTTAGTATCTTACATTTAAAAATTTTAAGAGTTATTATGAGATCCTTGTAACCATTCGTATATATGAAACGAATGTATCAAATATTAATTGCTCAACTGAATGAAAAGAGAATAAAATTTGCGCCTTGGTTCTCTTGTCAGTTTTATTGACAAAATGATATCAATAATGAGAAAATGATATAATTTATCTTTCCTCTCTTTCATATTCTGCAAGAAAAATAAATGATGCCGCTATTAGAGAAATGCTACTAAAATTTAAAACAACTTAATATTTCAATAACGTTACTTTTTCAATATTTTAAATTTAGAAATTTTAAGAGCTATTATGAGTATTTCGGAACCATAATAAATAATGACCGCGTGTAAAAAGCAGGAAATAGGGAAAGTTATTTCATAAAACTTAAATTTACGCATTAAATTTACGCAAAAAGTAAGAAAACTTCAAATAATTTAATTATTACACATGAAAGGTATTTAATGGTAACAAAACGTCATAAGTAAAATGCCCAAATATTTAACATTAACGGCAACAACAAAAATTCCTGTAACAGCGTCTGTTACAGGAATTTTTCTTGTTGTCGTTACATAAAAAGTTCTAGGAATCCCAGTCTCCTAGAAAAACTTTAGTAAATTTACAGATTTTTTTTTTACAGTGTATTGCATTCTTTGCACAGCATGCACATTGCACAACAGCAGAAAATGGTAATCTCCCGTACACTCCGTGTTATGGTATCGTTCAAAATAGCCAGCTCCTGGAGACGTCCGTGACAACTTGGACTTTATGTAACCCCATAGCCAGAAGTCGCATGGAGTAAGATCAGAAGACCAAGGTGGCCATGAAGTTGGAAAGCAGCGGCAAATGACTCTTTCTGTTGTGAATTTCTGCCGTAGCAGCTGCTGTACTAGCAAAGTGATATATGGAGGGCCTCCATCTGGCATGAAAATGATTTTATCCAGGCATTGTCTTTGCTGAAGTGCCGGAATGACAAAGTTGTTTAGAATTTGACGATCTTTTATCCGGTAACAGAACATGCTACAGGTCCTGTCGGCGTATTGTTGCCATAGAAGATTGGACCTATGGCTATTTCCGATGTGAAACCACATCAAACAGTTACCTTTGGTGAATGTAAGGAAAACTTTTTGCATGCATTTGGTGATTTGTTATCCGAAATTCGTCGGTTCAGGATATTTACAATTCCATTCAGGTAAAAGTGGAATTCGTATCTCCCTAAGATTTTCTGTGACCAAATATCATCCACCTCCCCTCTGGCTAGAAAGGTGGGAGCAAACGTCAATCGCATATCATAGTCGTGTGACTTAACTTTCGTACAATGCTGATCTGGTACGGAGACAAGTGGATAATCATTCGTAACGCTTTCCATACCATACTATAAGGCATATCTAGATTCCCAGGTACCCCACGTACGCTGGAAATGGCAGCAATATTATGTTGTGCTCTAACGACAATCGTCTTTGCAACTTCGTGGATTGTACCCTGTAGTACAGGTTTTCGTCCTCTGCCTGACTGAACCTTCTGAGAAACTTCTTTACTCAAATTTATCAGTCATTGCTTTTAAAACATTAACTGACAAAGGACCGTTACCTTTACGAATTTTTTTTTGCGTTCTAAAACCACGAAGAGCGGCTGACGCATTGCACTAGTTGAGGTAAAAGAATTTGACAAGTAACGCGCGCTCGACTAAAGAATAAGACGTTTTTGCACATAACTTTCAATCAAATGGTTTCTGAAAATAATACATTGCATTTAAAATTCACAAAAATTTAATGCACATTTCCAGAAAATTTGGCGCCAGTTTCTCAATTAGATAGCGTGACAAAGTACTGTCAGTTTAATTTTGGCCACCGTATATATTTCAGAAGTATAATAAAAATTTTACATTATATGCTCATTACCATTAAATGATTATTATTTTTTATGAAGCTTCTTTGTCTAAAATTGAAAATTATAACCATATATATTTAGGTAAAAGTATTATTTTACATCCTGTTTTTACATTTGCAAGCTTTTAAGTTATTTAGATGTGTATAATTCTGCACTGTAAAAAAAATCCGTAATTCTACAGATGTAAAGTTACATGCTTACTAAACTTTCATCTATAACTGTACAAAAAATGCTGCAAATCTACGAAACTAATTTTTGTAAACCTACAGAAATCTGTAACTTTACAAATGAATCTGCTAAAATTACAGTAATCTTACTAAAATTTTATGTGTAACCCTGGTTGCAGTTACATAAAAAGTTCTACTCATCCCAGTTTCCTACAAAATTCTTTGTAACCTTACAGATTTTTTGATTTTCAGCGCAAAATTGTGTCTGTTATATGAATTTTTGCTGTTGCCGTTACATAAAAAGCTCTACGAATCCCAGTTTCCTAGAAAAACTCTAGTAAATTTACAGATTTTTTTTTTTTTTAGTGTGCCGGTATTCAGATTTACTAGGTTGAGCAAAAAGTTCTGTGAAAGTTGTGAAAGTTGCGTTGTTATGCGCAAATTAACAACAAAAGCAACAAGGACTATTCTTCAAATTCAAAGTAGAGACAATCATGGTCGACGACTTTCTGCCATTGTTCTTCTGCCAGATTTCGATTTGCTGGAAGTACCATGGCGACTCCTTGGAATCGAAAAATTCTTGACATGTTTCTTCAACTTCATTAAATGATTCAAATCGACGGCCCTTGAAAAAGAGTTGCATTGATCGAAAGAGCCCATAATCGGATTCTTGAACTCCTATAGATATACCACTAGTACTCCTATAAACTATACAAATTCTGGTAATTATTAGATTAAAAATTTCCCAGAACTTTTTGCTCTACCTTATATTATGGTAGATGATTGTTTGCAATATTTGTGACCTTTAACATTTTTTTGAAAACTTTCCGATACATTAATTGTATTATGATTTTTTTAAAATTATTTACGACATAAAATGTCAGCGGTACATTTTAAGTGCTTTCTTATTATGTATACGCATTCATTAAATGAAATGCTGTGTATCAATAAGTTTTTCTTATATTTTTAAACTAATTTATATATTGTAGCTATTGTGATAAATGTAAGTGAAACGTAAGAAAACGATCAATCCATATTTTAGAATAATAAACCAGTACATCTCCACTCCTTAAGTCCAGATATATGGGCTTCTTTTTTTTTTTTTTTTTTTTTTTTTTTATATATATATATATATATATAAAAATAAACCGTCTGAATTTTTAGACTTTGGTTTCATGTATTTTGTTTTATTTAAAACTAGCTGAACTACCCGGCTTCGCCCGCGTCAATTATAAGAAGCCTTCCAGATAAAATAAATTAAAACGAAATAATACGGCAATCACAATACCTGAAATTTGTGCATTCCCATCCACAAATCGTTATAAAGATAATAAAAAAACATCGCGTTATTGTCTTGCAACCATAGTAAAATCCCTGAGCTTTAATAACAGAATGCCCGTTTTCTTTGGCGGGTATAAGAGAAAAATATGTGATTTTCCTGACAATACGAAAAAAAGAAATTCCTCCAAATCGAGCAGCACTTAGTGAAATTCTCGTTTGTATGGTATTATCTACATTATAAAGTAAAAACACTATGTAAGTGCCCATAAATTGTGCCCCATAAATTGTAACCCATAAAATGTGCCTTTACTGCAATTTTTCTAACTTTTAAATATCACACAATTGCATTTTTTACAATGTCGAATAGAAAAAAAGTTCTCTCAAATTAAATTTGTTTGAAAATTGTACCTCAGTTTTCTGATTTTAATGGATTTTAAAGTAATTTTTAAGCATGGATATTTTTAAAGTTGAGCGCAACCCGATTATGAAAGATGAACCTGTTTATACTTAATGCAATAGTATAAAGAAAAGACATGTCTATGCGTAACGCTGGTATCATATTTTCGGTGGCAACAACTTAACACAATAAATTTCCCTCTTATTGCAGTTTAACGTCTAAACATTGTACATTCAATTGTTCCAACGTATTACAGAAAACAAAAGTAATTTCAGTGATATTTGTTTGTAATGTTTATCTCAATTTACGAATTTTTTATGGGTTTTAAAATAATTATTAAGCATGAATTTTTTTTAAATATGCTTGCAACCCAAATACAAAAGATTAACTCAATTGTTCAAAAACATTGTAAATAATTCAGAATTTGTTTGCTTTCGCGTAATATTCACTAACTAAATTGGCAAACGAAATTAAAACGCCAAAAATAAAATAAAATAAAACACGAATTTAACAGATATCAAATCAAACTACTCAAAATAACCTGATAGTATATAACATTCAAATGAGAATTTCGCTCCGGGTGCATATAACTTGAATTCTTCTGAACGGATTTCCATGCGACTTGCACTATAATTTTTTTAGGGAAGATTTTAGTGCGTAACATATTCTTTTCCGTTGCTTAGTCATAGAATTATAGGGGAAAGTTATATAATCATGTGAACCAGATTATGAAGGATTAGACTTATTAGCTGAATGAAAAATGCAGAACTATTTTTATCTCTAAGTATATTGGCAGGTTTATCTTCGGTAATGGGGCTGTGCGCTAGGGTATTCTTATTTTAATGAGTGTGCCTGACACCTATTATGACATGCACCTTTGTTTAAACCAATATAGAATGACTTATGTTTTAAGCGACTATCTGGCATGCAGCTTGATTACAAAATACTAACCTGCAAATGCTTAAGGTGTTTCTGCAGTTTCCTGCTCAATAACGCGAAACTTTCTAACACATTTTCTGATCTCATTAAACGTAAAGGATTAAAATTTGTAGGCCTGACTATTAAAGCGATTTGGAATTGAAATGAGTTTTTCCTTTTTTCATAAATAAATTACTTATCGAGTTATGAACAATTGTGGTTGCGTGACGGCCAGCTTTTATACTTTACTGCACTGTTGCGTCCGAAATTTAGTTCAAAACACCAACTGAAAGATCTTATACCTTTACCAACAAATGGAAACTATCTTTCGATTACATAGTTTCTAAATAAGAACTTTTGTCAATTTCATGCGTTTCCGAACAAAAATTAATTAAAAAATATGTCAGAAAATAGCTCCTTTGGATTTGAGAATAGCCTTAACTTGAAGTTTATGAAAAAACTCACATTTTTAGTTTTAATTTTGGAACTCGCGAAATTTAAATTCAGAAAAATTATGTTCTTTTGACACATTGCGGTAATTTTTTTAACTTTTAAAATTAAAATACACGTTTTCTTTGGCGCGCGTAACAGAAGTATACAATATCTTCACAATACGGGAGAAAATTAAAAAAAAAATACATCGAAATGAGGTAGTAGTTACTAAAATTTTATTTGGAAAATTTGAAATGTTATTGAAATTAAATCTACAATGATTAGATGTAATGATGTCATTTTCCATAAATTTTAAATCAAGACATCTGTCAAGATTTTTTTAGAAAATGTAAATAACCGCTCTCTTTTTGCTATAAATCACACAAAATGTTAGCGCTGAATCTAAACCAATACAACACTTAGCGATAACGTATAGCTATAAGATATGGCTGTAGTATACAATCGAAGTAGTAAGCAAAATATAGGAGCCATTTGTTTACAATGAGTTTGATTACGCGTTGAAAAGGGTTGATAGAATGTGACGTCATATCTAGCCTTTTTTTTCTTTTTGTTAAATTGTTTTCATGAAATTTGACTGTTTGTATTAAAATAGATGTTTTAATTTAAAAAAAAAACATTCAAATTGAGGTGCTACGTTATTTTCCCACTCTTATAGTTAAAGTTTTTATTTTATATCCGAAAAAATGTAAATTTTCTGTTTAGAATGACGTCAATATCAAACACGAAAAAATGTAGCAAGAAAATCTGAATTTTTATTGGCAAATAGAAACACAATACACGCGTTATCCTTATTTTTTTTTCACATTATTGTGTACTTTTTTGGGGTTTGGTAACAGGAAAGAAACGTTTGAATAAAAAAAGATTTAAAAAGAGATATTTCTATAATGTTAAATTATGGAAGTGGTAGAAAAAAGGATAAATAGTGGTCTGATAATTTTTTAAAGTAGACAGGGATCTTTTCCACGTTCTAAAACGTATGTACATCGAGTTTCGTGCAAATCGGTCAAAAATTAAAGATTTGTATTAAGGACATACACACAGAGAACGGCTTTTATATATACGAGGTGGAACCCGTCGAATTTCGACGAAAGAAAATGTTTACAAAGGAAGTGTTGCATCAAATTTATAATACATCGACAAAAAATAATTAGAATAAAAAATCCATCTTACACTTGCTAATTTAACTCTCCAAAGACATATTTTAACCTAAGATTAACAAAATACTTTTTCCATAAACTTCAACTGTTAAAATTATTGAAAAATTAAACTTTATTCATATACGTAATCAGTAACATATAATCAAGATAAGTAATTTTAATTAAGTTATTAATTGATGCTTGATTACGGAATGAAAAATCCGCATAAATGATTTCACCTTGATATAATCATAGAATTTTCTACCTTTACTTCTAAACCGAATCAAGTCATTTTCCACGTTTCACATCCATATTAACCATTTAAAAACATTTTAACGCGCAATAGGTTATTAATAAATATTTTTTCAAGCTTGAAGTCACGTTTGTCAACTATTGCAACTTTCCATGTTAAAATTCCCACTCGTGATTTGAGTTCTTAGTATAATATCTGTACCTGCACGTAAAAATTCCAGAAATTTATAACTTTTAGACGTATTCAAGGGGAAATATCTCGTTTTATCAAATAAAATTATCGTTTACTTTTAAATATGACGTCATTTTCAGTCGCTGAAATATTTTGCCTATTGTCTCAAACTCAATATCAGCAAAATGAAAAAATAGTGAAATATAAGAGCATCATCAGGGAAATTGTGTCTTTTTTAAAGCATAACGTCATTTTCTGTTCAAATTTTTAAAAATGATATTTTTAATTGCAATGAGAAAACGGCATTAGTAAGAATATAATCAATAAAAATAACTAATCCACTTTTAATAGAAATGAAGTACTTCAGTTGCCACGATTAGAAAACTGGTATTAAAAACTATAAAAAAATTAATATCTCAGAAATAAATTGAGATACAGCTTTCAAACAAATTGCATTTAAAAGTGCATTTTTTCTGCATACGACGGTGTAAACATTTAAAATGTTAAGAAGTTTAAAAATTTGCGGTAGCGAAAATTGCAAAAGCGAAATTTCATTTCAAATTTCAAAGTGTTGCCATTCGCAGAATGACGTATGCGTTACGCACAGATATGTTTGTCCTTTATAATATAGATAGATGACACAAATAAAAAAAAAGGAATCTATATAAAGTATTTATCGTATTATTTTAACTTCTGATCAGAAGACGATAGGCATTAGGAAAACAGTTTTGAAGTTGGTGATAAACATAATGGACTATATCATACATATGATAAATTTTTTAAATTATAAAACATACATATAAAATAATTTTTGTTGATCCAATTCTGTGAAAGAACTAATTCATATCTGGACTATGCTATGCATAGTTTTTTTTTCTTTATTTAAACATAAACTCAAGATAATTATAAATAACTTGTGCATAGATAACCACCAGTTTTTTACATCTGTAATAAGATCAATTTCTTCTACTTTTATCTCAGATGTTATTATTTCTTTTATCATTCTATTTTAATATCATAATTTACTGCCTCTGTTATTGATTGATGTTTAAAGTTTTATTAAAATTGTTATATGAGATGATAAACATAGGCGTAGATAAATTTCATTTATTTCAATAAGATAAATTTATTTATTTCTTTTCTTTTCTTTTTATATTTTTTATTTTATTTTATTTTTTGGATGAAGTTCTCATAACACAATCATTTGCTTTAAGTTATAGGTAGAAAATGACGTAAGAGAAACATAGAGACTACAAGTGTATTATAAGTATTTCTTATCGAAAAAAAATATCAAATTGATGTAGTTGAAAGACATTAAAATAAACAAAAATCATTTTATCTTGTGTAACACAGTTCACAATCTTCAATGAAAAATCAATGCGATTGCTCTGTGAAAAAAAAAATATTTATTTCTACAGATGTAAAGCTACAGAAATATGTATGCTTGCTAAAATTGTATCTTTATCCTTCTATATATAAAAAAAAGTTTTGATTTGGAAATGGACCAATGAACATCTGCGTAGATATTCCGGGTTGATCCGCATCTAATTTGAATGCTTAAGCATGGCTTTTCATCGTTAATATTAAGAAAACTGTTGCATACAAAAATATGAAAATCGGTGGTATTATAGAAAAATGTTTGATAAACACGCTGATGCAGACAGTTTTCAAATCGAAGAATTATTTTAAGAGATATTTAATGCTAAAGTTGGACAAAGTCGTCCCATTAAAAAAGTTTTAATTGAGCAAAAACTATGGATGAGAATTTAATCATTTTTAGATCATTTTATACGTTATAAGTTCCCAATGCGCAGATTGCATTTATTTTTCTTATTTGACGCATTTTTTGAGGTTTTATTTCTATTTTTAATTCAAATTTTCAGCATTTCGAGAGATGTTTCTTACAACTTTTAGAAAATGTCATTAATTTAAACTGTTGCCAATTGTATAAACAGCGAAACAAATTATCATATCAAATATTTCTAATTAAAAATTTATTTACACGTGACTATTACAAACAGAAAAAAAAACTTTAACATTAGAATTAAATGATTACATGTTAAAAGCAGGAAAATTACGTCATAAGAACCATATTTACACTTGAATTTTACGTCATATTTCAAATGCCCAAAAAATATGGTAAAACAATTTAAATTGAAAATATATTTGCGCGAGATATTTTGAAATAATCTTTTCAACTATAATCGTGAATTCCAAGACAGCGCAAATAATATTTCCTTCTAACAACAAAAGTATTTTTACGTGAATATTAATAAGAGAAATAAAAGTTTGGTGTAAATTACGTCAGATTTGAAACGATACATTTAAAATGAATTATTTAAAAGAACTATCTTATAGCGCTGCTAAAAAATACCGGGAGACAATGACACTGTTTACTTAATTCATTTTACATTAGCTTATTTTCAAATAACTAATGTGTTTAATTAAATGCGAAAACAGCCATTGTATCTCTTAACAGCAACAGAATTGGTCTTAAAAATCCCCAATCCAAGAAAATCGAATGGAAACCCGTTTACAGAGAGATCGCTACTGTTTTTTTTTTTTTTTAATTTTAATTCAATATTTTTAAAGCCGATCAAATGCGTGCAATTAGCGTGCTTTTTGGATTTTAGTGTGCCTGAACGGGGGTTGGCGAGCGTAGCTCGTAGGGGGCAGAGCCCCGTAGTACTATAAAAAAAAGATGTAAATCTACAAAACTAGATTTTCTAAAGCTACTGAAATCTGTATGATCACTAAAATTTTATCGGTAACCGTGGATAATTATATGATTTTTTTTGTTGCAGTTACATAAATTGTTCTAGGCATCCCAGTTTCCTAAACATTTCTTAGTAAACTTATAGTTTTTTGTTTTTACAGTGCAAATGTGAATTTGTTACATGAATTTCTTTTGTTGCAGTTACACAAAAAGTTCTGGGCATGCCAGTTTCCTATAAAATTTGTAGTAACTTTATAAATTCTTTTTACAGTGTAGCACAAAATATGCATCCTGAAATAATATGAAAAATCATGCATTAGGCAAAGATTATGAAAACCGTTCAAACACTAACAGATTATTATTAGTAAATGTTAATTTTTTGCATACAATGAAATCGATCATTGTTCGGCCTATAATAGGATTATTTTGTCCGTCTCTATAAATGAACGGTAAATGCTTCGCTTTGGTTAATCTATATAAGAAACTTATTGTAGTGCACATCAGTGATAAATTTTAATTTCATTATGGTTGAAGTAACAAAACATCATTAAAATGCATCACAATTCCCCCCCCCCCCCCTTAGATGTGCCCTTGTATTAGAGCAAGTGCTGTCATCATCAATTTCCAACCATTACTTTTGAAATCGGTTGGGTACTTTATGAGATTGCATAGAAATCGCCATTCAGAACGTTTTTTTAGAACGTTTTTCATCCATTTTCACCCCTTTTAAATTTCGAATTATTTAGGAAATGTTCTTAGAGATCATTTATATCTTATAAGTAACTACCATGCCTAATTTCAAGTTGCTATCCCCTGCAGTATTACAAAAAACGCAATTTAGATTTTTTTTTCTTTTGCTCCTGCACTGCCTTTGGGGTTGGTTGCACCTACATGAAATACAGTATATGTTGTAGCAAGGGCTGTCCCCATCGTCTTAAAAACCGTTATTTTAAAAATCGGTTCGGTATTTCCTGAGATAGCGTATAAATTGCAATTTAGAAAGTTTTTAGAACTTTCGTTTAGAACTATGCTTTTCACCCCTCGATTTTTTAGGAAATGTTCTTAGAGATCATTTTTATCTTATAAATAACTATATATTGCACATATTTTATACTCCTCAAAAAGCCTGATTCGCCAGTGATGCATATCCGTTTCGTTATGTTTCAAGTATGGTAAAATCATTCAAATGCACCAAAAACGATTTTTTTCCATAGACCATAATTTAAGTAAATTATTTTGCGAGTGAATGAACTATATATAGCCTGTAAATGAACTATAAATACTATACTCTTAATTTTCAATATTCAAATAATTCAAATTTTTACTAAATATTCTATAGTAACGATCAATAACATGAAAGCAAATGGCAATCCAAGTATATATACGAGAGTTAGAACATGGACAGTCGGACAAATAAAGCGAATTCATAAAAACTTTTAAATTATGTTGTGAAATGTTAAAAAAATCATATCATCTTAGAAAAAGATTTTGTTTTCACCATCGGCGACAAACATAGATCAATATGTATGCACCTCTTATTATTTTCTTCTATCTTTGATGGAAGAAAATATTGTAATCGAAATTTTTTTCGACTTCCGGTTTCCGACGGATATAGACATTTTAGCGGTCATAGATCCCAAAACATGCTTATACAGATGTCTGTATGTCCGTGTATGTGCCCCTATGCGTGTCAGTATGTTTGTCCTGTTTGTTGCTATTCATGTTCTTATTTCTCAAGAAATACTGCATTGAATTTCATTCAAAGTTTTCAAAATATCTATTTTTTGTACAGAAGTTAGTAAAATTGTAAAGAAAAACAGTTTACTTAATATGATTCTTAATTAGAAAATTCATCTAACTTAATTAAACATGGATTTGTCATAATTCCATTATTAGAGTTCACCACTAAAATTCGGATGTTATAAATATGATCAAAATTTCACCAATAAAATAATTTGTAAATGTCGCGTGTTCTCAGAACTATGTGCCATTTAGGAAAGCAAGTGAACTTTAGATCCAAATAAATGGTAATGTAGCAGTCTTAGAATTTTTTTAATCATCGAAACTGCCTTTACATAATTTTAAAACTCCCACGCTGCAGCACAATATTTTCAACCGTATCAAAACATCTAATGAAATAAGCATTTGAAATATGTACTCATGGTTCTATTTAAACTTTTTTCTCTTTTGACACGTAAAAGAAAGAACACTTTTGTCAGGTTTCCCTCTAAGTCCACACAACTTTGAAGAAATCTTTTACTTTTTATATGCTGCCAACGCTGATATGATTACGTGATATCGGTCAAGCTATGAGAAGATTGTCGAAAATAATACCAACTCTTTCAATTAAACTTAACTAACAATTTATTTACATACTATTTAAAAATAACAAAACAATATTTACACTTAAGAACTCAGATATAGGTGATCCGGTCCAAAATTAAATTAAATAGGTAAAGACTTTCTGTGTACTGTTAAACTACTGTATATTCCTCTCACCCTACGCTAGTTAAATTAGAATTATCCGAGATCACAATTAATCTAGCAACACATTAGCTCTATACTGCAAGAGCTTCACATAACCTAGTCACGCTCTATCTAAGAACCTCCGCTGGACCAACTGCCTACTTGAGCTCCAAACATCAACTGACCTCTATCCCAGGTATCACCCCAAGAGACTCCTCTGTGGGGATCCCTTATCTGCCCGTAAGGACTTTTCCGCACTAATGTTACATTCTGTGATATCCAGTAACTCCCTAGATTGTGAGTGACAATCCTTTTATCTGACTGATCCTCAGGTATACACCTTGAATGACAGGGAAATTCCCACTCTATTGATAAACTACATTCCTTCAATTAATCTATCTAACTCACTAGCTCAGATTAAATTTCAGATAAGAAAATAATTTTACTTTAAAATTCCCAGTACGCAGACAATACATAAGCAAGAAAATAATATATAACCATAGTTCTAAATAGTATATGTTCCTCAGAACCTGACAACTTTTGTGAAGTTTTATGATGCAAATAGCATTCCGATACGAAAAGTATATTTCTAACAGAGATTCTAACAGAGATTCGAACAGGGATTTTCTAATTGAACTTTAAATGTCATTAAAAAGAAATCCCGCTTAACACATTTATTGAGATGAAACGAAATTAAAACCAGAAAACACCCAGAAAAAATCAATTTAGAATTCTTTCCGTTTCAAAAACCTTACAATAGTATCGGCAATCAGAAAATGTTCAGATATCTATGTGGCTTTGGAAGAAAGCGAATTGGAAGGTTAAAAATGCGAAGTTTTGACCGAACGACCAGTTGTACTGTAAAGTTCCCTGGTCTTTTTAGGTAGTTTTCGTATGAAATACTACCTATTTGCGTCGTTCCTATGATGGAATTTCTGAAAATTTTTTGCAGATCTACACCGATCATGACCCCTAGAGCCCAAAACAACCATCAGTAAAAAACTTTATCTATCTATCTATCTATCTATCTATGTATGTATCTATATATATCACTTTCTTCTGGACACGATGACTTCCACAATTCTGCACCAATCTCTTCCAAACTGATACATAAAATCAAGGGGCATAAAATCTCGGTCAAATTCGTTTATGGGCAAAATCCGACCACGGGAATGGAAATAGGGAGGGGTTTTGTGAAAACAGAAAAAAACGCATAACTTCTTAAATTTTGTATATATCGAATCAGTTTAATTTTTTTTTTACTTCTAAAAATAGGGCCAAAAATTTATGTATCACAGATTTTTGATAAAGTTAAAAATGGGCTCAAGGGGCGCAAAAAAAAATGGTTTTTGGGAGAAAAAAATTCATAACTTCGTCAATTCTCAAGATATCAAATCCAATTAATTTTATAAAGAATCTCCTTAACATTATCTACAACTTTTATATTCACAAGTTTTTTATAGGACCAATTCGTACCGCAAAAAAATTAAAAACGAAAACAAAAAGGGCGTTTGAAGAAAAAAAAATTCATAACTTCGTCAATTCTCAAGATAACAAATTCAATTAATTTTATTATAAATCTCCTTAACATTATCTACAACTTTTATATTCACAAGTTTTTGATAGGACCAATTCGTACTGCAAAAAAAAATAATAATTAGAAACGAAAACAAAAGGGCGTTTGAGGAAGAAAAAAATCCATAACTCCGTCAATTCAAAAGATATAAAATCCCCATGAATTTATCATATATCTTCTTAATATTATCTACAACATCTATATAGACATGTTTTGGATAGGACCAATTCTTACAGCAAAAACAAATTAAAAATACATAGCGGTTGAAAAAAAAATCATCGTAAGGGTGTATTCAAAACCAAACTGCTTATTTTCTGACTCATTTTACAATCCATTTTTACTCTCAAAAGCTTCCAATTAGTACAATTTCTTACTCAAAAACTATATAATGTACTGGTAAATTTTTTGATATAGGCAGAATATATTTTAAAACATGCTGTCAAAGTGGGCCTTTTGAACCGAATTTCCCGAAGCGGATTGTTTTGGAAAAATCATCGTATTAAGGGAGTATTCAAATCCAAACTCCTTATTTTCTGACTCATTTTTAAATTCATTTTTGCTCTCAAACGCATCTAATTGGTAGATTCTCTTATTCAGAAACTGTATAATGTACCGTAATGATCGATTTTTTGACAGAGGCAGAATATATTTCAAAAAATGATGTCAAATTGGGCATTTTGAACGGAATTTCTCGAAGAGATTGTGTTAGAAACGAAAAATATTGTCTTTCTGAGAAAATAATTGTTTATATATCATGTTTTAATTAATTGAACGTAAATTAAAAACACAGGTCGATTATAAATATCTTCAAAAATCACGTCAACAAGTTTCATGTTTTTCCTATTAAAAATGAATCTGGAGTTATGCCAGAAAATTTCGAGTTGTTGAGCATGGAAAAGAATTTTTTTTAATACCGCCCTAACATGATTGTGATAAAACCAGTTATTATATAAAAATGGAATAAAAACTCGTCAAAAGCGGCCAGATAAAATTGTTAAAGTGGGTTTATCTCTAATCATGATTTGGTTTTTGTTTGCGAAATTAGTATACTTAACTTCGAAATCTACCTCCGGCTGTAGGCCGGGCCGGCAGGGATTTTTTTTCATATAATTTTGTTTTATTTATGTATTGTCTAAAAATAATTACATTTTATTATTTTTCAATAAAGACCATATTGAACTTCATTCGAAGTTTTCAAAATATGTCTGTTTTGTTCAAATGTTAGTAAAACTGAAAAGAACAATTAATTTAAAATGTTTCTTAATTAGAAAAAAAATATTCGTCCTAATCTAATTTTATTGTAGCTTCTTAATGAAATATTTTGGTAAGTGATGTTATGGCAAAAAGTAAAAAAAAAAAAAAAAAAAAAAAAAAAAAAAACAAGAATTTATTTTTACATTCAAGACGATTCTATGCTATTTAACAAATTTGTTTTGAATAGTTTTGCAGTATTTTTTTTCTTTTAATATTTTCGTTATCTTTTGTGTATTATTATTTTTAGTGAGAGAGACACAAAGAGTGTTACTAATTTATAGATCAATATAATTTAATAACCAAAATTAAATAGAGACTCTGAAAACATATGATTCGATTAGCAACTATGGATTGTTTTAATGTATGCAATAATTTTAGAAGGATGTCTGCATATTGAAATTGTAAAAAACCTTAAGACTTCTAACAGCAACACACGGATATGAAAGAATAATTCTTTTCTAGTGTAGTTTTAATATATAGGTATGAAATTTGATGTACTTAGATGGAGACATGCAGGATTCCATATAATTCCATAAATTCATGTGGAATTTTGACAGACTAAATTAAGTTAAATTTGGATATTTTTATGCATATTTCCTGTAGTAAATATTTTTATGCGTTCTTTTTCTGTTATAACTATGTTAAGAATGCAAAAAAAAAAAAAAAAAAAAAAAATTGGTTTTCGTATATTTTTAAAAAATTATGCAGTAAACATAAATTCTGAAATTGGTTTTAGAAAAATATTATTTTTTACTTGTAAATATTTAACTAGAAAAATATTTGTAACTATTTCTATTAGATAAACGCATTATTAAATTCCAGCTCAATGTTCGGAATGCTTTTGAGATACGCTTAATATACAGCTGTTACTGCAGTTTAAAGAGCCCTACGATCACTGAAATAAATTTCGAAAAATTTTAATAAATGCAGCAGAGGTTTTAATTATATGATTGAACATTTGAATGACTTATTCATGTTTCTTCTAACACTAACGATGTTTTTCTTCTTCTTCTTCTTCTTCAGGAGTTTCCACAAAACATTGGGTTTCCTCGACACATAAAAATAGTTCTAAGAGATCCTTTCCATCTCTCTTTGGCCAGAGTTACATCATCATTTGACCTATACATGGTGTGTTCACAAAGTTTCAAGACTGGTCTGATGATTCAAAATTTATTAAACATTTTTGTACCGCGTATTAAAATTCTTCGAAATATGACCCTTGGGCATGAACAAACCGCTGCCAGCGTTTTTTTTTCATTGTTCATAGGCCCCATAGAAGTCTTCGCATGAAAGGCTGTTAAGGGACCTCGTCGAAGCTGCCTGGGTCGCTGGAATCCAGACAAATCGCTCCCCTTTCATGTTTTTATTGATCGCGTTAAAAAAAACGCTGGCAGCGGTGTGTTGATGCCCAAGGGTCATATTTCGAAGAATTTTAGTTCGCGGTACAAAAATGTTTAATAAATTTTGAATTACCAGGCCAGTCTTGAAACTTTGTGAACACACCATGTATACATTCGTTGTCTCTCGTATAGAACTTTCCCAAGTCTTTCTAGGTCATCCCCTCCTATGCTTGCTGTCCGGCCACCATTCAAAGATAATTTTAGGAAGGCGTTCCTCTTTCATTCTGCGGACATGACTATAACATCTAAGCTTGTTATACTCGACTGTATAAACAACATTTTGTTTGACTTGCATTATTTCACGGGGGGATAAAAAAAAAACCCGGACTTTTTGATCCGGGGGAATAAAAAAAAGTCCTAGGAGCGAAGTCGGGCCTTTAGGTGGTTTGCGGCAGTATTGTCACGTTAAAGATAGCCAAAACTTCGGCGGCGGCGAGCGATGTGTGAGAATGTGCATTGTCGTGGGGAACAATACAATCGTTTCTGATGTCTGAGCGGAAGCGACGGGTAAGGTCAATTTTTCTCTAGAGTGCTCCATCATTTTTGGCTATATTTAACGTGACAATACTGCTGCAAGGTCCTTACAGCCCCGACCTTGATCCCAGCAACTTTTTTTTGCTCCCCCAGGTCAAGAAAGACCTGAAAGGGAAGCAATTCGACACGATTCCAGCGATCCAGGAAATTTTGACGAGGTCCCTTAACAGCCTTTCGTGCGAAGACTTCTATGGGGCCTATGAATAATGAAAAAAAAAAAAACGCTGGCAGCGGTGTGTTGATGCCCAAGGGTCATATTTCGAAGAATTTTAGTTCGCGGTACAAAAATGTTTAATAAATTTTGAATTACCAGGCCAGTCTTGAAACTTTGTGAACACACCATGTATACATTCGTTGTCTCTCGTATAGAACTTTCCCAAGTCTTTCTAGGTCATCCCCTCCTATGCTTGCTGTCCGGCCACCATTCAAAGATAATTTTAGGAAGGCGTTCCTCTTTCATTCTGCGGACATGACTATAACATCTAAGCTTGTTATACTCGACTGTATAAACAACATTTTGTTTGACTTGCATTATTTCACGGGGGGATAAAAAAAAAACCCGGACTTTTTGATCCGGGGGAATAAAAAAAGTCCTAGGAGCGAAGTCGGGCCTTTAGGTGGTTTGCGGCAGTATTGTCACGTTAAAGATAGCCAAAACTTCGGCGGCGGCGAGCGATGTGTGAGAATGTGCATTGTCGTGGGGAACAATACAATCGTTTCTGATGTCTGAGCGGAAGCGACGGGTAAGGTCAATTTTTCTCTAGAGTGCTCCATCATTTTTGGCTATATTTAACGTGACAATACTGCTGCAAGGTCCTTACAGCCCCGACCTTGATCCCAGCAACTTTTTTTTTGCTCCCCCAGGTCAAGAAAGACCTGAAAGGGAAGCAATTCGACACGATTCCAGCGATCCAGGAAATTTTGACGAGGTCCCTTAACAGCCTTTCGTGCGAAGACTTCTATGGGGCCTATGAATAATGAAAAAAAAAAAACGCTGGCAGCGGTGTGTTGATGCCCAAGGGTCATATTTCGAAGAATTTTAGTTCGCGGTACAAAAATGTTTAATAAATTTTGAATTACCAGGCCAGTCTTGAAACTTTGTGAACACACCATGTATACATTCGTTGTCTCTCGTATAGAACTTTCCCAAGTCTTTCTAGGTCATCCCCTCCTATGCTTGCTGTCCGGCCACCATTCAAAGATAATTTTAGGAAGGCGTTCCTCTTTCATTCTGCGGACATGACTATAACATCTAAGCTTGTTATACTCGACTGTATAAACAACATTTTGTTTGACTTGCATTATTTCACGTATTCTTGAGTTTCTAATTTTATCCAGCCTAGACTTTCTCGGTGATCTGACTGCCCAAAGTCCGTCTCAGTAGAGCGGAGTTTCTTTTTTTTAGCTGGAGATTTAATATCTATATCGCTTATTAAAATATATTAATGATATTTTTTGTATATCTGAATCTTATATTTATGGATTTCAATTTTAAGTCCTTATTTAATTTCTTAATTTAAAAAAAAGCATGGATAAAAAGATGTAAGATAAATCTCTGTAACTGCAGCTAATAATACACTGGAGTTACATTAATATTTATCAGTGAAAAATATTCTACAAACACTATGATGTACAAAACTTAGCGCATATGAAGAGTATTAATTTATTTAGCAATTATTAGTAATTTATTTAAATCGAGTTTCATAATACATAACATTTGCCTACAATGAAGTTACGATCAAGTGGTTAAGTTTAACCTTTAACTGATGTTACCGGTCTCACAGACCGGTGTTTTTTCAATTTTCATAGTTTAATTTGCAAATTTCAGTTTATCTACAAACGCTACTGAAATTTTGTTCCGTTTGGAACTTTAATACTAACACCAGAGACGTTTGAAAAGGTGAATTTTAATTATAACACACCTGTACACAAACTTTAGTACAAAAACAACATCCTATGAGTTAATCGCGGCTTTTATTCATCTTTCGATTTAAAGGTCTCACAGACCATTTCACACTAGTTATGTGACAATTTCTATGACATCAGTTAAAGGTTAAAACAGCAATTTCCATGTTTAATTTCTTGCCATTGAATTAAAAACGTATGCGCTGTAATAAACATTGGATAATGATTTCACATAAGTGTCAGTGAGTCGTTAGTTGCGAGTTTTTGAGATAAGGTTTTAATATTTAAAAAAAAGATCTTGCAATTTCAGCTACACAAACTAGTAATGTAAGAAGCACAAGCATCAAATATAGTTCATGCCAGTGTTACCAGTTTGGCCTCCACTTTTAATTCGAAATTTCAAATTCGCACCGGAAATTTTGAAAGAAGAAGCTATACTTTTTGTAATCACAAAATCTCTGTCATAAAGCAAAAAAAATGCTATTTTTATTTTCTGGTGCGAATTTGGATTTTCTTAGTAAAAATGGAGGCCAAACTGGCAACCCTGGTTCATGCTGGAAAAAATAGTTTTGTTACAATTGTCTAAAGACCATAATTCTTTTTGGTTTCTATGTTTCGCCCTTTTTGATACCATATTCGATCTAATAGTTGCTTCCGATATCTAGTCGTCTTTGGAAGTTAAATTTTTGTAACAAATTTATTTGTGATGGATTAGCACGCTTTTGGAAGTATCAGGATGTGTAAAAAATAATGGTGGTTTCTGTTATTGTATTTCACAACCAATTTATTTTAGATATTTTGAAACAGTTTTAGAGCATTCTGCAAGTTTAGCAGTAAGCTCCGGACTTTGGTACGTGGATTAGCTTCTATTCAATTTCTTATAGTTTAAGACAAAATGTCACCCAAGACCTTCTCCATACACAAAATTGTTATTGCCACCATGAAATTCTTGAAGCAATGTTAAACTGTGGGTTCATAATTAGTAACTGGGGTCAAAGCAAATGTTGAATCCAGACATTTTTTTATGTGGGATTTCTGCAGCTCTGGAAGGGACACTTCGGAATTCCTTGGAGGGGGGAGCACTTTCAGACCATTAATAAGCATAAAATCCCAAATCTTTCGTTTGCACCCTTAACCCGTTCGGTACCAGCATCTTTTATATGAATTTTATTCCTGCACCACTTTTTGTCAAATAATTAAATTTATTTTATCAATCTAGAAAATGTATTAATTAAATAAGGAAATTTTTTTTTTTAGTTTTTAGTAATATTAAAAACAAGTTCTGTAAGCACCTTTTGAAGATGCATATGCACCCATGGTCCCGGAGGGGTTAAACAACTTGGCATGAGGATCAAAAACCTCATCTCTATATATTTCAGCATTCACAGTTGCACTGGTAAAAATGTGTTAGTCAGTGTGGCCATTCTAAATGATGCCCACCCATAACATGATTCCACGACCTTTGTATCGATGCCTTTCAGGGATGTTTGCAGCTTTATTGCATGTGTTTTCCCCACATATGATAACACGTCTGCAATTACTCTCCAAAAGAAATCAGTAATCATCGCTAAAGAGAACTCGGCTCCAATGATGATGATCTCTGCACCACTTTACCGGGCGCATTTCGCTGCCGGATTTAGTGGAATACAAATAATGGGTTTCCTTGTATGCATCCCTTTTTTACACAGCCTGTTACTCACAGAAAATCTGGATAGTCGAGTTCCTGTTGCTGCAGCGGACTTCCTTGTAATCTGAACTGACGTCAGTTGCCTGTTTCTTTTGGCAATCGTTGCCAAATAACGATCCTGAGAATCTATTCTGGCACGTTTTTTACCTTAACCTGGTTGTCTGTGCACATTACCAGTGTCTGTTAACGTTTCCATATTCTTGACATGACGCTTTTGGCTTTTTTTTAAGTATTTACAGACCCCTGAATGTGTCTGTCCTGCTTCCATTGTACCTATCGCACGCCATTTCTCGCAATTGGTCAGATGTATTCTGGACGACATATTCCACCTACTACAAGCAAAAATTTTACCTGAGTACATGTATAATCCTTGAAATTAGACTTCAAATCACCTATGTGCAATCCTTTTCACACGTGAACCGAAGGAACGGGCTGAAAAATTTGCATATTTTTCTGTAGCGAAGGTTAATCCCATTGGACTACGAGATAACGTTGACATTGAGTTACCAATCAATCACCTTTCATTGAAGTTCCTTTAATAGAGTCAACACAAAGCACCTTTTATGGTTAATCTTTTAATTTTCCTCGCCAGTCTATTTTGAAAGTGGTAACAAATAACCAGTCAAAAAATAAAGTTACTTTTATTAATTGCTTACAGCAGATTTAAAATAATTGATAATATTGACCGTTATAAAGTAAACAAAGATAAGGGTCGTGAAATTCAACCAATGTGCCATTATTGCGTTCGTGTAAAGTCGTCTTTTTCCATAAGTATCGACAACAGTTGGTCCCATCGAAGTCCAAGATAAAGAAGTTTTACGTTTAATCTAGTTACACAAAATTTGTGTAAACGAAATAGCAGGTATACTTGCATAGTTATCCTACCGTCTCGGGACATTAAAATGTTTCCGTTTACGAGAGGATTCCGAGTTCACAGAAAACCTGCCAAGAAGGAATCACAATTAGAACAAGTTTCATTTCAGATGGGTTTCAAACGTTAGCAAGCATAAATATATAGTGTTGTTTTCGTCGAATCTTGAACTGTTTTCCTTTGAGATAGGTCATTTTCACAGATTTTACTGTAATACATTTTTGCTGTTCAGAGGCGTATTATAGAGTAGAGTGAGTACGTTTTAGCAGTTTTAATGGATAATGTGAAAACGGAAAGTGTTTATAACGGAAACCTGTCTAAAACGGCAATGTTCGTACTCGTGGCGAATGACACACCTTTGAATTATACGTTCTAAGACGAACACCTGTTTAAAGTGGAATTTTTCATAGGTTCTTTGTGATTCCGTCTTAGTCGTTTTTACTGTTGTATCCATGATTAAAAAAACTAGTTCTTCGTTCGAGTTCGGGGGAGGGGGTCCGGACACCCTGGAACCCCTCCCTTGGCTACGCCACTGGTTACATACCATTAAAAATAAATTTTCCCATATTAACACCTATTTTTAAATTTTTAATTTAAAAAGTAGGCTTCTAGAACTCTTTAAAAGAATATTTGAACAGAAAAGGGTTTATTTAGGACCTACAGGGTGGTAATAATTTAACTTCCCCTATAAACGGCATCCTACCGTACAAACGGGTGAACGAAATGCAACGAAATTTAGTATGTAGACTATACATGGAATGCGCTTACGAATTTCGAAAAAAAAAAAAAGTTCCAAAATGCCCACCAGAGCGCGCCTTTTCCAGAAAAAACATTAAATTGAACACAATAAACGACCAAAATGGAATACAGAAACAATATTAACAATCCAGAACAAGACTTATGAGTAATAAAATGTAAAACCGGTTGTTTTTGCCGTTTATTGTGTTAAATTTAATGTATTTCCGGTAAAGGCACCCTCTGGTGTACATTTTGGAACATTTTTTTTTTTCGAAATTCCGTGAATACATTTCGTGTGTAGTCAATATACCAAATTTCATTGCATTCCGCTCACCCGTCTGCGCTGGCGGATGCTGTTTATTGGGGAAGTTTAATTATAACCACCCTGTAGATTAGTTTTGATTTTGTCATTAATATGTAGCGTAAATAGCAATCACTATATCCAAATTATTCTGTTGTAATCGTAAGATATTCTGTATGTCACTGTTATAAAATATAAGCATTTTTGATATTACTAAGAGAAATGTCCTTTCAGCACCTATAAATGTGTTATAAAAATTAAAGATTAAAGAACTATATATGATAAACACCTGAAACATCAAAAGTAACTTAATATTTCCAAAAAATGATAAAAAATACATTTATAAGGCAAATAAATACCTTTATTCATTCAAATCGACTTGTTTCATCGTTTTGACGGCGACATTCTCGAGATTTATACAAATATTTTCGGCAAAAACTTTTAAATTAAAAACTGGTAAGCAGAAATGTTTAAAAAAAACATTCCTTGATATTAAAAACCATAGACAACAAGAAAAGTACAGCTTTGGCCAGACTATATAACAAAGTATCATTGTAGATTAATTTAAAAAAAAAAGCAGAATAATTTTTCCATCAAGATTTTATTTGCCATCCATAATCCGAGAATCAATATAGATATTTTTACGCAGTGAGAATACATGCAATGATTTGGCCTCCATGGAGATTACATCAGTTGAGCTTCAGTCTTGCATGAGGAAAGGGTAATCTGTTTTCTGTCAAGGTGAGTAAATTTTGCGTTGAACTTATTGAAAATTATAGTGAACTTATAAAACTTAGTTAAGGATAAACAAATATATGAACATTAGCAGAATTTTGTCCTTTTTTGAAAAATGTATTTGTATGAACAAAAATGTTATTAATTTCCGTTTCACGTTAAAAATAAATACAAACAGGACGGCGGATCAAGTTTACGCACTGACATCGGGGCACGTTTACGCACGTTCAAAAAGAAGAAATTACGTAAAAATTTACTAGTTTCTATGGAAGCAGAACAAGAAAACAGCAAAGGAAGAAGTATGAAACCAAAAACTGCAAAAAGGGAAGAAGTTTGTGCACTCTGGAATAAAAAAAATGTGAATGATTCTGATGACGAAGAGAAAACCTGTGATTGTATTTATTGTTTGAAATCATACAACCAATCGAAAAAGGGTCAACACTGGGTTTAATGTCTTAGATGCAAAAGGTGGTCCCATGACAAGTGTGCAAAAGGAAATACTTTTATTTACTTATTTATTTATTTATTTATTTTTTGTAAAAACTATAACAGTGATGATGAAGATAACTAGATAGTTTTTGTTTTCAATTAGAAATAAGCCTTATTTTCAGTTTAGTCTATAAAATGTTCTTTAATTAATTCACTTTATTTGTTTTAAACAGTGTTTTAAGTTATACATAAAACATTTTAATTTTATTAAATATTTATTTCACTTACTCCTTAGTATCACTCATAATATGCGTAAACGTGCCCCATTTGATGCGAATGGGGCAAGTTTACGCAAAGAACTTGGACATAAAAAAAAAAAGTTTTAAGGTTAAAAACACGAATAAGGCAACAACTGAATACACAATTTTGTCTTTATTAACGGCTTTATAAAACCACAGTGTCTAACATTTCCTAAGTTGAAACATAAAAATTAGAAAATTCATTGAAAAAAATCCGCATAAGTGTGCCCCGGTCTACTCTACTGGCGCGGCGTCACGATTGCCAGTACAATTTCCGTATTTTAGTTTTTTTTTTTTTTTTTTTTTTTTTTTTTTTTTTTTTCCAGTGTAAACACACACACACAAAAAATGTTATAAAGTAAAATACAAGTATTTTTAGAGGAATAACAGAATTTTCCACATTTATGTGACAATAAAGAAAGGACAAAGTGAAACACACGCAAAAGCATATAAAATCACACACACGCACTTGCAGACACGCACACATCGCGGTGGTCCGCACGCGTCGTAATTTATGCCGTAATTGAATAATGCAATTATTTAGAATGTGATATTATGTTTAAGGTTGAGTTGTTTGAGTTGGAAGTGCGTGGTTAAGATGTAGTAAGGTAATGCTAGTATCTGTGATTATGGAAGTGTAAATTTTTATCGGAAGGTTTATCCTGTATTTTTATACTGTAAAAGGAGTTGATTAAATTTAATATGCAAATAACTCACCATACAAGCGCATATAAGCACACGCATGCCATTACACACTAGCATATAAGATTAACACGTGTGCACTATAATTAATAACTTAACGAATTGTTGTAATAGATATTACTTCTAATTTATTACTTTTATTCTTTTACTGTAATTACTTTTCTTACAGATTAACCCCTTCGGGACGAGAGCCTTTTACGAAATTTTTAATCTTTTGTAACCGTTTTTTAAAAACAGAAATTTGTGTCTTCTTGAATCGAGAAAATGCGCTGATTAAATAAGGCAAATTTTACAGTAAAATTTTACTGGTGAAAAAAAACAAGGATTCTGAGCGCTTCATGCGGCACGTATACGTGTCGCTCGTCCCCAAGGGGTTAACAGAATAACCGCAGTCATCAAATAAACTACACCTCGAAATGTATAGGGTAAAGTGCCCATATTTCGTCCTCTCTCCTAATTCCGTCCACCTGAACTTCTCAGCTTCTGCGAAAGTGGCACCACTTATGACGCAAGGCACAAGGGACGTAAGGTAAAAGGGATGAGTGCTAAAAATTTCGTTCGCCAAGACGCATACATATATTAAAGACTGCGAAATTTCTATTTTTAGAAGACCCAAGTTCTTATTACGTCGTTCGTAGAACGTTATTTACAGTACTGTAAGTATTTATTTCTTATTCAATGCATGTATTTTACGTTCGTAAGATGCTGACAGTAGCATACAGTGAGTTTTAGGAAGCTCAGTTCATCTTATGGGAACTGAAGTTCCGTAATATTGGGAAGTAGCGTAGTGGTTGCAGTCCTTATTTTCGTCCCGGGGACGAAATTAGGAATGCCTTTTTCATGACATTTTTTTTTTCAATTATTTCTTCATGTTTGGATGGCTAATGCATAGTTGCTAATCTCCAGATTTTTTGGATACCAGTAAAATCTTACAAAAATATTTTCTTTATTTAATTGCGTTAAAACTGCGATTGTATAAAGCAAGTATTTCTGCATAAAAATATTGGTATGAAAAAAATCGGCAGGTTGGCAACTATGCTAATATTTCGTTATATTATTCTTCGACTGATAATTAGTACATTTCTTTGTGCCTTACTTTAATGTAAATTAAATTACTTACTCATTTAGAAATAAATTTCGATTTAGTTATAAGTTAAAGCTCGGCGTATTGGATTTTTTGGATGGACGAAATTGTGACTATTTTTTTTATTTTCCATTTTTTAGATACTTTTGAAAAAACAATTTTTCGCATTGTTAAAATTTTTTTGTGTGATATTTGCCTATGTTTCTATGTGCGTGGGTAATTAGTCTATGTAAAATTCAAATTTGGTAGATTTTCACTGAAAATTACAACTTCCAAGGGCCTAAAAGTGACCGGGGACGATAATAGGGCATCTTACCCTATGCTATACACGCATTTTTACTTTTCATTCTCCTCCGTTGAAGTGCATATGATAAATCAGAGATTTTATTTATTTGCAATGTACAAGCAATAAGATGTACCTTTACATTATATGCGCTTAAAAACCCATATTTAAATACAGTGACAGATTTATACAATGTATGAGATATAGTATGAGACTGGAAGGATGGTGCGTTAACATATTGAGACGTCGCAGATAAATCGTGAAAATTATTAGTACTATTTAAAAAAAATACTTCATTTACTTGTGTCATATAAGGTTTATTTTAATTTTTAGTCTAAATTGCAGCATCTTGAATTAAAAACATTCAAAATGTTAATTTTTTAGAGTTTTATATATGCATTATATCAGTATGAAAGAGATTATATATAACAATTTTTACATAAAATTAGATTTAAATTAATAGTTGCAACTACGATGACACAATAAATTAGAGAATATCAGTTCAGTACTTTAACCTGTCGCATAGCATAAGAGGGAAAATAAATTAAAGCGTCGCGAAATTAACGAATCATTTCAAATAAAGTAACAGTGATGACAATCATCGGACGAACACATAAATGCATTATTCCATGCATTATATTTCTATTCTGCTCCTGTGGAACCGACTAAGCCTGCAGTAATACATCTGGCAAAAACATGTAAAAGATTTACTATACTATTGTTTAAAATGTACTGATAGTTATTGGACCTGAAATATAAAACTTGATAGTTTTTTATTGTGTTTCTAGAATTTAAAACGATATTTGTCTTTTTAAATTTTTCCTAGTTGTACCATACATTATTTCTATGTAATATTTTTGGAAAAAAGAATTTTATATATGTTAACATATTTTTGATCTAAAAAACGTCATTGTCGATATATATATGGTTATGAATCACACATAAAAAGTTGCAAATTGTGGTATTATAAAAATTTTCTCTCTTATAATAAGTCAAATAATTTACAATATCCATACAATGATGGATATTCCATCAATATACAATTGTTAATTGCAACACATTTAAAACAAATATTATTTTAATAATATACATTTAAAAATATACTGGTGTGCAAAACTTAAGCAACAAGCATAAAATGCTAATTTTTAAACATGTGAAAGTAAATGATATAAACATCAGGTGTAGCAAATAGATGTTTTATCTACAAGACGCCTAGTTGATGTGACATCTTTTTCATGTCCCACATGGCCAAAAGTGTCACAGCCACTACGGAAGGACAAAATTTGGGATCTTTCTTTCGTCTCATTATTACTCTAAAATGATCGTCATATGGTGACTCCACTGAGACTATTGTTTTGTGACGAGTCACCACAACGAGGTCACCTTGTGATTCTCATGTGACTGTCTTTTGAAGACTCAATTTTGAGGTCATCATGAGCATTGCATTGTGCTGAGTCTCCAAATAATGTCACAATGATGTCACATGGTGACTTTCATGTGACCGAGACTCTACTGTGGAATCATCATTGCGCTCCTTTGTGAAAAGTCACCAGATGATTTCATTTTCAATCACTTGGGAACTCGTCACAAAACAATCGTGATGATTTTACAATGGAGTCTCCAAATGACGTTCACATGGTGGTCACAAGGTGACTTCATTGTAGAGTCATCTGGTTTCTCGTCACAAAGCAGCAGTCATGGTGACTTCTCGGTGGAATGATCAAATGAGATTAAGAATGAGACGAATGAAAGATATCACATTTTAGCTCATTGTACTGACTGTGACACTTGTGATCCTTTGTGAGGTCATGGAGACTTCCTATAGGCTAGCTGTGTTATAAGGATAACATATATTTTTTCATTTGCTGTTTATAGAATTTTCTTTTGAGTACTCACGTGTTTAGAAACTAACATTTTGTGTTCGTTGCTTCAGTTTTGCACACTAGTGTATATACATAGGTAAAGTGATTACCGTAATCATATAGGTTTAAAAAAGTTTTAAAAAGCAGCTGACTAGTTCCGTACGCATGATAATATTGACATGCTCAAGATCTGTAATGATAAAAACTACTTTTGGACATAAAATTTGAAGTATGTACTTGATAAAATAACATCACTAGATGCGAGATATTACAAAAACCGATGCTTTAATAAAAATGATCGTCTATGAGCATGATTTATTTTATCTTCATTATAAACGTGTGAAGCATCAAAGTAAATTATAGATAACTCTAAAGAGGCTGATTTATTGTATATGATCTCTCTGTGAATATAAATCGCTATTAATTTTCGGATAATCAGTAGAAAAGCAAAACTAGGTGGATAAGTTATTTTACCATTTTTTAATCTAGTCTGTAAAGGTTCTATGCTGTCTAATCTTACAAAAGTTGTAGTTTTCTAATTGCATTTGATATGTGCTAAATGTTCTTTCATAATCATATTAAACTTCCTATATATCGTTACTATATACTAATATTACAATGTTCCACCTGCTTTGTTGAACGGCACTTGTGTTTGAAACTATTACATCTTTTAGATCTTTTAGAATTTTGCACATGTATGCCTACTCCACAAATTTAAAGAACTGCACAGACCGCTTTCAAATTATTAGTATATAAAATTATTAGCATATTTGATTAATATGTGCATATTGCAAAACATTGACTTTGGAATATACCATTATCATATTTGCAATTTTTTTTAGATCACAAATGAGAATTAAAAATATTATATTACAATTAGCAGACTTTTCCCGCTATGCTGGTCAATTTGTCTAAAATAATCTTGAATCAAACAAAATATATCTAGCAAAGATGAAGGAAAATAAATCCATAATATCTAATCAAATATCCATAATTGTTGTCTAATTTGTAAAATCTTACATTATCCAGTTCAAAGTCGACGTTGAATTACAAATGAATTTTCCACTGAAATTTTAACTTTTTTTGTATACTCTTTGAAAACAATAGAGATGTTGTGTGAGATTGACAAGTAAATCGTGCACTTTTAACAAATAAAAATGAAAATTATCATAGTTAAAATTGCCATCAATGGAAAATAAAAAGTAAAATATAAACAAAACTACATTTCACTGCATAATTGAATCGTTTAACATTAATTTACTTCGATACTCTAGGTATTTAGAATTTAAGTGATATAAACTCATTTTTAATTTTAAATGTATCAAAATATGTTAATGATACTAGTGCTAGGATGATTATGATTCCATAATAGTAACACTTTAGCTTTAATATGAAATCAATAGTTTCTAATTTATTCATTGTTACAATGTTGAAATGTAGAAAATACTTGTTTTGAAATTTCTAATGTTATTTGCAATAGAAAGTAATGTTTCAAAAAATATATATTTTTAGTACTTCGGGAAATAAAATCGTAATCAATTCAGGAATTCCAAGCCATCAGGCAGTTCTAAACCACATATTTGTTCCATTTTCATTCTCTGTCAATGAACAAAGTTCCTGTAAAATGTCAAATAAATATAAACACTATGAAAAGACTGTTTTTCTGTAAATATTTCACAAATAGTAAATTTTTGCACTTATGCGCAAGTAGTAAATGTCTTATGCACAAATAGTAAATGTGTTTAATGTTTTTAAGGGAAACAATAAATAAATATTAAATACACAATATGAACTTAGAAAGCTCGCCGTTTTAATAAAATGGCGACAAAAGTAATAATATTAATACAGATCTTACAAGTTAAAAATAAACATTTTATTAAGTCTTACAGAGTCTTTAATTATTTGGGTAGCTGAACTTTTAAGTAGCAATGCCTTAGATTGAACTTATGAAAAGACAAATATTTAACTACTTTTCCATTTAAGTTCATTTAGTCACACAAGTTTAATCCAAGGCACAGGTACTTCTACTTTCTTCTACCCTAATAATTATAGATATAATTAGCTATATAATAGCTATAATTAGGGTGGATATATATGATTTTATTTTATTTTATCTTCTAAATAACTAGTTCTATTGTTAGCTCAAATTTAGATAATTTGAAAATTGCTAACTCATTTTTTTCCATTTGTTGTCGGAGTATGAAATTAAAAGTTCATATTGAATTTTAAATAAAGTCTAAACCTTTCGACATTGAGATTTTTTTCTCAATTTTCAACTTTTTTCTAATAAGGAATAACGGAGCACAAACAGAATAATATAAACAGTTTGAATAATATAAACCGTAATTAAATATTTACTTTTAGGAAATTAATGCCTCAAATACCACTGAAAGTTACAAATACATATACATTATGCTTTCAGCATGTTGCACTTTAAGAATAAGAAATATTTTATACTTTCAAAAATCTAACATCTTTTATTATTCGCATGAATAACTTTTCAGATTGAATAATAATAGTTTCTATAAATGTAGTCATGCATAAAACGGTTTCAACAAGCGAAATAATTTAGAATAAGTGAAGCATTCGATGTTTTACATATTTGTTATTATAAAATTGGAAGAATTTAAAGCAGACAGTTTGTGATGTATTTTAAAATTATCTCTCATCAACAACTGTATAATACAAACTGTCAAACAGTTCGTTATTATATTTTTGAATTAGAATATTTAAATAATACAGCATTTATGAAAATAATTCTGGTGTTGAGAATTAAAAACATAAATTAAAAAGTAAGCAGGAGAAATCAAATTTCGGTTACACTTGATAACTACAAAGATCACCAATTTTTATCTCGTCGCATTCAATGTATTATGCATTATTTCACAAATCCATAAACCTAAAATTACATACACTAAAGATTTGAAAAAACATATAATGTAACATAGTATATCAGTCAACTAATATTTCGAATCCTAACAAACGTATTGTGCAACCGTTTTATGCATGACTACATTTATAGAAACTATTATTATTCAATCTGCAAAGTTATTCATGCGAATAATAAAATATGTTAGATTTTTGAAAGTATAAAATACTTCTTATTCTTAATGTTGCAACATGCTGAATGCATAATGCGTATGTATTTGTAACTTTCAGCGATATTTGAGGCATTTTCTACCTGAAAGTATTTAATTACTGTTTATATTATCATAATAGATGTTTGTGCTCCGTTGTTCCTTAATTAAAAATGGATATAGGATTTTCTGAGTTATGTACGGGTACGCTGTTAAATCGTGTATTTATCAACAGTAAGCTTTAATTCCTGTCTAGGGAATTGTGAAGTTATTTAATATTTCTATAAAAATACACAAGGCATTTCTGTCCCTAAATTGGTATATTGTGCATAAAAGGTATTAGTTATTCCACATAATTGGGTTTTTATTTTTTTTAAATGCAAAGTTGCAACGAATTTCCATAATGACTTAGTAAATTTAGTGTAAACTATAATTTATAATTTTCGTGAATGTGTTTTATTAAATTTTAGTTTATAAAAAAAAAAATCTTATTTTTTTCAAATCCTCTTTTTATTTTCTTCTATCTTCAAAGAAGAAAGTATTGTAATCGAATTTTTTTTCGATTTCCGATTTTTGACGGATTTACACGTTTTGGAGGTCAGAGATCCCTTGTAGAAAATGTCTGTCTGTCCGTGTGTCCATATGTCTCCATTGTACCATCGAAAAGTGTATGAAGTTATGCATATAATTGAACCAAATTTTGTTTGTGAGCTTTTGGCTATGGCAAGCAAGTTCTGCCTTAATTTGGAAAAAATTCCAACAGAAGGGGGCGCTGGAATTTCGATTTTTGTGCCATTTTCTTTATTGTACCATCGAAAAGTGTACGAAGTTATGTATAGAATTGAACCAAAATTCTTGTGTATGTTTTTGTCCATGGAAAGAAGGTCCTCCATTAATTTGGAAAAATGTCGAGGGAACGGGGTGCTGTAATATCGATTTTTGTGCCATTTTCATTATTATACATTGAAAAGTGTATGAAGTTATGCATAGAATTGAACCAGACTTTCTGTATATGTTTTTGTCCATGGCAAGAAGGTCCTCCTTGAATTTGGAACAATTTAGCTGAAACGGAGCACTGTAATAGCGATTTTTGTATAATTTTCTTGATTTTTTGCAGTTCTATAGTACAACGGCGGGTCGTAAAGCGACAGGAACTCAGCATCATGATAAGACGGCACTACAGAATATGTACTACAGAATAACGAAAAGCTATTGATTTTAATAAATATTATGATCGAGATTAACATGTTTTTACTCCCATTAATTGACTGAAGCAGAAATTTAAGATAAAAGTCAAAGTTGGTGTAGTATTAAACTAATAATATTAAAGTAAAGATATTTGTAATTATATTTTGAAATATAAAGATGTATTAGATATAAGAAAGTTTTGGGATTAGCACATCCAGATTTCTTTCTTTGCTAAATATGAATACCTCATGTAGAAAGACTTTAAATGTAAACGTTTAGATGCGTTTTCTAGTTGTTTTCTAGTATAACAGACAATCTAATACAGTCTTGTAGTAGTGTTTTGCTTGTTCAGCAGCCGACTTTCAAATCCTGAGCAATCTGTTAAGACTAAAATATAGTTTAAATATGGACTAAGATTGTTTTGGATATCTTGATTATCGTATTTTAATGATTTTTAAAATATTCGTAAAGTTAATACACATATAATTATTTTTTATTTTTTATATATACACTGTTAAAAATGCGGAGCAAGATCGAACCAGTTTTCCGAGCTGTAGTATCTGTATCATAAAATGGTGAAACGTTCCAAAATTTGGTTCTAAGATTGAATTATAAATTGTTAAAATGTTGACGCATAAATTGGTGAAATTTTGAACCATAAGTTGGTTAAATATTGAACCATAAATTGGTGAAATGTTGAACATCGAAAGTTGTCTCAGTACAGCACAAAAATATTCATGTAGGTAAGCATTGATTTTTTTTTATATTGAATATTTTCGTGTTACGCACCCCAACCAACTGCGATTTGGAGATGTCGTAAATGTAAACCTCTATCGGGCAAGGAAAGTTTTATGCTCAAATGCAGTCTAGTGTTGCTATGTAACAATAAAAAGGAAAACCCTGACAAGTGTATGATAAGAAGAATCAAATGGCGAAATATTTTTCTAAGACATTTTTTAATAAGTGGTGGGATTAGATTTTCTATTAGTGGGGAAAAAATTTCTGACTAAATTATGATTTAATTATTTCATACTCTTTTCAACACAATCGAGTTTTTTTTTTTTTTTTTTTTTTTTTTTTTTTTTAACAAAAAATTATTAATAACTTTTTATTATAAAGTTTGTTAGAACTTTAGTAAGAACTTATTCTAAAACCGGTAAGAAATTTTAAAGATTTCTGTCAAAAAAGTCATGTATTCCACTTGGGCAAATTTGTAAGAAAGGTTTTTACAATCTTATTGTTTGAATTTTTCATTTTAAGAAATTAAGAATGTATTTTCTTTATTAATTTTAAGTTATAAATATGTGAACATTTTTTTACAAAATTTGGCTCACTACATACCAGTTAACTAGAATATAAATTAGCGTTATACACGAATGTAAATTAGCCACCAATTTACCCTTAATAGACTCGAAAACCAATTTATTTAAGCACTTTTTTTTTTTTTTTTAGTTTATATTTCCTTTAACATTCTCGATTATATTACTAGTAGTGCTGGTTGTAGTTTATAATTTGTAACATGAAGAGTAAAAAAAAAAAATAAAAAAAATAAAAATGCATACGTTTAACCTCGTTTATTTCGAAATCACTGTTTTGAATAAATAAATACGCACAGAAATGCACTAGTTTTCTTCAAGATATCAATATTATGTTTATAGTATTCTTTTTTTTAAAATAACATTGCAGAATAGAACACAATTCTGTGTGCATGTAAATACTTTAAACAATATATCTACAAATATAAATCTGCATTTCGATACGACCCCTGAAGATAATACCCCCAAACATTTTAAAAATATTGAAATTTACGCTACTAGTTTAAACAAAAAGTCAAGGATGAAATCTAAATGTGCAATTTATGTTTTTAAAATTTTGCTTCTGAATAACTTTTTCAGAATTGTTTAAAATGTATAACTGCACTTATTCTTTAATAGCTCAATTTTCGCACTAAGTGTTCAATTGAAATGGAATATTTCAAGCATGGTGTTTTGACTTTAAAGCAATTCAGTTTAGTTTAAAATTTGTATCATATTCACATTTGAAAAGACTCTTAAGATACAGAGAAAGTGAAATGCTTTCGGATGCAAAACTTTAAAATTTATTTATCTCTTTTCATACTTACTTTAGCATGTCAATATGTGTATTTTAAAACAAAATATTTTATTACTTACTATAATTTAAAAAATCCTGTATATTCTTATGAATGTCTACTGCCAATGTGTCTGAATACTTATTTTAAATTTATTTTTTATCAAAAAATGTAGTGATAAATCTATAATTTCAGTTTGAAAGAAATATTACGCTATTGTATAACCTATAACGTTAAATTTTAACCTTACTGAAGTATGAAAGCATCTATATAGATTTTAATGCTTTTTTTGCTTATATTTTTTTATTTTTATTAGTTAAGTGCAAAATTTATAGAAAAAGTTGCAATGTTTTTTTCAAAATAAAAAAATAAAGGCTAGTGTGGTATGAATAAATCTTATAGGTTGGCAGCTCTACTCCGTCTAATTCTGACTCGCTGCTATAGTATAATGGGCATCAAACCCTTGAATATAGTTGAAAAAAAATGTTTTAAAAAATATGATACATTTTAATATTATATTTTTATAGGGAAAATATGTGTAAAAAGGAAAGCGTTTATTAATTTTATACTTAGAATATATATATAAGTAATTCCAACAGTATGATTTCCACATTTTTGCAATGAGCCAGAGTGTATATTTTCAATTTATAGAGTATACTTGAGATGTTTTGAGATCGACATCTTATATAGCAGTTTTTCTCGTAAATAATTTTAATGAAATGAATTGGGAATTAAAAAAAAAAATAAAAACATATAGAAACAACCATTTAAATGCTACTGTTATAAATATGACTTTTTAACTTTAAATATTCTATTATTTAAACATTTTTGTTATCCTCAACTTGCATACAAGTGTATGTTGTCCTAAATTCATAACATTTAGTGTGTAAAAGTTATAAACGTTAAAATATTTCATTAGAACGATACTTTAAAAAATTGCTTTGATTAAATTACTAGAATCTCAGTTTAAGAAAACATTAAATGCAAATCATTTTCAATGAAAAGATTTTGCATTTTTTTATACCAGTGGACAGAGCAGATGAAACAGCACAGAAAAACAGTCGATAAATCGTTTTAAAAGTAAAACAATTTAATGATGTTTATAAAAGATATGTGGAATAAAGATATAAAATAAACATTTTAATATGCATGTAGAACATCAAAAATAGATCACGATGGATCACAGTTAGCTTAAGGGGACAGTTCCCCTTCAACCGGTCAAAAATGCTAGAAAGCTGATTCAATTTCCGTACCGTTTTACAAACTAACTAATAAAGCAAATTCAATGAATTTTTTGGGACTGCTAAGTATAGCTTTACTTTTTATAATGAAGAAAACAGATTGGTGATAAATATTTAAATTAATTAGGAAAACTTAATTAGGTAACCTACTGTTTTATTGTTTTCATAATTACTATATATCACTGCGCGCATGATATCTCGTGTTCATTTTAATTTATTAACTTTAAATGGATTTTAATTTAAAGGTAATACTTCGCTTAACATAATGAACTAAAATCTTTTAATTATCTTTATTTATAATATTTTATAATTAATAATAAATATTAAAAAAAGGAAAATCAGTAAAATTTCTCGCATATTTTTCGTAATAAATTTTTTATTATTTAAGATAATTCTAAGATTTTGGTTCATTTTATGCAGAAGTGTAATATTAATGCACTCCGAAAATTTCAACCCATTATCTTTACTAGTTTTTGAGAAATCATGCGCGCAATGATATATAGCAATTACGAAAGAAAAAAAAAACACAGTAGGTTACTCAATTCAGTTTTCTTAATTAATTAAAATATTTTTCATCAATCTTTTTTGTTTGTTGTAAAAAGTAAAGCTATTACTTAACAATTCAAAAAAATTCATTGAATTTGCTTTATTAGTTAGTTTGTGAAAAGGCATGGAAATTGAATCAGTTTTCTATCGTTTTTGACCGGTTGAAGGGGAACTGTCCCCTTAATATTTCCAAAAAAGTTGTCCCACGCTGACGGGTCTGGTAGGTTTTTTTTTTATAAATGGAATCTGTAAAATGTGTGAAATATTTATTACTGCCGGTATAGAGATCGTGATCCTGAAGAGTAAAATAATATATTTTTATATTATTAACAAACTAAACATAACAGATTAAAAATACAATATATCTAATAAGAACACACACTTCGTAATTGTAAACAGCTGCGCTAAGCTACTTGGTAGTTTAATTGAAAAACCATTAAAAAAATTCCTATTCAAATAAAACATCTGTAATGAATATTTACCGATAAAATATGCAAAGAGTGCTTATTTCATCATTTCGTGTTTACCACAAAAGGCTTTTTAAACCGAAGAACACCTTTTTGAAATATGTCAAAAGCAGAAAATTAATTATTTTCTACGTAGTTTTATGAAACGTATACTAGGATGGATGGATACATGGATACTAGCTGCAGGGCAACACTATGTTTTGCTTTTGAAATTCATGAGATCCTTCGGTTCTTTAGGTAAAAAAAAAAAAAAAAAACAATTTCAGTGTACATAAAAAAATATATGTATTATTTTTACTTTATTAAACACTGTGAAGTGTAAATTCATAATCACACCGTTAGTCAAAATTTTCCTAATAAAAGTATACGTTTTCAGCGACATAGTTTATCAAACAAATTCGTACTTTCAAGATTTGTCTGTTAGCATATATTTTAGGAGTTGCTGCAATACAAATGACGTCATTTTAATAATATTAATAAAAGATGAAGCCATATTGAAGAAGATACATAAAAATATTTCAAATTTATGAAAAAAAATGCTATAAATGTCCTTACTCTCGCTTAATCATTAAACTTTTTGCGCCATTGCGACATATTTGAAAATGAGAAAATAATTAGTTGAAAAGTAATGTTTTTATATCTATAAAGGGGTAATAATTCCCAAATTAAACGAGAAAATATTTAATTTGTGTATGTTTAAACTCATTAATTTAATGTAAAACTAAAATATAATTATGATGCATCGATTTCCTAGTTATCAGTTATCCGACAAAAGATTTTTCGATTTGTATAAAATTAAATAGAATGATTAATTATACTTCAATAAATATGAGCAGTTATGTTTTGTAATTCAAGTTTTCTTGAGAAATGTTAAATCACGATATTTTTTTCATTATTTTTTTTAGGTATAAGATAATCAACACTACAATGTTAATGAGAAAATGAAGTCAAAGCTTTGTCTAATAATCTCTGTAAACATCTAATAAACAGATTTCCAAATTATAGTATTTTAAAAGCTTCTTCCTTCAAATATTTATGCTTTAATTTCGGAGTTTGCGAAATGCAAATGATGTCAATTTTTCTCGCGCATTGAAATATTCTAGTTTTAGGCGATAAATATAATAAATTTTATATTTTATATATTTTCTTTTTATTGCATTTCTCTTCTAAAGTTGTAAAAAAGTCTTAAATGCATTTAATTAATAACATTTTTCTTAATATTTTTCTTTTAAATTTTAATTAACTTGGCTAAAATTATTATTTAAACGCTTTTCTTTTAAATGCTAATTGAAATGGCGACAATTTTATTTGAAACCAAAAAACATCTAAATCCTACCAATATCTACACCTACATCCAATATAACCTATAAAGATTTAAATTCCTTTGTTTTCTGTTTTATCAGCAACAAAATAATTTAAATTTTAAAAAGGATTTCAATAAAGCGAATATATGCAAAAATATTTGTGACTTATAAGTTAAATTGCGATGTTAAATTGCGATGTTCCTTGTGAAAAGTTTTATTATTTACCTTCGTAAAATAATTAGTTCGAAATCTGCGTTTCCTCTTTAAGAACTTTCGTGTAAATTAAAGTCGATAACTTTATAGTTTGATTACAAAGGGCTGGATTTTGTTTTTGTTTAACCTCCTTGATGGAATATAAAACTAAAAAAAAAAGGAAAATGAAATACCTTCTCTTAATTTATGGACAAGCGATTCTTTGTTTTCTAAAATAAAAAGAGTCTCGAAAATTAAATATGTGAAAAATAAAAATTTTAATTTAAATTAATTTTTCAAACTGCAGTTGCAGCCTTACCAACATATGTGAGTGAGATATGCTAAGCTGGATATCGTCCTCGTAGCTTAATTGTTAGAGCACTTGGAGCGCTATTCCAAGGGTTCCGGGTTTCTGATCTCGGCTCGGACCTTATTTCTCTGTTGGATATACGCTTAGTTAGCAATGTGATAAATCACGTGTTAAATATTCAGTAATTTCAAGCGTAATATCAGTTTGAAAAAATATTTAAAATTATACATGTGTTCACCGATGCTGGGTTTATTTTTGTCTCATGTTTCGCCGCGAGATTGTGTGCTCATGGAGACAATTCCATCAGCAGTTGCAGCCTTACCAACATATGTGAATGAGATATGCTAAGCTTGGCATCGTACTCGTAGCTTAAATAGTAGATCTCTTGGAGCATTATTTCAAGGGTTGCGGATTCGATTCTCTGGTTGGATATTTTTCTCACTGTTGGCTCTACGTTTAGCTAGCAATGTGATAAATTACGTATTAAATTTCCAATAAAATTTTTACTTCTTGAAATATGGAATTTAATTATAGTATTGTTTACACCAAATCTTAAAATAAATTATAATTACAATTTTCAGTTTCATTTTGAACATTACGTGGAAAAATCTGTATTATTTACCCATTTTTCCCCTTCATCCAGAAAAAGGGAGTAATTTAGTTGCCATCAATGCAGAAATATAATTAAAAAATAATAATAATATGTGGAAAACTAATCAAAATTTATAAATTCTGGGACTATTTTAAAATCCTAGGATCCATGCTGATAACTGGTGTTAATTTGTTCTCACAATGTTCCATGTTTTAGGAGAAATAGCTGTAAAATACCAACGGTCACTCACTTGTTAATATAATAGATTGAATTTAGTATATAACATAGACTAATATACATACATATATATATATATATGTAATATATATATATATATATATACCGGGTGTTTAAAAAGTTCGGTGCGAAAGTAAAACACGATAAAAAAAAAAGATCTATAGGTTGGAGAGACACACGGTTTGCAGATAAATATTCAGCGTGGTACGGGAATTTGTATGGCACCAAAAAAGAAAAGAAAAGAAATAGGAAAAAGGTTCAAAATCTCAACAACAAACACTGTAAAAAAAAATCTGTAAAGTTACTAAAGTTTTTCTAGGAAACTGGGATTCCAAGAAATTTTTATGTAACGGTAACAAGAAAAAATCCTGTAACAGACGCTGTTACAGGAATTTTTCTTGTTGCCGTTACATAAAGATTTCTTGGAATCCCAGTTTCCTAGAAAAACTTTAGTAACTTTACAGATTTTTTTTTACAGTGAAGGGCGTTAGCGCAGAGAATTCCCTGGAATAAATCCATATTGCACACACAACTCAAATTAGGAATACAAAAAAATTAGAGAATACTGCATGTACAATTTTTTGTACACAAATCTTGCGTTGTGAGAGCAAGATGGAGTTATCCCATAGAGTTATCTGCAATGACGCCCTTTATTTTCAAGAATTTGAACATTTTTATTTATTGTTTTCTTTTTTTTTTTTTTTTTTTTTTTTTTTTGTGTGTGTGTGTGTCATACAAAATCCCGTACCCCGCTGAATATTTATCTCCGACCCATCCCAGCAAACACATACCTTTCGGCACACGATCGAACCGCAGCCGGCAGTGTCGGTTAAGTGTCGGCATCGGCACAGTGGTTTCGGTGAAGTTTCGGCAGCATATCGGCAACTGAAACTTAAGAATCTGCTTTTTCGACTGCCGGTTACCGTAATTGGTCCCCTTATGGTTACATATCGGCAAGCGACTTATACCGGCAAGTGACGCTGGACCGATATGTGATTTCTGATAGTAGTACGATTAGATGAATACCAATATCGGTCCGAATTCGGAATTTTTTGTCTTAGCCGCCATTTTTTCTTTTACTTAATTTTGTGTGAGTTTGAGTTTTGATAAAGAGTTATATATTTCATATAAAATTCTAACAGTGATAAACATAAAAATTATCAAAAAAGCCTATATTTATTTATTTTAAAAAAATGTTTTGAATTCATTTTTAAAAGGATTTGCAATTTTTTGAATCATCAAAAGATTTTTTTTTTAGATCGCTTCTTAAAATTATTATTCATTATAAATTTAATCGTAATTTAATTAAAGTGATTAATTTCCAACTTATTATTTATTAAAATAAGTTTTTCCATGTTAAAAAAATATGTTTTATAAATTAACGCAACGCATGTAATTATATTATAATTACTAATAAGAAAATTTTATTAACTGAACAAAATCTCTAAAAATAATTAATTTAATTAAATATTTAGCAATTTTTAAATTTATAAAAAACCAATTCGTTTGCTTTAACTAATTCGCTAAAATATTTATTTCATTTATTTAAATACTAAATTAACTTTTAAATAAATGCGGATAAGACAATCACACACACAAAAAAAAACTTTAAAACACTTCAAAATTCCAATTTTCCCATCTGCTATTTATCCATAACAACAAGCCATCACTTAAAGAAATGTCTTCCCCGTATTACCCCTATAAGAATCCTCACCGCAGCAAGGCTCAGTGGCTGAGTGGTTAAGGCATTTACCTTCTGTCCCTTGGGTCGTGGGATCGAAAACAATCCCTTCTAGCGCCGAAATACGCTCCCTTGAGATATTGACAAAGATATATGTCAAAATGACTAATAGATGGCGCCATCAAAATAGATTATTTTTTCGATTTATGCAGCTGTCAGGCTGCAGCCGGCATTCGTATGGCTAGCTTGTGGCGCAGAATCCTGCCGGCAGTCTCGCCGACATTGCCGGCACCGGTCCGACCAAGTGCCAACCCAACGGACCGACTATCGCCGGGGGACCACAAAAGTGTTGGAACCAATATCGGTAACCTGATATCGTGCCATTACCGCCAGAATCGGCAAGCGGCAGTCGGCCGATTACTTTCCGAAAGTTCTGTGTTTGTTGGGATAGATCTTTTGTTATCGCGTTTTACATTCGCACCAAACTTTTGAAACACACGGTATATTGACTGATAGACATGTTAATATAATGCCTAGCATTAAACAATTTGTTTCTATTTCCTTCGTATACTTTAAATATTCTAAAAAATGACTAAATGGCAACTGCAATTACAGAAGAATCTTTTTAATATATGGAATTGTTTGGTTGAAATTCTCGAGAATGTGTGATCTGTATCAAAAACGAGAGTATTAGGAAGAAATGATTCAAATATGTTTGTACTGACTGTAAAACCGGCAGATGCTGTGGAATATAGTCCAGAGATAGGGGGAATTCTCACAATCTTTTGACTTTCGGGAATAAAAATCTGGTGAAATTAAACTTGCTAAAATAACATTTTAATCTGATAGACGAATGCTTTAATGATTCAAAATAAAGAAAAAATGTTCAGCAGCGAATTTTTTTTATTTAATTGAGGTTTAATTTTAACTGGCGAGTTTAATTTTCCTTACCATTTTACCACTACAATTTCTTTTCTTCTTAATTTTTACTTATAATGAATTTGCATAGTACCCACAGGACATTCAAATAAGAAATAATAACAATGTAGTACTTTTAATACAGAATTTTTGTATAACCTAGTCTTAAAGAGGTGTTAAAGAAGGGACGGCAAGGTAAAAAATGGGGGCGGTATAGGAAAAAAAAGGACGGAATGGGAAAAAAAAGGGCGGTAAGGATGGAAGGTAAGGAAAATTACCACCTCTTTTTAGGAAAATTATGTTAAGACTAAATGATAGCCACAATGTTTATTGATTTTTAGAAACAGTTGTTAACATTGGATTAAATTATGATTATTTTGTTTTTAATTTACCTCGAAAAGTGCAGGAATAAACCTTGGGGACGGTAAGACTACCAATAAAGCCATGATCTCGAAATTGATATTTAAATTCTGCAGTAAATTTCCTGTCAAAGAATCTTAGACATTCTTTCTCTAACATATTTCTGCATGAGAAAAAAAAAACTGGAAAAAAATTCTGTGGCTGCATCTGAAGGCATTTTCTGTATAAGTTTAGCAAGAGGGGCAGTAAGGATGAAAAACCCAGGGACAGAGTTCAAAAAATAATATCAACTGTAAAAATGTGTAGGTTAATTTTCTGGTACATATTTATATAAAACTATTGTTTCAGTTCCGGAAAAAAAATTACATCGAATTACTTTTATTGAAACAATTTTATACAGACAGCTCCAAACTAAAAATCTGCATCAGGAACTCGGGACGGTATAGGAGTTTTCCTGGTATTTGGACCCCCAACGTCGTCCAAAACTTATTTATCTCGTTAATATTGTTATGCAATCATGCAATGGGATGGTTTCCAGTATATGAAATAAAAAAATCACAAAAAATGTATTAGAATAAAAATTATTATTCAGGGACATAAAAGTCAAAAGATTGTGAGAGTGGCCCATATAAGGACATTTACTAGATTTCTTGTATATCCGACAGGCCCATCTATAGACCAGATATTGTGGTTTTTAGAAAAAAGTACCAGAATAGGTATTCCGCAGTGTTTGTATGCTAACCGAAAGCATTTTCTCCTGCAAAATTTGAAATAACGAAAATTATCCCGGACTATCTTCTAGTACGACACTGAGCATATAATTTAAAGAAATAGTATTTGTGTAGTGTATTTAACCACACAGCATTTTGGAAATAAATGTACGTAAACTATACATCCTATTTTCTAAAAATAGAGTTTTATAAAATAGATGCATATTAAAGTAAAGTAAAGGAATACCGTTTCATTTTTTTTTTCAAAGAAAAAGTTCGCATTTTATTCAATATGTAATATTGATGAATTGACCTATGAAAAATAATCAAAATTTATAAATTCTGGGACTATTTTAACATCCTCGGATCCATACTGATAACTGGTGTTAATTTGTTCTCACAATGTTCCATGTCTTAGGAGGAATAGCTGTAAAATACCAACGGTCAGTCACTTGTTAATATAATAGATTGAATTTAGTATGTAACATAGACTAATATACATACACACATATATATACCAGGTCTTTAAAATGTTCGGTGCAAAAGTAAAACGCGATAAAAAAGATCTATAGATTGGAGAGACATACGGTTTGCAGATAAATATTCAGCGTTACGGGAATTTGTATGGCACCAAAAAAGAAAAGAAAAGAAATAAGAAAAAGGTTCAAAATCTCAACAACAAAGGGCGTTACCGCAGACAATTTCCTGGAATAATTCCATATTGCACACACAACTCAAATTAGGGATACAAAAAAATTAGAGAATACTGCATGTACAATTTTTTGTATCCAAATCTTGCGTTGTGACAGCAAGATGGAGTTATACCATGGAGTTATCTGCAATGACGCCCTTTATTGTCAAGAATTTGAACTTTTTTATTTATTGTTTTCTTTTTTTTTTTTTTTTTTTTTTTTGTCTGTCATACAAAATCCCGTACCCCGCTGAATATTTATCTGCAAACTGCATGTCTCTCCGACCCATAGATCTTTTGTTATCGCGTTTTACATTCGCACCAAACTTTTAAAACACACGGTATATAGACTGATAGACATGCTAATATAATGCCTGGCGTTAAACAATTTGTTTCTATTTCCTTCGTATATTTTAAATACTCTAAAAAATGACTAAATGGCAACCGCAATTACAGAAGAATCTTTTTAATATATGGAATTGCTTGGTTGAAATTCTCGAGAATGTGTGATCTGTATCAAAAACGAGTGTATTAGGAAGAAATGATTCAAATATGTTTGTGCTGATTGTAAAACCGGCCGATGCTGTGGAATATAGTCCAGAGATAGGGGGCGTTCTCACAATCTTTTGACTTTCGGGAACAAAACTCTTGCGAAATTAAACTTGCTAAAATAACATTTTAATCTGATAGACGAATGCCTTAATGATTCAAAATAAAGAAAAAATGTTCAGCAGCGAATTTTTTTTTTATTTAATTGTGGTTTACCTTAAACTGGCGAGTTTAATTTACCTTACCATTTTACCACTACAACTACTTTTCTTCTTAATTTTTACTTATAATGGATTTGCATAGTACCCACAGGACATTCAAATAAGAAATAATAACAATGTAGTACTTTTAATACAGAATTTTTGTATAACAGTGTCTTAAAGAGGTGTTAAAGAAGGGACGCTAAGGTAAAAAAAAAAGGGCGGTATAGGAAAAAAGGGACGAAATGGAAAAAAAAAGGACGTAAGGATGGAATGTAAGGAAAATTACCACCTCTTTTTAGGAAAATCATGTTAAGACTGAATGATAGCCACAATGTTTATTGATTTTTAGAAACAGCTGTTAACATTGGATTAAATTATTATTTTTTTTATTTACCACGAAAAGTGCAGAAATAAACCTTGGGGACGGTAAGACTTCCAATAAAGCCACGATCTCGAAATTGATATTTAAATGCTGATTTAAATTCCGCAGTAAATTTCCTGTCAAAGAATTTTAGACATTCTTTTTCTAACATACTTCTGCATGAGAAAAAAACTGGAAAAAAAAACTCTGTGGCTGCATCTGAAGGGATTTTCTGTATAAGTATAGCAAGAGGGACGGTAAGAATGAAAAACCCAGGGACAGAGTTCAGAAAATAATATCAACTGTAAAAATGTGTGCAGGTTAATTTTCTGGTACATATTTGTATAAAACTATTGTTCCAGTTTCGGAAAAAAATTACATCGAATTACTTTTATTGAAACAATTTTATACAGACAGCTCCAAACTAAAAATCAGCATCAGGGTCACGGTACGGTGTATAGGAGTTTTCCTGGTATTTGAACCCCCAACATCGTCCAAAACTTATTTATCTCGTTAATATTGTTATGCAATCATGCAATGGGATGTTTCTCAGTATATGAAATAAATAAATCACAAAAAATGTTTTAGAATAAAAATTATTATAAAGGGACATAAAAGTCAAAAGATTGTGAGAGTGCCCCATATCAGGACATTCACTAGACTTCTTGTATATCCGTCAGGCCCATCTATAGACCAGATATTGTGGTTTTTAGAAAAAAGTACCAGAATAGGTATCCCGCAGTGTTTGTATGCTAACCGAAAGCATTTTCTCCTGTAAAATTTGAAATAATGAAAATTATCCTGAACTATCTTCTAGTACGACACTGAGCATATAATTTAAAGAAACAGTATTTGTGTAATGTATTTAACCACACAGTATTTTTGAAATAAATGTACGTAAACCATACATCATAGTTTCTAAAAATACAGTTTTATAAAATAGATGCATATTAAAGTAAAGTAAAGGAATACCGTTTCATTTATTTTTTCAAAAAAAAAAGTTCGCATTTTATTGCATTCGAAATCAGCAGACCATCGTTTGCACTAATCACCACTGAAAGTTTTTATGTATTCTAATAAGTTTTAAACATTACGCAATGTACGCATTATTATTATTTCACATTTTTAAATGAAACTTGCATATTATTCTTGTATTTAATTTTTTGCAGTTCCTAAACACGTCTAGACGTTAAAACAAACGAAATTAAATCAGTACAGTTACGTAAGTTTGTGATTTTTTGAAAATATGTCTAATATGTTTTATGTTTTACATATTTTCTTAAAACTAAACATTAAATTTCGCACTTAATTTTATAAAGAAAGCATTTTTAGAATTAATTGTTTTCTTTTCTTTTGTTACCACAGTTTAAATTAATTTCTTTTCTGCTTTTTTTAAATAATTTTAATTTCGTAAACTGAAACATGAAGATAATTTGTTGAATAATTTTAAGGTTATTAAATTTCAATTCTTTTGATGTAACGCTTCCATACAATAAGTACAGTGCTTAATTTTCTTTGTAATACTTTAAGCATTAATAAATTTTAATAGCAGTTCTAAGATTTTCATTTGTATTTGTAATCTTCAAAATTTATTTGCATTCAAAAGAAAATATTTTCAATTATGCAATAATGTTTATCTTTACTTTCATTTTTTGAAGTTGTTCATGAATGTAATGTATAAACAATGTGAAATAATATATCAAAGAAAGTAAAGTTTAAAATGTCTTTTACTTTGTTTATTTTATTTTTCGTGGTTCAATATGTAAACATTACATATTCACTTTCTTGATTTTAATAAAGAAACTCCCTAAAAAAACCAATTGTATGAAAAAAAGATTCATATTTATTATAATAAACATGACTACTTATATTTTTATTATAATCTTTTTTTTTTTAATTACTATTCTTTAAGCAAATTGTTCAACAATCGTGTATCAGCGTGAAAATCATATTAATTAGGAGTACTACAAATTGATAGCCAATATTTGCTAAATAATAAATTACTTTTTGAAATATTTCAAATAAAATGCCAATATTGACTAAATATTTGCTTCATTCTAGCATAAATCATAATGAAATTAAAAAAAATTATCTTCCTGAAATTTGTGGAATATTTTTAAGTATAAGCATATGGGTGTTCAGATAATATGTCTTGCTAAATTTACCAATATTATCCAAAATATAAACAGAAAACCAATTGACTTAATATGCATTCTAAAAGGGTTTCTTTACATGTCCTGGTTTAACATTATGTATAGTGTTATCTGACATACTATGCAGAATCTTTAGAATCTTTCATATAGTAACTAGATTTGAGAGTCGAGTGTTACTGCTTAGAAATCAGGGTTGACATTAATCGATTACACTTTTTAATTGACTGATTAGTCGCTTAAATGCTCAATACTCCGAAATTTAATCCTAATTCAATTTATCATGATTAAATTTGAAAATGTAATTGCGCTTTAAAAAGTTTTTTTTTTATGATTGATTCAATCTGGAAGAATTCAATCTCTATATTAATTCAATCGCAATTAATTTAATCATTAATTACACAGACGAAAAGTAAATATGGCCCCATTTAACTGTCTTGAATTAGCTTTCATTGCTACGAGATTGTTATTAATCGTCACTATGTGATTTTCCTCATTGATATTATACAGGGTCACACAGAATTATTCAGATATACCGAGGTCAAAATGTGTAAATTATTTAGGGGGAATAAGGAAATTTGAAACCTTTTCATATAACTGATATGATTGTTGTAATTAATTTACTCAAATGGAAACAATATTATCAATCAATTATTATATAGAAGCCACGCTTGTTTGTAGGGGTAAACTCTGGAACTACCGAACTGATTTCGAAAGTATTGGCGGCCAATTGATGGTGACAGTCCCTTCTCCAACATAGATTATACTTTATTCCGGCGCCACTAACTTCATGAAGGCACAGGAACGAAAAACATTAAGAAATTTCTATTTTTCAGGTACTGAAGGGGTCAGAATTTAGATATTTGACTCTTTAGTTACTTATAACAAATAAATGCTCTGAAGTTTCTAAAAAGTTCGAAACTTAAAAGGATCAAATGAACAAAATGTATTCGAAACAACTTTCTAAATTGCATTTTCTACGGAATATTTAAGGATATAAACATGAAATTTGATATGGTTACTACTTTTAAAACGCAAATGCACGCACAAAACAGTTTTAAAAAATTCGAAATTTAAAAGTTAGCCGAAGAAAACAAGTTCTACTATTTATATAATACTGAAATGATTCAAAACTTGAAACTTGGCATAGTCGGTTACGATCGAGATACAAAGGCTTACTAAGAGAAGTTTATAAAAAAAAAATTCGAATTTTAAAAAGGTGAAATGTCATGAAACTTTTCTTAAAAAGCTTTAAATTACGGATTTCTAATATAATTGCTAGAGATGGAAGCTTGTAATTTGATATGACTGTTAATGTTAAGGCGTAAATGGTCGCAGAATAGTTAAGGTTTAAATGAGTGAAATGTGTTTTAAATACGTTCTAAACTTTTATTCAACTGTTAAGGATAAAAACTTGAAATTTGATATGGTTGCTAATTTTAAAACGCAAATACATGCGCAGAACAGTAAAACAAAAAAGGACTTCAAACATGAAATTTGGCATGGTAGTTCCATTAAAGATACAAATTTTAGCTAAGGATATTTTCTAAAAAAATTCAAATTTGAAAAATGAGAAATTATTGGAAAACATGAAAACTCCAATTACACCCTTTATCTTGACGGCTGTTGGAAGAAAGATTAACACAGGCGATTCCTCTCCCACCCCCTTCTGAAAACATAAACGCAATTTTCTTTACGTTAAGCTCACTGGGATCAAATAAAGATGTATTAAAAGCACTGGCATTAAATAATGCGGACGTTGGCAGAGGCTTCAAGCTAACCTATTACTCAAACATTTGTCCTCTTGTTCCCATATCGTTTCAAAATATCACGAGGCAAATTATAATATTTTTACTATACTGGTCAAGAACAGTAAAATATGTCACAATTTCATGCCGAAATTCGAAAAAAATGTTAGTACTGGCAAAATGAGGTCCCCGTTCTGCTTAATCGTACTAAGATATCACGAAGTAGACTAAATATTTTTATTTTACCAATCAGTATCTTCAATTGGTTAAAATTTTGTATTGAAACTCAATCGTATGTTAGTATTTCCAAAATGAAGATTGCTCCCCCGGTATGCTTATATTCTACCAAAATATAATGAGACACATTGAATTATTTTTACTGTATTAATTGGTATTTACAATATAATAAAATTTCTTGCCGAAATTCGATAACGTGATAGTATCATAAAAATGACAAATACGCGACCCGATCTGCTCATATCGTACCACGATACTAGGAGGCAAACTGAAATATTTGCATGGCATTAATCGTTATTTTTAAAGTGTTGGAATCTTGCCTAAATGGCTGTCGAAATTCAATGGCGGAACGTTACCGCCTGAATGAGGAATTGGCGCCTATGCTGCTCGTATAGGCTGTGGCCAAGATAGACCAATCGTTTATTTATGTATTGTTTACTAGCTTGCCCTATATCATAAGTTCATTCTATAACTCGATGACGTAGTCATGTTTGTCGACGCCGCCTGTTTAATGTTATCAGATGTTAAAAACGCAAGAAAGAAAGAGAAATAGCCCTGTATCGGAGAACATGAAAATTAAAATAAAGGTGGGGACAATATATATATAAATATTTCGATTAGAAACAATACCATTTCTATGTACATTAATTCATAATATGAACACGAAATTTTTGCGTAACGACCATTGGAGGAGCTTTCTGTTTAAAAGATTAATACTAGACGCTAAAGCTATGTTAACATATATTCGTATTTTTTTTAATGGCCCTGTTAAAAAAAACTACGTTCTCTATATACATAGATAATCTAGATGGACACTCTTCAGTAGGACTGTGCGATTTAGGAACTTGTTAAATCAATCTATCATCAATGTAACATCGCGATATAACACCGATTTTACATTTAGAACAAGGAAGCCCCCCCCTTTTTTTTAAATTTTTAGTAACAAAATGCGGTCTTTTGTACCCCACCCCCTTCTGTATGATACAGTATATTTAGTTTTAATTTTTTAAATACCCTTGAAAAGAGGTTTATTTTACACATAAAGAAAGTTTGAATGTTCCTAAACACTCAGTTTTTTTAATTTTAAAAATTAGTTTACTACTTTAATAAATTTGATAAATTCGTTCTTTAAGAAATACTGTAAAAGAAAATGATTTCTTTTTGTCTTGTGATGGCCGCTTACAAGCTTAATTCAGTAAGGAGGGTGGCGCGGCGTGCGTTCTCCCTAGCCCACCCAAATGACACCACATTGTAAAGAGCACAAACTAACCTTTTTTCTACTGACGCAGTATTAAAAAGCCATTGAGGGAAAACAGAAGCAGATTCAATGAATTTAAATGTTTATTTATAATGTTGAGAAATGTGGTAAAAAAAGAAAAATATATGAGAATTAAGGTGCATTTTTTTTTTTTTTTTTTTTTTTTTTTTTTTTTTTTTTTTTTTGCTTTTTAACTCTTACATTTTAATAAAATTTGTCTAATAAAATACTGACATTCTTATAATGATTGGATAATAATACAAAGTGTGAGCTTTGGGCACATAATTGTTAAAATTGCCGATTTTTAAGAGACCGTTGGCGCCCTGTAAGATTAGTAACAAAATACATCTGTTTTGAATGATCAGAAAACTTAAAAAAAAATAGAAAATTGCAGACTTAAGGTAATATTTCATGAAGCTCTCTCCCTCCCACTCTCTTCCATTCCGTTGTAAAAATGAAATTACCCGATTAAATAGGGAATTATTTAAGTATTTTTAATTTATTACAAAATAATAATAAATTAAAACGAAAATATTTCAGTACTACGCATGTATATGCAAATTAATTTTTCATCAAAATAATTCTTAAAATATATAAACTGAAAATATATGAATTTCTGTTTTTAACCTTAGGACTTTATTCGTTCTGTAGATATAAATAGTGAATCAATTTTAGCAAAATACTCTCAATTGCAAAAAAGTCAAAATCAAAAATGCTCTAAAAAAATAAATCCATTTGGCCGGCATTAAAATCAGATGTGAAACGCTATGCACTACTCTATTTTAAAGTATTTTAACTAATTACAGAATAATGGAAAATAAGGTATATATCATGGAAGACGGTAGTATTCCGAGTGACGCAGCCTTAAGCCTAAAATCGTATCGTATCGTATCGTTAAAATCGTATCGTATCGTATCGTAGAATTCGTAGATGGCGGAACTCTATATATACAGCTAACTTGAGATCAAAGAAAACGCGAAAAGCCGCCTTTTAATAACTCAGCAGATATAGGTCCTATTGTTCTGAATTTTCTAGAACAGTCTTATATCTGCAGTCTAATCGTATACTGAAATTTTTACATTTCTACGTGCAGTATATTTTGAGATTTAAATAGCCATTTTTAAAGTGAAAACGTTGGTATGATTATCGAGGAAGTTCCTAATATGAAAATCTCGAAAACGCTTCTAACGATTTTCTTCAAATTGATATTATAATATAAATCTGATTAATACGAGGTGAATAACACTTTTCTTTTTTCTGGGAAAACTCGTTTTATTTTAAAAATCGTTATTTTAAAAAATCGCTTTTTTTACTTTTCTCGTCTGTGATTGGTGAATAGGTTTGACGTCACTTCGTATGTAGGAGGAGTCTTAATCCATCTGCTGTGAGTATAAAATATAAAATCAGAAGATTTGCAAAGTCATTTTAGGTATTCTAAGTTGAGTTAACAATCTGAATGTAGGCAGTAAATCTTTTTTTTTTTTTAAATATTAAAATTTTAAATGTTAATTATTATGTGTTTTAAAATATTAAATATATTAAATGAAATTTCGATTGATATTATCTTTCTCTTTTGTTATGAAGAAATTATTATTCCATATTACTGCTTTTTGTCGAAAAAAATATTTAGATTCATTTTTAAAAAAGGAGAATTTTATTTTTAATTATATGTATTCAATATAATTGTTATTTATCATTCTTTTTCAATTTTCAAAAAAATTATTTTTAATTTTTTGTTTATGATCGTGACTCGAGGTTTTCGACTTGTGACTCAACTCAACCATTGCTATTTCTCATTGCTTTGCATAAATAATTATTGGATTACACTTTATTAGGTATTTTGTTAATTTATTATTTGTTTTTTAATCTGATTTACGATTCCATTTTTAACTTTTCTTTTGATTTACTTAGATTTAATGTGTCCTTTTTTATTTTCTGCCGATTTAACCTAACCACGCTATCGTTTTGTAGATATTACGAACCTTTTATTTTCTCTTGAAATATCTATTAATGTTTTAATATCCAGCATCAATAATTATTTTTATAATACCTTATGGCTTCATAGTTGAATAGCTTCTTCTGAAAAGGGCAACAGAAATTTCTGAAAACTTTTGTTTACATATCGATTACGATAGGAATGTTTTAATATCCAGCAGTAACTTAAACTTTTGTTTTGATTACATATCGAGTAACAAAAAATATGTTCTTGACTCTTTAGAAAATGTAACTAAAATGATAATTTTAACAATTGAATCATTAATAAAATATCATAAATATAAAGTCAAAAATTAACTCACGTAACATAATTTCTCCGGAGCGTCCTCAAAAGTAACACAGGTCATATTTTCCAGATAACTTAAGGAGTTTAAATAAGACTATTTACAGACGGTGCACCAATGCGATCACCAATTTACGGATTATTAGCACTCGTTTTAAGCTCAAACAGATATATTTTTTACGCGCATACATATACGCACTAACAACATAACCAAAACTTTGTTTAAAAAATTCTTGCAGTACTTAATATAACAAATATAAGTTATTTGAAATAATGCCCCTTTAAATTGAAATATCACTTTAGTAATCAAATCAGTCGTTTCTTTTTCTTACATAAGATTATCTAAAAATTTAACACAGATTAATTATTTTATTTGTACACATACACTTTATGTACTATGTAGAATTTAACAAATATTCCAATAAAGTCACGTTTATAATAAAAAACCTTATTAGATATTATAATATTCAGATACTATTACATTTAATCCTTGAATGAAAAATTCTCTGACGTACATATTGCTCTTCATAAAAATCGTTTTGTTTCGTTCTTCGGGTATATCAAATGTCCTTTAAAAAACTAATTTGCATGACATTTTCAAACAGAATGCTATAAACAAATTGCTCCTTAAAGCTGAAAGAAGTATGTTTATATATTTTGGATAAACTTTCATCCTAAAATTTAATATTATTTCCTTTTTGAAAAATAAAATATACGTATATATATAGATATGAAAATTCTATCCTTAAAGAAAATTATTTTAATGCTTATGTATTTTTAAAATATAATGTAAATATATTATAATATTTGAGCTTATAATCTAATTATGTCTGTAATAATTTTAATTTTAATTCATGATATTTATGCGTTATTTTAATAACGAGTCCTTATAGAAAAAATCCATTTTTAACAAATTGCATAATGTCAGTCCATGTTATGTATATGTACTAATAAAAATCCCTGCCGGCCCGGCCTACAGGCGGAGGTAGATTTCGAAGTTAAGTATACTAATTTCACAAACAAAAACCAAATCATGATTAGAGATAAATCCACTTTAACAATTTTATCTGGCCGCTTTTGACGAGTTTTTATTTCATTTTTATATAATAACTGGTTTTATCAGAATCATGTTAGGGCGGTATTCAAAAAAATACTTTTCAATGCTCAACAACTCGAAATTTTCTGGCATAACTCCAGATTAATTTTTAATAGGAAAAACATGAAACTTGTTGACGGGATTTTTTAAGAGATTTATAAGCGACCTGTTTTTTTTAATTTTCGTTCAATTAATTAAAACTTGATATATAAACAATTATTTTCTCAGTAAGACAATATTTTTCGTTTCTAACGTAATCGCTTCGGGAAATTCCGTTCAAAATGCCCACTTTGACATCATTTTTTGTAATATATTCTGCCTCTGTCAAAAGATCGATCATTACGGTACATTATATAGTTACTGAATAAGCGATATACCAATTGGACGCGTTTGAGAGCAAAAGTGAATTTAAAAATGAGTCAGAAAATAAGCAGTTTGGATTTGAATACTCCCTTAATACGATGATTTTTCGAACACAATCCGCTTCTTGAAATTCGGTTCAAAAGGCCCACTTTGACAGCATGTTTTAAAATATATTCTGCCTGTATGAAAATATTGACCATTACGGTACATTATATAGTTTCTGAGTAAGAAAAGGTACCAATTGGAAGCCTTTGAGAGTAAAAATGAATTGTAAAATTGAGTCAGAAAATAAGCAGTTTGGGTTTGAATACACCCTTACTAAGATGATTTTTTTCTTCAACCGCTATGTATTTTTAATTTGTTTTTGCTGTAAGAATTGGTCCTATCCAAAACTTGTCTATATAGATGTTGTAGACAATATTAAGAAGATATATGATAAATTCATGGGGATTTTATATCTTTTGAATTGACGGAGTTATGGATTTTTTTCTTCTTCAAACGCCCTTTTTGTTTTCTTTTTTAATTTTTTTTTTCGGTACGAATTGGTCCTATCAAAAACTTGTGAATATAAAAGTTGTAGATAATGTTAAGGAGATTCATAATAAAATTAATTGGATTTGATATCTTGAGAATTGACGAAGTTATGAAATTTTTTCTCCCAAAAACCCTATTTTTTGCGCCCCTTGAGCCCATTTTTAACTTTATCAAAAATCTGTGATACATAAATTTTTGGCCCTAATTTTAGAAGTAATAAAAACTTTAAACTGATTCGATATGTACAAAATTAAAGAAGTTATGGGTTTTTTATCGGTTTTAACAAAACCCCTCCCTATTTCCATCCCCTTGGTCCGATTTTGCCCATTAACGAACTTGACCGAGATTTTATGCCCCTTGATTTTATGTATCAGTTTGGAAGAGATTTGTGCAGAATTGTGGAAGTTATCGTGTCCAGAAGAAAGTGATATATACAGATACATACATATCTATACTTCATCTATACTCCTATTATAAAGAGGAAAAAATTGTTTATTTGTAGGAGGTAAGCTCTGGAACTACCGAACCGATTCCAAAAGTAATGGTATCAAAATGATGGTGTTAGTCCAACTTAGAACATAGGCTATATCTTATGTCGGCGCAACTACCCCAAAGGGGGTGCAGGAGCAAAAAACGTTCTAAAAATGCGATTTTACCGTTACTGAAGGGCCTAGAAATATGAAATTTTGAATATTAGTTACTTATAAGATATAAATGATCTCTAAGAACAGTTCTTAAACAATTCGAAATTTAAAAGGGGTGAAAATGCCCAAAAAGCGTTCTAAAAAAACGTTCTAAAGGGTAGTTTCTACACAATCTCAGGAAATACCAAACCGATTAAAAAAATAATGGCATCAAAATGATAGTGAAAACCCTTGCTCCAACATAGGCTATGTTTTTTGTCGGTGCCACTACCCGAAAGGGGGTGCAGGGGTGAAAATGTACAAAAAGCGTTCTAAAAAACATTCTAAATGGTAGTTTCTACACAATCTCAGGAAATACCAAACCGATTTAAAAAATATTGGTGTCAAAATGATGGTGACAACGCTTGCTCCAAGATAGGCTATGTTTTATGTCGGTGACACTACCCCAAAGGGGTGCAGGGGTGAAAATGTACAAAAAGCGTTCTAAAAAACATTCTAAATGGTAGTTTCTACAAAATCTCAGGAAATACCAAACCGATTTAAAAAATATTGGTGTCAAAATGATGGTGACAACGCTTGCTCCAAGATACGCTATGTTTTATGTCGGTGCCACTACCCCAAAGGGGGTGCAGGAGCAAAAAACATTCTAAAAATGCGATTTATGTGTTACTGAAGGGCCTAGAAATATGAAATTTGAAATATTAGCTACTTATTAGATTTAAAGGATTTCTAAGAACAGTTCTTAAACAATTCGAAATTTGAAAGGAGTGAAAATGCGCGAAAATGGTTCTAAAAAACGTTCTAAATGGTGGTTTCTACACAATCTCAGGAAATACCAAACCGATTTAAAAAATAATGGTGTCAAAATAAGGGTGTCAAAATGACGGTGACAACCCTTGCTCCAACATAGGCTATGTTTTATGTCGGTGCCACAACCCGAAAGGGGGTGCAGGAGCAAAAAACGCTCTAAAAATGCGATTTTTGCGTTACCGAAGGGCCTAGAAATATGAAATTTGAAATATTAGCTACTTATCAGATATAAAGGATTTCTAAGAACAGTTCTTAAACAATTCGAAATTTAAAAGGGTTGAAAATGCGTGAAAAGTGTTCTAAAAAACGTTCTAATGGTGGTTTCTACACAATCTCAGGAAATGCCAAACCGATCTAAAAAATAATGGCATCAAAATGATAGTGACAACCCTTGCTCCAACATAGGCGATTTTTTATGCCGGTGCCACTACCCCAAAGGGGGTGCAGGAGAAAAACGTTCTAAATTGCGGCTTTTGCATTACGGAAGGGCCCAGAATCGTGAAATTTGGAACGGTAGTTAGTCATAAGATATCAATGATCTCTAAGGACATTTCCTAGAAAAATCGAAATTTAAAAGGAAGTCAAAATGCGCAAAAAGCGTTGTAAAAAACTTTCTAAATTGCGATTTCTATGCAATCTCAGGAAGTACTAAACCGATTTCAAATATAATGGTGTAAAATTATGGTGACAGATCTTGCTCCAAGATAGGCTATATGTTACATCTTTTTCCACTACCCCAGAGGAGATGCAGGAGAAAAATGCGCGAAAAGCGTTCTAAAAATGTTCTAAATGCGATTTGTCGGCAATATCTCAGGAAGAATGAATCTGATTTCAAACGTAATGGTAGGAAATTGATGTTGACAGCCTTTGCACTAACATAGAAGCTATTTTATGCCGGTATCACTATCACCAAGACGTTGCAGGAGCAAAAAAGCGTTATAATTTCGATTTTTGTGATCGGTAGTGGCTAACAACTTAAAATTAGGCAAGGTACATATTTATTAGATATAAATGAGCTTTAAGAACAGTTTCGAAAAAATGGGAAATTTAAAAAGCGGTGAAAATGCGCGAAAAGCGTCCTAAAAACGTTCTAAATTGCGATTTCTATTCAATCTAAGAAAATACCAAAGCTATTTCAAAAGTAATGGTTGCAAATCAATGGTGACAGTCCCTGACAATGGTGACAGTAACCTATAACATAGGTCATATTTTACGTTGCTGTCACTCCCATCTGAGGGTTGAAAAAGCAAAACATGTTCTAATTTGCGTTTTTTTTTGCATAACTGAAGGGTCTAACACTTTGAAGTATGGCATGTTATTTACTTACAAGATGCAACTGCTTTCTATGAACTGTCGAAAGAAAATTTCAAATTTAAAAAGATGAAGTGATCGAAAAGCGTTATAAATTACAATTTTTATGTAATCTTTTCAAATACCAAACCGATTAAAAAAATAATGATAACAAATTATTGGTGATAGAACCTGCTCAAACATAAGCTATATTTTATGTCTGTGCCACTACCACCAGAGGGTTTCAGTAGCTAAAAACTTTCTAATTTGCGATTTCTGTGATACTGAAAAGGCTAGAAACTTTTAATATGGCATGGTAGTTACTTATAAAATATAAATGCCCTCGAAGGACTGTCGAAAATAAATTCGAATTAAAAAAGGGTGAAGTGAAGGGGAGGTGCGAAAAGCATTCTTAAAAAGTCCTAAATTACGATTTCTACGCTATTTCAGGAAATATAAACCAAATATAAAAGTAATAGTTGCGAATCAATGGTAACAGTCTCTGATCCTACACAGGTTATATTTTATGCCGATGATTCTACCACCTGGGATTCACAGGAACAACAAACGCTCTAAAAAAGGCCTTTAAAAGCTTTCTAAATTACGTTTCTGTGGAATATTAGGAAATAACAAACCAATTTCGAAATTAATGTTGCCAAATTAATGGTGACAGTTCCTATTTCAACATAGCCCTTTATGTTGAGAGAGGTGGTAGGACTTGGAATTTGACATGATGGTTAATTTTAAGATGTAAGAAGATGGTTTCTAAAAAATTCAAAACTTCAAAGGAATATTGTAATGAGCGTATTAATTGAGCATAAAAATTTCAAAATATTTTCTAAATTATCATTTATTTAGTTTTATTTCATTTTATTAATTTAAGTCTCACTTCTGCCTAATGCAGTGTAATAATGATGTTTAATCAAACTGTGTTTTAAATTGTAATTTTTGAATTATTCCTAAAAGTAATAAGTACCTTTTAATAAAAAAAAACCTTTCAATAAAATAAAATATTACCTTTTAATAAAATAAAAATTAGTTAGTCCCTTTTAATAAAAATTAGACATATAAATATCACTTGGCATATTTCAAATATTACGCGAGCAAAGCCGCGGGGTTTGCTAGTCATCATATTATAAAGAGGAAAAAATTGTTTATTTGTCGGAGATAAGCTCAGGAACTACCGAACCGATTCCAAAAGTAATGGTATCAAAATGTTGGTGTTCGCCCAGCTTAGAACATAGGCTATATCTTATGTCGGTGCCACTACCCCAAAGGGTGTGCAGGAGCAAAAAACGTTCTAAAAATGCGATTTTTGCGCTACTGAAGGACCTAGAAATATGAAATTTGGAATATTAGTTACTTATAAGATATAAATGGTGTCTAAGAACAGTTCTTAAACAATTGGTAATTTAAAAGGGGTGAAAATGCACAAAAAGCGTTCTAAAAAACGTTCTAAATTGTAGTTTCTACATAATCTCAGGAAATACCAAACCGATTTAAAAAATATTGGTGTCAAAATGATAGTGACAAGTGTTTGCTCCAAGATAGGCTATGTCTTATGTCGGTGCCACTACCCCAAAGGGGGTGTAGGAGCAAAAAACGTTCTAAAAATGCGATTTATGTGTTACTGATGGGCCTAGAAATATGAAATTTGAAGTATCAACTACTTATTAGATATAAAGGATTTCTAAGTACAGTTCTTAAACAATTCGAAATTTAAAAGGGGTGAAAATGCGCGAAAAGCGTTCTAAAAAACGTTCTAAATGGTAGTTTCTACACAATCTCAGGAAATACCAAACCGATTTAAAAAATAATGGCGTCAAAATGATGGTGAAAATCCTTGCTCCAACATAGGCTATGTTTTATGTCGGTGCCACTACCCCAAAGGGGCTGCAGGAGAAAAACGTTCTAAATTGCGGTTTTTGCGTGACGGAAGGGCCTTGAATCGTTAAATTTAGAATGGTAGTTATTTATAGGATATCAATGATCTCTAAGGACATTTCCTAAAAAAGTCTAAATTTAAAAGGGGGGAGGCTCAAAATGCGCAAAAAACGTTGTAAAAAACGTTCTAAATTGCGATTTCTAGCAATCACAGGAAGTACTGAACCGATTTCAAATATAATGGTTTTAAAATGATGGTGACAGATATTGCTCAAAATAGGCTATATTTTATATATGTTTCCACTAACCCAGAGGAGATGCAGGAGCAAAATGAGCGAAAAGCGTTCTAAAAACGTTCTAAATGGTAGTTTCTACACAATCTCAGGAAATACCAAACCGATTTAAAAAATAATGGCGTCAAAATGATGGTGAAAATCCTTGCTCAAACATAGGCTATGTTTTATGTCGGTGCCACTACCCCAAAGGGGCTGCAGGAGAAAAACGTTCTAAATTGCGGTTTTTGCGTGACGGAAGGGCCTTGAATCGTGAAATTTAGAATGGTAGTTAGTTATAAGATACCAATGATCTCTAAGGTCATTTCCTAAAAAAAATCGAAATTTAAAAGAAGGGTCAAAATGCGCAAAAAGCGTTGTAAAAAACTCCTAAATTGCAATTTCTATGCAATCTCAGGAAATACTGAACCGATTTCAAATCTAATGGTGTTAAAATGATGGTGACAGATATTGCTCAAAATAGGCTATATAAATATATGTTTCCACTAACCCAGAGGAGATGCAGGAGCAAAATGAGCGAAAAGCGTTCTAAAAACGTTCTAAATGCCGATTTGTCACCAATATCTAAGGAAGAATCAAACTGATTTCAAAAGTAATGTTAAGAAATTGATGCTGACAGCCTCTGCTCTAACATAGACGCTATTTTAAGTCTGTATCACTACCACCTAGACGTTACGGGAGCAAATTAAGCAAATTAAAATTAGGCAAGGTACATATGTATTACATATAAATGATCTTTAAGAACAGTTTCGAAAAAATTGGAAATTTAAAAAGGGGTGAAAATCCGCGAAAAGCGTTCAAAATTGCGATTTCTACTCAATCTCAGGAAATTCTAAAGCTATTTCAAAAGTAATGGTTGCAAATCAATGGTGATAGTCCCTGCTATAGCATAGGTTATATTTTATATTGCTGTCACTCCCATCTGAGGGTTGAAAAAGCAAAACATGTTCTAATTTGCGTTTTTTTTGCATAACTGAAGGGTCTAACACTTTGAAGTATGGCATGTTATTTACTTACAAGATGCAACTGCTTTCTATGAACTGTCGAAAGAAAATTTCAAATTTAAAAAGATGAAGTGATCGAAAAGCGTTATAAATTACAATTTTTATGTAATCTTTTCAAATACCAAACCGATTAAAAAAATAATGATAACAAATTATTGGTGATAGAACCTGCTCAAACATAAGCTATATTTTATGTCTGTGCCACTACCACCAGAGGGTTTCAGTAGCTAAAAACTTTCTAATTTGCGATTTCTGTGATACTGAAAAGGCTAGAAACTTTTAATATGGCATGGTAGTTACTTATAAAATATAAATGCCCTCGAAGGACTGTCGAAAATAAATTCGAATTAAAAAAGGGTGAAGTGAAGGGGAGGTGCGAAAAGCATTCTTAAAAAGTCCTAAATTACGATTTCTACGCTATTTCAGGAAATATAAACCAAATATAAAAGTAATAGTTGCGAATCAATGGTAACAGTCTCTGATCCTACACAGGTTATATTTTATGCCGATGATTCTACCACCTAGGATTCACAGGAACAACAAACGCTCTAAAAAAGGCCTTTAAAAGCTTTCTAAATTACGTTTCTGTGGAATATTAGGAAATAACAAACCAATTTCGAAATTAATGTTGCCAAATTAATGGTGACAGTTCCTATTTCAACATATCCCTTTATGTTGAGAGAGGTGGTAGGACTTGGAATTTGACATGATGGTTAATTTTAAGATGTAAGAAGATGGTTTCTAAAAAATTCAAAACTTCAAATGAATACTGAAATGAGCGTATTAACTGAGCATAAACGTTTCAAAATATTTTCTAAATTATTATTTATTTAGTTTTATTTCGTTTTATTTCTCATTTCTGCCTTATGCAGTGTAACAATGATATTTAATCAAACTTTGTTTTAAATAGTAATTTTTTTAAATTATTCCTAAAAGTAATAAGTACTTTTTTTTAAATAAAATATTACCTTTTAATAAAATAAAAATTTTGTTAGTACCTTTTAATAAAAATTAGACATATAAATATCACTTGGCATATTTCAAATATTACGCGAGCAAAGCCGCGGGGTTTGCTAGTATATATATATATATATATATATATATATATATATATATATATATATATATATAAAGTTTTTTACTGAGGGTGGTTTTGGGTTCTAGGGGTCGTGATCGGTGTAGATCTGCAAAAAGTTTTGAGAAATTCTAACATAGGAACGACGCCAATAGGTAGTATTTCATACGAAATCTACCTAAAAGGTTTGCTTGTTTGTCCGTATGTGATGGCTAGGGAAAGCTTTCGCATTTAGGGAACTTCAAATTCTATTCCTGAAGACGAAGACTGGTCTCAGGTCACTTCAGACACATATTTCTGATTTTTTGTACTGTATTTTGTATACAATATTTAACATTTTCCGTATTCAACGACTATGCATTTGCTAACGGAATCCGCTTGCGATAAACTTATTTGGAATGAGAAAAGTTACCCGTTGTAATAAAATATAAAAATAAAAATTTCAACTACATAGATAAAAATTTAAACAAAAAAGTTTAATTATCCTTTGTAATAAAATGGATTTAATAAACAATATTAATATATTTAGGATTTGTCTGTAAACTTTAATGATGTGTTCATTTATAAAGCCATTATAATAAAAAAAGAACCCAATAATACAGGTTAAAAAAAGGTTTAATTATACACCTTTCATTTTGAAATATTCTCACCAGACGTAAAATATTTTCAGTAATCGCAAGCAAAATAAACTAAAATGTTAGAGTTTAATTAGATTTATTTTTGAGATAAAATTAGACAAATTAAATGTGAAATAAAATTACTAAACTTAAGAAAATGCATGCATGATAATGCGCAAGTTTAAAATCGTAATTACACTTTGAAATAATAATCAGCCACGCATGTAATGAACTAACTTCTGTTTGCTGAAATCTTAATACATTTTCAAGGTAATGTATGTTTTATTTTATCTAATGCCCTTCATCAAATGATTTTAAATACGTATAATTATAGTCTGGACTAATAAAAAAAATCGAAGCCTGTGATTATAATTTGTTTTTCCTATTTTTATCTTAATATAAATAATTGTAAAATAAAATGAAGAAGAATATTATTTTGAATGTATTTTAAAAATCGAATAGAAATCCCGGCGTTAATTTTATATAATAAGATTTACAAATATTGATAATCATACTGAGGCATACAAGCATATCAAGTTAGCAGACGCTTTTGTTACACCATCATTAAGGCGTTGCTTATAATATGGGAGAAATTTAGTAGGGTCGCCTTTTAAAATACTTTTTTAACCCCTTGCCTGTGGGATATATTTGAGAAAAACATGCAAAAATGGAAAAAACAAAATATTTCTTTAATTTTGTTCGTTATTATCATCAAAATGTTAGAAATAGATTATTTAAAAAAATTAAACTAAATAACTACTATAAGTAGAACCTCTTTTATCCGAAACCCTTTTAACCGAAACTCTCGGTTAACCGAAATCCATTTTGAAAGTTTTTTTTTTTTTATACTATCACATTTTTTGTGTGCAAAATGCCATTTTGGAAGTTTTTTTTTTTTTTTTAAATATAATATTCCTTGTGTGCAAGCGGTCCTTTCTGAACAACGAACACATATAAATATTTTCGATCCCCTTTCTTAGAGTCCCTTTGAATTTCACTTGAGCACCGTAAGCCGCGGAGTTGGAACGAAGAAAACGGACAAATTAGCAATTCTGAAGCTTTTGAATGCTTTGCAAAAGCTTTGGCTTGACTGGAGAAGCAGAAAGACTGTGATACTGATGAACTAATAATATAAAAAACTGCGTGATAGAGCTTCAGAGCAAAAGCAATCGAAACTGCGACAAAGAAAACATTTTTACAAACACTTGTGATATATATAAAAGGTACTTAATTTCGAAATTAACATTCAGGTAATTTATTGTTGTTTCTATTTTGTATTGCTTTATTTTTATTAAACACTTTATACCTTAATAAGAAACATTGCATAGATTTCTCCTTACTCTTAAAATGGAAGCATTCTCGATTATCATAAAATTTCGATTTTTCGCAAGAGGGTCGGTCCCAATTACTTCGGATAATCGAGGTTGTACTGTATTCAATATTTTCACATATATGGAAAATGTTAATGGATTACAGTAATTTTTGCTAAAATTATTGCAAAATAAATCAAATGACATAATTTTCAAAAAAATATAATTAACTAATACAACAATATTATTATTTATATCAACTCTCTTAAATTTCATGTCCCTCAGATTACTTTTAATTTCACAAATTATTTAGAGTATGGTAATGTGGTTTGAATGAAATTTGGGAAGAACTGCAATATTGCAAAAATCTGAGAAATGGCGAGAAACTACCGAACTTTTCGCAGGAAAGTATGGCCATCTATTGGGAAAATAGTAAATATTATAATTATGCATTGAGCGAACTGAGTTCGAGCTACACGGGCATGAAATACCGATTTTTCTCTTGCCCGAACTCAAATCGGACATTCTAAATTTGGCGCGCTTCTTCTTCATTCTAAATCTGGCCCGAACTGTGTTCGGGCGTCACAGGCAAGGGATTAAACATACTACGAGAGGTTTTACTATCTGGTGACCTCTTACCGAAAAAAGAAGACAAATGATTCTCAAACTACCACAATATACAGGGTGATTAAAAAAAGATGGGAAAAATTTTAAGAGGTGATAGTACACACCCAAACAAACATTTTGTATCAAAGAATGCATGGTCGAAAACTAAACGTAAAAAAGTTAGAGGGCGCCAAAAGTTATGTTCTTATACGAGGCAAAAACACTCACTGAACGATTAAGTTAAGTTACGAAAACAAATTTAATGGCATTTGATTACAATAAGCGCTCAAAACATTGACCTGCAGCTGTTATGCACGCAGTACAACGGCGAAGAACAGATTGGCGAATTTTCTGAAACACACCAGGCACCACCGCGCTCGCCAGATATTTCATGTCTCGAATTTTTTTTTTTTGTGGGGACTGCTAAAGGCTCTTGTGTATGAGACTCCCATTGAATCAAAAGAAAAACTTGTCGCCAAGCTTTCGGCTGCTGTAGGGGAAGTTTGCGATATGCCTGGAGTGTTTCAGAAAATTCGCCAATCTGTTCTTCGCCGTTGTACTGCGTGCATAACAGCTGCCGGTCAATGTTTTGAGCACTTATTGTAATCAAATGCCATTAAATTTGTTTTCGTAACTTAACTTAATCGTCCATTGTGTGTTTTTGCCTCGTATAAGAACATAACTTTTGGCGCCCTCTAACTTTTTTACGTTTAGTTTTTGACCATGCATTCTTTGATACAAAATGTTTGTTTTGGGTGTGTTCTATCACCTCTTAAAATTTTTCCCATCTTTTTTTAATCACCCTGTATAATAGCCCCAAAAGAAAATATACAATATCCTCAACCAAATCATCCATGATTCCAAAAAGCATTTTCTTAATAACCCGTAACAGGTATTGCCGGTCTAGCAGATCTTTAGTGATATTCATTCTATTACCTCTCTTTTTTCTTTTGATCGATTGAATGGATTCTACCGTATCTTCTTCTTTTGCGACCTTGAAAAACCTCCCTTGTTGGCTAAAAGTTTTCACGCTTGTTTTTTTTTCTTCTTTTATTAAGTTTATTTCTATGACATCTAGCAGACCGGGCCGTACCTTTTACGTAGCACATTTTTGCCGTGTCGGAAATGGCGTTTAATCTCGATCGAGAAATGTTTTACATCCTTCTGATGTGGAAACGATTCAGAAACTTCTAGATGAAGCGGAGAGTGATTTTTCTGATGAAGATGAGTGTGATGAACAATTCTGTTTTGAAAGCTCGGATTCTTCTGAGAGTGAAATTTCTGAATCCGACACCGAAGAGCTGGTGATTCAAAAAATAGGTGCTCTCAGTATTACTATAAAAACAGCATATTTATGTATTACCTGTGTGCTTCGAATGCACCCGAAAATTATGTCAGGAATGTGGTTAGAATTTTCAAAAATAACTTCAGTATTGCATGAAACGTGAGTACTTCACTTTACTGCACCAATTTCAGACTGGCATGTAGTACTGTCATTTTTCCTGTAATTCAGCCAACCTTTAACATTTTGCAACTAACTAATTCATCATACATTTATGTAACAAGATAACTATAAAAGTAGAGTAAAACATGATATTTTTTAATCATTACGTACATAGATCATTTCAAGTGGATTTTGATCAAAAATTTGTAATATTGATTTATATTTCACTATACTGCATTTATATTTTTATAAACGTTATAAATTTAACTTGTATTGAAAATACGCAACATTCCACGTTTCGGCAAATCGCTCTTAAATTGTATCAAACGCGTATGATCTTCGGGATGTACATACATGCGTAAAGTACAACTGGTTTAATTCTGTGGGATATTTGATAAGTAATTACAACCTGGTGCAATAATTGCGGTAGATATACCACAAAAGGTTTATTAGGAATCTCGTTATCTTTCACTGTTACACCACGGGGCATACCCATGATATTTACATTTGGCTCGATCATTGTACCAGGAGTCATGTCCGTAATATCTGTATCTGGCCCGAACCGATGTACAACGGGCCAGTCCCGTGATAATCAGTTTCGGCTCGAATAAAAGACCACGTATCTCACACGTAGTTTTAGGTTAATGGGTTAAAAATAATTTTTGTTTTCTGTAACCAATAATGCTTTTGGAACAAGAAAAAGCAATGTATCAATAACACTTTCTAATCTGTATTACAACTAATCGATGTATTAATTTTATAACAAATTATTTTAATGGTATTTATAAGTACCGTCAGTAGATAAAGGGATAATTGGAACAATTTTTGACAATTTTGGATAAAATTCCCTTTCATCTACGCATAATTAAATCGTCTAAAGGTCATAGACCCATTTTTTGAAAATTTTATTTTTTTTATAATTTTCCAATAAGTTTAAAGGTCAAAATTTTCGAACAAAAATGAATTTATTATTTTCAGAATAGCTCAATTTTCTTATTTTTCAAAAATTCAAAATTTTACCGATGGCCCTTAGCTACAACCTTATTTTAAAAGTAGAAACTAAGATTTTAATAATTTTATGTTTCTACAGGAAGTTGGTGATGGACATAAATCGTCATCAAGATAAACGTTTGGAAATAAACTAATTTCTTCCGTTACACAAACAATCTGATATTTCAATTAGCCATAAATTTTTGTAAATGATAATTTGTTCAACCTTGAAAATCCTTTGATGAAGAAAATGACTTTTGAATAGCTAAATTAGACTCATAAACTAAAGAAACTGTTTTATTGTTATTATTCTTTATTTTATAATGTAAACATTTATTCATTCTGGAAAATATATCTATCGGAGAAAGAGCGCATATAAAAAGATCTCATAATACAACTTAAACATGTGTCAATTAAATACCTCAAAATGTCGGTTCATCTTCATTTAATAATATATGAATAATTTAATAAACCTTTACTTAAAGGATACAAAAGAAATCATAGATTGTAGAATACAATTACTCCTCGAAATAAACGGGAAAAACACTACAAAATATAGTCAACGGATACCATTTGGATAATACACCGTGTGAATTTAGTATAAAAGGATAACTGGCCTGAAAAAGTTGTAAGTCCCAGTTTACTTACCTTATATAGAGGAATATATTTATAGTTAAATAAAGTTCATTTTTCATCGCATAAATAAATCATCGTACTCACGCTCATTTAAGGGGATTCAAAATCCTATCAGTTAGGATGTTGCTCATCGAGCCCGGATATTTTCGCACAGGTAAACGCGGCTGCAAGTTTCTGACGTAATATGTGACCAAATTTTACAAAAAGAATAATTTTAAATATTTGGCGCAATAAAAAACAAATTGAAAAAAATTAGGTTAACAAGTATATATATTCGCTTCCTAAAATAAAATGCCAAAAATCTCAATTTTTCGTCTCCGAGAACGTATGTAATCCCTTAAAACCACCCCCTCTCCCCCCCCCCCCAACCGAGATCATAATATAATGGAATTCTATTTTGCGTCCCTGTAAACGAAATATAAATACTACTTATCCTTGATACTTCTAAAAAAGAAATTTTCAGTCCGCCTGGGGATATGTAGCAATGATTATATGCTTGAAATAGCGTAATATCAATAAGATGAACCGCAAACGATTTTTTTCCTATAGACTATTTGGTAAGGGAAAAATCTTGTGCGCCCCTATAAACGAACTATAACTACTACAGATTTTCATTTCAATACCAAACATTGTATAGTACATATTTAATTAATAAAAAAAATTACACGGCAATACGAATTTATGTTTTATTGAAAACAAATGATTTCTCAAACGTAGTGGGATATAAATTATTATAAAGCGAAATTATTTTATATCATGAGAAAAAAAATCTACTAAATATAAGCATTATTTCGTTATTAAAATGCACGTCATCTACATGCAATTGAATTAAAAATTTTAATTCATCTCTTAATGGCAATTAAAATATTTTCAACAATATGTTGCGAAAACAATATAAACATACTTCTATATCTAACTAAGATGCTTTTATATTTAAATAAGATGAAGACTAAAAATGTCATTAAAAGCTTCATATTGTGATAGTTATAAATATTATATTTATAGTAAGGAAAAAACATACACTAACTATATTTGAATGACATGTAATTTCTTTCAATTACAGTGGCTGTCAAAACTTATTTGGAAATTGTGAAGCATTTCGGCACATAGTGGTGTTTCTAAATATGCTGCTTTAAAAACTATAGTTATTAAAATGTATTGCATGTAAATTTATGGGAATAAAGGTAAAGGTGGCATACTTCATTAAATTGACATCAGAATAATATAAATTCATATAAACTTATGTGGAGATAAATACGAAAATGTATTTAAAAAAAGCATTGTTTTTCTCAGCTTGCACCATTACATAAATATTAAAGTTGAAAACAGATTAGTGTAAAATCTTGACTAACTAAATATAATATTAAACAAAAACATAATTTGCCGAAAAAATTAAAAAAATAAAATTTATTTCCTACGTTATTTAAACCCGAGAAGGGATAGATATTAAGACATTTCATTCAGTTAGTTCTACATTTAATGTTAAATTTTTGTAACAAATTAGATAAACCATGTGAACATTAGAAAATAAAAATTAAATCCAATCATGATAATTAAACACCCTAAAAACTTAGATTTCGGTCAAACGAAATCGAAATAAAACTTAGGCTTTTTTCTAAATTTAAGTTGCAAATATTTGTATTAAGTTAGGTGAAAACAACTGATTTATGCATATCTAAAATACAAACCTTCCAAAAAAAGGTCTAAGATTTATTTCGATTTCATTTGAACGGAACATTTTTAGGGTGTTTAAGTGTCATATTGTTTGAATTTTATTTTTTATTTTTCAATGTTCATTTGGTTTAACTAGTTTGTTACAAAAATTTAACATTAAATGTAGAACTAACTGAAGGAAATGTCTTAATAGGTCCCCTAGAGCTTAAATAATGTAGAAAATAAATTTTATTTTTTTAATTTTTTCGGCAAATTATGTTTTTGTTTAATATGTCAAGTTTTTAATAACTACTACATTCAGACAGACTCTTTTAACAATTAACTGGATGTATCATCATCAGATTTGATCTACAAGGTATCGCATCACAATTTGTGGTGTATTTAACAATATTTAATCCAAAATGTTTCAACAGTGCAGTAGTGCAAAGTTTGGACAAAAACTTCCATTCTGAGTATAAAGAATCTTGAATAAAAACATTAAAAAAAAAACCAATTTACTTAATTTTAGTTACTCTACTTTCCACTCTGGTACGCTATGAATGCAAAAATATCCTTAAATCGTGATTGCTAATATTATAACAACAGTATAACTGTTACACAGTAAAACATTAAAAAAAGTATTTTACTTAAATTTTTCTGATCTATTTTCTGCCAGGGGGCGATGTAAATACAATATGAAACTATTACCTAAATTTAACTTGAGATATTTATTTAGCATCAACATCAGTCGTTTTCGTGCTTCAAAAGAAAGGAATAATTTTAGGTAAAAATTGCGGTAATAACGTTTAGCTTACGTAATGTTACTTCGTTAAGTTTACTTAACGTTAAAAGTCTCTCTTTTTTTTTAATTTACAAATAACTATTTTTTACTTCTTAATACCACAAAAAGAAATTGCATATGAACATATATAAAGAATATACCGTTTGTCCTAAAAAGGACTGACTAATTTTAAAATTCAATAACTTGCAAATGGTCACAGATATTTTAAAATTTCTTCCAGGAGCGTTATATATGATGCCAGGAGGGTTTTTTTCCGTGATTCCAGAATTTAGTCGAATCATAAAAAAAATAATATAATATATATAATAATAATAGTAAAAAAAATCCGATCTAAAATGATGAAAATTCAAAAAAGTTTGAAAACTACCCTCCCCCCCCCCCACAATGGGAAGAAATTGGTGAGGTGGGACAAAAGTCTCATAATATGAAAGAGTTATTTGAGAGCTTTCCGATGGTGTATCACATGACGGGTTCAAAAATTTTTGAAAATTGCTCCCCCGCACACTCTTCCCCGTGGGTCCACTCTTTCGCCCCAGAATTCACGTAGCCCCCACTTTCAAAATTTTTATGTTTGATAAATAGTAATTACCGGAAGGCTCCATAAAAAAAAAATCCACATCTAAAATGATATTTATTATACAAATCGCTACTGTTTAAAAAATTTGTTCGCCCTTTCCCACCCACAAAATTCAATTTTGCGGGAAGAAAGATTCAGAATATGAAAGAGTGGGCAGAGAGATTTCTGAAGATATACCATATGAGGGCCCAGCTAAAAATGAACTGCAGTGAAACTTTAAAAAAAATGTAGTTGGAAGACTGCGGTGATTTGGCACAAATCCCTGCAGTGTTTTTGAAGTCGACATAACTATAAATTAACAGCAGTAAATGTGTAGTTGATAACTACACACTCACCGCAGTCAATTTATAGTTATGTCGACTTCAAAAGAACTGCAGGGATTTGTGCCAAATCACCGCAGTCTCCCAACTACATTTTTTTTGCAGTTTGACTGTAGCCTTTTAAAAATTTATTAGAAAATATGGGGAGAAATGCCGGATGTGCATAACATAAATAAGTCGTATTAGGCCTTTCTAACAAAATGCCACATGATGGGTGACTCCAAAATTTAGAAAAAGTGCCCCATTGGGGGGGGGGGGGGGCAAAGTGGGGGGAGGGAAACCGGATGTGCATAACATGAATAAGTGGTATTAGGCCTTTCCAACAATATGTCACATGATGGGTGACTGCAAAATTTAGAAAAGTGCCCCCCTTGGGGGGGAAGTGTGGGGAGGAAAGCCAAATGTGCATAACTTGAATAAGTAGCCATTGGCCTTTCCAGCAATGGGTCACACGAGGGGTGTCGGCAAAATTTAGAAAAGTGACCCCTCAGGGAGGAGCAAAGTGTGTGGGGGGGGAGAACCGAATGTGCATAACATGAATAAGTGGTATTAGGCATTTCCAACAATATGTCACATGATGGGTGACTGCAAACTTTAGAAAAGTGCCCCCTTGGGGGGGGGGGCAAAGTGGGGTGAGGGAAGCCGGATGTGCATAACATGAATAAGTGGTATTAGGCCTTTCCAACAATATGTCACATGATGGGTGACTTCAAAATTTAGAAAAGTGCCCCCTTGGGGGGGGCAAAGTGGGGTGAGGGAAGCCGGATGTGCATAACATGAATAAGTGGTATTAGACCTTTCCAACAATATGTCACATAATGGGTGACTGCAAAATTTAGAAAAGTGCCCCCCTTGAGGGGGGCAAAGTGGGGTAAGGGAAGCCGGATGTGCATAACATGAATAAGTGGTATTAGGCCTTTCCAACAATATGTCACATGATGGGTGACTGCAAAATTTAGAAAAGTGACCCCTAAGGGGGGGGGGGGAAACCGGATGTGCACAACATGAATAAGTGCTCACAGGGCTTTCCAACAGTATGTCACAAGGCATGATGGCAAAATTTAGAAAAGTTCCCCCTTGGAGGGGGGGGGGGTACAAAGCGGGTGAGGAAAGCCGGATGTGCATAACATAAATAAGTGGTGATGGGGCCTTTCTAACAAGTTACATGAGGGATGTCGGCAAAATTTTGAAAAGTGGGGGGTTGCACCACCTGGAATACATCCTCACTTCTCTATGAAATTTTTATATATTATAAATGACATTTATCGGAGGGCTCTGTAAAAAAATCCAATCTAAAAGGATGAAAATATTAAAAAAGTTCAAAAAGTAAGAGAAATAATGAAATTCTTCGATCGGCCATAGTGAAAATCTGTGAAATTCATCCATCGACAATATGAAAAAAATCGCACGAGTTTTGCAAATCAATCGCAAGGAAGCTCCCGCACATTTCCCCGATCAGTAGAAATAAAATATTGCAAAACTCGAGAATTGGTACCGTGAAAAAAATTGCAAAAATCATTACTCACTCAATGAAAATATTTATGAAATTCCCCAGTCCATTATTGAAAAGCCCCACCAGTGGCCGAGAGGTTCTGCTCTTGAAGCTGGTAGACGGGAGGTGCTGTGTTCGATCCCAATAGCGCCCGTCGGCCTAATCTTTCAGAGTTTTCTTCGGACCTTGGTTTTCCAAGCATAAATACGGGTTAGGTTCCCTTAGAAAGACCACCCACGGAGGGCACTCCCCCCCGTTAGGGCCTATATCCCTCGTGCTGATAACTGGCCATCATAAACGCAACCAACAACCATTATTGAAAAAAAAAACAAAAAAAAAACAAAAAAAAAAAACAGAACAATTCTTCAGTCGGCTGCTTTAAAATATTGTGAAACTTGTCAACCTGTTGCAGAAATCAATCGTGAAATTCATCAATCGAGACAAAACTCACAAGATTCTTCAGTTGGTGGCATTAAAAAATGTGAAATTTGTCGACCGATTGCAGCTGAAAAACTGCTAAATAAGTCACATTAACTGATAATTGAAAACTAGTTTTTGCATATAATAATATTTAAAAAAAGGAATGCATAATAACATTAAATGGGGGGAAAATCGCAAAATTCAATCTGTCACAGGAAAACATTGCAAAATTTTATTGATAAAAAATAGAGCTGTACTGAGTACTCGGTAAATACTGAGTATTCGGCATACTCGGCGAAATTTTGGCCGAGCACTCGGCCAATATCGAATAGTTGTAAGAATTTCAAACTGATCAGTAAAAAGTTATTCGAATATCAATGTATAATATATGTAATAATTCATAAAACTATTTACTCAGTATTTAACAATATGTGTACAAAATACAGAAAAAGTTAAGCAAAAACCCCTCATAAAATAATTCAAGATTAAAATTTAGTTTCACACATACAAATAAAAGTAAGTTTTTCTTATTACACAACTACTCGGTATTCGGTCGAGTAGTCAGTGGCCGAGTACTCGGTACTCGGCCAAAGTACTACTCGGTACACCACTAATAAAAAAGGAGTCTAAGCAAACCAATTCAAATTATTTTTTGTGAACAATGTACACGAATGCAAGAAAAAAATTTAGGTGCCAATGGGCAGTCTCTCACCACTAAATTTTATTTGTTATTTTTTGTCTAATATTTCACCTAAATTTTTTGTAAGAATTTAAGTGAAGAGAACTAATAAAATTTAGTGGTGAGAAACTGCCTGCTGGCGCCTAGATTTTTATACTTCTGTTCTGCGAGTGCCCTTTTTTAAAAATTCGCACACAGCAGTCCTTTTTTCTAGAATCATCACTATCCTAGTGTTGATTCTAGATAAAAAGGGCCACTGAGCGGAAATGTTTAAAAAACAGCACACTTGTACCTTGTCGCTTGCAGGGAAAATCTGAAAAAGTGGTCTGAAAGTCGAAATTCATTCATCGACCATATGATAAAAATCCCACGAGTTTCACAAATCAGTATCAAGAAAAAACTACATTTTACCAGTGGGTAGAAATATAATATTGCAAAATTTGTCAATCAGTTGCATGAAAAAAAAACTGAAAATAGTCATTAAGTCGTCAGAAAATTTGGTGAAATTTGCCAGTTGATTGTTGGACAAAAAAGAGAAATCCTTTAGTTGGAGATTTTGATCAAAAATTTACCTTAACACTTTGGCTGCCCCCATTTTTCAAAATCTGTTCCCAGGCACCGAATGCGTGACTTAGAGATCTGCACGGGCAGTCCCGTGGCCCCAGAGTTGATTTCAGGGGGTGGACGGGCTCTCATTGCTTTGGAAGGAATGTGTGTGTCCCCTCCCCGGACCACCCCCTGAAATCAACTCTGGGGCCACGGGTCTGCCCATGCAGATCTCTTAAGCCACGCATTCGGTGCCTGGGAACAGATTTTGAAAAATGGGCGGCAGCCAAAGTGTTAACGTAAATTTAAGCATATTGTCATTGGTTTAACATTAGCTTGTGAGTATTATAACATGACAGTGTACTAAGCTCATTCAATATCCTCCTATGCACAAAAAACATTTAAAATAATTAAGGATATTTTCAGTGGTTTAACATTAGCTTGTGTGTATTGTAACATGACGGTGTACTAAGCTCACACAAATCAGTATCAAGAAAAAACTAAATTTTACCAGTGGGTAGAAATATAATATTGCAAAATTTGTCAATCAGTTGCATGAAAAAAAACTGAAAATAGTCATTAAGTCGTCAGAAAATTTGGTGAAATTTGCCAGTTGATTGTTGGACAAAAAAGAGAAATCCTTTAGTGGGGATTTTGATCAAAAATTTACCTTAACACTTTGGCTGCCCCCATTTTTCAAAATCAGTTCCCAGGCACCGAATGCGTGACTTAGAGATCTGCACGGGCAGTCCTGTGGCCCCAGAGTTGATTTCAGGGGGTGGACGGGGGGGCTCTCATTGCTTTGGAAGGAATGTGTGTGTCCCCTCCCCGGACCACCCACTGAAATCAACTCTGGGGCCACGGGTCTGCCCATGCAGATCTCTTAAGCCATGCATTCAATGCCTGGGAACAGATTTTGAAAAATGGGCGGCAGCCAAAGTGTTAACGTAAATTTAAGGATATTGTCATTGATTTAACATTAGCTTGTGAGTATTGTAACATGACAATGTACTAAGCTCATTGAATATCCTCCTATAAAAAAAAAAAACATTTAAAAGAAAAATTAAGGATTTTGTCATTGGTTTAACATTAGCTTGTGAGTATTATAACATGACAGTGTACTAAGCTCATTCAATATCCTCCTATGCACAAAAAACATTTAAAATAATTAAGGATATTTTCAGTGGTTTAACATTAGCTTGTGTGTATTGTAACATGACTGTGTACTAAGCTCACACAAATCAGTATCAAGAAAAAACTAAATTTTACCAGTGGGTAGAAATATAATATTGCAAAATTTGTCAATCAGTTGCATGAAAAAAAACTGAAAATAGTCATTAAGTCATCAGAAAAATTCGTGAAATTTGCCAGTTGATTGTTGGACAAAAAAGAGAAATTCTTTAGTCGGGGATTTTGATCAAAAATTTACCTTAACACTTTCGCTGCCGCCCATTTTTCAAAATCTGTTCCCAGGCACCGAATGCGTGACTTAGAGATCTGCACGGGCAGACCCGTGGCCCCAGAGTTGATTTCAGGGGGTGGCCCGGGGGGGGAGGGGGCTCTCATTGCTCTAGAAGGAATGTCCCCCACCCCGGACCACCCCCTGAAATCAACTCTGGGGCCACGGGTCTGCCCGTGCAGATCTCTAAGTCACGCATTCGGTGCCTGGGAACAGATTTTGAAAAAAAGGCAGCAACCAAGGTGTTAACGTAAATTTAAGGATATTGCCATTTGTTTAACATTAGCTTGTGAGTATTGTAACATGACAGTGTACTAAGCTCATTCAATGTCCTCCTATGCACAAAAAAAAAAAAATTAAAATAATTAAGGATATTTTCAGTGGTTTAACATTAGCTTGTGTGTATTGTAACATGACAGTGTACTAAGCTCATTCAATATCCTTCTTAATAAATGAAAAAATCATTTAAAAAATTTAAACGCATATGAAACTCTGTCATGTGGGAAAAAAAACAATTCTTCGATCGCTTGCAGGGAAAATCTGAAAAAGTGCTCTGAAAGTCTAAATTCATTCATCGACCATATGATAAAAATCCCACGAGTTTCACAAATCAGTATCAAGAAAAAACTAAATTTTACCAGTGGGTAGAAATATAATATTGCAAAAATTGTCAATCAGTTGCATGAAAAAAAAACTGAAAATAGTCATTAAGTCATCAGAAAAATTTGGGAAATTTGCCAGTTGATTGTTGGACAAAAAAGAGAAATCCTTTAGTTGGGATTTTGATCAAAATTTTACCTTAACACTTTGGCTGCCCCCATTTTTCAAAATCAGTTCCCAGGCACCGAATGCGTGACTTAGAGATCTGCACGGGCAGACCCGTGGCCCCAGAGTTGATTTCAGGGGGTGGGTGGGAGGGCTCTCATTGCTCTGGAAGGAATGTCCCCCCCACCCCCTGAAATCAACTCTGGGGCCACGGGTCTGCCCGTGCAGATCTCTAAGTCACGCATTCGGTGCCTGGGAACAGATTTTGAAAAATGGGCGGCAGCCAAAGTGTTAACGTAAATTTAAGGATATTGTCATTTGTTTAACATTAGCTTGTGAGTATTGTAACATGACAGTGTACTAAGCTCATTCAATGTCCTCCTATGCACAAAAAAAAACATTTAAAATAATTAAGGATATTTTCAGTGGTTTAACATTAGCTTGTGTGTATTGTAACATGACGGTGTACCAAGCTCATTCAATATCCTTCTTAATAAATGAAAAAATCATTTAAAAAATTTAAACGCATATGAAAACTCTGTCATGTGGAAAAAAAAATAATTCTTCGATCGCTTGCAGGGAAAATCTGAAAAAGTGCTCTGAAAGTCTAAATTCATTCATCGACCATATGATAAAAATCCCACGAGTTTCACAAATCAGTATCAAGAAAAAACTAAATTTTAACAGTGGGTAGAATAGAAATATAATATTGCAAAATATTGCCTTTATTATTTGATTCTGAGAAGTGTCATAATTGACGAAAAAAACTAATTTGGCCCTATCACCATTCAGAAGTGTAAATTTTCTTTTTAAAATAACACAATTCATATGATAGTAAAAAAAGATTGCTTCATTTAAAAAATTTAATATTTTACATAATTAGTGAGTATGTACTCATTAAATAAAAATTATTATTAACACAATGTGTCTAACCGCTTTGTATTACATAAAACTGTTTCATTCCTAAAAAGAAAATAAGTTACTTACCTGTGAAATGTTATGCACTTATTGTAGGTATCCTAGGCAGGCATCAATTTATAATTTGAAGTTCAGTATTAATTTTTTGTGTAACTGAACATTAAAACATACTTTAATACAAAGCACAGATAAGTATCTGTGTAAGATATATAAAAATTCTGAAACTTTTAATCTAAAAGAACATACTGATTGAAGCAAGTGTAAATCTGAAATAAAACATTGTTAATTACTATAAATAGATAAGTGCACTAAATAAAGTAAAATCGAACTATCTGGATAACTATCTGGATTGTCAGAAACAAAATTTTATCAAATGTTTTGGATGACATTTGAATTTAATTAATCCTGTTAATATGAAATGGACCTATTTTTTTTTTTTTTTTCGCATGCATTAACCGTTAATAGTACAATCTCATCTAGATTTGAAATACTAACGATGATTGTACAAAAATTGCGACGGTTTATAAATCGTTATCACTTTATTCAAATTAACTCAATCGTGTGGATCTGAAATTAATTTCTTTCGATTGAGAATGTAAAAATACCCATACAGCCACTTTATTTCAATAAACAGTGGTGATATTTTTCGCCAAACTGCAAAATAAATGAACTTCTTTTAGCAAATCAACGTGGTACTCCGCGCCGATTTTCATAAACAAGCCGGCGTTTCCGTGAGTTGAGGTGTTTCTTTAATGCTTCTCCTGCAGTTGCAACGAAACCATGGGGTTAGACATTCAGCTGTAAGGGGTTGAAAAATAAATCATATGTCCAAATGAGAAATTTAAATAAAATAAAGGAAGAAAATTATACTATTTTTTTGTTGTTCTTCTTTGTTTTTATGAGGTAAAAGTGGAAAACTGGAAGTTATATGTATGTCCGATATGGAAGAAAGACAATTTATGCAATATGCAATGAGTAAACCCATCTGTGTTTCTAATTTCTAATCATGGGCGACATATAAAAGAATGGTTGGGCCACTGTCCCTCTCGATTTTGAAATTTATCTAATTAAATTTCCCTTTTCTTCGATTTTGAAAAACATAGTAAATTTTTTTCGAGTAATTTAAAATAAAAGAGGAACTAAAAACTAGTTATGAAGATAGTGGGGCAGTGAGCAAGGGAGACCTATTGCCCCTACCTTGATTTTAAAATTTAATTAATAAGAATTTCTTTTCTTCTGTTTTCAAAAACATTATGTAAATATTTTGAGTAACTTAAAATGAAAATAAATAAGAAATTTTCAGTTAAGGGGTGTTGGTGGTGTTGTTGGTGGTGGTGTGAGTGTGTGTGTGTGTGAGGGGGTGGGGGGGGGTGAGACTCATTGCCCCTTCCTGGATTTTGAAATTTAATTAGCAATTTTTTTCTCCAATTTACAAAAACATAGTAAAATTTATTCTTTTCGAATAACTTAAAATAAAGGAACTAAGAACTTCCTGTTAGGGGAAGGGGGCATATGTGAGTCATTGCCCCTCCCTCGATTTTAAATTGTAACTATTTTTTTTCTCTGATTTTTGAAAAACATAGTGAAATTTGATCTTTTCTCTTATCTTAAAATAAAAGAATAACTAAGAATTTTCTCTTATGGGAACGAAGTTAGAAGAGAGCTATTGCCCCTCCCTAAATTTAAAAATTTAATTAATTAAATATTCTTTTTCTTTTGTTTTCAAAAACATAGTAAAGTTTATACTTTTCGAGTAACTCTGAATAGAAAAATGAGAAATTTTACATTAAGAGGGAGGGAGGGGGGGTGGGGTGGGGGGGGGGGGGTGAGAGGTTCATTGCCCTCCCCTCCCTGGATTTTAAAATGTAACTAATAAAAAAAATTTTCCACTTTTGAAAAGTAGTAAAATTTATTCTTTTCGACTAACTAAAAATAAAGAAACTAAGAATTTCCTGTTAGGGGAAGGGGCATAGCTGAGCGATTGCCCCTCCCTTGAATTTAAATGTTAACTATTTTCTTCGCTTTTGAAAAACATACTGAATTTTTTTTTAATTATCTTAGAATAAAAGAGGAATTAAGAATTTTCAGTTAGGGATAGGGTAGGGGGTAGGAGAAAACTATTGCCCCTTCCTGGATTTCAAAAGTTAATTAATTAAAATTTCCTTTTCTTCTATTTCAAAAACATAGTAAAATGTATACTTTTCGAGTAATTTACAATAAAAAAAATGAAGAAATTTCTCATTTCCCCCCCCCCCCCCTGGCTTTTGAAATTTAATTAATTTTTTTTTCTCCGATTTTGAAAAAAAAAATAGCAAAATTTATTCGTTTAGAGTAAGTTAAAAAAAAAACTAAGAATTTTCCGTTGTGGGCAGGGGCACAGGTGGGTTGATGCCACTGCCCCTCCCTCGATTTTGAAATTTAACTAATTTTTTTTCTCTGATTTTGAAAATCATAGTGAAATTTAATTTTTTTTTATCTTAGCTTAAAATGAAAGAGGAACTAAAAATTTTGCGTTAGGTAGGAATGTGACTTTCAATTAAGTCCTTAAAAGTCTTGGAAAGAGTATTAATTATCATTAGTATATAAAAAGTGTGTTTCATAACATGCAACTCTCACAAAATCAAAACAATTTTAAACACTTTAGAAAATTCGGGATATATCACACAATCATACAGCATTGTGTATTGCAAAAGTATCTTACAGTAACTGCTGTTATACTGTAGTTACTATTATAATAATCATACTTACAAAATTAAGACCTGTAAAGTTCTTCAGAAACTGCAGTCAGACTGCAGATACATCACCGAAAATTTTTGTGAATTAATTGCTATAAAATCACTTGAAATTCACTGCCGTTTTACTGTAGACATAAAGTCTTACTATTTTTTAAATTTTGGGTTGAAAAAATACTTGTCAATAACTGGAAAATAACTGAAGTTTTTTTACTGTTGATATTGCACTACAAAAAAAAACTACAGTTGACCGTAGAAAAACTTGAAAAATACATCATTTCTGTAAAAAAACTACAGTTCATTTTTAGCTGGGGGGTTTCATAAAAGTTTGAAAATTGAACCCCTGTGGGTCCACTCTCACGTCCTTTGAATACTCCTGGAATTATATAGCTCGTACTTTAATATTTTTATATTTAATAAATATTATTTTTCTGAGAGCTCCGACAAAAAACGCATTTAAATGATAATTATTCTAGATATCGCTACAGTTTTAAAATTTGTCCGCGCACACCCCCTCCCCTCGCATTCTAAAATTCAACGGCGGCTGGGAGAAAGGTTCATAATATGAAAGGGTTGCCAAAGAGAATTCCGATGATGTATCACATGACGTGTTCGGTAAAAATTTGAAAAGTCCCTCCCTCGTGGGTCCACTCTTGGGCCCCCGAAACCCACCAATCTCTGTCTTTGAGTTTTTTGTTATTTAATCCATAATACTTATCGGAAGGCTCCATCATTTCACTGCTTATTGTCATTAGTATCTATCTTTCCAGCTCTCCCCTCGATATCTCTTCTCGGCTCTTCTTGAGCGAGAACGAGAAATCAGTTTTCTTGACAGTCATCGAGAGTAGCATGTCGAGAATGGAAGAAAATTGATTTCTCATTCTCGGCCTTAGTTAGAACCGAGAAGAGGTATATCGAGGAAAGCGGGAAGTTTTCACCGAGGAGAGGTATCTCGGAATAAACAAAAAGCTTGCTTACGGAAGAGAAAGTTTTGTCGAGGTGCAAGAGAGAGAGACAGAGAGAAATGAATGAGCATGTTCCATCTACGTCATGATTTTAGTCTGGGTTGGCTAGGAACTTCAGTGAATTGAACGTGATGTAAATCCCCGCTGGAAAAACAGTAATAGAGCCCTTTCTTATGAGTTAGAAGATCTTTGGGCATTTATTTACACAGTCAGATTGACACTCGATGCGTTTTCGTTTTAAGGCATAGTTTCTCAAAGAAGGATATAGATTAGCAGGCGTGTGATTTTGTTACATATACTTAAGTTGAAAAGGGTTTAATTCAGTTTGTATGGGGCATTTTTCCATTTTTACTTTCATCTATCTTTACAAGAAGAAAGTATTGGATTCATGAAAAATTTGTCAGTTTTTAGAAAATATCTGTCTTTTATGTGACAAAAGTCTAACGCTCTATCTCAAGAAGTAATGCACAGAATTTAATAATACTTCATATTCAATTAGACCTAGATATTAATTGGTGTTGATTTGTTTGTTATGCAAATAGCTCAGCAGGTAACGCTGCTATATTTCAAAAACTAATGCGCGGAATTTAATCAAACTTCATAAGCTATTGCTAGAGATTGGAACCAATTCCTTGTTAGACTGGCTCACTCTTAGCAAATATATTTGTCTGATTCCAATTCTCGATAAAGCTCTTTTGTTTTCGATCAATTTTGAAATTCTACAGCATTAGACATTTAGAGGAACATTGATCTGGATTAAATCGTTTGCCTTTACCGAAAAAAGGAAAAATGCTGTTTGATTCTAATGAGTTCGTGAATGTCTCACAAAGTTGCTACGTTGGATTTAGGTACAGATGGCCAACAGTAATGTTAGGGCCCATTTATGGACTGGAAATCAATTCCGTTTTAGACAGATTCCGTCTTAGCTGGTTTATCTAGTTATCCTCCCATTTTTTGATAAAGCTCTTTTTCTTTTGACCAACCAGATAATTCCACAGAATTAGACACGCATTCAACATTTAGGAACTTTTCCTCTATCAAACCTTTTACTTTTATCGAAAATGTGAGAATGCAAATCAATTCTAGCTAATGCACCTAAGAATAAAAATTAGTTAGACAGGTGCTACTTCATATTTGGGTACAGACAACGAAGAGTCATGTTCCAATCGCTAGGGACCAAAGACCAATTCCGTTTTAGACAGTTTTTCTCTTAGCTGGTATGTTTTTGCGGTTATTCTTCCCTTTTTGGTTAAAATGCATCTGAGAATAAAATTGAGTTTTTAAATGAATCAAAAAGTAACTACTTTGGATTTGAGTACAGACATAAAAAATCCTTTTGGAATCATTAGAAAGTGGAAACCGGTTTCTGTTTTAGATAGGCTCCGACTTAGCTAATGTACGAGTCCGGTTATCCTTCTATTTTTCGGCAAAGTTCTTTTGTTTTCGATTAATGGTGAAATTCCCCAATATTAGGCACGCATTTACGAAAATTTGAATGAAATTGCAAAAATTATCAAACATTTGCCTTTAGCGAAAAAGAAAAAATTATATTCGATTTTAGCTAATGCGATTTAGAATAAAAATAAGTTCGTTAATGTGTCTGAAAGTAAATATTTTTAATTGGAACGCAAACTTAAAGAATCATTTTGGCATTGATAGGGAGTGGTAACCAGTTTCCGGTTTAGACAGGTTCCCTTTTAGCAAGTATATTTGTCTGGTTTTCTTTTCTCTTTTTCGATAAAGTTCTTTCTTTCGATCAACGGGAAATATCACAGCATTAGATATTTAGGGAAACTTTAACTTGTATCAAATTTTTGCATTTATCGAAAATGTGAAAAAGCTATTCAGTTCTATCGAATGTGCTATAGTTACGCGATTTAGACATCGCACTTTCATAAAAAATAAAAGGGAACTTATTCCAAAACAAAATTAGCAAAAAGATATTACAATTCTTGAAAAAACTTAAATAATATTTTTAGAAGTAGTATTTTTAGTTACCGTGTTCAACTCATTTTGCTGGCATCTGGTTCATCTGGAGTACTCTCCGTTTTCTGGACTTGCATACATAATACACATTGCCATACATAAAATAAAATTTGATATGAAAATCCATGATACTTATTATTAATATGCTCAAACATTACAAACTTAAAATATTTTACAGCGTTTTAAATAAACATTAGTATGCACACTTCATTAAAGAAATTTATACGGAACATATCCTAAAGATATTAATCATTTAGAGTTTATTGGCTTGTATTAAAATATAGAATGGCACATAATATTCGAAAGATAAATACTATAGCGGAGATGTTGTAACATTAAAGTTAATTTCTTAAACGCATTTCCAACAATTTGTTAATTGTCATAAACCATTAGTACAGAAAAGGGGGTAGGTTCAGGGATTAGCATTTCTTTCAGAAGGCTTAAAAACTGATAAGATGTATTACATAACAAGTTGTATTAAGATTATTAACAAATGTTTCAATACAGCTTTTTAAAGGCTTCATATCAGGTGCCCCTCCATCAATTGAAGTTGAATGAAAGAGATAATGAAAATGATAGCAGCAATCTACATTTCTGCTTCTGTTTTTTCACAATCTTTCATTTAGCTTCACATGAAGATTGTAGATGAGGAACTTTTTACAATGTCATCAAGCATTTCAGTGTTAAATTTACATCGATTTCTTGGTATTTGTTTACTGCATCTATCTTTTGTTGTCACGTATTTATTAAAAATTTAAAAATTCTGTATAAGCCTGTAAAAGCAATGATTATTTAATAATCGATTGTAAAACATCTCGATTGTAGATTCCGCGAAGTAATCGATGACTGTATCGATTGTATTTTTTTTACGATGACGATTTTTCTCGATTGGTAAAATCTCGAGAAGCGCCCATCACTAAATTAAAGTACTTGAGAACGTTATATGTTTTTAGAAGTTCTGATAATGAATGCATTAAATTCATCTGAATAGGAGGATAATTTTCGTTCCTTACATAACTTTCCTAGTGAGTTTACGCCATTACATGAGAAGAATTTAGTATATTCAGTAATAATATTGTTTTGAAGTTAAGGACATGACGAAAGGATTATAGAAAGGTTGTGTGCTTCTCATTTTCTGCATACTTTCGATAATATTCACTTTTAACAAATACCTGGATATGAGTTTCATAAACTTCCTATTTACGTTACATCATTTATATAATTTGAAACTGCTTTTGAATATCGATGATATAACATGGATTTAGTAAGAAAGATTAGTACAAGATGATTTTTTTTTCGAAATTATTCTATATTTTAAACATGCTGCTTAAAAGTTTGTTCTAATATATATTTTTTTCCTTTTACATTTTTTTACGGAATAGGATAAATGAAATTTAATTTACATTTTGCAATTTTGGGGGATAGATATACAGAGAAGGATGATGATTGAAATTGTTGGAATGACAATCTTCAAAATGATGATTTATGATTATCATGATGCTTTATGTAAAAGTTACCATCCTACTTATTCTCTATGATGCTGAAATTGAAAGTGTTCTAGTTATAATAATCTTCTAAATGCATGCTGAAACATTGAACAGTTCTATGAACATTTCATTAACTGAAATCATTAATAAACATCCCAGTGGCGATTTTTGTGCTTCCATTATACAAATTAAAGTACTTGAGTACATTATACCCTTTGAAGTTCTTATAATGAAAGCAGTAAATTATTGTACATAGAAAATTAATTTCCGTTCTTTAGATAACTTTCCTAGTGACTTTACGCCGTACATACATGAGAAGAATTTAATATATTCGGTGATAATATTGTTTTGATCTTAAAGATATAACCAAAGCATTATAGAAAAGGTCACGTGCTTCTCATTCTCTGCATACTTTCGATAACATTTACTCTTTACAAATACCTGGATATTACTTTCATAAACTTTGTATTTACGTTACTTCATTTATATACTTTGAAGTTGCTTTTGAATATCGACGGCATAACAGAAAGTTAATAAGAGAGATTCGAACAAGATAGTGTTTTTTAATTTGCAATAAATATATATTTTACTCATGTTGCTTAAAATTTCGTATTCTTCCCTAACAATCATATATTTTTTCAGATTCTAGAAGATTACACTTTATTTTTTAAAGCAATGTTTTTTTTAATTATTTCTTACAGGCACCTTTAATTCTTTTTATTTAATTAAAACTTATGTATTGATAGTCAGTCTTAATCTATTGTATATACAAAATAGAAATGCGAATTTCGTTCAGGCAGTTTACACATTGAGTTCTGCTGAATGGATTTTGATGGGACTTGCACTGTCAGTTAGGTAATTTATCAGAGAAGATTTTACTATATTCTACATCATCCTACGTTACTTACTTATAGAAATGAGGGGGAAAGTTCTGCTATCAGGTGAACCCGATTATGAAAGATGAGCCTTTTTTTTAAAGTTCTGCTGTTCTGGTTTCAATAAGACTCACATTTTTAATAAGAAAATGTTTCAGGGAATGTTTTAGTGTATTCATATTGTTATACGTCACTTAGTTATAGAATTATAGGTTAAATTTCAATAATTAGGTGAACCCGATTATCAAAGATAAACCTTTTTAAGAGGTTAGAATTTAAGGATTTTAATTAGACTTGCATTGTTAGTTACAATATTTATTGTGTATGATTTTAGTATATTGCATTTTGTCCTATCGTTCGATACCAAACCCAACTATAAATTATCAACTAAAAGCATTGGTCCTTTGCAGCCTCAAATTCCGTCTGATACATTAGAAAATAAAATACCCTCCTTTGAAAAAATGTATATAGATAGATTATAACAGAAAAACTGTTGATCTTCAATTAATTCAATCACGTAGTGAAAAGGGATTTGAAATTGCATTATCTGAATGCAAAATTAAAATGTATACCTTATATAGATATGGCCATTTTTTATTTATTTTGTCATACATTAAAATGAAACTGGGAAATAATTAAAACATTTTGATAAAGAGACATTCATTTTGAAACTTATGTTGTTTTAAAATCCGAACCAAAGTCAAACTCAGTAAAATTAGGTGCAATTCCATTAATGAAACACAAAATTTAAATTGAGCATGGTCTTAACCTTTTAAAAATCACGACTGTTTATATTTAGAATTAGCAAATGGATTTTTAAAATATTATCAGTAATAGCAAACGTATTTTATTTGCACATTTCATTAATTAATTAAAATTTTTATTAACATGTGTATAGTGAAGTAAAGAAAAAAATGAAGAGACTAAACATGCACTAAATTATTCCGCTATTGAAAGTGAAATCAAATTTTAAATGAAAGGTAATTAAATCTTAGTAATAAACAATGATTTCTCACATTATAAGTACTTTTCCCACTTTTTTCTATCTACAAGTACACAACTACTTTAGCTGTTTCTCGGTCGCCGTCACATGTCATAAGGTCGGCTTTTTTTTTCTGCCCGAACTTATGGCGTTGCATGCCATGTGACGAAGAGAAAAATGTAATTGCTGAAAGTGAATTTGTGTTATTTTATTTGATCTGTATTTTTACTTTCTTCTGCCTTAAATAAAAGAAAGTATTGCCATCGAATTTTTTTTCAACTTTCTGTTTTCGATGGATTTACACGTTTTGGAGTGTGAGATCCCCAAAAACATATTTATAGAAAATGTCAGTCTGTCCGTGTGTCGCCATTGTAGCATTAAGAATTGTATGAAATAATGCATGGAATTAAACCATTTTTTGTGTGTTTTTGGCAATGGCATGCAGGTCCTCCCTTAATTTGGAAAAATTTCGACGGAAGGAGGGGGTGTAATAGCGCTTGTTGTGCCATTTTTATTATTGTACCATCGAAAAGTGTACGAAGTTTTTTTTAGCGTGGCAAACAGGTCCTCCTTAATTTGGAAAAATTCCGACGCAAGAGGGCGCTGTAATAGTGATTTTTGCGCCACTTGTATTTTTGTACCATCGAAAAGTTTATGAAGTTATGCATAGAATTGAACCAAATTTTTGGTGTATGTTTTTGGCTGTGCTAAGCAGGTCCCCCTCGAATTTGGAAATATTCCACCGAAAGGGGGCACTGTAATATCGATTTCTGTATAATTTTTTGTAGTTCTATAGTACACTGGTGGCTCGCAAAGCGACGGGATCATGGTAAGCCGGCTATTCGGGAACGGCTGATGTACAACAAAATAATGGGAAAATATCGGTTTCATGATTGGTTTCATCTAATAAATATCATGATCGAGATGAACTCGTTTTTACTCCGATTAATTGACTGAAGCAGAAATTTAAGGTGAAAGCCAAAGTTGATATAATATTAAACTAATAAAATTAAAGTATTAACATTTTTAACTACATTTTGAAATATAAAGGCGTATAAGTTTTGGGATTGGTACAGCCAAAAAGGTTTTTTTTTTTTTTTGTTCTTTTTTTTTTTTTTTTTTTTTTTTTTTTTTTTTTTTTTCTGAATGTTTCTAATAAATGGCCCAACTATAGAACTACAATTTTTACTTGTATTTTGTGTAATGTTGGCTTTTGTTAGTTATTGTTGCATGTCAAAATGGCTTTTCTGATGAATATAGAAAGTGAGTTCGAGTGCAGTAAATATATCTCAATATAGTATCTCAATTAGAAAATGATAGTTCAGATCTATCTAGTGTTGGAATTTGATAAATGTAGTATTTATTAGTATTTCACACTGTTTTTAATGCTTTCCAGCATAGTTGAAAAGTGTTTATGAATTAGGTTTGTCAGTCCGTCTAACCATCTCACAGTGGAGTATTTGACCCAAACACCTGGCCGAAAAAGCAAAAAATAAAATTTCGTCAAAAATAGGTAAACATTTTTAATAGCTAACTAATTGGTCCGTCGATTTATGTAATGTTTAGGAACATGAGTTATATCCGGTGGCTCCTGGTCTGAGTTGAAGAGGGAGTTTCTTTGTGAGAAGACGGGGTTTTTTTTTGTTGTTGCTTTTTGGAATTGTTGTTATGTTTAAATATAATTTTTTTGTGGCTCAATGAATTGTTGAATTGAAACTAAACGGGACTTAAGTATTTAACAAAGGTCACAGTTAGTGTTAAACTATGTGTTAATTTAAATAGTTTAGTTTTTAATTTAACAAAAAAATATTAAATGTGTAAAGGGGTTCTTTTTACAGCGTTTTTGGCTGTAATTTAAAGATATCGAAAGCTTTTTAAATATGTGCCGGGCTTTGCCGGACCATGCTTGAATTACAATCATATTATAGTTTTTAGTGCCAATTTCTGCAAAAAAATAACTTCCGCATATCGTTGCTATGTTTTTATATAATTTTTTTTTTCGGGGAGACTACTTAAATCCCATTTTTTGCGGCAACCGAATTGAAGAGATAAAAACAATATTTTAATTCTCGTATTGCAGGTTTTTAGGTTACAGGATATTTATTGCCTGAGAGCTTTTGCTCCTACAGATTCTGTATTTATGCATGTACGTACGTATGTAAGTACGTACATACGTACGCAACTCGATACCTCTTGATATAAATATCAGATCGGTTTCATATTGTAAATACTTATTTACTGAAATAAATTTCTCCAATGAGTTTCGAGGTCTCATAGGTAGAAAATAGGGGGAGAAAAGAGGGAATTAAAGAAGTCTGGAGTGGACGCAGAAATGATTAAAAGGTTGTAAGTAATTTTGGAAGTCATAATATGTGGTCATCGCATTGACGAAAAAATGTTCCAAACATCTGCTGATGAAACAACAACACTGTATGTGAACCTTTACAATTGGTACCCCATGATTCCAAGAATGCACAAGGATGATTCATGGTCGCAATGTAATTAAGAAAGTAGTCGTACCCATTGGAAAATGGTTAGAAAAAGTTGCCGAGGCCAGAAACAAACGCTTTAGACAGTACCGAACAAAGTACTTACGAAAGTGCAATAGAGAAGTTCGCAATAGAGAAGTTCGCAATAGAGAAGTTTACAATAGAGGTGTTCCAAATTGGCTTCTTTTAAGCAGTGATCCTTTTATAAACTGATCTAGATAAAGACCAAAGGAAAAGAGCAAGCCATACAGTACCGAGACCCTACAACTTCTCCTTCCAGCTAGGTCTGATGGTAGTCCTGATAAAAGCCAAGAAGAGTGTGATGAAGAAGATGAAAAACAGAGTTCTGAAGAACCAGATTGAAACTGGTAATCTATTAAATACACTTAAAAACCATCATCTCTATACTGTAGAGATTCCACTTTATTAAATGTATTACCAAAAGTAACTTTATCAAATGTAAATAATCTTTGTTAAATGTAAAGTAATAATTATTATTAAAGTAAATTAAATGTAAATAATAAATGTTATAGATAGTCCAATTAAATACATTTAATTAAACATTACTAGTAAATAAAAAAATCTATCAACAATTACTTTTCTTATGTAAACAGTAAACATTTAAAGATGCTAGTCATTCAACTTCCAAACTCCCTTCGGTAATGTTAAGTCTATGGGCATGTGATGTATTCGTATTTTTAAAATATTTTAGTAAATTAATATTTTAACTTATTTTTTCTTTGTGCCCTTCTTAAATGATGTCACTTTTTTTTCTTCGTTGTCAAAGTATTTATAAAATCTATACTTATTATTATGTGAAGTGTTAATGTCTTACTTCCACTTCGTCAGCTTTTAAGATATAAAATATAAACTAAGTTATGGATTTGTATGTATACACATAGTATGCTAAAAGTTAGTTCATTGAAACGCATAGCACAGTTAGACATTTCCATTCTGCCATTTCAGTGAATAAACGGAAATGTACTTGAGAACTTTTGTGCAGCCCTGTATATGATCTATAGAATGTATGTGTTACCGTGAAAGACCGAAATCTGGAGAATGTCGACTTTCACCGGTGAATGTCAACATTCACATAGTCGCTTTGTGTATCTCCGAAATATTTGCTAAGTATCCTTATTTCTGACTTACACCGGCAAAGGTCGACATTCACCATACACTAATGGTGAATGTTGAATATGTCGGAAATTTGCATTTACTCCTCCGTGTTTCAGGCGCGATCATTAACTTTAAAATCATAAAAACGTTTTAATCGTCTGTAATACAAAGGTGTGCTGCACGCATATTCACAATACCTACTCGGTTCGGATTCGACACAGGTATCTCCATATATTTTTCTAGTATGAAATTTTGAATATTCTGAAATACATATACAGGCGATTGCTATCGCACACAAGCTTTGAATTATTATTTAACCGTTTGAGTGCAGAGCAGAGCGATAGCGCTACACTTGTTATGTGCCACAATTGCGGGAAGCGCAATTGTGGCTCTTTTTGAGTGTGCTTGTCTCTGAAAGGGTTAATTGGGCATTTCACCCCCGAACGAGTCAAATAACAATTTCATGATTCCATGAATAGCGATCATCTTCATATGATAAGTACGTAGCTGCCAACTTGTACGGATATTTGCTACCACTAAAATTTAACAGAAATTTTCTGCCTTATTTAATTATCAACATTCACTGCATTTCAGTGATTGAATTGGGCAAAGTTTTTCATTAAATTTTAGTGGTAGCAAAAGTCCGTACAAGTTTGCAGCTATGTAAGTACTTCAGAATATTCAATATTTAATACCAGAAAACTAAACTGAGAAATACCTGTGTCCAATCCGAACCGAGTACGTATTATGAATATGAGTGCTGCACTTAGTTTTAGCAGAAAACACTTCAGAAAGTATTTTAGAGTCCTACTGTTCTTGGAAAAAGAATTGTTTTCTCGTTTTCTCTCAATTAATGTATTTAATTTTTCAAAAAAAAAAAAAACATGACTCACTGTAGTATCCATTCTATATAAATTAGGATATTGAATAAAAAAATAAAATTTAAGAAAACGTTGCGCGCACCATCAAACCTTGCATAAAACTCGCAGTAGAACAAATAATTTGGCGACAGACTGTAGCCTCGCTGTTAAACACCGCTTCTCTTTTCGACCTCCACCAAAACATATCTGTGCTTGTCGATATTCACCGGTGATAGTCCGAATGTACATGAATATAATCAAATATTCGATCTTTCGCCGATGTTTGTGACATATTTTGACATTCACCGGTGAAAATCGACATTCTCCAATTTCGGTCTTTCACGGTAACATATCCACACCAAGTAATATACAAAAAAATAGTTCAATTTAAAAACGCATATCGCAACTACAAACGCACTTCCAGCAATTATTGGTCACAGACTTCAATAGTTAAATTTATTCTTCATCCAAATTCTTTTGTGTGTCCCTGAAAATGAACGACATATTCTACGCACACCATATGCTACAATAAGTGCCTTAGTACACCTCAGTGATGTATATAAATTTCAGTATATTTAAAATAGTGTGATATCATTAAAATACAGAACAAACGACTTTTTCCCTTAGACCATAATGTAAGGGAATTCTTTTGGGTGTCTCTGCAAATGAATCGTAAATGCTATAGACTTCATTTACAATACCAAACATGCCATAGTGATACCCAATAATATCTAACAATTTCAAGGCAATTTGACTATATTTACATAGAAAAAGATTTTTGGCCAGAATTTCGGGTCACTGTGCGTCTATCAGTCTGTCCACATCCTAACTTTCGTAAATGCAATCGGATTTTCATGCAATTGATATATGTTGATGATGTTTAACGTGGAATGTTCGGTATTGAATGTGAAATGTGTAGCATTATTAGTTCATTTACATGGGCACCTCAAAGAATTGTGTTACATTAAGGTGAAAGGGGGAAATCGTTTGCAATGTATTTTAATAACAGTACACTAATTCAAATGTATTGAAATTTTATAAGTCCCTGAATTTCACTACAAGGTGATTACTATGGAATAGGATATTCATATCATTTATTGTTCCTTTACAGGGACACACAAAAGAAATATGATATAGTACTGTCTTTGAGCAATAATTCCCAGGAAGTGCGTTTTCAATTTCGGTATGCGTTTTAAGTTAAAGTAATTTTTTTTTTGCATGTTACTTGTTGTGTATAAATACTATACCTCGTATACAAGATCTGTACAGAAGGATTCACATATCATTCTCCTTATTAGTGGAAATTGCTGAAGGGAAATTTTCAACTGCGGTATGCATTTCCAAACTGAATTAAAATTAATATTTGGAAATTTTTCCAGAGAGAAACATTCGCATTGAATACAATATTTCAAATGAAAATCAAATTTCAAATTATTTTTGCTTAAAAGGCGCAAAGACCAACTTAGTGAAAAAGATTCCATGCCGGGAATCGAACCCGGGCCATCAGTATAGCGCACTGACGTTCTACCGCTAAACCACATGGAACGATACCCAGCCTGGAACTTCTCACTATTACAAGTTGGCAAGGCTACAAACGCAGCACAAGATGGAATATTTTCCGTGAGCCACCAACATGGGGCAAACACAGACACTTAATTAAATCCAGCATCGAATGAATCTATATTAATATTTGGAAATTTTTCCAGAGAGAAACATTCGCCTTGAATACAATATTTAAAAATGAAAATCAAATTTCAAATTATTTTTGCTTAAAAGGCGCAAAGACCAACTTAGTGAAAAAGATTCCATGCCGGGAATCGAACCCGGGCCATCAGGATAGCGCACTGACGTTCTACCGCTAAACCACATCAGTGCGCTATACTGATGGCCCCGGTTCGATTCCCGGCATGGAATCTTTTTCACTAAGTTGGCCTTTGCGCCTTTTAAGCAAAAATAATTTGAAATTTGATTTTCATTTGAATTAAAATTTTCAATGGTGTTTATGGATATAAATCTATATGTCATACACAGAGCTGACCAAAGAATTCGGATAATGTTCTGGCTGTAGATGGGAATTGCTGAATTTTGGTTTCAAATCCGTTATGCTTTTCCAAATGGTTCAGTTAGACAACAGGTTTAAACTTATTAAAATGTGAACTTTTGTTACATTATTTTGAATGTATTGCAAAGTGTTTCATAATCTATGCTTGACGCACGAGTTTTTCTTTCTTGTTTTAATTTAAAACTTGGGTGCATTGGGGGGAAAATGGAGTGTTGAGGGAAAAAATGGAAAGTTTTGTGCTTACAAAGTGAAATTGCAGTTACAATGGCAGTTTACGGTTATTTACTTTATTCCCATTAGAGGAACATAAATTTAAACGGCAAAAGTTTTTTTTCTCCTGTGTTTGTTTTTATATTATTATTTTTGTCTTTTTTTGTCAGATGTTCTGTTGTATAGCGCAATATATCAAGATTCCAGGAACTAATTTTTTTGTGTAATAAGTTTCCTCATATGTTGTATAATTTTCACTCAAAATTTGAAGCTTTTACACCAAGTAGTTCGATATATAGGAATATCAGACTACGGGTGTTTTAATTCTGGCTACCTGGTGTTAATTTTCAGCAATGAAAAAAAAAAACTTTCTTCAGTTATGAAATTCGAAAAAAAAATCGAGCAAAAAGGGAAAAAGTCTAAGTGAGTCTAAGAAAAGAAAATTATTTATGATTTGCGTGCTTCTTCAACGACAAAACTTTAAGTATAAGTTTACGTGGAGTGACGTTCTGTTGCACCGAGAATGATACTGTGCCATGAACATTTCTTTATTACGCACCGAGGTCACGGAAACATCCATAAAGAAGATGCCGTTAATTTTGATTTGCAGTGGATAGTGCGCTGTTTCAAAGCTCACTTTTTAACCACTGAAAATCTGCCATGTAATCCATATCTATGCGAGATAAGTCTCTATAATCGTTTAAGAAATATTTAAACCTTCATCAAATATTAAATTTTATTTATTCTCTAAATCTCTGTCTACTTACATGTTCATATATGATTATAGTCTTATCTATTTTGGAATTCCTGTAATAATTTCTTCTACACCATGATTATGTTAAATACGAGTGATATTAATGATTCATTTTGGTTTTTATTAATTCTTTCTCTATTAATATAAATAGTGATAATGAAACAAGTAAAGCGACAATATCGACCATGGGTATTTAATTTTTTTTTGCTATTTCAACTCTTAACTTTATTATGGCACTGCAGAAGTATTTATCTGCACTCAGAGGTTTTACATTCCATATTGCTAATAATTATATAGAAAAGGGGAAGTAGAAGCGATCATTTTTATCTATCAGAATAAAAAAATTATATTCTCTCTAATGATGCTTAGAAGTATCAGTAAGTTTTTCTTGCTCATCTGAAAATTCAGATGATGGTTAAAAGAAATCGATTTCACAATAACGCTGTATAGGAAATTAGTGAGTTTAAGGTGTTTCAAGACTCTAAAAAGTGGAAAAAATGAAAAAAAAAATACCATTCTCTACATTTAATATCTTAAAATGTGTAGGATATCAAAACACAATTTTTGTTGGGATTAAAGATACACTATATGGCCAAAAGTGACTGATCACTTGCAATTTTAGACGTTTTGTTAAATATCTAGAAAAATACGTGAGAAATTAACCGGAAACTGCAGCAGTGTAAACCGTATAGTATAGGTCATATATTTCCGCGAAGATTTTTTCCTGAAACCCCATAGGGGGCCGTCAACAAATTGAAAAAGAACGAATATCTTTTGGGTAACTCTGTAAAAACTAATGTAGCAAAGGCGTTCAAACAAGAGACTATTAATAAGTGGCTTATTGTAATATACTGTGTTAATTTTTATGAGAATAGCATGTATACACGTAGAGAAATTAAGGTTTTTATAAAAACAGCCCCAAATTTCCCAAATTTCGCCAAGTTTTTTGTTTATAATTTGCAGAGTTCTTAATATAAAAAGTTCTTTTCAGAAAATATGACAAACAATATTGTACACAATACTTTGCAATCAGAATTAAAAAATAATAAAAATTGGATTAAAAATGAGCAGGTTTACTGAAAAATGTTTCACTACGTATGCGCGAATGCATTCAAAATATAATGTGCATAATATATTAGCTAAGTATATAGAGCAACTTTTGTGAAAATCTCAAAATCATAGCTTGAAAATTCTGAAAATAATCGTCGATAAAATAAGCTCGAAATCCGTTGTTCCCCAAAACAAGCAAAAAGATCAGGGGTTGTATCAAATATCTGTTGATTAGTGCCAAGATAGCGTACACAATATTGCACGTACTATTGTTTTTGGATACAGCCCCTTATCTTTTTGCTTCCTTTTGGGAATAACGGATTTTGAGCTTATTCTATAAAAGATTATTATCAGACTTTTCAAGCTATGTTTTTGAGATTTTCACAAAAGTTGCTCAATACATTTAGCTAACACATTATGCAAATTATATTTTGATTTCATTCGAGCATGCGCAGTGAATCATTATTTAGTAAACCAGCACACATATAATTATATTAAGTACTTATTGAAATTAAAATAATTTATATCAAGTATTGCGCATTTCAACAGTACACAAAACTCTTACTGAAAAAATAATCAGCTTCATTAAATCTAAAATTAATTTTGATTTATAAAACTATATTTTATGCTAATATGCGAATGTCTCTATATTTCATTAAGGCAAACTTTACCAACTAATTAGCAGCTGTCATATATTTGTTGATTAAGTCTGTTTTAACTAAGCAATATACCTTTCTTTTTTCTGATAAAGCACTTATCCTAATTGGTTTCCAGGTACCTTCTTTGTATTTCCTTTGAGTTACTATAATGCATTCAAAGAAGAAAATTCCAAGCTTGTTTAGATTATTTTGTTAGAGTATTCAAACGTGCTATGACTTTTTACGCATTTTGGAGTTAGGATAAAAAGAATTTTTGAGGAATGCTGTGCTCCATTATTTTCAATAAAAAATTTGTTAAACTATCTGTTATTGTTTCAATCTGGCTATATTGTTTTAAAAAGAGATAAATTAACTTCTAATATGCAATCGGATCCACATTAGTTCCCTGTTACTTTTTTATAAATTTGAAGTTGGTGATTATAAAAGGCAATATTCCGAATAGTCGTTTATCTTTAGGAAAAATATATATTTTTTGCTATATGGACTTTACTTTCAATGTATATTTATTGGATATATATCACTTGCATTAAAAATCATGCTGACTTTGATTTCTATGACGATATTTTATTGAAATACGACAATTCAGTATTGTTTCGTTTAATCAAGAAAACTATGTCATATAATTAGAAGTTCTCCTAAATTTTATATTTTAATATTTAAGTATTATGGACAGCACATTTGAGTTTTCAAGTAAGGCCTCTTTTAATAATTGATCTTTGTCTGTATTCTTTTTATTTGCTTGGAATTGAATACGGTCAAAGAATTTAAATTCTAAGCTTATTTATTTCTATTATTCAAGCTTATTGAAAAGCCCTATTAATTTTCACCCATAGTAATTAAAAAATAAAATGATAATTTTCATAATAATAATATTAAAAAAAAAAAATCGTAAACGCTTTATTTGCTGATAGAGTAAGATTTCCGTAAAAAAGGGGGGTAGGAAGGTATCGTTATCTGCAATATTTAATTAATTTTATATGCGTTATAGTTTCAAAGTAAATTAACACTTATGGTTTATATTAAAAATTAAATTACGTTAAGAGAAAATACTTCATACGAATTTAAAACTTTATTCAATCTTCTAAACTTTTTGCTTTTTGTTAATTAGGATTGTTATATTTACTTTTTAGAAATTAGATGTCTTGAAAAGACGAAATTGCAATGTATATATTTTTTTCAATATTGTAGGAAATTTCTTGAAACCCTCCATCACTTATTAATTCATAGTTTTATTAGATTAGAAGAAACACATTACGATGAACAGAACATAGAAATCTATATGGACACATACTCTGCTGGTCGTCGTTGAGTTAAATATAAAAAAATCTCTGTTATACATCGTTTTAAGTCTCTTAGAAATTCTCAGAGCATCGAAATCAAGCCCAACCTCTCTGAATTCTCAACTCTCGTTCCAGCTTCAATCGCGACAGGAACTTTCCACAAATCGGAGTGCGACTTTTGAACCTAAGTTCAGGTTCAAGAACAGAGTCACGACCTAAAATATAAATTTAAATACTTAGTTAATACTTAGTTGAAAGTAATAAATTGCATTGTAAATCAAGTACAATATTATTCCTGCAATACATTTTTAAACGAATATAATAATGTATAGGGTAATTTGAGGTGAGATTGCGATGTTGTACAAGATGCCGAATCACGTACTTTTCATATGCGCAGACGCTGTAGGGAAAAGCCTCTCTGTTGTAAGGAAGAGGGTTCCCTACTGATATTTTAATTTCCGTTTGCTTTCTTTAAAAAATTTTTAATTGTACTTTTTAATTGCTATTTCATCTTAACACTTTTGGTAAGTGTCAAAAATTTTTACGTGACGAGTTTTTTTGCCTATATCAGTCTTAATTTAATCACCAGAGAAATAAATCTGATGTTTTTAGAGAGTACTGGTACCTGGCCTTTTTGCAAATCATAAATGGTGGCCGGTTTCCGCTTCTTCGCGTCAGTGGGGGCACTGGCGTCTTACCCAATAATCTGGGGTGAGTCGGCGAAAATTTTTGGGGGTAAGATGCCGATTTTTTCCGTTAGGGTGAGATACCGTTTATTTTCCTTTGGGATCAAATTCCTGGTTGTTTCTTCATTGTTTAAATTACTCTTGTATATTAACTGACTTGTCAAGAAATTAAATCAATGATGAAATCACGATTTTAATCAACTGATTAAAAAAATCATTAATTAACATAATAAATTTGCTAAATGTTTAAAATGACATAAAGAAATATTATAATCTATGGTGAACATTATTTGAAATGTTTCTATGTGTATGCTGCCATATAAATAAACTTTATTGGCCTTAAAAATATTTGTTTAATAATTATTAATTTTAATCATTGTTAAAAATTTGATGTTAAATGCAAATACAAATAATTTTAATAAATGTAAATATTAGTAATACATAATATAGTTTTAGATAACTAGTGGCTTCTGCTCCCTACGAGCTACGCTTACCAGCATCCATCAAGACACCACAGACTCTAAAAACACGCTAGTTTGATCTTCTTTGAAAATATAATGGTTAAATTCCCTACCAAGATTAAGAAGATTGGGATTTTTTTAAGTGAATGAGAATCAGTGTTCAGAGTGTCTAGCAAAGTGCAATAAAAACTCTAAAAAATGTTATTGGATCAAATGCATTCAGTGAAACTGTTGGTTATATAAAAGTTGCTCAAAGTTCCTGAACAAATATACAGTCTGTGGCATATCTCAGTTTTAGCTGAAAAAAAAACAAACAAACAAAGGGGCATATGAAAAACACCAACAAAAAAGCTGCACTCTAAATCAATTTATCCCAGTGGCTTTATTGCATTTAAACTTGCTATAATGTTTAAAAATGGGCATACTTAAGAGCCACAACCCTTTTAATTGTTAAGTAGAACATAACTTTTTTTTCCAGCATTAATTTGCTCTTTTATTAAATTCCCAACGTTTGTGACATTCATATTTTTGTAATTTCCTCATATTAAGTAAATTAACAACTTTAGTATGTCTAAAATATAAAAGTTACTTTTATTCGCCCCATTATTTTTTATGCTTTTTCACAAAAATTGTTGTTTAATTTGAAACTCCACAAGGCATCTTATCCTTAGAAAGTTGGCCATTTTACCCATAGGTATGGGTAAGATGCCGAAATGCAAGTGTTTACAAAAACAAAATTTTTGATGCTGTATATAATATCTGTAAAATGAAATAAGGTTTTAAATGATACATAAGGGTGCGAACTTCTACAAGAAATCAATGAATAACAAATAAAAACAACAGACGATTTTTAAAACAATAAAGGCAAAAACCACGGCATCTTCACCAAATGTACCCTATAAGAGAGAAACTGCAAATCCATTGTCTTACTTTTTTCGTTAAAAAGCTCCTAAAAAGTAAAAATGTTCTTTCATTACCTAATAACAAATTTCCCCTAAATATTTAGTTGATATCCTATTTCGATTGTGTAAAATTAATAGAAGTTACATTTAATCGTGACTAACCCGTTCGAGACTGGCGTATTATTGATAGTACACGTCTTTTCTTTGAATACTATTTTGTCTTAACAATTTTTTTAACCCTTTGTATCACCGTGTTGCAGATCTGCAACATACCGAAAACGTCATTGTTATTTCAACAGTAAATTTTAAAAGACGATTTTGTTGATTGTTGTTATTCTATTACACTACTATTAACATAATTATTTCATTAAATCCGCAACAAATGTCTATACTGATTTTTATTTTTTCGCGCCAAAGTTTGATTTATCGCTTGATCAGCTACACGTGATTTTTGCTGAATTTAGCTTTGAAATACAGGGGTTAAAAAAGTCTGCAGACGTCTACAAGTATATTGTTTTCAAAGGTGAGTTTAAATTCTTTATTTAAAGACCATTTTCGAGCTAGGAAATTTCCAATATGTATAACATAAACGTAAATATCTGTTTGTTTCAGATTTGCAACAACGCGCCATATCTTCTCTTGTAATTTATTTTTTTTTAAACCAAAAGAACATCGAAAATATCTTCTAATGATTATTTAAGTTGCATTTTTTTCAGAAAAGCAAAATTATTGAAAAGGGGAATCATCGGTCTGTTTTTATATTTAATTGCTATAGGGTAAGTTAGGGATCCCCCCCCCCTCTGTAAAATTAACACCAAGTCCAAAGCTAGCAAAAAAGGGAAAGGTCTCGTAGTAGAAAAAAGAATTCAACAGAAAAAACATAGAGCACATACTCAACATATTCCACCAAAACAAGTGTGCCTAGACGAAATTGGGCACTGACCATAGTGGGGGAAAAAGAATACGTTGTAAATACCCCGATTGTAAAAACTTTAATCAAACTGTTTGTGAGAAATGTGGTGTGATAGTTTGCTACAACAAAACTAAAAATTGTTTCAAAAATTTTCGTGCAAATTAAAATTTTAAATATTTTCAGTTTTTGTGCCATTTGGCAAGATATTGCAGATATGCAACAAACCCATTTTTCCAAATAAAATTTTATTTTTCTGTTCTGAATCTTTTTTATTACTTTTCCATGCTTAAAATGATGCATTTTAATATATGTGTAGGAATTTTTCAAATCGGGGTTGTTGGGTTACAAAGGGTTAATTACTATCGACATATAGTAGTAGTAGTATATGTATATGCATTTCTTATTATGACTTCATTTATGGTTTGGCATTTAGAAATAATAATAATAATAAGACGTTTGTTTAATTACCTTTGAGCCGTTAACGATTCTTTTAGTTTAAATGTATATTTAACGCTTTAATTTTAAAATATAGCTTTCTTTTCCGAACGAATCCTCAGTGATAAAATGTAAAAAAATATTAGAAAGTTATAATATCTGTTGAATATTAGCTTAATGCGATATTTTACAAACGTCTCTAAAAACTTTTCCTTGACATATCGCCATATGAATATCAATTACGTTTTACGCAAAATAAATAGATTGGTTGGATTTCAGACAATGACATATTCGTTAAACTTCAGTAAACCTATTTGGATAGCTTTATTTTACACTTTAATTAATTCCAGTTCTAAAATGAAATGTCTATAAATCTTTTAAACGTAGTTAGAAAGTTATGTTTTGCCAATCTGTACCCGCGCTGACATTCTAAAGAAAATTATTGATTTATTCTAATATTTTATTATAAAAAAGTTCACACAATTGACAAAACTGAACAAAACATTTGAATTAATGTTTAATAAAAACAACAACAAAAATAAAAATAAATAAAAATAAAAATAAAAAACGAACCAACCCAAAACTTAGATATAATCATATATTAATAAAAATCGGCAAAAGTATGACTTATATGGATTTTTTTTTTTTTTCTATGATGAATGAAATTTCATGGAAATTCTAATTTAAAATATTTATGAAAAATTTCAAAGCACTTAGCATGTACAGCTATTCTGTAGTTTTTGTTCAGTTCAATTTTTTTTAATATACCAAATTGCGATTGATAACCAAAAATAATAAGAATAAATAGAAAGTTTTCAAATCTATGTTTATTCTTCTTAACAATTATTTTCGTAAGGTAAAAAATAAACTGTTTCATTTTCGCACCGTTAGCAGGGAGTGTGTTACACTGAGAGATAAATTAAATTAATCTGATTAATAACCGTCATATACCTGACATTTAAATACACTTACTTAAGAAAACAGTCCTTTGTTTTTCTAATTAAAAAATATTTTATTTTTATCTTATTGATATTTGTTAGGCTTTTAAAGAAATTGTTTTGTCTTTAAGTTTTATTGTTTAGGCACGTTGAAATGCACAATAATTTTTCATGCACTTATGAGGAAATATATATATATGAAACATTTAGAGATCTTACTAATTTCATTTATAAAGAAATAGTTTTTAAATACTTATTAATAAATATTACGGAAAGAACCTATAAATGATATTTAAATGAATTATCTTGAAGTCAATTTTTAGCTTAATGCATATCACAATTTTCAGATTGGATTTAATGATCTTATATCAGAATATAAAAGATTTAAATTATGTATTCCACTATTTCGCATAATGTTGATTTCTTACATTATATTTTTCTAAATTACTATTTAGACGAAAGATGAATGACATATGATTGTATAAAATTAGTACAAAATATGCAAAATAAGAACCAAGTTTTATAACAAGAAAAATTATGCTCTTTTTCATATTTTCATATTTCTTATTTATATATATATATGTGTGTGTAATATATAATATACCATTTACTTCTCTTTTATAATATAATGGTATAAATTTATTAATGTATTTTTAATTATTATTTAATTATCATTTATTTGCCTCTACACAGTATTTGCTTTAATGCTTGATCCATTAATAGATAAAAATAGTTTTTATTATATATTAGGTTTTATTCCAAAACAATATATTTTACTAAATTCTTAAGTTTGCATATTTCTCTGGTTCCTTAGAATACATGGTGGAATTCATTTTTAAATAATCTATAGGGCGCTGGTCACATGTATTGAGGAATATGCTTGACTATATTGTATATTATTACTCCTTCGATCATCAACATTTAAAAAAAAAGTTTTTTTGGCAAAATGTGCCAATAATCTCTTTTACTTTTATTTAATGCTGCCTCATTCTTAGTCAGTAATGCTTTCAATATGGTAATGTGAATTTTATTTCTTAATCCTTCTGAATCACTTTTTATTTTAAACTTATTTATTTTCCATAATTTATTTCTCCATTTGTTTTGTGTTGGTAGTCCCAAATTCATATTCTTTAGCTTTTTTATGGCTAATATGAAGATGGCTAATATAAGATTCTGTCTAGGTTCTAGAAATATCCGTTATTTATTCTCTGCTCATTATATATATATATATATATATATATTATGTTTGTTGATAATTTGTAATGTTTTTTTTAATGGTCATATATACATATAATTTTCTTTTACATGTGGTGCCGTAGTTGATAGGACGATTAAAGTAAAGTAATTTATGCTATTTGAGATACTTTGCACAAACAGAAATCAAATGCGATTTACTTTCCTTGATAAACTATTTCGGAATATAAGTTTTGGGGCATTCCACGTCAAATCAGGCAGTAAAATATCAATATGTAACCCACCATCACAGATTTTAATGAAACTGCGTGTGTTTGTTCTTACTATTAAGATATGATCACCATTAATTTTTTTTGCTCCTTGGTGAAATAGTTTCTGAGAAAAAAATTGTCAAAATTTTGAAAAACTGCCATCAGTTGGCATTCTTGACTGCTCGATTTTCAAATGTAGCATGACATAAATATGATCATATTTCAATATCTATTCCACAAATCATCTTCAAATAATTTATGCATAATATATAGGGTACGTATTTTATGAAAAAAAAATACTGTTACGCTTATATAACATTTTAAGTGTGTCTAAAAAATGTTTAATCTTTGAAGTCGTGATTTTTTTATGAAAAATAATGCATTAACTAAAATAGCATTATTAACAAAAGGCGGTATTTTTATTAAATTTATTTTTTATGGGAGATATACTTAAAGGTGTCCTTTACCTGATTCTGAAATAAAAATAGTGGGATTTTGGGTGTTTTTGGTAGTATTTCCTATTTAAAAATATTTTGAGGTGCATTTCATATCAAATCAAGCAGAGTCATTCCATGTCAGTTCCCCTAAGCCATTTAATCACTGTCACAAATTTCAATGAAATTGGGTTTGTTTATAGCTTATTTTAAGACGTTATCACCTTTAATTTTCTTGATCCCAAGTAAAATATTTTTTAAGATAAAAAATATCAAAATTTTGAAAATTTGTTTTAAACTTTTTTAATGACAGTTCGATATTCAAAGACTGCATTAAAAAAAAAAAAAAAAAAAAAAAAAAAAAAAGTCATTTCAATATAAAATCACTAAATAGGTTTCAAATAATGTATATGTGACAAATAATGTAGGCTGATTATTATTTCTTGTTTTTTATCATGTTTAAACACTAAGAGTGTCTTTTATCTTATGAATTTCTAAAATTAAGAATTTTGTCAAAAATAATGTGTTAATCAAAAATTTATTATTAACCGAAGGCAGGGTGTTATTGCTTTTTTTAATTGTACGTAAAAATATCTTTTAAATGGTTATAAAATAAAAATAGTGAACATATGAGAAAAAATTATCAAAATTTTGGAAAAATGCCACGAGTTGCCATTAATGATTGTTCAATTTTCAAAGGCCTCATTTTATATATAAAATCATATTTCAATAACTAATAAAGAAATCTTCTTCGAATAATTTAAGCAAGGTAAATAAAGTATGTAGATTATGAAAAAAAATATTGCTGTAAAGTTAAAAAATATTTAAATGTGTCTAAAAAATTGTATAATCTTTGAAATCAAAAATATTTTACAAAAAATAATGAAATTATTAAAAAATCTTTATCAATCAGAGGCGGAGTTTCTATGACTAATTTTTTAATTTTAAATTGTACATAATACTACATTATAACTGGATCTGAAATAAAAATAGCGGGATTTTGGTTGGTTTTAGTAGTATTTAAATCATATTTAAAATTATCAATATTTTCAAATGTAAAACCTATCCAATGTATCATCCCTGGAAATATTTTTATTTATACATTTATTTTATTTTTCAAATTATCTTATATGTTCGTTTCTTAAGAAATAAAATAAACAATATTGTTTTTTAGTAAAACTTCTAGAGCGAAGAGCAATTATCCCTTTCCAAAAAAGAGAAAAATCACTAGCTCCTCACCGCCCAATAGAAATTTTCAAAATGACAGTCCTAATCTTTAAACTCATATTTGGCTGTTAATATTGAAAATTTAGCATTGAGCTGCTAATATTGAAAAAAATACCAAATTTCACTCTTTTGAAGAAAATTTTGACGTATTGTGCTTTAAATATATGCAAAAAATGCATAATCCATTATATTTATATCTTTCAAATAACTATATCTAAAAAAATATTTAAAACTTAATGAGTTGCACTTTTGTAACTTTATTCAGTTTCTAATGATATATACCGTAATTTCGGGTGTATAGCCCGCAGATCAAACAATTCAGTTTGGACCCAGAAATTTTATTCAGTATTTGAAGACCAATATTTACTGTGATCTAAAAAGTTACATTTTATTTTTTAAAATTTCTGGGTCGAAACACAATTGTTTGATCCGCGGGCTATACACCGGAAATTACGGTAATTTGATTTATTTCATCACAATATTGCTGAAAGATGGATTTTCAACATATATATGTGTGTATATATATCCCTGTTCTCAAACAAATTATTGAAAAATTATTCATTTATGTTTAATAAAGCATATATATATTGTTTATACACTTATAGAAAATACATATAGTAAATTTTATGATATTATGTCAATAATGTCTAAAAGTAAAGAACTTATCTAATAGTATGTAACGAAAAATTTAACATCTGGTGTAATGACAACAAAATTTTATAATTGTTTTACTTAATTTGGATGAATGAAAAAGCTTACATGTTTACATTTTATTGAAGTACAGGTGAAAATGTCACAAAGACATTCCTACCTCAACAACCACTAAGTATGTCACATTCACACTACAGATGATTTTTTTTTCTTTTTGATCTTTCGGGTTTGATTTCAGATGGTAATGAATTAATTAGTTTTGTTAGAAGTGTCATTGCAGTCAGCATATTAGGCTCACTATTTTTTTTTATATAATTTGTTTTGATTGACTCGATGAACAACAATATTTAAAGGGACCATTTCATGAATTTTCAATTAAAAGCTGATTTATAAATTCATCATGTTGTTTAGTTATTATTATCGTCTTAATATAATAAGTTGATATTAAAATTTTTAAATGCAGTTTATTTATTATTTGAACAGTTGAAAGTATTTTTCAATAAGAGTGGGCTGTTGATTTTAAGTCGGTTGTTGAGCAATGTAGTGTTGGTAAAGGAACTGGTACTATTTAATTTAATTTTTATTGCTGTAAATAATATTTGTTATTTTATTATTGTATGTATTATATTTAAGCAAGAGTATAAATACACGATATCGTAGTCATTTTAGTACATCTTAGCATGAAAAGCTTCAATATTTATCATTAAACATTCACATTTTATTAAAATTTTGTTAAAATTGCTCATATTTTCACTATTTTTATTTTATAACTATTGAAAAGATATTTTTACGTACAATTAAAAAAAGTAATAACAGCCTGCCTTCGGTTAATAATAAATTTTTGATTAACACATTATTTTTCACAAAATTCTTGATTTTAAGAATTCACAAGATTAAACACACTCTTAGCATTTAAACATGACAAACAACAATAAATAATAATCTGCCTACATTAGTTGTCACATATACATTATTTGAAACTTATTTAGTGATTTTATATTGAAATGACTTTTTTTATGCAGTCTTTGAATATAGATCTGTCATTAAAAACATTTTTTAAAAATTTCAAAATTTAGATATTTTTTTCATCTTAAAAAATATTTTACTTGTAATCACCTTTAATTTCCTTGATCCTGTCTTAAAATGAGCTATAAACATACCCAGTTTCATTGAAATTTGTGACAGTGAATTAAATGTCTTAGGCGAACTGACATGGAATGACTCTGCTTGATTTGATTTGAAATACGCCTCAAAATATTTTTAAATATGAAATACTACTAAAAACACCCAAAATCCCACTACTTTTATTTCAGAATCATGTAAAGGACACCTTTAAGTATATCCCCCACAAAAAATAAATTTAATAAATATACCGCCTTTTGTTAATAATGCTATTTTAGTTAATGCATTATTTTTCATAAAAAAATCACGACTTCAAAGATTAAACATTTTTTTAGACACACTTAAAATGTTATATAAGCGTAACAGTATTTTTTTCATAATATACGTACCCTATATATTATGCATAAATTATTTGAAGATGATTTGTGGAATAGATATTGAAATATGATCATATTTATGTCATGCTACATTTGAAAATCGAGCAGTCAAGAATGCCAACTGATGGCAGTTTTTCAAAATTTTGACAATTTTTTTCTCAGAAACTATTTGACCAAGAAGTAAAAAAAAATACTGGGAATCATATCTTAATAAAAGGAACAAACACACGCAATTTCATCAAAATCTGTGATGGTGGGTTACATGCCTGCCTGAACTGACATGGAATGACCCTTCCTTTCCTTCTTGTCATATTTTTACATTATGTTCGTAAATTTTTACTACTAAATCTTTTATTTATTTTTTTCTTTATGATTATCTAATATAAAATTTTATAGTGTATTATAATTATTGGTTCATTTATCTATTGTTCAATTTCATAAGATTTACAGTTAATAATTACAAAAAAGTTTTATTATATACATATGTATATTTATTTATATTCTTGTATTAATAAATTATTGTATCATGTATTATACTTTATATGACTTTTGAATCACACAGTCTTGCAACAATGCAAGACCTTAATTTAAACATCCAAATATCACTGTTTTAGTGTCATGCAGTGAATGTATTGTAATTCATTGATCAATTGTCCGGTTGAACCGAACTGTTGTATTAAATACTGGATTACAAGAGAGTAAGCATAATACTTATCTCAGTAATTTGTGTAACCAAGCAATATATTGTAAATGCATAGCATTAGAGAATGCTGAAATTATACAGTCTTAAAGCATAAATCAACTCTGTCACAGAAAATTAAAAATAAAAAAGATTGTTATTTCCAGTCCAGAATTACTTTTTTGATGGCATGAAAAACTAATATTCGCATATTTAGAGTTTAAGCATTTGTAATGAAAATTGTAGCCGTACTGCTGTTAAATAGTTTTCTTAAATAAAATTCCTTTCCGATATTTCGTTAAAGGTTAAAGTAATGCGAAACATTTCTATTGTTTACGTATTAATCGTATGATAACATTTGATGACTCATTAACTTTTATTACACAAAAAAACTTTTTTATCATATTTATAATCATTTATAAGTTTGGAACTTGCTGATTATAAAATTTTAATTACTTTTTGAAAGATAAATTAAATTTGCAGCATGTTTTTATCCCGTTTTCAGATTATACCCGATGGTGTCGTTTTATTTTACTTTGATGAAAGTTAAAATTATCGTATTTGAGTGTTATTTTTTTTTTTTTTTTTTTTTTTTTTTTTTTTTTTTTTGACACAACGCTTCTTCGATTTTTTCACAAGAATTCAGCAATATTTTTAAATCTTTAGAAACTAATAAAATAAACACAGTGTTAAAAAACTATGTGCTGGTTTGAACCAACGTTAAGTGCTGAAGTAGCTGCAACCATAAGATTATGAAACCTCGTTACAACATTTGGAGATCCTCCTGAGCGATAGCTACAAATGTGATAATAAATATAAATCAATTAAATTTAAAAAATAAAAGAAACCGACTGCATAAAAAGTGAACTAGTTAATTATTTCTCGTCAATGTGAAACTATTTTTTCTATTACTTACCTATTTTTTTTATTTACTTGTATTGATGACTTTTAAGTTGTGTCTAATGGTTAGTTCCTATCTATAAACACTGTTTTGATGAGGCTTATAGATGTCTATGAAGGTTAGAGTTGCCGTAAAGCTAGAGATCCTATCTACACAACTTTCTGGTTGTATAATATTTAAATGGAACTTCTGACTGTAAAATAGTCAATGAAACTTAGTCTTCATTTTGAAAGACCTATCCAATGATATGCCACTCAATATAGAATGCGTAAAAATTTATTTTCGTCTCTACCACCATTTGAATTTTTGCGGCCGTCATTTTGAATTTATGAAAACAAAACATAGCCTATAACCATCGGACGTATGAGACTAATCGATAAAGACCTTATTCATTAAAATTCATCCAGCTGTTGGGTTGTTTCGAGGGTATAAAGAAATCCACATACCCAGATACGCGTGAAACACATAACCCTTCTTTTCAGTCGGGTAAAAATATTTCACCACTTTATGTTTGCAGTTACTGCCGCGCAAAATTTTCTTCAAACAAGCACAAATTATTTAACAGTGTAAACCGATCAACCTAGATATGACTCAATATTAATTTTTATTTAAATATTTTTGAAGCACATTAAGTAATATATGTTTCATTTAAAAATAACATAATTACATAATAAATTCTCTTCATGAATTACATAAAAACAATACAATCATCAGAACAATGTTACAATATATTCAATTAAAGTAAAATTACAAATGTTCGGTAAGAGTGGAATAATGCAAGTAATTGATATTGTCTTTATAATGCCCAAAATAACATAAGGATGACGAATTTTACGAAGAGTAATTTATACTACAGTCGAACCTCGTTATCCCGAAACTCTTATGACCAGAAAAAAGTGTCGTCATAACCGGAGTTGGAGAAAAATATGTTTATCATAAGCTGTATTTTTAATTAATTAATGACAATTTTAAATTCATAACTGTTTTTGCAGTTTTAAGCAATAAAACATTATTATTATAGTAAAGTAGGGACAGATGACGCAGTTTTACTTTTCTTCTTTTAAAATGTACAATATAGCAAAAAACAACAAACTAAGTACCAAAAATCATTAATCAAACCCTTTAGAATCAAATTTCTCTGTTAAACAAGTTAAAGCTCTCTTAATAAAGCAGGCATAATTATTTTCCCAAACGTCCTTTTTTAACATCATTTTTTATGTGCTGGGTAAGATGCCGCATGGAGAAAAAAGTTATGCTGTTTATTCTTTTTCAACTAAATCACATTTTTATTTCCTCAAACTACTTACAATGAAAATAAATAACAGTAAACTTACATAAGTTATATATATCACTAAGCTGTGAAAAGTTTAAAGAAATTACAAAAGTGCAAGCTCAAAAAAATCCCTGCTGGCCCGGCCTACAGGCGGAGGTAGATTTCGAAGTTAAGTATACTAATTTCACAAACAAAAACCAAATCATGATTAGAGATAAACCCACTTTAACAATTTTATCTGGCCGCTTTTGACGAGTTTTTATTTCATTTTTATATAATAACTGGTTTTATCAGAATCATGTTAGGGCGGTATTCAAAAAAATACTTTTCCATGCTCAACAACTCGAAATTTTCTGGCATAACTCCAGATTTATTTTTAATATGAAAAACATGAAACTTGTTGACGTGATTTTTGAAGTGATTTATAAGCGACCTGTGTTTTAAATTTCCGTTTAATTAATTAAAACTTGATACATAAACAATTGTTTTCTCATTAAGACAATATTTTTTGTTTCTAACACAATCGCTTCGGGAAATTCCGTTCAAAATGCCCACTTTGGAATCATTTTTTGAAATATATTCTGCCTCTGTCAAAAAATCGATCATTACGGTACATTATATAGTTTCTGAATAATCGAATCTACCAGTTGGATGAGTTTGAGAGCAAAAATGAATTTAAAAATGAGACAGAAAATAAGCAGTTTGGATTTGAATACTTCCTTTTCCAACACAACCCGCTTCGGAAAATTCGGTTCAAAAGGCTCACTTTGACAGCATGTTTTAAAATATATTCTGCCTCTATCAAAAAATTGACCATTACAGTACATTATATAGTTTTTGAGTAAAAAAGGGTACTAATTGGAAGCTTTTGAGAGTAAAAATGGATTGTAAAATGAGTCAGAAAATAAGCAGTTTGGATTTGAATACACCCTTACGATGATTTTTTTCTTCAACCGCTATGTATTTTTAATTTGTTTTTGCTGTAAGAATTGGTCCTATCCAAAACTTGTCTATATAGATGTTGTAGACAATATTAAGAAGATATATGATAAATTCATGGGGATTTTATATCTTTCGAATTGACGGGATTATGGATTTTTTTCTTTTTCAAGCGCCCTTTTTGTTTTCGTTTTTAATTCTTTTTGCGGTACGAATTGGTCTTATCAAAAATTTTTGGCTCTATTTTTAGAAGTAATAAAAACTTTAAACTGATTCGATATGTACAAAATTTAAGAAGTTATAGGGGTTTTTCGGTTTTCACAAAACCCCTCCCTATTTCCATCCACTTGGTCCGATTTTGCCCATTAACGAGCTCGACCGACATTTTATGCCCCTTGATTTTATGTATCAGTTTGGAAGAGATTGGTGCAGAATTGTGGAAGTTATCGTGTCCAGAAGAAAGTGATATATATAGATAGATAGATAGATAGATAGATATATAAAGTTTTTTTACTGAGGGTGGTTTTGGGCTCTAGGGGTCATGATCGGTGTAGATCTGCAAAAATTTTTCAGAAATTCCAACATAGGAACGACGCCAATAAGTAGTATTTCATACGAAATCTACCTAAAATAAAACTTAAGGCAAAAAAAGAAAAAAAAACTTTTGGCTGGAAACAATAAACAGCATAATTACAAAAAAAGATATAAACCACTTGTTTATATCCAGGCGACAATTATAGTTTGCTCTTAAGTACTAGTTCCATTAATTTTAGGCCGTAGTCTTTTTATTTTTGGCTTTTCTTCTAATTTTTTTGTTTCGTAAATCTATTCGCCCACAATCACCACATTTTCCGTTGCAAGAGTAAAGTGAGCATGTTTCATGCAGCTACAGATTACATGTCATGCACTGAATCCAGGCCGCTTTAGACTTTGTTTCTTGATATGACTCCAGACACTCAGGACATTAAGAATCATCAAATTCCAATCCAATACTGCCTTCAAAATCCATAAGAGGAATCCTTTCGTCACTGTCGGAAGATGACTCACATTTCAGTTTCTTCCTCAAGTGAGGTGTTTCAAGTTGATCTTTCCCTTCAATTTTTTTACACTATTACTTCCGCCAAGCTGTCGTTCTTTGACGCTTTCTTGGTTCTTTTGCTTTTTATTTCCTTCTTATTTTTTCTTGTTTATAATATCTGTGCTTGTTATATTTGCAGCCTTTTGCTTTCTCTTACTTGGCTGTATAGGTCTTTCGACCATTGGGGTAGGAGACATTTTGTTTAATAGTTTAGATGTGGTGAGAATTGTAAACGGCCTACGTTTTCCTTATTCATACTTGGTGAACCACCACTGTTGCTGAGAATATTTTGATAAGTAGCAGAATGCGCTAATACACATTCATTTGAATCTCAGTTCTACTTAAATCGCAGTGATGAATTTATTGAACCGGAATACAAAAATATATTTTGCGGCATCTGTCCCTCAACCACGGTGCGGCATCTGTCCTAAAGTGGCGGGTAAGATGCCGCGTCGCCATTTTGTGTCATGGGAGCGACGCGAGAGAAAGACAAACACATGTCTGTATTCTACGAGGATCTAGTCTACAGTTGCAATCGGTTTTGGAATGAAATCTCTGTTTGTTTTGCTTAAAATATGTTATAAAACTTTATAAGAATAATTTTAACAACTTACCATGCAGTTTCGAACCATAAAAACCGGTATAAATATGTAAATACTCACAATTAAGCGGTGGAAGCGCATACAGCACAGCAGACAGCACTTAGGCACACAACGAAATTCTTAATTTGGCCTAGGGAGCGCTAGTGTCGCCAATAAATTCTCTGCGGCATCTGTCCCACCGCGGCGTCTGTCCTCACTTTACTATAAAAGCAAAATTAAAAATAATAAAAATCAGAGTTATGCTGACATTTTTTTATTGTTACATGAAATATGGGTGAATTAAGGTTTGCTTGTCCCTAGATGTGCTTCCGTCAATTCTTTTTCGAATATTATAAAATGAATTGTAATAAACATTTGTTGTTTAGGAAATGGATGTCAGATAATTTCTCATCGTTTGAATGCAATGCAATGCTTCAGTTTTAGTCTGATGAAAAACGCCATAAAAACAACCACAAATGTAACCACAAGAAAGCGCTGCCTGACCAAAACAGTAGATTGAAAGTAGACTGAAGCCCGCGAGTAGATTGAAACGTCTATTTGGAGTTTAGGAGGGTCATTCATAGTGTGTGGGTTTATTTATTCAGATAAAGGATTGAAGTAAAATTTCTCATTTATCTCAATGGGTATTTTAGACACGTTTGTGAAAAGATTGGCTAGTACATTTCTTACCGCTTAATTTCCGTACTTATAATATGGATTAGGAAAAATGGTCAATTTTCCTAAACTGTTGGGATATCCGGAGTTGAAAATTTTTCAACGACATAAAATCCGGAGTTTGTTTACATTACAATCATGTACAGAAAATCGGGACTTTGAAAAACTGACGTGATAAGCGGAGTGACGTGAATACCGGGTCTCTGGGTAACGAGGTCCGACTGTATATTATTTTATTAATAAAGTACGTAAAGTAAAGAATATATGTTGCTGTTTTGGAGAATTTTTAATTGTATTTCTTTTATCAATAATTTCATTTTGACATCAATATTTAAATTTATCTACCAAGCAGATAATGGAAACGATAAAAACAGTAAATTATTTTAAATAAATCGTTTTATGATTATAAAAAAAAAAAAAAAAAAAAAAAAAAAAAAAAAAAAAAAAAAAAAAAAAAAAACTTTTACAAATACAAAGAAACACTGGTTAAAAAAATTTAAGATTTGTCGTGTCACTTTCTTAATATTTTTGAATAATGTAGGGTGTCGTCAGTAAAAATAAGCAATTTTGATATTTTGATCATCAGTGATTATTTTTTTTTGTCAAAGGAAAATTGTTTTTAAAGGAAAAATAAGGGTTTTACAGAGACATGTTTAAAAACTGTACATTAGAAACTTTTATGTGATTTCCTAAAATATTTGACGTCCAGTTGGCCCCTTTGGATCGTCTAGTAGAAGTCAGCCAAAGTACTTGGGCATCCATACCCGATAATGTTTATCCATCTTCCATATTTGATATGTTCTGATGGCACTTTTCAACATGCTCATTGCTCACAATCCCAAGATTCTACGGTAAAATCAAGCTGCTTCTCCAATAAATGGATTAAGTAGACATACTGAAACACAAAGCTTTATATGACAGTAGAAGCTCGTTAACCAATTCTCAATAACTGTCAGTCTTATGGTTTTCCAGAAAATTCACAACCATGTACTTAAAGCATTGCAATGCCAATTTTTCCAAAACGTTAAATCTGTGTTTGAATTTCGAATCTTTTATAAGCTCCTTGATTTGAAGTCCTACTAAAATTCCATATGCAATTTATTATTACTTATTCTGTGGTATTTATTTTTTAAATGCAAACATCCACTTTCATTGCGATCCATCCACTTTTCAAAATTTTTCATAAGGCCTAATTTCATATGGAGTGGCGGAAGATATATATCAGAAGGCTTTACATGTGGTAAATACTTTACATATTTCTGTCCAAGAATTATAGATTTATGTACAAGCCACATTCATTTTTATCATAGTAATTTTATCTTTTCCTTCTGTCTCATTAGGATAAAAAGCAGTAAAATTCAGTATAACCTAACTGCACTCCTAGTAGTAGGATAATACCATTTAAATCGTGCAGAGATGAAAGAATATATACTATACTGGATTTTTTCACGTAATACTTTCTAATATATCAGCAGAGTGTTTTAGAGGAACAGAGACAATAACAGGGTTAGCATAAAAGAATGAACCGATTAAAAAAAATTATATATTCAAAACTGTTACACATATTATAATAAGTGATACATGAAAATAAAGAAGAATATTCCAAGTTTTTTTTTTTTTTTCAATTACAAATGTTCGATGTGCGAAGCTTTTTTAACACGGCAAACACCTAATTAATGTAATCAAGATCGATCCACACATTTCGGATTTTTGTGCAGTCAACGATTCTTAATGCAACAGTGATGCATTAAAACATTAAATAATGCATTACTGATGCACTGTGTAAATTTTACGTTTCATACTGTGAGATGTTCATGCTGTGACATGAAGATGTAAAATTGATAGTTTTTGTATACTTTCAGCGACAAAAACTCTGCATTCCATTACATTGAAGTAATAAATCACTGGATAAATGCAATTGAACCTATTCTAATGTAATATTTTTACCATTATGCATTTACTTAATATTATAAACTTAATTATATTTCCACATAAGAGGTTTTTTTAAATCTTCTATTCATTAAAATGAAAATAACTTTACATCAATGCATAATTAAAAGTCTGTCTAAATTTACTACTTGTAAAAACAAATTAACATTTATTTTAATTTTAAAAAAATGTATTTCAAATTCTACATTTTTTCTATAATTCCCTTCACATATAAGTAAAATGAAATCTGTTTCCTATGCATAGATTTATTTTAACTGATAATATACAGTTATTTTAATAGATAACACTTACTTTTAAAAAAGTAATAAAGGCTTGAAATGTTAGCGCAAATTGAGCATAAAATTATTTTTTAATGTTTAATGAAGGAGAAAATTAAGTTTTACTGATAAATTTGTGTAATAGTATAAATCTAATTAAAACTATTTTTTTACAACAATGAAGAAAGTTCTGAAATTTAATTAACGTTACCTTTATGTTTTTAAGAATTTATGTAAAACATATTTATTTCGGTCGAAGTAATAATTTTAATTTAAAAACTATCATTAGCTAAAATTTGTATTTTGATTGCATATTTGTAAGATATATATTAGCTTTGTGTGGAATGTTTTCAAGAGTTAAAAAGTTTCTTCATAACTTTATTAATATATATATATATATTACAAAATATCATGCAAACACAATTACATACGCAAAAAAAAAAAAAAAAAAAAAAAAAAAAAAAAAAAAATTAAACCTCTTAACTGGATTTTCTCCTACATGTATTTTTTTGCTCCTAAAAAGAACACAATTTACTTTTCATGTCACATTTTAGTAAAATAAAAGCTTCGTGTTGTAAACTCGCCGGAATTTCTAAAGAAGATATTTGCATAATTGCAAAACTTTACATCTTGAAATTAGTTTAAAATGTTATTTTAAGTAATGCACTTTTATGGTTTTAAGAACAATTATTTGAAACATACTATACGTAATAATTTAAAAGAAGGTGTTTTAGAACATGCCTTGCTTTTCAAATTAAAACATTTATTTTTTTGCTTTGTTTTGTTTTGTTTTTTTACTCTGAAAAGTAAAATTCATCAGAAAAATAATAATCGGATACTTTTTTCATATATTATTTTGGTATTGATATTTGAATTTTCCTAACCGGGTTATTACGCATATTGATTCAATTAATTAAATTATCTAAATAATGCAATAAATTACATATAATTACAAAACATGTTTTTTACACGGTGTCCCATACTTAGGATGCTAAGTGTGAAGTTTCATATAATATTATGCATTAAACTCTCAAACTGCATAAAAAAACAGCGTACAAAAATATTACAATAATGCAGCCAGTGCATCCAACAGCAGTTATAATTTATTAGTTTTCATTTGATTTTTTTTTTAATGTTTCTAGATTTTAACAAATTTAGATCTAAAAATACGAGTTTACAAATCAATTTCTTAATTTTATCACATTCAGCTGGATTTTACAGTAACTGCACTAATTCAATTTTTTCTTTCATGTCTATTTGATCCGTCTATTATGCGGTGAATTAAACTGGCGATATAAGTATGGCATGTTTCGATCAAATCATCAAGTTACGACATCCTTTCATAAATGAGAGAAACGAAAAATTAATGACAAGAGGACCGTGAACTGAACTTTTAATTTGAGAAAATATCGACCCAAAAATCGAAAATTAGTTTTGTGCATATAATTATTCTCCAGTTTGCTCTGATTCATTTGCGAGAAACCGCATATAGAATAGATTATTTTTCGCAAAGTTACAAGCGTCTGAATTTTCTGGAGCGTTTGAACAATTTTTCGGACCTTTGTGGGTACATGCGATTTTAGACGTTTTGTTACACATCTAAAAAACTGCATGAGGAATTATACTGGAACTCCAGGTGTGTAAACAGAATAGCATAGGTCATACATTTCCATGAGGAATTTTTCCCGAAACCCCATAGGTGACCGAAAACAAATTCTAAAAGAAAGAATATCTTTTGGATAACCCTGTAAAAACTAATGTAGCAAAAACGTTCAAACTCTAGATTATGATTAAGTGGTTTATTGTAATAAGCTGTGTTCATTTTTATGAAAATAGCATGTATACTCATAGAGAAATTAAAGTTTTTATAAAAAGAGTACCAAATTTTGCCAAGTTTTTTGCTTATAATTTACAGAGTTCTTAATATATATATAAAAAGCTCTTTTCAGAAAATATGACAAACAACATTGTACACAATACCCTGCAATCAGAATTAAAAAATAATAAACATTGTATGAAAAATGAGCACGTTTAATAAATAATGATTCACTGCGTATGCCCGAATGTAATCAAAATATAATTTGCATAATGTGTTAGCTAAATGTATAGAGCAACTTTTGTGAAAATCTCAAAACATAGTTTGGAAAGTCTGAAAATTGTCGTTCATAGAATAAGCTCAAAATCCGTAATTTCCAAAAGGAAATAAAAAGTTGAGAGGTTGTATCAAATTACAGTAGTGCGTGCAATATTAGGCATGCTATATTGGCACTAATCAATGGATATATGTATACAGCCCCTCATATTTTTGCTTCATTTTGGGAACAACTGATTTTGAGCTTATTCTATCAACGATAATTTTCAGAATTTTTCAAGCTATGTTTTTGAGACTTTTACAAAAGTTGCTCTGTACATTTAGCAAACACATTATGCATATTATATTTTGATTGCGTTCAGGCATGAGCAGTGAAACATTATTTAGTAAACCTGCTCATTTTTCATACAATTTTTACTATATTTTAATTCTGATTGCAGAGTATTGTGTACAATGTTGTTTTTCATGTGTTTTGAAAATAACTTTTTTTATATTAATAACTCTCCAAATTGCAAGCAAAAAACTTGTCAAAATTAGTTTTGACAGAGTTATCAAAAGATATTCGTTTTTTTTTCTTTTGGGAAAAAATCTTCGCGGAAATATGTGACCTATACTATACTGTTTACACACCTGGAGTTTCACGTTAATTCCTTATGTATATTTCTAGATGTTTAACAAAACGTCTAAAATCGCAAGTGGCGGGTCACCTTTGACCATATAGTGTATATTTTATATCTGTTTTTCTCAAAACAGATTTTTCAACTTTCTTAAATTTTGTAAGTGTTCCATTCGTCTTAATTTTTTATCAAAATTCGTGAAATTGATAAGGAAGAATCCTGATATTGTTTACAAAGAAAGTGTGTTAGCATTTTAAGATTCGACTTCATTAAGAAAATAAAATTTGATTTTTTACTTAATAAAAGGCAAAATTTTGATGAAAATCGACAGACAGATTTTTTTGAAACAGAGTTTTAAGTGATTAAAAAGCAAAATTGAGGAAATATATCTAATGTTAAGGCGTATGGAGCATTTTAAAATTTCATTTTAATTTTTTTATTTTTTTTAATCTTAAAATTATGATAAGATTGGAAATTTCTTTTAAGGTGTTCTGTATACTTTTGGTGACATGCATATTTCTGAATAATTTCATATATCTATGATGAAAATTGAAAAAAAACTTTTAACGTCCACAGTCCCCTTATGTATACATGACGGCAACCAAAAATGAATGATAATCTATTCATATAATGAGGATTTAAAATTTTCTGTTTTGTTGAATTCTGTGCACATAAACTGGAACTATGCATCATTTTAATCAAACAAATTATCTCTTTGTGACACACCCTCTTAGTATGTTATACCCGCAAACTAATCAACTCAAGTACACATGAGGTTTGGTTTGGTTTGTATTTATGACGGCCAATTATCAACACGAGGGATATAGGCCCAAAGGGGGGAAGTGCCCTCCGTGGGGTCTTTCTAAGGGAACCTAACCCGTATTAACGCTTGGAAAACCAAGGTTCGAAGAAAACCACGAAAACTCCGAACGATTAGGCCGACGGGCGCGATTGGGTTCAAACCCAGCACCTCCTGTCTACCAGGTTCGAGAGCAGAACCTCTCGGCTATTGGTGGGGCAGTACACATAAGGAGAGAACTTCATATGGAGAGAACTTCATATGATATATCATCCTATTTTACGCAGTACACTGTCAGAAAAATTCACTGAATTAAACCTTTTATCTACTGACGGTACTTATAAGAACCATTAAAATAACTTGTTATAAAATTCATGTAATACATCGATTAGTTATAATACAGCTTAGAATGAGTTATAGTTACATTACTTTATCTTGTTGCAAAAGGATTATTGGTTACACGAAACAAAAATATTTTTAAAAGGATGATGTGTTTTGCCTTTGCGTCTTTTCAACTTTCTTGTCGTTGATGAGGGAAGGGGTGATTTTCAATTCGAAAATATTTGTATATTTCTATTGCAGGATCATTATATTTGTACAGTTCCTAATTCAACAAAATACTAAGAAAAATATTTAAAATAAAAGATTTAAGTGGGGTTATAAATATTGCACAAAATCGCTATAAATTCCAATTTAACTAATCCTTCTAAATCCTTCATTCCTTCTAAAATCCATCTAAAATTTATTAAATGATTGTGTAATTCTTCTAATGTAGTTCAAACAATTCACGAGAAATGCTTTAGACGATAAAATTTTCATGAATTTATAATTCAGTACATAAAGGATTAAGGGGTCTCAGAACTCTTAAAATTGGAAAAAAATAAAAAATGAGACCATTTTCATCATTTAATATCTTAAAATATATATGATTTTAAAACACAATTTTTATTGGTATGTAAGATATGAGTATGTTCTTTCATTTCATGTTTTCAAAAAATAACAAGTTGCAGAATCAGCACTTATAGGGGGCTACAAACTGTCAGACATTTGAGGAGCAGAAAATTGGCATAACAGTTTACGCGCAGGATTACAAAATGAATATTGCAACTAGAATGAAAATTTTGGTGCCCACTTATGCTTCAGATTGTAATAATTACCCTGAACCTAAATAAATTTATATTTAAAGCATTTTATATTTTTAACACAAAGTTGTATTTAGCTAATACAAAATTTTGAAAGTTTCAGCAGTATAATCACCTAAAGATTTTTTTTTTAATAATAAGTAATAATTTAATAATACATCAAAGTTTCGGAAAAGCCGCTTGAGCTATTCGGTATCATTGTAAAATACATAACTTCTGTTCAAATGGTAATTTCAAGGAAACAATTATATCAAAATGTTCAGAAAAGATAAGAGTTTAACGATTAAAAAAATTTAAATTTTAAACAAATTTTAAAATTTAAAACATTTTTTAAAGCTTTAAGAGTTCTGAGACCCCTTAATCGTTATTTTTAAACGAATAATTTCCGTACTCCTAGAAAACATGCTTTTTCTGTTAATTTTTCCAGGAAGCCTGAAAAAGAAGGGAAATTTTTACTTATTCCTAACACGCATGCGTATTGACTAAATTAATACCAAAGTTTAATTCATTTTTTAAATGAAAAACCGAAAATTCAATAAACTTAAATTTCTAATTTATTTAAGAACAAACAAATAAATATAATTATTGCGAATGTAATGAAGTAGTAATTTTCTCATTCATTTAAGCTTATTCGCAAATCCTTTTTTAGAGTACTAAAAAAATCATCGCAAATAAATTACACTCTAAACGAACACATTTAAATATATATATATTAGTTCAATGAACTTAAAAATGAATCGATTTTATTAGAAAAAGCAATCATTTCTTCCCGAATATTTTACTTATAATGTTCGTACTTTACATTTAATAATCAAATTATATCCAAAATTTTTATCCTCTATTATTTTTTAAGTGTTAAAATACCAATCATTATTTCATAATTACGAAATGTCCCTGCAATTAAGCTTAAATTTCAGAGCTTTCTTAACAAGAAATTTAACAAGTCTTAATAATGATCCTCTTAAAGACAACCCTTATCTTCATTTTAATCTTGCCCACTGGCAGCTACTCGCTGGCCGAGTGGTTTTGATGCTCGATTCGAAACGCGCGGTCCCAGGTTCAAAACCAAGTGGATCCGCGGAAGAAAAAGAGAATTTTTTTGAAAAAATTTCTTTTTTCAGATTATGGAAATTTTCTGTCCTAGAACGGAACAAAAGAACGAAAATTTCTTCATTTCTCGGACATATACTGGTAGTAGTTCTGCCAGGAATATTTCCGTGAATTGAAGAAAGTATTTCTGAGAGTGGAGTTCGAGAGTTTTTTTTGAAAAAGCTTTTTTTTCAGATTATTGAAATTTTCTGTCCTATAACGGAACAAAAGAACGAAAATTTATTCATTTCTCGGACATATGCTCGTAGTAGTTCTGCCAGGAATATTTCCGTGAATTGAAGAAAGTATTTCTGAGATTGGAGTTCAAGAGTTTTTTTGAAAAAACTTTTTTTTTCAGATTATTGAAATTTTCTGTCCTATAACGGAACAAAAGAACGAAAATTTCTTCATTTCTCGGCCATATGCTCGTAGTAGTTCTGCCAGGAATATTTCCGTGAATTGAAGAAAGTATTTCTGAGATTGGAGTTCAAGAGTTTTTTTGAAAAAACATTTTTTTTCAGATTATTGAAATTTTCTGTCCTAGAACGGAACAAAAGAAGGAAAATTTCTTTATTTCTCGGGCATATACTAGTAGTAGCTCCGCCAGGAACATTTCCGTGAATTGAAGAATGTATTTCTGAGATTGGAGTTCGAGAGTTTTTTTTTTTTTTTTTTTTTTTGAAAAAACTTTTTTTTTTCAGATTATTGAAATTTTCTGTCCTAGAACAGAACAAAAGAAGGAAAATTTCTTCATTTCTCGGACATATACTACTAGTAGTTCTGCCAGTAATATTTTCGTGAATTGTAGAAAGTATTTCTGAGATTGGAGTTCGAGAGTTTTTTTTTTTTTTAACTTTTTTTTCAGATTATTGAAATTTTCTGTCCTAGAACGGAACAAAAGAAGAAAATTTCTTCATTTCTCGGACATATACTGGTAGTACTGCCAGGAATATTTCCGTGAATTGAAGAAAGTATTTCTGAGATTGGAGTTCGAGAGTTTTTTTGAAAAAACTTTTTTTTTCAGATTATTGAAATTTTCTGTCCTATAACGGAACAAAAGAACGAAAATTTCTTCATTTCTCGGCCATATGCTCGTAGTAGTTCTGCCAGGAATATTTCCGTGAATTGAAGAAAGTATTTCTGAGATTGGAGTTCAAGAGTTTTTTTGAAAAAACTTTTTTTTCAGATTATTGAAATTTTCTGTCCTAGAACGGAACAAAAGAAGGAAAATTTCTTCATTTCTCGGGCATATACTAGTAGTAGTTCTGCCAGGAACATTTCCGTGAATTGAAGAAAGTATTTCTGAGATTGGAGTTCAAGAGTTTTTTTGAAAAAACTTTTTTTTCAGATTATTGAAATTTTCTGTCCTACAACGGAACAAAAGAAGAAAATTTCTTCATTTCTCGGACATATACTAGTAGTAGTTCTGCCAGTAATATTTTCGTGAATTGAAGAAAGTATTTCTAAGATTGGAGTTCGAGAGTTTTTTTTTTTTTTTTTTTTTTTAACTTTTTTTTCAGATTATTGAAATTTTCTGTCCTAGAACGGAACAAAAGAAGGAAAATTTCTTCATTTCTTGGACATATACTAGTAGTAGTTCTGCCAGGAACATTTCCGTGAATTGAAGAAAGTATTTCTGAGATTGGAGTTCGAGAATTTTTTTTTTTTTTTTTTTGAAAAAACTTTTTTTTCTTCAGATTATTGAAATTTTCTGTCCTAGAACAGATCAAAAGAAGGAAAATTTCTTCATTTCTCGGACATATACTGGTAGTAGTTCTGCCACTAATATTTTCGTGAATTGAAGAAAGTATTTCTGAGATTAGAGTTCGAGAGGTTTTTTTTTTTTAACTTTTTTTTTTTAACTTTTTTTTCAGATTATTGAAATTTTCTGTCCTAGAACGGAACAAAAGAAGAAAATTTCTTCATTTCTCGGACATATACTGGTAGTACTGCCAGGAATATTTCCGTGAATATAAGAAAGCATTTCTGAGATTGAAGTTAGAGAGTTTAAAAAAAAAAAAAAAAATCAGATTATTGAAATTTTCTGTCCTGGAGTGGAAAAAAAGAACGGAATTTTTTTTTCATTTCTCGGACATATACTGGTAGTAGTTCTGCCAGGAATATTTTCGTATATTGAAGAAAGTATTTCTGAGAGCGTAGTTCGTGAATTATATTGTTTACAAAATTTGTGTCACATACAGTTAGCCAGTCAGACAGACACACGGACTAGCTGTTAGACAAAAGCAGTAGTGACAGCAGTCATAATCAAAACCGGTAAAATCGTATTCAGGACCTTTGGATATATTGTTCCTGTCTCTGGAATTAATCTATATTAGTACTAATATACTAGTATTATACTATTAGTATACTATTAGTATTATAGTAGTTATATTAGTATTCCAGTTCTTCTAGATCAGGGATGGTGAACCTTTTTGAGTATGGGTGCAACAATTTCAAAATTAGTATGTACCAACATTCTAACGTGCCAGAAACATTTTAAAGTAGATAAAATCAATAATTAATATTTATAGAATTTTTACTTAAATATTTTTACAGTTATACTATCTTCGATCCCTATCTTATTTATTATGCTGTATTTACTCAACAATATAGACTGTTGCATCGAATTTCGTATTAATAATCTATAAATGAGATTTTCTTTTATTGTATACTTCCAAATCAGATCATTTTTAGTTCTTCAGGTAGAAGCAGGTTCAATAGATACATAATTATGATATTTACACTGACAATAAAAATTCAATTTTCACAATTAAAGCCCAATTATAATAATACTTAAAATAACTTAAAACGCTAAACCTAAATAAAATAAAACCTAATCTAAAGTAAAGAGTGTTAATTAGGTATATTAATATGCAAACTATCTCTTAATATTCATTTTTCAAAAATAAAGCCTTTGAAATTTGATAAAGAAGCAAAATGATTTGAAAAACTCTGTATGTTGAAATGTTTGGCAGAAACATGACACTACAGGGCTCTTTCATTGATATTTAATCTTACTTAGATCATTCAAAATTAACGGATTATTTTAAAATAAGTTACATACCTGTTAGACAAAACTGTAAAAAATAAAAAAAAATGTTACCATAAACTGAATATAATCTATAACTTTTTTCGCGTGCCAGAGAAGTTTTCTTACGTGCCACGTTCGGCACGCGTGCCATAGGTTCGCCATCCCTGTTCTAGATTGTATAAATTATAAATTCGTTGGAAACTGGAAGTCGAAAATTTTCAAGAATTCTTTTTTTATTTTTTCTTTCTTTCTTTTTTTTTTTATTTTTTTATTTTTTTTTTATTTATTTTTTTTTTTTTTTGTATTGATAGAAGAAAGTAAAAATTAAGTGCAAAAACGAATAATTCCAAATTAAGGAATTCTATACAGTTATTTTTGTATTATATGTATTCAGAAAAGCGATAAAATTATATAAGATTTCAAATGTGACATACTAAAGTGCAATGCAAAGGTTAGATTTTTTCTTCTTTCTCTACAAACATTCCGGTTATAATTACTGTATTGTTCTGGAGTAAGGTATCAACTTTCACCATATTGACAGCTATATAACTGTTTACGATATATTTGATTATCTATCAAAAAATGTAATTCGCTAAACTAATATCAATAATAATTTTTTAATGGAAAATGATAATTTTACTTCCTCTGGTATATCTATATTATTACAATAACATTTCAATGCATACTTAACAAAAAAACATTACATTTTATTGGTTCAAATGTTTCCGTAAATCGTGATATTTATTTTCATTTTAAATTTAAGTTTAAACTTATAAGCTTTTTAAAAAATCATACTAAATCCATCGAATGTATACCGACATCGAAAATATATTGTTCTGTTCCAAATTCGTCAACGTATTTTTATATTTTATGAACTCGCGAATTTTAGCAAGAATATTATTACAATACTCTTTAATATACTTTCTTTGTGAAAACGCTGTATAAAATCATTCAGAATATATTTGAAATATAAATTCAAATTTAAAGCTTACAGAATTATTTCACAAGCTAGACAATATTTTTTCAGGAAAAATAATGAAGAACACTAACATTAATTGCCAGACTTTTTACTCTTGTATAAAGTGTACATAATTTACAATGCAACAAATTAGAAACTTTAGATTTTTTTTAAAAGTTATATCATCAGTATTGGCACAATATTTTAAATATAATTTTTATTATTATTTAAAGAAGTTATTAACAAATTGCCTTTAGAAAAATGGTTATATTTAATAAAATTCGTTTAAATATTTCTCATTTATATACATTTCCAACGTATTTTTATATATAAAATAAATGCAAAATTGGAAAATTAAAAAAATTGGCCTTTTCTTAGTGAATGAAACCAGTTTGAAAATATCAAATTCCTGCAGGAAGATTTATTAAATTAACAATGTTTAGAATAATTTTATTTCTGCAATCCCAGTTGATATATATATATATATTAATTTATAATTTTATGAATATAATACCAATTTTATGACTATATTTAAAATGTAAAATTACATTTAGAAGTTAAGCATATTTTATAACAGAGCCAGGAAAATATCTTTAATTGATATTATGTTTTTTCCACGTGTTTTAACCATTCACTGTATAGTGTAACAAAATTTATACATAATTTTGTTTTGTTGTCATATTGAAATGGAAGTTTATTTTATTCATAGGTACGCACTGTATCAATCATAATCCATAAAATAGACACATATACTGTGTAAAAAATAAGTAGAAAGACACTGGATTTTTCTAATTTACTTAATTGTGATTTACATTTACAGTCTGATATTTTTAAGGGTATAATGTTATACTTATCCTTTTGCTATGACTTAAAAAAATGATTGCTACAGCAATTAATTTATAGAAAACTGAACATAGTTAACTATCGTACTGTAAAAAAATAGAAGGTCAGTTCTGAAAAATTGAATTTATTGGACGCTTCTGCTATAGATAAGGTAAATAATCATTACTATTTTATTGTTTTTGTAAAAAAGTATATATATTTCTTCATTTTTATTTTATTTTGTTTTTTGAATGCCTAAAGAAATACCTTTAAATAATTTTCAAAAAGGCCAAACCATAGCATTTAGAAAAAAAATGTAAAAAGCATCAGGGAGATTGCTAAATTACTTAATGTTACTAAAACTGCAATATTAAACTATCTTAGGAATCCAGATGATCACGGTACTAAAAATAAAGACACGAAGACCTAAAACACTGACGCCTCATGATGAAAGAGACATTATCCGAGAGTAGAAAAGAAAAATTCTACAATTTCAACGGTCCGAATACAAACAGGACTAACACTTGTGTCACGTCAAACTGTGTATAACTATATAAAAATGTCTCATTTTTAAGAAGGGACAACACCACCCAAGTGGACAAAAATGCATTTAGCTAACCGCTTACCTTGGACGAGAGGCCACGTGTTTTCCAGCAGGGAATGGACTTCTGCCCTTTACTCAGACAAGAAAAATTTCAATTTATATGGTCCTGATGGATACCAGTTTTGTTGGTTTTGTATCGAGAATGAGGAAGAATTTTATTCCACTCGACATATGGGAGAGGGGAAGTTTGGTCGTCTGGCTAGCAGTCGGATATTATGGATGAATGAGTCTGATCTTTTTGAGTGGTAGACAGAACCATAGATATTACATGTGATTGTTGGAATCTAAACTTCTTCTTTATGGTACAGATTTAGGTGGAGGAGATTGGATATTTCAACAAGATGGAACAGCGATTCATACAGCTACTAGTGTTAAAAATTGTTTCCACAAAAATAAGGTTCATGTTTGGCAATGGCCAGCTAAACTTCCAGACCTGAACATATTTGAAAACGTATGTTCGACATTATTTCGTCGAGTATACAATAAAATAATTCAGTATGAATGTGTTGTTGAGATTCGGAATGCAATTAACGAAGTTTGGATCAATTTTGCCAAAGTGAAATATAAGCACTCAATGATTCAATGCCAAACGGAGTATTTCAAGTGATAAAGGCAAATGGAAAGAAAACTTCTTTCTAATACTTTAATTTTCATATAAAATACTTATGTGTCCTTCTATTTTTTCTACAGAGTTCCATGTAAGCAACAGAAACTACCTTATGAAAATCACTCTCTTCGTAATTTATATTTACTACATATGATTCATTTGTTGATTACTACATATGATTCATTTGTTACTACATATGATTCATTTGTTTTTTAAATGTTACGCAAATAAAGAATTTTGCGCTAATTTAATTAGTTGTGCTTTTCTTAGAAAAAAGTCTAGTGGCCTTCTACTTTTTTTACGCAGTGTAAATTGCTATTTGAACCATATTTTTTTAGTAGATAGCAACACTATGTTGATCTTAAATGTTGCTAAAGAAATGAAATTCGTCATTTTTGTTTCAGACTTGTACGTGATGAGCCAAAAGTTCGTTAAAACTTTGAAAACTCATAAAAATGTAGAAATTATGACAAAGGAGTGCAGTTTGAAAGAAAGGGTTCAGAAGGTAGTCAGATTTTTTTAGCAGCTAAAAAAAGGTTAAAAAATAACATGTAGAGGGCGCTGACGACAGGAAACACAATGAACAGGACTACTATGCGCTCCATTCATTTCTTCTTCCAATAACAAATGTTCATCATGACTTCCAGAACAGTCTAAGACACAACTGTTGTCCAGTTCATTGTCAAATCCTACTACCTTGTGAGACTTTTCTTGCACTCCTTTATCATAATTTGTTCACTTTTATGAGTTTTTAAAGTTTTAATGAACTTTTGGCTCACCCGGTATATAGTTGTGTAACATATTTAATCTTACTACGAATTGTTCCAATAATGACAATTTTAATTCTTATTTTTTAGCTAATTGGTTTCTGAAATGATAAATGAAACATTCTGCTATACTTTAAAAATAAGTTTCAGTGCAATTTTAATTTTATGTATCAAATATGATACAATGTGCTTTCATACGTTACTTAAAAAATAGCTGCTAAAAGTGTTTTGATTCAATAAGAAATTGAAGAATTTTTCAATCATTGAAGTTACGTAAATTAAGATGTCGTGGAATTTGATATCGATGATGTGACAGTAATTATGTTCCAAAGCATGCCTGTGAGGAAGCTTTCTGAAAGCTACAGTGACGTAGAAGATAACAATTCCTTGAACAATGACAATAATGCTGAATAACAACAAATGGATCAACTTCGTGCTAGTATAAATAAAGAAAGAAAAACCAAAGAAATTGTACTTAGTGGGTTGTACATTGTACAACCCACTATTCAAATTGAAAAAGAAATCCATTTTAGTACTGAATGATGATCAAATTTTACTTCGATTTGATGAGAAATTATTTCACGAAATTTTTGATTTAAGTACACCTCTCAGGGTACTTTTTTACATTTTTATTTACAGATGATTTGTTTGAACATATCGTACAACCAACAAACAAATACACCGCCATTATGACGAGACGGAAAATGACCACTTATATAAAATCAGTCAAGTTGTTAAGATTTTACAATAAAGGTTTCACAAAGTGCTAATGGAATTGTATCTCTCTGCTGCTGAACACATCTGTTCTGCAAAAACCAGACATTTTGTGAAACAATTTTGAACAAGGAACCCTAAAACTGCACAAGTTGGGTATAATTTTTTTATGCAGTCTGCCAGGTTATGCTTACACATTTGAGATTTATTCAGGTCAAGAGAATGTTATTTAATGATATAAACCTGATGTAGGTACAAGTCCAAATATTGTCTTGCTATGTAGGCAGATTGATAGAATTAATAATTATAAATTATATCTCGACAATTTTTATACTTCGCTGAATTTAATATATTTCGGAGCAAAAGAAGGATTTCTCTCTTTGGAAACTTTTACATGAAACAAAAGGACACATTGTATCCTACCAACGGAGTAAAAAGTGTAAAAAACCAGAACTGTGGAAATATTAAAATGAAGGATAATGTAAAATTTGCTCGTGTAGCATAGAAAAAAAATAGATATTTTTGCATCCTCGACTGCTGTACAGTTGCCCGTCTCACCATTAGACTTTTTCGATAAAATAAAAAAAAAATGCAATTGATTGCCTTTCATCTATATAATAAAAGCCTAAGTCATGTGACTGTTATCAACAGTTCCGGGCTGACTGCTTCACTTTTTATATACCAAGCGGCTCTTTTGTAACTTTTATGTTAGGTGAACGCAGATGATTAAATCGCAAATAGGGTTCCATCGCCATCGTTTCATTTAAAATGTAAACCTATCACTAATTTCATTTAAAATACATATGCATCAGATACATCTCTATATATATTACGCTATCGAACGTGGCACAAAAATCGCGATTATTTGTTAATTGTTTTATTGCAACTCCCGAATGAAACGCATCTCATTGGTTATTGAACAGCATTTAATGCATCGCCATACCTATAAAAGCGGGTTAACATATGAGGACTCTGTTCTATCGCCAAATTTGGCAAGTTTGTTGCCTACTGGGTTATATATCGCCAAATTTGTCGAACAAAATTAGTCGCCAAATGTGACGCCAACTTGGAGATATCTCTAATATTTCGCCAAATTTCCATAAACTTCCCTTGTAAACTAATAGGGTTTACTTGCTTACAGAAAATCAATAAATTGAGATATTTTAATGCAAAAAAACTGATATTAGCTTCAGGGATTATATTAATTATAGTTACGGGAGTCCAAGTAAATTAAATTATGAATAAAAGTACCATGATACAACGCTTAGTATGCTTTCTCAAACATACATTTTAAGGGATACCAAACTGGTCGCCAAAGATGGCTAGTTATTAGAGAATACAATAAACACATGGGCGGTGTTGACCTTTTAGATAGTTTTCTTGGACTTCGCCACATTTCCATCATAACCAAAAAATGGACCTTTAAACTGTTTTACCATTTTCAACATTTGACGATCGCAAATGCTTGGACTTTATGACAAAATGTACTGAAAGTTAAAGAAAAAGAAGGCAAGAGAAGTTCAACTAAATGGGGAAACCTACTTAAAGGCTTAGGATCAACAAGCCCCAACGAAATAAGGCAAGATAAGATAAACTATCGCCTTTATGGAAATTTTGAGTAAATAGAGCAGGTGCCTTATGTAATCAAGGGTGTACCAATCTAACGAACGCGTAATATCTCCAAAATAAATAGATGAAAAATCACCATAGAGAAGCCAAAATGCCTCAACCTCTTACATACCGCGTTGTGAGGTTCGAAAAGATGCAATAGCTTGTTTGGCAATGGTTTTTTAAAACTAGTCAGAGATGCAAATAAACTAAATGTGGAAAATTGACCTGTGTAAAATGTGGTGTATTTCTTTCTTTTAATAAGAATAACAATTGTTTGAAATCATTTTCCACTTAAAATATAAAATACATGCTTTAATGAACAATGTAATAATTGATGTCTTTTCACTTTGTATCAAATGTGCCACATCCAGAAAAGTGCTAATGCACCTTGTAAAAAAATGGATACATGAATAAAATTCCATTTCATCTATTGCTTTAATAATGCGATTTTTTTTACATATTTTTCTGTAGTTATGTATGAGCCAACCACTCGAAATTTATTTTTTATTTTGAAACTTTAAAAAATCTAGCTGTGAAGGGCAAGGATATTAAGTTTTAAAATATTAAAAAACTTCTGCATAAACCTTAATATTTTTTTAATGAAATAATAAAATGAACAAAAATTCAAGACTTTCAAAAATGATTAAAAAACTAATGCAGCAAATTTTGGATTAATGCCAAATAAAAAAGTGTAGAAGGTATTTATTGAAACATTTTTACGGTCATTTTCCTTCATAAAACAATGAATTATTCTATATACAAAAAACGAGCTATCTTTTCTTTTGTCTCTGAATGTTTAAAAATACTTTTAACGTTTAACGAAACTAGTAATGATAAAAAGTATTTAAAAATTTCAATCTTTTTTTACTTTTCCATGCAGAGTGCAGTAAAAGAAAAAAAAATGCGTTATTTTATTTTATTGTTATGTTTTTATGCAATGTGGATAAGTTTATTTTGTTTAAAGAAATGAAGTAACAAAATAGGGTAAAAGCAAATCTAATCATAAAAATATATTTTTATTAATACTTATTAACTAAAAGAGTAGTAATAAAAATATCTAAAAGATGATAATTTAATTTAAAAAAATCACCTGTCAAGATGGATTTTCTTGAATTAGGGGCATAGCTAGACCATTTTCTCGTACTCAATTTCATATAGGATGCAAGTTTCGTTAAAATCATTTCAGCCATTTTTGATATCATCCGTCATCAGGCAATTTGCTTGCCCGTTTGTTATGTACGATTTTCCAGATTTAAGATTAAAACATAGTTTTTACAACATTCTCGGTGCCATGATCTCATAATTAAAAAAAAGTAACATCACATTTATTATATTTCATTAGATATCTACCTCTCAATGTGCAGTAATAAATGCATTCTGAATGATATTTTATTCATCGCAGAGATATAATATTATCAAAGTAATTTTCATGCATGAGAATCACTCCTATAAAACCTATTCAGTCAGTTTACTTACCCTTAAATACTCATTGCTTCTGCGAGAGTACTTTAGTGTCATCACTGTTAGTTATTCATAATCTACTCACGTACGATTTCGATTGCAAATGAAAGAACAGGAGTACTTTTGTTCTGTGTTATTTAGAAGTACATGAAGAATACCGATTATTTCAGTTTCACTATGTTTGATATTACATTATTTTACATCGCAGTTATTGTTTTGAGCATACATAGAGTGAACACTAGATAAAAGTAAGTCTGATATGAAATTTTTAACTAACGTGAGCTGTTGATTATTATTATAACTATGCATAATATATTATTGTACTGAACTTATATATTTACTTGGATATGAAAGGACAATATGCTACATATAGAAGCGTAAACATTTCGATAAAACTATTTGTTGCAGTTTTAGAAGATGTGATTATGTGGTTTCATAATTTGATAATTCTGTTATGAATATTTTATTCAGTTCTCTTTCTTACAAAGCACTCAGCGTTTCTGAGTTCTTTGAAAGCTCACTGAAATGTGTGCTACTGTATGGTGGTAATTGAAAGCCGGACGTTTCGTTGGGACTGTTTATATGTGCCAGACGTTTTGTAAATAGTTGGGACTGTCTCCTTGCTGTGTTAACGACCTTTTAAATCACCAATTTCCTATACATAACAACCCTCAGCTGCCACTCTTAGACCCAGCGGCAGAAAGAGACACTTTTATTCATTCCCCTCCACCCTTTTCATATAAAGAAATATCAGCAGCTATACAAGAACAAAACAATCTTAAAGCCCCTGGCTTTGATAAAATAGATGCATTCATAATAAAAAAATTTAAATAAATCATTCAAATTTTTAATACGAGAACTCTTCTATAAATGTCGAAAACCCAACTACTTTCAAAACAATGGAAGACAGCTAATGTAATATTTTTCACTAAAAGGAATAAAAACCCAAAGCTCCCTTCCTTATACAGACACATTTGTCTCCTTCCTATGCTGGGAAAGATTTATAAAAGATTAATTAAACACAGATTAAATTATTATCTAAAACATAATGAATTTTTTCATGATTCACAGTGCGGCTTCCGTGAAAGAAGGAGTACTACACAAATATTAAATAAACTAAAATACACAGCCAAAAATTACCGTAAAAATAAAAAAAAAATTAAATACTGTGGCATTGTCTCGTTCGATATAGTGGGAGCATTTGACAACATAGATTGGGCCACTTTGGATCGATTAATTAATCAACTACCAGTCCCTATTTATCTAAAACTGATTCTACTGAGTTTTCTAACAAATAGGGAACTAATAGCCAACTATTTAATCAACAATATTAATAGACCCACTTACCAAGGCTGTCCACAGGGGTCGTGCCTTGACCCGCTCCTGTGGCTTACAATCGCAAATCTTATCTTAACGGAATTCTACGAGAAGTTTGAGGACCTGTTCGCATTCTGCGACGATTTTAATCTCATTATAAAAGCTAACAGTAGACAATCTTTGGAAACGGAAACAAACATCAAAATTAAATTTTTCTATGAAATCTGTAATTGATTAAATCTAACTATTTCGCAAGAGAAAACTAAATGCGTTTTACTGGGAAAAAATACTATGTACAATCGTCCACCTAATACAAAACTAAATAATCACAAAATTGAATTAGTTAAAAAAAAATATATGACTAATTTTTCAAAGCACACTTAATTAAGATTTACACATTACAAACATTAAAAGCAAAATAATCTCTTAAATAAAGCGGGTATTCTCTGCCACGTGGGACGTGTTCAGGGAATAACTTAGAACATGGTACACCACAGTTTTAGAAAAAAAATATAGTTTATGGATCGGAGATTTGGTTCGATGACTTCAGGGTGATCGATAAGCGTGCCCTCCAATCCATACAAAGAATCTGTCTAACATCAATTACTAAATCATACAAAAACGTTTCTACGCACACACTACAAATTTTATTAGGAATTCCTCCATTATTAATTAAATTAGAGCACAAATCTATTAAATACCAATTTTTACACAATAAAGAAATTATATTAACTGATAATACACCAATTAGTAAACAACATATAGAAAATAAATTACACAAATATCATATAAATCCTGAAATATATATTACTAATTTAATCAATACTGACAAAATAATTAATCAATCAAACATTATCAAGATGTATACTCACGGTTCTAAGGTGGACTCTGTCACGGCATATGCTGTAGTAGCTTTTCACCAAGAAACATTTTTAAAAACTGTTAAAATGTGTACAGATAATTCTGTTTTCTAGACGGAGCTGCACGCAGCCATCACAGACATAAATTGGGCACTTAATTCTTCTTACAACAGTTTTCAAAGTTTTTCTGACCGCCAATGGGCAATTAAAGCATTACTAAAATTATTTCCAACAAATCCAGATATACATAACATTCAAAATTAAATAAAAAAATTCCAAAATAAATTAATATATATAACTTGGACTAAAGGACACATTGGGATAGCAGGGAATGAACTGGCGGACAAGCTGGCTAATGAAACAGTTCAGTACTGCAACCTTCCAGTAGATCGGGATATTAGATTACCCCGACCATATTTAATAATATGTATCAATTTACAATTACTGAATAGCTGGCAGTATAACTGGGATCACTCAGGGAGTGGCCGATTTACGCATCAGCTTGTGCCAAAGGTTGAACAAAAGTTAATTGTAAAAGACAAAATTTCCATTTACTTTCTAACGCGCTGCGGCAGCTTTCCATCTTTTCTTCATCAAATAAACAAGAAAAACAATGATCTCTGTAGGTGCGGTGTCCGAGGAGACCCATTACATTACTTATTTGGCAAATGTAAATTTATGAAATTTAAATTCAAGCGAACTGGGCCCTCAATCTTCGAAGATGTCCTAAAGATTTTAAATAATCCTGTATAGCACAAAAAGCTATATCAAAACTATAACATTCTCAATAGTTTCTACTCATTCATTAAATATAAATTTCTAGCTTAATTCATACTCATTTTTCAACTTATTTCCAAACTTAAAATTTTCCCGTGGTCCGGGGTATTTGAGTCAATTTGGTCATACTTCATATAAAATGTAATTAATCTTAAATCTTGGTAAGTAACTTTTACTGAGTCATTTTCAGATGCCATTTCTTTTGTAAATAGTGTACATAGCAACTTTTACTTTTTTATTTTTCACTTTTTCATTTTAGTACAAAATCTTAATTATTGTTCGCATCAAATACCTTGAATATAGCATTACTGTGTTGTAAATATGTAAGTATCTATCTTGGCTACAGGGGTAAGTCCTCATAAATCGCCTGTTTGTGGATAGATTGCGCAACCAGTCACAGAGTACCTTTCTTCTTGCTTTTTGCAATCCTCATTGTAGTTTTGCTGCATTACCCACGTGCAGTGGACATTTATTATGATTTTTCTGTTTTTTGCACTCATAAGTAATTTTTTGTTGCTTCATTCTTTTTTCTAATTTCTAATACTTATCTTAATAATTTCGATTTATTTTATGCAGTTTTTCTTAGTGTATGATCAATTGTACCTACCCCATATGTGATTCACTCGCATTATCTGTGCTTAGATGGTTACGTGTTCTTTTTGTGAAGAAATTTATTATGGGGCTAGTAGGCGCATTGAACACGGGGCAAGTTGGCTCGGTGTCTGGTGTGTGCTGGTAGATTGAAAAACAGCAAACACCCAGAAAAGTGGTTGCAATACAAGATTTTGGGCACAGGAGGCTTGCCCAATCGAAGACACTCGACTTTTTATTTGTGACAACTGTAACTCTGATTATGATATCGAGTAGGATAGAAGTTACTCAATGTTAATGTTTTATTCATTATTTTTATGTCTGTATAATTTAGAATTTACATTGTACAGTGATAACGCCTTAGTTAAACTTACAGGTAATAATGAAATTAATTTCTCTTAACTGCGTGTCTTATGTTAGTTCCATTTAAATTTTTATAAAGCGTGTGCCAACTTACCCCATAGGTATAGTCAACTTGTCCGTGACGGGGTAGGTTGGCGCAAATTTTCCTTTTACTTTAGGCTTTCGCTAAACATAAACTACAAAAGCTACAAACTCAAAACTCAGGGTATTTATAGCCCAACGTCTGTTCTTTATAAGTACAGTTAAATTTTTGTAAAAAAACGTAAACAAAAAATTAATAAAAATTAATAACTAAAAACTGCGCCTACAAGTCCCGGTCTCCCCTAACGTATCTATTACTGTTACCTATTACTGAATTCATCACTATTTGCATCTTGTACCATATAAAAAGTATCAAAGTGTTATGGATATGTGGGTAATGGTAGTCACAATTCACATTTCATTCTAATTGTAGTGTAATGTTTTAAATATATTAATCATTATTTTAATTACAGTATAAAGTCAAAAATGTTGTTGCATCCTGAATCTTGAAAATAACAATATAGTGTTGTAAATATGTAATTGAATATCATTCATTGAAAGTAGTATTTTTATACTTGTACACAGATTATATCATTGTTACCATCTTGAATCCTGAAAATAGCATCAAAGTGTTGTAAATATGTAGATTATTGGGATCTAAAAGTGTAAAGAGATAAATACTCAATGTCACAACTTTTAAATCTTAAATCTATGCATACTTATATATAATACTAATGAATATTTCTATTAAATATAATTTTAGTGGTTGGGGTTCCGTAGGTAGTTGAACTTTTCCCTGCCCTGGGCTCGGGGTTCAAACCTAAACGTAAGCCAGAAGCGGGTTACCAGGGTGGGTGCTTACCTTGCCTTACCTTACTGTATGTCTTCCGACGTTGGTCCATTATAAATGCTTTCGCAGAGACGACCGTTGTTTTTGTTTGAATGGTGTTACTAATACGATATTGTGTGCTCGTAATCGAATGTAAATAGATGTATCGTGTTCCGAGTAGAATATTAGTAGTACTGTGAATAAGTTGTGAATAGAAGGGCAGATAATTATAGTAGTTTATTGTTATTGGAATTCCTTGGTTATCATTGTAAAAATTTATTTCACGCTTTTACTCTAACTTGCTTCTGAATAAAAATATGTTTAATGGAAACCTTTAAAGTAATTTTTAATCCGATTATTTTTAGCATTCAGCGCTGTCTGATATCCTACAGTTATATCATGATATTTTTTCACAATATTTTAAAAATGAATTTTAACTACATCTTCTGTGGTGAGAAGTGGTGTGAATACTAAAACGCTTTCTTACATGATAAATTGCAAAAGTTGTGGTTTCAACTTTTTTTTAAACCAATACCTATCTGCACTCAAAAAATGCTGCTCATGAACAGTTACAGACTTCTGGTATATAATAAGAGTTGGAAATTTTAATGAATGTCTTCATATTTCAGAATTAATGCAAATATCTCCGGTCGGATCTTGTTCCTTTTTTTCAAATCGCAATTTTATAACATCTTCGAATATATCTTTTTTCTGTAAAATCATTATATGAACGTAAAGTCAAAAATACAGTCAATATATTACAAAGTTAAGGCTCTTTTGCACCATTTTGATATCAAACATAGGTGGGGTTTGCTCTAAAAATGTCAAACTCGTCTATAATATTCGACTAATAATTTCCACCAAATTACGGTGAACATCTTCATCTTCACAATTCTTGATACTAGAGAAACATAACCTAATCTACCAGTCTCCTCTACGAACTGCAAGCATAAGAACTTTCAAAATTGCTCTTTGTGTTTCGTTTTTAGATACCTGGGCAATACGTCTTCTTGAAAACATCTCACAGAACTATTGCTTTGTGAATGAAAGTTTTCCAATATGTTTTTGAAAGACGACGTCCGATATTTGTAAGATACATTTTTGAAAATGACGTTTACTATTTATTAAGACATGCTTTTTTTTCACAGGAATTTTTTCGGTATGTCGATAGTAGACGTACAAAATTCATAAATATCAGCATAAAGTATATTAATTATTGAAAGGAAAATATTCACCTGCGATAATTTTCATTTTCCGATTCTTTTTCTAATATTTACCGCATTAGTCTTGAGTCTCACTAATTGGAAATTTGTGTCTATTTCTTTCGACACATTTGCTTCAAATAGGAATTTATGTCTGATCCTTTTCACAGTATTGTACTCTGATCTACTGATCAGCAAAAAGATATTTCAAACAGATCTTCTGCAAACAGCGGCAGGTTTCATCCAACCCCTGACCTTGTTAATATTGTTGAATTGCACAGGCGGATAAAAAAGTGAAAAAAAAAATGACATTAACAACAACAATTTACGCTTAAATTTCAAAAAATGAGCTAGTCCATGTTCTTAGGTATAAGTTTGAAACACTAAATAATTGTAATTTTTGAGCGCATAATTATATTTCTTGTTAGTATTCACATAAAATAAAAAAAGTGTCAAAACAATATTTTCAGTTCGTTTCTAACAAAAAGATAAATAAAACTGATTTGGGGCAAAATTACCGATACTTCTCACTTAGTGTTAATGAGTTCTATACTATGCTTAAATCAAAATTTTTTATTCACAAATATAATTCTAATTAATTTTTCCAATTAATTATCAACAGTGAAATTACGCTCGAATATAATATACGCGCTAAATATTTTTATTGACTATTGTCATAAAGTAAGAATAGTGAATTTTCGTGCTCAATATAAGTATTTCTATCACTTCAATGTGTATAATGTGTTACAAATTTTAAAAAGTATTATGTATATTTAAAAAGAATTATAGACATAGGAGACATTACTAATAAAAAGTTTGCCTTATAGTATGTATACGGATTTAATTTCAAGTAAACATAATTTATAGAATTATGTTTTTTCTTCATTTTTTTAAAACTATATTTGTTAAAGTAAAGATTGAACTAGTTGAAAATAAAGATGAGTTTTTTTTTTTACTTCTAATATGTCCCTTAGCTTCAAATACGTGTCGATTTCTATTAAGGATACACTAAAACAGGTTTTTAAGTCCGAAATCGAAATCAAAACGGAATTTTGGTAATCTTCCTCTTTTCGGCCACAAACGAAAACGAAAATGTATAAAGCATTTTTTAAGTAAATAATAAATACATAATTGATTCATAATTATTAATTAATTATACGTGTAAACATACGTGTGTCAAGTCTGTCCTCTGTGCCTCTTACCAAAGCTTTTTATTTCCATATAAAATAGAATGTAATTGATTCATCAACAACAGAAAATGATTTTCAAATTATACGAATTTTATTTCATTAAAAAATGTTTTAGTTATGCATACATCGATTTACCTTTTAAAAGGATTTTTGTAAATGATAATCTGTTATACTAGAACTTTCTCAAAGAGTATTCGAAACATTTATGTGTTTTCAAGCAAAACATTTTCTATAACTTATAAGACTGCAGCTTTTAATAAGCACGTGAAAAGCATCTTCAAAGTTTAGTCATACATGTATTGCTTTCTTTGTAATTTTCACTCACGTCTTTAGTTAGTCTTGATTGATATTTATAAACAGTGATGTTCATAGCAATAAATGAAGAGTGTCTCATTTGAGTCGATACATCTGAAATGAATGAGTAATGTCGAAAATTCTCGAAGAACGAAACGACAATTTTGGAATACAGATGGTTTTGGTTGTGTTTCGGTTCGACCGATTTTTTGATCAAAAACGAATTTTCGGTGAAACAAAGATTTTGGGTCGAAAACGATAACGAAACTGATCGAACTCTAATTTCTGTCATGTAAAAAAGAAGGTAGAGAGATTGTGCTCGGCTAAATTATTTCCTTAATTTAAAGTCACATTGATGAACATAATTTTATATTTAAGATATTTTGTAAAATACTCATGTTTATAAAATGCCTCACGGACTTTGTAGAATTTTGGAAAAAAAAAATCCCTCAAACTTTGTGAAACAGAAATTATAATGGAAGTTCTTACATTAATAATAATTATATTAAACTAAGCTTAAATAAATTATTTAATTTACTCTTCAGGATATATCTTCAAATACCTGATTACATATTATTAATAAAGATATTTACTGCATTTAATCTGCAATTAATCTGTCTGATATTTGAATATTTATGTATAAGTTTGTGCATTTAAATTATTGATAAAGCAATAATTGTGCGTTCTGGGAATATACATAAATATATAATCAAATATGTTGTGCGAGGTATGCGAAATGTATAATTAACCTAAGATAACACGAGAAAGTAAAATATTCATACGAGCATTTGATCTACAAGCAAATAAATTTTTGCAAAATTCATTAATGAAATCATAAAGTATCAATTAGAGCGGTCATTAATAAAATATAATAATAGTTACGTCTATAAGAGTCTAGTATAAGTAAATTTTAAGATTTAACTGTGAATAATTTCTGTGGAGTGAGTAATGCAACATATATTTCAACACTAGTCGCATTGTTGCCAGATTGGGGACTTTTTAAATTAAGATTATTTGATTGTCACCACTTTTTTAAAATAGTATAATTCGCCTTATTTTTCCAGAATTTTTAATCTATTTATAAATAGGCCGAATATTTTTATTTAAAAAAAAAGCGGTGACAATCAACAATCAGGGGACAAAAAAGTTCCCAATCAGGCAACACTGATCGGTCGTGCGGAGCATTTTTATTGCACACCGTGTCAAACAATTTCACTTTCTATCAGTTAGACATTTATCATTTTATTATCATTGTTATTTAATCGTAACAATGCAAAATATTTTAATTTACTATTTTTCGAATAAAATATACTTGATGTTAAATTATAACTTACATTTATACTTACTGAGTTGATTTCATCATTTGGCAATTACCTGCTGATGAGGAAGCTGCAATAAAATTGCTGCAGGGCTTCGGACTTATTCGAAACTTTTAGGTCAATTAGGAACGACATCATTTAAAATTAAATATTTACTGCAGTGCTAAGAGACACTTACAATTTCATGTTTGAAGTTTAAATTGAGTTTTATTTTATTAATTTACTGTACAGTAAATAAAACTCAATAATAAAATAAAACTCAAAAAATAACCACTATACGTATAGTGGTTATTTTTATTTTATTTTAAGCATATATTTGTATTAATTTAATGAAATAGTTCGTTAAAGTCTATAGCTTTCAAAGGGTATACTTTTTGATTTCCCACTTTCTTACTAACAATGTTATTATTTTTGTCAAATATTTCATTTTACCCAAATTTCCTTTAGCACCAACTATTATGCTTGCTGACAATGACGTCAGTGGAACTGAAAATTACCGTTCAAGATTTTCCTGCTTAACAACACCAAACTTTGTGACATATTTTGAACCGTAAATGCACAAAACTTGCAAAGAAGCCATTACTGAAGCAATTTGAAATCGAAATGTGTTTTTCATTTTTTGACAAATAAAGTAGTTATTGGGTTAGAAGTGACTTTAGTCATACAGCGACATATTTTTACACCTTTCCCTTAGTGTCAAACTGTAAATTAGGTAAAAAATGCCGGCTTTTTCTGAAAGATCTTTTGCGTTTACCAAAATTTTCAAAACGTCTTTAGTTTTACTTTTTTCTGAATAACAACACTTGCCAATTTCATGCATTTCCGGACAAAAACGAATAAAAAATATGCGTCAGAAAGTAGCCCTTTTGAATTTGAAACCGGTTTTAATTCATATTGTAACGAATGCATCTATGGGCAATGGCACAACGATTTGTTTCATTATGTCAAGCCTATTTAGGCAAGGATATATAAACAGAAGAAAATATCTAAAAAACGCTTTTGTATATAACCAAATTTAATTAAATACATTTAAAATAAAGAAAGGGGTACAATTAAACTTCATGACTATTCTAATTCTTTAAGTTTTCAAAAAATTGAAAAAGTTCACATTCACGGTTAACAACTCACATTAAAGGCAGATACATCTTGTTTCTGAATATTCCTCTTTTATGACGAATGCTACTATATTTCATTCTAATTAATGCACATATTTTTATTGTAACGATGGATGAAGAAAAGTTTGTAACAGTAATTTAAATATAATTTTTGAAGAAAAACTTTTTCATAACAAAATGAAATTTTTATATAATATTTTTTTAATAGAAAACATTACTTTCTTGAATGAATAATCTATTTATCACATCCAGGAAATAAATGAAAAGTTTTACAGGTGTAATTAGTTGCAAAACCTAACGAAGGTATACAAGGATCATTCGTCAACAATTATGTACATATTAATGTGTTATACAGGATCTAATATTCAGGGTCTCTTTGCGGGTTTCCCGAAAAAAAAAAAGAAACAGTTGAATTTCTGCCTTGAAAAATATAAAGGTAGGAGACTGGCTGCTGCGTAGTCTCCAGTCTCTCTACATTTCTCGATCCCAAACATTAAAACAGTTTCTAATGAAGTTATTCAGTCATGTAATCAAAAAAGTTACGAGTTTAAATTACTGGTACGAAGGCTTACACTGTTTAATTTTTCTTCATCCACAACATATATATTGATATTTATGTTATATTTCTTTCAGCAAAATCTAAATTATAGGAGTAAAGAAAATTGAAATACACTTAATGTATATCTTTGTTATTCTTATAGGTATCTTCTTTTATCTTTGTAAATAAAGTTTCAGTTCATCTCTGAAGTTCTTGAATAAGTATGTTGTTTTAACCAATTAATGTTTATTGCTGCAATGATTTTCGTACATAATGCAGAGCAGCTTTAAAAGTGTAGGTAAAGATGCTTTTGGAATGCTTAATTTTTTTTATTGTTTTAAACATTAAATTTGAGTGTTTTAAACTGCAAGCAGGATTTTAGCGCATTGAAAGTTTAAAAATTAATTTAATCATTTATGAAATAATCTGATGTCAATTCCTATGCAGGTTCTTTTTTTATTTTCAGTTTCTTTATTAATAGTAATTTTTAAAACTTTTATTTTTTCTCACTTTTAAATATAATAAGTAAGGAAATTCTTACCGGTATTCTTCTAAGAAATGGTTTGGATGATTCCAACAAACAATTTAGTGAACTCAAATCAGATATATATATTTTTTTCATTTTCTAAAATTTATTTACATTTAATTTTTTCTAACTATTTAAACTAACTACCAGCAGATATAATATGAACACTAATTGATATGCACAACTATATACAAAGTGCTATCCACACATATACCTTTACTCAATGTTTGTATCTCCACACTGTGACTATAATCAGAAGAGACTGTTGTTGTATGAATTATTTATTTCTGAAATATACAATACAGTACTAGTTGGCCATTTTTAACATTTTCCAAGGAAGTTGAAAAGTGTTTAGTTTATGCATTCCGTTTTTCTGCCCGACTGTTCATTCTCTAACTCCAGTAAATATACTCGGATTTCCATGCAATTGATAAACTTTATTTAGGGTCACCAAGGCATGTTTGGTATTTTATATGAAGTATATGGGATTAATAGTTCATTTACAGGAGCACTCAAAATAATTCCGTCACATTATAGTCAATTTGAAAAAATCGTTTGCTGTGTATTTTAATGCCATTACGCTATTTCAAATCTATTGAAATTAATATAAATCACTGAATTTAACTACAAGGTGATTACTATAGAATAGGCAATACAATATCTACAGGGTTGATCCAAGAATTCGGATAAGTTTCCTATTGTAGATGGGAACGGCTGAAATTTTGGTTTTCAAATGTCTTATGCGTTTCCATACGGTTGAATTAGACATAATATTTTAACTTCTTAAACGGAGCACTTTTGTATCATTATTCTGAAAAAGTGTTAAAAAGTGTTTCATAATCTATGCTTGATGCATAATTTTTAGTTTCTTGTTTTTTTTTTCTTTTTTTGACTTGAAAAAAAACTATCCGCTTAGTCTGTGAATAATTCTTTATTTCTGATTTTTTCCAGAGTCGCGTCGTTCTATGTAATGGTTTAAAAAATCTTTTAATTTATACTACTAGGAGGGCTCTGCCCCCCTGCTCGCTATGCTCACCAACCCCCCGCGAAAACGCTTCGCGATTCCGTTCGGAATCACAAAGCAAACCCTATTTTCTAACCAACTCCACAAGAAAATATTTCGCGTTTCCATTCTGGATCGCTTCGCGATTCCTCATTTTCTATGCATTCAATTTTTAGATTATACTTTGTATAAACGCGCTCCTCCCCAACTCCTTGCGATTTTATTTCCTTATCTCCAAGCACGTAATCATTAGAGCTTACAGAGTCTCATAATTAAAAGAATTATTAAATATAAAATCATTAAAAAAAGGTAAAATTTATAATTTATTTCAATATATATAATTATATATATACACTATATATATAATTTTTATTTGGTTTGTAATTATAATTACAAACTAAATAAAAATTATATATATAGTGCTACAAATATTGTAAAGAAGTAGTGTTAGTGCTTAAAAATAAAGTAAATAGATCAATTAAGCTCTATTCAAAAGTTAACATTAGTTTTTGTTGCATTGAAATAGTTCAATTTGTTGATTTTCTGCAAGCAAGTAAACCCTATTGGATTTCAATGGGAGTCTATGGAAATTTGGCGAAATACTGGAAATAGCGTCAAGTTGGCTATACTTTTGGCGACTAATTTTGGTCGTCAAATTTGACGATATATCACCAAGTTGGCGACAAATTTGGCGATGATTGGCGAGAGAACCGGGAACCCTCCATTGGTATAGCGTCAGAAAGCACTGGCCAATCAGCTGCGTTTTGCAGTATCTACGCAGATTTTCATTGGTTCATTTCCAAAGCATTACTTTGTTTTATATATAGAAGAAAATATTACCGCCGTTCTACCGGGTGAGAACTTCGTTAAAAAATTAAAAACTCATAAAAAGGAAGAAATTATGATAAAGGCTTGCGATTTGCAAGAAAGGGCTCACAAGGTAGTCGGATTTTTTAGCAGCAAAAAATGTAGTTACAAGATAACATGTGGAGGTCGCCGACGACCCCAAACACAATTAACAGGACAACAATATTCATTTGTTCTATCAATAAAACATGAGCGCCAGAACATTCTACGACACAACTGTTGTCCTGTTCATTGCGTTTCTGGTCGTCAGCGGCCTTTATATGTGATTTTTTATCTGTTTTTTCCTTTCTTTTTTGCAGCTGAAAAAATTTCCATTTCTTTGTGAGCCCTTTCTTGCAAACCGCACTCCTTTATCATAATTTCTTCCATTTTTATGAGTTTTTAAATTTTTAACGAATTGTTGGCTCACCTGGTATATTGTGTTGAAAAGACGAAACAATTCGCTCCATCTTCACCGACCAATTACCATCTAGATGCTGACACCTATGCCAATTTTTTGATAACTCCACTATTCTTGTATTCTGCGAAATCAATTATTGCAATTTGATAAGTATTAACAATTTGACATATAATAAGGTGTTAAACTACCGATAAATAGGAAAAAATTAAAATTTCACAATTTCACAATATTTCTGTCGTAAATTCAGATTAATAAAATTGTTTTATTTAAATATAAAATTCTTTATGTCAGCTTAGTTCATAAATAATTAGAAAATCAATTCAGAGTGTTTGGTTGATACAAAGGCAAATGAAATATTTACTTTGTTATGCATCTTCTTTTTCTAAGTGTTAAACCGATTTTATATTTAAATGCGTCCTTTTTGAAAGCATCTTGAGAAATTTTAATTTCAAAGTCAAACTTTCTCATAAAGAAAAAATTTCTTAAAGTTTAAAAAGTATCAATTGTGTTTAACACAAAATTCTGTGAAGCGTTTAATAGAAAAGAAAACATAGAGAAAAATAGAAATGTATTGCGTTTAATAGAAAAGAAAACGTAGAGAAGAATAGAAATGTATTATACAATGTTTCACCAAAACGAAAATATTTTACAAAGAAAAAAATTTTCCCATGATTTAAAGAATCTTAAAATTGGTTTCTATATTGCTTAACATACGTAAAATTTGCTGAAAATTTTAGAAGAGGAAACGAATCGAATTGTTACAAAGTAAAGGAGAAATCGCAACTCATACTGAAATATTTTACTTCGTTTCTATAATGATAAAAGAAAACTAAAAAGGTATCGTATTTTAAAAAATAGCCGATACTAAAAAGTTCTTTCGGCCAGTGCCGGGAGGAAGAGATGGCTTTTTCATATTCCTTATTTTTAAAAAGCCATCTTATATTATTCAAACAAACTTAGTTCAATTTAGTGGAAACCGATTACAGAAGATTCAGTACTAATTTTTATCAATACTAAATCATTATGAATGGAAATTTCGCGAAATTAGTCAGCTTTATCCAAGCTGCTTTTATTTAAAGTAACTTATATTTGGTTGCCAAATTCTGCGATATCTTGAAGTGTCTGCCATTTTAAGACAACATGGTGGGTGAGGCTAACTAGTGAACATGGTCGAAACCTTAGTAATTCCTGTGCACATGCTCACTCACATCGGAATCGGTTGATATATACGAGTGCTGGCGCAGGGAAAAAAATTGGATTTTTCAAAATATCACCCACATTAGAAATTCAAACTGCTATATCTGAGCCATTTTTTAAGTTAAAAACAAGACAAAAAATGCTCCGGAATCCTTATATTACAGACAAATACTTAAGAAAGAAACTATTTTCAATCACTAATTTTTTTTGCAACTCATTTTAAATATACATAAATTTTTATTTTAATGGCCGCTATTTTGAAATAAGATGACGGATAAAGCTAGCCAACAAACTTGGTTGAGACATTGTTATATACTATATCCACATGTCTTCTTTCATCCAAATAGGTTAATAAATACGCGTGGTATCGCGTGACAAATATCAGATCGTTTTGAAATGCCAGTCATGCTAGAAATTCAAAGTGCTATAACTCAACCAGCTTTTAAGATATAGACGAAACAAATACTGCTCCGGAATCTTTGTATCAGGGTCAAACACATAAAAATATCTTTTTCATTTTCCAATTTTTTGATACCTTATTTTAAATAAATTTAAACTTTTTAAATGGCAGAACATTTGAAACAAGATGGCGAATGAAGTGGACAACGAACTCGGTCGAGACATTGATATGTACTATGTATACACCAAGGTACATCCAAATCTGTTCATAAATACGCCTGTTATCACGTCACAAATATCAGGTCGTTTCAAAATGTCAACCACAATTGAAATTCAAAATGCTATAACTTAGCCATTTTTTTAGATATAGACAAAACAAAAATTGTTTCGAAATCTTTGTATTAAGGTCAAACACATAAGAAAAAAATATTTTTCATTTTTCGATTTTTTGGTACCAGATTTTAAATTATTTTTTTTAAATTTTTAAAATGACCGCCATTTTCAAACAATATGGCGGATGAAGCTCGCCAACGAACTCGGTCGAGACATTGGTATGTACTATGTATACACCAAGGTACATCCAAATCGGTTCATAAGTACGCCTGTTATTGCGTGACAAAAATCAGGTCGTTTCAAAAATGTCAACCACGCCAGAATTTCAAAGTGCTATTATTCAGCCATTTTTTTAAATATAGACGAAAAAAGAACTGCTCCAAAATGTTTGTATCAAGGTGAAACACATAAGAAAAAAATATTTTTCAATTTTGAATTTTTTGGTACCACATTACAAATTTTACATAAAAAAAAAAAAACATTAAATTGCCGCCATTTTTAAACAAGATAGCGGATGAAGCTGGCCAACGAATTCGGTCGCGATATTGGTATGTACTACGTACACACGAATTTACATCCAAATTGGTTCATAAATATTAGAGTTACAGTGTGACAAAGATCAGATATACATATATATATATATATATATATATATATATATATATATACATTTAAACGGAGGGTGGTTTCGGGGTCTGGGGGTCATGAACGGTGAAAATATACCAAAATTTTTTGAAATCGCTTTCCTCCGAACGGCGCCAATAGGTAGATTTTGTAATGAAAACTACCTAAAATGCTGATTGAAATTTTCTCATATAATAGAATTTTTATTAAATCATTTTTTTTTTTTTTTTTGAAATCATACTAATATTATAAAGAAGTAACATTTGTTTATTTATTTAGTTGTAGGGAGTAATCTGTGGATTTACCGATCCGATTTGAAAAATAATGAATTGATGGTGACAGCCCCTGTTCCATCATCTATATTAATATTATAAATAAGTAGCGTTTATTTGTTTATTTGTAGGGTATAATCTCTGGAACTACCGACACAATTTCAAAAATAATAGTAGTAAATTCATGGTATCAGTTTCTGTTCCAACATACGCTATATTTTATGTCGATGCCACTACTCCCAAGGGGGGGCAGGAGTAAACAAATGTACTTAAAGTACAATTTTTGAATTACTCAAGGGTCTTGAAACTTGAAATTCGGCATACTAGTTTCTTATCTACAATAATATTATAAAGAATTATCTTTCGTTTGTTTATTTGTAGGGGGTAATCTCTGGAACTACCGACACGATTTCAAAAATAATGGTAACAATATCATAGTGGCAGTTTCTGTTTGAACAAAGTCTACATCTTATGTCAATGGCACTAATCCCAAGGGTGTGCAAGAATAAACAAAAGATTTAAAAAATACGATTTTTGTGTTACTGAAGAATCTAGAAACATGAAATTTGTCATAGTAATTTCTTATAAGGTATAAATGGCTTCTAAGAGCTGTTTCTAAGAAAATGAAATTTAAAAGGGTTGAAATGCGCGAAAAGCGTTCTAAAAACGTTCTAAATTACGATTTCCATACAATCTCAGGAAATACCAAACCAATTCAAAAAGTTATGGTTACAAATTGATGGTGACGGTCCTTGCACCAACATAGGCTATATTTATTTCGATGCTACTAACACGCGGGAGTTAAAAGAGCTAAAAAAATCTAAATTGCAATTTTTTTAAAACTGAAGGCTCTAGAAACTTGCAATTTGGAACGGAAGTTACTTATAGCAGGTAAATGCTCTCTAAGAACAGTCGAAAAAAATTCGAAATTTAAAGAGTGTGAAAATGCATGAAAAGCGTTCTAAAAATTACAATTTCTCGGCAATTGTTAAAAATAAAAAAGTGAAATTTTACGTAGCGGATATCTATAAGATATAAATGCTGTCTAAAAACGGTTTCTAAAATGCTCCAAATTTAAATGGGTTAAATGCGCGAACAGCGTTTTAATATGTTCTAAATAAGGATTTTTATGAAATCTCATAAAATACCCCGTAAGGCATGGTGACGTCACGTCGACGTCGTTGTGAAGTCACGCTGTGACATTGTGACCGTCAATGTGACGTCACGTGACGTCGATGTGAAGTCATTGTGATTAGAATGTCAGGTCGTTATGGCCGTTTTAGAGCTATTTTGTGACGTCACATTGTGACGACTTTGTGAAGTCACGGTGTGACAAATTTGTGAAGAGTGTGTCATTTGTGACTATATTGGTATTAACTTTGTGACGAATTTGTGACGAATGTGACAACGCTTTAAAGTCACATTGAGATCAATTTGTGAAATATGTGTCATTTGTGACGAAATTGTCTTTAACAATGTGATGATTCTGTGACGACTGCGACACTGCTTTGAAGTCACATTGTGACAATTTTGTGAAAATTGTGTGATTTGTGACGATTTTGTCATTAACGATGTGACGAATATGTGTCTAGTGGCATTGTTGTGAAGTCACACTATGACATATTTGTACAGTTGTAAACACGTATGCATGTCACACATAGTCATAATTATGCATGCTGTAAAATCATTTACATCTATAACGTTAATATACATCGGCGATACATCGCGAATAAAACTTGGGGGCCGCTATAACAAGGGTATACCAAAAGAATTTTATTGAATCAAAATGCAATGCCCGCAGACTTCAATTTTCGTTGCACCTTTCTTTCCTATTGCAATAAATGAGAATATTGAAGACAACTGAATGATCGATCTATCACATTTTTTTTTTAATTATCTATTTGTTAAAAGCATTAAAATTACCAAAGAAACAATTTGTTTAAATTTTCAAATCTTTATCAAAATAAAATTTGTGTTAAAAATATAATATTTTACAATATATACAGTACTTTTTATATTCTTTAAACTACAGAAAATACTGAATGAAATTAATTTATTTCATTTAATACGCATTACAAACTCGAAGTCACTGGTGAAGTTGAATTTTTTCGATTACACAACATTTATAATAATAAAAAAAGAAAGATAAAAAGAAATGCCGATATTAAGTAATTAAATTTTATATATTTTATGATATTGATTACCATAAAATATATATATATGATGGTAATTCAAACAAGTTGGAGCTGTGAAAATAGGATACTTCTTTGTTATAGAGGCCCCTATAAATTTGATATATACATATATTGTTATTGTTATATACATATATATATATATATATATATATATATATATATATATACACTCGAAACGCTCATCATGTGCCATATAGTCATTATATACGTATTGTTTACGTCTTTTATGCCACATACAAGCATTACAAAATTTCCGAATTACATTTTAGCAATAACCATTTGAAACTACTCAAATGAAAAATACAGCTTTGGTATAGAAAATTAACTGAGTAACACCAGTATCATTATGTTGAGAATTCTAAGAACAATTTCGGCAATAATCGTTATGTTGGAAGATAGCAGCAATAAATAAAATCGTATTTTTAAGCTCACTGTAAAAGTAAGTAAAACTTTTGGGTATGCATAGAACGGTGATACAAAGGGTTAATTTATTTTACATCAGGGTTTGCTTGAAGTAAAATCCATATATAACAACTTTTTGATTATTAAAAAATAACTTTAATAATTGATTGCCAAAATTACATTTTTATTTATGAAATTATATATTATAAAAATAACTCTTACTATCTATGATTTTTTAAAACAATAATACCTTATTGTTTATAAAACACAGCACCGCAGCTACTCTATTTTGCGTCTAATGTGAAAGTTTTTATGTTTTGCCAAAGATCTATCTGGCTGGATACATGTTGCCATGACATCTATAACTCTGATATTATCATAAATAGTACAAAGAGATTAGAATCTACAACGAAATTTTTAGAATAAAGTCTGGTGAAAGTTTTATAAATACAGTAGAATGCCGATTATCGGAACTCCAATTAACCGAACTTCCAATTATCCGAACAGCATATTTCTCTCAAAGAATTCTTTTTAACCGAATTCCCAATTATCCAAATATTTCTCTCTCTAAAAAAGAAAAAAAAAACACCTAACTTCCAATTTATTTTTTGCTTAAATTATAAAATTTGTTACAAAATTATATACTCTGAAGTTAAGAAAATGATAAAAAGCGAAAAAAACAATTAAATAATAAAAAAGTAAAAAAGTAAAAAAAAAAAAAAAAAAAAAAAAAAAAAAAAATTAAGCACTACAGTACTAACTGGTGCTGTCAGTCCTAAACCTAGATAAAGTGTGAAGGTTTTAGAATAGTCAGGAACATTCCTTAAACTGTCTGCCCATTTATCCGAACTTTTGCTTACCCGAGCTAGGGTCGGTCCCGACTTGTTCGGACAATCGGCGCTCTACTGTATATATTGTATTAGAAATACAAATAATCATATTTATTTTTATATGGCACAATAAAAAAAAAATAATGAACACAGTATCAAATGCTTAACTACTTTTTAATGGAAATAAAGTATAAAAATTGAGACCATAAACACAAAATAGAGCCACACATAGGTTCATTATTATTATTAATATTTTATTTACAGAATTATAGTAATTATAAATAAGAAATCCATTTTAATCACGCTGTTTATAAAGAGTGTATAATATCGATACTTTAAAATTTATCTCGATAAAATCATTCAGTAAATAAAATGATAAAATTATCCAGAAAAAAAAGTAAATAATAAAAGATGGTTATTACATTTTAGATTCATACCGTTCAAGTATTTGCGTTATTTTTAAAGTAAAATCATATTTAAACACTTACTGATTGCGTAACTTCTATATTTTCATTTGCTAACAGACTTCTAGTTCACTTTGAAAATATTTCAGTAAAAAAGTTTAACAACTGAAAAGCTTTCCCCCGCTATGACTATTTCTTTATAAATTTTAAAACATTTCTCAGGTTGAATAATACATTAAATAATCATTTTTTTTTTTTCTTAACATTACATATCTACGATCTCTTTTAATAGTATCCGTTTCCGTTGTGTCTTTTTTTTTATAAATTCCTCTTCTGAGCAGATGCAATTTTTTAAAATAAAAACATGCAATGCAAATTGTTTAAGACCATCACTTTAATACAAAATTAAAAAGAAAAATGTTTGCCAATAATTTTATTCCATAAAAAGCCTTTTTTTTTTAATAATTTAATTATCTTTAAATGTTTATTAATTATATTAATGACTGATTATAATACTTGTCCATATACTTTCATATTTATGACACCATGTGGTTTTAACCAAATATTTAAATAAGAAAATAAACAAGATTAAAATGCAATTTAAATCACTAATTTTAATAATCTGATCAAAGCTCTTGAAAAGGAAATTAGATATTTTAACAAAATAAAAAAAAAGGTAATGACAAATTTGTGTTCTATAACATGTTTATTAGAAGATAACTAAAATCATTGTAATAAAAAAAAAGCAAACAGGGAAAATAATATTTTAGATATTTCAACAAAATAAAAAATAAATGTAATGAAATATTTATGTTCTACAGCATGTTTATGAGAAGCTAACTAAAATTGTTGTGATTAAAAAAAAAAAAAAGCAAACAGGGAAAATAATATTTTTACATACCTAATTTCATTGACGTTGTACGTGATACTTTGATTTTGGGGAACCAATAAAATCCGATAATAAGTACGATAGCAATGACTTGAATCATCTTCAACAAGTCAAAATTACCGTAATTTTCTCGGGTTTATATTTTGTTAGCTGAACTAACTTGGATCCTGAGAACGTTCTTCTTTCAGTTTTTAAATCCGTGTCAACACGTCTATGCTGTCCACTGTAGACAGAACTTCCCGCGTTTATTCTAAAACGCTTCACTGTTACTTTTATCCGTTATTCTGCGGCCGAGTCATAACAACTGAAATAGTGCAGATGCAGACGATTTTTAAGTTTCGAAGTTAGAAGCAGATGTTTTTTGGTTTTATTTGTTTTTCTATACAACAGTTTCGGAAGAAAATTAAATACGTAATAATTGTATCAAATTGTCTCTAATTCAATTTCCTGTTTGAAAATGTTTTATTGTATTTCACCTTTTATTTTTATCAGTTTTACTGAATTGTAAAGTTTCATTTATGTAAATTATAATAATAATAATATCCATAATTAGAGTTTACTAGATAAAACATTGCTTAATTTTTCAAAATGTGTACAAATTAATTTAAAGGTAATAATGAAGACCCCCTCCTTTTTTCAAAAGTAAAATTTGTATCACAGGTAATATATACAAAATATCTTCTTAAAAAATACAACAAGATTATCGAGAAGAGATGAGTTTTTCTTTGTCAATGTGTCATTCTCTTAATATTAATTTTCTGTAGAATAAAACATCTTGTAAAATAATTTTTAAAGATATATTTTGAAAACAAAAAATAAAATATGAATAATTAATTATGTCGTGGGCTTTGCATAAATTTTGCAGATTAATTTTATATTCGGAAAATGTCAATTTTATTTTAAAAGTCTGAAAGAAGTAGAATTAAAAAAAAAGTTACTTAAAATAGGGAAACACTAAGAGGAAAAAAAATGACTTGAATGCAAATTATAAAGCAAGAAATGCATATATGACTAAACTTTGAAGACGCTTTCTGTGTACTCATTAAAAGCTGCAGACTTAACTGTAATAGAAAGTTTTTAGTTTGAAACCACAGAAATGTTTCGACTACTCTTTGAGAAACTTCTAGTATAACAGATGATCATTTACAAAAATCTTTATAAAAGATACGTCGAGGTATGTTTACCTAAAACATTTTTTAATAATATGAAATTCGCATAATTAGGAAATCTTTTTGTGTCGCTGATGAATTAATTACATTTTATGTTATATAAAAATAAAAAGGTTTGGTTATAGGCACAGAGGCAACTGGGACCACGGTTAAAAAAAAAAATTAAATCCGGCAGAAAAGTATTTTTTACAGTAAATAACATGTTTTTAATAATTTTTGCAATTTTTTAAAGTTTTCTAAGAAGTTCACATCTCAGTCACAATGTGACATCACTGAGTGGTGGCATTTTGGTCACAGATGCGACGTGACCACAGTGACTTACAGTGACGTCACAATGACGTCACTCTGACCATGCATGCTATGAGGGACGAAACCGATTTGAAGAGTTATGATTGCAAAGTTATGTGAGAGACCCTTATCTAACATAGGCTACATTTTGTGTCAGTGCCACTACCACATGGGGATCGCAGGAGCAAGAAACTTTTGCGATTTTTCTGATACTGAAGTGGCTAAAAACTTGAAATTTTGCATGATACTTACTTATAATACATAAATGCAATCTACGAACAATTTCTAAAATTATCGAAATTTAAATGGTTTGAAAATGCGCAACAAGCGTTGTAAAAACGTTTTAAAATACCATATCTATGCAATCTCCGAAAATACCAAACCGATTTTAAAAGTTGTGGTAGCAAATTGATGGTAACAGTCCTTCTCCAACAAAGACTACATTTTATGTCGTCGCCACTACCATCTGGGGACTTCAAGAGATATAGAAAAGTGGGGACAGATGCCGCAGTTTTACTTTTCTTCTTTTAAAATGTACAATAAAGCAAAAAACAACAAACTGAGTACCAGAAATCATTAATCAAACCCTTTAGAATGAAATTTCTATGTTAAACAAGTTAAAGCTCTCTTAATAAAGCAGGCATAATTATTTTCCCAAACGTCCTTTTATAACATCATTTTTTATGTGCTGGGTAAGATGCCGCATGGGGAAAAAAGTTATGCTGTTTATTCTTTTTCAACTAAATCACATTTTTATTTCCTCAAACTACTTAAAATGAAAATAAATAACAGTAAACTTACATAAATTATATATATCACTAAACTGTGAAAAGTTTAAAGAAATTACAAAAGTGCAAGCTCAAAAAATAAAACTTAAGGCAAAAAAAGAAAAAAAAAACATTTGGCTGGAAACAATAAACAGCATAATTACAAAAAAAGATATAAACCACTTGCTTATATACAGGCGACAATTATAGTTTGCTCTTAACTACTAGTTCCATTCATTTTAGGCCGTAGTCTTTTTATTTTTGGCTTTTCTTCTAATTTTTTTGTTTCGCATATCTATTCGCCCACAATCACAACATTTTCCGTTGCAAGAGTAAAGTGAGCATATTCATGCAGCTACTGATTGCATGTTATGCACTGAATCCAGGCCGCTTTAGACTTTGTTCTTGATATGACTCCAGACACTCAGGACATTAAAAGTCATCAGATTCCAATCCAATACTGCCTTCAGAATCCATAAGAGGAATTCTTTCGTCACTGTCGGAAGATGACTCACATTTCAGTTTCTACCGCAAGTGAGGTGTTTTCAAGTTCATCTTTCCCTTCCTTTTTTACACGTTTTACTTCCGCCAAGCTGTCGTTCTTTGACGCTTTCTTGGTTCTTTTGCTTTTTATTTCCTTCTTCTTTTTTCTTGTTTTTAAAATCTGTGCTTTTAATATTTGCAGCCTTTTGCTTTCTCGTACTTGGCTGTATAGGTCTTTCGACCATTAGGGTAGGAGACATTTTGTTTAATAGTTTAGATGTGGTGAGAATTGTAAACGGCCTACGTTTCCCTTATTCATACTTGGTGAACCACCACTGTAGCTGAGAATATTTTGATAAGTAGCAGAATGCGCTAATATACATTCATTTGAATCTAAGTTCTACTTAAATCGCAGTGATGAATTTATTGAACCGAAATACAAAAATATATTTTTCGGCATCTGTCGCTTAACCTCGGTGCGGCATCTGTACTAAAGTGGCGGGTAAGAAGCCGCGTCGCCATTTTGTGTCATGTGAGCGACGCGAGAGAAAGACAAACACATGTCTGTATTCTACGAGGATCTAGTCTACAGTTGCAATCGGTTTTGGGATGAAATCTCTGTTTGTTTTGCTTAAAATATGTTATAAAACTTCATAAGGATAATTTCAGCAACTTACTTTCTTCAGTTTTACTCAGTTTCGAACCATAAAAACCGGCATAAATATGTAAATACTCACAATTAAGCGGTGGAAACGCTTACAACACAGCAGACAGCACTTAGGCACACAACGAAATTCTTAATTTTGCCTAGGGAGCGCTAGTGTCGCCAATACAATCTCTGCGGCATCTGTCCCACCGCGGCGTCTGTCCTTACTTTACTATAGAATGAGTCAGAAAATTTGGTATAGTAGTTAATTATATGATGTAAATGCTCTCTAAGGGTCGATGAAAAAATTAAAAGTGTGAAGTAAGCGAAAAGCTTTCTAAATATGAACTAAATTACGATATCTATTGAATTGTTATAGATAGAAATTTCAAATTAGGCAAGATAAAAATTTATAAGATGTGAATGCTCTCTAAGAACACTTTGTAAAAGATTCAATATTTAAAAGGGTAAAATTAGCAAAAAAGTATTTTAAAACTTTCTAAATTACGATTTCTATGAAATCCCGGAAATATCAAACGATATTCCGTATATTTCGGTACAATTTAACCTAGATAGTCGTGCATATATGCATGAAAGTGGGAAAAGGGAATAATCATGTTTGAAATAAAATGAACGTCCTGGCAGGGATGGGATTTTTCAAAATATGTAAAAAATATCTTACTAAATATTCTGTAGTTTACTTTTCATTATCATGCAATGGATTAACTCTGTAAAGTACAATAAAAAAATTTTCGCCTAATAAAACATGAAATAATACATATTATAAATATACTTTCCTATCACAAATTCGGAACGCTATTTTTTATTCAAGTATGTGTGAATTATTTTTTTGCAAAGATACATGCACTACATACTGTTAGAATGAGTGGAAAAGAAAAATAATCACAATCTAAATACATCTAGCATTCTGCAAAACACATTATCAGAAACAGATGTAATTTGTATTATTTTTTCTTCGCATTGTGGTAGGGATTTGTTAATATATTTACAACCTTTCTTTGAAGCAATTTATTTTATATTTAAGCGGTGCATGGTGAATATATAAAATATTTCTTCAGATACCTAGAAAACATGAAATACGCTTATGAGTTACATTATTAGCCAATTTATAATAAATGAAATACATATTCTAGTTGAAAAAATTATTTTTTCTGGTGGAATTTAATGTAAGTAAATGAGTTATGTGATAAAAGCTTTTTCTCATCTTTTTCACTACTGAGTGCCTAAATGTGGTTCTTTTTTTTTCTCATTCGGTACCTAATGCATTCCTATAACGGGTGTCCAATAAAGGACTGATGGATTTTAAAATTGAATAACTTCCAAACGGTGGCATATATCTAAAGAAATCTAGCAGGAGAGTTATGTATGATGTCAGGAGTTTTTGTACTGTGATTCTTGATTTTAGTTCGAATTTAAAACAATAGATGGAGCTGAGAAAAATAGGTGCTCAGTCCAGACCCGAGTTTTGGCCCTTTGGGATATATTCAATACATTTTAATCTCCTTTTTGCATGGAAGAAGAGAAAAGCTGAAAAATCAAGCCTGGATTTAGCGGTTATTGCATGCAGCGCCATCTATCGATGCTATTTGAAAGTAAATCTGAGAATCGCTGTATAAAAACTCCTGACATCTTACATAACAGTCCTGCAAGAATTTTTTTTTAAATATCTGTCACCGTTTGCAAGTTATTGAATTTTAAATTCCATTAGTCATTTTTAACACCCGGTATCTTCAATCGCTTGAAAAATATTTTAAAAAATGTACATTGATAGACTTTTTTTTTTACAATCTGATGTATTAAATAGTATTATTTATTTATGATCTGAACACAAGCAAACATCATTTGATCCAATCATCTTTTATCGACACTATTTCAGATTTTGTATAGAAAGTTTTATTTACCTCATGGTGTTCTGTTATATTTCATTCGTTAAACAGCTTTACATATCGTTTACATATTTATTTTTATCTTCTAATAGCTGTAAGCAAAATACTAAAAAATTGAAAAAATTTAACTATGGACGAATTACACAAATTCTTAACAGGAGGAATGTTGTACATAAGTTTAATATTCAGGGTGGTCATAAAAATACTTTGCCGATATATGGAACGCTAGCAGCCGGTCCGTTTAACCGATCGAGATGAGATTTAAGATATAGTTATTCAGAGGTATGAACTCGGGATTCTGTGGACGAAATCAAATTGGTGCCCACGGTTAAGGTTATAGGAACAGAAACTCGAAATTTTCGAATGGCAACGTCCATTTTCTTTCTTCGCAAAATGCTCAGCGCATGCGAAAACCATAAATAGCACTGTAACGGTACGTGTATCGCAATAAACGGACGCGTCATGCACGCACAAAAAATAGCTCTGCAAACGAAAAAAAAAAAAAAAAAGAAAAAGCAAAAAAAAAGAAAGAAAAGAAAAAAAAAACCACGATCGCGGCGCACGGAGGAAATTTGCATATGACAGAGGGAAGACAACAATCACAGACCGCCATTCGCCAGATAGTCATCGTAGAAAACAGATTCTTGGTTTAGTGGTAGAGCACTGGAGATCTATTCCAGGGGTCCGGGTTCGATTCCCGGTTTGGACATTTTTCACTAAGTTGGTTTACCTCTTGTTAGCAATGTGATAATTCACATCTTTACTATTCAATAATTTCAAGCGTAATTTCACTGCTGAAAAGTAGTTGAAAAATTAATTAAAAATTGTATATTCACCGATGCTGGGTTCAATTGCGTCTCATGTTACGGCGCTAGATTGTGTGCTCATGAAGACTTTTCCATATACTTCTGCGGTAGCAGCCTTACCGACTTAGTGAGATATGCCAAGATGGACATCGTCCTTGTGGTTTAGTGGTAGAGCACTGGAGATCTATTCCAGGGGCACGGGTTCGATTCCTGGCTTGGACATTTTTCACTAAGTTGGTTTACGCCTTGTTAGCAATGTGATAATTCACGTCTTTAATATTCAATAATTTCAAGCGTAATTTCACTGCTGAAAAGTAGTTGAAAAATTGATTAAAAATTGTATATACCGATTCTGGGTTCAATTGCGTCTCATGTTACGCCGCTAGATTGTGTGCTCATGAAGACTTTTCCATCCAGTGCTGTGGTAGCAGCCTTACCGACTTATAGAAGTGAGAGATGCCAAGCTGTGCATCGTCCTTGTGGTTTAGTGGTAGAGCACTGGTGATCTATTCCAGGGGCCCGGGTTGGATTCCCGGCTTGGGCATTTTTCACGAAGTTGGTTTACGCCTTGTTAGCAATATGATAATTCACGTCTTTAACATTCAATTATACAGTATTTTTTCCAAATTAAAAATTACTTTTTTAGACGATTTTAGCTAAAAAAATATTTTCTATCAGATACAATATATATTAACTACTTTTTGAATGTTTTGAATATGCTGGAATGTTAATTAAATAAAAATAAACTATAAGTAAACATTAACGTACATAATGAGTAATAGCATATGTTGATTAAAAATATATAATAAATAAAATGGAAATACAATTTAATTTTCCTCTTAAAATTAAATAAAGTACTTTTAGTATTACACAGAGTTTATTTGAAGAGCGATTTTGCTATTTTGACTGCTATGCGGATTACATTCGTAAATAATTGTTTTATTCTAATAATGAATATTAAATGTATCTATATGTGTACAGTATAACGTATCAATAACAAATAAAGTATACATATCAATTGGGGATGATATGATATCCCTTTTATTTTATATAATTTTTACAATTCACGTGAAAAAAAGAGATTACTCGTGCAGTAACTAAAGTAAGTAAATTACACAGTATTTTACTCTATCATTATTTATCTGGAAGCACTCTCAATGTAAGTAAAAAGTACTGTAATGCAGTATTGTATTAGAAATATGCTCTATTCGTTCAGTTACATTAATGTATTATATATTAAAAACAATTAGTTATATAATAAAATTTGCTTAAAGCATCTGATGTATAAAATAATCGAGTATTGTAAAATAAAAAAAATATCCTATTAATTAGAGCTTACAACTAAATAATTTCTAACGTAAATAATTTAAAATAAACTGCAACAATTACAATAAAGTTTTCTATCGGGCAGAATACGAAAAAATTACAACTTTTATTAATCAAGTATCAACACTGCAACTTAAAGAATATGTTGTTGTGTATATAAATATGTGACAGTGGGTACCTAACTTAATGGATTTTCCCTTTTTAATGGATAGTCCATACACGACTTGAGTCAAACGATTTCAATATATCGTCCGTACCATGTAAACTATACAATATGAAAACAGTGTTGCCAGTGTGTGTGTGTGTGTGGGGGGGGGGGGGGGGGGTGAGGTACTTTTTTAAAATTCAGATTTCTTGAATGGCAGAATGTTTTTGAAATAGTAAAATTCGTCTTATTTAACCTCATTCAATGAGATATTAACTAAAGCGATAACAAGGGGAGTTCAAAAAAGGGGAGTTCATTCAAATAAGGGGAGTTTACCATTTCAGAAAAGTGTTTCGAATCAAGAAATCTAAATTTTTTAAAAAAGTAGCCCACTGGCAACACTGTTTTCATATTTGTTGGTTTGACATATTGCCGACGGTATTTGAATCAATTTTATCGATTGTTTCAATATGTTGCTTTCGATTGCGTAACTCGATGAATATCTACCAACAGGTATTTGTTTCCAATCTCATCTTATTATAAATCCTTTTTGTTGGAGCAGTCTAGAGTATTTTTTGAAACAGTTAGATGTCGGACACATTCAACAATCTGTAGTTCTCCTCCTGTTCTCATGCTAGGGATCACCTTCATTGGCGGAAAGTTGGACTTGTGTTTTTGCTTAGAATACAGAAAACAACTATCAGCGTCGAATAAGATACTGTATTTAATTTATTGCTTTTATATGCTAAATACTTAAAAACAAAATGGAAAGTATGTTGTCTGTGTTGCGGAAGGAATCATGTGTTTTATTGAAAAAAGTAAGTCGGCCGTTGTGATACATTTATCGCTATTGAGAAAGAATGTTTCTTTAATTTTGGGGGGAAAAAAAGAAATTATTTCGTTTACTTTTTATATTGGCTTCACACTCATCATCTTGAAAAAATCTAACTCTAAAGCTTCGATAGATACTACAATATATTTTCTGTCCTCAAAAGGGACAGAGGAGTAGATGAATTTAAAAATACTTCTTATTGCATCTTGCCTACTTTTCTACTTTGCACTTTTTGTGACAGAGTGCCTAGCTACACTTTTATAAGGGTACTCTAGTGAACGAGTGAGTTTTGAGATTATGAATGCAGTCGTGGTGTACTGAACTCTAACATTTGCGCTTGAATGAGAAATATTGCGTAATTTTTTTAAATTTTGGAAATAATGTATGTATATATATATATATATATATATATATATATATATATTTATATGTATATATATATATATATATATATATATATTTATATGTATATATATATATATATATATACAGAGTGTTTCATAAAAGATGGGCAATACTTTAAGAGGCGATAGTGCACTTCCAAACAAACAACTTTCATCGAAGAATGCATGGTCGGAAATAAAACGCAAATGTGTTGGTACATTTCGAAACTTAGTTCATGCAACTGTTAAAGCTCCATTCCTGATGCGAGTATTCAGAAGAAGAACGATACTAATAGCATGCAAATATGATATGGGCAAGAAGAAGAACGCGTATACAAAATTTTGTCTCGATTAATACACAAAAGCCGCTAATCCGGGATGGCAACTGACATTCGCGGTAGGAACGTATCGGATGAAGTTGTCCTTCACTAATAGGGAAAACTCTGATATGCATTTTATCTACGAAACTGGAAATGGAAATGGCTAAGATTAACAACGGTTGTACAAAGAGCGGTTTCCCAACAAGCAGGTGACACTTATCGTTCATTGTGTTATTCTGCCTCGTATAACAATGTCACCTTTGGCGCCCTCTAACATCTTTGCGTCTCATTTCCGACAGTGCATTATTTGATGAAAGTTGTTTGTTTGGACGTGTACTATAATCTCTTAAACATTTGGCCATCTTTTATGAAACACCCTGTTTATATATATATATATATATATATATGTGTGTGTGTGGTATGCGGATTGTTACGGATATTTTCGAAATGATATAAAAATTGTGTTAATGTGGTTGGATAGCAGCTATATAGAGTGGGGTAGGGAGTGGAATCGACATATTTTAAATGCAGCATACCTTTCAATATTTGAGTTCTCTCACGAAGTACGAGCCACGTGCTGAGATCCAGCGGCATTCTTATTAATAGTTTAGGATAAAATCTTCGCCTGTGACATATCGCCAGTTTGGTACGATGTTGAGGCTTCTACTCTGAATAAAAAGTGATCGAAATATACAGGATTTCATCTTTATATTTATATTATTTGTAAAAGTGACTTTCTTAGGTTCTCGTAGAAGGAACCGTGAGGTATTTTGAGTTGAGTTAAATGAGTTAAATTTAACAAATTTTGGGAAAGAATCTTATCCTTTATGTTTTCCCTAAAAGTGAACATTTATTTGATCGGCTGAAATAAAATCTACCTGCTACACTGATATTAAACTCTTTTTTTGCACAAATAAATTGATCTGTTTCTTAAATCTGTATCATGGGATCCTTTCAATTGAACAGCCTGGAAGTGTGTCGCAAATAACGCCCGGACTGATTTCGAAGCCAGGACGTTATACATTGTGCCCCGAGTTTATTTTAGGGGTTTAGACTATGTAAATTACCGTATCTTAATCCTCTAAGCGAGGATTTTATAAAACAATATTCATGACAAAAATAAGTATTTATTCTTTAAATACCCGTTTAAAGGCGATTCTCTTCAATGGCTTGGGAATTTCCTTGTAAATGATCAAACGTACAGATATGAGCAAACAGATATTTAATTAAAAAAGGCATTTCCAGATGCGCGTGATAAAGGTATTTTACTAATAGAATTTTATTGTAAAAGCAGTAATAAGTTTCTAAAAACTTCTTTATCTTGCATAAAGTGACGCTTAAAAAATATAGTTGATAAATTTAATTTTAAAATAATTTACTGACTTTTTTTTTACCTTTATAACCTTATTACAATAAATTACAAATGTCTAAACTAGATTGCTACACTAATAAAAATGATATTGATTTCTAATAACTATGTTTTTATTAGTTTACAAAATTTATTGAATATAAAATTATCTTTTTATTAATGGATTTAGAAGAGGTTGCTGAGGTGGATTTATTTTGGGAGTGGGTTGTAGTGGTTCACAACTAACTGGCTGCAAATAAAAATTTTAGATTGAAGCTTAATCCTATGTAAGCATATTAGAAGATTCTATTATCATTTTATTTTATTTTCTCGTACCAATTCACCTTTTGAGCGATAAAATGACTTTTTTTTTTTTTTTTTTTTTTTTTTTTTTTTTTTAAATCTGTTTCGTCAAACCTCACAAACATCAAAACCCCCTTATAAATATTCAAGCATACCAGCACTTACGATTTTTAAAATATACTCAAATATGATATTTTACTCTATTCAATTTCATTTCAAATCTAAGAATTATTGCAAATCACGTTTCCATTGTAAATCACACATTGTGCATTTTTTATTCAAATTTTTAATTACTTTTATAAATGGTACGGATTTACATTTTTGTAATTTTTGATATTTTATTTATTTCATTACTGGGATTTAAAGTTTTTTTTTAAAGAATATGCTGTAACTGATATTACTAAACTGATAATTTGTTTTCGCTCCAGAACATAATTAAAATGTCTTTCAGAAAACTGATATTGAGATGGATTCCCTAATGGCTCTAATATGTCTTTTTAGATTACATCAGTATAATGTACATTATTATTAAATTATTTATTCAGGATTATAATTGACTTTATTCTAACTGAAGATGAATTATTGTTGCGTAAATTACTTATATTATGTACTTTGCAAATGAAATGACTCTGCTTTATGTTCACTATAAAAATAATTATTCTCGGCAAACTTTATACAATAAAGTTATAGACAGTGGGTAGTTTTGAAGAATTAAAATCTTTGAAAAAATTTTATTTATAAACGTAACTATTTCTATAATAATAAATAAATAAATGCGTATCTATTTATTTATATAAATGAACCATTTGGACACCCATGCTATCAGACACAGGTAAACCCATAAAGGGATACTAGCACTTTTAGTTAATCATTTACAGTATAGGATTTGTTAAAAAAAACAACGATAGAACAGTATGCAGTATATTAAAACGATCTCTGAAAAATTATCTAATTAACTATGCAAGTTTCATGAAACTCCACACGGTATATCTTTTTTTAAAAAGCTTATCGTTAATAATCAAGTTCACCTGATTATAGAACTTTCCACCATAATTATATAACTAGAAAACGTATAAAAATATTCAATATACTAAACTTTAAAAAAATATATATATCTGAAAACACTGCAAGCCCTATTAAAATCCGCCTTGTAAAACCTTAAAAAAAAAAAAAAAAAAAAAAAAAAAAAAAAAAAAAAAAACTAATTTTTTATTGTCGGATTTATTTGATTATAGAAAATTTCTCCCGTAATTCTATAACTAAGAAACCTAGAACGATATGTTATACACTAAAACTTTCCTTGAAGATTATCTAACAATGCAAGTTCTATTGAAATCCATTCATCGGAATCTTTTTTTTTTTTTAACGCTAATTCTTCATAATCGGCTTCATCCGCTCGCATAATTTTCTACCATAATTTTATAACTAAGAAACTTAGAATGATATATTATGTACTAAAACCTTCCGTGCCTAATTATCTAACTAATAGTGCAAGTGCCATCAAAATCGATATAGGAACTCGAGTTAAAACAGCCGGAACGAAATTCCCATTTGCATTATATATATTGGGTCTTTCGGAAAGTCGTGTCCGTTTGGGAAAATTAATTCGTACCGGAAAATTCTGAACCGTAATTAGTAGACATTAGATATCAGAATCAATATATAATAATTAAATGATAGAATTTTCCGGTACGAATTGATTTTCCCAAATAGACTCGACTTTCCGAACGATCCAATATATAGTAGATGAGTGTATTAGGATTGAAGTACTATGATTTTAACAACGTTTGTAGATTTGAAATTTTTTGTTACCCAATGCAATTTTACTTTAAAAATCCCTTTTCTATTGTACTCGCATATAAAGTTGTACTTTCATTTTAATTTATTCTGCTAAACAAAGGGATTTTCTTTTTCTATATTTTCATATTTCATCGACTCATTTACTATGTGTTAAGCTTTCGTTCACAGTATATTGAAATTGATAAGCTATTTTAGTTCCAGAGAAATTATTTAAATGTCTTTCAGGAAATCGATCTCGAGAGGAGATGACTGCAGGCACGTATTTTCTCTTTTCACATTACAATAGTCCATTAGATATTATTAAACTTTCTCTTCTGCATTACTTTACTGCTATTTTTTTTTCTCCGAAGATGAGTTACTATAGTTTTAACTTAATAGACTATGAATATTGAATCCGAAGTAGCAATAGTTTGTGTTCGGCATTAAAGAAAAAAAAAATCTGGATGAATTTTTTATCTGGGGAAGATATTTTTTAAGAATCGGGTTCACCCATCATAGATTTTCTGCCATAATTATTTAACTACGGAAGTTAGAATGATGTTTTATATGCTAACACTTTTCGTGGCAAATTATCTAACTAACAGTGTAAATGCCATCAAAATCGATACAGGAGAACTCATGTTATTAGCAGCCGGAAAGACATTCTCATTTACATTATATATATATATATATATATATATAACAACCACAAAAAAGATATAAGAAAGATAACGAGTGCGAGGGAAGAACAGGAAATTGAAATAGTACATTTTGCAAAACATGGAATTGAAAATATTGAAATATCGATTTTGCATATAGTTGCAAACAAGGCTGAAAGATTAATATGTGAAAGGAATATGATGGTTAAATACGGAACAGTGTACCCTTATTGTTTAAATGTTATGTTTGATCAAATTAATGTTTTGAAGAATTTCAGAAATACAATATTGAAAGAGTCAGTCTATGAAAAAATTAATCACGGTTTGAGTTGTGAGTGTGAGTTACATAATAAACAAAATGTCAAGGTTAATGATCTAAATTGTAGTAAGGATATTAAACATGCTATTGTCAATATTAATTCCGGCAATATTGTTAAAACAATAAAATACATAATTTTCAATGTGAAAAAGAAGTTAATACCCGATTTATTGAGAGAATTATACGAACATACAGGTAACGGAAATATAGATATAGGGTTCGATCTGTTGAGATTCAGAATAGGTCAGCAGAAACTTAATGGTTACATTGAGTTGAAAAACAACAAAGTTAATTTAGAGAATAAGATTTATTGTGTATTGGATTACATGGGGCACCATTTTAGGGGTGCTAATTTTAAGGGAATTTTAAATAAGTATAATGAATACCTGCCGGATAAAAACATACATATTATTAAAGCTTACAAATACGATAAACCATTAGGCAGAGTTATATTTAACTACAACAGTTACTCTAAGAATTTGCAGAGCTGTATCGAGAAAAGTATTTGTCATTGTAATAATGTCGAATATAATAAATACGTTAATTCAAATTACGGACATATTCTTACCGGGGATCTTGCTATAGTGGCAGACACAAATCTCAGAAATTACATGAGGTACGGTACAAAATACAGATTGAGGAGAGTTGTGAGTAGAGGATTAGCTATAAAACGTTTGTCAAATAATATAGATATCTTCATTCAAAAATTAATATATAAATATGGTTTACCAAAAAGCGTTTTTGAGGAATGGAGGCACTATATTTTAAAAGAATTTCAAGGCTTTTACCACAAAGATTTTGAGGGTGTCTCGGGAGAATCTTACAAAGATTTGATTAAAGCAGTAAAAAATCTACAGGATGAGTTTATCATTACGTATGTGGATAAAGCTAACACCAACTATGCTATAATATGTAAAAAATTATACGGAGATATTCTAAGGGAAACCTACAATAATGAGGGAAAATATCAACTACTAAAAACTACTAAACAAGTTACTGTAAACAGAGTGAAGGCGTTCTATAAAAAAATAAAATCAAAGCAAAATAGTGTGGAATTCCCTTATCTTGTAATGATTCCAAAATTTCATAAAACCCCAATTACTTTTAGAACCGTAACTTGTGGGTTTGGTTCTTACCTGGAATGTGTAAATAAAATATTTTTGAATATTAGGTAGCTTTCTTTCCAAAAAGCTACCTATTGCAGCCGTTCGGAGGAAAGCGAATTCAAAAAATTTTGGTATATTTTCATCGATCATGACCCCAGACCCCGAAACCACCCTCCGTTCAAAATTTATATATATATATATATATATATCTGACCTATGTCACACTGTAACTCTCGTATTTATGAACCGATTTGGATGTAATTTGGTGTGTACATAGTACATACCAATGTCTTGACCGAGTTCGTTGGCCAGTTTCATCCGCCATTTTGTTTCAAAATGGCGGCCATTTAAAAATTTTTAAAAAATTTAAAATTTGAAATGTGGTACCAAAAAATTGAAAATGGAAAAATATTTTTTTCTTATGTATTTGACCTTTATACAAAGACTCCGTAGCAGTTTTTGTTTCGTCTATATCTTAAAAAATGGCTGAGTTATTGTTAGAAAGTGAATAATGATTTACCGAAATTGCAAGACATGGTGAAATAATTACAGCTGTGTTTCAAGGTTGCATTTGAAAGATGAAATCGTTTTTATCTGAGTGGAAACCAACTACCCATTTTTCCCTCTTTTCACGTGCAGAGAAAAACAAAAAGGGAATTTCCAACATCTGGTATACATAAAAGTGTTGCACAACGAGATGCAATAAGAAAGACTAATGAACTGAAAACTTTTCTTTCTTTTTTTAGTCAGTCTCTAAATATATGCCCTAAGCAAAACACGCAGTGTGTCTGCGCTCTGAAAAACCTTAAAGATATATGTTAATTAAATATATAACTTTGAATGTAAATTTAATTTTAACTTTATCTATGTGCTTTTAATTAAATAGTGTAGTCCTGTGATCCTGTGCCCTCTTTTGTTACTGAGTGGAATATTTTCATGCTGATTCACTTTGGATTTTTATAGCAGGTTGGATTACCTTACGCGGATTCAATCAACGCTGAAAATAAAGGTAGGAGCATGCCAATTTTATCTTTCTCCTTTTTTGTGAAGATGTTAAAAGGGAAAACATTATTTTCTAAATATAATTCATGAAGAGAAGCTCAGTTATTTAACTGCCGTGATTTCACAATAAAAATTCAACAGATTATGAGACTGACTGAAGGCTGTGAACACGGCAAGTTACCGCTCTCTTCTATTTAAACTATTGTGACAATAAATGAAAATAAACGAAAACTCTTGAAAGTTAAGAAACTAAAATAAAAGAAACCATTTAAAGATAAAACAATGGCCTCCTCCCTAAAAGAAACCTTTAATATCGAAAAATTAAATCCGCATAACTATGCCCAATGGAGTTTTAAAACCCAGATGCTCCTAATGAGGGAAGATTTATTTAATTATACACAGGATGACCCCCCAACACCACTAACTACTGAGTGGACTAAGCGAGATAATCGTGCTAGGGCTACAATTATATTAACTTTAGAAGACTCACAACTTATTTATGTGAAAAATGAAACGACAGCCAAGACAACTTGGAATGTTTTAAAAACTATACACGAGCGCGCAAACCTTTCGAGCAAATTATATTTACTCAGAAAGTTATACAGTATAAAACTCGGGGAAAACGGAGATATGATAAGTCATATCGTAAAAATACTAGAAACAGCCGACAGATTAAAGGCGATAGGGGAAGAAATTAAGGACACGCATTTATCCGCGTTACTTTTATGCTCCCTCCCACCGAGTTATGATACTTTGATTATCGCACTTGAAGCGAGAAATGAAGAGGAGTTAAACTCTGAATTTATAAAAGGAAAATTGACCGATGAGTATCAAAGGAGACAAGATAGCTCGAATAATACGTCGCGCGAAAATGCGTACAAAGCAGAAAAAAATAATACTAAACCACAATATCGCAAACAAGAACAAAATATGTTTTGTACATATTGTAAAAGACGAAATCACATAAAATTAAATTGTTGGTTCCTTAAGAATAAAAATTCAAATTCTAAAAACCAAACAATGAATAAAGGGAGACAGAATGCTGCATTATGTTCTGAAACGAACAAAATCACTCCGGAAGTAGAAGTACAAACAAACACACAGACTCTGGGGAATAGTAGCAAAAAAAAAAAAAAAACCACTTTAGATACAAAGGTGTCTCAAAACAATTGTTCCTTTTACGCGAACATTGAAAATAAATCTACCTGGATAATTGATTCAGGGAGCTCTTCACACCTTTGTAACGACATAAACCTATTCAGTGACATTGATACAAATAATAAGAACACAGTCACGATTGCAAACGGAAAAATTCTTGCTTCACACGGGACAGGCACAATAAAATTACAAACACAATCAAACGACATTACTTTAAATGAAGTTTTGTACGTGCCAGAAATACAGTCAAATTTAATGTCTGTTAATAAAGCAGTGAAGCATGGGTGTAAACTCATTTTTGAAAACGAAACCTGTAAATTAATCCAAAACGGCATAACCTTTATAGAAGGGAAAATTAAAGGTAATTTATATGAAGTAGACCTTTACAAACATAAACAAGTAAACTATGCGAATTTAGCTCATCAATGCAAGAATAAAAACTGTATTGAACTCATGCATAGGAGATTCGGACACAGAGATATAAATGCTTTAAAGCAACTGCAAACTAAAAGTTTAGCAACAGGTTTTAATATGGAAAATTGTAAACATGAAGTAATATGCGAAAGTTGCATAAAATGTAAATTAACAAATGCTCCGTATCCTAAACAAGCTACAAACAAAGCTAGTAAAATTCTCGATTTGGTTCATTCTGATGTATGTGGCCCGATGCCAACAGAAAGTATGGGAGGAAAGAAATTCTTTCTCACATTTACTGATGATTTCAGTAGATTTACAATGGTATTTCTTTTATCAAAGAAAAGTGAAGTCATCACTAAACTAAAAGAGTACGTAGCCATAACGAAAAATAAATTCTCTCGCAATATAAAGGAATTAAGAACTGACAACGGCGGGGAATATACCAGTGATGAGATAGAAAATTACTTAAAAGAAGCAGGTATACACCATCAGCTAACCGTGCCAAATTCTCCAGCTCAAAACGGTGTTTCGGAGAGGAAGAATCGTACACTAGTTGAAATGACGCGATGCCTGTTATCGGAAGCGAAACTACCTCAGAAGTTTTGGGGTGAAGCTCTAAATACAGCGGTATACTTAACTAATCGACTCCCCACGAAAGCTCACAATTCTACTCCATACCAATTATGGACAAATAAAATACCGGATTTAAGCAACATTAGAATGTTTGGCTGCAAAGCTTACGCTTATCTCGACAAATCCCAAAGAGGAAAACTTGATGATAAAGCGATTGAAGGAATTTTTGTCGGTTACGACAATAGATCTAAAAGTTATAGGATCTATACTGGTAATAATAAAATTATACGAGCAAGAACCGTCAGATTTCTAGAAAACTTTAATTCAAACACAACACCAAATTTAAATCTGAAAAATGATAGCGAAGTTCAGAAACAACCCGAAAAAGCAGGGGAAAATTCCTCAGAAATTATAATAAGTATGCAGGAAGAAAAACAAACAGACAGTGAGGAAAATACAACAAATGAACCTAGAAGATCACAAAGATCGAATAGAGGTGTTCCACCAGACAGACTCGCATACATTACTAAAGAAAATAAAATTATAGAGCCGAAAAATTTCGAAGATATTAAAAATCTAAACAATCCACATGAGAAAAACCAATGGTACGAAGCAACTAGTGAAGAAATTGCTTCATTAATAAAAAATAACACCTGGGATCTAGTTGATCCTCCACCAGGCGTAAAAGTAATTGGAAATAAGTGGGTTTTTACGGTTAAATATAATTCAAATGGAGAAATTAATAAATACAAAGCGCGTTTGGTAGCGAAAGGCTATTCTCAAAAATTTGGTAGTGACTATTATGAAACCTTTGCACCAGTAGTAGCCTATACAACGCTAAGAGCATTTCTAGCGTGTGCAGCTCACAAAAACTTAAATGTAAACCATTTAGATATTAAAACCGCGTTTCTCCATGGAAATTTAGAAGAAGTTGTTTATATGTCGCAACCAGAAGGACATATTAAACCGGGTGAAGAAAATAAAGTATGTAAGCTAAGAAAGGCTATATATGGCCTAAAACAAGCAGCAAGAGCATGGAATATTAAAATAGCTGAAAGTTTAAACAAACTAGGTTTTGTGCAAAGCACCGCTGATCCATGTCTCTTCACACGAGAAACTAACGGAAATAAAACTTATATCATCATTTATGTTGACGATCTGTTAATTGCAGGAGATACTAAGGAAATAAATGAAATAATGAAACAACTTAGTAAAGAATACGAAGTGAAAAATTTAGGTATGGTAAATTACTACTTAGGCATAAACATAAAAAGAATTAAAGAAGGAACTTATGCACTCGATCAGGAAAATAAAATAAAAGAACTGATTGAAAAATTTAATTTAAAGGACTCTAAACCTTGTGATACTCCGATGGAGGCAGGTTACTTAAACTTAGATGACGATGAAAATTTACTACCTAATAATCATAAGTATAGACAAGCCATAGGGGCATTGCTATACATAGCTACGATAACTCGTCCAGATATTTCAGCGGCTATTAACATCCTTAGTCGCAGAAATGAGAAACCAAGAGAAAAAGACTGGAGGGGAGTCAAGAGGGTTATAAGATATTTAAAAACAACACAAGAATTAAAATTAGTTATAAGCAACGAATATGATCCGATTCTGACGATATTTGCAGATTCAGATTGGGCAGGAGATAAAAGTGATCGAAAATCAACCACAGGAAATTTAAGTAAATTAGGAAATGCAGCGATTTCCTGGTCAACAAAAAAGCAAAACACAGTTGCATTATCATCTGCTGAGGCTGAGTATATTTCCGCAGCCACATCAGCACAAGAAACCATATGGTTGATAAAGCTATTAAAGGATCTAGATTTAAACCAAAACCTACCAATTATTCTGTATGAGGATAATGTGTCATGCATCAAGATGACTCAAAATTATAAACATCATTCAAAAACAAAGCACGTGGATATCAAATTTAATTCAATTAAAGATTTACGAGAGAAGGGAATCATAGAATTAGAATATTGTCCCAGTAAGGAAATGACTGCAGACATCTTTACGAAGCCCCTTCCCAAACCTGACTTTATCAAACACAGAGACAACTTGAACTTAAGAACTATTGCAACTTCAGAAATCAAGCAGGGGTGTTAGAAAGTGAATAATGATTTACTGAAATTGCAAGACATGGTGAAATAATTACAGCTGTGTTTCAAGGTTGCATTTGAAAGATGAAATCGTTTTTATCTGAGTGGAAACCAACTACCCATTTTTCCCTCTTTTCACGTGCAGAGAGAAAAAAAAAGGGAATTTCCAACATCTGGTATACATAAAAGTGTTGCACAACGAGATGCAATAAGAAAGACTAATGAACTGAAAACTTTTCTTTCTTTTTTTAGTCAGTCTCTAAATATATGCCCTAAGCAAAACACGCAGTGTGTCTGCGCTCTGAAAAACCTTAAAGATATATGTTAATTAAATATATAACTTTGAATGTAAATTTAATTTTAACTTTATCTATGTGCTTTTAATTAAATAGTGTAGTCCTGTGATCCTGTGCCCTCTTTTGTTACTGAGTGGAATATTTTCATGCTGATTCACTTTGGATTTTTATAGCAGGTTGGATTACCTTACGCGGATTCAATCAACGCTGAAAATAAAGGTAGGAGCATGCCAATTTTATCTTTCTCCTTTTTTGTGAAGATTTTAAAAGGGAAAACATTATTTTCTAAATATAATTCATGAAGAGAAGCTCAGTTATTTAACTGCCGTGATTTCACAATAAAAATTCAACAGTTATAGCATTTTGAATTTCTAGCGAAGCTGACATTTTGAAACGTCCTGAATTTTGTCACGCGATAAAAGGCGTATTTATGAACCGATTTGGATGTAACTTCGTTTATACATAGTACAGATCAATGTCTCGACCGAGTTCGTTGGCCAGCTTCATCCGCCATTTTGTTTAAAAATGGCGGCCATTTAAAATTTTAAGAAAAATTTAAATTTGAAATGTGGTACCAAAAAATTGAAAATTGAAAAAATATTTTTTTCTTATGTGTTTGACCTTGATAAAAAGATTCGGGAGCAGTTTTTGTTTCGTCTATATCTTAAAAAATGGCTGAGTTATAGCATTTTGAATTTCTAGCGTGGCTGACATTTTGAAACGCCCTGATATTTGCTACGTGATAACAGACGAATTTATGAACCGATTTGGATGTACCTTTGTGTGTACATAGTACATACAAATAACTCAACCGAGTTCGTTGGCCAGCTTCATCCGCCATCTTGTTTCAAAATGGCGGCCATTTAAAAAAATTTAAATTTAAAATGAGATACCAAAAAATTGGAAAATGAAAAAGATTATTTTCGTATGTATTTGACCTTAATACAAAGATTCCGGAACAGGTTTTGTTTCGTCTATATCTAAAAAAATGACTGAGTTATAACATTTTGAATTTCTATTGTGGCTGACATTTTAAAACGACCTGATTTTTGTCACGCGATAACAGGAGTATTTATGAACCGATTTGAATGTAACTTGGTCTGTACATAGTACATACCAATGTCTCGACCAAGTTCGTTGGCCTGCTTCATTCGCCATCTTGTTTCAAAAGGGTTGCCATTTAAAAAAAAAATGTAACTTAAAATTTAAAATGAGGTATTAAAAAATTGGAAAATGAAAAAGATTTTTTTTATGTGTTTGGCCTTGATACAAAGATTATGGATCAGTTTTTGTTTCTGAAAATTTGTTCTTTTGTTTATATCTTAATAAGTGGTTGAATTATAGCACTTTCAATTTCTATCATGGCTAACACTTTGAAACGATCTTGTATTTGTCACGCGATACCACACGTATTCGCCTATTTCGATGGAAGAAGGCATGTGGATAGTATACATCAATATCTCGACCAAGTTCGCTGGCCAGCTTCATCAGCCATCTTGTTTCAAAATGGCGGCCATTAAATTAAAAAAAAAATTATATTTAAAGTGAGGTGCAAAAAAAATTAGAAATTGAAAAAGGTTTCTTTCTTAAGTATTTGACCTTGATATAAGGATTCAGGAGCATTTTTTGTTTGTCTTTATCTTAAAAAATGGCTCAGATATAGCAGTTTCAGTTTCTAACGTGGGTGACATTTTGAAAAATCTGATTTTTTGACTGCGATAGCACTCGTATATATCAACCGATTCCGATGTGAGTGAGCATGTGCACAGCAATTACTAAGGTCTCGACCAAGTTCACTGGTTAGCCTCATCCACAATGTTGTCTTAAAATGGCAGGCACTTTAAGAAATCGCCGAATTTGGCAGCCAAATATAAGTCACTTTAAATAAAAGCAGCTTGGATAAAGCTGACTAATTTCGCGAAATTCTCATTCACAATGATTTAGTATTGATAAAAATTAGTATTGAATCTCCTACATTCGGTTTCCACTTAATTGAGCTTCCTGTGTTTTAATAATATAAGTTGGCTTTTTTTAAAATAAGGAATATGAAAGCTACCTCTTCCTCCCGGCACTGGCCGGAAGGACTTTATTACAAAAGATTTTCGATCAGGTTATAAATGAATATTCTTCGATAGTAATAAAAAATAGCTATGAACTTATAAAAAGTTTAAAAAAGCTGAAAAACATTACAGGATTGTATACATATGATTTCGAGGATTTGTATAATAGCATAAATTTAGATGATTTGAAGTACAGAGTTATGGATTTTTTTCAAGAAATCTAAAGAGAAGGATATCAGTATTGAAATATTCACCGATTTATTTCAATTTGTTGTTTACGAAAATTACCTGTTTGAAGGGAAACAAATATATAAACAAGTGAGAGGTATTCCAATGGGGGGCAGTTGTAGCTCCATCCTTGCAGATATTTATCTGTTTACATATGAAGCCGGTTTATTGTTGGAAAAAGACTTAAAGATATACAGATATATAGATGATGTTTTGGTGGTTGAGCTGAATAGTAATAAAGAAATTTATCAATTTAAATGTTATCCAGACACTTTGAATTTAAAGAGTACTTCGGATAATCAGGGCAATGTCAACTACTTGGATGTTAATTTGGAGATTATAAACGGAATTTTAGTATATAGTATTTATGATAAAAGAAATTATTTTGATTTTGATACAATAAAAATACTAAACTTTAATAGTAACGTGCATGTTTGAATTTTTAGAAATATATATTTAAATGGTTTAAATCGTATTGCAAATTTGTGCTCAAATGTTGATAAATTGGTTGGTGAAATTTTTAACCCTTATATAAACGCCAGTAAACAAAATTACCCAATACATATTCTGAATGATTTAACTTTCAATTTTATCAGGAATAAAAGCTATCGAAATAAAACATTGGAATTGTTCGATGATTGTGATTTATCGATACGTGATTCCTATCGAAAATAGCTTAGCGGTGAGGATAATCACGTACTTCATTTGACGGCTTTTGAATTAGATTGTGGTTTTCATTTTTTCTGATCTCTATTTGTTTGGTCTTGGCAAGTTAGGGGGAATGTTGTGCACGTCAAACATGTTTAACCCCGCAGTACAAGTCGTAAGCCTTGGCCACTTGTCTTCATGTTTGGTTTTTTCTTAGTTACTCTTGGTTTTGTTAATTATTGTTTTGGTTACAGTTTGTTAGATGTTTTTTCCGTGTACTAATTTATATGAATTTGGATTTTTCAATATATATATATATATATATATATATATATAATATATGATATATATAAGTGTACAAGCACTATGACATTAACAACGTATATAAATTTGAAATTATTCGCTATTCAATGCAATTTAATCTTAAAAAATCACTTTTCCACGGTACGCATATAAAAGTTTGCACTTTCATTTTAATTTATTCTGCTAAACAGAAGAATTTTCTTTTCCAAATTTTGAAATTTCATCGTCTCATTCACAATGCGTTAAAGTTTCATTCACAGTATATTGAAATTGATATTGCTGAAATGATAAGCTATTTTAGTTTCAGAGACATTATTTAAATGTCTTTCAGGAAACCGATCTCGAGAGAAGATGACTGAAGGCATGTGTTTTCTCTTTTCACATTACAACATTTCATTAGATATTATTGAAATTTATCTTCTTCATTATTTTATAGTTATTTTTGTCACAGAAGATAAGTTACTTTGTTTTAAACTTAATAAAATTGTTCTGAAATGTTTATTGTTTGTTTTTAGAATATAAAAAAATGAATCTGAATAAATTTTTAATCTGAGAGAATTTTTTTTTAAGAATCGAGTTCACCCATCATAGACCTTTCCGCTATAATTATCTAACTAAAAAACTCAGAATGACGTTTTATATGCTACAACTTTTCGTGGCAAATTATCTAACAGTGTAAGTGCCATCAAAATCGATACAGCAGAACTCACGTTAAAAGCAGCCGGAAATACATTCCCATTTACATTATATTTCTATATATATATATAACAGATAAGTGTACAAGTATTGTGGCATTAACATCTTATATAAATTTGAAATCATTCGCTATTCAATGCAATTTTACTTTTAAAAATCACTTTTTCATTGTACTCATATAAAAGTTTGCATTTTCATTTTAATTTATTCTGCAATACAGAAGGATTTTCTTTTTCTATATTTTGCAATTTCATCATCTCATTTACTATGTGTAAAACTTTCATTCACAGTATACTGAAATTGATATTCCTGAACTGATAAGCTATTTCAGTTTCAGAGACATTATTTAAATGTCTTTCAGGAAACCGACCTCGAGAGGAAATGACTAAAGGCATCTATTTTCTCTCTTCACATTACAGTATTCCATTAGATATTATTAAATTTTCTCTTCTGGATTACTTTACGGCTCTATTCGAGACAGAAAATGAGTTACTTTGGTTTAAACTTAATAGATTATGAATATTGAATCTGAAATAGCAGTCTTTTGTGTTTATAGATATAAATAAAAACCTGGATGTATTTTTAACCTGAAGGGGGTGGTTGAGGGATGAAAATGACATGCAATAAATTATAAAAAGTCAAATTTCTTTATTTTTGAAAGTCAAAGATTTTTCTGGGGCGGAAATAACAATATGTTACAAACAAACTGCGGATAGCGTGTAATATTGAATATAATATATAAATATTTTTACAGAAAAATAATCATTAAAATAATAATTCTTTGAAACTATTTTAAAATGCACTTATACACAAGTCAGATACATGATTATACTAAACGAATTATATAAGATGCTAAAATTAACTCAAAATAATATACAATTTTTTTGCGTTTAACGAAATACGATTTTTTTTTATTCTGCTTCTTAATTATTTCTCTTAGAAATATGGAGTGTTCCAAAGATTTTTATAAAATAACGAGTTTAATAAAGAAATGAAATTTATCATATAATTAAATTTTATGGACCTTTAACCTATTTCCCCATATTCTCGACAGCATTATAAAAATACGCCAATGATTGAACATAACTATCAGGTTACTGAAATAAAAGTGAATTCAGTATTGAATAACATACAACATTAAAACAATAACCCACGATGATAACATGCGAAGTTTCTTGTAAAACACACACGTGCTCAGAAGAGACTAACATCATTATCACCGAATATTTTAAATTCTGTTTGCAAAATTACGGTAGCAATCTACGAAGAAAGCCATCCAAGAGAAGAAACTGAATCTTTTATATAGCAGCATTTATTACTATCTTTCACTAACATCAACAGATAATAAATGTTCTTCTTCAACTTACACATTGGAAACCTTAAAGACATAACTAAGATCCACAGCATTATTTATTTGTGCTATTAAGGCAAAATAATTAATGATACGGTGTATCAAGATTAATTAGATCATCCTAGTTGGAAATTCTTTTACTTTCAAAAGAGGAAAAATGGGTTTGTATATATATGCCTTTATTTTTGTTTAAGGAGTTCTTTCCTACTTTATATAAAATGCGAAATTGCCAATTTCATGCTTCTTTTTAAGCTGATAAAATATAGTTATATAATTTTAATGCTTTGTTTGAAAAAGAATTCAAAATTGAAACGTCTAGTCTTAAATTAATTAATAGTTGCAGTAGTCTTAACATATTCTAACCGCAGAAAATATAAGATAAAATAGATTCGCCGAATCTTTTACAATAAAATGTTTTCAATTTCATATAATTTAAAGTTAGCAAAATTAAAGAAATATAAATTGAAAAAAATACAGTCATAAGGTAAACAAGGTAAACAATCAACAGTTAAATAATTCATGTCTCTAGTAATAAGTTTCGATTTTATAAACAAACCATTCGCTCCCCCAAACAAACTCTGAAAGAGCTCACGAAAACACGCCCGTACTTGAAGACATTTTGATTTTAAAGCGTCTTACAACGACCCACATAGCCATGACACCACCCCTGCATATTAGGCCTACATACTAACAGTTAAATGACGGCTATCGTAAGCGGAATATTTTAAGCGTTTGTACGGTCCCCTGAATATGAACCCCAGTATTTTCTAAAAGTCCTCTGTGACTTATTTAATCTCAGAAAAAAAGGCAGTGAAAGTTTTAAAAATTATTGCTATTCAAATTCAAGTGAGTATATAAAAGCTGAAAAAAAAAATTAGCCTACGACCGCCGCAATTTTTATGTCAGCGCATAGGGCTAGTATTCAGGGGATGTTACAATATCTTCACTTTTGTTCAAAAAAAAAAAAAAAAAAAAAAGAAAAGAAAAGAAAATTATCTTCCAGTCATACTCTTAAAGTGCCAGCAAAAACTTACGCCAGTGCTCCTGCAAATGCGAATCATGATAACGCCCTTTAGTATATATATGAACCTTTATTCTTGTCTGACGATTAACTCCGCAAAAGGTATATTTCATTTTAGAGACACAGAAGATTTCACAAAAGAGTATATAGTCCAGGCAATAGAGACCTTATAGGGGCTCTACCTAGCAAAATTCATGGTAGTTCTGGAAAAAGGCTTACTATATGTTTTTTGGGTCGCTGAATCCGAATTTGTAACTTCCCATCAAAATTTCCCCCGGCAACCCCCCCCCCCAAATTTTGGTAAAAAGCCCCAAAAAGGTTTTTATTAAAAAATCAATATTTTTATTGTTTTAGGGGAAAAGCATCTAGAAATTCAGAAAGTAGACAAAATTTGCATCAAATTAGATATATGACATTATGACTTAGGATGAAGGGGAAGGGGGGATCTGCCTCGGAACATGCGCGTGGTGCTGCATGAACTAAGTTGCGCAATTCAACTTAACCACACACACGTTTACATTCACCCTCCCATCTCCCCTCCGGCCTTTCTCTATAAGGTTTACTTTAAGTTTTTTGGGTCGCTGAATCCGAATTTTTAACTTCCCCCCAAAATTGCCCCCCTGAACCCCCCCCCCCCAAATAGTTGTTTTTAACTTAAATTTCTTATTGCTTTAGGGGAAAAGCATTACGAAATTCGGAAACTAGACAAAATTTGCAACAAATAGGATATATGACAGTATGACGTAGGTTGAACGGGGATGGGGAGGGCTGCCTCTGAACATGCACAGCGGCGCTACGTGCACTAAGTTATGAAGTCCAGACAATAGGGGATTTTACATGGAAAAATTAATACTAGTTCTGGATTTCGAATCACTTTATGTTTTTTGGGTCGCTGAATCCGAATTTGTAACTTCCCACCAAAATTTCACCCGGCAAACCCCCAAAAAATTGATTTTTTGAAAAAATTTGGTTTTTGAGAAAAGCGCGCGGGGAATGATTCGAGGCAGCCCCCTCTCTCCCCGTTTATCCTACATCATAATGCCATATATCCTATTTGTTGCAAATTTTGTCTAGTTTCAGAATTTCGTAATGCTTTTTCCCTAAAACCATAAGAAATTTAAGTTAATAACAACTATTTTCGGGGGGGAAATTTTGGGGGTAAGTTAAAATATCGGATTCAGCGACCCAAAAAACTTAAAGTAAACTTTATCGAGAAAGTTTGGAGGGGAGATGGGAGAGCGAATGTAAACGTGTGAGTGGTTAAGTGGAATTACGCAACTTAGTCCACGCAGCACCGCGGCGCTGCGGCGTTCCGAGGCAGATCCCCCCTTCCCCTTCATCCTAAGTCATAATGTTATATATCTAATTTGTTGAAAATTTTGTCTCCTTTCTGAATGTCTAGATACTTTTCCCCTAAAACAATAAAAATTTTGATTTTTTTAATAAAAACCTCTTGGGGGGCTTTTTACCAAAATTTGAGGGGGTTGCCGGGGGACATTTTGGTGGGAAGTTACAAATTCGGATTCAGCGACCCAAAAAACATAAAGTAAGCCGATTTCCAGAACTACTATTAATATTGCTAGGTAAAATTCCCTATTGCCTGAACTAATAAGCCCATGATTATATCACATTATTTGTCTTTTAGATTAAACAAGTCTGATTGTTCGAACAGCATCTAAATGATTTCTGGAATCCCTTTTATGAAAGAAAAGGCATCGGTTATTAAACAGTTATATTGATCTCTTTAAACGTTCTAGATGTTACTTTACATATGGTGCAAACATATTCTCTAAAACGGATTTCTTTTTCTTTGTTGTTCTTACTTGCACTCTAAATTAAATATATGATGTATGTACAATCTATATAAAACTTGTCGTTTAACTACGCAATAAAATAATTTTCTTATAAAATTTATGCATTGTAATGGTAAAATTTATAAAAATTACATTCACTAACGAACAGAAAATTTACAAAATATGAAAATTTCTTGCGATAAATATATGATATAAGCAGTGTGGAATCTACATGCGGGTAAAGCCGTTTATAGTACTGTACCGACGTATAAGAACTCACTTAAGAAAGGCTCTTAACTAGAAATTAAAATAACTTGGCGTTCGTTTCTTTTCTCAGAGTTTTTATTAGACAATACGGGACACACACATAACAAGCACACGTAATATTTACACGGCAAAAAGTTAATCTTTTCCCGGAGCGAGACGCTCCTTTCGGCAGGACCGAGAACTCGACCGTCTGGGGTCGTGTCACAGCAGATACTCTCCCTCCACGGGGCCTTGGTTTTCTCCTCAGTTCATCTCCGAAATACCCCACGTGGTCTTGACTCATCTTAGTCAACAAGTTCAGTTTATAACATTTCTACGCAGCATTTTTTTCTCCAGATATTTACATGATTAAAACTGTTTACATGTACCATCTGGTTTTTTGGTGAAACTGACAGGCGAAGTTATAGGAGGCATCTGGAGGTTCAAATTAACGATGTTTATTTCGTTAGGGCATCTGGTCTCTGAGTCCTCGCAGATAAAACGTCACAGTCCCTCCATGCCCCATATAAATTTTTCCTTAATGGAAAAATTTCCACACTCGGGTGCACAATCATTGTGAAATTCGGAGTTAATGCTATCCCTAACAATGCTATCTACTCAAAATTAATAAAATTTTAAATTTTAAAATCAAAACATTTATCAGAAGTACTTCGTTACCATGGAAGGGATTCAGCATAACACACAACAAACATAATAAATACAGTAACAATAAACACATTGCAATTGCACACCGTTATATAATAATACTAAGATTTATAATAAGCACTTCAACAATTTTATAATAAACCAGTACCTTCATTAATAATTTTCTGTTAACATAAACAGGATAGATAAAGTTTTTTAAACATCACAGGTAATTACAATAAGGTTCGCTCTCTCGTGTTCACATGGATAACAAACAATAATAATATATATATTTTTTCCTTATATATATTGATAATCTTAAGAAAGAATTCTAATACACTAATAAAACCAAACACTTTTAAACCTTTTATATACAATAAGTTACTTAAAAGAATTTTAACACAATAATAAAACAAACACTCAAACTATTCTTAATAATATATAATATCTGTATTCTACACAGACATATAGCAATACAATTCTTCACTAACTGATTTAAAAAACCTTTTTAACATAATCAGTAAACTAAAATTTCCGTACTTCTATCATAAGGTTCTTCTTACCCTTTAATTGTTCAAAACAAGAGGGTTTTTTTTTCTCTCAATTTAAAGGAGTTTAAAAGAATAATATTAACAATTTTAACATTAAGAACCAAAATGTATATTCTAACGATTTTGTACGTAATACAATTACTAACTCAAAATACAAGTTCCAATTCAATTTACAACTTCTAAATTTCAACTTATTAACTTTCTTAAATTACAATTTTTTTTTCTTTTTCCCCAAGCCAAAAAATAAAAGCATTTATAATCTAATATCTAAGATATTCAAGAATAGTTATATTTCTAATCCTCTTACTTCTAAATACTGAAACAACAGTCTTTCATAAAAACACTTAACTCTTCTTTTTAACATATGAAATCCTTTCACGTTTACTTTATAAGTTTCATACAATGAACATTTTTTTTTCTTTTAAATGGGGTGTATAAAAATCTCTTTTCAAAATAAACACATATTCACACTCTATAAACTAAATAACATAATACATAAGTCACTCTTAGCAAAACAAAACAAAATAAACAAACCAAAACATCCCTAATCTATACTCTCTGTCTTAAACTCTTACATATCTGATAAACAGAATTGTTTTCCAAAAAATTGAAAACAGATACGGGATTTATCTTCTCGTTCTTCTTTTTCGTCAGAGACGAATTTACGCAATTCCGCGATCAGAACCCATTCCTTCGATTTCCCTCTTTTAGTCGCTCGCACTTCCCGCTCTCGAACCGAGATTGTAGCCACAACACCGCCAGAAAAATCCTTCTCTCTGACCAAATTAGAGATCTCAAGGGTGTTTTCGGGTAATCTGCTACTCGATTTATCACGTACAGGAAATTTTAAAATTTGTTTTCCTTCACCAATTTCATCGGAAATAACCTCTAAGTTATTCGCCGGTACAATGGGAGTTTCACTAAACTGTTCTGAATCAAATTCTTCCAAACCTTTAATTTCGGAATTAGCGTTTATATTTTTGACCTGCTCGCGATTTTCTGATGCCTTATTTATCACTTCGGGTTCAATTTTCGCACTGCCTTTAAAACTCTCTCCAGTTTTAAATTTACCTAACCCTGCATCCTCAACTTTATTTTTTTCTGGCACCCTGGTATTTGAATTATTCCCCCTCGCGTACCTGCGATCCGATTTTCTCAATTTAAATAAACGCCTACAAATACAAGGTGTCAGCAAAGCTTCACAATTTAATTCCGGCACCAGTGCTGCCGTTATATAAATACTAGGTGAATTTTCCTGGTTCCCGTTCCACAAAGAAACTGGAACCTTCGCCAGTTCTGCTCTGCGAATTTTTCCGATGGCCGGAACTAACTCGATCTGTTCACCCGTTTTATATTGATCTGGAATCAATTCGCCTCGAAAAACCGATAACTCCGTACCCGAATCCTTTATTCCCTTAACCCTTCGGCCCAAAATATTGATATCAATGAGTGGTAATTTACTTTTACCTACGGCCTTCTGTTGTTTATCCCAGACACATCTAGAATTTAACTTCTCCACTCCTACATAGCTTACTCTAGCTTTCGCTCCCGTTTCAATATCTTCACTCGTATTCCGCGATCCCGAATTTTTACTCAATTCTGGACAAAAATTCCGCAAATGGTTCCTGGAGTTGCAATGGAAACATCTACGCTCCACTCTTTTTTCGAATGCTTTCTCCCGACTCATGGTACCGCGTTGGGCTGACGCACCAGGGAGGAGAGTTTCATTCTTCGTTTCTACCTGTTTTTCATCCGATTTCGGACGCGTATTTCCATCCTCTGCGTACCGATTTTTCTTAAACGACGCTCTGACACTCTCATAACCATCCAATAATTCCACTATCGCTGCTTCGGTCTTAAGCTGTGGCCATTTGTCAATGAAATGTTCACGCATTTCAAACGTCGCACGCCGTTTAATCTGATCGGTGACCAAAAGGTCTTTTAGTTCGTCTAAAGAAGATATTCCTAAACCTGCTAGCCATTCATTTAAATAATTTCGGATTTCGAAACCGAAATCCTGCCAATTTAAAGATTGCGACTTCTGGTGGCTAACAAATTTCTGCCGAAAACTCTCTGGGTTTAATTTAAATTTTTTAACAATATACCTTTTACGTTATCGTAATCTTCTGACTCTGTCTCGGGTTGTCTGGCAATAATGGAAATAATGTCTACTGGCAGAAGCCCAATTAAATGAGAGACCCAATTTTCCTTCGGTATCCCAACCCGTTTTGCTTGGCGTTCAAACAGAACCAAATACAAGCTAATATCTGTTTTTTCTGGATTAAAATCCGGGATTAATTTTTTTAAGTTCTGTTCAGGGGAACGCGAATGTATATTATTTGCATTTACTGAAGACGGGGCAATTCCTTTCTCGATTTTTAGTTTTTCTAACTCGAATTTATTTTTTAATTCTAATTCCTTTAATTCTTTCTCGTGCTCCAATTCTTCCTTCCTAATGGTTTGATCACGCTCCCATGTCTGTTTACGTAACATGTCCTCCCTCTCGATAGCTTGTAACCGTGCGCGCTGACTTTCTTCCCGTTCTAATTCCTCCTTAGCTGTCTCTAATATAGTCTCATACAGAGCCCGTACTATTTCCTCTTCATACTCCTCAGATTCCAGCACCAAGTGCGTTAACTGAATCCGAGTTTCGTTTCCGGTCCTGGCAAGTTCCAATTCATCCACTAACTTTTTTATATGTTCCTTTTTTCCTTTACCCAGGAAAGCCATATCTAACCCTTTTTTTTAAAAAAACAAAATTTCTCTATAAAAAGGTACTTCTCTACACTAATACAACAACAAACAAACAAAAAAAATATATATACTATATTAACAATAATCACAATCAATCATAAAATTTCTTTCAATAACACAGCAATATGTAAATACTGACTCACTTCCATGACTAGTACCTGTTCAATTTTGTCATTCCCGTTTTTGAATTTTCCCAACAAAATCAGCAATTTTAAATAATTAAAAATCACTATACATTAACTCCAAATTCAAAATTGTGACTTACCCCAATTGAAGGCTCAGACACTAAACGGTAATCCACTCTTTTTCTTCAGCCGGGTGGCTCACTGAACACACTTTCTTTCTGACCTTAAGGTCCACTAAACAATATATCCACAGGCGCGGAACACCTAAACACTATCTTCGACCCAAAACGGGCCGTTCACATTTCACAATTTTCTTCTATCCAAACCGATCCACTGCTAAAATAATCACAGTTTCGTCTCAGGCCTTGGCTCCTTAATAATCACAGAATTATCTTCTTTTTTCCACTCTTCCGCAATCCTTTCATCACCAAACAGCGGCGTTGTAACTCTGTTTCCTTTCCGCAGTCGAACAGCTGATCACAGACGGGGGGAAAAACAATCTTCCTCTTTTTCCGACGCTGGGTAAGGATTTCTCAAGTCTTCCTTTCTCCAAGTCTTCCAAAACCGAAACCAGATAACACCAAGCTTTTTTTACTTACCTCCAGCAGGGGAGTGAAAACAACCCCCTTCTCTTCTCTCAGGTGACCGGGTGAAACTTCCAAACTGTCTCTTTCTTCACAAACCGAAACCTGGCCTCCTCCTCTTTTCCCGCACGGAAAATTTCACGTTTTCCTCTGCTTCCAACACAAGGGGACTTTCCTTTATTTTTCTTTTCCAGTATCAGGACGGCTCTCTACTTTTTTGAAAGAATGATCTTCACTTAATCCTTCCTTCCGTGGGTAACAAGTGCAGGCCTAAAGTGCAGGCTTATACTAAAAACTAGCTAACTTTTTGTGTGTGCGTGTGTGCCCAAACTTTTTTCGAACAACTCGCATCCAACTTCTGACAACCAGCTGTACCGACGTATAAGAACTCACTTAAGAAAGGCTCTTAACTAGAAATTAAAAGAACTTGGCGTTCGTTTCTTTTCTCAGAGTTTTTATTAGACAATACGGGACACACACATAACAAGCACACGTAATATTTACACGGCAAAAAGTTAATCTTTTCCCGGAGCGAGACGCTCCTTTCGGCAGGACCGAGAACTCGACCGTCTGGGGTCGTGTCACAGCAGATACTCTCCCTCCACGGGGCCTTGGTTTTCTCCTCAGTTCATCTCCGAAATACCCCACGTGGTCTTGACTCATCTTAGTCAACAAGTTCAGTTTATAACATTTCTACGCAGCATTTTTTTCTCCAGATATTTACATGATTAAAACTGTTTACATGTACCATCTGGTTTTTTGGTGAAACTGACAGGCGAAGTTATAGGAGGCATCTGGAGGTTCAAATTAACGATGTTTATTTCGTTAGGGCATCTGGTCTCTGAGTCCTCGCAGATAAAACGTCACAGTACCTAGGTCGAAATTCACGCTGGTACTTGTTTGCTAGACAAGTATTAAATGCTGTATCCCAGCGAAGCATAATAGCATAAACTACCATAACACATTTGCTGGTTCCACCATAATTACCAGCAAGTCATGTTGTGTATTGGAACACTTTACTGCTTTGCCAGCATACATATTCCAGCTTGTGTTGCTTGAATATGTTGCTGGCCTAGTAGCAATCAAGACCACCATTTGCTTGTAATTTCTGCTATTCTAGCAGTAATTCACAAGCAACAGATACTTTTTTCGTTGCTATTCTATCATTGCATTTCTACCATCTGTTGCTTTTAATTTTTGCTATGCTGGCACTACATTTCTAGCATCACTTGCTTTTAATTATTGCTATTCTAACATCACTTGCTTTAAATTTTTGCTATTCTCCGAGTTAGAAAAAAAACGCTGGTTGCGCCATCTTTGGAGAATTTCAGAAGTACCTACATTTTTTAGAAAGGGAAACTTATGTCGGGTTTTCTTTTCCTCTGAGAAGGACAGAACTCACTACCTCGGGTTTGGGAACAGAATACTCTACTTACTTCGCTACTGGGGTCGTGTTTGTAAATGATTTTATATGCGGGTAATGAGTGAAGAGCTGATTCTGCTGTGTGTTGATATTTTTATAAGATAGAAGGTGAATTTATCGATGCTGTTATCCTCCAAGTTTCATTTAATAAGGTTAATTTATTATTAGGGTTTTTTATATGTTTAATGGATAATTAGAATATGGCTTTATTAGTGGAATTTTCTTTGCTTAATGAATGGTTTGAACATGGTCATAATTATTTGTTGCAGAAAAATAAAAGATTTTGAAGTGTATTTAGGATAGAATTTATCAATTTCAGGTGGAGGTTAAGATTTTAAAACTTTAGTCCTCATTGGAGTTGGGAGGGGGGTCAATTGTATATATTTTCAATTCGATTGTTATTTTATTATTAACCTATTTTATTATTAACTTATTTCTTAAATGAAACAGTGCTCCTTGAATTTTGAAATTTAACTGATTAAATTCTGACACAGCCCTCCGAATCCCTCCCAGCTTTTGAAATTTAATAAACAAAATTTTATTTTTATCCCATTTTTAAAGATATAGAAAATTTATAATTTACAGATAACCTATATACAGATAAATAATTTACAGATAAATAATTTAACAGTAAGAGGAAGATCAGTTTAAAATGTTCTGTTGTGTGTATGTGGGGGGTGGGGAATTACTTTTCTATATCCGCATTGGAAATAAATTTTTAGTTCTGTTTCTTTTGATATTTAGACGTTAAAAGCTAATATCAAATGGGTGGTTTAAGACAGTATTGAATTAGGAGAGGGCCAGACCGGATTTTAGATTTTAATGAACAACATTTTCTTTTTCTCCGTTTTTTAAAGACATACTGCATTTTTTTTTTCGAGTAAGTTAGAATATTCAAATTCTACGAAACAGAAGAAAAAAATTCCTTTATATGAGGCGGGGGGGGGGGGGAGGGCTCCCCTAGAAGACTCTCATAGAAGTTAAATCTCTCACAGAATTTAACTCACCCCAATAGAAGTTAATTAAAAAGTTATATTTTACATCTTGCAAAATTGCAATGTACAGTGAAAACCTCCATAACGTAAACTCCTGAATATTCCGTAAAGGGAAAAGGGCTTAGGTGATCAATTAAGCCTCCTTCGAATTTGAAATTTAACTAATTTTTTTCTCCGATTTCTAAAAACAAATTGAAATTTAATCTTTTCTCTTAGCTTAAAATAAAAGAGAAAGTAAGAATTTTCTTTTAGGAAGGGGGGGGGGGGGCGGAGGTGGAAGAGAGTTATTGTCTCTCAGCAGATTTGAAAAATTAATTTAATTTATATTTAAAATTTCCTTTTCTTCTATTTTCGAAATCATAGACGAATTTATACTTTGTAACTAAAAATAAATAAATTAATTAATTAATTAAAAAATAAACATTTGACAAGCGCACAATGCTTCATTTAAGTACCTACCTCATCATTACTGGGAAGGGACTTGCGTAGCAAATTAGAACATCTTACTGACACATAGTACGTCATGCTGTTTTCTATCAAAACTGGTTGCACAGCATATTATGCTGACAAGCATAAAAAAGCATATAATAGCATGTAAAGACCTCTCCATGCTTTGACAGAAGCTTAAACAGCATATAAGCACATAAAATGTTTGTACATAGCTTGTCATGCTATTTCTTTCTGAGCTGGCTGCATAGCATATTATGCGGGCAAGCATAAAAAAGCATATAATAGCACGTTAATGTTCCTACCTCTCCATGCTTTGAAAGGATATTAATCAGCAAATAAGCATAACATGCTTGTACATAGTCTGTCATGCTATTTTTCAATATGCTGGCTGCATAGCATATTATGCTGGCAAGCATATAATAGCACGCTCAGATATCTACCTATTCATGCTTTGGAAGAAGCTTAAACAAAAAACAAGCATAAAATTTTTATACATAGCTTGTCATGCTATTTCTCCCTAAGCTGACTGCATGGCATATTATGCTGGCAAGCACAAAAATGCATATAATAGCACGTTAAGGTACCTACCCCTCCATTATTATTTTTTTAATATCGACCCCTTGGTATAAGAATTTAGAAAATAAGGAAATATAGTGAAACTTATACAAGTTAAAATAATATTTTTTTTTTCTGAATAATTAAGTAAATCTGAAATCTGAAAGTCTCCATGGAAATAAATTGATTTATTTTGCGAAGAGGGGCATAACGATAGCTATTGTGCAGTTTCCAACGAAACTGCACATAAATTATTATTCTTCGCAGGTTCAGCCAGGTGGGGAGGCCTAAGAATTGATTTGAGTACAACAAGCCCCATCCAAGTATTCTTCACAGTCTGGAGATCAGAGAAGAAGTGACCTCAGCCTAAGAAAGTTAAAAATTCCAAGTATGCATACACATCGAGCCAAGTTGCCAAGCACCCTATTATCGGTTAGGCTACGAGTCAAACTAAAGTTCCAAATAGACAACCGCCAAGGAAGTGAGCCACACTTAGCTATTTATTAAATAAGGGAGATAAAAAAAGAAAGCCTGTAATTGTTTACAGAATGTTTAAATTAACTGCTAAAAAACACATAAACATCTTTTTTTGGCACAGATGTGAAATGCAGATTACGGCGCTTCCTTTTGTTTAATCCTAGATGCCAAGAAGCAACAACAGAAGTTTAATTTAAATGCGCAAACCGCAGGAGAAAGAGTTTAGACCATATAATTAAAAGACTGTTAGCGTATAAATAAAGAGTATTTTTGTACAGATAAAATTGCGTTTGGACTGGAATTGTAAGCGACATCTTTTTGAATAAAGGCATTTAAATGAAATAATGAAAATAAATTTAGAAAAAGCTAAGTTTGTGACTAAAACAGTAGCACAATATATGATATTTATCACACGTCTGTACCTTCTAATAAACGTTTAAAGTTTGTTTTACGATACTAATGTGTTTGGTATCTATATTAAGTTTTGTAAAAACATCGGTCTCATCGGTCTTTGGTTTCTTTTATACATACTCATACTGTGCAACAATCTAAAACGAATATCTTTCACTATAATAAAAAGAAACACTTTATTGAAATAAACTTACATATCATTTTTATTTTTCTGTTATTACTTGCACTTTAAATTAAATGAATAATAAGTATACTAGCTATATAAAATTTAGTATTTAACAATGCAATAAAAAAAAACCGCTCATAAAAGTGATGCATTGTCACGGTAAAATGAATAAGAATTGCATTCAAAATTGATAACACTTTTGTAAATTTTTAGAGAATTTCATAAAAAAGCCATACACAATGCATTCGATTAATTTAAACTAAGAAACATATAATTTACAAAATATATTTTGAGTTACAGAATAAAAAATTTCGTTTTCGTTCAACTAATTCACCAATTTATAAGATCCATAAACATATAAATTTCGTGAAACATATTTAAGCCTCATGATTAATTGATTTTTATGTATGATTGCGGGAGTTTAACCGTTTCGTATGATTTAAATATTTCATGAATTTCCGATTTATTTGAGATTTATAATTCACGTTCATTTTCCGTTATGTAATGCTTTTTTAAATTAGAAAGTACAGTTTTTGTAACATGGTGTTTACACTTATTTGTATTTCTCTTTGAAATTGAACTCTTTGAATTTTAAAGTGAAGTAAAGGTGTTTAGATGAACTATTTTGTAAACAAAATATAAGGAAATTTAAAACAAAATAGAAAAAGAAATTACAAAATACAATACACGTATTCAAGAAACACAAATCACTGAACTGTGGGTTAAAAAAGTTTTTAGATCTTGAGTAAAATATATTATACAAAGTCTAAAAAATGGAAAAATTTGAGAAAAAATAATAAGGCATAATCTCCATAAGTGCAAAAGACTTTAATACCTTCTGCAGCGTATATACGAGCAGGCTGTACTCGTTCCTGACCTAACTCACGCGAACTTTGATTTTTATTTTTTGATTTTTATTTATTTATTTATTTATTTATTTATTTATTTATTTATTTTTTTTTTTTGAGACGAAAATTTTTCTAATTAATTTCCACCGTCTTCGGCAGCGTATGCAATTTAGCTTAAAAGAAGTATAAGTTGTCTTACTTGTAAGGCATGCAGCTGTCAACCCAGATTAAAATCAATTTTTCGCCATTGTTATTCATGTTTCTATATGATCTGATTTAGCATTCCTTCATCTTGGATCTAACATTGAGAGAAGAAAAAGTCTATAGAAAAGTACTAATGTATAGGAATACTTTTCGTAACAGAACAAATGTCTTTCCACTTGTTTTTTTTTTTTTTAATAATTAGTTTAAAAAAAATAATAATATTTCCGAGCCTCGTTTTCAACTGAAGGGGGACTTAAAAAATAATCTAAAAAAATTAACAGAAGATTGAAGAATATTGATAGGATTTCTTTTATAAATGTAAAAAAAATCACCCCGAAACGAAAAAATAAATAAATGTATATATAAATAAATAATCTTCATCAGTTTTTGGTTTTAATACATTCGGCAGAGTATACACTAGCAGGTTGCGCCCATTCCTAACCTTCATCGTGCGTACTTTGAATTATTATTTTTTTTAAGACGAAACCTTTTTAAACGAATCTAGTGTAGGGGTACACACTGCCTTCCATAGCATAAGCAATTTAGCTTTTAAAAAAAGTATCACCTATCTTATTTGTAAGGGATGCTGCTATCAACCCTTCTTTTACCTTGGATCTATACAGAAGAAAACGTGTAAGAAAGTGCTAATCTACAAGAATACTTTTTTTTTTATTATTATAAAAAAAAAATCATATTTCCGAATTTATTAACTGCTCGTTTTCCGCTAAAGCTGCACTTAAAAAAATAATTTAAAATAATTCGAACAATTTCATTGAAAATAGAAGAATTGAAGAATATTGAAAGGATTTCTATTACAAACGTAAAAAAAAAAATACCGCGAAACGAATGAAATAAAAAAAATATATAAATAAATATAAATTTAATAAAATAATTCACGAAAGTTACGAAAATCAATCCATGATTTCCGAATAAACTTTATTCGAAAAAAGGATAAATTTTACTAATCATTACAGTTGAATTTAAACAGTTATAAATGAATTAATTTTATTCTTAGCTAAAAAAATAATAATAATCTTTTCTCTTGATAGTAAATTTTAGTTTAATTGCATTGTTATTATGACTGGAAAACTTTATAAGCAACTAAAAAATAAGGTAATTTTCTTTTCAATAATATACACAATGTAAAATAAATAAATATACATATATACTATGGGCTCTGCCCCTACAAGCTACGCTCGCCAACCCCCGTTCAGACACCGCAGAATCTAAAAATAAAAAAACATGCTAATCTGATGGGTTTTAAAAATATTAGAGACGATTAAATTATACTGAAAAAGCTGTGCAGATCTCCCTGTAAACGGGTTTCCATTCAATTCCCTTTGATTGCAAAAAATTAAGGGCTAATCAGTTGCTGTTAAGACATCCAATCGTTGTTTTCGTTTTGGATTAAAGAGGATCAGTTAGACATTTGAAAAGAAGCTAAAATAAAATGAATTAAGTATTCAGAGTCTTTGTCTCCCGATATTTTAAAACAATCTCTATAACAATAGCCTAAATCATGTGACTATCATCAACAGTTCCCGCGGAACACTTCGCTTTTTATACTTTAGGTGCCATTTTGATACTTTAATGTTATCCAGGCACAGGTGATAAGTCGCCATATATTATTCTATCCCCATCATTTCATCTATATTATAATAGTTCAAGTCATCAAATGCCATAAACAAATACGGTCAGATCCCTTCGCCTTTCATATGAAGGTTTGGCAAAAATGTCATATTCGCGATTTTTTTTCCAACGCCAATTTGGGGAACGCATCAACAGCATAAACAACAACATCCGGCTTACCATATCAAACAAAATAACGATACTTTGGCGCCAGTTAAGTACCGTTGCGTATATGACATTGGCGTAAAAAAAAAAAAAAAAAATCGCGCTAATATGGGGCCGTATATGACATCTGTGCCGAAAGAAAAAAAAGACGGGTGCAAATCTCGCCAATATCTTTTTTGCAACTCGCCAGTTAGAATATTTTTATTCTTCGAGTGGTAAATTAAAACATTGATTTGAAGTTGAAATTAAATATCATGGTTTGTTACATAATTTAATATTTCGCCAGATGTCATATACGTTTGGCATGATTTTTTTTTTTTTTTAAAGAAAATTTGGTTAAAACCTCGTTTTCGAATACCAGTTACATATGTATTTTTGGTACTACTTAGTTATCCCGTCGACCAAAAATCTATCGCGAACTATAAGATTAAATGCCAATAACGGTTGATCGAAAATGTCACATTCACTTGACTTTTAGCAAGTTACACATGTTTACGTTATCAAGGGATTTTTATTTCGACGTTTTATTTTTATATTTATTAATGTTATACTAATTTATTTGTTCTTTCGTTATTTAACATAAAAATTTTGTTAATCTGTACAATTTGGCGAGTGGTTTGGCGATTTATATAATGCGCGAAATTGGTTGACGGAATAACTACGTTGTACCGTATTTTTTAATTATTTTCTATTATTTTCAAAGGAAATAGCAAAAAAATAATTAATAACTATAGAACAAAATAATTTATATAAATTAAAAAAAATAAAAGTAAATAAACATTTATTATTAAATAAACGACAATAGCCATGTCAATCAACTTTAATGCCATTTTTGCGCCAATTAGGTACCCCAGTGCGTATATATGACAACTGTGCCTCATATTTTTCTTTTCGTTTTGTTTTAAAAAAAATGAAAGCAGCGAAAGCCATCAATTTAAATGTTTCATTTTTAAATGAAAGTTTTGTATTAAATAAAATAATAACAAAATACAAAAAAAAAAAAAAAAAAAAAAAGCATTGTTTTTAGCATAGATTTAAAGGAGGCAAAACTGGTCGCCAAATTAATTAAAAATAGTAAACTTTTCGTTTTATGAAAAAAAAATATCTGTTATGATTAAAATTTGAGTTGCCATCATTAGAAAAATGTATTTAAAATAAGAAAAAAATTAATATTTCGAAAACTAATTCGAATTTAAAAATTCTAATACCAGTTTTGAGATCTGTGGATCAATACGGATTTTTGGTTCTAATTTCATCGCAAAGTATTCCATATTTTAGGAGAAATCACCGTGAAACATAATCAGTTGTTTAATCAGCCGATTCAAAGAATCGATACACATTTCAGCCGTTTCATATATTCGTTTCATAAATTCGTTTCATTAGGATTTTATATATATAGGGTATATAGATAATAAATTTCTAATACATAAAGCAGACTAAATTGGCAACATCATATTTAAATTAAAAACTTTTTCAAGAAACTCAGTTTTTTTGCGCTTAACTAATGTTGAATTTTAAGGGACATTCTTAGACCGCAACCCACTTTAGTTAATTTAAATGTAGTAATACTCATATAATTATATGTATAAGTATATCGTTAATAATAATAATAAAGGAATTCAACAATGCGCTTTCTGTTGATAAAAAATCGAAATTATTTCGAAATATTTTGACCGTGGTTATATAAATGATGCATCATATATATTCTGCGAAATTTTTCCCTTTTAACATAAATAATTCATAGGCATGTTACAGGCATCTGTTTTGAAAACATAAGAAGATTTCCGTAAATAGAACGCAATTTGTACATCATATATCCTTATTCATTTGCCTGTAATTAAAAGTAATGTATTATGTAAAGAAAGAAAACTGACGTATATATATATATATATATATACTGATATATATATATATATATATATATATATATATATATATAAAGCCTTCTACAAAAAAGTTAAACTGAAACAAATGAGTCAAAGTTTCCCTTATCTCAATTTAGTGCCTAAATTCCATAAAACCCCTAACAAATTCAGAAGTGTGACTTGTGGTTTTGGATCATATATTGGTGTTGCTAGCAAGGCATTGCTGGGGGTATTGGAAGGAGGGTTTGACGGAGTGATAGGGGGAGAGACGTCTTTTATTATCAAAAATAGCTATACACTATTAGATAATCTGAATAAATTAAAAAATATTACTGGTTTATACTCTTACGATTTTACCGACCTCTATAACACAATTGATTTGACAGATTTAAAAGAAAAAAATAGTAGATTTTTATAATACAAATAGTACTTTGGATGTTCATAGTGATTTTTTCATGAATTTATTTCAGTTGGTAGTACAAGAAAACTACCTCTACGAAGGAAATACAATATTTAAACAGTTTCGGGGTATTCCAATGGGGGGGGGGGGGGGGGGGGTTGCAGTTCCATTTTGGCAGACATCTATTTACATAGATATGAAAGAAATAATAATTTAAACAGTAATACATTAGCCTACAGATATATAGATGATATTTTGATAGTCAAATTAAATAATGATATTGAAAAAATTGATTTTACATAATATCCTACGTCTCTGAGTCTGGAACCCTCCTCCCAGAATTGTAAAAATGTTAATTTTCTAGATGTGAACTTAAACATAGAAAGTGAAAATTTGATATCTGCTGTGTGTTGATATTTTTATAAGATAGAAGGGGAATTTATCGATGCTGTTATCCTCCAAGTTTCATTTAATAAGGTTAATTTATTATTAGGGTTTTTTATATGTTTAATGGATAATTAGAATATGGCTTTATTAGTGGAATTTTCTTTGCTTAATGAATGGTTTGAACATGGTCATAATTATTTGTTGCAGAAAAATAAAAGATTTTGAAGTGTATTTAGGATAGAATTTATCAATTTCAGGTGGAGGTTAAGATTTTAAAACTTTAGTCCTCATTGGAGTTGGGAGGGGGGTCAATTGTATATATTTTCAATTCGATTGTTATTTTATTATTAACCTATTTTATTATTAACTTATTTCTTAAATGAAACAGTGCTCCTTGAATTTTGAAATTTAACTGACTAAATTCTGACACAGCCCTCCGAATCCCTCCCAGCTTTTGAAATTTAATAAACAAAATTTTATTTTTATCCCATTTTTAAAGATATAGAAAATTTATAATTTACAGATAACCTATATACATATAAATAATTTACAGATAAATAATTTAACAGTAAGAGGAAGATCAGTTTAAAATGTTCTGTTGTGTGTATGTGGGGGGTGGGGAGTTACTTTTCTATATCCGCATTGGAAATAAATTTTTAGTTCTGTTTCTTTTGATATTTAGACGTTAAAAGCTAATATCAAATGGGTGGTTTAAGACAGTATTGAATTAGGAGAGGGCCAGACCGGATTTTAGATTTTAATGAACAACATTTTCTTTTTCTCCGTTTTTTAAAGACATACTGCATTTTTTTTTTTTTCGAGTAAGTTAGAATATTCAAATTCTACGAAACAGAAGAAAAAAATTCCTTTATATGAGGCGGGGGGGGGGGGGAGGGAGGGCTCCCCTAGAAGACTCTCATAGAAGTTAAATCTCTCACAGAATTTAACTCACCCCAATAGAAGTTAATTAAAAAGTTATATTTTACATCTTGCAAAATTGCAATGTACAGTGAAAACCTCCATAACGTAAACTCCTGAATATTCCGTAAAGGGAAAAGGGCTTAGGTGATCAATTAAGCCTCCTTCGAATTTGAAATTTAACTAATTTTTTTCTCCGATTTCTAAAAACAAATTGAAATTTAATCTTTTCTCTTAGCTTAAAATAAAAGAGAAAGTAAGAATTTTCTTTTAGGAAGGGGGGGGGGGGCGGAGGTGGAAGAGAGTTATTGTCTCTCAGCAGATTTGAAAAATTAATTTAATTTATATTTAAAATTTCCTTTTCTTCTATTTTCGAAATCATAGACGAATTTATACTTTGTAACTAAAAATAAATAAATAAATTAATTAATTAAAAAATAAACATTTGACAAGCGCACAATGCTTCATTTAAGTACCTACCTCATCATTACTGGGAAGGGACTTGCGTAGCAAATTAGAACATCTTACTGACACATAGTACGTCATGCTGTTTTCTATCAAAACTGGTTGCACAGCATATTATGCTGACAAGCATAAAAAAGCATATAATAGCATGTAAAGACCTCTCCATGCTTTGACAGAAGCTTAAACAGCATATAAGCACATAAAATGTTTGTACACAGCTTGTCATGCTATTTCTTTCTGAGCTGGCTGCATAGCATATTATGCGGGCAAGCATAAAAAAGCATATAATAGCACGTTAATGTTCCTACCTCTCCATGCTTTGAAAGGATATTAATCAGCAAATAAGCATAACATGCTTGTACATAGTCTGTCATGCTATTTTTCAATATGCTGGCTGCATAGCATATTATGCTGGCAAGCATATAATAGCACGCTCAGATATCTACCTATTCATGCTTTGGAAGAAGCTTAAACAAAAAACAAGCATAAAATTTTTATACATAGCTTGTCATGCTATTTCTCCCTAAGCTGACTGCATGGCATATTATGCTGGCAAGCACAAAAATGCATATAATAGCACGTTAAGGTACCTACCCCTCCATTATTATTTCTTTAATATCGACCCCTTGGTATAAGAATTTAGAAAATAAGGAAATATAGTGAAACTTATACAAGTTAAAATAATATTTTTTTTTTCTGAATAATTAAGTAAATCTGAAATCTGAAAGTCTCCATGGAAATAAATTGATTTATTTTGCGAAGAGGGGCATAACGATAGCTATTGTGCAGTTTCCAACGAAACTGCACATAAATTATTATTCTTCGCAGGTTCAGCCAGGTGGGGAGGCCTAAGAATTGATTTGAGTACAACAAGCCCCATCCAAGTATTCTTCACAGTCTGGAGATCAGAGAAGAAGTGACCTCAGCCTAAGAAAGTTAAAAATTCCAAGTATGCATACACATCGAGCCAAGTTGCCAAGCACCCTATTATCGGTTAGGCTACGAGTCAAACTAAAGTTCCAAATAGACAACCGCCAAGGAAGTGAGCCACACTTAGCTATTTATTAAATAAGGGAGATAAAAAAAAGAAAGCCTGTAATTGTTTACAGAATGTTTAAATTAACTGCTAAAAAACACATAAACATCTTTTTTTGGCACAGATGTGAAATGCAGATTACGGCGCTTCCTTTTGTTTAATCCTAGATGCCAAGAAGCAACAACAGAAGTTTAATTTAAATGCGCAAACCGCAGGAGAAAGAGTTTAGACCATATAATTAAAAGACTGTTAGCGTATAAATAAAGAGTATTTTTGTACAGATAAAATTGCGTTTGGACTGGAATTGTAAGCGACATCTTTTTGAATAAAGGCATTTAAATGAAATAATGAAAATAAATTTAGAAAAAGCTAAGTTTGTGACTAAAACAGTAGCACAATATATGATATTTATCACACGTCTCTACCTTCTAATAAACGTTTAAAGTTTGTTTTACGATACTAATGTGTTTGGTATCTATATTAAGTTTTGTAAAAACATCGGTCTCATCGGTCTTTGGTTTCTTTTATACATACTCATACTGTGCAACAATCTAAAACGAATATCTTTCACTATAATAAAAAGAAACACTTTATTGAAATAAACTTACATATCATTTTTATTTTTCTGTTATTACTTGCACTTTAAATTAAATGAATAATAAGTATACTAGCTATATAAAATTTAGTATTTAACAATGCAATAAAAAAAAAACCGCTCATAAAAGTGATGCATTGTCACGGTAAAATGAATAAGAATTGCATTCAAAATTGATAACACTTTTGTAAATTTTTAGAGAATTTCATAAAAAAGCCATACACAATGCATTCGATTAATTTAAACTAAGAAACATATAATTTACAAAATATATTTTGAGTTACAGAATAAGAAATTTCGTTTTCGTTCAACTAATTCACCAATTTATAAGATCCATAAACATATAAATTTCGTGAAACATATTTAAGCCTCATGATTAATTGATTTTTATGTATGATTGCGGGAGTTTAACCGTTTCGTATGATTTAAATATTTCATGAATTTCCGATTTATTTGAGATTTATAATTCACGTTCATTTTCCGTTATGTAATGCTTTTTTAAATTAGAAAGTACAGTTTTTGTAACATGGTGTTTACACTTATTTGTATTTCTCTTTGAAATTGAACTCTTTGAATTTTAAAGTGAAGTAAAAGTGTTTAGATGAACTATTTTGTAAACAAAATATAAGGAAATTTAAAACAAAATAGAAAAAGAAATTACAAAATACAATACACGTATTCAAGAAACACAAATCACTGAACTGTGGGTTAAAAAAGTTTTTAGATCTTGAGTAAAATATATTATACAAAGTCTAAAAAATGGAAAAATTTGAGAAAAAATAATAAGGCATAATCTCCATCAGTGCAAAAGACTTTAATACCTTCTGCAGCGTATATACGAGCAGGCTGTACTCGTTCCTGACCTAACTCACGCGAACTTTGATTTTTATTTTTTGATTTTTATTTATTTATTTATTTATTTATTTATTTATTTATTTATTTTTTTTTTGAGACGAAAATTTTTCTAATTAATTTCCACCGTCTTCGGCAGCGTATGCAATTTAGCTTAAAACAAGTATAAGTTGTCTTACTTGTAAGGCATGCAGCTGTCAACCCAGATTAAAATCAATTTTTCGCCATTGTTATTCATGTTTCTATATGATCTGATTTAGCATTCCTTCATCTTGGATCTAACATTGAGAGAAGAAAAAGTCTATAGAAAAGTACTAATGTATAGGAATACTTTTCGTAACAGAACAAATGTCTTTCCACTTGTTTTTTTTTTTTTTTTTAATAATTAGTTTAAAAAAAATAATAATATTTCCGAGCCTCGTTTTCAACTGAAGGGGGACTTAAAAAATAATCTAAAAAAATTAACAGAAAATTGAAGAATATTGATAGGATTTCTTTTATAAATGTAAAAAAAATCACCCCGAAACGAAAAAATAAATAAATGTATATATAAATAAATAATCTTCATCAGTTTTTGGTTTTAATACATTCGGCAGAGTATACACTAGCAGGTTGCGCCCATTCCTAACCTTCATCGTGCGTACTTTGAATTATTATTTTTTTTAAGACGAAACCTTTTTAAACGAATCTAGTGTAGGGGTACACACTGCCTTCCATAGCATAAGCAATTTAGCTTTTAAAAAAAGTATCACTTATCTTATTTGTAAGGGATGCTGCTATCAATCCTTCTTTTACCTTGGATCTATACAGAAGAAAACGTGTAAGAAAGTGCTAATCTACAAGAATACTTTTTTTTTATTATTATAAAAAAAAATCATATTTCCGAATTTATTAACTGCTCGTTTTCCGCTAAAGCTGCACTTAAAAAAATAATTTAAAATAATTCGAACAATTTCATTGAAAATAGAAGAATTGAAGAATATTGAAAGGATTTCTATTACAAACGTAAAAAAAAAAAAATACCGCGAAACGAATGAAATAAAAAAAAATATATAAATAAATATAAATTTAATAAAATAATTCACGAAAGTTACGAAAATCAATCCATGATTTCCGAATAAACTTTATTCGAAAAAAGGATAAATTTTACTAATCATTACAGTTGAATTTAAACAGTTATAAATGAATTAATTTTATTCTTAGCTAAAAAAATAATAATAATCTTTTCTCTTGATAGTAAATTTTAGTTTAATTGCATTGTTATTATGACTGGAAAACTTTATAAGCAACTAAAAAATAAGGTAATTTTCTTTTCAATAATATACACAATGTAAAATAAATAAATATATATATATACTATGGGCTCTGCCCCTACAAGCTACGCTCGCCAACCCCCGTTCAGACACCGCAGAATCTAAAAATAAAAAAACATGCTAATCTGATGGGTTTTAAAAATATTAGAGACGATTAAATTATGCTGAAAAAGCTGTGCAGATCTCCCTGTAAACGGGTTTCCATTCAATTCCCTTTGATTGCAAAAATTTAAGGGCTAATCAGTTGCTGTTAAGACATCCAATCGTTGTTTTCGTTTTGGATTAAAGAGGATCAGTTAGACATTTGAAAAGAAGCTAAAATAAAATGAATTAAGTATTCAGAGTCTTTGTCTCCCGATATTTTAAAACAATCTCTATAACAATAGCCTAAATCATGTGACTATCATCAACAGTTCCCGCGGAACACTTCGCTTTTTATACTTTAGGTGCCATTTTGATACTTTAATGTTATCCAGGCACAGGTGATAAGTCGCCATATATTATTCTATCCCCATCATTTCATCTATATTATAATAGTTCAAGTCATCAAATGCCATAAACAAATACGGTCAGATCCCTTCGCCTTTCATATGAAGGTTTGGCAAAAATGTCATATTCGCGATTTTTTTTCCAACGCCAATTTGGGGAACGCATCAACAGCATAAACAACAACATCCGGCTTACCATATCAAACAAAATAACGATACTTTGGCGCCAGTTAAGTACCGTTGCGTATATGACATTGGCGTAAAAAAAAAAAAAAAAAAATCGCGCTAATATGGGGCCGTATATGACATCTGTGCCGAAAGAAAAAAAAAGACGGGTGCAAATACCGCCAATATCTTTTTTGCAACTCGCCAGTTAGAATATTTTTATTCTTCGAGTGGTAAATTAAAACATTGATTTGAAGTTGAAATTAAATATCATGGTTTGTTACATAATTTAATATTTCGCCAGATGTCATATACGTTTGGCATGATTTTTTTTTTTTTTTTTAAGAAAATTTGGTTAAAACCTCGTTTTCGAATACCAGTTACATATGTATTTTTGGTACTACTTAGTTATCCCGTCGACCAAAAATCTATCGCGAACTATAAGATTAAATGCCAATAACGGTTGATCGAAAATGTCACATTCACTTGACTTTTAGCAAGTTACACATGTTTACGTTATCAAGGGATTTTTATTTCGACGTTTTATTTTTATATTTATTAATGTTATACTAATTTATTTGTTCTTTCGTTATTTAACATAAAAATTTTGTTAATCTGTACAATTTGGCGAGTGGTTTGGCGATTTATATAATGCGCGAAATTGGTTGACGGAATAACTACGTTGTACCGTATTTTTTAATTATTTTCTATTATTTTCAAAGGAAATAGCAAAAAAATAATTAATAACTATAGAACAAAATAATTTATATAAATTAAAAAAAATAAAAGTAAATAAACATTTATTATTAAATAAACGACAATAGCCATGTCAATCAACTTTAATGCCATTTTTGCGCCAATTAGGTACCCCAGTGCGTATATATGACAACTGTGCCTCATATTTTTCTTTTCGTTTTGTTTTAAAAAAAATGAAAGCAGCGAAAGCCATCAATTTAAATGTTTTATTTTTAAATGAAAGTTTTGTATTAAATAAAATAATAACAAAATACAAAAAAAAAAAAAAAAAAAAAAAAAAAAAAAAAAAAGCATTGTTTTTAGCATAGATTTAAAGGAGGCAAAACTGGTCGCCAAATTAATTAAAAATAGTAAACTTTTCTGAATTATGAAAAAAAAATATCTGTTATGATTAAAATTTGAGTTGCCATCATTAGAAAAATGTATTTAAAATAAGAAAAAAATTAATATTTCGAAAACTAATTCGAATTTAAAAATTCTAATACCAGTTTTGAGATCTGTGGATCAATACGGATTTTTGGTTCTAATTTCATCGCAAAGTATTCCATATTTTAGGAGAAATCACCGTGAAACATAATCAGTTGTTTAATCAGCCGATTCAAAGAATCGATACACATTTCAGCCGTTTCATATATTCGTTTCATAAATTCGTTTCATTAGGATTTTATATATATAGGGTATATAGATAATAAATTTCTAATACATAAAGCAGACTAAATTGGCAACATCATATTTAAATTAAAAACTTTTTCAAGAAACTCAGTTTTTTTGCGCTTAACTAATGTTGAATTTTAAGGGACATTCTTAGACCGCAACCCACTTTAGTTAATTTAAATGTAGTAATACTCATATAATTATATGTATAAGTATATCGTTAATAATAATAATAAAGGAATTCAACAATGCGCTTTCTGTTGATAAAAAATCGAAATTATTTCGAAATATTTTGACCGTGGTTATATAAATGATGCATCATATATATTCTGCGAAATTTTTCCCTTTTAACATAAATAATTCATAGGCATGTTACAGGCATCTGTTTTGAAAACATAAGAAGATTTCCGTAAATAGAACGCAATTTGTACATCATATATCCTTATTCATTTGCCTGTAATTAAAAGTAATGTATTATGTAAAGAAAGAAAACTGACGTATATATATATATATATATATACTGATATATATATATATATATATATAAAGCCTTCTACAAAAAAGTTAAACTGAAACAAATGAGTCAAAGTTTCCCTTATCTCAATTTAGTGCCTAAATTCCATAAAACCCCTAACAAATTCAGAAGTGTGACTTGTGGTTTTGGATCATATATTGGTGTTGCTAGCAAGGCATTGCTGGGGGTATTGGAAGGAGGGTTTGACGGAGTGATAGGGGGAGAGACGTCTTTTATTATCAAAAATAGCTATACACTATTAGATAATCTGAATAAATTAAAAAATATTACTGGTTTATACTCTTACGATTTTAGCGACCTCTATAACACAATTGATTTGACAGATTTAAAAGAAAAAAATAGTAGATTTTTATAATACAAATAGTACTTTGGATGTTCATAGTGATTTTTTCATGAATTTATTTCAGTTGGTAGTACAAGAAAACTACCTATACGAAGGAAATACAATATTTAAACAGTTTCGGGGTATTCCAATGGGGGGGGGGGGTTGCAGTTCCATTTTGGCAGACATCTATTTACATAGATATGAAAGAAATAATAATTTAAACAGTAATACATTAGCCTACAGATATATAGATGATATTTTGATAGTCAAATTAAATAATGATATTGAAAAAATTGATTTTGCATATTATCCTACGTCTCTGAGTCTGGAACCCTCCTCCCAGAATTGTAAAAATGTTAATTTTCTAGATGTGAACTTAAACATAGAAAGTGAAAATTTGATATCTAAGCTATTTGACAAGCGAAATGATTTTGATGTTAATACCTTAAAGTTGATATATTTTGATTAAAATGTTCATGTATCGGTTAAAAGAAATGTCCTAAGAAACGGCTTAATACGAATCCAAAGACTGAGTACTTGAGTTAAGGATATGATTAATGGCATTTTGGATTGGTGTCGTCAAGGACTCAAACAGGGTTAGCCTCGCAATTTCATCAGGAGAATAACTAGTGAATTTATTAAGAGTAGCAGTTAGGGAACTGATCTGAATTTAGTGATGGATGAGAATGGTGGTTTTGATGCGTTGATTGCTCTAATGAGATAGAACGATATTTTGATGGATTTGGTAGATCTGTTTAGTTTTTCATGGTTTTTCATTTTTTACTTTTGGTCTCGGCGAGTGAAGGGGGACGTAGCATGCGTATAGTCTGACGTAACCCTGCTGAGCATGTCGTTAGCCATGCCGCTCGCCTTCTGTTCTGTTTTGCTGTTATAAATATTTTCCTTAGTTTGATTTTAAAATTTGGTTTTAAGTATTAATGCTTATGTTGGTTGTTTTAATATTTTTGATGTAGAGTTTCAGTTTAAATATGGGGAGTGATGAAGTTTGATATTTGTTTGTGGTTTAATATATATATATATATATATATATATAAGGTACCTGGGACCAATATGGTGCAGTTCCCAATATGGCTCATCTCGTATATTTCATTTACTTTGTTTTTAATTCAATAGATGATAGTATGCGTTCGACCCTCAGGACGATAGAAAGTGAAAAAAAAACAATAAAAGTGAAGTCGTATCACGTGGAGGACGTTACTGGCAGTGGAAGTGAAATTTTTGGCCCAAAAAAATTGTGTTTTTATCTCTTAAAGGTAAGGAATATTTCGTATTATTAATATTTGTTAGCATTTAATACAAAGTAAAAATTAATATAATAACACCGTTAATCTACTTTAAGATACTGTCAATAGTTTTATCGTTACTTATTATTACATCCGTTTTTTAGATGGGAAAAAAAATGACGGAGGTTCTCATTATGGCCAGGGCGAGCCATATGTTTGTAGTGACTTCAAGCGTATATATATATATTTTTACGAACATAATTTTGTTTCACTTCTGTTTTTCTATTAACACATTTCTTAGTAAAAATAAATGTTTTTTTTTTAATTTTTTTTAATTTAATTTCTTTTTATGATTTTCCTGGATTTCAAAAAATTGCAATTATTATATATATAATATGCATATATAAATATAAATATATAACATATAATAATTTGCAATTTTTGAAATTTTCTAAAAATTTACAAAGTGGGACATATTCAGATCGAGGGGGGGGGGGGCAACGGGCCAAATATGGCTCCACATGACACTTTTTACATTTCAACTTATATAATTTTTAATAGTATAATTACATGTATAAGGTTTTTCTTTTATTTACCACATTAATTCTTCTAAGAAACAGCATAAATAGTTTCCAGGAAAAATATTATGAACATGGTGAAAAAAGCAATCAAATCTTAGGTGGACCATAATCGGGCCAAGTACATTATATATTACTCAATCACTAAAGAGTTCCTCATTGCATAATGTTCAGTGTTTGCTTATATTCTTACATACGGATTAATAGATTTTAAAACTGAATAAGAAGTTAAAGGTGACAGTTAATGAATTTTTCCTTGTAGGAAGGAGATTTGAGAAGTTCGCTATTATAGTTCTTTATTTTGTATCCAAGTTTCAACGATATGTTGTTTTAAGCTGTTCGAATGCTCAAACTAACATAAATTGATTGGTTGTGCCAATCCCTAAGCTCCCTTCTATCTTTTACATCTTAATAAGCAAAAACAAAGTTAATAGTTATTTAGTTAAAAAGTTAATAATTCTATATCATTTGTTAAATACTAAAACCACCTTTATTTTTCATCTTAAATTTCTGCTTAAGTCAATTAATCGGAGTAAAAACGAGTTCATCGCAATCATAATATTTAATTAAATCAATAATCTTCGTTATTCTTTAATACGTCAGCAGTTTGCGAATAGCCAGATTAACAGGATGCGAAGTTTCTGACACTGCAAAAAACACCAATGTACAGCAGAACTACGAAAAATCGAGAGAAAATTACAAAAAAATTGATATATTTGGATATATTCTTTCCATAACTTCATACACGTTTCGATAATACAACACAATAATAAAAATGACACAAAAAGCGCTATTACAGTGCCCTCTTCAGGAGGAATATTTCCAACTTTAAGGAGGACCTACTTGGCATAACTGAAGGTATACATATGGAATTTGGTTCAATTCGATACATAACTTCATACACTTTGCTGTAGTAAAATCATGAAAATGGCCAAAAAAAAAAAAAAAAAAAAAAAAAAAGCCATTAAATCGCCCCTTTCGAGCGAAATACTTTCGAATTTCGGGAGGACCTCTTTGCCATAACCAAAAGCATATATATTTTTTTTCTTTTAATTCTATGTGTAACTTCATGTACTTTGCGACTGTACAATGGCAACATTCGTACACACAAACGGACAGATATTTAGTATAAACATTTTCTTCGGGGTCTGTGACCCCTAAAAAGTGTAAATCATTCGAAAACGAATGTCGAAAAAATTTTCGATTACAATACATACTTTCTTCTATTATAGATTGAAGAAGGTAAATATAGATCAAAGATTACTTATTTTTTGCCCTTCGTCTTGTTAAACTTTTGAAACGCAAAATCGTTGTATGCGTTTTGGAATTGTAAGATTAATTTTATCAGTACTTCACCATGAGACAGTGCAGCTATATCTAATGCTGCGATCACACCTACTATTGTGTCATAGATAATATCAAGAATTTCTTGATAAACATATTCTTTAGGAGAAATACAGTCCAAAACACATCGGACGATAGTTCAGTTATCATATTTTTCTCAATTGTAGTTTATCCCTATTTGTGTATCATCCGATAGTTATTAGCTCACATTCCACCTATCAGAAAGATCTAAAAATAGTTGGTCTTGTTTATCGCAGATTACATTCCTTTTTAAACAACTTAGAAGGGATTATCTGCCAAATATTCTGTGTGTTTCTTACATTAAAGGATACCAATATTTTTTCAACATAATCTTTGTTTCATAGTGAATAAGTATCCCGAAGGAGATGAGAGGCAATAGCATACATATCATACAGTACAAAGGGTACGAGGAAACTTTTGTAATACGGATTTTTTTTCGACTTTTTCAAAGTAATTTGAAGTTACAATCAATACAGCCCTCCATCCTTCGAAACCAGTCCTTTAACCAGCTCTGCTAACACTGTAAAAAAAAAAATTCCGAAACGTTCCTGGGAAAAAATGGGCAGCTGAGTTGCGCATTATTTCTTGCCCATTAATTCTAAAAAACATTTCTTGAAAATGACTAGAACTTTACTGTATAACTTTAAAACTTTCCACAGAAATGCCAGTAAGCTTCCTGCGAAATATCAGGAATGTTTCTGTTAAAAACAAAACATTACTGATATTTCACAAAAAGCTTACCTTATTTTCTATGGAACGTTTAAGAAGTGTTCAAAAAAGCATGTTCAATATTGTCAGAAGTGACAGTAAAAACAAAATTTATGGCTGTTACAATAGTAAAAATTTTACTTTAAAAAATGAAACCATTATTTATTTCTCACAAAATATAAATAAATAGATATTATTAAAGTTTATTTTTTTATAAGCAAATAAACTGCGTAAAAAAGAAGAGCGCTCTGAGCAACACAAATAAAACTGTACAACAGCATGTTATATATATAGAGCGAAAATGAAAAAACAAAAACAATAAAACAACAAAAAACAATAGCGTAAATATAGATTAATATTAATTTTAGGTCTTAGACATAAACAGGGCTCGCAGTGTTCCTAAAATTTTCGCACTTTGCTACCAGTATTTTAAATAAAAATTCTTCTTGTTAGATTTCATTAAAATCTGTAATAGAATTATACAATAAAGATTAACGTTTTAAAATAGTGGTCACAAAGTGCGAAAATTTTAGGAACGCTGCGAGCCCTGCATAAATGTATAATTTTTAAATGGAAACTTATTAAAACATAAACAATATTAACACATATTTGTTTAAACAAAGTTTGTTCTAAAAATAATATAGCATATTAAAAATATCAGCGGAACAAGATGAAATATTATATTTATAGCGACTTACTCTTGCGATTATCCTTTTCTTTTAATTTATAGTCCTTTAAAAGAGGAGGGGGGGGGGGGATTCTTATGTCCAACAAGGATGTTCTAGATAATTGATTAATTTCTTTTTTCATTTAAATTAACCAAGCTATCATAGAATTCCCAAATAGATTAAAGTTTTAGAATGAATATGCAGTCTTAATGGAAATTCAAATACAAGGCTTATTTTTCTACACGTGCTGCTGGCTAAACATTCCACAGACAGGTACGGCGGATAATATCTTACAAGGAGAGGGTCCGAAGTTGGTCTCACCGAATACGATGAACATTTGTGTTTCGACAGGGTATAGTTAGTATATGAAACCAAACCGCCATAAAGCGCAACTCCCAACATAAAGAGAAAATAAGTCACAAAGTTTAAGCTATAGTTTATAATTCGATAAATTTCCTTCCTAAGCAAGCAGCTCCGTGGCATGTTCGGTAGCATGCTGGATTTGAGTTTTTTTCTACATGGGATCAAACTCGACTCGGACTTGTTTTTCGGAACAAAAATTATTATCAATCATTTTCGAACCGCAATTGAAAAAATGTGTATAATAATTGAAATTTACGAAAAATATGAATTAAATTTATGTTTTGTGCTTTTTAACTACGATATTTTGCATGCTTAAATATATAATGAAAAAAAACCCCGCATATTTAATGTCTGGAGACCAGAAATTTTTTGTCGTTATTTAAAATTATTTACAGTTATTTCAACGAAAAATCACTATTTTTTTACAGAGAAATAAATTAAAACACGTGATATAAATGTGTGAATAATTGTATTACTTTAATTTTGTTTTTATATGAAAGTATTTCGAATATTTCATGATTTTTTTAATACCCTTTTTAAAATTCTTAATATGACTTTTTTTAATTTCGGATAATGGGTTTTGTAATTATTACCTACATAATAATAATTTTCAGCAGCTCAATATCTTTTTAGAACTTATTTTTAAGCACAAAGATAGTTATTCTAACTATAATCATAAGAATCCAAGATTTAAAAAAAAATCAAAAGTTAAAAAGCTAGTTCGTAAAATATGATACACTTATTTCACTGTGAAAAGTAGTAGCTTATTTGTGTAAATAATAGTAAATAAATTTTAAAATTAGCTTACTTTTATGGTCTATAAAAGTTGTAATTGACCTTTTTTTTGTTTGTTATTATTATTATTTATTTATTTTATCTTGACTTTTCATTAAATATATAAACATGCACAGATTCGCACTTAAAATTGTATTTATGTAATTAAACTGCATTATATAAAAATATTAAACAAGAAGAAAAAAAGATTTCCGAAAAAAATTACTACGTAGACATTTATTCTAATTAAAAATCAAGAATCCCAAACTGTAAAAAATCATATTATAAATATAAAAGCATATTTTTCAAACCACGAAATATTTAAAGTATTTGAATGAGGAAACAAAAAGAAAGTAATGTATTTGTTTACTTATTTTAGTTTATTTATCTGTTAAAAATTGTAGATATCCAATGAAATAACTGTAAATAATTTTAAATAACAACAATAACTTTCTGGCCTATAGACATTAAATATGCGGGTTTTTTTTTTCATTACATGTTTAAACATGCAAAATTTCGTAGTTAAAAAAGCACTTATATGCCAAAAAACACGTGAGAGTAGGGTTTGGTCCCGGGTAGAAAAAACTCAAATCCAGCATGCGGCCAACCATGCCACAGATCCGCTTGCGAGAGACTGAAATTTATCCGGTTATAAACTATAGCTTAAATATTGCGATTTATTTTCTCAAGACCCCCTGGGGGTTGCGCTTTGCGAAGGTCATATATTTATATACTAACTATACTCTATCGAAATACAAATGTTTATCGCATTGGGTGAGACCAACCTCGGACCCCCTCCTTGTTAGCAAAGTCACAGATGTATTGCATTTTCATCTGAAACACCTTGACAATAGAGACGGAAATTATTATGTCCTCTATTCATTTATTCGCATTCCAGAATGATTTTTTGACATTCGTATAAGGAATTCGTTTTCGACAGTCGAGCGCGAGCGGCGGACAACAACGAAATAATAAAATCGCGGCCGCAGCGTTTAACTGTTGCCAACTTTTGTTCAGGAACGTTTCAGACATGAAAACCAGAATTTCACAGGAAAGAGCTAAATTATTCTGAAAACCTGAGAAAAGGCGAAATGTTCTTGGAATTTACGTGGAAAGTTACCGCTTTTTTTAATGAGAAGTTTCAATAGGGAATAAATCACACTCATTGTCCCAAGATTTGAGCACACTTTTAGTTTTCCCATTGAATTTTCTTTTTATCGATGACAAGAACCTTATCCCCTGCTGTCACAATTTATGCGTCTTGAACGAGGGGTTAAGCTCTTAACGCAATTTTCTTATGTAATATACCAGTTCTAAATGCGGCGACGCTGTGTGAGAAAGGAATATGCGTTTGGGAGTGTCTGCTTTTGAAGGCCCTGGTTCAAATTCTAATTCAGTAGAACTACCTGATTCAAAATGCGTACTATTTGAATCTTCTGACAATATTTTTATTTTACCGCAGAAAAATAATTAACATCCCATCTCGCTGCTTCTCTCATCTCTTAATTCCTCTCTCATCCTCAGGACGACTCATTGTGCTCGTATAGGTTTCCGCTCAACTCTCTTCTCTCCTTCCAGATTTAAGTTCGAGGCATGCTGCGGTCCATCACCCAAGTGTATGACTCCTAACGCATCGAAAGAAAGAAGCAGTACAAATAACACAAAAAAAAGGCTAAAGAGAAAAACCGACGCGACGAAAGATTCAAACAATACTTACAACTTTTGCCCAGTTGTACGCGAAAATGCTATAAAAATCGCCTAATTTAAAATACGCATACAAAACCAATAGATATTAAATAATACATAATCAGAGCTTATTCAAACATTTGGCACAAACATGACTTTTGTTGTAACTACATAACATTTTAAAAATTTTTGCTAAAGATGTTAAAAAATCAGCAATTTAGCAAAATATCAAGCCATTTTCGGCAAATCAAGGAATTGTCCAAAAAATCTCAAATTTTTTGTGTAAACTTAGTGCCACCAGAGGCAAATTTTCCGCACTACCCATCATCGAAATTCGAAAAAAAGTTCATTATGGCCCACCCTACTCTTCATTGTACCAGTTAGTAGCAGCTGTCTTATTTGTGTCCGAAACGATACACTCAACAATTCTACTCGATTTGAAAAATACAGCTATCATTTTCTTCTAGACAGATCGGGATTTTCTGACAGATACCAGTGTGTCCTCAACATCAAAGACCCAATCTTTGTTTTGAGACTTAGTCGGCACATCTTAATAGTATAGTCAGGTTTTGTCACCTGTCACGATGATGTTCACAAATCGAGATCCTCCCTTACCAAACATTTTTAGCATCTCCCAGCACGAAGTCACACATCGTGTCATCTGCTCCTCAATCAGTCTACGTGACACCCAGAGACAACACTGTTTCTTCCTGTGGAAATGATCATGCAGAATGTAATGAATTGCAGGTGCATTTAGGCCTAACGTATCCTCTATATGCTTGTAAGTTATTCGTCTGTCTTCGTCAAGCATTTTCCTCACAGCAGTAATGTTTTTCTCCGTAACTGACGTGCAGGAAGATATAATTCTATTCTAATACCATGCTGACGTGGCCTTCCCCGTCTTTTAGCGTCCTCCAGGGAGAAAATTTCCCTTTGGAATTCTCTGTACCATTTGCGTATAGTTATATGATGTGGGCAATCATTACCAACTGCAAGAGTAATTTCTTCTAGGCATTGGTCTATGTTTAAACCGCGCGAGAAGTTATACCGCAAATCGGCTCTTATCCTCACTTCGTGACCAGCACGCTACTGGAAGAACTTCACACTATCACAGCTAATGAATAACTGAGCCTACAGACTTGTGGTTACGTGCAGGAGCATAAGTATGAACATATCTCGACACGCAGCCACAAGCAGCCACCTGCGACTTTTTGTTTCATCATATTGAAAAACTTTCCCGGTACCCTTTGTATGGTAATACGTGTTATTACTATTTAAACGCGTTATTTTTAGCTAAAAATAAAGAATGCCAACATATTTCATAATTTCATACTTTACAATCTCGATAGTAAATTTTAGTTTAATTTAATTGATACTGTGCGCGACTAAATTGAATAAAATGTATAAAAATTTGTTCACATAAAACTTATAAGGTATAAAATATATCACAAATAATTTATATAAAAATCAGATGCTAATTTATTGTTTTTTAATATTTGTAAAATCTATAATAATTAAAATGTCTACTATGATTCCTGGTGCATAACAATCAAGTGAAGTCTAATGAATCTTTTAAAATGTGTAATAAGAAATCAGTAATTCGTTTGTATCACCGGAAAGAAACAATTTTCTTTCAAACTATTTTCATTATATCCTTAAAATGACCATTTTACATATTCTGTAAACATTTCCGTTTCCTTATAAATAATACATAACCATGTTTCATGTGCGTGGTAAAATGTAAGTGAAAATCGATAAATAGTAAGCGATTTATAGTTCGTATATATTTTTTATGTACCTGTCAGTAAAGAGAATATACAAATTATATCTACTTTTTTAAATCGCTAAAACTTTTCTCATTGCATAATGTGCAACAATCTCTTATACACATACTTATGCAGTAGATATGAACAGGACATATTATTTAGAGAAATACGTTATAGAAATTACTTATGATAGAGGTTTGCGTTTACGCCCCTGCTTAGACTAATATCATGAAGATCATATATATTGTAAACTATCATAATATATTTAAAGATTAAGAAAAAATATGTATGTTGGATTCTTAATAAGTTTTTATTTTAATATTTGCAATTTTTTACAGTTTTTTTTTATAATCTTTTATGATTTAAAGAGTCTCCGGACTCTTAAAATTGGAAAAAATGAAGAAAAAGACCATTTTCAACATTTATTATCTTAAAATGTATTTGATTTTAAAACACAATTTTATATTGAGAAGAAAGATATAAGTGTGTTCTTTCATTTTAAATATTTAAAAAATTGCAAGATGCAGAATTAGCATTTACAGGGGTCTCCAAACTGTCAGACATTTCACGAGCAACAAATCGTTATAACATATTACGCACATAATTACAAAACAAGTTGGAAATTGCTCGTCAAACGTGGCAAATGAGGTGCGTTCGTACTACAACTAGTTTTATAATTATTTTTTGCACCCCATATTGTACTGAATGTATATTTTTTTGCACTTCATAAGTGCATAGTCTGTAACATCATTAAAATGTACTTGCAATAATTTTTTCCCCATTCCCCGTAATGTAACGGAACACTTTTAACTGTCCTTGTAATTAAACTATACATCCGATTTTCATAAAATTTGAAATGGCTCGACAAAATTTTGCAACAATTATATATTTAAAATTTCAGACCATTCGGAAGGCTAAAACATCATTAAAATGCACTTGCAATAATTTTTTCATATTGGCCGTAATGTAACGGAAAACTTTTGACTGTCCCTGTAATTAAACTATACATCCGATTTTCATAAAATTTGAAATGGCTCGACAAAATTGTGCAACAATTATACATTTAAAATTTCAGACCATTCGGACGGCTGTAACATCATTAAAATGCACTTGCAATAATTTTCCCCATTGGCCGTAATGTAAAGAAAAACTTTTGACTGTCCCTGTAATTAAACTATACATCCGATTTTCATAAAATTTGAAATGGCTCGACAAAATTTTGCAACAATCATATATTTAAAATTTCAGACCATTCGGTTGGGTAGTTTTTGCTCTGTTATATGCGGACAGACGGACGGACAGACGGACGGACAGACAGACGGACTGAACGACGACTATAGGTGCTACGTATTTATATAATTACGAACGCACCTAATAAATTTTCCAACTAGAACGAAAATTTTAGTTCCTACTTATACTTCGAATTGTAATAATTACCCTGAACCTAAATAAATTTGTATTTAAAGCATTTTTATATTTTGCATACAAAAGTTATATTTAGCCATTGTAAAATTTAGAAAATTTCAACAATATAACCACTTAATTTTTTTTTTATATCAATAAAAAGGAAATTTTAGGTTCAGTAATAAAGACTAACATAAAATATATGTTTTGAAAAGATTATGAAAAAGTATTCAGTAGTTTTTGAGATGTCGTGCGCGTTATGTCCGAAAACATCATTTGGATAAAAATGACTTGAAATTTTCGGAAACACCGCTTCAGCTATTGAGCAGTTATAATTCTAAAAGTCGTAACATATACTGTAATGGGAATTTCAAGGAACCAATTTTATCAAAATGTTCAGAAAAGATAGGAGTTTAACATCTAAACAAATTAAAATTTCGAAAATTTGAAAGCTTTAAGAGTCCTGAGACCCCTTAACACTGGACCTACCGTGAGGAGTCATTTTGACGGCCACCATATGAATATGCTTTGGCTCAAAACAGAAATTTGATTATGAAATAAGTTAAAATGATACAAAGAAGAAAAATTTAAAAATAAAGTTAAACTGCTTTAAATCAAAATTCTGGTGTGAAATATTTTTATAAAACTTGGCTCAAATTTCCGGTAGTTCTAGTGTAAGTATAGATTAGTTATAAGACGCACTCATTCACGCCGCTTCTGGCCAATTAACACCTTTTAAAAGATTTCGATTTATAGTTGTTTTATAAGTAATTTTTATATTAAAACATTTACAAATCACTTCTAATGTATTGAAAATTTGTTTTATACGTATTATCATTAAAATGTACAAGTGAAATAAACTAAAATCAAAATTTAAAAAGATGTAATATCCCATCGAGCACTAACTCTTTTCAAAAGCCTTCCCAAGAGCTTCACTTCCAAATTCCTCCTGATACTAAATTAATACAACCGACACATCCTGAAGAAGTGACTTAAGGATTTTCATAGGATTGAGCTCCTGGGGAACATCCTACGGAGCGATCTCCAGGAATGGCATTCCAGTGAAATTACTTAAATGCTGGCGACATGTCGGACAAACTGGAATATGCAGTACAAACCTTTTTTTTTTTTTTTTTTTTTTTTTTTTTTTTTTTTTTTTTTTTTTAAGGGAATTCAATTTGATCGGGTTCGATTGTTTAACACGTCAAATTTTAATAATTATTCGATTTATTTTAAATTTTAGTACATCAGCTAATTGTTATTAACTTTTAAATATTTTTCATTATTTTATTAACTTTTAATTCTTTAACTGTTATTAAATAGTTTTATAACTTTAATTTAAAATTTTAATTAACTTAATTTAAATGTATATATCAGTTTTAATCATATTTTTTTTTCTTATCTTTTAAACTTATCGTTAACATTTAACTTTTGTATATTATTATTTTTTTTGTTAATCAATGAATTAATTTAATTTAATGTAATTAACTAAATAATAATATTTAAATTAATTCAGGTAAATTTTTAATTAGCAAAAATCCCTAGAGCACTGAAATTATTCATAGTTTTGAAGTTTTTAGTGGTCGCATTAAATAGGGATTATTTTATTGTTCTTACCGGAACCCTTAATCAGTAATCTTCATGATCATTTTATTCAAGATGTGCTATAGAAAGGTACCATGTAGATACTATTTTCAAAATACTGGTAGGAATACTGGTAGGAAAATTTCCCCTATAGAATGCGATCCCTTAGTGCTCACTATTGTGAAGTAAAACCATACAGCAAGTTGGGGTGTTTAGGCATACAGGTGTTGGCAATTGAGAAAGGGTGCGCCAAATAAAAGTGCCAGTTATAGATATTTTGATGCATTTTTTTTTATTACTTTAGACTGTTTATAAATTAATTACATTTCTATATTTTTCAAATTACCATAAATATTTTTCTTTTATTAGTTTTAACGCACGAAGCTGACGTTTAAATAATTTTAATTCAGCTATATTTTTCTAAAAAACCGAATATTTCTGCGAAATTTTGAAACCTAAAGACTGTTCCAATAATTAAAACTTTCATTTATTGAAGTTATTTTCTATTTAACAAATGTTTTAGTTTAAAATCCTTATCTTAAAATCTTGTTCCTGGGAAATTTACGAACGCATCGCCCCTATTTCAGCACGCAAATATCCAACAGTCACCGGACACAGAGAGGCACTTGGCATGGCCTTTTCCGCACTCCCATCAGTTTTGACAGCTGAAGAATATGTGCGTACGGTTGTCTACAATTACGGTATATTTGCAATTATTGCAATAAAAAATCATTGAAAGATAATATCTGTCATTATGGTATCTACAATTAAACCTGTTTCATTTTTAGCTCTGATCTATTCAAAGATAACTATGAGAAAATGTTAAATTTAAAATTGCACTACGTGCAAATTACTTAAAAGATGACAAAATAATTAAAAAGTTGTTAAATTACTTTAATACTTCTTAATACTTTCAACTATATTCCTAGCCTTCGATAGAGAATACAAAAATACTGTTATTAACTTCGTATTTTCGAATTTCACGTTGTTGGTGTCGAAAGGAGTGAAAGTGAAAGACAATTTTTAGATCCGGAAAACATTAGGAAAATAAAAATATGGATATAGAGGGAAGTGGAATATTACGTGTTTCATGATTCTAGCAAACTGAGCCGTCGTTAAACGTCATTTGAAACGTTATTACAGACTTCATTTTCTTTTAGTAATACCAAGATCTGTGAATCAATAATAATTATTACTAAAGAAAATACTGTTTGTAATGACGTTTTATCCTACGACATACCCAGAATTTGGCTCAGTTTGCTTGAAGAATAATAAAACATGTAGTATTCCACTTCCCTCTAAATCCATATTTTTATTTTCCCAATGTTTTACGGATCTAAAAATTGACTTTCACTTTTCCTCCTTTCGATACAAACTACCTGAAATTTTAAAATAAGACGATAATAACAGTATTTTTGTATTCTTTGACAGAGGACTTTTTTACACTTTTTAAAATAAGTCACACACACTTGGGACATTGGACACACTTTTTAAAATAAGTGTGTTGTATTACCCATTTATGCCTAGCGTCCCATTTTTGGGACACTTAGAATTTTGATAAATTTACATAATTTTCTTCTTCTTTATAACATGAAAATTGTATGAAATAGTCATCTATAAATGTCTTTATTCATTACCGAAAGATGGGGGCATAAGATGGATATTTATTCGCTTAATATGAAGGCTTTTTTAGGAGTTTATAAATGTATCTTTTTTCAAGATGGCGAAATGTTAAAAGTGAGTTTATTTGCGTTTTTTCTACCAATTATCCAAATAAATAAGTCATAATCTTAGCTTGTAGACTCTAAAATAGGATTCTTTTTTAATTGTGAAATTATAGTATAGTATATAGTATACTATTTAAAATCTTATTTTATATAAATTTAGACAAAACATATAATTATGCATATTGTATTATTACAAATATTATGCATATTCTCGAATTTAGTACGTTACCATTTTATCAAATAATTACAAAAAAATTTAGTCTTAATTTTTTTAGTATTTTTCCAGTTCATTTTGCAACATTTTAAAAAGATTTTACCAACAAATTTGAGAAAACAAAAATTTAGGCACAAATGGGTTAAAATATGGTATTTTTACTGAAAACAGTAGCTGTAGACAAGTACACTTATTGACCGAAATGTGTATTCAGTTATAAAACCAAACCGAAATTAAAGCATATATTTATATAAGAATAATGTTTGGAACATTGTGTATTTTTTGTTGTTATTTTTTTATCTTTTAGAATTTGGTTTTCATACACTGAAATATATAGAGCAAATGGAATTCAAAGTTTCTTGTAAAACTGAAAGCATCTATGAATATCATACGTGTTGTTTCTAAATGAATTTCGGGGTTTTAACGCATGGTAGTATTTATTACATGAAACTTAAAATTATAATACATAAAATGAAAGCGCATCCCAAACAGTTTCACCTACAAGCTTACAAATTTTCAATTTGAATATCTTTTGTTACACAGCAAACATCAATTCGATAGCTCAGCTCTTCCCAAACGTTGATTAGTGTTTGTGGAGTCATTTTTGCAGCAACTGCAATGGTCAGCTGATAGTGGAGGCACATACACACGATCCTTTGAACAGAGCTATCGATTTGATGTGTTCCGTGTGACGAAAGGTGCTCACATTGAACACGTGTAAGCTTGTAGCTAAAACTGTTTGAGATAGTCTTTCATTTTATGTATTAATTAGAATGATAAGTTTTATGTAATAAATACTACCAAGCGTTAAAACACCGATATTCATTTAGAAACACCCCGTATATTTATTTATGTTTCCAGCATCCATTTTTCAATATTTATAAAACGCAAAAGGATGAATTAGGTGTCATTCGAAAAGTTTTTGAATCGCTTTCAAACATAGTACACTAAAATTTCGTTAAAAGAAGCTTTTGATAAAAAATTACAGTTAATAAAAAAATAATAATCAGCATTGTTTTCATTAATGAAGCGAATTTTTTTCTCAAATCAGTTTTGTCACAAAAATAGATACCGGGTGAGATCATGCTCAGAAAGGATTATAAAAAAAGAATTCAAAAGGTAAATCCTGACGTCTCCGCACGGGTTTATATTATATTTTGATTAAAAAGCAAAATTGAAATTGAAATGTTTAGAAGAACATATACCATCGATCGACCGAATAAGTGATGCTTCATATGCTGCTTAAAAGTTATGCTTTGTTATATTAGATTAAATAGTATTTTATAGGCATTCAATTTATCTTTTTTGTTACATGTTTTTCCAGAATCTATAACGCCATCCTTTAATGCAGTTAAAATATGATTTTTATTTTTTTTTCTTTATCACACGCGCCTTTTTCTATATCCGATCATTTTTTAGTGTTACCTTGATGGAAGAAAAGAAGTGATATTCTGGCTTGATTATGTAGTTTGAAAATAATTTTATACTTATTTTTTCTTTAAAATTTAAACCTGCATCTAAGAAATAGTAAATAGACTGAAGTATTTGCACGATTCCACTGATATATATTTGATTTCTGATGTTAGCTTTCCCTTTTCTATGCGCATACAAAAAGCACAACGGTGATTGAGGTATCATACGACAAGAGTTTCAACATTTTTGACATAGTACACTTAAATTTTGTGAAAGCACGTTGCTTGATAATAAGCTGTTGTTAATTAACGAAAACATTATCAGCGCAAAATTTAAAAAGTGTACTGCGACAACTTCTGTCGATCCTGTAGTATGGGTAAAATTTATATTGAAACTAGCTAAAGTGCCCGGCGTAGCCCGGAATTTTAGGAATGTTTATTTTGAAAAACCAGTTTCAAAATTTAACATACAACATAAAAAAAGTCGAAGTGTTGTACACATGAATTATATTAAAACCCAATATAAAAATGTATAAATTTATGTAACAGACGCAAAATAATACAGGTATGAATGAACTTATTTCCATTCATCATCGGAGCAATAATGTTGAAATACGGCGATATTTCCATAATCGAGTTTTTATCAAGCTTCAATACATTTTTTCAAACTTATATGACGTTATATATTCGCCTCCTTTATATTTCAAATATGAAGTAATATTCCATTCTTTTTATTCGTCAGATTAATTTAATAATTATAATTTTTCACATAGAAATCATAAAACAGAAAAATTATGACGTAACATTCACATTTTTTTTTTTTAATTCGTCAAACTATTTTCTTTTCATTTTTCATCTGGGAATCTTGCAATAGAAAAGTTAAGATGTAATATGCCCTTTTTTAAATTCATCAAAACATTTATTTAATTTTTTCACGTGGAAATCTTGCAATTGAAAAGTAATTGCTGTGGTAAGAATTTTAGTGTGGACTTTTAATTGCTGGCAACAGCTGTAGCGAAAATTGTTTACATTTGATTGGAAATTTCTGTTCAATTTGTGGCTTTTTATTAATTAAAAATTAACTATAAGTTATTCCGACTACGGATTACTTTAGTTGCTTCGGTCGTATTTTAATACACATGTAGAATTCATTCTGAAAAGTATTTAAAAAATTCACTTGGCTTATAACTACAAATAAATGCATCTATTAGTTCATCAATATTATACGGCATTTATTACTCACTCGAACAGATAATATGCTTAGTAGATCACAGCAGTTCATCCACATCAATAATATAATACATTTGTAAACTTAAATACTAGAATTCGCCTAGAATTCTTACTCAAATCTTTTATTTGGCATTTAACGTATCTTCAACCTTCATGCTGAGATAAAAACTATAAAACTTCAAAAAACATAAACATCTCTTGAATTTTCTTATTTTTCCATCAAACCGTTGCCACATATTTTTAGCTTTTTTCCACTCTCCTCGTGTTGTACTTTTTATTTCATATAAGATTACATATTCATTAAATAAACCCTTGACTTAACCAAGATGCACTGTTGAGAATATTGACAATCCTGAACACATGTACGTAACATTTCACAATTATGGCTTCCAAACTGTGGATTTGTAACATTACAGACAGACAAATTTTTATTTTTTCATATTAGATTACTTTTCGGTATATTAACGTATAAAGATTACTAATTATAATCCTAAATATATTTCACAGACTTAAATATGAGAAATATATTTTGGAAACTATAAGTTCTATTTCACATTAAATAACTTTCTAAGTTTTGAAGCTCAAAAGAAATAACCAATCATTATTTTCTTGTATTTATTTTTCTTGTAATAAATCTTCAAACATTCGAAATCCTAATTATTTTTATCAATTTCTTTCAGCTCAGTTGTCAAATATATACTTTAGACGTTCTTTGAAATACAATAAAATATAATTTTAAATATTGTTTTTACGCTTCCCTTTTCAAATTTATTTATAATAAAAAAAATGAAATACTTTTTTTTTCCCTAGATTTATTTACATAATTATTTCCATGTTACTAAAAATGTTTTTTGAGCAGACTAAAGGCGAAAACTAGAAAATGTGTGTTGTGTGCTATAAATATTCTACTTATACATCTTTTCATTTTCTATATACTTGTGATAGAATTTTTATAAGAAGGCAAATCTTCTTTTATTTAATTACTAAAAAGAACAATATTAAACAACGTTTGCTAATTTATTTTAATGGAACATTGTAATTTACTCTAAACAATAAACTGCGTTATTCCATTACAAAGGAAGAGAAAATATCTTGTAAAAAAGTGCTTTTAACAAAACAAGAATCTTTATTTTCGTATGTAACCTTTTCCGTTTCAATTTATATTTATTTTTCCTATCAATTTTATTAAGATTTTTTTTTTACTATGTTTTAACTATATATAATTCAGTAAAAGAAATTTCATTCTCTGCAACTGAGTTACTAGGGTAATATGATTACTTAATTCGATCTATCTTAATTGAGTGAAAACATTTTAAAAACTCCAATTTAATTAGCTAAAAAAATAATGGTTAGTTCTTATAGAATCATTACCTGAACATTCATTGATTTATTAATCGTAAAAATTTCTGTTTATTTAAATATTAATTATTTGCTTTAAATAAGATTCGCACAAAAGAGACAAAATAGGAAAATAAACTATTAGCAATTCACCAGATCACAGTTCACTAGGGTGGAACTAAAAAACGAAGCTTCGAATTTTATATTCTAATAGCGATTATTTTTTTCCTTTTTAACTCCATAAAAAGAAAATATTTTTCTTCTAATTTTAAAATGATATTTTCCGGTTCCTCAAAGCGCCTGATTTTCCCTAAAAAACGAAAAAAAAAAGCCAATAATTGCATGAAAAGTTTTTTAAGCTTATTGTTCAATTTATATTTTGAAAAATTAAATTAATTAAATGTTAATGTTCTGTAATAAAGAGAATAATTTAGTCTGAGTGCCTTAGAAAAGTTAGCCCCACTTTATTTGACTTTTGTAGAAGCCAGCGTCGTGGGCGTCGGCTTTCATTGTCTCGGATTTATTTGGCTGCGACACATAACAAGTTAGTCCGATTTAACGTGTGTTAACAGTTTCTTTAATTATTTTTCAATAAGCATTCGGTGCCAAAAGTGACAAAGTATGTTAACGTACCTAAATCCAGATAATTGTTGCAGTGTCCTGTATTTCGTGAACCAAAACAATTAACATTAGACTGTCATCTTTGACGAACAAATGAAGATGTTATGAAACATTGTTTTTAGGTTCAATTTAACTTAAAATCTAACAGCTGGAATCTGGTACAAACTATTTCTAAAATATCTAAAGCTGTTGGTGATACAATTAAAAGTGTATTGCTGAGACCTTCAATTCCAACGGTTTCTGATACACAAATCATAAAAAATGATTAGAGACTAGCGTGAGAAAGTCAAAATTTGAAGAAAAATATTAAGATTAGAAAAAATAATCCCACATCCAATATAAAATTACAAAATGTTAGGTAATCCTGCAAAAAACATTTCTTTGTGTAAAAGCACTAAATATTATCGTGTATCAGAACAAGAACGTCACTTTCTCAAAGACCAAAGAGAGATGGGGTGATGGCAATAGGATCAATAGATATAAAAACTACAAAAAATGTGTAGCAAGACTGGAAAAGGAAATATCAAGGAAAAAAGTTATTTTAAAACAAAAAAAAATTATATTTTGATTGAATGATCGTCAAGTGTAAAAAAATAGTTCGGAAGGAAATAGTTCAATCGATTGTTTTTTTAAACCTGAATTTGATAATCAACAAGGTGAAAGTACCGGAGTATTAGACAGAACTGCAAATATTATTTCAAATGGCACCTTAGAAGATATGGGCATTTCTGATGATAATAAAGAAAAGGTAACTGAAAGAAGGACTTGAAGACGACAAAGAGAAAAGAAAAGAAAGAATTTGAAAGAACAGGAAAGACGAAATGAGTTAATTTTAGAAGGTTAGTATTTTGATGGCAGAAAGGATAACTCTATAATAATTGAAGCAGAGGGGAAAAAGTATAACTAAGAATCATTAAAGACGAACACCTGGTCTTAGTTGAAAAACCAGGATAAAATATATTGGTCATATTTCATTTACATCTGCTTATATTAATATAGCCACTGCAATTTTCGTGTATTTTCAAAATAATAATACAGACATTTCAAGCTTGAAAGTTATTGGGTGAAACAGAAACGCCTTTAATGCAGGTTGCAAATCTGGAGTTGTTAAAACATCGGAAGCAATACCCTAAAAAAATTATAATGAATAATTTGATTATTACATGCAAATGAACTTTTTTCTTACATACTTATTTCAACATCTTGCTGGAAAAACTACAGGCACAAAAGGATTTTCTGGACCAGTAGGAAAGCGACTTGAAAAAATGCGAACATATTGAAATTATAGACTATAAAAACATCGATCCTATCTTGACGGACTGATCGGATGAAGAACTTAAAAGAAGTACAAACAGGGGATACACCTGAATTTTAGATTTTCCTTGTCATACTCAAACAGTGGAAGCGAGTGTCAAAATTGTCCTGCGAGCTGCGCAACCGTCTTTAAATATTAAGCAAAAGATGGCATAATATTGGGAAAGTTGAATTCCCACAATGTAATGACAAAGTTTGCCTAAAAAGACAGTAGGTTGAATATCCAATTGAATTAATCCATAACAAAGCGAGGTAAGGAGGGTGGAAGTCGACATTTAACCAACTCCTCTTCGTGACTTCTGGTTAGTATTTGCTAAATAAAAGTAGATATGAGCTAACAGCTACGTTGGTTACTTTTAGTTACTTTATACTGAAATTTCAAAACTTTGACCTTCTTGAGGAACCGGAAAACAACTTAATTTAAAAAAATCTTTTCAGCCAAAAGTTTAGACATCCAAAAAGGAAAAATGTTTTCACTATTATACATTAAGACAAATTTTTTTTTTCCCTATACTTAAGTTCCACCCTACTGTTCACTCAAAAAATTCTTTAAAAAATGCAATATAATGATTTACAATGCATACAAAATATTTATACACATTTTTTTAATTACTTCCTACTACTTTTTACTTCATTTACTTTAATTTTCCCCTTTAATACTTATTATCACAGTCACACAAAAGCTTTCCATTACTTAATGGTCTACAGAAGCAGATCTGTTCGCAGTATATTTTAATTATGTTACACTTATTCAAAGATAATGAGATTTATATGCATATCTTAGATCTACAAGATACTTTCTGCAGAATATGATGATTTATCGCTAAAGATGCAAAAGATTTCGGTTCCAGATTACTCTCTGTTAGTTATAATTGCTGATATCATATTTTCAGTTATGATAATATGCGATTTTATGTTTAACTAAATTTTTGCATACTATGTGGTATATATAATTGGCATAGATCATATACAGAACTAAACAAAAGAATTTGTAAGCATTACTGAGTAAGAGCGTGAATTGATGAAATCTGATTTTGAATTGATTTATGCTTTTGCAAGGTGAACTATATTTATTATACTAACAGGGAGAGGGCCAACCTTGTTAATCACAGATTTTGATTATTTTAATATATGTTGTAGGGTAGAGACCTCTTAGTGTCAGGTTCAACGGATTTTATCCAACGCTCTTTAGTTCTTGAGAAACCGAGGGTGTCTAATAATACTACACAACTTAAATACTTACATTGCAACCGCAATAATCGGTTGGTCGTAGCTCAGTTGGTACGGCGTTCGCCGGCTGATCCGTGGGTCCGGGTTCGGTACCCGAACGCGCTACATTTGTTTTTCTCATTTTTTGTTTTATAAATATACTTGTAAGTATAATGAATAATCTCATTGTCAATTAAAATTTATAATATTGTATATCAATTATAATTTTAACCTATTTAATTTTTTTACTTTTAACTAAATAGTTGTATAAAACATCATAAAACTGTTAATTTTTAAAAATCACTTTTAAAATGTATTTCATGTATTCTTTATCGATGCAATGATATTGAGCAATTGTGTCAATTCGTGATTTTAAAGAAACATCATTTACGCATTGCATTAACAAAGGCAGTCAATGCGATAATACTATTATTTTGTTTTTAAAGTAACAAGCATAATTATATTAAAAATTAGCATCAGAATTAAATTACAACCGATTTTTTGCATATTAAAGATTTTGAAATTTGTAATGCTTGCTCTTTCAATTATTCTGCTTCCACCTTTATCTTCTTTCTGCTTTTATTTTTATTTTATTTGAATATTCTTTTACTTTATCATAACTAGATGGCACCACAACAGATTTTGTCACGATTTTGGAATTTTTGTCATTGAATAATAGATCCAATTTCCTTTTAAACCTCTTAATAGTTTTAAAATAAAAAAATGTTAAATTGAAGTTTGTTAACATTATAATTAATGTATGATATTAAAATTTGTAATTGAAATTATTAAATTATAATTACAAGTATATTTATAAAACAAAAAATGAGAAAAACAAATGTAGCGCGTTCGGGTACCGAACCCGGACCCACAGATCAGTCAGCGAACGCCGTACCAACTGAGCTACGACCAACCGATTATTGCGGTTGCAATGTAGTATTTAAGGTGTGGATAAAATTCGTTGAACCTGACACTAAGGGGTCTCTACCCTACAACATATATTAAAATAATCAAAATCTGTGATTAACAAGGTTGGCCCTCTCCTTGTAAGACGTGTTTATAGAATATAAATAAAATCATATAAAGAGGCACAAGAAGAACTGCGTAAATGACCAATTATGGAGGATAATTTATACAACTATAATTTCAGTAGTTTTAAGCGTTTCTTTTTCCCTAAAAATAATAACTTTAGCTTAATATGTGGGATGTATAAAAATCTGTAGGTAATATACAGGACTGTACAGACGATTTCAAGTATTTTTCAGACGATTGATGAAAATTGCTGACATTGAGTTTTCACCATATTATGTGTCATGGTACTAAACTGAATTTTAATATACTAAGTGGTATTTTACAATACTAAGTATATATATATAAATCTATAGATCAAATACTGAGTTCCACAATAGAATTAAAGTACTCTTTCGTCTATGGACGGTAATTGCTAAATTCGGTTTTAAAAATGTGTTATAAGTTTTCTAAAACGAATACTTAGGCACTTGATTTACCTTACTAGACAATGAAGTATTATTAAAGTATTCTCGAAGTGTTGGAAATTGTTTCATAATCTATGCATGAAGCATGATTTTTTCCTTCCTCTATTGTTGTTGATTTGATTTGATTTTCTTTTCCAATATTTTAATAACTTTAAGAATTGTGTTTTTAATATAAACAATTAAAAGTTATTAAAGTGAATAACTGAAATGCAGAAAACAAGCTAAAACGAAAAAAAATATTTTTTTAAGCAGAAGTTCAATCATACAATAATCAGTTTGCTGATACATAGCGCTAAAAGCTCTGTTTGAAGGTCACTGCAAGCTAAACTATTTAGAATATTTTTAAAAGATTTTATATTTATACTGTTTTGAGCATGCGGAAACAAGTTTTATAATAAAAAATAAATAAAATTTTTACAACAAATGGCACTATTTATTTATTAAAGGTACACATATATTAAGACAGACTTTTTAAATACAATTAAATACAATAAACCCGACTGGAGTGAAAAAATAGCTCGGGCCAGGAAACGAACCTGGGTCGACAGCATAACGTGCTGTTGCTCTACCGTTAAGCTACCCTGGCCGATGCCCTAGCCTGCCAATTTCTCACTAATAAACCAATTTGGCGAACGTCACCGTCCATCTATCAGATAATACTGGATAACGTGACAGCGGTGAATAAATTTCTTTTTCCATCGATCCACAATATATATTATAGCACATAAATTAACGTCTGAATTCCATTTTTTTAATTATTAAAGTTACACATATTTTAAGACTCCATTTTCACTCCCGTTGGGTTTATTGTATTTAATTGTATTTAAAAAAGTCTGTCTTATTATATGTGTACCTATAACAATTAAAAAATGGAATTCAAACGTTAATTTATGTGCTATAATATATATTGTGGATCGATGGAAAAAGGAATTTATTCATCGTTGTCACGTCGTCCAGTGCTATCTGATAGATGAACGGTGACGTTCCCCAACTTGGTTTATTAGTAAGAAATTGCCAAGCTAGGACATCGTCCAGGGTAGTTTACGGTAGAGCAACAGCACGTTATGCTGTCGACCCAGGTTCGATTCCTGGCCCCGGCTAATTTTGCACTCCAGTTGGGTTTATTGTATTTAACTGTTTTTAAAAAAGTCTGTCTTAATATATGTGTACTTTTAATAATTAAAAAATGGAATTCAGACGTTAATTTATGTGCTATAATATGGCACTATATTAAAAAAAAAACCGTAATTACATTGTGGAATAAAGTGGACAAAAAATACTGCATCACTAGAAAACAGGAATTCTGCTTTTCCAGAATTCAGTGTCGCCCCCGATGGAAAAAAAAAAAAAAAAAAATAGATGTATGTATATAAATATAGATATTTCAAAACAAATTTTGTTTCAAGACTTATATACAGACATATCTTTTAAGACTTATATAAAATATACGATTTTATTATATATAAAATGACGTCATCCACATCCACTGAAGAATTCTTCATTTACGACCTAGTCTTAAAGAACTTCTACAGTAAAGTACGCATAGGGCTGAAATAACGCTAAATAATACACAAATCAAAAAAAAAAAAAAAAAAAAAAAAAAAAAAAGACATGCCGTCATACAAGAAACTCGACAAAAGAATATCTAATGATTCATATGCCTTAATTCGTTTGTAATATTAATATACAGGGTGGTTATAATTAAACTTCCCCTATAAACAGCGTCCCCTATAAACGGGATGGCGGAATGCAATGAAATTTGGTATTTAAACTTTACTGGAGATGCGCTCACGGAATTTCGAAAAAGAAAATTAGTTCCAAAATGTCCACCAGATGGCGCTTTTTCCGGAAAAAACATTCAATTTAACACAATAAACGACCAAAACGGAATACAAAATCAATATTAACAATCCAGAACAAGAATTATGGGTAATAAAATGCAAAACCGGCTGTTATTGTGTTAAATTTCATGTTTTTTTTCGTAAAAAGCGCCATCTGGTGGACATTTTGGAACTAATTTTTTTTTTTTTTTTTTCTGAAATTCCGTGAGTGCATCTCGTGTATAGTCTATATACCAAATTTCACTACAGTGCGTTCACCCGTTTGCGCTGTAGGATGCTGTTTATAGGGGAAGTTTAATTATAACCACCCTGTACATACTTAAAATAAAATTTGGTTTATAATATCTCCATGTTTTATCAGAAATAATTCATTTATATTTATTTCAAAATAGCACATATTTTAATTACATTTTTTAAAAATTGTTATGGGAAACTGGCAAGAAAAAGATATAATTACTATTTTCCAACTAATTTTCCTTTAATGTCTACAGAAATGGAGTATTTTAGTTACCAAAATTAAACAAATGACGCTGAAAACTGCAAAAAAAAAAAAAAAAAAAAAAAAATGTTTTACCGTTTTCACACAAATTGCTTTTAAAAGTACCATTTTTTCCAATTCGACGGTATAAAAATTGAAAACTTGCGATGCTTAGAAGTTTCAAAAATTGCATTAGAGAATTTAACAGTAAAGTGATACATCTGCTTTGTTTTTTTTTACTGCTGGCTTATATAACGGAACGCTATTTTTTGGAAACTACACTTTAATAGCTGGAGAAAGAAATAGCATACCGGTGGTTAAAAAGAAAAGGAAAATGGAGAATTTTCATCCAAGCTAAATTTTAAAACTTTTTTATCACAAATTCCATATGATTCTAGCTTGACGTTTTAGCCATGAAGATGAAGAACCTCATCAGCTTTAAAATTTTATTAAAAAAAGCTCCATTAATAAAGTGTTTTTATCAAAATGGTAATAATTATACTGTTGGTATGAAAGAATATTGTCGTGTCAAAGGATATTGATTGAAAATGAATTATTTTTGTTAATGTTCACTAATGAATAATCTATAATATTATAGCGCCCTCTATTGGTAAACTTTCAAACTAATCATTTTTATTGTATTGTTCGTTTCCGCATAATCTAAGCAGTAAACACAACCTTTTAAAATGGAGTCCTTCAAACGCGTGAACTTTAATTATGGCCACCAAGTTAACCGCCAGTGCATTATGAGTTGATATCAAGGAGGATCATATAGATGGAGGAGTCATAAATGACATCACTTGATGCCGTTGCTACCCCCAAGCAGAAAATCTGCGCAGGCGTAGTTGTCGTCTGTTCGAAATCTCATATTACTCAATAATGCAAATAAAAACAAAAAATTCAATCAGAAAAACTGACAACGTAAATGAAAAATGAATGAAATATATGTATAAAAAAGAGATCGTTACACAAAAACATCACACCAACTATTGAAAAGTTACCCTGTCTTTTCTACTTCATGTTTTTCCCCTCCATGCAATAAATAACCGATAAAAAATAAAATTGCAAAATTTTCTTAGCGCTTTTTGCGTTCGATCTCGATCTCCGAGCAGACGATAAACCAGAGCTCAATTTCGCGTGCAGAAATTTTGTGATTCCCACCTGCTGCAACGACCTTTCTCCTGGAGACTGCTGATCGGACTGCTATCGGTCAAAGCTTAATTTGGCAAAGGCAAGAGAGGGGGGGGGGGGAGAAATCGTTTTCAGCATCCACGCTTTCGACAGGTAGAGACTTTTATGTGTAGTCCTCTTTATTGGTGACGGCGGTAGTAGATGGAAACCGCTGGGTGGGGCTTGTGAGTGCTTAAGCCATTTGGTAGGCCTCCCCACCTAGCTGACCCTTGATAAATCATATTTGATATGAACGCTAGGAAAATGGAATCTAATAGTATAGCTCCATCCGTATGTTTAATATAGGGTGGAACTGGGAAGGGAGAGACAGTAGTAACGATATGTTTTTATTTTTTCTTATTACTACAAGATGTTCAAATCAGATTGCAAATGAAGATTACAATAGGATTTAAAAGAAATAAAATGAAAAGGTATCTTTTTATCCAATTTTTAAATACAAACAAAAGAAAAAAATGTTACACAGTTTCAAATACTACATATGTCTGGGACTGTAAAATATTAATTAGTCGTATGACTGCGTGGGGGGGGGGGGTCGCATAGACGTCCCGGTGAACTATCTCTTACTCTATTCGCACCACTTTTTGAAATGTCATACTCTCTGCCAAGCACTCATACTAAAATATTTTCAAAAGAAATCTATCACAAAGAATTTTTCTTTGTAAATTTTGGTACGAGGGTATATAGAAATAGCCGCCCATCCTAAGAGACTTCAAAATTTTAACTTATATTTGGAAAAAAAATGTTAAAACAAATAAAATATGTTCAAATTATCATTTAAAGTTTTAATACATGGTTAGAGCAAACGACCGACCGAATTTTAAAAATTCATATTGTTACGGCGTAAATGCCCTCAAATTTATTTGTTTATAATTTAACTCTGTTTATCTTTCATATTGCGAAATATAATTATAAAACTGATTTCTTTTGACAGAAAAAATCTAATCTGTTTATCTAAATTGTTTATAACCCTGAATCAATATTTATGAGTAACATTATGATTTCAAGGTCATGTAATATAGATTTATTTACTTTATAATAATTTTGAATTGATGGTGATTTATTAGTTTTATAATTACTTGGATGTCATTTAAATGAATATTATAGCTATTTAGAAGATTTATAACTGCATATTGTAATTTTTATTTTGATGTTTATTTTATATAATATGTATCATTTTTAAAATGGTCAGTCTTGACTCTGTAACCAAGCAGAGAACATGTAACATGTCCTGACTCTGTAATCAGAGATGCCAATTGTTAAATCATGGCTCTGTTTAATACAGAGTGTATAGTGGAAGTCCTGACTCTGCAACCAAGCAGAGAACACATTTTTTTTTTGTATTGGCTCTGTTAAATACGGAGAATTACTATTATGGAACAATTATTAACTTCTAATGATGAATAGAATTTACATACTATTTCAGTTTTATTTAATAAACTATTTAACCTAATTGCTCTCCCATCTCACTTGGATTTTGAAAATTTATTTGTCAGATGAATTTCGGCGCCAACATTTATTTTTGGTGCCGAGTAACCCGCGAAACATTTTTTGGAAATAATAGTGAGCTATTGTGAAAGAGATTTGTGATTAACAACTGTGATTTATTTTTCAACATGTGATTAGTGTGTGATTTATATTTCAACCTGTGATTAGTGTGGAATTATTATTGTGCCATTTGGATTACGACATGCCATCTACATTACCTGGAATTAACAGGTAAGAAAATATTTTTTTCATTTTCTATGAATGGTTAATGTTTTAAAATAAGAATTATTCTTTATTTAAAATGGAAAATCTTGAAAAGCTGAAAGCAAAACGTTCTGTTGAACGAACGAGTTTCACGAAATTAATTACAAAATTAGAAACATTATTAAATGATGACATTGATAATACGAAAACCGATGAATTATTAGAGCTTCAAGAAATATTTCTCTTAAAAGAAACGGCTTTCCAAAGTTTGAATCGTGATATTGAAGCTCAAATATCCGACTTAAAAGAATATGAAAAGGACATTGCTAATAGTGAAAAGTACACTGACCAATTGATCAGTGCTAAATTTAAAATTAAAAATAGATTAAGAAAATGTAAAAGGGATAATGTTTCTATGATAGCAACTAGTCGTGTAAATTCATTGAATGGTTCTGCTAGTGGAACAGAAACGAGTTCTGCCATGAAATTGCCTAAATTAAATGTTCCAAAATTTTCTGGTGAAATCGAAGAATGGGTCGAATTTTTTAACTGTTTTGAAACATCGATACACCAGAATAAATCACTATCTAAGATAGAAAAATTCGCTTATCTAAAATCCTTGTTATGTAATCGGGCCTATAATGTGGTAGAAGGGTTTCCTTTGACAGAACAAAATTATGATACTTGTATTGATTTATTAAAGGACCGTTTTGGTAAGGTTGATGTTATTATTAATAAACACATGACTAATTTATTAAATATGGAACCAGTTAAAAATTGTTCAAATTTAAATGCATTAAGAAGATTGCATGACATGTGCGAAGTTAATATTAGAAGTTTAAGAAATTTGGGGGTAACATCCAGTTCTTATGGACAATTGCTAAATCCTATTTTGCTAAAGCTATTGCCCCATGAATTAGTGATTGAATATCATAGAAAACGTGATACTAGCAAAGAGTCAGATGTAACCGATCTAATTGCCTTTCTGAAATGTGAAATAGAATGTAGAGAAAAGGCTTTGTCAATGACAAGTTTTAAAAATGATGCATCCTCTTCTTTTGTACATAAAAATAAAACTGAATTTCGTGAAAAGAAAACATCAAATAAATATCAACATGCTAATACCTTAAATGCCACTATTAAAGTTTTTTGTGTATTTTGCAAAGGTAATGATCATTTATCTTCCGAGTGTAAAAATTTAGCTGATGATAAGAAAAGATTAATGTTACGTAAGGAGGGTAGATGTTACAAATGCTTTTTGAAATCGCATTTATCTTCGCAATGCCGCATAAAATTAAAGCCATGTCTAAATTGTAAAAGCACTGAACATAACAAATTATTTTGCTTTAAGAAAAGTTTGAAACCGGAAATTAATGAAAATCAAAATCAAACCGTTGTATCTAATTCTCATTGTAATTTTAGAAATTCTAAGCATGCTGTTTTATTGCAAACATGTTGTGTAACTGCTCAAGGTAATTCTAAATCAAAGGTAGTTCGATTATTACTTGATTCTGCAAGCGAAAAAAGCTTCATAACAAAAGCTTTAGCTCGTGAATTAAATTTGCCTGTTTTAAGAAAAGAACATTTAACTGTATTCGCTTTTGGCATGGATCAAGGTCGCGAAGAAGAATATGATGTTTTTAAAATTAAATTGCGAAGTAAAATGAATTATCATCGTTTTATAGATGTTGAGGTGCTAGCTACCGATTTGATAAGTGCAACAACATTGAAGGTTCCCAATTCTGACCCTCTAGTTATAAAATACATTGAAAGTAAAAGATGGAGGTTAGCCGACCCTACGCCCGAGGAATCCGAAGTACAAATTTTACTTGGAGCTGATTATTTCTGGAATGTTCAGAGAGGTGTCGTTGAAGAAATTAATGACCATTTATATGTAGCTAATACACTTTTTGGGTACACAATAGTGGGAAAAATAAACTCTAAAGGTAACGAAACAGTTAATGCTCATCTTGTATCTGTTAATGAAATAGAAAATTTTGATTTGCAAAAGTTTTGGAAACTAGAGTCTTTGGGTATTTGTGATAGTAAAAATGAATTATTTTCACAAAAGGATTTAGATGCTCTTGATTTATTTAATGATAATTTAAATTTTGTAAATGGAAGATATGAAACTAAACTTTTGTGGAAAGTAAATAAAAATGAATTGGAATCCAATTTTGATGTAGCTAAACATAGACTTTGGGGATTAAAATCAAAATTGTGCAAAAATGAATGGTTACTTAAGGAATATGAGAAAATATTAAATGAACAATGTGGTTTGGGTATAATTGAAGAATGTGAGTTTAATAAAGATGAAATAAACACGTATTACATGCCTCACAGACCAGTAATAAGGGAAGATAAATCGACAACTAAAGTAAGAATTGTTTTTGATGCGTCATCCAAAGATAAGGGGGCAAAATCGTTAAACGAGTGCTTATTTCCTGGGCCCAATCTAAATCCTAACATATTGGACATTATTTTAAAATTCCGTCTCCACAAAATTGCTTTCTTGGCCGATATAGAAAAGGCATTCTTGCAAATCCAGATACAACAAGAAGATAGAAATTTTTTGAGGTTCCTGTGGTTTGACAATATCACTAGTAACAATCCCATTTTGAAGGTTTTTCGCATGACCCGTGTAACTTTTGGTGTAACAACTTCACCCTTTTTCCTTTCTGCAACCATCAAACATCACATTGAGGGGTATAAAGATTTGTTTGGAAAAATAGTTAATATGCTGGATACTTCCTTATACGTTGATGACCTGTTTCATGGAGCTGATTCAGTAAATGAAGCTTTTGTTTTATCAAACGGTGCAGAGAAGATATTGAGTGAGGCCAATATGAAACTCAGAAAATTTAAAACCAATTCTTCCGATTTAAAATTTTTATGGAAGGAACATGGAATAAACTTTGAGGAAGACACTCTTGAACAAAATCTTTCGAAGGTATTGGGAATTATATGGATAACAGAAAGTGACACCTTGAAAATAGACATACAACCACTTTTAGTAGAATTTGACCATAAAATTATTACCAAACGTATTGTTTTACAAACTGTGGCAAAAATTTATGATCCTATTGGACTCATTTCCCCTTTCGTGATAAGAATTAAATTTTTAATGCAAGAACTCTGGGAACATGGAATTGACTGGGATTCTACATTACCAGATTCTTTAAGTGGAAAATTCAGAAAATGGCATAATGAAATAAAAGACTTGGTAAATTTTGAAATTCTTAGAAAATATTTTGTAACTATCCCAAAATTAAATCCTGAAACCGCTCAACTTTTCATATTTTCTGATGCTAGTTTAAAGGGGTATGGGTCAGTGGCTTATTTACGTGATTCTTCTTCTTGTGAAACTTCATTTGTAATAGCAAAGTCGAGAGTAGCGCCTCTCAAGAAAATTACATTGCCGCGCATCGAACTTCTTGGAGCACTTACGGCTGCAAGATTAGCGAATTATTTAAAGGAAATATTTAAAATTGTGAATGAAAATATATTTTGTCTAAGTGACTCCCAAATTACCTTGCACTGGATTAAAGGAAGTGCTAACAACTGGAAGCCCTTTGTGGCAAACCGCGTACGCGAAATTCAGGAACTTGTTGCTCCTGTACAATGGAAATTTTGTAAAGGAAAGGAAAATCCTGCAGATGTTCTCTCTCGTGGTTGCTCTGCATCTGAATTGATTAATAACGAGGTATGGTTACATGGTCCTAGCTGGCTGAAGGAAGAATCGTTACCAGTATTTCCCCCTGAAACTCAACCTAATCTACCTGATGAAGAGGTCTTGCAAGAACAACGTAAAACGCTTGTTTGCTCCATATCCCAAAATATTCCAGAATTTGAGCTTTTATTTAAATTTTCATCCTGGTCTAAATTAAAACGAATTACGGCTTGGTGCCTCAGATTCATCAAAAATAGTACATGCCCATCTGAACGAGTCTATGGTTTTTTGACTGTTCCAGAACTTGAAAGGGCAACAAATGCTATTGTGAAATTAATTCAAAACCATGAATTCGGAGACGAACTGAAAATTCTAAAAGCAAACTCCTTCCTTTACATCCATTTCTTGACGAAAATGATATTCTTCGTGTTGGAGGTAGGCTAAAAAATGCAAACTTGTCTGAATATCAAAAACATCAAATCATTCTCCCTAAAAGGCATCATGTTACAGACTTGATAATAAAGTATTTTCATGAGAAACATCTTCATAGCGGGACTCAATTGACAATTTCAGCAATTCGACAAAAATTTTGAATAATTAATGCTAAAGAAGCTGTGAAAAGAGAAATAAGGAAATGTATGAAATGTTTCCGAAATTCATCACACCTTTCATCTCAGTTGATGGGAAATCTGCCATCAGCACGCGTGACACAAGCTCGAGTATTTTCAAGAGTAGGAGTCGACTTAGCCGGCCCCTTTTTGATCAAACCTCGTAAGGGACGTGGTGTGAAACCCTTTAAACATTATGTTTGTCTGTATGTTTGTTTCGTAACAAAAGCTATCCATCTTGAGTTAGTCACTGATCTTACAACTGAAACCTTTCTAGCCTCATTGAAAAGATTCGTGGCTCGACGTGGAAAACCTCTAGAAATATTTTCCGACAGAGGTACAAATTTTGTAGGGGCAGACCGCGAAATAAAGAGAATGATGTCTCTAATTGCTTCTGATGAAAAATTGCACAAGTATCTTACTGACGAAATGATAGTATGGAAATTCAACCCACCTTCCGCCCCTCACTTTGGAGGCCTTTGGGAAGCGGGAATAAAACAAATGAAAAATCATTTGAAGAGAACAATTGGTGATCAGATTTTAACTTATGAAGAATTTTTGACCTTAATTGCACAAATTGAGTCATGCTTAAATTCAAGACCGCTTGTCGCTGAGTCTTCTGATCCAAATGACTTTACGGCTCTGACGCCAGGACATTTTTTTATAGGAGCACCCTTGACCTCCTTACCTGAGCCTGATATCTCCTCTACCTATGTAACTCCTTTGGAACGTTGGAAATTGCTACAAAAGATTTTCCAAAGTTTTTGGAAAAGGTGGTCGTCAGACTATCTCTCACAATTGCAGCAACGTACAAAGTGGTTTAGAAGCAACCCGAACTTAAAAATCAATGACTTGGTGTTGATAAAGGAAGAAAACCAGCCCCCATTAAGGTGGAAATTGGGCAGAATAATTGAACTATTTCCTGGGGATGATAATATTGTTCGTGTTGTCAAATTAAAGACTTCTACTGGTGAACTGAAACGCCCTATCACAAAATTGTCTCCTCTACCGATGGACATTTAATATAATAGAATTTTACTTTATTTTAACTAACTTTATTATTATTATTTTTTTCTATGTCTAATTTTTGTAACTTTCTGAACTATTTTGTATATTAATGTCTTTTTCTATTTTTAGATCTATTTAACATATTATATTAAGTTATATATGGAAATCAAGAAGAACATTCCAAGGTTTTTTTTCAATTACAAAAGTTCAATGTGCGAACCGAACCTTTCGTACTGGTCATCAGTGTTGCATTATTTAGTATTTTAATGCATCGCTACTGCATTAAGAATCGCTGACTGTGCAAAACTGCCAAATGTGTGGAACATAGTTGATTAATGATTAGGTGTAATACGAAAGGTTTGCACATCGAACATTTGTAACTGAAAAAAAAAAATTAGAATATTCTTCCCTATTTTCATATATCCCTTATTACAATATGTGCAATAGTTTTGAAAATATAATTTTTTTAAATCCGGTAATTCATTTGTTCTAACGTTGTACTATCACACACTTAGCATCATATCACAATACTGACCATCAACAAGATTACAGCTATCCGTCCTGATTGGCCTTCATATGGTAAGTCGAAAGTAGTGTACACTATACGGCCAAAGGTGACCGTCCACTTGCGATTTTAGGCGTTTTGTTAAATATCTAGAAAAATACATGAGGAATTATCCTGAAACTCCGGATGTGCAAACAGAATTGTACATGTCATATATTTTCGCGACGATTTTTTCCCGAAACCACATAGGGAACGACAACAAACTGTAAAACAACGAATATCTTTTGGATAACCCTGTAAAAACTAATGTAGCAAAAGCCTTCAAACTGGAGATTATGATTAAGTGGCTTATTGTAATAACCGTGTTCATTTTTATGAGGATAGCATGCACTCGTACAGAAATTAAGGTTTTTATTAACACAGTCCCAAATTTCGCCACGTTTTTTGCTTGTAATTTACAGAGTTCTTAATAAAATAAAAAGTTATTTTCAGAAAATATGACAAACAACATTGTACACAATACCCTACAATCAGAATTAAAAAATAATAAAAGTTGGATGAAAAATGAGCAGCTTTACTAAAACATGTTTCACTGCGCATCTGCGAATGCAATTGAAATATAATGTACATAATATATTAGCTAAGTATATAGAGCAACTTTTGTAAAAGTCTCAAAATCATAGCTGGGAAATTTTGAAAATTATCGTCGATAGAATAATCTCGAAATCCGTTATTCCCAAATGGAAGCAAAAAGATTGCTAAAATCGCAAGTGGGCGGTCACTTTTGGCTATATAGTGTATATTTTAGTTTGAAAAAAAAAAAAAAAAAAAAAAAAAAAAAAAGATAATATGTTTACATTTTTAATTTCTGGGCAAAATGGAGTTTTACCAGTTTATAGTTTTTCGATTAAATAAAAACATTCAAAATAAGACGAATTTTTAAATTCTTATAAATTCTTGCATTAAATATTTTATCTACATATCCCTAGATATCCCCTAGACTAAATTTTAAAATTATATTTCGTGAAGTGAGGTTTTAAAAGTGGGATTAACTAATAAAATTTTAGACTTAAATGAAGCCATTTATATGATGTTGGAGAAGGATTTTCAGAGGATTTTCCAATAAGTTATATTAAACTTTAATTAACGTAATAAATTTATGGAAGCTGTTAATACATTAAGCTTAAAATTTCTCATTAAACCTTAAATAAATTTTCCATTAAACGTTTATAGGGATAGGCTATAATTTTTCTCAGGAGCGAAGCTCCCTTGTATAATGTATAGTTACTTTGTTACACAAAAAGATATATATTTTAGGAATTACAAAACCAGAAATTTCCTAAAGTAATGGCCGACATAATTAAACACGGCATTATTTTCTTTAAATAAAGCGAATATTACTTTACAAAAAAGCAGTTATTCTTTTTCCGAGACTTACGAACGCTGGTAAGTAGTATATAAGGGGTGATATTAAAAAAACTGAAAGAGGTGAGTTAAGAAATTTAATTATATTATAGTCAATGTAGAAAATAAATTTTAATATATTTTGCAAACGGATAAAGTATTCATAACTACATACTTAAGAACAGTATCTACCATTGATTAATGATGAAACAATAATATCATTTCATGATATATATATATATACTACACCTGGTGTCTATAAATTCGTTAATACTGTAAAAATTCATAAAAAGTTGAAACATTAGATTATTTGAATGCGGTTTAAGGCAAAATTATTCTCATACGGGAGGATTTTTTTCTTTTTAAGGAGAAAAAATAATTAGTGAAAATTTTTGTCAATAGATGACCCTTCCCGTATTCCATTTCCAAAAAAAAATAGAAATTAGAAAATACCATAAAATAGGGACAGCACGTTTAAGAGCTTACTTCAAATTTCTCCGACACTAACGCAGACGTACGTTTTACCATGTGATGTTAACGTGGGTTGATTAGGCATTGTTGCTGAATCTGTCTAACCTTAGTCGGGAATACCAGATTGCTGTGTTACGACGGTTTCCTGGCACAGAAAGAAATGAAGAAAGGAAAAAGTTCCAATTACACCTTCTGAAACTGCTGTCCCTCGTTTAACATTTCGAAAAAATAGGAAGTTTGTGTGATCGACCTCGCAGCTTCGCATCACGTTTAGTTTCTTCAAAAATAGATACTTTAAGTACTATAAACTGACCACGTTTGTTGTAAGTAGCGCAAGATAACTACAGAATAACTGGCATACCAAAGACATCGATATTCTGTATCCTTTCGTAACAAACGAAATTTTCCATTTTAGGATTTGTAAGCTAAAGCGCCCTATATTGACAAAAACTTTCACATTTTTTTTCTCTTTACCAATAAAGAATCACTACTCCTAAGAAGAAATTTGATGCGAATCGTATTCAAATAAACCAGTTTTTCAAGTTTTTATGAATTTTAAAAATTATTAACGAATTTATGGAACACGATCAAATACAACTTAGTAAAAGAAATAAAAATTAGAAAATATTTTTTTTTCTTTTCAAAAAAGATTTGTTATTAAAAAATATCCCATACCAGTAAGAACATTCGCAATGAAAAGTGCAGACCAAAAAAATGAAATATTGTTATTATTCAGCTAAAAATCACCTTGCAAATATCTAGCTTTTAAATTCAGGAAGGAAAATAAAATTCCGCTGCTCTACTATCCATGATAAATCATGGACAAACGCCCCTTTCTTTACAACATGTACTGAGTTACTTTGTGTAGCATATGCCCCAGATAAGTAGCCCAACAAACACAGAAATTTCGGTGGTTAGTTTTCAAGAACGTTTTGTGCTTATTTAAATTTATTAATGTATAAAGGAAACTTTTCCACTGCATATCTTAATCATAGATTGATATGGAAAAACAGGTTCTATTTTGAGATGCTTTGTCCATTTTAATTTCAAAAGCAATATTAAAAGTACTTACAAGGGAACCACTTTAGGTGTTGCTCGCACCTAGTATTGAAACATGGTGCATTTTAAAGCTTTATATTAGGAAGTTTGGGAATTGATAAAAAATTTTTGTTAAAATAATATTTTTTTGATTTTACAGCAGATTAACTTTCTGAAAATACAATTTTCGAGACCACTTTTCGGGCTGTTAAAGTAAAAGTTTTCTTTAAAAAAATAGTTAAAAATATAAATTAGTCAATAATAACTATAAAATGTTGAAAAAAGTTTTAAAATTCCTTAGAGAACCTACGAATTTGATTTTAAAAAAAAATACAATATTATATTTACATATTTGGCGGGGAAAGTTTGGCGTCTTTTTCGTCCCGTACAGTTTTCCGGCAACCCTAGCTCAGTATTTTCGCTACGCACCGCGTTGCAATGGTTTGGACGTAAACCTATTACAAGTATAAAGCTAGTGAAAATTTTGAAGTGCCATATCTGGCGACTTAACTCTCTTTTGGTGTAAAATTAACATATAAAAATCCAATAATAAAAAATTATAAATATAAAAAAATATATAAAATATGATTTTAACAAAGAATTTTTATCGGTTCTCTAACTTTTATGCATAGGGCTACAAAATGCACCAGGTCTCGATTCTAGGTGCGAGCAACACCTAAAGTGGTTCCCTTGTTAGTAAAAAGTGTTGCATTATTTTTACCTTTAAAAAATACTTTTTGAAAGCGTTTCTCTAATTATACATATATTTTTGTTGCATTCTATATTTCTAAAACATTTAGATTTAGAAAATATTTAGAACAACTAAGAAATATAATTCAATTTAGAAAATTACTCTCCCCTGCTCTACTATCCATGATAAATCCTGGTACAACTCCTCTTTCTTGATAGCAGACACTGAATTAAATTGTGTAGTACATGACCCAAATAAGTGGCCAGACTAACGCAGAATCCCCGGTAGTTAGTTCCCAAGTACGCTTTGTGCTCATTTAAATTTATTAACGTATATAGAAAACCCAACCACTATATTTCTTATTCAAAGACGGGTAAGGCGAAATAGGGTCTATTTTAAGATGTTTAGTCCGTTTTAATTTCAAAAAGCAATATTTAAAATACTTTGTAAAAAATAAGAATCTATTTTACATTTAAAAAATACTTTTTTAAAATTGCTTCACTAAATATATATATTGTTTGTTACATTCTATAATTCTAAAAGATTTTAGATAACAAGTAAAAAAATGTATGATTCAATTTAGAAAGTTCAAAAGTCTGAAGGAGTTTGTCTTCTTAAGCTTTTTCTTTATGTTACAAATCCTAATAATCATTAAAGCTTTGCTTTTTGTTTAGCTTTGTTTAAAACGTATATTTAAAGTTTATCTGAAAATAACAAAATAAATTTTGAAATGAAGAAGTATGCTTTGTTCTACATAAAATTAAAAACCTCGAAGAAGTAAAAATTAAAATTTTTTCCACTTTTTTAGATTATAAAATTGTATTAAATATGAATATAGAGATAAATAAATGCAATATTTGATGTTATAAATAAAATAGTGGTCTTCTGAAAACTGTCTTTATTAACTTTATCTGACATATTTGGCTTCTATATTTTTGTGTTGGCCATTTGAAAAGAGAAAAGGGTACTTTTTTCTAATCTGTCTTAAATTTTTATTTTAAGTCTTATTTTATTTATGAAATTATACATGGAATATATATATATATATATATATATATATATTTCTCTTACGTAGCGCGAAAAAAAAGCTGTATTTGTAGCTTGCTATTTGGCAATAATCGCAGCGACCATTCTCAGTGGTTAATTTACGGTCACATGTCCCGAACCATTCAGCAAATCAAAATCCAGTTACAATCTCTCTGTTTTAACACAAACCGTTTAAGCGGTGCATGAATAACAATTGCTATTCCTCCGTTTTACGGTGATGTGGTGAATTCAGCGAATCAGCTTTGTGTTCAAGATTGTATTTAGGCACAGCCGAAAATGTTTTGTTTACAGTTCGTTTGCGTGTTACGTAGCATCTATTATAGCGTCTTATTATAGTTTTAAATGAATTTAAGCCGTGCTGTTCAATACTATAGGCAAAATGAAAGGAGAAGGACCCCATCTGACACTAACATGGCATTTAAATATAACGGCCTCAATTTCCAGTTCACTTAGCTTTCGCAATGACAATCAACAAGTCACGGGGCCAAAGTTTTGATAAATGCATTTTTATTTACATTTTCAACAAAATTTTCAATTACTTTTTTTATGAACTATTAATTGTGTTTTCGCCGGGATTTTAAATTAATTCTATTTCCACGGTAATTTTTCAGTTTATTATTTTGAATTTCAAACATTTTTTTTAAATTTCATAATGTTAAAGTGATTTATAACCATTAGCAGCACCATCCAAATACATTTTTATTCAGATTTTCAACAAAGTTTTCCATTACTTTTTTATACATTAACAATATTTGTAAATTTAATATGTTATAATGATTTATGATAGCACTCATTCTGGCTAGAGTTGACACAAATGGTGGCGGGCGAGCGAAGTGGTTCCAATGTGAATTGCGTAGCAATTCACGGGGGTCGGCGAGCAGGGAGCTGAGCCCTTTAGTATATTCAAATCTACTTAAATTTAATAATTTTGAATTTTTTTAATCAAATATTTAATTTATCCTTTATATAATTACATATTTATAATTACACTAAGATTTAATGTTTTGACTGAGAAATAGCAAGACAGTTACTTATCGACAGGTATGGAGGCATATATCATGGGGATGTTAAACAGGATTTCGTCAAAAGTGAAATGATCGAGCACGGGATTTGTACCCCTATTTTTTGTGACGTCAAAATCACGTATGGGGACATAAATCATGGGGATGTTAATCAGACTCTAAACGAGAAAAAATTTCTCTGGCATTAGATTTGTGTCCCTGAAAGATGTGGCGGCATATATCATTGGGGTATTAGTCAGGATTTCATGAAAAGTGAAATGATCCAACACCGGATTTATATCCCCATACATTGTGATGTCAAAATGACGTGGGGGGGGGGGGGGCACAAATCATGCGGACATTAATCAGGCGCCTCTTTTGAGTGCAACCGCTCTCCATCGTAGTTTGGCACAGATTTTAAATTGAAATACCTGGAATTAAATATAATGAATGCTAGTAGGAATTTCTTTAAATTTACTATCTGCCAGGTTTTTTTTAATCATTTTTATTTTCTGAACGCGTTGCACTCCATGTAGCAAAAAATGACAGAAATATCAGTTTTGCAATATGTTGCTTAAAATACACACTGTAAAAAAAAAAAAAAAAAAAAAAAAAAAAAAAGTGGCTTTTTTGCAATTTATGTTGCAATTTTTCAAGCACCGATTTTGTGAAAGCGAATTCAAGCAACCAGTGACGTAAAATTCGAATTCTTTCAGTCACGTGTACCCCGCAGCCAATAGCAACGGGGCTTTCCCCAGGCTTTCGGAATTTTATAGCCCTTTTAAAGGCAGCAGGTTGTAAATTTTACAGCAACTGTGTTGATAGCGGGGGTGCCTGCATGTTTTCTTGTAAAATACAGAAACTGTTTCAATGTGTATTTGAAAATCTTCAATTTATTTTATGAAAGTTTCACAGAGATAATTATTAAAAATGAAAAAAAGGGCTTTGTACAGCATTATGTTCCTTAAAATGATTCAAAGCTACAATTTGCAGTCATATATCTTAGTTCATGTCTTTTTCAATGTATTAGTATGCTCAAAATGCAGAAATTTCAACATAGATTTTATAATGTCTTGATGTTCCTAATGGTACGTTTTATAAAAATAAAGATCAAATGCCCAGTGCTATGAATAGATTTTTTTAATAACAATGTAAAATAATTTTTTATTGTATTTTTATATAGTACGTTATAACACTATATTTATTTACTATACTATGTACCTTTCGGCAAATCAATACTGATTTACGTTAGGGTGGGTTGATTATTCGTCACTTTTTATAAAGATTCATATAACATTCAGTAACTAAATTGAAATGAAACAAAAACATTATGCTCACATAGAGCGAATCTAATCCATATTAATCTTAATTTATTTTTTGTTTAAAGATTATATATAATATAAAAAAAATAATAAATATCTGACCAATAATCACCGCGCAATGGGTGGTTATTGCTTAGGGGTGGGAATCACTATTGGTAACTATTTGTGATCAAATACCAACATTTCAAATACCCTACAAACATTTAAAAAAATAATAAATGAATGAATGAAACATTCTTAGAATAAATTTAGAACTTATTTTGCTTCTAAATATAAAAAAGGTTACGAAAAATCTTAAAAAAACAAGGGCATTACTAAAACGGCTAAAAGTTTAAATATATTTCACAAAATAATACACTTATTTTCAAAAGCCTTTTTTGTATATAAGGTATGCAGCTCGTATTTCATCTTCTTCAAGAACGTAATGATATACCATAACACAGACATTAGCACGAATCAAATACTTCGGTTGTCATCTAAACACTTTTACATGTTGCATAAGTTGTTCTAGATATCACGTTGGTGCTTTGGTAAAAGATTTTACTTGGGTAAAGATTTGTAAAATATTATAATCAACATGGAAATGTTGATTCAATCCATCTGAGAACACTATTACAGGTGGGTTTCCTTTTCTGCTTTTTGAAACACAATCCATAAAAGTCATACATACTCAGCTGTTACCTGCTCTTGTTCTTGAGGCTCGTTCTCCTTTTTCTCCAACAATATTTATTCTCGATGGATGAGTTATAATGTAGTTTCATCGAAGTTAAAATTATGATCAGCCTTATCAGTCAAATCATGTTAATGAAGTACATCTTCTAATAAATCATACAACACATAAATTATAAATGTTTCTTTTGCTGCTAACAGGCTAACTTTTACGAGTATAATCTTCGTCATCGATAATAGGTGGTGGCGATCCATAAATAACCTAATTTAATCTTCTTCTGGCGCTTATGTTTAAATCTATAATACTTTGTAAGATAAGATTTAGTCTAACTAGAATGACTGGAACCTCTGCTACTCAATAAAAGGATTTCTGTGCGACTTAGGCCAAAACCCCATTTCGCCATCAATCTTCTATATTCTTCTAATTTCTTTTCTTTTCTGGATGTCAGTCAATAGGATTTCCAGGTTTAGAATTTAAAAAAGGTTTAGTATTTGTAATATGTTCTTTCCTTGTTCTATAAGTATAGTTCTAAAGTGGAGAATGAATCTCCTGCATGGATATGCTGTTGTCGAATACTTGCATTATTTTCCTTCATGTGCAGACACGCATACTCTAACTTTCAGCGACGTTTCATGAAATGTCTTTAGTTATATATGCCCTTGGAATTCTGTTATTATATTGTTGCATAAAAATCGAATGTAACATAAATTTAGAACTTATTTCAAAAGCACTAACGTGAAAATCATGGTCAGGCTTAGCTTCATGTTTATTTGAACGTATGTTTATTTATATGATTTCAAAATGTAAACAAAAATAAATTTTAATAGGTGTTCATTATCTAAATATACAAGTTAAATTTTCAAACTCATAAAAATATCCCTTGCAGAAATGATTAAAGGAAGGTTTAGGCATTTCAAATGTATCAAATTTGTGTTATGAGTTACTGAAAAATCAAAACAGTGTGCTTCACTCTTAAAGTGTTGTCATATAAATCTGAAGAAACTTTTCATGCAGGTGCTGACATTTAACCGTCACAAATATTAAACATTACAGCACCATTTGTGAGTTTATGAGTAACTGTTAAGCTACAATAACATGACCAAAAATTACCACATGCTGACCAATATACACCCCATATTGACCAAGAATCACCCCCTGTATATTGTATGATGTTTAGACCTATATTGCCGTAATTTATTTACGCATAGAGTATTTATATGCATACATACGCATCCTATGATTATTTCTCTTTCCATATAACTCTTCAAGATCATCTTACAGCCAAATTTCACATTATAATCAATCTTATGAAAAAAAAAAAAAAAAAAAAAAAAAAAAAACATGAGTCTGAAATCTCTTATTTTTTGCTGAAATTTCATACATATGGTTAATTAAAATATTTTTCTCGTCAAATTCTGTTTTGAACCAAAAAGTTGTTTGTGTTATTGAATAATAATGAATGAGTCTATTATCACGTATTTTCTTTACTTTAGATTGTATCATTAGTATTAAAAAATTTCATTGACCGATATCACTCCACCGTGTGAGTGACCAAGAATTACTCCTCTTTATCTAATATGAAAGAAAGAACAAGGCAAAAATATTTATATCTTTAGATAAACAAATTTTTGAAATTTTATATAATTTTACTTCGAAAAGTTAGTTTTGTAAATTGCATCAACATAATTGTTTATATTAAAAAAATATGGTTCAGTTTTTAAATCTTGCGAAAAGTAACGCAAGTATATATTTTTAAGTACTAAGTTTCTATTACAAATGCAGCTAAGGTTTAATAAAGCTTTTCTCATTGTTTAAAATTTGTTCGAAAAAAAAAATTAAACATATTTCACATAACCTAAAGAAAACTAACATTAAATAATAATTATTAAACAGTTTTGACAAAAAAAGAAACTACATTTCTTTCATTAAAATTTCGAAATGACAAAAACAAAATTACGTCAAAAAAGAAAATATATTATTAGTAAAATTGTTCAAGAGAAATATTTAAAATATTACTTTGGTTTCTGTTCGAGCATTTCTGCACATATGAGACTGAAAAATACTACTATAAAATATTTTTAGTACACACAAAAGAGAAATGTGTCATTTTGAACGGTAGAACCTGAGGCATGATATTTATATCCAGTTTTCAACTTGAAGGAAAACAGATGACTGCAAGGCTTCCAGCATGAGCAAAAAGTATCCTAGGAGGATAGAAGCAAAGTGATGGACTTACATTTGCATTTCTTCCCGAAAATTTTCTTATGCATTTAAACATATATTCTCAAATAATTTCTTTGTTAGATTTAAGAATTATTAAATAATTTTAATTATTCAGTTCTATAACGTTTTGTGCCACTTCACTATGTCATCTATTTAATTTAAAAAGCTTATAAAGGTCCTCACCACAGAGGTTTAATGATTTAACATTTGATAGATTTTGATAGCACTTATCTGACTGTGAGTTAAATATAAGATTACTTTATAATATGTTAATATCGAAAAACCAGTACTTTATGAATTTTATATTTAACATTTAATATTTAGGTTATCGAATAATAATATCTGGCCTTAACCGCAAGCACACGCACCGGGGTACGTCTCACTCCAATAATATTTTTCTTCAAAAAAATAAAGATTTTTTTTTTGACACGCTTCGGATTTACCTTGTACCTTTCAAGGTGAAGGTCGAGAAAGAGAGGGTGGAGGAATGCCATGACACTGTTCGCTAGGAGGGGGAAAATATACCTCTTGGGAGTGAATAATCCCCAGCTTGTACGAAATATTATTAAACAAAGTAATAAGTTTAATGAACGATTAACATAAAAGCCGCTAGTATATATTGATAACAGGGTATTAAATAAAATTAATATCAAAATTGTTAAATCATGTTTCAAGTGTAAAATATATCATTTTCGAATGTATAGAATATTTTCTCAAAACGTAACTTTTACAAAAACTGCTACAAAATTTGTAAATACTTATAAAAATCGTGATTTTTTTCCCCTTAAAAGAAGTAGAAATGATCCATCTCAGAATGTACAGCAGTAGATTTGTTTTTAAAACGTATTTAGCCAAAAATATAATGGGAGGCAATATTTGATGATATTAATCTCATGCGTGTGCTAACGGTACAAAAATAGGCGCGTGCGAGTACGATTTAACTTATAATTTATGTTATTTACCTCTGGAAACACAAAATTTAAGATTCTACACAAGTAAAAGGAATACACGAGAAAGTTGATGTTAAACCTATTCGAGCGTTGTTTGAATTTTAATATATTGAAATATAATGTACATAATATATTAGCTAAGTATATAGAGCAACTTTTGTAAAAGTCTCAAAATCATAGCTGGGAAATTTTGAAAATTATCGTCGATAGAATAATCTCGAAATCCGTTATTCCCAAATGGAAGCAAAAAGATTGCTAAAATCGCAATTGGGCGGTCACTTTTGGCTATATAGTGTATATTTTAGTTTGAAAAAAAAAAAAAAAAAAAAAAAAAAAAAAAAAAAAGATAATATGTTTACATTTTTAATTTCTGGGCAAAATGGAGTTTTACCAGTTTATAGTTTTTCGATTAAATAAAAACATTTAAAATAAGACGAATTTTTAAATTCTTATAAATTCTTGCATTAAATATTTTATCTACATATCCCTAGATATCCCCTAGACTAAATTTTAAAATTATATTTCGTGAAGTGAGGTTTTAAAAGTGGGATTAACTAATAAAATTTTAGACTTAAATGAAGCCATTTATATGATGTTGGAGAAGGATTTTCAGAGGATTTTCCAATAAGTTATATTAAACTTTAATTAACGTAATAAATTTATGGAAGCAGTTAATACATTAAGCTTAAAATTTCTCATTAAACCTTAAATAAATTTTCCATTAAACGTTTATAGGGATAGGCTATAATTTTTCTCAGGAGCGAAGCTCCCTTGTATAATGTATAGTTACTTTGTTACACAAAAAGATATATATTTTAGGAATTACAAAACCAGAAATTTCCTAAAGTAATGGCCGACATAATTAAACACGGCATTATTTTCTTTAAATAAAGCGAATATTACTTTACAAAAAAGCAGTTATTCTTTTTCCGAGACTTACGAACGCTGGTAAGTAGTATATAAGGGGTGATATTAAAAAAACTGAAAGAGGTGAGTTAAGAAATTTAATTATATTATAGTCAATGTAGAAAATAAATTTTAATATATTTTGCAAACGGATAAAGTATTCATAACTACATACTTAAGAACAGTATCTACCATTGATTAATGATGAAACAATAATATCATTTCATGATATATATATATATACTACACCTGGTGTCTATAAATTCGTTAATACTGTAAAAATTCATAAAAAGTTGAAACATTAGATTATTTGAATGCGGTTTAAGGCAAAATTATTCTCATACGGGAGGATTTTTTTCTTTTTAAGGAGAAAAAATAATTAGTGAAAATTTTTGTCAATAGATGACCCTTCCCGTATTCCATTTCCAAAAAAATTAGAAATTAGAAAATACCATAAAATAGTGACAGCACGTTTAAGAGCTTACTTCAAATTTCTCCGACACTAACGCAGACGTACGTTTTACCATGTGATGTTAACGTGGGTTGATTAGGCATTGTTGCTGAATCTGTCTAACCTTAGTCGGGAATACCAGATTGCTGTGTTACGACGGTTTCCTGGCACAGAAAGAAATGAAGAAAGGAAAAAGTTCCAATTACACCTTCTGAAACTGCTGTCCCTCGTTTAACATTTCGAAAAAATAGGAAGTTTGTGTGATCGACCTCGCAGCTTCGCATCACGTTTAGTTTCTTCAAAAATAGATACTTTAAGTACTATAAACTGACCACGTTTGTTGTAAGTAGCGCAAGATAACTACAGAATAACTGGCATACCAAAGACATCGATATTCTGTATCCTTTCGTAACAAACGAAATTTTCCATTTTAGGATTTGTAAGCTAAAGCGCCCTATATTGACAAAAACTTTCACATTTTTTTTCTCTTTACCAATAAAGAATCACTACCCCTAAGAAGAAATTTGATGCGAATCGTATTCAAATAAACCAGTTTTTCAAGTTTTTATGAATTTTAAAAATTATTAACGAATTTATGGAACACGATCAAATACAACTTAGTAAAAGAAATAAAAATTAGAAAATATTTTTTTTTCTTTTCAAAAAAGATTTGTTATTAAAAAATATCCCATACCAGTAAGAACATTCGCAATGAAAAGTGCAGACCAAAAAAATGAAATATTGTTATTATTCAGCTAAAAATCACCTTGCAAATATCTAGCTTTTAAATTCAGGAAGGAAAATAAAATTCCGCTGCTCTACTATCCATGATAAATCATGGACAAACGCCTCTTTCTTTACAACATGTACTGAGTTACTTTGTGTAGCATATGCCCCAGATAAGTAGCCCAACAAACACAGAAATTTCGGTGGTTAGTTTTCAAGAACGTTTTGTGCTTATTTAAATTTATTAATGTATAAAGGAAACTTTTCCACTGCATATCTTAATCATAGATTGATATGGAAAAACAGGTTCTATTTTGAGATGCTTTGTCCATTTTAATTTCAAAAGCAATATTAAAAGTACTTACAAGGGAACCACTTTAGGTGTTGCTCGCACCTAGTATTGAAACATGGTGCATTTTAAAGCTTTATATTAGGAAGTTTGGGAATTGATAAAAAATTTTTGTTAAAATAATATTTTTTTGATTTTACAGCAGATTAACTTTCTGAAAATACAATTTTCGAGACCACTTTTCGGGCTGTTAAAGTAAAAGTTTTCTTTAAAAAAATAGTTAAAAATATAAATTAGTCAATAATAACTATAAAATGTTGAAAAAAGTTTTAAAATTCCTTAGAGAACCTACGAATTTGATTTAAAAAAAAAAATACAATATTATATTTACATATTTGGCGGGGAAAGTTTGGCGTCTTTTTCGTCCCGTACAGTTTTCCGGCAACCCTAGCTCAGTATTTTCGCTACGCACCGCGTTGCAATGGTTTGGACGTAAACCTATTACAAGTATAAAGCTAGTGAAAATTTTGAAGTGCCATATCTGGCGACTTAACTCTCTTTTGGTGTAAAATTAACAAATAAAAATCCAATAATAAAAAATTATAAATATAAAAAAATATATAAAATATGATTTTAACAAAGAATTTTTATCGGTTCTCTAACTTTTATGCATAGGGCTACAAAATGCACCAGGTCTCGATTCTAGGTGCGAGCAACACCTAGAGTGGTTCCCTTGTTAGTAAAAAGTGTTGCATTATTTTTACCTTTAAAAAATACTTTTTGAAAGCGTTTCTCTAATTATACATATATTTTTGTTGCATTCTATATTTCTAAAACATTTAGATTTAGAAAATATTTAGAACAACTAAGAAATATAATTCAATTTAGAAAATTACTCTCCCCTGCTCTACTATCCATGATAAATCCTGGTACAACTCCTCTTTCTTGATAGCAGACACTGAATTAAATTGTGTAGTACATGACCCAAATAAGTGGCCAGACTAACGCAGAATCCCCGGTAGTTAGTTCCCAAGTACGCTTTGTGCTCATTTAAATTTATTAACGTATATAGAAAACCCAACCACTATATTTCTTATTCAAAGACGGGTAAGGCGAAATAGGGTCTATTTTAAGATGTTTAGTCCGTTTTAATTTCAAAAAGCAATATTTAAAATACTTTGTAAAAAATAAGAATCTATTTTACATTTAAAAAATACTTTTTTAAAATTGCTTCACTAAATATATATATTGTTTGTTACATTCTATAATTCTAAAAGATTTTAGATAACAAGTAAAAAAATGTATGATTCAATTTAGAAAGTTCAAAAGTCTGAAGGAGTTTGTCTTCTTAAGCTTTTTCTTTATGTTACAAATCCTAATAATCATTAAAGCTTTGCTTTTTGTTTAGCTTTGTTTAAAACGTATATTTAAAGTTTATCTGAAAATAACAAAATAAATTTTGAAATGAAGAAGTATGCTTTGTTCTACATAAAATTAAAAACCTCGAAGAAGTAAAAATTAAAATTTTTTCCACTTTTTTAGATTATAAAATTGTATTAAAGATGAATATAGAGATAAATAAATGCAATATTTGATGTTATAAATAAAATAGTGGTCTTCTGAAAACAGTCTTTATTAACTTTATCAGACATATTTGGCTTCTATATTTTTGTGTTGGCCATTTGAAAAGAGAAAAGGGTACTTTTTTCTAATCTGTCTTAAATTTTTATTTTAAGTCTTATTTTATTTATGAAATTATACATGGAATATATATATATATATATTTATATTTCTCTTACGTAGCGCGAAAAAAAAGCTGTATTTGTAGCTTACTATTTGGCAATAATCGCAGCGACCATTCTCAGTGGTTAATTTACGGTCACATGTCCCGAACCATTCAGCAAATCAAAATCCAGTTACAATCTCTCTGTTTTAACACAAACCGTTTAAGCGGTGCATGAATAACAATTGCTATTCCTCCGTTTTACGGTGATGTGGTGAATTCAGCGAATCAGCTTTGTGTTCAAGATTGTATTTAGGCACAGCCGAAAATGTTTTGTTTACAGTTCGTTTGCGTGTTACGTAGCATCTATTATAGCGTCTTATTATAGTTTTAAATGAATTTAAGCCGTGCTGTTCAATACTATAGGCAAAATGAAAGGAGAAGGACCCCATCTGACACTAACATGGCATTTAAATATAACGGCCTCAATTTCCAGTTCACTTAGCTTTCGCAATGACAATCAACAAGTCACGGGGCCAAAGTTTTGATAAATGCATTTTTATTTACATTTTCAACAAAATTTTCAATTACTTTTTTTATGAACTATTAATTGTGTTTTCGCCGGGATTTTAAATTAATTCTATTTCCACGGTAATTTTTCAGTTTATTATTTTGAATTTCAAACATTTTTTTTAAATTTCATAATGTTAAAGTGATTTATAACCATTAGCAGCACCATCCAAATACATTTTTATTCAGATTTTCAACAAAGTTTTCCATTACTTTTTTATACATTAACAATATTTGTAAATTTAATATGTTATAATGATTTATGATAGCACTCATTCTGGCTAGAGTTGACACAAATAGTGGCGGGCGAGCGAAGTGGTTCCAATGTGAATTGCGTAGCAATTCACGGGGGTCGGCGAGCAGGGAGCTGAGCCCTTTAGTATATTCAAATCTACTTAAATTTAATAATTTTGAATTTTTTTAATCAAATATTTAATTTATCCTTTATATAATTACATATTTATAATTACACTAAGATTTAATGTTTTGACTGAGAAATAGCAAGACAGTTACTTATCGACAGGTATGGAGGCATATATCATGGGGATGTTAAACAGGATTTCGTCAAAAGTGAAATGATCGAGCACGGGATTTGTACCCCTATTTTTTGTGACGTCAAAATCACGTATCGGGACATAAATCATGGGGATGTTAATCAGACTCTAAACGAGAAAAAATTTCTCTGGCATTAGATTTGTGTCCCTGAAAGATGTGGCGGCATATATCATTGGGGTATTAGTCAGGATTTCATGAAAAGTGAAATGATCCAACACCGGATTTATATCCCCATACATTGTGATGTCAAAATGACGTGGGGGGGGGGGGGCACAAATCATGCGGACATTAATCAGGCGCCTCTTTTGAGTGCAACCGCTCTCCATCGTAGTTTGGCACAGATTTTAAATTGAAATACCTGGAATTAAATATAATGAATGCTAGTAGGAATTTCTTTAAATTTACTATCTGCCAGGTTTTTTTTAATCATTTTTATTTTCTGAACGCGTTGCACTCCATGTAGCAAAAAATGACAGAAATATCAGTTTTGCAATATGTTGCTTAAAATACACACTGTAAAAAAAAAAAAAAAAAAAAAAAAAAAAAAAAAAGTGGCTTTTTTGCAATTTATGTTGCAATTTTTCAAGCACCGATTTTGTGAAAGCGAATTCAAGCAACCAGTGACGTAAAATTCGAATTCTTTCAGTCACGTGTACCCCGCAGCCAATAGCAACGGGGCTTTCCCCAGGCTTTCGGAATTTTATAGCCCTTTTAAAGGCAGCAGGTTGTAAATTTTACAGCAACTGTGTTGATAGCGGGGGTGCCTGCATGTTTTCTTGTAAAATACAGAAACTGTTTCAATGTGTATTTGAAAATCTTCAATTTATTTTATGAAAGTTTCACAGAGATAATTATTAAAAATGAAAAAAAGGGCTTTGTACAGCATTATGTTCCTTAAAATGATTCAAAGCTACAATTTGCAGTCATATATCTTAGTTCATGTCTTTTTCAATGTATTAGTATGCTCAAAATGCAGAAATTTCAACATAGATTTTATAATGTCTTGATGTTCCTAATGGTACGTTTTATAAAAATAAAGATCAAATGCCCAGTGCTATGAATAGATTTTTTTAATAACAATGTAAAATAATTTTTTATTGTATTTTTATATAGTACGTTATAACACTATATTTATTTACTATACTATGTACCTTTCGGCAAATCAATACTGATTTACGTTAGGGTGGGTTGATTATTCGTCACTTTTTATAAAGATTCATATAACATTCAGTAACTAAATTGAAATGAAACAAAAACATTATGCTCACATAGAGCGAATCTAATCCATATTAATCTTAATTTATTTTTTGTTTAAAGATTATATATAATATAAAAAAATAATAAATATCTGACCAATAATCACCGCGCAATGGGTGGTTATTGCTTAGGGGTGGGGATCACTATTGGTAACTATTTGTGATCAAATACCAACATTTCAAATACCCTACAAACATTTAAAAAAATAATAAATGAATGAATGAAACATTCTTAGAATAAATTTAGAACTTATTTTGCTTCTAAATATAAAAAAGTTTACGAAAAATCTTAAAAAAACAAGGGCATTACTAAAACGGCTAAAAGTTTAAATATATTTCACAAAATAATACACTTATTTTCAAAAGCCTTTTTTGTATATAAGGTATGCAGCTCGTATTTCATCTTCTTCAAGAACGTAATGATATACCATAACACAGACATTAGCACGAATCAAATACTTCGGTTGTCATCTAAACACTTTTACATGTTGCATAAGTTGTTCTAGATATCACGTTGGTGCTTTGGTAAAAGATTTTACTTGGGTAAAGATTTGTAAAATATTATAATCAACATGGAAATGTTGATTCAATCCATCTGAGAACACTATTACAGGTGGGTTTCCTTTTTCTGCTTTTTGAAACACAATCCATAAAAGTCATACATACTCAGCTGTTACCTGCTCTTGTTCTTGAGGCTCGTTCTCCTTTTTCTCCAACAATATTTATTCTCGATGGATGAGTTATAATGTAGTTTCATCGAAGTTAAAATTATGGTCAGCCTTATCAGTCAAATCATGTTAATGAAGTACATCTTCTAATAAATCATACAACACATAAATTATAAATGTTTCTTTTGCTGCTAACAGGCTAAATTTTACGAGTATAATCTTCGTCATCGATAATAGGTGGTGGCGATCCATAAATAACCTAATTTAATCTTCTTCTGGCGCTTATGTTTAAATCTATAATACTTTGTAAGATAAGATTTAGTCTAACTAGAATGACTGGAACCTCTGCTACTCAATAAAAGGATTTCTGTGCGACTTAGGCCAAAACCCCATTTCGCCATCAATCTTCTATATTCTTCTAATTTCTTTTCTTTTCTGGATGTCAGTCAATAGGATTTCCAGGTTTAGAATTTAAAAAAGGTTTAGTATTTGTAATATGTTCTTTCCTTGTTCTATAAGTATATTTCTAAAGTGGAGAATGAATCTCCTGCATGGATATGCTGTTGTCGAATACTTGCATTATTTTCCTTCATGTGCAGACACGCATACTCTAACTTTCAGCGACATTTCATGAAATGTCTTTAGTTATATATGCCCTTGGAATTCTGTTATTATATTGTTGCATAAAAATCGAATGTAACATAAATTTAGAACTTATTTCAAAAGCACTAATGTGAAAATCATGGTCAGGCTTAGCTTCATGTTTATTTGAACGTATGTTTATTTATATGATTTCAAAATGTAAACAAAAATAAATTTTAATAGGTGTTCATTATCTAAATATACAAGTTAAATTTTCAAACTCATAAAAATATCCCTTGCCGAATGATTAAAGGAAGGTTTAGGCATTTCAAATGTATCAAATTTGTGTTATGAGTTACTGAAAAATCAAAACAGTGTGCTTCACTCTTAAAGTGTTGTCATATAAATCTGAAGAAACTTTTCATGCAGGTGCTGACATTTAACCGTCACAAATATTAAACATTACAGCACCATTTGTGAGTTTATGAGTAACTGTTAAGCTACAATAACATGACCAAAAATTACCACATGCTGACCAATATACACCCCATATTGACCAAGAATCACCCCCTGCATATTGTATGATGTTTAGACCTATATTGCCGTAATTTATTTACGCATAGAGTATTTATATGCATACATACGCATCCTATGATTATTTCTCTTTCCATATAACTCTTCAAGATCATCTTACAGCCAAATTTCACATTATAATCAATCTTATGAAAAAAAAAAAAAAAAAAAAAAAAAAAAAAACCATGAGTCTGAAATCTCTTATTTTTTGCTGAAATTTCATACATATGGTTAATTAAAATATTTTTCTCGTCAAATTCTGTTTTGAACCAAAAAGTTGTTTGTGTTATTGAATAATAATGAATGAGTCTATTATCACGTATTTTCTTTACTTTAGATTGTATCATTAGTATTAAAAAATTTCATTGACCGATATCACTCCACCGTGTGAGTGACCAAGAATTACTCCTCTTTATCTAATATGAAAGAAAGAACAAGGCAAAAATATTTATATCTTTAGATAAACAAATTTTTGAAATTTTATATAATTTTACTTCGAAAAGTTAGTTTTGTAAATTGCATCAACATAATTGTTTATATTAAAAAAATATGGTTCAGTTTTTAAATCTTGCGAAAAGTAACGCAAGTATATTTTTTTAAGTACTAAGTTTCTATTACAAATGCAGCTAAGGTTTAATAAAGCTTTTCTCATTGTTTAAAATTTGTTCGAAAAAAAAAATTAAACATATTTCACATAACCTAAAGAAAACTAACATTAAATAATAATTATTAAACAGTTTTGACAAAAAAAGAAACTACATTTCTTTCATTAAAATTTCGAAATGACAAAAACAAAATTACGTCAAAAAAGAAAATATATTATTAGTAAAATTGTTCAAGAGAAATATTTAAAATATTACTTTGGTTTCTGTTCGAGCATTTCTGCACATATGAGACTGAAAAATACTAGTATAAAATATTTTTAGTACACACAAAAGAGAAATGTGTCATTTTGAACGGTAGAACCTGAGGCATGATATTTATATCCAGTTTTCAACTTGAAGGAAAACAGATGACTGCAAGGCTTCCAGCATGAGCAAAAAGTATCCTAGGAGGATAGAAGCAAAGTGATGGACTTACATTTGCATTTCTTCCCGAAAATTTTCTTATGCATTTAAACATATATTCTCAAATAATTTCTTTGTTAGATTTAAGAATTATTAAATAATTTTAATTATTCAGTTCTATAACGTTTTGTGCCACTTCACTATGTCATCTATTTAATTTAAAAAGCTTATAAAGGTCCTCACCACAGAGGTTTAATGATTTAACATTTGATAGATTTTGATAGCACTTATCTGACTGTGAGTTAAATATAAGATTACTTTATAATATGTTAATATCGAAAAACCAGTACTTTATGAATTTTATATTTAACATTTAATATTTAGGTTATCGAATAATAATATCTGGCCTTAACCGCAAGCACACGCACCGGGGTACGTCTCACTCCAATAATATTTTTCTTCAAAAAAATAAAGAATTTTTTTTTTGACACGCTTCGGATTTACCTTGTACCTTTCAAGGTCAAGGTCGAGAAAGGGAGGGTGAAGGAATGCCATGACACTGTTCGCTAGGAGGGGGAAAATATACCTCTTGGGAGTGAATAATCCCCAGCTTGTACGAAATATTATTAAACAAAGTAATAAGTTTAATGAACGATTAACATAAAAGCCGCTAGTATATATTGATAACAGGGTATTAAATAAAATTAATATCAAAATTGTTAAATCATGTTTCAAGTGTAAAATATATCATTTTCGAATGTATAGAATATTTTCTCAAAACGTAACTTTTACAAAAACTGCTACAAAATTTGTAAATACTTATAAAAATCGTGATTTTTTCCCCTTAAAAGAAGTAGAAGTGATCCATCTCAGAATGTACAGCAGTAGATTTGTTTTTAAAACGTATTTAGCCAAAAATATAATGGGAGGCAATATTTGATGATATTTATCTCATGCGTGTGCTAACGGTACAAAAATAGGCGCGTGCGAGTACGATTTAACTTATAATTTATGTTATTTACCTCTGGAAACACAAAATTTAAGATTCTACACAAGTAAAAGGAATACACGAGAAAGTTGATGTTAAACCTATGCTAGCGTTGTTTGAATTTTAATATTTTTAACTTTTACAATATTTATTTTAATTTAAATGATTTATTTTAGCATAGGGTGCCTGCGGTTCTTGTCTTACGTTGTACATTTGTTCTTGGTAGCAGTTTTTTGATTTATGAGAATACTTTCACTTTCGAAATCGAAATTGCCCCCACCACCCGAAAAAAAACAGCAACTAAAATTCAAAAGTGCATAAGTGCAACGTTATACATACTTCTCAGCTACTCTATGAAAGAAAAATATCGCTCTGAAATATTGAAATACAAGCAGAAGTTTGAAAAAAACGACCTCTTTTATTTAACATAAGCGTGCGAGTGTCTCCGTGTTACTGTATGGACTCTTACAGAAATGTAGATTTTAAAGCTATTAAGTACCTATTTAAATACTATTTTCAACCGAAAGATTAACAGTATGTTTTGGAAAGCTAGGGTAATTTCAGAAACATTAACTTTATAAAAAATAGACAAAACTCAAAAACGTATTAAATGTTTCAATATTAACCAAGCAAGAAAAAAACAGAAATCACTTTAATTTTTTTTTTCTCATTTAAGAAATTTGAATAAATTAAAAGATAAAGAAAGTGTTCTTTTGTAGGAAAAGAAAACTAAAACGCGTATTAGAAAATATACAAGATGTTGCCGAATTCCACAGACTTATTGAGAGGTATGATAACCGACAACAGGAGGAAGAAAAATTGCCATATATTTTCTGCTTAACCAATTTGTGCCTGGCGTCCTAATTTTGGGACTCTTTCTTAAGAGAATTCTCATTACAAAGGAATTATGATATCCTTTCAAAACTTTGTAAAATATATCCTTAGTATTTGTTTTCAATATTTATCTATAAAAATGGCAGCGCATTTTTAAGAATAAAAACGTGAAATAAATGTTTGTTGTAGCTCAAAGTTGGATTTTCTTGAAATAAAATGGCGCGTAAGAAAAGGTAAGACATTTATTTTATTTTTTTATGAATAATTTTATAAGTAGTATTATATAAGACGAAACCTTATTTTAGAATACGTATTTTTGCATTTTTTAAGATTTCTATATTTTTGTTCGGATTTCAACCTTTATATATCGTCTCAATTTTGGGACGCTAGGCACGAATGGATAGGGGTTTTCTCCGTTAGTGTCTATGCATTAAATGTATGTTTTATGCCATTTATTTTGTTACAAAATGAGTACATACCATTTGGATTATTATTTGGCTATAAAATTATTATTCCGATTATTATTTGGCTATTCTTCGTTATTACTATAGGGGGGTAGGGGCTGGGCTCGGCACAAGAACAAGACACCCAACCCTCCCCACCCTTAGCTATTGGCTTAGTAAAAATTTATATCATACCGTTATGTTTTGTACTTGTTTAGTATATGACATCCTGAGGTTACTAAAATATATACACTAGAACCTCGATTATTCGACGTAATTGGGACCGAACCGACAGCGGGTAATCGAAATTTCCGGATAAACGAGAATTTATCAATAATCATCTAGTTTAATATGTAACATCGTCATCGACCTGCTATTAGGACTATTTAAACTGCTTAATAAATATCTAATTTTAAATTATACATGAAAATAATTTCATTTGTTTAGAACAGGGACGTGAACATAGAGGGGTCTTGGGAGGAGGGGTTTGTGAAGGCGCCTACCTTCACATATTAATATTAAGACCTTTCCTCTTTCCCCCCTTTAAAATTACATTTTTTAAAATTCTTAAATTTAATTATCTGTCTGCATTCGGATTCAATCTGTTTTTAGCGCTCTTTTCCCTTCATAAATTAAGCATTCAATTCTCAGTCTCTTTAATATTTTAACCGCAGCGCACTGCAGTTAAAAGAAAAGAAATAATTTCCTTTTCTCGCCTAATAACTGGATTCTAATTTTCATCCTTCTGTTAGTTTGATGATATGCAGAAATTAATCAGACATATTACTTCTACATTTTTAGCCGTTGGTCCAGATGTTAGATAGATGTATCATTTCAGTTATTAACCCTGTCTTTATTTTGTTTTTGTTTTTTTAACGTGCTCTTTCGGCCGCTTCAATCCCATGAGAACTTTAGCAACCCCTATAGAATGTATTTCGCGGTTTATGAGCTAGAATTCCTAAGTAGCCATTGGCGTTAAATATTTCTTATTACTCTTTTACATTCCCCATTCAAGTTCAATTACTGTACTTTGACCACATGTCTTCCTCTCTTTGATCTCGCCATATGGTATATGTATTTGGCGAAATTGTGTATGTAAGCCTTGCCAACACTCCAGATTTTCGAGAAAATGTAATTGCAGGACTTGCTTCGAAGATCTGATTCTGTGAACGTAAAAAATGTAACTTTCTGCTCCCTTCTCCAATATCGGCCTTAGCCGTGTAATTTCGGCTATGTTCGAAACGATCCCGGTGGACAATAAAGAACTTTAGATAATTTCTACCTTAGCAGTTTCTTGCCTTCCTTTTAAAATAAGTAACAGTTAATTTTTCAGCCTTGTATTCAGTATGGAAACTAAGCAAAAATGAACCACCTGTGCAAGACATCATCATCATCACAGAAATATGGTGCATATAGCCGGCGTACCGAATTACATTTTGGAGAAGGGAAGCATGTGATATATATATTTTTTTTCATTCTGCGTACATCAGTACCTTGGACTATTACAAAAAAAAAACTGTGAATTCCATTTAAAAAAAAATAAACTGTGACTGCTGCAAACTACCTAATGTTGGATTATTATTCGAACTGAACTATTCTTGTTTTCCGCCTTGCCGTGTCACATTTCAAGATTATAGAATAATGTCAAAAAAGTGATCTGCATGCTAGGCTCAGTGGATACTCTAAAAAAAAAACTGCTCAAAAATTTATGGACTTCCTGCAGACAATCTGAGGAATACTCATTGCTTTCTGGGTGAACGCACTCTCAACCGAAATGTTCATCACGCCAATAGACGCCTCTTCAAAAATATTAGCAGCTAAAGTGCGCGGAAACGCACTATACAGCAAACGCATAAGTGACCGACATTTTTACTTATCTTCATGCCGTCAGCTTCCGTCACAACTAGCCGATAACCGCCATCCTTTCGACCGGCATAAAAAAAAAGACTTGCCGATACCGAAAATACGTGAGCGCCTTCGGAATGAGTCATAAATCCTCCATCGCCTGTTTTTGTTTTTCTTCTCCTCTTCTGTTTCTCCTATGCTGATTTACGCAGCTGGATCAGAGTTTCTAAGATATTCCAGACTATGTCTTGTATCGGCCGAATTTATTTTTTAAAAAAAGAAGAAACAGAACAGTAAAAATGATTTGTTCTTCTACATTAAAGAAATTTTTTTCTCCTTCCCCAGTAACTCTATGTAGAAAGCGTGTTCATGGATCTACATGTATTCTATTGCATTTCAAGGAACTTAAAAAAAAATTAATAATAATGTTTAAGTTACTTCTTCAAAGAAAGACAGTTAACATGCAGTTTCCTTAGAACAAAAAGTAAAATGATAAAATATAAGTAATGAATATTTAGGTGAACTCCACATTCAACTATACGCAGATATACCTAAACATTTTTTTAAAGAAAAGATTATTCCTGCTGCTGCATAAAAAAACCCACACATATGTTTTGAATTCAGTTATTATTTTCTTACATTATTATGTCTTTACTTATAACATTTCCTTGTTTGCTCAAGGTAAGTTTTATTTTGCTTTAAGTGTTTGAAGAGTTAACTTTGGAAGAGCCATTTTTCAAATATAGATCATATTGTGTGAGATTACCTTTCTAGACTTTGATAAATATAGATTAAAAAAAAAATCAATCATTTTTTAGATTATATTAAAGGTATGTGATAGTTTAAATTTTTTTACAAACACATTTATTGGTGGATAAAGAAAATTCTTCGCTGTGATGAAAATAAATTTTCTGCTAACTAAATTTTTAATGATGATATATATATTTTTTAAGTTGGCTACATGTTTCTAGGTTTTAAAAGGTATTGTGTTTTGTACATAAATTACATATTTGTGTAGAGTTATTTACTCACAAAAAAAAAGGTTTTTTTTTTAATTTGCCTTTTCATTGTAGTGTCTTATGGTAAGTGTTGATTTATAATTTTATATTAACTACTAAATAATACAGAGTAGACAGTGCTTGTTTAAAAAAAAAATTTTCTACTTTTCCTTTTTGTGCAGTGGATATTGAAAATATTAAAGTATTTCAAATAATGATGTTTTAGTTACGAGGACTGATTTTGCTATATATATAGTGAGATAAAAAAAATATGTAAAAAAAAAAAAATCCTCATGACTGGATTATATTGGTCTTTTAATATATATCTATATATATTAGTTTTGATGGCTTCTTACTAAAAATTAAGCATTTTTTTTTATTAGTAGCAAGCTAAGATTTTGTATGTCTAGGGATGCACTTCATATCCAGTTCAGTTTCAAAGTTTTTAAAATTTAGATAAAAGATTGTCCAAAATATTTTTTTTCTTTCTTTTCACATTTCCGATTCTTATTTAATTCATTATATATATTTTTCGGTGTGACACAATGTTGCAATTCTGAGATGAGATGTTGTTTTTCTTATCTCTATTGGCCTAGGATTGCTGAACATGGTTGCTCTCGCTTAATTTCTTACATCTTGGCGCTGGTCGCAGTTCTTCCCTATTAGACATTATGCGTCTGCAACAAATATGTGCCACATTGCATTTTATATAAAAATGTTATCTATTATGATCACAAAGTTTTTATTATTTTGGTTCGTGTACTTTCAAAACTCAGCAATCCTGTTGTAATCAGGCAGTCTGATGGTGAAAACATTGTTAGATAAAAAAAAGGGGCATAGTGTAAAAAAAAGATAAATAAAATAACTTAAGGTAATTTTTTCACAGAGCTTAATGTAATTTTGACACAAAAAAATGAGGTAAAAAATGAAAAAGCTTAAACTGGTACTGGACTGATATTATTTTTGATTTTTTTTTCTTCTTACTTGTTGTGCTTAATATATTTCTTGTGGTAACACTTCCTACAGGTAATTTCTTTTTATATATAACATTTTATATGTTTTTTTTATGTGTATATTATATGTTTTTTTATGTGTATATTATATGTTTTGTCAGTCATCCATATCAATAAGATATGAAACTTTTAATATTATTAAAGTATATAAGTATACGTCTTGCAACTTTTATACTTAAGGATAAGCACTAGTGACATATAAAAGAAAAGAGAGAGGAAGGAACCAGTAATGATGTTTAAATTTGCTCATTTTCAATCCTTTCCAGTTGGTTGCTACTAATTTAAGAAAATTAGATTTGGCATCTATACAGTACACTTTTCTGTTTAGATAGATCTCTTATATTCCAGTTTACACGGATTTTATACATTTTTATTCACATTTTATTAATTTATTTCTATAGCATAAGTTAGGCTCCTTCGTTTTAAAATATAGCTCGAGTCATCATATCTTAAACTTTTTTTTTCATAAAAAAAAGTCTCTTTTTCCTTTTGATTTCTATTTCTACTTTATAAAAATTTTTATAACATGAGTCGTAACCATTTTATGCATGTGTTAGATATCAGTATGCTTGTTACTGCATACACACACAATTTACACGCGCACTACATTTTACATGTCATTATATTACTTGAGGTAAATTTTTAATTATTGTTTCCTGTGTTGTGTAAGTGCCTTTTTTTCATTGCGCTATGATCCGGAAGTAGCCCAATGATTAAAGGTGTATGTTTCAGTTTTGGCTAAGTGGATCGGCCGTCCACTTTCTCAAAAGTGGAATATGTTTCTTACATGATACAAATGTTCAATACCTCACATTAATTTACAAGGCGTTCGCGCTCTTTTTTTTTTTTTTTTTTTTTTCAATGCATAATGACGTATCTCTCGTACTATTTGATACTCCGTACATGTTTTTTTTTTTTCTCACTCTAGCTTACTATGGGCAGATAGTGAAGTTAGATGTTTGCCTTCATCATTTTTTTAATCTCATGTACACATTTTTATGGTTTCAAATTTAACCTGGTACTACATACACACACATATTTACATTTGCATTTCATATGGTCTTGTTTTGTAATAATTTTATGACATTCACCTTGGTTAAACATGGTCATGATTCTGTGTGCTTGTACATTTTTTTTTACATACTTTCTCAACATTAGTGTACATTTTCACAAATACATAGTTTTACATTATTTTAGAGTTTGCGTATTTTTTGTTGCCTTGTCATTTTTTTTATTTTCGGAATGTTACTGAATTTTTTTTTACATAATGTAATTCAATACAATATTTGCACATGCATCTTAAATTTACATGTATGAGTTAATTTCTAGCCGGTATTTTTTTACACATTTGTTAATTTTTTTTCTTTACGCGCGGCTGCTGACTCGTTGCTATTTTATTTATAACATAAGGTATTTTATTATAACTGACATGATATTTGATATCGTTTAAAATGTTGTTTTTATAAAATTTATTTAAATACATAATGTGAGCTGTTATGTACACTTTATTTAAAAAAAAAAAAAAAAAAAAAAGCCATTCCCATATAGTCATTAAACTAAATCTTTGGCAATTTCTCAGAGTTAAATTTTTTTAATTAGTGAGTTATAGTCTCACAGGTGTCTTGTGACGGATACATACACTCATAGATCATAAGGTATAACGCTTGGTATTTTGCTATTCGTTTTGTTTCTCTTTTCCAACCCTTTACTTGGAACATATTGGCTTGGCATAACTGCTACAGTTTAGCGTAGAGTTATGCAATCTGTCGTGCACTCGTACATTTATGTACACTTCTTTTTAACGTGATACAGTAATAACTTTGGCAAATACACCTTTATTTTAATTTTTAACCCTTAGTTAACCATTTATGCAACTTTTTTTTTTCTTTTCACAAGTAGTTCATGTGTTGGATATTTATTTATGTTACACAAAATTTGCTCAGTTAGAATACAATTTTGTTCATTCTTATACATACATTACACTAGTTCATGTGTTGATTTACATATTTTGTTCATTTGCTGTTACACATTGTACTTTGCTTACGATCTATTCGACAGTATTCCTTTTTTTTTTCTCACAAGTAGTTCTTTGAGTAATACACACTGGCTGGTTTAGAGTATAACCAGAGTTTTCACACATTACACGGAGTTCATTGCCTTTATTAACCCTTATTCATTACATTTTGGTGATTAACTCACTAATTATGTAATTGAATCTCACTCGTAGGTTAGTGTTTTGGGTTATCACACACATACTGTCTGTATATTTTGTTAGCAAATGCATAAAAAAACGTTAGTTCATTGAGACATTATTACAAGTAGTTCATGTGGAATTATACAATTTGTTCATGTGTTTACTTGCACGTTGTGTATGCTTGCGTACACACTTGTTCATGTGTTTTTCATTTAGTTCATGAGTTTGAGGTTTCTTTTTCCCCTCCCTACACACACATACAGTTCTTTTCCCTGTTACTTTTTATCTTTTAAACTTTACACCATGTTTCGATATTAAAATGTTCTATCAGTTTTTTATTTTTTTTTAAATTTTAACAGAGTTGTTTTTGCTTATTTTATGTGTTTGCATAATGTCATAACATATCAATGACACATCACTTTGTCTATGTACAAAGATTTTAAAGTTACTAGGTGTTATCCGTCACATGACATATTAAATTACACACACATTTCGAATCTGTTTACTTTTAACATGTAACATTTTTTTTAACATCTCCATATTTCTGTGATGATGATGATGTCTTGCACAGGTGGTTCATTTTTGCTTAGTTTCCATACTGAATACAAGGCTGAAAAATTAACTGTTACTTATTTTAAAAGGAAGGCAAGAAACTGCTAAGGTAGAAATTATCTAAAGTTCTTTATTGTCCACCGGGATCGTTTCGAACATAGCCGAAATTACACGGCTAAGGCCGATATTGGAGAAGGGAGCAGAAAGTTACATTTTTTACGTTCACAGAATCAGATCTTCGAAGCAAGTCCTGCAATTACATTTTCTCGAAAATCTGGAGTGTTGGCAAGGCTTACATACACAATTTCGCCAAATACATATACCATATGGCGAGATCAAAGAGAAGAAGACATGTGGTCAAAGTACAGTAATTGAACTTGAATGGGGAATGTAAAAGAGTAATAAGAAATATTTAACGCCAATGGCTACTTAGGAATTCTAGCTCATAAACCGCGAAATACATTCTATAGGGGTTGCTAAAGTTCTCATGGGATTGAAGCGGCCGAAAGAGCACGTTAAAAAAACAAAAACAAAATAAAGACAGGGTTAATAACTGAAATGATACATCTATCTAACATCTGGACCAACGGCTAAAAATGTAGAAGTAATATGTCTGATTAATTTCTGCATATCATCAAACTAACAGAAGGATGAAAATTAGAATCCAGTTATTAGGCGAGAAAAGGAAATTATTTCTTTTCTTTTAACTGCAGTGCGCTGCGGTTAAAATATTAAAGAGACTGAGAATTGAATGCTTAATTTATGAAGGGAAAAGAGCGCTAAAAACAGATTGAATCCGAATGCAGACAGATAATTAAATTTAAGAATTTTAAAAAATGTAATTTTAAAGGGGGGAAAGAGGAAAGGTCTTAATATTAATATGTGAAGGTAGGCGCCTTCACAGGGTTGGAGAGTGCAATTATACCCAGATCGAATCTTGCGGGAGCTCAAGCTAATTTCAATGGAATTCAAAGAAAGAGGAACCAAAGGGCTTATCTCTACTTGTAGTTTGGAAAGGAGCGCTTACATACACAAGGAGTGTAAAAGTTTAAAAAAAAAAAAAAAAAAAAAAAAAAAAAACATTGGAAAGTATTCAGGATATCGACATCGGTTTACAAAGAGTTCCGGTTAAACGAGGGTCGGATAATCGAAGTTCTACTGTACCAAATATATACTCGTACGTAAAACGAAGAATTTTTCACAATTTTCTGCAAGTAAATTGGGGGATATACTTATATGCGAGTCAATTACTAAAGTAAAAAGAAAAAAATAATAATAACCCTTCGAATACTGCTTAAGTCTGATTTTTTATGTGTTTAAATAATAAAATAATATATAAAATATACAAATAATAATAATTTATTATTAAAAATGTTTCAATGATTTGGTTTTGTTTACTTACTAATTTTTCGCATTAGTAAGTGAAATCTTTGGTTTGATTTTGTGCGAAATTGAAGTAAAAAGTTAGGAGGTCGACATACACGAGTTTTTGATTTTTTGCAGAAATTGCATTCAAAAGTTAGTGGGTCGCCGTATATGTGAGTATATACGGTATATATACTCTGTTAGTAATTATTGATTATTATAAATTTTTACTATGCCAATAGCTAATGGTAAGGAGGAAGGAGCCGAGCCCAGCCCTCCTCCCCCTTATAGTAATAATAAAGAAATTTTTATAGTCAAATAATAACCCGAATGATATATAACCTTTTTGAAACAAATTTAATGGCATAAAACATAGATATAATGCTAGGACAGTAACGAAGAAAACGCCTACCCTTTCGTGCCTTAGTGTCCCAAAATTAGGACGTTTAGATTTTTATATGTTAAGAAATATTTTTTTTCAAAGAGAAATTTTATTATTTTTACGTTCATTTTACAACATTTACTATAATTAAGCACAATATTGAGTTGAAAAAAAATTCAGGCACTAATGGGTTAATTAGTGGGCAATCTAAAAAAAAAATCTCTCTATTCTAAAAAAAGTAACTTACGCTGTCACCGCCGCCGCCGGTTTTGAATTTTTTGTGACCGGAGGTCTTTCTCCTTAAATATTAAGAAAAATACTGCGTGCAAAAATATGAAAATCGGCGATATTATAGAGAAGTGCTTGATAAACACGCTGATGCAGACAGTTTTTAAATCGAATAATTATTTTAAGAAATATTTAAAGCTAAATTTGGACAAAATCGTTCCATTAAAAAAGTTTTATAGTAGCAAAAACTATACATGGGAATTAATTCATATTCAGATCATTTTATACGATAGAATTTTTCGGTGTGCAGACAGCATTCACTTTTTTAATTTGACTCATTTTTTGAGGTTTTATTTCTATTTTAAATTCAAATTTTCAGCATTTTGAGAGATATTTTTTACTTACTAGGGGGCTCGGACCCCTACGAGCTACGCTCGCCAACCCCCGTCCAGACACCGCAGACTCTAAATGCATGCTAATTTGATCGGCTTTAAAAAGATTTCGAAAGATTAAATTATAATTTAAAAAACAGTGGCGACCCCCCCTATAAACGGATTTCTATTCATTTCTCCATGGTTGGGGAATTTTAACGCCAAATCCGCTGCGGTACTACTTGATTATCCCGACGACCAATTTCGCCAAATTATATAAATCGCCGAACCACTCGCCAAATTACACAAATTGACATAATTGTTATTTTAAATAACGAAAGAACAAATAAATTAGTACAACATTAATAAAAATGCAAATCAAACGTCGAAATAAAAATAACTTGACGACGTAGACACGTGTATCAACATTTCAAAATAAGTTAATATAAAAGGAATTGAGTAAACAGTCTTTGTCTCCTGGTATTTTTTAACAAAGCGAAAAATGTTCTTTTAAATGAGACATTTTAAATTAATAGTTTTTAATCTGACGTAATTTTGACCAAGCTATTCTTTCTCTTTTAAATATTCACGTGAAAATACTTTTGTTAGATATGAAATATTATTTGCGCTTTCCTAACAAAATATTTGAAAAGATCCTCTCAAAATATCAGATAAATGGCTAGCGCAATTTCTAAATTTAAACTGTTTTGCCATATTTTGTGTTCATTTTATGTAATAACTGTAATGTGAGGTCAATATGACGTAATTTCTCCTATTTAAGACTTCTAACGCATGTTAAGGAACTTATTATTTTACAATATCCTTACTTTTTTTAAATTCATGTGTATACTTTTTATGACGTAATTTTTAATAAGTTCCTGCTTTTTGTACATAATTATTTAATTCTAATTCCAAATGATTTTTTCTGTTTATAATAGTCACGTGTAAATACATTTTTAATTTGAAGCAAACATTATTGTTTGCGCTGTTTATACATTTGGCATCAGTATAAATTAATACCATCTCTCTATTCTAAAAAAAAGTAACTACCGCTGTCACCGCCGCCGCCGACGGTTTTGATTTTTTTGTGACCGGAGCCCTTTCTTCGTTAATATTAACAAAAATAATGCATACAAAAATATGAAAATCGGTGGTTTTATACAAAAATGTTTGATAAACACGCTGATGCAGACAGTTTTCAAATCGAAGAATTATTTTAAGAGTTATTTAATGCTAAAGTTGAACAAAATCGTTCCACTAAAAAAGTTTTATAGCAGCAAAAACTATACATGGCAGTGTAATCATTTTTAGATCATTTTATGCGTTAGAATTTGCCGGAGTGCAGATTGCATTAATTTTTTTATTTTGACTCATTTTTTCAGGTTTTATTTCTATTTTAAATTCAAATTTTCAGCATTTCTATAGATATTTTTTACAGATTTCAGAAAATTGTACTAATTTAAACTGTTGCCAACTGTATAAAAAGCGCAAGCAATAATGTTTGCTTCAAATTAAAAATTTATTTACACGTGACTATTATAAACAGGAAAAAAACTTTCAAATTAGAATTAAATAATTACGTATAAAAAGCAGGAACTTATTAAAAATTACGTCATAAAAAGTATACACGTGAATTTTAAAAGAGAAAGGATAGTGCAAAATAATAAATTCATTAACATGCGTTAGAAGTCTTAGGAGAAATTACGTCACATTTACGTCACATTATAGTTATTACATAAAATGAACACAAAATAATATTGCAAAAAAGTTTAAATTTAGAAATTGCGCTAGACATTTATTTGACATTTTGAGAATTAATTTAAAATGTCTCATTTAAAAGAACTTTCTTTTCGCTTTGTTAAAAAATACCATGAGACAAAGACTCTCTTTACTTAATTCCTTTTATATTAGCTTATTTTGAAATGTTATTACACGTGTATACGTCAAGTTATTTTTATTTCGACGTTTTATTTGTGTTTTTATTAATGTTGTACGAATTTATTTGTTCTTTCGTTATTTAAAATAAAAATTATATCAATTTGTATAATTTGGCGAGTGGTTTGGCGATTTATATAATTTGGCGAAATTGGTCGACAGGATAATCAAGTAGTACCGCAGCGGATTTGGCGTTAAAATTCCCCAATCAAAGAGAAATGAATAGAAATTCGTTTATAGGGAGATCGCCACTGTTTTTTAAATTATAATTCAATCTTTCGAAATCTTTTTAAAGCCGATCAAATTAGCGTGCATTTAGAGTCTGCGGTGTCTGGACGGGGGTTGGCGAGCGTAGCTCGTAGGGGGCCGAGCCCCCTAGTTTTCTAAAATAATGTAAAAAATATCTCTAGAAATGCTGAAATTTTGAATTTAAAATAGAAATAAAACCTCAAAAAATTAGTCAAAAGAAAAAAAGAAATATAGTCTGCACACCGGGAACTTCAAACGTATAAAATGATCTAAAAATGATTGAATTCCCATGAATAGTTTTTAATCCTATAAAACTTTTTTAGTGGAACGATTTTGTCCAATTTTAGCATTAAATATCTCTTAAAATAATTCTTCTATTTGAAAACGGTCTGCATCAGCGTGTTTATCAAACAATTCTGTATAAAACCACCGATTTTCATATTTTTGTATGCATTGTTTTTTTATATATATATTAACGAAGAAAGACCTCCGATCACAAAAAATTCAAAACCTGCGGCGGCGTCTGCGTCGGTGAGAGCGGTACTTTTTTTTAGAATAGAGAGATTTTAGGAAATGGTATTAATTTAAACTGTTGAAAACTGTATAAACAGCGCAACTAATAATGTTTGCTTTAAATTAAAAATTTATTTACACGTGACTATTATTAAAAGAAAAAACTTTCAAATTAGAATTAAATAATTACGTGTGAAAAGCAGGGACTTCTTGAAAATTACTTCATAAACAATATATTTACACATGAATTTTAAAAGGATATTGTAAAATACTAAATTCATTATCATGCGTTAGAAGTCTTAAATAGGAGAAATTACGTCACATTTACGTCACATTACACTTATTACGTAAAATGAACAAAAAGTAACATTGAAAAACTGTTTAAATTTAAAAATTGTGCGAGACATTAATTTGATATTTTGAGATTATATTAATAAGATTAATATTAATTTTATTGAACGCGTTTAGACTGCTTTCGAGTGATTATTTAGTAATGTAATAAAAATAAAAAATATTACAAGCTGAAAATGAAGTGTCATCAACAAAAAATATGATTTGAAAGAGAAAAATCTGTGAACAGAAAATTAAGAAATTGCTTGAATAGTTTAGTTAAGATTCGTTAAATTTCTGTGTCGTTTCCGTCAAAAAAAGGCATTGGTATTTGTAAAATATATTTGCATTTTGATGCAGACTTCCTTATTATGTTAGCTTATTTTGAAATTTTAACTGATTTTATTTAATCAAAGACCAAAACAGCCATTGTATCTTTTAACAGCATCTGGTTTTTCCTTAAACTTCTCCAATCGAAGAAAAATGAATAGAAACTCATTTATAGGGAGATCGCCACTGTTTTTTAAATTATAATTCAATCTTTCAAAATCATTTTAAAGCCAATCATATTAGCATGCTTTTAGAGTCTGCGATGTCTGAACGGGCGTTGGCGAGCGTAGCTCGTAGATGACCGAGTCCCCTAGTACATTAAATACACTGCTCAAAACAATTAAATGATATTGCAGTTTTAGGTGGATTTTGTATCTGGTAAACTGTTTAGCTGATTGATACATGGTCGACAGACATAGTAGGTTATATGAGAATAAATTACACATGTTTGGCAGAAAAAAATGCATTTTATTGCGCATTTGTGTACTAAAGGAAAAAAACACAATTTGTGCATATGAGAAAAAAAGAATAAGAAAAGGCGTTTTCTTCAAAGAAAATCATTTTCAGTAGGGGGTATGGTTTCCACGGGCGGCCAGCAACGTTGAACACCTTTGAGGCATGGACTCAATGAGGCTATTAATGACGAATTGGGGTATTCTGCCCCACTCTTCCAGAAGAGCTCTTTCCAGTTCTTGGAGAGTTTGTGGGGGTTGTTGGCGGCCAGAAACTCGTCTTCCTAGAGCGTCCCAAATGTGCTCGATTGGATTCATGTCTGGAGAACACGCTGGCTATTCCATTCGAACGATTCCTTCCTCGAAAAGGAAATCCTCCACCAGGTTTGCACGATGTGGCCTGCAGTTATCATCCATTAAAATGAAGTTATCTCTTATTTCTGCAGCGTAAGGGACTACAATAGGTCTGTGGATCTCATCCCTATATCGGCGAATAGTCAGAGCTCCATCTCGAATGATGTAGAGGTCAGTGCGCCCGTCAATGGAGATGCCACCATACACCAACACTCCTCCACCGCCAAATCTGACACTTTCGTGCACGAAAGCAGGATTATTCCTACTGCCACGGTCCCTCCAGATGAAATACGCCTATTATCCGGATGCACAGAAAAACGGGACTCGTCAGAAAACAGAATATTGCTCCATTCATTTCTCCACCAGTTGACATGCTCGGTTGCCCACTCCCTGCGGTCGCGACGATGCCTTGATGTTAATCTAACACATACCATCGGTCGGCGAGCATAAAGACCTACAGCATGGAGCCGGTTTCGGACAGTCTGAGTTGAAATCGTGGTGCCTGTAGCCGAGCGAAGGTGTTGTTGGAGAAGAGTAGCGTTCACGGTTCGGTGTCTCCGAGCTCTTAACGCTAAATACCGATCTTCATTGGGCGTTGTTGCCCGTCTATGACCTTGCCCTGGTCTTCGGCCTGCACATCCACTCTCCAAAAAACGGTTCCAGATCCTGGAAATGACACTTTGTGACACTCCAACGGCTTGCGCTACTTCAGCTTGAGTTTGGCCCCCTTCTAACCTACCAACAATTCTCAAAGCTTCCGAATCTGTCAAATGACTTCGCTGAGACATCGTACTCATCGAAACAAAGCAATCACTGAATGCCGATCATCCTTGTCTTCATTCTCTTTTATCCAGTTGAAAGTCAAATTTCATTCGCGGCCGCTGAAGCGACGTTTTTGACGTCGAACTCAAAATCTGCATACTCCACAGTTTGAAAACCAGAAAAATTTGCATTTGTGATTCTCTTTTTCTATTTTCGGCAAAAAAAATTTCGTTTATATCTTTATTTTATATAAAACTTCAAATATCCTTTAATTGTTTTGAGCAGTGTATAAAGAATATACCGGGTGTCCTAAAAAGGACTGACTGATTTTAAAATTCAGTAACTTGCAAGCGGGGACAGATATTTAAAAAATTCTTGCAGGAGGGTTATGCATAAGGTCAAAAGTTTTTTTACAGTGATTTTCGATTTTAGCTCGAATTACAAACAATATATGGCGCTGTAAGCAATAAGCACTAAATACAGGCTTTATTTTTTGGCCTTTCTGGAGGTTAAAATGTATTGAGTGGGTCCCGAAGTACCAAAAATCGAGCTTGAATTTAGCGTCTATTGATCGCAGCGCCATCTATTGTTGTAATTTGAACTAAAATCGAAAATCACTCTAAAAAAACTTTTGACCGTATGCATAACCCTCCTGCAAGAATTTTTTAAATATCTGTCACTGTTTGCAAGTTATTGAATTTTAAAATCAGTCAGTCCTTTTTAGGACACCCGGTATATTAGAGTCTTCAAATAAACATTATTTTCAGCTATGTTTTGTACAACAGGTAATATGTGATCCATATCAGATGTGCGCGTGACTGTCTCTGTAGATTTGCACCTCCAGAAGCGTTGGTAAAGCAATAGCACATCCTTCAAACTCAGTGTTACAGTCTAGGGTCCGGCGCTCTTATGAGTGTCCGGTACACAAACAGCTCATGGAAGTCCTGGGCAAGCAGCTCCTGGATAAAACGTATGTGTATCTTAAGCTCCTGGAAGACATGGAAGTGTGATCCCTGAATTAAGCTGCTTAATCCTCAAGCCTTTGGACTTTGCTGTCGAAGCGACCAGGTCGTCCAATTTTGCAGGGAGAGTGACGCGCGCTTTGCTGTGTACTTCCTTGGCAAGTAACACATATCAAGACGGCACGAAACTGGCATGGGCCAGTTTCGTTTGACACGTAGCACATAAGGGAATAGCAGAGCTTAGTCTTGCGAGGTGACTTACAGTATTGTATATCAAGTAATATATTCTGGTGCCGAGTTTGGTCCCTTCATACTAAAAAAATATAACGAAATTATAGGGATTTATTATTTATAAATTCAAATCTGTATAAGTTTATACATGCTATATAGTTTTCGTGTTGATTTTACGCATAAACATTTAAAAATAAAAAATGCTTAACGCTTTGAAATATCAGCTCTTATTATATTCATAACGTTGAATATTTATTAAATCCTTCTTTCAAAACAGATGAAAATAATGCTTTTTATAAAATCCAATATTAATTTAAGTGCACTTTTGGTTACACATATGATAATTTTATACTTAAAACGTTGAGTATTTTAACCATTTTGAATAATATTAAGTCCCAATTCTCAGTATTATTAAGAAAAAATAATATAATATAGTGTGTGTGTGTGTGGGGGGGGGGGGGATGGGAATAGCAACAAATTTTAAGACAGGTGTAAAATAAAAAATTTACATAGATAGAAAATATTGCTATTTATTAAGAAAATAGCGTTAGTTAACTTTTTTTTGTTAAATTTAATTCCCCAGATGTTCTTCGGCAACTCCTAAAAGTGATTAAAAAAAAAAGAAAAGAAAGAACTTGTTACCATACACAGATCATTTTAACAAGCCAATTTACGAACTACTTCTTTTTACTTCCGCATTTGATAATGAGTGCTATTACAGACCACTTGAGTAACTCTCTAAAGCATATGTTCTAATAACTAAGATTTCATCACTGATATGTAACTAAAAGGAACATCTGAACATTTTGACTTTTGCCAGACACTTTTAATTATTATATATTTTTTTTCTACGCTGCGAATATGTGTTTTAGCAGCTGTATGTATTATCACTCTTAATCATGTAGCCTCTCTGTTAAGACGGAGTTTCTTATACTCCAGTAATATGTTTAATTATAAGTATTTAAAGCTAAAAGTTGAATCTTTCTTTATCGTAAAAACACACAATACTAATTCATATTACATTATATCTTCCCATGGATTTAGCGATTCATATTAAGCTCTCAAAGGATACTTCAAAGGATAAATAATGCTTCACAAAATAAAATAAAATAATTTCTTCAAGAAGCTTTTGGATAAATCCCTGGCCACGCCACACCGATGAAGTTATACGTCATCGCGATATTGATGAATCCCAGGTAAGAGCATTTTACCTATTTCCATTTCAAAAGCAGCATAGCCACAAGAGATTTTTTCTAATTGTTTAAATATGAGACAGCGAATTCCTGCTATCGAGAATGGAGTGCTTTTGGCTTGATAGGCCACTTAAACTCCAACAAAAAGATTAATGAGACAGATAAAGTGCTCATGTTTAGCGAAAAAGAAGAAAAATTTTATATAGTGGCTTAGATTATAAATATTAAAAGTATTCATGTTCTGAATAAAAAAAAAATAAAAAGATGCTGCATTGAATAAAATAATGAATGTTATTGTACCAGAAATATAAAGGTGAATGAAAAAGAAACATTTATATATTTATGTTTTATGTAATGAACATTTAAATAATTAGTGAATGAACAATTTGTTGGTTGTGAGTAATAATAATAATAAAAAAAAAAGAAATCGTTCATTTTACAGTAACTAAATAAATAAAAAGGAAATAGGTTCGTCGCATATATAAATAAGAGTAAACATGGCAGGGATAAAAGACGTCCAAATTGTCGAAAAATTAAATTCGCATAATTACTCAAATTGGAAATTTCGCGCAGAAATGATTTTAATAAAAGAAGAATTGTTTGATGTAATAACACAAAATCCCCCAGATCCAATTACCACGGACTGGACGAAGAGGGACCGTAAAGCACGTGCAATTATCAACTTGAGTATTGAAGACTCACAGATCGTGCATGTAAAGCACTTAAACACTGCCAGAGAAACCTGGCAAGCTTTAAAAACAATTCATGAAAGGGCTAATCTCTCAAGCAAGTTATATTTGCTGAGAAAATTATACGGAGCAAAACTCCCAGAAAACGGCAATCTAATAAAACACATTACACATATTTTAGAACTTGTTGATAAACTTTCAGCCATAGGCGAAACTATTAATGATTCGCACATTTCAGCTCTGTTACTTTGTTCATTACCACCTAGCTACAACACCTTAATTATAGCCCTCGAGGCCCGTCCAGAAAATGAACTTAATTCAGAGTTTATAAAAGGAAAACTCACTGATGAATATACAAGACGTTTAGAAAACACAGATCAGAGCGAGAATTCCTCAAAAGCGTTTAAAACGCATAAAAGGTTTCCGGCTGAACACTATAATAAAAAGGACAAACAGTGTACATACTGTAAATTAAAAAACCATACATACAGAGAGTGCTGGCATCTTAAGAACAGAAACACTTACTCACCGTCACAAAAACAACAGCCGCACAAATCCAAGTATTACACATCATCGTTATGTTATGAAGACGCAAACAATTATAGAGAAAACAAAAACCGTGAAACAGAACCAATTCGGATTAACAAAACACAGGGCAATTCAGGAAAACGCAGCGACGCAGCTTTTTTAGTCCAGAAACCAGGAAAACAAACCTGGATAATCGACTCAGGTTCATCGACACACATTCTAAACAGTAAAGATGCATTCACTAAGTTTAACGACACTGAAAAGACGACAGTCATCATTGCCAATGGAAAAACGCTGAATTCACACGGTACAGGTGAAACGACATTTAAAACAAAAACATCCGATGGAGGGATAAACACAATCACATTAAAAGAAGTATTATATGTACCAGAATTAGAATCGAACCTCATATCGGTAAGCAAAGCAACACAGAATGGCTATAAATTAATTTTCGATAAAGAAAAATGCACGTTATCCCGAAACGGGAATATTTATCTTGAAGCAAGAATGAAAAATAATTTATATCAAGTCGAATTATTAGAAAGCGCTGAAACTAATAAAGTAAACATTGCACATGAATGTAAAAATAAAAATTGCATAGAAGTTTGGCACAAACGGCTTGGCCATCGTAACTATAATGCGATAAAAGAATTAATAAATAAAAACTTAGCAGACGGTATAAAAATAAATAACTGTAATCATAATGCATTGTGTGAAATATGTATCCAAACAAAAATAAGTGATGCCCCATATCCGAAATCAACAAACTGTCCCAAAACAAGCAAAGTGCTCGATCTGATACACACGGACGTGTGCACATCTATCGGTACACCTACTATCGGGGGAAAAACAATGTTCGTCACTTTTATAGACGACTATTCAAGGTTCACAGTAATTTACTTACTTTCGCATAAAAATGAAGTTCACGAAAAGTTAAAAGATTATGTAGCCATGGTGAAAACCCAATTCGGCAGATTCCCTAAAGCTATTAGATCCGATAATGGAGGGGAATATTTAGGTAAACAAACGGAAGAATACCTAAGGGCAAGAGGTATCCAACACCAGTTTACGGTACCATTTTGTCCGAGCCAAAACGGCGTAGCGGAAAGAAAGAATAGGTCATTATTAGATATGACTAGGAGTCTACTCTCCGAAGCAGGCTTACCTCAAAAATTCTGGGGAGAAGCCATAAATACCGCCAATCACCTGCAGAATAGGCTACCAACCAAAATAACAAACAAAACACCGTTCGAAATTTGGTTCAACCGAAAACCCACCTTACACTACCTGCGTACATTCGGCTGTAAAGCTTATGCCTATATACAAAAACATCAGCGAAACAAATTAGATGATAGAGCGCAGGAAGGAATACTCGTGGGGTATGACAACAAATCAAAAGGTTACCGTATATTTACAAAAGAAAACAAAATAATAATAGCGAGAACAGTTAAATTTATAGAAAATAGTGAAAACAACTTAAAAGAAAGCGAAGAGGTAGAAAACTCAGACAATGACAACAACTACACTCAAACAGAGTTAAGTAATTCGGACGAAGAACCAACCGCGTCTAAACAACCCGACGTAGAACCGAGAAGGTCTCAGAGGTCAAATAGAGGAGTACCACCCGACAGATACGTATGTCACGTAAAAACAAATGACACATTCGAACCATCCGATTTTTATGACATAGCAAACATGAACAACCCAGTAGAAAAAGAAAATTGGCTCAAAGCCGCTCAACAAGAAATCCACTCATTAAAGAAAAATAAAACTTGGGACTTAGTGGATCCCCCACCAAATAAGAAAATTATTGGTTGTAAGTGGATTTTTAAGAGAAAGTTAGATAATTTAGGAAATGTACAAAAATACAAGGCCCGTTTAGTAGCGAAAGGATATAATCAGAAGTACGGCGAAGATTATGATGAAACCTTCGCACCCGTAGTTTCACACACAACAATCCGCACATTTTTAGCCTCAGCGGCATACAAAAATCTTTCTGTTCAACACATTGACATCGACACTGCATTTCTTCACGGCGAAATAGAAGAAGAAATTTTCATGAAACAACCAGAGGGTTTTATAGAAAAAAATTGTGAAAACAAAGTGTGTAAACTGAATAAAACAATCTACGGCTTAAAGCAGGCAGCTAGAGCCTGGCACAAAAAGATCGCAGAATCATTAAAAAACATGAATTTTGTGCAAAGCACTGCTGACTCATGTTTGTTTACTAGAAAAGAAAAGGAAAATTTCACTTATATCATCGTCTACGTTGACGATATTTTAATCGCGAGTAAAAGTGAAATAATTAAAGATGTAATAAAACAATTGCAAAATGAGTACGGAGTAAAAGACTTAGGCGAAATAAGTCAGTACCTAGGAACCAACATAATCAAAACGAATGATGGTTACAAATTAAACCAAAAGTCAAAAATAGAAGATTTGGTTAGAAAGTTAAATTTAACAGATGCAAGACCTATTGGTACACCGATGGAAGTAGGTTTCTATAAATTAGAAGATAGCGACAATTTACTTCCGAACAATACAAAGTTTAGGCAAGCGATCGGTTCGCTCTTGTATATTGCCACAGTCACTCGACCCGACATTATGGCACCAGTAAATATACTTAGTAGGAGAAGTGCAACGCCACGCGAGAAGGATTGGAAAGCGGCAAAAAGAATTATTATTTACCTCAATTGCACAAAAAACCTATGCCTAACAATAAGCAAAAATAAACCACCAATACTCATCGCGTATGCTGATGCTGATTGGGCTGGGGACACTAAAAATAGAAAATCAACCACCGGCAATATTTTTTTTCTGGGTGATAATCCCATTCAATGGACTACAAAATTACAGTCAAGCATTGCATATTCTTCCGCTGAAGCGGAATATGTGGCTGCAGCAACCGCAGGACAAGAAATTTTATGGCTATTAAAACTGCTAGAAGATCTTAACTTGTATCAAGCAAAACCTATTTTACTTTACCATGACAACCAAAGCAGTATAAAAATGATAGAAAATGAAAAATTTTCGAAGCGGACAAAACACATTGATATCCGCTTTCACGCCATAAGACAATTAAAGGAAGATAAAATTATCGAATTAAAATATTGTCCCACGCAATACATGATTGCTGACTGCTTGACGAAGCCCACACCCAAACCTCAACTTTTGTGTGACATCAAGACTATGAACTTGTTACCTTATCCATCTGAGGAGATTAAGGAGGGGTGTTAAATTTAATTCCCCAGATGTTCTTCGGCAACTCCTAAAAGTGATTAAAAAAAAAGAAAAGAAAGAACTTGTTACCATACACAGATCATTTTAACAAGCCAATTTACGAACTACTTCTTTTTACTTCCGCATTTGATAATGAGTGCTATTACAGACCACTTGAGTAACTCTCTAAAGCATATGTTCTAATAACTAAGATTTCATCACTGATATGTAACTAAAAGGAACATCTGAACATTTTGACTTTTGCCAGACACTTTTAATTATTATATATTTTTTTTTCTACGCTGCGAATATGTGTTTTAGCAGCTGTATGTATTATCACTCTTAATCATGTAGCCTCTCTGTTAAGACGGAGTTTCTTATACTCCAGTAATATGTTTAATTATAAGTATTTAAAGCTAAAAGTTGAATCTTTCTTTATCGTAAAAACACACAATACTAATTCATATTACATTATATCTTCCCATGGATTTAGCGATTCATATTAAGCTCTCAAAGGATACTTCAAAGGATAAATAATGCTTCACAAAATAAAATAAAATAATTTCTTCAAGAAGCTTTTGGATAAATCCCTGGCCACGCCACACCGATGAAGTTATACGTCATCGCGATATTGATGAATCCCAGGTAAGAGCATTTTACCTATTTCCATTTCAAAAGCAGCATAGCCACAAGAGATTTTTTCTAATTGTTTAAATATGAGACAGCGAATTCCTGCTATCGAGAATGGAGTGCTTTTGGCTTGATAGGCCACTTAAACTCCAACATTTTATCTGAAAGCCGAAGTGTCTCATATAATCTATGAGGCTTATAGAATCTATGAGGGCCAAAGGCTTAATCCTCAAGCCTTTGGACTTTGCTGTCGAAGCGACCAGGTCGTCCAATTTTGCAGGGAGAGTGACGCGCGCTTTGCTGTGTACTTCCTTGGCAAGTAACACATATCAAGACGGCACGAAACTGGCCCATGCCAGTTTCGTTTGACACGTAGCACATAAGGGAATAGCAGAGCTTAGTCTTGCGAGGTGACTTACAGTATTGTATATCAAGTAATATATTCTGGTGCCGAGTTTGGTCCCTTCATACTAAAAAAATATAACGAAATTATAGGGATTTATTATTTATAAATTCAAATCTGTATAAGTTTATACATGCTATATAGTTTTCGTGTTGATTTTACGCATAAACATTTAAAAATAAAAAATGCTTAACGCTTTGAAATATCAGCTCTTATTATATTCATAACGTTGAATATTTATTAAATCCTTCTTTCAAAACAGATGAAAATAATGCTTTTTATAAAATCCAATATTAATTTAAGTGCACTTTTGGTTACACATATGATAATTTTATACTTAAAACGTTGAGTATTTTAACCATTTTGAATAATATTAAGTCCCAATTCTCAGTATTATTAAGAAAAAATAATATAATATAGTGTGTGTGGGGGGGGGGGGATGGGAATAGCAACAAATTTTAAGACAGGTGTAAAATAAAAAATTTACATAGATAGAAAATATTGCTATTTAATAAGAAAATAGCGTTAGTTAACTTTTTTTATCTGAAAGCCGAAGTGTCTCATATAATCTAAGCTATTTCAAATGCTAAATGGAACAGTCTTCATTCATTTTATAACTTTAATTAATAAATTATTCATATTGTAAAATATTAAATGGGGAGAATAATTTAATCTACTAAAAAACAACTTTTCAAAAGTAAAAAAAAAAAGCCAAGAAAAAAAAAAAAAAGAAAAAAGGGGAAAGTTGTGGCTAAAAAATAGTGTGATATCAAATTTCCAAGCTAATATTATGGTACTTATTTAACATTTTTTATTAAAAATTTGCCATATGTAAGTCGAGTACCTAAGTATGCGTTGATAGAAAGCCTTTTCTCCATTACTAAATACATCATAACGTGTTTCTGAAAATTATTTTTTTTTTAATTATGCATGATGGGCTTGGCGGCCATCTTTCCATATTTTACACAATTTTCTAAGCACACAAGTACATTGTTAAGATCGGAAATTCGAAATTGTTGCTAAAGCAAACATTTTATGCTTTTAATTTATGGAAATGAGTGCCTAGAAATTTGTGTCTTAAAATAAAGTTGAAGTAACTTCAGGTTTCATCTTATGATTCTCTTTTTTCGGAGGGGGTTAATTAATTAGTTAAAGCAGTAAAAATCAATTTGTTTTTTTTTTCTTCAAAATAAAAGACTTTCTTAATTTATCTGTCTGTAGCCAAAATTAGAAGTTCAAAATTCTTAATAATGCAAACATATTACGAGCTTGTCTGCTTAGAAATTTGTGTAAAATATGGAAAGATGGCCGCCAAGCCCATCATGCATAATTAAAAAAAAATTAATTTTCAGAAACACGTTATGATGTATTTAGTAATGGAGAAAAGGCTTTCTATCAACGCATACTTAGGTACTCGACTTACATATGGCAAATTTTTAATAAAAAATGTTAAATAAGTACCATAATATTAGCTTGGAAATTTGATATCACACTATTTTTTAGCCACAACTTTCCCCCCTTTTTTTTTTTTTTTTTTTTTTTTTTTTTTACTTTTGAAAAGTTGTTTTTTAGTAGATATCAGTTCTTTTTTTTAAACAGATTATATATAATTGAAATAATTCTACTCGCTAAAATTAGTCCTTGTATAGCCTTTATAAGCAGGGAACAAACACAATAGTATACACTTTGTTTACCTATCCTTCATTTTTTAGAGTAATTAATAATTTAAAAGTAACGAAAGTCAATTTCTTCTTTCAAAGTATCAGTCTTTCTCAATTTATATCGCCTTAAAATTTTCTATGAAGGATGAAAATTTAGTAAAAATCAAATAGAGTCAAAATAAAATATATATTTACAGTTAGTCTGTCAGTTAATTGTTTGTTCTAACTTTTTTTTGCTGACGGTTTTGCAAAATAAATTTATCTTTACAAATACCTACGGAAAATCCGAGAATGAAGCCCCGCAGGCATCTAAAGAATCGAAGATCTGTCTAAAGAAGTAAATCTAGCAATTCTAGACATGATGATGAAACATTTTTCATAAAAAAAATCTAAAAAATTAAAGATATAAACTGTACATATAACTTCATCTTCATTTAGATCGTGTTATAGAGAAGAAAGAATAAATATGTAATTTTACTCAAGTCTGTTTATCCATACCTATTTGCATAAATATGAGAATATAATTTCATATAAAAATTCCCGTAAATTGATTATATTTAATAGTCTATTATTAAAGCCGCATAAACATTAGAATAAAATTTTTTTGCAGTTAAAAATTGCCTGAAATCTATAGTCTTATCGTTCGTCAAATTTGTTATATGTTTTTTTTAATACCCAGACACCTTTTCTAAACTCTGACAAAAGATCACAGAAATACTGAAATTATCCAAATACTTATACCTTTCTATCGTATTTCTTTTTTTGAGTGGGGTGAGGGGTGAGGAAGGGCGCTTAAGAACTTCGTTTTGTTCTTAGAATTCTGAATTAATCATTGAAAAGATCTACCTACATAAGTCTTGTTGCAGAATTTTCATTAGGTAAGAGTTGCATCAACTTATACATCATGTGAATATATTAAATTACTTTTGTAAAATACTAGATGGGAGCCATTGATATTTTCAGAGCATTTGCCTACATTTTAAACTTAAATCATTTACAACTATTCATTAATTTTCTATACGAATTAAAGAAGTGGTTGTTTCCATGGCAACTGTATCTTTCACTATTGCTTGTTTGTTTTATTGAACACATATATATCAGATCATGTGGGGATCACGGCGGGATTTGAACCCGCCCCCACCTACGTTCTCAAGCGATTAGCGGCGTGGTGTCTTATCCACTCAGCCACGGTGGGCCACTATTGCTTTATCTAATACCCAGATACTCATATTTAACCAGCTGCGCTTAGAATCATGCTCATAACAGACTACATTTATATGTAAGAGTGGTGACACATATGCACAAGTCGTGTACTCATATTCAAGTATTTGTCCAAAGTACAGTAACTCAGTTTTCATTAATAGACGTGGAAGATTTCAATTAAACTAACCAAAAAAGTTTAAAAACATTGGCTTTCTGATTTGATTTTATTCAAAATCGTCTTAACCAACCAAAGTTAATGTCCGGGATCCAGAGTGTTTACTGCAAACATAAAAAAGTTTTCAAAAATGCAGGCTTCTGATTGATCAATCTCATCGCGCTAATAGCGTAAAATCTATCTTGATCCCGGCCTATTCAACATCCTTTAAATATTCGAGAAAGCCTTGACATGTCAGGAAAATATCACACAAAGCAGGCAAAACAAAGAAGAAAAATCATTCTTTGGCTCGTTCATATCCACGAGTCAATGAATGATTTTGTTCCTTTGCTTTGCCTGCTTTGTGTGATGTTTTTGTGACGCGTGTCAAGACTTTCTCAAATATTTAGGGGGCGTTTGTTTATTTCACCACCATGAAGCTATGAAAGGAGAGGAGCAGACATGTCAATCTTCCCGTGTGAAAAACTACATAAAAAAACGAGTTCTTTCCCCCTCTTCTGCCCTTTTCTCTCTTGATTTTGACCGATAGCAGCCCATTTAGCAGTCTCCAGTGCAAGAGGCAGCTATATATGGCGGACGCAAGGGGGAGGGTGTTAGCGTGACCAATGACATAATAGGCCAGTTCATGACGTTTAAAAGTCACACGGAGTTGGATCATCTTTACACGATGATTAGTACAAAGCGGTGCGCCGATTTTTTTTTTGTGTCCATTGCCGTGTACAGATAATCAACTCCGTGTGACGTGATGAGCTGGCCACACTTAGGAACAGCTTCAAATAACGTCATCTACTTCGAGGTAAACGAAAAAGGACAGGCTACCGCGGCGCTACAGCGTCTAGAATATATAGTGTGGAAATCCAATCAGTCGATCACAGCGATATCTGCAGGATATTTCCCAAAACTTCAAGACAATTTGGTCTATACGCTGTAACTTTTTTTAAACGTTTTATTAACTTACATTTGACCTGTGTGCTTGGCGTCAAACCCGCTGTAATAATACGATGTTTACTTTGAAATTTGAAAATATATAGCAGATGTCGCTGCGATAATCTCCCTGGATTTCAGCGTCAGTGCACATTTAAGGGATACACTTTTTAGCGGTTCTTGGATAGCAAATTTCCACATTACGTATTCTAGACGCTGTAGCGGTGCATTACACATGTCTCTTTCTTCTTTAAAAAATATCCTGCAGATGTCGATGCAAATGACTGTTTGGAATTCGACATCGTTGTACATTTAAGGGATTCAATACTTCCGCGCTTTTTTAAGTATTGCTGGGATAGTCGATTTCTACAACATATAATCTAGACGCTATAACGGAGCTATAGTTTCTAGAAGATACAGTTTAAAAATCGGCTTATTAAAAAAGTGCTAAAAATTGTATCCCATAAATGTTGAACGAGGCTGAACGACGAATGTCGATTATAGCGACATATGGTAATTCCAACATAACTATTTCAAAAGAAAACGTTTCGCTCAGAGAAGATCTAGAAAATGTTGCTGCTATCGACATTTGTCATTCAGTATTTTTCAATATTTATGGGATTCAATTTTTAGCACTTTTTAAAGAATTACTGGAATAGCCGGTTTCCACACTATGACCGTGATCTAGGTAGATTTTTCTGTGTTATCGTAACGAGATTGACCAATCAGAAGGCAGAATTTTTGCTAACTTTTCACTGTTTGCAAAATTGTACCTGGATCCCGACCTATATTTCTAGACGCTATAACTGAGCTCAGGAATAGTACAGAAAGCAAACTCCGTATTTTGATACATTAAGGCCGGGATCTAATTCGGAACAAGTGTGTCTCTATAACGAAGTAGCGACATACGGCCAATAAATGTTTATTGGTAAAAGTGATAAAAACAAATCGTTAAAGTTCTTTGCGAGCATGCCATTATTGTCAGATTAATGCGTGCTGAATTATTTCCCTAGTCTAATAGAGATCGTCCATGCGCGTATCTTCTAATGGAGGATATTCCAAATATGGGTTCGAGGCTGAAAAAGTCACGTGGTACCGATAATTTACCCAAAGAATTTCTAACTGATAAGAAGGGAAACAGGAAACTACACTGTTAAAAATATCGTGAAAAATTACCTCGGTTCTTACAGGTTCTCTATTTTCTGACCAATGAGAACGCTACATAAACGCCTATGAAGCGTTCTCATTGGTCAGAATACAGATAGCCTTTAAAAACAGAGGTAATTTTTCACGATATTTTTAACAGTGTACTACTGCTTTCTCCCATGAACTGTTTCATTGGCTAGCGGGGATTTACATTACGTAGACGGAGCCTCCCCTTCTTTACGCTAGACGTTCTTGCCTTGACCATGTGATCATAACGTAGATTGAATATCCTCTATTCAAGAAAGCGGGTTGCCGTACTTTAGACAAAAGCTTGAAATGAGCATGCCTCCTGTGCATATATCAACACTCTTATGTATAAAGACTCTCTGTTATGGTGTTGTTTCTGATAGAGCGCCTAGAATACCTAGTGTGGAAATATGCTATCCAAACAGTTCTAAAAATTTGTATCCCTTAAATGTGCGACGATACTGCTAAAATTTCAAGTGTCGATCGCAGCAACATCTGTGGGATTTTCGTATTACTATTATTACATTGTATAGACTAGCAATTTCTTGCAGTTGTAGAAAATATCCTGCAGATGTCGCTGCGATCTGCATATTACAGCAGTATCATTGCACATTTAAGGGACACAATATTTTAGCGCTTTTTTATGTATTACGGGGTTAGCCGATTTCAACACTGTATATTCTAGGCGCTATAGTTTCTGAGCGCTTTTGGTTAAATTTCGATATTCGTGTTTTAGAGTGAGCAATAGAGAAAAGTACTAAAACTATTGAAACAACAACTTCTTTAATATTGAAATGTATAGCAAAGGAGTTCAGAATCAATGCCTTAAATAGTTGCGAATACGCACTGTTGTTATAACATCAATACACTTCCTGGATTTGGAAATGCAAAATTGTGTTCAACATAATTGGCCGCAATCTACATAGATTTTTCGCTGTTAGCGAAACGAGATTCATTAATCAGAAGCTTGAACTTTTGCGAACTTTTCGCTGTTTGCAGCAATGCAGGCTATTGATTGGTGAATCTCGTTTCGCTAACAGCGAGAAATCCATCTGGATCCCAGCCTAAATTTCTGTAAACATTGCACTTCATCCATGGAAGAAAATGACTCAAAACTTTTATGACATAGGCCGGGATCCAGAAGCAGCAAAAATTCTCAAACATTCTGGCTTCTGATTGGTCAAACTCATTTCGCTAACAGCGAAAAATCTATCTGGATCTCGGTCATAGTTTTCTTCGATGAAATCAATGCAAAAGGATAATATAAAAAATTTTAAAAGACTTCTAAAATGATTTGGCGGGTTTATCGCTGTTTGGCATAATTTATAAACTTTAGAATTAATTAACAGTTTTTCGCTAATTAAGAATAGAAAATTTGTGTTTTTAAGCTGAATTTTACAAAAGCACGTAGATTGAGTAAATATCTGTCCAAAAATGCAATCCTTACTTTTTTATGTCCATTATTTAAGTCTCTACCTTGATTGAACCATAGATTGTGACGAAGAAAATAAATCGGTCATTTTCAGTATCTCGACGTTATTTTAAAAAATCTATATCTCTGTTTATAATTAATTTATGAGGATGCATTTGGTCTCAAATTCAAGATCTTTTCCATTAGGTCCTTCTGGTTTTGGTTTTATTTTTCTGCGATGATTGGTTCTTTTGATATGGGAAATTTTACGCTGGCATGTTTGGTTGATTTAACATGGAGAAGTTGTCATCAGTATAATAAGCAGTTACGGTGTCTTGCGTTTTATTCTTGGCGTTTGTTTGTTTGGCGAGGTTAGAATTTTTTTCAGCTTGGCTTGGCTTGGCAGAACGACCGTCCTGCTTGATAATGCATGTTTGTTTGTCAAACTATTAAATTTGTTTTAACTACAGTAATTATTTTGTAAATCTGCAACCAATGGTGAAGAAAATACTAATTACAAGAAATTGAGATGGTAGATGACCAAATACTCAATAAAAGTAATTTTGATTTCACTGTTCATTTAATATAATGGATCCCAAACTTGAACAATCGTCGTGATTATTATTTATATATATATATATATTTTAACTTTAAATTTCCAGTGGCTGAAATTGATAAATTCATTAGAAGTTTCTTCCTACATTCATAGTTCCTAAACTATTGTAACATTTTCATTGACTAATACATTTTCCAAATTACTAAAGGCATTAAAGTCACATAAACTATTGTTAAAACCAAGATCCCTTTAATGAATGATTTTTTATTTTGTCTGGAAAAAATTATATTCGAGTCTATTTTTGTTAATTATCCTCTAGAAAATAGTGAACAAATTATTTATGTTACTGTTGGACATAATCTCGTAATATCACTCCTGAGTTACATAAAAAAAAATGTTTAACTAATGATAATTTTAAATTATATATTTACCTTAAAATGTTTACGCTGCACAATAACAAATGTTCAACGACATAATGATTTTTATAGTGCTTTTAATAGTATGCAGAATAAATAATTACTACCTTATAAAAACAAAAAGCAAACTCCAGTTACATTGCAAGCAGTATCAACTTAAAATGTTATAACCTCCCCGTGATAACAATTCAGAACAAAAATAGACTTCACGAGCTAAATGCATGTTATCATAGGTAAGTAACACATAACAGTTCCTTAAAACACCAATAGAAAGCACCAAATGACAAAAAAGTTCATGTAACTCCTGAGTTACACTATGTTTTTAAGGGAGATTTGACAAACACGGAGACTTTTTATTTCTTTTTCTTCAACACTGAATAAAAATAATGTACATTCGTGGAAAAAAAGTAAACAGCTCCTACTAACTCTTCAACAAATTATCGTACACGGGAGTTACTGCTACCGAACGATTCGAAATAAAGTCTACTTTTAAGTGATGTATATAAAATTTGCTTAGGGGTCCATCAACATATTAAAACGAAACCAAACTTCATTTTTTTCAATAGCAATACCTAATTTTAACATGATATTTCAAAGCTTCGGTTCAAACTATACCTAAACAGCAAATTTCAAGTCGTTTGAATGATAAGTTTTTGAATTATAAACATTCAAAATTTAGTCCTTCTAGTGTTGAATTACATTTTCATATTTTTATTTATATCTCCTGAAATTATGCTCCTAATGTGTTAATTTTTTGTGTAGCAATAATACTAATGTGCCCAAACATAAGATGAGGGGTTCATCTTCCGGTCCCAGGCCCTTGCAGGCCCATGTGTCTACGTGCGGGAAGACCCCCGTTCCAAACCCCGCGGCGCGTCCCGAAGGTCGCCGCCAGGAGTGGCCCGTCAGGGCCGATCCACACGCAGACTCCGGTCAAGCCGGTGCACTGCCCAGCGCACGTCACACCGGTTATTCCCAAGAGGATGATTGGTCGCGTGCGACAGATCCCGCCACTTAGCTAGAGGAGCCAAATGGTTCCTTCTCTTGGTTCCCGACCCGGGACGCCCCGATAGCCCGCAGGAACCGAACACCTATAAAGGAGTCGGGCATACGCTGAATTTGCAATTTTTTTAATTTTATGATATGAATTAAGTTTTATGAAATTAATTTGAACAAAATATAAATTGCAACCTACAATTTTTTTGATGGATTTAGATCCATCCAAAGTCCTACTTTATGAAAATCCAAAATTTCACATTTTTCTTCCAAATAGTTTTCAAATTATGCTTAAAAAACTGTAAAACGATGGTTTAATGGACTTTCTGTGAAAGAAGTGAGTAGATATTTTCAAATTTCTTCTACTGTCCTGTTATCCAACAGGCTTCATTGACTGCTTGAGTTGTGCTTAAGCTGCCTTGATCAAGAAGGGGGCTCTCTCGGTTGACAATCGAGTACCGAACTTCAATTTGTATAAAGCCCTTAAAATACGCTCGTTTTAAAATAATTAATTTCTCGGAAACTTATGGTACCAATTGCATAAAAATTTGTTTTTAGGCTAATTAAAGGGTGTAGTAATTTGAAGCGTGCTGATAGAATTGTGTACTGCTATTGAAAAATAAAAAGTTATTGTTCGTTTTAAATATAGATGACCCCTAAGCAAATTTTATATGCATCATTTAAAAGTAGACTTTATTTCCAATCATACGGTACCAGTAACTTTCTCCTACGATAATTTGTTGAGGAGTTAGTAGGGGGTGTTTACTTTTTTTCCATGACTGTACAATCGGTCAAACACAAAAAAATCCCTGCCGGCCCGGCCTACAGGCAGAGGTAGATTTCAAAGTCAAATATACTAATTTCACAAACAAAAACTAAATCATGATTATAGATAAATCCACTTTAACAATTTTATCTGGCCGCTCTTGACGAGTTTTTATTTCATTTTCATATAATAGCTGGTTTTATCAGAATCATGTTAGGGCGGTATTCAAAAGAATACTTTTCCATGCTCAACAACTCGAAATTTTCTGGCATAATTCCAGATACATTTTTAATTTTAAAAAAATATGAAACTTGCTGACGTGATTTTTGAAGAGATTTATAAGCGACCTGTGTTTTTATTTATTGTTCAATTAATTAAAACTTGATATGTAAACAATTATTTTCTCAGAAGGACAATATTTTTCGTTTCTAACACAATCGCTTCGGGAAATTCAGTTCAAAATGCCCACTTTGACATCATTTTTTAAAATATATTCTGCTTCTATCTAAAAATCGATTATTACGGTACATTATATAGTTTCTGAATAAGCGAATCTACCAATTAAATGCGTTTGAGAGCAAAAATGAATTTAAAAACCAGTCAGAAAATAAGTAGTTTGGATTTAAGCGCATCCTTAATACAATGCTTTTTCCAACACAATCCGCTTCGGTAAATTCGGTTCAAAATGCCCTTTTTAACAGCATTTAAAAAAATATATTCTGCCCCTATCAGAAAATCGACCATTACGGTACATTATATAGTTTCTGAGTAAGTAAACGTACCAATTGGAAGCCTTTGAGAGCAAAAATGAATTGTAAAATGAGTAAGAAAATAAGCAGTTTGGATTTGAATACACCCTTACTAAGATCATTTTTTACTTCAACCGGTATGTATTTTTAATTTGTTTTTGCTCTAAGAATTGGTCCTATCCAAAACTTGTCTATATAGATGTTGTAGACAATATTAAGAAGATATATGATAAATTCATGGGGATTTTATATCTTTTGAATTGACGAAGTTATGGATTTTTTTCTTCTTCAAACGCCCTTTTTGTTTTCGTTTTTAATTTTTTTTGCGGTACGAATTGCTCCTATCAAAAACTTGTGAATATAAAAGTTTTAGATAATGTTAAGGAGATTTATAATAAAATTAATTGAATTTGATATCTTGAGAATTGACGAAGTTATGATTTTGTTTCTCCCAAAAACCCTATTTTTTGCGCCCCTTGAGCCCATTTTTAACTTTATCAAAAATCTGTGATACATACATTTTTGGCCCTATTTTTAGAAGTAATAAAAACTTTAAACTGATTTGATATGTACAAAAATTAAGAAGTTATGGGGGGTTTTCTGTTTTCACAAAACCCCTCCCTATTTCCCTCCCCTTGGTCCGATTTTGCCCATTAACGAACTTGACCGAGATTTTATGCCCATTGATTTTATGTATCAGTTTGAAAGAGATTGGTGCAGAATTACGAAAGTTATCGTGTCCAGAAGAAAGTGATATATATATATATATATATATATATATATATATATATATATATATATATATATATATATATATATATATATATACATAAAGTTTTTTACTGAGGGTGGTTTGGGGTTCTAGGGGTCATGATCGGTGTAGATCTGCAAAAATTTTTCAGAAATTCCAACATAGGAACGATCCCAATAGGTAGTATTTCATACGAAATCTGCCTAAAAAGACATGCATGTTGTTTCATAATGAAATTATCACAGATATATGAAAGATGCATCTTTCGACAAGTAATCGTATCTACATTCAATATTTCTGTACAATTTTTTCAATCAGAGATAATCTACCAATTAAATATTGCAACAAATTTGATTTTTAAAATAGTAACTGATATACTTTTGACACTTAAAAAAAAATTATTGTATCTTAATAGTACGAAAAAGGGTATAATTTATCTATTTTTTTGTTAAACTTTCTAGAGTTATAATATGTCAATGTTTAGGATTGTAACATGAAATGCACGGGGTGAACATTAATTTATATCTTTCAAAAATTTGTCTACTTAAATATCTGGGAGCACGGCAGTGCGTCCGCCAAGTTCGCACAAGCCGTAAGCAACCTTTTCCTGAGCCATTTTGACATACGTTTCACCACCTCATAACGTCGTTTTAGGGAGAGATATAGAAATTTTTCTTTTATACACATGTTCTTATGATCAAACTGAACTAAGGTTCCACAATTTCATGTTTCTGTATTCAGTAGTTTTCGAAATATTAAATTTCGAAAAAGCGCTTTTTTATCACTGACTCACTTCCCATCATCAAATAACTAAGGTACTTCTAAAAGCCGAAGAATCATGAAATTTCACAAGTAAGTCGGGTTTGTAGCACAATTAACCAGAAAAATCTGAAAAGACAGAATTTTCGCCTCTAATTCATTCAAACAGGGGTGTTGATTTGGCCGTATACAGTTCCTTAACACATTCAATTGGGCCAATGTTGGTCGCCAAAACTCGATTACCGAGTTTTGAAGGGGTCACGTAATTTCAAGCAGAATAAAATTTTATATATATTCTTTTCCAGAAATGTTTGTTAAATAGAAAAAATGAATATACCTAAAAATTTTAATCCGTATAGGTTATGATATATTTACGATATTAAAACAATAAAACATTTAACAAAATATAATCGCAATTCGGTACTTTTCCGATATAGTAGCCTTGGCGAAATAGAGAAAAATTCGCTTGACAAGAAAAGAAATTTGGTAACGTATTTTCTGGAAACCTATTTATTTAATGCAAGGAAACCGTTTATTTATTTTTATATACAAACAGAAATAATTTGTATATAAAAACAATATTTTATACTTGTGTAAATAAAATGTGTTTATGTATATAAATACATATCCTTCTATATATTAAAAAAAGTTTTGATTTGGAAATGGACCAATGAAAATGTGCGTAGATATTCCCGGCAGTTTGACATGCAATTTGAATGCTTAAGCATGGCCTTTCTTCGTTAATATAAAAAAAAAAAACTGTTGCATACAAAAATATGAAAATCGGTAGTATTATAGAGAAATGTTTGATAAACACGCTGAGGTAGACAGTTTTCAAATCGAAGAATTATTTTAAGAGATATTTAATGCCAAAGTTGGACAAAATCGCTCCATTAAAAAAAGTTTTATACGAGCAAAATCTGTACATAGGAATTTAATCATTTTTAGATCATTTTATGCGTCAGAAATTCCCGGTGTGCAGACTGCGTTTAGTTTTTTAATTTGACTCATTTTCTGAGGTTTAATTTCTATTTTAAATTAAAATTTTCAGCATTTCGAGAAATATTTTTTACATATTTTAGAAAATTGTATTATTTTAAGCTGTTGCCAACTGTATAAACAGCGCAAACAATAATGTTTGCTTCAAATTAAAAATTTATTTTACACGTGACTATTATAAACAGAAAATATAAAAAGCAGGGACTCATTGAAAATTACGTCATAAAAACTACATTTACACATGAATTTTAAAAGAGAAAGAATGTTGTAAAATAATAAATTCATTAACATGCGTTAGAAGTCTTAAATAGGAGAATTTACGTCACATATACGTCACATTACACTTATTACGTAAAATAAACAAAAAACAATATTGCAAAACAGTTTAAATTTAAAAACTGCGCGAGACATTTATTTGATATTTTAAGATGATCATAATATTTCATTTCTAACAAAAGTATTTTTACGTGAATATTAAAAGGAGAAAGAAACGTTTGCTGAAAATTACGTCAGATTATAATTGTCAGATTCAAACTATAATTCAATCTTCCGAAATCTTTTTAAAGTCGATCAAATTAGCGTGCTGTTAGAGTCTGCGGTGTCTGAACGGGAATTGACGAGCGTAAGTCGTAGGGGGCATAGCCCCCTAGTCCTTTTAAATATAAAAAAAAGTTTTGATTTGGAAATGGACCATTGAAAATCTGCGTAGATATTCCCGGCAAATCGGCATCCAATCTGAATGCTTAAGCCTTTCTTCGTTAACATATATATATATATATGTATAAACAACTGTTGCATACAAAAATATGAAAATCGGTAGTATTATAGAGAAATGTTTGATAAATACGCTGATGCAGACAGTTTTCAAATCGAAGAATTATTTTAAGAGATATTTAATGCCAAAGTTGGACAAAATCGTTCCATTAAAAAAAGTTTTATATGAGCAAAATCTGTACATAGGAATTTAATCATCTTTAGATCATTTTATGCGTCAGAATTTCCCGGTGTGCAGACTGTATTTAGTTTTTTAATTTGACTCATTTTTTGAGGTTTTATTTCTATTTTAAATTCAAATTTTCAGCATTTCGAGAGATATTTTTTACATATTTTAGAAAATTGTATTATTTTAAGCTGTTGCCAACTGTATAAACAGCGCAAACAATAATGTTTTCTTCAAATTAAAAATTTATTTTACACGTGACTATTATAAAAATAAAATATAAAAAGCAGGAGCTCATTGAAAATTACTTCATAAAAACTATATTTACGTGTGAATTTTAAAAGAGAAAGAATATTGTAAAATAATAAATTCATTAACATGCGTTAGAAGTCTTAAATAGGAGAATTTTCGTCACATTTACGTCACATTACACTTATTACGTAAAATGAACAAAAAATAATATTGCAAAACAGTTTAAATTTAAAAATTGCGCGAGGCATTTATTTGATATTTTAAGATGATCATAATATTTCATTTCTAACAAAAGTATTTTTACTTGAATATTAAAAAGAGAAAGAAAAGTTTGGTGAAAATTACGTCAGATTATAATTGTCAGATTCAAATTATAATTCAATCTTCCGAAATCTTTTTAAAGCCGATCAAATTAGCGTGCTGTTAGAGTGTGCGGTGTCTGAACGTTGGTTGACGAGCGTAGCTCGTAGGGGCAGAGCCCCCTAGTATAAACAACATAAAAGTTCATCAGGTTTGTTTTCATAGTCATTTATATCATTTGGCAACATACTCACTTTCTGATGTCCGAATTGCGCCAAGCTTTTTAAAAAATGCCAAGGCCCTATAGTAGAAAATAATCCAAATTCTCATATGAAAATTTAAAAATCTTCTTTTAATTAAATGAAATGTGTAACTAATAAAGCTGTCTTCAATGAAGTGCGGCAAATGCAGCGTCCTAAGACCTCTGCTAATGTTATTATATTGTATTTTTAGCCTACTTACTGATAATTTATCCTTAATTATAAATCTGTAAAAGAAAGATTATAGTTATAGATATATTATGTTGGTCGCCAAAATCCGATTACAGAAAATTAGCCTAAGTTATAAAAGTGTTATATGATTTCAAGTTGAATGAATTTTTATATGCTTTTACAAAAATCTTGATAAGGCAAATCTTTCAGTTTATCTATCCATCGTTCTATCTTTTACTTCCTTAAAACAAATTTTATTACCGGGAGGCATCTGCAAAGACCATCACCTCATCGAGTTCACGGCGCAAATTTTAGGATCCGTTAAAAATCGATTAGCACATTAAAATTTAACTGGTCTTCCAAGTCATATCTTTATGGAAACCACCTAAAGACCCGATTTTAGAGGTTAATTGGTGGATTTTCCATTGTGTTTTCCTGCACCCATTCCTCCATGTTTCCATTCTTTTGGATGCAGGAAAACACAATAGTAAACCTATCAGTCAGCCACTAAAATTAGGTCTTCAGGTGGTTTCCGCCGAGATATGACTTCACAGACCAGTTGCATTTTAATATGCTAATCTAATTTTGACTAATCCTAAAATTCCCGCAGTAAGCTTGCCAAGGTGATGGTGTGTGCAGACGCCTCCCGGTCTATTATAAATGTCGGAATTTTAATCTCAATAGCACTCTCGTCAATCTGGCAAATATCCGCTACTATTTATCTAACACTATTCCTTTAAGTGCGTTTTAGTGATTTTAATGAACTTTATGTTTATGCATCATACATATTATACCTATGCATATAAACAACACTTTTGCATCATACATATTATAGGTATGTGTGTAATACAATTTACATATACATAATTATGACGTCAGAATAAACAAAACATTTTTCGTCGCCAAATTTGAGAATTGACATGATATATGACCAAATTTGGCGACACTTCACTAAATGTCGCAACGGTTGGTGAGAATTTGACGCTAGAGGCTATTTTTCATTAGGTTAATTATTAGTGCGAACCGTCTATTTATATTTTTCCGCAAATCATCTGATTAGTTAAATGGTATAACGTATAAACATTTACAAAGTGTTAATATTTTCGTCACTGCACACAACAACCGCTATTGTTATTATATTATACTCTTATTATACTTACTGTTACTATATTGTTAGTCTCTACTCTATTAAAACTTCTGTATCATATAAAGAGAATTTGCAAAACCAATTAAAGCATCGAAATTGCTAATTCTCCTTATTATTATTATAATTCTATAATATGTAACATGTTTATTGATATGTACGTTGGAATGAATCTTCTATAATCGGGTTCCTCGCATTTTAGATTTCAAATTTCGAGTAAAATTAGCTAAAATATTAAACTGCGGCATATCGGCACATTGTTCAAGTCGATTAGATGAGAATAATGATATATTTCCTAATGGATTGCGCCGGTAGCATGGTAGTGCGCCGGTAGATTTTCTATTCTTCCGTAATCGAATCTACTGAAAAAGTTAGCGTTAAACAAAACGATATTAGCATCAATATGGTTTAATGTAAATGTAGATATTGTCAAAGTATTTCATAAGAACCATTTCACGTGCACCAAATTGTATCAGTTAAAATACAATAATTAGCAGTGACCCGAATTAGAAAATATAACTTAATAGGATTAAAAATCTCCGCGTTAGTGAACGTATTGCAACTGATAAGCAAACATTACATTAAGAATAAGTGATTTAAGAGATATTCATCACGAAAAATGAAATACACAGTAAAACAAAATATAATATATGATGTGCTTCCATGATCGTAAAGAGTTCTTGATTTCTCTATCAAATGCTTCCGATTTGGAGAAAGAATGGACAAGTAAATTAAATTATCAATAACAGTAACATAATGCAATGCTTAACATGCATTTAAGGAGAAAAAACTGCTTGCTAGAAGTGGCTTGTACTTTAACATAAAAAGAAATAAAGTATAAATTTGTAAAGCTCAAAATATAAATTTAGGTATTTTTATGTTAGCCGGGCGCAAGTGGCAAATCGCCAAATACTGTTGACATCTTCATTGATGTTCATATTGCATTCGTTTCATTTAAAAATATAAACTTTTCAGTCATCTCATTTAGAATATATGCCTTTCACCCATTTCATTTAAAACACAAAAATAAATAAATAAGAAATAATAACATAAACCAAAACATCTTATTTGAAAATCAAAGCATTGTTTCTAATTTAAACATGTGAAAAATGAAAACTGCTATTGGCGAAAAACCAAAATGCTATAGAGGAGATTTGTGCCCGGCTAACATAAAAGTACCGAAATTTAAAAAAAAGTTTTATATTAATATCGTTTAGAAAAACACACCTGAAAAAACATACAAAAGTAGTTATATCCCAACAAAAATTTTTTGTTAAAAAAAAAAAAAAAAAAAAAAAGCGCCAAGTTTTTCTTAATGTTTCGGCCAGAAAAAGGAGTGATATCTGAAGTTCGCACAAGATAAAAGCCAAACATCCCAAATCTTTCATTGAAAATGGCTTCCTACGACTTGGCCGTTAATGCATTCTATAGCATTTTCAATTTAATGATTGGAAATTACGCATTTACGATTTATTTAAATATTAAAAGTAATATTATAATGAAAAGAGGCGAATTCTCATGAAGACATTTCAAGTAAAATATTTCTCATAAATACTATTGAAGTTAAACTTACACTAAGTGCAAAATTACTTAAAAGATGACACAGTATTTAAAATGTTAAATTATTTTAATACCTTAGTATACTTTCAACTAGAAAACATAATCTTCTTCGGGGGAATATAAGAAATACAACAGTTATTGATTGAACACCTAATTTTCAAAATCCACGTAGATGGTGACGAAAGGAATAAAAGTGGAAGTTAATTTATAGATCCGGAAACATTGGGAAAATAAAATAAAATAAAACATGGATATAGGGAAGTGGAAGATTACTTGTTTTTTCTTTCTTTAAGCAAACTGAGCCAAATTCTGGGTATATTGTAGGATAAAACGTCATTACAAACTGTAGTAATAATTTCTATTGATTCGCGGATAATTAAATCCTGATAATTCTTTGAGGGATATATAATTTTTGCGTTTTCGAAATTAACTTGTACATTCTGCTTTTGGTTAAGTCTTGACAGGGCTGTTGTAGGTCGGTTATACTTTAAATCTCTCAAATGTTCTTTAATACGAACTTTAAGTTTACGTGAAGTCATGCCTATGTATTCCAGATAAATATCTTCAGTTTTCACTGGAATTACATATACCCCAGAAACTTCATTCCTCGGGATCGGTCCACTTTGGCACTAATAAGATCTTTCAGTTTTGCAGGAGGAGTGGCGACCAAGATTACGCCAAAGCGAAAAAGTGCATGTCTGAGTTTTTCGAAAAGTCCTGGTATGTACTTCATTTTGCAATATCTCATATTACTCCGTGGAGTTTTTTGTATTTTCATATGGTTCTTCTGCGAGTTGATTAGCTTATCAATAATGCGTGTTTTGAAACCATTCTCAACTGCAATGGTTCAAATGGTATTTAATTCATTATCAAGGTGATTAATAGAGCAAACACTAAACGCTCTAACCAAAGCTAAAACCAAATACTATTGAGTTTCAAAAAACATTAATTTTGATTACAAATCATTTAGTCCACTTATGGTTTAATTGAAATTTATTTTGTACGGTCTAAACCTAAAGTCATTAACCTGAAAACAAAGAAATAAAACGAAATTTATTTTTTCAAGTCTCACAGTGTGTTACATTATATTCTAATGTATATTATTGAAATCTTGTGCATTGACGAAAGAGATTTTTTCATTTGAGTATTTATTATAGTTTGTTTGCATATATGAAGAAGTACTACAATAACCTTAGCATGCACTTATTCGCTTTAACCCTATCAGGGGCAAAGCTCTTCTATTAGTGAAATACTGAAATGAATGACTGACACCGGAATTTATAAACAAATTTATTTGAAAATAAGTTGGCTTTTCTTCACGCACTAACTAAAACGACAATTTCGAAATCAAAATTCTGGTGTCAATGTCCCATTTAGGGATTAAATATAAATTATTCAAAAATAAACCACCGCCCTTGAAGGGGTTAAATTGTTAAAAGCGGATACTAATTGTGTTTTAGCAATTAGCTCTGTTGGAATAGTGTCTTCTGAATACAGTTATTTTGTTATTTTTAATTTATAAGCATTTAAATAGACTGAAGTGGTTTATATGCTTTTTTTAAATGTGTATTTTATTTCTGTACTTTGTGTCACAAAATGCTTGAAGTCCTCAAAAAATGTAGTTGGCATGTAGCTCAATTGTACATATTTTAGAATTTGAAAAACCCTGTAGAATGCATTAACGGCCAAGTCGCAGGAAGCCATTTTCAATGAAAGATTTGGGATGTTTTGGCTTTTAACTTGTGCGAACTTCAGATATCACTACTTTTTCTGTCCAAAACATTAAGGAGAACTTGGCGTTTATTTTTTGTTTTTGTTTTTTTTACAGAAAACTTTTTGTCGGGATTCTCTTTTTCATCTAGCCAGAATTAAAAGACCAAAATACATTCAAAGTATTTTTACAATTAACAAATCTATTTTCATTTATGAAAATTATTAATGAATGCAAAATGCAAAATGAACTTCAATACAATATTTTTTGTGCAAAAAGAATGTGAATCGTCTAAAACATGGTTGTGTAAATTAACAAATTATTCCAATCATTATGTTTGGAGATAGAGAATTTTTTTTTTCGATACACAAAACGTATAGTCTTTGGTTTTTATAGGATTCGCAAAAAAGAAAATCTTACACATTTATCGGATTTTATTCTTCAAATTTTATTTCAGGTGAGCAATTAAGCTGTAAAATGTTTATTATATACTAGCAGAACCCGCGTCTTTGCTCGCGTAATAGTTGAAAAACGCCAAGTGATATTTGTATGCCTAAGTTTTATTAGAAGAAATAATACTTTTTGGAAATTTTCAAAATTTACTAATTAAGCGACAGTTTGACTAAACTTTATTATTACACTGCATTAGACAGAAAAGAGAAAAATTAAACTAATTCTAAATAAATGATAAATAAGAAAGTAATTAGTAGCTTTTATGCTAATTTCACTCGCTCATTTCACCATTCATTTGAAGTTTTGAATTTTTTTAGAAACCGTTCTAAGTACGCATTTAAATCTTAAATTAACCATAATGGCAAATTCCAAGTTTCTTGTCCAACGGTCTACCACCAATCTGCCGTAGGCGCACTAACATAAAATGCCATAACATAAAGTTGTAAAAAAATAACATAAAGTTGAAACAGAGACTATCACCATTAACTTGCTACCATTGATTTAAAAATCGGTTTGGTATTTCTAATATTCTATAGAAAATGCTTTCTTATATAGAACGTTTGTTGTTCCTGACAACTTAAGTGTTAGGGGCGCCGGCATAAAGAACAGCCAGTGTAGAAAAAGAGAATGTCACTACTGTTTCGCAACCATTACTTTTGTAATCGGATAATTATTTTCTGAGATTGCATGGAAATTGTAATTTAGGACGTTTTTAGAATGCGTCTTGCTTCCTCCCTTCGATTCACTGCTTCTAAATTTCAAATTTATTTTTGACAGTTTTTAAGTTTTATAAGTAACTACAGTGATATATTTAAAATTTCTAGCCTCTTTAGTATCACAGAAATCGCAATTTACAAAGTTTTTTTTTTTTTTTTTTTTTTTTTTTTTTTTACTTCTGCAACCCTCTGGTGATAACCCCCACATAAAATATAGTGACACGCACATAAAATATAGCTTAAGTTTCATCAGGTACATCACCACCAATTTGTAACCATTATTTTTTAAATCGGTTTGGTGCTTCATAAGATTGCATAAAAATCGTAATTTAGAACGTTTAGAATGATTTTCACTCCCTCCATCTTTTAAATTTGGAAATTTCTTTCGACGGTCCATAAAAAAACGTTTGCATCTTTTAAGTGCCAAATTTAACTAGTCGGATGTGCCAATCCCAAAACTTTCTTCTATCTCATACATGTTAATACTTCAAAATTCGCTATCACACTGCCAAAATTAAATGACAATCTATGCCCATCATAAGGATTCTGAAGATATGAAATTCCATGCACTAGTTCTTGCGATATAACTACCGCTGAAATAGAGTTAATCCAGCAAAATTCAGCCTAGTAGCGCCACCTATTAGGTGATTTACACAAATCCGTCAAGCAGCAACTTATGTCAACGTCTAACTGAATCTGAAGTTTGGGAAAATCCGTGCATTAGTTTTTAAGATAGAGCTATTGCAAAAATCGTTAAAATGTCAGTATAGCAGTGCCCCTATTGTGCGATTAACACCAAAACCTAATCAGCAACAACCTGTGCCAACGTCTAACTAAATCTGAAGTTAGATAAAAATTCGTGCATTAGTTCTTGAGATAGAGCTATTTGGGGAATCGTGAAAAATGGAGCACAGCAACGCCAACTTTTGGTAGATTTACACCAACAAGTAACCAGCACCAAGACATACCAAGTACTAATGGAATCTGAAGTTTGATGAATATCCGTTCATTAGTGTTTGAGATAGAGCTATTGCGTAAATCGTGTAGATCCTGCAAAATACAGCATAGCAGCGCCAATTGTTGAGAGATTTAGACCAAAATATATAAAACGTCAATTCATGTCAAGGGCTAACTGAATCTGAAGTTTGATGGTGCATGAGTTTAGAGATGGTGCATGAGCAATCCGTGCATGTGTTCTGGAGAATGAGGTATTGTGGAAATCGTGAAAAATGCTGCATAGCAGTACCACCTGTTGAGCTATTTACACCAAAAAGTAATCGGGATCAATTTATATCACGGACTAAGTGAATATAAAGTTTTATTAAATTTCGTGCATTAGTTCTTGAGATAGAGCCAAAAAATTTGTGTCACATAAATACAGACAGACAGAGTCACAGAGTCACAGACAGACACTTTGTAAAAGCATGTTTTTGTGACCTCTATCTCCCTAAAATGTGTAAATCCGTCGAAAACCGGAAGTTGGAAATTTTCACCAATCGTAAAAATGTTAGACCCCTCAGTATCACAAAAAACGCAATTTAGTCAGTTTAGTTCTTTTTTTTTGGTTCCTGCGACCTCTAGGGGGGCAATGCAACCCCCAGTGACAACAACATAAAGTATAGCCTATGTTGGATCAGGGACTGTCACCAGGTATTTAAACCCATTACTTTTAAAATTGATTTGATTATTCCTGAGATTCAATAGAAATCGCAATTTAGAAAGTTTTTAGAACGTTTTTCGTCTATTTTTACCCCTTTAAAATTTCGAATTTCTTGGGCAATGTTCTTAGTAATCATTAATACCTTCTAAGTAACTACAATGCCTAATTTCAAGTTGCTAGCTCTTGCAGTATTACAAAAATGAAATTTAGGACGTTTTTTTCTCCTGCAACCCCCAGACCATAGTGACACCAACATAAAATAGAGCCTATGTTAGAGCAAGGGCTGTCACTATAAGCTTCCAACCATTACTTTTGAAATCTTTTGATAATTTCTGAGATTGTCTAGAAATCGCCAATTAGAACGTTTTTATTTCGCGCATTATCACCCCTTTTAAATTTCGAGAAATAATGATAGGGTAAAACATTATATAATTTATTTTATTTCGTAACAGCACAAATAATCTATTTTCTTATGCTAATTGTAAAAATTATGCAAAATGAATGATAAATCAAATCCTCCCCAATTGAAATATACACTTTATTTGTTATTAAGATTATACACATACTCGGGTACTCTGCGCCTCTGCAAGCTACGCTCGCCAACCCCCCGTCCAGACACCGCAGAATATAAAAGTACGCTAATCTGATCGGTTTTAAAAGTATTAGAGAAGACACTGAAAAAAGCTGTGCATATCTCCCTGTAAACGGATTTCCATTCAATTCCCTTTGATTGCAAAAATTTAAGGCCGAATAAGTTGCTCTTCAGACATCCAATGGTTGTTTTCGTTTTTGATTAAAGAGGATCAGTTAAACATTTGAAAAGAAGCTGAAATAAAAGGAATTAAGTGTACAGAGTCTTTGTCTCCCGGTATTTTTAAACAATTTCTATAACAATAGCCTAAGTCATGTGACTATCATCAACAGTTCCGGGCGAACCACTTCGCTTTTTATATATCTGGTGCCATTTGGTACTTTAATCACGTTTCACCTGTTTACGACATCAAGCAATTCTTTTTTTGACGTTTTATTTGTATATTTATTAATGATGCACTGTTTTATATGTTTTTTCGTTATTTAAAATAAAAATTAGCCAATTTGTATAATTTGCTGAGTGGTGTGGCGATTTATGTAATTTGTCGAAATTGGTCGACGGAATAACTAAGTAGTACCGTACTTTTTAATAGAATCGTTTCATAAATTCGTTTCATTTCAGTCGTTTCATAATATCTGTTTCATAAATTAGTTTCATTAGGATTATATATATATAAGGTGGATAGATACATTTCAACAATTATTTTTAGAATAAAACAATTATGTAAATACAAATGTAATCCACATGCCATTCAAAATAGCAAAAACTGACTTCAAAGAAACTCTATGTAATAGTCAAAGAATTTTAGTGAATTTTAAAATGAAAATAAAATTTTATTTCCGTGTTTTAATAATCTCTTTTTTAATATACAACACGTATGCCAACTCTGATTATGTACGGTAAGATTTACTAAAAGTTTGTGTCTATTTAATTTAAAATTCTAACATATTCAAAACATTAAAAAAGTGGCTAATATAGCTTGTATCTGATAGTAAATAACTAAAGTTTATTAGCTCAAATCACCCAATAAAATAAATTTTAATTTGAAAAAAAAATGTTCTTAACAAATTTTCGTTACTTTTATATTCTCTATAAAAGTGTGTTTAGTTATACTAAGATGATGAAATAAAGATTTAAATAACTGTTTCCATTATAAATGTATTAAACTTATGTGTACCATTCCTCTAGTAGGCGAATTTATGTGTCTCGTGTATATTTAGATTTTTTAATCTTTTCGGAGAATTTTTCATACATCTGTAAGAAAATAAAAATAAATATGTAAATGAGATGTTTAAAGGAATAAAATCATAATAGGTAATCATAAAAACACTACGACGTAAATCTGTCAGTACAAAATATTAAATATTGTCTATAAATGATGATTGAAAAAAATGACATTTGCTTGCTTTTAGATCATGAACAAATATTCCTTTTTTGTACATTAAATTATAAAAAAACTTATTTTCATGTTTTAAAACATACTTTTCAAGCCATTAAAGATATGTGAAAAAGCTAGTAACAAATGAGAAAAAGAAAAAGTACATTGAAACATTCAGTAGTGAAATATATGAGAAAAAGCTTTTATTACAATACTCACTTTCTTACATTCAATTCCAGTAGAAAGAACGATTTTCCAACTAAAATTTGCATTTCATTTATTATAAATGGCATGATAATGTAACTGATAAACGAATTTCATGTTTTCTAGGATTTGGGAAGCGATATATAATGTATTAACCATGCACCGCTGAAATTTAAAATAAATTGCTTCAAAGAAATGGTGTAAATATCTTAACAAATATCTACCACAATGTGAAGAAAAAATAATTCATATTACATCTGTTTCTGATAATGTTGTTTTTTAAGAATGCTAGATGTATGCAGATTGTGATTATTTTCTTTTCCACTCATTGTAAAAGTATCTTTGCACGTGTATCTTTGCAAAAAAGAATTTTCACATATTTAAATAAAAAAAAAAGCGTTCCGAATTTGCGATAGAAAAGTATATTTATAATTTGTATTATTTGATGTTTTATTAGATGGAAAGTTTTATAATATACTTTAAAAACATATTTCAATGCATGATAATGAAAAGTAAACTGCAGAACATTTAGTTAGATATTTTTTACATACATTAAAAAATCCCACTCCTCTGATACCGTTCATTTTATATCAAACATGATTATTACCTCCTTCCTACTTTCTGAAAATGTGTACGACTATCTAGGTGAAAGTATATAGAATCTTTTGGTATTTTCTGAAATTACATAGAAATCGTAATTTAAAAAGTTTTAAAAATATTTTGCGCTCATTTTATCCTTTTAAATATCGACTATTTTAGAAACTGTTCTTGGAGAGAATTAACGTCTTATAAGTATCTTATAACTAACTACCGGGAGTCCCAAAAATGACTGATAGATTTTAAAATTCAGTAACTTCCATACGGTGACAGATATTTAAAAAATTCTTGCAGGATGTCTATGTATGACATCAGGAGTTTGTTTTACTGCGATTCTTGATTTTAGTTAGAATTTCAAATAATAGATGTGGCTGCGAGATATAGGTGTTAATTCCAGACCAGATTTTTTGTACTTCGGGATCCAATCAAAACATTTTAATTTCCTTTTTTCGCATGGGTGAAAAGAAAGACCAAAAAATCGAACATGGATTTAGCACCTATTGCTTTCAGCGCCATCTATCGCTGTTTTTGTAACTAAAACTGAGAATCACAGCACAAAACTTCCTGACATATTACATAACCATTCTGCAAAAATTGTTTTTATATCTGTCACTGTTTGCAAGTTATTGAATTTTAAAATCCATCAGTCATTTTTGAGACATCCGGTATCGTGAATAATTTGAAATTTCTATCTATAACAATTCAATAGAAATCATAATTTAGTACATTTTTGAAAGCTTTTCGCTTATTTCACACTTTTAAATTTCAATTATTTTTCAACTGCACTTAGAAAGAATTTACTTCATATAAGTAACTACTGTACCAACGTTTCTAACTCCCTCTATATCCTTAAACCCCCATGTCATAATGACATCTACATAAAATATAGTCTTTGTTGGAGCAAGGACTCTCACCATCAATTTGCAACCATAACGTTTGAAAAATCGGTTTGGTATTTTCTGAGATTGCATAGTTATCGTATTTTAGAATGTTTTTAAAACGCTTGTCGCGCATTTTCAACACTTTTAAATTTCGATTATTATAGAAATTGATCTTAGAGAATATTTACATCTAATATGTATCTACCATGCCAAATTTCATGTTTCTGGGCCCTTCAGTAACACAGAAATCTCATTTTTAGATCGTTTTTTGCTCCTGTACTCTCTTGGAGTAGTGGTACCGCCATGAAGTATATCCTATTTTGGAGCAAAGGCTATCATCATCCTTTTCACTCGATTATTTTCTAAATAGGTTCGGTACTTCCTGAGATTGCGTTTAAATCGCCATTTAGAACGTTTTTAGAACGCTTTTTGCACGTCTTCACACTTTTAAATTTTGAATGTTTTAAGAAATGTTCTTAGAGATCGTTTATATCTTATAAATAACTACATTTGCAATTTTCATGTTTGTAGGTTCTTCAGTAAAACCAAAATCGCATGTTTAGAACGTTTTTTGATCCAGCTCCCCCTTTGGGATAGTGACATGGACATACGGCCCCTATGTTGGAACAGGGAGTAACATCATAATTTTAATATCATTGCTTTTAAAATCTGTTCGATAGTTCCAGACATTACCTCGAACAAATAAACATACAAACTTTACTTCTTTATAATATTAGGTTAGATTAAAAAATTTTAATTAAGTTTAAAAGCGGATAATATTGTTTTGCATCTATGATGTTAATTTTTTTTAACAAAATATATATATTAACATCTAATAAACATTATTTTATAACCTTATGACGATTTAAGTAAAGGTATTTGAACCATGCCTTTTGCCGGAGTGGTTTGATCCATAAAATTAAAAAAAGCATTAAACATGAATGTTACTATTTGGAAAATCAAGTTTTTAACTTAATAAATTTTTTATATAACATTACAGTAAACTCCCGACTATCCGGCTCGCAACTATCCGGCCCTCCGTACTATCCGGCTCGCAACTATCCAGCCTAATAAAAAAAAGGGGGAATGCTGAAAGCGGCCGAGACAGACAAGGTCCCGTCCCAAGGAAAATGCTGACTCACAAATGGAAGAAGTATGAAGGGAATGCAGAATGCAATAGCAGAACAATAACAGACAGGAAGGTAGGGGGGGGGGATGAAGACTTGATAACCTGTTTCGTCAGTTATGATTCGGATGTTTATAAGTGCGGGCGTTATTTTCCGCTGTTCCTGGTTATGTTTATATAGTCTTTTGGTGTCCTCCGTGTTTATTTACTGAAGATAAAATTAATGGGAGATTAATGGATGATAAACAAAAAAAAAAGGTTGTAGTGACTATGGAGGAAAACTATACGTTATAAATCGACTTCAGGCTGGAATAACGGCAAAAACTAATGCTTCGGAGTTAGTAGTTGGTAAGAGTGTAGTGTGCGACTGGAAGAAAAATCGAGCAGAAATTGAAAAGTGGTGTGTTGCCCATGTCAGTGGAAGTGGAATGCAAATAAGAAAAACTATGATGAAAAGTAAACATAAACAAGTTGAGGAAGCTTTATTTTTCTGGTATCAACACTTAAGAGGAAATGGCTTGCCTGTTATTGGACCGATGTTGCAGGAAAAAGTATCGCGATTGAGCCCACTATTAGAAGGGGAAGATTCAGAAATTAGTGCCAATAAAGGATGATTAGATCGCTTTAAAAAACGATTCGGTATTCTTCAAATTACCATAAATGGGAAGGCTTTATCTGCTGATAAAGGGGCTGTACCTTTATTCAAAGACTATCTTGCTAAGCTTATTCAACAGGAGGAAATTTCTCGGCAGCAGTAGTACAACTACGATGAGACCTGTTTAAAAGAAGCTATTGGCTGGCAATAATGAAACCGCCAACCATAAGCTTAGGTTGACTTTAATAGGAAAGTCAAACAAACCTAGAACTTTTAAAAACTAAAAAATCAGGAATCATTACCTTTATTTACACACGTCAAATTAAAGCATGGGCGAATTCAGAGATCTTTAAAAACCTGTTACAAAATAAATTCGTACCGTCTGTAGAAAAACATTTGAAAGACAACAATTTGACGAGAAATGCTCTGCTGAATCTGAACAACGCACCTACGCATCCGTCCATTGTAGAACTCGCAGACAGAGACATCAAAGCTGAATTTTTACCACCATATGTGACGGCTATTTCGCCGCTGATGGACCAGGCAGTCATTGAAATGATAAAGAAAAAGTATCGCCCGTATCTTCTCCGTTCGTTGATATCGCGATAGGTAATAATGAAGACTACATAACCACTCACAAAAAGATTGACATGCTAGATGTCATAAGGTGGGTGGCAGAGGCGTGGGAAGAAATTCCAAACATAGTAATTGGAAGGTCTTGGAACGTTCTTTTGTACCACAAAGGTGGACTGAAACCCGTGTTGGAAGATGAAGTCGAAAATAAGAACGATAAGCTTTTTTCGTTGCTGAAAAATATACTGGGCTCTGACGATGTCAATGTCGAGGACATTAGAGAATGGATGGTGAACGACGAAGCTAATGAATTAACTGACAACGATATTGTAGAAATGGTGAGACAGGGAGAAGTAGCAGAAGAAAAGAGGAAGAGGATGTCGGGAAAATTTTCATGCTACAATCGGAATGGTTTAAGATGATTGAGGCAGCACTGCAGTACATTAATCAGCAGGAAGAAGTGACCCCAGCTGATATCATTTGCTTGCGAGGACATAGTGTCGCGGAAGAGGGCTAACAGGGAGAAGCAGTCATCTATCAAGTACTTTTTCAAAAACTAAAAACTATAAGTTTTGATCCTTTTATCTTATGTATAACTTTTCTTATTTGTGAAATCATTTATTAATAAACAGTAAAATAAGATTAACTCATTCTTTGAAGAATTTGGCTTGCGTTTCATGTTAATAGTTTGCTTATTTTGAAACTGAGTGTGCAGTATATATATAAAGTATCTTAAAATGTGTAACGTTTTTAATATGATGGCGGGGGAGGGTAGGAAGTGTGTATATAATTATAGAACTCTGCCCTAGCTGACTTTTTGTTATCCGAGCTACCCTTTCGCCACATAAGGCCATATAGTCGGGAGTTTACTGTACATCAAATAAAGGGACACACAATTTAGTATCATTTTGTGAATTCAGACTGAAACTGCATTGTTTTTACATATAATTAATATAAATAATTTTTGCATTGATATGATATATTTCATAGTTAATAAATGCCGCGATATTCAAATGCTGCCCATTTTATATAGCACAGCAGAATTTAACAAAATTCTTAAGGTAAGACTCAACATTTCATATTCGGAGATTAACGTTTTCGGGGTATTCGGAGAAATGCTTAGCTCACGTTGTTCATGATTATTTTGTGTTCTGAAGTTTGTAATATCAAAAGGAATTCTCAATATACGTTTCATATGATCGAATCTGTTTCGAGATATTATAGATTTCAGTTTTGGTACATGATTTAAAGCAGGAAACATTAATATTGCATATTTATGAGATGTTATTACATTCAGGATATAACATTATATTTGTTGAATGTAGATCAAATATACACATACTTATAGTATTTTTTATAGATAAAGATTTGTTACCTACATTTTAAATTTCAGCATTTAATTTACCAAATTTCGCATACTGAAATTTAAAAAACAATAATTAAGAGTGCAGATATTTAAAAATTCACATACTGAAAATTTAAAAGTAATATTTAAAAATATATACTTTTATATTCATTACGATAATGGAAAAGTTGCAGGAGCGCAAGATAGTTAATACGGCGTGTTTAAATTATATGTATTATTTATACTTATTATAATTCCTGTTATATATACTTATTATATATATACCTATACAGGGTGTTTACAAATTAGTTGGGCAAAAGGAATGATTTATTGAATGTTATTGACAGGCAAAAAAAAATATAAAGTACACATTGTTGTAAGATACAAAAATAGTTTACCATTATCACAAATTCTTGATGTGACTTGTACAGCAGAATGTGTTTCATGAAACCAAAGACAGCATTTCGCTTTTTCAGTACCATTGTAGTTATCCATTATCGTAATGCTGAACAAGAATGATTACCACACGCTAAACGATAGCGTCAGTTATGACACCTAATGCCACCTATGATTAAACTTCGGTAATATTACTATTAGTCTTACTTCCAACTAGTTAATTTTATTTAATATTTCGGAAGTTCTTAACTTACGAAATTGCCCAGCTAATTTGTAGACACCCTGTATTACATATATACTTATATCATATATATTCCTGTAAATATATATATTAAATAACCAAAAAATTTTTCTGTCAATGTGTACCAAAATCTTACATTTAACTTTAGCCAGCTTCATCTTTTGTGATTTTTTTTCCAATCAAGTCAATCATGTTTGTTAAAATCATAATACGCCTTGGCTGATAACGTATAGTAAAATCAAACAAAAACAAAATACTGGTATGTTAGTACCAAAAGTATCGCGCATGGTATTTCATTTTAACCTACCAAAAACCTTTACCTTTTTTTGAAAAATTTACCAAACATTTTACTTTGAAAGAGCACCAAAACCATGTATCTCTTCTCCTCATACCATACAACCGTTTTCTTTTAATTTCTAAAAGTTGTAAAATAAAAACTTTAAAAGGAGCAATATATATATATTAGGCTGTTAACAAGTTACGGCTTCATCGAAGCAATTATCAAAACAAATAAGGGTATTCTAGAATTGCATTATCTATTATGTAACGATTTCAAAAGCCATCATTTAGATTTTCATGTACTCTTTTTAGATTTCGCCCGTTATTATTCATTTTTAAAAATTCAATATATAATGATACAACATCATTCAATTTGCCAAAATTGGAGAATGAAGAAATTTCAAATATACTAGAAAATTAGTGAGGTAATTATTTATTTAATATTACCAAAATAAAGTAATAAAGGCAGATTCTTCATTTTTATTGGAATTTTAAAGGTGTTATTCTCTGTGTAATAGAGAGAAACAAAAGAAAGGGTGGGGGGCGAAAATTTTGAAAGTAATCTAATTAATGAATTTAATGATTTTATTATTAATTCATAGTAAATAGATGTTGAAAGCTTAAAAAATAGCAATGATATTTTTAAAATTTCCTTGGTATAGAGACAAATGAAAAAAGGGGAGAATTCACGTGTGTGTGTGTGTGTGCGTGTACGTTGGGTGTGTTGGAGGGGGGGGGGCAAAATTCCGTTGATTGATTCTTTATGTATTTTACTAATTGCTTATACTCTTTATTGTTAATTTGCAATAACATTAAAAAGAGAAAAAATCAATAAGATTTTAACCTGTACATTTTCAGGCAGGGAGGGACAAGGGGGGGGGGGGTTAAAATTTTACATTTTCATCATCTATTGAATTAGATAATTTGTTTTGGAAAAGGGAAAATATTCCCCACAATCAAAAGTGAAAAATTTTCATTCTTGTAAAAAAAATCCCGTAAAAAAAAAAAATTTAATTTAATAAAAACTTGGCCCCTCTATTGCGCCCAAAACCCCCTCCCCTAGAACCCCAATTACATTTAGTTTATATTCGCTATGTAATGTCATTTAGAATGTTATAAAATTAAAAATGAAGGATATACAACCACCAGGAAAGCCAGAAATGATTTTTGGCCACTTGATCGCGATTTGGGACCACTGTGCGGCGTTACAAATCATCAAATCATAGATCGTGCAATTTTACAATATTCTTATTTGATTTTTAAATGAATTTGATAGAGCCGACACATGTAAATAGTCTAATAAACTTTTTTTACTGTTTTTAAAGCGATTTAAGAGGACTTTTCACACACTTGAAAACACCCGCTTGGTAAAAGTAAGGCTACGGGCAGGTTATTTTCCAATTTCTTGTTTAAATTTGAACATTTTTAAGCGATTTTTTTGCATAGGATAGCTGATCTCGACCTCTAATAGTGCCATTTTTTATTTTCTCGATTTTGGTCACAGATATTTTTAATAAAGATACTTTCACTTTCGAAATGGGTTCCGAAAGTGAAAATAACTTTATTAAAAAAATCTACAACCGCAATCAAAAAAGTAAAAAAAATAGCCGTATTAGAGATCGAGTTAAGCTATCCTATGGAAAAAAAATCACTTAAAAATATTCAAGTTTAAACGAGAAATTTTTAAACAACCTGCCCATAGGTTTAACATTACCGAGAGGGGGATTTCAAATAAGTGACTTGTCCCCTTAACACACCTTATCAAGCAACTTTATCTCACGGTGTTATAATTTGATATATATTTACATATACAAGATGTCCCAAAAACATTGACATCGGCTTTTATACCTTATATATTTATTATACACATATCAGTTACAAAGTTCTGTAAAGAAAGTACAGAATTTTATGAAATCAAATTAGCGAAAATACATAAAGGCCTAAACCACCTTACGATGCATGAATATGAGTTCGCAAAGGCGAAAAATCATATTGGCTGATCGCATTTCAAGGGTTATAGACAAATTACACACACACACACAACACAGAAAAAAAAAAACAATGTTTGCATTATTTTCTGGGGTGTAAATTTTTGTTTAACACCTCACCAAATTTGTTTAAACATATCACTACGATTTTGTGTGATAAATTGCTGAAATTTTATACATGACCTTATTAGTAAATGAAGCACATCTTTCTAATTGCGAAATTTTTTGCACGGGCTTCGAATAAATATTTAAATTTTGACTTTCCACAAATTTAATACCCTGAAAATTGTAATCGATTTCATAAAATTATGTACTCTTTTTTTACGTAACTTTGTTATTTATAATATTTCTATAATCTGTCTATGATCAATATTTAAGCAATAAAAGCTGTCGTCAATGTTTTGAGGAAACTCTGTATAATTGGCATTACGTTTAATTAAATCGTCGAAAATATTGATTTAATAAGTAAAAATATTTCCTCTAAATTTAAGTGGTAACTAAAAATCATAAAAGTTGACAACTATATATTAACTTTTAAAATCACAAGGAACTGAATTTTTTTTTCTATATTACCTTTTAAGGGGGTCCGGGACAAAAAAATCTTCAAAATTTTCAAAACCATTTTATTTCATTAAAAATTTCTCTATTTTTTTGCTTAAAATGACATTTAATTCATGTTTCTATCTGAATTAGAACAAACAATATTAATTCTCCGTTTTGGTTTGTTTTCAAAATCTAGCTTTTAAGCAATGGCTGTCTTGGAAACTATTTCTTATACTAATTCGTTTTTCTTCATGATAGGTTTTTTTCACCATTTCTCGTATTTAATTTCTTATAACTCGAGAACCGTTAAAGATAAAGGGTTGAAACTTGGAATATATCTTTTTCAAATGTTTGACTTTAATTATGATTCAGCATACTTCAAAAAAAAAAAATTACTTTTGAAAATATGATTTTTTTTTTAAGTTACACCACTTTTGTTTTAATTTTTTTGTTAAATATTTTTAATTTTTTTATAAATTAAAATTTTTAAAAATGCTGAATTAAAATTAAAATTTATATATTTTGTTTATTTAAATGAAAAAAAATTGAAATTCTGTAAATAATTATTCGATTTATTACGATTTTAAATTACCTCACTTTTTTAATAAATTTTAAATTTAATTTTTTTTTTGAAAAATTATGAGAAGTTTTATCATGGTATTTCGTTTACAAATGACAAGGTTATTCATCACAAAAAAATTCAGAATTTTAACTCAATAAATAAAAATTATTTTAAATGTGTCCCGGACCCCCTTAAATCTGTTATTTATATTTCTTCCTTAAATCATGAATTTTCTCATCTAATATAACAAATATTACAAACCATTTCCGGCTGTATATCAGAATTTGTCTGTTTCCAAAAGTTGATGAAAATTAACGAATAATATACTTGTACCCAATACGGACACCCTAAGGAAAATTGATTTTTTTCAACACCGAGTACAGGTCATAGGACTTCAAAAATATATGGCCAGTATCCTTGGACTGTTGACTATCATTATTTCATTATTAAAATTAGCGACCTTGTAAGTATTATGGTTTAATTTTAATGATAAAAACAAAAATGTTTACAAGTGTCCATATAAGTAACCACCTGTCCCTATTAAGGACATGCATGGCCATGCATATTAGAGATTGGTGGCTCCTTATTGACCTACTACACAGGGTGTATGGAAGAACCACTCTTCCAGGGGATTTTAGAAGAGAGGGGATAAAATAAATATATCTTAAGGTATTGCGGGGAGGGTGGGGCAAAGTAAATATCTTCAGGTCATCATTTTGGAAGGGGGGGCACAGTAAATATCTTCAGATCATCACTTTGGAAGGGGGGGGGGCACAGTAAATATCTTCAGATCATCACTTTGGAAGGGGGTGGGGGTCTTTTCGGTTGAGACTCTTCGAAGACCCATGGAAAGCACCTCAGCTACTACAAAATATTATGAAATAATATAGTTGGTTTTGCTTAGCTTTATTGGTTCTGTCTGCAGAATTTACATCTGTTATTACTCAGTCCTCACAGAATGGACAAATAAAAACTTCTTCATCATGGGCGGTAAGTCCCACAGAGTCCTCATGGGCATACCTGCCGCATGTGATGCATAGCCGCATCTGCAACAGCATCAATACTGCATAAGAAGTAGTACAATTTCTCCTTTGTTGAGGAAGTCAGATCGCTGGTACCTGCGATTTCTCCAACAGATACCCTACTAAAGGGAGGTTTCTTTTGATTTTTCTGCAAAGGCTTTTTGGAGGATTTTTTTCTTGGAGGATGTTTCTTGGAGGATTATTCATATGCCATTAAACAGATATTTTGCAAATTTGTGAATCTGAAGATTCACTTGCTTTATTTCCAACGTGAACATAAGGTGTCCATATTAGGAATCGGGCATAGTTTTACTAAATCTTGTTATAAATAAACAAATAAAACATTTTTAAGCAATATATGCAATAGCAATCGAAAATATGATTTATTAGCTTTCTATAACACTCCAATTTTCAATATTTAAAGTAATTCTACCATATCTAATAAGAATTTAAACTTACGTATAATTACTATCAGCACACCACGAAACAACAAGTTTTCTTCCAAATGGCCAGCAGCACGTTTTTGCACTTTCCAAGCTTAATTATCTTATCAACTGCTTTTCTTCACGGACATGTAGCGCATCTCTCGATCGAAATTTTTACTTCTAAAGATATTAGGGGTGTCCATATTGAGAGCACTGTCCACATTGGGTACAAGTACATTACAAAGAATGTTTTAATCTACACATCAAATTTAAACACTGTTTTGTAACGACATGAATATAAATTGTGATAAGATCTTCTGCGTTATTTGCATAAGTTTGATACGTGATTACAAGAAAATTTATTAATCAAGGACCTTTAATGATCTCATGAGTACGAAGTATTCCTAATTTCTTACAAGGACAAAGAAATAGCACTCTCAAGGCTGCTCTCAAATTGAAACTGGTTACTGTCTGGCACATATTTTAATTCATTTTGTTCGCAAACGCGCAAATTAGAATGTGCAGGAAAATCTAAAACAAGAAATTTACAACTTTAGAAACTATTTAAGGTACTTATACACAATATAGACAGTGCTTTCAATATGGACACACCAAATATCTTTAAAGGTTTCAATTTTGATCGAGAAATGGCGCTACATGTCCGTGAAGAAAAGCAGTTGAAAAAATAATTAAGCTTGGAACGTGCTAAAAAGCACACTGTTCGCCACGTGGAAGGAAACTTGTTGTTTCGTGGTGTGGTGATCGTAATTACAGGTAAGTTTAAATTCTTATTAGATATGGTAAAATTACTTTAAATATTGAAAAGTGTAGTGTTTTAGAAAGCTGATAAAACATATTTTCGATTGCTATTCCATATAGTGCTTTAAAATGTTATCTTTGTTTATTTATTACAAGATTTATTAAAACTATGCCCGATTCCTAATATGGACACCTTATGTCTACATTTGAAATACAGCAAGTGAATATTCAGATTCACAAATTTATAAAATATCTGTTTAATGTCATCTGAAAAATCCTCTAAGATATCTCCTCCAAGAAAAAAATCCTCCAAAAAGCCCTTGCAGAGAAATCAAAAGAAGCCTACCCTCAGTAGAGTATCTGTTGGCGAATTCGCAGGTACCAGCGATATGACTTCCTCAACAAAGGACAGCTGGTACTGCTTCTTATGCAGTTTTGATGCTGTTGCAGACATGCGGCTATGCACCACATGTGGCTAATATATCCATGAGGACAGTGTGGACTTACCGCCCATGATGAAGAAGTTTTTATTTGTCCATACTGTGAGGACTGAGCAATAACAGGTTTAAATTCTGCAGACAGGTGCAATAATGTTAAGCAAAACCAACTATATTATTTCATAATATTTTGTAGTAAATGAGATGCTTTGTATGGGTCTTCGAAGAGCCACAACCGAAAATGATCCCCCCTACTAAAGTGCATGTTCTGAAGATATTTACTGTGCCCCCCCCCCCTTCACCCGTAATACTTTAAGATATATGGGACATTCTCACAATCTTTTGACTTTTATGTCCCTGAATAATAATTTTTTATTTAATAACTTTTTTGTGTTTTTTTTTATTTCATATACTGCGGAACATCCTATTTCATGATTGTATAACAATATTAACGAGATAAATAACTTTTGGAAGATGTTGGGGGGGGGGGTCCAAATAACAGGAAAACTCATCTACTGTCCCGTGTCCCTGATGCTGATTTTTAACTTTGGAGCTGTCTGGATAAAATTGTTTCAATAAAAATAATTCGATGTAATTTTTTTCTGAAACTGGAACTATGGTTTTATATAAATATGTTGATAAAAATTAACCTGCACACATTTTTAGGGTTGTAATTATTTTTTAAACCCTGTTCCTGGGTTTTAGATTCTTTACCATCCCTCTTCTAAAATTATACAGAAAATCATTTCAGATGCAGACACAAAAATATTTTCAAGTTTTTTGCAGAAGTATGCCAGAGAAATAATGTCTGAAATTCTTTGGCAGGAAATTTACTGTAGAATTTAAATCAGTATTTAAATATCAATTTCAAGCATCGTGCCTTTATTGGCAGTCTCACCGTTTCCATGGTTTATTCCTGCACATTTCGAGGTAAATTAAAAAAAAATAATTTAATCCAATGTTAACAACTGTTTCTAAAAATCAATGAACATTGTGGCTATCACTTAGTCTTTGCATAATTTTCCTAAAAATAGGTGGTAATTTTCCTTACCGTTCCATCCTTACCATCCTTTTTTTTTACCAATTCGTCCCTTTTTTCCAATAACATTCCCTTTTTTTTACCTTATTAAAAGTACTACTTTGTTATTGTTTCTTATTTGAATGTTCTGTGGGTACTATTCAAATTCATTATAAGTAAAAATTTAGAAGAAAATAAAATGTACTATGGGTAAAATGGTAAGGAAAATTAAACTCGAGAGTTTAACTTAAACCTCAGTTAAATAAAAAAAATTTCGCTGCTGACAATTTTTTCTTTATTTTGAATCATTAAGGCATTCGTGTATCAGATTAAAATGTTATTTTAACAAGTTTAATTTCGCCAGATTTTTTCCCCCAAAAGTCAAAAATTGTGAGAATGCCCCATACTTCTTTTAATCCCCTCTCCTCTAAAATCCCTTGGAAGAGTGGCTCTTCCACACACCCTGTGTAGTAGGTCAATAAGGAGCCACCTGTCCCTAATATGGACATGCATGTCCATAATAGGGACAGGTGGTTCCTTATATTTACACTTGTATACATTTTTTTTTATCATTAAAACTAAACCAGAATAATTAGAAGGTCGCTAATTTTAATAATGATAGTCAACAGTCCAGGGATAGTAGTCATATATTTTTGGAGTCCTATGACGTATACACGGGGGTGAAAAAAAATCAATTTTAGTTAAGGTGTCCATATTGGGTATATGTACCTGAATCCAAATGTTTTTCTATTTTTCGGAAAAAATAGCAGATTTTTTAGTAAATGATTTGAATGGATAGTTTTTTTAATCGAATTTCTTGAAGCGGTAGCTCCAGAAACGAAACAAATCTGCTATCCTGAGACAATAATCGCTTATAACTCAATATGTGTTTTATTTATTGGAAAATGAATTTTTTTCAAATACAAATAACTTCAATACACTGTAAAAAAAATGGTAACGTTCCATGTAAAATCCAGGAACGTTTCGCCTTTTATCAGGTTTTCAGAATAATTTAGCTGTTTCCTGTGAAATTCTGGTTTTCTTATCTGAAACGTTCCTGAACAAAAGTTGGAAACAGCAAAACGCTGCGGCCGCCATTTATTATTTTTTTGCTGTAATCCGTTGCTCGCCCGCGAGTGTCGAAAACGAATTCTTTAAATGAATGTAAAAAAATCAATATGGAATGCGAATAAATCAATAGACGACATAATCCTTTACGTCTCTCTTGTCAAGACCATTCAGATGAAAATACCTCTGTGACATCGCTAAGAGATTATCTCTCGTACTTGTCTGTGGAATGTTTAACGAGCAGACCGTGTAAAAAAAATACACCTATTATTTGGATCTCCATTAACCAGGGGACCATTAAACATGATTCTCACCGATTTTGATTAATTTAAAGTATGTTTTAGAGTTCGTATCTCTAATTATTCTTGTGAAAGGATTTCTTCAAATGGGCCTTAGATTTTCAGAAATTAGATGCCGAGGTTTAGCATACGTTTCAAATACCCATTAGTTTGCAGCTCTCAATGTGTCTTTCGTGGTGTGGACGCAGAAGGCTCGCACGCCACCCTAACGGCCCGAGTTCGATGCTACCTCTTGACTTTTTTTTTTCTTTTTTAATTAATTTTATATTTTAACACTTTACAATTTGATTTAAATTTGATATATATTTGACACTTTGAATTGCTGCAAATTTGAATTTTTTTTTATTTTCGGAAAAAATATACAATTACGTTTAGGATTTTTTTTTCATGAAAATTTATATGTATTTTATCGAACTTGTAAACTAACATAATTACTGACGAAAATCCAAAATATTTTATGTCTAGATTTTTTCTAATTATTATTTACATTTATATATTTTATATTTTAAGCAAAGTTCAGAAACAATATATCATATATATATTTACTTTATTGAAATTTAACTGAAAATTTATTTTTTCGTGTAAATTATAAATAATAATTTTCATGTCAATTTCAAAATATTTTTTCATTCCAACAAATAATGATAATAAAGCGAAAATTGTCAACTGGAAATGTATAAATCGTCTGCGGATCCCGCATGCTGTGAAATGTCAGTAATGTTTTGCTGTCAACAGAAATATTCCTGGTATTCCGCAGGAAACTTACTGGCATTTCTGTAGAATGTTTTTAACATATACAGTAAAGTTCCAGTCATTTTCAAGAAATGTTTCTTGGAAATAATAGGCAAATCAGCTGCCCATTTTTCCCAGGAACGTTGCGGAATTTTTTTTACAATGTAATCATATCAGCAAGTATCGTATCTGCTTTTACGTTTAAAAATGTATTAGAAAGTTTAGTTATTGAGCAGGGAATTTATTTTTTCAGAACCGCCTTAGTGAAAGTTCAGTGGACTTTCCTTTTAATGCTATTCCTATAAGTTCACAATGAATTCACTTAAGTCGGCTAGTTAAAACAAAATACAACTAAGCACACTATATTTTATGCACTTAACAATATATTCTCTTTTAAAATAAAAACTTCATAATTTCATCTTATTCAGTACAAATAAAATATTTTTAAAAAATCTCACTGAACGAGCTATCAAAGATTTCACAATATTCGTATCTCAAACAATATTTTTAAAATAACAGTTTATCACATGCTTACTGAACTTTTTTATATGTGTAATAAAAGTTGAAAAACATTATTGCCATCATTTAATAAAACTAGTTGGATGTGCCAATCCCAAAACTTTCTTCTATCTTATATATAATATTTCAAAAACTAGTTACACATGTTAATACTTCAATATTTTTAGCTCAATACTATACCAACTTTGATTTTCATCTTAAATTTCTGCTTAATCAATATCATGATATTTGTTAAAATTAATAGTTTTTCCTTATTCTGTTGTTATCAGATGTTTGCGAATAATGGCTTAGCAAAAAGCGAGTTCCCGCCTCTGCGCGAGCCGCCGATGAACAACAGAACTACGAAAAATCAACAAAAAGCATACAAAAATCGCTATCACAAAGCCCCTTTACCGCGCAATATTTCCAAATTCAAGGAGGACCTGTTGGCCAAAGCCAAAAATATGCACGAAAAAATTTGGTTCAATTGTATGCATAATTTTATACATTTTTCGATGGTACAATACAGAAAATGGCACAAATATCGCTATTACAACGTGCCCCTCCTTCGGCAGATTTTTTTTTCAAATTCAGGGAGAACTTGTTTGCCATAGCCAGAAACGTACACAAAAAATTTGGTTGAATTCTATGCATAACTTCATACAATTTTCGATGGTACAATAATGAAAATGGTACAGAGATCACAATTACAGCGCTCACTTCTGGCGGAATTTTTCTAAATTCAGGGAGGACTTTCGTGCTATGACCAAAAACAAACACAAAATATTTGGCCCAATTCTATGTATCTTCATACAATTTTCGATGGTACAATTTTCAAAATCGCACAAAAATCGCTATTACAGCGCCCCCTACCGGCGATTTTTTTCCAAATTCAGAGAGGACCTGCTTGCCATAGTCAAAACTTAAAATAAAAATTTGGTTCAATTCTATGCATAACTTCATACACTTTTGAATGGCACAATATTCAAAATCGCACAAAAATCGCTGTTACAGCGATCCCTAATGGTGATTTTTTTCTAAATTCAGGGAAGATCTGCTTGCAATAGTCAAAAACTTAAAATAAAAATTTGGTTCAATTCTATGAATAACTTCATACACTTTTGGATGGTACAATATTCAAAATCGAACAAAAAATCGCTATTACAGCGCCACCTACCGGCGATTTTTTTCCAAATTGAGGGAGGATCTGCTTTCCATAGTCAAAAACTTAAAATAAAAATTTGGTTCAATTCCATCCATAACTTCATACACTTTTGGATGGTACAATATTCAAAATCGCACAAAAATCACTGTTACAGCGCCCCCTACCGGTGAATTTTTTCCAAATTCTGGGAGGACCTGCTTGCCATATCCGAGAACTTAAAATAAAAATTTGGATCAATTCTATGCATAACTTCATACACTTTTGGATGGCACAATATTGAAAATAGCACATAAATCGATGTTACAGCGTCCCTACAGGCGAATTTTTTCCAAATTCAGGGAGGACCTACTTGCCATATCCAAAAACTTAAAATTAAAAATTTGGTTCAATTCTATGCATAACTTCATACACTTTTTGATGGTACAATATTAACAATCGCACAAAAATCGCTATAACAGCGACCCCTACCGGCGAATTTTTCCAAATTCAGGGAGGATCTGCTTGCCATAGCCAAAAACTTAAAATAAAAATTTGGTTGAATTCTAAGCATAACTTCATACACCTTTTGATGGTACAATGGGGATCTCTGACCCCTAAAACGTGTAAATCCGTCGAAAACCGGAAGTCGAAAAAAATTTCGATTACAATACTTTCTTCTATTGAAGATAGAAGAAAGTAAAAATGTGAAAAATATATTGTGCATGCATAAAAAACTTCATTTATGATATTTTAACAAATAGAGGAAAATCAAAATTTTTAATTTCAAAATCCTGTGCATAACGGAAAAGGGAATATCTAAACAGAAGTTTAAAAATAGAACATGTAAAATCAGCTTATCTGAGATTTCATGATTTAAAAAGAGAAATATTACTTTTCCTTGCGTGATATTTTGCAATAAAATAATCAATGCATTTACATTAGAGAAACGTAATCGAACTAGTTGGATGTGCCAATCCCAAAACTTTCTTCTATCTTATACATCTTAATATTTCAAAACCTAGTTACACATGTTAATACTTCAATATTATTAGTTCAATACTATACCAACTTTGATTTTCATCTTAAATTTCTGCTCAAGTCAATTAAACGGACTAAAAACGAGTTAATCTATATCATGATATTTGTTAAAATTATTAATTTTTCCTTATTCTGTCGTTATCAGCTGTTTGCGAATAGCCGGCATAGCAGGAAGTGAGTTCCCGCCGCTGCATGAGCCGCCGATGCACAATAGAACTACGAAAAATCAAGAAAAGTATACAAAAATCGCTAGCACGGAGCCCCTTTACCGCGCAATATTTCCAAATTCAAGGAGAACCTGTTGGCCAAAGCCAAAAACAAGCACAAACATTTTGGTTCAATTGTATGCATAATTTTATACGCTGTTCGAAGGTACAATAATGAAAATGGCACAGAGATCGGAATTATAGCGCCCCCTTCTTTCGGAATTTTTCCAGTTCAGGGAGGACTTGTTTCCCATAGCCAGAAACATGCACAAAAAATTTGGTTCAATTATATGGAAAATTTCATACACTTTTCGATGGTACAATAATGAAAATGGTACAAACATCGCAATTATAGTGCCCCCTTCCGGCAGAATTTTTCCAAATTCAGGGAGGACCTTCGTGACATGACCAAAAATAAACACATAAAATTTGGTTCAATTCCATGCATAACTTCATACACTTTTCGGCGGTACAATATTCAAAATGGCACAAAAATTGTACAAAAATCGCTATTACAGCGCCCTCTACGAGCGATTTTTTTGCAAATTAAGGGAGGACCTCCTTGCCATAGCCAAGAACTTAAAATTTTTTTTGGTTCAATTCTATGCATAACTTCATACACTTTTCGATGGTGCAATATTCAAAATCGCACAAAAATCGCTATTACAGCGCCCCCTAACGGCGAATTTTTTGCAAATTCATGGAGGACCTGCTTGCCATATCCAAAAACTTAAAATAAAAATTTGGTTTAATTCTATGCATAACTTCATACACTTTTGGACGGTACAATATTCAAAATCGCACAAAAATCGTATATTACAGCGCCCCCTACCGGCGAATTTTTTCCAAATTCAGGGAGGACCTGCTTGCCATAGCCAAAAACTTAAAATAAAAATTTGGTTTAATTCTATGCATAACTTCATACACTTTTGGACGGTACAATATTCAAAATCGCACAAAAATCGCTATTACAGCGCCCCCTACCGGCGAATGTTTTCCAAATTCAGGGAGGACCTGCTTGCCATAGCCAAAAACTTAAAATAAAAATTTGGTTCAATTCTATGCATAACTTCATACACTTTTGGATGGTACAATATTCAAAATCGCACAAAAATTGTTATATCAGCGCCCCCTACCGGCGAATTTTTTCCAAATTCCTGGAGGACCTGCTTGCCATAGCCAAAAACTTATAATAAAATTTTGGTTTAATTCTATACATAACTTCATACACTTTTTGATGGTACAATGGCGACAGACAGACGGACAGACGGACAGACGGACAGACGGACAGACGGACGGACGGACAGACGGACACACAGACAGACAGACATTTTCTATAAACATGTTTTTTGGAATCTCTGACCCCTAAAACATGCAAATCCGTCGAAAACCGGAAGTCGAAAAAAATTTCGATTACAATACTTTCTTCTATTGAAGATAGAAGAAAGTAAAAATGCGGATATCTGTTTTCTTTAACGCAAAGCTAGGCAATATTTTATATTTGATAAGAGCTTTCCTTATAATATAATATTTCTGAGGTGAACAGATACTATCTTTTGAATTTCGGGATTTTTTTTTTTTCATTTGCATGATCAAATAAATCACAGTGTTTCTTTTTTTTAAATTTCTTTTAAATTTCCGTTTCACATATTTTTTACACCATAATTTTTTCAACGATGTATTACATTTTCTCTCTCCTTTAACTAGAAAATTCTTCTCTGTATGTATTTTATATATAATGGTAACACTTTATGTAATAATAATAAAAAACTAGTTGGATGTGCCAATCCCAAAACTTTCTTCTATCTTATACATCTTAATATTTCAAAACCTAGTTACACATGTTAATACTTCAATATTATTAGTTCAATACTATACCAACTTTGATTTTCATCTTAAATTTCTGCTCAAGTCAATTAAACGGACTAAAAACTAGTTAATCTATATCATGATATTTTTTTAAATTATTAATTTTTCCTTATTTTGTTGTTATCAGCTATTTGCGAATAGCCGGCTTAGCAGGAAGCAAGTTCCCGCCGCTGCATGAGCCGCCGATGCACAATAGAACTACGAAAAATCAAGAAAAGTATACAAAAATCGCTAGCACAGAGCCCGTTTACCGCGCAATATTTCCAAATTCTAGGAGGACCTGTTAGCCAAAGCCAAAAACAAGCACAAACATTTTGGTTCAATTGTATGCATAATTTTATACGTTGTTCGATGGTACAATAATGAAAATGGCACAGAGATCGGAATTATAGCGCCCCCTTCTGGCGGAATTTTTTCAAGTTCAGGGAGGACTTGTTTGCCATAGCCAGAAACATGCATACAAAATTTGGTTCAATTATATGGATAACTTCATACACTTTTCGATGGTACAATAATGAAAATGGTACAGACATCGCAATTATAGTGCCCCCTACCGGCAGAATTTTTCCAAATTCAGGGAGGACCTTCGTGACATGACCAAAAACAAACACATAAAATTTGGTTCAATTCTATGCATAACTTCATACACTTTTCGACGGTACAATATTCAAAATGGCTCAAAAATAGCACAAAAATCGCTATTACAGCTCCCTCTGCGGGCGATTTTTTTACAAATTAAGGGAGGACCTCCTTTCCATAGCCAAGAACTTAAAATTTTTTTTAGGTTCAATTCTATGCATAACTTCATACACTTTTCGATGGTGCAATATTCAAAATCGCACAAAAATCGCCATTACGGTGCCCCCTAACGGCGAATTTTTTTGCAAATTCAGGGAGGACCTGCTTGCCATATCCAAAAATTTAAAATAAAAATTTGGTTCAATTCTATGTATAACTTGATACACTTTTATATGGTACAATATTCAAAATCGCACAAAAATTGCATTTACAGCGCCCCCTATCGGCGAATTTTTTCCAAATTCAGGGAGGACCTGCTTGCCATATCCAAAAACTTAAAATAAAAATTTGGTTCAATTCCATGCATAACTCCATACACTTTTGGATGGTACAATATTCAAAATCGCACAAAAATTGCTATATCAGCGCCCCCTACCGGCGATTTTTTTCCAAATTCAAGGAGGACCTGCTTGCCATATCCAAAAACTTAAAATAAAAATTCGGTTCAATTCCATGCATAACTCCATACACTTTTGGATGGTACAATATTCAAAATCGCACAAAAATTGCTATATCAGCGCCCCCTACCGGCTAATTTTTTCCAAATTCCAGGAGGACCTGCTTGCCATAGCCAAAAACTTAAAATAAAATTTTGGTTTAATTCTATGCATAACTTCATACACTTTTTGATGGTAGAATGGCGACGGACAGACGGACAGACGGACGGACGGACAGACGGACAGACGGACACACAGACAGACAGAGATTTTCTATAAACATGTTTTTTGGAATCTCTGACCCCTAAAACATGTAAATCCGTCGAAAATTGGAAGTCGAAAAAAATTTCTATTACAATACTTTCTTCTATTGTAGATAGAAGAAAGTAACAAAACATAATATTGTGTTGTGTATGTCTCTTTTCAAATAAAGACCGTGTACGAGCGTATATTTATTTTTAACTCTATTGTGTCTGCTGTCCTGATAATAAGACATGCCCATACAATTACCATTATTTTATCTGTAATATTAACTTTGTTATTATCAGCATATAGTAAAATTAGTATATGACTTTATGTTTAGAATCATCGCTTCAATTTTGTTTCAGCATTTAGTAATAAAACAAATCTAGACACAGTTCGTGAGACCTTTATTTCGAGTTCATATTTCGTGCTTAAATTGAGAATATGTTCTGCTTTTTAAACCAATAAATTAGGACGACAGAAGAAACTAGTTGGATGTGCCAGTCCCAAAAATTTCTTCTATCTTATGCATCTTAATATCTCAAAAACTAGTTACACATGTTAATACTTCAATATTATTAGTTCATTACTATACCCACTTTGATTTTCATGTTAAATTTCTGCTTCAGTCAAATAAATGAACTAAAAACGAGGTAATCTATATCATATTTGTTTAAATTAATAGTTTTTCTTTTTCTGTTGTTATCAGATGTTTGCGAATAGCTGGCTTAGCAGGATGTGAATTCCTGCCTTTGCACTAGCCTCCGATGGACAATAGAACTACGAAAAATCAAGAAAAGTATACAAAAATCGCTATCGCAGAGCCCCTTTACCGCGCGATATTTCCAAATTCAAGGAGGACCTGTTGGCTAATACCAAAAACATGCACAAAAAATTGGTTCAATTGTATGCATAATTTTATACACTTTTCTATTGTACAATGAAGAAAATGGTACAGACATCGTAATTGTAGCGCCCCTTTCCAGCGGAATTTTTTCAAATTCATGGAGGACCTTCATGACATGACCAAAAAGAAACACAAAAAATTTGACTCAATTCTATGCATAACATCATACACTTTTCGATGGTACAATATTCAAAATGGCACAAAAATCGCTATTACAGCACCCCCTACCGGCGATTTTTTTCTAAATTAAGGAAGGACCTGCTTGCCATAGCCAAGAACTTAAAATAAAAATTTGGTTCAGTTCTATGCATAACTTCATACACTTTTCGAAATGCAAAATTCGAAATTCAATATGCAAAATCGCTATTACAGCGCACCCTAACGGCGAATTTTTTCCAAATTCAGGGAGGACATACTTGTCATAGCCATAAACTTAAAATAAAAATTTGTTTCAATTCTATGCATAACTTCATACACTTTTGGATGGTACAATATTCAAAATCGCACAAAAATCGCAAGACACTGCCCCCCTACCGACGATTTTTTCCAAACTCAGAGAGGATCTGCTTGCCAAAGCCAAAAACTTAAAAATTTTGTTCAATACTATGCATAACTTCATACACTTTTGGATAGTACAATATTCAAAATCGCAGAAAAATCACTGTTACAGCGCCCCCTACTGGCGATTTTTTTCCAAATTCAGGGAGGACCTACCTGCCATAGCCAAAAACTTAAAATAAAAATTTCGTTCAATTCTATGCACTTTTTGATGGTACAATGGCGACAGACAGACGGACACACAGACAGATGGACACACGGACAGACAGACATTTTCTATAAACATGTTTTTTGGGATCTCTGACCCCTAAAACATGTAAATCCGTCGAAAACCGGAAGTCGAAAAAATTTCGATTACATTACTTTCTTCTATCTTCAATAGAAGAAAGTAATAAAAAAAGTACTCAAACGTTTTTATGTCCTTTGTATCATGGTGTAGTACTATATTATTCAAACGATTTTTAAAAATATCTATAACCTGTTGACTTGCAGGTTGACCTATAGGTAATGTTTGGAAGAAATTTTTATAGATGCTGCTAGGTATGAGTGGGATAAATCACGCGGGGTACACATTTGATAAATCTCACTCAAAGCTAGCGATATATATGAGCCTTATTTTCAAACATTTACGTCCTAAACTTAATGGCAAAATTTCGGCAAATATTCTCTGGTTTCGAGGCATTTGTCTGCAGTAGTTTTAATGTGAAAATGACCTATCTGGTGCCCATTGCACTCTCGAATATACGAACATGTTGTTTTAGTAAAGAGTTGAAACAAATCAGGGAAAAACATGGTAAATTAAATTTAAAAAATGAAAAAACCCGACTGCGTAAAAAGCCAACTAAATAATTATTTCTCTCAATGTGAAGCTATTTTTTATATTACTTACCTATATTTTTATTTACTTGTATTGGTGGCTTTTAAGTTCTGTTTAATTGTTAGTTCTTATCTATAAAACACTGTTTTGATGAGGCCTATAGATATCTATGAAGGTTAGAGTTGCAGTAAAGTGAGAGATCCTACCTGCACAACTTCCAGGTTGTGTAATATTTAAACGGAGTTTCTGACTGTAAAATGGACAATGAAACATCATCTTCATTTTGAAACACCTATCCGATGATATGACACTTGATATGGTACATAAATTGTTTTCGTCTCTACCGCCATTTTGAATTTATAAAAACAAACTCTAGCCTGTAACCATCGGACGGTTAAGACGAATCGATAGAGACATCATTCATTAAAATCCATCCAGCCGTTGGGATGTTTCGAGGATATAAAGAAATCCGTATACCCAGATACGCGTGAAACACATAACCCTTCTTGGCAGCCCGGTAAAAAGAGAAAATATCATTATTTTCATATAGTAAAATTCGCCTTATTTTATCGGGCGATACTGTAAGCCTAATTTTTCTATAGAAAATACTCGTATTAGTTTCTTTTTTTTTATAGCGTGATTTCTCCTGATACATAGCCACCCTGTAGGGTATACCTATGCATTTAACCAGGCGATCTTTCTTTTTCGATATACAGAGATGTTGAAGGAAGCAGGATACCCCCACCACCACACACACACACACACAAAAATAGCGTCTCCGTAACGGTAATATTCAATGAAAATGCCTATGCGGTAACTGGTTTCGGGTTTCTCGATTTGAAGAGACAACGCGAATCATATAGCAAGGAAAACCTCGATGCATTAGTAACAAATGCACAGTGTCACCATACTGGCGCAGACTTAAGATTCATGCATAGAACTATACAAGAACGAAAAGGAAGACAAGTAATCGGATTAGCACTGAAGCGCACTGCGTGCTTCAGAACGACGAAAGACAGCAGACAAACAGCAGACGACAGCAGACGAAAACGAACTGCATGCAACCCCTCTAACGCTGTTGCACCCCCCCCCTCCCTAACGCTAAACGATAAATTCACCTTACTATCCAATGAGCATTGTTACTATCACCCCTTTTCTTGCAAGTGTTCATGAGGATTAAGGAAAGAGAAAATATCCGGTGGCAAACATCAGGCAAGGAAGATGCAACGCAAAGATATATTTGCCTTCCTTTTGGTTCTGTGTAATTCTATGAATTCATAAGACTAACCTCAATCTGCAAAGATTTGCCGTGAATGGGACAAATCTTACAAGCCAGCTGCCATACAGAGCATGCTCTTCAAATCTTCTAAACATGATATGCCTGGAACATTGAGTGCCCCTGTACACAGACAGTTGTCTGAACCGGTCTGCCGTTCTAATCCTCTTTTCCTTTTGGGGGGAATTTTTAAATAAATCTCGTCTTGCGAAGACTTTATTGTAGCTTCTACTTTCTTTTCTACCATCTTTGAACCGTCACTATAACTTCGATATGGCTCTCTGGGCAGTTTCATGTTTCGAGGATACATTCATCTGCATAAAGACTCATTCCAAACTAGAGAGAAATATTCTACCAAGTAAATCATTGTTACTTGTCCTCTAAGACGTAGATATTCGTTTATGGCAACATCATCCTATGGCAATCTTAGTCTGGTTTAAACTGAACTACGAGAATAGTATAACTAAGATAACGGCACCAATTATCATGACATTTTTAATCGTCGGTAATTAGAAATATTTGAAAAATAATAACATTACTTCTGTAAGATCTTATTTTTTCTGTGAAAAGGTACAAATGCAAAGCAACAAAACCAGTTTTGATAAGATAAAAAGTTTCACCTGTGGTTTGAAAAATGTTTTTCAGTTAAACAAAAAAATACCCAGAAATACATGGGAGGGGCGCCAAGACACAATGTCTATATATGTAAAGCATTATGATAATTCAAGGGTGAGTTATTTCACATTTTACGTTAGTAAAATTTTTAGCGAGACTAAGCCACTGTTTTTGCCAATAGGTAAAGATTGCATTGAAATATATAAGAAATTTATAATTTAGATGTAAAGAGTGTTGGGCGATAATTAGTCAATCGCTGCCACGAGTAAAGTGAGAAGGAACTTGCTGACCTCAGATAACTTGCTGAATCATATAACACTTAAAGAGAACTCAGCAGTCTTTAGATACATCTAGAGTTTCTATGCAATCTCTGAAGTAAAGATATTTATGCTTGACTTCTGGAAAGGCATTCAATTAAAAATTAACTGTGTGGGATAAAATTTGCGTCAGCAGATGTTTGGCAGATGGAAAGGTTTTTGACTACTGTGATTTTTATTATTTTCTTCTATTTTCCCGACTCAAAATAGAATGTGAATGAGTTTTACTAATATTTAATGGGATACACAAAGAGAAATAGACAAATTTAATTAGTTATTCAATTGACAGAAAGAAACGGAATCTTTTAAAAAAGATTATAACTTTTTGATAATAAAACGTAACATTAACCTTTTGTATCACCGCGTTGCATTTCTACAACATATCCAAAAGTCAATGTTGTTTAAAAATTACTATCTCTCAAACGCTTATATTTATTGCTGCTATCTCCCATCACATCAGTTAATATATATTGTTCATAGAATTATCAACATACGGCGATACGTAGGTAATGTTTCATACCAAAGTCTATTTATAATTTGAACAGTTTCAAAACGTTGTTCCTAAAATGAACTCCGTAAATTGTGTCAACTTAAAAATGTTGGAGAAGTCAAAAAATAGATTGTTTACAAATAATATTTCGTATTTCTCGCAATTTGTTATTAGAAAATTGACAATATTTATGAGAATTATGTAATGTTCTGTTTATTGATGATGTGAAAATGTACATTTCAGTCTTAATTGTCGGTGCACAGCTCCGGCTTCCCTGCAAAAATTACACTTATTGTTAACACGATAGCGTCCAAAATATTTGGCGCATCAACACAAAAAATGAGCTGGACGTTGGTAGGGCCAACATCTCGGCGCGTATTGAAAATCAAAAATATTCGTCAACACTAACAGTCTGAAATGTCGGCTCAAAATTTCCCCATAGAGATAACATTGCGAGTTTAATTCTATATATTTGAAAGATAAGGCTTTCTTCTTTTAGTCATGTACCTTGAGCTTTTTTTTGCACCAATTTTAATAATTCTTTTTTTTTTTAATGAAAGCTGTTTCTTTGTAGATTTTCCCGCACTAGCTATTATTTTTAAATATTCCCATTTTTATATTTAAATTTAAAATTAAAAATTTTTCTGTGAATTTGTTTCAAAATGGTAGCAATTGGATTACTTCCATTGTTGTAAAGAAAGAAAATATAATAAGGTTTGCTTATCTTTATTGATGCCATTTTCTCATAAAATCCAAAATAAACTTTCTGAAAAAATTGAACAGAAAATGACGTCATGCTTTAATAAAATACTCATGTTTTCCGCTAAAAGCTGTTATAATTCAATTCTTTTTCATTCATTGAGTTTGAGACGCTTGGTGAAATGCTTCAATGAGGCAAAATGACATCATATTTAAATGAAAACGATCATTTTCTCTGATAAAAGTAAATATTTTACTACGAACGCCTCTAAAAGATATAAATTGCTGCAATTTTACTCGCCGATACAGAGATTAGAATCACAAGTCAAGAGAGCGAATGTGCACATGCAAAGTCGTAGTTGACAAACTTGATTTCAAGTTTAGAAATATATGTATTAATCACATATTGCGCATTGTAGGGGAGAGTGTTGTACCTTGGGACGATTTTCACATTTTAATTTTTTACTTCAATGATTATAATCAGATTTAAAATTTAAAAGCAGCATTTCAATACACCAACATATTTCTCTATAATATAATTTTAGAAATTCAGGCAATATGAAAATAAATAATTGCCATTCATTTTAAGTAGGGATGGGAAACTGTCCCAAGGTACAACATCATGTTGTACCTTGGGACATACTATGTTGTACCTTGGGACATACTGCATAATTCAGATAATAGGCATATAACTAATCAATAGTTTTGTACAATAACTAATACAATATTTTGTACAATAACAATAACTAATTTTGTGCCAACAAACACTTTTTTTTCAAGGAAATAGAGAATGAAACTCAAGTTCAAGAATAGTCCAAGAGCTGTTAAACATTTTAGGGAAGGTATTTGAGGCACCCTGAAAATTTGTGCAACACTTCTTTTGTAATACCTGAATACAAATTCGAATGTCTGGCTGAAGGATCGTGGCCCAAAACCTGTGCCAGACAAAAAATGGCACTTGACACGTGTCTGGCACAGTTTTTGTGCCGACTAAAGTGACTGTCATTTTCAAAATATTTTTTTCTAATTATAAATATTATTGTACCTCAATCTCAGCGTGCCTCAAATACCTTTTTTTGGTAGTCAAAATATGGCACTTGACACGTGCCTGGCACAGTTTTTGGGCCGACTAAAGTGTCTGTCATTTTCAAAATATTTTTTTCTAAGTATAAATATTATTCTGTTTCAATCTCAGCGTGCCTCAAATACTTTTTTTGGGTAGTTTCAAAAAATGGCACTTGACACCTGTCTGGCACAAGTTTTGGGCCACGATCCTTCAGCCAGACATTCAATTTTGTATTCAGGCATTACAAAAGAAGTGCTGCACAAAATTTCAGGGTTCCTCAAATACCTACTCAAAAATGTTCAACAGCTCTCCTACTAGAAGAATTGAAGTCAACTTGGAAAATCAGCTGTGCGATTTGTTGTTCTGACCCACCTGTGGAAATTGGATGTGAGAGTTAACACTCAATATCTGAGAAGCAAATATCATAGGATAAGAATCATCAGTTCAGTGAGCAAATTTACTGCTGTTCCTTATGCGCTTTAAAATTTTTACTTGAAATTCATCATTGGCAAGGAGGTCAACTAACTTCAGATGCATAGAAGGGAAGTTCCCCCCCCCCCTTTCTTGAATTTTAAACTTCTAAACACATCTTTTGTTATGATCATAATCAATACTGTCATCATCTTTTGTAAGAGATAAAACGAGTTTATCATTAACAGATTCTGAACTGCTATTTTCATCTGGAGGTGGTCTTTTAATTCCTTTTCTTGCTACAGCAGTTTCAATTTCAGCTTTTACTAAAGAAACTGTTAAAATGCAAGATTTCCCTTTTCTTCTACATACATTGCTTTTATGAGCTGCAGCTTTGGAAAATGACCTGAGATGTAACATTTTGAGAATGTGAAGATAAACTTGTTACGTGTACATGTGATAACACATTTGCTGCTGTAAATTCAGCTGTTTTATTGAGCATTTCAGTTGAATGAAGTGGTCTGTCGGTTACATATATGTTAAATAATTCATTTTACTGAATCCGTTTTCATTGATTGAATAAATGTCTGTTACTTCAAAAGTTTTAATGATATTTGATGGTGTGAAATCTTTATAAAATGCATTTCAAGTTACTTCTGTTACAACATATATTGTCACTGGCTATCCAGGATGTGACAACATCCATTCGTTAGCACAAGTCCTGCAGTATGTTTTCTACGACCCAAAGACAGTACAACCAAGTGGCTGTAGTTTATGGGAAGAATAGGTAGGAATTGTAAACAAAATAATTCCAACATCCCGGCATTTCTCTGTTGTAATAATCGAAATACGTCTGTTATGTTATCCATGATTAATAAACATCATAGTGAAATACTTAAATGTACCTTTAAAATTGATTCAAAAGCCAGAAAAATACATCAGGACATGTGCTCTTTAGAACATTTCATCACATGGAAAGACAATGGAAAGTAAAAGGTTTATCGAGAGTGGCCAGATTCTTATTAACAAACTTCAATCATTATAAAGTATATCCAAAATAAAGTTGAGTTGTTTTATTTATTGCATTTTACGTGATTTGAGAAATTTTCTGTAAAATAAGTAATAAAAATATTTTTATTTATCCAAATTATTACGAACCATGTATTTGTTGTACCATCGGACATGTCCCAAGGTACAACATATTTTACTGTCCCAAGGTACAAACATCACACGGTTTAAATAAAATCAAAATTGTAGTAAATCTAGGAACACTATCATTATTTTCTCATAACCAAAACATTTAAAAATCTCCCCTTTTATAAAAAAATAAATTGCAGTTGACTTGATGTAAAAATACATAGGGAAATAAATGAAATTAGAATGGGGAAAATATTTACTTTGTACTAATGAAATTCTTTTTTTTTTCACCAAGCCGTTAATTCGATGCTTCTGATGTTGTCTGTTACTATTATGAGATCTGTTGGTTATAGGTCACTATTAGAAATAATCAAAAGATAATTGCTGCCAATAGTTTGTTAGAAATTGTCAATGTCCCGAGGTACAAGCGTCCCAAGGTACAACACTCTCCCCTAATGTTTTTGAAATGGTTAATGTAAATATAAGAGATGCGTATGAAAATTATGCGACGGTGAAAATAACATAAAGTTTAGATTTTACGCGAAAAATAATTCTATGATTAACTTAAGGCGAAATCATTTTTTTTTTCAATCGTTAATTTTAAACGGCACAGATGTCATAGACGATATTGGCGCGATTTTTTTCTGACGCTAATGTCATATACGCAACTGGTACTTAACTGGCACCAAAGTGTGGTTATTTTGCTTCATATGGTAACCCGGATGTTATTGTTTGTGCCGTTGAAGTTTTCCCCGAATTGGCGTGGAAAAAAAATCGCGCCAATATGACATCTGTGCCTTTTAAACATAACAGCTTCAATGGGTAATTTCAGTATTCTCGCTGGCTTTTGAGCAACATTAGCAATTTGGCGAATAAGAAATAAAAAACAGTAGCCAAATGAAAGAAAATGGTAGCAAAATAGATTTGCCGTGAAACACTGAAAAGTCTACCTTTAATCCCTTATTGTATCCCTTTATTTTCAATATGTTCTAAAATAAACTAATTTTTTGTAACTGCTTATAAAATAGAAATTCGACTATTCGCCACAAGTACTATAAGTACATTCTAAATGTATCCCAAATGTGTGAATATTTCAAACATTCTTTTAGCAGTCTAAATAACAATACAAAACAGCGATCTTTGTTTTACCGTTGTGTGGAAATATACACTAAAAATTGCTATGAGATTTCGACTCTAACAAAAAAAAAAGATTAATCGGCCAATTATACTTTGCATACAAATACAACTAATAAACAATATGGTAAATGGGTAAATGGCTAATGTCAATGCCGCATTCCAACAAAACTTACCTCTATTGGGTCCTGATGAGAGTAATTTTGTGTGTGTTTTTCCCGATGCAACGCCGGTGCATAGATAAGATTGTGATCAACTGAAAATAGCGAAATACCTAGCGCATAACCCTGTCTCTGTCTTTGGCTGTTGCTAAACTAGATTGGTGTTGACTTAATATTTCTGAAAAGAGTAATTTAAATGACACGGGGCAATTGAACAAGAAAAGAGACATCAATCGTTTAGTAACGCGGATAAGAATCTGTACTGTACTGGCACACATACACACAAAAAGAGCAGTATGTGAGCACTCGCAGTTTGGCGAGTCTCATTTTTCGTTTACTCGCCAAATGAAGCATTTTATCGCAATTTGGCGCAATGGGGAGCGGCAGCGAGAACACTAGGTAATTTCATCAAAATTACATATCTTGATTAGGTATAATAAATAATGCAGTTTAATTTTTTAATATTTTGAACAGTCGAAGTGTATGGAATTAGTATTTTGGTAACTTTTAGTTAAAAATAATATTTGTTTTAAGAGACTAAATACTAACCTATGTATGAGTTCGTTTTTAAACAATTCCTTTCGTCGAAATTCGACGAGATTCATCCCGTTATTAATTAAAACATTAGCTCCATTGCGGTAAATTATGCATTTTAACCTCATACGGACCATTATGAAGTCGAATCTTGAAGTCGATGTTCATACATTGGTGACCTGAGATATAGATTGACACACCCCCCTTTTCAGAAGTTTTACGTTCTATGTATGTAACAACCACTATCTTTTTTCGAACTTTTTATTCTTTGTAAGCTTCCAAATCGATGCAATTCATTTTGAATTTTAAATTAAGAGAAACGAAAAGAAAATCGAATTCGGAAAATACGAATTTGGGCATTAGTCGAATGGCTACGAGTGATACTCAAAGGAATCGAGGAAAATATAATGCCATGTATGCATTACTTATATGTATGTATTCTTATGTATGTATGTTTGTATTAAAACGAATGTATAATTCTATTGGGAAATTTTCGTAATCGGGTTTGTAGACAAACTCATAATTTACTGAGCATTGTTTGATGCGCAAATTTAACAATTTCGTAGCTGTCCCAATTACTGACGATTACTCAAATTTTTTTTAATTCATCGTAAGTGAATATATTTCAACTGAAATGCAAGTGAACATTCTGAAGTAAATGAGATAAGCATTTTTTTTTTTTTGTCATGATGTACACTAGAAAATAGAAATATGTAGATTACAAAATAAAAAATTCCTGTACGGGTTGGAAAAGGTAGCTTCCCTAATCCTTGGTTTTAAGATTTTAGCTAATTTTACTGGAGAACACGAAGTTAAAATGCGAAGAACCCGGTTAGAGAAGATTCATCAGTACTGAAATTCAATGGAAAATTCGCCAAATTAGTCAGATACAGCCAAATTGGTTTAAATTGTGACGACATATTTTTGATCGCCAAATTTGGCTATATTTCGTACAAATGTCGCGAAGCTTAGCTATAAATGCGAGGTTAATGTATATGACTATGATCGCTTACGCTTATGATCGGAGAAATGGATACAACAATGAAAGATAATTCGTGAGAAATCATGTTCACTGAAAGTCATAAATTAATCCCTGATTTTTTTTTAATCTGCTGCCTAGATTTAGTGTACATTTTAAGAAATATACATATTTTATATGTGCAACGTTATACACAGAAGTTTAAAAAATGGCGGTTAAAAGAAAGTAATTCAAATGTATAGAGTTATTCATCTTGATTCTATGTGGAAAAGTCGCCTAAAAATAACCCAGATGCTTCTTAATATTTTCATAATAACGATATAACAACAACTCAGATGAATAAAGGTATCAAGTTTGATAGAGGAGTATAGCAGACCATCTATGAATGTGTGTTACATAGGTACCAAACCTTTACCTGTTGTCATATTAAAAAAAGTGTGGGCTGTGCCAGACGAGCAAGTCTTTGAAGGAGCTTTGAAGGAGCTGTGAAGTTTGCTGCCGCTAACTCGATGGATCAAGTTCTCAAAGATCGGAGCTAAATTAAAAAAATCGAAATCTCTCAAAATACATCCGGGGTTAATTCTTTATCTTTACCATGGATTCTCTTATCCAATGGTTTCTCTTTACTTTTAACATTTCTGAATTATTATAAAGAACAACAAATTATGCTGCCTTCAGTTATGCACTGAACAGCTTTTGTCTTTGCAAACAAAGGTTACAAATTTCCCTAAATCAGTTTTTATTATTGGAAAAGGAAGAGCTGTAAAATGTACAAAAATCAAAGAAATTAGTAAAACAATCATAGAGCAGTTAGGATCAGAAGCTATCATTCTTTTGCCACTAACAGGTACTGCTGCATTTAATGTCAAAGACAAGGTAACTCACTCAATGCTTAAAGGACCAACATGTTTTAAATAGTTCGCTAATTTAAAAAGTCAGCAATACATCTACAGCTCAGAATGGATACAGTGTTATTTCTGATTATTGACGAATTTTCAATGATATGATGTCGTCTTATGGCTGACCTTGAACAAAGATATCGAGAACGTAAAATAGATAGCATTTAGCCTTTTACAGGCATATTTGTTTAAATCCTTGGACGTATTAGGTAGTTACATCGCGTAAAAGACATCCCTCTATATAAGAGACATTCTTTAAAAGTCCTTTTCATTCTTCGCGAACAAAAAATGCTTAGAGCTTTTAAAAACTGTTTCACATTAACAAACTCATTGAGAAAAAACAACGATCAGCAGACACAGTTCCGAAAGACTCCGAACTCACTTTGCGTGAGTCAAGTTTTTGACTATCTCTCACCCCTTATGCAACAATGTAAAGATATACTGCTTTCGGCTAACTTGAATGATTTGAAGGTACCATATGTCTTTTTCTCAAAACCAAGCAAGCTAAAGAATATAATCAAGAAGTACTTCTTAAATCAAAGCGGGGACCAATAAACAAGAATTTTAGCAGATCACAGTGATTAAATAGCAAGATGGAGTGAAGATGATCACGCGTCTGGTCTTCAGTCTAGACTTTCCTCAGCAGCTGGATGCAGGGTTATGCATTATGATACATACCACTGTCTGAACGGAGTGAGAATTGGTAAACGTAAGTACGATAAAAGATATTGCCTATGGTCCACGTTTTCAGTCTCAAGGTTTGCCACAGGCCATAATAGTTCATTTTGTTGAGTATCATGAGCCATTTCTAACTGTAATTTTTTCTATCAAACCTATTTGTAAATATTGGAAAGAAGAAAAAGCCTCATTCACACGAAGTTATTTACTTTTAACTGTTGCATACCTTGCCACCATACATAGATCCTCGAGATTAACATTGCCAAAAACTGCTGTGGATATCCATCTAAAGGTGTTGTCACATAAAACAACTTATACCATTTTTACTGTAGTTTGTCATTTAGAGAAAGTTATAGTGGAAGCGATTTTCGCTAAGGACAGGCTGTACCCAAATTAGAAGTATGGGAGTACTTGCTGACAGATTAGAATTTGTGCATTACCCGAGGCAACTGACGACTGAGTTAAACACTTTAAAATGAGGTATCGACGATTGTTATTTCAAACTTACTTTTATACTATTAAACAGCAATCTAGAAAATAAAATATTTTTTTTAAATAATATCTTTTAAGTTTACGCGCCTCCATGCTCCGACATTTTGGCCTGAAGGATACTAGTTTAGTCATAATTTTTTCTTCGATTTTTTTTTCTTTTATATAGGGTTGTTATAATTAAAGTTCGCCTATTCAGAAGTCTCTAGAACCGGTTCTATGGCTCCAAACGAAACAAAATTTCAATAGTACGTAGTTGAAGAGATGCGTTCTGCGAAAATCGAAAAAAAAAATTAGTTAAAATTTTTGCCAATAGGCGACGCTGCGCTAATATTTAAGCCGATATTTGCAGATTCATTATATCAATTTCAGTCAATCCAGACGAAGCACACAAATTTAAAAATTTCAACAAACTTCGAGGAACTGTGAATTCTTATAATTAAAGGTCACCTAATCAGACAGCTCCAGAGCCTGACCTATGACTCCAAAGAATACAGAAAAATTAATATAATTTCATTTGATGTAATCTGCATCAACAAAAATAAAACATGTCGCTTGGCAACGAGGAAATAATGAAGAATAACATTACGCATGCTCAATGAATCCTCCACCATTTTCAATAACGCATTCCATTCTCAGAATTGTGCTTTCTACAGCATTGTGTAAACTGTCCTGTGAGATTGAGCGGATATGAAGTCTAATACTGTCTGTCAGATCAGAGATTGTCTGACATCTGTCTTTAGATAAAGAATCTTTCAAAAATCCCCACAACCAAAAATCACATGGTGTTAGATCAGGCGATCGTGGTGGCCAGACTGTTTGAAAATAACGAGTTATGATGCGGTCTTCTGTAAAATGGCTTGTTAAGAAAGTCTTAACTGCTCTAGTAATGTGCGGTGGTGCACCGTCTTGCATAAACACGATATTATGAAGGCAGCCTCACTGTTGCAGCTCGGGAACCAGAAAATTTGACAACATATTGAGATACCTTCTCCCATTTACGGAACATGTAATGGGTCCTGTGGATGTTAGTTCCTCAGAAAAATATGGCCCTATCATAAACGTAGCTGTGAAACTGCACCACACCGTCACTTTAGCTGCATGCAATGGAACTTCTTGGACAACATTTGGATTCTCTTTCGCCCAAATTCGACAGTTGTGTGTGTTCACTTGTCCGTTTAAAAAAAATTGCGCTTCATCAGTCCATAGAATATTCCAGAGCCAAGAATTGTCCACATTCATTCGTGCAAGAAACTGTAGTGAAAATGATAGCCGACTTTAGGTATCATCCTGTATTAGTTGTTGCACCCTCTGAATCTTGTATGGATATTAGTAGCGCAAATTTTGACGCATCACTTTTCTCACAATGGAAATTGGCATATCGACTTCACATTCGCAATAGCTGCACACTTGCATTACCAAATGATTACTGGCTTGCTAAATCCACGGCAGCAGTAGCAATATCTTCAGTGCTATAAATGTCTACCTTTTTTCGTCCTCTGCCAGGAGGAATGCCTGTTTCCTCGAACTTTTTAATCATTTTGTGAACTCCACGATCCGACTTTGGTCTACGTCTAACATCGTTTAGTTTCCGGAATCCTCGAAGAGCTGCAGCTGCGTTGCTGCTATTTTGATAAAATAACTTTACAAGAAGTGCCTTTTCTTTCAAAGTTACCATTCTCCAGCGTAGATTCAAATGCTTTTCAGAAACAATCAACCGCTCCAGTGTCAAAGAAATCACACACTTTATCAGCAAGTTTTAAATCGTCAGGTGATTAGAAGGGTATTTCAAGTTTTCGAAGTTGCGACGTCACTTTGACATCGTTCGTCAAAAATTTGAATAAAATTTGATCTTTTTCAAGCGTTGGGTGAAATTTTGTGATTTTGTGTGTTTCATCTGGATTGACCGAAATCGATATAATGAATCTGAAAAAGTTTACTTTTACCATCTGTGAAATAAAATTTCCTGTATTTTGTTTTTTACAAAATAAAGTAATCTGAATATATCGGCTAAAATATTGGCGTAACGCCACCTATTGACAAAAATTTTAACTATTTTTTTTTCAATTTTTGCAGGGCGCATCTCTTCAACTACGTACTAGTGAAATTTTGTTTCGTTTGGAGCCATAGAGCCTTCTGAATAGGCGAACTTTAATTATAACAACCCTGTACTTAAAACGATATATTTTAACATCTAAGCAAATATTTTCGAAATCGGAGTTGTTGACTCAAAAATATTAACCTCTCATAAAAACCAAAAATTTTACCTCAAAATAGAATGTGACAAATCCAAAATAACCAAATGAAACAATATTCGAAAATGCGCCCCCCTCCCTGAAAATCGACAAAATTTTTGTGCATTGGAATAGCAAGGAAAACCTGTGCCATTTCCCAGAAAAAGCTCATAAAATAAGCTCAATGCAAACATTATATTGCCAAAAATCAACGAACACTTTCTGTTTTACACAGCTTTCTGAATATCTAGAGAAAAAGTGGAGGAATTCTTCTGGAACTTTTGTAATATAAAGGAGATATTTACCTGCATATTTCTCAGTGAAGTTTGATCACGACGGTAAATAAGATACAAATAACAAATAGAAGAAACTGTAATATTTGTCATCAACCTGTAAAATAAAATACGTGAAATGATGTGTAACTGCAGCGAATAGGTATGTGGATATAGTAGAATATTTGGGTTCTTTTATGTAAGAATAGCAAATATATTCGTAGAGATGTAAAAGGTTTTTTTTGAAAATTTCAAGAAATTGTCCTATGTTCTTTGTCATGAGGGCTTTGTATGCAAATATTACTCCGCTTCACAAACAACATTAGAAATATTACAGTAGAAATCAAATTTAAGTATATTATTTATTCAATGAAATATGAGCAGTTGTAAAAAATAATTTTCGACTGCACATGCGGAACGATATTTAAGACATTGGGGAAATATGTGTATAATATATATTGTTTATATGTGTTCACATACAGCTCGATAAACCGACAATTGAAAAGAGAAATCACTATGCTGCAAACAGACACCTAGTTAGTTATTTAAAAATGATCAACCTTAAGAGGGGAAAAGAGAAAGCTCTGGTGACATATACAGTAAATATCAAACTAATATTTAGACAAAGTGATATGATATAATGACTGGCAGTAAAAACCGACAACCCTTTTCGATGCTTTGTGTTATACTGAACAGGACATGTAAAATTAGACGTTATTATATTATTTTTGGCACTGTTGTTCAATAAAATCAAATTTGGTTAAAAGTAATATTTTTTCCCTCTTAAATTTATCTTTTTAAACATAAATATCCATGAGCAGATATAGTGTGATGTTTGTCTAAATGAGTGTCATTTTTTTTATTATTATTAATGCAATTTAGTCATTTTGGGAGTTATTATACTGAACATAAATGTGTGATATCATGCGGCGTTTCAAAAATCCAGAAAAAAGAGATTTCATATCTTATACTTTTATCTTATACTTTACGTTTATGCTTTTTTCATAAAATTAATAGAAGGTACATGCTTATGGATGGTGTCAAAAATCCCTAGCAAAATTTCAGGAATGTTAAAATCATTAGGTAACTCACAAATTATCACTTGAAATATGTTTACGTTCATCATCACCAAATGTCTTTATAACAGGGATATATACACATATATTTTGAGTTCCATTTATATATGAGTGTCATTTTATTATTATTATTAATGCAATTTATGCATTTTGGGGGTTATTATTCAGAGGATAAATGTGCGAATTTCTGCAAATGGGACCTTAGCTAATTATTACAAAATTTTGCAACTTAACGATATGTCTAACATCTGAAACAGCGCTTGACAAAAGTGCACCTTTTTATTGGACAAAACTTACAATAAATAGGTTGACTATTAAGATCAATAGATTTATTTAATATATCATGAGGAATTTCGAAAATCTAGAAAAAAGATATTTCATTTTAAGCTTATACTTTTTTTTAATAAAATTAATAATAGGCACATGCTTCATAATGGTGTCAGAAATCCCTAGCGAAATTTCAGGAATATTAAAATTTTTAAGTAACTCACAAATTATCACTTGAATATGTTTGCGGTCTTCATCACCAGATGTCTTTATAAGAGGGATTTATACATATACACAGATATTTTGCTTTGTGAATATTTTTAATTTGAATTAGAAGTTATGTTGAGGCAGAAAAGCAACAATTTAATTAAAATACTCAGATTTCTAAATAAATTACTTAACATTTGAAATTTTCAGGTAATTTTTGTTATGTTATTGCTTTTTTGTCTTGAAAGAGATAAATATAAATAATCATTTAAAAATATTAGGAAGCACACCTGTAACTCAATTGTCCAACACTGTTTCCAAATAGTAATAACCCAGATAGAATTTCACGTTAGTTGAAATTAATTTCAACATGAAGTTTGTTGTTTGGAAATGGTGGTAGCTAAATTGCGCCAGCAAGGTGGTTCTACAAAGCAATTGGTCTCTATAAGATTGATTTCAGTTAAAATATTATTGGGTGTATTTCATGTAAAAACATATCTGTATTACATCAGAATGTATGAATAAAATAAACATTTTAAATAAATTCAACATATTTATCTTCTGTCCTTCATAAATTGTGACACATAAAACTACGCTTAGATAAAACTACGTTTTTATCTGCGTAATGTACAATAATAATTCAAAATTCCATGTCTCTAACTTAATTAGGGGCTATGTTAGAAAAAATTGCTTAAAATACACACGTTAGAGCCCAAAGGGTTAAATATAAAACTTTTTTCAAAATTTTATGATTTGTCTTGTTGTCTCAGGTATTCAGCTATAAGTATGCGGAATTTCATGGCTCCAACCTTATTAGAGACTGAATTAGAAAAAATTGTTTGAAATACACATTTGGGAGCCCAAAGGGTTAAATTTAAGACTTTTTCAAAATTTTAGGATTTGTCGTTTCATGTCAGGTATTCAGCTATAAGTACTGAAAATTTCAAGTCTCCAACATGTATAGTTTCTGAGAACGGGCTCTGTGACGGACAGACAGACATACAGACAAAGGATTGAGACGAATAGGGTTTCGTCAGATGAACGAAACCCTAAAAATGAGGCATTGTTATTTATTATTGCAATTGAGAATGACAAAGATGTGTGAGAAAAAAGTTTATTAGCTCTAATTAGTATGTTTTTATTACAAATTTCTTTGTTGTGGAAGAATAATTCTGTCAATAAGAATTTTATATTAATTTTAAAACTGGGTCTTTGAGATGAAACAGAAAATTTAAAGGAGCACAGGTAATATACTTTAACGTTTTTGTTGTATAAGTCCTATTTTTAGATTAAATGCAAAATTTGTTTTGTCGTTAGGCATTGCTAGACATAAATAAACACCTTATTTAATAGCTGTATTTATTATATCTTCTGCCCGTAATTCATTAAAAACTGTCATAAAGACGTTTTCGTACATTGAATTTACGTATAATACGAATCATAAATCATGGTCATAATATTTAAAATTAATAACACAAAAGCTCACGTTAAAAATTAAAGTGAATAAATATTATAGATATTAAAAAAATGGGTTGTATAGTTTCGATGGCTCTATTACTTTTAAGCCTTCCGCTATAGTTGATTACATTTAAAATTAACAAAAAGTAAAAGTAAATTAAAATTGGCTGGAAAACTAAACTAAAATGTACCTGCAAAATAAACCAAATGAGTTTAATCTAAAAGGGATTGCACACATACCCTGTTGATAAAATAATTACAAAAAGAAAATTAATTAAAACAGAATTTTTTATTGATTAAAAACACTTACGATACTCATCAGCATACAACATATAACTACACATAACATAAAAACTATTTTAAGTACATATTAAAAACACACCCAACGCTTGAGAACATTAAAAACTTGAAATGAGATTGTCTCATTTCAAGTTTCTAATGTCTAGTTAAATGTTTTGAAAGATATTTGTAAGGTTTCTGCACAAGTGAAAGCATTTGTAAATTCAGTTTTTCCTAGCTTTGATATTAAAGTTATAGCCTACGAATAGATTGCGCCATATCCGATGCAACATTGCTGTTGAAGTTTAATGATATTTTACAGAAATATTTTCAGTCTGATGTTTGAAACAGTGACTGTGTTGTGCGTAATTTAGCTCCGCAGATGTCAAGAACACCCCCTGATGAAGGCTTATTAGAAAGAATCTGAAACTTTGGGTGTATTTACAATGTGTATTTAATATAGTTTTTATATATGTTGTAGGCTGATGAGTATTTTAAGTGTTTTTAATCATTAAATTTGACAACGTAAGTCCAAGTTTTTATTGTAAATTATTTATTTACAAAAATACACAAGCTATTATCAGGTAAAATAAATAATAAAAGAAAAAGAGAATGGACGTGCATACACTTCCTTAATATTAAATTCTGCATTTTTGCTGATTATACAATCTTCATTTGAATAGTTTCATTCTTATTTTTACATGACATGTTTGTCATTAATGTCCATTAAGAAATGTTTAAATAGCATTTTAGAATATTCATATAATTAGATAAACTAGATAACAGTAGTGAAATCCTAATATAATAGATAACCATATATATATATATATATATGCCTCCGCATCCTTTATATATCTATGTTTCTCACCACAAAATAAATATTTTCATGCTCTGAACTTAAAATATATTCTCACGAAGAGAACTATTTAGGACTAGATGTCCAGAACGTAGATTAATCCTCCCGTTTCGAGAACTTAAGGAATATCATGGTCTAATATTTATTAGCATAAATTAGTAATCCTTGCATTTCTTAAAAAAATAATTATACTTTTCCGAGGTCAGAGACTGGTAATCATAAAAATTCAGGATATCTTTACTCTGTGTCAATAATTTTCTCCAGACTAACATTGTTGAAAACATCCAATTTGGCAACAATGTGACTAGGCGTTGGCAGGCACTCTCTAGGGCTGTTTACAAAACGATACGTAAAAAGATCGTATATACATACAAAATAATTATTTTTAATATGAATATAATAAACATTAAATGAAAAGAATTTTTATTTAATAATCTGATCTTTGTAGATAAAAAACATATATAAATTTTAAATTTTTATCATGCCTGGTATATTTTATACAAAAAGATATAAAAAAAGAGAAAATAATAAAATGCGCAATTGTTCATGATATATCTTGAACACATGTTGGGGTGCGTTAGCTTTCCAACACACACCCTAATTAATAGTCCGCATTTTAAGTTCAAATTACAATACTTAAAGAAAACATCAAAAGTTAATGGTAACAGCAAAATAAGTACAATTAAATATATTAACACCTTTTTAAATACTTTGCCATCTTTTAAGTAATTTGAACATAGAGTAATTTTAACTTTTAAAAAAGAATTTAGCTTTCTATTTATTTATTTGCTCATGAAAGAATAGTTAAAAAATAGAAACATGAGTCTTACACATAATTGCACATATTTATCGATTTGTTAAATAAGCATGATATTATAAGCGTGAATTCAAACACTTTCAATTAATCATAAATGAAACAAAAATGAAAAATAAATGCTTTTTAAAACATATTTTTCTTAATGTTAAAAGTAAAACTAATATTTAAATAAAATAAAAAAATAGTTAAGGTAGCTTAAAACATATTTATAAAAATATTTTTTTTTATATTTACTGGCGAGAACAAGTAACAAAATTGTATTGAGAAATTGATTGAATAAAGAAAATCCACCACTTTTTTCAATAAAAAAAAGTCTATAAAATTAAAACAACAATATTTTTCCAAAATTCTTTTGAAAAAGGAAGAATATGTTATTTGAGTTTAAAAACTCATAGAAAGAAAACTAACAAAATAAAATAATAAAATAAAATTATAGCGGAGAAACTCATTTTTTTATTTCTGTTTGAAAATATCAATTTTTCTTCTTCATTTCATACGTTTTTACGACATTAAATTAAATTGAGAAAATCGAAAGAATGAACTTTCGAATGAATTAATTGAACTCCAAGAAACGCTAGATACGTAATTACACTATATTAAGTTCTACACAGTTGTTCTAATTGGAAAATAAATCAAATCAGCTATAATTTTCCAACTGGGTGAAAATGGGTACAGAAAATAATTCTAACCAGGAACATTTGGCGTAAGCTGCCAAAGCTCTACAAACTGGATTATCCTATATTTATATGCCCCACCAGTGGCCGAGAGGTTCTGCTCTCGAAGCTGGTAGACGGGAGGTGCTGGGTTCGAATCCAATCGCGCCCCTCTGCCTAATCGTTCGTGGTTTTCTTCGAACCTTGGATTTCCAAGCGTTAATACGGGTTAGGTTCCCTTAGAAAGACCCCCAAGAAGGGCACTCCCCCTTAGGGCCTATATCCCTCGTGTTGATAATTGACCGTCATAAACACAACCAACCAACCTATATTTGTATTAAAATTGATATAGTGTAATTACGTATCCAACGCTTCGGAGAGATTCATTACCTGTGATTTATTCTATTGAGCTGAATCAGATATCGTACCTGAAGTTATAATCAATAATGTTCCCTTTTTAAATTGCGTTAACCAGATTTGTCACGATAGTTCACTTGGCAGAGCATTGACAACTTACCGCAAAAGTAATCTTTTCGAATTCTGACCTGGAAACATTTTCACTCAGTTGGAAAATTAGAATTAATGGGATTTATTTATCATTTAGAATGAATAATTGTGACATATTAATATTGTATTTACATACTGTTTTTTTCTTCTATATACAGTAAAACCTCTTTACAACAATATTTTAGGGACCAAATAAATATATTGTTGTAGAGGGGTGTATTGCTCTATCGAGGGTCTACATATTTTGGGCATTTAATAAGTTTTTTTATTAGTTTTAAGGTATATACCACTTTAAAAATTTATATTTAGAAGAAATTAATTATCAGAGTGTTAATAGTAGTGGTTAAACAAATTGTGGTCAAAAAATTTAAATAAATTCAGAAAATAATCACAGAAATATTCACATACCTGAAAACCTTTGTTATTGAAGATAATCCAAAATTTTAGTTTGTTTATTCATTTTTTTAACTGTTTAGTCAATCAACAAGGTATGCATCGAGTCTAGTGCACGGAAATGATCTTCATTTGTCGACGAAAGACTTGAAATAAATGTCCGTAAAGACTTCACAGATTGAAGAGCTTCCTGGGATGAAAATAAGGATTTTGATGGATTTGTATCATCCTCCTCCTCTTCCCCTCCATCATTATTTTCTATCTCATCAGTAATTTCAGAGAGAATATCTTCATCAGTAACTCTTGCGAAAACCATAAGGTCGTCATCTGCCGTTAAATTGTCTTCCACGCTAATTCCAGACTTTTTGCCGCTTCTTTCATCAAGGTGGGATAAAGATTTTTGGAGGTTCAAAACACATTCTTAATCATCTGAAAGATCACTGTCTATAAAATTGTTATCAAAATCATATATCTTATCTTCCATGGCAGTAAGACCGGCCTTTTTCCAACAATTGCGAATGGCTTTTTCTGTTACTTCCTACCAACTACCAGCAATATTGCCGCACGCTTCTTTCACATTTACAGCTTTATATGGATATTCTACTTTATTTTTAATATTTACAAGTATCGACTCTACCAACCGTTTTCTGTAATATACTTTAAAATACTTAATTATACCCATATCTAGAGGCTGGAAAATGGAAGTACAGTTGGCAGGAAAGAAAAAACAATTTCGACATTTTAAATTTTGGAAATGAGGCGTGAGCACCGCAGTTATGTATCAACAAAACAATTTTTTTCTTCCTGTTTTTCACTTCTTTATCTAACTTTTGTAACCATTCAGAGAAAAATTTAGAATTCAGTAAAACCTTTTTATTGGCTTTATATTCCACGGGAAGACTTTTCACGTTCTTAAAGCATCTTGGCTTCAATGAATGACCGATAAAGAGAGGTTGGATCTTATTTGTGCCTGTGAATCAACTTTGTCACATATTTATTCATTGAAATCTTGAAAACGAAATCCAAAGGAGACGACAAATATTCCGGTTTATACAGGTTTCTGTATTAGCAGGTATAATGGACTATACCTCACGAATGGCAATAGCCACGGCTTTGCGGGGAGAAACCCTCCGCAAAAGACTGTTTATTGGACGAAGAGGGAGGAGTGATAAAATGTTCTCCACGCCAATTGGTGTTTTTCTTCTGTTTGCCCTCGGCTGACGTCACATGGGTAAGGTCCATTGTTGGTATTTTTTTTTTTTTGTTAGGAACATGTAACTTTTCCTTAGAGACGGAATTCCGTTATAGGCAGATTTCATTTTCACCGACTTTAGTTGTAGTAATGTAGTAATTACAAATGGGACGTTTAGAGTCATAGTGATATGAATCAAATTGTCTTAAGAGACTACACTAGTCGCGTGAAGAAACTCGAAAGCTAATTTTAAAACTATGAGAGCATTCTTTTCAGAATTCTCGCTTGCATTTTAATATTTTTAAATGATTTTTTCTGTTTGAGATAGTAGACGTTGATCTCTAACCAAGTTACTGTTTACTCTTTTGATGGTTCTTGGTTGTAGCGTTTTCTTTTATAAAGTTACTTTCACTTTCGGAACAGGTTCCGAAAGTGAAAGTAGCCTCATTAAAAAAAAAAAAACTGCAACCAAAATCAAAAACGTCCAAACGAACAACGTTAAAAATCAACCTCAGCTATCCTAAGGAAAATATCATTAAATATTAAAATGCAAGCGAGGAATTTGAAAAAAAGTTCCCATAAGTTTAACATTAGCTTGCGAGTTTCTTCGCGTGATTAGTGCAGGTTCTTAACCGTTTCTGTACAGGTGATGCATACTTTTATGCATAGTCAAAAGGTGCATGTGGAATTTGTTTTTGCACCATTAATAAACAAATGTAATTTTTGTCTCTTTTAATTAGAATATTTTTTTTCATATTTCGCAAGTAAAGTGAACTGTTTCAAAAAAGCGGTGCCGCCCAAAATAATTTGTGTAAGCGATGCCGTCTTGAAAGGGTTAGAACTCAAAAACCAATCTGCAATTGGCGCTCTGTTCGTTCTCCGTTCTAGCGCCCGGACACATGCCCCCTCTGCCCCCCTCTAGTTTCAGCCCTGGCTTTAGGTAGTTTCCGCTTGTTTTGAAATCTGCACAATAGTCATTCTTGCATTAAAGGGATAAGTTTAAAATCAACAGTGAGTCTCCTGTTTTTAAAACAGTCGAAAAAAAAATGGCAAAACATAAGATTTTTTTTCAACATTTGAAAATCAATATATCGTTATAAAAGGACAAGATAACGGTGAAATTTGAAAAAAAAATCGTTTTACAGAGGTTTATTGCTCTAGAGAATATTGCAATATTGAGGGAAGGTTTACAATAGTTTATATGCAAATTCGTCGGGACCACGAAATGTTATCTCAGTAGAGGTAGTTATTGTTGTATCGGATATCGTTGTAGCGAGACTTTACTGTATATACTAATATAGAGCGACAGAATCTATTAATATTTTCAAGTAATACACCACACAAAATTAAAGATCTTATAAAAAATGTATACTTGTTATGGATTAATTTTCTTAATTTATTTCACAGAGGCTTTAAAGGTTTTTGATTACAGGATTAAGTACGTATTTCAAAGTAGATAACATTCATCTAAAGATCCAATGGAAAGTAGTGTTTGAAATACCTTTATATACAATTGAATATAATTAAAAATCAAGAATGGTTAACGACAGAATTAGTTTTAAAAGTTTTATCCCAATTCTCGCAGAAAGTTTCTGAAAAGTACATTTGAATTGTATTTACCTTTTTCTAAAACTATAATCCCTTTCCTAAAATCGCAAAGTTGTTATAATTTCATTAAAGGGCAAAGCTTGTAATTATCTATTTACACGAAGATCAAAGACTCCCTGTAATTATAAAGCTCTGTGCCCTCTCTTTGATGTCTGAAACCTAATTAGAATTTTTAAAGCTCTGTATGATAACGATTGTAGCTAAAAATATAAACAAGACAATATTTTTTGTTATTTATAAAAATACGATAAGTGCAACTGCACTTGTTTTTTGTATACTACAATCGAAATTAGCGTAAAAGAAGCCTCATATTTTATATATGTGGAATTAAAGAAATAATTCAGTAATCTTTAAAATTAAAATATCTATAATTTCCTTAAGGAAGTTTTGAACACCTTTTCACAATTTGTAAATCTTCATATCGATACGAGGATGTATCAATAAGTTTATCCACACATAGAAATAATTGAATGAAATTTGTGAAATTCTACATTGTATGAGTCATTTTCTATATAGTCACCGTGCGCAATAACACATTTCTGGAAACGGTATTTCAAAGAGAGGGAGGAATGTATTCCAGTAGTCGCGATAGTAGACCTAAAGGGGGAGGGGGTCTAACTTTTAGCGACTTCCACATGTGCCATATTGTTGGAAAGACCTATGACTACACATTCATGCTATGCACCTCCTGAGCTCCCCCCCCCCAAAAAATTTGCTCTCCAAACTTTTTTACGTTTTGCGGACATCATTCATGCCTCCAGGGGGCAAGTTTGGGGGAGGGGGTCGGAAGGTCGTAACATGAATATGTGGTCACATTCCTTTCCAACAATATGTCACATGGGGGATCGGTAAGAGTTTAAAAAATGCCCCCCACCTTGGGTCTACTATCGCGTCTTCTGAAATATATCCTCCCTCTCTCTCATTGAAATATCGGTTGCACAAATGTGTTACTGTGCACACTGACTATATGGAAAAGGACTGATAAAATTTAGTAATTTGATAAATTTCCCTGAATTATTTCTATGTGAGGGAAAAAAAAATACAACCTCGTATCATTCCTAATGTACAACAAAATAATGTTAAATTTTAATTATTTATGAAGTTCAGTGTTACTTTTCATTATTTTGAACTACAATAACCGAATTTCGGCAGTTTAAAAACTCGTCAGTAATGGCCACTGTGCACTGTAAAAAAGACAATTATTTTTAGTGTAGGGAACCACATTAACAAATAGAGTTATTTAAATACATCTCTTTTTTTATAAACGATATCAAAAACCCCTGTTTATCTTTAGGAACTACAGAAACCGATTTATTTTCGAGATTTGAAGACGTATTTATAAAAACAATTATTTTTTTGCTACTGATTTTCTAAAAAAATTCCGAGTAGTTCTAATAGCGTGTTAATAAGTTTTCACAACCTGGAGCATAGGTATTTCTAATTCTATCAATTGTCAAGTAAACATTTTCATGTTCAACAAACATGTTTTGCAGACAAACATGGTAAATTAACAGCATTAGCTTTAACATGAAAATTATCACTGTTTTGTTACTCTTGCATATGTCAATTCATTTATGCAGCTGAAAATGTTTAATTGATAGCATTTTATAAACCGATATTTCGGTTGAAGAAAAGTGATTAATACACTATAAAACTACTCAAGAGTATTTCCTAAAATAAATGGTAGCAATAGAATCTTTGTTTTTATTAATTACTCTTTCACGTTTTAATTCTCGCCCATGTTATTTTAAAGGGCAGTGTAGGCTATTTCTTTTATTCAGATTGTTTGATTCAAACCAGTTGTTTAAAATAGTGTAACTGGCTTTATTTTAGCATAATTTTATCCGTCAATAAATAAAGTGAATATTTCTACTTCAAAAAAGTGGTGGCAATGAAACAATCTGAATTTTTAAATAAGTACCCTTTACTTATCTGATGCAACGCATAAGATGTTAAATATTGAAAATGTATTGGTACCTGAAATTTCTAGAGATAAAGAACGTTTATAGGAATCGTGGGAAAGTTGAAAATGGCTATCGTTTACTGTCGTTCATGGATATATTATATATTCTTAGAAAAATTAGCGTATACAGGGCGTACAGCACTTACAAACTTCAAGGACAGATAGATTACAACTACATGATGGGAAAGACATGAAGGACACGAACAGGGAGGGAAAAGAAGTTTATTATTCTTAGTGTTCCAAAAATGCCAGGACAATGTTGGAAAGTGCTGAGGAATTTCTTGCACGCATCGCGGCAGCTGCTGGTGAACTCAGCGACACTCTCGGTATTTTCGAGAACATTAAATCTTCCATGCACGGGAGATGCGTTTCCATGCATAACAGCCATGGATTGCAATTTCGAACAGCTACTTTGATGACGATCGTTGTCTATTTAATGTTCTTTTTTTTAAACTTTTTTGCTGTACTAAGGAAACATGTTTTCTCGTCTTATTCGTGTTCTGTCTTTCTTGTGTTTTGTGTCGTCACTACCGCGCCAGGAAAACGATTGAATATGTTTTAATCAATAAGGTTCATTGGTAAATTCTATCCTCCAGATTTGTGCATGATAGATGATTTGGTACAGCATGGACAGCTTAAGCTAAATGGTCCCTGAATCAAATACTGGTTCGCCAAATGGAAAATTACAAACCGTAGTATGTAAATGGTATAGGAATGTAATACCTTACAGCAAGCTAAGAGAATTCTTTTTTGAGTGAAAAAGATTTTAAAAGGTAGAAAACCGACACTTAAAAATGCACAAATAATACATAAAAAGCACCATCAGCTGTTTCGAATCTACTATCAAGATTCTTCTTCAGAGCAAGATAGAGCACAGCGCGCTAAAAAAAGCAAGGCTGGGCAAAACGACAGAGAATATACCAGATATGGGTAGACAATGCACCAAAAACAACCAATAAGAGAAAAGCAGCATGAAACATCTCAGTGAACAAATAGCGACATCTACGAGAACGAGAGAAAACAAAAACAAAAAAGAAAAGCGGAAATTAAATTAATGCTTTCCAAATACTTGAAAAATCAGGAGTACTAGTAGCCAGTAGATTCGAATCAGCTGTTTGCTGATTTTTATGTATTATTTGTGCATTTTTAAACATTGGATATCTGGCTTTTAATACTCTTGCACAAAGCTGTATGCTACTTTTATATAAGATTTTGTTTACTATTGTTATAAAAAATAAAGTACATAATGTAGATTTCTGTAAAAGTTAATGTAGATTTATGAAATATAAAAAACACTTAAATGTTATTATATTGTAGCATTTTTATATGAATATGAAATTTGTAAAAAACTTCTAGTGGCATTTCTAAATGGCGTAACATTTTAATGAACTTGAATATTCAGTACATAATAGTTTAATTAATAAATATAATTTGTTCCATTTTATTAAGTCTTTACTAGCCACCATATTAAAAATTGTCTCTTCATATCAGGAATATGGGCAATAAAATGAAGAGTTTGTTTCGACATATTAATGCAACATTAGAAAAATATAATAATATTTTAATAGTGTATATATTTCAGACGACTATTCGCCAAGACATAACCAGTGTTCAAAAATATTTGGCCAATATCATTTTCCCTACTGCGAATTTTGTTGAAGTCTAACCCTTAACCGGAAACGTGCGGTCTGTGAGACAGTTGCGACTACATATCTACCCTTTACACAAAAATGAACGCCTCCCCAATCTTATCACACAATCTAATCCTTACGCTGCTGGTCCTCTGCCACCCCCACCCATTTGCAACACCTGCGCATTTTTACTTATTGAAAGAAGAATTATTTTATTTTCAACGCAGTCTGTCGGACGGCATGTTTCCGTTTATGTAATTTTTTGCTCTGGGGTATTGATATGGATAGGAGCCGTCAAAGCGGGTACGCTACGGAGTAAAAAAGACCAAGTACAGTGTAAAGATGAAACTGCTTTGAGATTGTTTGATGCAAAAGTAAGTGACATAAGCGATATTGAAAGTATTTCAGATGATGAATATATAAATTTTGAACACGAAAATGACTCAACATTGTCAAAAATGCATAAAAAATGCAGATATTTAGAACATGCTGCAATATTTACTATTAAATGTTTTGTTAATTTTACTGCGTAATATTTTTTTCTAATTCATATCGTACCGAAATATATAAAAATATTAGCATTTATTTAATTATTACGATGAAAATTTTATATTTTGAACAATAATGTGTAATTTCAAAATATTTGCTGTCTCCGACATTTAAAACTTATTTTTATGCTATCATATTAAAAAAATTGGTCCTGTTAATGCATTACTGTTAAATATTAAGTGTTTAAGTTCACTATTTGGTAAATTATTAAGAGTTATTTTCTTTTTAAATTTTTATAGCAATTTTTTTAATTTAGCAGTCTCACAGACGGCACGTTTCCGTTTGTGCACGGGATTTTATGTTTCCGGTTAAGGGCTAATTATTATGCAATTTGTATGTACAGTCATGAAAAAAATGTAAATACCCCTTGCTAATTCTGCAACAAGTTATCATAGAAGAGAGTTACAGGTCAAGCGATTGCAAATAAAGTATACTTTTAAATTATGTATATAAAATTTATTTAGGAGGGGGGGGGGGCAGCTATATCTGAGAACAAACCCAAACTTCTTTTTTTTTCAACAGCAATACGGAAGTTTGATACCATAAATAAATTCTACACTTTTTAATTAGCCTAAATTTAAAATTTCATAAGATTCGCACGGTTAGTTGCAGAGAAAATATTTATTTTAAGATGTGCATATTTTAGGGGCTGTATCCAAATTTAAGTTTGGTACTCGATTATTGAAATGCTACGGAATGATTATGTCATTTCTATTAATGTACTATTTCTTGCCAATGTGGCTATTTCACTCGCTTAATATATTTCGACTGTTGTCAGCCCAAATATTTAAATCAAATGAGTAAAATATATTTTTTCAAATTATGACGATTAATCATAGACGACCCCGTAAGCCATCATTTTGATGTTTTTTAATTATAATTCGAAAACTACTTGAAAGAAAAATTTGAAACTGATAATTCGCATCAACCAGGGCATAATAAATATAAACCAATAATAATAATAAAAAAATTGTGTCTAGCAATTCATATTTTTTTCGATTATTAATTTCATAATTCATAATTCCTAGTATAATTATTTTAAAATGACAAATTCAATGTATTTAAGTTTATGTTTTTCAGTATCATAACTACACACAAAATTAACGCATTAGGATTATAATTTCATGAGATATTAATAAAAATATGAAAATGTAATTTAACATTAGAAGCTCTAAATTTTGAATGTTTATAATTCAAAACTTATCATCCAAATGAATAGAAATTTCGTTTCTAGGCATAGTTTGAACCAAAATTTTTCAATAAATTGTCAAAATTGGGTGTTGCTCTTGAAAAAAACAAACTTTAGTCTGGTTTTTATTAGGCAAATTTTATATGCATTATTTTAAAGTAGACTTTATTTCCAATCGTTTGGTACCAGTAATTTTTTCTACGGCAGAGTTGCAGAGTTAGTAGGGGTGATTGCTTTTTTTCCCACGATTGTACATTGAAAGATAGCCAACATCTATATAAATGAAAATGTAAATGTTCGTTTGTACAAAATTGCTAATCTCGTAAATTTCTTCAAAGGTTGCTTTCAAATTCACGGAATGAGCTGCATTCGCATACGAGCGTGATGTTATATATATACATTACTTTTTTCCGACACCCATCGTGTAACATGTCATTAGAAAGCCCTTTGACTACTCTTTCATATTATGCAACTCTACTTAACCTCACCCCACTTTCCCTCTGGAGGTACATCTATATAAATATAAATGTAAATGTTCGTTTGTACAATATCGCTAATCTCGGAAAGTTCTTCACTGATTGCTTTGAAATTCACGGATTGAGTTGCATTGGAATACAGCCGTGTTGTTATAGACCTATAATAAACCTCGCTATCTCCTTCCCCAATTTTCACCCCCCACCACCAGGAGGCGCTTTTTTAATTTTTTTCCGACACCCATCCTGTACCATGTCATTAGAAAGACCATTGACTACTCTTTCATATTAGGCACCTCCCCTTCCCCTCACCTCCATTTCCCTTCTTGGGGCACAATTCTATATTAATAAATATGTAAATGTTCGATTGTATAAAATCTTAAATCTCTGAAAATTCTTCACCGATTGTTTTGAAATTTACTGTTTGCGTTGCATTAGGATACGCGTGTGTTTTTATATGTATATTATGAACCGCGTTTCCCTCTCCTCCCAATTCCTCCCTCCGGGGGTATTTTTAAAAGAATTTTCAAGCACACATTATGTGGTACATTGTTAGAAAGCCCTTGAACCATTCTTTCATTTTATACACCTCCCGTTACCACTCCCCACACTTTGCCCCGGGGTACATTACTCAAATTTTTCGTTAGTATTTTTATGTTTTTTCTTTGTTTTTTAGTTCATGTTTTTTCTTTTTTTAATTTTTTGCAATTTTATATGGTTTTGTTATAACATTCTATTTTCTTTTTCATTGCAATCGATCTGCTTTAGTTCATTCAAATAATGCCCCGCAGAAGATCAAGGTTCCTAGGTTGTCATACTCGCGGAGCGGATGCAGTGCGATAAGTCATTGCAAATAAAACTGAGGCAGAACGGGCATCAGCAAACGAGCAAAATTGACAAATAATTGCGCAAATACGTGACGAGGAAGTATCAGAGTGACGTGCAGCGAGACTTGAGGAGGCGCGGTTCCGAGCATGGCGAGCGCATTCTACAGCTTCATCTCTGCTTCGTTCTCAACAGAATGAATGGGACAGCATAAGAGTGGCTAGACGTCAACGAGCAGCAGCAGATTAACGCCAAATACGAATCCGTACTCAGCAAACACGCGATTACAATTGTCTCGCATTCCGTTGCAACCCAACTGATTATTATAGTTTGAGCAGGCATGTTCTCATCAGCACTATGACTGAATTGTGTCCTTATTGATAGGTCTGAAATTTAATGGCGATAAGATAGGAATGTGTTGCACCGCCGGAAAAATTAAATTGCCTCAACTTGGAGAACCGTCAGAGCCATTGAAAACTTTGAATGCGGGATGTATCGCCGAATCAGAGGTTTTCTTTTCTAACATCAAGAAATACAATTCATGATTTAAAATTACGTTGTTCGGCGCAGAAATCGTAACAGCTCAAATCATGCTAACTTTCAAAGTGAAAAAAAAACGTATATTTAATAAAGCCAGCTCCCTGCTTCCTTTTCCAGATGGTCAACATAAATTCCTAAAAATATATTTCATCGGTAATTGCGAAGATGAATTGAATGACGCTAGAAACGATGGATATTCTTTATACAAAATAAGTTCAGCAGGAGATGGTGGTAAATTAGCAACCATACAAATGAGAAATGGTGACATCGAAGTAGATAAAAACTAAACTAAAGTAAACTGGCTATACAATCCAAGAAGGATCTGGGCCGACAGTGCCCATCTCTGTTTTCTTGACCCTGGGCTCCGAGGTGCTATGCAGCATGCGTCCCGGCCAGGTGGTCAACCTAACGCGAGACCCTCGGTGTTTAGTTCCCAAGAAAGCTTGGTACTCATTTTATCGACCCCAAATTGATGAAAGGCTGAGTGAACCTTGCCCAGTCGGGAATCGAACTCTCGACCTGCGGTGCGGCAGACAGGCGTGCTGACCACTACACCGCTGGGCTTCCATCGAAGTAGATAACCGTTGATTTATTCGCCATTCATTCGCCATATATTCCATATTCGTCATAGACATCAAAAACCTTCAACGTGCAAATAAACGCGGAATACTGTAATTAAATTAAATCGATCAAGTACATTTGTAAGTACGTGAATAAAGGCAGCGAAATGCAGTTTTTGGAGTGCAATCAGAAAGAAGTGATAGGCATGCACTCATACATATAAAATGAAATCGCGTAGTATCCGGCTGGAAGATACATCAGTATCAATGAATCTGTATGGCGAATTCTTTAGTTTCCCCATACATGAATGAAGTCCAATTGTTGTTCACTTAGCGATACATCTAAAAAATGGACAGTCCGCTTATTTCATAGCTGCAAATGCGAAACAAATAGCCCTGAAACCAGCTTTAACTTCTTTCTTCACATTATATCATAATGACGTGTTTACGAAGAAACAGCTGTATTCGGAAGTGCCTAAGTATTGCACATAGAAAGCGAGTAGAAAATCATTTGAACGACGCAAACGAAGAGAGGACAACTTGGCATATTATAAAAAAAACTATGATAAGCAAACTGTACACTGTGCATCCAAATCAAGATGAATTCTTCTTTTTTGCATGCTGTTGGTAAATGTGCCTGGTCTAAGATCTTCCCAGCAATTGACAATTGTCAACGGCGCTACATATTGCATTTTCCGCAATGAATGTCAAGCTCGGAATAATGGGAGAACGACCGATACTTGGATGTATGTGTCGTAGGCTAATTGAGAAATCCGGCTCTTTGCAAACAGCCTAGGCTCTTTGCAAAGAGCCGGGCTAATTGGAGAATCCATCTCCCTTTTTCCAATTAGCCTGATATTTTTCAGGCTTATTGCAAAAAGCCTAGAAAGCGTTAGGCTAATTGAAAAATGACCACTCATTATCCGATCAGGGTGATATTTTTAGCTCACAGGCTATCAAATCCTGGGAGCTTATGTGCCCGCCGATTCTGTATGTACGTGTGTACGTACGTATGTACGTAACAAGATAACTCTTGATAGAAATTTTCTTTAAAAAATTTGCTTTATTGCCGATTTGCTTTTTAAAAAAATTTCTAGGTTCATTCTGATAAGGTGCTTCCCTGATTAGTTTTTGGGGTTAATTGGTTAAGTATAAAGGGGGAAAAGGGGGGCTAGAACACCCCCCCCTTAATTTATATAAATGGGTTTTTCATGCAGAAATATTCGATTTGCTCCAAATTTGGTATACCGGTTTAATGTGTTAAGGAGCTTCCCTGATTAGATTTGGAAGCTCATTATTTAAGTATAAAGGGGGGAAAGGGGGTCAACACCCTTAATTTAGATAAATCAGATAAATCGGTTTTTCATGATGAATTATTCAATTTGCACCAAATTTGGTATACCGGTTTATTAAGTTAAGGAGCTGCCGTGATTAGATTTGGAGGTTCATTAGTTACATATAAAGGGAGGAAAGGGGTCTATCACCCCCCCCCCCCCCCCCGTAATTTAGATAAATGGGTTTTTCATGCAGAAATATGCGATTTGCAATAAATTTGGTATACCGGTTAATTATGTTATGCAGCTTCCCTGATTACATTTGGAAGATCATTATTATGTATAAAGGGGGAAAAGGGGGGCAATTGCTTCTCCCCTTAATTTAGATAAATGCGTTTTTCATGTAGAATTATTCGATTAGCTCAAATTTGGTATACTGGTTTATTATGTTAAGGAGATGGCTTGATTAGATTTGGAGGTTCATTAGTTAAATATAAATGGAGGAAAGGGGGGAGCTAGCCCCCCCCCCCCCCTTAATTTAGGTAAATGGGTTTTTAATGCAAAATTTTTCGATTTGCTCCAAATTTGGTATACCGGTTTATTATGTTAAGGAGCTTCCCTGATTAGATTTGGAAGTTCATTAGTTAAGTATGAAAGGAGGAAAGGGGGATTAGACCCCCCCCCCCTTAATTTGGATAAATGGGTTTTTCATGCAGAGTTATTTGATTTGCTCCAAATTTCGTATACCGGTTTATTATGTTAAGGAGCTTCCCTGATTAGATTTGGTGGTTCATTAGTTAAGTATAAAGGGAGGAAGGGAGGGGGGTAGACCCCCCTTAATTTAGATAAATGGATTTTTCATGCAGAGTTATTCGATTTGCTCCAAATTTCGTATACCGTTTTATTATGTTAAGGAGCTGCCTTGATTAGATTTGGAGGTTTATTGGTTAAGTATAAAGGAGGGACAAGGGCTAGTGTCCCCTTAATTTAGATAAATGGGTTTTTCATACAGAATAATTCGATTTGCTTCAAATTTCATGTACCAGTTTATTACGATATGGCTTCTTTCATTTGATTTGGAGGTTCATTGGTTAAGTATAAAAGGGGGGAAAGGGGGCAATTGCCCCTTCCCTTAATTTAAAATAAATGGGTTTTCATGCAGAATTATCTGATTTAGTTTAATTTTTTTTCAACCGGATCCGAACTTGAAGGTTCCATTTGAAGTCAACCCCAAAACCGACCACAACCAGGTTTCGGATTGAGTTCAATTAGAACTTTCAGGTTCAGATCGGGTTGCCGGTGGACGGAGATTATTTTGTCTGGCTTACATCGGGTTATAGTTCTTTGGAATATTTTTGTCGGTTAAGATTTGGTTCGGGACGGGTTTCAGGTTGACTTCGGATTGAATCTTTTGGTTCTGGTAGCGTTGCGTGTCCACGGAAACTAATTTGTCTTGTTCGGATCCGGTTATGGATCTTTGAAATATTTTTGTCGGCTATCAGATTTGGTTCGGGATTTCGGGTTTTTTCAAATGAACTCTCAGGTTCGGGTCGGGTTGCATGTGGACTGAAATTATTTTGTCTTGCTTGGATCGGGGTACGGTCTGTTGTAATTTATTTTTCGGGTTTGGGTGGGGTTATGCGTTAATAAACCTAATAAAAAGAAAATTGCCCAGTTAAACTGATGGCATTGAGCTCACAGGCTATTCACATTAATTGTATATTATACTCTTATTTCAAAGAATAATGCCCCTCGAAAAATCAATGAAGGTATTAGTCCCCGTTGCCATCCTTTCTACTTAACCAAAGAACCTCCAAATCTAATCAAGGATGCTACTTAACATAATAAACTGGTATACGAAATTTGAAGCAAATCAGATAATTCTGCATGAAAAAACCATTTCACTAAATTAAGGGGGGGGGGGTATTAGCTCCCCCATTTATCCCTTTATGCTGAACCAATGAACTTTCAAATCTAATCAGAAAAGGTCCTTATTAGAATGAACCTAGAAAAAAAAAACTAAATTAGATAATTCTGCATGAAAACACATTTATCTAAATTAAAGAGAGGGGCAATTGCCCCCCTTTCCCTCCTTTATACTTAACCAATAAATCTCCAAATCTAATCAAGGCAGTTCCTTAACATAATAAACCGGTATACAAAATTTGGAGCAAATCGAATAACTCTGCATGAAAAACCCATTTATCTAAATAAAGGGGGGGGAGGTCTAGCCCCCCCTTTCCTCCCTTTATACTTAACTAATGAACCTCCAAATCTAATCAGGGAAGCTCCTTAACATAATAAACCGGTATACGAAATTTGGAGCAAATCGAGTAACTCTGCTTGAAAAACCCATTCATCTAAATTAAGGGGGGGGGTCTAGCCCCCCTTTCCTCCCTTTATACTTAACTAATGCACCTCCAAATCTAATAAAGCCATCTCCTTAACATAATAAACCAGTATACCAAATTTGAGCTAATCGAATAATTCTACATGAAAAATGCATTTATTTAAATTAAGGGGAGAGGCAATTGCCCCCCTTTCCCCCTTTATACATAATAATGATCTTTCAAATGTAATCAGGGAAGCTGCTTAACATAATTAACCGGTATGCCAAATTTATAGCAAATCGCATATTTCTGCATGAAAAGCCCATTTATCTAAATTACGGGGGGATCCCCCCCCTTTCCTACCTTTATATGTAACTAATGAACATCCAAATCTAATCAAGGCAGCTGCTTAACTTAGTAAACCGGTCTACCAAATTTGGAGCAAATCGAATAATTCATCATTAAAAACCGATTTATCTAAATTAAGGGGCGTAGCCCCTTTTCCCCCCCTTTATACTTAAGTAATGAGGTTTCAAATCTAATCAGGGAAGCTCCTTAACACAATAAACCGATATACCAAAATTTGGAGCAAATCGAATATTTCTCAGACTTTGATAGCCTGTGAGCTAAAAATATCAGCCTGATTGGATAATAAGTGGTCATTTTTCAATTAGCCTAACACTTTCTAAGCTCTTTGCAATAAGCCTGAAAAATATCAGGCTAATTGGAAAAAGGGAGATGTGTTCTCTAATTAGCCCGGCTCTTTGCAAAGAGCCTAGGCTGTTTGCAAAGAGCCGGATTTCTCAATTAGCCTACGACATGTGCATTAATTACTCGTGCAACACGTCACAACCAAATAAAATTCGTGCATTGTTTGCAATTATATTGACCGCCTGCTCTCATTCATTTCCAACAAAGTTATAGGGGAAATACAAATCGCACATGGCTGAAGATATTTTCCGTCGAAATACGGATTTTACAGCCAAAATCTACAACGAAGCATTGATAATGATTAGAGATTTGCGCTGATCACGAACAAAGTTCTCAATCAATTGGGAATCCCATCTCCATTTGCCAATCTCAATTGATCTGCAGCTGCTTCGTTTGTTTTACAATCGCGTCGTGAACAGAATTGCAACACATGTGATCTTTTATAGTATGTGCAATCAAATGTGTCTAAGCTTGAGCAAAAAGGCATTTACGATCAAATAATGCACACTGTCAATAACGGAGTTAGAAAAATATTCTTCTTAGATGCACCGGGAGGAACGGATAAAATGTTCCCAATTAGATTGATTCTGACAGCTATTTGATCCCAAATGACATATCCTTAGCCTTTGTGTTGTCCGGAAGAACTGCTATATTGCTACCAGGTGGAAGAACTGCTCATTCCGCTTTCAACTTGCCACTGAACATGCAATTCATTAAACTTTTACGTGCAACACTTCCAAAGCATCCGGCATGGGGAAATTATTGCAGAAATAGAAACATATTGTTTGAGATGAATGTACAATGGTGCACAAAAAAACCGTTCGCGACCCTTGATCGATCGTCGCAAGATTTGAGTGGAAAAGTAAGACCATTTAAGATCGCATTAATATTGCTTGCAGAAAATTTCAGGCAAACTGTAGCTGTAAATCCTGAATTAAATATTTGCCTGAAATATGCTACTTTGTGACTATACGTAAAGACTTTAAAATTAATTACATATATGCGTATCCAGCTGCAAAATGATCGATCAGCAGAGATATTCTCGCATCAATTGCTGGAATTTCGGAACGGTAAGGTGCTGGTTGATCCGGCTTCAGGACGAATTTCATAGCCTCATAACTTCTGAAAATCAGTGGTCAAAAGAAGAAATGGTTGAAAAAATATTTCCCAATATTCAAACCAATTATAAGAATCACGATTCGTTAAGTGACTCAACTATTCTTGCTGCCTAGAAGAAAGACGTCTATGAACTTAATAGCATTATTCAGTCTAACGTTCAAAGCGAGGCAGTCACATACAAGTTCGTCGACACTGCTGTGGAAGCAGATGAAGCAGTTATTTATCCAACAGAACTTTTCTAATTCACTTGATCTGCCAGAGATGCCACCCAATGTATTGTAATTTAAAATCGGCTTGCCAATTATCATGTTGCGAAATATCCACTAATCACCAAAGCTTTGCAACGATACGCGCCTTGCAGTAAAAAAAAAAAAAAAAAAAAAAAAATATTGAGCAACGTCGTAGAAACAACAATCTTGACAGGACTTCTCAAAGGTGAAGACTTCCTGTGATTCCAACGGGTATGCCATTTCAATTTAAGAGATTGCAATTCCCAAGTTGATTGGCGTTTGAAATCACCATCATCAAAGCTCTGGGCCAATCTTTGAAATTCTGCGGTTTAGATCTAGAAACGGATTGCTTCTCACACGAACACGTATATGTTGCGTGTTCTAGTATCGGCAATCAAGAAACGTCTATATCTGCACCGACAATCGAACAACAAAAAATATTGTATGCCCACGAGCACTGTGAAATTAAACAAGTTAGAAACGTGCGCTTTCTCTTTTCATTCTTTTCCTTTAACCAGACAGGGCCACAGCAACTTGTGGCCGGGTAGAGATAGTAACTTTAATATAAAAAAAAAAACATAAACAACTCAATTTTCAAATATATGAACTGTTTCCTTCAGTATCAAAACCATGGTATTATGCCATTTAAAACCATTTAAAAAATATATATATTCTATGAATTTGGAATTTTCTTTTTTTTTTTTACGATTTAAAGATTTTATTCATCATATTACCGCTGTATTTATTTAGCTCACCGCTGGGTTCTGGTATAGCAAAAGAATAATTTTTCGCCAGCTTTTGCAATATCAAAAGCAACAATTTTCTGATTAGGAATAAATAATCATTTCTCTTTGCAAAGAGGTACAGCTAATTTTTTTACACCCTGTTAGTATCACGTACCACCACTAAAAAAAGGAATTTTTTGTGATTCTGCTCTCGCACTGGTAGAAAGTCCTTTAGCATATGATGAACTAGTCTTTTTTAACTCTTTAAAGTAGCTTCCTTTTATTGTATAAATAAAAAGTATCTTTCCTTGTCATTATACGACAAAGCTTTAGGCGTTCTTTTTTATGTTTTAAAGATATTTAGAAAATAAAAACCTTAAATCAAACTTTCAGACTGTTTCAGAGTTAATGTTTTAAAATAAATAGTAGATACTTGTCCATTTATTGAACATTGAATATATTTTTTCAGCATTAAAATATTTTTTTCTTTATTTTTTCTTACATTAACTGGAAGATAAAAAAATAAGTGTTGCTAAAAGTTATTTTTAAGTACGAGGAAAGATTTCTTCAGGGATTTTCCTGAAATATATGGAACATATTTAATTTTTCTTGAACGTACTCAGGAGTAATAAAATATTCATTAAAAATCTTCTTCGGAAAAATTGGTCTCGGTGGTTATGTAACTTTAAAGTTGCTTTTTACGTGATGTAAGAGTACTATTATTAAATTAATAGTAAATTTCGTGTCGATGAACTTTATTAATGTTCAGTAATTTTATGAAATTCTAAATTTTTGTCTTCATAGTTAATATCATATATATAATTATTTAAACTGGATTTCATAAGTAACTGTTCAGTAGAAAAGGGTTTGAAAAAAGCTACTTTTATGGGGAGGTTTATATATTAAGTAAAGCATGCTATATTTGCAAAAGAAAGTGTCAATATAATCCTAAAAAACATTATATCATTACAGTTTTGTTCCTTTACGATGTTAGATTTTGTATAACTTTTCCAGCCCTAAAATTTAAATTTGAGAGATTTCTTAAATTGTTAAAATTAGTTAAAAAAAAAAAAAAAAAAAAAAAAAAAAAGTAAAAAATATTTTGAATGACGTTTATTCGTTATAAGAACGAGCAGTTTAAAAAAAAAAAATGTTCTTCCGGCGTGTCTAAAGAGCATATTTAAAAAAACATTTATTAAATTGTTTAGATGTAATTATTTAGGTTCTCAAATTCTCTCTAAGGTATTTAATTATAACATAAATTACGCTTTTATTTTTATTATTTTTCGTTTATTAATACTTAATGACAAACATAATAAGTTATTTTATATGTCGTACCGCGCTATTAGTTTATTTCATTTTTCTTAAGTAAAACATAACTTTTCCCGATGAAATATTTGATCATTATGCTAAAATAATTAACTACATCTGTCATAAAAAACTCTTTTTATCCATTACGTTTCTAAAACTTTATCTCATAATTATTGCATTTCCGTTACAGTTAGAAAACAATATATAGTAGTGTTGTAATTTTCTTTTCACTCATATAATATTCTTTCGATAAAATATTCCACATCAAATCTATATGCATAAGAGTTCTCAGGACTCTTGAAATTGGAAAAAAAGAAGAAAAAAAAGACCACTTTCAACATTTAATATCTTAAAATGTGTATGATTTTAAAACGCAATTTTTTACTTGGGATGGAAGATATAAGTACGTTCTTTTATTTCACGTGTTTGAAAAATAGCAAGATGCAGAATTCGCATTTACAGGGGGATCCAAAGTGTCAGACATTTGACGAGCAGAAAATTGGTATAACGGTTTACGCGCAGGATTACAAAATAAATTTAGAAACTAGAATGAAAATTTTATTATCTACTTATACTTCAGACTGTACTATCTACCCTGAACCTAAATAAATGTGTATTTAAAGCATTTTTATACTTTTAATACAACGTTGTATTTAGCTAATGTAAATTTTGAAAATTTCTGCAGTATAATCACATAAAAAATTATATTTTTGAACACACACACAAAAAAAAAAAAAAAAAAAAAGAAAAGAAAATTTTAAGTTCAGTTTATACAGACTAACATAAGACATATGTTTTGAAAACTCCATGGAAAAATATTCAGAAGTGTTTGAGATATCTTGCGAGTTATGCCCACAAACATCATTTGGTGAAAAATGACTTCAAAGTTTTGGAAACGCAGCTTCAGCTATTGAGCGGTTATAATTTTAAAAGCCATAACTTCAGTTCTAATATGAATTCCAAGGGAAATATTATATTAAAATTTTCATAAAAGATAGCAGTTTAACATAAAATAAATAAATAAAATTTCGAAAATTTTAAAGCTTTAAGAGTCCTGAGAGTCCTTAATGAAAAATTATATAAATTACAACTTCAATCTTTATTAATCTTTTCTAATCATCATCATAAAGATAATTCCTTTGAAAAATCATATTATTAATCAAAAAGGATAATTTTACTCCGAATAAAATGTCTTTTCCTTATTTTTGTGCTATAAGATAAAATGATTTGTCAAAGTGTTAATATATTAATTTTTTACTGACGTTCCTTTATTTTCCAAAATTATGACTATTTTTATCGTTTTTGTTAAAGTTTTCACGAGTTTTGCTAATTTTTGCCAACGGATGAAAATTGTTTCACTCTCAGTATTATTGCAGATAATCTCTACTCTTCCACCGTCAATTATGGACACCTCCCTGCTCTCTGTGCCCAATTTGCTGCTTCGCTATGTCAATATATGTAACCAGTGGATACACATCCCATGATTAAAAACATCTTGTTGATTTTCAATACTTGACTATTTATGTGAAGCTTCATGCTTTTTTATTTTCTACACTCAAACTCAAACTTTAGCAAGAATGTTAACTAATTATTATTATTTTCTAAAGAATTAATCTACATCTACTACCAAGACAAACCCTACACATGTCTTCATTATATTTCTGGAAAAATGAAAGCATAATTTTGATAGGAATTAAATATCTTTTAGTGTTTAGAGAATTTTAGAGATTCAACAATAATAACTAAATAATTTAATAATTGATTTTTTAAAGTAAATAAGCTATCGATATATGACTTGACATCACACATGTGACCTCATTATAGAAAATTCGCACTTTTCGACATTATAGAAATTTTATGGAAATTTAAAAAAAAAAATATGCTCCGGAACAATCCTCTGGAATTCTTGTATCAAATGAGAATACTTGAATCTCTAATTTCTTTGTACATGTTTTAAATTTGATATGTTTTAAGTGGTTGCCATTTTGGTAAGTTTTTTACACATGCGCAGTCACATACAATTCGGCTGATAAATACGATTTTTACAGCATGACAAAAATCATATCGTTTCAAAATGTCAGCCACCTTAGATTTACAAATTGATGCATCTCATCCATTTTTAATCATACATGTGAAACAAAAAATCCTCCGGGATCGTTGTATCAAGGACGAATCTCTCTATTCCTAAATTAGTGGGATGTGCCAATCCGAAAACTTTCTTATATCTCATATATTTTAATATTTCCAAAATATTGTTACAGATGTCAATATTTCATTTTTATTCGTTCAATACTATATCAACTTTGTCTTTCATCTTACATTTCTGCTTCAGTCAATTAATTAATCGGAGTAAAAACGAGTTAATCTCGATCATGATATTTATTAAAATCACGAATAGTCACGAATAGTCGGCTTATCAGGATGGGAAGTTCCCGTCGATTCACGAACCACTGGTGTACAATAGAACTACGAACAATTAAGAAGATTACGCAAAAATCGCTATAACAGTGCCCTCTTCTGGCGGAATGTTTCCACATTCAGGAAGGACCTTCTTGCCATGGCCAAAGACATACACAAAAAATTTGGTTCAATTCTATGCATAACATAAGACACTTTTCGATGGTAAATTATTCAAAAGAGCACAAAAATCGTTATTACAGCGCCCCTTACCGGCGGATTATTTCTAAATTAAGGAAGGACCTGCTTTCCATAATCAAAAACTTAAACAAAAATTTGGTTCAATTATATGCATAACTTCATACACATTTTGATGGTAAAATGGCGACATAAAGACGGGCAGAGAGACACTTTCTATAAACATGTTTTCTGGTATCTCTGACCCCTAAAGCGTGTAAATCGTCGAAAACCGGAAGTCGAAAAAAAAATTCGATTACAATACTTTCTTCTATTGAAGATAGAAGAAAGTAAAAAAATAACTAATGCTATCACCGCCGCCGAAATTGAATTTTAGAAAACTACTGCATACAAAAATATGAAAATTGATAGTATTATAGAGAAATGTTTAACAAACACGCAGAAGTACAATTTAACAAACACTTAAACAATTTTTAAACTGAATAATTATTTTAGGCGTTATTTAATGTTAAATTTGGTCAAAACTGTCCTATTAAAAAAACATATAGGAAAAAACTATTCTTAGGAATTTTATCATTTTTTCTAAGGATATAATTTACAAATTTTGCGGTGTGCAGATTGAATTTATTTTTGAAATTTGACTAATTTTATAAAGAATTTTTTCGATTTTTTATTCAAATTTTATCATAGACAAAGATTTTTTTTTCATATTTAGAAAAAAAAATTCTATTTAAAAAATTTTCCACTTGTAAAAACAGCGCAAAGAATGCTATAGTCTTTCAATTAAAAATGTACTGATAAAAAACTCAAAAGAAAATAAATGATAACGCGTTAAAAGCAAGGAAATATTAAAAATTACGTCAGAAAAATTGTATTTATACGTGAATATATATAAAAAAGAAAACTTTAAAATAATAAATTCAAATAGCAGAATTTTAGATACTAAGATTTAAACTAATAATATATTACCCTTATTTAAAATTTTAAGATTTAGAAAATATATTCAAATTCTATTTAAATGAAAAATTATTCTCCATTATTATTTATTCTGTATTCACTCTATTATTTTATTGCTTCCTTTTAGTTATTTTTTTTTTTACCGTTATTTTTCTCGACAAGAATAAATTTTGCCCAACACTAATGTTTTTTTTTTGTTTTTGTTTTTGTTCTTTTTTGTGCAGTAGAAGAGATAAAAGCAATGGCCAGAAAAAATAGAAACCTATTTCAGAAGTATAATTAATAACTGGCAAGGGAGAGAGTCTATTCGAATAGAAAAGACGAGCAGAGGATGAATATAAACATAAATTTCGTTTTTTCCAATGTTGTGTAATCATTTCCCATAAGAAACACATATATGTTTTGTGATATTTATAGAAGCTGTTATTATTTGCTGCTGCACTTCGTTTATATATATGTTACATTATTAGATCTAATTCCGCGATTTCCTTATCTTATTCTAAATTACTACTTTATTTTCACTAAATCCTTATCCTTAAATAATCTCTATCGTTAACTCTGTTAAATTCCCTTTAATTTTTAATCGATTTAATATTACGCTTTTAGTATTCTTAAATTAAATGTTCCATTCTCGCGCTTTTTTTTCGAGAATATTCTTTTAGCTTCCATTTTTACTTTCCCGCGTATTTCTGATGTTATCCTTTTTTCCTCCAAATTCATCCGCTAGGTCTGTTTGCACTCTTTATATGACGTGACATTTTTAATTATTATTGGTTGAGAGCGCGTCCTACGTCATATTTGTATCCTTAACTCGCTGCGTTTCAGCAGATTTTAGCAGACTTGAGTCGTATTTCCAGTTTTCATCCATTCCCTGGTCACCGTCCTGTTATTCGATTATCTGGAACTTTGTTTAAACCTAATTACTATTACGGAGCGATGGCTAATTATCTTGGTGGAAACTGCACTTTTTGCAAGATCTTCTAATAAAGTGCTTAACTGATATTATGATTTGTTTCAATTTCTTCTGCGGAAACTTCACGGAACGATGCAATCCATTGTTTTCACTCGACAACTGCATTTCAATAATTTGTTCTACTAATATAACAGATTCGAATTACCTGTTCTGACCACTTCTTTTACGTCATTATAGCTGGATGTGATCCACAACTACTATCGTGACAGCCAGTACGGCATTTTCAACGATAAAGCCAATCCAATGTTGCTAGAATGCAACATATATATATATATATTTACTTAATTATACTAATTTTATTTAAGTAAGATTATTTTGTTTTTATAGCAGAGTAGGGGAGGTAGGGGAGGTTTGATACATAGTGAGTGTTGATACATTGACAACTTTTCCCAACAAATGGCATTAACTGAATGATTTAAAAGGATTAATTAAATTTGAATTTCTAGGGATTTTATGCAATATTTATAACCCCACTCAAATCTTTATTTTAAATATTTTTCTCAGTATTTTGTAGAATTAGACAATGTACAAATATAATGTTCTTACAATAGACATATAGAAACATTTCCAAATTGAAACCCCCCCCCCCCCCCCCTAACGCTAAGAAAGCTGAAAAGATGCAAAGGCAAAAGAAATCATCCTTTTAAAAATATTTTTATTTTGGGTAACCAATAATGCTTTTGGAACAAGATAAAATAATGCATCTATAACTCATTCTAAAGTGTATTACTACTAATCGATGTATTAAATGAATTTTATAACAAGTTATTTTAATGGTAATTTTAAGTACATTCAGTAGATAAAGGGTTAAGAACTTTACGCAGGATACCTTTAAGCAAGATCCAAATCATCTGTGACTTTTTTGCCTTACTTGCTAGTGTAATAGAAACATTTTACTAAACAACGCTTATAGGATTGAGGTATCGTACAAAACATTAAATTTCCTAACTTTTTAAGAAATATATGTACTGATCCAAACGAATTTTAAAATAATTTTTACCTCAATTAAAACTCTTTTGTAATTATAAGCATATGTCTGTGAGTAATAGTTTAGGAATTAGCAGTTGAACATCATTGAGAGTGGATACCATGTATAATATCTTGAAAACTAAAGAAGATACTATCAAAAGTTTAATGACAAAGTTGAAGACCGTAATCGACTTAGTATGAAAATTATATATTGTATATATGCATAGATAGATTTTTTTAAAACATTTAAACTGTTTCACTTAAGCACTTTTTAGAACCATTATGGAAATTTTCTTATTTTATGGAAAATTTCAAACTTCAAGTAACAGAAAAAGAACCATATAATACTTATGGTGCTTCAATTCTTTGTGCATTGTCCTCTATATTGAATTCCTACATTTTAACCATGGTGATTTCATCCTATCAGTTTGTGGTTTTAAAATTATCATAATGTTTCATAGCGTCAAAGTGGCATATACAAAATGGGCGTCAAGCAGCGTATATATTGGTTGGGAGAATATATGTTTATTTGTGGCTAAATATGTATAACCCATTCCGTATTGCTCACCGGAAGTATCCTGCTCACCAGGAGTGGATAATAAGATATATTGGTATTAATTTAAAAATTAATGATTCAAAGACTCAATTTACGATTGAAAACCTCCCTATGGTACAGACACACATTCTGATATTTTTAGCTTAGTGCGATTCCAAAAATTGCTCCAAAATGAACCTTTAGTAGAAGATGTCACAGTATAATTTTTTGCGAGAATGTGACTGATAAAATGGGAATGTATAGAGCCGAAATATTTTAACTTTATGCCCTTGAAGCTGGCTCTTGTTTGAAATATCACCTGTTTAATAAAGTTGTACTACGAAGCTCTCCAAACTAACTCTGCTATGATTTTACTTGCATTCTATAACACGCTTACTGTTTAAACGCATATAATCTACTTTACTTTAATGCAATCATTTTTTTTTTTTTTTTTTTTTTTTGCATGCAATGTATGTTTAGTAAATCATTATTGATATAAGATATATTTTTGTTGTATGTATGATGTTTATAAGATATATGTTGTTGTATATTTTTGTATAAGATGTAGGTTTGATTAAGATATATGTTGCTGTGTTTGATATAAGATATATTATGTTGTCTATATATTGTTTGTTGTAAGATATATTTTTCTGCTGACTATTATCCTTTTACCCGCCGCAACATGAACTGCTTCTCAAGTTAATTTGAAAATGTTTTTGAGATGATTTAGATTAATTCTAAGATTGTGTGTCGAATTTTGGGATGTTATGTAAAATAGAAGTGGAGTTACAGGTATGTTCAACTTGTGGAACGTTGACGGTACGAATAACATTTATAAATTTTGGCGATTTTTTCTTTGAGAATCGTACCAGCACTACACAGATATGAAAACAAAGGAAAAGGTAAAATAAAAAATGTTTTCTATTTTAAGAACATAATAACTAGTCACTAACAGCAAAATGTTTATGAAAGACCTGAAAACACTTTTTATGCATGCTTTCCAAAATATACTCAACACTTCTTAGCGTTTTTCTGACAATTTGAACATCTTCCTTGAGCAGTAGATGACAACCAATAGCTACTGGATGAGGTGATAATGTGCATACTTACTGGAGCAGTAGAACCTCGTATTCTTTTTCTCAAAACATCAAATCGAACTTTCGTGGCAACAGTTTTAATTTCACGACAAAACTCCAAATGACTTACGGCTTCTTTTGAGCCTACTGCGTAACAGTGCAGTGTCCAAGCAGTAGCAACAGTCATGCTTAGTTCATTTGCAAACAGATCACCATTTTTTTAATCGATGTACTGGACGATATGTTCCAAACAAAGGATCCAAAACATCGATACCATCTATATTCTGATTACACAATATAATCAATAGAGGTGTTTGGTTGAATATTCTCGCGTTTATTTTCAAGAATATTGTGCTAAACTTTGAGTTAGATATTCTCCTTCCCCATTTTATATAACATTTAAAGACACTGTAGTCGTTCCTAGTCGTTTCTGTCGTCATCATACACAAATAACTTTGCCATCACTGTAATAATCACAATATCCTCGCTCTTGCTTGAACAATACTTTTGAAGATTTTATTGGGCATTTATTGTTTCAAAAATATTTCATAGACACTTTGACAACAGGTTCAGGAAAAATATATGATAAATTTATTCTTTTGTAATACTGGTACGAAAGTAATTAAAAAAATAGTCGCCCGTGGGAGCCCAGTAAAAATTATCAAAATACTAATAAAAATAACAATAAGATAATTTTGTACTCTGAACCGCTAACGTTCCACATGTGGAACATTGACATTCAGATGATCACATTACATAATCAAAATAAGATAAATGATTCATTTATGCATAAAACTTCATAAACAACAGTAAGCAATACAATAACCATCATAACAGCACTCACATTTGAATTCTAAAGTTGTAGATGGAGTAAAAAGTTCAGACTTCAAAATTTACGTTTTTTGTTACATTTCAACAAACTCCAAGTTGTGAACCACAAAAAAATATTCCATACTAATTTATAATCCGCTAAAACATATCTTTAAAAAGTTATATTTAAAATTTCAAACAGTTTGAACAAATGCTTAAAAAGATACAGCATCACGTAATTGATGTTCCACTTGTGGAACGTTAGCGGGTAAAAGGTTATACAAGGTATATTGTTGTGTTTGAGTTTTCAAATTTAAGTGCATTTTAATTAGTTTCACTATATTTAGTGTTAACATATCTATCTATCTATCTATCTATCTATATATATATATATATATATATATATATATATATATATATATATAACCATTATATAATTATAAATCATCATCGATTTCCAATTACTAAAAGTAATTTAATAAATTTAGCAACAATTCATAACCCTGACATTATACAAAATAAAGATGGAACCTTTAACTAGTAATACAGAATCAAGCTCAATACCACTAATTCACTAGCCCATTGCGGACGATAAATCCATATAAAACATATGAAAAACCATCAAATTTTGATAAAATATTTTATTAAAGACAAAAGATACAAATAACCAGCTAAATAATGTTGAATCATTAAAAGACGTATCATAAACAAAAAATATATATATTTTACATACTGGTTTCCTATGTTCATATTTTGTTCATCTATTAGAATTTTACCATTCGTTCATATATTTGTGATTTCATCTTTATTATATATATATATATATATACAGTGTGATTCATAAACATCGAAAAATAACCTATTCCCTCAAATACTGACCATAGACACATACTTCCAAATGCAAAGTTTAATAAATTTGATGAGATAAGTTGCAACTCCATGGGGTGTCTATTTGAGAAAGTACGAAAACTGCATTTGTATACGGACCCCGTAGAGTAAAATTTCTAATTAAGAAAATATTCCTTGTCCATTCCTGAATTATATACAAAAAATTCTATCTTGATATCTGCGAAAATCACAGAGATATGAGTATTTAAATAATTCGTCAGATTTTAAGGGATTAGACACAAATGGAAATGCGTGTATTTCAAGAAACAATGTTAATTTAAGGGGTCCGGGAAACATGTAAAAAATATATTTATTGAGTTTTTTAATGATTTTTTAAATGGTTATTCATATAATTTGAAGACAAAATCACATCTTAAAATTTCTCATAAAGTTTAAAAAAAATTTAAATGATTTAAAGTGGGGTAACTTAAAATAGTCATAATTCGAAACATTATTTATCGAATTTATTTTTTTTTCCTTTAATTAAAGAAGAAAATATAATTTTAATTTTACTTTAGGATTTTTTCAAATGTTATTTTGAAAAATATTAAAAATATAAATTAAAAAATGTAACTTACTTTTAAAAAAATCATATTTATAAAAGTAAATATTTTTTCAAATTTCCGAAACAAAATTAATGTAAATTAATCAAAAAAGACACGTTCCCAGTTTGTACTATTTTCTTTAACAATTCTTGACTTATAATAATTTAAAGACGAAAAATGGTGAAAAAAATGCATCATGCAGAAAAACGCATTTAAAGTTTTAAGCAAAGATAGACTCCCAATAAATATTTTTAATTCCTTTTAAATAATTGCAGTTGAATAAATAACTCTTTCCTGTAGCTTAAACTTCCGATTCTTTTTAGCTTTTGCGCTTTCCACCTTTCTCTGTACTATTTAAATTTCCGTCAGTTGATTTAAAGTAACGGTTTTTCTAACATGCTGAATTCGAGATTTTCATAATTTTAGCCCTTACAACTTCATATTTTGTATCGTCCGGTGAGGCCGTTAAAAAAATGTCTGTATTCTGCTCACCCTGACCATTGGAAAGTGTAGCTTCATTTTGCTGACTTGGCCACGAGTCGAGCTCGTGTCTATTTCCTTTCAAGACACTCGGGTCGGAGTGGGCCGAGCATAGTCTTCACTCTTTTCTTTTCCGGGCCGGGCCCGGACCTTACTTTTTCCTGAAAGCTCAACCGGCCGTGCGTAACGTATTTTTTAATAGCTAAGCACAGCTTCCTTCTTCCTAGGTCTGCATGGGCGAATCTTTCTGTTCTGGTCTCGATTGAACCCGTTTTAAAATCATTGTCTCTGAGTGAGTAGATCTGTGCAAAAATCGCTCAGCCCGAAATTTTTTTGCAAAAAAAAAATATAGTTTTTAAAGTATAGTAGATTTCTCAACAGCTGAATTAAAATACAGTAAAACCAGGGAAAAAGAACTTGCCTATGACGGAATAGCTGTCTTAAACAGAAATATTAATATAAAGAAAAGCTAAAATAAGTATTTTTGTTCAGAATTCCTCGGACAAAACAATTTTTAAACATATCGACGCAACAATGTTTTGTAGAAATTCAGTCAGGCCGGGGGGAGCTCTGGTTGAAATTTTAACTTTTTTGCAAGTCGGGCCGAACTTTATTTTCTATGGGTCGGCTCGGACCTGGGTCTGGATATTTCGGACCGTGCAGACCTCCAGTAACTTTTGGAAGCAAATTCAACGTAAAATCTATACACTGCTATTTTATGTTCAAAGGAGAGGCACTGTCTTAAATCGACTTTTAATAACGTACAATTTGTGAATGATCCCTATCTTGGATTCGAATTGCGTCAATAATTGGTCGCTCAGGGGCGTTTTTAAGTGGTGTAAGTCGCAAATTTTGTATTGTTATACCTCTGTAAGTTTCGCAGATATCCAGATGAATTTTTCTCTGTTTAATTCAGGGATGGGTAAGGAAAATTTTCCTTAATTTGATGTTTTACATTACAGGAGCAATATAAAAAATTAGTTTTCGTATTTTCTCAAATTGACTCCCCATGGTGGTGCAACTTATCTTATCAAATTTTGAACTTTTTTTATGTAAATTTCCAATTGGAAGTATGTCTCTAAGGGCAATACTTTAGGAAAAAAGCTATTGTTTCGATGTTTATCAATCCTACTGTAGATGTTGCTGTTTGTGTTTTGCTGTCGAAATATATCTGTTTGTGTGTTGTAAGATACGTATTTATTATATAATGTTATTGCATTATATAAAACTAATCCCATTAACAGAGGTAGCAGACAGTATATTTTTTATGATTTTCACATCTGCGGGATAAATAGAAATTTCTTATAAACTACAAAATACTAATTTGTTAATCAAGAAAACTGCCTTAAACGCTTTGAAAATGTGTATTGCAATAGCAAATCCTTTGACAGAACACAAGATGAGATTATTTAATAAAAGTTTAAATCACGTTTGGAAAACATTGTAGAAGAATGGACAAACAATAGACCAAATTAATTATGATATGTGAAAAATAATTTAGATCTTTTCATTTCAAACACAAGAACAAAATATAAAGAATATTTTCCGCCATTGCAAAGGCCGCTATATTATCCCACAAAATGTTATGAATTATTGTCATAAAAACGAAATGTACCTAAGAATATCAGAATTAAAAAAATGTAGACTATTTTGTATGTTAATTTATATTTTTTTACATTAACAAAGGAGGTATATAATGTAAACAGGAGCTTATTTGATAATATGTACAGAATACGAGAAACATTTTCGGTGGATCAGAAATTTTGAATTGTTTGTTTAACATAGTTTATCATTTCATATATTGACAAAATTTAAAGGTTTTGTAATGATTAAGAGCTCAAACTTTTTATTTAAAATATTCTTTATACTTTCAGTTATTAGGTGTTAACATGAAAAACATATTAACTGTAATAGTAACTTTAGACAAGAATGTGACAAACTTGAATTCGATCTGGGAGCACGGCAGTGCGTCCGCCAAGTTCGCACAAGCCGTAAGATACCTTTTCCTGAACCATTACGGCATACTTTTCACCCCCTAATAACGTCGTTTTAGGGAGAGATATAGAAATGTTTCTTTTATACACGTGTTCGTATGGTCAAACTGAACTAAGGTTCCACGTTTTATGTTTCTATATTTAGTAGTTTTCGAAATATTAAATTCCGAAAAAGCGCTTTTTTGTCACTGACTCACTTCGCATCATCAAATAACTAAGGTACTTCTAAAAGTCGTAGAATCATGAAATTTCACAAGTAAGTCGGGTTTGTAGCACAATTAACAAGAAAAATCTGAAAACACAGAATTTCCGCCTCTAAACCCTTCAAACAGGGGGTGTTCATTTGGCCGTAAACAGTTCCTTAGCACATTCAATTGTGCCAATGTTCGCCAAAACTCGATTACAGAGTTTTGAAGGGGGTCACGTGATTTCAAGCACAATAACATTTAATATATATTTGCTTTTCCAAAGATGCTTGTTAAATAGAAAAAATGAATATACCTAAAAATTTTAATCAGTATAGATTATGATATATTTACGATATTAAAACAATAAAACATTAAAAAATATATAACCGCAATTCTGTACGTTTCCGATATAGTAGCCTTGGCGAAATACAGAAAATAGCCTTGACGAGAAAAGAAATTTGATAATAACGTATTTTCTGGCAACCTATTTACTGTGTCATATACACAAGCAATTTTTCCCATATGTATACAATTTATTTAATGTAAGGAACCCGTTTATTTATTTTTATATACCAACATAAATAATTTGTATATAAAAAATAATATTTTATACATGTATAAATAAAATGTTTATATGTATATAAATAACATAAAAGTTCATCAGGTTTGTTTTCATAGTTGTTTATATCATTTGGCAACATATCTCAGTTTCTGAAGTCCGAATTGCGCCAAGAATTTAAAAACATGCCAAGGTCCCTATAGTGGAAAAATATCCTAATTCCATATGAAAGTTTAAAAATCTCCTTTTAATTAAAAGAAATGTGTAACTAATAAACTGTCTTTAACGATGTGCAACAGGTACGGCGTCCGAAGTTCGCTGCTAATGTTATCATATTGTATTATTAACCTACTTACTGTTAATTTATTGTTAATTTTAAATCTGTAAAAGAAAGCTTATAGTTATAGATAAGATATGTTGGTCACCAAAACCCGATTACAGAAATTTAGCCTGAGTTATAAAGGTGTTACATGATTTCAAGCTGAATGAATTTTTATATGATTTTACAAAAATCTTAATAAGGCAAATCTTTCAGTTTATCTGTCCATCTTTTACTCCCTTAAAACAAATTTTATTAAAGACCGGGAGGCGTCTGCACAGATCACCACCTCATCGAGTTGACGGCTGAAATTTTAGGATTAGTTAAATATCGATTAGCGTATTGAAATGTATCTGGTCTGCCAAGTCATATCTTTGTGGAAACCACCTACAGACCCGATTTTACGGGTTAATTGGTGGATTTTCCACTGTGTTTTCCTGCACCCATTCCTCCATGTTTCCAAACTTTTGGATGTAGGAAAATATAACAGTAAACCTATCAGTTAACCACTAAAATTAGGTCTTCAGGTGGTTTCTACCAAGGTATAACTTAACAGACCAGTTGCATTTAAATATGCTAATGTAGTTTTAACTAATCCTAAAATTTCAGCTTTAAACTCGATGAGGTGATGGTGTGTGCAGATGCCTCCTGGTCTATTATAAATGTCGGAATTCTAATCTCAATAGCACTCTGGTCAATCTGGCAATTATCCCTACTATTTATGGAACACTATTCCTTTAAGTGCGTTTTAGTGATGCTAATGAGCTTATGCATATGCATCATACCTATTATACATATGCATATAATACTTAATACATTTGCATAATACATATTATAGGTATGTGTATAATACATAATACATATGCATCATTATGACATCAGAATAAACAAAACATTTTTTGTCGCCAAATTTGAGAATTGACATGATATATTACCAAATTTGGCGAAACTTTGCTAAATGTCGCCAAGTTTGGCGAATATTTGAAGCTAGTGGCTATTTTTCAATGAGTTAATTATTAATGCGAGCCATCTATTTTTATTTATCCGCATATCATCTGAATAGTTAAATGATATAACGTACTAATATTTCCAAAGTGCTAATAGTTTCGTCACTGCCCAAAACCTCTGCTATTGTTATTATATTGTACTGTTAGTATACTTACTGTGACTATGTTGTTAATCTTTACACCGCTAAAACTTCTGTATTATATAAAGAGAATTTACGGAAACTATTAAAGCATTGAAACTGCCAGTTCTTCTTATGATTATTATAATTCTATAATATGTAACCTGTTAATCGATATGTACGTTAGAATGAATCTTCTATAATCCGGTTCCTCGCATTTTAGTTTCAGGTTTCGAATAAAATTAGCTAAAATCTTAAAACGATGGCACACTGACTAATTCTTCAACACGATCAGGTGAGAAGAAAGATAGATTTTCAAATGGATCATGGCAGTGAGCCGGTAGACCTTCTATTCTTCTGTAATCGAGTCTATTGAAAAGGTTAACGTGAAACAAAAAGATATTAGCATTAGTATGGTTTAATGCAAATGCAGATATTGTCAAAGGATTTCATAAGAACCATTTCACTTGTACCCAGTCGTATCAGTTAAAATACAACAATTGGCAGTGAGCCCAATTAGAAAAGATTACTTAATAGGTTTAAAAATTCCGCATTAGAGAACGAATCGTAACTGCTAAGGAAACATGCATAAGTGAGTTAAGAGATATTTGTCACGAAAGATGAAATACATAACAACACAAAATATACGATGTGCTTCCATGATCATAAAGAGTTCTTGATTTCTCTATAAAAAGCTTCAGACTTGGCGAAAGAATGGGCAAGTAAATTAAATTATGAATAACAGTAACATGATGCAACGTTTAACATGGAATTAATACGGTAAATACTCCTTGCTAGAGACGGCTAGTACCTTAATATGAAAAGAAATAAAGTATAAATTTGTAAATCTCAATAAAATAAATTTAGGTATTTTTATGTTAGCCGGGCGCAAGTGGCAAATCGCCAAATACTGTTCCCAACTCCCCATTGTTCATATTGCACTCATTTCATTTAAAGATATATACTTTTCAGTCATCTCATTTAAAATAGATGCATTTCCCTGATTTTATTTAATAGAATATTTAACATAGAAATAAATAAATAAATAAATAAGAAATAATAACATAAACCAAAATATTTTATTTGAAAACCAAAGCATTGTTTCTAATTTACACATGTGAAAAATGAAAACTGCTATTGGCGAAAAAACAAAAGACTAATGAGGAGATTTGCTCCCGGCTAACATAAAAGTACCGAAATTTAAGTTTTTTCATATTAATATAGTTTAGAATATTAAACTTGAAAAAACATACAAAAAGTAATGATATCCCAACAAAAAGTTTTCGGTAAAAAAAAAAAAAAAGCGCCAAGTTCTCCTTAATGTTTCGGCCAGAAAAAGTAGTGATGTCTGAAGTTCGCACAAGTTAAAAGCCAAACATCCCAAATCTTTCATTGAAAATGGCTTCCTGCGACTTGGCCGTTAATGCCTTCGGGAGAGTTTTTCAAATTTTCAAATATGTACAAATGAGTTACATGCCAACTACATCTTTTGATTATTTTAGCATTTTGTGGCACATAGTACAGAAATAAAATACACATTTGAAAAAAGCATTTAAACAACTTCAGTCTATTTAAATGCTTAGAAGTTAAAAATAACAAAGTAGTTGTATTCAGGAGATAATATCCCTAATTGCTAAAACATAATTAGTATCAGCTTTTAACAGTTTATAAATCGAATACCTTTTAATGTATGCAAACAAACTATAATAAATGTTCAAACGAAAAAAATCTCTTTCGTCAATACACAAGATTTCAATATTATACAATAAAATATAATGTAACATATTGTGAGATTTGAAGTAAGTAAATTTGTTTTATTTCTTGGGTTTTACGTTAATAACTTTAGCTTTAGACCGTACAAAATGGCAATTAAACCACAAGTTGACTAAATCAGGGGTGTCCAACTGTGGCCCGCCGGATACCACTAAAATTTTAAAGAAACAAGGTGGAACCCGTCGAATTTCGACGAAAGAAAATGTTTACAAAGGAACTGTAGCATCAAATTTATAATACATCGACAACAATAATTTCAATAAAATATCCATCTTACACTTGAACTCTCCAAAGACATATATTAACCTAAAATTAACAAAATACTTTTTTCATAAACTTCAACTGTTAAAATTATTGAAAATTTAAACTTTATTCATATACGTAATCAGTAAGTAACATATAATCAAGATAAGTAATTTTGGGCACAGATGTCATATACGCCCCATATTGGCGCATTTTTTTCTGACGCCAATGTCATATACACAACGGGTACTTAACTGGCGCCAAAGTGTCATTATTTTGCTTGATATGGTAAGCCGGATGTTGTTGTTTATGCTGTTGATGTTTTCGCCAAATTGGCGTCAGAAAAAAATCGCGCCAATATGATGCGTATATGACATCTGTGCCGTAATTTTGATTAAGTTATCAATTGATGCTTGGTATTACGGAATTAAAAATCAGCAAAAATGCTTTCACCTTGACATAATCATAGAATTTTCCCCCTTTAAATCTAAACCGAATCAAGTCATTTTCCACCTATCACATCCATATTAACCATTTTAAAATATTTTAACGCGCAATATGTTATTAATAAATATATTTTCAAGCTTGAAGTCACGTTTGTCAACTATTTCAACTTTCCATGTTAAAATTCCCACTCATCGTGATTTGAGGTCTTAGTATAATCTTTGTACCTGCGCATAAAAATTCCAGAAATTTATAACTTTTAGACGTATTCAAGGGGAAATATCTCATTTTATCAAATAAAATTATCGTTTTCTTTTAAATATGACGTCATTTTCAGTCGTTGAAATATTTAGCCTATTGTCTCAAACTCAATATCAGCGAAATGAAAAAATAGTGAAATATAACAGCATCATCAGGGAAATTGTGTCTTTTTTAAAGCGTAACGTCATTTTCTGTATAAATAATAATAAAAAATATATATTTTTAATTGTAATGAGAAAATGGCATCAGTAAGAATATAATCAATAAAGATAACTAAACCACTTTTAAAAGAAATGATGTATTTCAGTTGCCACGATTAGAAAATTGGTATTAAAAACTATAAAAAAATTAATATCTCAAAAATAAATTGAGATACAGCTTTCAAACAAATTGCATTTAAAAGTGCATTTTTTTCTTCTTACGACGGTGTAAATCTTTAAAATGTGGGATGTTTAGAAGTTTAAAAATTTGCAATAGCGAAAATTGCAAAACCGAAATTTCATTTCAAATTTCAAAGTGTTGCCATTCGCAGAATGACGTATGCGTTACGCACAGATATGTTTGTCCTTTATAATATAGATAGTCGACAAGTTGAATCGCAGCAATTCGGCGATTAGATAAGGCAAAGATAACTGTAAAATTTTAGTGGTATCCGGCGGGCCACAGTTGGACACCCCTGAACTAAATGATCTGTAATCAAACCTAATGTTTGTTGAAGCTGAATGGTAGCTATCAGAAATCTTTTACTTATAATGTCTTTATGTGAATTTGCCACTTTGCATTCTAATATTACTTTTAATATTTAAATAATTCATAAATGCGTAATTTCCAATCATTAATTTTGAAATGCTGTAGAAGGCATTAACGGCCAAGTCGCAGGAAGCCATTTTCAATGAAAGATTTGGGATGTTTGGCTTTTAACTTGTGCGAACTTCAGATATCACTACTTTTTCTGGCCAAAACATTAAGGAGAACTTGGCGCTTTTTTTTTTTTTTTTTTACCGAAAACTTTTAGTTGGGATCTATTTATCTGCCAATTTATCTGCACATAAATTCACTTTATTTATCTACACATAAATTTTCAAAATATAAATGTTTTACATTCAATGAACTAAGCTGAAAGATGCGTGAAACTAAGACTGGTCTGTTTCCCACTGGACAGACTGTTTACATATGTATTGTTATGATATTTCTTTTACATAATATTTCGTAATTAAAATGTTTTTGGTTGTTGTTAAATATATTGTGTTATTGAGTTATGAGTTATAATAAAATAGGATTTACATATAACTATAAATATTAAAACTAAATTTATATATTTCGTTATTAGTTCTTCAAAAGAAAAAAAATTATTTCCTTATATTTAGTGAATTTGACATCAATGCACTAAAGTAATATTTAAGTTCAAATTTTATTTTTGATAAAGATTTGACAATTCCCACAAGTTTAATCATAGCCATTTTATGTTAAAGATATAGCTAAAACATATGTTTAAATAATACTAGCAATGCTAAATAAAAAATAGTCCAGTTCAAAACACGCATCTACCAGCTGCACATTTTACTTTGTTTTCTTGTCTATTCTGAGACTTTCATATCACAAAGTTAATACGAAACATTTGTTATACTAATTTTGATGCTATATTTTAAAATTTTGCAAAATAGTTGACTTGTTCCGGAAATTAATCTAGAAATAAAAGAAATATCAAAAGAACTTTTCCCGAAGACCTTTTACTATATACATATTTATTTTGCATACGAAATCCAATATGTAAAAAATAAACGCAGAAAAAAATAGTATAAACTTTGCCAAAAATATTTGTTTAATATTTTCAAAATAAGCTTTTTTTTTTCACTTTAAAATCTTGACTTATGGGCTATAACTGTTTTTCTGTTATTTTTTAATAAAACTTCTAACGTAATTTTAAATATATTAATATTATATTCAGTATGTTTGTAATCGTCAAATACATATTTGATGATTATACACATGATGATGGTGATTTTATCTTATGATTTGATAATATTTTTTTTTAGAAAAAGTTTTATCATATATATTTGTAATGAAGTATTCTGCTGTAATAACAACCATAATTTATCTCGCCCGTCATCTCCATTCACATATTTATATTTGATACAGTACTTACAAATTTTAAAGCAATTTCGTGTTTAGCAAAAGAAAATTTTTTTCTCTTTCGATTTTATCTATATGAACTTATATATAATAAAACCAAATAAATGAACAGAGCAAAAACATTAAAGTTGGGGATTTTTCAGAAAATGCTACTCACCTAGAATTTTTATGTACGAATAGCAAAATAAAACACAAATCGCTGTCCAAAGACTTCAAACTAATATTTAAATATTCATAAAAATACAGAATTAATGGAGCTGTCCTTCTGTGAGCTTGCAAATTACGCACTGCTGGGAGCTAAAAAGTTTATCACTATGAATAGTTGTCAAACACGATTAAAAAGCAGCGAGTGAACACAACATAACCATGATTTAAAACAACATATTAAGTTGTTCAAACTAATCAGTTGTTCAAACTAATCAGTTGTTCAAACTAATATTTAAATATTCATAAAAATACAGAATTAATGGAGCTGTCCTTCTGTGAGCTTACCAATTACGCACTGCTGGGAGCTAAAAAGTTTATCACTATGAATAGTTGCCAAACACCGTTAAAAAGCAGCGAGTGAACACAACATAACCATGATTTAAAACAACATATTAAGTTGTTCAAACTAATCAGTTGTTCAAACTAATATTTAAATATTCATAAAAATACAGAATTAATGGAGCTGTCCTTCTGTGAGCTTGCAAATTACGCACTGCTGGGAGCTAAAAAGTTTATCACTATGAATAGTTGTCAAACACGATTAAAAAGCAGCGAGTGAACACAACATAACCATGATTTAAAACAACAGATTAAGTTATTCAAACTAATATTTAAATATTCTTAAAAATACAGAATTAATGGAGCTGTCCTTCTGTGAGCTTACCAATTACGCACTGCTGGGAGCTAAAAAGTTTATCACTATGAATAGTTGTCAAACACCATTAAAAAGCAGCGAGTGAACACAACATAACCATGATTTAAAACAACATATTAAGTTGTTCAAACTAATCAGTTGTTCAAACTAATATTTAAATATTCATAAAAATACAGAATTAATGGAGCTGTCCTTCTGTGAGCTTGCAAATTACGCACTGCTGGGAGCTAAAAAGTTTATCACTATGAATAGTTGTCAAACACGATTAAAAAGCAGCGAGTGAACACAACATAACCATGATTTAAAACAACAGATTAAGTTGTTCAAACTAATATTTAAATATTCTTAAAAATACAGAATTAATGGAGCTGTCCTTCTGTGAGCTTACCAATTACGCACTGCTGGGAGCTAAAAAGTTTATCATTATGAATAGTTGTCAAACACGATTAAAAATCAGCGAGTGAACACAACATAACCATGATTAAAAACAACAGATTAAGTTGCGCATTTGTACTGACACGGTCTAGCATTCCTGGTCAGCGTTCGGAAACTATTGTGGCGAAAAACATGAGAATGCATTTGGGAGCGCTAAATATAAGTATTCTTTTAAGCGTGCGACACGCTAGATTACTTATGTAAGCGCGAAAGAACGCGAGAATAGGAAGATGGTACGGAAATGAAAATATAATTAAAGATTCTATTTTTCGGAAGCGCTCTTCCTGAGCGTTCCGGAAAACAGTATTCAGAGCTCCGGTGAATTTCGACAGACATTTAAATTTTCTCTAAAAACAAAGAAGTGCCGGAGCTGGGCTCTGTGAGCTCCAGCGCAAATTAAGCCCTGTATCTATCTATCTATCTATCTATCTATTTATCTATATATGTATATATATGGTATATTATTAATTCTGCCTTCGCGATATTTCCTTTTTACATGTTAAATTACCGACATATTCACTAATTTCTTACTGACATGATTCCTGGGTTTTTTGTAGTTTTCATTCCAATTTTGCTCACTGGAGTCCACTGGGGGGTACTGTACAGGTGTACACTGGGTAACTACAGGGTTACTGTAGCAGATTACCGTTGTAATAGATCACCTTTACTGTTTCATTGTAGACATTGATGTGGGTCGTGGAATGAAATTTTTGGAATAGTCTCCCTTATGAAATAATTTCTGTAGAATTATAGACGTTCATGCGAATCATGGAATGAAAATGGTTGAAGAATCTCCATTATGAAATAATTCCTGTAGTGTTGTAGACATTGCTGCGAGTCGGGGAATGAAAATTATGGAAGAGTCTCCATTATGAAATAATTCCTGTAGGGTTGCAGACATTGATTTGAGTCGTGGAATGAATTGATATAGGTAATGGGTAGAATATATATGGAAGTTTCTCCATTATAAAATAATGAGTCAGATTAGACCTTCATGCTTTTATTAATAAAACAACATCAAAAACGATTCACCACATTTTTATGATACGTCCGGTCTAAGAGGTAAATAACTTCATTGTATGATCGTGAAGTAAAATTGGAATAAAAATTATGGTCCAAGAAAACTACCAGTCAGGAAGCTGTTAGCAGTTGAAGAATTGAACAATTTCTTAGGGAAAGTTCTATGCATCTTCTTTTTGTAATAAGCCGTAAAAACACAAAATGATGATGTCACGCACGCTCTGGCCAATGAGAGAATAAAGGATACGCGTAAAGCGTACGTCCCGTTCAATGGGAGTGATTTCGTAAAGAATCCTTACAATTTGCATTTTGAAGTACAAAATACTCCAACGCGCAAAAGAATCTCGGAATAAAATAAGTAAAAAAAAAAAAAAAAAAAAATGGCTCTTTTAGAAACATTCGAATTCACACTAAATAATAGAAATGGTCAGAAATCATGATGCAATTTAGGAATAAACTAAAAGCTTTATGATTAAGTAAATTGAGTAAGATAATAATTAAAGGGGAATTTAGCAGGATTAATGATATATATTATTAAATAATAAGAATTTAGTGAATATGCCGGTAATTTAGCATGTAAAAAGGAAATATCGCGATGGAAGAATTAAAAATATAACACATATATATACACAACAGACCGAGTGAGACACGGAGAGAAATCAATACATTTTATTTTGTGAAATAGAAATTTAGTAAAATTAATGTTGAAGAAGATTTAAAGATAAAAAAAAGACTATCAGGGAGAAAAAACTTAATGAGAAAAATAATCCATACAATAACTTTTAAAGAATTTCTTTTAGTTTATATACGTAAAAACTGCGTAAACCCATATGTACTTTTAATATTGTAAATATGCTTTCACTTTGTCTTTAATCATAAACATTACAGTTGAATTAAATTGATGAACATGACGTTTAGAGTTATGCAGGGGATTACAAAAATATAACCTCGTATGTGTTAGAGAGATTTAAAATTGGATATATGTAAATGTTTTAAGAATATATAAGAGGTATAATAACTACAATTGTAACTAAACTTAAATTGTTATTTGTTTCTGAAGTACAGCTCTGTATGAATGAAAACCATATGAGAGAAATCTATCATTATCCCCCGTAACTCAGAATTATCAAATATTTGTCCATTTGTTGGGGGTAATTGCTAAAAATACCTTTAATTACAAAATACATAATAAAACTTTTGAAAGCTCACCGTTTTAATTAAATAGGCGACATAGGTAATAGTGATATAGATGTTAACAGTTAAAAAATATATATATTTTATTTAAATTTCCTCGTACTTTCGGCCTGCAAATCCGCGACCATCACCAGGGAATATTTTTATTAAATGCTGTTCCATTCTTTTAAATACGTCACTTTGTTCTAAATAGGAGAGTCTATAATTATTAGAATAGCTGGAAGCAAAAATAACAGTGCCATGGACTGAAGTCATGAAGAAAAATTATTCCACTACCGTTCAATTTACTTTAGTACGTCACTTTGTTCACATGTGGCACATTCATTTTAAATGCGTAGTAGTACTGTAGTAGAAGTAGACCTTAGATTGAAATTATGTAGAGAAAAATATCTAACTGTTGTGCCATTCATTTTAATGCGTCACTTTGATCATATACGTCACTTCGTTTTTAAAGAGGATGAAAGTGGAATATTGCATTGCGTCTTATGATTTTATTTACATTTAATTACTTATTACATTATTTAAAACGTCATGTTAATTTATATATGTGATTCATGTACGCATTACAACAGCAATGTTTTGAAAAATATATGTATAACCAATATAAGCATTACATAAGTTTGTAAAAAATACTGCTAGATTAATGATTATGTGAGGTTCTCTCTTTAAGAAGTTTTTGCAATACTACAGACCTAATTAGATAATCTGTTTAAAAAAAAATACATTTTAACAAAGGATATAGTATTTGTTTTGGATTCAGGTAAAGGAGATTAAAAGTTGTAAGAGTCAGTAGTATAGTGAATAAAAAGCACCACTGGTTATTGGGTTACGATTTTATAATCTAAGTGCAAAATTACTTAAAAAGATTACCCAAATAAAATAATAGAATTAAATATACTTTGTATCTATTCGTTGATAGTTTCCTTTTTAAATCCGTGGCGATAATATAAAGTTACCCAAGCCAAATTAAAGTTTAAATTAAAATTAGCTGAAGAATAGAGCCCTATTTTAAAACCTAGATTGCCAAAATCCCCTTATATAAGAAAGAGACGTTTAACGCTAATGATTTATCAGATACAGATTTAAAGAATATATACAGATTTTGTTTACAAATATTTACATGGTTTCAAGTAAAGAAAGTAACCGACATAAAAGAGTAAACTGAAAGTTAAAAGATATTACAGAGAACAACTTAACAGAGCTGTATTATCTATTTTACATTGAAAATTCTTTTATCATAACACTATTTTTATCATTAATATGACTCTCAATTTGCTTAGTTCATTTAAAATATTTAAATTCATTATCTTATTTACCTTGTAAATTACATATTAATACATTTTTATGTACATTATCTAGAATCATATTTTACCATGTACGTCCTGCCTTACGCAAAAGAATAATTCAAATATAGAAACAAATGCAGTAATCGATAATAATTATACCTTATTATCCGTGGCCAGAAGGTGCAGATGGGAAAATAGCATAATCCTTTATTATGATGGTTTTTTCTAAGCGATATTTTCTAGCTGACTTTAATATTAAAAAAGGCATAGGTGCACAAGAAGATTTGAAATGAGCTGTACTTTACGTACAAAGATGTAAAATCACTAAACCATTGCACTCATACCAGGCATTTAATAGCGCAAGTAAGAAATTCGTTGCTGGAAATCAAATTAAGAGACTACAACAAAATTACAACGTTCTTCGAACATGGCTAGCTCACAAGTGATGCGCGAGAAAAAAAATGAAAACATTACATGAAAAGCTAGGCATTAAAATGTGTACAAAAATAAGTATATTTATAAAGACATGTATAACAATTTGCATCTAATGTATGCAACTATTTTATTTATAATTTGTGATTTGACTGCGTAAGGGGAACTGCTCAGACGTAGTAACCACGTCTGTAGAGCATAGATGTCCCCCCAAGGTCTTGAAAAAAAAGATTACATCAATGAGTGCACAGACTCAAGCCGTCGGAAAACGTGAGCAATGGACGACTTTAAGAAACATAAAAATAAAAATAAAAATTAATATAAAAATTAATAAAATAATAAAATAAATAAAATGCATAGAGATGTTACAAAGCATCCTGCTAGACCGTACTTCTTGGAATTCTTATAGGACTTCTATTCTTAAAGGAGATTGTCTTACATGATTCTTTCGCACGGTGAATGAGGTCTGTTTGAACCGAAGTTCGTGTCAATCACAGGTAGTGTTTCCAAGTGTCCCGTGTAAATTATGGCTCGAAACACACTAAACACTAGTAATTTCTTACAGCCTACTTTCTTTATTTCGCCATCTTTAATCCCAAATAATTCTGAAAATGAAAAAAAAAACTAAACACTGAATGTCGTAAAAATATTGGAAAATATTGCGAAAAATGAAATATTTGAACCAATATAGAATCCCCAAGATCAAATTACCTTAAATTCCACAAAATAACATGTGCGATTGCATCCTTGCATGAGCCATAACAAGGTAAAAAAAAAATGAAATATCTGGGATATCGTACATAATAAAACCAGGAAAAGAAACGTCAAATTAACAATATATCAAAATAAATGGATTAAAGAAAGCATACATTTCCTGTACAAATAGCCAAATTAGTTAAGACACAGTTAATTTCAAAAAGAGGTAGTGATTATTTGCACACGTTGCCAGAGCATTATAAGTATAAAACTACTTATAGTCAGGGCAATAGGGGATTTTACCTGTCAAAATTAATGGTACTTCTGGAAATGTGCTTACTTTATGTTTTTTGGTCGCTGAATCCGAATTTGTAACTTCCCACCAAAATTTCCACCGGCAACCCCACCAAATTTTGGTAAAATGTCTCCAAAAAAAGGTTTTTATTAAAAAAAAATTTTTTATTGTTTTAGGTAAAAAGCATCTATAAATTCAGAAAGTAGAAAAAAATTCCAACAAATAAGATATATGGCATTATGAAGTAGGATGAATCGGGTAGGGAGATATGCCTCGGAACATGCGCCTCGGTGCTGCGTGGACTAAATTACGCAATTCCATTTAACCACTCACATCGTTTACATTCGCCCTCCCGTCTCCCCTCCGAACTTTCCATATAAGGTTTACTTTAAGTTTTGTGGGTCGCTGAATCCAAATTTTTAATTTCCCCCCAAAATCTACCCCCCTGCAACCCCCAAAATAGTGGTTTTTAAATTAATTTTTTTATTGTTTTAGGCGAAAAGTATCTATGAATTCAGAAAGTAGACAAAATTTGCCTCAAATAGGATATATGACATTATCGCGTAGGATAAACGGGGAGAGGTGGGGGGGGGGGGGGCTGCCTCAGAAGATTCCCCGCGCGCTGTTCTAAAAACCAATTTTCTTCAAAAAATCTATTTTTTGGGGGAGTTGCTGGATGAAATTTTGATGGGAAGTTAAAAATTCGGATTCAGCAACCCAAAAAACACAAAGGGAGTCGAAATTCAAAATTAGCATTAATTTTGTCAGGTAAAATCCCCTATTTACTGGACTTGCATAACTTAGTGCACGTAGCGCGCAGTGCATGTTCAGAGACAGCCCTCCCATTCCCCGTTCATCCTACGACATAATGCCATATATCCTATTTATTGCAAATTCTGTCTACTTTCTGAGGTTCTACATACTTTTCCCCTAAAACAATACTAATTTAATATAAAAACAACTATTTGGGTGGGGGTACGGGGGGGAGAAATTTTCGGGGGGAGTTAAAAATTCGGATTCAGTGACCCAAAAAACTTGAAATAAACCTTATAGGGAAAGTTCGGGGGGGAGACGGTAGGGCGAATGTAAACGATGTGAGTGGTTAAGTGGAATTGTGCAACTTAGTTCACGCAGCACCGCGGCGCATGTTCCGAGGCAGATCCCCCCACCCCATTCATCCTACGTCATAATGTCATATATCTGATTTGTTGCAAATTTTGTCTACTTTCTGAATTTCTAGACACATTTTCCCTAAAGCAATAAAATAATTGATTATCTTAATAAAAACTTTTTTGGGGGACATTTTAACAAAATTTGGGAGGGGGTTTGCAGCGGAAAATTTTGGTGAGAAGTTAAAATTTCGAATTCAGCGACCCAAAAACATATAGTAAGTCTTTTTATTGAACTGCCATGAATTGTGCTAGGTAGAGCCCCTATACGGTCTCTATTGCATGGACTATTAATCAACCAAGGAGTAAGATAACAGTGTGAATATAATGAAATAGATGGCACCGCCCTCTGTTTTTAGATATAACAATTAAAAAGTTATGGCATGGTATAGATATTACACATTCTCTTTAATAATTTTTTTGCAACTCAAACTTTTCATCGCTTAAAATAAAATGAGCCTTCTTAAATTTATATGTTTTTAGTGAAAAATTATAGTTTTCAATCCAAAAAATTATGAAATATATCAACTTGATTAATTTTATAAAAAAAATTATTTTACTTTTTTCAGTTCCTGCTGTCGTGTCATAAGTTACAATTTTTGATTAAACATTTATTCCTAGACATTATTAATGTAACTTTTCTTTTGTTGTTAGCTTAGACTATTTATTTCCGACAAGGAAAAATGCATCTATCACTTTTAATAGATAAAGCAGTGAAATAACTATATATGTTTAACTCTGAATATATGCAGGGTGTCCATAATTAATTGACCGTACTTTAAAGTTGTCTACAGACAAAACTATTGTTCATAAAGATGTGAAATTTTGTGAAAGACACAATAAAGGGATGTGAATTCGTTCAAGCCCCAAAAAATATAAATAAAAATAGTTCAAAATTTCGCCACCAGAGGGCGATTTTAAATAAATTACACATTTAGCACTACCATAGTTTAAAATTTTTATTTATTAACTCAACCTTATTCTAAAGACTGCATTTCACGATATGTTCCTAGCATTTCCCAGAACACGCAGCGGTCAACTGTAGAACATGCTATCTTACGATTCCAGATGTTACCTGAAAATGATGAAAGTCAAGCAGAACATGTTTCGTTATAACACAATTTTTTAAACTATCGTAAATGTATTCTAAATGTGTAATTCTTTAAAATACGGCCTCCTATTTTTTTTTTTTTCGCTCAAGCAGATTCCCATCCTTTTGTTATGTCTTTTAAAAAATTTCACACCATTATGAACAATAGTTTCGTCTGTAGACAACTTTAAAATAGTATCGATTAATTATGAACATCCTATTAATACTATTTCTAAACTATTGTAATGCCAAAAGTGTAATTTATTAAAAACCGCCCTCTGGTGGCGAAATTTTGAACTATTTTTATTTACATATTTTTTAGCTTAAACAAATTCCCATCCCTTTATTATGTCTTTCACAAAATTTCGCAACTTTATGAACAATAGTTTTGTCTGTAGACAACTTTAAAATAGGGTTGTTTAATTATGGGCACCCTGTATATTTTTTCATTTGCCATTGTTGAGCTACGAAAATATTTTCTGAATTTAGATGAACACCACGGAGTACTATCGGACGCTAAATAATGCGTCAAAAAGAAAAATTGACCTCGGTTTTAAATCCTCAAATATTAATCATAGACATGTGTTATAAATTAACAAAGTTATCTAAAAAATGCACAGAATTTTATGAAATCGATTTAAATTTTCAGCGGAATTAATTAGAAGAAAGAAAAAAATTATGTTTTTTTACGACTCCGTGCAAAAAATTTCCCAATGAGTATAATGTGTCCCTTACTCTAATAACATCACGTATAAAATTTTGTCATTATATCATAAAAAGTCGCAGGGGTATGAAAATACATAAATGCTGGCTTAAACCCCTTATTGATGTCTGGATAAGAGTTCGGAAAGGGGGAAAAGTCTAGTCGCATGATCGCGTTTCAAGGGCGTCCTGCATAAAGTACAAAAGAAAACAATGATTTTTCTCTAGCTGTAAGCATTTACATTTTAATTTAAGATTAACCACTCACAAAGTTTGTTTAAACATATCTCTGCGGCTTTTTATGATAAAATGATGAAATTTTCTATGTGACCGTATTAGTGTACGGGGCACATTAAGCCCATTGCAAAATTTTTTGCACGGGGTGCGTATAAAAATTTTACTTTATATATTTCTCCAAATTTATTCCCTTGAAATTTTTAATAAATTTCATAAAATTCTGTAACTTTTCTTACGCAACTTTGTAATTTATAATTTACGTCTATGATCAATATGTAAGGAATAAAAACTGAGGGCAATGTTTTTTGAGTCCCTGTTTGTGATAATGCATTTAAAATGACAATCGATTGCTTATCTTTGAAGTTTGACTTTTAAAAAAATACGATTGATTTATTAAAACTAGCAGGTCTTTGCCCGCTTAGCTGGTGAGTTTCTCCCATTACGCTATGCAAAAACAAAACGCACAACTGTAAATGAGGCATAATTTAAAAGATTTTTTACAGGTTTTGATATAGACATCTCACATTTTCTTAAAAAAACATTGTTTGAGCAAAAATTGCTGTTTATTGAAAATTTATGAAAAAACGCATCATCAAATAATTCCGAAGATTGCAGCGCAAATGCCACACATGGTTCCACTGATTATTTAAAAATGAAATAAAATATCGCGTCCAAAAGGTGAAAAAAATATTTGTTCACATTTTTGAAAGTTTATTATATTAATTATGATTTATTAATTAATAAGTTAAAACATTGTCTCTGAAAGTTCTGTTTTTTTTTTCATTAAAAGTTGTTAATTTTTAATATTGTAACTAGAAAAGAATAAATTTATTCCCTTATTAGATGTGGGAAAATATCATGTCATAACACTTTTTTTAATTTATGGTGTTGTTTTTATCGTAGAATCCACATCTGGTACAATTTATCATCCCGTTCCGTAGTTTTAACTCTTAATTTGCGAAAGCTATCATATATCCTAATACGCTGTGTCTCATAAGTGGCATAATAGACATTAATTACTTTCATAATTTGTATTATTAAATGACGGCAAATTAATTACGCTTTTCATTTAGTAACATTATTTGGATAAAGTCCAATTACCACATTTTCTTGTACGCCGCATTCATATTAATAAAGGGAAAACGGAAGGATGGAAATATTATCTGTATCATTAGAAACGGAAGAAGAATATTTAACGTAATTTTATACGTTAAAAATACGTTTTATGCGCTTTTAACGAAAAAACATGCTTCAACAAAACCAGCAGTATATCTCAAAAATTGTGAAAATAAAACGCTTCATTAATTTATATTAGGTATCATAAAAGAGAAGTTTTTGAACAGAATTTATGTATTAAAGCATCGCAGTATTTCGACTTCGTTGAAATTAAATTTTACCTCAAAATGTTACCTAAAAATGTGCTGAATCATATTCATACTTTTTTACTCAACCATAATTAAACGTCGCGTACTGTTTCATATATATATATATGTATATAGGGGGGACTGGAGAGGGTTGACCATAGGGGAGGCTCCTACGGCACACCCTTCAGTTTTCATATTTAAAATAATATTTTTAAAGCGGTTTGAGTCAAGGAAAACAGTTGTTAAAAAATACGAAATTTAAATTTTTATACGGTCCCCCGGTCCTATAAGTGATATTTAATAAAAATTTACTGTGACACTAACAAGTAAGACAAAAAAAGTCCCATTCATCAAGCATTAAAATTGACCGAGTTATGAATCTTTGAAATGCATGACTTATACCATCTTTTGCATCTCACAACAGATGATTTCGGCCATGCTTTCAGGAGCCCTATATAAAGTACTTAAACGTATTTCAAGGTATCTGCACTTTGCTAGAAATTGAACAATTTTTATGATTGAGTTAACTTTTATTAGTTAAGTTTCAGATTAGTTAAAATAATTGTATTTTAACATAATGTTTTATTTTGTAAGGATTTGAGGCTATGATTTCTTTTAACTAAAATTATGTTATTTTCATAAGGTTTTATTTAACTTGCAAAGATCGTCTTTCCAGCTTAAAATTTGTACTCGAACTTTAACTTACATTCAAATGTCCGATCGAAGTAAAATTTTACATACTGTCTTAAATCCGATGACAATGTAACATTATTATGATTTTTTTACGCATACCATCTTATAAATATTTATATTCGAAGATAACACGAAAAAATTCTGATAGATTACCGTCAACAAATTTAAGAAAGAGTTTTAGATTAGATAGCATAAACTTGCGATGGTATGTTTTATAATTTTTATAATTACGTTTTATGTATTTTTTAACCCTGAATAAAAAAAAAAATTATCTTCACTTTTAACGATCATGTCAGGGTTTTTCGCAAATCGTAAATTTCAAGATTAAAAAATAGCGAAAAATCTGATACTACAAAATAGATGTAAGACTGTTTTATCCAGCTTAATTTTATTTAATTCAATAATTTTTTCAATTTTTCGGCTTATACTGGATTTCTTACAGCTAAACAGCTCAGTGGCCGATGCAGTTGGGAGGGGAGGGAGACCAATCAGCGCTAAAACATACTTTAGAATCAATTTTCAAAAGCTAAAAAACACGGCACAACCCAAAACATTTTGAAACACAGTGTAATTCTAACAGCATTTTTAAATATGTGTCATTTCGTAAAGAATTGAGGCTGTTGTTTTCCATCCTTTTATTTAAAAAAAATCTGTTATTTTTATCCTCTTATATGTTCAGTACAAATCGTATATTGTGCAGTAATATGTCAGAATGATTAAAGATTTCAAATTTATATCGCAGTGTTAATTTTACTCTCAGTCATTTCTTTAATATATCTGGCGAAATTATATTTCTACTAAATTTGTGAGCCCTAGCTTGTAGCAACAAATATGTTCCAACTTTAAACAGCTATTACTCGGTCAATTTTAATCGTAGAATAATGTGACTTTTTTTTTGCTTTACTTGTCAGTGTAACAGGAAAAAAATACGAAATATAATTTATAGAACCGGGGAACCGTATAAAAATTTAGATTCTGTAATTCACTAAATTGTTTTTTCGCTTCAAACTTTTTTTTAATCTCAACTCTGCACCTAATTTTCCAATTTTGTAATTGGAAGTACGCATCTAGGAGCAACGGTTGCGAAAATAAAGGTCGGTCATGTTATAGGTGGACACCCTGAATATAAGAAATTCAAAACTCATATGGTAAAATAAATTCACATAAAATAAACTCACATCACAAATTTAATTGTTGGGCTGATCAGCAAAGTTGTATTTTTCTCGTATTCCTCATCTATGTATCCATCAATAAATTTTAATGAAAGTTACTAAAACATGTAAATCAAATTTTTAATAAAATAATTAAACATCGCAATAAATAAAAAGAAAATATTTATAGACATAGACATTCAATAAAAATATCAGAATAATTAGAAATTTTTCTCACCCTACCACAGACGTAGAAAAGTTTCTCCAGTGGGTAGCTCACCAAAGAGATGTTATAGTTTGTTATTATATAACATAAAGTGTTTACGAACTTTTAAATGTTTATGACTAATTATCCAATTCACACATAACCTGGTCATTCAGTTCACTATCACACACTGATATAAGATCATCTGTTTAAGCAAAGTCTTTTAATTCCTTAACATGTGCACGCCAGTGGATGGGATTTCATATAATGAAGAAAAGTCGTCGTTTTTTGTATTTTAATTGCTAGGTTCTTGGTCGAGTACGAGAATTCTTTGGCATAGGTTTTTGCATCTTTGATTGTTGCTCATTTGTTACGATAATGGTCGTTCTAGGAATCAGTAAACTTTCATCAGTTTAGCAAAGTTTCTTTTGGATCTTTCTGTCCAGAATCATTTTAGGAATCTTCATTAAACGACCTTCGGATTTCTAACAACAAGTTGCATTTTCTTTAATTCGCCAGCTAAGTCCATTGTACTTCGTTATTGCTGCTCATCTATCAGGATCTCGCTGGACATCTGGATTACGCTAGCTGCTGCTAATTTGGCCGTACTCATATCATGCCAGCATTATTCTCTGACCGGCTACTTACGAAAGCTAGAAGAAATAATCCTTCACAAGAGTTTAGAGGCACATCTTCTTGAGTCAGAGCTGGGAGTGTAATAATATTTTTATCTAAGTTTTTCTCCTTCCAAAATTGCACGCTGGGAGGGCTTATTATTATTATTATTTCTTATTTTTCGTTCTTCGTTTTACATCCTCATTGGCGAGTCGTTAATGGAGGAGATGAATCGTCATAAATTTCTCTGGGAGTGTGCGTCTGGGTCTCTCCCTTAGATTTCTAATTTATATATATTTTTTTCTCTTTAGGGATGATGCGCTCCTTCCGTTGGAATTCGACCACACCTGAACTCTTTTTGGGAGGTTGTATAAATTTCCTTCGACTGGTCATAAATATATTCTTGAAAGCGTAGTAAATTTTTACCTATTATTTATTCTTTCGTGAAGTGCAGATGGCAATGCCTGTTTATGACCCTTTAATTGCCTTTTCCATCTAGGTGGCATGAGAAAAATAATATTTTTTCATTTTTACAATATATTTAAAATTAAAACCATTTATAATATTGTAAAAGAAATTTTACATTTGTGCTACTTGTATCGCGCCCTTTGCGACGATACCAAATAATATATATTTATCTTTATTTATAAAAGAAAAAAAAGAAAAACCTGTTAAAATTTTACATTTAACACTAGAAAGACGGCGAGTGGTCATTTTGACCGCTACCAAATGAATATATTTCGGTTCGAACCAGAAATTTCTTTATGAAACTAGTTTAAAAGATACAAAGTAAAAAATCTGGTTAAATAAATAAGTTAATAATTTAAAATAAAAATTCTGGTGGGAAATATTTTTTATAAAATTTGAGTAAATTTCCCCATCTTTCTAGTGTTAATTAATAATTGTTACTGGGGACTATAACGGCTTTCCAGTTATATATTCACTATTCCTCCTCTCCCCTCAAAAATCAACCTTTAACCTTACTGATTCATTATAAATTGTCATTATTCTCCCCCCCCCTTCCTTCAAATAAAATACTTAGTTTAAATTTGACATTTTATATTTAATTTCATATGGCTTTAGTCATTTTCTCCCCCCCCCCTTCACACCACTGTAAGTTTCACTTTTACTTTTTAAAGTTCTTTGGAAATGCAGACATCATTTATCTTGGTTCCTTTTTTTCTGTCTTTCAAGTACACACGGATAGAAAAAGATCTTAACCGCAGCAATTTTCCGTTGAAATAAAATAAAAGAATAAAATACAAGTGAATGTCTTTTTCGCTTCGCAGCCGACGATATGTAATGCATATTTTCTCAGCCTCTGGGCTTGCATTAGTATTCAATTCTCACCCTTGTACTTTGTCGGATACAAACCATATGCCCCTTGCTGACTAATTTGCAGCTGTCGTTAAATCTGTAACGTGCATGTAATATCATGTGTTTGCTCTTTCTTTAAGCTACTCTCACTTACCGCTGGAATGTTATTTATTGTAACCCTAAAGAGCCCGCCATGGCATAGTTTTTAACTCAATGTAAAACTTCTTGATTATTTTGTCTACCCAATTTGTTTTACGCCAAACATCGTACATATGGTTGACTAATGTTCGCTCATCTGTAAGTATTTGTAACAAAATCTAACTCACTTTTGCTCCTGACCTCGAGCCATGTAAACCGTAATTTAAGCCCCGCTCTGGGGCTTCTACCGCTGAGCAGATAACGAAACTCTCCCCGTACTTCTGTATTTTCACGGCCCCTCTTTTAAAAGTCCTTTACAATAAATGTAAGTCTCCTAAAGGATTGTGTTGGAGTTTCTTTTATTCTTTTATGAATCTGGGTATGTAAACATCTCCTGCACAGGGACTTATTCCATTTTTTATTCAAAATTATTAAACATTTTAAGAAGTATTGACTGCTCGCATATAATTATTAATTTTTCTAATACTGCTGTATGTCGGTGCTATTCCAGCAAAGTTTATGAAGTAACTAAAAAATAAGATCGTGATTATGTGGAATATGGATCAATCCCAGATACTATTATCGATAAGTTAACTGATTACTAGTTTAATCTTTTTTACGAGATGTGCCAAATGTGTTTGAAATAACAAATTCGAGAGTTGAAATATTGTTTAGTTTAGACAGGCACACAGAAGAACTTGAACTGAAAATACAAGACTGTTTACATTGCTAAGTATTAAAATACATAAGCATTTTTGATAAAGCTTGATATTTCAACGAATTGCATGCAGTAATTAAAAAAGAGGACCGCGATTATGTGGAACATGGATCAATCCCAGATACTAGTATCGGTATGTTAACCGACTACTGCAGTAAACTTGCAATATCATGAAAAAAGTCTCATTTTTATAAAATTACAAAGTTTCTTTTATAAACAGTGAGATTCTACTAAAGAAATCACTATTTAAATTTATTTATAAATTTAACTAAAATTTATTTATGAATTATTATAACTTTTTATAAGATGCCAGCTTATTTAAACCAAACTAAGTCTCAGCTTGCTGAATATCTAATAATTTTTTTTCTATATGTTAAACAATTCTACCTATGGATCTCGCATTAAATTATCTACAAATATTTCAGCATATATGTAATGAAATATCGCACACATTAGCCAACAGATTCTAACATTTTATTCCTAACTTAACTCATTCCTCTCCCTTTTATGTCCTCTTAGAGAAAAAAGCCCTTCATTTCCATGGTCACTGGTTTCTGTATTTCGAGAACAAAAAGAAAAAAAATGGTACTTTTCCGTTATACGGACAACATTATCGCCAAGCGCAATAGTTCGCGCAAAGTGATAATCACGTGAATTGAAACATTTGAAAAATAATAGGAAAAACATTGTCGGTAGTAAAGTGAGCATTTTAAAAATATAACATTTGAAAATTACAGACTTCTACGAACTATTTTATTAAATCACAAATATGTACTTTAAATAAGTGAACAAATAATAAAGTAATAAAATAAAAATCATATTAAACTTAAAATTTAATATAACATTTAACAAAATAATATAACATTTAACATAATAATATAGCATTTTCATAAATAGCAAATCACAATATTTTGAATGGTTTACAATAAAAATCCTTTTTACGATCAGCGTTGAAATAATTGGCGCATTAGCATACATTTTGGAATGGTGTCCGTATAACGGAAAAATACGGAAAAAACAATTAAATAAAATTTTAATAATAATAAATAATTAACTGGACATAACATAATTTACCATTAACGATATATTTCATCTTCTTCGTGTTTTGTAGGCCTATCTAAACTGGGCACTGCATCAGTTTAATTACTGCTGTGATCTGAAATATTTACAAGTTGTTAACTATAGACATTGATATGTAAATATATAAAGTTTTTAATACTTTATACTTTTTACGCTGAACTTTAACTGTAAACAAACAATAAGTATTGTAATAGCCCAATTGTTATATAAACACTATTAAAACAATATCACTTACTATTCATAGTTTTTCATCTGATGATTAGGGAACGTTTATTCTTCACCAGAAGATTTGAAATCACTACTTATTCTAATTACAACTTTTTTTATACCAATTAGGCAATATTTAGACAAGAATAGAACACAGATGAAAAAAGTAGTACAGTGATGAATGGACTTGATTCAGCGTGACTGTGAAGCTTTCCTGTACTCCTTCATCAACTCTCAGATGCTTTCTATTGGAATGAATGTGAACTACAGAATTCGCTTCTTATGGCAGTGGATAAAACATAGGTTGTTTCACCTTATACATGAAGTATCCAAAAAAATGAAATTCGTCTGCTATGATTGTGAACCCCACATGTGATAGTTCATGAGCACTTTAAAAAATAAAATATTTATCTTTTTTATAGACTGATTTTACCAAAATCATTAGAACAATGTGTGACCGTCCTCTCTATAACAATTAATAATATATTAATGTCATTAAATTATTTGCGATAAATCGATTTAGAAATTTATTAACGTAATACGGTTGAATCTTTCTTAATTTAAAAAAAATATATTCCCTACTTTTAATAAAAGAATGGTAAGAATACTTCTTATTCTAATAACAAAATGCCATTAAAAAGAAATGTTGCTTTACGGATTTATCGGAGAAAATCGAAAACAAAACCACAGTTAAAAAAAAAAAAAATAAAAGAATCGAACAAGTCACTTGAGAATTCTTTCCGTGTCAAAAACCTTACACTGGTATCGGCTATCTGAAAATGTTCAGATATCTAGCTGTCCTTGGAAGAAAGCCAATATTTGGATAAAAAAGCAATGTTTTGTCCAAACGATTATTTGCACTGCAATGTCTTCTTTTTTCTCGATTTATGTATTCAAATTTAAATATATTTAAAGGGATATTTTTCAGTAGTGCCGTATTTAATTTCGCCCAAAGCATTATAATTTGTTTTATACATCCATGGTTAAAATTATGATGAAAAAAGTTTTTCAACGGTAATTTTTTAATGATTAAAGAAGCAAAAAATGTTTAATATTACGTATTTTAACGTATGGTCCTAATGCAAATATTTCAGTTATTGAATTTTTAACGCAGCTTTCTAATAAGATTTCCTTAGTGAAATTTCCTTATAAATAAAGCACTGTTAATTTTCATATGCAAGTAAACAAGTTTGTTAGTTAAAAGTTTTGTCTAAATTATATTCTCTCAATTGTAAATTAAGTTCTTATTAATAGATTTGCGTTACATGTAAAATGTGAGGCACATCACATTCTATAAAAAATACTGCTTTATTTTCAGATGATGTTAAAGGAGTTACAGCCCTGAGTACTAAACATTTTAATTGCCAAATTGTATCAAAGAGTTACTAAATGTTTCGTTGGGTTGGGAAGTATGCCTTCTGTAACAATTTTGCAATGAACCAAGGGTTTTATTATCATATTGTACTAATAAGATTTGAACTATTTGACAACTAAATTGCATCCTATTGTGATTAAATGCCTCAAAAGAGTTATTTGATTGCTTTAAATTTTCGTAATTTATATGCGTGAATTATGCATTATAAAATTAATAATCAAAAATATAAATTTATACATTGATAGGATTTTGAATCCCCTTAAATGGGCAAGAGTACGTTGATTTATTTATGCGATGAAAAATTAACTTTATTTAACCATAAATATATTCCTCTTTATAAGGTAATTAAATTGGGACTTACCCCTTTTTCAGGCCACTTATCCTTTTATAATAAATCAACACGGTGTATTAGCAAAATGGTATCCGTTGACCATATTTTGCACTTTTTCCTCCTTTTATTTGCATGAGTAATTGTGTTCTGCAATGTAGGACTTCTTCTACATCATTTAAGTAAAGGTATATTGGGTTACTTATTTATTATTAAATGAAGATGAACTGGCATTTTAAGGTATTTAATTGACACATATTTAAGTTGTATCATGAGAGCTTTTTATATGCGCTCTTTCTCGGATAGTTACATTTTTGCAGAATAAATAAATTTTTACATTATAAAATAAGGAATAATAGTAATAAACCGGTTTACTTTAGATCATGAGTCTAATTTAGCCACTCCAAAGTCATTTTCTTACTCACAGGGTTTTCAAGGTTAAATAAATTATCATTTAGAGAGATTTATGGCTAATTTAAAATGTCAGATTGTGTGTGTAACGGAAGAAATTAGTTTATTTCTGAACGTTTATTTATATTGATGACGATTTATGTCCATCATAATGTAACTCAACAACTAATGCATTCAATTTCATGTAATTCAAACTGATTTAAAATTTGATATAAATATGTGTTGAGCATATTTTTGTGTATCTCAAACAAGATGTTGTTTATTATACCTTGTCTTATACAAATTTCGGAACTCAGCATGAGTTTGGGGGAATTGCATACCGATCCATAATGGTGATTTTGATAGTTAACATGTTAAGACTGAAAACTATTAAACAATTGCACTGAAACGATGCAGTAATAGAACAATTGCTAGAAAACATTATTAATCCCCTCCCCCCCATAAAATTGAGATTTAAATTAAAAAAAATAGATTGTTTTTATTGAAATATCTAATGATTATTTTTTTTTTTTTTTTAGATTCCGTTACATAAAATATCCTTGGAGAAAGTATTATAACATTACTTCTTTCTATCCATGGAGAAAACATTAAAATATTACTTCTTTCTATCCTTGGAGAAAACATTAAAATATTACTTCTTTCTATCCTTGGAGAAAACATTAAAATATTACTTCTTTCTATCCTAGGAGAAAACATTAAAATATTACTTCTTTCTATCCTTGGATAAAGCATCAAAACATTACTTCTTTCTGTCCTTGGAGAAAAAATTAAACGATTACTTCTTTGTATCCTTGGAGAAAACATAAAAACATTACTTCTTTCTACTAACAACACTGTAAAAACAATCAATTGAACAAGAAAAAAATAAAGATATAAGAATAATAATACTTAAAAAGTTACCAGCCATATTACATAATCGCTTCTGCAATTAAAAACGAACATATTACAAAATAAAAATTGCAAATTATTGATACATCTGAGCTACTCAGGCGCGAAAACAAAATATGATAATTAGAATTTTTTTTCCCTTTTCTTCTATTTTTCATAATGCACTTAGTTGGGGAAATATATAATTTTCTGTTGTCAAAACGAACTTCAGTTAGTATTTAAATTCCCTGCTTATTAACGTACAGCCTAATTATCTCAAAATATGTAACTTTTAGCTAATATGCTACAATTTAATTACAATACTTGGTATAATTTTGAGAATCTTTTCTACCAGTAAATACTACTAGTAATAACTGTGGTAAAACAAAAAAAAAATAATAATCAGTTATTAACCTCAGCGAAAGTGAACTGCAGTTTTTTGCAGAAGTGAAATGTTTTTGAAGTTTTTCTACAGTCAACTGCAAAATTTCTGCAGTGCAATCTCGACTATAAATATACTTTAGTTATTTTGCATCTAATGTGAAATAATTTGAAGTAATTTATTTCAAAAATACTATGAGTAATTTAAAAAAAAAAATACTGTAGTTTTTGGAAGTAATTGTACAATCATAAATTTAACAAATAACCAGATTTTACAGCAATTCTGCAGTCAATTTGTAGTGATTTTACACTCATTAATTGTGAAGTACATTTTCCGATGTATCTGCCGTATAACTGTAGTTACTGTGAGGTAATTTTCCAGAACTTATTAGGAGAAAAAGAAATTTCAATTAATTACACTTCAAAATACAGGAACGGGCTATAGGCCGACCTCGCTTCCTTAAGGGAAAATTTCTTAATTCCTCTTTTATTTTAAGCTAAAAGAAAATATTAAATTTTACTATGTTTTTCAAAAATAGATAAACATAAAATTTAGTTAGCTAAATTGCAAAATCGAGGGAGCGGCAATGGATCTCCTATGCTCTCTCCCACTTTGTTCCTTTATTTCAAGTTATGTGAAAAGAATAAATATAACTATGTTTTAAAAATCAGAGAAAAAGAAGTTTTAATTAAATTTCAAAATCAACAGAGGGCCAATGAGCCTCCACTCCCCTTAATACAAAATTTCTTAGTACCGTATCTCTTTTAATTTACTCGAAAAATATCAATTGTACTATGTTTTTTTTCCAAAATAAGAGAAAATTAAATTTTTTATTAATTAAATTTCAAAATTCAGGAAGGGACAACAGTATTTCCCACCTCTTCCCCTTCTCTATAACGGAAAAATCTTAGTTACTTTTTATTTTAAGCTAATCGAAAAAAATACTATGTTTTTCAAAATCGGAGAAAAATACTATTTAGTTAGTTAAATTGCAACATCGAGGCAAAGACAGAATATCTCCTATGCAACTTTTCCGTTAACGGAAAATTCTTAGTTTCATTATTTTAAGTTACTCATAAAGAATACATTTTACTATGCTTCACAAAATCAGAGAAAAAGAAAATTTAGTTCGTTAAATTTCAAAAGCGATTGAGGTGGAATGGCTCGCTTATGACCTATGGTTTGATTGCCTTGTTGTGAAAAGAATTCTGTAACAATGTGTTACATAAAGAAAATTAAAATTGCAGTGTATTAGATTTAGATTTAAAAGATAACATTTGGATTTTTTTATACCAAATAAAGGTGGTTTATGTTGAATATAATTTTAAAAAACAGATTTCATACATAATTTTCGTGATTTTTTAAAATTTCGCTTAAGAAAATGATAATGAAAAAATTTATTTTACAATTTTGTTTGAATAAAATTTTATAACGATTTTAACACTGGAAAAATTTTAAAGATTTTCTTGTTTTTATAATTATTTATTTTTTTTTCTTTTGAGAATGTTGACATTTTAATTGTATATCAATTGCTTATTAATATATTTTTTTCTATTTAGCAATTTTGTTTAAACTACATCTCATTGTGCTTTTCTAATTATGCTTCTTTATCTGAAATTTGTAACATGTATAATAGGTTGGGCCGAAAAAATTCAAAGATTGTGTTCCAAGTCACAATACCGCGGAAAAGTTGCGAATTGAGGAGAGAAAAAAATTGGGTAGAAAATGAAATAAAATCGATTTATATATTTCGGCGATCTAAAGTTGCAAAAATTTGGCGAAAATTCACAGTTTTACAAAAAAAAAAAAATTAATTAGCTCTTTCACGAGTTTAATACTGAAATTCTTATATATTAGAATAACAAAATATAATGTTTAAATATTATTTAAATCACCATCAACATCTTCCGGTTGCGCATTGCCTTCAAAGTTAATGAAATTTTGAAAAAAAAAATACAAATAAAGGTAGATAATAATTCAAAGTTGGTTGGTTATTTATTACTGCCGATTATCTGTACGATGGATATAGGGTAAAGTTCCCATATTTCGTCCCCCGGTCACTTTTAGGCTCTAAATGTTGTATTTTTCAGTGAAAACCTTCCAAATTTGGATTTTACATAAGTTAACTACCCATGCATATAGAAACATAGGCAAATATCGTACAAAAAATTTTAACAATACGAAAAATTGTTTTTTCAAAAGTATCTAAAAAATGCAAAAGAAAAAAAAAATGGGCCCAATTTCGTCCAACCAAAAAATCTGATACACCGAGGCTTAATTTATAACTAAATCAAAATTTATATCTAAATTAGTAAGTAATTTAATTTACATTAAGGTAAGGCCCAAACAAATGTACTAATTATCAGTGGAACAATAACACAACGAAACATTAACCATCCGAACATGAGGAAAAAATTGAAAAAAATGTCATCAAAAAGCATTCATAATTTCGTGCCCAGGGCGAAAATAAGAACTGCAAGGGGTACGAAATTGGAACCACACTACTTCCCAAAATGGCGGATCTTCAGTTCCTGTAAGATGAACTAATCGTCCTAAATCTCACTGTATGGTACTGTCAGCATCTTACCTATGTAAAATACATGCAATAATGTTCCACAAACGACGTAATAAGAACTCAGGTCTTCTAAAAATAGGAAATTCGGCGTCTTTAATTTATGTACGCGTCTTGGCGAACGAAACTTTCAATACTGACCCCTTTTATCCTATGTCTCCTGTGCCTTGCGTGATAAGTTGCGCCACTTTCGCAGAAGTGGAGAAAATAAGGGGGACGAAATTAGGAAAGTGGACGAAATATGGATACTTTACCTTAGGCCCGACAGGGAGTGCCCTCCGTGCGTGTCTTTCTAAGGAAACCTAACCCGTATTTACAACTGGGAATCCAAGGTTAAAAGAAAATTACGAAAACTCTGAAAGATTAGACCGACGGGCGCGATTGAGTTCGAACGTAGCATCTCCTGTCCACCAGATTCGAGAACAGAACCTCTCGGCTGCTAGTGAGGCATAGTTCAAGGGGGAAAAAAATTATAAAACTTACCCCTTTTTGTTGGTTTTTTTATTGAATACAAGTTTAAATGTTTAAAAACAAATTATGTTAGACCATTAGTATTAATTATAAACATATTTTCTTATTGGAAAAACCAAGTTTTATGTGAAGAGAGTCGTAAATCGAAGAAACTCCTGTTGAATAATTGAACCTCACCGCTTTCACTCATTCTTAGCTGAACGTACTTTGAAATCAGATTTATGGGCGAAGTCAGGCATAGATTTTCTGATAAAACTATCCTTAGACTCAGATCTATTAAACTTTCCTGAGGTTTCTGTTACGAGTCTGACACATTGTTCAACTGCTTGTGTGTGAACAAGGAAATGTCTGGAATGTTATATCCCAATTAGGGACTTAGCCACTTTCAATTTGTGATTTAATCTAATTGTCACTGATATCCTTTAATAATGGGGGGAGAAGACAAATCAAAGTCCATCCATTTATTTATATCCGAGTATTTGTTTTGAACCTTGAAATTGAGTTTTCGTGGCATATGGGTTCTGATAATTGTTCTCTTTTGATTTAACTGTTTCGCCTTTAGAAGCGTCGAAGTCCGAGACAACTTAAGTTTTTTGAAGTAATCTGTGCCATGGCTAACATTAAACGTTCCAGATGAGCGAAAAATCCATTTCGTTCGATTACAGCATTATCGACATCATTACATAAATATTTATGTAGGTACGTTGAAGATTGTATTACTAGTAACACAAGTTTTAGTCCTTTTGTAATGTATTTACCTGTTTTAATAATTAACTACATTGGCATGCAAAATAAATACAACTATTTCTTGAAGTTCAGGAAGTGGGAATTTCTTCACTTAAGTACAATCTGAGAGTTCGATTAGCTGTTGTCAATCACATCCAAAGTGACAAGGAGCCAGTATTTCGTGCAGCCAAATTTTCTTTACACTTTCCCGACATTATTGCCATGAAAATGTCGAGTAGATATTGTTGATCCTTATTTAATACTAGCTAACTTGCCCGGCGTTGCATGGGTATGTCAAAAAAAAAAAGCTCGAATTGCATAAAAGCTCTGAAAATCTCAATAAGATATTGCGAAAAAAAAATTTAATTGCTGCACAAAATTCGAAAAGAGGAAAAAAAAGTTATTTATTGCATTCAAAGATTGAAAGTTGATTCCATTCACTCATGTGGAAAAATGGTAGGAAATCGCTAAATTACACTAAAAACCACATACAAAATTCCCGAAAAATTCGAAAATTGCTATAGGAAATTCGAATAAACTTTATTGAAATGAGGGCAGAAATTACTTTAGTATTATAGGCCAAAAATGGAATGTCAAAAAATTGCTGCAGATCGCGAAGGAAAGTAGAAATTGAATTAAAAATCACGAAAGTCAAAATTTACTGTAATCGAATAAAAGTTTCAAATCTAATTCCTTTGACCTGTGGGCTCTCTTAAAATTTGTATTTGGGAAAGCATGCTAAGCATTGTATCATGTGACTTTTATTCATAATTTAATTTACTTGCATTCCCTTAAATATAATTAATATAAAACCTTAAGTTAATATTAGTTTTTGTTGCAATAAAATATCTCAATTTGTTCATTTTTTGTAAGCAAGTAATCCCAATTGGTTTACAATGGAAGTCTATGGGAATTTGGCGAAATATTAGAGATATCGCCAAATTGTTTTATTATCGCCAAAATAACTTTTGGACCCGTGGCGTCACTTTTGGCGATATATCGCCAAGTTGGCGACAAACTTGGCGACATTCAGCGACAGAACTGTGTCCCCCAACGGTCACCCTCTTATAGATATGAAGATGCATTAAATGCTGTTCAATAATCGTATAAAAGATTCGCTAAAAATTCAAAAATCGCTGTACGAATTCCGAATAAACTTTTTTGAAAAGAGAATAAAATTTACTATATTGGGTTAAAAGAAAGAAACCGTATTCTTTTCACTAATGTGGAAAAATCGCCTCGAAACTTAAAAAAGCGCAAAAAATCGCATAAAAAATTAAATTTAAAAAAATCGAATAAAAAAAATCGAATATCGGACTTCGAGTTGCAAAACTTCATTTATAGAAGGACCTTTTCCTCAAATTTTATAGCTCTACGTAGTGATGGGCGATTCTCGAGAATTCGACAATCGAGAAAAATCGTCATCGTAAATATCACAATCGATACAGCCATCGATTAATTCCTAGAATCTACAATCGAGATGTTTTACAATCGATTATAACGAGAAAAGCTAAAAACAGTTATTGGAAAACTTAGCTATTATTCTGGCCGACAATTTCGAAGTAGTGATAGGGCTTAGTGATGGGCGATTCTCGAAAATTTACCAATCGAAAAAAATCGTTATCGTAAAATACACAATCGATACAGTCATCGATTACTTTCGAGAATCTACAAAGGAGATGTTCTGGAATCGATTATTGAAATCATTGTTTTTACATATATATAAGGCAGATTTTATTAAATATAGGGTAACTGAAAACAGATGGAATAAAAAAAACAACAAACCAAAGGGAGGCTATAAAGGAGCCATAAGACTGGGAAAGTCTTGTAAGGTTGCCCCCTGGTTGAAAAAAGCTGAAAAAACGCGAATAGCTATGAAGCGGTAAGGGGATTTTAAGTATAAAAAATTAGAATTTTTCGGCAATCAGCACCAAAATGGCCAAAAAATAAGAATAAAAAGCACCCCCTAGTGGCAAAAACATGAACTAAAGAATGATAAAAGGGATCAAAATTTTTTATTGATTTTTCTACGTCATTTGAGATTGGATCTTTAATTTCCCCATTTTTAGAAAATCTTCGACTGGAATACATTAAACGAACCCCCGCGGGGAGCAAAGTAGGGGGTGAGGGGCAAGGAAAGTGCATAATATGAATAAGTGGTCACAGGACTTTCCAATGATATGTCACATGAGGGGTATCGGCTAAATTTAGAAAAGTGCCCCCGCGGGGGGTCAAAGTAAGGAGAGGGGCGCGGGCGATATATAAAATGAAATAGTAGTCACAGAGCTTTCCAATGATATATCACATGAGGGGTGTCAGAAAATGATAGAAAAGAGTCCCAACTCCCAGGATTCCAATTATCGTGCCCCCCGAAATATACCCTGCCCATCCTTCTCTTTGAAATTTTCATATATTAGAAATTATTTATCGGAGGGCTCCGTAAAAAAATCCGATCTAAAATGTTTAAAAATGCTACGAGTTCAAAAAATTTCGAAAAGTGCCTCTCTCGGGTCGCCAAACTAGGAAGGGAAGAAGAAAGGTTCATAATATGAAAGAGTAACTTTCCGATGATAACCGAAAACTTTCCGATGATATACCAAATGACTGGTCCAAAAAAAGTTTGAAATCTACCCCTCCCACGTGGGTTCCCTCTTTTATCTCAGAATATACCCGGAAATCACGCAGCCCCACTTTTAGAATTTTATATTTAAAAAATAATATTTATCGGATAGCTCCATTGAAAAACCTCACTTAATGATATTTATTGTAGAAATCTCTACAATTAAAAAAAAAAATTCACCCCCGCACCGCCCCCCCCCTTCCGTAATTCAACTCTGGGAGGAGAAAGGTTCATAATATAAAAGAATGGTGAAAGGACTTTCCGATGATATGTCAAGGAGAGGTTTGGTAAAAGTTTGAAAATTACCCCCCCCCCTTTGTCCACTCTCGCGCCCACCAGAATTCACTCACCTTCCTCTTTGAACTTTTTGTATTTAATAAATAGTATTTATCTGAGTCTCCAGGTATGGGGCAGCTTGGCAGAGCTAAAATAAGAGAAACATTGAAAATTCGGGGCAAAATGACACTAAATTTAACAGTAAAGTTTGAAACTAGGACTATACAGAACTGAATACATAAACCACTATGCTTCATAACCCACATCGATTAATAGCAATAAAAAGATAAGTGCCAGTTAAACTGATGGCATTGAGCTCGCAGGTTATTCACACTAATTGCATATTATACTCTTATTTCAAAGAATAATGTCCCTCAAAAAATAAATGAAGGGAAATATCCCCCTTTTGCTCCTTTTATACTTAACCAATCAACCTCCAAATCTAATCAGGGAAACTCCTTAACTATATCAAATCAACCATCAGTATATCAAATTTGAAGCAAATCAGATAATTCTGCATGAAAAAAAGAAAGATATCGCTAAATTAAGGGTGGTCTAACCAATTTAACCCTTTTATACTTAACTAATGAACCTCCAAATCTAATCAGGAAAGCTCCTTATCAGAACGAACATAGAAAAAAAAATTAAAGTAAATTGAATAATTCTCCATGAAAATCCATTTATCTAAATTAAGGGGAGGGGACTTGCCCCCTTTTCGCCCTTGTATACTTAACCAATGAGCCTCCAAATCTAATGAAGGAAGCGCCATATCGGAATAAATCGATATATTAAATTTGAAGCAAATCGAATAATTCTGCATGAAAAACCCTTTTATCTAAATTAAGGGGAGACTAGCCCCTCCCCTTTATACTTAACCCATAAACCTCCAAATCTAATCAAGGCAGCTTCTTAACATAATAAACCGATATCCCAAATTTGGAGCAAATCGAATAATTCTGCATGAAAAACCCATTTATCTAAATTAAGGAGGGGGTCTACACCCCTTTCCTCCCTTTATACTTAACTAATGAACTTCCAAGTTTAATCGTCGAAGCTCCTTAACATAATAAACCGGTATACCAAATTTGGAACAAATCGAATAATTCTGCATGAAAAACCCATTTATCTAAATTAAGGGGGGGGGGACCAGCCCCCCTTCTCCCCCTGTATCCTTAACCAATGAACTTCTAAGTTTAATCAGGGAAGCTCCTTAACATAATAAACCGGTATACCAAATTTGGAGCAAATTGAATAATTCTGCATGAAAAGCCCATTTATCTAAATTAAGGGGGGGTTCAGCCCCCTTCTCCCCCTTTATACTTAACCCGTAAACCTCCAATTCTAATCAAGGCAACTTCTTAACATAATGAACCGGTATACCAAATTTGGAGCAAATCGAATAATTCTGCATGAAAAACCCATTTATCTAAATTAAGGAGGGGGTCTACCCCCCTTTCCCCCCTTCATACTTAACTAATGAACCTCCAAGTTTAATCAGGGAAGCTCCTTAACATAATAAACCGGTATACGAAATTTGGAGCAAATCGAATAATTCTGCATGAAAAACCTATTTATCTATTTTAAGGAGGGGGGGCAGCCCCCTTCTCTCCCTTTATCCTTAACCAATGAACCGTCAAAACTAATCAGCGGAACGCCTTATAAGGATGAACATAAAAAAAAATTGAAGCAAATCGTACATTTTAATCAAGAGTTATCGCGTTACGTACATACATACGTACGTACGTACGTACATGCATACACACAGAACCGACGGGTACATTAGCTCTTAGGCTTAGATAGCCTGTGAGCTAAAAAGAGATTGGATAAGCAGATGGACTCCTTTGAGAAATTATGACTTAAACCAGAAATGCGGTAAGTTTGACTGAAAGCTTCATTTCCATCTCGCATTTCAGCAAATCTCATCTCGATGATTTTTCCAGCATTTCGACGCTTCCAGATGGGAAGCTGCTCGATGGTTGGTTCTCTCGCGGTTTTAAACCTTTCGGGATGGGAAGTCTCTCGAGAGTTTATCTCGCCGTTTTCAACCTTTTCCGATGGGAATCCTCTCGCTGGTTTCTCTCGTCCTTTTCGAAATCTCCCAATGAAAAGCCTTTCGAGGATTTCTTTCGCGCTTTTCAACATTTCGCTATGAGAAGCTTTTCGAGGATTTCTCTCGTCCTCGGCAGAGAAGAAAAGTAAGAAAATTTATCGAGAGTACCAAGGGACGAGATAGAGAAAGAGGCATGACAATGAGCTGTGAAATGAAGCCCTAATTTTCAAAGTTTCTCTTATTTTAGTCCTACCAAGATGTCACATATCTGGAGACCTCCGATAAAAATTATTTATTAAATATAAAAATTTCAAAGAGGAAGGTGAGTCGGGTGATTTCGAGGGAGGAGGACGTGAGAGTGGAGTCATGCGGGGTGCAATTTTAAAAATTTTACCGAACCCTTCCTGTGGCATATAATCGGAAAGCCCTTTGACCACTCTTTCATACTATGAACCTTTCTTCGCCCAAAAGGGGATGGGGAAGGGGCGATCAAATTTTTAAAACCGTAGCCGATTTCTATAATAAATTTAAATATCACTTTAGATGTGGGTTTTTTATGCAGTCTTCCGGTAAATATTATTTATTGAACATAAAAATTTTAAAGTGGCGGCTGTGTGAATTCCGGGGCGAAAGAGTGGGCCCACGGGGGGAGGGAGGGGGAGCAATTTTCAAACTTTTTTTGGACCAGTCATGTGATACGTCATCGGTAAGCTCTCGGATGACTCTTTCATATTATGAGACTTTCTTCCTCCCCTCCCCAATTTGGCCCCCACTGCGAGGGTAGTTTTTATCGTTTTTATCATTTTAGATCGGATTTTTTTATGGAGCCCTCCGCTAAATATTATTTATAATATATGTAATTTCAGGACACTTTTCCAAATTTAGCCAAGACCCCTCATGTGACATATCGTTGGAAAGGTTTGTGACTACTTATTGATGTTATACACTTCCGGTGACATTCCCCCACCACTCTTTGCCCCCCCCGTGGGACACTTTTCCAAATTTAGCCAAGACCCCTCATGTGACATATCGTTGGAAAGGTTTGTGACTACTTATTGATGTTATGCACTTCCGGTGGCCGCCCCCCCCCCACTTTGCCCCCCCGGGGACACTTTTCCAAATTTAGTCAATACCCCTCTTGTGAGATATCGTTGAAAAGGTCTGTGACTACTTATTGATGTTATGCACTTCCGGTGACAGTCCCCCCCACTCTTTGTCCCCCCCGGGGGACACTTTTTCAAATTTAGTCAAGACCCTTCGTGTGAGATATCGTTGGAAAGGTCTGTGACTACTTATTGATGTTATGTACCTACGGTGTCCCCACCACCACTTTGCCCCCCCGGGGGCACTTTTCCAAATTTAGCCAAGACCCCTCATGTGAGATATCGTTGGAAAGGTCTGTGACTATTTATTGATGTTATGCACCTCCGGTGACAGTCTCCCCCAATTTGCCCCTCCCGGGGGACACTTTTTCAAATTTAGCCAAGATCCCTCATGTGAGATATCGTTGGAAAGGTCTGTGACTACTTATTGATGTTATGCTCCTCCGGTGTCCATCCCCCCATTTTGCACCCCCCCCCCCCGGGGACACTTTTTCAAATTTAGCCAAGACCCCACATGTGAGATATCGTTGGGAAGGTCTATGACTACTTATTGATGTAATGCACCTCCGGTGACCGCCCCCCCACTTTTCCCCCACGGGGGGGGGGGTTCTAAATTTAGCCGAGACCCCTCATGTGACATATTGTTGGAAAGGCTTATGACCACTTACTCCAGTTATCCACCTCCCGCACCCCTCTCCCCTTTTGCTCCCACGGGGAGGGCATTTTTATAAATTCAGATCCAGACTTCTCATGTGACATATGGTTGGAAAGGCCTAAAGACCTGTGACGACTTAATCATATTATGCAGCTGCTTTGCTCCTCCGCTCGCTTTGACCCCTCCCCCAAGAGATCTGGTCCGAGGTTCATTCGTTTCGATATTATATTTTTTACAAGATTTTTAGTGCGTGCACACCACACCCGCCTGCTATCATATATCAGTGCCGTATATAGCGGGTAACCTGTTCGTGATTTCATATTACAAGATTACGTATAAATTAGGGACCCCGATTAAAGGAGGGGCCCGCTAGCAGTCGAAGTCACCTAGTCTTTATTAACATCGACTCATTCCAGTTCACCCGCAGACGATTCTTGATAAATGTATGACGTATATAATACATAATATATGATTTATAAAAGAAATTTGCAAACTGTAGTCATCGAGAAAAAATTTACACAATCGAAAAATATCGAGATGTCCATACAATTGAGAAAATCGAGAAAAACATCTCGTTATCGCCCATCACTAGCTCTACGTGCAGCTGTCTCTTCAGAATATCGTCGAACACAATCACACACAAACTTCATTCCTTATTATTATAGATTTAAATTACTTGGATTCCCTTAAATATAATTAATATAACCCCTTAAGTTAATATTAGTTTTTATTGCATTAAAATATCTCAATTTGTTGATTTTCTGTAAGCAAGTAACCACTATTGGTTTACAATGGAAATCTATGAGAAATTGGATAAATATTAGAAATATCACCAAGTTGGCGTCACTTTTGGCGTCTAAATTTGGTCGCGAAATGTTGCGACAAACTTGGCGGTATTTGGCGACAGAACTGTGTCCCCCCTACGGTAACACCCCTTATAGGTATGAAGACGCATTAACTGCTGTTCAGTAATCGCATAAAAAATGCGCTAAACATTCAAAAATCGCTGTATGAATTCCGAATAAACTTTTTTGAAAAGAGAACAAAATTTATATATTGGGTTAAAAGAAAAAAACAGTATTCTTTTCACTAATGTGGAAAAATCGCCTCAAAACTTAAAAACGCGCTAAAAATCGCATAAAAAATTAAATTTAAAAAATCTAATCAAAAATTTGAAAATCGGGCTTCGAGGACCAAAACTTCATATATAGACGTACCTTTTCCCCAAACTTTGTAGCTCTAAATGCAGCGGTCCCTTCAGAACACCGTCGATACACTCACTAACACACAAACTTATTTCCTTATTAATGATACTTCAGTCTATTGTGGGGATCTGTCAGTCAATACTGTTGAAGCTAATCACTGGTGCTTTTTGCAACCACTTAGCTTTTCACGATTGATCCTATCAAAGATTTTGAACCCGTTGAATTTAACGTCAAAATTGAAAGAAATTAATGAATGGCACCTCATTAAAATGGAGAAGGCAAACTGCCCATGTAACGGTTTCCCCAAATGTATTTGCATATGAATCTGACCGTTTTTAACATTTTCCAACAAAGTTGAAAAGTGCTTATGCATTTTGTCCGTCTGTCCATCTGTCCACTCAGATTTTCATGCAATTGATAAAGGTTATTTAGAGTCACCAATGCATGTTTGGTATTGCATATGAAATACCTAGGATTAATAGTTCATTTACAGGGACACTAAAAAATATTCCATTATATTACGGCATATGGGGAAAAATCATTTGCAGAGTACTTTACGCTATTATATATTACGATATTTCAAATGTATTGAAACTGATATAAATTACCGAATTTCACTATGATTGCGTTAGAACAGTTCATTCATAGCATTTTTTATTCATTTACAGGAACACACACACACACACACACGCAAATCGGTTACACTATTGCCTTTGAGTAATAATTGCTGGAGTGTACGGTTTAAAACTCGGTATACGCTTTTAAATGTAATTCATCTTTTACATGTTACTCGTTATATATAAATTTTATATCTCACATACAGGGCTGCGCAAAAGTATACACGTACAAGGACGTCCTTATTATAGGATATTGCTAAAGAGAAAATTTCAACTGAATACATGTATTTCTTAAGTGAACTAATTTTTTGCATGCATGTAGTTAACAGATACAAATCTATATATCATATACAGGGCTGCTGAAAAAATTCGGATAATTTTCCGATTGTAGATCGGAAAAGCTTACATTGGGTTTTGAAATGTGTTATGCGTTTTCATATGGTTGAATTAGACGTAATATTTTAATTTTCTAAATTGTGCAGTTTTGTTAAATTATTCTGATCGTGTTGGAAAGTGCTTTATAATCTATTCTTGACGCATGATTTTTCCTTCCTTTCTTCAATCTGTGTTAACATTATTGCTATCACATCCTATGACAACTAATTTTTCAAGAGAAATACAAAAACTAGACAGATAATAAATAATAGATGTGACAATAAGTTCAGAACTTCCAGAAGTAGAAGTTACATGGTTCTTGAGATATGAGGTTCTTGAGTTATAGACTACACCAGGTTCTTGAATTCACGAGTAATGCTCTTCCTTTTTTACTCTACGTAACATTTTCAAATGAGCTACCTCTACCACTAACTTGTTGTCACAACACGTGCGTGAATTGCTTAGTTTTGACAGCAGTTACACGATAGGAATACCTTAATAGAATTGAACATTTTTTTTATTAAACTTTTAATTCTCTAAATCGATATCGGTTGGAGTAAGAGTCGATTAGAGCAAGTATACTTAAATATTGAATAGCTAAGTAAGATAAAAGATTATCGTAAAATGTGATTTTTACCAAATTTTGACGAACTTTAGAGCACATGCGCAAATTGAAGATGTTGACAGATGTAAATAGTATTTAATTATTATGTTTTGTTATTCTATTACATAAGAATTTCAGTATTACATTCGCGAAGAGGCAAATTTAAAAATTTGAAAAATAAAATTCTAAAAATTAAAAAAAAATAATTTTTCCAAATTTCGTCAAATTTTACAGTTCATAAGCACCCGAATGATGTAAACCTGCTTTATTTCTTTTTTTTTTACCCATTTATTATTCTCCCCAATTCAGAACTTTTCCAAGGTATTACGACTTGAAAAACATTTTTTTTCTTAATTTTTTTCGACACTCCCCAATGTATAATGATAACGCATTCTATGGTGTTTACTAATGATTTGTATGACCATGCTAGAACAAGAAACTTAAATATAATTCAAAATAAAGTATTAATTGTAATACACTGGTGTTCAAAATTAAGGACCGATCACAAAATGCCAATTTTCAAGTACGCGAATGCTCAAAAGGAAATAATATAATTCCAATAATTAACATCTCTACAGCACAGCTAGTCCATATAACATCTCATTCATGTCACAAATGGTCACAAGTGTCTCAGTGAAAACAGTGAAGCAAAAAAAATATAGGAAATACATACATCTCATTATGATTCTCAAATGATCACTATATGTGAGTCCACTGAAACGTCACTGTGACTGCTGTTTTGTGACGAGTCACCATGTGTCTTTACAATGTAATTACATTGTGACTCCCATGTGACTGTCTTCTGCAGACTCAATTTCAATGTCATCGTGAACGCTGCATTGTGATAAGTTACCAAATAATCTCACGTTAAAGTCACATGATGTCTTTCAGGCGACACAGAGATTACTGTGAAGTCACCATAGTGTTCTTTTGTGAAAAGCCACCATTTGACTATAATGTGATATTATTTTTTGACTTATCATAATGCAACGTTCATGATGACTTTGAAATTGAGTTTAAAATGAAAGTCACAGGAGAGTCACAATGTAACTACATTGGAAAGTCATCTGGTGACTCGTCACAAAGCAGCAGTCAGATTGAGGTCCCAGTGGAGTCACATATTGTGATCATTTGAGACTCATAATGAGAGGTGTGGAATTTCCTATATTTTATTCCACCGTAGTGACTGTGACACATGTGACCATGTGTGACATGAATGAGATGCTATATGGACTAGCTGTGGTGCAGGGATACTAATTATTTGAATTATATTATTTCCTTTTGAGTATTCGCTTACTTAAAAATTAGCATTTTGTGACTGGTCCTTAATTTTGGACACCAGTGCCTTTTGTGAATAACTGCAGCGTTAACGCAAAGCAATAAATGTGTTCTTTTTTTTTTCTTCAATTTTTGTTACATATTTGACGCCCATGGAATCTTTTTTTTTTCAATGGAAATGAATTATATGAGGGTGATATTGTTACAAGTAATTTATAATACACTATGACGCAAAAGTTTAGACAATGACGTCATTCAGCTTTAAAATGTAGAATTATGACGTCAGAATTACAAAAACCTGTAAATATATTCAAAAACTGGTTTAAAATGCTATGTACAAAAGACAGTCGTTTTATTTGCTATAATACTAATTTTTTTCATAAAAATTCAAATGTGCTTGTCGCAAAAGTTTAGACACTATTCTAAATTTCTTTGAATATTCGCTGGCATATGCAAATTTAGAATCGATGATGTCACAAATTTGGAGTACTTAAGTTCTGCAAACGATTGCGCTTCATAGTCGACATGCCGAGAGCTAAAGAAATTCAAGTGAATGAGGTTTCAAGGATTTGGCAGTTGAAAGGTGAAGGGAACAGCGTTTCTGAAATTTCTGCTATTATTAATAGGATTTCATAAAATTTCAAAAAAATCTATTTATCGAGTTTTATCGAGTGGTTCCGAATATAAAGCAAAATGTCGGTCTGGGAGGCCACGTGTGACAAATGTACGAGAGGATCGCCTGATACAAAGACTAGCGAGTACTCAACAAATGAGCGTACGTGGAGTTCAAAGCTCATCGGGACTCTCTGTATCAAAGGATACGATTCGTAGACGAATTTTGGAAAAAGGAACAATCGTTTATAGCAAAATGCAGAAGAAACCAGCTCTGAAACCACATCATAAGTTACAAAGACTTATGTGGGCTCGAAAGCATATGTCATATTGAGAGAAATGGCAGTCAGTCATATTTAGCGATGAAAAAAAGTGGAATCTGGATGGTCCAGATGGTTGTTTATCGTATTGGCATGACTTGCGGAAGGAACCTCGACGTTTTTTTAGTCGCAGACAAGGAGGGGGCTCGGTGATGGTTTGGGCAGCCTTTTGCTATAATGGACAAGTATCTCTGACCTTCACCAGTGGTCGTCAAACTTCACAGCATTATACACAGACATTAGAAGAAAACCTATTGCCATTTGCTGAGCTTCTAGGGGGTCCTCAGTGGGAATTTGAGAAAGACAATGCTTCAATTCACACTGCAAAACATTCAAAATCTTGGTTTAATTCCCATAATATAAGAGTTCTCGACTGGCCAGCATATAGCCCAGATCTTAACCCTATAGAAAACCTTTGGAGCAGCATGTGTCGCAAAGTTTATAGCAACGCTAGACAATACTCTTCTGAAAAGGAACTTAAGACATCTATTGAGAATGCATGGTACGATATCGATCCACAAACTATGCAAGATTTAGTTTCTTCCATGCAATCTCGTGTATATGACGTAATACATAAGCATGGATGTGCAACCAGGTTTTAAAAATTGTTTATTTCGATTTTATTTAATTTGTGTCTAAACTTTTGAGACAGCAGTTTATTTTTGTTACCATTTAATTTATTGCAGTATGCACAATTCCACTTTTCTTTGTTATAAATATTGTTTATATGTACAGCACATTAATTTCAAGCAGTGATTTGAAAATTGAATAAATATTTTTCAAAGTATGTAAGAATTTCTTCATTGTCTAAACTTTTGCGTCATAGTGTATTTGCCAAAAGAAATTTAAGTAGTCAAAAATATGAATTTCGAGCATTTCATAAAGAATATTTTGAATACATTTATTGTATAAATGGTGACTTTAGTGTTGTTGCTGTCTATAAAGTATGTAATAATTTCATAAGTTAAAAAGTTGTGTATTAAAAAAACTGAAATAAATAATTTCAGTTACTATTGTTATTTTTAAATGTTTGAGGATTATATTAAGCAGGTCAAAAGCCAATGTTCATGAGTTGAAGTCGGTGCTTTAATAAATTTTCCCTCATTTGAAAAAAATCATAAAAGAATCATTTATTTACTAATTAGTATCGTTGTGCTAGAGTAATAAAAGTGTAATTCTGTATCTGTCGTGTATTAGAGTTCTCTTACCTGTGGTGTATTCTGTCGTGCTGTTGCAAATAACTGAATAGATGTAGTTATCAAAATCGTAGTCTGAATTAATTGTGTTAGATGTGATGTCGTCCAGATAGTTCAAACAGAAGAGCACTGGGAATAAAAGTCAAATTGTCTGCGTTCATGTTCCGGCGTGACTCATTTTCATTCAGTTGGAAAAAATACTATTTGAATGATTTATTTACCAATCAGTACTAATCAGAATTTACTAATTTATTAAAAGTATAATTCGTGGCATCTTTGAACACAGCGTGTTAAAAACAAACAAACAAAGAAAAAAAAATAGAAATACACCAAACTTAAGGAAAAAATAAAATCAAAACGTGTGATTTTGGAGGACTACGTAACCAAAACCTAACTTTTCTATAAAAATTAAAATTTAATATATTAATAATAATAAATAAATCATTTTAGAAAAAAAATTGTGACACTTTGGTGATATCAGGAGAAGTAGAGTAGGAGACCTGCATTCCCGTCGAATCAACATTTAACTGCACATGAAAATTTCAGATGGTAACTAACGATAGCTATGTTTTCAAAAACAGTATATACAGCAGTTTGAGCACATTTTGTGATATTGCCACATTTTCAAACAAACTAAGAATGTGTGTGGAAAATACGTTACTGTATTTTCTCATTAAATTTCATTGTTTCCTCAAACTACGAACAAAAAATCGGAAACTGGAAATAAGCCCGCTTTTTTAAACTAATTCATTAGAGTTTGTCCTATATTCTTGGAAAATGTACATGTTGTCGTACACTATCACTTACTTTTTATTCTTATTTTAGATTAAAAAATTCAGTTCGTGAATAAGTGCGACCAAAAATCTATTTCTTGAGATTATTCAACTGTCATTATCTTGCGACATTTGATATTTTTGTACCATACAACTGTAAAGAATTCAGATGCTCTCAAAGATATATTTATGCAGTGTTACTTAATGTGCGATAAACAGTTAATATTTTTTATAAACATGTTTATATCATTATTTTTTACAGTTTATATGACTATATTAGTCTATATCTCTTTTAAAGTTCATATCAGACTGATTTTTAGAACACTATTTTTTATAGTTCTGAATTAATTACGCTGTGAATTTTTCTAGGTACATTTACCTACATCTATAACGAATATTTATTACTTATCCATAAACTTTGAAAATTTTAAGCGCTAGTTTATACTCCAAATATATGATAAAAGTTTTTCATATATACATTTTTCAAACTCTTTTAACGAAAACACAGCATAAAATTTCATACTCAAAATTTCAAGAAATTAATTTTACTAGAAGCAAAATACAAACATTGTAGAAATAATGTTATTTTTGGTGATTTGTTTGGGGGGGGGGGGCGGTGCTGTTTCTGTTGTTTATCACTAAAATGGTGTAATAAAGATTGAGGTGACTATAGTGGTTTATTGGAAGATCTAATAAAATGTTTTTGGTGTAAGTTGATATATCATTAACAGTTTGAGAAAAAGGTCAGGTGGTTATAGTTAAGCAAAATTAAAAAGCATCTGAATATATATTTCAAAACTGCCATGACTTTCATTTAACCAACTTGTTGCTTTTAAAATAAATAACACTGATCTAAATTACATCTGGATGATGAGCAATTACCCTTGGTGTTGGGTGTTCCATTTGACATGTTCTAATTTTATTTAATGATAATATTGAAAATTGAATATTTATGTATAGCATTATATTATTTGTAATTGAGTGGTAAATGTCACCCTTCTTTTACTGTACATTTATACACAGAAATCTTTCTATAGCATAAATAAAAACTTTAACCCTTCTTACAAAGAAAATGTCATAAAACTTCTGGGATTTATCTCACTTTTTTAAACTATATTTTATTATGATTTTTATTTTTGTTTTTTCTGTTGAGAAATACATTTTACAACACACTTAACACTTAAAGCATAAAGTTGATCTGTGCGAACAGACTTTTCACTTTACGATTGAGTCTTCAATCATTCTTAAAAGATTTTTATAAGTCTTGAGTCGATCCTTGAAAAGCTAAATTTTATCACTTTTAAAAGAATTTCTTTATATATATAATTTGAAAAAGATTCCTTTTCATTTATTGAAACTTTAGAAAACTTGTATTGACGAATGTCTTCAAAGTCTCATATATCTCTAAAAAAGGTTTAATATATTGAAGCAGACAGCCTATAAAATATTCTATTTTTTTAAGTTTTCCATTCTTCTATATCCATTTCTTTTCTGCAAGAGTTTTTTAAGGAAAATTATTGATAATTTTCTTTAAGAAGATATTTAATAATATTAAAAAGTAAATTAAAATCATAAATCTAAAAAGTATATTTTTGTATGAAAAAAAATAATTATATATTTTATAACATGTGTTAAAATTTTATTTAAATTATTTGTTATATCAACATGTTTGGACCATTAGAATATTTTTAAAACATTCACTTCATTACAAATGCGTGAGATTATCTATCGTGCGTATCTATCTTTTTAAATCATAAAGAGCACATAATTTCTTTAAGATGGTTTCAAATATTTTTAATTTCATTTGGAAAAAAAAAAATCTGTAAAATATAACTGAATGAAGAAACACACAAATGCAAAAGACATACGTATTTCTTATGAAAAAAATTGGTACTTTTTTGTTATCCCGTCGAACAAATTACTATCGCCAAATTGTAAGATTAAATGCCAATAATGGTTGATCGTAAATGTCACATTCACTTGACAACACGTGTTTACGGCATCAAGTGATTTTTGTTTCGACGTTTTATTTGTATTTTTATTAATGTTATACCTAATATCAAGCATAAATGCAATCTAATATCTCTTCTATTTAAAATAATTTTTTTAATATTCTATATTGAAATTTTATATTATTCTTTTATGTTCAATTTTGATTAAAAATTTAAAATAGTTTTTTGACTTGCATGCACTGCGCGCAAGACTGTAGCAAAACTATTGGTTCAAGAACCCCCCAAAATATTGATAATTATATAAAACTAATGTATCTTGTTTGTATACGTCATTTGTAGGCAATTTATTTATTTATTTTATTTGAAATTTGAATTTAAAATATAAAATTTTGAAAAAATTCATTCTTTTATTGAAAAATTGCCAATTTTAAATAACCAATGCAATTATAACACTAAATTTGAAGTATAAGTTATTCTTTACCTTAAAATGAATATATTTACCAAGTTTCATGCAAATTGCCTTATTAGTTTGTGAAAAATGCTGCGCGCAAGCATGCAATTTATCAAACAATTTAATTTTTTTTAATCAAAATTAACTATAACAAAAATAAAATAAAATTTTAATGTAGAAATTAAAAAATATATATTTTAAATAGAAGAGATATTAGGTTGTCTGTATTAAAAATGTTGAGCATTTATGTTTTATAGAGACTGAGAAAAAAAATTAACTGTGACATGTTGCTAAATTACATCGCCAGGTAAAAAGTAAGACTCCTGAGACCCCTTAATGAATTGTTTCAAAATATCAGATCAGATGTGATAATTAATAAGGTTTCTGTGTGAATTCTGTGTTTTCCAGATTTATCCAGGTTAGCTTAGTTGGCAGAGCATTGGCAGCTTCAGCCGAAAGGTTACTATTTCGAATCCTGGCAGAATATATTTTCAACCCTAGACCTACATTGATCCTAAACCCCCATCCATTCATCTATTTTATGCTCGGAAATTTTTGAATGCAGTTTACGGTGTCACATGATCAATAGCAGAACAAACAAACCGCTATTTAGTAGAACATCTGCTATGACATGATCATTTTAAATTTTATTAATAAATAAACACTTGTTTGCGATGAAACTTCAATTCTTAAGTTTAAATGTGTTCTTTTCGTCAGTTTTATCTTTCGTAAATACAAATAGACGCCAAAAATATTAATAAACATATAACATTATTTGCGTCTATTTAAAGGGAAAACCCCGAAATGTTGTTCTGCTCTTCCACGCCATCTGCCGGCATACTCCAGATAAACTGAACACGCTTTTTCGAATGGAAAGTCGGCAAATGGTCGGGTGTTTAGGATCAATGTAGGCCTAGTTTCAACCAATTGGAAAATTACAATTCGTATTTCTACATATATTTCATTTCTTATGTGCTTCGAAGCAGTCGGATATTTTCTCGAAATATAAAAGTTGATTAAAAACAGAAATATTTAATGCGAATTTATTTGGTTTCCAGTATTGGCACAATTTGTATTATCGTTTGTTATAAATAGCTAAGAATAAACTGCTCCCCCGTAAGAATAGGGATACAACTCAAAAGTAATACATTGCACATGAAACACGACAGAAGATTTGTATTGTTTTACTATAACATAAAATTTTAATACGTAGCTCTTTATGCATCTATAAAAGTGTACATAAGAAAGTCAAACTCATAAGAATCATGACGTAGAAGAAGTAGGGAGGATTGAGTAAATTTGGCCCCTGACCAAATTTATATAGTCATTATGAGAAATAAAAGACGCGTAATCAAGCGATTTTCCGGATAACTGCATTTATGACATAGCAAGATCTCAGTCTGAATTATTAGTGAAGGATTACTCAAAATCAATTTTTTTGTATTGTGTCTCTTTTTTTACACTTTAGAGATAGCTAAACTGAGATTATTTTCTGTTAATATTTTTCACTTTTAAAATGAAAACGATTTTAAGAAAACATATTACTTTTCGATTATATCAATTGTAGTTCAAAAAGAAATTTATCTCTCTGTAAAATATAAACATTTCATAAAGGATTATTAAATCCATTAAAAAGAAGAACAGTACAATTTTGATGAAAATTTGATTAAAATGTGTATAGAGATAACATTCAATTCATTTTTGTTTCATTTATGTACGCTTATTCTTCATACAAATAAAGACATTTTTCGACAAAATTTTCAGAGCTAATTATGGAGTTTTGAAATAATAATGCACAATAGATGCTCATCAAAGAATATCCCTCAGTTCTTTTAATAAATTGTTAGATTTTTCGTCTTTTATTTTTATAAATAATCTAGTCTAAGAATAGATATTATTTTTAAATAAACTTAGTGAAATATTTTATTTCAAGAAATGAGTTTGCAGAGAAAAAATTTTTGTTTAATTTATTTATTACGTTAATGTGAAGATTCATTTTAAGAATCATTATTTAAATAATTTTATGTGCTTTTAAATACTTGCACATTCTCCATAATATTTTTAAATATGCAAGTACATATTCTAATTTAAATTACTTTGAGTAATTATGCCTAATTTTTTTAATTTAAAATAAAAAATTGAACAGTTGTTTTATGCATGTATTTGTACCAATACAAAACTCTAAGAATATTCCAGCAGCCTATAAAACGATAAAAGTTTAAAAGAATTATTTAAAAAACACTGTTCACATTTTGTGAAAATACAAAGAAAAATCGCATTAGATAATTTTTATTTCATTTGTTTCTTCCATTATGCTGACATATAAGGCTACAAAGAAAAAAAATATTTTTACAGTTTGAACTCGAGAGCTTTGAAATATTCTTTCATAACAGCTGCTGCTTAAATAATGTTGTCCAGATTTGTTTTAACTTCAGCTGATAAAATTTTATTTTTATTTACTGTAGAACTTATTTTAAGGAATAGACACAATTTTTAAAATAAATTTTGTAAGATATTTTTCGAGAAAAATTAGTCAGGGGCATTAACCTTTTGATTATTTTTTACTTAATTTTTTCTATTTCTTTTAACGTGAAGTTAAAAATGTGTTTTCATTGTACTTAACTTAAGCAAAATATACCTAACATAAAACTTTTGGAGAATTTATATTTAGTTTTATTTGGGACAATGATCCTAGACAGCTAGAGTGTTAAGAAAAATATGATGAGATTATTTTAAGTATTTCCTTTTTGGAAGACAAAACGAAAATCTGATTCAGTTTTCTTTAAAATAACACTTCATCATTATTTTTAAAAGTATTCTAAAGTTATACATAACAAAAACGCATATTTTTTAAAATTGAACAATTTAAATTCAGACTAGCAGGGATAACCGAGCTAAGCCCGGTCAAAATTAACCTTGTGTTCAATTCTATATATATTCTATATTCTATTCTCACTCTAGCATTCTTGCTGTTTAAATGCAATTGGCATTATCCTGAGACATAGTGACACAAAATTACCCACTAACCGAATTTTTTCGAACATGCGACCTATCCAATGCTCTTCTCGAACCCGGAAACGATAAAATACAAAATTTAGTCAAAAAAGTCGTTTAATATTTAATCACAGTAACCAAAAAGGGACACACTAATTCAAATTTATTGAACATGTGACCTATCCCAATGGTTTTCTCGTGCTGAAATCTCCTGCTAAAAAAATTTCTCAAAATCGTTTGAGCCGTTTTTTAGATACAATTAGCTTGACCCACACTGACCCAAAAATGATCCATTAATCGAATTTTCTCGAACATGTGACTTAGCCCAATGTTTTTTTCGAGTTCAGAAACGATATAATACAAAATTTGTCTAAATGTTTTAAACCATTTTTTAGGTACAATTAGGTTGACCCACAGTGACTCAATAATGGCCCATTAACCGAATGTTCTTGAACGTGTGACTTAGCCAAATGATCTTTTCATGCTCAGAAATATTATTAAAAAAATTGTCAAAATGTTTTGAGCCGTTTTCTAAATACAATTAGCTTGACCCACAGTGACCCAAAAATGATCCAGTATTCGGATTTTCTCGAACATGTGACTTAACCCAATAGTCTTCTTATGCCCAGAAATGGTATAATACAAAATTTTGTCAAAATCGTTTGAGTCATTTTTAGATACAATTATCTTGACCAACAGTGACTCAAAAATGACCCACTAATCGAATTTTCTCGAACATGTAACTTAGCCCTATAGTTTTTTCATGCTCAGGAACGATATAATACAAAATTTTGTCAAAATGTTTTGAGCCATTTTTATAGATACAGTTATCTTGATCGACAGTGACCCCAAAATGGCCCACAATTCGAACGTTCTCGAACATGTGACTTCCCAGAAACGATATAAAACAAAATTTTGTTAAAATCGTTTGATTCGTTTTTTAGATGGGGTAACTCTGGGATAGATGGCCATGGTTTTTAAAGATTGAAATATAAATTCTTAGAATGCAAATAGAATAAATATTTATGCATATTCGAAATTCTTATACATATACTCCTCATATTTTGGAGAAAAAATAATTAAATATCGAGAACAAAAAGTGGGAAACAAATTCGAAATTAAAATGGCAAATGGCCATCTCTCCTTCAAGCCGAGGAGAGATGGACATCCAATACAAGAAAGAAAAATGAAGTTAAAATAGCAAAAAATAACATATTTCATGTAGTCAATCATGAAAAACACATAGAAATTCTTAAAGAAGCAATTATGTCGCGGAAAATCAGTGAATAACATTTGAAGTATAATTTCAATCCTTCCCTCTTCGTAAAAGTGTACCACATTTTTGGCAAAGATCTTGATGATTTGTACACTTTTAATGGAACCACTTCTGGCATCTTATGCATTGTATGCAATAATCCTTTTTGACTATGCTATTATACTCTACTCCACAGGCAACACAATGATCCTCATCCAATTCTATTCCCTCGGAATCTGTATAATCTAATAATTTGAAATGTATTTCATCTTCTTCGCTACCGGAAGTGTCATGTTTGTTTGTTTTTTATTTTTTTCGCGCGTTTATTTTAGATTTTTCATAGTTTTAAATTTAGGTATCAAGTTTATCTGTTTCTGAAATGAACGTTTCCGAAGTTTTTCAATATTTTCTGAAAGAAAATTAAGTCGTTAGGTACTATTATATTATTTCTATTGGAATATTTCAATTACTTAAAATTTAAATAATTATATCAATTAATATACACTGTAAAAAATTTGGTGTAAAGTTCCTGAGGAAACCTGTGGCAGCTATTCTGCCACAGGTTTTCCCAGGAATTTCACCAAAGAAATGCCAGGAAACTTACACAAGTCAGGAAAGTTCAGAAACCTATAATCTGGGATGTTATTCGTGAAATCCCAGTTAGGTTCCACCATTCTGAAAAGTCTAGAAATCTACAATCTGTAACATTACTCATTAAATTTCCGTGTCCCGCCAAATTTGGTGACTCTAGGTTCCATACTCTGTTCACAACTAAGCCAACAAAATGATACACAAACGCAAAAAATCGATTTTTACATGTAAAATAGAGCTCAGGAGCTGTTCATGGCCGAAATTCGAAAAAGAACTTCAATATGCACAATTTGAGGGGTATATACACCTTTGTGCCAATTTTGATAGCGCTAGATCCCATAGTCTTTTCACAACTGAGATAATAAAATGACACACACGTAAAATAAAAATATTTCTGTATTCAATACACCCGCCACAAACTAAGGAATGTTACACACAAAACATATGGAACTTTACACAGATCACCGATAATTTTTCTTTTACAATAATTCAGAGAAGTTACACAAAAGTTCAAAAGTATACCTGAGAAAACTAAGGAATGTTACACACAAAACATTTGAAACGTTTCACAGTTGATCAGTAAATTCCACTTTCTCAAGTATTCCGAAAAGTTACACAATAGTGTGGAAGATGTTACACCAGATTTCTCAGTATTCTCGAATCAGCAGAAATAATCCTAGAAAACCGAGGAATGTTACACAGTAAACGGCAGGAATATTACGCAGATTTTTTACAGTGTAGTTATAAACATAAAAATTGTATAATTATTTTTAAAATAATTATATTAAGTTAAAATCCTCACCCCGTATAATTTTGAAATATTGATTAAAGGTGGCCATCTCTCCTAAAATTGATGGGCAGATTTTCACCCTACTTAAAGCATCACTCTGCCATTGCACGTCTTTGTTAGGTAGATTTCGTATAAAATACTACCTATTGGGATCGTTCCTATGTTGAAATTTCTGAAACATTTTTGCAGATCTACACCGATCATGACCCCTAGAACCCAAAACCACCCTCAGAAAAAACTTTATCTATCTATCTATCTATCTATCTACACTATGACGCAAAAGTTTAGACAATGAAGAAATTCTTACATACTTTGAAAAATATTTATTCAATTTTCAAATCACTGCTTGAAATTAATGTGCTGTACATATAAACAATATTTATAACAAAGAAAAGTGGAATTGTGCATATTGCAATAAATTAAATGTTAACAAAAATAAACTGCTGTCTCAAAAGTTTAGACACAAATTAAATAAAATCGAAATAAACAATTTTTAAAACCTGGTTGCGCATCCATGCTTATGTATTACGTCATATACACGAGATTGCATGGAAGAAACTAAATCTTGCATAGTTTGTGGATCGATATCGTACCATGCATTCTCAATAGATGTCTTAAGTTCCTTTTCAGAAGAGTATTGTCTAGCGTTGCTATAAACTTTGCGACACATGATGCTTCAAAGGTTTTCTATAGGGTTAAGATCTGGGTTACATGCTGGCCAGTCGAGAACTCTTATATTATGGGAATTAAACCAAGATTTTGAATGTTTTGCAGTGTGAATTGAAGCATTGTCTTGCTGAAATTCCCACTGAGGACCCCCTAGAAGCTCAGCAAATGGCAGTAGGTTTTCTTCTAATGTCTGTGTATAATGCTGTGAAGTTTGACGACTACTGGTGAAGGTCAGAGATACTTGTCCATTATAGCAAAAGGCTGCCCAAACCATCACCGAGCCCCTCCTTGTCTGCGACTAAAAAAACGTCGAGGTTCCTTCCGCAAGTCATGCCAATACGATAAACAACCATCTGGACCATCCAGATTCCACTTTTTTTCATCGCTAAATATGACTGACTGCCATTTCTCTCAATATGACATATGCTTTCGAGCCCACATAAGTCTTTGTAACTTATGATGTGGTTTCAGAGCTGGTTTCTTCTGCATTTTGCTATAAACGATTGTTCCTTTTTCCAAAATTCGTCTACGAATCGTATCCTTTGATACAGAGAGTCCCGATGAGCTTTGAACTCCACGTACGCTCATTTGTTGAGTACTCGCTAGTCTTTGTATCAGGCGATCCTCTCGTACATTTGTCACACGTGGCCTCCCAGACCGACATTTTGCTTTATATTCGGAACCACTCGATAAAACTCGATAAATAGATTTTTTTGACCTATTAATAATAGCAGAAATTTCAGAAACGCTCTTCCCTTCACCTTTCAACTGCCAAATCCTTGAAACCTCATTCACTTGAATTTCTTTAGCTCTCGGCATGCCGACTATGAAGCGCAATCGTTTGCAGAACTTAAGTACTCCAAATTTGTGACATCATCGATTCTAAATTTGCATATGCCAGCGAATATTCAAAGAAATTTAGAATAGTGTCTAAACTTTTGCGACAAGCACATTTGAATTTTTATGAAAAAAATTAGTATTATAGCAAATAAAACGACTGTCTTTTGTACATAGCATTTTAAATCAGTTTTTGAATATATTTACAGGTTTTTGTAATTCTGACGTCATAATTCTACATTTTAAAGCTGAATGACGTCATTGTCTAAACTTTTGCGTCATAGTGTATGTATCTATCTGTCTATCTATATATATCACTTTCTTCTGGACACGATAACTTTCGTAATTCTGCACCAATCTCTTCCAAACTGATACATAAAATCAATGGGCATAAAACCTCGGTCAAGTTTGTTAATGGGAAAAATCGGACCAAGGGGATGGAAATAGGGAGGGGTTTTGTGAAAACCGATAATCCCCCATAACTTCGTAATTTTTGTACATATCAAATCAGTATAAAGTTTTGATTACTTCTAAAAATAGGGCCAAAATTTTATGTATCACAGATTTCTGATAAAGTTAAAAATGGGCTCAAGGGGCGCAAAAAATAGGGTTTTTGTGAGAAAAAAATTCCCAACTTCGTCAATTCTCAAGATATCAATTCCAATTAATTTTATTATAAATCTCCTTAATATTATCTACAACTTTTATATACAAAAGTTTTTGATAGCACCAATTCGTACCACAAAAAAAAAATAAAATAAAAACGAAAACAAAAAGAGGGTTTGAAGAAGTAAAAAATCCATAACTCCGTCAATTCAAAAGATATATAAATCCCCATGAATTTATCATATATCTTCTTAATATTGTCTACAACATCTATATAGACAAGTTTTGGATAGGACCAATTCTTACAGCAAAAACAAATTAAACATACATAGCGGTTGAAGAAAAAAAATCTAAGTAAGGGTGTATTCAAATCCAAACTGCTTATTTTCTAACTCATTTTATAATTCATTTTTGCTTTCAAAGGCTTCCAATTGGTACGTTTCCTTACTCAGAAACTATATAATGTACCGTAATGCTCGATTTTTTGATACAGGCAGAATATATTTTTAAAAATGTTGTTAAAGTGGGCATTTTGAACCGAATTTCCCGAAGCGGATTGTGTTGGAAAAATCATTGCATTAAGGATGCACTCAAATCCAAACTGCTTATTTTCCGACTCATTTTTAAATTCATTTTTGCTCTCAAACGCATTTAATTGGTAGATTCGCTTATTCAGAAACTATATAATGTACCGTAATGATCAATTTTTTGATAGAGGCAGAATATATTTCAAAAAATGATCTCAAAGTGGGCATTTTGATCGGAATTTCCCGAAGCAATTGTGTTATCACTTTCTTCTGGACACGATAACTTCCGCAATTCTGCACAAATCTCTTCCAAATGGATACAAAAAATCTAGGGACATAAAATCTCGGTCAAGTTCGTTAATGGGCAAAATCGGACAAAGGGGATGGAAATAGGGAGGGGTTTTGTGAAAACCGAAAAAACCCCATAACTTCTTAATTTTTGTACATATCGAATCAGTTTAAAGTTTTTATTACTTCTAAAAACAGCGCCAAAAATTCATGCATCACAGATTTTTGATAAAATTTAAAATAGGCTCAAGGGGTGCAAAAATAGGGTTTGGGGGAGAAAAAAAATTCTTACTTCGTCAATTCTCAAGATATCAAATCCAAATAATTTTATTATACATCTCCTTAATATTATCTACAACTTTTATATTCTCAAGTTTTTGATAGGATCAATTCGTACCGCAAAAAAAAAAAAAAAAAATTAAAAACGAAAACAAAAATAGGGGGGAAGGTAGGTTGAAGAAGAAAAATTTTCATAACTCCGTCAATTCACAAGATATAAAATCTCCATGAATTTATCATATATCTTCTTAATATTGTCTTCAACATTTATATAGACAAGTTTTTGATAGAGCCAATTCTTACAGCAAAAACAAATTAAAAATACATTGCAGTTGAAGAAAAAAATCACCTTATTAAGGGTGCATTCAAATCCAAACTGTCTATTTTCTTACTCATTTTTAAATTCATTTTTGCTCTCAAACGCATCCAATTGCTAGATTCTCTTATTGAGAAACTATATAATGTACAGTAATGATCGATTTTTTGATAGAGGCAGAATATATTTCAAAAAGTGATGTCAAAGTGGGCATTTTGAACAGAATTTCCCGAAGCGATTGTGTTAGAAACGAAAAATATAGCCCTACGGAGAAAATAATTGTTTATTAATCAAGTTTTAATTAATTGAAAGAAAATAAAAACACAGGTCTCTTATAAATCTTTTAAAAATCACGTCAGCATGTTTCATATACATTTTTTTTTAATTAAAAATGAATCTGAAAATGTGCCAGAAAATTACGAGTTGTTGAGCATGGAAAAGTATTTTTTTTTAATACCGCCTTAACATGATTCTGATAAAACCAGATATTATATGAAAAGAAAATAAAAACTCGTCAAAAGCAGACAGACAAAACTGTTAAAGTGGATTAGTATACTGAGCTTCGAAATCTACCTCTGTCAGTAGGCCGGGCCGGCAGGAATTTTTTTAGACTTAAAAGCAAAGATTGGATTATATACGTGAATTAAAAGTGCTTATACTAAAAAAAAAAAAAAAAAAAACATAGGTACTGTAAATCATTCAGATACCTAACTCAACAAACATATCCAACAACTAAATTAAATAAACATTAAAATTACACTTTATTTTTATAACTGAAAAACACAGCTGCACGTTGCAATGAATGAACAGGTTAAACTTTCTCTTACGAACAAAGTTTATGCTGCAATCTATGGTATAGTTTTTGAAATATTTGGACTGGTCATCTCTCCTCTATGGCCATCTCTCCTCTATGGTCATATCTCCTCTATGACAATCTATCCTAGAATTACCCTACCATTAGTTTGACCCACAGTGACCCAAAATGACCCACTAATCCATTTTTCTCAACTAGTGACTTAGCCCAATATTCATCTCTTGCCCAGAAGCGGTATGTTACAAAATTTTGTGAAAATGTTTTGACACTTTTTTGAGATTCAATTAGCTGAACACCTGACCCATTGTGACCCAAAAGGACCCACTAATAAAATATTCTTGAACATGCAACCTAGCCCAATGGCATTATCGTGTTCGAAAACGATAGAATACAACATTTCGTCAAAATTGTTAGAGCCGTTTTCTAGATAAACTTAGCTTGACTTACATTGACCCAAAAATGACCTACTAATCAAATTTTCTCTAACATGTGACTTAGCCAATTGGTCTTCTCGTAATCCAAAATAGTAGATTATAAAATTGAGTCAAAGTCGTGAGAGCCGTTTTTAAATAAAATTAGCTTGACATAAAATGACCCCAAAATGACCCTTTAATCAAAATTTCTCAAACATGTCACCTAGCCCAATAGTTTTCTCATGCTCCGAAACGGGTGGATATAAAATTTAGTCAAAATCAGCTGAGCCGTTTTTTAGACATATTTTGCTTGACCTTGACCCATTATGACTCAAAATGGCCCACTAATCGAATTTTCTCTAATACATGAGCTAGCCCATTGGTCTTCTCGTGTCTGAAAATGGTAAGATACAAAATTTAGTCAAAATCTTTAGAGCCGTTTTTAAAATAAAATGTACATACACACACAAACACTTACATACACAATTTTCTATTACAAATCTATTACAAATCTATTACAGCACTGTCTTTGACTAATAATGAATGGAAGTGCTTTTTAAAATTATGTATGCGCTTTAAAATTTAAATATCTTTTCGCATATTACTCGTTGTATATAAAGTATATACCTGATATACAGGGCTGCACAAAAGAATTCACGTACCTGTCTCCTTATTAGCGGAAATTGCTTAAGGAAAAAATTCAACTTAGGTATATGTATATTTTACTGAACTAAATTTTGGCATGCATGCAGTTAATAGATACAAATCTATATATTATATACAGGGCTGCTCATGGAAATCAGACAATTTTCTTATTGTAGATGGGGACAGCTGAAATTCGGATTTCAAATGAGTTATACCATATGGTTGAATAAAACATAATATTTTGACTTATTAAAGGGTGCAGTTTTGTTACATTATTTTGAATGTGTTGGAAAGTGTTTCATAATCTATGCTTGACGCATGATTTTTTTCTTACTTGTTTTAACTTATTCATTCGAAAATATCATCATCTTTAAATTAGAAAATCAATTAACGTTTTTTGATAGCAGTAAATCAAATTTAAGTACATAAAGAAACTTTAAAGGAAATTATGGATGTCTGTGAAATGAAATTATTTTGTTTGATTTAAATAAGTTAATATGAAAAAAAAACAATTTGATTAAAACTTTTTTCATTGCAGTTATGAATAAAAAAAAATAGTATTGAAATCAATCATAAAAATTTTTGGAGATTTAAGACCTTTTTTTTTTCTTATTGAAATTATATTATATATAAGCAAAATTCCGTTTCGGTTTATTTTATTCGTAGAAAATCGCAGACTGCTTATTATCTATATCTATATATATACAGTAAAACCCCTTTAAGAAGTTCCCGCTTAAGAAGTTTATATTTTCGATTCCCATTTTTCTCTTATTCTTACAACGCTAAAATAACTCGTTTAAGAAGTTTAGTTCGAAACTCCTTCCCGCTTAAAAAGTTTTATTTTTCCTTCCATTTTTACATTCAAAGAGCGTTTATTTTGTATTTTTGATTATTATTTTATTTTCTGTGCTGGAAATATCTTTATTTATATTCTTCGATTTTCAAAAAGGTCAATGTTAGGGACTGATAGCAGTTATGGTTAACTTTATTTCACCTTAAAATCTGTTTAACGTGTTTGATGGAAATGGAATGTGGGTAGAGGATGGGTCCCTCGTTACTGTAAAAATTGTGACTGATAAAGAGAAAAGGGAATTGCTGCGCCCTACCGAGGGGTGGTTCTTTCAGTTCAATAGTACAACAGATTCTTTCCCACCACCCTCTTCCATAAGTGCAATGTACCAAAGCTGCGTTTGGTTTTTTCATTTCACAGTTTTTAAGTCAGTGTAAAGTGCATAACATCAAAGCTTTCTTCTCGTTAGAAAATGCACGAACAAAAAATTCTGGGTTTTTTTTCCAAAAATATCGGGCAAGACAATTAAAAGGAAATCTTTGTCAATTGAAGACAAAATCAAAATTTTGAAAGAAGTTGATAGTAACTCGAAAACAACAAGAGTTGGAAAGAAGTTGAACATACCAGTGACTACTCTGAATGGAATTCTAGCAAAACGAGATCTCATTTTAAACTGTTCTGAAAAATCTCGTAAAATTAAAAATGTGAAAAGAGGAAAATATGAAGTTATGAAAGAAAAGTTATTAATTAAAGGTTGCCGAAAAAAACAGAAACAAAAAACTATAACCGATTTTTTTTGCAAAAACGTATCAAATGACTCTTAAAGAGAAATTTCTTGTCTTGGATTAAATAAAGAGTTTTTAAGGTAATTATGGATTTTTACTTTATTCGCTAATTTTTTTAAGTGTGCAAACTAATTTAAATTTCTTAAGAAAACTCAATTTTATAGAAAGTACTCTGTGTATTATTGTACTAAGATAAAATAAACCCTCTTCTGAATATCAATATTTAAACTATTGATTTTTTCAAAAAAATGCTAATTTCCCGTTTAAGAAGTTTTTCCGTTCCATTCCCTTGTGAAACTTCTTTAGCGGGTTTCACTGTATATGGCTTGTACGACATTTAGTACCAGGTTTTAGACTTGACATTTAAATGCGTTGCATGAGAACGCATAAATTTACGTATCGGTTGTATCTAACTGAAAATACAAGCTTTAATTCATACAAGTTTTAATCTTGTTAATAAATTTTCTGTGTTGCTCTTAAAAATTTATTATTAAAAATCTCAAATTTTCAAATTTGAATTCGCTTACATAATATAGAAATTGATATCTTTCATTTCGTAATAAGTACTTATTTCAAAACATACAACAAAGCTGTTAGCATTTTTGAATTGGTGTTTAAAGAGAACGTATTGCCTAAATCCTTTTACAGAATTGGAAAGAGTACTTTTGATTTAAAAAAAAAAAAAAAAAAATCACCTTAGTTGATTGCGAGTTTTTGCGGTAACATGCAACGAAACTTTCTTTATAGAAATAGTATATTTAAAAGTAAGTGCCCCTACAAACCCTGTTTTAAATATAGAAAATTAGAAATAATAGAGAGCAGCATAACATCTTGCAACAAAAGTTGAAATTAAAAAAAAGAAAATATGGAGTTAATGATTTTATTAGCCCCCGGTATGCTATTTCTTTCTCCCATCTTATTTTGTGTCGTCTCCAAAAAATAATGTTACGTTGTATAAGCCAGACGTATAACAAGGCAAATGTATTATTGTACGATTATATACCCTATAGCAATTTTTGAAACTTCTAAGCATCGCACATTTTCAATTTTTGTACCATCGTATAGGGAAAAAAAAAGTACTTTTAAATGCAATTTGTTAGAAAACAGTATCTCCATTTATTTTTGAAATAATAATTTTTTTGTAGTTTTTAAAGCCTTTTGCTTAATATTGGTAACGGGCGTAATCCATTTCTGTAGAAAATAAAGGAAAAATATTTCTAAAATAGTAATTATATATTTTTGTTGAAATTTTTATCATAACAACCGAAAGAAAATGTAATTAAAATACTTTCTATTTTGGAAAAATATTTAAACGAATAATTTCTGTTAAAACATGGAGCTATTATAAATTATATTTAATTTCAGTATGTATATTAATGTTACAAACAAATGAATGCCTATGAATCATTAGATAGCCTTTTTTTGTCGATTTTATTTAATGACGGCATCTTTTTGCTGCATTCGTGTATTATTTTGCGATGGTGATGTCCTATGCATGCATTACTGTAGATGTTTAAGAGTGGATCGTAAATGTGGAATTCTTAAGCGGATGCGAATGACGTCATTTTAGATAAAGTAAAAGCGTGTGCTTTAAGTCTTAAAATTGAAATATGTTTTGTACTATTTATATATACATAATTTTTTTTCATCGGGGCAACAATAAATTCTGAAAAAAACAGAATTCCTGTTTCCTAGTTTTTATACTAGTCTAGCTTCACAAACTACGGTGGTCGGTTTCTCCGAACGAATCTTGAATTAAATGAAATTTATCAGTGAATTTGATCGTGCCTTTTAAAGAAATATGTACCTTTATCTGAAATATACTTTCGCATTGCTGAAGACTATACGAACGCCAGTGTGATATTATATATTCTAATTTGCCAGACAAAATTTGGGATGTTAACGACCTTATCTATTAGTTGATCATTTACAGTAGGTTTTGAGAAAGGATTTGAATACGATAAAGAATTATTGAACGATATGCATTCATGAAAAATTATTCACCTAACACTGCAACTCTCATCAAAATTCGCAGAGTATAACTTTTTGAAAACGCTAATATTTCATAATCCGGTTCACCTGATTATAGAACTTTCCCGAGTAATTTTATAACTAAGGAGCGTAGAACAATGTGCAATATGTTAAAACCATCGATAAAAAATTATCTAAATAACAATGCAAGTCCCATCAAAATCCATCGAATATAAGTTTTTTAAAAGGCTAATTTTTAAATAATCGGATTTATCTGATTAATAAACCCCTCACATAAATCTATAGCTAAGAAATGTAGAACAATATGCTATAAATTAAAACTTTACCTGAAACGTTTTCTAAGTGACAGTCAAGCTTCATTGAAATCTTCGTTCATCGAAGTTCAACTTCATTCATCGTTCTTCAGAATCTTTTTAAAAAGGCTAATCTTTCGTAATCTGGTGCCTGATTATAGATTTTTCCAAATAATTCTACAACCAAGCAAAGTAGAACAGTATATTATATATTAAAACTTTCCATTGAAAATTATGTAATTAATTGTCCATCAAAATCCATTTAGCAGAACTCAAGTTATATGCAGTAGGAAGGAAATTCCTATTTGCTTTATGTATATACAAGCCGATATACCCGGGCTTCCTGGCTTACAGAATGTAGGTGATAAGCATTTTCTTTCAATGAAAACTATAATGGATTCTTTAAATTTAATACATTTTTTTTTAAATCACACTAACAATACCAAAAATCATATTTATATAAAAAATTAGCAATGATGCATTCAAATCATTTTTGAAATGTACTAAAAGCAATAGTTTTGTATTGGCTTCGCGCCCAAAGTTAACAATAAAAAAAATCGCCTGAGATCACTATTTACAATCGGCCTTTTTAATAGTGAGCCTTTTAATGGTTTAAGTGCATAGTGTGACTAACTATTTTAAATTTATATTTTAATTATATTCTATTGTTTTATTTATCGATTGATGAATGTATTAATTTCGTTATGGAATACAAGGTGGAGCAAATACTGAGCTATTTATATTAATTTAATTACAAACGGATTTTTTTCGCAATTGTCTGCACATGATAGAGATACATTTAAAAAAAATCATGCTTGAAAATTATTTAAAAAACAATTAAACAATGCTTGAATTGCGATACATTTCTCAAACTACACTGTAAACTGAAATGTCTGAAATTCAGACACTTAAGTGTCTGAAACGTAGTGTTCAATTTTCAGACGTTTTAAAATGTCTGAAAATTTTAAGACACTTCTTGCGTCTGAATTTCAGACACTTAAGTGTCTGAAACAGGAGTGTTCGATTTTCAGACGTTTTAAAATGTCTTAAAATTTTTAGACACTTCTTGCGTCTGAATTTCAGACATTTCAAATGTCTTAATTGTGGCCATCTTTGAGCCGTTTTTTTCGCCAATATGAAGCCATCTTTGACCACTTTTCTTTCTAAGCCATATACGCAACCATATTTGACCACATTGAATCATTTTTTTATAAATGGGAATCATTTATTACAGGGTTGCCGTCTTTTAGCCAGGCCAAAAAAAGCCGGCCGGCTTTTTATTTTATTTTATTTTATTTTATTTTATTTTATTTTATTTATTTATTTTTTTTTTTGGGGGGGGGGTGGTTAACCACTTTAAAAAAGCTGGCTTTTATTGAAAAAAGCCGGTTTTTATTTTTTGAAGTTGGTTTACAGTTAATTTGTTTTAAATTTGGATCAATTAATTTTTAGTACACTTATAAATATTTTCTACTAAAAGAAGTAATGGAATTCTATTAAATTGTGTTAAATAAGTCAAACTTTGTCAAATAAATAATTTCTAGAAGGCAACTGTGAAGGCATCATGTCTGAAGAAAAAAAAAAAAAATATATATATATATATATACATAAACACTGAAAAGAATATAAGTTGGGATCCAAACTGGTGTTTTGAAATTCTATATTACATAGTTCCACATATACTAGACATTTTAAAGATTATATTTAATTAAAGACAAAATGTAGCACATCAAAATGGAAATATTGTTATGTGTCCATATGGAGAGATTAAGGTATAATATGTTAATAGAGACATTAGAAAGGATGTAATATTTGAGGAGAGTGGTACATAAGTGTATAAAAAATAGAGCATTTAAACAAGAAAAAAAAATCTCTAAATAAAATTTTGAAAAGTTTGTTGCTAAACATATTCATGCATATCCTACTCATAATGTTTTTAATAGAGAGAAATGGTGTTTTTATTAATATGACTATATATAATTTTAAATGTTTACTAGAAATAAAATAAGACTTGTATATTGTACTTGGCTCTTAAAATTATTTAAGTAATAAAACATGTAACTAAGTAACCACTGTCCTCTTTTATTTTATAAAGCAGAAAAATGAAAAAAAAATGGCAGTTGGTATTGCCCTTTTAAAATTTAGCTGACATATTTGCAATTCTGGCAACAAATCACTAGCAAAATTATCTAAGTTTTATTCCTGTATTAATGTCCTCATAACTGAGAAATTGGATTACTTATTAAACTCTAAATCAATTAAATGGCATTAAAACTAATTAAAAACACTTTAAAATGTGTAGTTTATAATTACAATGCTTCATTGTATAAAAGCCAATTATGGCCAAAAAAAGACCAATTTTGGCCAAAAAAAGCCGGTTAAAACCAATAAAAGCCACCGGCCTGAGTTTTTTTAATTTTAGCCGGCTTTTTTGCAACCCTGATTTATTACCATAAAGTAGAGCTGATTGCAACATGGGAAAACTGGGATGCTTCTCTATCCTGTGATTTTAGGGTAGCCCAAATTGGGTACGAAGTTTTCATAAAGCTGATATTTTAAATCAGTTTTGACCTTATGATGATTGTAATCAGTATTTTGTAGTTTTAGAATAGGATAATATATTTATATATTCCCCTAAATATGTATTTATGTGATATCATATATGTCCTAAGGTATTAAAAATATTTATTACTTTTAGTGATAACTTCAAAATTTTAGTCCAGAGACCTAGTATTCATTCGCCCCCACCCCCACGGCCTTCATATACTGTTAGAAAAAAAAAATTAAGCCTATTCGAGACCATCAAATACATATTTGGATAAATATAACCTTTCTTTAAACTAGTCATGTTCTAAAAGTACAAAATATTTATTAAAATAAGTATAAGATCAAAACAAATTTAAAATATCAGCTTTGTGGAAATTTCATACAACATTTAGGGGCCCGTAAAGCTAAAGGTCCATAGAAACAGCCCAGTTTGTCCATGTTGCAATCATCTCTCCTTTATGGTAACAAATTATTCCCATTTATGAAAAATGATTCACTCCTTCAAAAAGAATCCCATCCCTGCTTCGTTGTACTATTTTTTTTTTCCGTTTAAATTAAATATTCCCAGTGACTTAGTTCAAGCATTTTTTGCATTTTTAATTTCTGTGTTAAATAAAATCTAACACTAGATTTCATAAAATTTGTTGTATATGAGATCCCAACATTAAAAAAATGTTTTGAGTATGAAACTCTTACTTTTTTTTTTTTTTATCTCCCTTCATTTTTATTATTTTACTATTTATCATCATCAAGAAATACTGAAACATGGACTGTATGTCTGTTTGACACTTTTTAAACGATAAATAACATAGTAAATATAACTGGAAACAGAAATCCTTCATTTCTGCTCCCCAACGGTGTTTGGAGTGTTTGCAATCACACAAGCAATGGCAGTCGCAAAAGCCATTTCTTATCCACATGATTGGCATATTGTTAACTACATTGAGAAAGAAACCAAGTTAAAATTGATATAAAGTAAATTTCTTGTACTGTTTTGTTTATTTTCTTAGTAGAAAGTACAAGTTTCTTTCCTGGAAGTGTGCTTTGAAATATTTTAACGTTTAAATAAAATAATTCAATAATAATAGTATTAATAATAAATTAAAGTTTTTTCTTTCTCAGAATGTTTTAAATTTGTCATACAAATATTAACATCTAAAAAAAAAAAAAAAAAAAAAAAACAGGCTGGTGTTATGAACTCCTTTTTTTCTCTTTAAGCGAGAAAAGAAAAAGAAAGAATTTTGGAAAAATGTTCAAATATGTTAAAATTTGCTAAGCAGTCTACGTATATATTGCACAAGAATTTTTAAACAGTCTAGAGTAAAAAGAAAAACAATGAAGAAAGAAATCGTAGAACCAGTTAATATTACTCTATATAGCGATACCAGCAAATAGTGGATTAATTACGTGCTCCCGAATCGTCCGCTATTCACAGGTTTTGCTATATGTTCATTTATATTGGCATTCTAAATAAATAAAAAGTTTTTTGTGACAGTGTAGCAATGATGATCTAAATAAATTCTAGGTCCAGCGGTTGACATTAATCAATAATATTCTGCAAATTACTTTAAATCACGTGAATCTAAATATCCATGCATGCAAACCAACCAATTAATTAGTACATGATAAGTTACTCTATTTAATTTGTAGCATCACAATGTGCATTTATATATATATATCATATAAAGACAAAATTTAAATGCAACAAAGATAACATGCGTCGAGATGCTACATTATTAAACACAAACATAAAAAATAGACTTAAAATCCTACTTCATTATCTTTTGAATTAGTTTATTTTTGTTATTAATTTTCATGAATTTTTTCGGTACTTTTCGGTTAGTCGTTCACCAGTGTTATATATATACATACACACATATATATAAATGCAATATGTATGTATATGTATATATATATGTATATACATATATGTATATATAACAGTGGTGCCCGGCTAACCGAAAAGTACCTTTTTTTTTACATTCAGATTAAAAAAAAAAAAAAAAATCTTTGAGGTGAAAAGAAACTTTCAAAAATATTTCCCCCCTATAAACATCGTAATAAAAATAATTTATTTAACCATGAATAAAAAAAAATGGAATAATATGAAAAAATATATACGTACACGGAGCAAACATAATCATAAGAATGATCTTCAAAGCACATTCTTTCACAAAATGTTAAATATCAGCGAAATTATAATTCACCTAGAAAAGGGGTCTTACTTATACCCATACAATTTTTTTTCATTTTTCCGTATGATATTCAACTTGATTTTTTAAATATAATTTTAGCACATATTGCATTAATTATACAGATTTTATCATTCGCTTAAAGTATCTTATAAATATGGCTTCGTTTTAAAATTCAACCCCGGGGGACGCGCGCATACCAAGAGTGAGAATGTTTTTTACTTTGTCACCAATAAATACAAATAATATTCGTCACCTTATTTAGTCGCGGACAATTGTTACAAATTCTGCGATAAAATAAGTTGAAGATTACTTAAAAAGAAAAAAAAAAAAAAAAAAAAAAAGGGGTGACAATTGTAAAAACCATACGTACTATGGGTCTATCAGGCCCGGCGTTAATCCTCCCGGGCTAATATGTTATGTAACACAGTAAATACATAAGTAGCTTTTTATTTTTAAACAAGTTTTCATAAAGATTATTAAAAATAAATAAATAAAAAATAGTATAGTCATTCAGTTGAATATTATAGGGGAGATTTATTTCATATTGGAAAACTGAAACTTATAAACTATTCTGAAATTCATGAAAATTTTTATTCTTATGCTTTCGTGATTTTTTTTCATATTTTTATATCCACTGTATGAAGTGAAAAAATATTGATAACATTTTTCATATATTTAAATTTTTTAATATATATATAAAAAAAAAACATTTCCATAATATATATTCTGTGAAAGAGTTAAATGATACTCTTGTCACTTAAAATGAAAAATCATAAGTGCAATTATATCAATAATATAAAGTAAACTGAAATTGCAAAGAAAAATTTTAATGCAATATCATTAGATTTTTTTTAATATATTCATTAGTACTGAAAATTATATTCAATCATCAAAATCATCACAAATGAGCAAACAAATCTTTTCACACAAAAAGTATTTATTGGATGAAAAAGGCACAAATATGAAAAATTCAAATTAATGTGATAAAATTAATTTAAATATTAAATAAATAATATTAAACATGCAAAGAGAGTTCAATATTGTCCGAAAAAAGTCCTCTAAATTGCGAATTATCATTCTACACAAATCACCTATCACTTACCTTGGCTGGTAATATCCAAAAAAATGTTATATCTAAAAGGTAGTTTGACGAAAGTACACTTTCACAATAGTATAATGATTAAATGCCATTGTTTAATCATTTTTAATCATTAGATTTTATGTATTATTTTATCCTTTCATATTAAATTTTTTGTATTCCGCATGAAAAATTTTTTTTCACAATCGCACGTTCCGAGCACAAAAATAATTCAAATAAGACGAATTAATACTATTCGGAATAAGCAGCATATTTGCCTTTACAGATTGTAATAAATAAAGTTTCGTCTGGCATTCAAAAAAGGCAAGCTATATAGATACATGTCTTTTTCCAAAAGAAAGTAATACTTGTCACCTTGTCAGCATTTCTTCTAAATTTATAACGCATTTTAATGAATCAGCGACAACGATTTACATGACGAACAGTGATTCACAAGAGGAGAGATTTCAAATCATTAAAAGTTGTTATCAGGGGGCAATGAAGCATCTTGTAGATAAATAAAACAGAACCTTTTATACATCAAGCAAATTTACTTTACTGCTGGACTACTTTAATTCAGCTTCGCGCCGTTAAAAAATGTCCGTTGCCCGCCAAAACAGTAGTAAACAAACGAGCTTTCTGATTGGCTGGCACGTTATAATACTTTCACGATGCGTTTTAGAATCAGTTTTGTAATGAATTTTCATATTTAAATCTTAACTTTCAATAAAAGAAGAATTATTAATTTATAATTCCAGCAAAATTTTGGACTGTTTCATTCCGTATTTTTCCTTATCAAATTGTAAAATAATATACAATCATGTGCGCACGCAAGATTTTCATTAAAAGACAGTGACGTGGCATATTCGGAAAAGAGCAAAGAGAATGATTGCCAGGAAGAATATTTTTTAGGGGCTTTAGATAATTGTTACCCCAACAAAATCCATGTTACGCCAGTATTAAAGGGGGAGGGGGGATGCCTATTTGGTACCCACTTTAAGCATAATCGCCTGAAGGTGAGGGGCATTGGGGACCATTGCCCCTTTCTAGATTTTGGTAATTAATTAATTAATTTTTATTTAGATCTAATTGAAAAAAAAATTTATTCTTCCAAGTGGCTATAGATTAATTAAGTGCTAGCAGAAAACTGATGTAAAGACTTTTCGTCTGGGGAGGACTCTCTTGTAGAAAACTTTTTTAATTGTATTTTTTTTTTTTTTAACGTTCGTGTATTTTAAATTTATCTTAAATGAGGAGCTCGGGAGAACACAGTCTCCTGACAATAATAATAAAAAAAGAATTTCGATTCCTTATTTTTAAAAATATTGTTAGAAACTTATTTTTGAATATATAATATTTTTTTAACTGCAAATTTTTATTTTCCTTTTTAACTCGATATGTTTCAATTTTGTCTTGCACAATGCACTCTGACAAAAAACAAAAACAAAAACAAAACCTATTTTAGGTTCAAAATCCGTTTTTTAAAAAATGCGGACTAGTCTATGGGACATAGCATATCTGTTTCAAAATATGGCCCTTCCGTACATTTTTTTTTCTTTTTGCCTGCGGCCATGTTTTTTAGCATTCCGAGATATATATCTTTAATATTTACAAATATTTAGGCGGGGAGTCAGTCTATTTTTACCGTCCCCCATGTAGGCCAATGAGTGCAAACAATTTTTGAGAAAATTGGTACTTTGTTAAAAGTACGAATTTGTACTTTAATTACTTAACTTAATACACAAAAAATAATTCAGTTTCGAGACTAGGTAAGCAGACTTGTACAATTGTGATACAAATACAGTCGGACCTCGTTATCCCGACACCCGGTTTTCACGTCACTCCGCTTATCACGTCAGTTTTTCAAAGTCCGATTTTCTGTATATGATTTTAATGTAAATAAACTCCGGATTTTTCGTCGTTGAATAATTTTCAACTCCGGATATCCCGACGGTTTAGGAAAATTGTCCATATTTCATAATCCATCTTATAAGCACGGAAATTAAGCGGTAGAAAATATCTTAACCAAACGTTTCACAAAAATGTCTAAAATACCCATTGAGATAAATGAGAAACTTTAAATCCTTTGTCTGAATAAATAAATCCACGCACAATGAATGACCCACTTAAGCTCTAGATAGACGTATCAGTCTACTCGTGATCTTTTTTCTGGTCGATCGGCGCTTTCTTTTGGTTACACGGCGTTTTTCATCTGATTAAAACCGAAGCATTGCATTGCTTTGAAATTATCAGAAATGATCTAACATCCATTTCTGAAACAACGAATATTGATTACAATTCATTGTATAATATTGAAAAAAGAATTGTAGGAAGCACATCGAGGGATAAGCAAACCTTAATTCAGCAATATTTCATGCAACAATAAAAAAAAAGTGATCATAAATCTCATGTTTATTCTTTTCATTTTTGCTTTTGTGTTTTTTTTAGTTTAATAATAATGTTTTATTGCTTGAAACTGCAAGAACAGTTATGAATTTAAAATTGTCTTAAAAATCTAATTTTAAAAAGTCTCCAGTATAGCTAGCATATATAGTGATACAATTGTACCACAGTCATCACGTATAAAATACAATTACATAAAATTCAGACATTTAAGTGTCTGAATTTCTAAATGTCTTAATTTCAGACATATCACCAATATTCAGACATTTTTTTCAATTCATTTATTCCACCATCATAGTAAGACACTTAAGTGTCTTAAATTCAGACATGTATAATGTCTGAAATTTCTTATTCAGACACTTAAGTGTCTGAATTGCTTTTTCAGTCACATATGTGTCTGAATTTAAGACACCTCTATTTGCAGTGTAGTTGCGATATAGTTTTGAAACAAATTGCATTTATAAAGTACATTTTGCCTTACTAGACGGTGTAAAAATTTAAAATGTGCGCTACTTAGAAGTTTAAAAAATTGCAATAAAAGTTTTAAAAAAAGTTAAATTTCATCGTGCTGTTTCCACCGCCAAAATGACGTAAGCGTTACGCACGGACATGTTTGTTTCTAATAATATAGATAGACAGTAGATAACTTGTAATTTAATATAGAACATAAACTGTAAATGATATTAGAAGTTAATGCAAAGTTTATATTTCATTAAAATTTCCTTGATTTCCATAGCAATCTAACTTTTAAAATTTTGTTTTGTTTTATTGATAACGTAATTTACTCACATAACAAAATATAGAATAAATATATTCGTCTTTCCTGAGCATGCATCTCCAGAATTAGAAACATTAGAGTTAGTATCAGAGTAGTATTAATACTTTTCTTCTCCTGTCTATCATTTTAACGTATTTACTCTGTTTTATGCTGATAGCTGTCTTAACAGCCTTAAAGATATAAAATTTCTGTGACATCATTTTATTGCATTGTTACTTTGTATATTATGTAATCCCACTACAAGATTACGCATCTACAGACGGAACGATTACAAAATCTTGGAGGAGTTTCAAGTAGTCAGGCGGACCGAGAAGTTAAAAAAGTTGGTAAATTCGGTTTCAATATTATCTCTACTTGTTTGCGTGCTAGTTATTATTAAACTTTACATATTTTTTGACCAATTTTATTACTATTGGCACTTCTTTCTACTTCATAATAGCTACTAAAAACTGCAAAATATCTCTCAGAAGTAATTCTAAACGATTTATAAAAAATATAATTAGATTTTGCGATCAGGAAACAGAAAACAGGGACATTTTCTGTTTATTCTAGTTAATCCTATTTTTAATGCAACAAAACAAGGAAGTGAGATTGATACGGAATTTTAAAACCATTAAGTGTCCACAATATTAGAAGAAGTCTCTAAATTAGTCGACAAAACTTCCGTAATCGGGCCATCATGCAAGTTTAGCTTAAAACACGAGGTATGCTGAATAAATCACGTGCATGTGTATTATAATAAAAGTTAAAACAATGAAATTAATAAAACGCCAAACCAGAAGCTCTTAAATACACCGATTTGCATTGGAATAAATTATAATAATTTCCCCTATTAAATTTATTATAAAAATAAACTGAAATCATGAATATATTTATTTTTAATATTAAACACAAAATATTTTAGCTGTACAATATAAAAAATAAAAAAAAAAATCCAGAAAAAAGTGATCTTTATCCTTTACAAAACCAAAACCTTGCGCAACGTAAAAAAAAAAAAAAAAAAAAAAAAAAAAAAAAAAAAACGTTTTATTATGTAAGTAATCTGCCTTTTCATTGCTATTATAATTATGGAATAATTAAATTGTTACATGTGGAAATGTGCCGATAGTTGCATCAACATGAAGTGGACAATTTAGAGGAGAGTAGCCATATTTGGACCGGCACTTTAAATGAACCGATGCAATTCTGCCGTTAATTACAGATAGATGCGCCATCTACCGCTGAAATCCTACTCATCAGAATAGCTTCATTTATGATTAGAAGAAGGACACGCCTTCCACGTGTTTTTTTTTTTTTTTTTTTTTTTTTTTTTTTTTCAGAAAATTTTCAAAAACCTAAAATTAGCAATTGCGTCTAAATTTTTCCTTCTGAACGCAAAGACAATACTTTAAAACTAAGGTAACTTGCCATGTTTTCATATAGACATCTATATTAATGAGTTTATTGCGCATATTTTTCACGCAGATTTATTTGCTTTTGTTTCTGGTCTTAGTCTTGAGATTATCGGTTTAAAAAAAGGACGCAGTTTCCTTTAATTGGACCAATTTGAGTTACTTAAAGTGCAACAGATATACGATCATAAATCTGAGTTCGAGGGCTGTACACTTTGGACATTATTTTTTATCATTTTATAATGGATACTATCTCTATGCGAGATTTTGAATATTTTAATTTAATTTTTTTTTTTTTGAATATTTGAACCAATTTCTTTACACAGTTTAGGCCTACATAAATAAAAAATATATTTTTTGTATGTTTATGCAATAAATTTTGCTTCCAATTTCTTTTATTTCTGACGAAGACATAGGCACGGCTGATAGATACGTTGATTCTCCTGCTAGTGAGATTTCGGAGTCAGAGTCAGCAATCATGAAACCTTCTAAACGTAACAAAGTTAAGCAAAATGATGAAAACAACACAGACAAACAGTCTGGAAGGAAAACATCCATGACAGCACAAATTGTCAAGTATATAGCAAACGAAAAGGAAAGAATAAGTTGTAAAGAGATTGACTCGCAAGAAGGCGACAGGTACATCCCCCTCCGCCAAAATAAGCCAAAAAAAAAATCAATGGAAATGTTATCTCTCTTGCCAAAAGCAGTTAAGTCAAAGTACAGAGAAAGCCACAAAACAGCTGTGTTAACATCTTCGCCATAAAAAAGTAAACCTTTAAATGAAAAAAACAGAAAACTACAAAAAGGAAATTCTAAAAGTAAAAAAGCATGTAACATCAAGTTTAAAAAATAGGCATAATTTAATTTGGAAAGAAAATGATATAAGGGAGAACTACAGACATAAGCTAAAGAAAACTTCTAATCTAAAATGAATCTAAAATGTAAAATAAAGACAGTGATGATTGGTTTTGCCTAATTTGCGAGAAAAATAAAGTAGAAAAATGATTCAACGTTCAGATTTCCAAATATATTTCCAAGTTGTGTACTCTGGAATAAAAAATAAACAAATGAAATTTATGTGTAAGCCATGTATCATTTCTTACATGCTATTCATGTAACTTGCAATTAGTTCCATAATTTTTATTCTTAATTACTTATAACTTTGAGTTATATTTGAATATATTTTGATTTTTAAAAAAATGCTCTTACTTGTAAACATATGATTTCATTATATTTCATTACTTTTATTTTGTTAAGTTGTTTAATTAATCGCAAACTTTGATTTTAATAAAATTAGTAACATTCCCTACTAATTAAAACAGCCTAATATTGTTTGGTTCAATTTTGTAGATTAGGAGTCCATCTTAGACGACCAGTCGCTGAATTTGGACCACTTTTGACAAAATTTCAATTTAAAATAAAGCATAACATTTTCAAAAAGAAATTGTTCTAAACATTTATTTAGTTAGTAGATGAATAAATTGACCATGCGTACTGATATTTTGCAGATATTCCAAAAATGAAGTGAGTTACACCTGAATATATGTAAAGTTGTCCAAATTTGGCTACTCTCTCGTACTTATTTAACTTCTTTGATATTTAATCCAGGCCATAGCACATGTGCGAACTGCAAAAAACTTATAATCAATTATGTCTCTCATTTGCAGTTAGAATACTTAAGCAGACCGATAATCATGCAGAAGCCTTCTATCTAATTACTAATAATGCCTAATATTTAATTTATTGGCACTTAAAATTTGAATAAATATTTTCTTTTTTCAAAAAATCTTGAAAATGCTTATTTTTTAATATATTTAATTCGACATTTTTGCTCTTTATAAGAATCTATATGCATGTATAATCTTCTATTAGTAAATTTAAATTACAATTACTATCACAATTACTAAACCCTAAAAACAACACGTTATAACTACGCTATAAGATTAAAAAAAAAAAAAAAAAAAAAAAAAAAAAAAACGAGAAGCTAGAAGCTAGAAACGAGACACGTGCATTTATTTACTGGTAAATAAAAAAAATATATATTTTCTTACTCGACATCTGCTTTATTGTTTAAAAGTGCGGAGCAATTTTGCAGTTAAATCAGAAATGAAAATAAAAGTTTGTAAAATTAAATGTGTACACTTCTGAAATGTAATAAAAAAAATTTTTTTAATGTAAACATTATTTCAGAATATATTTAAAGTACAAAAATACGGGAGTTGCTTTTTTATTTACTTTTTTCGCGACAGAATACGCATGCAGATTTATATTTTTATGCTAACGAACTTTAAAAGGTCTTTTCGAACACTGCTTTAAAATTAACTTAGACAAATATTTCTTCAAAAGTGAATTAGCAAATTTATTTACTTTTAAAATTTTAATAAATATTTTTCTTTTTATAAAATAAAATATCGGAAAAGTCAATTTTATGAAATTTTTATTTCAGTGTTCTTGCACGTTTTAGCAATGTGTAAAATGTTCAACATACATAAAAAAGTTTTTTACGAATCAGACTTAGCGAAACTAAGAAACAACACATTCATACTAAGCTATAAGACAGATAAGAAAAAATCATTATGTAAACACTGATTGCTGAAACACTGAAAGATACAAGAAAAACTATTTTTTCTTGCTTAGAATGTGTTTTATTGTTTAAAACGGCTTACTAAAGTCGCATTTTTATCATCAAAAGAGGAGAAGTTTTTAAAACGAAATGCAACAAGTATACTCTTCTGAAATGCAAATGGAATGCTAGAATACACGTTTTAGTAATGTGTAAAAAGTTCCATATACATAAAAGTTTATTACTAATCAGATTTAGCGAAACTCAGAAACAACATATTCACACTAAGCTACAAGACAGATCAGAAAAACAAGTGTTATGTAAACACTGATTTATCCACTGAAAGATACAAGAAAAACCATTTTTTCTTGCTTGGAATGTTTTTTATTGTTTAAAACGGTTTAGTGAAGTCGCATTTTTATCATCAAAAAAGGAGAAGTTTTTAAAACGAAATTTAACAAGCATACTCCTCTGAAATACAAATGGTATGCTACAAGAGATTATTTTTACTTACGTCAGGTTATATATATAGTATATAAGAGGGGAAGTCAGTAAGTGGGTCACAAACCGGTATCAGAGGTCGGAAATTAGTAGTAAATTGTTTCCAAATATGACAATATGTAACAGCACAGTCCAACTGTAAGATGTCAATTTCGAATTTATGAGACAACAGTTGTACAAGATAAGCAGGGGCGTTCAAAAGTTGCTGACGAAGAACAAAGTGGTCGTCCTATTAAGATTGCGACAGAAGAAACAGTGCAGAAGGTTGAGGGACTAGTTAGACCTGACAGGCGAACAACAATAGACAGCATTAGCAACTGCAACAGGGTGTTCACATGGTTTAGCCGACTAATGCAGAAGTTGCATGTGATGTACACAGATGGCTGAGAGTGCAATCCAAAGACTTTTATGCAGCAGGTATTAGAAAACTAATAAAGATATGGGACAAATATATCATTGTGAATGGCGATTATAGAGAGAAATAAACATGCCTTTTAAGTATGTATCGTAGTTTCCCTTTTTTTATTGGCTTTTGTGACCTACTTACTGACTTGCTCTCTCGTATATAGCATATCTAGTAAAACAGTACTGAAGTTATTTTAAAGTATACGATATGTGCCACGCAATATACAAGGGATTTGAGAATATTTATGGTAACAGACATTAAGAGGTTCATTTTCATTACAACAGGGAATTAAATACAAACGTTACTTTTTGAATATATTAGTTACCAAAATTGTATCATTGTCGGATTTCTTTATATCTTATTTTTTAACATTGCTAGAATTTGTTGTGGACATTATGTCAACCTGTTGGGAGTTATTATCCTTGTAAAATAAAAAGAATTAGAACAAGTTTGAAGTCAATAGTCATTTTGCTTTGTTCTTAGAATAAAACCAATTACCAGTCCGAAGGTAATATGTGGAGATTATATGGAGGAAAATGGATTGTTGTCTAGTGTTACTTTCGTTTTGTTACATCAGCTCTGTGAGGAGAAAGTGTTTCTTTTTTATAAACATAGAAAGAGGGAAGAAAAAAAGAGTAATTTTACTTATCCATTTATCATTTCGAAATTGTACACGTATACCAATGGTACCAAAATTGTCATAACGAAAAATATATTAATATTGAAAAGTTTTGTTTTTATTTAATGCATTCTTGCAAGCTTCGCCCTGTTTTATAGCGCTTCAAATGTACTTTAATTGCAAAGAATATACTTAAAGTAAAAGGATTTAAAATAGACATAAAATAAAGAATTGTGGTTACAATACAAAGTAATACATAATATATATATATATATATTTATTGCATAATAGTTTAGTTTTAATTTACGTTGGTTTTTTACAATATTGTTTCAATTTTTTTACATTTTTGAATGACGAATTATATTTTCGACGTTTCTTAAAAAAAGAAAAAAAAGAACTATGAAATTTCTTTTGTATGTAAAAAACTATTTTTTTAAATATTATAAAAAAATTACAAGTACTTCATTAATGAAATATCTACTACAGCAACATACATCATCAATGTTCGAAATTATCATTCTATGAAACATTGCTGTTATAGTTATACGGAAAGAGAAACGTTATTAAAATTTTAAAAATAAAAATAGTGAATTTTTCTTTTGCAATATCCTCCAACAACTGCCAACTCATTACATTGTTATAAAGAATAAAATCAATATAAAACCGTAACTAAATCATAAGAAAAGATAAGGTCGATAAATAAATAGGATGAATTCTGAATTCTAAATTTATTTTGCTCTTCACGATGTTTTAGTCTTTTGAAGACTGTCAAGTGTATTAAAATATATATATAGGAAAAATTGTAAAGTAAAAAATTAAATGAAAATAAAGTACCATGGTCTTTAAAAAAGTTGAAAATAAAAATCTTTCACATGTACTTTGACAACATCTGCGATAAAAAAAAACTATAAAATGTATTTTTTAAAATAGTAGTAGGAATATAATATAAAAATATTTACCTGTGGTCACAAATCTGGACGAATTTCCCGGACAAATCTATAATTATTTTAATAAGAAGTATGCCTATAGAATGCGTAAATTGTTTTAGACACTAAGAATACAATTAAAATGAGAAGTATAAGTTTTAATCCGTAAAATATAGTTAAATAATAGTTCTTTAAAATATTCTGCATAAAATGTCCAGACATAACTTAAACCATTATCATAAAAGCTAGAATAAATAAATTTAAAACTGTAAATAAATGATAAGGAGAGGTAAGAAGAATGTGATAAATTCTGAGCTTTATTCCCATCCTAAGAACATATATTAAATTTTCTTTAAGACGGCTACTTATATTAAAGAATAATAATTTCTCGTTTTAAAAATAACAGCAAGTAGAAAAAGTAGCATTCTGCAGCCTTAAATGAAATGCCAACTTGAGTGTTATTACTTTTGAATAAAGAAAAATGTGAAAAATATTTTAACATAATTTGAACCTAATAAATTATTTCCAAAAATCAATAATCGCCATTTTCAAGATGGAATATGTTATAAAGAGCTTCAATAACATTTAATACTTTTGCGTTAATCCAAGCATATTTACGAATGTTAGAATGAAGATAGGTATGCCGGTGAAAGGATGAAACTTTCCAATTATGTTGGGAAGTGCAACATATTAATACTAAAAATATGTAGTACATAATTTTCAAGGCATTATAAATTACTAAAAAATAATAAATAGTTTTTTCTTAACGGAGTAAGATTTACTCTTCCTGGAAATATCATCTAGTTACGGATCTGTTGCAAAACAACAACAAAAAAAATCGTTAGGTCTATAGTCAGCACTTTCAGTAGAAAATATGCTGCAAAGAACCTCAATAATAAATATTACTTTTTTGGCAATGCAACCATATTTACGAAAATTAGAATGTGATGAGTGGCTGTATATGGATAAAAGTTTTTTACTAAACATGTAATACATAATTCTGAAGGGATGAAAAATACAAGAAAAATTAATAAACACTTTTTGCCTTACTTGGAAAAAAGATTTCCCCTACTTGAAGCATTTTCTAGCTACGTGTCTGTTGCTAAAAGATACGTATTTCAAAATATCTATAATCCCCGTTTTCAATAGGAAATATGGTATACAAAGCTTCAATCACATATTGCGTAATATTGCAATCACATATTTCAATATTACGCAATTGCGTAAATCTAAGTATATTTACGACAGTTAGAATTCGGATAGATATGGTTTTGGAAGGATGACACTTTTAATTTATGTTGGTAAGTGTTAAATATATACACTAAGTACATAATTTTCAGGGAATTATAAATTACCAGAAAAAAGCTTTTACCTGCATATAAAAATATTTTTATCTTCTGGAAGCATGACCTCGCTACGGATGAGTTACTGCAATTAAAATAACGCAAAAAGTCTAAAATAATTATTTTATTAGAAAACTTACTGAAATAATACGTAAATTCAGTCATTGAGAATAAAACTAAAAGCACAACTGTTAGTTTTAACCTCCTTTAAAATACCCTGCATAAAATGTCAAGACATAACTTAAACAATTACCAAAAAAGCTAAAATAAATTTAAAACAGTAAATAAATGAAAAAGAGAGGTAAGATAAATGTGGTAAATTACTAACTTTATTTCCGTCCTAAGAATATATATTAAATTTTCTTGAAGATGGTTATTTATATTAAAGAATAATAATATCAGAGATTTAAAAATAACAAGAAGTAGAAGAAATAGCATTTGGCAGTCTTAAATGAAATGCCTAGTTTGAGTGTTATTACTTTTGAATAAAGAAAAATTGTGGAAAATATTTTAACCTAATGTTCTTGCCACATCATCTTCAGCTTAAGTGAGCTTAAGATTTAATGATTGGGTTATGTTTTTCTAGTGAAATATTAATATCGGATATGAACGTTTTCTTTAGAAAAATGACATTGCGTGAGATATTACGTATGGCGAAATGGTTCACTAAAATTATGATCTTTTTCATTGAATACAATATAACGTTAATATGAAGAATAAATTTTATTTGAAATTATAACGGTCATGATGGTAATTCATATTTTAACTGATAAAAATGAGAATATTTTTTGTGAAATATGAATTCTATAAAAATGTATTCGAACAAAGACATAATAATTCAATAGTACTGTATTAATCGTTTTGATGTATTTTTGAAGTTTAGGTATAAATCGCTTAAGGGGGTTTCGGGACTCTCAAAATGGGAAAAACTGCAAAAAAGACCATTTTCAACATTTAATATCTTAAATTATGTATGATTTAAAAGCACATTTCTGGGGGATGAAAGATATAAGTAGGTTGTTTCATTTCATGTATTTTAAAAATTGCAAGAAGCAGAATTAGCAATTATAGGGCGCTCCAAAGTGTCAGACATTTGTCTACCAAAATATTGATATAACAGCTTACGTCCAGAATTATAAAACAAATTTTGCAACTAGAATGAAATTTTTCTATCCTAATTATACTTCAGACTGTAGTAATTAACCTGAACCCAAATAAATTTGTATTTAATCATTTTTATATCTTTAATGCAAAGTTGGATTTAGCTAATAAATTTTTGAAACTGTCAACAGTATAATCACCTAAAAAAAATATTTTTTGAACAATAAAAAGGAAATTTCATGTTCAATTTACACAGACTAAAATGAAATATATGTTTTGAAAATTTCATGAAAACATATTTAGACGTTTTTGAGATATCCGGGGCATTATGCACCCAAACGTCATTTGCATAAAAATAACTTCAAAGTGTGGGAAACGCCGCTTCAGCTATTGGCGAGTATAACTCTAAAAGACATAGCTTCTGTTCTAGGTAATTATAAGGAAACAATTATATCAAAATGTTCAGAAAAGATAACAGTTTAACAACTAAAAAAATTAAAATTTCGAAAACTTTGAAGGCTTAAGAGTCTTGAGACCCCTTAAAAATGTAGATTTATGTGAGTTTTCCCTGTATCTAATAATGTTTTCCTATCCTTTACTGCAATTTTACTATGCACTACAGGGAAAGTAGAATATTCTGTAATTAAATGAATTTCAATTGGATTATATAGTTTTTCAAAACAGAACAGGATCCCCCATATGATGACCCTCCTTATAGGAACGACGATGCATTAAATGCTGTTCATCAATAACCAATGAGATGCGTTTCATTCGGGCGTTACTATTAAACAATTAACAAATGGTTGGTTGATTTTGTGACGGCCGATTATCTACACTAGGGATATAGGCCCGAGGGGGAGTGCCCTTCGTGGGGGTCTTTCTAAGGGAACCTAACCCGTATTAACGCATGGAAATCCATGGTTCGAAGAAAACCACGAAAACTCCGAACGATTAGGCCGACGGGCACGATTGGGATCGAACCCAGCACTTCCCGTCTACCAGTTTCGAGAGCAGAACCTCTCAGCCACTGGTGGGGCTCAACAATTAACAAATAATCGCGATTTCTGTGCCACATACTATAGCGTAATATATATATATATATATATATATATATATATATAAATCCCGAAATATTAAGTATTGCTTTGATATCAATCATATGATTATATATAACTATAGGCATACTGGAAATATATCACTTGGTCTACAATCAGTTATTTTCATCTAAATTCGATGAAAAGTGTCAGTATGCTTTCCAAAACTTGCTTTTTAAAAACACGTATCCACGATCTGTAAAACATTTATTTCTCACTCGTACGAAACAAACCTGCGCTGACTGGCAAACCATGAATGCACTTCATAATTTATGCCTGGTGTTAGAGAAACAGTTGTATTTTCAAAACTTCTATGAGGAAAAACATTAACATAATTAATTATAAGATGCATTTCCTTCATTTGATAGCTTTTGAAGGAATCTCATGCTGTTTTCTTTCCTTTATTTCTTTTCTTCCGAAACCTAAAAGGCTCTATATCTCATGAATTTTTGGATTCGAAGTATAGTTCATATACTGTTCTTGATCCTCGCTAGAAGAGTTTTGAAAAGATACCGCACTTGTAAATATCCAGAACTGATAGTTGGGGATTTTCACAAGTAAGTTACACGAAATATCTCTTCTCGAAATTTTAAGAGTTTAACACTAATGATTGGATTGGGCGTCAAAATGTAGGTTATTAGTCATTTTCACAAAAAGGTACTTTTACGATCGCGAATGGATAAATATTAGGGAATGCATGAAATGTCCTAATAATTTCATTCATATGTATATTTAAGTTTTAAGTAAGCTATTAAATACCATTCTATTAAAATAATTTAATTTTTTAACTTAATTTTTTTAATGAGTATAAGTCGAATGTACCCTCCGTGTCCCTATATTTAAAACACAACTGACGTTTAAACTATTTATTTATTTATTTATTAATTTTTTATAATGACTAATTCAAAATCTTTAATTAAGTTACATCAAAATATTTTTAATGGTTTTATTTTTACTAAAGAATTAATTTATAAACTTTATCCCTGCCAAGATATTCACCCCTCCGCTGACAATAATAATAAATTAAAAAAGCGCAGTAGGTGACAGTACATGCCAAATAATCAGCAGATAGTTTAGTAGAAATAATACCTTTTCGTATTTTTGATAAAACCGTTTGCTCTCTAGTGAAATTATTGATTTTTTTCGAATTTATTATTTGCATTTAGAGTTTGGCAAATTTCTCAGTGTATAGGGTAGACCGGGACAAGTTGACTAGAGGGGTAAGTAAATATAGGGGTAAGTAGAGGGGTAGGTAAAAAAGTCCTCATAAATCGCCTGTTTGTTGATAGATTGCGCAACCAGTCACAGATTACCTTTCTTATTGCTTGTTACAATCCTCATTGTAGTTTCGCAGCTTTACCGACGTGCAGTGGACATTTATTACGATTTTTCTGTTTTTTGCACTCAAGAGTAATTTTTTGTTGCTTCATTATTTTTCTAATTTTTAATACTTATCTAAATAATTGCGATTTAAATTGTGCAGTTTTTCTTAGTGCATGATTAACTCTACCTACCCCATATGTGATTTACTCTGATTATTTATGCTTAGAGGATTACGTGTCCCTTATGTGAAGAAATTTATTATGCGGCTAGTAGGCGCATTGAACACGGCGCAAGTTGGCTCGGTGTTTGGTGTGTGCTGGTAGCTTGAAAAACAGCAAACAAAGAGAAAAGTGGTTGCAATGCAAGATTTTGGGCACACGAGGCTTGCCCAACGGAGACACTCGATTTTTTATTTGTGACAACTGTAACTCTGATGATGATATAGATTAGGACAGAAGTCAATGTTAATGTTTTATTCGTTATTTTAATGTCTGTATAATTTAGAATTTAGAATTTACATTGTACGGCTATAACGCCTTTGTTTAAACTTACTGGTAATAATGAAATTGATTTCTCTTAACTGCGTGTCTAATTTGAACTTCATATAAATTTTTATAAAGCGTGTACCAACTTACCCCATAGGTATAGGCAATTTGCCCCGTGACGGGGTAGGTTGACACACAATTTTCCTTTTACTTTAGGCTTCCGCTATACAAAAGCTACAAACTCAAAACTCCGGGTATTTATAGCCCAATGTCTGTTCTTTAAAAGTACAGTTAAAGTTTCATAAAAACGTTTTCAAAAAATTAATAAAAATCAAAAACTAAAAACTGCGCCGACTAGCCTCGGTCTCCCCTACTCGGTGGATTTAATTTAATTTATTTTGTATATAAAAAATTATATGTCACTTTGTAAGTTAGAAAATGAAATGAGAATTTCAAAAGAGAATATTTAATAATAAAATTACTTAAATATTTTTACACCAGTCTAAAATGTGTCTTAGAAACTGTCTTAAACTTAAAAAAAACTTTTTTTTTCTTAAATCATGGTTTATTTCAATATCACATTACAAAAGTCTGTTCTATCCCATAATTGGGAATCTATTTATAAACATTTTTATATAAATTAAAGAAAATCAATATCAAGGACTTAAAATTATTATTATTTTTTTTGAAAATGCCTTCCAACGTTCAAATAATTATAATGTGCGAACTGGTAAAAATATATCTTGGATGTTACTCAAGCCTTAATTTCAAGGAATAAAGGGTACTTAAAATTACTGTATTTTAAATTTTTGTTGGAAGAAATCTAAATTTATTCAAGCAGATAAAAATCTTCTTAATGTATTCAGTAACAGGTTTTGATCAAAGCTTTCTAGTATAACTGAGGTGGTAATAAAAGTAAAACATGCAAATAATAATGCCAGCTGTATAACTTTAGAAAAAGGTAGCTGGATTTCTTTTTTCTTAAGGATCTTTTATACAATGCCTTAGGAAAAAGTATGTGCGTAAGTTCTTATCCCGTAAGAAAAAGATTAAACATTTAAATTATCTGACGTTAAACTTTTGAAGAAAACTCAGATTTTGCAATAAACGTTTAAAAAAAATAATTATAACACTTTTTGAAAATCTTGTAAAAATTATAATGCAAAAAGTCAACATTTTTGGTTTTTTAATGAACTTTATATCACATTCAATCAAGAAATTGGTAGTTAAAACATTTTACGAGTAAAAAAAATCTGCATATTACACATTCTAATGTCTTTTAAATTGTGTGCATAATCCCGGCTATTATTCACCAAATTAAAAGTTCTACATTTATGTAGACTTATACTATTTAAACGCCTCTTCAGAAAACAGTGTTAACGTCAACGTGTAATACATATTTTTAAATAAGTTTCAGTAGGATAAGCTTAGTAAAATATTAAAATTGAAAATTTAAATGAAAAAAGTTATTAGATTATTGAAAAATTTCTCTTGACAATATATTTAGGAAATAATGTTAAAACATCAGTTAGTAATTGAAAATGAAATTCTCATTAGATTCAAGAAGTTAACTAAGCATTAAGCAACAGGATTATTACTAACTAAGAATTAAGTTAATTATCTAAGCGTTAAACTTTCTTCATCATTAAGCTGCTGAAAAATCAAAATCAAGTTTAATTTTCAATTAGTTATTTCCAAGAGGTAAAGTAACATACAAGGCGTTCAGATACCACTGCAAAAACTGGAAAAAAATATGAATCCTCGTTCAGTATACATGGAAATTTTTGAAAGAATCGTACTTCTAAAACACATAGTTTTCGAGAAAAATTCGAAAAAAAAAGTTTGACGTCACATCCGGAGCACAGAAAATAAGTTTTTTAAAACCTCATTAAACAACAAAACGGATGAAAACCAAAAATAAAAAATAACAACAAAATATTGTAAAATATGAAAACTGTTATAATATGTTAACTATAAAATTGTGGAAAAAGCAACAACTTAAAAAGAAATGAACTATAGGTGTGTATCTAATATACAAATGAACAGCCGTCGTTAGGCTCGCTTTAAAAGCCGGCCATCGCCAATCGTCGCATAGTGGTAAATTATATTCTATTTGTGAGTAGTACTATATAAAATTTATTTTGATGAATTTTTAATAGTAATTCATAACAAACTGCTAGAGACTATGAGATGTCTTTTTTTTTTACATTTTTCTCGTAAACAATGCGTCGTCTAAGTATAGTTCTTTGGTACATTTTCATGTCTGAGCAATCAATAGAGTAACAGTAGAACAATGAATCTGGTTCTGCACAGTTGTGTGTTGGTATCCAAAAACACTATTTAGTATTTTCAATTACTTATGTGCAAATTGATATTTTGTAATGTTATAACTTGGTTTAAATTTTAAACATACATAAAATAATAATAAAAAAAAAAAACACGTTTTGAAGTTTTAGGGATCTCATTAGCTACTTGCGTCAAACTGCATCCTATCTAGTGCGATATTGCATACGCATTTCATTTTATAACATTACAAAAATTTAAAAATTCCTAATTGTTTGGAAGAAAATAAGTTTATTTAACGAGTAAAATCTCAGAATTTATTGAGTATTTTTTAGAAAAAAGTTTACTGTCAACATTATTTTTATGAATTATTTAAATATATATATATATATATATATATATGTGACGTTGTGACGGCAAGTAGTTGGTATTGTCGAAACAAAAATGAGGGTTTCCATTCCTACACTACACAGGTGGCAGCCGACTGGGTTTAAAATAATAAAGAAAAATGAAGAATTAACATAAGGCAGTCGCTTGGAACATTATTCACTTTATTTCCACACTCTCGATTAAATCTAGGGAAGATGCTCTCTCCTTCCATGGTAAAAAGAATAAAGTCTATTCTTCTTGTCACAATTAGTTTTAAAAACACTCCATCTCTTGACAGCCGTCTAGTCTTTAATCCGTTAATATCTAACATCAATCACTCATTACGATACCGTTGCTTCCTCATTCTACTCACATAATAAACAGTATTCATCCAACGTTTTACTACCTCCATCGAGCAATCACATTGAATATCCAGTTTGCTACGACTGCAATCCACCACGTTCACCTCTACATGCTAAAAACTAAAAAGCTTCTAAACTCACAGCTCCTCTACTATATGCTATATGCTTTATGCTTCTCTCTGGTTCCCGCCATTCGTATTTATACTCTGCTGAAAAGATTGTTCTAGAAACTTCTTATATCCTCGAACCAGCTATCTAAAGCATAAACAAATGTTAAAATCTGTAGTCGAGATTATGCAAAAATAACCCCTTTTTCCCTCTTCAGACGATAAAAGAAATGAATTTATGTCTGCGAAGTTTTAATCTTTGAAATATTTTAATTACACCTGGATATTTTAAATAAAAGAATAAATTGAAATATGTAGGTTTTTTCTTTAAGACAGAATAATATTTTAGCAGTTAAATAAAGATTTAAGGGAAAATGATATACCGGGATTTAATAGCGGAATTTAATAGGAATTTAAATAATAAAAGTTTTATTAAAGAAATATAAATAAGCCATTTTTAGATTTACGCAATTTGGAATAAATATGAATTAAGATCTTAGAGATTAATAGACTAGGGTTTTAATTTAATAAGCCGGTATAATATACGGAATATTACTGAAAAAGGAAAAATTACATAAAATACTTTAAACTTGGCGCAAGAATTTAAATTTTGTAATATTATCCCCCCTCCCCAAAGACTTTGTATGAAATTTGTGGTTAATTAACTACAATTTCAGACAACAGACTTGTAATAAATTTGGAAGTTGATTTTTGAATATTGAAAATTTTAGAGACGTCAGCGAAGAGATGGAAAAGTAAAATTTAGCAATGCAAGAGAAAAAAAAATATACTAAGAGCATTTAAATTTAGCTGAGAGCATTTCCCCTGTAAAAGAATACAAATACTGGTTACAACACCACTTACCATTTGTAAGTGCATAGAAAAATATAAACACACTAATAAATAAAGAATAAGTATAAATACAATAAGAAATAAATAATAAGAAATAATAACACTATAGTAATAAATAACAACAAATTCTTTTATCTTATGGAAATTTAGAGTATTTCCATTTCTCTTATCACAAACATATTTCCAATCAAGTAATGTTTAACACTTTATTTACTTCAAGTAGAATTTTAAGTCCCATTGGCTTAATCAGTTCGTAGGTCATAAATGTCCTTTAGCAAAAATAGTGGTACAGTCCTTAAGTAAAAAGTTCAGCTGCAATAAATATTTTTTACTAAATTTGTTTCGACTACTCTACCTACTAAACTCTTTACATTATGTTTAAATACTATTTGTCATCACAATAATAGTTTTATTTTAATAAACAAATTCCTAGTAGTTATTCAACTACCTTTTAACGTTTGTTTATCGACTACTTTTTTGAGCTCCTTTTCCCTTTCTAATTGGGACTTATCATCTTTTACAACTTCTCACTTGTTTTAGTAAATATCATAACTTTTCTCTTATAAGTTACTTGCCGTCACAACGTCACAGAGAAAAGAAATGAATTTATGTCTGCGAAGTTTTAATCTTTGAAATATTTTAATTACACCTGGATATTTTAAATAAAAGAATAAATTGAAATAAGTAGGTTTTTTCTTTAAGACAGAATAATATTTTAGCAGTTAAATAAAGATTTAAGGGGAAATGATATACCGGGATTTAATAGCGGAATTTAATAGGAATTTAAATAATAAAAGTTTTATTAAAGAAATATAAATAAGCCATTTTTAGATTTACGCAATTTGGAATAAATATGAATTAAGATCTTAGAGATTAATAGACTAGGGTTTTAATTTAATAAGCCGGTATAATATACGGAATATTACTGAAAAAGGAAAAATTACATAAAATACTTTAAACTTGGCGCAAAAATTTAAATTTTGTAATATTAATATGAATGGATGAGAAACAAAACCCTTTTACCATTCAAAAGTCAAATTGAATTTCAAAATGTGAATTAAAATTCCTAAATTATTTTTTCTAACGGTAATTATTTTATTCTAATTTAAATAATATTTTTTATAATAATAAATTTAATAATAATAATTAATAATAATAATAATAAATTTTGCATAATAAATTTTGTAATATAGATTACTTTGTTTAATTTTAAAAGTAATCTATATTACAAAAACAATATACCTTTAATTTTTATAAAAAAATATTCAGATTTTGCAGATTTTCTTCATTACCGATCGATTGCTTTTCGACGTCAGTGAATGACTCATATTTCCTAAAGACTTTTCAAGGACGGTTTTATGATGATGTGCAGCGTCGATTGGCAACAGACCTGGAAAGAATTAGGATTGGTTGATTGGATGTTGGATTCTGCTTTGTTTAGTTTATGTTTTATATTTGGGTTGTGGCAATGTGGCTAAGTTGGTTGAGTGTGGTTTTTTCAACGAACATATTTTTAGCATCTTTTACTGTGTTCCAGGTGAGGCATTCATTTGATATTGTTGGCGTAGGGTTCGGTGGGGGAGCATGCGATAATAGCCATCGAATGTTAACATTCGATTTTGCTATCACTGTTCTGGCCGAAACCCACTGCCACTAATGCATATTTTATCGAATGCTCGGCTGCTTTTGAAACATAGCCCACTGCCGATGAGGCCGCAGCCTATTTTTTCCTAGTTTTTGTTATAGTTTTAATGTTTACATAGTTTTTTTTTTTGTTCTGTGAGGGGGGGGGGGGTGTGCTGGTTCAGGATAAATATAATCTTATACTGGTTTATATATATATATATATATATCGCTAGTAGAACAGTACAACATTTTCAAAATTTTGTTTTTTTAGGCTTTACTACTATGTTGTAAATAACTTTATGGAGAAATGAAATTATGACTCCCCTTTTTACATTTTTAATTTTACAATATATGCAATGTTTTAATTTGTAAAAGAAAGTATATGGTTTTAAAAGGCGTGGTGGAAAATTGATTAAGCATGAAAAAAATTGTAAAATAGGCTATTATATATACATAATTTTCGCTTTTCTTCATTTTTATATATAAAAAAATCTTTTGAGGATTAACGAAAACGATTATCGTTCAAAATATACCATGGTTAAATATAGGAGTTTTAAAAAATTAGTATAGTTTTTTTATTGTATGTAAGCAAAATATATTGCTTAAAATGGCATTACTCTTTTTCAAGAGATTAAAAATAAAAACTCTCATAACGTTAATTAACTATTAAAGTTTCAAAGCAGATTTTTTTTCATTTTGTTAAAGCAGCTTTTTTAATACAATATTTTTAAGACCTTGCCTTTATATTTAATCTTCTTTTCGATGCAGAGTACATAAAAACAATAACTTTGGGCTTAAAAATAATCAGCAGTAATTATTAATTTTGTATATAGTCCAATTGGTAAAGTTACATTGTATGTCTTATTTAGATGCACGTATTTTGTACATTTTTTATTTAAAGTTTTGTTTAATGCTACAAACATACCGTTATCTGCCTCTTATAATTTTCTGTCATACCAACATAATTTAAATTGTGTTTATATTGTCATTTTCATTGTTCTTTTAAAAGCAAGAAATGAGTCCTTTACGTCTTCTCCCTCTACTTAAATGTATCTTTTAGGCATATGAGCATGAATGTGTAGTTGGCTTAATGTTAATTGGTTTATTATTATTTAATTAAATGTAACAGTTTATAATTAAGTTATGTATATAGACTAAGAAAAATAAACTTAATATTCGTTTTGTAAAGGTCTGTTTAACTGATAAATGCTAATAAATGTCATTTATTGAAATATTTTTACATTACTGCAACTTACTTATTATTTCAACGAATTCCAATCGTAAGCGACTTAAGGAAAAAGGAAATATATTGTAGTTTATATTGTAGTAAACAACCACCCTTGGAATCTCATCACAACTTGACGAGAATGTAGTAGGCTTGCAAACATGTGTCATATGGATCACAGAATGTGTACTTGATATTCAGTGTTAAAAAAATCGAATTTGCATGGCCTAGATGAGTGATCATATTACTGGTATGCTTTCATAAAAAACGTCGGACTTTGCTTAATCAACAACAAGGTGGTTTTTCTTTAATTGTTTGGGCCTCATTTTGTTTTAATGATCGTGTATCTCTGGAGTTCCTCAATGGTCGCTAAACAGTTTAACCGTTAAATGCATGATTTTTCAAAAATCATTGTAATAATGTTTTTCGGCTTTCATTTTTTTAAATAAATTATGGGAAAAATACTTAAAAAAATCCTATTTTGTTTTAAGTATGGTTTACGGCTAAAAAACAGTTTGTTACTAATCGGCAATACTGTCTTTAATTGAAAAAATAATTTTCCTTCATAAAATTCTATAATATTAAACAAACAAGAATTTTAGGAACTATAATAAGAAATAAATTTTACTTGCTGACTGCAGACCAAAATAGGGTATTTCGCAAGCTTCCAAACAAAACAAAAAGAATAAGTAGCAACAATTGAAAAAATAAATCTATCTTTATTCTTAAACAGCACAAGTGTTGCCATCTACATGTTGAAAATCGATTTAATAATATTTTCAGAACGTATTTTATTGGAAACATTAGACATTATAGCTTCAATATTATTCTAATAGTATTTTAGAGCCTAAATTGGGCATGTTGCCGAAAAGCAACACCCGGCATTTAAGGGTTAAGACTACATTCATACATTGGTGAACAATTTACACACATTTGGTAAACTTTTACCTTGTGCAAAGTATATATTTCAGAAAAATGATACGTCCATTCATATTACACGCAAAACAAAAATTTGGTTTAATTCTCAAAATATTACTGTAATCGTACAAAACTGTGTTAACGCATAACAACTTTGTTACATTACTGTACTGTTACGAAATATTGCTGTAGTCGATCAGCCCATATGTAGCCTTGATTTGTATCAAATCGAAAACCTTTGGGGCATCATGTTAAGGTTTACACAGTTTTTCAACAATATTCGACTGTTAATGTACTTCGATCTGTTGTTGAACGGGCTTTGTACAAATTGGACTACCAAGTGAACAAATTAGATCACCAAGTGATCTAATTTGTACTAAGCAGGATTTAGTTCCTTCGATTGGAAGTCTCATATTTTTACTAATTGCAAACAATGGGATTGAAATTCGATTTTAATTTATGGCTATTTTCCTGTAAATATACAAATAATTTTATTTTTGCCACAATGTTAATTTTATTTTTTGCCATTATACATTATGTAAAGTGTATAATTTAAAATTGATTGTTTGGGAATAATATGTATGTCGCAAGTAACACATGACAGTTGTATTGCAATAATTCATTAGAAACTTCTGAGTTTAGCATCTTAATTACCCATTGTCTAAATATTTCCTGCATATAATAACATAATATCAAGTTTTTCACTAAATAACATTTACTTTTGTGAAAAATTTATTTCTACTGCATAAAATATGATTTTTCTTATTTGTGGAAGGAAAATAAATACGAAAATTAATTAAATGTTTGATGTCGGAAATAGAAGTAGAAATACAGCTAGTAAAGCTATCACGTTTAAACGTTAATCCAGTAGCCAGACAGATGAAATAAGTCTTCGAAGTTCAGCTGCTGCATGAAGAATTTCCTTAAGATTTTTTTTTCACATTACTTTATCAGAAAATAGATTTTGGCTTTCCGTTTTGATATATGTTATTTAATATAATTCTATCCAAATAAAAATGCTTTTCAACATCCGACGAAAGTGTAAAAATTGTAAATAACCATACTGGTTTGAATTGTATTTATTTATCATGTTAGTTTATCTTACGAATACTTTAATGGGGACTTTTTCTCTAAATTAGACGCATTTTTTTTAACCCTTTAAGCGGCCTAACCGTGTTTTTCCTTCACATAATCCTTGAATTCAAAGGCTGATTTAACACAAAATTGATATTAATTTTACTTTTTTGCAGTTCATACGATAAGTAAATACGTAAAGTAATCATAAACAAATCCTCATAGAAATACTTTCCATAGCTATTATTTTATGAATCGCTAAGCATTAAAAAAAAAAAAAAAAAAAAAAAAAAAAAAAAAAAAAAAAAAACATCTGCAGGACGCTTAAAGGATTAAATTCTTTTTTTATCACACAAAGATTTTAACTTACTTATTTTTGGTTTAAAATGAATACAAGAATTAATATTATGCAATATATTTGATGTCTCTGCAGACTTTAAGAGAAAGTTGAATAAAACTAATTATTAGTTGCTTAATGAAGCCAGAATTCTTAATAAAACTTAATCATCATTTGAGTACATATTATGCACTTGTCATTTTACCATAAAATAGTTTTAAATATATAATTAGTCCAGAACATTTTTATTAATAAATAATTAGTTATGAAAAATTCAATCATCCGGATTTAACAAATCTGTGACATTAAATCTCACGAGTATGTTATGCATATAAAAGATTATAGAATTTCTACAATTTTTTAAAGAGCAAATTTTATTTTACTATTCTAACTAAAGAAATTAAAAAAAATATTTAAACTATGTATAATTATTAATTCTGTTTAAGACAAGAGGATAATCAACTTCATTACAAATTTATAAAGTAGCAGAAAATAAGTTCACTTTTAAAGGCTTTGCAAAAGTCATAAGCTCACTTGTCCCTGCAGTTTTGACTGCTTTTCTTCAAACATTGTTTACAGGATCTTCAATTATAATGTTGAATATCTATCTTCAATTATAATTTTCAATATCTTTTATCCACGTACGATGTCCGAATTTACCCCAAAACAAAGAAACCACGTCATAATTGCACATATAAATGTTAGCAAGAATTTCCTTTTGGAGAAATATATCCTTACTTATCCTTACATGTAAACACTGTAATAGGAAAAGTTTCAATAACTTTAAATATGTTCATACTTAGTACTTTTGAAAACTAGCAAATATAAAAACGAAACATGACCAAATGAGCTTTTGTAAACTAGCAAATATCAAAACGAAACATGACCAAATGAGCTTTTCAATACAGGAACTACACAAATGTCTGTGCTGAGATACTCTACATCTCTGCTCTAATTGAGTTAAAAGGAGGTTTACGGTTTTTGCCGCCAGGCTATACATTTTTACAGGATTTACCTGTATATGCTACTAGTAACCCAACCGCGCTCAAATAATTATCCAGTAGTTACACAGTATGAAAATTAACAAGAGGATAAAAACAAGACAGCTACATGATCGGATGTCTTAACCATTATTTTTCTGTCTTTATCCATTTTTGTGTTCCTTTCCTATATGTGTTCTTAGATATAACAGCACATAAGGCAAAATTAGTGTTTAATGTATAAGAGACATATGAGTAATATTTTTCACAGAAATCACTTTTGACTTTTAAATAGTTAAGAAGAAGTCGCGTTTTGCAAATTAAATTAATGATACCAGTTTAGGGACAAACATTCGACATTTATTCTCGCGCAAATTGTTTAATCAAAAGTATTTTCCTGAATAATGTGCACTTGACCCCGGAAAAATTCGCCTATCGGTCTTTCCTATTGGTCATCACATATTTTCACCTAACATATGTTTTCGGAATAATAAAGCGTGCAGTTTACCCTAAATATTTCTTCTCCTCCATTGTAAAATTAAAAGCATTTTTAATTTTTTCCTGGTATATATTGGAAAAGCAACGTAAAAATTCGCCGAAAAGGACGTGACAAGATCATTGTAGCATGTCCATTCTTACTCTTCCCTAATGTTCATGAAAACTGAATAATGTTAGATCTTTATACTTTCATTGAAAAGGAATATTCTAATATAATTCCACAAGGCACTTACGTGAAAAAGACCGAACAAGGGGCAAATACGTTTAAAAAAAAATAACATTCGACTACTCCAAGTTTAATTGAAACTTCACTTCTATGATATAAAGTATGATTTTAATTATTTAGGAAAAAAAATACGAAAAATAACGTTATAAACATCTGGTCTCAACAACAAAAGATCTATACACCTAGAAAAACCATCACGTTCAAATGTTAATTCATCATCCAGACAGATGAAATAAGTCAAGCATATTTTCCAGCTGCTCAAATAATGATACCTATTAATTTTTTCAATGCTATTTTAAAATATCTGTTTTACCTTTCCTTCTCAGTATATGTTATTTACTAGAATTGTCAAAATTATTCTGGATAATGGTTTTAAACGTCATACTAACTTTTCTAGCAATTACACTTTATTGGAAGAATGACATCATTTAAAATCAGGTAACAAGTAAATGGTAATAGCAATTAAAGTTAGCCTTGAAGGTGAATAATTTTTTAAATTATAAATTTCTTTAATAACCCTCCTTGTTTTAGTTCCAAATATCATCAATAGATCGCATTTTGCTATTTCAATCCAGCAGAAGTCTGAAACTAACGTATAAAAATTAAGCACATTTTACTTAGCTTTTATTCTTCTATTTGCTTAGCTGATACATCGCAAAAAGTGCTTTGCATTCTTACATTGCGTATATATATGTTCAACATAAATACAGTATGACTAAGTACAATGCCATCTGTGTTTAATATTTCGAACTAAAATAAGGAAGCATAGTAAAAAAATTCCTGACGAGAAATACTGCTTTCCTGCAACAATAATTACAATAGTCACTCTCATCATTCCAATTTCTATTAAATGAATGAATAATTTCAATAGCAAGAATTATTTCAATTCACTAATAACTTTTTACTGAATGTTAAAAGCAATCAGCACATTTTTGAACCCGGTTGGCTTGTTTAGGATCAGGTATCAGCATAATAGATTTTTATCGTATTATATTAGAATGCAATTAGTTTAATATAACCATTTCCCTAATAATGTAACCATTTTACTTTTTTAAAAAAAATTCGTGTTTATTGCAGAAAGATTGGTTTTATTTGTTTCTGGAATAAAAAAAAACAAACAATTAAAACTGTATTTAATCTCTGCTGCAGAATCTAATTAATTTTAGTAATGTCATGATATTCAAACATTCATACAACAGCTAGCAAGAGATTTCGAACCGGCGTGCAGAAATTGATGGGTACCACGAAATTATTTTAATCAAATTTATCAAGGGTTTAGAAATTAATATAAATACTTCTTTTGATGAAAATAAAATTAATCAGTTTAAATTATGTACTTTACTTTGTGATTACTATGAGATTTTCATCAATAAAACTGTCGTTTGTTTTCATGTTATATAGAGAATAGTTATAATGTTTAAATTAGCGAAAAATTAAAAGTTGATAAAATTCTTATCGAATAAATTTTACAAACTTTTAATTTAATGTAGATGAATATGAAAGACTAATCTCACCCTACTGCACAACTTATCCCTGGTCAAATAAAAAATAAATTTATATACGTATACTTATAAATCAGCAGATTTAGACATTACGTAAGAGAATGAGTCACTTGGAAATAAATAATGGCATTGAATATGAATAAAACACATTGAATATTTTTAATTTGGTAATATCACAAATGAAATCTTGAGTTCTTCACTTTATGTGCTAAAAACATGCCCTTCTGAAATGAAAAACATCAGAAATAAAAAGATAAAAATAGATATCGACTAGACATATATAAAATATTCGGTAGTATATCTACACCTCCCCCCCTTTCAACTTAAAATATATGTAGCTTTCAAAAAGGTATTCTATAAATTAATGTTTTTGATATAGAAAAGTAATGCATATTTAAGCGTTTTTTTCTCTATTTATAACAATTTACACTAATTTGTTTTGATTATTTTATGTAAGATTTTATTTCCACTGATAACTAAATGAACAAGACCAAAAAATCATGCATCAGATATTGATTATGAATATGTTTCAACAATACCAGCTTGTTTTTAAGAAATTTATACTTTTCATACAATGAAATCGATTCCAGTTACTTTATAATCTATAAAACATGTTGTATTTCGCCTCAGTGTTCTTTTTAATTTCATTGTTTTTAACATCATAACATTATTACATATGCATCATAAATGATTTCCCTCATATATCATATTGCAGTGGAATTCATTTGTGCGCCACTGTAAGCCAAATATAAATTCTACGCATTCTAGACACATTTGAATTTGTAATAGAAAACTTTGTGTAAAATCTAGTTGAACAAAAACTGTTAAAAAAAATACGTTATCAGAAAAATTAAAATAGTTCAAAATAAAATAAAAAAAAATTCGCTGTTAAAAGTTACAGAAAATAAATGTTATATCAATATGTCGAACAACAACGAAAAAAAAATAAAAATAAATAAAAAAATTAAATTAAATTAAAAAAAAAATAAAAACTCCTCATATATTTCACTTTAAATATATGTAAGAATTTTAAAAAAATGTTGATTAATTTACAATGGGAGGAGCTAGAATGTCCATTGATTTCAATAACGCTTTTTTGACAAAACTGTGCAATCAGTGCGGTGCGCTCTAATTCTGTAGTATCGAATTTACTCTTTTACTTTTCAAATCGGTTGATGACTAATAAAATGATTTTTTTTATTTAAACTAGAGGGCTCTGCCCCTACGAGCTACGCTCGCCAATCCCCCTTCAGGCACACCAGAATCCAAAAAGCACGCTAATTTGATCGGGTTTAAAGATATTGAATTAAATTAAAAATAAAAAAATCAGTAGCGATCTCTCTGTAAACGGGTTTCCATTCGTTTTCCTTAGATTGGGTATTTTTAAGACCAAATCTGCTACTGTTAAAAGATACGATGGCTGCTTTCGTATTTAATTAAAAAATTAGTTAAACATTTGAAAATAAGCTAATGTAAAATGAATTAAGTAAACAGTGTCATTGTCTCCCGGTATTTTTTAACACCGCTATAAGATAGTTCTTTTAAATAATTCATTTTAAATGCATCGTTTTAAATCTGACTTAATTTACACCAAATTTTTATTTCTCTTATTAATATTCAGGTGAAAATACTTTTGATGTTAGAAGAAAATATTATTTGCGCTGTCTTCAAATTCACGATAATAGTTGAAAAGATTATCTCAAAATATCTCGCGCAAATATTTTTTTTAATTTAAATTGTTTTGCCATATTGTTTGGCCATTTTATATATGACGTAATTTCCTCCATTTACAAGTTTTAACGCATAATAACTTTTTTATTTTAACATTTCTTTTCTCTTCAATTCAAGTGTGTCTCTAAAATTCAAGCGTATATATGGTTCTTTTGACGTAATGTTCCTGCTTTTAACATGTAATCATTTAATTCTAATTTTAAAGGGTTTTTTTCTGTTTATAATAGTCACATGTAAATAAATTTTTTATTTGAAGTAAACATTATTGTTTACGCTGTTTATACAATTGGCAACAGTTTAAATTAATAACAATTTCTAAAATATATAAAAAATATCTCTCGAAATGCTGAAAATTTGTTATTAAAATAGAAATAAAACCTCAAAAAATGAGTCAAATAAAAAAATAAATGCAATCTGCACACCGGGAACTTATAACGTATAAAATGATTAAATTTTCATGTATAGTTTTTGCTTCAATAAAACTTTTTTAATGGAACGATTTTGTCTAACTTTAGCATTAAATATCTCTTAAAATAATTCTTCTGTTTGAAAACTGTCTGCATCAGCGTGTTTATAAAACATTTCTCCATAATACCACTGATTTTCATATTTTTGTATGCAACAGTTTTTTTTTTAATATTAACGAAGAAAAGCCATGCTTAACCATTCAAATTGGATGCCGATCTACCGGGAATATCTACGCAGATTTTCATTGGTCCATTTCCAAATGAAAACTTTTTATATATATATAGAAGGATAGTAGACTCCCTAAATCCGCAACGCTAAAACCCAGAAACGCATCCACGTCAATAAGAATGTGAACAGTGAAACTTTCAGTTAAAATGTAGGGGAAGAACAAATGTTTTATTTTTATTTCCTTTCGTACACATTTTAATATGTAATTCTGGTTAATTGCTTTCTCATGAAGAACTATAAATTTATATTCAGAAAGAACCAAGATAGAACTTATAACAATAGCGATCACAATCTTTTTGCTAAATACATTTGTATGCTTTAATCAAGATTTTTTGGTTATTAAGACCGAATAAAAATGAAATAAAACTTCCATTATGTTAGAATTTTAATGTAAATAATTCGTGTACTTTTACGAGTAAAGTTTAATTAAATAATTCAAAAAAAATCTATCTCATCATTGTTATACATATTTAGTTATGCATTATTATTTTCTTGAGCTTTACGTTTAATATTCTAATCATTTGTAATCTTTTCTTAATTCTTATTATTTTAGTTTATCACTTTACAGAATTATATTTATATTTTACTACGTTGTAAACATTACAAGAAAAATTCATGTAACAGATACACCTTTTCACTGTAAATCAAAAATCTGTAATGTAACTAAGAACTTTTTAGGAAACTGGGATGCCTAGAACTTTTTATGTTACATCAACCCGAGTTACAGATAAAATTTTAGTAAGATTACTGTAATTTTAGTAGATTCTTTTGTAAAGCTACATAAATCTAACTTTACAAAAACTAGTTTTGAGGATTTACGTTTTTTTCTGTACAGTGTAGAGATAATTTTTTAGTAAAGTTTAGTAAAATGCGCTAATTAAGTAGTTTGCTTCAGAAAAATTACATGTGCTGTTTTTTTCTCTTTTTATTAAAGCCGCTAAAGCTTTTTGGCTAAATGTTGTTCAATAAATACATAGTTTAAAGAACAAATTCGTTACTTTTTTTGTTTATTATAAATATGATTTTCTTTAAAATTTTAATCTGTAAACATGGAAAATATTTGTCTAAGTTTTAGTTTCAAATAAATAATTAATATTAATATTTTTGCCTCAATGAATTTGATGTTTATTTATTTCATTAAATATATAGAAAAGAACCTCTTAGTCGTGTTTCTGTGTAATTTTACGTAAAACAAAATCTCTGACATAAAAGCATTTATTCGGATTTCGTGTTCTATGTAAATACAAATATTGTAAAAACGGACTAATTTGGAGCTTATTATTATTTTTTAAACTCAAAACAAACTACAGATCTTTAAGTAGAGTCAAATGTACAATGTATGACACGCCTTTTTCAGTGACAAATCTATAAAAGAAAGAAGGAATTTTCGTTTCTACTTACTAAATTACAGTTATTAAATTTAAGTTAGAGGAAACACCAAATTACCATCTTTATTTTAGACTTACCACAACACTATGGTATATTTTAAGGTAGTAAGGCCCATGCCATTTTCTTACCTTTTTAAGTTCTAATCAGAACACTTATCATTTTTTGCATCGGATAATATTTGAGAGCATTGCGATTTTTTTCTTTGAGTCATATATTTTTTAAGAGACTGTTTGAAATAGCAAGAAGAATTTTGAAGGCTTTAATGAAATTCATAATGTTTTATTCTCTTTAAGAGATGTCCGTTCAAAGTAAAATAACGATAAAAAATTAACACAACATTGTTACTTGAAACAAAAGTTTTAATACACACAGATTCTTATATAAAACAGTAAAAGCATAAATGTTAATTAAAAGGTTTTAATACAATTATTCAGCTCCATAATATAGAGGGGAACATTTTAGCATGGATGTTATGATATTTTGAATAACATACCTTATGAATAATTAGTGTAATAACGATAAATCTTTTTCAAACATTTTTTTAAAAGATAACTATCAACATATTTGTACGTACACATGTTAGAAAATACAAAATAAAACCCACTCATTTTTATAAGCTAAGAGTGAACCATTGTAGAATGATGATATTTAAGCCATTAAACAGACTTCTGAAAAATAGGCATATATATAAAAATAACTTTTTCCAACGGTTTCTTAATAAAAAGTTATGCTATAGCTTAAACATTTGTAAACAAAAATTATTTTGTAGATCTGACACATTTCAGTAGCCTAATTCTAAGTTCATACATTTTCATTATAGTCTCAGTATTTTTTAAACCATGTGTATACAAACCATGAAACTGTCAAGGCACAGATGCCAGTCCTTTTACCTTTGCTAATATGTTAATTAATATGTTAATGTAATAAAGTGTAATTTCAAAATATTTTCTGTCTCCGACATTCAAAACTTATTTTTATGCTGTCATATTAAAAAATTTCTCCTGTTAATGCATTACTATTAAATATTAAGTGTTTAAGTTCACTATTTGGTAAATTATTAAGAGTTATTTTCCTTTTAAAATTTTATAGCAATTTTTTTAATTTAGCAGTCTTACAGACGGCACGTTTTCTTTTGTGCACAGGATTTTAATGTTTCCGGTTAAGAGTTATCCAAATTTTGAGCATTGTCTTATGTCAAAGTTATTCTCAAATTTCATTTCCTTACATTTTACAAATTCACAAATTTGTTTTATCGAAAATAATTTCCGTAAAATATGCAAATTGTACTGGCAAATAATGCAATATTTTATAATTTAGAATTAACAAATCAGATGTTTTTTAGCTTGAAAATTGCAACCACTTTGCTGTATCATTACACCTTTACTACAGTGATGATCGGAAGGAGTGAAAGTAGTATGTGTAAGCCAGTGGCGTGGCGTCCGGTCATCGCTGGATGCGGCGATGACCAAGCAATATTTTAAAACTCCTAATACGCTTTTAAAACTCTACGATCCAGGTTTAGCAGAACATTTGAAGTTCATGTATAAGTGAAGGTAAGATTTAAAGTTTCTTTTTTGAACATTCAACCATTGAATTTTAGAGTTAATAATTTTTCACCACAAACTTAAATAATTGCGATGACCACCGAAAATTTTCACGTCACGCCACTGGTGTAAGCGATTAATAAGTAGAATAGTTCTTGTATAGTTCAACATGTATGTAGCATCTGATTTTTATACAATCTCAGCTCATGTAGGTTCAACAAAAGATAAATCACAGAGACAAACAACACAATTTTCAAAATAGATTACCTTCAAAATGTTTTTTTGGCAACATTGTTAGATTGAAGGATTAAATTGTATATGGTAATGTGTAAGCAGATATATTCAACAATATACAATATGCAATAAACGAAAAAATACATCAGAATGGGATACACAATATTCTTTTAATTCGTATTTTCTACACTGCTTTTAAGGTTGTCGCACTTATTTTCTAAATTGTATGTAACCTTTTAATATTGTTTAATTATAATATATTAATTATATAGCTTAATATAGCAAGATTCTGCAAAAAATATTGTGTTTCAGGTAATTTCAATTCAGATATTTTCCATTAATAATCCAAGAGACTACTGTTTCATATCGCCCTATCTTTTGTAAATTACATCAAGCGTAACTACTTTATAAATGCACAACAGACGGTGATACCTAATGCTTTCAATCTGGCACTCGGAACTTGCGATACATAGCCCAATTTAGTAAGTTATATTCAAATCATCTCAGGCATATAAACTTGAAAGGTTATCTGATTGTAATGAAAACAAATTCAGCATTCTAATGTTAGATATACTTATACTTATGGGGATATTTTTAGAATTTTAAATATAAATTTAAATTCCCAAAACGTATTTTAGTTTTAAACTTGTAGTAATTAAGCTTTTACTGTGTATCTACATCTCATAAAAATATTAAAAAAGCAACAGAATCTGTTTTTTTAGATTTGTAGTTAAGTTTAATAACTTAAATTTTGAAATTATTACTTTATATTTTGGCGTGATGCTAAACTCGTATATTTACATAAATAAAGCACTTGTGTTAAAACTTGGCCGTAAACCAATTAGAGTTGTTAGTGAAACGTTATTTTTCCAGTTTGTAAGCAAGTAAAATAAGGAAATAAATTAAATATCCTGTAATATATATTAAAAATTCATCTGAGACATTGCTTTTTGTTATTCTGTATTTCGAAAGCAATACACACAATGTTAAAATTCCGCCTGAAATGCTATTTTTATCTTTGGGGTTGAATTGAGCTAATTGTTGTCACATCTATTCCACTTTTTTTGTGGTACTGATGATATTTTTTATATCATTTTCACAAACAATGAATGACAGCTCGGAGAATACTGTTCCTTATGAACGCATGTTTTGTAAATTAAATCGAGCGTAACTGCATTATAAATGGTCTACAGACGGTGATACAAAGTGCTGTCAATCAGACATTCGGCACTTGCAATACATAGTCCAATAGAATCCGTTATATTCAAATCATCGCAGCCATATAAATTTCGAAGGTTAACTGATTTAATTGAAAAAAAATTCCGGATTCTAATGACAGATTTCTTTATACTTATGGAGAGATGCTTAGAATTTTAAATGTAAATTTAAATACCTAAAACGTATTTTAGATTTACACTTATGATAATTAAGATTTTAGAGTCTATATATCTCATAAAGTTATTTCTAAAAAAAAACGAATCTATTTTTTTAGATTTATAGTGTTATTTTAATGACTTAAATTTTGAAAGAAGTCTTATTTTAAGTTTTGGCGTGATGCTGAACTCGTTTTATTTACATAAATAAAGCATTTGTGTGGCACATAAAACGCGGCCATAAGTCAATTATAGGTGTTTAGTTAAACATTAGTTTTTCAATTTGTCAGCAGGTTAGATAGAGAAAGTTAGATAGAGAGATCAATTAAAAATCCTGTAATATATATTATACAGTCATCTGAAATATTGTCTTTTATTAGTGGGTAATTATTTTAATTCTCATCTAATGTAATTTAAAAAATCAGCATGAAATGCCATTTTAACCTTTGCGCCTGAAAAGCTAGTTCTTTTCGTATATATCCAATTTATTCTCTGTGGTTTAAATGTTATTTACACCAAGTTCTGTTTATTTTACACATAATATTTCTTTTGTTAGGCCTGTAAATATCTATATTCAATTTATGGCTTTATGTCAACCCATCACTATCTTATTTTCTGGTAGCGATGATAATTTTTAAATCATTTTCATAAACGATTGATGACAGCCCAGCGACTACTGTTTCATATGACACTATCTTTTGTAAATGAATTAGAGCATAACTGCCTATGAAATGCACTAGAGATGGTGATACAAAGTGCTTTCAATGTGGAACTCGGCAATCGTGATACACTGTCCAACTGAATGATATTCAAATCATTGCAGGCATATAAATTTCAAAGGTTATCTGATTTTAATGAAAACAAATTCATAATACTAATGTCAGATTTGGTTAGAATTTTAAATATAAATTTAAATCACTAAAACGTATTTCAGTTTTAAACTTGTAATAATGAAGCTTTTAGAGTATAATGTATCTAATAAAAACTGTTTCTAAAACACAGAATCTACTTTTTTAGATTTTTAGTGTAATTTTAATGATTTAAAATAATGAGTTAATTTTTTAAATAATTATTCTTTATACTATTATTCTAATTTCTTTTCTACTTAATCTAAACATTCATTTCAAATTAAATCTAGCATCAACGGTGTTTCAGTGTTATCTAATTCTACAAATAATCAACATTCTTTAAGGCACAAAACATATATTTAATGACGAAAACGGAACATAAAAAACTATAAAGTGATATTCGGCATGTCACATCTAAAACATTCTAAGATCAACAAAGGATTAGTTCGTTTCAGTTCAGAAGTAGACAGCTGTAATAGAGCATGCGCTGGCTAACTAGCTGTTTAGAGAATTAGCCGGAACAACTATCTTGGTGCGGTGCTAGACTCGTAAATTTTTAGAAATAAAGCATCTGTGTGACGCATAAAATGTGACCATAAATCAATCAGAGGTATTTAGTGCTTGACTGTAACACATCTAAAGGGCAAAACTCAACTCAGTTTCATGCGAAATACGCTTCTCATAAAAAAATTAAAACAGTTAATATGTTTTGAGAATACATGAAAAGTGTAAAATAACATGAAACGTTGTATTATTCAGTTTGTAAACAAGTAAAATTGAGAGATAATTTAAACATCCTGTAACATACTGTAGACAGACATCTAAAACATCGCTTTCTGTATGTTTCTACAAGTAATTTAATTTCAAAAATAAACTTAAAGGGTTACCTTTGCCTTTGCGGCTAAACTGAGCTAATTCTTTTCCAATCTATTGAATTTATTCCTATGATTTAAATGTTATTTACACCAAATTTTGTTTGCTTTACCCAGATTATTTTTATATTCGACCTCTAAACCTTCTACTCAATTTATGGCTTTATGGTTATCCATTGTTATATTATTTTCTGGGTAGCGATGGCAATTTTTATATCATTCACAAATAGTTCATATGGTGCACTGTTTATATATGGTGCACTGTTTATATGGTGCACTGCAGGGTGCATTCTGAACTGGAGGGTTAAACAGATTACCTTTCACTGAGAAATTTTCTTTTCTGATTATGATTAAATGAAAATAAATTGAACCATGACTATGATGATTTAAAAACTTATAGCTATGATTTTATATTTAAAATAAAACTATGAAGATAATGAATTAAGCCCTACATTTTACAACAATTCATACAGTTACCTTAATAATATAATAAGCATTTGTTTGAATAATATTTTATTTAATTGTGTAGATGTCGAATTATCATTCAGTGTCTAAATATTGAACTAAGTAAGTACATTAATAAATGAATTGATATACCTAAACTCAAAGCTGGTAGTTCCTGGAAAGCAATTTATTGTTAATCTTTTACATTCAAATGGTAATTTAAACAACTGTGGTAATTGAAAATGACAAAATATTAATGATTGTTATTTAGTTCCTAAATAAAACAATGCATCATTTAAAATCGTGTAAATTGTATATTGCAATCGTGCATATACAAGTAATATAATCATGTCAAAATTTATAAAATAAAGGTTATTTTACATAACTTAAAGCAATAATTTCTTTTTTAAATTCTTCAAGTCAAACATTTTGATTCGAGTATTAAATAGTTTTAAATGGATGAAAATTATTTTTGCATTTAAAATAGATTTGAAATGGATTAATAAGAATAAATAATATTGGATAATATTTATTAAAAATTTAAAAACGGAGTCCCATATAAAGTTTAGAGGCATTAAATCATTTAATTTTTACTTTGTAAATAGTTGTTTATGATAATTTAGATATATTAACGTAAAATAAAAAGTGAAAAAAAGTTTTTAGTTACGTTTTTGCTTAGGTCCTACAGTAGAAATTCATCGGGAGATTATTCGCTCACAAAATGTAGAAGATACATTTTCAAATTAAATATTTCAAAGATAAAATATTTCTGAAACCTGTTCTTGTACTTCACAATCACTATTCGACTGCACATGATGTTCATACTTATAGCCCAAAGGCCTTTTAAGGAGTTGAATTCGGAATTAATTAGGGGAAAGCTGGAAATTGTTTTAATTCCTTCAGTTTAGGTCTAGAATGAATATGCCATGTTTTCTCCTCGTACTAGGTGAGCATTAGGAAATATGTATAGATTTATAGTAAAAAAACACGTTTTTTTACGTACCATAACAGTATCTCAAAATAACTAATTCTGTCAAAAACATTGTGAATACAAATGTTGTAGAGCTAAAAATTCTGACTAAAATGGGTACCTAAACTGAATATTTTTGTTGAACATTAAGGTCACAATTCTACTTTAAAGTTTTAGACCCGTGGTCAGGGGGTTGAACTCAGAATTAATTAGGAGAAAACTGGAAATTGTTTTAATCCCTTCAGTTTAGGTCTAAAATGAACGTACTGTGTTTTCTTTCTCGTATTTGAGTGAATGTTAGAAAATATAAACATAGTTATTTTCGAAAAACACGGTTTTTTTTAATTACCTTAACAATATCTGAAAATAGCTAACTCTATAAAAAACATTGTCAATACAAATGTTCTAGAGCTTAAAATTTTGAATAAAATGAATACCTACATTAATATTTTTGTTCAACATTAAGGTCGCTATTCTATTTCAAAATTTTGCCTTAATCGCTAATCAAGAACTTGAAGCCAGGAGAGACCAAGTTAACTGACCAATATCTCAAAACAGCTAACTCTATCAAACACATTGTCAATACAAAAGTTGTACAGTCTAAAATTCTGAGTAAAATCATGACCTACACTACATTTTTTTTCAATATTAAGGCCGCAATTTTGAGATATTATTAAGTTAACTTGGTCTGTCCTGGCTTCAAGCTCTTGATTTAAAACGTTTTGAAATGGAATTGCGACCGTAACGTTGAACAAAAATATTAATGATTGTGCTCATTTTATTCAGAATTTTAATTTTACAACATTTGCATTCACAATGTTTTTTATAGAGTTAACTGTTTTGAGGTATTATTAATTTAATTAAAAAAAAAAAAACTTGTTTTTCGAAAATAAATATGTACATATTTTCTAACATTCACTCAAGTACGAGGAAGAAAACATAATACGTTCATTTTAGACCTAAACTGAAGCGATTAAAACGATTTCCAGTTTTCTCCTAATTAATTCTGAGTTCAACCCCCTGACCATGGTTCTAAAACTTTCAAGTAGAATTGTTTTTGACAGAGTTAGCTGTTTTGAGATACTGTTATGGTATCTAAAAAAACGTGTCTTTTGACTATAAATTTGTACATATTTTCTAACGCTCACCTATTACGAGGGGGAAAACATAGCATTTTCATTCTAGACCTGAACTAAATGGATTAAAAGAATTTCTAGCTTTCACCTAAATAATTTCGAATTCGGCCTTTTTTACCTCCCCTACCACTGGGCTATTAATAAAAAAGCGAAATAAAATATGCGCAGTTCTTGTATTGTTGTCTAACAGAAATCCTTCTTTTTTGATGAAGCGTACAGCGTATTTTAAATAAGATAATAATGTATGCTATGTTCCGGCATAATATACGCAATAAAAAATACCCTGGTACATTTTACTATGAATATAAATATTAGTTGTTAACTGTTCTTTTTCAATACAATTTTTTATAATACATGAGAAAGTCAAATGATATAAACTGTCAAAATATTGTGAAATTTTCGTATCATCAGCATTTTAATTCGAAATGCAGGAATATTTTAAAACGTTTTTCACATATGATTTTACATGATGCAAAATTTAATCTAAACCTGTAAGAATAGTTGTTTGATAAATGGTATACAACAATTAAATAACACGCACATAAATTTAAAGTTAGACAGATATGGAAAATAGTAACCGTGGGAACTCTTTTCAGAAACAATTACACTTTTGTAATTTTCAAGGAGAAAAGTGAAAAGGTATCTTTTATTGCATATGGACTTAATTATCTTATTTGAATATGCGGCACTCTGTATCACAAAAGTAGGATTTCTATTATTGTGTGTTATATATTTGAACAGACTCACAGTGGGGCAAAATCCCAAAAAGCTGGCCAAAAGTCGAAAAATAAAGTTACTATTTAGGAAATTTTAAATATACAGATGGCTAGGATAATGTTTGGAGGGTCAGAATGTATATTTGTAAAAAGGTTTTCGTTTTGCTTTGACAACCTGTATCATTTCAAAAGTAACGCATTAAGGATTATCATCTGAGGCGAACACAAAGAGCAAAACAATGATTCTTCTAAACACGCGCTACATTTTTCCATATCATCCGATTTTAATGCTCGTGGATGGATTAAAATGGATTCACACGATGAAAGTGTGTACTTTTTTTGCTCATGTTACAAAAAGAATATTGAGTACATAAAAATTAATAATTTCATGATTATTTTTGATAAATGTTTTAAAAATATATATTATCTTTTTTGCTTTCATACATCAAAAAGTTTATAAGTTCCACGGTGTTCCGCAACGACATATAATGGAAACAATAACCTGAACTATTATCTAATGAATCATGAAAAAACCAGCTGCCAAAAACTGCCATTCTGCATTTCGTGCTGGATTTTGCAACCACAAGTAAAAATATCACTTTTTAGTCGCTTCTAAAGCTATGACATTTATTACTTTTCACAGTCATTTAGCTGGCAAACATTTTTGAAATTTTTAGATTATTAAGTTTGTGATAGATTATTATGTATTATATTGCAAATAAGTATTATAATTATAAGCATAAATGAATTTGATAACCAAGATTAGTAACAAAAAAATGAAAAGAATTCTCTATCATCGATACAATAGAAATATATTTTCTTATATTTATAGCTAATAATTTTGTGTATTCTATCGTAATTAAAAGAATTATCATGTCAATTGCAATCTTTGCTACTGGACGTACTACAGAAGGTATTTTATTACTACTACTGAACGCATTTTACATACTACTGAACGTATTTTATTAATGCAAACGGAAGTTATTAAGAATTTGACTTCCAAGAACATTAGCAATCTGAATTTGATTTGCAAGTGGGGATGTGATAGTGCATCTGGTCTAAATATTTTTAAACAAAAATTTAGCGTTGATGATGGTAGAAATTAAGTTCAAATAACTTTTTCGCTTCTCTAGTGCCACTAGAACCCGTAATTGTAGCGAATAATTCAGAAATCGTTTTCTGTAAATATTCGAGATCTTCATGTCCACGATATTTTAGGCCCATCAGAATCCATTTTTTGCACGAAAATACAGAAGCTACTGTCAGTGAAATGGATTATATTTCAGATCAGAAGAGTAAATTTATTCCCTTTAAAACAATCATTGATTGAAAATAAGTAGGCGTTAAATACAAACTAGCTTTAACGATGATTGATTGTAAAAATGTTAATGCCATTACTAGTAATTTGTCAACTCAACGTTGATACCTATATCAGGCAACTTCAAAATAATTTAATAATCTTGATGACATTTTCAAACTAAAACTGTATGAAAGTCATTTACAATTCAGGATGTCCACGTTACATGCCTGTATGTTCTGAGTGTAGCTGGCATTTGGCAAATGAACGGGACATAAAGGAATGGCAAGTGTGCACTCCTGGCGAGAAGAAAAAAAAATTAAAATTGCAAAACAAGTTTTACAAAAAAGATTTCGTTTACAATTAGAACTTCTCGTCGATAAATTAAAGTTCAGATTTTGAAGCACAAATGATTACAATACAGCTCGTCGATTCTTTGAAAATGCAACTCTTTTTGCTTCCATAAGGAGAGTCGACGAACATTTGATCAAACGATTCCACGTCATGTTACAAGTAATTTCTTAACACTCATTTTACCAGTTTAGTTGATTATGGATCACAAACAGCTTGTAAATTCGTCGAATCGTATTCCTAGTTCTATATGCCAACGTCAGTGGCACAAACTACTTATTCATGGCACAGAAATAATAACTTCCTCATTATTGCCTGTTCGGCAAATGTCAAGAGACGCTCAAGAATCGTGCAAAAAATTGATCAAAAGGTATCAAGAAGATTTCTCCTTAAAATGCAGTAGGACGTAAACAATAAAAGATTTTTTTTTCGGCTTTTAATGTTATCAGATCCCTTTGTTTCAAACTTACTTAAATTACCCTTGAAGAAATTAATACCCTTGCCCCTAGAGGCACAGAAACTTCTGTAAAATATTTCGACTCTCTTCTGAAGAGTCTATTTAGTATACTACTGATGATTCAGAAGATGAATTTCAGAATATCTATTCGTTTTATTTTAATAAGATGTAGAAATTAAACCTTATAGTATTTTATTTTTCATTAATGTATTTAATTGTATTTCATAAATAAATATTCATCATTTAATTTCTATTAAATATGTCTTAGGTTATTAAAAATACACTGTAACAAATTGCCGCAAAATTTTTTAATTTCGAAACTCGAAATATTTTATTTAAATTTAATTATTTTTGTTTTTAACTCGCCATTTTTTAAATCTAATTTTATATTCGCACTTAGAATCTTCAAACCTGCACCTGTGTACAAGTGTACCTGTATACGAAATTTCATAGAAATTGAATAACTTTCAAAGCATTTTAATTTTAAGTCCACCATATTGGATCCGTCATTTTATTTTTTGGAATTTTAATTTTTGAATCGAGATCAGCATCCTGAGAAACACCTGTGTACGAAATTGCGTGGCATTTAAATAACATTTTCATATTTTGGCCAGCTTTTCGGAATTTTGCCCCACTCTGAAACTTTCACTTTTACGAGACCAAGTATCTGAAGCTTATAATAATAATAATAATAAAATAAAAGTGTATTTTTTATTGCATATATTACTCCCACATCAAGTAAAGTTAATTATCTTATTTGAAGTATTCGACACTCTTCATAAAAAAAGTAGGATTTCTGTTATCGTTTGTTATTTATTCAAACAGACTTTTTCTATTACGAGAACAAATATTTGAAGATTATAATTTAAATAAAAAATGTGCAAGTGTATTTTTTATTGCATATATTACTCCCACACCAAATAAACTTAATTATCTTATTTGAAATATACTTACTCTTTATCACAAAAATAGGATTTCTATTACTGTTTGTTATTTATTCGAACAGACTTAATCTTTAACGTGAACAAGTATCCAAAGCTTATAATTAAAAACAAGTTGAAAATTGCTTGTCAAACGTGTCAAATTAGGTGCGTTCGTACAATAACTAGTTTCATAAATATTTTTTGAAAAGTATATTGTACTGAATGTATATTTTAGTGCACTTCATTAGTGCATATCGTTTTCATTCTGCTAGAAAGGTTGTAACATCATTAAAATGAACTTGAAATATTTTTTTTCCCATTGGCCTTTATGTAACGGAAAATTTTTGACTGTCTTTATAATTAAACTATACATCTGATTTTCGTAAAATTTGAAATGACACAAAATGACCAAAATTATACAGCAATTATATATTTAAAATTTCAGAACATACGAAAGGCTTTAACATCATTAAAATGCAGTTGCAATATTTTTCCCCCCTTTGACCGTAATGTAACGAAAAACTTTTGACTGTCCCTGTAATTAAACTATACATCAGATTTTCATAAAATTTGAAATGACTCGACATAATTTTCCAGGAATTATATATTTAATCTTTCAGACCATTAGGTTGGGTAGTTTTTGCTCCGTTATATGCGGACAGACAGACGGACAGACGGGCGGACTGAGTGCGACTATAGGTGCTACATATTTATATAATTACAAACGCACCTATAAAGAGTACATTTAAATTACTCTTTGTTATTTATTCGAAGAGACTTTCTCTTTTACGAGAACAAGTATTTGAAGATTATAATTTAAAAATGTACCAGTGTATAATTTATTGCATATATTGCTCCCAAATAAAGTACATTTAATTATCTTCATTTAAATATAACGCAATTTTCATCACAAAATAGGATTTATATTACTGTTTTTTATTTATTCGAACAGACTTTCTCTTTTGCGTGAACAAGTATTTGAAGCTTATAATTATAAAACGTATTCCTGCATGTTAGCAAACAAGTACTGTGTGTTTTGACAAATCATCGTGATTGTACCCTCATACACAATCGCAATTTAGGTAACAGAGAGGAATAGTTAATCAGTACAAGACTGTATCGTGTCACTGCGCTATACCTAAGACAATCACAAAACATTTATCGTGGCCTATATCTGTGCATGTGGTGTCAGGTTAGCTTTATTTCCAAATGAGGAGTTATACACATACCTGTAGCATTTTACCACAGTAATATTAGATGCATTTGAATAGAGATATTTTTTTATACATAGTGGTTATTGCAACCATACATAATAGGATAATTTTTGTTTGGATATAGATAAACTTATTAAATGTCCATGCGTTTCAAAATTTTTAAAAGTCAGCATTCCGCATAGATACGATATTATTTTTTTAAGTACCTAAGCAGTTTTATTCTGAAACTGTATTCTTTAAGAAATAGCCATGTTTTTATTCTGTATTATATGAAGTAAAGCAAATGTAACGGTGTTAACTCAAATATAGATATTTCATAAATATGAAAGTAAGAAGTTTTGAATAAAAAAGGGGATTTAATGAATCTTTCGGAATTTTTAGACTTCTCTCTTCTAAATACGTATATTTCGTTCAATGCGTCGATGGAATTTTTAACAAAAGATTTACACACATTTTTAAAAATTTAATGAAAATACTTAATTTAGATTTATACATTTGTTGTTTTAAACATCGTTATGTATATAATTTTTGATATATATGTAAAAATAAGTAAATGAATAGTTAAAAAAAAAGAACGTTTTGTAATTGATATTTTCTATACTACAAAACAATAGGAAAATGCTATTAAACGATAAAGTTATATATTTTTGTGTAATTTCCGAATTACTGACGTCAATATTATTTCCTTCATTTTTTTGCAAAGACTTTCTTGGGTTTTATACAAGTGAAGACTGCTAAAAAAAATCAGGGGAGCAAGCAAAAAAGTGAAGAGAACAGTGCAAGACAGCCATGTATGGGCATAAAATGGATAGTACACGTGTACCAATGCGCAATACAGAAATAAATGTGCAAAAAATTGTAAGGGAGCTTTTATTCTTTGAGAAGATGAAAAGAACGTGAAAAGATGGTTTAGGGCAACAATTTCGTTACATGTAAATGATAAAAAAAGTAATTGTTTAGAAATTATGCAAGATTTTAGAAATTATGCAAGGCGTGTAGTCTCCTCAAACAGCTAATACTTCTGCAAACGTGTTTTCCATGGATGCGATGAGGTTATCGATAAGATATTAGGGAATACTATTCCACTGATCAAGAATTGCAATCTCCATGTCCCGGAGAGTAAAAGGAGGTATCTTTAAAGAAATAATGTGGGATTAGTTTGAGTGCCTGTTTCTCTCCATGCCAAAACACATCCGATGTCACATCCAGACTGAATCGAGACTCGTCTGTAAACAGAATTAGACTCCAACAAATTTGCCTCCAAACCCGATTTTCTGTCGCTCACTTTCTTTGGGCTGCACAGTTGCTCGAGATCAACGGAATACAGACCATTGGGTTACGTGCATAGAGATCACACTGAAGAAACCTATTTTGGATTGTTTGACAGAACACCCTTCGTCCTGTAGCCAAGAACAACTGTGTTTGTAGCAGAGTAGCACAGACCGTTCCGTCTAGACCAGCTGTTAACAGGATATATCGGTCATCAGTTTCTCTGTTAGCACATGACCAACCTTGTCCTTGTCGATATATACCATTCCATGTGTCTTTGGAATCGATTTCACAGCCTTGCATTGACACTTATTGCGAACCCTAAAGCGTCCACTAGACATCGTCGTGTTTCTCCAGATTCAACTGTACCGATAACTCGCCAAGCCATGGATTCTGTTAAATCACATTGTTGTGACATTTCCAAATCTGTTTTCCCCAAAACACAAGCTGAGCAATTGAATTTTACAACTGAGTAGTGAAATAGACGTTTCTGAAAAATCTCGATTTCTACACATATCTTCTTTTTCTAATTTTTGACATCATAAACTTTAATTTGTATGTGAAATTTTCATCATCTGTTTCCTACTACGCTTTAAATTCATATGTTTTTTTCTACGTTATTTATCAGTGTAAATATTTGCGTAATTTTGTTAAACCCATGTGCTTCTTTAATTGTTTTGAGCAGTGTATTTCGGAAATACAGTCTTGTTTCTAAAAATCAGATATTATTTTCTCTGTCAAATTAATGCATTTTTCCAGTAACAAGTTTTCTTCTGCCAACTACTCGTTTATGTTCATATGATCTGCTACAATACCGGCGGTTCTATTTACCCACTACTACCATAATATATTATAGTGGTAGCAATTTAGCACAGCTTCACCAATATCGATGTACACCAATCCATCGCAATCATCCTCGAAGTTTTTAATTCATAAAAAATTGCTATTCTCCCTTTTCCGTATGTTGGAAGCATAAAAAAAAAGAAAAATGGAGAGGGGAGATGACTTTGATGGAGAAGTCAAATGACCAATTTTTGAGGTCACACTATGTATTTAAACATTAATATTTAGTCATATGCTTAGTTTTTAACAAACAGTTTCAAATAAGATAATATACATTGTCGTGGGCTCTTATACAAAATTGCGTAATCACAAGTTGACATAATGATATTTAGCAAATATGTTTCTCGAAACAGTCAAACGATTCTTTAAATGCATTTAAACCGGGCGACAAAAGTATTTAATAACTTCTCATTACAAATTCATTCAATTCTAAATGTATTATACTGTATGATATTTTTGAGTTTTATCCAAAAGCGATTTAGTTTAGTTTATTTCTTTATCTAGATAGTGAGGATACATCAAACTGGATATGCTAAAGATTTAAAGAAGGAACGCATGCAGAAGAGCAATGTGATACTTTCAGCTTTCTGTCATGTTTTTATTCATCTGTTATAAACGATTGCATTTATTTTTTCATACAATGTTTCAAGAAATGTATATATTGTATAAAGATAATCGAACAAATATTTTGAAAGGGGTATACAGATTTTATTGTAAACTATAACATATATTATATTTAAATTATAACTGTAAAACGTGTAATGAGGAGTAACTTTTCTGAAATTACATTTTCCATCAGAATTCTAATGAAGCTATTGAGGCTAAAAATTCTGATAGATTTTAAATGTAAAAAGTAGAGACCTGCTAAAAATAATTGTGTAAGAAATCGAATTTTAAATGGAAGTTGTGTAACAGATGCATTCTGAAAATATATTTTCTGTACAACTTCTCTCAAATAAAAGTATAATTTAAATTTCATGTGAAATTAGTTCTTAAGGTATGGATTCTCGCTAACATTGTCATTTTTTAAATCAAAACTTATACGATTGATAAAATGGGATGATACGGGAGGAATGCTTCAAAATATCTTAAAATTTTATTTTCACGGCAAAAAGTTCTTTTATACGTTGTATAAACATATTTGCTGTTTTGTAAGCGAAACAAAAATTTACCAAGATATACATAAGAAAAGAAACGTTTACCTGAGTTACGGAAGAACATATTTGCTTGTTCTAATATAGTCCCGATCGAGGCTAATATGAGACAAAATTCCAAACTCTCTTGTTACTTGTGATCTGTTTACATTAGGCAAAAATAAAAAAAATCCGCAATTTGTCTATTTCTTTACTTCATCTGATTGTGGATAGAAATAATCTTGAATGTCTTAAAAATAACGTAAAAAAATATTAGACCCGCATAATGGGGCTAATATGAGAAGGGTATAGGGCTGAAAAATATTATCTGGCATATTAAGGGGTCTTGTACCTTTTAAACGCGTCGAAAATTAACGAAAAACTTCAAAGTTTGAATTAGTCTATCTTCAAAACCTTTTTATGTATAGACATGAAATTTTGGATATTGATTAAACATATTGTGCTTTGTAATATGCTACCATTAGAAATTTATTAACCCTTTACAGAATTTGTGTATTGTTGAAAACAAATTAGCTCTTTCTTTACTCTAGAAATCATATCGCGCATGATATCTTGAGAAAGTATGTATAGATTGTCATGAAATATTGTAAAGATACTAATCATATATGTGTGTTTAAAATGATCTATTCTTAGGCTAAAATTATTTCATTAACTATATAGAATAAAATATTTTCGTAAAAGAAAATAAAAATTTTGTATTTTTAATGAATAAAAATAGTTATAACTAAAAATATTACCATTGTAAATACTTAAAAGTAGATCATTTTAAACACACATATTTATTGAGTACATTTACCAAATTTTATGACAATCCATACATACTTTCTCAAGATACCATGCGCGCAATGACTTATGGGGTAAAAAAAGAGCTATTTTGATTTCAACAATACACAAATTATGTAAAGGGTTAATAAATTTCTGTTGGTAGTATATTACAAAGCAGAATCTGTTTAATCTAAGTCCAAAATTTCATGTTTATACATAAAAAGGTTTTAAAGATAGACTAATTTAAACTTTGAAGTTTTTCGTTAATTTTCGACGCGTTTAAAAGGTACAAGACCCCTTAAAACAAGAAGACATTTAAAGATTAACTTCTATGTTTTCTTTGTGGTGTATGTCTTCTGTTATATGACGCAATGGTATTGTCACAACCCCAAGTACTATCTCGTAATACACTGTCGCACATTTTCCCCATGGTTTTTGTTGGTTAAAAACTCAAACTGTATTAAAAATGTTACAAAATTTAAACGCTAAAAAGATTCACTATTCCTTACAGAATAAATGATAATTAGAATCATTTACCAAAGATATTACGTAAGTATTGTACAACAAATGTTTTGAAGTCTGGCAGAAAAGTTTTCCTCACAAAAAACGTTTAGGTTATGTAATGCATATTTTCGGGGATATTATTTCTATAAATTTTGAGTGTATTCGTGATGGATAGAAATAAAATAATGAACTGTTGACAAAAAAAGCGCCAACCAATTTTATTACAATAAAAGTTGGCACTTTTTTTATATGTCTCATAGTGGCGGCATTTTTTATTTGCCTCACATTTTCCCCAATTCATACTATATCTTTATTTAAATTTTCTGGTATAAATCATCAATTATTGGAGGTTTATTTTCAGTTTTGTTAAAAATATTTTTTCTGATTTCATGCAGCGTAAGAATTACGTTTGGCAACAAATTTAATACATCTGAGCAGCATCAGGAAACAATATAGCCAGAATTTTTAGAACTTCTCCCTGATACTATGGCATGATAACTGCACTTTAAATTTAAATATTCGATTTAATTAAGAGTGTTAATTTCGGTCAACTTGCATTTGCAAAGTTAGAGAACATTGAGGGGATTTTTTATACTCTCATTTCTCAATAAAAGTTCGGTATGATGGATAAAAATGCATATTCTCTGATAAAGGAAGGATAAATTTTTTTCCAGAGGTATTTCGTATCTTTTAAAATTTAGACCGTAATTTAATAAATAAGATTAATATTTTTAACACAATTATTCAATTCGTAAATAAATCATATCAGTTGTAAATTTCAAAATGACCGGACCAGGATTCGAACCAGGAATGTCTTGTCTGAGGCCGCCAATGCTCTACCGACTGAGCCTCCAGACGAAAGCAAGAAAGCTCAGTCGGTAAAGCATTGGCGTCTCAGACAAATCCTTCCTGGTTCGAATCATGGCCCGGACATTTTTAACATATTTGGAAATTTAAAACTGATACGTAAATTAATAGGTGAAACCATTTTTGCTTTTCGATGAAACTGTAGAGGAATGAAATTTGAATATACGTAATGAAACCTTCAATCTTAAAATTACATGATGTTTATAAAAATGTAAATACTTTTGTACCTTTAGATTAAAAAAATATATATTTTGGCTGGGAAGAACTACTAGGCGAAAAAAAAAAAGTTCTTTTTTCACGTTATAAGTAAGAATTAAAAAAAATTAATGCATCAATCCACAATATTAAAACAAAGTAAAAATGACTCCCTTTCTCGCAATAGTAAGTAAAATGCATTAAATTCATATATGAAAATGGGCATTAAAAATTCATATCATGTTCAATGTCGTCATTTCCTCATTGAGTAATTGTTTCTCGGATTAAACAAAAGTTTCTTAGTGATATAGAACTTTATTGACGGCTAACAATAAAGTGAAAAGGGAATTAATTTAATAATTATAACATATTGTTTCAGCTTTATTGATTAAATTGCCAATATTCCTTTAAATAGGATATTTTCATCGGTAAAACGGTTGCATTTATCTCAGTTTAGGGAAGGCAATTACTTTTTTCATTCTCCCCGTGGAAAGTACTGGTACAACGTAAGTCTAACTTGAATAAGGAACGCTTATGATATGCCATAAGTAGACAATAGCTTTTGTTGGCGGAAAAATAAGTTAAAATGTAATTCGAGTAACATAATGTGAAATTTATTTGGCTTAGTTTTATGTTTATGTTATATCGAAATCCCAGTATTTGTAATTTGAGACACCTGCTATGTAAATGTTTAAATATATTCACCACATTTATATTGATCTGTAAAATATTTTATATTAAATTATTTATTTATTTTTATGGTTTATATATGTAATATGCGGTAAAATATAAACCATTAAAAAAAAATAGAAACAAATCACCGATAGCGAATAAAGCATTCGATAAATATTTTACATAACAAATTTCTTCAAATTTCAATTCTGCCTGAGTAATTGTCAGATCAGTACTAATTTACGTCAAGCTGTAACTGAATAGGAAATTTTAATATAAAATTTTATCCGATAAAGGCTGTTATATCACGGAATTTGATTATAAGGGTCATAACATTGCCAGATATAAGGCTATATGTACCAAGACTGTAGCAGCACCAATATGTGCCAAGGTACCTACTAAATATGGTGTTACATAAAATTCCATCCCATAGACGTCGAGGTATACCTATGACGGAAGCCTAGAAAAATGTAACATATCATCGTCAACTGTTGAGCGATATGCTGCAAAACCTAATCGGCATCCTGTTTTTGTCACTGTCCAACACAAGGTTGATAAAACTCCATGCATCAGTTCTTGAGAAAGAGAAATCGCACAATTTATTCTGCATATACTGATGCACACACATATATTCTCCAAAAATAGTCAAATCATGTTTAGCCTATTCAGAAACGTGTAAATTCATCAAAAAACGGAAGTCAAAAATTTTCTCGATCCCAATAACTTTCTTACCTTCTATAGGCTGTCTCTAAACTCATAGTCCAGACTGTAAGGAAATGTAAAATACACATAAAGAAACAATTTTTGCCTAGCAATGTGGGGTAAGAAAAAAAAAAAGAGTTAACGAAAAACAATAAATGCGGGGAAAATCTAAACATACATTTATTGATATACTGGCAGTAAGTGCTCAAATGTGGCACCACAAACAGGCGTGGCAGCATCTAGGTAGCGAACGGCGAACAGTTTCTAAAATTACTCCCTGGTGTTTCACGACCAGTTGCAGTATACTGAATGTCTTGCAATGAAGTCCTCATCAGAGTCAACTGGTATCTCATAGATTAAACATCTGGAATCTTCGAATGGGTACAACAATCACTTGCTAGACGCTGCAAGGTCAGCATCTATGTTGGTGGTGGCATGTTTGATCATTTACTTCAATTGGTATGTCAATAAAACGCTTGTTTTAATTTCCTCCGTATTTATTGTTTTTCTCCAATACTTTTCATTTCCGACCCCAAACTGATATACCAAAATTACTCTTTTTTGTGTACTTTACTTTCCATGTACGTGGCCCGTGAGTTCCCGGACAGCCTGTATAGCTATAGAAGAGTGTAAAAATAAGCACTACTAATTTTTGTCTGACTTTTTCAGTTAATGGGGAAATTTAACTGTTGAATTGCAATCTGAATAATTCTTTTGTTCATTGACTGGAGCATAGTTATTGTTCTTCCATAAGTAAATAAAATGCATGATCTTTATCAATAATACAGCTTTTTGCTCAATACTATTGTCTTTATTTATTCTAAGAAGGTAAATATTTTAAATCTAAATGAATGTCTAATGTCACGCCCAACAGCCCGTTAATGCGGAAACAGTCGGTCAGCACACAAGACTTTTGTTTATCTAAGATAAGGGAACAAAAAGAAATGATATCGAATTTTCTCATTCGACAGGAATACATAAAGATGTTAACGAACGTATTGAGTAGTTTCTAAATATCAAAGTGATAAAACACCATTATTTAACTTAAACGAAGCGTTGCATTTAATCTAAGGAGAAATTATTTGATTTTATTTTTGTATGTATTTTTTTTTATAAACTAATACTATTATTCAGGATATAAAAATCCAAATAATATATAGTTGTTTTCATAAAAATTTCATTTTTTATTATTATAATTATTTATTTTATAGTTATTTATGATAATTTCATTTTAATTATTTTAAAAATATTTCCAAAATACAAAAGAATGTATTTTAAAAATTGTTTCAATTATAATATTTGCATCTATAGAAAATTTCTGTGAACAAAAATGGTATTTGAAAGGATCATGTAAAAAACAAATATTTCCTTAAAGCAAAATATTCCTGCCTGTCTTATTAATAAGCAAGAAGTTCAGATAGTGATGCAAAGATTGTCATTAAAACTAAAATCAGATAAACTGTCTTCAGTTTTTTTTTAAAAAATACGTTCAGGGAAGGAAGAAATTATATTAATGTATCATTTGGGAAAAGTTCTTAAAGAAAATATAGTTAACTTTTAAGAAATAAAATTGTATGACGAATTAAGGTATAATGATCCTGACACTGTACTCTAATGTATGTAAAAATCTATTATATTGTTAAATATTAACCAACAAAATATTGCAAATAATATGATATGTTCAACTGACTCTGTATGTAGATGAATCTGATTAAGTGTGATCAAGAAGAGGACTATTAGATTAAACCTTATTTAAAAAGACAGTTTCATGCACAATAGGATAAATAAAAGCGTACATCTGAGAAATTTTTGAAAACTGCATTGGTTACATGTTGAATATATCTGTTGTCAAAGTAACTACTTGGATATGCAAAATCTTTGAAATTCTCAAAAGGATGTTTATGATTTATTACATGAAATATAATGAAATAAGGAAGAATCCCAAGAATTTTAATATTTTAGCTTTCAAACTATGATACAATTTAATGTTTTCATTTAAATAAAGTTCCCATTTTTGTAAATTTATTGTTAATTTTTATTGAAATTAAAACATTGACCGTAAAATTTGTTAATTTTCCACTTTCATTTATTTTTATATCGTTGGATCATTGAGTTGAATCAAGTTAATAGTTTTTTTCCGTGTATGATGAGTTCTCCTGTAGCATGTACACAATAACATTTAATTCGGAGAAAAAAAAAATGTTAATAGGATTTTTAAAAAGCTTTTACGCTGTTGTATGCGAACTATCATAAAGAATGTTGCAGAACATTGCTTCACAAATTCTTATATTGCAACAGACAATGGCCATCTAATGATACTGCATAGAGGGTCTAGATACGAAATAATGGTCAACTATTTAAAAAAAGATCTTTGATGCATATAAATAATATATCTTTAATGAAATGTATATTATTTACATTAACTTTTCTCCATCGTTCTCACTTTCTTTTGCGGATCTTGTATTCTTCATTTCTCAAACCTAATTGATATCATCAACTGTAGAACTACAGCATTATTCAAAAAAAATTTGGCTGTGGTCCAAAAATGGACCATGAAAAATGTGCATAGCAGTGCCACCTGTTGAGCGATTTACACCAAAACATAAACAGCACTAATTCATATCCAGGTATACCTGAATTTCAAGTTTGTTGAAAATCCGTGCACTAGTTCTTGAGATACATCTATTGCGGAAATCGCAAAAAAATGCAGCATAGCAGTGCCACTTGTTGAGCGATTTACACCAAAATGTATGAAACGTCAAATGATGTCAAAGACTAACTGAATCTGAAGTTTGATGAAAATCCGTGCATTAGTTCTGGAGATTGAGCTATCGTGGATATTGTGAAAAAATGCCGCATAGAAGCGCCACCTGTTGGGCGATTTACACCTAAAAACTAAACAGCCCTAATTCATATCCAGGTATTCCTGAATCTGAAGTTTGTTGAAAATTCAAGCATTAGTTCTTGAGATAGAGCAATTGCGGAAATCGTAAAAAAATGCAGCATAGCAGCACCACCTGTCGAGCGATTTACACCAAGATGTCTAAAACGTCAATTCATGTCAACGACTAACTGAATCTGAAGTTTGATGAAATTCCGTGCAATAGTTCTGGAGATTGAAATATTGTGGAAATTGTGAAAAAGGCTGCATAGCAGCGCCACCTGTGGAACGATTTACACCAAAAACTAATCAGCTCCAATTTATATCAGATACTAAATGCATATAATTTTTTATTAAATTAAGTGCATTAGTTCTTGAGATAGAGCACCCACAAAATTTGTGTCACAATCAGACAGACAAACGGACAGAGTCACAGACTCACTGACAGACATTTCGTAAAAACATGTTTTTCGGAATCTCTGACCCCTAAAGCGTGTAAATCCGTTGAAAACTGAAAGTTGAAATTTTTCACGAATCCAATACTTTCTTCATGTAAAGATAAAAGAAAGTAAAAATTAATTTTAATAAAATAGGCTCCCTCACAAAATTACTTTAACAAAGCCGGTCCCTTCACAAAATTTCTCTTAATAAAAATCGGCCTCTTCACAAAATTCCTCCTCATAAAATAGGCCCCATCACAAAATTCAATTTCATAGAAACATACTCTTCAATAATTATTTTTTATTTTGTTAGATTTTAAAACATATATTTTGTTAATAAAACAAGTTTATCAGAAAGCAAAACTATAGGAGAAGGGCTTGAAAAGGTTATTATTAATTAATATTTGGTTCGAGTTTGAGTAACTGGATTTCATCATTCGTTATTTTTTACAAAAATATAAAAAAATTCACAAAAATAAATTTTAATTTACAAAAAAGAGGTCCCTAAAAAAAAACCTGCATCGTCCCAAAAGTAAAGCGTATTACTATTTTTTTGTATCGCACTACTCGCTACATTATATTTTTTCAATAAACAGGATGCTACGCTACGAACTAAGAGTAGTTTTGTCACTAATAGCATACTACTTTTTACCATTGGACAATAACCGTTTAAAATAATACAAAACCGAAAATAATGCAGAATTGCTATCATAAAAAAAGAATTCAGAAAGCAATAAAGACCAAGATTATTGATACACCATACAGAGTAGGTGCGCCAGTAATGGACACCCTTAAGGAATTTCTTCAAGAATTATTTTTTTATTAATAGTTATAATTATTATATTCTAGTTCTTTCAGTATTAAATTAATCTATCAACAATATTTAATCATTCAGTTCGTAGTCGCATTTTCCAATGTGAACTTAAATTTAATTGTAAATAATAGAAATAACTAGGACATTCATTGTTCCAGTAATGGCCACTCTCTGTTCCAGAAATGGACACCTTGCAAAAGAATATATATATAGGTTATTTTGATTGTATTTTGAACAAGAAATTAATCAAAGCATATTAAGAAAACAAAATAGTTATTTTCAAAGATTATTTCCAAATAAATTTAACAATTAAGAAAAATAATAGAAAAATAAATAGAAAAATAAATCTAAGTTAAACACGCGACATTTCGTCTTATTTAAAAAGATATTTTCCATAAGAAAATATCGGTACCAAAGAATTTCCTGGTCTTGAAATCTCAGGACAAGTACGATCCCTGCTAAATTTTTATTGTTTAATTTTTTATATAAACAAAAAACTTTGAAGTACGTCCATTATACTGGCACATCTACCCTATATATTCACATAGAAAAAAGCATCCAGTTTCATAGAACTATGAATCATATCTTATTATTTTTAAATAATAATAATTTTAATAACATCATTTTTTATCATTAGATCCAAATATTTACATACCTTTGTAATGGTTATCCATTTTTCCCCGCCGATAAACGGCAAAGTATGTAGAAATCCAATTAAGAACATTACATTTGAACACATTAGCACTACACTGTTATAAAAATATTTCATCATGATAATCCAGCAAACTTTTATTATTATCACCTTAATATATGTATATAAATATGTAATAGTAAGTGATTTTTTAGAATTTCGGCTGACAAAGGAGACTTGTCTTCCGGCATTTCCTTAAAAATGACACCCAAAATCATTTGACAGAATCCTTTGTAATCATTTGACGAGCAGATGTTTTTTTTTTTCATTGTTCGCCATCTTACTTTACGTTTCAGAGTGAAAGCAGACGATTTTTCTATATTTACACACTTATGTGTGTTTATCAACTGATAACAACTTACAGACTTAATGTCATAAATTAATATACATTAAAACAGGTAATTTTTTGTACAAAATGTGTAATTTTTATGACCAGTGGGTGATTTTAGAAATTTACACACTTATCTGTGTTTATATAATTATGTGGAAATTACAATAACGCATCAATTCGTGTAAATTTATGCATTGTTTTACATTTACACATTTATTTGTGTTTTTCAAGTGATAACAAATTACACACTTAGTTTTAGAGGCAAAATACACATAAAAACAGGTAAATTTTTGAAACAAATGTGTAAATTTTATGACAAGAGTGTAATCTTAGAAAATTACACATATATATGTGTAAAATTACCTAATTTACACATTTATTTTTTAGAGTGTGCTTGCCATAAATGCTTGAATTCTTTTTATTCTTTTCTAATTTATTGTGTCTGAAGACATATGAAACTAAAAATATTTTTACAATTTAAACTAATATAGTTTGTTTAATAAATTTGAGAATCGTGAACATAGGCTTTTTTATATTTATCACGTCTGTTATAGAAAAAAAAATATATATAACAATTTTCAGTAAGTTTCAATATTACTTCTTCTATGAAATTGAAATAGGCGAATTGTTTTTTCATCTCATCAGAGTAAAAAAATTGCAAGAGCTATATGAAAAGTTTTATACTTTTGCATAAAATTTTTGAATACGCGTTCACTTTTTTATAATGAAATTTTGTCGTATTTTTCATTTCTTTCTTATTTATTCCTGCGTATGCGTGTCTTAAAATTTAACTATTTAGACATTTGTCGATACGATAGTAGAGGATTGTCGATTGAATACACAGTAAATTATTCCAGACAATGATAAGGTATTAAAAGAATAAAAAAAAAAATATCCCTGAATTAAAGTAAATTTCAGCTAAAATGTTTACGATGTTTATTAATAAAAAATGAAATCATAAGATACTAAAAATGGTTAGCTTGAGTAATAGTTTTTTATCTTAAACTTTTGATAATGGTAATCGTTTCTTATTTTCTTTTACTTACATGTAATGCAGTACTTAAGAATATAGCATTATAATGTTCCCGTAGATAAAAGCAAACAAATGTGAGGTTATGAGGTCATTTTCTAACATATTGTTTTATAAGTAACTTAAAATAATTTACAAGAGGTAAAATCAAATTTTGATTAAACTAAAAAATTGAAATTTTTGTTGGTCAGTGTTTTATTGGCTTCATTTATATCGATGGAGTAACATTTTTAAATTTCCTACATTACGGTGTATCAAAAGCATTTAAATTTTTTGAATACCTATGTATAAAATGTCTTACAATTAATGACCAATTCAAAATGTTATATAAAAGGGTATATGTTACTCTATATTGTATTACCTATTATGTTATTTATTTCTACGTTATATAATGCCTGACAGAAATGTTCAAATATTATCCATTTTAAGACATTATTTCAAAATAGTTCATAAAGCTACTGAAGGAGCTCCTAAAATCCAAGTATTTGAAGAAGACAATTACAATCAGCGATCGTACAGCCCATAACTGATTCAATAGTTTTAAGGGTGTTATATTATCTCTTGAATTAAAATCCAAAATTTGGAGGCCATCACTTGTCAATCTGGAAGATTTAAAGCAAAAAGTGGAGATTAATCCAACAACCAGCACACAGAAACTTTCAGATGAGCTGGGATCATCCATTGACACTATATTTTGAGCTTTACATAAATTACAGGAAGTGTACAACAACTCTAGAGATCTATCTAACAACTCTATCATATAGTGGAAAGGTGAAAAACTCTTCTAGAAATCTGACAGGATTTGCGGTTTTCCAAACGCATAGAGACATGTGATGAGAAATGCGTTTTACTACGAAAAGAAGATTACCGAAAATAATAGTTGGATGTGGTACAATCATCTCCATCTTTTGCAAAACAAGAGCAGTGTGAAAAGAAGTTATCATGATCAATGTCTGCTGAAATTTTGAGCAAATCCTTAATTTTGAAATTATTTCACATGGTTGATCGATCAAATCAAAAATTTGCTGTTTTCAGCTGCACAGGATGTATGCTTTTTTGAAAAGCAAAAACCAGGTACTGGTCAACAGATGGAGATTTTATCTCCATCAAGGCAATACAAGGCCGCACGCTTCAGGCATGACGGGTAATAATGTTGACGCTCTGAAACGGAGTTGTGTATACTTTTTTTGCTTCCAAATTCAAAGGTTCATATCAAACTGATATTTTTCAACTTTCAAGAACATGAAAAGTAAACATCTAATTTCATGCTTTATACTTTGATTTGTGATATGTTTATTTTATGTCGAAATATTGCTACAAAGATTTTATTGTGGAAAAAAAAATATTTTTGACACAACTTAATACTTATCATCATTTTCATCGAACGTATGGTAGTAGATAAGGTAAGAATTCACCGCTTTTCAACAAAAAATTTAAGGCCTTCATACTCAAAAGCTTTTATTTTTATTTTAAGGTCTTTACAATTTTTTTTGTTCTATTGAGTTTCGTGATAATTGTTTTAGAAAATGTAAGACATTCATTAGTAAAATTATAAGAATATGTAAGTTAAAATTTAAATTTTTTGAAAGCACATTAGGACACTTAAATAATCTACACTGCCGATTAACAATCTTTAGACATGAGAAAAATAAATGTAATAATTGGTAACATTTTAGGTAGCATAATATTACCAATTCTGGGCGTCCCATATGTTCAAAATATTTAATTCTTAGAAAATGTTCAGAGTATCATATCGAAGTGGAGAAAGGTCTTGTGAAAAAGGCGGGATTTTTGCAAAGAAATTAAAAAACAATTCTTCTATTTGTTTCCTATAGTTCAAGTAATATGGAACAACATTATAAAATATATTGTAAAAAATACTAAGATGAAGCAGCCCGTATTCATTTGCACTTGGGAATATATTACAAGAGCTAATATCCTGTATCTTTACTATCACACGTAAGAACACTCTTGAAGAGACTTTGTTTAATTAAAACAACTTGTATCGCTGACGAGATTTTTTCTACAATAGACAATGCAGTTAAACTGTTTAATTCAACAAAAACAATAATGCAGTTCTTACCAGCTGTTACTGAAGAAACTTCTCTTAAATCTCGTAAGTGGTCCATTTCGCATTATCCTTTAAATTGTTATCATATCTATCTATCTATCTATCTATATATATATATATATATATATATATATATATAGATTTTTTTTTTTTTTTTTTTTTAAGGAAGTTCTACTGAGCCAACTATCGGAAAGTATTTAAAGATATTTATATTTTTATTTGTTTTTTTATTTTTTTATTTTGCCTCAAACAATGTGACACTTGATAAGTTTTATATTGCGATTTTCAAATCAAAATTTTATGAATTTTACAAATGTTAACCTGACTTATAGAACAAGCTTTATTTTATTAATTAATTAATATTTTGTACTGACATATTCAATTTATAGTTTAGTTTGCAACAAATATTTCCCCTCTATTAATTTTCATTTTCATATTTACATTCAGTTACATTTTAAGAAATATGACAATAAATTTCCGTACGTCATTACAATGAATATAGTTAATGAATATAGTTTCATTGTTGTATTTCAATGTATCTCTTTATTTTAGCATCGTGTATATATAATTATGTAAAATATTTATTCATGCAATATCTCTCCAGTTAGTAACATTAATAAATAAACAGCGCATGAAATAAATATAAACAACAAGAAAGATGAGATGAAAGCAAAGAAATAGATATTCAACATTTTTTTTTTCTTTTTAAAAGACTAGTGCAATGCGATATCATTTTTTTAGCTTCAGTTTGTTAGTTTTATAGATTTTAATTAATATCAGATATTTTTTTAAACAAAAAAAGTCTTATGAATATTTTATTACTGTCTGAGTATCAATATTTAAATTTAATATTTAAAACATACATTGATTTCACAATCATTCTACGTAAGTAAATTTTTATAACATAAGTAATAAACATATCACTCATTACAGAGATACGAAAAAAGTTATTTTTTGTCATAATAATTTTAAACATTCCTCATCAAATATTAAAAAAATACTAATACGAGTAATTAATGATAAATGTAAATGGTGGTGTAAAAAAAATACTCACATGCAAGAAAAGTGACACATCTCGCAAAAATTCTTTTTGCGTTTTATTCCGCTAATAATTTTGTCATAGTGGGTCTTGCTACACAAAAAGTTTCTAACTGTAGTTATACGGAAATTACTTTATTACGCTATATATCCAGTTGTAAACACAGAAGAATGGTTGATTGTGTATATGTAGGGACGTAAAATTACACAACCGTTCGAAACATCATCTTACATCTTCATTCTTGAAGGTTTTATGCTGTTATGCCTGATTTTATTCCTGCATGCACAGCTACGTGCTATAATTTCATGTAACAGTAAAATTGTGTCATTTTTCCCTTTTGCTTCTCCTGAGAAATTTACTTTTGTCGAGATGTGTCACTTTTCTTGCGGGTGAGCAGTACATTATCTTGCAATATGATTGTAATGATAAGGGAGGTAAAGTCATATCCTAGATTTAAATTATAATAATTACCTAAACAGACGACATAATTTTCAAATACATTATTTGATTTACACACTCACAAATTGCACATAGAATTTTGTACGATGACCAAAAATGTCTAACTAAACACAAGTATTTAATGAGTGTGTCATGTACCTGTTTTTTTTTTTTTTATCATACATGGTCTCCGATAAATTTACAGTCACATATTCATAAATACTAACCAATTGTCGTATCGGAGTACTGTTTGCACCATAAGACGTCTGGAAGATTCAGATGTTTTGTGACAATAAAACAAAATTGTTTAAGGATGTCCAGAAGTCAGTTTAGATTTCACGCAAAGTAGGAAAATTTAACGAATTGTTGCATCTGATAGCATTTTTCACCATAAGGCTTACTAGAGCTTTTTTTATGGTAAAAGAAGAAAAAGTAATCTCCCATGCTCTTTCACATTTCTAACAATCATAAAAAAATATAACTAATCGTCATATGGGAATGCGATTTCACCATAACATGTCAAAATGACGGATGGTCATCACATATGGTCGGAAATTTTGTAGTAAAGACCCTTTGAAAATTTCTTTTCTTTTATATTAGTTATTTATTTTCCCTCAAAATTTAAGACACTTTGAAAAGAGTTATTGCGCAAAACCACCATCTGGTACGGCAATTTATTATTTTTTTATGAAACTTATAAAGGGAACAAACTTATGGCAAACCTTGTATATTATTTTTTAAACGTATATTTTGTAAATTTATTTCTTAAGTACAAATATGAAAACTGATATATGTATACAAGAATATGTATATATAAATTGTAAATAAAAATATTTTTTCTAAAGGTTTAATCGTTTTTCTTCATCCCAAACTAGAATTCTTAGCGGATCTGGTAATACGCTACACGAACCCGAAAATAGTAATTAAAGTCAACCCAAAACCTCATCAAGATTCGACATATTCAAACCAAAATCCATAAACTAAAGCCCAAAATACTTAAACACCAACCCAAAATTGAAGAAGAATAGTCCATATTTTCATACAATTATAAAGACATCGTCTACAATTTTATGGATAATATAATTTCTATCGGAGTTCTTTCTTATGCTCTCTCTTTTGAAAATTGCATCAACCCGAACCTGACTGGCAACAGTAAAATTTCATCCCGAAACAGAATTGAAAGCCAAACAATTAAAGTCATCCCGACCCGCAGCAAAAATAGCGTCGAGCAGATCCGATCGTAGTCACAAGTGGGGTCAATTTTACCCGAGTTCGAGCAATAAGTAGAGTGGATTTTACCCGAGTCCAAGCCAACTCAAAAAACTGGCCGAAAAAACGATTCAAGTACGATAAAAAAAAAAAAAAAACATATATGTTTAGAAATTATAAGAAAATTTTTATTCCTGCCTTCAGAATGGAAGTTCTCCATCGTGTCGGGTAACACGGTTTTGGGTCGGGTTCGGGTAAAATCGGGCAAAACGTTAAGAATGGAGGAGAAGTATCTTAGACTTTCTAAACATTTATGTTGTATTTAAAAAGTTGTATTCATTGTACTTAAGTTTATTACAAGTTGCTATATATTGACGACATACCAATAATCATGTGTTTCATATTACAATATTGTATCTCACCCTGTGTTGTTTAAAAGTATCTTTTGATTACATGGAACAGTTTTTCGCAATATTTTACTGTTATATTTGTGTGGACTAAATCAAATTATCACGATGTTGTGTAGAATAATTAAAAGCTGAGTTAGTACCACTAATATGCGTATTAAAAATCTTTAAAGTATACATGTTGCATATATACATATTTCATATATACCAAAATTTCATATTTTACAGCATAAAGTCATCTATTACGATATAAAAAAAACGTATTCTTTGCAGAACTGAAACAAAAAGAACATTTTCAATTTAAGATTTCTGACTTTTTTATTAGAATTTATCATATTTTCTTTACGTTTTTAGCTCTGTTATCTCGCAAAAGATTTATTGTTTAGACATTATGTGAAACTATTTTATAATATGTGTGAGCAGTACTTTCATGAAATGGATATCTCTTCCTTATTTCTCACATTTTTTCATTTCATAAATAATGCATTTTTCAGTCACTCTAGAGCAGAAATGTAAATGCAAGTATGTTTTCTTTTTCAACACTTTGAGATATTTATAAAAATAAAAAGGATGTTTCATTACATTTTAATTTTTTATTTCAGTTGTAAAATAAACTAAATATTGATCTCAACTCTTTCTCAATATATTTATTGATAACATCTATTGTCATGAAATATATTTTCCCAAATTTCCACAGCAGACGTACTTCATAGCTAAAAATATAGAGTGATGTTTCTAGGAAAATTTTAACTAGTTTTTAGCATCTTAAGATTCTAAAACTTACATTATTTATTTGCATTTCTCTAAAATGTACTTTGGAACTAAATATAGCAGTAATAAGATATTATATAATATAAAAGCTATGTGGTATCATAGACATCGACACCTACAGGCATACTGTCTTTATTATAAATAAAGATCAAAGTAACTCAGAAAATATTTTAAAATAAAATACACTAGAGGGCAAATGTTACCGTGACCATGAATTTCAAATAGCTTATTTTTATTAATTAACCATTTTAATTTTTGTGTTTTTATTGTAAATTTAAAGAAATAAAATTTAAGAATGTCTGAAAGTTGCAAACAAAAATGCTTGTATTTCAAAATGCCTTATGGTTGTGAAAGTTAAATTTTTATTTTTTTCAAACAAATAGTATTTTTTGATGAGGTAAAAGGCATTTTTTTTATTAAAAGTGCTGGACATTTACACCATGAAAAGTTCAATATTAACGTGGAAATAAAAACCAGAAATTTACTGAATAGTGTACAAAAAATGTTTTTAAGTCAAAAACTAAACAAACATTAAAATTAAATTAAAATAATCAACGTTTCAGCTACCATTTATGACCATCGTCAGGAAAGTGTTTTATATTGCTTTTAAAGAACAAAGCCAAACCGTACTGAATTTACAAAGTCGTTCTTTTTCGAAGTTTTTAAATTCAAGGCGGTTTGGCTTTATTCTTTAAAAGCAATATAAAACTCTTTCATGACTAAAACAGTATTTTATGAACAAATTCCTATATGATGTTTCAAAATATGAAAGAATATGTGAAATGCATCAAAACTATCTCACTTTTGAAACAAAATTGTGACAAAAGAAAAGGAAATCGGCCATATCCAAAAACATTTTTAAATATACATAGTGATTAAGAACACATTTTTATTAAATATTTCTTAGCTATTCCTACAGAACACAGATGTTATTAAAATATTATAAAATAGCTTTGTCTTCTATTACTTTAACTCTCTGAATAGTGGTGGTACATTTTTTATACCATATAATTTTAATTCAAAATTGTCAAATTACAAAAAAACACTTAAAGATATATATAAATATTATACAGACATACAAACAATAAATACAATAAACCCAACTGGAGTGAAAAATTAGAAAGAGCCAGGAATTGAACTCGGGACCACAGTATACAAGACTGCTGCTCTAACCACTGAGCTACTCCGGCCAATGCCTGAATCTGCAATTTCTCACTAATAAACCATGTTGGGGAATTCACCAGCCATCCATACGACAGCCTTGGATGACCGGATAACGATGAATAGATTTTACTATTACATCGATCTACGATAATTATAATAAAACACTCATACTACAATGTATATTAAAACACACATACATACATAAATAACGCCTGCATTCAACAGTTAAAGGGTTCGATTCCTGGCTCTGGCTAATTTTTCACTCCAGTTGGGTTTATTGTATTTATTGTTTGTATGTCTGTATAATATTTATATATACCTTTAACTGTTGAATGCTGGCGTTATTTATGTGTGTATGTGTGTTTTAATATATATATTGTAGTATGAGTGTTTTATTATTAAAAAAAATCATTTTATAATGTGCATGGAGAAAAGGATTTATTTATTTTCAAATCAATTTGTTCTCAGATTCTGGTGACATTGAATCGTTACGGCATGTTAGCAGTGGAATTGATTTTCTCATGAAAGGTTTAATCATTCCCATTAGGTTTCCCTTATGAGTGAAACAATTGCTTTAACATTATATAATTTCAATACGTACTAATACTACACGTTTAAGATGTACTGCTTGGTTAGGCAAATTACAGAGATAACTGCTGAACTTACATAATGGTAATCCTATGCGTAACAGGGAAGAGATACTCAGTGCAGAAACTAATGAAGGGTAGACAATATCATGCGGTGACATTATATCCAAACACACTCCTAGGAAACTTCAAATATTCTAATGTATAGTGCTGCTTGGATATGATTATTATATGTTCTAAAAGCGACAATTATCATATTATACCTCCCAAAAACTAAGTAGGTATAAAATATATATATTAAATTGTAAAGAAAACCACAATGTTGATAAAAATTGTTGTCATGATTTATTTATATAAATTAGTAACGTATTTTTCTGATTCAAAAATCTTTTGTCAGAAGTATGGGATGTTTTAAAATCAACAAAATATTTTCCAACGTATTAATGAATTTAAGGCATATTTTAAAAACAGATTCAAAATCATAATACAGTAGTAGCCCGACTTAAGTCCCCTCGACTTACGTCATTACGCATTTTTAAACTTTTTAGAAGACTTTTGCTTCTACGAAGCGAAACTTTCCTGTGACAGTAACAAACAATTAAAAGTGTCACTAAAAAAAAGCTTAGGAAACCCATTCTGCTGTTGCAAAGAGCTTCTAAAAGTAAAAAAGAAAAATTTGCTGGTTCAAACTTCATTGCAAGATTTTTTTCGCATCCTCAAATATTCAAACGAGCAGCTAGAAGAACAATAAATTGTAAGTTAACGTAATCCCTAAATACAGTAAAATGCGTTAATTAGATTTTAAAGAATTTTTATTACGTATCCTTTTTTTGCTTATCTAAATGTACCTCAACTTACGTCATTTTCGACTTACGTCGGTAATCTTGGAACGAATTGCTTACATAAGTCGAGGTATTACTGTAAATTTATTTATTATTTTTTATAAACTTTTCATATAGAAGTATATTTTCTCCGAATTGGCCAATGCTGTTAAATAAACAAATTATTAACTGAGCATAAATGTTGTTAAAAGTCTTTGTTGCATGCTACAGCATATTACTCTTAATAAACGTTGTTAAAATACATTTGTTATGTAAAAACACTCACAATTTCTAAATTTACTTTGTCATACACGTTTTGATTCTCTAATAATAAAATCTTTACATTACGTAAGAAATAAATATCCCTAAAGATTTAAAATAACAGTTAAATGAGTACCTTAAAGAGAAATGAAAGTTTCTTTCTATATGCTTTAATGATTTTTATACACAAAAATAACGGAATTATGTTTCTTTAATTTTATTATTTACGTCTGAAATAATAATATTTATCCATTATTTAATTTATAATAATCGGATATTATTTAAGTTTCAGAGTTTTTTCGTAATTTAGTAATGTTCGTATACCAAATATTTTTGTTATTCATTTTCTCATTATTTTACACAATTTTATAAATAACAATAATAAGTATATTTACTAAGAGATTACTTTTTCTTTACTTAAGGGGTCTTGTACCTTTTAAACGCGTCGACAATCAACGAAAAATTTCAAAGTTTGAATTAGTCTATCTTCAAAGCCTTTTGATGCATAAAGATGAAATTTTGGATATTGATTAAACAGATTGTGCATTGTAATATACTACCAGCAGAAATTTATTAACCCTTTACAGAATTTGTGTATTGTTGAAATCAAAATAGCTCTTTTTTTTACGCCATAAGTTATTGCGCGCATGATATTTTCAGAAAGTATGTATGGCTTATCATGGAATTTGGTAAATATACTAAACAAATATGTGTATTTAAAATGATCTACTTTTAAGTATTTACAATGGTAATATTTTTAGTTATGACTATTTTTATTCATTAAAAATACAAAATTTTTATTTTTTTTTACGAAAATATTTTTTTATATAGTTAATGAAATAATTTTAGCCTAAGAGTAGATCATTTTAAATACACATATATGTTTAGTATCTTTACCGAATTCCATGCCAATCCATACATACTTTCTCAAGATATCATGCGCGCAATGACTTATGGGGTAAAAAAAGAGCTATTTCCATTTCAACAATACACATATTCTGTAAAGGGTTAATAAATTTCTAATAGTAGCATATTACAAAGTACAATCTCTTTAATCAATATCCAAAATTTCATCATTATGCATAAAAAGGCTTTGAAGATAGACTAATTCAAACTTTGAAGTTTTTCGTTAATTTTCGACGCGTTTAAAAGGTATAAGATCCCTTAAATGTAAATAAAATAGAAAGGACTCATAAAACTCATTTGTATCAATCATTCATATTTTTCCAATTAAAATTTAAAAATTACTTTTCCATACAGAAATTACATTTATATAATAGTATAATATTTATATTGCGTAAACAAAAAAAATGTATAAAGAGTTTATAACCAATTGTGTAAGTTTCTTAAAGACGAAAGTATTTTCAACTTCATGTACTTTACTGATTTTTAGACACAAAATTATGAAAATTATGCTGTTTTTTAATTTATCAATTAAGTTAAAAAACCTCGATATTTACGATTTATTTCGTTTATCTTGCTTGCTTTCTATTTTCATTTGGAAGTCTTTCCTATCTTACAAATATTTGTTTAGCAAATATTTTCTTATTTAGTTACATTTCACATAATTGCTTATAATTATTATGAAAAACAAATATATATATACATTTTTTTACTTAGAGATTATTTTTTTACTCAAAGTAATTTAAATAAACATTACATGAAAAAACTCATTCCTTTAATTTCAAATTAAACAAAGTTGACTATGTTTTTCATTGATCCTAATTAATAAAGCGTAATAAATTTTAGCTTTTCTCCCTTTTTGCACATTATCAATTACCAAAAGAACAATTAAAAAATACCAATTAATGAAAGACATTTAAAAGAAACCCAAAAACAATGTGCTTATTTAACCTCTTTTTAAAGTACAAATTTAAAACTTCTGATAACTAGACTGATTGTTTATCTAACCAAAGATATACTAAGCAATTTTTGTAAAACTTTGGTATAGAAATCATAATAATCTTTTGTTTTCGTTATAATTAACCACTGTCCAGTTTATGCTTATATATCTATACGAGCATATCATAAAGGAATTAATAACATTTTCTTCTATTTTATTATGTTATTAATTATTAGCTTATTTTTCTAACTATGCTTTTCTTCCTTATTGAAATTCACATGTTATATCGGAGTTTCATTTGAACCAAAATTTTTGTAATGTAACTAGCTTATCAAAAAAAAAAAAAAAAATCATTTCCTGTATTGAATCTTTCCTTACAAATTAAAAAGATATATAAATATACTAATATTTAAAAAAACAGTAATGTCAAAATAAATATATCACTTACTCAGTTTATAAATAACAAAAGAAAAAAAATCATTCGCCAAGCATATATTATGAAACAGTTTCCAACACAATCAGAATTATGTAACAAAACTGCACCGTTTAATAAGTTAAAATATTGTGTCTGATTGAACCATATGAAAGCACATAACACATTTTAAAACTCAATTTCAGCTGTTCCAAATTCTTTGAGCAACCCTGTATATGATATATAGATTTGTATATATTAACTACATGCACGCAAAAGTTTATTTCTGTTAAGCAATACATACCTCGGTTGAAAATGCCCCTTCAGCAATTCCCGTAATAAGGAGAATGGTACGCGAATTGTTTTGTGCACACCTGTATATGAGGTATAGAATTTATATACGACGAGTAACATGTAAAATCTTTAAATTTAATAGCGCATACCGAAATGGAAAATGCACTTTAACTTTAATGAAATCATTTCTGAAAGACAGTTCATTAACAAATTTCTTTTGTGTGTCCCTGAACATGAACGACAAATGCCATGAATGTCCCATTCTATCGTAATCATCTTTTAGTGAAATTCAGTGATTTATATCAGCTTCAATACATTTGAAATTGCGTAATGTTATTAAAATACTCGTCAAAAAATATGCAAACGATTTTCCCCATATACCATAATGTTATTAACTCTTTTGATTGCTCCTGTAAATGAATTATTAATGATACACACTTCATATACAATACCGAAGATACCGTGGTAAGCATTATTAGCGTATTTCTATTGCATGTAAATCCGAGCATATTTATGTGAGATAGAGCGTGGACTGAGAAACTGAATTCATAAACACTTTTAAACTTTGTAGGAAAGTGTTAATAAACAATTAATTTTAAAAAATCAAAAAACCCGACTGCGTAAAAAGCGAACTAATTAATTTATTTCTCGTCAATGTGACACTATTTCTTTTTCAATTTCTACTATTAGCTCACACTCTCGCTATATATATCTTGTTCAAATTTTCCATCGTTAATAAAATACTTATTATTCATCCAATCAACCTCAAATAATTTTTTTAAACTAGTAGTGGTTGACACTTGATGTTAATCCAGTTTTTTCAAATATTAATTCATTAATTAAATTAAATTAATTAATTTTCAATAATCGATAGAGCCCTCTTCTTGATCAAGGTATTTTAGGCATTTTAAGCGCCACTCAAAAGGAAAGAAGAATGGGAGAAAAAAATTATCTTACTGACCTAAATAGGAATTAACTTAAAATATTTTTTTTATATATAACTTGTTTATATTACTTACCTATTTTTTTTTTATTGACTTGTATTGATGACTTTTAAGATGTGTTTAATTGTTAGTTCCTATCTATAAGCACTGTTTTGGTGAGGTCTATAGATGTCTATGATGGTTAGAGTTGCAGTAAAGCTAGAGATTCTACCTGCACAATTTTCAGGTTGTATAATATTCTAACGGAGCTTCTGACTGTAAAATAGTCAATGAAACATTGTCTTCATTTTGAAAGACCTATCCAATAATATGTCACACAATATGATGCGTAAAAAAAAAATAAATAAAAAAATCGTGTCTACCACCATTTTGTATTTTACGGCCGCCATTTTAAATTTATAAAAACGAAACCTTACCTATAACCATCGGCCCGTTAAGACGAATTGATAGAGACCTCATTCATTAAATTCCATCCAGCCTTTGGGATGTTTCGAGGGTATATAGAAATCCACATACACAGATACGCGTGAAACACATAACCCTTCTTTTCAGTCGGGTAAAAATGAAATGATAACGTAATTTTAAGTTTGGTGACATATTTCGTTGATTTTATTGCAAGTGATTTGTGAGAAAAGTCGCCTTATTGACTTTTTACAGAAACTATATAAGAAAATTTTTCAGTAAATATAAAAAATATATTTATAATAGCAGCGATGTTAAAATGTTGTTAATATTTTAAAATAGACTTTATGTAACATGAAGATCCTACTTCAGTTGCGGCTGCAGTAGTTCAATAGGTAGAGAATAGTCAATTTAAGCCAAAGGTAATCGCTTCGACTCCAAGCTGGGTATTTATTCACTAGGTTGGAAAAATTGAGTTCGTAGGAAATTTTTATCCAAGTGTTTTCACAATGGTGGCGGAAAGAAGCATCCTAAACGTTATGTAGCTTAGAAAATTTATGGGGAAAATGACTCAGAATTTTGCAGAGTGTAGGCCAGGTGAGGGTGTGGCTAAAATATGTCAAACGTGGCAAATAAGATATGTGGGCATAGCTTCATCAGAAAAGTCTGCCGACTGAATTTATCATGAAATAAGAATTCTCAGAACAATAATTTTCATGGTATATGCTTGAGTTCATTTGCGGTATCCGAATCCCAATAATAAACTTTTTAATGTTAATTGTAAGACACAAATATAAATAAACAAAGTATTATTTCAGCTCATGTAGAATACTAAATTGCTCGTACTAGCGTTTCTTTTTTATTTCATAATTCTAGTGCTGCAGGTACCGTTTTAAATCCACTGGTGGTTTTTCATTGGAAAAAAAACTGCGATAAATCCTAAAAAATATTATTTTGTCTTTCAGCTGCGAGAACTCATGAGACGCAATAATACCGAAATAGTCGTAAGCATAAGCATTTTTTTTTAAGAATCCCAGCATTAAAATGGCGAATGAAATTTTAAAAAATTTGAACAGATTTCCCTAAACACGTGTTACTTTTTACTTTTCTATATTAAATACAATTTATGACATTTACTTGTTTTCAAGAAAAAATTAGAAAACAGCGATATTATTATTTCGGTACAGTAATGTCAAAGCTTCGTTTTTATTGTAAAAATCAGATAATTATGTGTGTATTTTCAGTTTATATTGTGGCATTTATTCTAAATTTCCAATATATCAGACATGATAGTCACGAAGTATTGTTGCGATGTCTTTTATTGATGGTTTACTTTTGTCTCAAATAACTTAAAAAAAGTATACATTTTTTAACATAGTTTTATCAGAGTTATTGCTGTATATATATATATAGAGAGAGAGATGGAAATAATATATAAGGTAATATTTTATGATGTTTTTCATCTATTTATTTTATACTATATCAGAAAATGTATAAAATTACAAGACATCCTTAAATCATACATTTGCTCATATTTTGTTATACGAAATTGTTCGTTGTCTTTTAGTTTCAAAGGTATTATATACAGGGTGCAATATGTTATCTATCACCGACCTTTAATTTCGCAACCGTTGGTCATAGTTCCAATTATAAAAACGTTTCAATTGAGGTAGTATGCGCCATTTATTGAAGCATAACATCAATTTTATAAACAATACAAAATCTAACTTTTTATACGGTCCCCAGTCCGTATAGTTATGTTTAGTAAAAGTTTACACAGATCATAGCAGACATAACACAAAAAGTTTGACATCTGTACAACGAAAATTCACACAGTTATTAAATTTCAAAGATTGATATTTTTGCACATGATTTTGTCTTTCATTGAGGGATCAGTTAAAAGATGAATTAAAGTAATTCATAATCAAAATCAGGCTGCAATGTCCTTTTTACGGTGAAACCACTTTTAGCATGTATCACCAAATCGGGGTTTCACAAAGAGGGTTATTTCGTCTAAAAATTTTAGCTGACTTTTAAGGGTCGTATACAAAACTACGAATGAAATTTTGAAATTAAACAGAAAGATAAATATCAGTTAATTAGTATATCCGAAAACGGTCTACAATAAAAAAAATACATCAAATACCGGAATCTACTAGAGATGCTGCTCAAAGTGTTCTCCATTGGTGGCAATGCACAATTGAATGTGTGACAATACTGAGTCCTGGACACGTTGGATCATAGCAAGTTTAACTGTGCGACAAGCAAGGACAATGCGCTGCTTCATATCATCCAAAGAAGAAGTCTCAGTCACATAGACCTGTGCCTTGATGTAACCCTAGAGGTAGAAATCCATGGGAATCAAGTCCGGTGAACGCAGTGGCCTCATTACCGGACAACCATATGAAAAGATCTGTTGATCAGATTCGGTGTCCAGATTCACACGCACCACACGTTCGTTGACCAGCGTACCTGGTGTCGTACTGTGCGGGCGATGTGGAGGTTTTCCAGTGACCAGTAATGCACATTTTCCATGTCCATAATGCCACTACCTGTACACGTTGACTCATCTGTCCACAGAATTTCACAGAGGGATGATGGATTTTCCTCTAAGGTGTTAAGCTTAAAATTACAATAATCAAATCGTCATGCGTGGTCACCCAGTATCATTGTTTGCACCAGTGTCGGATTCTATGGATGCGTACCATGCGCATGTAACGAATACCAGACATGCTGACGTGTGTATTCACATGCCTCACTGTTTTCTGCCGTGCACAGTTATGGATTTAAAAGGGAGAGTTCAAACCCCTCCTCCGGTGTCACTCGAACATTACACCTTATCCGTCTACTTGTTCTGGGTCGTGGTGCAACAGATCCGGTCTCTCTAAGGCGGTGCTATGCATCAGCTATAGTTTCATGCTTTGATTGTCGATACCTAGGAAATCGTTCTGAATAAACCCTGGCAGCCGCTCTTGCATTCCTTTGGTGTTTACCATAAATAAGTATTATTTCGGCATGTTGCGTGTATGTGTAGCCTGCCATAATGATCTTAGCGCTGACTAGCATGTCCACTGCTGGTGACTAGGGTTTGCTCGCGTGGCGCTGCGGTACTATTGTAATTTGCATAATCTCTATTTTTAAGCTCGTTATACCTCGGTTGATAGTTTGCATTTTAGTGCCATTTATCTGGTTTTTAGAGAGTATGTTTTATTTTACTCATGAGGATTCTACTATTTGTTTTCGAACGCCGCGCCTACAGTCTGGGGCGATTCTACTATCGAAAGGGATGTTACGTTGACATGGGTATTTCCCGAAGTTTACTCCGTCATTTTGTTGTACGCTGTCACTAAGATTGGAACTCAGCCAAACGCAGCTAAGCAAACTCGACTCACCCCTATTTTAATAAAATCAAAACAGACCTGACGCATGCACAAAAGGGAGGAGGGTTTTGCTTTCCTATAAAAAACAGTACCTATTTTGACTTTTGAATGTTGTTTGACTCCTAAAATTTAGATAAAATTTTTAGATGAAATAACCCTCTTTGGTGATACCCTAATTTGATGATGCCGGCTAAAGTTCTGTTTCGCCGTAAAAAGGACATTGCACCCTGATTTTTATCTTGAATTACTTTAATTCATCTTTTAACTGATCCCCCAATGAAAGACAAAATCATGTGCAAAAATCTCAAACTTTGAAATTTAATAACTGTGTTTATTTTTTTAGTACAGATGTCAAACATTTTGTGTTATATCTGTTATGATACGTGTAAACAATTACTAAATATAACTATAGGGACAGGGGGACCGTATAAACAGTTAGATTTCGTAATTTTCATAAAATTTATTTTTTACTTTAAATAATGCCACAACATGAATATTTACATCATTTGAAACGTTTTAGTAGTTGGAACTAAACGTCTACGACCAACGGTTGAGAAAATAAAGGTCGGCGATAGATAACATATTGCATCATGTATATAGATTTAAAAGAACTTTGCGCATATTTTAAATGTGCGTACTTTTAGAATATATTTTAAACTAGGATTGAAAATTCAGTAAATTGTGTTTTACCTACTGGTTCATAAAAACATTAAAGCTTAACCCTTTATATCCTGACGGTACTTTTAAATACCAATAAAAAATTTAATGTAAAATTTATTTAATTCGTCTACTAATAAAAATAGATTGCACTTTTCATACAAAATAATTTTCTCGATCGTATTTAAAAAGCACAGTGAAACAGCCGATGCTAAATATTTTTAATATAGTTATTTTCTCAACCATTTACATAGGTGTAGCTTTTATCCTATAAAAAAAATGTTATGCGAAAAATTTTTAACTACAAAACCCTTCTCTGTTACGGATAGGATCACAATACATTTATTTACACTGTTCTTATAGAAATTGTGAGACTTCCATAACAATATTTTTTGTTAATTAATCTAATTATTCTTGTAAAGGTTTTGGAAAAATAGCTCTAACTACCAATTTATTAAATCGGTTTTAATTTTTTAAAAAAATCTAAAAATCAAATTTTTATTATATATGTTGTTCTGGATTATTAAGGTGAAGCAATTTTTTTAAATTCAGGATATAAAGTGGTAAATAGGAATGTCATGTTTGTGCTTCAATTTAATATATGTAGATGGCAGCACCAAAGTTACCTTTCCGCCCACAATTCATTATCAGAGAATTGTTCTCTAGCTTTATGTCATGCGACCGACGTTTGTAAGTGATGTTTTTGTTTTGTGAAATGTTCAAGTAAATGTCTATATGTTTACGATGCTTCCTCGTCAATTTATTGTTAGGTTAATTATTATTAATTACTTACTAAAAATATAAGAAATGACGACGAGCAAAAATAAGGTATAATTTCACCGAAAAAAGTTTAACGAAAATGATAATCGTGCAGGGGGAAATGGCTGTACTTTCGTTTTCAAAGTTCTACGCTTTTCTGCAATAAATACTTCAATATGATATTATTAAATTATCATCTTTAAGGCGGCGGTAAGGGCTACATTACATTTATTTTACATTTAACGTTTTTGCTACGTTTAATAAAGTAAAATGTTTACCCATTTTAAGGAGTTTGGTGAAAAGTAGAATATTTGACAATTTACGTGAAAAGAGTAGAACAAAATTTCGGTCTGCATGACATAACAGAAAAGAAAAAAATACCTGCTTTTTTATCATCATTAGGACCGGAATTATATGGTTTATTATGTGATTTATGTGTACCTAAGAATTGTGAATACTTAAAATATAATGAAATTGTTGATATTCTGCTTAAACACTTAAGCCCGCTCCCAATAAATTCATTGAGCGCATTAAATTTAGAAAATGTTTTCAAAATGAAACTGAATCAATTCAAGATTTTGCTGCTAGATTAAAAGAGGATACGACCTTTTGTTCATTTACTGGTGATACTTTAAATGAAAATTTACTGGAACTGTTTCTGCGCGGCCTGAATAAATTGATTATGCAAGTTGATGATTTAAATTTCGAAAAAGGTGTTGAGAAAGCTTTAGCTTTATATAATATAGATATTGAAATTGCTGAAATTAAGCATACAAATTTCAATGTAAATAAATTTCCAGTACGAAAATTACACAAAATAAAACATTACAAAATTCTTCTCAAAAACAAAATGTCAACAATCGTGTAAATAATACTTATTCTGACATGAATAAAAATATGTTTAAGTGTTATCGATGTGGAAAAGCCTCACATTTAGCAAATGTTTGCAGATTTATTAATGTTACTTGCAACCTTTGTAGGAAAAAAGGCCATTTAAGCAAGGTATGCAGAAGTACAAATTTTCAACAACACGTAAATTATTTAAATACAGTAAATGTTTTAACTGTATAGTATGATAAAGGTTCAAATCCAATTAAGTTGTCTGTTTTCAAACAGACATGATATGGATGAGACAGAGCTGTGTCCTGATTCTGCCCTTCTCGGAATGGGTTAATTTCTCGTAATGCGCCGACGAAGTGATATTTTCCAATTCTGCCCCTAACATGTTGGAATTCTTTCCCATTCACCAGGGTTGCTTCGTCGTAATTCCTCCCGACTGCTATCAGCAGCCGGAAAGGATTATTTGTGTCAGTTTAAGATGGTGTTTATATATGCACCTCTTGTAAATGAGGATAGATAGACCTTTATTATTATTATTATTCAGTTTTGTTAGGTTCATTACTAGAAATAGATTTACCTTATATTAAATGTAAATTAATTGTGGGTGTAGCATAGTTTTTCAATTATTTGGCTAATATAGCTTGTATTTTAAAACTTATATAAGAAAAAAAATCTTTATGCTAAAATATATTTTTGAGATTAAAACTTATTGCACCAATCCAAAAGTACAATTACAAATAACTTTTGTTTAAATAATCCCTTGATTTTGATCTAAACAAATGATTTTGATCTAAAGAAAAAATATATAATTGTTAATGTAACATAATTATGAGTGAAACTTAATTTTCCAATTATTTGGCTGATATAGCTTGTCTTTTAAAGCTTGTATTCAAAATAATAATAATAATAATAATCCTAAATAATACATTTGAGAAGATTAAAACTTATTGTACTAATTCAAAAATGTAATTACAAATACTTTTTGTATAAATAATTTCTTGATTTTACTCTAAATAATAATAAATATTATATCATTGTAAATGTAAAATAACCACAACTGAAGCATAATTTTTGAATTATATTTGACAGATATAGCTTGTATTTTAAAGATAGTATTAAAAAAAAAAAAAAAAAAAAAAAAAAAAAAAAAAAAAAAAAAAAAAAACTTTCATGCTGAAATATATTTTTGAGAAGATTAAAACTTGTTGTAATCCAAAAGTATAATTACAAATAGTTTTTGCTTAAATCCGTTTATTTTATCCTAAATAACAATAAAATTAAAATGTAAATGTAAAATAATTATGAGAAAGCATAAGGTTTTAATTAATTGGCCTATAGATTTACCATATCTTGTATTTTAAAACTTGTATACATAAAGAAAAAGCTTGTATTTTAAAAAAGTTAGTATAATAAAGTGTAATTATATTTAAAAAAAAAAACCTTCATGGTAAAATATATTTTTCAGAAGATTAAAACTTGCTGTATTAATTCAAGAGAGTATTTACAAATAGTTTTTGTTTAAATAACTCCTTGATTTTACTTTAAATAACAATAAAAAATTATGTAATTGTAAAATAATTATGAGTATGCATTATTTTTCAATTATTTGGCTGATATAGCTTGTATTTTAAAGCTTATATTAAAAAAAAAAGCTTGTATTGAAAAAGTTAGTTTAATAAAGTGTACTCACATAAACAAAAGACTTTATGATACACTAGCAGCCTAACGCCCGCTACGCTGGTCAGTTTTTCTAAAGAAACCTTGAATCAAATTAAATATATCTGTGAATTTGATCATGCGTTTTAAAGCAATATGGACATTTACCTGGAATGCCCAATCCAATTGGTGAAAACTATATGAACGTTATTACGCTATTATAGCTTTTGGGCCATACAAAATTTAGGCTGTTAAGGGCCAACTTCTTTCGTTGATCATTTAGTGTAGTATTCGGTGAAGAACGATAGAACAATATGTACTATACTTAAAAGGGTTCATGAAAAATTATCAATGAAATCTCATCAGAATATGTTAATAGGACATACTGAAAAGGCTAATCGTTCATAATTTGGTTCGCCTGCTTCTAAAACATTCAGCCTTAATTCTATAATCAAGCAACCTGATGACCAAGCAACACCAAGCGAATGATATGTGCTTTATACTAAAACATTCACTGAAAAATTAACTAACCGAGCAAGTTCCATCGAAATCCACATAGCAGGATCTTTTAAATTGGAAAATGTACCGAAACATTTCATAAAAATAATCTAATTAGCAGTTTAAATCCCGTGATAAGTCATTCAGCGGAACCTTGAAAAAAAAGCCAATCTTTCGAAATCGGGTTCATCTGATTTAGATCTTTACCCACAATTATTTAATTAAGCAACGTAGAACATTATATTTTATACTAACATATTTTCTGTAAATTATCTAAGTACCAATGTAAGCCCCATCAAAATCAATTCAGTAGAAGAAAATTTAAAAGCGGCCGGAATGAAATTTCTCTTTGCATTTTACATACAATGAGATAGTTAAATATAGCTATCATAATCGCGTTAACCTGATTATATAGAACTCTCAGGGATGTAGTGGTAGGTATACATCGCATCATTTCTGGATTTTTAAAGAAACTCTGCACAACTTCCATAACTATAGCATTCTAGTATACATCCTTCGTATGTAGCGTATTATCCTCCAATTTTCTTTACTATACCACAGATAACTTTTTCTGCATAGCTTCGTAACTAAACAGTTTTGAAAGATATGATATATATTGAAAAAATCCCTCAAATATTATCTAACTAACTGGTCAACTGTCATTAAAAACCATTCAGAAAAACTTGAAATCTTTCCAAATCGAGTTCACCTAATTTTAGAACTCCCGTAACTATTACTAAGCAACTTGGAACGATGGTTTTTAGATTAAACTATTTATAAACCAAATTTACTATCTAATAGCGTAACTTCTGCAAAATTATATTCAGTAGAATCTAAGTTATAATCAATCGGAATGAAATAGGAATTTACGCTTTGCATATAGCAGTAGAAGCCTTCGCCCGCTACGCTGGTTGGTTTCTCGAAGCGAAACTTTAATTAAACGAAATATATCGGTGTATTTGATCTTGTGTTTCATAGCAATAAATACATTTATCCCTAATGATCATACGCGTTGTTGAAAACAATATGAACGTCATTACGGTTTTATATCTTCTAATTTCTCAGACAAAATTGGGACTGTTATGAAGCAAATCTTTTAGTTGATTATTTATAATTCAATATAAAAAAAGAACGGAAGAACGATATGTAGCATATTAAAATCATCCCTGAAAATTAAAGAATGCAAATCTCATCAAAATCCGTTCAGTAAAACTTTCTAATAAGACTAATTTTTCATAATCGGGTTCACCAGATAATACAACATTCAGCTATAATTCTATAGCAAAGCAATGTAGAACAATATGTGTTATATACTAAAATCTTTCCTGAAAAAATATCTAACAACAGTGCTAATTAACTCAATAGAACCTTTTAAAAAGGCTAATATTTCAAAATAGGGTTCACTGATTAAAGAACTTACGCACATAATTCTATAACTGAGCAACGTAGAATAATATGTGTTATATATGAAACACTTTCTTTAAAATTTATCTAACAATGCAAATCTTCTCAAAATCCATTGAAAAGTTTTCAAGTTATAAGCGGTCGGACCGAAATTACCCTTTTAGGTAGCTTTCTTTACAAAAAGCTACCTATTGCAGCCGTTCGGAGGAAAGCGATTTCAAAAAATTTTGGTATATTTTCATCGATCATGACCCCCAGACCCCGAAACCAACCTCCGTTCAAAATTTATATATATATCTGACATATGTCACACTGTAACTCTCGTATTTATGAACCGATTTGGATGTAATTCGGTGTGTACATAGTACATACCAATGTCTCGACCGAGTTCGTTGGCCAGCTTCATCCGCCATTTTGTTTCAAAATGGCGACCATTTAAAATTTAAAAAAAAAATTTAAATTTGAAATGTGGTACCAAAAAATTGAAAATGGAAAAATATTTTTTTCTTATGTATTTGACCTTTATACAAAGACTCCGTAGCAGTTTCTGTTTCGTCTATAGCATTTTGAATTTCTAGCGAAGCTGACATTTTGAAACGTCCTGAAATTTGTCACGCGATAAAAGGCGTATTTATGACCCGATTTGGATGTAACTTCGTTTATACATAGTACAGACCAATGTCTCAACCGAGTTCGTTGGCCAGCTTCATCCGCCATTTTGTTTAAAAATGGCGGTCATTTAAAATTTTAAGAAAAATTTAAATTTGAAATGTGGTACCAAAAAATTGAAAATTGAAAAAATATTTTTTTCTTATGTGTTTGACCTCGATAAAAAGATTCGGGAGCAGTTTTTGTTTCGTCTATACCTTAAAAAATGGCTGAGTTATAGCATTTTGAATTTCTAGTGTGGCTGACATTTTGAAACGCCCTGATTTTTGCCATGTGATAACAGACGTATTTATGAACCGATTTGGATGTACCTTGGTGTGTACATAGTACATACAAATAACTCATCCGAGTTCGTTGGCCAGCTTCATCCGCCATCTTGTTTCAAAATGGCGGCCATTTAAAAAAAATTTAAAAAAAATTAAATTTAAAAGGAGATACCAAAAAATTGGAAAATGAAAAAAGTGTTTTTCGTATGTGTTTGACTTTAATACAAAGATTCCGGAACAGGTTTTGTTTCGTCTATATCTAAAAAAATGGCTGAGTTATAACATTTTGAATTTCTATTGTGGCTGACATTTTAAAACGACCTGATTTTTGTCACGCGATAACAGGCGTATTTGTGAACCGATTTGAATGTAACTTGGTCTGTACATAGTACATACCAATGTCTCGACCGAGTTTGTTGGCCAGCTTCATTCGCCATCTTGTTTCAAAAGGGTTGCCATTTTTTTTAAAAAAAGTGTAATTTAAAATTTAAAATGAGGTATTAAAAAATTGGAAAATGAAAGAGATTTTTTTTATGTGTTTGGCCTTGATACAAAGATTCTGGAGCAGTTTTTGTTTCTGAAAATTTGTTTTTTTGTTTATATCTTAAAAAGTGGTTGAATTATAGCACTTTGAATTTCTATCATGACTAACACTTTGAAACGATCTTGTATTTGTCTCGCGATACCACACGTATTCACGTATTTCGATGGAAGAAGGCATGTGGATAGTAACATCAATATCTCGACCAAGTTCGCTGGCCAGCTTCATCAGCCATCTTGTTTCAAAATGGCGGCCATTAAATTAAAAAATATATATATTTAAAGTGAGGTGCAAAAAAATTAGAAATTGAAAAAGGTTTCTTTCTTAAGTATTTGACCTTGATATAAGGATTCAGGAGCATTATTTGTTTGTCTTTATCTTAAAAAATGGCTCAGATATAGCAGTTTCAATTTCTAACGTGGGTGACATTTTGAAAAATCTGATATTTTGCCTGCGACAGCACTCGTATATATCAACCGACTCCGATGTGAGTGAGTATGTGCACAGCAATTACTAAGGTCTCGACCAAGTTCACTGGTTAGCCTCATCCACCATGTTGTCTTAAAATGGCAGGCACTTTAAGAAATCGCCGAATTTGGCAGCCAAATATAAGTTACTTTAAATAAAAGCAGCTTGGATAAAGCTGACTAATTTCGCGAAATTCTCATTCATAATGATTTAGTATTGATAAAAATTAGTATTGAATCTCCTACATTCGGTTTCCACTTAATTGAGCTTCGTGTGTTTGAATAAGTATAATGTAGTAAGTAATAATGTAAGGCTTTTTTAAAATAAGGAATATGAAAGCTACCTCTTCCTCCCGGCACTGGCCGGAAGGACTTTTTATTTTATATTTGAAGTTGATAGTTAAATATATCTTTCATAATCAAGTTAACGTGATTGTAGAATTTTTAGGAATGTAGCATAGACTATACGCCGTAGACCTTCTGGTGTTTTTTTAGAAACTCTGCACTCCATAGCTATAACATATATACTCTCTAATATATAGTTACCATGTCTGTAGATTTCATCTACTTTTTTTTCAACTACACCACTGAGAACTTTCCTCATAGTTCAATAACTAAAAATGTAGAATAACATTTCAAATATTGCAACAATACCTAATATTACCTAACTGTGCAACTCCAATCAAAATACGTTCAGTAAAACTTTAAATAAAAGGTAATCTTTCATATTCGGGTTCACCTAGTTTTGGAACTTTCTCTTGTAATCTAATTTTTTTCAATCTGATTTGTTGCCAAGTTTGTGCTTCAGAAAAACAATAACCCAGAAGAAAACTTCGCTACAGAGAAGTACCATCCATGCAAGAAGTACCAACCATCCACAAAAAATAATCTAACTAACAGTGTAAGTCCCATCAAAATACATCCAGCAAAACTCAAATTATAAACGGGTGGAAGGAAAAGCAAATTTGCATTTTATATAATTACAGTAGATGTATCTTTCATAATTGCGTTCACCTTTCTGCATAGCTTTTCCAATAGCTCTATAACTAAAACTAAGCAACGTAGAACGCTGTGTGTATACATAAAAACCGTTCCAAATACATTACCTAACTAATAGTGGCATATCCTATCAAAATATTATAAAAAATAGGAATAAAATGGAAATTTCCGTTTTAAATATGTAGTAGATGATGATGATACGATTTTCTGTAATTAAATTCATCATGAAGTTTTCGCTTCATACATAAACGATGCTTTCAACATTGTAATTAATACACCGATTGAAGAAGTATCCGATTACGGAAGATTAACCAGAAATTCCATGAACAACTACACAAAGAATGGTGAATATATGGCTTTTGTGATACTTTTATGTTAGCCGGGCGCAAGTAATAAATCAACAAAGATTGTTTCCATATCTTATTCTTATTTTATTATTTTCATTCAAAATAAAAACATTTCACTCATTTCATTTATAATACATGCTTTACACTAATGTCATTGAAAAAGATGAAAAGTAAAACAATAGGAAATAATGCCATAACTTAAAACAAAGAATTGTTTTTAATTTACATACGCGAAATGCAACTACTGCTATTGGCAATTTTTAAAATGCTATGGCGATATTTACATACGGATACGGCTGACATAAAAGTGCTCATTTTTCCTTCTTATCCAGAAGCAAGTGATACATCGCGATGTATTATTTCAATTCCAATTTCTTCCATTAAAAAAAGTAATACGCATTACTCGAACCATGAGATAGATTGCCAAAAATGGTTGAAAATTGCCAATCTTGTTTATCGTTTGCCAATTACGTTCAAAAAAGTAATTTAACATTCTTAAATACATAACCTTGTTAAAAATGGCAAATTGTTTTAAGTAAATAAATAAATAAAATATATAACATAAAACTGGATACTATAAACTATAATAAATAAAAATTATAATAATAAAATTAATTTAAAACTATACTAAATGAACTATCAAATAGACAAAAAATAAGGGTTGCTATAATTAATGTAATTGCCATGCTTGGCGCAGTTGTATCTGACATGGCCCGGATGTAAGTACCACAAAACTTTTTAAAGTCGTACAAACATTGCTTTCCTTTTTTAAACATTTTCGTTTTATAATGTTAATTTCTAAGTGGATCTCTTCCCTGTATTTTAAATAAATTCAATATTTTTTTTCTTTTTTTTCAAGGCGTTTGTATTTATTTATTTTATTCAAACTCATATAGCCGGTTCAATTCTTTAACCAAAAGATTTAACAAAAAGATTTAAATTGAATTTCTTCCGTTGCTACAGTAACGGATGTATAAGATGAATGAATATGAATGAATTATCACTTATAATATTAGGTATTTCGAGGTTTTGGCGCCAAAGACATCGCCAAATTAGAAATATATGAAGTATCTCGCGAACTATTGGGCTTAAAAGAATTTAGTTAGTACCATTCGATTCAGCATACAAAAATACACCAAAATATGTTATCAGTTGAAAAATAGCTATAAAATCATATTTTTAAGGAATTTTTTAAAAGTTCGTTCGATTTTTTACCCCCTTGGGGGTGGAATTTTAGAAAATCCTTTCTTAGCGGCACTCTATGTCATAAGAAGAATTTTTACCCCAAATTTCAAGACTTTAGGGTCAGTAGTTTGGGCTGCGCGTTGATTAATACAAAATTCAGACTTTGTTTTATATATATAGACTAGCTGAGTACCCGCGCTTCGCTACGGTAAGTTCTCCCTCTTTCATAACTTCCTATTTTGGTCGATTACCTGTTTTTTTCCACTATTTCTCAATCAGTTATTCTAATTTTGCACCTTTTTTTATTTAAGTCAACCTACTTTTTATATGTAAAGATGGATTTTTGCAATCACTAATTGATTTTTAACTCACTTCTTGGTATGTTAGAATTATAAACATTATATTTACAGGTGTGTTTATAGGACAATAATGACAATGCAACTCTTTAATATTAGAAAAAATTAATTATAAATTAATACAATAATTTTAAGGCATTTTACTGTTAGCCTATCTCAGGTGATAACTCACCAAATATTTTCTGTACCTCGTACAATTTTATGCGAGTTGGAACAACAATAGATTTAATTATGCGCCAATGAACACTCGCCAAAATATGCCAAATGATTAAAACTGCAACAATGAAGCATTTTAAAATAAAAAATACTGAAAATAAATTAAAAATGAAGATTGTAAAATTTTTTAAAATGTATATTTTTATCAATTATTAATAAATTAAATTAGGATTATATGCTAAGTAATACATTTAGAAATCGTAAAAAAAGATTACATAATGTTTCATTTTTCTTCTTTCCTGCTGTCCTTACTTTAAAAACAAACAGAGTAAAAATTATATATCATTTAATAAATTCATTTGCTTGCGTTTTTTACCAAGCATAAGAAAAAGCAGTGAATTAGTCATAATCGTGTGCTAAGCCCACGCTAGATTAATGTACCGTAACGGAAATAAATAAATTAAAAAATAGATTAATGTACCGTAACGGAAATAAATAAATTAAAAAAAAAAAAAAAACATGAATTTTGGTCAAAAAATTGTGTGTGATTTTTAATATAAACATTGAATAGTTATAAAACAGTTTTAACACAACCATTGTTTTCTTATTATTTTGACTTCTATATTTATCTCTTTTTGTATCTTAATTTTCTAGTCATTGAACAGCATTTAATGCATCTCCATACCTATAGGGGGGGGGGGTTACCATAAGGGGTCCCTGTTCTGTCGCCAAATGCCGCCAAGTTTGTCGCTACATTGGAGATATATCGCCAAAAGTGACGCCAACTTATCGATATCTCTAATATTTCGTCAAATTCCCATAGATTTCCATTGTAAACCAATAGGGTTTACTTGTTTACAGAAAATCAACAAATTGAGATATTTTAATGCAACAAAAACTAATATTAGTTTAAGGGATTATATTAATTATATTTAAAGAAGTTCAACGTTCAGGTAATTTAAATTATGAATAAAAGTAACACGATACAATGCTTAGCATGCTTTCTCAAACATAAATTTTAAGGGAGACCAAACTGGTCGCCAAGGGCGGCTAGTTTCCAAGATTACAATTGTTAATTTCTTAAAATATATACGTTACTATAGCAATGGATAGTCCGTGCTGAAAAAACTGCTTGCGGGTGTACATTTCGTCACACTATATTATAAACATGAAAAAAAAAAAAAACCTCTTGTTTTATCGACATCATTAATTCATACATGCCTTTTGCTCATTTCATTTAAAATACACACATTTAAAATATATGTCTAACTAATTTCATTTAAAATGATGAAAAGAAAAGTAATAATAAGAAAAAATACCTTAAACCAAAAAATTTTATTTCAACATCAAAGAGTATCTTGTACTTTACGCAGGCGAAATATAAATAATGTCATTGTCTATAAAATGAAATGAAACATTTGAAAAAAACATAATTTTGTTGATAAAAAAATGAGCATTTAAAAAATATAACTTTTGAAAATTACATGCTTTAACACACCAGTTTTTTAAATCAATAAAAATAAGTACTTAAAGCATATAAGTACTAAAAGCATAAATAAATATTTTGCAAGTAATAGAATATAGTCAATTTAAACTGCAGTCTTCAAATTGTAAATATTTTTACTACTGCAGCATGGCGTACGTAATACGTATTTTTCACACTACAGTAAACATTTCATTCTTTGAATGAAGCCATTCATGGTTTTTTGAACAAACATTTTTATATGTATAATTCCTAACTTCTAAAATAATTTTATTGTAGCTTCCTCCTCATCAGATAACTGCCAAATAGTAAAATCTATGTCAGTAATCACTAATAAATAAGTTATAATTAATAATAATTTTTTTCTATTGAAAAAATAACAAATTAAAAAGTTATACGGGATTACGATGGAATAATACTCATAAAAAATGTTCACGTTCAATAAATAGCAAGTGTTAATATTTGGCACAGTTTGCACTAAAAATCGTTTGCACAGTTAGGGTTGAAATAAATGGCGCGATATCATACATCTTGGCATGTTGGTAGAACGAAAAAGTACAACATTTTTTTTTTCTTTTTTTTAGTTTTAGTTTTTGATGCGTTTGTATTTTTTTTCCTAACTGACATAGTTGTTTTAATTATTAAACCAACAGAATTGATTAAGGAAATGTTCAATTTGAATTTATTCCCTTGCTATAGTAACAGAATAAAGAAAATGAGTTTTTAGAAATTATAACTTGAAAATTTGAGGTTTTGGCGCCAAAGATAGCGCTAAATTAGAAAAATCTGAAATATCTCATGAACTATTAGACTTAAAAGAATTTGATTAGTACCATTCGATTCAGCATACAAAAACACACCAAAATATGTTATCAGTTGAAAAATAACAATAAAATCAGATTTTTAAGGAATTTTTTTAAAGTTCGTTCTTTTTTTTACCCCCCTTAGGGGTGGAATTTTAGAAAATCCTTTCTTAGCGGCACTCTATGTCATAAGGAGTATTTTTACCCCAATTTTCAAAATTTTAGGTTCAATAGTTTTGGCTGCGCGTTGATTAATACGAAATTCAGACTTTCTTTTATATATATAGACTAGCAGCCTAACGCCCGCTACGCTGGTCAATTTTTCTAAAGAACCTTGAATCAAACGAAATATATTTGTGAATTTGATCGTGCATTTTAAAGCAATATGGACATTTACCTGGAATGCCCAATCTAATTGGTGAAAACAATATGAAGGTTATTACGCTATTATATCTTATGAGCCATACAAAATTTAGGCTTTTAAGGGCCAACTTCTTTCGTTGATCATTTAGTGTAGGATTCGGTAAAGAACGATAGAACAATATGTAATATACTAAAAGGGTTCATGAAAAATTATCAATGCAAATCTCATCAGAATCTGTTAATTGGACATACTGAAAAGGCTAATCATTCATAATTTGGTTCGCCTGCTTCTAAAACATTCAGTCTTAATTCTATAATCAAGCAACCTGACGACTAAGCAACACCAAGCGAATGATATGTGCTTTATACTAAAACATTCACTGAAAAATTAACTAACCGAGCAAGTTCCACCGAAATCCACTTAGCAGGATCTTTTAAACTGGAAAATGTACCGAAACATTTCATAAAAATAATCTAATTAACAGTTTAAATCCCGTGAAAATTCATTCAGCGGAACCTTAAAAAAAGCCAATCTTTCGAAATTGGGTTCGTCTGATTTAGATCTTTACCCATAATTATTTAATTAAGCAACGTAGAACATTATATTTTATACTAACATCTTTTCTGTAAATTATCTAACTAACAATGTAAGCCCCATCAAAATCAATGCTGTAGAAGTAAATTTAAAAGCGGCCGGAATGATATTTCTCTTTGCATTTTATGTACATTGAGATAGTTAAATATAGCTATCATAATCACGTTAACCTGATTATCTCAGGGGTGTAGGGGTAGGTATACGTCGCATCATTTCTGGATTTTTAAAGAAACTCTGCACAACTTCCATAACTATAGCATTCTAGTATACATCCTTTGTGTGTAGCGTATTATCCTCCAATTTTCTTTACTATACCACAGAGAACTTTTTCCGCATAGCTTCGTAACTAAACAATTTTGAAAGATATGATAAATATTGAAAAAATCCATGAAATCTCATCTAACTAACTGTGCAACTGTCATTAAAATCCATTCAGTAAAACTTGAAATATTTCCTGATCGAGTTCACCTAATTCTAGAACTCTCGTAACTATTACTAAGCAACTTGGAACGATGGTTTTTAGATTAAACTATTTATGAACCAAATTTACTATCTAATAGTGTAAGTTCTGCATTTATGTTCAGTAGAATCTGAGTTATAATCAATCGGAACGAAATAGGAATTTACGCTTTACATATATAGTAATATAAGCCTTCGCCCGCTACGCTGGTCGGTTTCTCCAAGTTAAACTTTAATCAAACGAAATATATCGGTGTATTTGATCTTGCGTTTTATAGCAATAAATACATTTATCTCTAATGATCATCCGCGTTGCTGAAAACAATATGAACTCCATTACGGTTTTATATCTTCTAATGTCACAGACAAAATTGGACTGTTATGAAGCAAATCTTTTAGTTGATTATTTATAATTCAATATAAAAAAGAACGGAGTAACAATATGTAGCATATTAAAATCATCCCGGAAAATTAAAAAATGCAAATCTCATCAAATTCAGTTCAGTAAAACCTTCTAATAAGACTAATTTTTCATAATCGGGTTCACCAGATAATACAACACTCAGTTATAATTCTATATCAAAGCAACGTAGAACAATATGTGTTATATACTAAAATCTTTCCTGAAATAATATATAAAACTGCTAATTAACTCAGTAGAACCTTTTAAAAAGGCTAATATTTCAAAATAGTGTTAACTGATTAAAGAACTTTCGCACATAATTCTATAACTGAGCAACGTAGAATAATATGTGTTATATATGAAACACGTTCTTGAAAATTTATCTAACAATGCAAATCTTCTCAAAATTCATTGAAAAGAACTCAAGTTATAAGTGGTGGGACCGAAATTGCCCTTTTTATTTTACATTTGAAGTTGATAGTTAAATATATCTTTCATAATCAAGTTAACGTGATTGTAGAATTTTTAGGAATGCAGCATAGACTATACGACGTAGACCTTCTGGTGTTTTTTAGAAACTCTGCACTCCATAGCTATAACATATATACTCTCTAATCTATACCCTCTGCCTGTAGATTTTATCCTACTTTTTCTTCAACTACACCACTGAGAACTTTCCTCATAGTTCCATAACTAAAAATGTAGAATGACATTTCAAATATTGCAACAATCCCTAATATTATCTGTGCAACGCCAATCAAAATACGTTCAGTAGAACTTAAAATAAAAGGTAATCTTTCACATTCGGGTTCACCTAGTTTTGGAACTTTCTCTTGTAATCTAATTTTCTGCAATCTGATTTGTTGCCAAGTTTGTGCTTCAGAAAAACAATAAGCCAGAAGAAAACTTCGCTACAGAGAAGTACCATGCATGCAAGAAGTACCAACCATCCACAAAAAAAAATAATCTAACTAACAGTGTAAGTCCAATCAAAATACATCCAGCAAAACTCAAATTATAAATGGGTGGAAGGAAAAGCAAATTTGCATTTTATATAATTACAGTAGATGTATCTTTCATAATTGCGTTCACCTTTCTGTATAGCTTTTCCAATAGCTCTATAACTAAAACTAAGCAACGTAGAACACTGTGTGTATACATAAAAACCGTTCCAAAAGCATTACCTAACTAATAGTGGCATATCCTATCAAAATATTATAAAGAATAGGAATAAAATGCAAATTTCCGTTTTAAATATGTAGTGGATGATGATAATACGATTTTCTGTAAGAGAACATCATGTATCATCATGAAGTTTTCGCTTCATACATAAACGATGCTTTCAACATGGTAATTAATAGACCAATTGAAGAAGTATCCGATTACGGAAGATTAACCAGAAATTCCATGAACAACTACCCAAAGAAAGGTGAATATATGGCTTTTGTGATACTTTTATGTTAGCCGGGCGCAAGTAATAAATCAACAAAGGTTGTTTCCATATCTTTTTCTTATTTTATTATTTTCATTCAAAAGAAAAACATTTCACTCATTTCATTTATAATACATGCTTTACACTAATGTCATTGAAAAAGATGAAACGTAAAACAATGGGAAATAATGCCATAACTTAAAACAAAGAATTGTTTTTAATTTACATACGCGAAATGTAACTACTGCTATTGGCAATTTTAAAAATGCTAATGGCGATATTTACATACGGATACGGCTGACTTAAAAGTACCCATTTTTTCTTCTTATCCAGGAGCAAGTGATAAATCGCGATATATTATTTCAATTCCAATTTCTTCCATTAAAAAAAGTAATACGCATTATTCGACCATGAGATAGATCGCCAAAAATGGTTGACAATTGCCAAACTTGTTTATCGTTTGCCAGTTACGTTCAAAAAAGTAATTTAACATTCTTAAATACATAACCTTGTTAAAAATGGCAAATTGTTTTAAGTAAATAAATAAATAAAATATATAACATAAAACTACATACTATAAACTATAATAAATAAAAATTATAACAATAAAATTAATTTAAAACTATACTAAATAAACTATCAAATGGACAAAAAATAAGGGTTGCTGTAATTAATGTAATTTCCATGCTTGGCGCAGTTGTATCGGACATGGCCCGGATGTAAGTACCACAAAATTTTTAAAGTTGTACAAACATTGCTTTCATTTTTTAAATATTTTCGTTTTACAATGTTAATTTCTAAGTGGATCGCTTCCTTGTATGATATTTTAAATAAATTCAATATATATTTTTTCTTTTTTTCAAGGCGTTTGTATTAATTATTTTTTTTTTTTTTCAAACTCATATAGCCGGTTCAATCCTTTAACCAAAAGATTTAACAGAAAGATTTAATTTGAATTTCTTCCGTTGCTACAGTAACGGATGTATAAGATGAATGAATATGGATGAATTATCACTTATAATGTTAGCTATTTCGAGGTTTTGGCGCCAAAGACATCGCCAAATTAGAAATATATAAAATATCTCGCGAACTATTGGGCTTAAAAGAATTTAGTTAGTGTCATTCGATTCAGCATACAAAAATACACCAAAATACGTTATTAGTTGAAAAATAGCTATAAAATCAGATTTTTAAGGAATTTTTTAAAAGCTCGTTCGATTTTTTACCCCCCTTAGGGGTGGAATATTAAAATATCCTTTCTTAGCGGCACTCTATGTCATAAGAAGAATTTTTACACCAAATTTCAAGACTTTAGGTTCAGTAGTTTGGGCTGGGCGTTGATTAATACAAAATTCAGACTTTCTTTTATATATATAGACTAGCTGAGTACCCGCGCTTCGCTACGGTAAATTCTCCCTCTTTCATAACTTCCTATTTTGGTCGATTCCCTGTCTTTTTTACTATTTCTCAATCAGTAATTCTAATTTTGCACTTTTTTTTTTATTTAAGTCAACCTAGTTTTTATATGTAAAGATGGATTTTTGCAATCACTAATTGATTTTTAACTCACTTCTTGGTATGTTAGAATTATAAACATATATATTTATAGGTGTGTTTATAGGTCAATAATGACAATGCAACTCTTTAATATTAGAAAAAAATAGTTATAAATTAATACATTAATTTTAAGGCATTTTACTGTTAGCCTATCTCAGGTGATAACTCACTAAATATTTTCTGTACCTCGTACAATTTTTTTCGAGTTGGAACAACAATAAATTTAATTATGCGCCAATGAACACTCGCCAAAATATGCCAAATGATTAAAACTGCAACAATGAAACATTTTAAAATAAAAAATACTGAAAATAAATTAAAAATGAAGAATGTAATATTTTTAAAAATGTATATTTTTATCAATTATTAATTAATTAATTTAGGATTATTTGCTAAGTAATATATTTAGAAATCTCAAAAAAAGATGACATAATGTTTCATTTTTTTTCCTGCTCTCCTTACCTTAAAAACAGAGTAAAAATTATATATCATTTAATAAATTCATTTGCTTGCGTTTTTTACCAAGCATCAGAAAAAGCAGTGAATTAGTCATAATCGTGTTCTAAGCCCACGCTAGATTAATGTACCGTAACCGGAAATAAATAATAATAATAATAAAACATGAATTTCGGTCAAAAAATTGTGTGTGATTTTTAATATAAAAATTGAATTGTTATAAAACAGTTTTAAAACAGCCATTGTTTTCTTATTATTTTGACTTCTATCTTTATCTCTTTTTGTATCTTAATTTTCTAGTCATTGAACAGCATTTGATGCATCTCTATACCTATAAGGGGGGGTTACCATAAGGGGCCCCTGTTCTGTCGCAAAATGCCACCAAGTTTGTCGCTACATTGGAAATATATCGCCAAATGTGACGCCAACTTATCGATATCTCTAATATTTCGTCAAATTCCCATAGATTTCCATTGTAAACCAATAGGGTTTACTTGTTTACAGAAAATCAACAAATTGAGATATTTTAATGCAACAAAAACTAATATTAGCTTAAGGGATTATATTAATTATATTTAGGGGAGTTCAACGTTCAAGTAAATTAAATTATGAATAAAAGTAACACGATACAATGCTTACCATGCTTTCCCAAACATAAATTTTAAGGGAGACCAAACTGGTCGCCAAGGGCGGCTAGTTTCCAAGATTACAATTGTTATTTTCTTAAAATATATACGTTACTATAGCAATGGATAGTCCGTGCGGAAAAAACTACTTGCGGGTGTACATTTCGTCACACTATACCATGAAAAAAAAAAAGCTCTTGTTTTATCGACATCATTAATTCATACATGCCTTTTGCTCATTTCATTTAAAATACACACATTTAAAATATATGTCCAACTAATTTCATTTAAAATGATTAAAAGAAAAAAAAAAATAAAAAAAAATATCTTAAACCAAAAATTTTTTTTTCTACATCAAAGAGTATCTTGTACTTTACGCAGGCGAAATATAAATAATGTCATTGTCTATAAAATGAAATGAAACATTTGAAAAAAAAATTTTGTTGATAAAAAAAATGAGCATTTAAAAAATATAATTTTTGAAAATTACATGCTTTAACACACCAGTTTTTTAAATCAATAAAAATAAGTACTTAAAATAAAAGCATAAATAAATATTTTGCATGTAATAGAATATAGTCAATTTAAACTGCAGTCTTCAAATTGTAAATATCTTTTACTACTGCAGCATGGCGTACGTAATACGTATTTTTCACACTACAGTAAACATTTCATTCTTTGAATGAAGCCATTCATGGTTTTTGAACAAACATTTTTATATGTATAATTCCTAACTTTTAAAATAATTTTATTGTAGTTTCTTCCTCATCAAATAACTGCCAAATAATAAAATCTATGTCAGTAATCAGTAATAAATAAGTTATAATTAATAATAAATGTTTTCTATTCAAAAAATAACAAATTAAAAAGTTTTACGGGATTACGATGGAATAATACTCATAAAAAATATTCACGTTCAATAAATAGCAAGTGTTAATATTTGGCACAGTTTGCACTAAAAATCGTTTGCACAGTTAGGGTTGAAATAAATGGCGCGATATCATACATCTTGGCATGTTGGTAGAACGAAAAAGTACAACAGTTTTTTTTTTCTTTTTTTTTTAGTTTTAGTTTTTGAGGCGTTTTTTTTTTTTTTCCTAACTGACATAGTTGTTTTAATTATTAAACCAAGAAAATTGATTAAGAAAATATTCAATTTGAATTTATTCCCTTGCTATAGCAACAGAATAAAGAAAATGAGTTTTTAGAAATTATAACTTGAAAATTTGAGGTTTTGCCGCCAAAGATAGCGCCAAATTAGAAAAATATGAAATATCTCATGAACTATTAGACTTAAAAGAATTTGGTTAGTACCATTCGATTCAGCATACAAAAATACAATAAAATATGTTATCAGTTGAAAAATATTTATAAAATTAGATTTTTAAGGAATTTTTTAAAAGTTCGTTCTATTTTTTACCCCCCTTAGGTGTGGAATTTTAGAAAATCCTTTCTTAGCGGCACTCTATGTCATAAGAAGTATTTTTACACAAAATTTCAAGATTTTAGGTTCAGTAGTTTAGGCTGCGCGTTGATTAATACAAAATCCAGACTTTCTTTTATATATATAGATTTATATTTGAGAAGATTAAAACTTACTGTATTAATTCAAAAGAGTAATTACAAATAGTTTTTGTTTAAATAATCCCTTGATTTTAATCTAAGTATTAATAAAAATTATGTACCGTATATACTCGCACATAAGTCGACCCCCCCCCCTCCCAATTCTTAAGCAAAATTTTGAAAAAAATTGAATTTCCGTGTATAAGTCGAACCACATTTCTGGTAGCATGTTGAAAAATGATTTGTAATCGAGGATAGAAAAATTTAATAAATTTTCATTAAATTAGTAAATTTTTTACGTTTCTAATCAGATTTTTTTAAATTCAACGTTTTAAACCTGTATAATTATGTGTAACCGAAGAAGCTTAAACTATTTGAAACCTATTCTCATCGAATCAATGATACTTAAAAAGACAAAATTCTTTCAAAAATCCATTCAGGCATTATTTACAAAGGTAAACAACTTCTTAGACTGCTAAAATATACACTGCTCAAAACAATTAAAGGATATTGCAGTTTTAGGTGGATTTTGTATCTGGTAAACTGTTTAGCTGATTGATACATGGTCGACAGACATAGTAGGTTATATGAGAATAAATTACACATGTTTGGCAGAAAAAAATGCATTTTATTGCGCATTTGTGTACTAAAGGAAAAAAACATAATTTGTGCATATGAGAAAAAAAGAATAAGAATAGGTGTTTTCTTCAAAGAAAATCATTTTCAGTAGGGGGTATGGTTTCCACGGGCGACCAGCGACGTTGAACACCTTTGAGGCATGGACTCAATGAGGCTATTAATGACGAGTTGGGGTATTCTGCCCCACTCTTCCAGAAGAGCTCTTTCCACTTCTTGGAGAGTTTGTGGGGGTTGTTGGCGGCCAGAAACTCGTCTTCCTAGAGCGTCCCAAACGTGCTCGATTGGATTCATGTCTGGAGAACACGCTGGCCATTCCATTCGAACGACCCCTTCCTCGAAAAGGAAATCCTCCACCAGGTTTGCACGATGTGGCCTGCAGTTATCGTCCATTAAAATGAAGTTATCTCCGATTGCTGCAGCGTAAGGGACTACAATAGGTCTGAGGTTCTCATTCCTATATCGGCGACCAGTCAGAGCTCCATCTCGAATGATGTAGAGGTCAGTGCGCCCGTCAATGGAGATGCCACCATACACCAACACTCCTCCACCGCCAAATCTGACACTTTCGTGCACGAACGCAGGATTATTTCTACTGCCACGGTCCCTGCAGATGAAAATACGCCTATTATCCGGATGCACAGAAAAACGGGACTCGTCAGAAAACAGAATATTGCTCCATTCATTTCTTCTCCAGTTGACATGCTCGGTTGTCCACTCCCTGCGGTCGCGACGATGCCTTGATGTTAATCTAACACATACCATCGGTCGGCGAGCATACAGACCTACAGCATGGAGCCGGTTTCGGACAGTCTGAGTTGAAATCGTGGTGCCTGTAGCCGAGCGAAGGTGTTGTTGGAGAAGAGTAGCGTTCATGGTTCGGTGTTTCTGAGCTGTTAACGCTAAATACCGATCTTCATTGGGCGCTGTTGCCCGTCTACGACCTTGCCCTGGTCTTCGGCCTGCACATCCACTCTCCAAAAAACGGTTCCAGATCCTGGAAATGACACTTTGTGACACTCCAATGGCTTGCGCTACTTCGGCTTGAGTTTGGCCCCCTTCTAACCTACCAACAATTCTCAAAGCTTCTGAATCTGTCAAATGACTTCGCTGAGACATCGTACTCATCGAAACAAAGCAATCACTGAATGCCGATCATCCTTGTCTTCATTCTCTTTTATCCAGTCGAAAGTCAAATTTCATTCGCTGCCGCTGAAGCGACGTTTTTGACGTCGAACTCAAAATTTGCATACTCCACAGTTTGAAAACCAGAAAATTTGCATTTGTGATTCTCTTCTTCTATTTTCTGCAAAAAAAAATTTCGTTTATATCTTTATTTTATATAAAACTTCAAATATCCTTTAATTGTTTTGAGCAGTGTAGTACTTCTTTGTATTGTAGGACTTTTAAGAAAGATATCTAGAAGCATTCTCAAGTTGGACTCTTTTTAGAAAGGGGATTAAAATGCTGAAAGGAATATATTGAAGGATTTTTTGTCCCAAGAGAAAATGGGTGCAAAACAATTACAGGGACATTGAGTTTTGCTTGTCAGTCACTTGGAAATGACCATTGTCCGCTTTTGTCTTTCATGTAATTACTTAAAAAACTGAAAAAAAAACAATCGCAGTAGTCTGTGATTTTTTTTTTTTACTTTCTCGTGTATAAGTTTATCACCCATTTTCAACTCCCAAATTTTGTCTAAACTTCTTCGACTTATACATGAGTGTATACGGTAATTGTGAATGTAAAATAATTATTATGCGTGAAACATAATTTTTCAATTATTTGGCTGATATCTTTTAAAGCTTATATTAAAAAAAAAAAAAAAAAAAAAAAAAAAAAAAAAAAACCTTCATGCTAATATATTTTTTAGAAGATTAAAAACTGTACTAATTTAAAAGTGTAATTGCAAATAGTTTTTGTTTAAATAATCCCTTAATTTTACCGTAAGTAATATTAAAAATTACATAATTGTATCGTAAAACTTCGTAAAGATTATTTATAACTCACCACCTATTAAAACTTTACACATTGTTTATAGCGATATTATATAATTCACTTTATATTAATCTATAAAAAATCAATATATAATCATAGTGCCAGTTAAAGGTCTCTTTTTAAAGAGGTCGCACGTAAACACACATGTTCGAGTTTCAGATAAATAAGCAAACCACATGTCTCCTTGGAAGCGATTGGTCGATATTCTAGTCGAAACTCGTTAACCTTGAAATCGAGAGGTCGAACGCTGCTCCCCTATTCCGTTTGGGGCAGAATTGGAAATTGTTGAACATCGGTATGGATTACGTGAACGGATGGTTTCCTACTCGGTTTATTCTGAGAAGGGCAGAATCAGGACACTGATATGGAATTAGATACTGGATCTGTAATTTTTGCTGTTCCTTTAAAAAGATTTCGCAGGATTTTTCCTTATTATAAAATTTTTCCTCCAGATGTTCTGTTAAAAACTGCAACTGGGGAAATTTTCAAACGTGTAGGTGATGTTGAAGTAAATGTTACTTATGAAAATAAAACTAGAAAGGTAAAGTTGTATTTGATAAAATAAGATAATTTTCCATTATTATTTGGTAGAGATTGGGTATCTGAATTCGATATTTTCTCACATAATTTAAAATCAGTATATGTGAATGAAGTTGTAAATTATTCTGATAAATTACAAGGTTTATTACAGGAATTTTCTGATTTATTTACTGATAAACCTGGGGAGATTAAAGGTTTACAGTCAGAACTTTATCTAGAAAAAGATGCTACACCCATATTTTGCAAAGCTAGGACTGTCACTTATGCACTACGTGCAGCAGTCAGTGAAGAATTACAAAATTTACAAGACGCAGGTATTATTAAACCAGTTACATTAAAGTAACATTAAATAAATTTCTGAAAGTTGAAAAAGTTCTTTTACCTAAAATAGAAAATATGTTAGCTACATTAGGTGGTGGTGTACATTTTACAAAAATTGATTTAAATCCAGCTTTCTTCAGTTACCTGTAGATGAAAAATCACAAGAATTATTGACCATTAATACACCAAAAGGATTATTCCAATTTCTGGAGTTACCGATGGGTCTTGCTAGTTCTCCTACTATATGGCAAAGGAAAATTGAGCAAATTTTAACAGGAACTGAGGGAGTTGAAATTTTTATGATATTGTGGTTACAGGTAAAGCAGATGAAATTGAGTTACAAAGATTAAAGCAAGTTTTAGAAAGATTAAGGGATTATAACATTAGAATAAATAAAGATGGCAGATGAGATTACTTATTGTGGTTATAAAGTTGATAAACATGGTATTCATAAAACACAAGATAAAGTTGAAGCAATTTTAAATGCTCCAAGACCAGTAAATGTATCTCAGTTTATAGCTTTTCTAGGCTTAGTTACATATTATGCTAAGTTTATACCAAACTTATGTACTATTATAAATCCTTTAAATAATTTGCTTAAGAAGAATGTTAAATTTAATTGATCTTATAAGTGTGAACAAGCATTTAAAAGTATATAAAAAAAGAAATTACTTCTGACAGAGTTCTTACTCACTTTAATTCAAAGTTACATTTAGTTTTAGCTACTGATGCTTCTCCTCGTGGTACCTCTGCAGTTCTTTCGCATATGATGCCAGATAACAGTGAAAAACCTATTGAGTTTGTATCCTGAACTTTGAATACTGCGGAAAAACGGTATAGTCAAGTTGATAAAGAGGCACTAGCTATTATATTTGATGCGGACATTTTTTTTAAATATTTGTATGGCAATAGGTTTACCTTACTTACTGACAGTAAACTTTTAGTTTTTTTCTTTTTCTCCTTCTAAAAGTAGTCCTGTTTTATCGTCAGCTAGAATGCCACGATACGCAATTTATTTACAAACTTTTCAATAAGATATCTGTTATAAAAAAACTACTGATCACGGAAATGTTGATGCTCTTTCAAGACTTCCTTTACGTAGTTAAGATTTATCTCAACAATTAAACTCAAATGATGTAATTCATGAATCTGAAATTCTTCAAACTGGTCAACTCTCTATCTTACCATTAAATTCTAAATCTATTGCTTCAGCTGCAAAATCTTATCCCCTGTTACGTTAAATTTTTCTTCAGCTCATTTCTGGTTCTGAAAATCCTAAAAATTTACTTTTTGGTGGTAAACAAGAAGAATTCACTCTTCAACATAGTTGCATTTTTAAAGGATGCAGGGTAGTTATCCCTGAAATTCATAGAAACGAAATATTAAAAGAATTACACTTTTGTCAGTTTGGCCTAGTTAAAATGATGTCTTCAGCCGGTAGTTTTGTTTGGTGGCCAGGTATAGATCAAGATATTGAAGATCTTGAACGGAGCACTACTTGTGTAAATTTGAAAAATAATCCCCCAAAATTGATACACATCATTGGGAATGGCCTGTAGCCCCATGGCAAAGAATTCATATTGATTATTTTGGTCCTGTTATGGGGTAAATGCTTCTTTTAGTGGTTAATGGCGATAGTTAATAGCCAGAAGTTTTTATTGTTCGTAGTACAACTTCAGAAAATACAATATATTGTCTCTGTTCACTTTTTGCACCATACGCTTTTCCAATTTCTTTAGTATCAGATAATGCTAAACAATTTACATCTGAAGAATTTGAGACATTTTTGAGGAATCATGGTGTGAAACATGAGTTCAGTACTCCATACCATCCAGCTACAAATGGACAGGCGGGGAGATATGTGCAAATTCTTAAACGTGGATTAAAAGTCTTAGCTTCCGAACCTGGTACTTTACGAAGGAAATTAAATTGCTTCCTTTCGCAACATAGGAAAATGCCTCTGTGAGATGAAATCTCACAGTATTTAAATCATGTTACATTTTTATTTCTGTTGGCCTTATACATCGATGTTCGTTAAACTTAAATACATATTTATTTTTGCACGAGCGTTTTTGTATCCCGTACATCGACAAATTTTCCGCCGTTTCATCGGGCTCTGACTGAGATCCTTCTCCTCTCAGATCTGCACGTATTGTGAGGACGTCATCGGAACACGTCTCTGGCAGCGTAAGCATTGAATGGATGTCGACATTTTGGAGGTGTGGTTTAATTGCCGAGCGTAGGGCAAATAAAAGTAAAACTTTTCAAATGTATTCTTTCGGATTTGTTTATTAAAACATTGTCTAATATTTTAAATTATCTAATAGTTTTAAATCTGTTCTTTTCAATACTTTTGTAGCCCCCGTTACTTACTATAAATTAAAAATTTCGTTAATATTAAATTAGAATATGTTTTGTTGGTGATATGTTATGACATAGTTTCTGTTTTAAAAATATCGCGGGGCCGCGGGCTCCGGCTCCGGTCTGTCTGTCGCTGGATGTGGAATCCGGCAAAAAGCTTTTCGAAAACGATGTCAACGATGTCTGCGATTTTAATAACTCCAGTTAAATTTATTTTTCTGATGGTTTGGAAAGGCTTTAAGGAGAATCTTATCAATAGAATATTAACCTAGTGCTACATATAACATTTTAAAGATGTTCTTAAAGAGGAATAAATTATTTTATCGGTCAACGTATTTATTTTTAAAAATCGGTGACCAACGGGTGAAGGCCTCTTACTTCTCTTCAAGATGAATAAAAAGTTTGATTTATGCTTAAAAGTCTCCTCATCATTTCTTTACAGATATACAAGTAAGACGTTTCATATTATTTTTATTTTTTACATTTACTTGACCTCAAAGAACCAAATGGTTTTATTGCAATACACAACGCAACTTTAAATAAAAAGAACTTCATGGAATTCAATTTAACTTTAATTAACTGCTCTTACTATAATTCTAATACCAATATTAATATAGTAATCTCACAGCCTCATTTTACAACGGGGGAGAGTCCTGCAGCTCTATTTCTAAACGTCATGTAAGAACAAAAATAGATTTGATAGTGCCAAATATTACAAATTTCGTTCATGATAATCAAGATGCGAAAAAGTCCAAAGTTAAAATAAAACATTTTGAAATTAGCCAGAAAGTAGCTGTAATAAATTATACTCCAGAAACCAAGTGGAAAGTTGGTCGTATAACAGCAAGAGAAGGAAAATTATATTATAGAGTTCAAGTTGGTTAGAATATTTGGAAAAGGCATGTTGATCAAATAACAAATGTAGGTTCAGAGATTTATTTAGTTAATGATACTAATTCTGAAGAAAGTGATACAGGAAATTTCAGAAGCGAAAATGTAATAGTAAAACAAGGTTATTTTCTGCCAATACAGCCTAGTATCGCAAATCTGCAACCAGTTGACTCTCATGATCTAAATTCCCCAGGTCCTACACTAACTGACTTTCATTATCCTGATTCTTCAAGTCCTATATCAACTTACTGTGAGTCAATACAGTGAGCAAAAAAGTATTTGTACGCAGACGATTTTTTGCATAAGTAACCATAGAAAGCAAATTTGATACTATTCTCTTAATTATTCATTTATTTAAATAAGAAGAAAATGAAAATAACTACCCTTTTTCCTTAAGCAGTAATATTACACATTTTAAAAAATAAATTAATATTTTCCCATAACAAAAAAGTATTTGCACATGAAGCATTGACTGTTAAAAAAGGCATTAAATGTGAACATTTTGCAAATGTTTAGCATATCAGTCCCGCAGTACATTAGCCCCACACTTTAAAGTCACGTAATATATTAACTGGAGCAGAGATTCTGGGGAGTTTTCGTTCTAATGGTGCCGAAAACGTGTGAACTGTCTGTTGCTACCCGTGAGAAGATTATATTTCTTCACAATTCTGGAATAAGTTACCGAGGAATAGGTAAAAAATTAAATCTAAACTTTTATAGTGTTCGTTATGTAATTAAGAAGAAAAAAGAAACAGGTTCGACAAGAAATAAGTCGCGAACTGGGCGTCCAAGAAAGCTAAATACCAGGCAAAGGAGAGCCATCATAAAAGAATCTTCAAAAAACATTGTTCTAAGTGATCGAGAATTAGCTGTTGATGTCGCTTCAACGTCGGGAACAATAGTTACACCACAATCAATTAGAAATATTCTTCATGATGCAAATCTTCAAGGAAGAGCCCCTCGAAAAAAATCATTTATTAGTGAAACAAATGGGTAAAAAGACTTGAATTTGCAAAAGCTTATGTCAGCAAACCACTAGAGTTTTGGAAAACTGTTATTTTTTCCGATGAAAGCAAGTTGAATATTTTTGGCTCAGATGGCAAGAAAACTGTATGGCGAAAGCCAAATGCTTCTCTTCAAATTAAGAACTTGAAACCAACTGTAAAACATGGCGATGGTCATGTAATGATTTGGGAATGCATGTCTTTTAACGGAGTTGACGAAATGACCTTTATTGAAGGCAATATGAATGCTAAACAATATATTAATATATTGCGAGATCATTTATCTAATAGTGCTCTGAAATTAGGAATTCCTAATTCATGTTATTTCCAACAGGATAACTATCCGAAACACACTGCATATATTACGAGGTTATGGTTGCTTTATAATGTAATCAATTGAAAACGCCACCACAATCACCAGACCTCAATCCGATTGAAACTTTATGGCATATTTTGGATGTGAATATAAGGAATAAGAAAATTTCTAACAAATCAGAAATTAAGCAAGCTCTTGGAGAAGAATGGTTACAAATCAGCAGTGAAACATGTCACAAATTAATAGAATCAATACCCAGACGATTACAACCTGTAATTGAAGCAAAGGGCATGCATACTAAATATTAGCACTTTTTTAACTCATAAATAATTCCTCTAGTTCTATTTTTATTGCTAGTGTGCAAATAGTTTTTGGCAGTACAAATGCTACTTTTTTATGTTTTCATATTTTAAATATAATTATTAAGTCAGATATTAAATATGTTTATTTGTTTTGTAAAAGTGTTGGTATTTTTAATTCTTAGTTGCTTTTTATTTATTTATACATATGCTACAACAAATTTACCTGGTGTGCAAATACTTTTTTTGCTCACTGTAGTTCCAGAACCTTCTGCTCTCACTAGTTGATGCTGCTGAACTTATAAAAAGTAATTCTTCTTCTTCTCCACAGGTACTGAGAAGATCCGGTAGGTACAGAAGAGCTCCTGAAAGACTACAATATTAAGTGGGAGAGAGCTGTCATGTTTGTGCTTCAATTTAATATATGTAGATGACAGCACCAAAGTTCTCTTTCTTCTTACAATTCATTATCAGCGAATTGTTCCCTAGCTTTATGTCATGTGACTGACGTTTGTAAGTGATGTTTATTTTTTGTGAAATGTTCAAGTAAATGTTTATATGTTTACGATGCTTCTCGTCAATTTATAGTTGTGTTAATTATTATTCATTACTTACTAAAAATATATGAAGGAACAAGAAAATTATCGGTATTCAAAAACATTTTAGCAGTAAAAAAGTATAATTTTAGGTAAATATCAATGTTATTGAAGTAATCTTTCAGCGCACATAGAGTACTAAATATTCGTCCTTGTGTTTCTTTAGAGTTTATAATTATAGAACTGCAGATATTCTTTTAACGCCATTTAGGGTTTTTTCACTGTGTAGAAAATTTTGTGATAAAAAACGTGCGAGTTAGCTTTTGAAACATTTTTTTCTTCACCTTATTATTGAATGTATAATGTATAACTTTAAATGAAAAGAGACTTAATTAGATTTATAAATTATGACAAAAAAATCATGCATTATACTAAAGGAAAAGTATAATGCATTAAACTTCAATTCCTTGCGTAATTCGCATTATTATTTGGTACTAACATAACTGAATTTTAAGATATACTTCATATTCATCAAGAGTCTGCATTTGTTCATGTTAAAGAAACTTTTATAGGCCAAGATAACATACTTTAAAAATAAAAAGAATAATAATAAGAAGAACTTGTCTGACTTTTCATATAATTTTTTTTTATTTAATTATTTAAATAAATTTTCTCGTTCCAGGAATTTTTATTTGACATAAAAAAAAAAAAAAACATTCGGAACGTTGGAAGGTATGATATTTAAAAAAATAATCTTATAATGCTTTTGGGCTAAAGAAAGCTTTTCAAGAAAATATTTCAAGAAATATATTTTTAGTTGCTATGTTTTTGAGTCTTGCATAATCAATGAAAAGTAGTTTTATCATGGAACAAAATTCTAAAGAAGTAACTATTGAAAATGTTGCATAAAATTCTTCTAAACTCGGAAAAGAATTTTTTGTAAAGTCCTAACTTTTTGATAAATTTTCAAAGATAGTCTATTGAACTGACATATAAATTGAATTTGTCAAATTCTGGACAAAAGGGAAAAAAGAGAAGCTGAAAGTTATTCCTTATAAATTAACAGGCGTGATAGATAAAATAAAATGAAAATCGTACACACTGTACATTATGGCCTTTAAGAGTTTTAAAGGCATCAAAGAAATTCAGGCTTTAATGTAACGCTAAAATTTCCGATTATACGTTTCAATTAATAAATATATTGTAGTTTTATAAATAAAATATTTTTTTTATAAATGTTACTCGGCTAAAAACTGATACGTTTTGTATTGACTAAAGAAGATACGCATTCTTAACTTCATATAACAACAACAACAACAAAAAACAATCTCTTTCCGATTACTATTTTAATAGCCTACATTTTATGAAACAACTCAGGTCCACATTGTTGGGAAACACTAATTAAAAATATATTTAATTAGTCAGTGACGGAACAGCCTTACAGTCTGCACGAATAAAATCATCTCAGTATATTACAGTTTAGTTTATGGAGAATAACAGAGTACAATAGGTTTGGAGTGAAAAAGGCAATTTTTTTTTTTTAACATTTCCTGACTCAACAAATGGTGCCGTTTGGATAAAAAGACTGGAAAAAAAATCCAGCGCAATCACTCATCGTCTTCAGGTTCCACACTGGTGGCCAAAGAAATGAATGTTCACTCAAAAATTAAAAAAAAATCAATTTCTTTTATTTAATTTTAATGTTTACAAGCATTATTTTTAGCTTTATTTTCTAACTTAAAGACAGTACTAAAAATGAAAAAGAAACCGGCAAAAATTTTACTTTAATCAGTTTGGGTTTTACATGAGGGCCAAAAATTATAACTTTGATGTCAAACTTTGGAAGCCCCTTTCGTTACTTGATTGCACTGCGAATGTACCCATTCCTGCCTTCTTACCCACGAGTTACCAATGATGCTTGAGTGACTAGTCGCATATGACTCCCTACGGTTTGAGAATGACATGGGAGCTTCTCTATTTCACATTATTAACCGTTTCTGATCATACTTCCTATGCCTTCTTCACTGAGGTTCATGGTATCTGGTGGTTCCAAAGGATTGTCCCAGTGAACCATCTCAAAACAGTCCTTTGTTTCGAAATCTAAATTTGTAAGGTGAAATTGTCAAATTTCCCCCTTCCAGTCAGTTTTTCTTGCTGTCAGTATTTTTCGGAGTCTAGGTTTTCGAATATGTGATCGTTCTTCTAACAGAATTGCCAACAGATTGCTTTTAGAGTGAGCAAAATAAGAGTTCCTCTGAATAATTTCGTGAACGATTGATTTCAAACCTTCTGGCCAGAATGACCTTTTTTTTTTATCATTCTCTGCACGTTGCAAGCTCCATGATTAGCTCTTGGGCTTTTCTTTATTTGAAACCAGGCTGTCATGTAAACTTTCATGACGTATTCTACTAGGAGCAGTTTTCTGTTGGTTCGGCAGTCAACACATACAGGCGCAGGACACTGTTGGCTGGGGCTTCTGTTTGCTACATCTGGAAGGCACTCACCCGAAGATACTGCCCTAGAAATATCGAAGAGATATTTTTTGTTTGCACTGAGATCTTTTTTTATGAAATTTACGCAGAGCAACTGGAATAGAAACAAAACTTATCACAGCAAGGGTTTTGCACGTTCCCAGAGATTTTCCTATTGTTCCGGAAACCTGGTGTTGCCCAAATGCAATTCCGTCAATCTTCTGGAAAAGGCGGCGTAGAGGAAGTTCAATAGTATGCAATAAGCATACAAACCAGTGTAATTTGTGCCCAACAAAAATTTCAAACTGTCTAACTGCGCCATTTTTGTCACAACATTGACGTTCGTTCATCACAACCAACTGCAAACTGTTCCGAAAATGTAATCGACGTTCTCGCCTCAGCTTAATCCATTCAAGAACTTTGGATTTCTTTGGATACAATCCCTATATCACGAAGCATAGATGATGCAATGATAGCAGCTGACCTACCCGATATTCCCGTCCTATTACAAGAAACGGCTAGATTTGGCTTTGATATTCTCATTTGGCCTTTCTTGCAGGTTAAGGGAGTATCATAGATATTAGATTTCCAACATTTGGCTTCATGACAAACGTAATCGTCTTCATCTTCATAGTTATCTTCCAATTCTGAACCAGATCCTAAAACGGCGTTTTCTTCTAAATCCGTAATATTTTTATAAGCATTATTATATATATTATATTTTATAAGCATTATAGAATTTCCCTTGCTTTAGATTCCTGATTTTCCTTTCTACATTGCCTTTCTCTAATACGCTTCAATTTTTGAGTTGCAGAAATGTTAATTTTCCTGCTTTTCTCTCATACCGTTGGTGTGCTAAACAATTTCGTTCCATGGTCATTTTTTATCCATAGGAAATGCTTCATTAAATCAATATACGTGGGTAACATTGTCTCTTTCAATTGTACTGGAGACCCAAAAACTCTACAAAAAGTTTCATTTCCTGTTGAGGTCATGTTTAAATTAAACTTCCGTATTGTCTTGTCCAAAAAACAAAAAACAAATTATTGTCTACATATTAGGGGTTGAAACAAAGTCAACCATCAAACAAAGACAGCCATCGCAAAAAACGAATCATTCCGCATAATAAAAGTCACGTGTCAGTCACAGTTTTTAGATTAGAATACGTGCTGCCACCTATTACATTTTGAAGTTTAATTTGCTATTTATGTACGAAATGCACTTTCTAGCACTAACATCTGACAATAACGTTTTAATAAAGCCATTTATTAATGAAAACGTAAGTAATTAATATTAATTTACAAATTAATAAATTATTCAATTAATTAACTATAATTTTTTGTTAAGAATGCATTAAAAACATTCAAAAAAGCATATACAAATATTCACTTGAAGTGTGGAACCTCAAGACGTCAATATTTTGAGCTGAAATTTAGTAACAATTTGTTTCAGCCAGTTCGGCACCATGTAATGACTCAGGCAATATTAATTCCAGGAAAAAAAATTTTCGCTCAACCCTATTGTACAATTTCAAGAATTGCATGTAATTAATCACTTTATTTCGATATCTTCCGTGTTAAAAATATGCCTAATTAAATTTTGCTTACTATGCTAAGTACAAAGAATAAGAAAAAAATGGTTACCTAGCATTTATTGGCCGAATAGTAAATTCAGGCTTTATTTGGGAGCGACGGGATTTTCAAGTTTATTTGTAAATCTGCGTGCATCTTCGTACGTATTACTGCGTCTGGGTAAATGCTTTACAAAAGCATTTGACTATCTTGAAATTAGGGAGTATGTTGGTGAGTTATTTGAAAATAACTGTATTGTTTTTAGTTTAATACGGTTGATCCGTTTGAGAAACATAAAATATTTTGCTTTATACCATACTTTTTCTTATGGGAATTCAGACAATTTTACAATTTTAGAATTCATTTAAAAGAAAGTGGTGTATTTGCATATTTAAATGTAAAATTATGAATGCTAATTTTTTACCAGACAGGTCTTAAATAATTCCTATCACTCTGTCAAAATTTATCAATATATTTCAGTCCTATCAATTTGATAATTTTTCAATACATTTCATAAACATTCGAAAATAGTTGTATAATTTTTAGCGTGAGTTTGTTCATCTCTTTCAAAAAGACATAATACTTTATATTTATTGATTTTAAATCACATTCCTTTTTTAATTCTTTTTTCCTTTTGACAATTGCCTATTAACTAATTCATGGTGTATTAAAGAAAGGAATATACACCAAAAATCTAGTAAAGTTTTCAATAATTTAACAACATTTAAAGTAAAAAAAAACTACTAGGTAAAGTAATAAAAAAAATAAATATTTGCTTATTTCTCCAGTTCAATCAATATATTGTAATATAACGTTATTTGTGTTTTATTAGCAAAAGCAAAAAATACTTAAATTACTTGAAGAAATTTAATCGTAATAACATATACTATTGATTGTTTTAGTAAACTTTACATTTTAAGAGACAATTGTGTTGGCAGTTACAGTTTATAACTTCGATGTCAAAAAAAGTGGTGTAAAATTGTATTCGTTACCATTGCAAAGCATGCAATACTTTGAAATATGAAATCGCAAAACAATAATATATAAAAAATTCAGGAGATTTTAACTAATAATAAATATCCCCATATTTTGAGAAAAGTAACTCTGATTAATATAATATTATACTTAAAAAAATATCTTTTCGGGTAATTTCTTTATGCTTTTTCCATCGAAATAGATGTAAAGGTCATCACGATATGTGACAAATTATGATACAACCTGATGAATTATTATTATTTTTTTTTATTATTGCAAAATTTTTTACTGATCATAATAATATTATAAATATAAAAGCGTGTGTGAATATTTCACTGAAATCAACTTCAAAACTGATACCTTAACCCTTTTGACTCGGGCGTCTCTTACACAAATTTTCTTCTCTATACGCCACCTTTTTGAATGAGGTTTTCTTCGCGTACTCAATTTCAAAAATTTTCTAATTAAATGAGGCAAATTTTATTTTTCTTTATTACTGGTGTCAAAAACAAATTTTGCAAAGAAAGGCGATGTCCAATCAGACTGGACATTTGAGCGCAAAGTATTAATTTCTTTGTATCCTAATCCTTATTCTTGTAATATTATAAATGTCAATGTGTGTCGAAAGTTTGCATGAAGTCAGTGTCTAAACGGATAAATTAATGCTTTTGTATTTTTGGATATAGATGGATTACAACCCGAAAGTGAACATAGGCTATGTTTAATTTATTTTATTCAAATACTTTGCTTAATAATCCAGAATTTCATTATTTTTCATACACAATGAATTGACAATTTTTCCTGTAACATTTAACCTTATTTCTTTAACGTTGCCAAGAAAATAAAAATCCAGAATACTACTTTCTCCTCGACAATAAATTTTCTGAACAATTACCACGCGAAAAAATTAAATACCCATCTGGAACTGAGAGGCTAGTGCTCTGGACTTCGAAGAACTAGTATTCAAAAGAAAATAAATATCGCGTTCTATTTGAAACAAAAAAAAAAGGAATATTTTTTATTATATTTGAAGCATAAGTATCTGTTACGTTAGTAAGAGGTTTTCTGTCAAACATGGCGTAATAATCAGAAGAAATAATAATGAAAAAGATTTATACTAGGACTTCCCTCAGAGGGATTAGTCTGAGCGATATTACCGAGAACATAGATTTAATAATAACATGTGGAAGCAAAGAAAATGAGATGTTATCTTTAATTGTCCGTATACTGCGATAAACTGAAATGATGAAAATAAACGAATCGTAGAATTACAAAATCTTATATATAAATTCGTATACACTGTTTAAAAAAATGGGAAATCAAACCATTCAAGACAGCCATGCATGGATATAAATTGAAAGTACGCAATATATTAAAAGTAAAATAGAAAATGAAACACTAAATTACTTATATCGGAATTTTAACTGTATTAAATGATGTCAAGAGCATAATCAGACGCTCCGCACCAATTTGAGTAACTTTAAATGACAAATATATGATGTTTAAAAAGAATGGACTATACTTTATATGGTGTGTGCTCCCCCGGAATAGTTAATATTGTACAATATCTGTTTTCCACGGATGCAATGAGGTTGTCGATAACATTTAAGGAATTATCTCCTCAAAATCCAATATAGTATCAAAGTACCGAATACATCAACAGTAGCATGCAATGCTTCGTTAGAGTGTGTTTTAGATATGCTCGATCGGATTTAAATGATGAGTGTATGCTGGCCACTACATACGCTGTATTGTTTTGTTTTCAAACATATTCTGCACAAGTTGAGTTGTATTTAGCATGTATTAAAGAAAAGAAATCGGCAATGATTACAACATAAAGTATGACACAAGATCTGAATATATCGTCTGCATAACTTTTGAGCTGTCAAAGTGTCATTTGAAGTAATTTACAAATCCATACATATTTATTCAGGAAATCATGCAAACTAACATACGCCAATATGAACCCGATTATAAAATTTCACCAGAATAAGTTAATATATAAAGAAGCTACTAATGATAATTCAGAATATGACCTTATGATAAAATGTCTAGAAACATGAATCGGATAAAAAATTCATATCACATTTAAAACGGCACTTCCCTCTGTTAGTGGCCTTGGCGAGAGAGAGAAAAGCCTAGAGAAGGAACACTTTAACAAGTACTTTCGGGGAACCTACTCACTGTTTCATACAGGTCTTTATTCAATATTTACACAATTTATTTAATGCTAGGTGGGTATCTATCAGTTTTGTTGCATTTAAATCGCATGCTTTGCGGAGGAAATGCAGCATTATGAAATATTTAAAGTTGCTGTACCTAATAATTCCAAATTAATGGTAATTGAGATCGCTTTCCGTTCATTTCATCTTTTTAAATTTTAAATTTTTTAGAAACCATTCATAGAGACAACTGTATATTTTAAAACTAACCCGAAGCAAAATTTCAAGATTTTGGGCTCAGCAGTAACACAGAAATAGAAAATTTTTGAAAGTTTTTTGTTTTTGCACTGTTTTATATCGCGACATTTTTAGAAATTGTTCTATTACGAGAATTTACGTCATGATAAATACAGCCATGTCAATTTTCATGTTTATATTCCTAACAATTCCATGTACTTCGTTACTTAGATCATGTTTATATCTTTTTCCGCTTTGTTTAGTCTTTCTATTTTTTAGAATTCGTTCTACAACGAGCATTTATATCTTATTAATTACTACCATGCCAAAGTTCTAGTTTCTAACCCCAACAGTATCCCAAAAATTTCAGTATTCCAAATAAATCATAGTTTAGAACCTTTCTAGAAATTTTTACGTTTATCCGTCAAATTGAACCTTTTAGAGAGCGTTCATTACGAGTATTTACATCTTAAAAGAAACTACCGCACCAAATTTAAAGTTTCTAACCCAATCAATATCACAGAAATCGCAATTTTAGAACTTTTTTGCTCCTGCAGCGATGTAGGTTCTTGCACTGACATAAAATATAGTCTTTTTTTTCGGAGCAGAGATGGCCACCAACATTTTTTTAAGTTGGCTATGTAGTTTCAGAGATAACACCTCACAAACGTACAAGCATTAATAATATTATATACTTTATAATATTATAACGCTTTATAATATTAGCATTAGATGTACAGATACAAAAGCCATTTATCTGTTACAAACTAAAGTGCCGGCGCACAGTGGGGTATTTCACAAATCTGGGCGGCCAAAATTATTTTTTTCTTTTAAACTAATTTAAACGTTTAAAGCAGCAAATAAATGCATTTTTTAAAATAAATATTGTTTAATAACTTAAAAATCATGGATGTTTTGCAACTTCGTATTGATTTTTATTGATCAAAATTAGTATTATAAAATAAATTATATTTATGAAAAACAGTATTATAAAATAAATGATAATTATGATAAATAGTATTATAAAATAAATGATAATTATGATAAATAGTGTTATAAAATAAATGATAATCATGATAAATAGTATTATAAAATAAATGATAATCATGATAAATAGTATTATAAAATAAATGATAATTATGATAAAAAAATGGAATAATGTATTTAATAATTGAATAAATTATAAAAACAGATTATTTATGATAAGAACAATTAGTTTAATCAGATGATAATTCAGAATCGTAATCTGTTTCTTCATAATCAGAATCCTCTGGATCACGAGCTTCAGAAGATTCCATAGGCAGTAACATTTCTAGAGTTACTTTAAGAACAATTTTGATTTTTTTCTTATCGTGGGTCTCATTCCAGTTAAAACTGGATCTGAACTCAAAAGCAATCTGTTGAGAACATCACAGTTACAAGAAATTCTTGAAAATTTACGCGATAGATTTTGGCGAAATAATCGAAAATATTTGTTCCGTGCTTCGGCTACTTCTTCAGACAATTGGTCTATTGGTAGTAAAGCTTTCTCTATCACAATGGGTCCATGGATTAATATTTTATGCTTTGTTTGTGACATTGGATACCATTTATATAACTGGACGTAGAGCTCTGCTGTTTTTTTCTGTATATTCCTTAAATTTATCAAGGTGAATTTTGTGGCCACTGGATATGGTTTCAAGAATAACTTTAAATCGATATATTAAACTTTCATCAATGCCGGTAATTTCTGCTGCTAGAGATGGGTCAGTAAAGAATCTTCTGCTGGTATTTCCATCATTTGTATTACCATATCCAGACTTAGGAATATCTACAAGTAAACCTAACTTTGTTTTGAAATTTTCTTGAATGCGCAATTTTGTTTCATTAACGAGAGCATTTTCGTCTTCTGCATTCAATCTCCACTTTTTTATCGGTAGTTTGTTAGCTAAATGCAACAAATTTTCAAATAATCGAATCCTAGCATGCAAAATCGATAGTCCAAATTCTAATGTTTCTGGCTTCACATATTTCTTTTTAGAGAGATCATTAAAATCTTTGGATGTCAGTACACAAATGTAGCAACGCATTGTCGATTTTGTACTTGTGACTGCGTTACATATTTTTCCATCGACCATAGTAAGTATCATTTTATGTTTTACTAAAAATGTATTTTCCTCTAATGTAATTTTTGAGGGCTGTACAGATTTTAATGCATTTTTTATGTAATTAATCTCATCATTAATAATTTCTGTTGTTTCTTTTACAAATCTTATTCGCATGGGCTGACAATAACGTGGTAATGAAGGCAATGGATTTTGCCAGATAGTCTTGTTGTTTATACTACAAATTACCTGAATTGGAACAAACGAGCTCTGGAATATATGCGCATCGGAAGAGGAATCACTCTCAAATTTTTGTTTGTATTGTGCTTGTTGCGATCCATCGCAGCCCCATTTATATATAAGAATTAATGCATTTCTTTCATCTTCTTTTAAACTTTCCAAAACTTCTTTCAAATGAATAATCGTGTCACTGTTGAATTAAGTAAATCTTGAATATTAATTTCAGCGCAAGTTTCAGTAATTTTAAAAGAGTCTTTGTCTGGATAGCAATCAATTTTAGATCGTTGTAGAAGACTATAACAAGGGTATACATTTTTTTTGATATCGCCTTATAATTTCGTATTGATTCCTTGAAAGGTTAGCTTCGACGAATAATGATAACGCTTATAAAGACGATATTTGTGTTTCTTTTCCGTCTGCTGAGTTCTCAAATTTGCTTTTTTATATTTTGTTGCTCGCATTGGTGAGTTAATTCCTTTAGAACATGGGCAGCATCTCTCTTCCCTGAGGTTTCTAACTTTAGCTGAGCGGCATGTGTAAGTACTTCCACATCAGTCGAGCTCCTCAAACTTTCAGACTTTCTCCGCTTTGACCTGACATTTGATTCAGTGAAATCTTTTGCTGGCCTTCCTGGTTGATTTACTTTTTTTGAAATTTCTACTGTACCTTCAAGCCATTCCTTATTATTTTTCACAAATTTATCTAACATATAATGGGCTTCGATCCATTTGCTCTTGAACTGAGATTTAAATTGGGAGAAATTGTGCTTGAGGTTTTTAATTTCATCATCGTCAAAATTATCGCTATTAAGGTAATTTTCAAGGAAATTTAATCTATGATTAATGTTTGGCAAATTCTGCTGCTGCATAATGTTTAAAAATTCTTTTCGAGTCATTACTCTGACATTCGAAGGCCCTGGATAAAAATAAATACAAAATATGAACAAAAAAGAATGCATAATTGTTATATGCAATTTAGATAGATAACATCATTTTAGCCCTCATTTTTTAAAAAATCACAATCTTTCACTAACTTTTAACAAAAACATATGGAAATTTGCCTCGACTTAATTTTTAGGTAAACAAATGTTAATAACGAGCAATAAATTATTTAAATTTTGTGAAAAGTGCTTAACAAAAGATAAAAGGGAATGAATGCATTATTTTAAAGCAATTTTTTTAAAATTATATAAATTTAATTTCAATCAGAATGACTGAAAAATAAACAAATGTGATCACTTTCTAATGAATCATAAAAAATTTTTTAATATTAAAATTTATATGATAAATATCAGTTAAAAATCCATATATAGTAATTTTGTATGCTTACTCAGAATTTTGGAAGAGCATATTTATATCGCCTTCATTTTAAAAAGGGGACGAAGGTGGAACTACTTTAAACGAAAACACAAATAGAAGGGTGTATATTTATTGGTACAATAAGTAACTTTGCTTGGAAATGTTTGGAAATATAACTAAACCCTTCGTGAATTGGGAAACAAGGGAAAAAATAATAGAAAAATATGCGTTATTTTAAATTAATTTTGTAAATACTAAAACTATTTCTTTCTCAATTCAAAGTTAATGATAATAATGATACATACCTGTCTCGTCACTATCCATAACGATTAGATTTTAAATACTTCCAAAACTAAAGTTATTCACATTCAGAAATAGGAAGTCACAAGGAAGAACGATTTCACACTCATACACTTAACGCAACACTCCAGTTTCAACTGATAATAGGAGGTCATCGTTCTCTTAAAGGAGATAAAAATCGCATCACGTGATTCCCCAATGATTCAGTTTCAACTTATATCCATCTGTTCGATCCTACACTGTACTTTATGAAATCGACTTTTGGCCGGCCAGATTCTTCAAATACCCCACAGTGCGGCGTTGCCCAGAATTTGAAGGATGTTTGTTCTGAAAAATCAATTTCAAAATTTAACATACGACACAAAACAAACATTAAAAAAAGTAGTCGAAATGTTGTATGAATGAATCATATGAAAACGCTATATAAAAATGTATAAATGTATATAACAGACGCAAAAGAATACAGCTATAAATGAACATATTTCAATTTGTAATTGGAGCAATAACGTTAAAATAGGTCAATATTTCCCTAATCGGGTTTTTATCATGCTTCAATACATTTTTCACACTCATATGACGTTATACTATATCCACCACGTCCTTTATATTTCCAATATGACGTAATATTTTCCTCTTTCACGTGGAAACCTTGAAATAGAAAAGTTATGAAGTTATATTCACTTTCATTTAAATTCGTCAAACCATTTATTTCATTTTCATATTTCACGCGAATATCTTGCAATTGAAAAGTTATGACGTAATATTCACCTTTTTTAAAAATTCGTCAAACTATTTATTTCATTTTAATTTTTCACGTGGAAATCTTGCAGTAGAAAATTAATTGTTGTAGTAATAATTTTATTGTGTTTTTTAATTGTTGGCAACTGCTATAACGAAAAATGTTTAAATTTGATAAGAAATTGCTGTTAAATGGGTGGTTTTTTATTAATTAAAAATTAACCATAAATTATTTCGATTCCGGATTACTTTAGTTGCCTCGGCCATGTTTTAATACACATGTACGTATCTTTTCACAATTTTGGCTTCCAAATTGGGGATTTTTATAGAATTACAAACAGACAGATAGACAAGTTTTCATTTTTATGTATCTCTCTATTCTGAAAAAGTAACTAACGCTGTCACCGCCGCCGCCGCAGCCGGTTTTGATTTTTTTGTGACCGGAGGTCTTTCTTCGTTAATATTAAGAAAACTATTGCATACAAAAATATGAAAATCGGTGGTATTATAGCGAAATGTTTGATCAACACGCTAATGCATACAGTTTTCAAATCGAAGAATTATTTTAAGAGATATTTAATGCTAAAGTTGGACAAAATCGTTCCATTAAAAAAAATTATAGGAGCGAAAGCTATACATGGCAGTGTAATCATTTTTAGATCATTTTATTCAATAGAAAATCCCGGTGTGCAGATTTCATTAATTTTTTTAATTTGACTCATTTTTTGAGGTTTTATTTCTATTTTAAATTCAAATATTCAGCATCTTGACTGATATTTTTTACCTATTTTAGAAAATGGTATTGATTTAAACTGTTGCCAACTGTATAAACAGCGCAAACAATAATGTTTGCTTCAAATAAAAAAAAAATATTTACACGTTACTGTTATAAACAGAAAAAAAACCTTCAAATTAGAATTAAATAATTAGGTATAAAAAGCAGGCACTTATTGGAAATTACGCCATTAAAACCATATTTACATGGGAATTTTGAAAGAGAAAGGATATTGTAAAATAAATTCATTAACATGCGTTAGAAGTCTGAAATAGAAGAAATTGCGTCACATTACACTTATTATGCAAAATGAACAAAAAATAGTATTGCAAAACTGTTTAAATTTAAAAATTGCGCGAGACAAAATATTAGAGGTTAAATATTAGATTTTTTCAAAATTTTATTATTTGTCGTTTGATGTGAGGTGTTGAGCTATAAGTATGCAAATTTTCATGTCTCCAACATAATTAGGGGCTGAGTTAGAAAAATTGCTTAAAATACACAAGTTAGATCCCAGAGGGTTAAATATTAGACTTTTTCAAAATTTTATTATTTGCCGTTTGATGTGAGGTGTTCAGCTATAAGTATGCAAAATTTCATGTCTCCAACTTAATTAGGGGCTGAGTTAGAAAAATTGCTTAAAATACACAAGTTAGAGCCCAGAGGGTTAAATATGACTTTTTCAAAATTTTATGATTTATCGTGTTATCGCAAGTGTTCAGCTATAAGTATGCAAACTTTCATGTCTCCAACTTAATTAGTGGCTGAGTTAGAAAAATTGCTTAAAATATACAAGTTAGAGCCCAGAGGGTTAAATATTAGACCATTTTCAAAATTTTATTATTTGTCGTTTGATGTGAGGATTTCAGCTATAAGTATGCAAAATTTCATGTCTCCAACTTAATTAGGGGCTGAGTTAGAAAAATTGCTTAAAATACATAAGTTAGAGCCCAGAGGGTTAATTTTTTTAGACTTTTTCAAAATTTTATTATTTGTCGTTTGATGTGAGGTGTTCAGCTATAAGTATGCAAAATGCCATGTCTCCAACTCAATTAGGGGCTGAGTTAGAAAAATTGCTTAAAATACAGAAGTTAGAGACCGGAGGGTTAAATATGACTTTTTCAAAATTTTATGATTTATCGTGTTACCGCAAGTGTTCAACTATAAGTATGCAAACTTTCATGTCTCCAACTTAATTAGGGGCTGAGTTAGAAAAATTGCTTAAAATACATAAGTTACAGCCCAGAGGGTTAATTTTTTTAGACTTTTTCAAAATTTTATTATTTGTCGTTTGATGTGAGGTGTTCAGCTATAAGTATGCAAAATGTCATGTCTCCAACTCAATTAGGGGCTGAGTTAGAAAAATTGCTTAAAATATAGAAGTTAGAGACCGGACGGTTAAATATGACTTTTTCAAAATTTTATGATTTATCGTGTTACCGCAAGTGTTCAGCTATAAGTATGCAAACTTTCATGTCTCCAACTTAATTAGGGGCTGAGTTAGAAAAATTGCTTTAAATACACAAGTTAGAACCCAGAGGGTTAAATATTAAACCATTTTCAAAATTTTATTATTTGTCATTTGATGTGAGATGTTCAGCTATAAGTATGCAAAATTTCATGTCTCCAACTTAATTAAATTAGGGGCTGAGTTAGAAAAATTGCTTAAAATACACAAGTTAGAGCCCAGAGTGTTAAATATTAGACTTTTTCAAAATTTTATTATTTGCCGTTTGATGTGTGGTGTTCAGCTATAAGTATGCAAATTTTCAAGTCTCCGACGTATATAGTTTCTGAGAACGGGCTCTGTGACAGACGGACAGACAGACAGACAAAGGAGTGAGACAGGTAGGGTTTCGTTAGATGAACGAAACTCTAAAAACATGCTGCGGATGACTGTAACAACATCCTAAAATTACATTACCATCAGCGATCTACCAATCCCGAATTTAGTTTATATTCGTTTCATATATTCTTATTCTTTTGTGTGGCCCTGTAAAATAACTATCAATATTATATACAGTAAAACCTCTGAATAGCGGCCACCCCGAGAATGCAGAATTTGTCTTCTATTTAGAGGTGACCGCTACTGAGAGTGAAACATGTACAGTTATTTAAGAGTTGGTAATCGAAAAAATGTCCGCTAAATAGAGGTATCCGCTAATCGGGTGTGTCCGCTATGGAGGTTTTATCAGTAAAACCTCTGAATAGCGAACACCTCGGGATGACAGAATTTGTCCTCTATTTGGAGGTGTCCGCTACTGAGAGTAAAAAATGTACAGTTATTGAAGGGTTGGTAATCGAAAAAATGCCCACTAAATAGAGGTGTCCACTAATCGGGTGTGTCCGTTATGGAGGTTTTACTGCATAATAATATCATCCTTTACAAGAAAATGCTGTATGATAGACAGACAGACATCCAGAGAAAGTTAACCTCCCGGAGCAATAAACAGTCATGTCTTTTGTTTTAATCATCCACAATTGTATGCCATGCAACAGGCCAGATTTTATACAACAGGCTAAAAACGGTCACCGTGGTACGGAGTACTGTATTATTATTTGTTTGCCCACCAAAACTGGTTGCCACGGGTTGTTGCAAGGTTTGTGATCACGTGGTTGAAACTGATCTATTCAATATTAATGCGTGCGTATTTTTTTTTTTTTTTTTTTTTTTTTTTTTTTGCTCCATGTGTTCAAAGAAGTTGTCTACGAAAACATCAACCGGTGAAAGTGACGCACACCAAATTTCTCTGACGTATGCAGATAAATTGTGCTTTTTTATCAGTGTTTTCTATATAATTTTTAAACGGTTTGGAACTTATTTTTCATAGTAGGTGCATTCAGTAGTGGACCCTCATAGGTACCTTCTGGTGCAATCAGAAACGAAATCCGACAAATATTTTCTGAGTTATGCTTGACGAAAGGTTTTTATTAGGCTTTTTTTTAGTAGGACATGGCGTTAATATCCATCGTAGTAGTAATGTGTCCGGGCAGTAATATTTCGCTGAGTATTAGCCTTCGCTTCGCTCAGACAATTATTTAGAAAATATGACGTCATATTTGAAATAAAACATGCATTTTCAAGTAGACGTTAAAAATATAAGGGGCATGAATATCAGTAACTAATGAAAATGGATAAATGATGAAGTCATATTTAAAATGAACAACACAAATACTTTTTACTAGTACTGATTATAAAGTGCAAATATAATAAGATGCACACAAATGAGAGTTTCATTCAAAATTCACTTTATGATTATCAGGAGAAGACTTTTTTTGTGGAAAAAAGGGAAGTAAAACGGATTAATATATTTTTCGAGGCTATTTTCTCTTTCAAATTGAAAAAGAAAGTACATTTTTCAAAAACTAAAAACATATTTTCACACATTGAAGTTTCATGAATGAATTTGTTCCAGAGAGAAAAACGAAAATTGTCTGTCAACATATTGCCATTTACAGCCAAGGATGTAAATAAAACTTCCCTGCATAGAAGTGGATAATTATTTGAATTTTAAAAAAGCACATACTATTTTAATTAATTATTTGTAAATGTTGGCAGATTAAAAGTTTCACAAAGGCGTTTTTGATAAAAAAATTTTATCGTGTAAAAATTATGTAATATTTTTTCATGTAAAGAATTCATTTTAGCCAGAAAATATTAGTATATCCATATTTAAACGTGTGCATAAGTAAACGACCCTACTTTAAAGTTGTCTACAGACAAAACTAGTGCTCATAAAGTTGTGAAATTTTGTGAAAGACATAATAAAGAGACGTGAATTTGTTTAAGCTAAAAAAATATAAATAAAAATAGTTTAAAATTTCGCCACCAGAGGGCGTTTTTTAATAAATTACATATTTAGCATTAAGATAGCTTAGAAATTTTATTTACAGGATGTTCATAATTAATCGACCCTATTTTAAAGCTGTCTACAGACGAAACTGTTGTTCAAAATGTTGTGGAATTTTTTGGAATACATAATAATAGTATGGGAATATGTGTGAGCGAAAAAAAAAAAAAAATAGGACGCCATTTTTTAACGAATTACACATTAAGCATACATTTACGGTGCTTTAAAATTTTTTTTTTTTAATAACCAAACATGTTCTGCATGATTTTCATCATTTTCAGATACCATCTGGAATGTAAGATAGCATGTTCCACAGTTGACTGCCGTATGTTCAGGGAAAAGCTAGGAAAATGTTGTGAAAAGCTGTTTGTAGAGTAAGGTTAAGTTAACAAATAAAATTTTTAAAGTATCGTATTGATAGATGTGTAATTTATTAAAAAACTCCCTCTGGTGGCAAAATTTTGAATTACTTTTATTTACAAATTTTTTAGCCAAAACAAATTCCCATCCCTTTATTATGTCGTTCACAAAACTTCACAACTTTATGAACAATAGTTTTGTCTGTTGACAACTTTAAAATAGGATTGTTTAATTATGGTCACCCTGTATATTTATTTTAATTTCGTCAAAGGGATTTCATTTTCATTTTACCACCTTCGAAATTAACAATGAAATCTTAAAATTACAATGCACTTTTCAGAAATAATGTTTTAGATTAAAAGTCACAGAATTTAAAAATGCAATTTTAGCTTAAATAGAATTTCTTACTTGAAATTTAGTATTTAATAAAATGAATGTTTCAGTGTTTTTCTAAATGTACAATAATATTCACTTTCATTAAGCGATTTCACGTTTTAAATAAATTAAAATACATATTTTTGCATGATTCACGAAGTGAAAGTTTTTTTCTTAAATCTCGACAAGTATTATTCCGTAAGAGAAAATAACCTGGTGAAAGCGTCGTCATATTTTAAATCATTAGCCGGTGTTCATATAGAAAATATATTAGCATTTTATAGCTGTTACACAAAATGGCGTGATTTCCACATAATTTATCATTCGCAAAAGCATAAGTTTACCATACTTATGCCGTACAATCTCCCACAATGCCGGTTTCAATAAAGTTTTAAGAAATAGTGTATGAAATTCGATATAAAAAATGTTTAGGAAGTAATGTTAATTGAGACTAGGCTTTACATGTAACATCATTTACGTTCAAAGAGCCTATGCCTCGAATTAAGCAATAAATTCTTCTGTCACCACACCCCTCTAATTTTTAAAGGTACTCTGATTACCGAAAAGCACAAAAGAAAAGCCAATAAAAAAAACGGGTAATAATCAGGTATGTTTCTTTTGAAACTTCTTCTGAAATTCTTCTGAAATTTCTTTTGATTTTAAAATATCTAAATATTCAATTAAAAATATCTGTGAAATATGATCTTTATCCCCCATTGGCAGGGCTTGATTGCCGCACAGGCCAACTAGGCCGTGGCCTTGGGCCCTCTACTGATGGGGCCCCCAAAAGGAGTAAAATAATTTAAAAACGAATTCTTAAAAATTCACTTTTCAGCAATTTTCTCAAAAACTAAAATAATTTCCGTATAACTTGGAACCTGCATCGTAATATCTCATAACTTCCAAATATCCCCCCCCCTCCCTCGCCCCGAAAAAAAAAATCTGGCTGCTGATTTGATTTTGAGGAGTTCTCGAAAAGGCCTTGGGCCCCAGACACTCTTAATCGGACTCTGCCCATTGGAGCATATTCCTGCAAATTTTGAAGCTTCCATAATCCTAAATTACAACACAACAATCAATATGAAAATGTTTATCCGTAATCGGGGGTTTTCTATAAATTGTTTTTTCCGCGGTTTAAAGCAGTAAGTAACTCTATTGCTTAAGTTCATGAAAAAAAATTAAATAATCCTATATATATATATATAAATATGCAAATTGGGATCATCAGAAGTTTTTCTATTATAAAATGTGATAAAAGGGTTAATTGCATATGCTTTAATTTATCGAATTTTTTGCTTAATTGATGCATTTATTCTTCTTTAAATGTCACGGAGTCACGGGTAACAGCTAGTAATATTATAAATGTGAATGTTTGATTGAAGTCAACGTCAAAACGGACTATTTAATGGCTTTGTATCTTTCCATACTGACGGATTATAATTCAGAAATGAACATAGACTACGTTTTATTTATTTTATTCAAATATTTTTCTTAATAATTTAAAGCTTCATTATTTTCATAGAGAATCAATTGACATTTTTAATATAACATTTAACCATTTTTCTTAATAGTTGCCAAGGCGTAGAAATCTGAAATAATAATATTTCCTCAACAATTAATTTTCCATCAAAATATTTTCTGGTGAAAGGGGAAAATTAACTAAAGAAAATTAAGAATTAAAAAATAGAGGAATGTGAAGTCATATAGGAGATAAAAGGGAAATTTTCAAGTCTATGTTAATAATACAAAGTGCACGATTATGAGTACTTAGGGAAAGCAGACAAATATGACATCATATATGGAAAATAACACGGATATGCTTTAATGTCGTTTTTACAATACATTCTTTCTTTCTTATTTCTGTTTTCACATGATATGAATGTATTTTAAATGTGTGTGTTTTAAAATAAACTCAATAATATGCGCCGCAAAATTATAAATGTCAAAAATGATGTCATGGTTAACGGGAAATAGTTATCTTCGTTCTTAAAAACAAAAAACTAACTCGATTGCCTGAAAAGAAAAAATATTTTTGACGAGAATTAATTCTTATGCCTCTAAATTTCTGAAACTATGAATACAAATCGCTCTATTTTTTAAAGAAAGTTGCATTTTCGATCATAACACCTAAAGATTTAACATGATTGCCTCAAAGTAACATTATTTTCTATCTTCCAGTATCGAAGTGTTTGTAAATCATCGAGTGTATCGAAGTGTTTGTAAATCCCGTTTGGCAATCGAATTTCAATTACACATTTTTTTAGCTTTAAAAGAGTAAAAATATGTTTTTTTTTCTCTTAAACACCTCTTTTTAATGTGTTTTAATGCAATGCTTAAATAAATTTAAAAAGTTTTTTAGTAATTAAAAAAAAGTTATCAAAAGAAAATCAAATATATCAAGAAATTCGCTTAATGCAAGGGCAAAGAAAAAACCAAAATGCAATAAAACTATTAATACAAAATAATAATGTTAGTTTGAAATAAATAACAAATGTCTGCACAAGTAAGCTGTACTATTGGACACGCGCGAAGAATTTGCACGAGATTTCTCCGTCCCCGCAACCGCGCATTTCCGCCATTCTCCCGCATCCCCGCATATCCTCAACTTTTATTTTAAGTGAAATTTCATATAAACAAAGTCTTTTAACAAAAATTCCATATGCAATGTCAGATGTGGGCAAATATACCATCCAATGATACCTCATTAATCGTTGCATATTACATATTAGTTAAATTCATATACGATGTCAGATGCGGGCAAAATATCATACCCAAAGCCACATCATTCATCGTTGTACGTTACATATGACTTCAGAAAAAGGGATGTTGGCAATACAAATAACATATATAATAATGCACATTTAGAAACGTGTTCATCTACAAATTTAATTCCACATACGATCTAAATTACATTGCTCTATTAGAATTCTCTCACCGTTGTTTTCTCGTGTTCGAGATTCTTCAGTTTGCAGGATCTTACTTGACACTCCTTTTTAGGTGCGCTCGTAATTACATAAATAAGTAGCACTTATAGTCGTCGTTCGGTCCGTCTGTCTGTCGACCGCCCGCATATAGCAGAGCAAAAACTACCCAACCGAATAGTCTGAAATTTTAAATGTATAATTGCTGCAAAATTGTGTCGAGTGATTTCAAATTTTAAGAAAATCGGATGTATAGTTTAATGACAGGGACAATCAAAAGTTTTCCATTACATTACAGCCAATGGGAAAAAAATTATTTCTTGTGAATTTTAATGATGTTACAGCTTTTCGAACAGAATGAAATTGATATGCACTTATGAAGTGTGCATTCAGTACAATATGCGGTGCAAAAAGTTTTATAAAACTGGTTATATTACGAACGCACCTCATTTGCCAAGTTTGACGTGCAATTTCCAACTTGTTTCATTGGCTTCTATTTCACTTTCGCTATTTTTTATATTATATGACACAAAATGTCTGTTTTTTATGATTAGTTATGTTAAGACACCTATAAATAAGAAATACCGTACAGTCACCTAGAAAATATCGTAAAGTGTTGTTAATTATGTATGTTTTTTTTTAATTAATGCATTTATCGTTCTTTTAATGTTACATGAACGATGTCACAGGCAAATGTTAGTATGGTATAGAAAAAAACTTTAATCTAGCATTTTATCAATTCACTGATAATAGAAGAAACCTAATTCAAAATTAAGTTATAAAATTGAATAGAAAAAACTGCATTATGTCTTTTAATTATTATTTATATATATTATGAAAACTATTTAAATTATGGTCCAGTTACTGTGTTTCTAAACGTAGAGTTATGAAGTATTTTCTCATATCACGAATCGTATATTCCGAAATGTTTGCCGTGAGAAAATGAATAATATATATATATATATATATTATTCTTTATATATATATATATATTTAAGTGGTATATTCTTTATACGCATTGTAGGTAAAACCTATAAATTAAGAAATGGAAATACTGTGAAGTATACTAGTAATTCATTATTCTTTAATAATTCACAATATTTGATAAAAGTGACATAAATTTGACTGAAAATCTAAGTCATCTGAACAAAATCGCATAAACTAAAACCGATATAAAACTTTTCTATTACGTTATTTAGTATGGTAGATTAAAACTTAGTAAAGATAAATGCCGTTCATTTCATGAATATATAAGGTAATAATACCGTAAACGATAAGAGTTTTATTCAACACGATATTACGTAAAATAAATTGTTGCAAAATTGTATTTATATTTATATTTTTAGGGTTTCAATAAGTGTTTCAAGATTTTTTTAAATTCTCTCTGTAAAATCAAATGCTAGTAAGTGAACAAAATTTTGTTGCAGGATAATTTACTTTCAGGTATGGATGTAGAGGGTATTTTTTAATATTTAAAGGTAAAGGTACTATCCAATAAATAATACATTAAGTAAAAAATTAATAATAAATTAAGTAGTAAATTAATAAGTACACTTAACTGAATAATAAATTCATTTATGACTACCGTCATTCAGTTTAAAGCTCTTTTCCTTATTAAGATTTTATTTATCTTCTTGATAGATGCCTCAAACTTAATCTCTGTTACTAGCCTTTACGCTGTCAAAAAAACTCGTCAATATACACTAAATTATTCCTCATTTTTTTAACAAATAATTTCCGTACTCCTAGAAAATGTGTTTTATAAGTGAATTCTCCCCGAACGTCTAAAAAATCTTCCCCCAGCTCGGCCTACCAGCGCAAGTAGATTTCGAAGTTAAGTAGTAATTTCAAACAGAAACAAAATCATGATTAAAGATAAACCCACTTTAACAATTTTATCTGGCCACTTTTGACGAGTTTTTAATTTCATTTTATATGAGAGCTGGTTTTATCAGAATCATGTTAAGGCAGTATTTAAAAAAAAAAAAAAAAAAAAAAAAAAAAAAAAAAAAAAACTCCATGCTCAACAACTCTAAAATCTCTGACGCATTTTCAGATTCATTTTTAAAAGTAAAAACATGAAACTTGCTGACGTAATTTTAAAGAGATTTTTAAGAGTCCTATGTTTTTATTTTTTGTTCAATTAATTAGAACTTAACTTACAAACAATTAATTTCTCATTAGGACTATATTTTTCGTTTCCAACACTTTCGCTTCGAGAAATTCGGTAAAAATGCCCATTTTTACATAATTTTTTAAAAATATATTCTTCCTCTATCAAAAAATAGACATGTACTGCACATTATATAGTTTCTGAATAAGGGAACCTACCAAATGGATGCGTTTGAAAGCAAAAATGAATTTAAAAATGAGTCACAAAGAAGGAAGTTTGGATTTGAGTACATCCTTAATACGATATTTCTTTTCTTAAACCTCTGTGTATTTTTAATTTGTTTTTGCTGTAAGAATTTGTCCTACCAAAAAATTGTCTATATAAATGTTGTAGATAATATCCACTGAAAAACAACTTTTCAAAAGTAAAAAAAAAAAAAAAAAAAAAAAAAAGATGAAACTTGTGGCTAAAAAATGGTGTGATATCATCTTTCCAAGCTTATATTATGGTACTTTTTTAACATTTTCCACTAAAACATTTACCATTTGTAAGTCGAGTGACTTCGTATATGTTGATAGAAATCATCTTCTCCTGTACTAAATACATCATAACGTGTTTCTGAAAATTCAAATGTTTTAAAATTATGCATCATGGGCTTGGCGGCCATCTTTCCATATTTTACACAAATTTCTATTACCCTAATCCATAGTTAAAATCCGAAATTCAAAATTGTTACTTAAGCAGACATTTTAAACTTTTCCGTTACGGACTTGTATTCGGAGAACTTTGTGTCTTAAAATAATAGTGACTTATCTAAAGGATTCAACTAGTGATTTATTTTATAAAGTAATTAATCATTTAAAGGCAATAAAAATCTATTTATTTTCTCAAATATTAGTCTTTTTCAATTTATCGGATGTTTGCAGTTGAAAACCAAAGTTCGACATTGTTACCACAGCACACATTTTATGCCTTTCCTTCACGGAATTGTGTACTTAGAAATTTGTGTGTTAAGGTAATGGTGACATACCTTCGCTATTCCTTTTATGATTACTTTTTTAGAGTAATTAATCAATTAACAGCAGTAACAATGAACTTCTTTTCTCAAAATAAAAGTCTTTTCAAATTTATTTGTCCGTAGTTAAAATCAGAAGTTCTAAATTGTTATTAATGCAAACTTATTACCCTTTACAAACTTAGGTGCTTAGAAATTTGTATAAAATGTGGAAAGATGGCCGCCAAGCCCATGATGCATAATTTTAAAACATTTGAATTTTCAGAAACACGTTATGATGTATTTAGTACAGGAGAAGAGGATTTCTATCACCATATACGAATTCACTCGACTTACACACCATTTTTTAGCCACAAGTTCCATCTTTTTTTTTTTTTTTTTACTTTTGAAAAGTTGTTTTTCAGTGGATATCATTTCTTTTTTTTTAAAGATATTATGTATAATTTAAATAATCTACTCACTTAAATTAAAATGAAATCTATTAGAACCGTTGTAAGTAGAAAGGAAACCCAATATGTGTACATATTATTTACATATCATTTATTTTTTAGAGTAATTAAGGATTTAAAAGCAATGAAAGCCAACTTCTTTTCTCAAAGTATCAGACTTCTTCAATTTATATGGTATTTTATTTTTTATGAAGAATGCAAATTTTGTAAAAAAAAATCGATAGAGTCGAAATAACGTATGGACCTATAGTTGGTCTTTTAGTTAGATATTTGTTTATTGTTTGATATTTAGACAGATATTTGTTTAAAGATAACTTTTATTTTATTTTTTGCAAAATTGTAGATCAAATATCTACGGCTAATCCGAGGCTGAAGTACGACATACAAAACAGAGCAGATATTTTTAGAAACGGTTCTTAATGAACCTTTAGATATTTTAGATAATTAGTATGCCAAATCCAGGCTTCTACCCCGAACGGTATCACAAAAATTGGAATTTTAGATCGTTTTTTTTTTTTTGTTTTTGAACTCTTTTAAACTTCGAACTTACTAGGAAATGATTTCGGAGAGCATTACTGTTTCAAAGTTACAACCATGTTAAATTTCAAGGTCATGCTTTGACAATTCTATTTAATACGTAATTTAGAACGTATTTAGAACGTTTTCTGCTCTTTTAATCTCTTTAAAGAGAGACTTTTTTTCGAAACAGTTCTGAACGAGCGCTTAGATCTTAAAATTAACAGCTTGCCAAAATTCAGGTTTCAATCTTTAACGATATCACGATAAACCCAATTTTAGAACTTTTTTGCTCCTGCGCCGTTAAAAATTTCGATATTTTTAGGAACTGTTCATAGTGAATATTTACGTCTTAAATGTTACAACTATGTCAAATTTCTATTTCCTTAGGGCTAAGAATTCCAAATAAATCATAATTTAGAGCTTTTTTAGAAAGCTTTTTTACTCGTTTCACCATTTTAAATTTCGATTTTTTTTAGAAATAGGTTTTAGCGAGCACTGACATCTTAAAAGTAACCACCATATCAAATTTTAAGTTTCTCCCCTCAACAGTTTCACACAAATCTTAATTTATGAATGACGTTTGCTCTTGCAACATCTTAAATTTCGAATTTTTTAGAAATTGCTCAAGACGAGCATTTTTGTTTTAGTATCAGTAATCATGTTAAATTTCAAGTTCACGCTCTAGCAATTCCATTCAAACCGGAATTTAGAACGTTTTTAAAAAGCTTTCCACTCATTTCACCCTTTTAAAATTCGATTTATTTAGAAACAGATTAGAGCATTTACATCTTATAAGTGTCCACCATACCAGATTTAAGGATTCTATCCCTAACAGTATCACAGATTCAAAAATACAAGAATTTTTTTGCTCTTGTACACTTATAAAATTCTAATTTATTAGAAAACGCAAAGCATTTACGCCTTAGAAAATAACATCCGTGTCAAATTTCATGATGTTCCTAGCCCAAACAATCTCATTAAAATCATAATGCAAACCGTTCTTAAAACGTTTACCACTCGGTTCACCTCTTAACATTTCGATTTTTTAATAACAGTTCTTAGCGTCCATTTACATCTTTAATCAAACCAGTATGCCGAAATTCAGACCTCTATCCCGAACGGTATTACAGAAATCGCAATTTTGAGCTTTTTTTAGGCCTGCATCCATTCAAATTTCGAATTTTGTAGGAATTTTTCTGTGATATCATTTAGGTATAAGACCTAAATGTAAAAAGCACATCAAATTTCATGTTTCGAACAATTTGCAGATTCAGCAATTGTTCCAGATTAACAATTGCAAATAAGTCATAATTTAGAACGTTCATAGAACGCTTTTCTGTCGTTTCGAACTTTTAATTTCTAACTTTTTTAGAAATCATCCTTATCGAGTATTTAAAATAACCACCATGTGCCAAATTGTCGGTTTCTATTCCAAATGGTATCACAGAAATATGAATTTTAGGAAATTCTTTTCTTTTGTACTCTTTTCAATTTCGAATTTATTAGATTATTTTCGCCTCTGTCTAGCAGTTTGATCCCCGTTAAATGTATGCTAAGGATTACACCATGTTACTTTTATTCATAATTTTAATTAACTATCTCAATTCTTCGCCAATTAGGAAGATTCTGATAGAGAAATCATGAACTCGTTACTTTTATGTTAGCGGGCGCAGGTGATAAATCGCCAAATATTGTTCCCTTCCCATTCATTCGTATTGCCTTAATTTTACTTAAACTATAATCCTTTCACTTATTTTACATAAAATCATAACTTTAATTTAAAATACAAACGTTTAAGATACATGCCTCTCACTTATTTAATTTTTTTTTAACCCGTTAATAGTCGCGCGTTGGTCTTTTACCCGCCCGAAATTCGTTATCTTCCTGTAACTCATTTCACGTTAAAGTTACGATAGCCAAATTCCGTGTAGCTGACTTTAAGTGTTCACACTCTTGTGTAATAAAATTGCAAGTCATTCCTGCAATTTCTTAGCATTTTATCGCATTCTTAAGTTTCAATCGGTCTAAATGACCGCGTTGCGATCACTTACGTTGGTTGAATTTCCCCCCTCGTGTTCATCCTTTCCCATTTCCGCGAAATCAGTAGGGGAAAGTTTCTTCGAAGTACGGACTCTCTGTCTGTTGTTATTTCGTCTTTGTTTCTTTTCTTCTATTTTACCTGTTCATAGAGTACTTTTTTTTTACTTTTAGAACGTGACTTAAAATTGTTTTATTATATTAGTTGTGAAGTCAGTTCGCACAAAAAACTGATGGATGGTCACTTACATTTTTTTTTTCATTGTCAAATATTGCGGGAATAAATTCTCAAATTGATAATCATTTAATTATGGAAAAAAAGGGAAATTCATCATCATTATTTGAAAGAACTTGCTTTCCATTTATTACCCGAACATATAAGTGAAAGAAAACAGACAATAACACTGCCAAACCATTAAAAAAGAGAGAAGATTATTTTGTGGGAATCAGTAAAAAAAAATTGCCGTATCTCCAAAATCTGAAAAGTATCGTTTTTGTACAATAAAACAAATTCGAAAGATAAAACAATTTTCTCAGAAATGTAGTGCAGAAATGTATTTGCGAAGAACATACATATAATTTATTTGTATAATAAGAAAAATAATGAGAATTTTATAATGTAGTTTAGAAATTACGCAAATAAAAATCTCTTTTGGATAATTCAGTGAATGTTTATACTACGATTTAAAAAAATATTTTAAGTATTTTTCTAAAATTTATCTATTTTTAAATTTTCATACTGTAAGTAAAAACTCTTTTTTTTTTTTTTTTTAACAATGCCGCAGATAATGTTTTATTATTATTATTATTATTATTATTATTATTATTATTATTATTATTATTGAAATCCAATAGAGGCTTGCGGACAGTATCTAACAAATTTAAATTCGTTGTCCTTCATCAATTGTTCAAACTATTTTTCAGAATAATGTTTTCCAAAATATGAGAGAAAATTCATTTAAATTAAATTATTGCTGCATATTTATAATTTCGGAGAAAATTTTCTTATTGTTTTTATTATTTTAATGAACGTTATTATAAAACAATAAATTATAACAATAATACCTTATTATAAAATGTGCAATTGAATATTTATTTTAATTAAATATTTTCTGTAAAATACATCCCTATTAAGATGAACCTTTCAGTGATTCTATTACTTAAAATAATTTATCCATCTTAGGATTTAAATTTACAATTGCAAATGTATTTAAATTAAATATATAATTTCAATAACTTATTTATTATTTACTTTATATAAGCGAAGTTCGTATCCAGAGTTTTTATTCAAGGGCGCTGCTCCCTCCCTGAAATAAGTAGAAAAACTACAAATCGTGCATTTTCATTTGAAAAATGGATTTAATCACAAAATCTCGAGAGCCTCCCCCCCTCCTCTCCCCCCTCATACACACACAGACACCCCACAAAATAAATAAGTAAATAAAACGTAGTTACAACATTTACATTTATAATTTCGAAGTGGTATTTCGTGTGGTATTTGTGATTTCATAAATATTGGTCATTTTCCTTATTTTTCAATGGTATTATTGTACAGAAAGTTTACATATATGTATTGTCTTTAATTGTTTATGGCATCAAATTTGATGGTTTTTCATATGTTTTAAATGAATTAATCGTCCGCAATATGCTGGTGAATCAGTGGTATTGTATTTGATTTTCTGTTGCATGTCATAAGTTCCATTTTTATTTTAAGTTTAATTGTTCAATTTAATGTCAGTGAATATATTGATGCTAAATTTATTAATTTTATTTTATTAAATGGATATAGAGTGCCGGAGTATCAAAAAAATCTACCTGACTCTGATTCTGTCCTTCAAAAAAAAAAAAAAAAAAAAAAAAAAAACTATCATGAATTTAGATTCATATTAGTAAATGTTTTCCTACTAATTATTGATTCATAGTAACATCAGAAATTCAATCAAATCATTTGCTATTTACTTTTAAGTATTTATGCAAAACGAAGAAAGAGTTATTAAAAACATTTATCTGGATGCCAACTGAATATATACTTAAGCGAAATAAATAATTGCTGTAAAAGGTTGTAAAATGAATAATTGCTGTAATCTTTTAAAGTTCAGTCAATATTTTCACCCTATTTTATCCGTTTTCGATCATCTGATAACACCGGCAAGTTTCCCCTCGTTTTCGGCCTGCAGGTAACGGCGGCAAATGGACCGAACGCGACTACTAACGTTCTAAAAAATGTCGCGACTACTCTCGGGTTAAAGAAAAGAAAAAAATAATAAAAAAATGCCAATTTCATTATCAAAGCATTGTTTTTTATTTACCACGCAAAAAATAAAAACTGCTACTGGCGAGGTAAGAAAAACCATTGGCGAGTATTGAGCCTGGCTAACATAAAAGTACCAAGAACTTCTTCCGATCATGTCAGCATTGTGTAACTTTTTCACTGTTATGTACTTCATCTTTCTTGAGAAAACCGCTTAACTCGCGTATGCATTTATGCTTTATGTTCGTTTGAGCACAGCGCTGTCTCAAACGCATCGCGGTTGGCGCAATATATATTTTTTGTTTAGTTTTGAGCCAGTTTGGGGAGAAAACCACGTTTCCGGGTACCTATTAGACCTAGCTGGAGAAAATAGCATGTTGGTTTTATTTATTATGAAACTGTTTATTTGCTATAAAAACACAATTTTATTATAAAATACACAAAACTTTGGCACAGATGTCATATTGGCGTGATTTTTTCGTAACTTCTTAGTTATCCCGTCGACCAAATTACTGTCACCAAATTGTTAGATTAAATGCCAATGATGGTTGATTGTAAATGTCACATTCACTTGACTTACACGTGTTTACGTAATAAAGTGATTTTTATTTTGACGTTTTATTTGTATTTTTATTAACGTTATACTAATTTACTTATTCTTTTGTTATTTAAAATAGAAATTATGTCAATTTGTATAATTTGGCGTGTGGTTTGGCGATATATATAATTTGGCGAAATTGGTCGACGGGATAACTAAGAAGTACCATTTTTTCTGACGCCAATTTGGTGAAAACATCAACAATATAAACAACAACATTCGGTTTACCATATCAAGAAAAATAACGACACTTTGGCGCCAATTGAATTCCCGTTGCGTACATGATATTGGCGTCAGAAAAATATCGCACCATTATGGGGCGTATATGACATGTGTGCTAAAACTTTTATTAGAAACACACATTAATTATTTTATTATAAAAAGCACAAAGTTTAATTTAATTTAAAACACACGCAATCTCTTCTATTGTATTGTCATATGGAGGATAATATCGTCAAAATTTCTGGGTTTCTAGGGAATAAAACTGCCATTTTAGTACTAAAAGTATACCCCGGTGCGTCTGAGACATCTTTGCCTCCGTCTGCTTATATGTTGAAATACGTTCGATAATACGGAGATTTGGCACAGATGTCATATTGGCGAATTTTTTTCCGACACCTATCAATTTGGCAAAACATCAACAGCATAAACAACAACATCCGTGTTACCATATCAAACAAAATAACGACACTTTGGCGCCAGTTAAATACCCATTGCGTATATGACATTGGCGTCAGAAAAAAATCGCGCCAATATGCGTACATAACATCTGTGCCGGAGATTTTTAAACCTAATTAATAATCTTCCGTATTTGGTTCCATAGCCAATAGACCTATTTAGCTAATACAATTTGGTACAATGGAGTGTTTCTATGAAAGCCTTTAATGATATCACAAGGTACAGATGTCATATTCGCCCCATATTGGCGCGATTTTTTTCGGCTGCAAATTTGGCGAAAACATCAACAGCATAATCAACATAATCCGGGTTACCACATCAAGCAAAATAACGACACTTTGGCGCAAGTTAAGTACCTGTTGCCTACATGATATTGGCGACAGAAAAAAATCGCGCCAATATGGAGCGAATATGACATCTGTACCTATCACAGTTATATTCATTTATATAGTTGAAATATATTTTTTTTCACCCGAAACTTGGCAATAGACTCGACTAAGAAAGATTAGAGAATCTAATATCTTAGCTAAAGTTCGTCCATTTGATGTTATGCACCTAATAAAAGCATATCAAAATATTGTTTTGAACGCCACTGGCCATCGAGAATGGAAGTTATGATTACGATCAACAATAGTTTTCGGTGATCAACCCGGCACAACCAAACTAACTGATGATTCGTTTTAACATTTGATTAATTAAATATTTTTACATGGGTAGGATTTATTTACTTTTAAACGTAAAGAAAAGATCGTGTAATTTTATGTTAGCCGAGAGAAGTGATATGTCGCTTAATATTGTTCCCATTGACATCATTCGTATTGCATTCGTTTCATTTACAATAAACAATTTTCATTTCAAATACTACATTCAGTTTAAAAACATATATTATAGGCATTTAAAATACACCCATTTCACTTACTTCATTTAAAACACAAAATAAATAAATAAATAATATTATCTTAAACCAAAACAGGTACTTGTTAGTTATCCCGTCGACCAAATTACTGTCGCCAAGTTGTAAGATTAAATGCCAATAATGGTTGATCGTAAATGTCACATTCACTTGAAAACACGTGTTTACGTAATAAGATGATTTTTATTTCGGCGTTTTATTTGTATTTTTATTAATGTTATACTAATTTATTTGTTCTTTCGTTATTTAAAATAAAAATTATGTCAATTTGTATAATTTGGCGAGTAGATTAGCGATTTATATAATTTGGCGAAATGGGTCGACGGGATAACTTACAAGTACCCAAAAACATTTATTTCAGTATCCATCGATTGTTTATAATTTACACACGCAAAAAATAACAATTTCTGTTTGCAGTTAAAAAAAAGCTATTGTCGAGATTTGCGACCTCAATTCATTTTCAAAATTTTGTTTACATTAGGAATGAAACCTTAAATGCTGATAACTTTCAATGCATACTTCTTAAAAGGTACCATTTCTCTAAAATATTATTTTTATTTTAAAAATCTTTCTAAAAATGTAATTTTTATGCAGTTTTTGTCGAAAAAATAATCTTGATGGAAAATACTCGTCTACCAGATTGAAGTTGAAGTGGATTTGTGCTATTATAATGTGGATAGTACGCGCTCGTTGGCGAGTTTATCACTGTTTGGCATAGTTTGATAATTTTAGAATGAATTAACAGTTTTTTTGCTTATTAAGAATAGAATTTTCAATTTTTTTTAAAATAAATTTTATAAAAGCACGTAGATTGGGTAATTACCAGTCCGAAATTGCATTACATACTTTTTTGTGTCCATAATTTAAGTCTCTAGCTTAATTGAATTAATATATGTCTGGCGAAGATTTTTTTGATCATTTTCAGTATCTCGACGTTTTTTTAAAAATCCTGTATCTCTGTTTATAATTATTTTATAGAGATGAGTTTGGTCTCAAATTGAAGCTTTTCTTCAGTAGATTCTTTTAGTCTTAATTTTATTGCTCTGCGATGCTTGTTTTCTTAAATATCTGAAATTTTAAAATGCCACGTTTAGCCGATTTAACATGGAGAAGTTGTCTAGAGTATAATAAGCAGTTACGCGGTTCTGGCTTTTGGTTCTTGTCGTTTGTTTGTTTGGTGGGGTTAGCATTTTTTTTATAGCTTGACTTGGCAGAATGACCATCCTGCTTGATTAAGAAGATATATAATACATTCGTGTGGATTTGATATTTTGTGAATTGACGAAGTTATGGATTTTTTTCTTCTCCAATTCTTCCCCCCCCCCCTTTTTTTCGTTTATAATTTTTTTTTTTTTTTGTGGTAAGATTTGGTCCTATCAAAAACTTGTCAATCTAAAAGTTGTAAATAATGTTAAGTCAATTTATAATAAATTTAATTGGATTTTATAGCTTGAGAACTGACGAAGTTTTGATTTTTTTTCTCCCCAAAACCCTATTTTTTTCGCCCCTTGAGCCCATTTTCATTTTTATCAAAAATCTGTTAATCATAAATTTCTGGCCCATTATTTTACAAGAAATAAAAACTTTAAACTGGGTCAGTATGAATTATAACTAAGAAATTATGGATTTTTTTCGTTTTTCACAAAACCCCTCCATATTTACAACCCCTTAGTCCGATTTTATCCAATAATGATCTCGACGGAGATTTTATGTCGCTTGATATTATGTATCAGTTTGGAAAAGATTTGTGCAGAATTATGAAAGTTATAAAGTCCATAAAAAAGTGATATATATATATATATGTATATATATATATATATATATTTAAAACCACAAACAAAATCTCAAATTCCATCACTCACCATATCTAAATTGAAACACTACATCAAAAATATTAAAATAAACAACATAAACATTAACTCTTAGAACCAAACTTTAAAACCAAACTAAGAAAAATATATATAACAGCAAAACAGAACAGAAGGAGAGCGGCATGGCTAAAGACATGATCTGCAGGGTTAAGTCAGATTTTATGCATGCTACGTCCCCTTCACTCGCCGAGACCACAAATGAAAAAATGAAAAACAATGAGAAACTAAACAGATCTACAAAATACATCAAAATATGTTTCAATCTCATTAGATCAATTAAGTTTAAGTTTTAAGCTATGAGGTATTCGCTACAGCTTTTTGCCGGCATGACCTCAAATGATCACAAAATGGCGTTATTTCCTTGGGACCACCTTCACTCACGAGGAAAAAAGGCAAAACCTCGTCAATTAAAGCATTAAAGCCTCCACTCTCACCCATCATTGAGTTCAGTTCAGTTCCGTAACTTCTACTCTTAATAAAATCACTAGTTATTCTTCTGATGAAATTTCAAGGATAACCATGCTTGAAACCCTGACGACTCCGCTCTAAAATGTCATTAAACATATCCTTTACTCTAGTACTCAATCTTTCGATTCGTATTAAGCCATTTCTTAGGAAAATTCTTTTAACCGAAACATGAACATTGGAATCAAAATATATCAACTTTAAGGTATTAAAATCGAAATCATTTCTCTTGTCAAATAACTTAGATATCAAATTTTCACTTTCTATGTTTAAGGTCACATCTAGAAAATCCATATTTTTACAATTCTGGGAGGAGCGTTCCAGACTCAGAGACTTAGGATAATATGTAAAATCAATGTTTTCAATGTCATTATTTAATTTGACTATTAATACATCATCTATATATCTGTAGGATAATGTGGTACTGTTTAAATTATTATTTCTTTCATATATATGCAAGTAGATGCTTGCCAAAATGGAACTGCAACTCCCCCATTGGAATACCCCGAATCTGTTTAAATATTGTGTTTCCTTCGTAGAGGTAGTTTTCTTGTACTACCAACAGAAATAAATTCATGAAATAATCATTATGATCATCCAAAGTACTATTTGTATTATAAAAATCTACTATTTTTTTCTTTTAAATCTTTCAAATCAGTTGTGCTATATAGGTCTGTAAAATCGTAAGCGTATAAACCAGTAATATTTTTTAATTTTTTCGGATTATCTAATAGTTTATAGCTATTTTTGATAATAAAAGTCGTCTCTCCCCACATCACTCTGTCATACACTCCATCCAACACCCCCAGCAATGCCTTGCTAACAACACCAATATATGATCCAAAACCACAAGTCACACTTCTGAATTTGATAGGGATTTTATGGAATTTAGGCACTAACATGAGATATCGGAAACTTTGACTCGTTTGTTTCAGCTTAACTTTTTTATAAAAGGCTTTAATCCTACTTTCTATCACTGCAGCTTTCGAATTTAAAGGTAAATAGTTATTTCTATTATTGTAGCAATCATTAAAGAGTTTACCGTAAAGTACCTTACATACCAGTGCGTAACTGATGTTTGCTTTATCGACATGGGTGATTATAAAATTTTCCTGAATTTCTTTACTTGAATGTGTAAGTTTGTTGTATTGCTGTCTATTATCTCCGTCAAGATCTCTGGAAAATTCTCGTTTAAAATCTCTTAATATATACTACTTCCACTCTTCAAAAACACTGGATGGCAAATTGTATGTATACATTGGTTTATTTATAAATATATCTATGTTAATTGTTAAACGTTTAATTGCAACACTTTTAGTTACATATGTTTCACACGATATTTTGTTCCGTACTCCATATATATATATATATATATATATATATATATATATATATATATATATATATATATATATATATATATATAAAGTTTCTTACTGGTGGTGGTTTTGGTTTCTAGGGGTCATGATCGGTGTAGATCTGCAAAAACTTTTTCCGAAATTCCAACATAGGAGAGATCCTAATAGGTAGTATTTTATCACACCTAGCACGCATGCGTATTGTGTATATTAGTAATAAATCCTATTTTATTCTTAAAATGAAAAACCAACAATTCTATAAATTAAAATTTCTAATTTAATTAAAAAAAGACTAAAAGGTTTTCGAATTTAAAAATAAATAACAATTACTTTTGTCATTCATTCTATGTACTCACAATTTATTTTTTAAAGTTGAATAAGTTGAACAAAGTTAAATGAAGTTGAATTTATAAAGTTGTTTATAAATAAATATTACCATTTAAAATATACTTTAGATGAACACATTTAAAGGATATTTTAATTAAGAAAATTAACTGGAAAAAAATCGATATTACTCAAAAAATATCTTATCGAGTAAAAATATATTACACGTATTTTACCTCTAGCAATCCACGTAAAAATACTTAAAATTCATATTTTTACACTATATTAATACTAAAGTATAAAAACCCCAGTCACAATCATTAAAGACGAAATCTTCCCGAAATGAACTTCAAAATTAAAAGCTTTTTAAAGAAATTGATCAAGCCACACCCGTCTAAAGCGAGCATATTTACTTCAAAGCGTTTCGCTGATGTACACTTGTGGGGAAAAAAAGTAAACACCCCTTACTAACTCCTCAACAAATTATCGTAGACAAAAGTTACTGATACTGAACGATTGGAAATAAAGCCTACTTTTAAAAGACGTATATAAAATTTGCTTAAGTGGCCATCTACATATTAAAACGAATCCAAATTTCTTTTTTTTTTTTAAAGCAATCCCCAATTTTAACGAGGTATTTCAAATCTTTGGTTTAAACTATGCCTAGACACCAAATTTCTAGTCATTTGAATGATAAGTTTTTGAATTATAAACATTCAAAATTTAGTGTTTCTAATGTTAAATTACATTTTCATATTTTTATTTATTCAGATTTATTAGGTCCTGCTTTAAGGACATCCAAAATTTCCCATTTTTCTTCCAAGTAGTTTTCAAATTATGCTTAAAAAATGGCAAAATGATGGTTTAAGAGGATGTCTATGATAGAAGTGACTAGTTTCTTATGCTATCCTGTAATCTAACAGACTTAATTGACTGTGCCTTGATCGAGAAGGGAGCTCTCTCGGTTAACAATCGAGTACCAAACTTCAATTTGGATACAGCCCTTAAAATACGCTCGTTTTAAAACAATTAATTTCTCGAAAACTTATGGTACGAATTGCATAAAAATTTGTTTCTAGACTAACTGAAGAGTGCAGAGTTTCTTTATGCTGTCAGAATTGTGTATTGCTATTGAAAAAAAACAAAGTTATGGTTCGTTTTAATGCGTAGATGGCTCCCTAAGCAAATTTTATATACATCATTTAAAAGTAGACTTTATTTCCAATCGTTCAGTTCCAATAACTTTCTTCTACGATAATTTGTTGGGGATTTAGTATGGGGTGTTAACTTTTTTTTTCCCCCACGACTATACAACAAAAGCTCAGTGCTAACATGCTAGTCTTATAACGGTGAGATGGCTTGTTCGAATCCAACGTCAGCCGCTTTTGCTTTTCCCAACTTTCTTCAATTGACGGACATTTTACCTCCTCTAACGGAGGAAATAAAACGGATATTCGCCATACCGGCAGCACAGCTGCCAGTAGAATTTCCGTGAATTGAAGAATGTTTTTTTTTTTTTTTTTTTTTTTTTTTTTTTTTTTTTTTTTTTTTTCTGAGAGCGTTTATTTAAAAACCATTTTTAAACTAATACATTTGCATATGGGGTCCATCAATGCGCTCTGCTTGTATTTTTTTTTTATCTCACTATTCATAATATCAGATAGCATACAATATGCAATTTAAATTTTTTACATTATAGGTATATTATATATATATATATATATAAGCACGTGAGATTTCTCGGAGATTCCTGAAATTAGAAGCGTTAAATTACGTTCAGTCTCATGCCATGATATTCTCATGAACTACCTATCATAGTAAGTTTTTAAGAAAGCCCCCTTGAACTCCATTTAATCCCAATAATTACACATTCACAATTGCCTAATGTTTATGCTATATCATGATTGTAGTATATTTGGATTTAATTTTTTTTTGATAAGCATCAGTTTGGAAACGGATTTTATGTTATCCTAATGCCTAAATAGTAATACTTACTTTTCTTACAACCACTAAACATTTGCATCTGATTGTGAAGTTCATTAAAATTTCATCTACGAACAGTGCATATGAAAATTTAAGCTGAATTTACTATACTTACACCTAATTTAGATATTTACTGTTTTTGCAATTTTTGCTTCAGAAAACGATTTTTTGTGGTTACTGTAATATTTAGATTAAGATCTTATCCAAATACATCCGAATGTACTCGACAGTTCTAGCATAATAAAATTACCTAAAAATAGGCCTATTTGGTGATTTTTGAACCTATTCTGTAATCTTCAGTCTTACTATCTACTGTTAATTGATTTTTCTAGAAAACGTGATTTGATGATATAAAGTAGAATTTGTGACAACCATTTAATATTATTCAAATTCAATTTAAACAGTAATGTTAAAACATGGACCATATTTTACGAAAACCTAAAACATATATTTGAGATTCGCTTAGAAAAAATAAAATGATCTTTTATTTCCACCATGCAGAGTTTCTGTTTAATTTTTCATAATAGACATTATTTTAATTACTTTTATAAGCTGTGAAATACAAATAATAAGATACTGATAAAAGAAACAGAGGAAAAGTAAAATATGAATTGTGTCAAATAAGTAAAGTGATAAAACAAAATGCTTTATATTTTTCGAACAGATGTATAAAATTCCACCAAACTTTATTCACAGAATTTAAAAAATCTAACAAATAAATAATTAAAATTTCAAATTAGTCCTAATAAATTAAGAACCCTATTACAAAATTTTAGGATCCATAATTTAACATTTAAATCATTTATTCAAATGCGCAATTTTCTTTACGCTGATTGTTAAAATAAAAAAAAAAATCTTCTGAACTATCATAGAAAAGCATTATGACTTAATAGAAAATGTTCTATATTTTTCGAATGAATCAAACAAATTTAACGAAAAACTTTACAGGCAAATCCGGTAACCTCACCAACATACATACTTAATTACAAGCTAATCGGATGCTTATTGCGACAAATACCAAGGAACTGACAGACTACCAATCAGACTAACAGTCAAACAAACAGAAACCCTGAAATTTTTGGTATTTCCACTGACGTTTTAACAATAAACAGCCTCGATTGTTTTTTTACCACTTTCAAAATAGTACTCGAAAAGCGTATCTGAAATTGTTTTTTCTGACCTCCTTCGGCCCTTCTGTCTTTCTACTCACCCAGTCTGCTAACATTACGTGTCTTTACTAGCGTAAATGTACTCGGATTATCATGAAATTTATATATGTTAGTCAGGTTTACTATGGAATGCTTATTATAATTATATTACAGTTGTTTTAAATAAAGAGTGCAGAATTTGCTGTTCTTTTACAGTCAATCTCTACAGAAATTCCGTTACATTACGGCCTATGGGGGAAAATCGTTTGCGATAACGTTTAATGATGTTACACTATTTCAAAATATCTAAATTTATATATATTCCTGACGTTCATTACAAGATGCTTACTATAGACTTTGGTGTGCATAACATTAATCTTTCATTTCCAGGCACACAAAAAAGAATTCAGTTGAAGTAGTGTCTATGAAAGTATTTTTTGGAAGTGCATTTTCAGTTGTGGGCTACATTTTTAAATTTTACTATTTTTTTTAAATTTAACTTGGTTGTATTTAACAAATTCTATCGATCATATACAGGATCGCGCAAAGGATCTGGAGTACATTTTCGTTTATTACCGAAATTGCTGAAGAGGAATTTTCAGTTATTCTGTAAGATTTCCAATAGAACTAAATTTTTCCACATGTATTATAAATGGAAATCTAAAGATCATATTCAGGTATGCATAAAGGATTTCGGATATTTTTCCAACTTATAATGCCAATTTCTGAAATTCGGTTTTCAAACGAGATATACGTTTTCCAAATTGTTTACTTAGACATAATCGTTTACCGTATAAAAGTAAGAAATTTTAGTTTTCTGGTTGTGTTGGAAAGTGTTTCAAAATCTATGCTTAACACACAATTTTTCGTTTTTGTTGCAATTATATTTTTATCAAATGTTTGTGCATTTTTAAAAATTGATTTCGTACAACTCATTCCTATGTTTCTGATTATGATTACTAAGCATGAAATTGTGTTTTTTATTTATTAACAAAGAAAGCTATTAAACATTGGAAAAATAACTGCATATATTTATATTAAATTAAATGATTAAATTACAGTAGTATTCCTTGAAGTAAATATAATAAATAAATTATTTAATTTAGTCATTTATAATTAAAAATACAGACCTGTTTTCCCGGTTCTCACAGACAAAATGTGTACAGTCAAAACATTGTATTAAAATTAGTGTCGTGAAAGAAATTTCACTAATATATTTATATGTTTTTAACACCTTTTAAAAATTGTATGTATGTTTTAAAGGTTATAGGCAACATCAGGTCAGAAATTTGAACTTTGTAAAATTGTAAACACAAAAATACATTTACTAAAGGGCTCCCGTAGGTTCAACATTTTCAATATCACTAATTCTGAAAAATGTCTTTGTTTTTTTATTTTTCTATTAAAAAAATCTTTTAAGATTTGTCTTACCAAACAGTAACGTTACTCATATTGCAACTGTCGTATAAAACTACTACGAAAATGTTTCTTGGATAATACACTGGTCAACAAATGTGAACTTCTGCTCTTTCACAAAACTGAAATTAGTTATTTCATATGTTTTTTTTCTTTCTTTTATTGTGCTGATTTCGAATCTAGTTTTAGATTTACTCCAGCAGGTCTTGTTTTTAATATATCTGCATATTTTGATTTATGCAAATTCAGTAAATTTTGTATAATTATATGCAAATTTAAAGCTTAAAGTATTATCATACTGGCTGTTTTGTTTTATGTTACAATTACTGTCTAGTTTACTTTTCAAAACTTTCTTTCTGAAATTATACTGATATGTGACCCTGAAATATTGTGCTTAATTTGCATATTTTTTCAAGTTTTTCTAATAATGTTCCTTGACATTCAAGTATTTATGTCACACATGTGCGTCAATATGTTTCTAAACCAGTTTTTTGCGTTGATTTCAAATCTGGTATCTGATTTCTTCTATAGCGTCTAGCTTTTGAATAAAGGGAAATTTGATTTTTTGGCCAACAATGGCAGAAATCGCTTTTATGCTACTTTGGGATGTACTTCAACTAGTTAGTATAGATTCTACTATTTTTTTTTAAATTTTTGTCGATTGCATAATACTATAAATATAAATTGTTATTTATGTCCCCGATAGGAATCTAACACTGTTCACCATTTGACAATTATGCACACACCCCTAAAAAGCTTCTTATATCAATGTTGCGTCCAATTTCATTTTACTCAAAATCTAGACCTGATATAAGCAAACAGATTACAGATTTGAAATCAGCAGGAAAATCTAGTGTAGAAAAAAATACGTCAATTCTGTGGCAACTATTTTAAATTCATAGTAGTATAAACATTACACCATTGAAACATAAGGAAATTAGGTTACTAACCGACAGAATATGCAGAAGAATTATTAAGAAAATGCAGATCGTGACATTTATCTTAAGCGAATAATTCCGTAATCATTATCTAGAAAAGGTAATTCAACCTGACATTTATTGTATCTAAAATTTGCATAAAATAGCACAAAAAAAAACTTGATTAGATAAACTGAAATATGCAAATTTCTCGAAAACTGGATCACCTAGAGAAAAACTGAAAGTATATCCGGAATCAGCTCAAAACCCTGATCTAGATTCAAATAATTTCAGCTCTGGGGAAGAACCATTCTTGTATCTTGTCCATTGTGATTTGAAATCGCTATTACTACAGAAACGATATCTGAATTAAATTTATTAGAAATATAAATCTGCAAGTATAAGAAAATCTATACTGAAAAGTTCAGAAAATGTTCATTAACGTTGCCTAATTTTAAAGTACTGTTTTTTAAAAAATCCTATTTACTTCGTTGATTTTTCGTTTATTCAACGAATCAAATATATTTTATTATTTTTTTATTAAACATTGAAAAATGCATAAATCTGCAAAATAATTAATATATATATACATAGGGTGATTCATAAATATCGAAACAATAGGCTATCTCCTTAATTAATGGCCCTAGTGACATACTTCCAATTGCAAAGTTTCATAAAAAAAAAGGTGGAAAATTTGATGAGATGAGTTACAACTCCATGGGAGGTTTATTCGAGAAAATACGAAAATTAAATTTCTATACGGCCCACGTAGGGTAAAATTTACAATTAGAAAATTTTTCCTTATCCATTCCTGAATTAAACACAAAAAGTGCTTCATATCTGCAAAACTCATGGAGTTATGCCTGTTTAAATAATTCGTCAGGTTTTAAGGGATTAGTGACACAACTTGAAATGCGTGTTATTCAAGAAACAATGTTACTTTAAAAGTTCCAGTATACATGTAAAAAATACATTTATCGAATTAGAATTAGATTTTTCTGTTTTTTTTTTTTTTTTTTTTTTTTTTTTTTGTTATGATAAACCATACAGTTTGAAAATAAAATCACATCCTAAAATTTCTCAGAAAATTTAAAATTTTAAAAATTATTATTATTTTTTAATTGGGGTAATTTAAAAACGTTATAACATGAAATATTATCATCGAATTTCAAACTTTATTTTCATTTAATTAAAGAGGAAAATATAATTTTAATTTTTTTTCAGGATTTTTTAAAATATTGATATTAAAAATATTAAAAACACAAATAAAAAAAAGATGTAAATTATTTTTAAAAAAATCATATTTTCAAAAATAAGCATATTTTTAAATTTGTCAAAACAAAATTAATGTAAAATAATAAAAAAGGTCATGTTCCGAGTTTGCACCTTTTATTTTTAACAATTCTTGACTTAAAAATGTAAATTAATAATTTAAATTTAATTTTTTTAAATTTTAATTACGCATTTAAATTAATAAATTCAAATTAATTATTTTTAACAATTTAAATTAATAATTTAAAACGCATTTAGTGTTTTAAACAAAGATTGGCTCCTAATAAAATGTTTAAATGCTTTTTAAATAATTGCTGGTGAGTATGTAACTCTTTCCTGTAGCTTAAATATCCGATTCAATTTAACTTTTGTCCTTTCCACCTTCTTTCTGAACTATTTACAATAAGGTTTTTTTTTTTTTTTCCCCTAACATACCGATTAAGAGTGTTTTCATAATTTTAACCCTCACAACTTCAGGTGTTATATCGCCCCAGCGAGCGGTTAAAAAATGTCTGTATTCTGGGGCCGGACTAGTCTCGACGGGGCGTAATGTATTTTTCATACCGAACCGGGACTGGCTTCCTTTTTTCCTAGGTCTAATTTTCAGTCCCGGTTTCTACTCAACCCGTATTAAAATCATTCTATCTGAATCACCTAATCCGTGCAAAAATCTGTAAAGTTTGGCTCAAACCAAAAAATTTACATGTGTGGATACATCACATACAAAAAATTTACAAAATGCATATATTTTTAAATCGCCATTACAATTAAACCATTTACAATTAAACTTTAAAAATCGTTTTTAAAGGATAATAGATTTAAACGCAAAGCAAAAACAAAAAAATAAAATAAATAAAATAAAACAAGTGAAAAAGAGCCTGCCTATTACGGAATCCTGTCTAAAATGGAATATTTGATCCATGCAAAATGAATATAATAATACTTGAGAAAGATATAGAATACATTTGCACCTCCTAAATTGGGAAATTGTGTATAAGGCATTTTTTTCTTGTCTGTGCGATTCCGTCTTAGAAGGTTTTACTGTATATCATTTTTGAAATTCTCCAATACATGGATTATAGATTAACGATATTAAATGGTAAGTGAAACATTTACATACAGATAGAGATTCATAAAAAAAAAAAAAAAAAATAAATAAATATCACAGCCTTTGACTTTACTTTAAAAATGAAGATTATAAATATATAAAAAGAAGATCTATAAGCTATTATAAAGCTATATTTGGTCAAAACTCTTTCATACGAAACAATTTTTAATCATATCGACGTAAAAAACTATGTTTTCTAGAAATTCAATCAGGCCGGACCAGACTCAGGCTAAGATTTAAACATTTTTCCAGGCCGGCACGAACTTTTTTTTATGGGTCGGCTCGAGACCGTGTCTGGATATTTCGACACGTGCAGACCTCTAATAAACTCCTCCAGCATAATTTGAAAGACGGTTTAACTTAAAATCTATACGCAGCTATTTTATATCCAAAGAAGAGGCACTGTCTTAAACGACTTTTAATAACGTACAATTTGTGGATGATCCCTATCTTGCATTCAAAATGAGTCAATAACTCGTCGCTCAGAGGCATGGGAAAATAGTGTAAGTCGCGAATTTTGAATTTTAATAACTTTGCCTGTTTTGCAGATACCGATATGATTTTGTTGTTGTTGTTGTTGTTTAATTCAGGAAGGGATAAGAGAAAATTTCCTAATTGGAAATTTTACCCAACGGGGGCCGTATAAAAATTAGTTTTTGTATTTTCTCAAATAGACCCACCCCCCCTCCTCCTTGGAGTTACAACTTATGTCATTAAATTTGGCACATTTTTTTTATGAAACTTTGCAATTGGAAGTATGTGCCTAGGGCAATGTTTAAGGAGATAGCCTATTGTTTCGACATTTATGAATCACTCTGTATATATATATATATATATATATATATATATATATATAATTAACCCAGTACAATATAAACTGTTTTAAGAGGTAAAAGTTTATACACAATGTCAAATAAAAGAACAAGAATCTTTTAAGAATATATACAGTCATTTGTTCGATAATTCGTGTTTTTTATTCGTTTATTGGCTTTCCTCCAAAGGACAATTAGATATCAGAAAAGTTTCAGATATCGTATACTGTTGTAATTTTCTTGACATAAAATGAATTCTCAAGTGACCTGTTCGGTTTTCTTTTTTCTTTTGTGGTTTTCTTATCGATTTTAGTGGATGTACGTGTTAAATAAAATATCGTTTTTCTTATTTTTGGGGCAACTGAAGATCCAAAAGTAGAATAATTTATAAAGTGTTTTAGCGTGTGATATAAGTTCTATAGGAAAGTGTTTTCATTTTTCGAGTTTTGTTAATTTTTGCAAATTAAACATTATTTTTTCAGAAACTTGTGTTAAGGGGTCTCAGGACTCTTAAAATTGGAAAAATCGAAAAACAAAGACCATTTGCAACATATAATATCTTAAAATGTAATTGATTTTAAGACAAAATTTTATATTGGGAAGAAAGATATAAGTATGTTCTTTCATTTCATGTATTTAAAAATTACAAAATGAAGAATTAGAATTTACAGTGGGCTCCAAAATGTCCGACATTTGACGAGCGGAAAATCGGCATAACAGATTATGCACACGATTACAAAATAAATTTTGCAAGTAGAAGGAAAATTTTGGGTCCTACTTATGCTTCACATTGTAATAATTACTCTGAACCTAAATAAATTTGTATTTAAAGCATTTTTATATTTTTAATACAAACTTGTGTTTAGCTAATGCAAAATTAAGAAAATTTCAACAGTATAATCACCTATAAAGAATATATTTCTGAACAATAAGAAAGAAATTTTAGGTTCAGTTTATAAAGGCTAACATGAAACATATGTTTTGAAAATTTCCTGAAAAAAAATTCAGAACTTTTTGAGATATCATGCGCATTATGCCCAAAAACGTCATTTGGAGAAAATTGACTTCAAAGTTTCTGAAACGCCGCTTCAGCTATTGAGCGTGTATAATTTTAAAAGCCATAACTTCTGTTCTAATAGGAATTTTAAGGAAACATTTATACCAAAATGTTCAGAAAAAATAGTAGTTTAATATCTAAAAAAATTAAAATTTCGAAAATTTTAAAGCTTTAAGAGTCCTGAGACCCCTTAAGATCATGTTCCTTGAAGGGCAAGCAAAATACTAAAGGCACATGGGTAAGTATTTTAACTAGTAAATCTGCAGATCAGTAACCTCAACGTCAGCTCAGCAAGTCATAATCTTTTAATCTCACTTTGCATAAAATTCAACTTCCTTCAATCATCATATTATTATTTTTTTTATTACGTAAATATATATAAGCATATAAAATTCTTGGAAAGTTTCGAAAATTTGAAGCGATAAATTATACACGGTGAAGCAGTGATATTCTGAAATTCTGATGAACTGTTTAGTATGGTAATTCTTTAGAGGAAAAATTACATTTCGCCTATTTTCTCATTAAATTTGCATTAGTAATTTCCTAATGATTGTGCGAATGGTTATAGTATAGCTTGGATTTCGTTTTACACTGAGATTTTATTAGGATAAGCAACAGTTTGAGTAAGTGTTTTATGTTATCCTATACTAACTGAATATTTTATATCCAATTTAAAAATCTAATGTTTTTTTTTTTTTTTTTTTTTTTTGGTCATAGATGTAAGGGTTTATCTAAATAGATCCTATAAAATTACGTAAGAAAATCACTTATTATCCTTAAACTAAAATTATAAGATTCTAAAAGTGAACAAAAAGTACATTTAAAGACATAAAACATCTTTTAACCCTTAATCGTCGCGCTTGATACATTTCGGCAAAGTGCCCGTAAATGTATTGTGCGCGACGAGTAAGGAGTTAATATGCTGATGTATATGTTATGTACACACAATCAGCGACTTTATCAAGATCAATATTGATAGAAAAAAAGTTTTTCAGGAAAATTTTTAAAAATGAGCTTAAAAAAAAATTAGTAGATCACAGTTTTAATGAAATCAGGTGCTGTATAAAAAGGGACAACTGTGAACCTGAATTATTTTATACCATATTTTTTTTTGTTTTAATTTTGGAAAGCATCTCTATTTTATCAACTAGAAGAAAAGAATACGCGTCAAGCATAGATTATGAAGTACTTTCCATCACTTCCAGAATACGCAAACAAAACTTTACCCACCGTTCTTTGTAGAGCTCTGTATATGATTTATTTGTTTGTATTTTTTCTTCATATTATCCAAAAATTTAATTTAGTTAGAAAAAGCATATAGAATATTAAAATTCACCTTCAGTAATTTCTACCAATAGACGTGAAAAAACATGTATTCTTTTCTATAGCCCGTATATATTACGTAAAGATTTTTGTACGCGCACACATATTAAAATTAAATTTAATGCAGTAAAACCCCCCTTAAAACTACTTAAATCACATTTCGGAGAATTACTATGCATAGGTGACTATGTATCCAGTTTTTTTTTTTTTTTTTTTTTTTTTTTTTTTTTTTTTTTTGCATAAAGCTGTATATGATTCTATTTAAATTCTACTAACATATGCTAGCATACTAAATGTAGCTGAGCTTGTAAACAGCACGATTTTTTGTATAATTTTCGCCACTATTTTGATAAAAAAATACTTTTCCACTGATTTTATTGCAGAATTTTCAACAAATGTTTACAATTAAATAAGGCAATGATAATTATTTTGAAGTATTTGGGGTAAAATAAAAACAGTATGCAACATGGATCTATCATAACTTCATGTTCTCTAGCATTTTAAATAAGGCGAATGATACTATTCGGAAATAATGGTACTTAAAATTAATGATAGTACGCAATTTGAATATATCTCGGAGGGGATTTTTTTTTCTTTTTGGTAAATTAAAGTAGCGTTACATGATCATTAATAAGGTAGCTGCTGTGGATGAAACATCAAGGGGGATTAAATCATGTAAGGACAAGTACTGGAGCCAGAAGACAAATCTAATCCTTGCGACTTTTATTTGAAATGTAACAATGTAAAATTTGTTATTTTTTCCGGTTTTGGACAAAAAAAAATAATAATCCGAGCGTGTACACTTATCATGTTTTGCTTATATCGTTAAAAACTCGACTATCATCTTCTGTGAAATATGTCTAATAAATAAATATAGTATATCTTTAATATAAATATAATATTCATTGATAAATTTGAGTTCAAAGTTATCATGCATAGAATGGGGGGGGGGGGACCGTATACAAATTGAGATGCGAATATATCCCTTCTCAGAAAGACAAGGAGCTTTTAGAGTTAGATATGATTATGACAAAAGGGTTGTTGTTCAAGTCAAAAAACAGTATTGTATTTGTATAAGCACAGGTACTAGAAATAAAATTTTATATTTTGTGTAATACATAAAATCACAGTGCACAAACTCATACAAATTTAATAAAGTAATTTGACGTAGTAAGTAGTGCTTTCTTGCAGATAAACGCAAATAAAAACGAAATAGAAATAAACAATGTGGATAAATATCGTCTTTCATACTTTCTCACAACATGTGTTCCAAGTGTAAAATACTATTAAATTACAGTGTCTTTCAAATTTTAGGTTTTGTCATGTTTTTTAGCTTTTGAAATTGATTCTTAAGTATCTTTAGCGCTGAATCAGAAAATGACCTTCATTTTAAACCATCACGTCAGGATTTTTCTGAAATCGTAAATTTCAGAAGTTAAAAAGCTCAAAGTTAAAATTCATCCCACCTCTCCAGACGTCACAACGGAAGTTCTGAGCTGTCTATCTGTAAGAAACCCAATATAAGCCAAAAATTGAATCAATTATCGAATTAAATAAAATTAAACTGAATAAAAAAGTCTTGTCTATTTTATAGCATCAGATTTTTCGCTATTTTTTAACCTTGGAATTTACGATTTGCGAAACACTCTGACATGATTGTTAAAAGTGAAGGCAATCTTTTAATTCAGCATTAAAAAAGATACCTAAAAAGTAATTATAAAAGTTAAAAAATACAACATCACAGGTCTATCTTGTCTAATCTAAAACTCTTTCTTATACTTATTGACGGTAACCTATCCGAATTTTTTGTGATATCCTCTAATATAAGTATGTTTCAGATGGTGGCGGCCTCCGTGGCCGAGTGGATAAGACACTACGCTGCTAATCACTTGAGAGCAGTGGAGGCTTCCGGGTTCGACTCCAGCTGACTCCGTTGCACACTCCTTGTAGAGCTCCCGGATGTAAAAATTATCTGTGTTGTAAATTTAATTGTGCTATGTCGTCCCTGTATATCGAAGATGACTTTAAGCGGGCTTTGGGGTCAAGCACATAAGTCTGATGTATGTGTTCAATAAAAACCAAAAACCAAATCAGATGGTAAGCGTCGAAAATCATAATAATATTACATTGTCATCGGATTCTAGCCAGTATGTAAAATTTAACTTCGATCGGACAGTTGAAAGTGAGTTAAAGTTCGAGTACAAACTTTAAACAGGAAAGATGATCGTTGCATGTTAAATAAAACCTTATGAAAATAACATAATTTTTGTTAAAAGGAATCATAGCCTCAAATCCTTAGAAAATAAAACATATGTTAAAAGACAATTAATCACTCACGAAGTTAGGAAGTTAAATCAATCGTAATAGTTGTACGATTTCTTTCACAGCGCATACACATATGAAATAAGTTCTTCGAATAGTTTAAGCACTTTGTATAAAATGTCCGAAAAAGCTTGTCCAAAATCGTCTGTTTTGAGACGCTTAAAAGTGTCATGCATTTCAAAGTTTCATAACTTGGTCAAATTTAATGTTAGATGAATGGGACTTTTTTGTCTTACTTGTTAGTATCACAGTAAATTATTACTAAATATTAGTTATAGGACTGGCGGACCGCATAAAACTTTAAATTTGTAATTTTTAATAAATGTTTTTCCTGACCCAAATCACATAAAAAATAATTTTTAGCTTATTTAAACCATTTTTGTAATTGAAAGTATTCATCTAGAACCAATGGAAATAATAATAGATAATCAAGGTCGGTCAGTTTATACGTGGACACACTGTATATATATATTAATATACATATAATATATATATAACGTATATATTATCTATAAAACCGTTTTAATCATATTCCAATATTTGGTTTCTAATCATTGCGTCTACAAGTATTGTCACATATTGTATATCTAAAGTCTAAAGTTTTATATTAAAACCCATAAAATAAGACTAGTTTTGCATAATGAAATTAATAGATTATTCAATAAATTATTCGTTTATATTTATTTCATTTTTAATGAAATCAGTATATTATTGTGAAATTCAGATTACGAAATTAATAAAGTTTTTATAAATTGAAATCCCTACAGTATCGAAAAATTAAAGAAAAATACTGAATTGGGAGTAATGTTTTTTTTTCTCGATTGATATAGCAAAACATAGACAGAGATTTATGCCTTCCATTTCTTGGACATGTAAAGTAAAGATACTGTAAACGAAAAGTTTTTTATTCAGTATTTTATCACGTAAAATAAATCTTCTAAAACTGTAAACTTATATATTTATTTTTTCTTTTAGATTTGAGTAAGTGATGCAATTTCAAGAAAATCTTTTCCTTTCCGGATGATCAAGGTGTGGCAAATAAATAAAAAAATTTTAAAGGGCAATTTAAATTTAATGTATAAATGTAAATGATATTTTAAACTTTGTAAAGGTAATTTTTTTATAAATAAATAATAACGAAATGAAATAAATAATAAGATTAGTTGCAAGTTTCATAATTTCTTTTATAGACTATTTTCTTACCAGGATTTTATTTCTATACAGGGTGTCCACTCTTAAATGTATCCAATGACTAATTTCTAAGCCGTTAGTCATAGACATATAGTTCAAATTACAAAAATGTATTAAATTAGGTAAAACATTATTTAAAAAGTTGTTTTGATCAATAAAAATCTTTCTTAAGAACATACGAAGTTTAAAGTTTTCTACGATTTCTGGTTTCTATAAGTGATATTTTGTAAAAAAAAAAAATCCTATTACATTAACAAATAAGACAAAAAAATCCCATTCATTTGACACTAAAAGAGATTGAGTAATGGAACTTTGAATTGCATGACTTATGCCACTTTTCTACATCTGGACCCATATGAGTTGGGCCATGCTTTGAGGGATCGTACACCAAGTGCTTAGAAGGATTTATTTTTCGTGTACATTTCTGCATTGCAGTCGAAGGGATTCACTTCGAGTTAGTTTTAAGATAACTTTAATTTTTATTAATTAAGTTTTAGATTAGATAATGTAATAGAGTGATTCTCCGTAAAGCGGCAAATTTGAGAAGCACCGAAGTGAAAATATGAACCATTTAATTTTTGAAAATTGTTACATAAATGTTTGTTCTAATGTTAAATAAACATGGAAAATGCATCAGCATTGAATGTTTTGAAAATTTTATAAAGTTATGGGGATTTTTAATTTTTATAATAGTGACGGAATGACAGTAAAGTGAGGGAATGATACTTTGCATATGAGGAAATTCTTTTAAAAATACATATATGTGGCAATAAGCTTCTTTTATTATAATTTCTCGTTTATACACACAAATCTAATATCTTCCAATTTCTAGGTTAATACAATGCCAATAATTCTAAAATTAACATTACATATAAATTAATCATAAAAATAGGATAAATTCATTTAGTTAATGTAAATAGAGAAATATAAACAATTTAACACTTCTACCATAGGGCACTTGTGGTACATTTTTTTTTTTTAATATAATATCAAAAATATGATAAATATGAATCTCTTGTTTTGGTGGTGGCTCTTTATATGTCCTGGGAATTTGCTGGGATGCATTGCACTGATTTGAAATGTGTTATTTATCTGTGCTATAACGTCTCCAGGATATTCTTCATTTGGTTACAGTAGTAGTACCCAATCTCTTACAGATAATTTTAAATAAAAACGAATATATTATGTGCACTAAAATTTACAAATTTTTATTTTTAAGTAAATATCTTTTTGAATCATACCTTTTTTTTTTAATTTTTGTTTAGAAATGAGCAGTTTGAGCAACTGTAGATGTACTGGTCTTGTTTCCAAACCTCTGATATCCTTCGCCTAGGTGGTAATGACTCCAAATCTGTTGGCTGCAGTCAAAGCAGCTCAAACTTCAAAAAGTTAGTTTAGGTTTGACTTTCATGAAAATAACTTGATGCACCTTTTGAGTTCCTTTGAAGGCTTCATAATTAGAATCAACACCAAAAGTTTTTTTAGAAATCTCTATTTCTTCGTGAGTAACATGAAGTATTTTAATTGCTCGACATTTTTTTTTATAATTGAAAAGAAAGTCTCAAATCCTGATCTAAATAGGACATGATCTAAATTATCTAAATAGACTGAAACCATGAATGAAATTTTGTACTAAAATGCACAAATTTAGTTGGATAGTGCTTTGAAACTCTAATGTTAAACTTTTAAAATTATTTTGGCAAGTTCTATGATTCTCTTACTTATATAGTTATTCCCTCAGTTCAGCACATGTGAGGGAATAATGGGTGAGGGAATGATAAAATTTAATATGGCTGCCTTTTTCAAGTTACACGAAAAGGTTGCAAATGATTTATGAATAATTTCTTAAAGTATCAGACATATAGCACATTATTAGTTAAAAATATTTTTTTTTGACTTACCTTGAAATAGATATCCTCTGTGAGGGAATGATGATTAAAAAACACGCATGCACAAATGTTTATTTCTTTATTTTATTCTGCAACATACAATGCCTACCTCAAACTAAAGACTCCGAAGCAGAAAGGTGTCAATGCAACAAACAAAATTACCCTGATATTGGGAGCAATACTGCATTCTTGTGGCTGGAAGTTATTTTTTTTTTTTTCAAAATGTGAGGGAATGATTTAAACTGTGGGGAAAATGGTAATTGTTAATTAAAACAACTTTTTAATTAAGTAAAAAACAACAAACTAGTGTTTATTATTAACATAATTATTTAACTTTGCTAAAACAATCTCATAAGAAATATTTATTTTAATTAAATTTGAAAACAATAAGTTTAAAATTACATAGAAGGTGTAGGGAAAGAGTGAGGCAATGACTATCTTATATTGCCTTATTTTTCTAAAAATTTTATAATTAATAAATCATCTTGATGAATTTATTTTAAAAAGAACACTATTGTGGAAATACATACATACAAAGAACAATATTTTTTGAAAATATTTTTCATGTTAGTGATAAGGGAATGCAATATTGCCTCTTTACGGAGAATCACCCAATTGCATTTTAAAATTGTATCATTTTGTAAAGAATTGAGACTGTCACTTTTAATCATTTCATGTAAAACAATTTTGTTATTTATTAACTTTTATTTTTATTACCAGTTGTACATATTTTTTAATATGTCAGAATGAAAACATATTTCAAATTTATAGTGTAATGTTAATTTTACTCTCAACTATTATTATTATTCTTTATATCTGACGATTATTTATATTTGTAACAAATTTGAGAATGACCCCCATTTCGAAGCAAAAGACGTGTTTCTACTTTAGACAGCTATAACTCGGTCAGATTTAAATGTAGAAGAAGGGGACTTTTTTGTCTTATTTCTCAGTGTAATAGAATATTTTTATTAAGTATAACTTGTAGCAACTGTTGACAGTATAAAAATTTAAATTTAGTAATTTTAAGGAAATATTTTTAATGTCCCAAATCGCTTTGAAAACCCTTCTTTACCTCATTTAAAACATCTTTGGAAATGTAATATGTCTTTACCTGACGGTTTTGGAATTAGCCATTGAGCACATTTGAGAGTGGATACACAGTATGAGACGATCTCAAATGCACTTAAGCGGTAGATTTTATTTCGATTCTATTTAATATAAAAAGTAGTAGTTCAAAATATCTTCTATTTAATATTTTTATTAAATATAATCATTTTAATTATATTTTCGAAATTTTAAAACTGCGAAAATTCGTAGCAAAAATTCGTGATCATTATTAAACTAGTCGCCTCTGGCGACCAGCTTGGTCTCCCTTAAATGTAAGCTAAGCATTGACATATTACTTTTATTCATAATTAGTTTATTTGCTTAATTTTTCTTGAAATCAGGATATTCTGATAAAGAAATCAAGAGCACTTTGCGATCAACGCAACATTTCGATATTTTTAGTTGAGTTGTATTTTATTTTTCTTCGGAAAAACAGCGTAGCTCGCTTAGAAATTTGTACTTCTTGCTCGTTTGCTTATAAATTGCAATCCGTTCACAAATTAGGAGATTTTAAAACCTATTAAGTAATCTTCCGTAATTGTATCCCTAGCCAATTGGCAAATTTTAGCTAATACGATTCGGTCAATGAAATTTTTTGTGAAAAACCTTTAATGATATTCTCACTTACATTAACCCGATATTGTTACTAATATCCTTTTAGAGTACTTCTTCATTATACCGTTGATCACTCCAGTCGAAAACCTATCGCCAAACTATTCGCCAAATACCCAATAAAAATTGACACCTTCAGTTAAACGGTTGTTGAAACTGACTTATTGTACTAATGCACCATCACATTTTTTTAAGGCTCGTGCTCTTTTAATATCTTGACGTCACCGTATAATGACGTAATTGTTATTTTAATTAGCGAAAAACTATAAAATCTGTTAAACATCATTAACAATACAGATAAATTTCGAATTAAAAATCACTTCATGAGGTAACAAACACGTGAACGAATGCGACGTCTCAATCATCCATTTTTGTTATGTGTTTAATAACTGTATACTAAATTATTGTTTTGTATTATTGTAGTTTTCTTCTATATTATTTACCATTTTAAATTATTAAAAGTATATTAAATTACTGTGTTTAATGCGATATTGACAATGGTAAATATGGTTGGCGAATAACCATATATCCTTCAAACACGGATAATAGATAAAAACCAAATTAACTGACAATGCGATTTGAAATTTGATTCATTTAAATATTATTGCATGAGTTTGGTTTGTTCTTGAAGAAAACATCGTGAAAGAAATTGAGCAGTACAGCAGTTCACCTAACAGAATGAGATGCTAAACTTTGATTGACTTACAGGCGTGAATTATTTCTGATTTTCTGCAAAAGTCACTGTTTGAGAGCCTGTTATGTGAATGATTACCTCCATAAATTATTATTTTATTTCTTTCTATCAGGAACGTATCTTTTGTGTTCAGATCGGTGGAATGAGATTTTAAGTTGTCAATCTAGTTTCAACTGAAGGTATCCCAGAATAAATACATATTTGAATGTAGCTAACCTCTCAAACATTGTAGCTTTTTTTTAAACAAGTGGGTAAGTGTGATCACAGATCGCACAGAGGGTTTCGTTTAATATTTCTTTCAAAACACTATCCTTTTGCAAAATCTGTTAGCTCCACAATTCGCAACTAGGGAGTGCACTCTATTCTAAACAAACGTCTGCCCGACAAAACTCCATTTTAGAACATATTCGCACTTACATTAGTCGAGGAAATTGGACCCATAAAACTTAAAATAGGAAAGCCCACCAAGTGGAAATAAAATATGAAAGGCTGTTGTGGATAAAATGAAAGAGTGGCCGAAGGGTCGTCAAATGATATATCAGAAGAGGCGTTTGGGGAAAAATTGACCCCACCCCCTCCCGGAGCCTTCAACTGAAACTAGCTCGCTGTAGCTTAATTAGCGGCTAAGTTAGAAAAAAAGGCTTAAAAAACACATGTTAGAGCCCAGAAGAGTCGATAATATAAGACTTTTTAAAAAATTTATCATTTGTCGTGTGATCACAAATGTTCAGCTATAAGTATGCAAAATTTCATATCCCCAGCTTAATCAGGGCTCAGTTAGAAATAATTGCTTATAATACAGAAGTTGAAGCCCAAAGGGATAATTATAAGACTCTTTCAAAAATTCATATTTTGTCTCATGATCTGACGCGTTCAGCTATAAGTATGCAAAATTTCATGTCTCCAATTTTATTAGGGTCTCAGTTAGAAAGAATTGACTAAAAAACACAAGCTAGAGTCAAAAGGGTTAAACGTAAAACTTTTTCGAAAAAAAATTATTTGCCGTGTGGTCTCAGGTGTTCTGCTATAAGTATGCAAAATTTCATGTCTCCAACTTATTTATGGGTCTCATTTAGAAAGAATTGCTTAAAATATATATGTGGGATCTCAAAGGGTTAAATGTAAGACTTTTTCAAGATTTTATAATTTGTCGCCTGGCCTCAGGTGTTCTGCTATAAGTATGCAAAATTTCAAATCACCAATTTAAATATGGTCTTAGTTAGAAAGAATCGCTTAAAATACACAAGCTGGAGTCCAAAGGATTAAATATAAAACGTTTTTTCGAAGTTTATTATTTGTCGTGTGATCTGAAGTGTTCAACAATAAGTATGCAAAATTTCATGTCTCCAACTTAATTATGGGGCTCATTTAGAAAGAATTGCTTAAAATATATATGTGGGAGCTCAAAGGGTTAAATGTAAGACTTTTTCAAGATTTTATGATCTGTCGCCTGGCCTCAGTTCTTCTGCTATAAGTACGCAAAATTTCAAATCTCCAATTTAATTATGGGCTTAGTTTGAACGAATTGCTTAAAATACACAAGCTGGAATCCAAAGGGTTAAATATGAAACTTTTTTCGAAATTTATTATCTGTCGTGTGATCTGAAGTTTTCAGCAATAAGTATGCAAAATTTCAAGTCTCCAATATAATTAGGGGATCGGTTAAAAAGAATTGATTAAAACACACAAGCTGGAGTCCAAAGGGTTAAATATAAAACTTTTTCGAAATTTATTGTTTGGCGTGTGATCCGAGGCATTCAGCTAAAAGTATGTGAAATTTCAAGTCCCCAATTCGCTTAGGGACTCTGTTAAAATGAATTGCTTAAAATACACAAGCTGGACTCCAAAGGGTTAAACAAAAAACTTTTTCGAAATTTATTATTTGTCGTGTGATCTGAGGTGTTTAGCTATCAGAATACAAAATTGCATGCCCCCAATTTGATTAGGAATTCTGTTATAAAGGATTGCTGAAAATACACAAATTGGAGCCCAAAGGGTTAAATGTAGCACTTTTTCAAAGTTTTATGATTTGTTGTGTGGGCTCATGTGTTTAACTATAATAATTCAAAATTCCATGTCTCTAACTTAATTAGGGGCTCTGTTAGAAAAAATTGCTTAAAATACACAAGTCGGAGCCCTAAGGGTTAAATATAAAACTTTTTTTCAAAATTTTATGATTTGTCTTGTTGTCTCAGGTATTCAGCTATAAGTATGCAGAATTTCGTGGCTCCAACCTTATTAGGGGCTGACTTAGAAAGAATTGTTTGAAATACACATGTGGGAGCCCAAAGGGTTAAATTTAAGACTTTTTCAAAATTTTAGGATTTGTTGTTTCATGTGAGGTGTTCAGCTATAAGTACTCAAGATTTCAAGTCTCCAACATGTATAGTTTCTGAGATCGGGCTCTGTGACGTACAGACAGACGGACAGACAGACAGACAGGCAGACAAAGAAGCGAGACGAATAGGGTTTCGTCAGATGAACGAAACCCTAAAAACGATCTTCCTAAAAGTGTAACTTTTATGCAGTTTTATCCGAAAAAATAATTTTGATTAAAACTGGCCATTTGACATATGAAAAACGAAGTGGTCTTCCTGCCAAACTGTTGAGGACAATCAAATGCTTTGCACTTTATAATAATAATCTGTATAATATTTTCCGAATTATCACCTACGCTGGCTAACATAAAAGTACATAACTGGCCTCCTGTCATATAAAAAATAAAGCGGGTAACGCAGAACTGTTGATGACAGTCGTATTACTTATGCTTTTATTATATAGATAATTTCTCCGTATATCATCCACACCTTTTATAATTATCTCAGAAAGCAATTAATTGATCTCCTATCTAGGGCTATCACAAGAAAAATCACAAATAAAGATCAACTATATAACTATACTGTATATATATATATATATATGTTATATAAAAATTTTTACCTTTTACTATTCATTTAAATTATTCTAAATTGCCAGCCTATTCATTATTTCCTTTTTTTTAAAATACACTCTATTATTTATTTCTAGCTAAATTCCTCTATTTTTAAAACGCGTATCTTAATAATAGATTTATTCCAAAACGTAATCTAAACTTTTAATCCCTTCATTAATTTTTATCGTCTACCAAACTGTAAAGTTCTGAACGCAGTTACTTATTTTTCGAATGTTTATCAAAGCCATTTTTACTTTTTTATTCTATTTCATATCTTTTTCCCGCCAGCTGGGAGACAGCCTTTTCACATCTAAATCATTCCATTAGCGGTGCTGGGATTCTTTCCTGTGACGTTTCTTGATCGCTCTCCATTGGCTGAGTGTCGGATCCCAGTTTCACTTCGAGGCTCGTTCGTGATTTTCGTTGGTTTATCTTGAAGTTTTCATTTCAATCGGAATTCCTCCGCGCATTCTCATAAATAGCAAGAGCATGAGCTCAGAACGAGTGATTTTTGTGCTGTGATTGTTTACATAACCTGTTACCCGGTGTCCTTAGCCATGTAGAATATTCATTTCGTAAATTAACATCTATTTAGCATGAGTAACTAGTTTATGCTCGAGTGAAATGCTCTGATTTCTCATCTGCGGGAATTGTTTAGTGTTGGTGTGTTCTGATGGAATAAACTGTTGTACTATGACTACGTTTCCATGTGTTTAATTGGGAAAACCCCATATTTCTTCATACGCCTTTTTTCGCCACTCACGCTGCCTTGTTTTCATAATGAAATAATAAGTGTTTGATTGGACTATACCAATATTATCATCGCTCTACAGCTGCTATATTTTCATAGAGTTGATACCTGCGCTAGCAATGCTTGTGCTAAGTGGTAGGATTGCTTACAACATCACCAACGGCTGATTAAAATGTGGTATGACTCCAGTAATACGTAATAAGCACGATGTGATAGTTCAACTACACCCATTAAATTGTTTCGTAGCATATATATATATATCTGTGTGTATGTGTGTGTGTGTGTAAATAATAAAAACTAGCTGACCCGCCCAGCGTTGCCCGGACAGCATATCATTGAAAAATATAACAGTGGAGTGGACTTCGTAAAAAAATACTGAATAATAGTTATTTATACTAAAATCTTGTAAAGAATAAATAAAAGCTAAAATTTCAAAAGTATAATAGTTACGTTTAAAAAAGTGTACTACTTGGTTATCCCGTCGACCAAAATCTGTCGCCAAACTTTCAGATTAAATGCCAATAACAGTTGATCGTAAATGTCATAATCTCTTGACATTAAACACGATATACCTGTTTGTTACATCATCAAGTGATTTTTAAGTCGACTTTTATTATATGTATTTTTATTCAAGTTTTACTAATTTATTTGTTCTTTAGTTAATTAAAATAAAAACTAGGTCAATTTGTATAATTTGGTGAAATTGGTCGACGGTATAATCAAGTAGTACCTTTGTTTGTTCTTTCGTTATTCTAAATTACTGCAAATTTTGATTTTTTCCCCTTCAAGCATATATCGTTTACATACGTTTTATAGTTATATCTGTTTACATGTTTTGAATAAATAAAGATAATTAGGTTCCTTATAATTTTCCGTTATCATTGATATTTTTGTTTCCCTTGATAAATTCGATTATTACATTTAAAATACTTACATTTTATTCAGAAATGCACTATCTTAGAAATATCTGTTTGTTTATGGTTTAATTTAATAATTATGCATTTAAATACACAAACTATCAGTAATATTTTGTCTGAAATCAAATTTCATGTTTGGTATGTCGCTACGCCAAAAGTGAACCTCATTATTGAAGTAACCCTATTCTTTAGAGATTTTTTTAATTTAAATTCATTAATTTTCCTATCTTAAAATTTTAGAATGGCAAAATTCTTTCATTTATATAATTTGGCGAATAGCTTGAAGATTTGTTTAATTTTGCGAAATTGGTCGACGGGATAATCAAGTAGTACCAAAAAAATTTGCTGGATATGCTCTCTATTGTTTTTGTCTTCAAGTGAATTCTGACACAACAAATCTTTTATCAACCTAGAGCTTGTGATTAAGGAAGACAAAATTACTCTACCGTCAAGCCAACATTTTGTAAACTTCTTCTGTCTGTTTAATTAGCATTTCCAATACAGTGCTTGGCAGAAATTGTACATTTCACTAAAAGTCCCACAGTTATGCTCTGGAATGTTTTAATCAGTAATTTGGATTTCAGAAGCATACAACGGTTATTAAGCCTTTTTTAGCGATCGCTTTTGCTCTGTGTTTGACTGCGTTCTCGATCCAATCTATTTCGGTTTTATGTTCTTAATTCGGCTTCTTATCGCAATTTCTGTGCCACGTACGATTGCCTAATACATATATATATATATATATATATATATATATATATATATATATATATATACATATATATAGGGGAAACTAGGGAAGGTCGACCCACTTTTTACAAAATGATTTTTTATTTTTTAAATAGTGGACGTAGAATAAAGTTTTATATATCATTTTATTCGTTATACAATCAGTTATCAAAATAAAATTGCTAAATAAGTGTAATATATAAGAAATTTGAAAAATGATTGATTTTAATCATGAGAAAATAATGGGTCAGGGCTACCCACATATGGAAGGCTTGACCCACTTTGTTTTACATTGAAATATTTGTGAAGAGAAATATAATCAGATTAAAAAAAGCAAAATAACTTTATGCTACATTCTTTAATTATTATAAAAAATATATTTTTGAAAATATGATGCTTCAACAAATCTGTTTAGTCGCAATCGCATGTCAGAGGAAAAAAAAATTGTTTAAAACAGGGTTTTGTCTGCGCTGGTATAATTGTACAACAAAGAAAAAGAAATTTTAACATTTAAGACAGTATTTTGTTAGAGACAGGTTCCGTTTTCATAGGGTTTCATACATTATTAAGTCCGGATTTAGGAGCCGCTTTGTCTCCTTGTCCTACTTTTTGTGACATTTGACATGACAACTCTCGTTGTCACATAGTTTGGCTTCATCTCACTCTATTCATTCTGTTGAAATTTGTCTACATACCTTCCATGCTATGTTCTTTTGCAGCTGCATGAGTACTTAAAATATCATTAACATCTTTTAACTCCTTCAGAGGAAAAGTACTGAAGAATAACTCACACTTTAACACAAATTATTTAAAAGCGCTGGTTTCTTTATGTAACACTTTATTTAACACAGAAGCAGCGCACCGCTGCTTTCTCCGACACTCATTTCTCAACACAATACTTAAGCTTACTTCACTTCACTTCAGATGTTAGTCAATGAGATTTTAATTATAGGTGGCGCGGCATGTCTCGCTACATGGAACAAACCGGCCCCCATTGACATGTTTATAACATTCAATAACAATTTTTACCAAGTATTGTAATTTACACAAATTAATACAAAAATTCACTTATACGTTAATTAAATACAATCCTTTGAAAAAATATCAATACAACACACATATATACACAATTACTTTTTTTTTTTTTAGTTTGAATTGTCAAGGGGATCAGGTATGGGTAAAATACATAATTTACTTATCGACCTTTTAAAAGTTCCATTTTGAGTGTTTACTTTAACTACCCGAATTTTGTTATCGTTACCGTGATACACCTCAATAATTCTGCCTAATGGCCACTTATTTGTCGGTAAATTTTCCTCTATTAACACCACTAAATCTCCGATTTTTACATTATCTTTTTCAAATCTCCATTTACCCCTTTGTTGTAATTCACATGAATAATTATGATGCCATTTACGCCAAAAAAGTTGTAGAATTTTAGTTATTCGTTGCCATTTTTTGAGGCGATTTTCTCTTATATTGGTTAAATCAGTCTCAATAATGGAATTTAACGGCCTGATTATCAGAAAATGGGCCGGAGTTAAGACTCCAAAATCATTCTCATCATCTGATAAAGAACTCAAAGGCCTGGAATTTAGAATTCCCTCAATTTGTATGACTACTGTAAGAAGTTCCTCATAAGTGAGATTAGCACCTCCCACAACTCTCTTAAAGTGATACTTAAATGATTTTATAGCGGCCTCCCAAAGACCCCCGAAATTGGGTGCCCTGGGAGGGATAAATTTCCACTCAATGCCTTCCGTGAATAAATATGCTGCTAATTTCTCATCAGGTTTTTTTATTAACTCGTAAAAAGCCTTAAGAATCTTATTTGCACCAATAAAATTTTTCGCATTATCTGAATACAATTTGGCACATTTACATCTGCGTGCAATGAATCTTTTCAATGCAGCAATAAATGATTCGGAGGTTAAGTCTGAAACAATTTCTATATGTACAGCTTTAAATACAAAACAAACAAAAATACAGATATAAATTTTTTGCAAGATAGTTCTACGTGCATACCCCACTTTGACCATAAATGGGCCACACAGATCTACTCCCGAAATATTAAAGCGGTAGTCCAATTGAACTCTATCCCTGGGCAAATCGCCCATCAATTGATTTGCAATAACTTGTTTAGCTTTAAAACATGGGATGCACTGATGAACTACCTTTCGACATGTTGCACGACCATTTATTGGCCAAACTTTTTCTCTTACCAAAGAAAGTAATGTTGAAGCACCGACATGAAGGTATTTTTTATGATAATAATTTATAACAATTACAGTAAAATTATTAGACTTAGGCAAAATCGTTGGGTGCTTTCTCGCAAAATTTAAATCACTGTTATCTAACCGGCCTCCAACCCTTAAAATTCCAAATTCATCTAAGTATGGGTTGAGGCTTCTTAGCTTACTACTTGGACTTACCGAACCTTTGGTTTGCAGACTACGTATGTCTGCATTGAATTCTGCCCTTTGGACAGATTTAATTAAATAAATCTCTGCATGCTCCAAGTCTGAAGTTGACAAAGTCCCACCACACTTATAAAGTGGGTTTCTTGCATTCATGACAAACCTGAAAATATAGCTAAGAATACGTAAAATAGTTATATAATTATTACTAAGATTAATTAAGTCATTAACAAAACAGTTATCTGTAACATTAAAGTTCATTACACTAACTTCATTAAAATGATTTGAATTTGTTTTGAGCTCCTTTTTGATCTCTTCATTAGCTTCTGGTATTATTACTGAATTTTGGTGATAGTCAGTGTTATTAAGAAAAATGGGTCCACACCACCACAAGCCACAATCAATGAGTTTATCTGGATCCATACTTCGTGAAAGTTTATCAGGTGGATTATGTTCAGAGCAGATATGACACCACTGCTCAGAACTAGAGTTTTCTTGAATTTTAGCCATCCTGTTCTGCACAAATTGTTTGAAATCAATAAGTTCCTTTTGAATATATGAATCAATATATGAATCAATAGTTTGTTATGGGGTAGTCCACAATCGCAGTTCTTATAATTACATTTTTGTACGCAACAATTATAATTTAAACATTTGAAACATGCTTTATTTAAAATCACAACTTTAACTCTTTCTTTTATCGAAATATTTTTGAATTGGGGACAAGAATGTAATGCATGATACGCAGTAGGTTTACACAAAATACATTTATTATTTTTTGTTTCCGAAAGGAAAACATTTGAGAACCCCCTTTCAGGGCGTGCATTTCGCAATTTATTTCACGCTATTTGTTTATTTTCATTTACGAAATTTCTCGAATTTGATTCATTTCTGTTTTTATTTTTAACCGATAAGAAAATATCGCATTCTCTGCCAAGTTGCTGTGGTTTAAAATATGATTCTGCCTGTTTAATTGCAATATGACTCATTAATTCGCGATCTAACGAATTGAAAATTCTGTCTGAAACAATCAGATCACATAATGATTTAAAATGATTTACTTCACGCAGACTACAGTAATATACAAAACTTGATTTCAACCTAGATGCAAATTGAACGTAATTTTCTGATGGTAATTTTTGCGTTTTCCGGAAATTATTTAAACACTCTTGCACTGTAGGTTGAAATTCCTTTAAGACTATAGTTTTCAATTTATCATAACTAATCAACTCCTCCTCTGACAAATAAATCATTAAATTACTCGCTTTTTCCCCGAGAATGTTTAGAAGAATTACTGCCTTAAACTCTTCGGGTACATTTTTAGTTTTGAACGCTTTTTCAAGTGATTGAAAGAAAAGATTAAATGACTCAGCTCTCGTCGGTACACGAGTAGTTAATGTTTTAACACTTTAAATAAAACTTTCTAGGTTATTGCTCACTATTTCAGTTTCCGATTTTTCTGTTAAGGGCGACAAATTTTCGCGGGAACCTCTGCGCACTTTGGCCAATTCTAACTATTTTTCTAACTGAGCTAATTTAATTTTTTCAAATTCAGAATTTTGGGAAGGTTCTTTGCGAATATTTGCTATTTCTAACTATTTTTTTAATTGCGCTAATTTAATTTTCTCTAATTCTAGTTTAGATTTCTTAGTTTCTTTTCGCGACTTATACTCCTCAACAACCGAATTGACTACGTTTTTCATTAATTGTTCATTTGAGTAGTGCTCACTTTTCTCTATAATATCTCTCAACTCTATAATTTTACTGCTTTCAGGAGCAGTTAAACCTAATTCCTCAGCAACAAGCTTAAGATCGTCTTTATTTAAATTATTAATAATAGACATAATTTAACTAAATCAAAACTAGGAAAATTGCTCTTACCTCAGTCGCTGCGGCAATCACGAAGTAGATTTCGCTGTATAACTTCACGGTCACATTTATAAAAATAATATATCCATACTGAAATCTTCTTAGTTTCAAACTTCTCTTATTATGCACAAATTATCACGACACTCTCACAAGAAAGGTGAACTAAACATCTTTAAGCACAAACAGAATTTAAATCACATACTGTTCGAATTTGTTCTTGTTATCGAAAGCACACGAATTATTTTAATTATACTCCTCCGTTGGGTCGACGGACCATGAAGAATAACTCACACTTTAACACAAATTATTTAAAACCGCTGGTTTCTTTATGTAACACTTTATTTAACACAGAAGCAGCGCACCGCCGCTTTCTCCGACGCTCACATCTCAACACAATACTTAAGCTTCTTTCACTTCACTTCAGATGTTAGTCCTGAGATTTTAATTATAGGTGGGGCGGCATGTCTCCCTACATGGAACAAGTACATTCAGTGCTAAAATGTTGAAATAAATGACTGGCACCGGAATATACAAACAAATTTATTTCGAAATATGGAAAAGGCTATATTTCACATACACATTAAATTTAAGAGATTTTAGCAATATTCTAGTGCCCATTGTGGAGTTTGGGAATTAAAGTAAACTGTTTGATAAACATGTCAATGCACCTGAAACGGTTAAGACTGCTGATTTCGTATTTTCAGGTCTTTTCCACTGTTTCTATTTACATATTATAAATAATATTTAAATGGAAAAAAGTTCCTATCAACTTTTCCCTTTATATGTTATTAATATTTTTCGTGCAGTGCAAATAGATAATTTTTCATCTTTCTTTAATCAGTTTTGAACGTTTTCTTTTCCATCATCCCATTTTACTGTAGCTTTACAGAATAAATTTACATTCTTTTTATATAACTACTAACCTTTCATTATACACAGTGTAAAATAAAAAGATTTCAAAACCCTTTAATTAACGCATAGCCGACTGGCAATTTTTACCAAATCTGAATTTTAGAACAGTAGAAACTCTTCACTGTTCTGAAAGTCTTTTGTAAATTAGTGTTCTAGATAGGTTTTCCAAGTTTGTGCATCGTTAAATATCTTTCAATGAACGAGTTTACTGTAAAACAACACAATGTCTTACAATCTAAATAAATATCGAAAACATGATATAGATGCATTTTCTGTAATGTAGAAGCCACGCCGTTAGCCAATGAAGATTTTTAAATGAAAACGAGAATTCTCAAGGGTGCCTTGAACATGTGGTCAACCCACTCTCACATTGACTGGGTCAAGCCTCCCCACATAGCCTTTTTCTAAAGAATAGTACATTGTTATGTAAAGACTAACTTACTGTATAATTTTTATGCCTGGAATGAAAGCTCGATATTCCCGCATTACTTAAAATCTACTTACTTAAATTTCTGTGATATATTTTATTTGAAAAAAGCTTACAAAATATTTCTAAAAAACACAACTTTTAGGTTGAAAACGCTTCACAATTGATTTTTTCCACACTTATTTTAATTATCTCTATGAAACAGAGACTGTAGTTTGAACATTACGGTAGCTTTGGTTGACACCTATTGATAAAACTAGGAAATTCTTTTAAATATGAAAACTGATGGGTGGATTAAGCCTCTCGTATGGGCAGCCCTCTTTAGTCTCCCCTATATATATATATATATATATATACATGTTAAATATCTTTTATATTTTAATCCCATGACTTTAATTCAGCGCATTCTTTTATTTCTATTCTAAAAACTTTAATATGTAAATAGCTACACTCCTTTGTAAAAAAACCCACTAATTTATATTGTTCTTTCATATTTTGAGACATTAAATTCTTATTTCTTTCTAATGCTTACAAATAACATTTTTATCTTTTATTAAAATACTATTCGACATCCTATGATTCATTGCGAGTATTTGCCGCGTCTAGATTTTTCCCCTTTTAAAATTTCTGCTATGACTAAAGAGTTGGGTCACTATGTTGTGTTTTGCCCGCCTTACGCAACCCTTTTTAGACAATCGCAAGGAAACAAGCGTAAAGTTACATTGACGCGGTCTGCACTAAGGCCAACCAAACTACGTGAGGGAGGACGCGGGGAAAAGCGGGCGCTTAGCTATTGGCTAAAAGGAATTGCGTAGGACGGATAAAACATGACATAGTGACCGAACTCTTTACTTATAAAGGAAATTTTATAAGGGAAAAAATCTAGACGCGCCAAATACTCACAATGAATCATGGGTTACCGAATAATATTTTAATAAAAGATTATAATGGTATTAATAAACATTCGAAAGAAAAAAGAATTTAATGTCTCAAAATATGAAAGAAAAAAATACATTAGTGGTTGTTTTACAAAGAAATGTAGCTATTAACAGATTAAGGTTTTTAGAATAGAAATAAAAAATGCGTTGAATTAAAGGCATGGGATTAAATTATAAAATACATTTAAAGTACTATTAAAAGACACGTAAAAAGGTAGCTACTATAAGAATTTTGAATTAAATGAATTAACTAAGGTAAAAATACGATTATTTTTTATTATTTCATATATAGTTATATTTCTTAATCTATAACAAAGAACAAAATTTAAAAAATACCTCTTCTGAGTTAAGCACGATTCCAAAAAATAGTTCTTTATTTTTACAAACCTCAGAAACCGATATATTTTACAAATATAAAGAATTCTAATAAAAACATAAATTCTTTTGCTGTCACTGATTTTCGAAACGTTTCCATATATTTTTATAGTGTATTGATCAGTTTTCTCTTCATGAAATATAGATTTTTGGGATGATATGAATCCAAAATGAAACATTTTCAGATGCGTAAATTTATGCATTCAAAAGTAACAATTTATTATTAATCTTAATGCTACTGTTATGATGTTAATGTATCATGATTGTCAGTAAAACGTGTTTATGGAACATGAATATGTTTACTTGAGACTTGTTAGCATCTAAAAAATGTATATTCCACATTGACAAAACTGATTGCTATAAAAACTGCTCGAAAACATTTCCGCAAATCTATAGCAGTAAACGAAACATTGTTATAATAATACATTATTTAAATCTTGAAAATGTATTGAATTATTTTTACGGGGTGGGGGAGTGTTAACGATGAAAAGAGCTTTTTGGAACCGTGGGTAACTTCGGAGGTATTATTGCATATTGTCGTTCGTGGTTACATTGTATTTTAGAAGTTAATGAACATCCATCTTTTCAAAGGCGTACGTATCTTAAAAGTGATTTTAAAACAGAATAAATTATGCAAAGTCTAAATTAAATTCGATGCATAGGCAATTTTTTGCTTTATTATTTCAATATAAAATAATTCGCAGTGATTCCACAAGACCTTTCGAATACTGATGTATTATACATCTAGAAAAATGCAAAAAAAAAAACAAAAAAAACAGGATTTTTTTAAATTAATTTCTTACACATTGTAATTGGATGGATTTTAACGCTGGCTTCTGGTTTAGAAACTGAAGACGTTACCTTTGATCAACTAAAACTTGTTTAAAACTCCGCCACTTTCTATCACTTGATTTTCCATATAGTATCGTTCAAAAATAACTTCAAATGATTAAATACCTAATCTAATCATTCAGCGTACTCTGTTAAACGTATTTTGCCCCAATCGTTTGGTCCGTTTGAATATATTTAGTATTTTTTGTTAAGATAAAATCACACAAGCTTGACTGCCGAAGTCAGTGGGGTCCCCAACAATAGGTGCATTTGAAAGATTTTCGGTTATAATATAAAAGAATTCAACACAGATTTTAGATTGTATAATATTGTAAAAAAAACGCCAGGATGGTCAGCTAGCATTTAATAGGAAAATTATAATAATCTAGTGTATTAGAGAATGGATTAATCGGTAAATTTATTTTCATTATGAAAAATAAAAGAGCAAGACATTTTTTAAATTATAGAGTTAGCTGTGTGATAATTCATGTTTTTTTTTTTTTCGTTTAATGGTTTTCCTCCAGAGGATAATTAATTAATTGAAAACTTTCAAATATCCAATAATGTTGCAATGTTCTCGATATCAAATGAATTCTGTCGTGACCAGCTCAATTTTTCTTCTTTTTTTTTATTGTTTTCTTATCGATTACAAAGTGTTAAAAAAGTATTTATTTATTTATTTTATAGTTTCGAACAATAAAAACCAAAAAAAAAGAAGAATATCTTAAGTGTTTGTGTATGTGATGCAAGTCATATATACATGTATTTATTTGAAGTGCAGTTTATTTTATTTTGAGTCATCTAAGATAATCAATAATTTTGCAGAGACATATATTAAAATTATTCTCTTTGAAATGTAGGAGAATTTCTATAGTAACGATAGTAACTGCTTTAAATTTATTAACTCAAATATTTTAATAAAATTGCACAAGCAAATTTATTTTTTCTATGAATCATGCAGTTATTTTTGTAGATTTTATTTAAAATAATTGCATTGTTAAATGTGTGTAAATGCATAAAATATTATAATATTTACTGTCTTTTAAAATATAAAACAGGAAGAAAGTATTTATTTGGTGATTTTACCTAGAAATTTAACATTAAATGTCTCGGTACTCTGCATTAAGCGTGGAAGCTACAGATGGATATAAGATAAAAGAAATTTAGAAAAAACAAATTGAAATGATTTCTCATTTTTTATGCAAATGCTCAGATATTTTCGTTAAAATTAAATACACCTTTATTCAATATTGTTAAAGGATTATTTTTTTACTACATTATATTTTAATAAATTTTTAAAATGTGCATATTGTTCAATTTACGCTAGATCAAAATGACAAGACATGGAAAAATAGTTCGACACGACATTTGATTGAAAATTTCTGATTTCAGACTTATTTTCAAGTCGAAATTTTACCCTTAAACATTTGGTTCTTGCAGAGATGAAGAAAATTTTCAAGTATCAAAATACTTTTCAAGATTATTTTTTTTCTTTATGAAATAATAAGCTTTGCTGATCTTTGAATATTTTGCCATTCATTCAGAAATTTTTATTGCTCTTCTGCCAAAAGGAATCCTTAATTCTGTGATTTTTATTATTATAGCTTTTGCTTATGATATGCTCCTATCTATTAGCAAGATCTATAAGTAATTTTGACAACTCAAGAAGCATTTAAATTAACCTAAACAGTATAAATTAGTATCTCCTACATGCGACGCTATAATTCAGGATATTTGGAATTTAACATTAATATTCTACTTAAGCCAGAAATTACGCTAAAAATACAAGTTAAAATGACATAAGAAAAACGCGTTAAGTGCCTGACATGTATATTTACATAACAGTTTTGTCACATGCAAAGACAAAATAAAAAGTATTGCTGTAATATATATATATATATATATATTACATATAAAATATATAAATATATATAAAAATAATAAATATATATATTATATATAAAAATCACATGTTACATTAAGAAAACAAAAAGAATTAATGCAAAATGATATAAATACAAGAACGCATTAAGGAAAATTCACCAAGTAAAAAAACAAAATGTTAGTTATTATTTTGAATTTTGTAACCAGCATTTGAGTACTTTAAAAATAAGCAATAAAAAGTTAAATTGTATTTTACACATAAATCCCCTTGCGTGAAAAAGGCTGTTAAACTACACTATTCTTGGCAAAAAAAAAACAAATAAATAAATAAAAAGACCTAATCTATTAAGATGTTTTTATAAATCATCATTGATAGCAAGATACGCTTTCTATTAAATCCGAAAAGCCACTTCTTTTTCCCCTTTTATTTAAAAAGGAGAAAAATGATAATGGGTTTTGAAAAATATTTTAACAGGAAACTCTGAGAATCATATTATAAAATTTAAAATATATTTATTTTTTCGGAATATTTTGAAAATTAATAAATCGAATTTACTTTTTTGTTTAAATTTTCCTTTCTTGTTGAGAGTGTTACATTATATATACCGGGTGTCCCAAAAAGGACTGACTGATTTTAAAATTCAATAACTTGCAAACGGTGACAGATATTTAAAAAATTCTTGCAGGAGGGTTATGCATAAGGTCAAAAGTTTTATTACAGTGATTTTCAATTTTAGTTCGATTTACAAACAATAGATGGCGCTGTAAGCAATAGTCGCTAAATACAGGCTCGATTTTTGGTCCTTTATCTTGTTCCGTGCAGAAAAAGGAGATGGAAATGTATTATCCGGGCCACGAAATACCAAAAATCGAGCCTGAATTTAGCGACTATTGCTTACAGCGCCATCTATTGTTTGTAGATCGAACTAAAATTGAAAATCACTGTAATAAAACTTTTGACCTTATGCATAACCCTCCTGCAAGAATTTTTTTAATATCTGTCACCGTTTGCAAGTTATTGAATTTTAAAATCAGTCAGTCCTTTTTGGGACACCCGGTATATGTACGCGTGTGTTATGTATAAAGGATTTTTTCTTTTCGAATAATTTAAATCCCTGTCATTGTGCACATGTGCGAAATATTTATTCTCACATAAATATTTTAAATTAGCCAGAGAAGTCATTTCTGATAAATATTGTACTTTGGAAATGTTTCAATAACAAATCTTTAGCAAACATTATTGATCATTATTAATGTCTGTACTTATATAATTAATGCTAATGTTTTTATATAATGAAACCTCACAAGTTATTTTAGAATCTCTGAAAAACAAAAACAAAAAACTAGTCTAATTTGTGACGATTACAAACTCTGAAATATTAAATTCCCTGTGGAAAGATAACTAACCCACAGTGCTTCACAAGCATGCTCCTGTTAATGTAGTGGTAAATTTATTTACGTAGGGAAGACCGGGCAGGATGACGAATGTCTTAATTTTTTCGTTTGCCATTAGGTGGCAGCATCAATCGGACATTACTGACTCTGCTATCGGCCGTTCGTTAAACAATAGTATAAAGACGCTGAAATCGCCATTTTTGTGTTAGTTGTGAAGCTTTACTTTGTTACGGCTGCCCCGTTATAACTTTTATGCATGTGTAAATAAGTTCTACTACAGATAAACCTAAGATATATCATTTCTCTTTACCATTTATGAGTAACGTAGTTTAAATACTACCTATTACCATGAATAAATGTCAATTAATCGCCGTCATTCATTTCAATGAAAACGAATATTTTTAAACAGGCAGTCCGGGGCAAGATGACGAGCTCGTCATCCTCAGACCCTGGTAGAAGAAAACCAATGTATAAATCCTCCAGAAGAACCAGAACTTATGACAAATCCTGATTCCGATGCACCAAAGAAGCCTGTTAGTGTTTTTGATTTCAAACCTAAAGCAACACAATGTGAGAAAAAAGAAAAGCAAAACACTGAGCTCAAGCATTTCCTTCAAGCACACCCATTAAAAAATGTTACAACAAAGGGAGAAGCAGAAGGAAGAACATGAACGTTTAAAAAATAGAAAAAAGAAGCTCGTCAAGATAAAAGAGAGTAAAAAAAACTCAAACTAAGTTTCTGTAGGCCTAAGTCTATTAAATCTAGGCCAAACAGTCCAGTTGTATCAGATTCAAAGGATGGTGCATTCAGATGTCCTGCTTGTGACGAGGATCATTGTGACTCACCAATAGAAGAATTGATCCAATGCTGTAAATGCCAAGAGTGGTGGCATGAGGAATGTTCCAATTATGAAAATGGCATTTTTATTTGTAACGTTACCATGCATTATGCTTTGTTTGATACTTTGTAAGATGTAAAAACACAGTTATCATTTGTTAAACCATGTAACATATTAAAAAGATAAAGTATGTCCAACCTTTTTAGGTGCGTTCGTAATTATATAAATACGTAGCACCTATAATCGTCGTTCAGTCCGTCTGTCCGTCCGTCTGTCTGTCCGCATATAACAGAGCAAAAACTACCCAACCGAATGATATGAAATTTTAAATATATGATTGTTGCAAAATTTTGTCGAGCCATTTAAAATTTTGTGAAAGTCGGATGTATAGTTTAATTACAGGGACAGTCAAATTTTTTCTTTACATTACGGCCATAGGGAAAAATTATTGCAAGTGCATTTTAATGATGTTATAGCTTTCCGAATGGTTTGAAATTTTAAATATATAATTGTTGTAATATTTTGTCGAGCCATTTCAAATTTTATAGAAATCGGATGTATAGTTTCATTGCAGGGACAGTCAAAAGTTTTCCGTTACATTACGGGGAATGCGAAAAAAATTATTGCAAGTGCATTTTAATGATGTCCCAGACTATGCACTTATGAAATGCAAAAAATTGTACATTCAGTATAATATGGGGTGCAAAAAATAATTATAAAACTAGTTATAGTAGGAACGCACCTCATTTGACACGTTTGACGAGCAATTTCCAACTTGTTCAGTGTTGTCATCTTGCCCCAAGGCGAAAGTCTTCTTCCCTCAGTACTGGGGCAAGATCCCGATTTGTTAATGTTATGAAAAAATAAAATTATCCTTTATTTTTTTTATTTGAAAAGTAAATAGTAATATATTTAATACTACAAAAGAATACTCTAACAGTTCATGTAAAATTAATTTTACTGTACTTAAAAATAATTTAATAAACAACAAAACGTGTTAACATAGTCATCTTGTCTCGGTCTCCCCTATTGTGGCATAAAATGAGTATTTTTTTTTAATGACATTTATTTTTTCACACCAATAAGAAAAAAGCAACTAAATTAGAGTTATTTTAAATTCTTACACAGTTGATATACATATATGCACAAGCACACACACTTATATATACAGGGTTTTTTTTTTTTTTTTTTTTTTTTTTTTTTTTTTTTTTTTTTTTTTTTTTTAATTGACGCTATTCAGAGACATATGCAGCTCGTTCTAACAACCGGAAATACGCTAAACTTGGTAAGGAGGCTAATGACGATATGGGAAAAAAATTCAGTGTAAAGGGAAAACTTCAAATTAACACCTATAGGGGGATATGGCGCTGTTGTATGCTACGCAGTCGAGAATAAGAGTAAAACATGGGTAGCAAATGAAAATGAAAATTTATACCTACGTATGCGATTGGTCTGTTAACGAATGCGAAAAGCTACAAGAAAAAATTCCCGATCAGATTGAATATGAATCTCAGTTTTCGAGAGCTCGCCTAAAGTCCAAATTAATGGCGCTGTTCTTGCATACGTAGGCATAAATATTAATTTTCATCTGTTACCCTTGTTTTATGTTCATTCTCGTTTGCTTTGCCTAAAATAGCGCCATATTTCTCCATATCGGCGGCATTCCGAGCTGTTCCTTTTTCGCGGAATCTTCTTTCCTATGGCGAGCCTGAACGACCGATATACTGTCCTACTATCCTGGTGTATGCGCAAGTCGTGTGTTCAGCGGTGTGAACAAGCACTTGTAAGGGTCTGGCTGCTTATGAGTATGGTAAGTGTTTCCACTGGCACTAGGCTGTTTGAGGGCATCGGCGAGGGTAAGAAAGTCGCTCCAACACTCCGCATGAGCTGTCTACCGGAGGGCGGGGCTTAACGGCTCCAACCAATGGAAAAACAGCCCCATACGCACTTTGTTGCCACCATCTTACGAAAATAGTTCATGTTGCTTCCCCAGTGGGTTTCAGGGCTCCAATTTAGTTGGAGATTAAGCAGAGAGGTTCATCTTCCGTAGGCGCTCCTTAAGTTCTAGTGTTGACTTGCCTTGACTATAGTGTAATTAGTCGCTGTACAAAGTTTAGTGTCATTCCGGTTATTATAACGCGCTACAGATGGCTATGAACAGCGTCAGTTTAAAAAAATCATATCAACGGCACAATTCTAGAGTTTCATTTTTCAATTTAAATGATATTTTTCCTTCTGTGATTTAAAATGTATCTTTAAAATACTTACACTGTTTTTAAAAATATCAATTTCATAATACTATAACGGATTTAGTAAATTAAAAACGAATTCTCTATTTCTATAGAAACTTTTTTATCATGTTAAATGTACTAAATCAGAAGAAAAAAATGGCATATTGAATTATTTTTTTAGGAAGCCATTACATTAATTTAGCAGCAAAACGCAATTCACTCAAAACATCTTTCAATATACGATTATTTTTTCTTAAAATTTCATAAAATATTTTAGGCAAATTATAATTAAATAATGCTTCAAAATTAATTCAAAAGGCTACAAGTTTCATGGTGATCTTTTATCAAAAATATACAAGATATAAATAGCTCCAATTATTTAAAATGACTTAAGTATTACAATTTTTACTTTATTTGTGTTACTCCAAAAAGAAATTCATCAAAGATTTGTTCCGTACCATAAATTAAATAAATATTTAAAATAAAATTCAATTTATTGAAAATTAAAATGATTTACTTTGTTATTTAAAAGGTAATACTCCATGCATTCCAATTTTTAAGCGTGTATAATCTGTTCAATTATTTTATGAATTAACTAGGGGGTTCAGCCCCCTGCTCGCTAACGCTCGCCAACCCCCACGAATTGCTACGCAATTCATATTGGGATTGCTACGCGATCCCAGCTCGCTGGCCACTATTTATGTCAACTCTAGCCAGAATGAGTGCTATCATAAATCATTACAACGTATTAAATTTACAAATATTTTTAATGTATAAAAAAGTAATGGAAAACTTTGTTGAAAATGTAAATAAAAACGTACCTTGGAAACAGAATTAATTAAAAACCTTAGTGAAAACACAATAATATTTTTAGTTGGGCCGCTAAGAGATCCGAGCAAGCAACATATGAAATTTGCAAATATTTTAATTCATAAAAAAGTAATTGAAAATTTTGTTAAAAATATAAATAAAAATGCATTTATCAAAAGTTTGGCTCTGTGACTTGTTGATCATCATTGAGAAAGCTAAGCGAACAGGAAATTGACGCCGTTTAAATTTAAATGGCATGTTAGTGTCATATAGGGTCTTTCTCCTTTCATTTTACCTATAGTATTGAAAATCACAGCTTAAATTAATTTAAAACTATAATAAGACAGTATAAAACATGCTACGTATCACACTATCGAAATGTAAACAAAACGTTTTCGTCTGTGTCTAAATACAACCTTGGATCAAAATGCTGATTCGCCGAATTCCTCACGTCACCGTAAAACGGACCAATAGCAATTATCATTCATGTATTGCTCAAACGGTTTGCGTTAAAAGAGAGATCCTGTCTGGATTTTGATTTGCTGAGTGGATTAAAACATGTGACCATAACTACCACTGAGAATCGTCGCCTTGGCTGTTGCCACATAGTAAGCTACAAATACAGCCCTTTTTTAGCGCTACGTAAGAGAAATATATATACAGATATGACATTATTAAAAAGCTGCGTGTATTATTTTCAATCTCACACGCAGTTAATTGAAAAAAAAACTGTCATGAAACAGGACTTTCATTTAAAAAAAAATCAAATGCTGTTGCGATTTTGAAGGCCTTAATAAACCAGCATTCGAAAGATGGGTGTATAGATGTTTTCTGTAGTGTTGTGTCAAGGGTATCCACTAGACACATAGCAAATTTTGAACGAAAATTAAAACAGATGAAGCATCTTAAATATTTACAGACAAAAGAGAAATTTGTATTTCTGGTCACATTTTGCTCATTTGGAAGTCCATGGTTCACGTAATATATCGCGCATTTTAATAAAATCCCTGACGGCTCGTCCTACACGCGGAGGTAGATTTCGAAGTTAAGTACTAATTTCACAAGCAAAAACTAAATCAAAACTAGAGAAAAACCAAGTTTAACAATTTTATGTGGCTACTTTTGACGAATTTTTAATTTCATTTTTCTGTAAAAGCCCCAGAACCATATTAAGGCGGTATTAAAAAAAAGTATTTTTCCACGCACAACAACTCGAAATTGTTTGACGCATTTTCAGACTCATTTTTAAAAGAAAATACATGGAACTTGCTGACGCGATTTTTTGAAGAGATTTATAAGCGACCTGTGTTTTTATTGTTCGTTCAAATAATTAGAACTTGATTAAAAACAATAATTATTTCCTTACGAGCATCTTTTTTTGTTTTTATTTCCAGAACTATCGCTTCGGGAAATTCTGTTCAAAATACCCACTTTGACAGCATTTTTTGGAAATATATTCTGCCTTTATCAAAAAATCGGCCATTACAGTACATTATATAGTTTCTGAATAAGAGTACCTGCCAATTGGATGCGTTTGAGAGCAAAAAGGAATTTAAAAATGAGTCAGAAGATAAGCCGTTTGGATTTGAGTACAGCCTTAAAACGATAATTTTTTCTTCAACACCTATTTTCGTTTAATCTGTTTTTGCTGTAAGAGTTGTCCTTTTTCCAAAAACTTATCAATATGAAAGTTGTAGATAGTACTGAGAAGATGTATAATAAATTTAAGCGGATAGGATATCTTGTGAATCGACGAAGTTATGAATTTATTTCTTCTTCAACTACCCATTTTTTTTCGTTTTTATTTATTTGTTTATTTATTTATTATTATTTTGTGTAAATGAACCCAGCAATCTGATAATTCACGTCTTTAATATTCAATAATTTCAAGCGTAATTTTACTGCTGAAAGTAGTTGAAAAATTATTTAAAAATTGTATATTCACCGGTGCTCATTCATCCGCGTCTCATGTTACGCCGCAAAATTGTGTGCTCATGAAGACTTTTCCATCTAATAGCTGCGGTAGCAGTCTTACCGACTTATGTGAGTGACAGATGCCAAGATGGGTAACGTCCTCGTGGCTTAATGGTAGAGTACTGGAGCACTATTCCAGGGGCCCGGGTTCGATTCCCGACTTGGACATTTTTCACTCTGTTGGTTTACGCTTCGTTAGCAAAGTGATAATTCACGTTTTTAATATTCGGTATTTTGATTTTTGAATTTTTTTATAAGATTGTATAATGTATGTGTTCATCTTTAGAATTTTACCATTTGTTCATTTATTTGTAATTTCACCTTTATATATATATATATATATATATATATATATATATATATCTACTCTCTCTATGCAGAATCCTAATGAAACGAATTTATGAAACGGATATATGAAACGAATTTATGAAACGGACATATTAATCGACTGATTAAACAACTGATTATGTTTCAAGCGATTTCTCCTAAAATATGGAATACTTAATGATGAAATTAACACCGAAAAGCAGCATTGATCCGCAGATCTCAAAACTGTTATTAGAATTTTTAATTTCGAATTAGTTTTCGAAATATTATTTTTTTTTCTAATTTTATATACATTTTTCTAATGATGGCAACTCAAATTTTTATCAAACAGATATATTTTTTTTTCATATTTCAGAAAAGGTTGACATGGTAACCCGGCTATTGTTGTTCATTTGATAATAATTGTTTATTTACTTTTATTTCTTTTTATAAATTATATAAATTATTTTGTTCTATAATTATTAATTATTTTTTTATATTTCCTTTAGAAAATAATAGAAAATAATTTAAAAAAATACTGTACTACTTAGTTATCCGTCGACGAATTTCGCCAAATTATATAAATTGCCAAAACACTCGCCAGATTATACAAATTGTCATAATTTTTATTTTAAATAACGAAAGAACAAATAAATTAGTATAACATTAATAGATGTACAAATAAAAAGTCGAAATAAAAATCACTTGATGACGTAAACACGTGTAACTTGCTTAAAGTCAAGTGAATGTGACATTTACGATCACCCATTATTGCCATTTAACCTTATAGTTTGGCGATAGATTTTTGGTCGACGGGATAACTAAGTAATACCAAAAATGCATATGTAACTGGTATTTGAAAGCGAGGTTTTCGGTAAATATTCATTAAAAAAAAATCACACCAAACCTGCTGTGCGTATGTGACATCTGGCCAAATATTACCATTAGAAAAAAAAATGCTAACTGGCGAATTGAAAAAAAAGCTATTGGCGAGATTTGCATCCGACTAGCGTAACAGTACCAAGAATTCTTTGCAACCATAGCAAATTTTATGTAGTTTTATTCGAAAAATAATTTTTGATTTTTTAATCAAATGGAAAACTTACGGTCCCATATTGGCGCGATTTTTTGTTGACGCCAATGTCATATACGGAACGGGCACTTAACTGGCGCCAAAGTATTGCTATTTTGCTTTATATGGTAATCCGGATGTTGATGCGTTGCCCAAATTGGCGTCGTTAACAAATCGCGCCAATATGTGACATATATGACATCTGTGCCAAACTTTCATATGAACGGCGAAGGGATGAGACCATATTTGTTTTAGCAGTTGATGGCTTGAACTATTATAATATAGATGAAATGATGGTGATGGAATAATATTTGGCGACTTATTACCTGTGCCTGGCACCTAGAGTATGAAAAGCGAAGTGGTCCAAATGGAACTGTTGATGATATTCACATGACTAGGCTATTGTTATAGAGATTGTTTTAAAATACCGGGAGACAAAGACTCTGTATACTTAATTTATTTTATTTTAGCTTCTTTCAAATGATTAAGGGATCCTCTATAATCAAAAACGAAAACAACCATTGCATGTCTTAACAGCATCTGATTCGCCTTTAATTTTTTTGCAATCAAAGGGAATTGAATGGAAACCCGTTAACAGGAAGATCTGCACAGATTTTTTCAGTATAATTCAATTATTTCTAATATTTTTAAAACTCAACAGATTAGCGTATTTTTAGATTTTGATGTGTCTGAACGGGGATTGGCGAGTGCAGCTTACAGGGGGCAGAGCCCCCTAGTATATCTATGCTCATATTATGAAGAAGTAAAATTTGTTTGTTTGTTAGAGGTAATCGCTGGAACTACCGAACCGATTTCAAAAGTAATGGTATCGAAATGATGGTCTTGGTCCAACTTACAACATAGACTATATTTTATGTCGGTGCCACTACCCCAAAGGGGGTGCAGGAGCAAAAAACGTTCTAAAAATGCGATTATTGTGTTAGTGAAGGGCCTAGAAATATGAAATTTGGAATATTAGTTATTATAACATATAAATGATGCCTATGAACATTTTCTAAAAAATTCGAAATTTAAAAGGGGTGAAAATGCACAAAAAGCGTTCTAAAAAACGTTCTAAATGGTGGTTTCTACACAATCTCAGGAAATAACAAACGATTTAAAAAATAATGGTGTCAAAATGATGGTGACAACCCTTGCTGCAGCATAGGCTATATTTTATGTTAGTGCCACTAACCCAAAGGGGCTGCAGGAGCAAAAAACGTTCTAAAAATGCGATTTTTGCGTTACTGAAGGGCCTACAAACATGAAATTTGGAATATTAGTTACTAATTAGATACAAAGAATTTCTAAGAACAGCTCTTAAATAATTCGAAATTTAAAACGGGTGAAAATGCTCGAAAAGCGTTCTATAAAACGTTCTAAATGGTGATTTCTATACAATCACAGGAAATACCAAACCGATTTAAAAAATTAATGGTGTCAAAATGATGGTGACAGCCCTTGCTCCAACATAGGCTATGTTTTAAGTCGGTGTCACTACCCCAAAGGGGTGCAGGGGCAAAAAACTTTCTAAAAATGCAATTTTTGCGTTATTGAAGGGCCTAGAGATATGAAATTTGAAATATTAGTTACAGAATTTCTAAGAACAGTTCTTAAACAATTCGAAATTTAAAAGGGGTGAAAATACGCGAAAAGCGTTCTAAAAATCGTTCTGATGGTGGTTTCTACACAATTTCAGGAAATAACAATCCGATTTAAAAATTAATGGTTGTAAATTGATGGTGACAACCCTTGCTCTAACATAGACTATGTTCTAGGTCGGTGCCACTACCGCAAAGGGGATGCAGGAGCAAAAAACTTTCTAAAATACGATTTATGCGTTACTGAAGGGCCTAAAAACATGAAATTTGAAATATTAGTTACTTATTAGATATAAAGTTTTTCTAACAGCAGTTCTTAAACAATTCGAAATTTAAAAAAGGGCGAAAATGCAAAAAAAGCGTTCTAAAAAACGTTCTAAATGGTGGCTTCTACACAATCTCAGGAAATACCAAACCGATTTAAAAATAATGTTGTCAAAATAATAATGACAACACTTGCTCTAACATAGGCTATGTTTTATATCGGTGCCACTACCCCAATCTGTGTGCAGGAGCAAAAAACATTCTAAAAATTATTTTTGCGTTAATGAAGGGTTTAGAAATATGAAATTGGAAATATTAGTTACGCATTAGATATAATATTAGTATAAATAAAGGAGAAGAGTTCTTAAACAAAAACAGTTTTTAAACAATTCGAAATTTAAATGGGGTGATAATGCGCGAAGTGGGTTCTAAGAAACATTCTAAATGGCGATTTCAACTCAATTTTGGGAAGTATCAAATAGATTTCCAAAGTAATGGTTTTAAACTGATGATGACAGACGTTGTTCTAACATAGGCTCTGTTTTATGTTTGTATCACTACCACCTGGGTGCTGCAGGAGAAAAAAAAATGTTCTGAATTGCGGTTTTTGTGTTATGGAAGTGCCTAGAATAAAGAAATTTGGAATGGTAGTTACTTATAGCATATCAATGATCTCTAAGAACATTTCCTAAAAAAAATTTAAAGGGGTGAAAATGCGCGAAAAGCGTTGTAAAAAACGGTCTAAATTACGATTTCTATGCAATCTCATTCAGCACTGAACCGATTTCAAATATAATGGTGTAAAAATGATGGTGACAGATCTTTCTCCAAGATAGACTATATTTTATGTCTGTTTCCACTATCCCAGAGGATATGCATGAGCAAAAATCTTCCTAAAAATGCGATTTTGAATTATGGAAGGACCTAGATTCATGGAATTTTGCATGGTATATATTTACTGGACATAAATTATCTCTAAGAACATTTCTTTAAAAATTTGAAATTGAAAAAGGGTTGAAAATGCGCGAAAAGCGGTCTAAAAACGTTCAAAATTGCGATTTCTACTCAATATCAGGAAATACCAAACTTATTTCAAAAGTAATGGTTGCAAATTGATGGTGACAGTCCCTGCTCGAGCATAGGCTATATGTTATGTTGCTGTCACTACCATCTGGGGGTTGCAAGAGCAAAACATACTCTTATTTGAGTTTTTTACCAACTGAGCGGTCTAACATTTTGAAGTATGGCATGATATTTACTTACAAGATGCAGCTGCTTTCTAAGAACAGTCGAAAGAAAATTCCAAATTTAAAAATATGAAGAGAGCGAAAAGCGTTCTAAAAACGTTCTAAATTACAATTTTAATGCAATCTTATCAAATACCAAACCGAGTTAAAAAATAATGAGAACAAATTGTCTGTGATAGAACCTGCTCAAACATAAGCTATATTTTATGTCTGAGCCAGTACCACCAGAGGGTTCCAGGAGCAAAAAACTTTCTAAATTGCGATTTCTTTGATACTGAAGAGGCTAGAAACTTTAAATATCACATGGTAGTTACTTAAGAAATATAAATGCCCTCGAAGGACTGTCAAAAGTACATTCGAATTAAAAAGGGGTGAAGCGAAGGGGAGATGCGAAAAGCATTCTAAAAAAGTCCTAAATTACGATTTCTATGCAGTTTAAGGGAATATAAACTGATTATAAAAGTAATAGTTGCGAATCATTCGTAACAGTCTCTGATCCTGCACAGGCTATATTTTATGACAATGATTCTACCACCTGGGGTTCACAGGAACAACAAACGTTCTAAAAAAGGCCTTTAAAAGCTTTCAAAATTACGTTTCTGTGGAATATTAGGAAATAACAAACCAGTTTCAGAATTAATGTTGGCAAATTAATATTGACAGTTTCTATTTCAACATAGCCCTTTATGTTGAGAGAGGTGGTAGGTTAATTTTATGATGTAAGAAGGTGGTTTCTAAAAAATTAAAATCTTCAAATGAATACTGAAATGAGCGTATTAATTCAACATAAAGTTTCAAAATATTTTCTAATCTATCATTTATTTAGTTTTATTTCTTTTTATTAATTTATATCTCATTTCTGCCTAATGCAGTGTAATAATGAAGTTTAGTCAAACTGTGTTTTAAATTGCAATGTTTGAATTATTCCTAAAAGTATAATTTCTTTTGATAAAAATTAAACATATAAATATCACTTGGCATATTTCAAATATTACGCGAGGAAAGCCGCGGGGTTTGCTAGTATATATATATAGAGATAGATAGATAACGTTTTGCGCTGGGGGTGGTTTTGGGCTCTAGGTGTCTTGATCGGCGTAGATCTGCAGAAAATTTCCAGAAACTCCAACATAGAAGAGATTGCAACAGGTAGTATTTCTTACGAAATCTCCCTAAAAACTGCCATTTACAAGCATTTTATTTTTGTTAAACCTTAAATAAGATTTTAAAAAGTTAAGTAACTAAAAGGAAATAAAATATATCATGGATAGCTGTACATATCGCATCAAAATGTAATGACTTAACAACAGAATGCTAGTGCTATATCTGACAGTACAAAACATTATTTTACTGAAAATAATAAACGTTGTTTTTTCATTTTCTCTTATTTCAACAATCAAATAATATATGTGATTATTAAAAATCATGGAAGACGATAGTATTCCAGTGACGCAGCCTTAAGCCTAAAATCGTATCGTATCGTAGAATTCGTAGATGTCGGAACTCATACATACAACTAACACGATTTCAAAGAAAACGCGAATAGCCGCCTTTCAATAACTCAGCGAATATAGCTCTTATTATTCTGATTTTTTTAGAACAGTCTTATTTCAGCAGTCTAATGTTATTCTGAAATTTTTACATTTCTACGTGCAGTATATTTTGATATCTAAGTACTCATTTTTAAAGTAAAAGAGATGTTACAAATTTCTAATGTCGATTACCTGAAAATGGCACGGGCGATTTTCTTTAAATTGATATGTAATATGATAGTTATTGATATGTAGTAATCTGTTTTGTGTGAAGGTAATAAGATAACATTTGTTTCTGGGAGAGCTCTAATTTTCTTTTTAATTCACATTTTCCCCCCTCCAAAAATGATCTTATTAAAAATAATATATAATATGAATCTAATTTAGATGAACCGAATAAGACCATGTTTGTTTCCAGGAAGACTCTTATTCGTTTTATAATAAGCATGAAAAATTGGACTATATTTTTCCACCATTTATGGGAATTTCACCGAAGATGCGCCTACTGTATTCATGCGATTAAATTCTTTCGATCAACATTTAGTGAAAAGTTTACGAATCTTCCGTAGCTCAGTCGGTTAAGTGCGGGCCTCGCAATACATATGTTGCGAACTCTGTCCTCTTTGAAGCAGTAAGCACTTTTTTAAATCAAAGTAAATTGGATTTTATGTTTATATAAAAATGTGTTTAATTATTTTGATTTTCTCCTTTAAGAGTTTCACATATCACTATTTCGTGACAATTTTTCAGACAATAAAAATACTGTAAAACCTGTCTAAGGTGGACTCTGTGTAAACCGGAAATCTACCTACGGCGGAAAGACTTTCAAGTCCCGGCGAATCCATTGAAAATAACATTAATACGTGCTCCATAAGCTGGAATCTGCCTAACGCGGAAACGGAAAGGTTTTTAAGGTCCGCCGAAAGCCAATTTTTACATAAGACGGAAAAAAATACTTTAAAATCGAAAAGCATTCGGTAAATGAAACTTTAAAACTCATAGATAGATCGAATACATATAATAAATAAATACATATAAAATACAAATATAAATAAAAGTGCATTTTTACGCATTCATTTGTTTACAGTGAGTTAATTTTAATTTTGAATTTTTTCAGATTTAATGATAAGGAAAAGTTTCTTTTTATTTACAATTTTTAACATAAATAAATTTCTGTTTTTCTACGGTACATAAATTTAAATTATACGTTTTATTTTTTTTCCATTACCCTTATAATAAAAAAAGAAAAAAAACAAGCCGTAACCTTTATAATAATAATAATTATAATAATAATAATAAATACATGCTGTTATTCTAACTGTAAATGGAAGACTACGATATTTATAAAAAATGTCATACATTCACAATTTTAAAAAGTAAATTAAAAAAAAATTAATTTAAAAAAAAATTAAAATTTTTGTACTACTGCATAAATTGGCATGCAAATAAATTGCAGTTTTATACTTTTATCTTTGGAGGAGGGAGAGGGGCTCAAACAAATGTTTATTAAACGATCTCTTTAAATCAAAAGAGCATAAAATGTAAAATTTGTCATGCAAATTTATTTTTTTAAATATATTTAAATTACTTTTTAGTTTTACAACAATAACAACAACAACAACAAACAAAAATACCTTGCAAACTTCCCATGTATTCACAGAAAAAAATAAACTAAATAAAACCTGAAATTTAATAATTCAGTTGGCTAAATAAATTATTAAACCATGGCCTAGCATTAAAAAATTACAAGGTAAAAAACATAATTAAAATCTGTTTCTGAAATAATTTAAGTTGCTAGTTAATTACATCAATAATTAAATGATTTTCTGTGTAGTATCACCATCTATTGGCTAAATTCAGCATTAACAAAAAATGGGAAATATATTCACAGAAAAAATTAAGTGAAATAAAATCTCAAATTAAATAATTCAGTTGGCTAACTAAATTATTAAACCGTTGACTAGCATTAAAAATTTCAAGGTACAAAATATAATTAAAATCTGTTTTTGAAGTAATTTTCTTGTTACATGATTAGTTAAATACATCAATAATTAAATGCTTCTCTGCATGGTATCGCTATCTATTGGCTAAATTCAGCATTAACAATAAATGGGGGGGGATATCACAATAAAACTTTCTTTTCAATAATGGAGCAATAATAATGTAATTTATGCATTTTATACAGTTGTATCCAGTAAATCTAATATTTTACCACCCCAATACAACTAAAAATTGAACATATATTAAGAAAGAAAACCTGTTAAACTGCTTTTCAAGTTCAGTTGTTAATGCAATTTTTAAACCATGCATAATTATGATTTATAATAAACCTATAAAGATCAATTCAATGAAAACCCAAATTAGGTGATAATATGCAGTGATTAAAAATCTTAATATTTCAGAACAGGGCTTAATTTACAATTTAAAAATGCAGTTGGAGTTTTGAAAAAAGTACCTAACAATTCAACAATAATTTAACTTTTTTTAATTCTATGTGTGTTAAATACATTTATATCCTTTTATATATATATATAATTCTTGTCTCTAATGCAGCAGTAAAATGATGCTTTCTTTATTTGTAGTTGTTCATTTTTGAATAATTTTAAATGTAATCATGTTTTATTACTGACTTAAAGTACAAAGGGGGGGGGGATGTGATTTTTCACATTTGGTAGATAGAGATATATTATTCACATTTTATCTCATATTGAAAATCTAAATTCCACATCCTGCAAAATTTTCACTCCATCACCCTTTGTCCTGCCTACCATTTCTCATTAGCTTTGAATATCTATTTCATGATACTGAAAACTGAAAATATTACTTTACATTAAAGTAGCAATAAATGTTATGTCACATGTTAGTGTTACGTCACATGTTAGTGTTACGTCACATGTTGATAGATGAAAAACTTGCATGATGGAAAATTATATCTTAAAAAATAAAAAATCAGTAATTTCACAAATAAATTTTATTTGAAATTATTTTTTTGCTTACAATTTTATTGTATTTTAAATAAAAAGGTTTAAAGAGTAATATTTCTTTATACTTTTGTTAAGAAAGTAAACTTTTTACATAGTAAGTTTTAACAAAGCTTTCTATATCTGTGAAAAAAAAACCATACCCCCCCCCCCCCACATTTTGTATATTACTTCCATATATTACTAAAAAGCTCTTAAAAAATCAAATAGCACAGCACTCTTTACAATTGAAGTATGAGGTATGCTTTTTTTTGGGGGGGGGGGATTAAAGGTGAATGGGAATCACGATTATGAGTTCCTATCATTAGTCTTTATTATTTTTTTTATATTTTTATTATTAACTTAAAAAAGGTAATGATATCAAATAAAGAACCGCTTAACGGGTTAAAAGTTTGTGACGCAGAACTTTACCTTATTGCTATAAGAATTTTAGATATGGAACTTAAAAATAATGAGTTTTTAAGTTTCATATTTAAAATTCTTATAGCAATAAGTGAAAGTTCTGCGTCACAAACTTTTAACCCGTTAAGGGGTTTTTTAATTGATAGATATTTACCGTTCACTAAAGAATTTGTACTGACGCATAGGCTGACAGTTTTTTATAGCAAAAATATTTTTTTTTCTCTAAATGTAGATAGAAGATCTATTCAGAAAAGTGAGTGGTAGAAAAGGGAGCTTCGAGTTAGTGGTGAAGGTTTGAATTCCATGCTTTTTTATGGATGTAACTTGCAATATTATACAATACATATATCAAAAACTATGTATCGCACAATGGAAAACAATAAAATGGTGAATTTTTGTAAGAAATAATTTAGTCTTTTTATGCCATGTAAATTTAAATTTATTTTCTTTTTCTTAACAAAATTATTTTTATTTATTTTTATATTGATGTTTAAAATATCTGTTGTACTCCAAAAATAAAGTAGTATGTTGTGGCTATCACAAAACATTCTTCTATATAAATCCAATCAATAAAATGTCCTTAAAAGTACAATAAATTACGAGAAATTGGCTTGTTCCTAAATCGTCTATTTCACAGTTTATCCCTACATCATTTAAAATAAATGTCTAAAATCTCTTTTTTACAACTCAAAATCATATTTATTCTTTAAAAAATAGTCTGCTGTACAGTTTCTGCTAAAACCATGCTCTTTAAATTGCTCTTTAACTGTTGTCAATATTAGGAATCTTTACACAAGAACGGGATATATGCGCTTCCTGCTGACTGATGAAAGTCAAAATTAATCAAGCCTCTTTATGTATCAGATTCTAACATAATATGAAATTTCATGAAATTTCGCGTATTAATTTTCGTCATACATCCATCGCAGAAATCATAAAAAAACATAGCATAACTGCGAACACTGTTGCGTACACTGGAACCTTATCAGCATCTATTTATGTCAAAGTCAAATATAATACAATATTTGATGAAATTCTGTGAATTAATTTTTGAGAAATAGTTACTTTATAAATCTTGAAAAATGCAGCATAGCATTTCACCTGTTGATCGTTATCGTCTGTCGTCGCAAGACCTATCTTAAAATCGGCTTTTCTAGGACAAACATCCCCTTTTCATTTTACCTTCCTTACCATTGTTACTAACCTAAAATAAGTGCCGAGGAGTGACCAACGAAGGGATAATGAAAAGAGCACGTTTGTCCTTGAAAAGCCAATTTTTCACGAGGATCATCACCAACGAAGGTGAATTACTAAATGCATACGAAGTTTTATTAAATTCTATGCAGTAGTACGAGAGTTAGATCGCCGATGAAATTTTTTTCACATGCATACAGAAAAACAGACACAGGGACAGACATTTTTTAAAAACAGTAATCTTGTGTTTAGGACTTTCTAAGTGGTATAAATCTGTTGAAAACCAGGATTGAAAAAATTTCGCGAATATAATACTTTCTTCTTACATATAAAGGAAAGTAAATGATGTAGATATTATAATTTCGTTTCATTTTTTGTACGACTTTCGTGTCGTTTACTAAAGTCGCTTTAAAACAAATTAAATGGCATACCTTAATTCATATCTATTTTCGTTGAAATGATAAGGTTCAAAGTGTTTCAATCATTATTTCCAGAAACATAGATTTAAACGTTTTATTTTACACAAATTAACGTTCTCTTTAAAACCCTTTTGCAATTCCCCTACTCTCGAACTATTAACACGAAAGAGTTGCGTATAAGCTCAGGCAAAATAGGCATATTCAGCAGATGATGTGAATGCATTTTAAAGGATTTGAATTTTTCAATTAAATTTCAGTCATTTCTAGATAATTTTTAATTTCCAATAACCTATTGTTACTATGTTTATTTTTGTTTCTGTTTCAAAAAACACATTAAAAGTTTTCTGTATACAGAAATTCTTGAGTTCGTGAATAGGTTGCAAAAAAATATATTTTTATAAACTTTTTTGAAAATTTAAAATTTAAAAGAGATTTCTGTTCCATGCAGAAAATTGAAATCTCGAACTTGTAACGTGACATGCATGGGTAACAAAAAATATATATATCTTCCCATTCTGACTTACATGAAAATCGATTTTTTTTCAGCCCCCAGTTTCAACTAAAACTTATAAATAGATTTGAATATCGCCCTCCCCTGACCCCTCTATACCCACAACTTCATGTCTAGTTCCACATAGGTCAATATTTAGAAAAAAGATAAATATTTTATCTATTTCATTCTTTGAACGTGCCCAAGAAATATCTTTTTCCCCTTTAGGCTATTTCAAAATACATTTATATTTTCTAAATGACATTTTTTGAAATATTTCAAAGTAAATTCTAAAAGTAGCTTTGAATATTTAAGTAATAAAATTGTAATGGACTTTGCGGTCGTCAAACAATATTTGTTGTTAAATGTTCTTTCAAAAACTGCATTTACATACTTCTTAAATAAAACCTTTAAGAAATTCATAATTAAAAAGAAATCTTATTATTAGGGATGTAACGAATGGTGATTACGCCAAATAGTAGAAAACCGAGTATTCGGTGGCCGAATAGTGACATTTTGATGTAAGTTTTTTATATATTTATTTATATGCTTAGAATAATTTTTTCAGGCGTTAAATATCTTAAATAAGAAGAAAGTTGACAAAATATGAATTAAACAGTAAGTTGAATTGTATGTTTTTTCTCAAAAATTCTTCACTTCAAGTACTGAGTGATATGTCTTTCTTGTATTCAAAATTAACCAGACTCTCACAATTCGTACTCTTCCCCATCATTTACAATGAGATACCTCCATAAATAACCTCTGATCGAGTAAAATTTATAGTGAGAAATTTATTTTACTATTCGTCACAAAATATTCAGTAATGTGTATTTTCAAAAATCAGCTCCCTTTCTTATTACTGTGTATAACTTAAATTACAAAATTATATATGTAACAAAATGTATTTAAAACTTTTTACTTTTTCGTTTAAGGATGAAAATACCCACACGAATGCATCAGAAAAAATCCATTTTGGATTTGAGAAAACTCTTGAGAATAAAAAATAAAGAAAAATCTATTATCCTCAATTTATCTGGCTAAATATCCAAGAACATTAGGCCACAGTTATTTTGTCAAAGTATTCAATGAACTACTGTTTTGTATTTGTTCAACTGAATACTGCCAAAAGGTCGGGATAGGCCGAATACCGAATCGTGGGTGAATATACAGACATTACATGGCTATTATATACAGGGTGTCCGGTCTCAAAGGTGTCCAATGGCTAATTCCTAAACCGTTAGACATAGACATATAGTTCCAATTACAAAAATATTTTAAATCAGGTAAAGAAATATTTTAAAAGCGATTTGGGTCAATAAAAACATTTCTTAAAAAATTACGAAATTTAAATTTTTATACGGTCCCCCGGTCCTATAAGTTATATTTAATAAAATTTCCCTTTTACACTAACAAGTAATACAAAAAAAGTCCCGTTGTTCTACGATTAAAATTGACCGAGTAATACCTGTTTAAAGTTGGAGCATATTTTTTGCTGCAAATTGGGGGGCATTCACAAATTTAGTCGAAATATAATTTCGTCAGATATATTAAAAAATGGTTGAGAGTAAAATTAACATTGCAATATAAATTTGAAATTTTTAGTCATTCTGACATATTAATTCAAAATATACAATTTGTAATACACATTTAAGAAGAAAGAAAGAACAGAATTTTTGTTAAATAAAATTATGCTAAATTAACAGCCTCAATTTTTTACAAAATGATACGTATTTTAAAATATTATTAGATTACACTAGCCTGCAAAAGTTGGGTTATTTCATGTTTTTTAGCTTTTGATAGCTGATTCTTATGTATTCTGTACCGCTGAATCCGGAATTTACCTTCATTTTTAGCCATCACATCAAAATGTTTTGCAAATTTCAAAGTTAAAATTTAATCTCCTCCCCCATCTCATCACACCACCCAGCTGTAAGAATCCCAAGATAAGCAAAATTATCCAATAAATTATTGAATCAAATAAAAAAAAATACATATGTTTTATAGTATGAGATTTTCGCTATACTTTAACTTACACATTTGCAAAAAAATTCTAACGTGATGGTTAAAAATGAAAGTCATTTTCAGATTTAGTGCTAAAAAGTACGTAAAAATCAATTACCAAAAGTTAAAAAATACAACCATCTCCTCTACTTTATAGTATCCGATTTTTGTTATTCTTTAAATTCGATAATTTATGATTTGCGAAATATCCTGACATGATTGTCAAAAATTAAGGCAATTTTCGGATTCAGTGCTAAAAAATACATAAAAGTTAAGAAACCCAACAATCCCCGTCTTGTATTATCTAATCTAAAACTTTTTCATAAACTTCTTGGCGGTAATCTATCCGAAAAGTGTTATCCTATAAAATAGGTATAAATGGTAACCACCGAAAATCATAATAATATTAGATTGTTATCGGATTTGCTCCAGTATGTAAAATGTAATCTCGTTCGGATATTTGAAAGTGGGTTAAAGTTCGAATACAAATTTTGAACTGGAAAAACATGCATAAAATCGTTGAAGTAACATAAAAACTTATAAAATTATGTTAATTTTATCAAAATGAATCATAAAAGAAACAGTCTCAAATCCTGACAAAATAAAACATATGTTATTTCAGCCAATCTGAAACTTAATAAATGTTAACTTAATCGTAATACTTGTACGATTTTTTTCAAAGCGCAAATACACATGAAATGAGATCTTCGAATACTTTAAGCACTTGGAATATGACCCCTCAAAGTCAAGCAGAACTCATTTGTTTTCCGAGCAGAAAAGTGGCATAAGTCATGCATTTTTAAAGTTTCATAACTCGCACAATTTTAGTGTCATATGAATGGGACTTTTTTTGTCTTACTTGTCAGTGTAATAGGAAAATTTTACTAAATATAACTTAAAGGACCGGGGGACCGTATAAAAATTTAAATTTCGTATTTTTTTAAGAAATGTTTTTATTGACCCAAATCACTTTTAAAATATTTCTTTATCTGATTTAAAGCATTTTTCTAATTGGAACTATATGTCTATGACTAACGGTTTAGGAATTTAGCTATTGGACACCGTTGAGACCGGACACCCTGTATATCGAGGAGCGTACAATGAAATCACAATAACGTGTATGGTGTATGATAGATTTCTCATTCTAATTTATACCTCTACCTAAAGTAAATTGGGCAACTAGAAATTTCATAGATATAAAACCGTCTTTATGTCCATAAAGCGAAACAGGCCTATCAAACCTTTTCGTAAGCAGGTGTCAAAAAATAAAGGGCACAATTATTTGCGTAATTTAAAATTTGCAATAATATCAGATCTTTTTAACAGTGGTAGGGATACATAAACGTATACACGATACGTCTCACAAAGTTATATCCAATGTCTCCAGAACGAAGTAAACCCACATATACATAAATTGAAGAACAAAAACTGAATCACAGTAAATTTAGCGTCAGAATTTTCTGGGAGGTAAGCATTCTCCAAAACATTTGCAAATGAAGGAGCTAAAGACCTTGATACTACCTGTTGAAAAATTCAGTTTATATTAACGATTTTTAAGTACAGCGTCTTTAAAATTGTGTTTTATCTTTTAATTCTGCTATCAATAAAAAAGTAAAACAGCTACAATGAAACCGTGAAAAGGCGGCGTCGCGTTCCTTAGTCCTGATTGAAAAGGATATATCTTTTGTACACTGAAAACTTGAATTTAAGTTTTTAGTGATTTTGTTAAATATAAATGCATAATATTGTGTCATTTTTTTTCATGACTTGTGGTATAAATATATATCAGCCTGGTAATACGTAATATGAATGTAAGAGATGCTATGCTCTGCTTTTTGAATTTTATTAGTAATCTATCTACGAGGAGCTTCTTTGCAATGGTATGCATTTTGTGATATTTACAAGTAGATAAGCGAAGAGCCTGATAAATTAACTTTGTAGTGTATAAACCAAGGAGCCAAATATTTCTTAGTTTCTAAAGAGCAGAAATCCATCCTATTTTATATAATAAGTTATTAATTAAATTAACGTTGCTTGGATATCCAGTAGGGAGAACTGTTTTGCTGTGAATATTTAATTTTTTTTAATCATCCCCATAAATACATGTTAAATTCTTAAGAAAGAATTATACATCGTATCGCAAATTTAAGAACAAATAAATAACACCGTAAGAAAATTCAGATGATTCTCACAGCATATGAGATATGTATGTGTGCGGTTTCTATACGTGAATGAAGCATAAGTTTTATTTCTGTTTTTGGGAATAACTGACTCCATTTCAAAACCAACCAAAATACATTTATCTGATATAAAATGCAATATAACTTAACCGAAGTGCGAATTAAAGAGATGGACATTCAGCAATCATTTCCGAAATGATCTTAATGGAATTAATCACCATTTCATCTTCACTAGTGTTTTTCTTTTATTCTATTGATAATTTTATAGTAGGCTCTGAACATAATGTGTCACAATCCTTCTGTATGTTTTCTATTTTATATTTAAGAGAAAGTTTTCAAAGTTTAGCGTAATACATAACTATTCTTTAATGAAAGTACACTATAGTCGAATGAAGTTAATAAATTTTATGATAATTTACAAATAAAGTTAAATTCATTCTGCATTTTTAGATAATCTCTTCATAGTATTGATGGGTAAAGGATGACAAAAGAGAAAACTTAAATTTTGAATAGCAGTTTTAAAGCAGTTGTCCATCATTAATTTCATTGGTATTTGATTCAAAAATTAAAAATAAAGAACCCAGTTCCTTTTTTATGAAGGTACTTTGTGTTTGAGGAAAGTTTGAGATTTTGTATGCAATCATGAATATTTAAATTCTAATATTTATGTCTGAATAACTTTTCTTTTTTTGCCCGTTCTTTGCGTTTTCCAATACATGTCTGAATCTCTGAGAATTTTATTGTCACGGTAATTTCTTTTAATGATATGATTATTACATATCTGTGTTTATGAAGTTGCTACATATTGTGCGGTAACCATTAGATTTGATGGATTTGAAAGTCATCTTGCCTCTCAGGTAGCTGAGTTTTAGATTGTGAACGTCGAGGTTTCCACATGTTAGTTCAAGCAGGATTTCAATTTATCTGCGTTTAATAGAATGATTTTCACAGGCTGTGATTTTCTCCATCCCAGTAAGAAGTTACAATTTTCGTGTTGTAAACAAAATATTATTGGAATCTAGGTAGTTACATTTTATAGTGATAAGACTGTGTTTAAAGTAATATTTTATAGAAAGTGTAAGTGACTTTTTCTTAGGTTTCAGCTGAAGAAACAATGAGGCCATTTTGAGTTGAGCAAAGTGTTTGAATTTAGTCAGTCTTTAGAGAAAGGATTTCCAATCTCAGTGTTTAGTGAATTTCAGATTTGTTTCGATCATTTTTAGTTAAATCTTATCGCTCCACCGCCAAAAGTTCATGTTCGTCGTCTTATATTAATTGTTACGTTTTAGTTCAGATCTTAGTCATAGACTCATTTAAAATAAATTGCATGGTTGGATATGTCGTAGGCTAATTGAGAAATCAGGCTCTTTGCAAAGAGCCAGGCTAATTGGAGAATCATCACCTTTTTTCCAATTAACCTGTTATTTTTCAGGCTTATTGCAAAGAGCATAGACAGCGTTAGGCTAATTGAAAAATGACCAATTATTTCCCAATGCGGGCGATTTTTTTAGGCTTATTAACCCATATCCCGATACGAACCCGAAAAATACCCTGATTGGGAAATAAGTGGCCATTTTTAATTAGCTTAACGATGTCTACGCTCTTTGCAATAAGCCTGAAAAATATCAGGCTAATTGGAAAAAGGATGATGATTCTCCAATTAGCCCGGGATTTTGCAAAGAGCCTGATTTCTCAATTAGCCTACGACAGAAACATCAGAAAATATTTTTCGATGTACCAGCCATTCACAAAAGCATAGCATATATAATCAATGTGTATATTAACTCATATATATTCTTAGCAAGACATATATATATACATATCGTTTGTTTTGTCAAAAGAATGCTCACGTACATCAAGCCTCGTATTATATTGTGTAATTTTTTTTTAAATATTAACGTCTACATAAGTGATTCCCAACGAAATTGCTTCACATTTTAGGAGGAAATTACAAAATGTTACTTTGTCATTGACTGTCAGTTTAATTTCCCTTTTATTAAATTAATGGTGTAAACTAAAAAGAAATGAAAGTGTAAAAGCAAAATTAAAAAAAAAAGTTTTTTTACTGAATTAAACAAAAAATAATAATAATCAAAAGTTTAAAAAGTTAAAATATAATCAATACCAGAATAATTATACAGGAAAGGTTTGGAGATATTCTGATATTATTATTTTTTTTGTATTATTAAAAGTTTTGTAAATTTTCTGGTGGTAAATGTATTTTAGAATTCTTCGTATCGTTTTCTATTGCTTATTCAATGAGCTTTTAAATTTCTATCCGATCTGCTGTATGTCACATAAAGAATCTTTAACACGTTCAACTACAAAAAGTAGAAACTGACTGGCTTGAACATATTTAACCTAAAAAATACATGGAATAGCTAAACGAGGTACTATCACCTTTATAAAATCCACATATCTTAAATAGCATTAAAAGGAAAATGGGTAGATAATAAATATATGTGACCTTTAGTGCAGGTATCTTACATTGTAAATGATTTTACATGATAACATACACATTTTAAATTTTAAAATCAGGACAATATGTGAAAGACAACGATGGGAAAGGGAAGAGAAAATTTGTTGTGATGCGGAATAACGAGGAAAGTTAGGGGATAATCATTAAATGCTTCTTGTGTTATGCTTTATTTATAAAAAGAAAATTTTATTTCCAAAGTTTTTCTACCAACTCTTAATAAATTACAAAACTGAATTATAAAATATGTTAATGCTATCAATTTTAATGCCAAATGTAAGCCTCTCTACAAGATATTTTGTAAAGATAAAAATGCAGACGCATAACACTACAGTTTAACATTGGCGCAAGTTAGAATAGCACAGAAAAATTCTTTTTTGCCACAGAGATGAAGACGAATATGTACAGACTCATAGCATTTATAGAGTTATGTTAAAAATATATTTGTGACAAGCTATTCAATCTTTGATAAGAAAAAATGTGAAATGAATGGTTATTGTTAAGGTCCTATTGCCCTTCAACCGTGGGAATAGAGTTCACTTTTTAAGTATCAAAAGACATATGTTACAGAGTGAGGGTTAGGGGAGAGTGGGAATGTTGATTATATATATGCTTTGGTGGGGCGTGGTCAAGAAAAAGTTGGGAACCAGTGGTTTAAATCAATAATTTTGAATGCTTATTTCTGTATAGGAAAAAAACTATCACGCTTGAATCGTAAATTTATTTTGTTGTTGTTGTTAAGGAACACCTATGGACAATGGACATGAGATACTCCAGGCTACAGAGAGAATGGTGAAGCCGATGCAAATTACCAATGCCAAGTGCCCACCTGTGATTTTATTTCAGAAGCAAAATAGAAAATGCAGACTCTAGCACTGTCTTTTACGTAAAAATTTGAATTAAAAGTAATTAGTAAACAGAAATAATATAAAAGTAAATAAATTTAAATGTCAGATTTTGAGTCACTTAAATTGTGCATTTATTTAAAGAAATCCGAGACCTAAAAGAAAAAAAAATAAGCACAACACTCCATCTACTAATAGATCATCAACAGTAGTGTGACACTAACTTTGCTATTCCCGAAATTTTGAAGGATTATATATATATATATATATATATATATATACATACGTATATATAGCGACCAGCAGTCTCCCACTTAGTGAGATACATAATATCACATGGACCATTCATACAGAAATGCGTAACTATTTTTAATTCTGTGCTTGCTCAAATTAGTTTATCTGAAAAATAGAGAATAAAAAGGACTATGAATCCCTATGTAATTAAAAGTGTTACAAGATACGAATTCAAAACTATCTGCATAGCATTTTAGAAAGATAGATCTTTAAATTTATTTTAAAGGCATTTAAATATTTTGAATACCATATTTTTAACATGCCTGTTTATTTTAATAATAGCTTGTCTTGACATAAGTGACAAATATTTGCTACCCCATTCCAGCATTCTGACCTTTAAAATACCAAAACGTTAAATCTGACAAGATTTATTTTATTTTATTTTACTAAAATTTTTCTAGAGCGTGCATATTGTCTGTAAAATTTTTAATGCAATCGACAAGTTAATAATGCATTATTTAAAAATTAAAAACAAGCAGCTACGCTTTTGCACTACGATTAATGATGTGAATAAGAAAGTTCTTGAAATTTTTATTTGATACTAAGATTAATTACAAATTTATAAAGATGTAATACTTTTTATTATCTATGGAAGATACTTCACTTTCTAAATTGGTTTTCTTAAAATTTTCTCCTATAATCTTTTGTAACATACCCATTAACATTAATCTTTTGAGAAGTGCCAATAAAGAAATTTTGGAAAACTGCTAGACGCATTCTTATGTGACTTAAAGGATACGTTTTTCATTTGTATTTCTTTGAATACTGTAACTATAAGGAAAAAGTGGTCACATGCGAAAAATATCTATTTTATTTCATCAAGATTCATTTTAAATTTGTCAGAAATTTATTCTACAGACAATTAAAAAAATTATTTATTTTATATTAATTAGATGATATGGGAGTTGATCACATGCGCCGGAGGATCATATGTGACCCCAGATTCCCTAATTTCAATGCACTGTTTTAATTTATGTGAAACAAAACAGCATATAATTGATATAAAATTTCACAGTAAATAACAAAGTAACAAATCTTTTATCAGTGAATTTAGTTCTTTATTTTATATTGATCGATGGATTCTGATATTACAAAGGACATTCAACAAAAACTAAAAGTTATTTTTTTTATTTTGTAGCAAAACGGCGAAACTAAAAAATAACCTGCAGGCAATTTTTTTTAAATTGTTAACTATACGTTTCTATATATTCTAAACGAGGTAGACGATTTTATTTTCCTAGTTTTGTGCTTGTTTAAAGAACTGTTTTTATTTGCCCTACAGAAATAGAGGTGAGTTGTTCAGAATTTTAAAATGAAATGCGTTGTGCCATAAAATTTTGCAATCGTTTAGGCAAAACAGATCTAGAAACAGTTAAGTTAATGAAAGAATCTTACAAAGTCAAACGTTTTGGTGAGTCTGTGATTTTTAGATGTCATGGTGATAAAAGAAAATACGTTTATCTGCAGAACTGGCTCCTAAGCATGCCCGAACTGAAAGTGTTGTGAATGATCGAAATATTAACACTGTGTGGACAATCGGTAAATGACATGTGAGGAGATAGCGGCATCAACTAACATCTCAAAAGCATCGATATTTCACATTCTACGCAACAATTTAGAGCTTTGCATTGTTCCAGATATGTCCCTCATCACCTTAATAAAGCAAATTTCAAACAAGAAATCACCAATGCTGTGAGTGGAAACAGATGGTTCACAATAATCGGAAATTCCTAAAGACTGGAATAACAGGTGAAGAAACTTGGGTGCATTATGTTGATCCCCTTACAAAGTCTGCAACAAGTGTATGTAAACACACTGATTCTTCAACTCCGAAATAAATCCAACAAACCAAATCGGCAGGAAAGGTCATGATGATTACATTCTTTGATCATAAAGGTCTAATTGTAACATATTATTCAGAATCCGGGGTGGAAACTATCTTATGTTACAAAATAACACTGGATAACTTATCATCGACAAATAAGTTTAATATTTACAAGGTATTTACATATTACTATTTACAAAATAACTCAGTTAATTTAACATTACGGCTTAACTCACATGCCTTGTCGTCAACAACTTTGTAAAACATTCTTCTCTCGCGTAAAGTCTAATTTACTCAGCTTGTCAGTTCTTTTGAAAGAAAAAAAAAGAAAAGGAGAGAAAATATGATGGAGTGCGTGTTGTTCGAGCGTTACATAATCTATTAGCATGCTGTATATCCAAAAACTGCAGTCAATAGCGAATAATATGTTTCAGTTTTGAAAATTTTGCGATAACACATATCGAGAAAGCGACACGATCTGGTAGGATAATCGACATTACATCACGATAATGTTTGTCCGCATGTCGCTTCTGTTATTCAGCAATATCTTAATAAACACAATATTAAAATCATGCCACAGCCCCATTACAGTCCAAATCTCCTACCATGCGATTTCTGGCTGTTTCTGAGGTTGGAGGAGAAGCTCAGTGGCAGAAAATTTAATACAGATTCAGAGGTTATTTCAGCAGTTCAGGGTTCTTTGAAGCAGCTTCCAGAAAAAGGCTTCTCTACTTTTTTTAAAAGTGGGTTGAACAATGGGATCGTTGCTTATCATTTGAGGGAAGGTATTTTGAAAAAGAATGATGTATTTTTTGCTGTAAATATATTTCTTGATTTTATTTATGATTTTACTGTTAGTTTTTATTGAAAGCCCTTTGTAGATTCAGGTATAAAATGTGAATTTAATAAATTAAAGAAAATCAGATAATATAATAATCAGTATTGATCAAGTTTAAAAGCGCGATGAAGAAGAATATTACTCGTATTTTTTTTCTATTTAAAATGTTTTTTTTTTTTTTTTTTTTTTTTTTTTAATAAAAACAATTATTGTTCATAGAATATGTTATTTTTTCATTAATACACAATTTTGATTTTCAATTTTTACCTGGGTTGTTTTATAAAATTAAATAATCTTTTGAACTTATTTTAAGTTTACTCGCATCGTGATACATCATAAACATATTTTTGTTTTTATAAATAAATCATTTATCGAAATGTTTTACTTTTCTTCAAAATTTTAGGATTACAAAAAGAAGAAATTTTTAAACATAATAAGCACCTCATAATTGTTGCTGTCTTTCAGGTAGTATGGATTTCCATAATACCTAAACTAAATATAAACTAGAATAATCTATCAGTATCAATTTTTGTTATACGTTTTGCTGAGATGAATACTACATTCATGAAATCAGAAATACTTCAATTATGGAAATATTAGTCTAAAGCACAAAATAATTAATGCTGGTATTTATTATTTAACATTTGAAATTTTTTATATTTTATTACATTCCGAGTTTAATAAATATTAAATACAAACATACGTCAAAAAATAATCTCCAAATAAACCCCAATTATAAAAGACAACAATTTTACACTTAAAAAAATCTTAAAATTTTCATTAGTTAAACATCTTTATTTATTCATTATTAAGTTTAAAGTTTGCTTTATTGTAGAAACGAAAATATTGAATTAGTAATACAGATTTTGGAAAATCATTTAATGTAACTTCTCTAAAATCTAAAGTGCTTATTAGAATAACGAAATAAAAGAATAATATGTAAATATCATTTGTTGAAGATTCGGTAAAGTATATTATTGAAACAAGAAAATAATTCTAACAATTTTGAAGTTATATCTTTCTATCATTTGTTTGCTTTTACTCCATATTATTTCATAAAATGTAACATAAAATTGACACATTTACATACAAAAGAAAATATAACTTGTTTTACATTATTTAAAGGAATATGTACACCAGGTAACTTTGTGATCCTTTTTGAATATCCGTATATCTCAAATAAGTAAATAAATCAACCACGCAGACACCGACCACTCAAGGGTTTATGGTTTAGAAGTGCAGCCAGTTTTATTATTATGAATATAAACAATTCCAAGATAGTCAATCGACAGAATCAGATGACCTCATATACACATGCTGCATAATTAATTACAGTGAGTATAATATTAAATGTGTTATATATATATATATATATATATGAACTGAAAAAATACTCTTAATATTGAGAAAATAATAGGAATCGAATTCTAAAACATATTTTTCAAAATACAAATATTGTTTAATTAAAGATGTAGGAAATTTGAAGAAGTGGCAGAGAAAATATAAAAAGATTGCACAGGAATGTAGGACTGATACACTGTAAAAAATTATGTAATGGTACTCCACAAAATTGGTGGCAGCCTTGTTGCCTCCATTTTAATGGCTAATTTAACCGATATAACTGGTGTAACATTGCACTAATCTGTAATATTACACTAGTTAGATTAGTTTAAATTACACCATTATTTAATTTAAATTCTTTCATAAAATTGGTGGCAGCATGTTGCCACTAGTTTTACGGAGTAAGTTTACACATATATATATATATTTTTTTTTCTTTTTACAGTGTAGGAATTTATTCATTCAAAAATACATATTTCATTTAATATGAATTTGGTAATTTATTTTTAAATTTAGATTAACTGAAGATATTTATAGATTACGCAGTTTTTAAAAGTCTTATAGATTTTTTTAATGAGAAATCTAAAGATAGCACCAGAAGTGGTGAAAGAGATAACAATTAACATCGAAGTATGTATTTTGGAGTGTAGTTGGCATTTTATACCGTGTCCCTAATCGACATATGAACTACTAGCACTTTTAATGATCTGATCGCATCTCACATAAACAAGGTAAGTCTGCTATTAACAGTGTTAAATTATCTTCATTATTGTCAAATGAGTAAATAAACGAGAATGAAAATTTATACCATAGATAATGAAAAACTTAAAAACCAACACTAACAGAAAATAAAAATCAAATTTGTATTCCTAACAGTAAAAAAAAACATATCTTTTTTTGTACAATTAAATGGGGTATCTAAATGGAAAAGCCTGGCAACCCGATTACAGAAAATAGTCGCTGTTCCTGATTATATCATTCAATCTACCGTAACCTGGTGATATTTGAAACAGGACACATTACCATGTTTCTATAGGCTACGAAGTTAATAGGGTGTTGGCGAGAGTACCTTGCAGAAGCCAGAGCCCCCTAATTAAAAAAAAAAATAACTGAGTGAAAATTCATTTTTAACAAATGTTATCCATATCCGGTAATGCGAGCGAATGCGTTCGTTCAGTCCGGCATATAGTTCATAGAATGTTTGTATATCATGTGTTATACTGAAATTATTTAATTTTAATATATGCATACCATAAATGAAAACGTTCTTCCAGAAGATATCGATCACAGTCAGACCTGTAAGCGAATCCGGAATAGATGTGTTTCAGGTCCGTACATTGCCCTTGGCGATTCATTCCTAAAACACTTCAAAATACAATTTTTTAAATGATCATCAATCTAAAACCCCGAGATAAACCAACAACATTGTAATTACTTTGAAAACTAAAGTGATTTTATCAGCATTTTAAAAATGAAAATTAAAGTAAATTTAAGAATTACAAAAATAATTTTTGATTTTAATAAATTTATTATCTAAATATGGAAAATCAGATCATACAATTCAATTTATAGCAATGGCATTTTTTTACTTTTGATAATTGAAAATATAATTGTATGTTTGTCATAAATCTGAGTTCCCACAAAAAACGGTTCATCGCCGACTATTTTGCCCTTTTTTCGTTCAATCTGTGGACCTATAACATTGTTCCGCAAATCTTTCTGTGTTTTTGTGTAAGTTAACGACAAATTTTATGCACTCCATATACTATAAAAAACATCTTATAGTGCACTTGAGAAATCCTTTCCAATTTCATTGTGTGTGAAGTATAGTGACACGATTATAATACAAAGGAAACCTTTTTTCCTAGGTATCATTTTTCAACAATTTAATGGAATTCTTTTGTGCGCCACTGTAAACGGCCTATGAATTTATACTTCTTAGAAAGCAGGTTGTAATCCCCTTCTATAACGTATGTGAATTTCTTTACAACATTTAAGCGATTTTCCCCTATAGACCATAATGTAAAATAATTCTTATGTCTGTCCTTGTAATTGAACACTATACGCTACACACTTCAATTTCAATAGCAAATATTGAATAGTAAACTTTTCAAATATGTAAAAATTGCATGGTAATCCGAGTATATTTTCGAGAGTTGAACACGAAGAGACGGACAGACAGACAAACCGTCATGAACACTTTTGAAATATATTGGAAAATGTTAAAAATATGACTTCCTATAGGTTTCATCATATAGGTTTCACCATAAGTAACTTTGTAGTTTTTACTGATTAAATGAATTGCGATGCTGCATATACAATAACTAGAAAGGTATCCCGTCAAAAATGACGGAAATTTAGATATAAAGATATATACAACTCATGTGCAAGAATATGAGTTTTCTCGCTTGTTCCGCAATGATAGATGAAAATAACACATTTTAAGAACGAAACACATTTATGAAAAACTGTATACAGTAGAAGACCACTAATCTGCACAGTTTGGTTCCAAGTGTTATGCAGATTTGAGGCTTTTTGCAGTCATGTCTATTCAATCTTTGTTTACATTTTTTTAAATTCATATATTGGACAATTTAGATTGTTGAGCCTTAAAAATAAATAAATAACACACTTGAAGTAAGGTTAAAAACTTTTAAATTATCGTATACGATTTCATGAAATGGTATTATATGGGTATTATATATTATATGTGTATGTGCTTCACGATCTTAGTTACGACGTTGTCGAAATTGGCTGCAACTTGTCATAATCCTAAGAGTGTGGGCCGCTATAACAAAAAAGTAACCAGTTTTTAGTAAAATTTCTGATATAAAGTAGCTTTCAAAAACTTGTGTAAAATTGCAGGCCGTTCTCGTGTTATGTCAGTCCTAGGAATAATACTTCTAACACTGAAGATTTTCCATATATATATGGAATTTAGAAAAGCTTCTCCAAAAGAAAGGTCCTGAAATGACATTGTAATTCCTCTAACTTCAAAGTTTAATCGGGCCCTGATGTTGAGTACTGAAATCTAATAAATACAGTTATTTTGAATATTACAACACAATTAAACAGTTAAACTTATTTTACTTAAACCCGCTGTTACTTCCCGATGTTATTTTTTAATATTAAGAAAGAAAATTATTTAAAATTTTCAAATCATGCATTTATGATTTTTTCCGTCTTTAATAACTAAATAATGAAAAAATAGGCTTTTGTTCTGAGCTCATAAATATGACAATAAAATAATGTAACTAAGAGACATTGCAAAATTAAATCTTTGTGATTACAAACCATAAACAAACGATACCGCCACCATTTTACCTACTATGACGTCATTAGAATATTGCCCATTGATTTTTGAAGAACTTACTTTGTGAATGATTACCTCAATGATTTAATATTTTTGACGTTTCACGATGAATGAATCACTTGTGTTTGTTTAGGTTTATGGAATGAGATATTAAGCTGTGAAACTAATTTCAATTGAAGTTATCCAAGGATATAGGTATTTTTAACCGAAATTAAAAACAATGCTTTGATCTCGAAATAAAAAGTTTTAGTTTGTATAATTTGTTATTTCTGTTAGTCATTTATTTAAGTTATTTTCCATTATAGCGCATTTTTAAAAAAATCTTTGCGCGATTCGGGCATCAGAAAGTGAGATATGTTGCGAAAATACATAAACATCTATGAAAACAAATCTAATGAACTTTTATCTTTGTTTATATATGCACTTATATGCATAAAAAAATCGTTTCTAAATATATATATTTTTTTTTATATACAAATTACGGCACAGATTTCAGATATGAACCGGGATACCTAACTGGCGCCAAAATGGTGTTATTTTGCCTGCTATGGTAACCCGGCTATTGTTTTTTATTTATTAATAAATTGTTTATTTACTTTTATTTTCTGTTTTTTAAATATATAAACTGCTTTGTTTTATAGTTATTATTCAAACTTTTATTTATTTATAGTTATTTCCTTTTCAAAATGATAGCAAATAATTGAAAAATATAGAAGTAACTGGTATTCGAAAGCGAGATTTCTGCCAAATTGGCGTCATAGAAAAATCACGCCAACCCCCATGCGTATATGACATCTGTGCAAAAATTACTTCTGTTTCTTTATAAAAATGGGTAAATAGCTTTTTTTATATTAAATTGTCGGCACAGATGTCATATACGCCAATATTGGCGCGATTTTTTTTTTGACGCCGATGTCATATACGCACCCGGTACTTAACTGGTGCCAAAGTGTCGTTATTTTGCTTGAAATGGTAACCCGAATGTTGTTTATGCTGTTGATGTTTTCTCCAAATTGGCGTCGGAAAAAAATCGCGCCAATATGGGGCGTATATGACATCTGTGCCAAATTGTATACATATGGAAAAAATTGCTTGTGAGTATGAAGCAGTAAATAGGTTGCCAGAAAATACGTTGGCAAACTTCTTTCTCGCCAAGAAACTTTTCTCCGAAGTATTGTACATAAGCAATGATTGCTAGAAATGCATTTTTAATTATGATATGCGCTTTTATGTTTCACTACATTTATGCATACTATACTGTGTGTATAAATGCTACAGTTCATATGCAGGGCTACACAAAAGAATTCGTAAGTGTTACTGAGTATGAGAGTAAATTGCTTAAAGGTGGTTTTTAAAGGAGTTATGCATTTTTACGCTGAACTGCATTTAGTTTCCTAAGAAATGTTTGTAGAATATAGATAAAATGATATACATGGTCACGCAAAGAATTGGATACATAACCGTCTATGTATGATAATATCTGGAAATGTGATTTCAGTAGTTTTAAGAGTAGTTTAAATTAAATTTTAGCTAAATAGTGGCGTGTAATAACGGTACTATTGGCTATGGACGGTAACTGCTGAAATCAATTTTTAAATTTTTTTATGCGTTTTCTAAAATGTTTACTTAGTTATCTGGGTACTTCTTAGTTATCCCGTACACCAAATTACTGTCGCCAAATTGTAAGATTAATTGCCAATAATGGTTGCCATTAATTAATTAAATGCCAATAATGGCCAATAAAACCATTAATTCGACGTTTTATTTGTATTTTTATTAATGTTTTACTATTGATTTGGCGATTTATATAATTTGGCGAAATTGATCGACGGGATCTGTAAGAGTTGGGTTGGGTTGATTGTTGACGGCCAATTATCTACACGAGGGATATAGGCCCTAGGGGGAGTGCCTTCCGTGGAGGTCTTTCTAAGGGAACCTAATCCGTATTAACGCATGGAAAACCACGGCTCGAAGAAAACCACGAAAACTCCGAACGATTAGGCCGACGGGCGCGATTGGGTTCGAACCCAGCACCTCCCGTCTACCAGCTTCGAGAGCAGAACCTCTCAGCCACTGGTGGGGCGGGATCTGTAAGAAGTAACGTTATCTTATTTACCTTATTTCCCTAAATAACGAAGTTTTGTTAAAGCATTTAGTATGTGTTGGAAAGTGTTTCATATTCTATGCTTAACGCATGATTTTTCTTTCTTCTTTAGTCTTATTTTGCATTTATTTTATTCTTAATTTTTTAGTCTTATACTGCTTTATAGAAACTTTGGCACAGTTGTCATATACGTTATCATATATTGGAGCGACATTTTTCCGACGCCAATTTGGCGAAAACATCAACAGCATAAACAACATCCGGATTACCATATCAAGCAAAATTACGACACTCTGGCGCCAGTTAAGTAGCCGTTGTGTATATGATATTGGCGTCAGAAAATATCGCGCCAATATATGACATTTGTGCCGAAACTTTAATATTTAATGTTTAAACTCTTCGCTCCACTCCCCTTGTATATAGTACAAACTATAACACGGATAGCGCAAAATAATAGACAGTTTGGTACTTTTCCACTGTAGGGGCTTTGGCATTTTTAAAAAAAAGCTTGGTGTAATTTGGTCATCAAAAAGTGAGAATTGGGTACTTTTCCGTTATGCGGACACCATTGTCGCCAAGCGTAATAGTTGGCGCAAATTCGTGAATTGAAGCATTTGAAAAATAAAAGAAAAAATCATTGTCGATACTAAAGTGAGCATTTAAAAAATATAACATTTGAAAATTCCAGACTTTTACGAACTATTTCATCATATCACGAATATATACTTAAAATAAGTGAACAAATAACTACTATAAAATAAAGCAATAAAATAAAACTCATATTAAACTGCTGGCATAAAATTACAAATATATTTTAGCATTTTGAAATAATTGGCGCATTAGCATAAATTTTGGCATGGTGTCCGTATAACGGGAAAAAAATCGAGATTTGTTGTCAAATCATATAAACAGCTATGAAAAGAAATTTGATGAGCGTTTTTGTTTGTTTTATATGTATATTATTGATGTTTTTGTTAAAATATAGTTTATGTTTTATGTTAATTCATATTGACGTCATTCACGTGAACTTATGACATTATGTATTGATTAGTTGGTCATTACTACAAGACAACTAAACTCGTTGTATCTTATAGAAAATGTAATAGATGAAATGGCTGTTCTGTTATCCATATTGATGTTATTAAAATTCATTTCGTAAGTTTATTTTCTAAATAATGCGTTTCTTTCTTTCTTATTAATGTGTACTTAATTTAATTATCAATCGACTCAAAGCTATCATACTCTGCATATAAGAACACTAATAATTTTTAATAGGTTATGGGCTTTTCAGCTCGCTTTGAATTGCGCTAGTTAGCTCAAGTCTGATTGATTAGAATTAGATATAGATAAATTAGGTTTTGCTCACAGCAAGTGAAGTAAAACATTAGTTTATTTTAGTAGAGAAGATTATCATTAAAATATTTTGAAATCGCATTAAAGTTTAAGAAGAAATGGATTTAACAAAGCAAGTTAAGTTATTGACTAGTGTAGTAGACTGGCCAATATGGAAACGCAAGATTAGAGATTTACTTGATTATCACGAAGGAGCACTTGATGTTATAGATGGTAAATTAAAGAAACCTGAACCATTAAGTAGCACTGCTGAAGATAGAAAAATCAAGGAACATAAAGTAAGTTCTGATTTGTATCGTAAAGCTAACAGTTACGTAAAATCCGTGATAGCAAGTACCATAACTGATGTAGTTTATCAAAAGATTATGGATAAAGAAACAGTACATGAAATGTGGGAAGCGTTAAAGCATCATTTTGAAGCAACGTCAAAAGATCAGTTATTTAAGATATGTACAGAATTTTTCGCATTTAACTGGGCGTTAGGCGATGATGTATCAACTCACATACCTAAGTTAAGAACCATTTGGAGTGAATTAAATAACGGACTTAAAGATATTGGTGTAAATAAGTTACTTGATTTAATGTTAGTTTGTAAAGTATTGCAAATTTTACCGCAAAAATTTGAAACCTTTAAGTCTAGCTGGATGTTGTTGTCTAAAAACGAAGACAGAACATTTGATGAATTAACAGAGCAATTTTGTATGTTTGAGAGAAATTTCATCAATGTTGAAAACGGCGATATTGCTGTTCAGTAAGCACTAGCAGCTTCAAGATTAGAAAAACAGAATAAAGATAAGAATTCCAAATTCATCAAGAACTCATATAGAGCTGACATTTGTAACTACTGTAACCGTCAAGGTCACTGGGTAAGAAATTGTAGAAAATGGATTTCCGATGGAAAACCAGCCAAAAAGTCGCCAAGTACTGATACTAAATATATAAAGAAAACCGCTAGTGGTGCAGCGATGTCTATTTCTGTCGAAACGTATACTTCGGAAGCAGATTCAACAGCGTTTTGGATTGATAATGGAGCAACTCAACATATCACGAACTGTTCAGAGTACTTTACTGATTTCACGCAATTTCTTAGTCCTTGTAGCATTAAGGCTGCTGGAAAGGAAAGATTGGCTGCAATCGGAAAAGGAACTATTTGTTTTAAATCTTTTGCTGGTGGAAAATCTCAAGAAATTCAGCTGAAGGATGTCTGGTATGTACCTGAAGTCAACAAAAATTTATTTTCAGTGTTGGCTGCTCAAGACAGAAATCAAGATAGTGAATTTCGATCGACAGCTACTGAATGTTGGTTAAAGATAAATGATCAAGTGGTACTGTATGGAACACGCAATGTGTCTGGATCTTTGTTTAAGGCAATAATTGAACCAATCATGCCAAAGCAAATTTTAGAAATAAACAATACTGAGAAAAACGATTCTTTATTACAACTTTATCATGAATTTATGGGGTCATCAAGATAAATGTCACATCAAACAAAAGCTTGAAAAAGAGTTAGGAATCAAAGTTCAACTGGAAAATAAGTTATGCGAACCATGCATTTATGGAAAAGCACATCGATTACCTTTTGGAAACAGAAAGAACGCAAAAGAACCAGGTGAGCTTATTTCGGCTGATGTCTGTGGCCCGTTTCCTGAATCTTTTCAAAAGAAACGATACTTAGTTGTATTTAAAGAGAGCTTCACAAAGTTTAGGTATGGTTACATCATAAGAGAGAAGTCAGAAGTCAACAATATGTTAAAACATATGCTTGCTCATGCCAAAACTATGGGACACAAAATTAAAGAATTTTTGAGCGATAATGGAGGAGAATTTGACAATAAAGAAATTGAAGCAATTCTACGTGAAGAAGGAATTACAAAAAGACCTACCGCACCTTTTACGCCTCAACAGAATGGATCAAGTGAAAGAGAGAACAGAACAATTGTAGAAATGGCAAGAACATTCAAACATTCGAATCCTGAAATTAGTTTTCCGGATGCAAAGTGGGCCGAACTAGTCTCTTCTGCGATATATATCCTAAATAGAACAGGAAAATCTTCAGTAGAGGGAGTTAGTCCTTATGAATTGTGGATCAAGAAAAAACCTAGAGTAAAGCATTTACGTGTAATAGGTTCTACATGTTATGCTCATATTCCTGTACAAAAGCGAAGAAAAATGGAGAAGAAAGCTATCAAAGGTTATCTTGTAGGCTACGATTCTGATGAGCGTTACAGAATTTGGATTAAAGAAGAAAACAGGATGATTTTTTCTAGAGATGTCATTTTTCATGAAAAATTGAATAAATGTGATAATTCAGTTCATTTACCATTCAACGACAATAAGCAAGAAAATACAAGTAATCTTTCTAATCAGGAAAGTATGAAGATGAACAACTTGAAGAAGATGAAAAGCAAGATGATTTAAGTGACAGCTATGTTGATAGTGATGAAGAAGTTAAACCATCACATGATATGCAATTGAGAGAACGTGACAAGATTCGAAAGTCTGCACTGTTTGATGATTATATAATGGAAGTCATTAATTTATGAAAATGAAAATCCTAAAACATACATAGAACCAATCAACAGCAATGAAAGTTCTAATTGGAAGAAAGCTATGGAAAATGAAATAAAATCTTTAAAAGAAAATTAGACCTGGGAATTAGTCAATTTACCAGAAGGTGCCAAAGCTATACCATGCAAATGGGTTTATAGAATCATAACAAATCCAGATGGCAGTATTAACAAGTGTAAAGCCAGGCTTGTTATAAAAGGATATAGTCAACGTCAAGGCATTGACTATACTGAAACTTTTAGTTCAGTAGCAAAATTAGAAACAGTACGAGCCGTATTGAGTATAGCAGCAGAAGAAAAAATGTATTTATCACAATTTGATGTATCTACAGCATTTTTGTACGGAGAATTAGACGAAACAATCTACATGCAACAACCAGATGGATATGAGGACGGCACAAAGAGAGTATACAAGCTCAAGCGAAGTTTATATGGTTTAAAACAAGCTCCACGTTGTTGGAATAAGTGCTTTGGTCAATTTTTATTAAAACTTGATTTCAAAGTGAGTGATGCCGATCCATGTCTATACATTCGAGAGAAGAATGGCAAAAAGTTAATTATAGCATTGTACGTAGATGATGGATTAATTGCTGCAAATGATCAACAAGAGTGCGAAATCTTCATTGAAAAGTTAAAAGCCAGATTCAAGATAGTTACTGGAAACGCTTCTTGTTTTTTAGGGCTTGAAATTGAATATCAGAAAAACGGAGATATTACTATTAGTCAAAAAGGATATGCCAAGAAAATTCTTAAGAGATCTGGATTTGAAAATTGCAAGCCAGTAGCAACACCGATGTTAAAGGAATCAAGATCACAAAATACTAAAGAATCTAAAAAAGTTATCTTTCCATATAGACAAGCAGCTGGAGCTCTAATGTACCTAATGGTAGGAACGAGACCAGATCTAGCTTGCAGCGTAGGAGTTTTATCAAGAACACTAGAAAACCCATCTGCTGAAGATGTAGTGAGAGTAAAGAGAGTTTTTCGCTACATATCAAAAACAAGAAATTTTGGTATTACTTATCGCGCAACAAATTCAAATAGAGTATTAAAGCGTTACAGTGATGTAGATTTTGGAGGATGCATAAAAACTGGAAGATCAACATCTGGGTCAGTGATAATATATGCTGGAGGTGCAATCTCGTGGCGCAGTCAAAGGCAAACCAATCGTGGCTACTTCAACAACAGAGGCTGGAGTTATAGCAGCATCTGAAACAACTAAAGAAATTATTTGGCTCAGAAGATTGTATGAAGGAATAGTACAACTAAAAGAAATACCTATTCTTCAAGTAGACAATAGTGCAGCTGTAAAACTTGCCCATAATCCAGAATATCACAGGAGAACAAAACATATAGAAATAAAGCATTTCTTCGTTCGTGAGAAGGTATTAGAAGGAAAGTTAGTTGTAGAGCAAATATCAACTGAGAAACAGATTGCAGATATTATGACCAAGCCGTTAGCCAAAACTCGATTACTGATATTGTGTGATCAAATGGGATTATCAGGCTAAAGACTAAATATGTAATTAACAAGGGAAAGTGTTAAAATATAGTTTATGTTTTATGTTAATTCATATTGACGTCATTCACGTGAACTTATGACATTAGGTATTGATTAGTTGGTCATTACTACAAGACAACTAAACTCGTTGTATCTTATAGAAAATGTAATAGATGAAATGGCTGTTCTGTTATCCATATTGATATTATTAAAATTCATTTTGTAAGTTTCTTTTCTAAATAATGCGTTCCTTTCTTTCTTATTAATGTGTACTTAATTTAATTATCAATCGACTCAAAGCTATCATACTCTGCATATAAGAACACTAATAATTTTTAATAGTTTTTATGTACAAATTACATCTGTTTCAGTATAACATTAGAGAAACGGCTTTTTTATGTTAAGTAAATCCTATAAATATCGAAAAAAATGCGTGTGTATATAAAATGAAACAGTGAATAGGTTCCCGGAAAATATGTTACGGAATTTCCTTTTTCGCCAAGGCACCTATACTGGAAAAGTACCTAAAGCACATTAAAATCGCGCAGTTAGGAGCTCACACAGTACACCGTTGTCTATTGGCGGTTATTTTATTAGTAGCATCGGGAGGAAGATGTAAAGATGTACTTTAAATTCTCACCCATAGATTTCGAAAAAATATCTTAAAAGAGTGGTGTTTAAATTAAATTTCGGTGACATCCATTATGAAGAATTAATGGTTTTAAATGGGAATTTCGCCAAATTAGCCAGCTATCGCCAAGTTGGCTAACGTTTGGTGCTACTGTGGTAACCCTGCATTAATATTTTTCAACAATTACTCATTTCAGTGAGGCGTTCCTACCGGAATAGTGAGGGACACACAGAGACTTGGATTTTATATAAATAGATTATTTGTACCAATGTGTTCAAACATCTTTTAAAAAGGGTAAATTTATTTAGTTCTGAAACATCCTGTATATAGTTTTAGGCAATACTATAAATTAATATATCTGGCACAAGACATGAGATCCGACTTTTCTATACAAAACATTATTGCTTTAAAGATCTTCACAAATTACAGCAAAAGTTTTCCTCAAAAGATTTTTGAAGAAAGATTCAATATTTGTTCATATCATAAAAAAACCAACGTCTTACAAATACTTTTTCGCTAAAACAAATTCTTATATCTTACGGCATATAGCTAATATAAGAATTATTTTGTAAATCAATTTATCGTAGTAACATGAACATGGAGAATTTATAAGCAAAAAAATATCTGAATTAAAGATAACTAATAGCTCCGCCTGAAGCAATAATGTAATTGAGTATTGTGATATAGGATACAAAAAATTGAATCTCATTTACTAACTCAAAAATTGTTTCCATAATTAAATGCAAAAGCTATTTATCAGTTTCCTCAGGCACTTTTCACACAAAGTTGCTCTTTTGCTTTCGTTGTTAATGCCATAATTTTAAAGATTTTAAAGTGTACTTTAATGAAAATGTTCATGCAATTTTCTAAAACTAGGACTTCCCTCAGAGGGATTAGTCTGAGCGATATTACTGAGAACATAGATTTAATAATAACATGTGGAAGCAAAGATAATGAGATGTTATCTTTAATTGTCCATATACTGCGAAAACTTGAAATGATGAAAATAAACGAATTGTAGAATTACAAAATCTTATATATAAATTCGTATACACTGTTTAAAAAAAATGGGAAATGAAACCATTCAAGACAGCCATGCATGGATATAAAATTGAAAGTACGCAATATATTAAAAGTAAAATAGAAAATGAAACACTAATTTACTTATATCGGAATTTTAACTGTATAAAATGATGCCAAGAGCATAATCGGACGCTCCGCACCAATTTGAGTAACTTTAAATGACAAATATATGATGTTTAAAAAGAATGGACTATACTTTATATGGTGTGTGCTCCCCCGGAAAAGTTAATATTGTACAATATCTATTTTCCACGGATGCGATGAGGTTGTCGATAACATTTAAGGAATTCTCTTCTCAAAATCTAATATAGTATCAAAGTACCGAATACATCAAAAGTGGCATGCAATGCTTCGTTAGAGTGTGTTTTAGATATGCTCGATCGGATTTAAATGATGAGTGTATGCTGGCCACTACATACGCTGTATTGTTTTGTTTTCAAACATATTCTGCACAAGTTGAGCTGTATTTAGCATGTATTAAATAAAAGAAATCGGCAATGATTACAACATAAAGTATGACACAAGATCTGAATATATCGTCTGCATAACTTTTGAGCTGTCAAAGTGTCATTTGAAGTAATTTACAAATCCATACATATTTATTCAGCAAATCATGCAAGCTAACATACGGCAATATGAACCCGATTACAAAATTTCACCAGAATAAGTTAATATATAAAAAATCTACTAATGATAATTGAGAATATGTCCTTATGATAAAATGTCTAGAAAAATGAATCGGATAAAAAATTCATATCACATTTAAAACGGCACTTCCCTCTGTTAGTGGCCTTGGCGAGAGAGAGAAAAGCCTAGAGAAGGAACACTTTAACAAGTACTTTCGGGCAACCTACTCACTGTTTCATACAGGTCTTTATTCAATATTTACACAATTTATTTAATGCTAGGTGGGTATCTATCAGTTTTGTTGCGTTTAAATCGCATGCTTTGCAGAGGAAATGCAGCATTATGAAATATTTAAAGTTGCTGTACCTAATAATTCCAAATTAATGGTAATTGAGATCGCTTTCCGTTAATTTCATCTTTTTAAATATTAAATTTTTTAGAAACCATTCATAGAGACAATTGTATATTTTAAAACTAACCCGAAGCAAAATTTCAAGATTTTGGGCTCAGCAGTAACAGAGAAATAGAAAATTTTTGTAAGTTTTTTGTTTCTGCACTGTTTTATATAGCGACATTTTTAGAAATTGTTCTATTGCGAGAATTTACGTCATGATAAATACAGCCATGTCAATTTTCATGTTTATATTCCTAACAGTTCCATGTTCTTCGTTACTTAGATCAGCTTTAGATCTTTTTCCGCTTTGTTTAGTCTTTCTATTTTCTAGAATTCGTTCTACAACGAGCATTTACATCTTATTAATTACTACCATGCCAAAGTTCTAGTTTATAACCCCAACAGTATCCCAAAAATTTCAGTATTCCAAATAAATCATAGTTTAGAACCTTTCTAGAAATTTGTACGTTTATCCGTCAAATTGAACCTTTTAGAGAGCGTTAATTACGAGTATTTACACCTTAAAAGTAACTACCGCACCAAATTTATAGTTTCTAATCCAATCAATATCGCAGAAATCAAAATTTTAGGACTTTTTTGCTCCTGCAACGGTGTAGGTTCTTGCACTGACATAAAATAGTCTTTTTTTCGGAGCAGAGATGGCCACCAACATTTTTTTAAGTTGGCTATGTAGTTTCAGAGATAACACCTCACAAACGTACAAGCATTAATAATATTATAACGCTTTATAATATTAGCATTAGATGTACAGATACAAAAGCCATTTATCTGTTACAAACTAAAGTACCGACGTTGCCCAGGATTTGAAGGATGTTTGTTCTGAAAAATCAATTTCAAAATTTAACATACAACACAAAACAAACATTAAAAAAAGCAGTCGAAATGTTGTTGAATGAATCATATGAAAACGCTATATAAAAATGTATAAATGTATATAGCAGACGCAAAAGAATACAGCTATAAATGAACTTATTTCAATTTATAATCGGAGCAATAATGTTAAAATACGCCAATATTTCCCTAATCGGATTTTTATCATGCTTCAATACTTTTTTCATACTCATATGACGTTATACTATACCCACCATGCCCTTTATACTTCCAATATGACGTAATATTTTCCTCTTTCACGTGGAAACCTTGAAATAGAAAAGTTATGAAGTTATATTCACTTTCATTTAAATTCGTCAAACCATTTATTTCATTTTCATATTTCACGTGAATATCTTGCAATAGAAAAGTTATGACGTAATATTCACCTTTTTTTTTAAATTCGGCAAACTGTTTATTTCATTTTCATTTTTCACGTGGAAATCTTGCAGTAGAAAATTAATTGTTGTAGTAATAATTTTATTGTGTTTTTTAATTGTTGGCAACTGCTATAACGAAAAATTTTTAAATTTGATAAGAAATTGCTGTTAAATTGGTGGTTTTTTATTAATTAAAAATTAACTATAAATTATTTCGATTCCGGATTACTTTAGTTGTCTCGGCCATGTTTTAATACACATGTACGTATCAGTGGCGTGGCGTCCGGTCATCGCTGGATGCGGCGATGACCAAGCAATATTTTAAAACTTTTAATAAGCTTTTAAAACTCTACGATCCAGTTTTAGCAGAACATTTGGAGTTCATGTATAAGTGAAGGTATGATTTAAAGTTTCTTTTTTGAACATTCAACCATTGAATTTTAGAGCTAATAATTTTTCACCACAAACTTAAATAATTGCGATGACCACCGAAAATTTTCACGCCACGCCACTGGTACGTATCTCTTCACAATTTTGGCTTCCAAATTGTGGATTTTTTATTTATATATATCTCTATTCTATAAAAAGTAACTAACGCTGTCACCGCCGCCGCTGCCGCCGCCGGTTTTGAATTTTTTGTGACCGGAGGTCTTTCTTCGTTAATATTAAGAAAACTATTGCATACAAATATATGAAAATATGTGGTATTATAGCGAAATGTTTGATCAACACACTAATGCATACAGTTTTCAAATCGAAGAATTATTTTAAGAGATATTTAATGCTAAAGTTGGACAAAATCGTTCCATTAAAAAAAATTTATAAGAGCAAAAGGTATACATGGGAATTTAATCATTTTTAGATCATTTTATTTAATAGAAGATACCGGTCTGCAGATTTCATTAATTTTTTTTTTTTTAATTTGACTCATTTTTTGAGGTTTTATTTCTATTTTAAATTAAAATATTCAGCATTTTTACAGATATTTTTTACATATTTTTGAAAATGGTATTAATTTAAAGTGTTGCCAACTGTATAAACAGCGCAAACAATAATGTTTGCTTCAAATAAAAAAATTATTTACACGTTACTATTATAAACAGAAAAAAACTTTCAAATTAGAATTAAATGATTTGGTATAAAAAGCAGGCACTTATTGGAAATTACGCCATAAAAACTGTATTTTCATGTGAATTTTAAAAGAGGAAGGATATTGTAAAATAAATTCATTAACATGCGTTAGAAATCTGAAATAGAACAAATTACGTCACATTACACTTATTATGCAAAATGAACAAAAAATAGTATTGCAAAACAGTTTAAATTTAAAAATTGCGCGAGACAAAATATTAGAGGTTAAATATTACGTTTTTTCAAAATTTTATTATTTGTCGTTTGATGTGAGTTGTTCAGATATAAGTATGCAAATTTTTATGTTTCCAACATAATTAGGGGCTGAGTTAGAAAAATTGCTTTAAATACACAAGTTAGAGCCCAGAGGGTAAAATATTAGACTTTTTCAAAATTTTATTATTTGCTGTTTGATGTGATGTGTTCAGCTATAAGTATGCAAAATTTCATGTCTCTAACTTAATTAGGGGCTGAGTTAGAAAAATTGCTTAAAATACACAAGTTAGAGCCCAGAGGGTTAAATAATAGACTTTTTCAAAATTTTATTATTTGTCGTTTGATGTGAGGTGTTCAGCTATAAGTATGCAAAATGTCATGTCTCCAACTTAATTAGGGGCTGAGTTAGAAAAATTGCTTAAAATACACAAGTTAGAGCCTAGAGGGTTAAATAATAGACTTTTTCAAAATTTTATTATTTGTCGTTTGATGTGAGGTGTTCAGCTATAAGTATGCAAAATGTCATGTCTCCAACTTAATTAGGGGCTGGGTTAGAAAAATTGCTTAAAATACACAAGTTAGAGCCCAGAGGGTTAAATAATAGACTTTTTCAAAATTTTATTATTTGTCGTTTGATGTGAGGTGTTCAGCTATAAGTATGCAAAATGTCATGTCTCCAACTTAATTAGGGGCTGAGTTAGAAAAATTGCTTAAAATACACAAGTTAGAGCCTAGAGGGTTAAATAATAGACTTTTTCAAAATTTTATTATTTGTCGTTTGATGTGAGGTGTTCAGCTATAAGTATGCAAAATGTCATGTCTCCAACTTAATTAGGGGCTGGGTTAGAAAAATTGCTTAAAATACACAAGTTAGAGCCCAGAGGGTTAAATAATAGACTTTTTCAAAATTTTATTATTTGTCGTTTGATGTGAGGTGTTCAGCTATAAGTATGCAAAATGTCATGTCTCCAACTTAATTAGGGGCTGAGTTAGAAAAATTGCTTAAAATACACAAGTTAGAGCCCAGAGGGTTAAATATTAGACCTTTTTCAAAATTTTATTATTTGTCGTTTAATGTGAGGTGTTCAGCTATAAGTATGCAAAATTTCATGTCTCCAACTTAATTAGGGGCTGAGTTAGAAAAATTGCTTAAAATACAGAAGTTAGAGACTGGAGGGTTAAATATGACTATTTCAAAATTTTATGATTTATCGTGTTATCGCAAGTGTTCAGCTATAAGTATGCAAACTTTCATGTCTCCAACTTAATTAGGGGCTGAGTTAGAAAAATTGCTTAAAATACAGAAGTTAGAGCCCAGAGTGTTAAATATCAGACATTTTTCAAAATTTTATTATTTGTCGTTTGATGTGAGGATTTCAGCTATAAGTATGCGAAATTTCATGTCTCCAACTTAATTAGGGGCTGAGTTAGAAAAATTGTTTAAAATACATAAGTTAGAGCCCAGAGGGTTAAATATTAAACTTTTTAAAAATTTTATTATTTGTCGTTAGATGTGAGGTGTTCAGCTATAAGTATGCAAAATGTCATGTCTCCAACTTAATTAGAGGCTGCGTTAGAAAAATTGCTTAAAATACAGAAGTTAGAGACCGGAGGGTTAAATATGACTTTTTCAAAATTTTATGATTTATCGTGTTATCGCAAGTGTTCAGCTATAAGTATACAAACTTTCATGTCTCCAACTTAATTAGGGGCTGAGTTAGAAAAATTGCTTTAAATACACAAGTTAGAGCCCAAAGCGTTAAATATTAAGCCTTTTTCAAAATTTTATTATTTGTCGTTTGATGTGAGATGTTCAGCTATAAGTATGCAAAATTTCATGTCCCCAACTTAATTAAATTAGGGGCTGAGTTAGAAAAATTGCTTAAAATACACAAGTTAGAGCCCAGAGGGTTAAATATTAGACTTTTTCAAAATTTTATTATTTGCCGTTTGATGTGTGGTGTTCAGCTATAAGTATGCAAATTTTCAAGTCTCCGACATATATAGTTTCTGAGAACGGGCTCTGTGACAGACGGACAAACAGACAGACAAAGGAGTGAGACAGGTAGGGTTTCGTTAGATGAACGAAACTCTAAAAACATGCTGCGGATGACTGTAACAACATCCTAAAATTACATTACCATCAGCGATCTACCAATCCCGAATTTAGTTTATATTCGTTTCATATATTCTTATTCTTTTGTGCGGCCCTGTAAAATAATTATCAATATTATATAGAGTAAAACCTCTTAATAGCGGACACCCCGAGAATGCAGAATTTTTCCTCTATTTAGAGGTGACCGCTACTGAGAGTAAAACATGTACAGTTATTTAAGAGTTGGTAATCGAAAAAATGTCCGCTAAATAGAGGTATCCGCTAATCGGGTGTGTCCGCTATGGAGGTTTTACCAGTAAAACTTCTGAATAGCGAACACCTCGGGAGGGCAGAATTTGTCCTCTATTTGGAGGTGTCCGCTACTGAGAGTAAAAAATGTACAGTTATTTAAAGGTTGGTAATCGAAAAAATGCCCGCTAAATAGAGGTGTCCACTAATCGGGTGTGTCCGTTATGGAGGTTTTACTGCATAATAATATCATCCTTTACAAGAAAATAGCATACTGTATGATAGATAGACAGACATCCAGAGAAAGATAACCTCCCGGATCAATAAACACTCATGTCTTTTGTTTTAATCATCCACAATGGTATGTCATACAACATGCCAGATTTTATACAACAGGCTAAAAACGGTCACCGTGGTACGGAATACTGTATTATTATTTGTTTGCCCACCAAAACTGGTTGCCACGGGTTGTTGCAAGGTTTGTGATCACGTGGTTGAAACTGATCTATTCAATATTACTCCGTGCGTATTTTTTTTTTTTTTTTTTTTTTTGCTCCATGTGTTCAAACCAGTTGTCTACGAAAACATCAACCGGTGAAAGTGACGCACACCAAATTTCTGTGACGTATGCAGATAAATTGTGCTTTTTAAAGAGTTTTTTCTATATAATTTTTAAACGGTTTGGAACTTATTTTTCATAGTAGGTGCATTCAGTAGGCGACCCTCATAGGTACCTTCTGGTGCAATCAGAAACGAAATCCGACAAATATTTTTTGAGTTATGCTTGACGAAAGGTTTTTATTAGGCTTTTTTTTTAGTAGGACATGGCGTTAATATCCATCGTAGTAGTAAAGTGTCCGGACAGTAATATTTCGCTGAGTATTAGCCTTCGCTTCGCTCAGACAATTAAATTTATTTTTAAGGATAGTAATTATTATTTAACATGTTCTTCCTATTTGTGCAATTTTGGATCACCGGTTATTTGCATAGAATATATCCCCAATTTACTAAAACTAGTAAATCTGCAGTCCAGAAGGCTCAGCGTGAGCTCTGTTAGTAATTATTTTTTATGCTAAGGTTCCATAATATTTAATAGAATACAATCTGCAATTTGATCAGTATATATACAGGGTGTTATTAAACTCATGGTACAAACTTTAAAGGCCGGTAGAGCACACAGTAACAATCATTTACTATAGGAATGTATGGTACCAAGTGATGCATTAAGGTAAAAACACCAGGGGGGCGGGGCAGTTAGGCCCCTTTTTTAATTTTCAAAAGTTCTCATTTATACCAGAAGTTTTTTATGCTATTCTTTTCTTGACATTTCATAATTACTTAACAATAGAATTATTCTTTGAAAATTTTTGGTATGAAATCGAAATTTTTGAATTAAAAAAGCGCAAAAAACTGGCAAACTTATCAAATGAAATACATGAATAAAAAAGATAAAATGTTTATTTACAATGTAGTTTACAAGTAAATAATAATGCATACAATAATATTACAATAAGTGTTCAAAAATGCGACCACCAACTGTGATACATGGTTGGCAGCGTCGGTGGAACGATTGGCGTACACTTCTAAAGATGTCAGGTATTTCCCGCATACGTGCAGCAGGTTCAGTTATGCGAGCTTTTCGATTTTCTTCCGAGTCAACTGGAGTCTCATAAACAAGACTCTTCCAATGTCCCCATAAAAAGAAATCAAGGCTCGATAAATCGGACGATCGTGGTGGCCAAGGAACTGGTCCACCACGCCCAATCTATCGTGTCCCAAATGTGGCATTCAGGTAACTGCACACATCCAAGGTGAAGTGCGCGGGCGCTCCATCATGTTGAAATCACATCCGGTTACGAATGGCGATCGGAAAATCTTGCAGCGGTTCTGGTAAAACCTGTCGCAAGAAAAATAAGGTAACAGCGACCATCCAGTATCTTTGTTAGTAGGTCAGGCCAATCAAATAATTATTATCAATACCCGCCATAAATTCACAGAAAATCGTTGTTGATAGGAATGTGGCCGCGTTGCTTGTGGATTATTGGTTGCTCAAAGATGGAAAATGTGCGCCTTAAATACACCTTTGCATGTAAATATTGCCTCATCTTTAAATAGAATATGAGCAGTAAAGCCTGGCTGCAATACATGTTGCTGCAAAACCCGCTGGCAAAGTTCAAGCGCAGAAGATAGTCTTCCGGATTCAAAGTTTGTACACGTTGAAAAAGGAAGGGACGAAATCGATTTTCATTTAACAATCTCCAAACGGTCGGATGACTCACACCTGAATTCTGTGCAACAGCTCTTGTACTTGATTCAGGCCTTTCACTCACAAAATTCAAAATAATTTCTTCCAAGCTTGCACTGCCTATAGCTCTTTCTCGCCTAGTTTCCTGTCTGGCGACGTGGAAAGAACCTGTTTCAGAAAGCTGACGGTGTAAGCGCTGAAACATTCTATGATCAGGCATTCTTGTGCCAGAAAACTGCTCCTGATACATTCGTAGGGCAGCTATGGTGTTGCCATTTGCACAACCGTACATGAAATGCATGTCGGCTTTTTCGGCATATGTAAAGTCTTCCATGACGAACGATAGCACAATTAAAAATGGCGATTTCTTCTACTTGAATGCATGGTATTGAACGGCGACCAGTCACTTACTGCCCTCCACCGCCAGTGGAATCAAACAAAAACTCCATTTCTATTCCAGAGAATTTTTATTTTCAATTCAAAAAATTTTGATTTCATACCAAAAATTTTCAAAGAAGAATTTTATTATTAAGTAATTATGAAATGTCAAGAAACGAATAGCATAAAAATTTTCTGCTATGATTCAGAAATTTTGAAAATTAAAAAAGGGGCCTAATTGCCCCCCTGGTGTTTTTACCTTAATGCGTAAATTGATCCCATACATTCCTATACAATAAATGATTGTTATATCGTGCTCTACCTAACCTTAATGTTTGTACATGAGTTTAGAAACACCCTGTAAACAGGGTAGTTATAAAAAAAAAGACCTTCCCCGATATATGTATCCCTAACGACCAAACCGCTCAACAAATCGAAAGGAAATTTCAGATTTAGTTATTTGAAGGTATGAGCTCGAGATCGTGATGTTTAAAACAATAGAACTCTTATGGTTACCGTTACAGGAACAATGTCGAAAATGATGTCACGATTAGTGGGGAATTTTTTTTATTCTTAAAATCTAAAAAAATAAATCGATTGTCAGAAAAAAACAACTTTTGACGAGTGTTAATTCCTAAAGCCTTTCATTTCAGTAACTATGAATAAAAATTACATCATCTTTTAAATGAAAGATGAATGAAATTTAAATGGATGAAAAATGAATGAAAAAATGAATGAATTTCACAAAAAACATCGATATTGAAATTGGGCTTGGAAGCTGAAAGTATATTGGAACGTGGAACAATGGAATTACAGATCTCGAATGCCCCAATTGGAGGCACATTTGAAAATCTCGATTTGGAGATTGAACCGAATGGTTTGCTTCGGATTTTAATTCCACATATCTACTACCGTTAAAAAATAAAAATATGTTGTCCGTTTTAAAAAGACCTTTTATAATGTCTTTAAAAAAAATAGATTTTTATAGTTTTATAGGATGCAATGCATACATATACAAATTTGACACTAAATACTACCTAAAATAGACTGTTTTAATAGAATTCTCCAAGCATTGTTTCCTCGTTCTGCGAAGAATGATTCATTGATTTTCACGATTTCACTTGGCCATCCTTTTTTCATTGATTGCAGTTTCATTTTCCCGATTTCTTAGATTATTAGGCAAAAAATTTCACTTTTCATGACTGAGTTATGCCATAAATAAGAAATTCCGAATCGTCTCCTATAAAATGTGATAAATAGTTGGTTAATTATAAAAGATTTTCATTATCAGGAGTGAAATTTTTAGGTAGATTTCGTAACAAATACTGACTATTACATTCTCCCCAATGTAGGCATTTCTGAAAACATTTTGTAGATCTGTGCCGATCATGACCCCTAGAACTCAAAACCACTCGCATTTCAAAACTTTATATATCTAGCTATAGGTTATATATCACTTTTTTATAGACACGATAACTTCCATAATTCTGCTCAAAACTCTCCCAAACTGATACATAAAATCAAGGGGCAGAATATCTCGGCCAAGTTCGTTAATGGCCAAAATCGCATGAATGGGGTGGAAATAGGGAGAGGTTTTGTGAAAACCGAAAAACTGAATATTTCGACATTGACATTTAAAATCCATTTTATTTTTCGGACATTTATTATTATTTTTTTTAATTGAAAATTTTTATAATAGCCGTGCACAGATGGTAAAACACCATTTTATTTTATTTTTAAATAATGAGATTTAATACTATAACCCAAGACCATAATCATTGAAGAACAAAACATATCCGTTTTATATCCGTAACGTCAAATTTTCCTGCTTTCCGAATTCACTCAAATACATGAAACTTATGTTATTAAGATATATTTGAACATCTCTGTTTTATTTGCAGTATGACGACATATTCATCTTTTTATATTCTTAATTTTGTATTTAATTTTCCTTTCTGATGTGAAAATCTTTCAATAGAAAAAAAAAACTGTTGAGAAGAAATTTTTATTCCGTGTTTTGAGGCTAATCATGACGTCATTTTCGACAGGAATAATTTAACGGTACATATTATTGACATTTATTATACATCTTCTTTCCAAAGTTTTATTTTTTAAAGCTTTATTTTCATTTTAAATTAAAAACTAGATCTTTACATTATCCATGCACAGACGATAAACCATAAAAATATTGATAACAATCTTCTTTAAATAAGAATTAACGCCAAAACCCAATTAGCATTTACTTTCCACATAAAAACATATCCGTTTTATTTTCCATATATGCGTCACATTTGCGTGCATTCCATATTTATATCGATTATATCCATGCGATATATTCACCTTTTTTTAATAGGCGCTGTCAGTCATGACGTTTTGCTAGGAAACTGATTCCAAACATGCGGTTTGCTATGTTTCATTTCTTATTTAATATTAATCGTAGAAAATGTGACCCCTGATTTTAAAGTATTGAAAAGCTTTGCTGTTAGATATTGCAAAAAATTATAACTATAGTATATAGATCAAATAGAAAATAAAACGTAGCAACCGGTTGTTTGGTTTCAGTTTTCAAGCAAAACGTCATGATTGACACTGAAACCACAGATTCTTAATTTTAGGTAGATTTCGTATGAAATACTACCTATTGGCGTCGTTCCTATGTTGGAATTTCTAAAAAATTTTTGCAGATCTACACCGATCATGACCCCTAGAGCCCAAAACCACCCTCAGTAAAAAACTTTATATATATATATATATATATATATCACTTTCTTCTGGACACGATAACTTCCACAATTCTGCACCAATCTCTTCCAATCTGATACATAAAATCAAGGAGCATAAAATCTCGGTCGAGTTCGTTAATGGGCAAAATCGGACCAAGGGGATGGAAATAGGGAGGGGTTTTGTGAAAACCGAAAAAAACCCATAACTTCTTAAATTTTGTACATATCGAATCAGTTTAAAGTTTTTATTACTTCTAAAAATAGGGCCAAAAATTTATGTATCACAGATTTTTGATAAAGTTAAAAATGGGCTCAAGGGGCGCAAAAATAGGGTTTTTGGGAGAAAAAAATTCATAACTTCGTCAATTCTCAAGATATCAAATCCAATTAATTTTATCATGAATCTCCTTAACATTATCTACAACTTTTATATTCACAAGTTTTTGATAGGACCAATTCGTACCGCAAAAAAAATTAGAAAAGAAAACAAAAAGGGCGTTTGAAGAAGAAAAAAATCCATAACTCCGTCAATTCAAAAGATATAATATCCCCATGAATTTATCATATATCTTCTTAATATTGTCTACAACATCTATATAGACAAGTTTTGGATAGGACCAATTCTTACAGCAAAAACAAATTAAAAATACATAGCGGTTGAAGAAAAAAATCATCTTAGTAAGGGTGTATTCAAATCCAAACTGCTTATTTTCTGACTCATTTTACAATTCATTTTTACTCTCAAAGGCTTCCAATTGGTAGATTCGCTTATTCAGAAACTATATAATGTACCGTAATGGTCAAGTTTTTGATAGAGGCAGAATATATTTTAAAACATGCTGTCAAAGTGGGCCTTTTGAACCGAATTTCCCGAAGCGGATTGTGTTGGAAAAGGAAGTATTCAAATCCAAACTGCTTATTTTCTGACTCATTTTTAAATTCATTTTTGCTCTCAAACGCATCCAATTGGTAGATTTGCTTATTCAGAAACTATATAATGTACCGTTATGATCGATTTTTTGACAGATGCAGAATATATTTCAAAAAATGATGTCAAAGTGGGCATTTTGAACGGAATTTCCCGAAGCGATTGTGTTAGAAACGAAAAATATTGTCTTACTGAGAAAACAATTGTTTATGTATCAAGTTTTAATTAATTAAACGGAAATTAAAAACACAGGTCGCTTATAAATCTCTTCAAAAATCACGTCAACAAGTTTCATGTTTTTCCTATTAAAAATGAATCTGGAGTTATGCCAGAACATTTCGAGTTGTTGAGCATGGAAAAGTATTTTTTTGAATACCGCCCTAACATGATTCTGATAAAACCAGTAATTATATAAAAATGAAATAAAAACTCGTCAAAAGCGGCCAGATAAAATTGTTAAAGTGGGTTTATCTCTAATCATGATTTGGTTTTTGTTTGTGAAATTAGTATACTTAACTGCGAAATCTACCTCCGCCTGTAGGCCGGGCCGGCAGGGATTTTTTTTTTTACGTTTAAGCATTTTCCTTTTTCAAGTGAAAATCTTTCAATTGAAATTTAATTTTTAGGGGAGAAGTTATTATAGCGGATTTCTATATTTTGGTAACATAAAATAAAAATATTTAAATGTTAAAAGAAAAGATGTCTATTGAATTTGCTAAAAATAATGAAATTTTGAAATATTAATAACAATATTTGAATAAAATAATTATAAATTAGCCTATGTTCTTTTCCGTGCTATAACCTATCTATATTCAAAGGTGCAAAGTCTTGATGTTGACTCATTGAAACATTGAGCCACAAATTGGAATTTATATTATTACTAGCAGAACTACCTGGCTTCGCCAGTGTCGATTATAATGGGTCTCTCGCGTAAAATAAATTAAAATGAAAAAAAATACGTTAATCACGCTGAGATTTGCGCATTACCGTCCACAAATCGTTAAAAAGGCAATCAGAGAACATCAAGTTATTGCCTCGCAACCATAATAAAATCCTTGAGATTTAATATCAATATGCGTGTTTTCTTTGGTGGGTGTAACAGAAAAATATACAATTTCCCTGACAATACGAAAACAAATCTACCAAAGTTTTTTTTTTTTTTTTTTTTTTTTTTTTTAAATCCATTTTAAATTAATATTCAAGCACGGATATTTTTAAATATGCATGCAACTCAATTACGAAAGATATATCCTTTTCCAATAAATCTACATTGTAAAGAAAAGACATGTCTACAGCTCATATTCAAAATATTAGAATAATTTAGAAAAAGTAATAAGAAAATAATATTTTTCATTTATTTATTTTTGATACTATGTAAATGCAATTAAATTTCTAATAAATTAAATGTGGAATGTTTAGATAAGATTTTAACATTTACAAATTATAAAATACAGTTCAATAAATTAGGTATACAGCTTTCTGAAACACATCAAAATATTAGGATAAAATTTAGATTGGTTCAAACTATTAGAATATTTTATTTTACGCAACAATATTATCTTATGAAAATGAAGTAAATGGGGGTTAACATATTGTAGCATCACCTTTAGCTTTCATAACAGCGTACAATCGATCTCGCATACTATATACTAGGTGTTTACAAACATCTCTATCAGTATTAACCCAAATAGACTTTATACTTGCCACTAACTCAGTTTTACTTGAAGGAAGATTTTCTTATAGTTTTTTCTTCATTATACACCATAAGTTTGCGGGCCAAGGAGTTTGGTGGCCAAGGAAGTACCTTAATGTTGCGTTGGCGGAACCAATTCTTAATTGACTTCTTAATCGAGGTGTGCGGTGACGCTGAATCTTGTTGAAAGACGAAATCGTCTTCAAATAAATCTTCTGAAGATGGAATCATGTAATATTCCAAAATGATATATCTGAGAGTTAATCTTGTCGTAGACGATGTATAACTTTCCAGGTCCTTCTACACCCATGCAACACCCACGCAAATTTCACGTAACGGTTAACGCGTTCTTTATCAAATGCTTCTTACTTTATTCTCCAAAATCGAATACCTTGATCACCATACGAAACACAAAACATACTTTCATTACAAAATAATATATTTTTCCAATCTTCTTCGCCGCATAAATGTCTTGATTTACACCAATTCAATCTTATATGCTTTTGTTTTGCAGTCATGAGAGGTTTTGTTTTCGATACGCGAGATTCAAACTTAAATTTATGGATACGAATTAATATCGTCGATGTAGAAACTTCAACTTTTGATTTTCTCCATTTTCGGTGTAACAATCGCACACTTTTAAAACGATTTTTCTTAACTATACGCTTCAGTTTCCTGTCATCTCTAGCAGTTCCGCCGATTTGGCGATAATTTTGAAATTCTCCATTTTTTTAATATTGTGTTAGTATTTTACTAATACTTGATTGAGAACAATGTAAATAATTCGCTATGAAACGTTGATTTTTTCCATTTCGATACAAATCAGCCGTACGAAGATTAATAGGTTCAGGAATACCACTCACACGACCCATTTTAAGATAAAAAGCAAACAAACTGCAAAAAGAATTCTGATTTTAAATAAAATCATCTGAATTTAATCAATGATGCCGCCAGTTATGATTTGGATATAATTAAAGGAGAATTAATGTGAAATATTCTGATATTTTGAACCACTTGAATAAGTATTCTATTATTTTGAGGTTTCAAAATACTTTTTTTCAATTAATCTTTTCAAAAATGATATTAATTTTAAGATAAGAAATAAGTTTAATCAACAATAAGTTCTTAATAAAAATATCATTTGCATATTTTCATTAAAAGACATATATATTTTTATTATACACGATATTTTCAATTTGTAAAAAAAGTAATTATTCTAATATTTTGAATATGATCTGTATAGGTAATGCTAGCTTCATATTGCTGCTGGCAACAACCTATTCCATCCATCAATTTCGCTTTTACTGCAATTTGATCTCTAAACATCGCACATTTGATTGTTTCAATACCTAATAGAAAACAAAAAGTATCTCTGGTAATATTTTTTTCAAAAGTTTATCTTAATTTTTTGATTTTTTATGTGTTTTAAAGTCATATTCAAGCTTGAATATTTTTAAATATGCCTGCAACCCAGTTAGAAAATATTAACTTGATTTTCAAAAACATAGTAAATAATTCAGTATTTGTTTGCTTTCGTGTAATATTCCATAAGTAATCTGGCAAATTTCTGCATTTGCTTATTTCCACGTAATATTTCGTAACTAAATTGGCAAACGAAATTAAAACACCAAAAATATAATAATATAATATAAAATGAAACACAAATTTAACAGATATCAAATCGAGTTACGTAAAATATCTATTATGTATATAAAATGCAAATGTTAATTTCATTCCGTCTGCTTATAACTTGAGTTCTTCTGAAAGAATCTTAATTCGAATTGCACTATTAGTTTTCCTGGGATGGTTTTGGTGTGTAAATATTGTTTTAAGCTGATTAGTCATAGAATTATAGGAGAAAGTTCTATAACCATGTGAACCCGATAATGAAAGATTGCTCTTTTTAAAAATTCGTGTGAATGGATTTCATTGGCACTTGCATTGTTTGTTAGACAATTTTACACTGGTGGTTTTAGAATATTGCATATATTTTAAGAATCATTCCCGATAATTTTTAAATGGATCCTCATATTTCCATTCATAAAATCGAAATCTAAAGCGATTAACATGAAAATGACATCAATTTTAAAAAAAGCGTACAATCGTGATGTCAGTCATGATTTTTTTTTTTTTTTTTTAAGTGAGAGGTAACTCATATAATAATAGGTAGTTTCGATTCCTATTTAGTACAAATCGTAGAAAAATCATATTTTATATATCCGTATTCGACATAAATCGTAGACTGTTATCACTGTAGTCAAAGTATTAAAACCTTTATTTTCTGCATGCTTTGCTATAGAAGTTGCTGAAAAGTTCTATAATCAGGTGAAACTTATTCTGAATGATTAGCCCTTTTAAAAAGTTAGATATTTTTTAGGATAGTTTTAGTATATTGCACATTGGTCTATCATTCATTCTTAAACAAAATCCTACTGTAAATGATCAACTAAAAACTTTGGTCCTTAACAGCCGAAATTTTGTCTTACACATTAGAAAATATAACAGCGCAGTGACGTTCGTATTATTTCCACCCATACGGAAGACCATTTGAGATAAAGATCCATATTGGTTTAAAATGGAAGATATAAATTCACCGATATATTTCCTTTATTTTATTTCAAGATCTGGCTGGAGAAACCGAACACAGTTACAGACAATATGTGCTACTCAGAAAAATAAGTGCAATACAGTGAAAATATTTACAATTAAGTGATCCCTTAAACGAAAGTACCAAAAATGCTTTTCCATACAGTTGTTGAAAAATCTAAAAAAAATATACTAAAGGTTAAAATTATATTTGTGTTTCCAATTAAAAACATTTTTAATTTCTGTTCTGTTAAAAAGCAATATGTCAGCCATCCTTAAAGCAGGTATCCCAAGATTCATTGCCGATAATTTTTAAATGGATCCTCATAATTCCATTCATAAAATCGAAATACACAGCGATTAACATGAAAATGACGTCAATTTTAAAAAGCGTGCAATCATGATGTCAGTCATGAAATTGTGTTTAAAAAGTGAAAGCAAGCTCTAAAAAGTAATTGGTATGTTTCAATTTCTATATAATATAAATCGTAGAAAAGTCGTATTTTATATATTAGTATTCGACATAAATCTTAGAATGTTATCACCGTATTTAAAGTATTAAAACATTTATCGAGATGATATAATTAAAGATACAGCATTACAAAGAAATAGTAAATAATTTTTAGCAACCTGCTTCTAGAACGAGTTTGACTTCATATTTACGAAATTGACGTCATATCTAGCAAACGACTTCTTTGATTATTATATTTTTCCTAAATTGTTTTCTTGAAATTGAAACGCCTGTAATAAAATAGATTTTTTAACTTCAATAACGTTCAAATGATGATACCACGTTCTTTAAACACACGTTTAGTTAAAGTTTATACGCAAATATACGTATTTATGTAATATGCAATACATATCGTACAGGCATATACAATGTATAAGAAATGTTCATTTTTTGTTTAGAATGACGTCGATTTCAAAAATACAACAATATAGCGAGATATCTGAATTTTTATTGCCAAATGAGAACAAAATATACGTGTTATCACTTTTTAAAATTATTATTGTGTCAGTTTTTAGGTTGTGGCAATAGGAAAGAAATGGTTGAATTAGAAAATTTTAAAAATGAGGTATTTCTATAATGTTAAATTATTGAAGGTGATAGAAAAAGGGGTAAATAGCTGTCGGATAATTTTTTAATTGACAATGGCTGTATCCGTGTTCTAAAATGTATGTACAGCGTGTTTCATGCAAATCGGTCAAAAAATGAAGATTTATATAAGAAAAATACGCAAAGAGAATGGATTTTATATAGATAAGGATGAAAAGTAATATTTAATCTGACTAGAAAATTACCAAGAGACTAGCTTTCGTAATTACTACAGCGCAAGGATAATGAAATACAGCAGTAATACATAACACAGAAATAAAAAATAAAAAGACAAACAAATAAACCGTAATGCACTAAATCGAAGCATTTAATATCATATATGTATAAAAAAATATTAATAGCTATCAATTCTAATAAAAATACTAATGAATACGAAAAATGACCAAATGATATACATATAGGATTTGTTATGTAGTGTATTTGTTTTAATATAACTACGGGGGTCGGCCCCCTACGAGCTACGCTCGCCAAACCCTGTTCAGACACTGCAGTCTCTAAATCACGCTAATTTGATCGGCTTTAAAAAGATTCTGGAAGATTGAATTATAATTAAAAAAACAAAGGCGATCTCCCTATGAACAGGTTTCTATTCATTTCTCTTTGATTGGAGAATTTTACGGAAAAATCAGCTGCTGTTAAAAGATACAATGGCATTTCAAAATCATCTAATATAAAATGAATTAAGTAAACAGAGTCTTTGTCTCCCGGTATTTCAAAGCAAAAATAAAGTCCTTTTAAATAAGACATTTTAAATATATCGTTTTTAATCTGACGTAATTTTCACCAAACTTTTCTTTCCCTTTTTAATATTCACGTGAAAGTACTTTTATTAGAAATGAAATATTATTTGCGCTGTACAAAAAAAAAAAAAAAAAAAAAGTTGAAAAGTTCATCTCAAAATATCAAGTAAATGTCTCGCGCTAATTTTTTAATTTAAACTGTTTTGCAATATTATTTTTTGTTCATTTTACTTAATAAGTGTAATGTGACGTACATGTGATGTAATTTCTCCTATTTAAGACTTCTAACACATGTTAATGAATTTATTATTTTACTATATCCTTTCTCTGTTAAAATTCACGTGTAATTATTGATGAAGTAATTTTCAATAAGTTCCTGCTTTTTATACGTAATTATTTAAGTCTAATTTGAAACTTTTTTTCTGTTAATAATAGTCACGTGTAAATAATTTTTTAATTTGAAGCAAACATTATTGTTTCCGTTGTTTATACAGTTGGCAACAGGTTAAATTAGTACAATTTTCTGAAATAAGTAAAAAATATCTCTCGAAATGCTGAAAATTTGAATTTAAAATAAAAATGAAGATTCGAAAAATGAGCCAAATTAAAAAAAAAAAAAAATAAATTAATTCTGCACACCAGAAAATTATAACGTATAAAATGATCTAAACATTATTAAATTCCGATGTATAGTTTTTGCTCCTATAAAACTTTTTTAGTGGAACGATTTTGTCCAATTTAGCATTAAGTATCTCTTAAAATAATTCTTCGATTTGAAAACTGTCTGCATCAACGTGTTTATCAAACATTTCTGTATAATACTACCAATTTTCATATTTCTGTATGCATTATTTTTCTTAATATTAACGAAGAAAAACCTCCGGTCACAAAAAATTCAAAACCGGCGGCGGCGGTGGCGGTGACAGCGGAAGTTACTTTTTTTTTAGAATAATATAAAATTTTGTCATACATGTTACTTATAATTCGTGTACTCGTACATTTCCTTATATGCACAAACTAAATATTTTTAGAATGCATTTATCTTTGTTATAAAAGTACACAGCAGATTATCATTAAGATTGATTAATCATAACTTAAGAACGATGCTATTAACATTTATATTTTCCTTATCATTCACCAGCAATATATATATATATATATATATATATATATATATGTATATATATATGTATATATATAACTGTGTTCATTTTATTAGTGATACAACTTCCAGTAACTATTTTCCTTTTCTTATTAATTTATCAAAATATTATAGAATATTCGCGAACATTTCAATTTAAGAATCGTAAATAATAATTTAAGTTTAAGAAATCAGTTAAGTAATGCCCATTCTACTCAGTGTAGATTTTTTAACGTCACAAATTTTCCACTAAATAAAGAAACAAAGTAATGTTCTTAAGAATCGCTTACTACAGAAAAATAATAGAGAACATTTATCACTGTCTCATGTAAATTAATTGAAAAATCCAAACAATATTTTTATTGAGAAAGGTTTAATGAAAAATGAAATTTATTATAATGATGTATGATGTGAAATTCGATTACTTTTTGTTTGAATATATATTGCGTTACGAATGTTGAAAGAATGTTGTGAGTATTAAAGCTTGAAAAACTGTTTACTTCATTGTATTGCCAACTAAAAAAAAATATATTAATAGTAATTGAAACTAATAAAATATGATAAATATAATAAATGCTGTCGACAAAGTTTCGACCAGAACATTATACTCGTATATATATTTAAATATAAATATCTTTTCTTAAATGTATCAATAAATTATGAATTAATTTAAAATTTACGCGATTTCGACTTGTGGCTACACAGATGCTTATGTATGTTCACATGGGGTTCGCAAAGTCTACTTGCTGGTTTCTTCACCTTTCAATTGATAGTGTCTTTGGTTAAATATTCAGGAATGGATGGGTTGGACAAAGCCACGTAGAAAGGTAATTCCTTCCAACAGAGATCTTGTTTTAGAAAAACTGCTCCATTCGATCCAACAATACAACTGAAGAAAAACTGAAAGGGATGGAATACTTGTGTGATATATTATCCGCCGTTCTGCCTTATATTTCAAACAGCATTCATCTAAATGTTAATGAACCAGAATTGCTTATATATATATATATATATATATATATATATATATATATATATATATATAAACATTGCACAACTATATATCTCTATTTCTGAAAAAGTTCAATATATCAAGTGCTGTGTCAACTTTACATTAATATGATTTTTTTCTCAAATTATATTAATTTTCTCTCTTTATTTTAATTTAACAGTTATACATTTTTCTTTATTATGTTATAATCTGCTCGTGTTTTTACAAAGCAACCTCGAAACAAGCGAAATGTATCGGTAAATTTGATTTTGCATATTAAAGCAATGTAGATCTTTATCTTGATTGTCATTCCCCGTAGCAGAAAGCTATGCAATCGACATTTCACTATTATCGTTTAGAATATCTTGAAAGAAATTTGGGCTATTGAGGACAAACTCTTTTAAATGATCACTTACCGGGCTGGATTTTGTATAGAAATTAGGCCTTTGTAACGGTAACTAAAATGTCCCAAAGTTGAAAGACTATTAAAATGGCATTACAATGATTGAATGTCCATGGCTCCTAAAAATAATGTTGCCATTAAATTCATTTAAGAGAATTCCTCTCATGAAAGAAACGAAATACGAATCTGCAAGATACAGTATATGGGAAATTTCAGCAGTAAATTTGGATACAAATTTTCATTTTATTTAAATGTATTATTCTAAGGTTAATGTCTGACGAGCGTTTTTTGCATGCTTTTTTCCTTACATATTATCCGTATACAATGCTAGCGGCATTGTGTATGGATAATACGTAAGGAAAAAAGCGTGCAAAAAGACGTCCGTCTGACATTAGCCTTAAGCAATTTCCTTCTTTCAGTGACGCAATATTTCTATTCGTTTTGCCAGAGTTTCCCCAGCTATATACAGGACTGGATATATTATATACTAAATACATCCCTGATAAATATTGAATTAACAATACAACTCTCACTAAAATACTTTTCGTAGAACTGTTTAACAGGGCCAATCTTTCATAAAAGGGTTCGCATGTTTATGCAAGGTTCTATAGATCTATAACTATTCATCGTTGAATGGTGTGTTCTAAACCAAAACCGTCTCCAAATGTTACATACGTAACTGTGCATGTCCGTACAAATTCCGTTTAGTAGAACCTAACTTATAAGCGTCCGGATTAAATTCGGATTCCCATGTTATATATGAGGGCTCACAAGCATAATAGAACAAGTCGATTTTGAAAAAAAAAATGAGGTAGTCTATTTAGAAGATGCATAAAATGTGTTTTACCTACTCCCACAGTGAACCAAGACTGTTTTCACATACTTTCTCATACGAGGGTGGTTCAATAATTATTGTCCCGAGTGTGTATAAAATATTTGTATTACGATGGTTGATGTAGAATATTGAAGCCTAATGTCTTAGATGCCTATATGCTCAATTTCAGAACCGTAGCTGCTATATTAACATTTTTTTTTCGTTTTAGGTCTTAGAGGTGGCACCTAGCTTGAAAAGGGGGGTTGGGGGGAAAAGCTGGTTTGGAGCTTATGGGGACCTGAAGCAGTTCTGTGATAGATTTGTGACAGTGGATAAGACGTGGCTACATTACTATGATCTCGAGTCCTAACTACAGTAGCCACGTTTTATTCACTGTCACCCCCCCCCCAACTCCCCTTTCAACCTAGGTGCGACCTATCACAGCAGAAACGAAAACAAATATGTTAATATAGCAGCTGCAGTTCTGAAATTGAGCATATAGGCATCTAGACATTAGGCTTCAATATTGCACACCAACCATCGCAGTACAAATATTTTATACACACTAGGGACAATAGTTAGTGAACCACCCTCGTATATGGCATCTGTTTACAGACTTGGTTCGCTGTGGTAGTGATTACAACAGATTTTATACATCTTCTAAATAGACTATCTCATTTTTTTTTCAAAATGGACTTGATCTACTATGGTTGTGAGCCAATCATATATACTAGCAAGCTTCACGGCAAATTTGTACATTTGGGCAAAATCCCGAATAGCTGGCCAAAAGTCGAAAAATAAAGTTACTACGTAAGGGGTCTCAGGACTCTTAAAGCTTTAAAATTTTCGAAATTTTAATTTTTTTAGATGATAAACTTCTATGTTTTCTGAACATTTTGATATAATTGTTATCTTCAAATTCCCATTAGAACAGAAGTTATGGCTTTTAGAATGATACTCGCTCAATAGCAAAAGCGGTGTTTCCAAAATTTTGAAGTCATTTTTCTGTAAAAGACGTTTTTGGGCATAACGCGCACGATATCTCAAAAACGTCTGATTCTTTTATCATGAAATTTTCAAACTATATGTTTTATGTTAGTCTGTATAAACTGAACCTAAAATTTCCTTTTTATTGTAAAAATAAAATATTTTTTAGGGGATTATATTGTTGATATTTTCTAAATTTTGCATTAGCTAAATACAACTTTGTATTAAAACTATAAAAATGCTTTAAATACAAATTTATTTAGGTTCAGTGTAATTATTATAATCTGAAGTATAAGTAGGCACCAAAATGTTCATTCTAGTTTCAAAATTTATTTTGTAATCGTGCGCATAAGCTGTTATGCCGATTTTCTGCATGTCAAATGTCTGACAGTTTAGAGCACCCTGTAAATGCTAATTCTGCATCTTGCATTTTTTTTAATCTTTGCAATGAAAGAACATACTTATATCTTTCATTCCCAATTAAAATAGTGTCTTAATATCAAACACATTTTAAAGAAATTAAATGTTGAAAATGGCCTTTTTTTTTTCTTTTTTTCCAATTTTAAGAGTCCTGAGACCCCTTAAGGAATTTTGATTATAAAGTGGCCTAAATAACGTTTGGATATAAAATAATGCCAGAATCTACATTTAGAAAACGGTTTGCTTTTACTCGTATCATTTCAAAAGTGACTGTCGGACGCGGAGAATCCGAGTCCAATAAAAAAAGCAAAATAAGAGTTCTTTTAAATCTGTGCTAAATTTTAACATATTATCCGATTTTAATAATTTAAAATAGGTTCACGCAAAGTTGGTGAGATGTTTAGTTACATATCCTACAAAAATTATATTAAAAACAAATAAATTTGGAATTTCATAATATATTTCGAATAAAAAAATTTAAAAAAGTATTATTTCTTGCTTGAAAAATGCGAAAAGTGTTTGCATATATTATTTGGGCTTTAAAAAAGTGACAACATGTGATAAAAACGGCTATTGAAAAATATAAATTAAATCGGTATTCAGATAATGAAATTTAAATTTTAAAAAAAAGAGGGAAAAGATAGACAAGTTCAATAAAAAATTGGACACCGCAAACCACAATCTAATCACGCATGTGCTTTTAAAAAACAATTAAATGTCCTTTTCCTAATATTTTTTCAATCGATAAAACTTATTTAACTGAACTGTCTTGACCGATTCCAAGAATTAAAAAAAAAAAAATGCAATTTAACGAATTACAACGACCATTTGGAAAATGATTTTTTCAAAGACTAAAATTTAAGACATAAAAAATCGCAAGGATTTGCTCATACATTACTTACACCATGGATTACATTTTTCGGTACTGTAAATTTTTAAACTTCTACGGAGCTGGTCATTCATTATGTACTCCATGGATTAAACATTAATATTCCTGGACCAGTTTTAAATGAAATTTCATTCTTAAACTTCTAAACATCCCACAATAGTACTTTTTACACCGTCGTATAGAGAAAAAAATGTACTTGTAAATGCAATTTGTTTAAAAGCTGTATCTCAATTTGTTTCTGAGTTATTAATTTTTTTTTCGTACTTTTTCTTACTTTTTTGTCATAGTGGCACCAGAAGTATCCATCTCTGTAAAAAGTAAAGGGAAAATACAGATTATTGTATAGACCAATCAGAAAACTAATAAAATGAGGATTCAACCAGTAAAATGCTTCAGATATGTTTTTGAGTTTCTACCCTGACAGAAGACAATAACCATTTTTCCAAATGGTTAATAACTGTTTAAAAAATTCTCTATTTAAATACTGTCTGGTTCAACGTGTTTATCACATATTTATCTATAACAAATTCTAGTTTTCATGATTTTACCTGCAATAGTTTTGCAGGATAAATAGAAAAAGTAAAAAGTCACGATAAATTTAATTACGGCAACATCAACTTTAGTTAGATATTTAGAATAGAGAGAAATTATGGAATAGTTGCATAAAATATCTATATATATAAAAGCCGTTCTCTGTGTGTATGTCCTTTATACAAATCTTTAATTTTTGACCGATTTGCACGAAACTCGATGTATATACGTTTTAGAACGTGGAAAAGATCACTGTCAACTTTAAATAAAAATTATCAGACCACTATTTATCCCTTTTTTCTAACACTTCCGTAATTTAACATTATAGAAATATCTCTTTTTAAATCTTTTTTAATTCAAACATTTCTTTCCTGTTGCAAAACCCTAAAAAATGACACAATAATGTGAAAAAAATAAGGATAACGCGTGTATTTTGTTTCTATTTGCCAATAAATATTCAGATTTTCTTGCTATATTTTTGCATGTTTGAAACTGACGTCATTCTAAACAGAAAATTCCCATTTTTTTGTATATAAAATAAAAACTTTAACTATAAGAGTGGTAAAATAACGTAGCACCGCAATTTGAATGATTTTTTTAAATTAAAACATCTACTTTAATACAGACATTCAAATTTCACGAAAATAATTTAGGAAAAGAAAAGAGGGCTAGATATGACGTCACAATCTATCAAATCTTTTCAACGTGTAATCAAACTCATTGTAAATAAATGCCTCTTATATTTTGTTTACTACTTCGATTGTATACTACAGCCATAACTTATAGCTATACGTTATAGCTAAGTGTTGTACTGGTTTAGTCTCAGTGGTAACATTTTCTGTGATTTATAGTAAAAAGAGGGCGGTTATTTCAATTTACAAAAAAATTCTTGACTTATGCCACGATTCAAAATTTACTGAAAATGACATCATTTCAGCTAATCATGGTAGATTTAATTTCTATTAATGAAAACGATAAGTTTACATTTAAGAATGATGTTTTATTTAGAGGGGAACCCCTCTTGATCTAATACTTTAATTAAAGTTTATAATTACACGTAAAGTGAATATTTTAGTTTTAAGCAAATAAAATCTCAAATTTTCCAAATAAAATTTCAATAACTGCAGCCTCATTTGGATGCATTTATTGTATTTTTCCCCGTATTGTGAGAAATCGTATACTTCTGTTAAGCGTACCAAAGAAAACATGCATTTTAATTTTAAAAGTTAAAAAAAAATACCACAATTGGGTCAAAAGTACATCCTTTTTCTGAATTCGTGAGTTCCAAAATTAGAGCTAAAAATGTGAGTTTTTTCATAAACGTCAAGTTAAGGCTGTTCTCAAATCGAATGGACTAACTTTCTGACATATATTTTAATTCATTTTTGTTCAGAAACACTTGAAATTTGCAGTCCTTATTTAAAAACTGTGCAAACGAAAGATAGTTTCCCTTTTTTGGTAAAGGTATAAAATATTTCAGTTGGTGTTTTAAAATGAATTTCGGACGCAACACCGTGATAAAGGAGCAAAACCGGTCATCACGTGACCACAATTGCTCATAACTCGATAACTAATTTATTTATCAAAAAATGGAAAACTCATTTCAAATTCAAATTGCTTTAATAGTCAAGCCTACAAATTTTAAGCCTTTACGTTTAATGAGTCAGAAAATGTGTCAAAAAGTTTCGCGTTGTTGAGCAGGGAACTAGAGCACATATCTTTAGCATTATTGCAGGTTAGTAATTTGTAATCGAGTTGCATGCCAGATATTCGCTTAAAACATGTCTTTCTTTATTGTTATAAACAAATGTGCATGTCATAATAGGTGTGAGGCACACTCAATAAAATACGAATACGCCAACTAGCGCATTGCCCGATTACTGAAGACTAACCCGTTAGCACATAGAGATAAAAATAGTTCTGCATTTTTAATTCAGGTAATAAGACTAATCTTTCATGATTGGGTTAACATGATTATATAACTTTCCCATAATTCTATGACTAAGCTACGGAAAACAATATGTTAAGCACTAAAATCTTCCCAGAAAAACTAATAGTGAAGTCGTATGGAAATCTGTTCTGAAGAATTCAAGTTATATGCACCCGGAGCAAAATTCCCATTTGCATTTTATATACTTATTAGATTATTTTGAGTAGTTTAATTTGATACCTATTAAATTCGTGTTTTATTTTATTTTATTTTTCGCGTTTTAATTTCGTTTGCCGATTGAGTTATTGAATATTACTCGTAAACAAACTAATTCTGAACTATTTACAATGCTTTTGAACAATTGAGTTAATATTTTGTAATTGGGTTGCAAGCATATTTAAAAAATATTCATGCTTGAAAATTACTTTAAAATCTATGAAAAGTCTGTAAATTGTGATAAGCATTACAAACAAATATTACTGAAAGTAATTTTGTTTTTTATAAAACGTTGGAACAATCGAATGTGCGTTGTTTAGATGTTAAATTGCAGTAAAAGGGAAATTTATTGTTGTGTTACGTTATTACCACCGAAAATATGATACTAGCGTTACTCATAGACATATCTTTTCTTTATACTATTGCATTAAGAGTAAACGGGTTCATCTTTCGTAATCGCGTTGCACGCACCTTTAAAAATATCCATGCTTAAAAATTACTTTAAAATCCATTAAAATCAGAAAACTGAGATACAATTTTCAACCAAATTTCATTTGAAAGAACTTTTTTCTATTCGGCATTCTAAAAAAAATGAAATTATGTGATGTCTAGAATTCAGAAAAATTGCAGTAAAGGCACAATACATGGGCACTGACATAGTGTGTTTACTTTATAATGTAGATATATGCCATACAAACGAGAATTTCACAAAATGCTGCGCGATTTGGTGGATATTTTTTTTTTTCGTATTGTCAGGAAAATCATATATTTTTCTCTTACATCCGCCAAAGGAAACGCGCATTCTGTTATTAAAGCTCAATGATTTTACTATGGTTGCGCGATAATAACGTCATGTTTTCTGATTTTACGTCTTTTTAACGATTTGGGGATTGGAATGCACAAATTTCAGTTATTGTGATAGTGGTATTATTTCGTTTTAATTTATTTTACCTGGACGACTCCTTATAACTGACACGGGCGAAGCCGGGTAATTCTGCTAGTTCAAAATAAAATACTATACAAATATGAAGAATACAAAACTCTCAATGAATTCACAGTATGAGGATAAGTCAATGTGGCGAGGAATTAGATATTGAAAAATAATATCATTGTCAAAGCATGAAATGTTCCCGCCTACCATGTGCACATGAGGGCTACCTACCGGACGACCTCGCATCACCACTTCGAATATTGGCCATGGATTTTTCGCCACTTACGAAATGGCTAACCAAAGCCCAAAATACACCATCAGGCTTTGGCCAGAATTCTAGGGCAATTTGCAAAATGGTAAAACTTCAGGCTTGGACCGTAACATACATAAATGAAGAACATGTTAAGCATGCACATGTATTTAAAAATATATACAAAGTGTTGCTTTTTAATATTTACTAATGGTAATATCCAAAGTTTTTATTTATATGTAAGTGCATTCATTTGCAATATAAAGTTCCCGGTGCGTACAAAAAAATATCTTCTATGAATATTTTTTGTTACTTTTCCGGATGTATTGGAAGATATTTCCTTTTTACGCAATAAAAGTAATCAATATCCCGAACAGCTTTTCAAAGGAATTAAATTCTGGATTATTTTGTTTGTTTTTTCGTTATGTAAATATTAGCATGAATAGCTTTTGTAAAATAAGCTCATATGCAGTTCTAACTGCTTTCCAATAATATTTCTGTGCAATATATCAATTCGGTATAATACAGTTGTGTACAATATTTCTTTTTAATAATTTTCTATATCATTCATGAATAAGATGTTTCCTAGAAAACACTTCTCATGAAATTCCAAAATAAATTACACACAGTCGTTTTATTTAATGTAATATCATTATCCGAAAACTAGATTAATCATTGAGGCCCAAAATAAAAATTGACATTTTTATAGAACGTAACAAATTCTTTGTTTATCCCATAAAGACATCAATAAAAAATATTCATAATCCAATAAAATTATTATTGTCACGTTTGACGAAAATGACAACGAATTTTGCCAAAAGGATACTCAAAATCTCCTACAAATTGCATTTTCTCTCTATATTTTAGCGTGTAATGTTTTGTAAAATGTTTTAACTTTTGATACTATGATAGTTCGTGATATATAACCTGAAATTATTTAGTTTTTTTCCCTCTAGGCATGAGAGAACTTTTATAATAAAATAAATTGGAGATCGTGCATAAAAGTATATATTTAGAAGATAAATGTTTTTTAAATAAACGTTTATTTCACAGTTTCCTTAACTTTGTGAATTATCGAGTTCTTCGCAAATTTTAAGAGGTTAATTAAATAAATAAACCGCGTACTTCTGCGATGATTATATCAGCAGATATAACAATTTTTATATTGTATTATTAGTACCGTTACGGAAACTTTAAGTTCTTTTTTTCTCAGATTGGATTTTATCTTAATTTGTCATGTTTAATGTTTATAGGTCATAAATGTTTACATGTCATGCCAATAAAAGGATTTTACTAAACTTTTTTGCAAGATATATACATGAAATTTTGTGCAGAGTTTTTATGTTTTATTTAATGTAAATTGACTTTAGGATTTTTAATTTCACGTGAAATTTCTTTAAATATGACCTTCAGAGTAAAAATCGCTGTCCAAAATCCTCTATTTTTTAACTTTTAAATTTATTATAAATTTTGTAATTTTTTTGTAAATCCTGAAAATAAAAAATAACAAGAAACATTTTCTGCACACAATAGCGAAAAACATATTCAAATCTGGTACGCGGTTCACGAGTGATATCCAAAATTATATAATTCTTAATTTTTAATTTTTAATTTTTTAAAATAACATTTCAAAAATTTCAAAATTTTGTTATCTGAAAAAGTCTGTATGGTAAAACACTTTGTATGGAAAACAAAGTCATTAAAATATGCTTATAAATAAAGAAAGTAAGAAAGTAAAATTGTGTACCACCGGACCTCCTAAACCTTATTAAAATTAGTTTCTTATAGATTTAATAATGTGTTATTATACGATAGAAAGTAAAACATAATTTGAATTACAGTGTAATTTGCCTGAATTAAGACATTTAAAAAATTACACTTTTCTTGTACTACGATAGTGTTATTTTTTGTACTCAAACATAATATAAGGTTAGTTGGGGTAACTGGACCCACGACGTAACTGGGCCATAGGCTATTTTATAAAAAAGATACTGTAACTGACTGTTTGATAACTTATTAATGTTAAGGGGTTCCGAGACACATTTTGAAACATTTTTTATTTATTGAGTTAAAATTTTGAATTTTTTGTGATGGTTAACCATATCATTTGTAATCAAAATCACGGTAAAACCCCTCATAATTAAAAAAATAAATAAAATTTAAAATTTATTAAAAAAGTGGGGTAACTTAAAATTGTTATAACTCGAAATATTATTTGTAGAATTTAATTTTTTTTATTTAAATAAACAGCAATATATAAGTTTTAATTTTGATTCAGCCTTTAAAAAATATTACTTAAAAAAAAAATATTTAAATTAAAAAATATATATATATGCATCTTTAAAAAAAATCATATTTTCAAAAGTTTTTTTTATTTCAAATTTTTTGAATCAAAATTAAAGTAAAACAATTAAAAAAGACATGTTCCAAGTTTGAACTATTTATCTTTAACAGTTCTTGACATATAACAATTTGAATACGAGATTTGTTGAAAAAAGCCATCATGCAGAAAAACGAATTTTTACAAGAAGTCGTGTTATACTGCTTGACAGCTAGATTTTGAAAAGAAATCAAAACTAAAACTATAATATTTCCTGTTCTAATTAGGATAGAAAGATGATTTAACCATTATACTTTAAGCAGAGAAAGACAGAGACTTTTAAAGCAATAAAATACTCTTCGAAAATTTCATGATTTTTGTGTCCCGGGACCCCCTTAAATACTTTTTTCATTTAAGCTTAAAAGATAATTTTTAATTACTTTAAAATTATTTTATGAAATAATAAACTTACTAATAGTTGTTCACAATATTTACTGCTAATTTATACATAGATTTATTTATAATATTATTTCTTTGCACTAAAGTACATTATTTATGTCAGTATCTTAAACTAAATTTGAGTGACTTTATTCATAACTTTGTCAGTTTCGTTGATTGAAATGAAATACAAAGTTCTTTTTGTTTTTTGTTAAGCAATCTCATGCGTATATTTCTATACTAATTATATAAAACTGAAAATCAGTAAAGCTTTTTCCAAGCTCTAAAGATAGATGAAAAAAAGGGATCGAGGGTGAGGAAGAAACTCACATGAGAGCTGGTTTCATCTTAGATATTGAATTTACTTGCAGTTGTAAATGAGTAGATCAATGGGGAGTTTTAGAAGCCATGGAAACTTTTTTTCACCACCTGTACGAATGTTTCTATATAAAATATTACATTTTGTCAGGTATTAGCTTATTTTCCTCCTCTTACTTTTAGAGCCTCATTAATTTCTAAGCCTCAATCTGTAAATTCATCTCGATTAACGTCAATGGACATTCCTGTTTTCAATGGGGATACTGTGTAATAAATCCTGAATTATATCTGAAAAAATCTCTAAATATTCTGAAAAGGTAATTGTACTGGAAACAAGTATATTCTTCATCTATTTCCGGAAATATGTTTTCGATGAAAGTGACTTAGTGAATGGGCGGAAAGGAGCGAATATCGATTTGTTTATATACTTGATAGATAAATCCGCGCTACAAATTATAGTTAATTTGTCATTCTGGATATACAAATTCCGTAAACCACTATAATTGCAATTTATATGTACAACATCCGTATTGATGCGATTTTTTTTTGTTACAGTGTAATAGGGGTGTATTATTTTAGATTCTTGTGATTATAATCGATGGACTTTTTGTTTCACTGAGCTGAAATACTAAATTGCACTTGGCAGAATCTTTGTCTGTCTTCTGAATATCAAGCGAAATCTATTAACAATTTTAAACGAAAATCAAATATACAACAGATTATACCGGCATCGATATCCCGGTAAAGTTCTATATTGCTTAGCTTGTCCTAATAGTAAACTTTCATATTCTATAAGAAAGATTTTGGGGTATTATTGCTTAACCAAGATAATAAGTGCAGAAAACGGACAAAAACGTCATTTTGATTCCATTTTGTGAGCAACATAACAATAAAAATTAACAATGCCACATGGAACCAAGTAAATTTTACTAAGCATGTAATTTCATACTAACAGTTTATGACAAAAGAATTTTGAGATCTTGTTGCCTTCCAGAGATATAGCAATCCAAACATACTGGCATTTCAATTTCCATGAAAAACGGAATTCATGGTCTTGAACTTTGACATTTTCTGCAGTTCCAGGAAATTTTTTCAGAGCTTCAAAATTGCACATTATTTATTAAATATTATCTATTTTAACATAAAAAAATTCCGGCAAAACGAAAAATACAGCTATCGCACTTTTTCAAAATAATGGCTCTTAAATATTAACTATCATTAGTACTGATTCCCGTTCTTCTATGGTTATTGAAATACATTCTTCGTATCTTAACAATCACCCTCTAAAACAAAATTATAAATAGCTATCTACCGTGACTATCGAAATGCCAAATGTTACTGTAAAAGTAGAAAAAAGAGAAGAAATGTTGTTTTTCACTAGAAAAGAAGCAAGCTATGTAAATGTAAAAAGTACATTTGGTTTTTGTTATATTTAAAAATATTTTTTTCTACAGCTGCCTGCTGAGCTGCATCTGCGTCATTAGAGGAATAAATAAAAAGACCCTTTATATAAATAAGGAATGGGGGTTGAAAATTATTTCCTCTCTCCGACATTCTACTGTATTAAAACTAAATTTTGTTTTATCTTTTGTTCTATATCTACTTATTACCTCTCTAATTGTCTGTGACTAAATTTAAACCAATCTAGTAATAGGAACGTATTTATTGTGCATTGCTATCTATATGAAAAAAAGGACACAAATATCACAGTAATTTACAATTTAGTTATTTCCAAAAATGTGTTCTTATACTAATAATATGTTTCACAAATTAAATATACATATTTAACTCCTGAATGAAAATGAATTTATAAATAAATATACATATATATATATTTACGAATTATTCTTTTCAGTTTTGAGAATATTAACAATTATAATAATAACTGAAATTAAAATAGTTTAATAATGCATTAATAATATCCTGAATTATGATTGGTTTTGAATAATAATACCACAGAAACATTAATTTCTATATTAAAATATTAGTAATATATGTTTTTCAGTATTTTAAAGCAATAATAATATTTCCCTCTAACGAAACTGAAGAAAGAATTAATATGCAAAAATCTAAGAGACTTTTAGTTTAAAACAATACAACATGTAGGTATTTTTGTATAGCATATTTGAATCAATTGTTTTAGTTAAACCATGAAAGATTGATACAATTAATAATTCTAGTCGAGTTTAGCTATAAATATTCTACCCCGTTGACATTCCAGAGTGGATAAGTAACGGACTTTATAATAGCAGCACCACCTTTGTCTGCTTGATTAATGAATAAGTGTTTTTTTTTTTTTTGGAAATTTAGTGAGTTCCCAAAAATAAAATGGAGTGCAAATATCGAAAACAATAAAGTTATTGTTTAGGAAATCTTTGCTTTATGCACAAAATTAGAAATATATCCTGCTCAGGAGAGGGAAATGTTTCAAAAGTGAAAAACGAATCGTTGGGATGTTTAACAGTGGTAATACTTAGCATAAATATTTTGAAAGAAAGTCTCCTTTTCAAATAAGTTTTATGAATAAAGAAGATAATGTAGAGAAAGAACTCCATGTAGTTAAAACGTAGATAAACAACTCCATGAAACATCAGTAGTTTTTTTTTAAACAGTGCGTATAGAGATTGATATGATGTTAAAATTAAGAAGTTTCAATACTGTTAATTATCACTTGTTGGTATGGAACAATGTTACCTGTGGATATTAATTTAAAGCTATATGTTTAATAATAAAATCATTAATAACCAATTTTTCGTCTGTACAGTAAAATAAAGCTACGTTTTATGGTGATAATTCATTTATTATTACAATTGTTATAAAATTTGAATTTATATTTTTATTTTCATATTTTTGCCTATTCCAAATTATAGTTTTCTCTCCATGTATTATCACTTCTATTAGTTGGTCGTCATATTAACCGACTACATTGTTTAACTAAAAATAATGTCTATAAATTGAAATAATCTTTTTGTTAAAATAATGAAATCTACCTTATTAGTAACTTATTACAAATACAAATCATACGACGGAAGGTAATAAAAATAAGATTAAAGCTAGAATTTAACAGAGGGAAATGTTATTTATTTGAACGAAAACTGGTATTCTTTACAATAATGTAATAAAAGACTTTTTTTTTCAATTAAAATAACTGTATTTAATTTTCAAGATAAAATATTTAAATTAATGGATATCCAACTTCATTATGATGGCCCAATTCATTTGTTTTAAAAAAGCTAATTAACGACAAATATATTAATTTTCTCGAGATTAATGATCATTCAATATGGAAATGTTCTTGCAATTTATCTAGGTTCCGTTCATTTTACGCTAAACTTACCTTATATTCATAGTTTTTATGAAAGTCAATTTATTTTTATAAGCTGCAGAAGTTATTGCTCGTCTGCTTTTAGAAATGGATATTATAAAAGTTATAACCCATTAAATTACTGAAATTAATCTTTGACTATGTAATTATCTATTTTTTAAAATAAAGGAATGTTTTTTTAAAGTTTCATTTTTTAAAAATGCACCAACATATTAGATTAACTAATCATAATTGAAAAAATGAATCGTTTATATGCTTTTTAAAATCAATATTTTTAAAATGCTTACGATGCTTTTCATATGCATAATTCTTAACTCACATTATGCTGCCATTAACTCGGCACGTATTTTTACGTTTACCCCTTACGGTATACCCTTTTAACGGTACCTCGTTATTGGTATCTTTTAGGTGAGAAATATTCATGGGCTGGACAAATTTATGTCTATCATTTCTGTTTCTCTCTTTTACTTTTTTAATCAAACACAATGGCATCAACGATATCATAACATCGCTTCGGTTATGAATTTTTTGTCTGGCAGATTTCTTAAATGAAAAGATTATTGGGCACGCTTACTTTGTCTTCGGATCTTCAACTCTTGAGGAAAACATTAAATAAAAGTCTGTGATCCAGTGAAATATGAGTATTATTCAATAATATAGAGCAAAATATCCGTAATTTTTACACAATTGATAAGCAAATATGCATTTATGAAATGCTTGTAGGTTCCTACGGGCAATGCCAGTATAAAGACTGGGCAGTTTCTTAACGGAACATATAGTATTAAAACTTTCATTTTTTATGATTCCTGACATGATTTCTAAAGATCTTTGTGCAAATTTCTTAAATAATATTAGACTTTCTAAATTATACTTTAGAAGTATTTTTAAATTTTTAACCGAAGAAAGTACATGCAAATGAGGAAATTAGCAATAGAAAAATTATATAGGGCATCTGTTTTTTCCATTTTGTTATAATGTTACTCTTTTTAAATGGTCACTGGAAGAAAATAAGGATTTTTTTAGGCTCTAGATTTAGCGATCTATTCAACTCCAGATAGCAGAAGTTCTTTTTCATATCTTCCACTCTGTGCAAAGTTTTCATTTAATATGATGCTTGACATTATTTCTAAAAATCTATTTGTTGAAAATGCCTCATTATTTGCAAATATTGCGTTTCTGCATTAATATAATTTCTAACTTTGCTCTTAGTGAAAAGTCGTTACATAATATTAGACCTTCTAATTTATACTTTAGAAGTATTTTTCAGTTTCTAAACGTAGAAATTACATTCAGGTTAGACGAAAATATATAGGGTATCTGTTTCTGCATTTTGTTTTAATGTCAGTCTTTTTAAATGGCCACTTGAAGTGAATTATGTTTTTTTTTTTGTTTTTTTTTTTTTTTTTTCTTTATGCGCTTTCTATGCGAATGATTTATTCACCTATTAACAGCCGAAGTTCTTATCATATCTTTCACTCTACGCTAAAATTTTAAATACGGTTTAGTTTAAAGGAAAACAAATGAACTAAGTTTTAATATGGATGAATAAAGAAAAAAAATGCATTTTTAAATTCATTTAAAGATAGTAGACTTTTTATGAAAAAAAAATCACAAAACTTAATTTGTTAAAAGCGTAGGAACACTGTTAAAAACGGTGTTTCTACTGATAATCGAGACGCCAGCACTATTTCCATATTTTAATTTTCCCACTTAAATTCCAGAAATCCGTATTTTTACGTAAATTTTTTCCGATAAATTACAGAAAAATTTCCATTTTTACCCGAATGAAAAGAAGGGTTATGTGTTTCACGCGTATATGTGTATGTGGATTTTTTATACCCTCGAAACATCCCAACGGCTGGATGGATTTTAATGAATGAGGTCTCTATCGATTCGTCTTAACGGCCCGATGGTTATAGGCTAGGGTTTTTTTTATAAATTCAAAATGGCGGCCGTAAAATACAAAATGGCGGTAGAGACGAAAAAAATTACGCACCCTATTGAGTGGCATATCATTGGATAGGTCTTTCAAAATGAAGACGATGTTTCATTGACTATTTTACAGTCAGAAGCTCCGTTAAAATATTATACAACCTGGAAGTTGTGTATGTGGGATCTCTAGCTTTACTGCAACTCTAACCATTATAGACATCCAAAGACTTCATCAAAACAGTGTTTATAGATAGGAACTAACAATTAAACACAACTTAAAAGTCATCAATACAAGTAAATACAAATATAGGTAAGTAATATAAACAAGTAATATAAACAAAATATTTTAAGTCAATTCCTACTTAGGTCAATAAGAGAATTTTTTTTCTCCCATTCTTCTTTCTTTTGAGTGGCGCTTAAAATGACTTGATCAAGAAGAAGGCTCTCTCGGTCTTAAAATACTTTGATCAAGAAGAGGGCTCTCTCGATTATTAAAAATTAATTAATTTAATTTAATTAATGAATTAATATTTGAAAAAAAAATGGATTAACATAAAGTGTCATCCACTACAAGTTAAAAAAAATATTTGAGCTTGATTGGATGAATAATAAGTATTTTATTAACGATTGAAAATTCTAACAAGATATATATATAGCGAGAGTGCGAGCTAATTAGTAGGAATTGAAAAAAAAATAGTTCCACATTGATGAGAAATAATTAATTAGTTCGCATTGTACGCGGTCGGTTTTTTGTTTTTTTTAAATTTACTTGTTTATTCTGGAATTTTTTGGGGAAAATTTTCTGTTTTTCTGGAATTTATGTGTAAATTTTTCCGATAAAATACGGAAATAATACTGGCGTCTCGATTGCAAATAAAATCTCCCTTATTTAGTCCGTTTTTTTTTTTTTTTTTTTTTTTTTTTTTTTTTTTTTTTTTCCACAGTGGATGAAACTAAATTGCTTTGATAAATAATGGTGATAAGACACAATTTAATTGCAATTTAATAAGTTATTGTAAAAACTGTGCAATATTGGTTTAGAATTGAAAATTACTTGAGTTAAAGTTTAGTCACGATTGCATTTACTACTTCTTTAATTTTTCTGGTTAAATTTAACAAAACATTTCAAACCATAACAAGTTGGAAATTGCTCGTCAAACGTGGCAAATGAGGTGCGTTCGTACTATAACTAGTTTTAAAATTATTTTTTGCACCCCATATTGTACTGAATGTATAATTTTTTGCACTTCATAACGTGCATAGTCTGATACATCATTAAAATGCACTTCCAATAATTTTTTCGGAACACTTTTGACTGTCCCTGTAATTAAACTATACATCCGATTTTCCTAAAATTTGAAATAGCTCAACAAAATTTTGAAACAATTATATCTTTAAAATTTCAGACCATTCGGAAGGCTGTAATATCATTAAAATGCACTTGCAATAATTTTTCCCATTGGCCGTAATGTAAAGAAAAACTTTTGGCTATCCCTGTAATTAAACTATGCATCCGATTTTCCTAAAATTTGAAATGGCTCGACAAAATTTTGCAACAATTATATCTTTAAAATTTCAGATCATTCGGAAGGCCCTAATACCATTAAAATCCACTTGCAATAATTTTTCCCATTGGCCGTAATGTAAAGAAAAACTTTTGACTGTCCCTGTAATTAAACTATACGTCCGATTTTCCTAAAATTTGAAATGGCTCGACAAAATTTTGCAAAAATTATATCTTTAAAATTTCAGATCATTCGGAAGGCTCTAATATCATTAAAATCCACTTGCAATAATTTTTCCCATTGGCCGTAATGTAAAGAAAAACTTTTGACTGTCCCTGTAATTAAACTATACATCCGATTTTCATAAAATTTGAAATGGCTCGACAAAATTTTGCAACAATCACATATTTGAAATTTCAGACTATTCGGTTGGGTAGTTTTTGCTCTGTTACATGCGGACAGACGGACGGACGGACGGACAGACGGACAGACGGACGGACAGACGGACAGACGGACGGACAGACGGACGGACTGAACGACGACTATAGGTGCTACGTATTTATATAATTACGAACGCACCTAAAAAGGCTGGGCTCTCTATTTCATAAAATATATGTTTAAACAATGAAACTGAAATATAGAATTCAAATTAAATCTATGCGTAAGTAAATTTTTTTTTATCATTTTTTTTAATTCCTTAAAGAAAACAAAAAAAAAAAAAAAAAAAAAAAGATTTCTCCATTTTTTTATCATTAAATAACCATATATACATGCTACATATATCATTAAACTAAAAGTTGTGTTTCTTTCCGAATACAATATTTGAAAGATATTTTTCGTCTGCATAATAAAAGTTGTGCAGGCTTTTAAATTTCCAAATGTAGCATCCACGATTGACACCATATTTCAGTTCTTTTAGTCCAGGTAGATCACCATTCATTATACTAACTTAAAATTTAATACAGTTAGAAGAAAGCAAAGTTTGAAGATGCTAATGTTAATTAAAATGATAAACTTAAATCCATATGTGTCCTATAAATCCTCCGATTTGTTGGACATATGCATTAAATCACTGAATAATGCAGCACAAATGCACCGTGTACATTTGTGCATCAGTGCTGCATTATATAATTTTTTTAAATCCGGTTATTCATTTATGCTAACCGTGTATACTATATACATTTCTTAAGAATTATCCTAAAGATGTGCATATTTCACAAAAGTTTATATTTTTAAAATAAACTTTAGTGCACAGCAAATTATTTTTTAGTGTTTATCTATACAAAAAGAAGACGTTGTGAAACAAAAAGCAAATTTAGGCTCAGTTTGAAGATATCTCTATAATCTAGAATACATGAAGATTGCATGTAAAAATATTAATTGGATTTAGAGAAATCTTGAGCGCAAGTTTTAAAAAAGCACACTTTAAGTATTTTAAAATAACGTCTTTGCAATATGTCAAACAATTGATTACATATGGATTCCCTGATATAATTCTACTCATAACTCGCATAGTTATATGCATTTTTTATGTGTAGTTACGAGTAATATACCTCTTTAATTATGCAACTCTTACATTTGCAGATATCACAGTAATTTTGTTTTGTTCGGATTGGTAAACAATGTACATTGAACGATATTGTTTTATTAAATATAACAATAAATGATCACTCATTTTTTATCCCTAATTTTTCTGCATTATTGTTACATTATAAAAAACTAATTTTTTAAATGCTAAAACAACGATGCACAACAATGTGCAAAAACTTTGTATAAAATATAATGTAAAATAGAAATGGATGGCGTTTAGAATAAAAATACATAAAATGATTTTCATGTGAGTAAACGCTCTCGTGGACTATAAAAGTAACCACGTTATGTCTGAAAAAAATAGCTTTTTGATACATTCCTCTATTACGATTTTGCTTTCACACTAAATATATCTAAAATACGAGTATCTATCATATTTATGTTTATCTCATTCGTAAAATATGTTTAATTTCCCGAGAAATAATAAATTAGAGATTGATTTAAGAAAAATGCACCAATAAATATTGCTTTCAAGTATTTTTAAGGTTAGCCATAATATTTTTAAAGATAAAAATACTTAAAGTTTTGATACCTTTAGACATTTAAATGTTAACAGAACCTTCATTATTTTTTATATCTATAATAATTGAAAGTTTATTGCAATAAAATTAAAAACTGCTTATCACTACCAAATTTCTATTAAAAGTTTAAAAATATCACCAATTTTATTCTTATTCCTGAAAAAATAAATTCAAATAAAAAAAGTTTCCTTACTTTTTAAAGAACTTTTGGATTTTCTTTTGGATTTTTATATCTATTTTACGAATTACACTCAAATTTATAGAAAACACTTCAACTATGATTTTGTAGTTTGAATGTGTTTACGAGTTAATTTTCGTTCATACTTATTCATTTTATTTTCTTGTTGTTCTTTAAAAAAAATTCTATTGTGAACTTATTATAAATAAACCCACTTAAAATATAAAAAATATATATAACTGTATTTATGAATTTTACAGCACGGTTAGCATTTTCAATATAAAAATAAAAATTCGTGTTTGATAAAGCATTTTTTAAGTGAGCTTTGAGTAATTGTTTTCATCATTTATTATCTAAAATATTTCAATATTCGTAATGAGAAATATTTATGCTCCTACCGACCCCCTATTCAATCAACTAATACGAAAAACTTTTCACCATTCATACACCCGTAATATAAGTGGATATAACAGATGATTTATTGCTCTCTAAGTGTTTCCATGTGAAAAGTAGCAGATGGCCATCGTAACGAAATGATGCTCTCAACAAAGTAAAGATCTCCTTTTCATTTCGCTTTCTTCTTTTGTCTCATAAGATCCACTCTATAAATTAACTTCATTCAGGAATACAACTTTACAAAGAGGATTTGTACAGCCTATATCTATAGAAAGTACTCGTGACCTCACAGACCTCGGGGATAAAAAAAATGAATGACTTTTTAAGGAGAAAGATTTTTATTTTAAGTTATCGAGATTCGCATGCTAATATACAGATGGGTGATAAAATAATACGAACAGCCATGAAAAAGATATGGTCCATTTCAAAGGACCAGAACGTGCATGCCACTTTGCACTCAATTCTGCCACTTAGTGGTTATGAAAGGTAAGGTATCAGTCGCTCAACATCAGTCATATGTGTTGCATGCGCTTACCATTCGCTCTGGAAAACTCAGTAATGACTGACTTGTTAGAGTTCGAAAAAGGAATGATTGTTGGAATGCGTTGCGCTGGTTGCTCTGTGACGGCAACAGCCAATTATTTTGGGCGTGCACGGAGTACTGTGTCAACCGTTATGACAGCGTGCACGATATGCGGTAAAGTGGCTTCTGCGAAGTACAACAGTGGACGGAAAAGAAAGCTTTCTGAGAGGTATAAAAGAGAGTTGACCCCCATAGCGGTCAGAAAGCGCAGGCAATCTTTATCTCAGATAGCGTCCTATATAAATAGTCATCTCCAGAATCCATTCCAGCAAGAACTATCCAAAGGGACCTTCATGCTTCGAACATTTATGGAAGAGTTGCAATTCGTACGCCATTGCTGTCATAGGTATTCGTATTATTTTGTAACCCATCTGTATATAAAATGGACAGATAACTGCCCCTGTTAATTGTTAAAGCACTTATTTCGACATCGCATGCACTAAAAACAAAAATGCGGTATTTTACAAAAAAAGGTGCTGGCACCCCCGCTGAACACTTATTTTATGAAGGCCAAAGGCTAATGATGCAACAGTTATCAATGTAAAATTGTTTTATCAATATACAAGCATCCCCCGATTTACGTAAATTCGCAGTTGCATAATAAATCTCGAAAATTACATTTCTGAACATACTAACGCGTTTGATACGCAGTTGAATACTTTTGATATTTATTTTATATGTAAGACATATCGATATAAACCACAACCTTAATATAGTTCATATATTAGATAGAGTTATATTTTTATTGGTATATACAGTCAAATCTATAACAAAGCAACTTAATCTTTATTGTTAGTTATTCATAGTACTCATCTAATTCATAATAGATCTTGCTTATCAAGAATTATTTTATTTTGTGAGTGCTATTCATTTGTCTTGCCATCAGCAATTCACGGAGAACAGGTTAAATTAGTCCTTTTTAATTATTTCTTATTTTTATAGTTATTTGATGTAGATTGAAAAAATGTTATAAACCAATTCATCTATGTTAGATTTATATATCCCGTATTCCACAAGATATTTGAAAAGTGTTCTCTAAGTTTGTTTTTATATTTTTTCATACTTATATAGCTTATATACGAGTAAATACTGTTGCATGATGCTTTAAGGCAGAACGTATGGCTTATTTCCTCATCTGTTACAAAATGAAGAAAGCTTGTTATTTTAAAATTTGCTTAGAGAAGTGCGTTTAACAACGTTTGCTTATTATTTTAAATGAAGAAAGACAGTTTCTTAAAAATTTCTGGAATGCTAAAATATTTAAGCTCATTGAAATAAAAGATGAATTTAAGAAAAACTAGGGGATCTATCCCAGGATACTTGGGTTTGAGAGCAATGGTGAAAACCAATTTTTCCAAGTGCAATAGATATTTTTCTTTTGTTGCATTCAATATATTTTTTTAGATTGTTCATTAACAACACGAAAAACTATTTTTATATCAAGAATGTCAATAAAGTAGTGGAAATGTATTTAAATCGATCCTTTCGTTTTAACCGCATATCAGGAGTTAATAGCTGAATAATTTGTAAAAAAAATTCCGCTACTTACTGCAGCCTATTTTATTCTGATATTTTCAGCATTTTCAGCATGAAGTTGTGTAGTTTACTTGTCAGTAAATTTATGTTCTATTTGTATTATATTATTCTTGTTTATTTTTATATTAATGTAGTTTTAATTTTGTTCTGGATTATTAGTCAGAAACAAATGCTGAACTTTTTATATTATTTTAAGTTGAAACGAATTAATCTTTCTTAATTGTGCTGCGCGCGATAGAAATAGATTTAACATTAATTCATTCTTTAAAATTATAAAAATGTAAAATAAACAATCAGTAAACTGAGGTCCAGTTTTCAAAACATTTATACTTGAATTTACATATTTGTCGGTGTAAAAATAGAAATAGTTCAAAAAATAGAATTCATAATATACATTTAATTCTTTTACTTTATTTTGGATACTTTATTTCTATATTTATTTATTCATAAAGTTTCAACATGCTGTGGAAGATTAGCCGGGGATGAATGCTGAACGATTTATGTTGTTTAAAAGTTGAAATGGGACGGACGTTATTCTTCATTAATACAGCCTGCACGCGATGGAGAAACATTAAAAAAATTCATGCTTGAAAATTATTTGAAAAATCATAAATGAGTAAACTGCGTTAAAGCTTTCAAAAAATTACATTTTAATGTAATTTTTCCCTAACGACAATGTAAAATTTTAACATGTGCAATGTTATAAATTTAAAAAATTGCTGTAGTGAAAACAGCAAAACCAAAATTTAATTGACAATGTTGTGCGAAAATTGCAAAATCAGAATTTAATCGAAAGATGTCGCCAACCCAACACCCCTTTAATACTAGGCCTGACCGTTGACAGAAAAATGGCGACTCTCGTAGGCGGGTTTCTTTAAGTCTATGTACAGTCTCCCCCCACCCCCTGAATTTAGGAACAACATTTACAAGAAACAAATTTTTGACTAATAGCTTCTCTAGAAGTTAAAGAGGAAATACTTTTGTAAATTATTAGCATTCAAATTCAAGGGATCGAACAAACGCTGACGAAAATCCGACTACGACAGCCGTCATTTTTGTGTCAGTGCTCAGGCCTAGTATTAAGGAGGCGGTGGCCAACCTCAAAATGACGTCACTGTTACGCACGAAAAATTTTACCTTTATAATAGCAGTATGAACGAAGTCTGGAAGTTAAAGGCAATGTCATTGATATGAATATGACTGAGCCATCAAATCTGGGCGACGCTTGTTGTGCTTAAGCCTTGTCACCCCACCTCAGGCTGGCCTGAACAGCTGAAGGATCAAATACCATTAGACAATACATATTCAGACCGTAGAAGGTCGGCGACAAGAAATAAAATGTTACTAGACTTACTAGACAAAAAGGTGAATCCTGGTGTAAATACTCGAAAAGTATTGTACAAAGTCTCATAAAAAAGAATTGTACTGAATATTAATTTATATGTGACGATGATTTTTTTTGAAAGAATGGATAGTGTGGTTATAATGCTTTTGATATTATTGTTGTCAGAGCATACATGGACAGTATATGCGTTTATTACAGAAAACCTTATCTAGAATCTGGTACTATTCTCAATTGTTGGACGAAAAACTGATCGTATATCTTTGAAAAAAAAATTATATTGGTTTAGAAATGCATTTGAAAGTAAAAATAAGCTTAAGAAGTTTCTTATATTTGTATCACAGATCCAATATGGAAGCAGCTTACTATTAATCAGCTTTTTGAAGTTGTGGAATCTATAAAGCGTGTTCTTGTTGTAAACGCTCTTTTAGTTTTAAAAAATTCATTACTTCGGCTAACTTGCATTGGGAAAAACAAAACCTTTATCAAATTAGTCAACACCTTTATGATTTTTCACTTGATAAGAAAATATATTCTGTAATTGTATTTATTGTTTGATCTGAAGCGCTGTCTTAAATTCCTCATAGTTCATATTAATAATTCTCAAAATATGGATTATCTAGTTGAAACAGAACATTTTATAGCTTTTATATATGCCATACCTGATAATACAAATAATGGCATTATTTCAAAACTAGCCTTTGCTTTACTTATTCGAGAATTTAAAAGAATGTTTGATGTTAGACATGCCGTGACTGGTGTACATTATATATCTAGAGTACAGTGTGTTCTACCTTCACCACAAAAGTTGACATCTAGCTAAATTCCTCCAATTGCATTCCAGTAAGATACGATTCTACTTACTAGCCCCTTTATTTTCAATACTTCCATTTTAAGAGCAGATAATTACAGAGTAGCTACAAATGTTTGTATAAAAGAAAATTTATCGCTGGTAAAAGTATCCTAGAAATAACAACTATAATAAAAATAGTTTCAGGACTTATATCTTAAGAATTATTCAAGAAAGAACAGGGACGCAACAAGCTCGATTTATATAAAAATGGCTTCATTAATCTTCATCTTCTACCTGTGCCAGCTCCAAAACAAATATATTATTATAGAGAATTCATATTATGAAATAGATTTGAAGTTAATGGACATATGACAATAGAGGATTTTTTCGATTTTTTCATAAATGAACATAAATTGGAAATTACTATGTTCAACAAATGTGTTTGTATATTATATTCTTTTTTTTTTTTTCGAGACTAAAAGTTCAGAAAGATTGTCTTTATCAATGACTAGACTAGTGAAGAGGGTATCGAAGTCCAGACTTAGACCATTTCTTGACAATGACAGTCCAAAAGCGGACGGGATGTTCATAAAATTTGATAAACCTCTATTTCACTAGTGCATGCGGCCTTTTGATTTTTTTCACTTTTATTTTATGCCCATCTAGAACTCAACTGAAACAAATAAACTGCTGTTGACCGGAAGATATTTACATGCGTTGCATCGTTCCATTGTACCATCATGATTTTTTTAAATGTCGTTAAATGCTAGATTGTCCTGTTTTAAAGATTGAGAATTTATAAATTAATACACTGAATCACTATTATAGATCATGGATTTCTCCATATATTTTAGATTATTTTTTGTTATTTATTCGAATGCTGTAATACATTAAAATATCCCTGAATAATAGCTACTTAAATCTATTTGTGATTTGAGGCGACTACAAAACGTTTTTTTTTTTTTTTGTTTTTTTTTTTTAACCTTTTTAATAGCTGTTAAATTAGATTGTTGCAGCTGTCCTAATTGTATTTGGTATTGCTCTTGTCAATTTCTCTATCTTTTATGTTGATTTCTGTTGATTTTACCTTTAACATAGGAATATCTTGAGTGTCATTAAGTCACATCTCTTGCAGGACTAAGCATGATCTGTTTCAAAATCAATAAGAAATTCTTTTGAAGTGACACATTATAACTTTCAAACAAGTCCACGGAATAATTTGTCAAGTTTCGGTGACGTCCAACCTCTCAAACCTACATATTTTTGATTCTGTATTCTTAATAGGCATTGGCGTCAGGAATGACCGTAGTTGTGAAGAAATCAGTTGGCGAAAGTATTGGTTAAAATTTATAGTAACTACACTACCTTTTAGGTGTTCTGTTAGATCTCTGTTAATGATGATTAAATAAAACTAACAAAATATTTAATGAGAAAGCGTTTATTTTTTTAAATAAACAAAATATATAAGACTATGTAAATACATTTTCTTCTAGCTTTCCCACTAGTGCTCAAAATATTTCGATGCCAACATAGTATAATGACGAATTGTTTAAATAACATATGAGACGAATTAACGCACTTCGTATTTAAACTATTTCTTTACTTATCTGTTAATGTCCTTAATTCTGCATTTTCATCTTCCATATCAAAAACTGAATATTTGTTATTAATTATGTTCAAAATGTTTAATAAATAAAGCTTTATAAGATATAAATAAACTGAGTTTGTGGATTTTATGATATAGCTCATAGAATAAAGTTAACATTAAGTATACATTTTGAGAATAATTTGTTTTTATTTATACGTAATATTTTAGTATAATTAAAATGATTTTAGTACAAGAGAGTTGAATAAAAATTGTGTTTTAAACATAAGATGTTTATGTACTGATGGTCAGAACTTTCACAGATGATCAAGGAAAACTCTTTTTGTATAAGAAACAAGAATCGTAATCCATATATTCAGTAAAAACCGGTCTGATGTGCCAATCCCAAAACTTTTTATTAGATCTAAAGCATGTTAATACTTCAAAATTCACTACCACAGAGCCAGAATTAAATAACAATCTATGCCCAAAATGAGGATTAAAAAGATACGATGTTCCGTGCTCTAGTTCTTGAGATAAGACTATCGTTAAAATCGTGTAAATTATGCAAAATACAGTATAACAGCGACACCTGCTTGCTGATTTACACCAAAACATGTCAATGTCTAATTGAATCTGAAGCTTGATGAAAATCCATGCATTAGTTTTTGAGATGGAGCTATTTCGAAAACCGTAAAAAATGGGCGATTTACACCAAAACATAATCCATCTACTCATATCAAGGTATACGTGAATCTGAAGTTTGGTGAAAGGGCGTGAAATAGTTCTTGAGATATAGCTATTGCGGAAGTTGCGCAAAATCCAGCATAACAGCGCCACCTGATGAGCAATTTGCACTAAAAACTAATCAGTACCTACTGATATCAAGGTATACCTACATCTGAAGTTCATGAGTTCGTTTTCATTTTGTAATGTGTAATGTAATTTATTATCTATATTTATAATAGATGAAATGATTGAGTAATGGTCATAAAGTTTCTGATAAAAGTGAAAATATTAAATATGCAGCTATTTCTGTTACAACGTTGTTTTTTTTTACAAAGTAATTTTTACTGCTATAATGAAATTATAATTATGTTTACTGTTTTAATAAATATTAGAATTAAAGATGATAGAAATCAACGTATTTGAAATAATCTTTTCTATTATCTTCCACAGGTAAGAGGTTAAAGAAAAAACGGTCTTCAAAAAGTTATTTTTGACAATCATATTTAGTTCTAGATTTATAAAACATAAAGTTAGCTAAAAAGTCATTTTCCTAAAAATAAAATCTTATCTAATTAAGGAACAAATGTTTTATGGCATACAAATATTGTTCCTTTTGTATTGTTTATGACATCGCTTAAATACATAAAGATCAATATCTAAATATTGCAATGCGCATAGATATTTTTACTTCACATTGTTTATAAAAGAACACAGCAGTCTGTTTTCGAAATATTAAATATAAAGAATTAATTTTTAAATATAGTTCTTTGGTATGCAGAATACATCAGTTTTCTATTGGAAATTTGGGTTACCTTTTATTATATTACGTTGATTTTTTACTACTTAAAATCCTAAAAAATATTAAGATTTCAAATTCTCAGAAATTGAATGTATACTTCAAAATATAATTACCACAAACACCAGAAAGAAAAATTCAAAAGGGGGCAATTTATTCTTTATGTAATTGTGTATGTCAAATTAAGCTAATATCAGATTAAAATACAAGAATATTTGACACTGTTCCAAACCACTGATTAAAGAGTTGAAAACAAGTCATTATATCATGGTCAGAACGTGTATAAAATATTTTCCGACTCTGAAAGTTCTGTTTATTTTCTAAGCATTTGCGTTAGAGTAAAATATAAACACTTCATTATTTCATAATTTAATAAGGCTTTTGTATTGATGAAAATAACAGTGTTCGAAATAACGCATTTTTGAAAAAAAAATGTTTGAACACTTTCTAACGGACTTAATTACAGCAACTCATGCAAACTTGTTAAAATATTTTTATATCATATTATGACCGATAGTTTAAAATTATATATTTTGCTTCAGTATGCATGTTGTAATTGATAAATCTACTTAAATATATTTTATGGAAATTTTTGTTACTGCAACATTGATTTTGTTTCGCTCAATTCAATTGTATTATATTCCATCACTGCAAGATAGAATTTTAATGAATTTTCTTTTAAAAATAATTTTGAACTAATAAATGAATCTAAAATCTTAGGAATGAAAAATATATCTGCGATAAAAACGAATCAAATTAAAATATTGTTGAAGCATGATTAATTAATTTGCTATGTGTATACGCGAGAGAAAAAAAAAATTGTATTTTCAAATTATGTATCATTTTTACTTTCTTTTACATAAAAGAAGAAAGTTTTGGATTCGTGAAAAGTTTCGACTTCCAGTTTATGGCAGATTTTTACGTTTCATAATGTGCTGAAAACGATTTTACTGATTTTAGAAAACATCTGTCTGTGAGTCTGTCTATCTCTCTGTGTGTAACACATCTTTTCTGGGCGCTCTAGATCTCAATATCTAAGATACGCGGCTTTATCAAACTTCAGATTTAGATAAAAAATGACAATAATTGGCTTTTTAGGTTTTGGTTTAAATCGCCCGAAAAGTGACGCTCCTATGCTGCATTTTTCACAATTACCATGATAGCTATATTTCAAGAACTGAGGCACGGAATTTCGTGATACTTCGTACAAGGTGACATAAATAGACGTTGATAAGGATTTGGTATAAATTGCTTAAGAGGTTGCTCCGCTATTCTACCTTATTAAAGATTTCCTTAATAACAATATCTCAAGAAGTACAGTAGTGACAAAGAGTGTGCAAGGTTTTAAAAAGAAGTATATTTTTAAGATTTAATGGCTCATTTTGTTTAACTAAGAACATAAAATTATATAGCAATGGGGAAATAATTTAATGAAGAATATGATGAAATAAATTTTGTTCAATTATTAGTATTTAATCAGTAGTTATAGACAAATAAATAATAAAAAATAATAATCACAATTTGCTTAGGTTAACTTGAAGTAACTTTCCTTTATTTGATTGCAGCCAATGAGCATGAGTGTTTATGTGTAATCCTGTTTTGGCAGTGAGCCAATCAGGTAAAAGTAGGATTCAAGGGTTCTTGCAATTTCTGGAAGACATGATTGGCTGGTCACCTAGAAAGCAATTTTTAAAAACACTATTACGTGAACAAGGTTACAGCTAACAAGAAATTAGAATGCACATTGGTTGAAATGTAACCGAAGGTGTCATTTCAAAATTTGGAATCAGTGTAAGGAAACTATGTCACTTCAAAACGAAAGTGCCTAAAGCAGGAAAAGCTGTAGAACAGCAAAGAATGATAGAAAAAATAAGAGACTGCGCATAGGTGACAGAGGAAAATCACCTCGTTTTAAGTAATGCGAAATGGAGCAAGCCAGTGTTATGTTGAGAGCAAAGACTGCCCAGCGCAAGCTGTAAAGATTTGGATTAAATATAGAATTGAACTGGAAATGTCTTTATTATCGCTTAATCAAAGGATGAATAGATTAAAATGGGATATAACTCAAATTATCTCAATAAATGAACAGTGTTATTTTGTCTGACGAGAGTAAATTCCCCTTGATTGCTAGTGATGGCATAAAATACGTAAAGAGAATAAATGGAGAAGATCTGCATCATTATTGCTTTAAACGAACCGTAAAGCACCCAGTTGCTTTTATGGTAAGGCATTGTATGGCATCAAAAGGTGTTGGTAAAATTAGTGCGATTAGTCAGAATGTGAATGTCCAAGAATACAAAAAGGAAGTATTTCAATCTCAAAAGAACTTTCCGCACATGATCTTATCCCAGATATTTAAGCATTTGTATTACAACAGAATACAAAAAGTATGCAAGAAATGATTTTAAGATAATTCTAGTGGTGGGATATCTCGGGATTAGAGCAAACCTTAACCAAAATGAAAATCTATGGAGGCGACTAAAGGGACTTGTCGCAGAAAAGCAACAGAGAAGTAAAATCCACTATAAAGTAGGGATACTTCAAACTTGGTATCACATTACAATAGCTTGAGAACCAAAAGAAAAACTCGTTTCACCCCATTGAAGCCAATGTAAGACAATAATTAACAGTAAAGTTTATCCAACAAAGTATTAAATGACAATGTGATAATTTTTCTATATGTTTCATTTTTCTTCGTTATAACTGTTTTTTAATATGCGTTCATTCATGAATTTTATTGTATCACATTCTAGATTGAATTTTAATTACACTGCTATATAATTTTTTGATATTACGTAAATAAATTGTGGCGTTATGAACGATGAAACAACAACAACAACAACAACAAAAAAAAAACACACCTTTTGTAAAAGTTTTACAATTGTTTATATACTGTAATGCATATAATTTCACAAAACATGATATTCTGTTAGACTTTGACATAAATACAGACTGATTAGATGTAGGTATAAGCCACCATATAGGTGCTGCTTCTAGGCTGTGTTTATCCCAATTTCCGTTATAAGTATGAAATTAATGCACGGAATATCACCAAACATCATATTTTGTCACATCTTGACATATATAGATCCTTATAAAGTTTGGGTGTATACCGCCCAACAGGTGTCGCTTCTATGCTCTGTTTTTTCACGATCCTCGCGATACCTATATTTCAAGAGGGATCAGGTATGGGTTTCAAATTTTGATTTGGTTGCAGATGATTTGATTTAAACAGTAGAATGTTTTGTGATGGCCACAACGTAGTATTTTAATTTTATTATTCATTGATATATATATGTAGTATTATTTAACAGAATCTTAATTTTGTGTAAAGAAAAATTGATTTACTTTTCGAAATTAAGCCATTCTCGGTTTGGTCTTGAATATTTCTCATCTTGCGGGCATCTAATGAATGTATATTATGCAAGGTATATTTTAGGAATGCAGGCCTTGATCGGGAACGATTTTGCATAGCGTCAGGCCCCGGCTGCATATAAGTGGTTCTTTTTCAGTACCACTATAATTACCAAATAGTAATATCTGTCTTATTAACTAGAACAATTCAGAGAAGATTACTATTCATAAAAAGTGTCACTCAGAAATAAGCATCTTTCTAGATTCTAAGGCCGCCAGTAAACAAAAACCAAAGTCCATAAAATCCTAAAAATACAATTATAAAAAAAAAAAATAATAAAAAATTTCATTATAAAATATGCCTTTATGGTAGAATGAACTGTCATATGAGTTTAAAAAATGCCTGACAGGTAACATACCATATTAATATAATCTACATCTTAATATAAATCTTCATACGTGTAAGATTACAAATAACAAGGAAAACTTTTATGTAAGCTCTGGAAAGATATAAATTTCGATACCGTTTTTTCTAGTGATAAAAATTTTTATGATATATGCTGAAATATTGTAAAAAATTGCGTTTCCCACGCAATCTGAGAGCAGTTAAGCCGAGGGCCAGTCCAGATGAAGTTTCTAAAAAAATGTAAGCCTGATCCCGGATCGGCCATTGCCTGTTGAAAAAAATAAGTTGAAGCAAACATACGATGTAACTGTCAGATTCAAATCAGTACACTGGGAAAGTTTTTTTCATCTTCCTGACCCGTTCCGTTTGAAAGAATGTCTTCGTTTTGTCGCGTCGGTGAGACATCAGAGTAGAGATCTTCAAGGACTATCAACATAAATTGCATATCAACGCATATCAACATATCAATGCATATCAACATAAATTGAACTAATCCAGCCCTTAAGCTTTCATAAATATTGCATGCTAATATAACATTTATGATTCTAACTTATACAATTAGCTTCTTTCAGGAAAAACCCAACTAACTAGACATGTGAAACTTTGGGCATATAACATCTATAAACATTGGCTTTCATTACATTTTCGAATTACTTGTTTTTAAGTAGATTTTATCGAATTAAAATAAATTTAATGACATTGAACTGTAAACGTGTTCTAAAATCTATTATTGTACAGAATATGACATTCTTTAGAAGCAAATTTCCCGATACAAATTTACATAATGTAATTTTTATTAAACCTATGCACTCATTCAACTAAAATTCTAACAATAAAAAATTTGATTTAACTAATCCCGCTGAAATTTTCATTGTTTTAGATATTTAAATGATATTATTTTTGCATGAATTTTCTCAATAATTTTCTGTCTCAATAGACTTATATGTATTCCAGAGACACTCTTCTGAAAAAGTTTTAAATTAAATTAGAATGTGTGATTGAAATTTTCAGCGAGACAGCTCATAACATGAATATAAATCACACAGGAATATCGATCAAAATAGTCTGTGTCGTATGCAAACTTGATAATGGAATTTAACTATTTGTTCAAATTACTATTTGAGGTATACGACAATGGCACATCGATTCTGTTTAATGCTTTTGCTTAACTACAAAGTAAATTTATGTCACGCTAAATGACATATTGAGCAAAACTAATTAGAAAGGATTTCTTAAAAATATTGTTTTTTGTTAAAAAAAAATAATAAGCATTCCTGTCTTCAAAAATGCAATTCATTTTATTATGGTTTGTTACGAAAAATAAATCGAAAAAATGTATGAAATAACAGTTTTATTTACCAAATGATGATGTATCTTCATTACAATTTTAATGGTATATTTAATGTTTATAATGAATATTATAAATTCTAAAACAGCATATGTAATTTTATACAAAAAAATCATTTAACGTTCTTATCTTCATTATTGTATTGCAATTGAAATTAATGGAAAGTTATACACTTTCTCCTGACAACATTAAACATAGTTTATCCCTCTAAGTGTTTGGGGCGTAATATTCCGTTCACTAAGCTCCAGGTTTCACAGCAATACAAGCAATATTTAAGATAATATAATTCTATAGATTTAATGAATTTTAAATACATTGAAGAATGATTAATACTCTCAAGGATTACATTCACATTTGTAATTGAGTTTTTTTTTTATAATGTTGAAAGAATCATAATAAAGAAAAGAACTATCTGTTTAAAACAAAAAAAGAAACTTTGATAATTACTAATTGCAAAATCATGTAAAAAGAAATTTTAAAGCCTTAAATTTATTAGCAATAGAAGTATGACATAAATTACACTTACTTTAAAACTTACCATTATATAATTCACTTTTAATTTTATCAATATAATTTTTAATATAATTTTATCAATATCAATTTACAAATAATAACAGTCTTATTAATGGGTACAATAACAAAATTTTCGAAATGTATTAACACTTATTTTTCTTGCCTAGAGCAGATTAAAAAATTAGTCGGTATTTCAACAATTACCCGCTAGAGGCTGACAACCGCTTATCACAAAGATACCTGGTTGATTGAGGACAAACCGATTGAGACATGATGATTACTGTGTATGTGTGTGTGTGTGTGGGGGGGGGGATCGAATACCAGTTTAAACGAAAATCTTTGTCTGTTTTGCCCTCGTATACAAAAGATGAATGCAACGGCCGCCATCAAAACAAAACAACCGCTAGGTTTATAATTGATTTAGATGAAAACTATTTATTATATATACTTTTCATACTGGTATTTAAACAAACGCCCGAATCCCCGAGAATTAATATGATGAATGTGTTTTGAGAGTGTATTTCTTTAAAATAATTTTGCAAAATAAAAATAATAATTTAATTATATATATAAAAGCACTAAGTGTATAACGCTTCCGGGAGTGAACTCATCAGTTTCCTGATAATCTTTCGTTAAAAACAGCCAAACGCGGACATGTTAGGCTTAAGCATTCCGATGCCGTATTTGCCGACTGCCTTATTCAATCTGTGTATCTATTTGTTGTGTAGCATATTTTTCTTTAATTTTTCTAAAATCTTCAAAAAGTATACAATTATAACGCTTTAAGATCTAATTTAAAAATAACCAGATACCAACAACAGAGTTCCGATGTATACAAGCGATTACCGTTGCCATTCATAAGCACAAATTACAAATCTAAAAACAAATGAATGACTCTTTCAGCTATTCATTAAATGCTCTTAAAATGTTTTGCAAAAGCATTTAAATATTTTGAAATACGTTTTTCACTTTTGTTTACATTTAGTTACAGTTTGAATTCAGTATACATGTTAAAAATATCGCGAAAAATTACCTCTGTTTTTCAAGGCTATCTATTTTCTGACCAATGAGAATGCTTCATAGTGTTCAGTGACTATTGCTGTATTCTGTGATTCATTTTGTACCGGATTAACGTTTCCTTTCTAAAAATAAACGTATTTCATATTATTTAAAGGCTTTATTATGCTTTTACAAATATTTTAAGAGCAAAATCGGATGTCTACCTTATTTTTTAATGATTCGTTCTAAGAGTCATTCATTTGTTTCTGGATTTGTAATTTGTGTTGTACAAGTGCCGTCATGAGTGAATGTTGATTTGATTTTTCAATCTTAAAACATGCTTTCTTTTTCACTATTCGCAAAAGTTAAATTTTTAGAAAGATTATTCAAAATAAATTAACATTTAAGAGATGACTTACATTCAATTATCTATATATTCTGCTGCGATAACTTTAGTTAAAATTAGATTGGCAGCTCTATCTATCCCTATGTGAAAGTAAACAAACAATTGATTCATTCGTCTTGAACTTTTAAAATGTTAAAACAAACGTTTATATGCTCTATTGCGCCATCTATCGGTAGTTAAAATAAAAAAGACATTTTGTTTTTTAAAATGTTCTTCGAATTCTGAAGATATTGGAAAAAAAATGAATATTTCTTATAAAATGAAATTAGAATATCAGGAATATGTAATGCCGTGTCCTACATATGTGTATATATATATATATATATATATATATATATATATATATATATATATCAATGCATTATTATAACTAGGACTTCCCTCAGAGGGATTAGTCTGAGCAATATTGTTGAAAACATAGATTTAATAATAACATGTGATAGCAAAGAAAATGAGATGTTATCTTTAATTGTCCATATACTGCGATAAATTGAAATGATGAAAATAAACGAATCGTAGAATTACAAAATCTTGTATATAAATTCGTATACACTGTTTAAAGAAATGAGAAATCAATCCATGCAAGACAGCCATGCATGGATATAAAATTGAAAATACGCAATATATTAAAAGTAAAATAGAAAATGAAACACTAAATTATCTTATATCGGAATTTTAACTGTATAAAATTATGTCAAGAGCATAATCAGACGCTCTGAACCAATTTGAGCAACTTTAAATGGCAAATATATGATGTTTAAAAAGAATGGACTATACTTTATATGGTGTGGGCTCCCACGGAATAGTTAATATTTTACAATATCTGTTTTCCACGGATGCAATGAGGTTGTTGATAACATTTAAGGAATTCCCTCCTCAAAATCTGATATAGTAACAAAGTACCGAATACATTAACATTGGCATGCAATGCTTCGTTAGAGTGTGTTTTAGATATGCTCGATCGGATTTAAATGATGAGTAAATGCTGGCCACTACATACGCTGTACTGTTTTGTTTTCAAACATATTCTGCACAAGTTGAGCTGTATTTAGCATGTATTAAATAAAAGAAATCGGCAATGATTGCAACATAAAGTATGACACAAGATCTGAATATATTGTCTGCATAACTTTTCAGCTGTGAAAGTGTCATTTGAAGTAATTTACAAATCCATACATATTTATTCAGCAAATCATGCAAGCTAAAATACGCCAATATGAATCCGATTATGAAATTTCACCAGAATAAGTTAATATATAAAAAATCTACTAATGATAATTGAGAATATGACCTTATGATAAAATGTCTAGAAAAATGAATCAGATAAAAAATTCATATCACATTTAAAACGGCACTTCCCTCTGTTAGTGGCCTTGGCCAGAGAGAGAAAAGCCTAGAGAAGGAAAACTTTAACAAGTACTTTCGGGCAACCTACTCACTGTTTCATACAGGTCTTTATTCAATATTTACACAATTTATTTAATGCTAGGTGGGTATCTATCAGTTTTGTTGCATTTAAATTGCATGTTTTGCGGAGGAAATGCAGCATTTTGAAATATTTAAAGTTGCTATACCTAATAATTCCAAATTAATGGTTATTGAGATCGCTTTCCGTTAATTTCATCTTTTTAAATTTTAAATTTTTTAGAAACCATTCAAAGAGACAATTGTGTATTTTAAAACTAACCCGAAGCAAAATATCAAGATTTTGGGCTCAGCAGTAACACAGAAATAAAAAATTTCGAAAGTCCTTTGTTTCTGCACTGTTTTATATAGCTACATTTTTAGAAATTGTTCTATTGCGAGAATTTACGTCATGATAAATACAGCCATGTCAATTTTCATGTTTATATTCCTAACAATTCCATGTACTTCGTTACTTAGATCATCTATAGATCTTTTTCCGCTTTGTTTAGTCTTTCGATTTTTTAGAATTCGTTGTACAACGAGCATTTACATCTTATAAATTACTACCATGCCAAAGTTCTAGTTTCTAACACCAACAGTATCCCAAAAATTTCAGTATTCCAAATAAATCATAGTTTAGAGCCATTCTAGAAATTTTTACATTTATCCGTCAAATAGAGAGCGTTCGTTAGGAGTATTTGCGTCTTAAAAGTAACTACCGCACCAAATTTAAAGTTTCTAACCCAATCAATATCGCAAAAATCGCAATTTTAGAACTTTTTTGCTGCTGCAGCGTTCTTGCACTGACATAAAATACAGTCTTTTTTTCGGAGCAAAGATAGCCACCAACATTTTTTTAAAGTTGGCTATGTAGTTCCAGAGATAACACTTCACAAACGTACAAGCATTAATAATATTATACACTTTATAATATTATAACGCTTTATAATATTAGCATTAGATGTACAGATACAAAAGCCATTTATCTGTTACAAACTAAAGTGCCCGACGTTGCCCAGAATTTGAAGGATGTTTGTTCTGAAAAATCAGTTTCAAAATTTAGCATACAACACAAAACAAACATTAAAAAAAGCAGTTGAAATGTTGTATGAAAGAATCATGTGAAAACGCTATATAAAAATGTATAAATGTATATAACAGACGCAAAAGAATACAGCTATAAATGAACTTATTTCAATTTATAATTGGAGCAATAAAGTTTAAGTACGCCAATATTTCACTAATCGAGTTTTTATCATGCTTCAATACATTTTTCACACCCACATGACGTTATACTATATCTACCACATCCTTTATATTTCCAATATGGCGTAATATTTTCCTCTTTCACGTGGAAACCTTGAAATAGAAAAGTTATGAAGTTATATTCAGTTTCATTTAAATTCGTCAAACTATTTATTTCATTTTCATTTTTAACGCGGAAACCTTGCAATAGAAAAGTTATGATGTAATATTCACCTTTTTTTAAATTCGGCAAACTATTTATTTCATTTTCATTTTTAAACGTGGAAATCGTGCAGTAGAAAATTAATTGTAGTAGTAATAATTTTATTGTGTATTTTAATTGTTGGCAACTGCTTTAACGAAAAATGTTTAAATTTGATAAGAAATTGCTGTTAAATTGGTGGTTTTTTATTAATTAAACATTAACTATAAATTATTTCGATTCCGGATTACTTTAGTTGCCTCGACCATGTTTTAATACACATGTACGTATCTTTTCCCAATTTTGGCTTCCAAATTGTGAATTTTTATAGAATTACAAACAGACAGATAGACAAGTTTTCATTTTTATATATCTCTCTATTCTAAAAAAAGTAACTAACGCTGTCACACCGCCGCCGCTGCCGCCGTTTTTTAATTTTTTGTGACCGGAGGTCTTTTTTCGTTAATATTAAGAAAACTATTGCATACAAAAATATGAAAATCGGTGTCATTATAGAGAAATGTTTGATCAACACGCTGATGCATACAGTTTTCAAATCGAAGAATTATTTTAAGAGATATTTAATGTTAAAGTTGGACAAAATCGTTCCATTAAAAAAGTTTTATAGGAGAAAAAACTATACATGGGAGTTTAATCATTTTTAGATCATTTTATTCAATAGAAGATCCCGGTGTGCAGATTTCATTAATTTTTTTAATTTGACTGATTTTTTGAGGTTTTATTTCTATTTTAAATTCAAATATTCAGGATTTCGGCATATATTTTTTACATATTTTAGAAAATGGTATTAATTTAAAATTTTGCCAACTGTATAAACTGCGCAAACAATGATGTTTGCTTCAAATAAAAAAAATATTTACACGTTACTGTTATAAACAGAAAAAAACCCTTCAAATTAGAATTAAATAATTAGGTATAAAAAGCAGGCATTTATTGGAAATTACGCCATAAAAACTATATTTACATGTGAATTTTAAAAGAGAAAGGATATTGTAAAATAAATTCATTAACTTGCGTTAGAAGTCTTACATAGAAGAAATTACGTCACATTACACTTATTATGCAAAATGAACAAAAAATAATATTGCAAAACAGTTTAAATTTAAAAATTGCGTGAGACAAAATATCAGAGGTTAAATATTAGACTTTTTCAAAATTTTATTATTTGTCGTTTGATGTGAGGTGTCCAGCTATAAGTATGCAAAATTTCATGTCTCCAGCTTAATTAGGGGCTGAGTTAGAAAAATTGCTTAAAATACGCAAGTTAGAGCCCAGAGAGTTAAATATTAGACTTTTTCAAAATTTTATTATTTGTCGTTTGATGTAAGGTGTTGAGCTATAAATATGCAAAATTTTATGTCTCCAACTTAATTAGGGGCTGAGTTAGAAAAATTGCTTAAAATACAGAAGTTAGAGACCGGAGGGTTAAATATCACTTTTTTATGATTTATCGTGTTATCGCAAGTGTTCAGCTATAAGAATGCAAACTTTCATGTATCAAACTTAATTAGGGGCTGAGTTAGAAAAATTGCTTAAATTACACAAGTTAGAGCCCAGAGGGTTAAATAATAGACTTTTTCAAAATTTTATTATTTTTCATTTGATGTGAGGTGTTCAGCTATAAATATGCAAAATTTCATGTCTCCAACTTAATTAGGGGCTGAGTTAGAAAAATTGCTTATAATACACAAGTTAGAGCCCAGAGGGTTAAATATTAGACTTTTTCAAAATTTTATTATTTGTCATTTGATGTGAGGTGTTCAGCTATAAGTATGCAAAATTTCGTGTCTTCAACTTAATTTGGGGCTGAATTAGAAAAATTGCTTAAAATACAGAAGTTAGAGACTGGAGGGTTAAATATGACTTTTTCAAAATTTTATGATTTATCGTGTTATCGCAGGTGTTCAGCTATAAGTATGCAAACTTTCATGTCTCCAACTTAATTAGGGGCTCAGTTACAAAAATTGCTTAAAATACACAAGTTAGAGCCCAGACGGTTAAATATTAGACTTCTTGAAAATTTTATTATTTGCCGTTTGATGTGTGGCATTCATCTATAAGTATGCAAATTTTCAAGTCTCCGATATATATAGTTTCTGAGAATGGGCTCTGCGACAGACGGACAGACAGACAGACAAAGGAGTGAGACAGGTAGGGTTTGTTTAGATGAACGAAACTCTAAAAACATGCTGCGGATGACTGTAACAACATCCTAAAATTATAATACCATCAGCGATCTACCAATCCCGAATTTAGTTTATAATCGTTTCATATATTCTTATTCTTTTGTGCGGCCCTGTAATATAATTATCAATAATATATACAGTAAAACCTCTGAATAGCGGACACCTCGAGAATGCAGAATTTGTCCTCTTTTTGGAGGTGTCCGCTACTGAGAGTAAAAAATGTACAGTTATTTAAGGGTTGGTAATCGAAAAAATGCCCGCTAAATAGAGGTGTCCACTAATCGGGTGTGTCCGTTATGGAGGTTTTACTGCATAATAGTATCATCCTTTACAAGAAAATTGCATGCTGTAGGATAGACAGACAGACATCCAGAGAAAGATTACCTAAAGGAGAAATGAACATTCATGCCTTTTCTTTTAATCATCCACAAAAGTTTCTTAATTTCGTTATATGAGTATTAAAAAAATCTGTTAATTTCCAGTTGATAGGCTGTCAACTATCCTTTAGCCTGAGTTTTTAGCCGGATTTAACCTGTTGTACAGATTTTATACAACAGGCTAAAAACGGTCACCGTGGTACGGAGTACCGTATTATTATTTGTTTGCCCACCAAAACTGGTTGCCACGGGTTGTTGCAAGGCAGTGTTGGGCAGAATCTGATTACAAAGTAATGAAATTATAGATTAAAATACATTATAATCCCCTCACAATGCAACTGATTAACATGTAAGGCATTACAAAGTAATTTCAAGTACTCTTTTGAAATACATAATCTGATTATCGTGTAATAGATTACAAACCAATTCTCATTTTTTTCTTTTAAATTTTAATTAGGTTAATTTGTAATGGATTACAAGATCATTCAGATTACATTTTTAATTGTATAATTCAATTAACATGTAATCTATATTACAAGATGACTCATATTCGATTTTAATTATATAACCCAATTAGCCTGTAATCGATTACTTTTTTAATTATAGAATCCAGTTAACTTGTAATGGATTATAGATCAATTCTAATTGCATCTTTAAAAATATAACTTAGATTAAATTCTAATGTATTACAAGTTAGTGTCAATTACGTTTATTCAGAATTCAGTTTGGTTAACGTGTAATATAATACAACTTAATCTAAATTACGTTCTGTGAAATGTATTTAAATTAAATTGCAATGAATTATGAACTAATTCTAATTGCAGTTTTTAAGATATAATTTAGATTAAATTCTAATGTATTACAAGTTAATCTCAGTTATGTTTGCTCAGAATGAAATTTGGTTAGCGTGTAATGTAATATAACTAAATCTAAGTTACATTCTATGAAATGTATTTAAATTATATTGCAATCAATTACGAGTTAATTCTAATTGCATTTCTAAAATTGATATGAAAATTACTTGTAATTCAATGCAAGTTAATCCCAGTTACGTTTATAAGAATGTAACTAAATTATAAGTAACTATTTATATGTCAGTAAGTATTAATTTATAATGTTATAAAAACATAATAGAATTTTTTAAGCAGAATTGCATATTTACTAATTTTCTAGTTATTTTTACGTAATTAATCGTTTTCTGGAAATACGCTTTTTTTTTTTTTTTACTTTTTTAATTCAGACCGGAAAAACGCGCTATACAGAGTCTGATGTCGAGAGGTGTCATGAGACAGAGGTGCATACACCATAATTTTACAAAACGATTATTATTTTTTTTAAGTAAGTTTTATACCCAGAAAAAAGTTAATATATAAGGTTTAAATTATTACGAAATATAAAAAAATTGCTTATCGAGCTCGAAGGGACAATATCACATTATTTTTAACATATAGATCTTAAATATCTCTGTGATATAAGTAATATACATGCAATGTATTTAAAATTTTGTAGATTATCTGATGATTGAGAATGCAATGTTAAAAATGAAGGAACTCAAATTTAATCATTCATGAGTACATTTCGGTTCTGAGACTTTGTTCCTGCTGTTTAGGTCATAGGGCTTCGATCCCGACACATCGGTCCCAATGCCATTTCAGTTCCTAGTTATTTCGGTGCAAAAAGTGACATAATTTTACAGAAGACATTGATTGTCTTTAAAAAAAAAAAACCAAAACCACATAAATTTTACTATAGCGCGAATATAAGGGCCCGATATCCAAAAACACATATAACTCAAATCTAATTTGTCGACACAAGTTTCATATGATTAACGTAACAGTTTTAAAGGGAGGAGGGCGAGGCTCTATAGATTTTTCATAAAAGCCTTTCCATATTTTAGTGTATCAAAAATATAAGCGGCTGACAAATTAAAATAATTATAACTCAAGCTACAATTATCGTAAAACTCTTTGTATAGTAAACGTAACCTTTATAATGTGGAAGAGGACATTGTCGGTATTTTAACAGAAGCCCCCAACTTTCAATATGGCATAAATATAAGGACCCGTTAAACATAAACACTTATAACTCGGATCCAAATTGTCACAGAATATAAAAATTTCATATGATAAAAGCAATTATTTTAAAGGGGGAGAGAAAGACATTTTTTGGTCCTGTTTGTGATTGAGAATCTTTTCTTGAAATTGATTCCGTTTTTATAGTTGTAAAAACAAAACAAAAAATTGTATATTTAAAATCCAAATTCATCGAATTTCAGTTTACCTTTTCATGCATTAGTTTAAGGAAAATTAATTTTTCGCATGCTTGGGTAATATTGGAATGTATACGTTTATTCTTATTATTATTTTCTAATTAATTAAAATACATTGAAGTAGAATCATGCATCGGGTTAGGCATCGTATTTCGGCGGTGTCGACGACGATTTTTTAAACGCATTTTTGATTTTAATTTTTTTACAATTACGAATACATTTCTAAATTTATTCAGTATTTATGGTTAAAAAGATTAAAATTTTATATTTAACCCGTAACCGAAGTAACAAATATTGTCGCATATCTACCGTGAGCGATCTGTCAGACCGGTTAACCCGTAACCGGAGTGACAAATGTTGTCGCATAACTGCAGTGAGTGGTCTGTGAGACCGCTTAATCTAAATATGAATAAAATGCTACATTAACTCTCAAAATACTATTTATCTACTAAACTTCATGTACACGGCTATTATCTTTAAAATTCAGCTACTCAAAAGTTAGTAGTGAAGATAAAGGGACTCCAAATAAAAGAAAATTTAACCAGCATCTATAGTTAAACGGAAAATTTCTGAAAATGGAAAAATACATCAGTCTCTGAGACCACTAACAGCGGTTTCGGGTTACGATACAAATACATCGAATTTCTGTTTGTACTTTTATACATTCTTTACCTTAAAAATTAATTTTCATATGTTTGGAAAATATTTGAATATTTTAGTTTTAATATATTATTATTTTGAAATTAATAAAAAAAAAATACTTTAAATCATAGTTCTGAATTGGTAACCCGATTTCTTGCAAAAGGAAAGAAAGTGAGAGGGGTGAGGACACATTTATGAGTTTTCCCGGTTATCTGAAATTTTCAGTTTCTTTGTCATTTTCTGATCATTGAAAATTAGATATATTTTATTGCAAATTCTACAGGAGCAAACCGCCACAAACACTTCATGAATTTCAGCAGCCGGGTGCTCCGAGGCTCCTACTTTCAATCCTTCTCCATCAACTACATTAATGTCAGCATTTATGTTAAACACATTTTATTATAATCTAAAACCTAAAAGGAAATAAAACTGCGGCGTATGATTTACACATCTTTGTTTTATCTTTTTATTAGTCTCCGGTACGGTATGCTATTTCTTTCTCCCAGCGTATTTTGTGTCCAAAAAATAACGTTAGCTTACAGAAGCTATCCGAAAAACAAAGCATTACGATTAAACATTCTTTAGCAATTTTTTAAACTTCTAAGCATCGCACGTTATCACTTTTTATACCGTCGTATTGGAAAAAAAAAGTTATTTTAAATGCATTTTGTTTGAAAACTGTATCTCCATTTAATTTTGAAACATTAATTTTTTTGTAGTTTTCAGCACCATTTGTTTAAATTTGGCAACTCAAGTACTCCATTTATATCGAAAGTAAAGGGAAAATAGTTTAAAAATAGTAATTATATATTTTTGTTGCCATTTTCTCGTAACAACCGAGAGAAAATGTAATTAAAATATGTGCTTTTTTGAAAAAAAAATATAAACGCATGATTTCTGTTAAAACGATGCAGCTATTATATACTATATTTAATTGTAAGTATCTATGAATCATTGGATAGCCGTTTTTTTTTTCGATTTTCTTGAATAACGGCATCTTTTTGCTGCATTTGTACATTATTTCATGATAGTGACGTGCTATGCATGCTTTACTGTAGATGTTTAATAGTAGACCGTAAATGTGGAATTCTTAAGCGGATGCGAATGACGTCATTTTACATAAAATAAAACGTGTGCTTTAAGTCTTAAAATTGAAATATATTTTGTACTGCAGTAGAGTCCCGCTTAACCAATTTTCTTCTGATGGACTGTTGGCTTCTATTATTATGAAACGGCCATTATAAAAGAAGTGTTAGGCGAAGATGAAAAAGCAGCCATAAAAAAAAATCATGGCCATCCCCCCCCCCCCCCCCCAGAATTCTGACCAGAAAATCAGAGTTCTAACTTTTTACGGCTGCTCTTTCATCTTCACCTAACACTTCATTTATAATAGCTGTTTCATAATAATAGAAGAGAAAATTTCCATAAGAAGAAAATGAAGTAATGGAAATTCCGGAGGCGACACTAAATTCTGAAAAAGCAGAATTCCTGTTCTCTAGTTTAACTTTATTTCTCATCACGGAAGGTTATTGGTTAAATTCAGTATTAGATTCACTGAATATGCTTCTGTTTTTCCTCAATATCTTTTTAATCATATTTCAGTTAAAAAAAAAAAATAAAATAAATGAAACAAAAAATGTTTTTGTATGTTTTTAGAACTGTAGTGCAAGTTAAGAAGACTATGGGACCCCCCCCCCCCCTCACCAGACTATTGAATTTAGATTTCAGCAGCCATCAGAAGTTAGAAAAAACACAAACCTTTTATTTTATATTATTTCTTTACTGAACTAATCAAAATTTTCAAAATAGCGCATTAATTACCCGACTGAAAAGAAGGGTTATGTGTTTCTCGCGCACCTGGTTATGTGGATTTCTTTATACCCTCGAAATATCCCAACGGCTGGATGGATTTTAATGAATGAGGTCTCTATCGATTCGTCTTAATCGTCCAATGGTTATAGGCTAGGTTTTGTTTTTATAAGTTCAAAATGGAGGCCGTAAAATACAAAATGGCGGTAGAGACGAAAAAAAAAAATTACGCACCTTATTGAGTGGCATATCATTGGATAGGTCTTTCAAATTGAAGGGAATGTTTCATTGACTATTTTACAGTCAGAAGCTTCGTTTAAATATTACACAACCTGGAAGTTGTGTATGTAGGATTTCTAGCTTTACTGTAACTCTAACCGTCATAGACATCTATAGGCCTCATCAAAATAGTGTTTATAGATAGGAACTAACAATTAAACGCAATTAAAAAGTCACCAATACAAATAAATAAAAAGAAAATACGTAAATAATATAAAAAATAGTTTCACATTGATAGAAATAATTAATTAGTTCGCTTTTTACGCAGTCGGGTATTTTGATTTTTTTAAATTTAATTGATTTATTGTTTAAGTGCTGAATCCCGAGGTCATACGAACTTTTTTAAGCTTAAAATATATATTTTATCAAAGTTGCTTGGAAAATTAAAAACTACTTACTATACTATATAATACAGTAAGGGGGGGGGGATGACGATTAAAGACCTTATTTGATCACTATAAATTAAAAAATGGGTTCCCTATTCTAAAGGTAACGTCACTGTTAAATGTATTTGTGATTAAAAAATCGCGATATTACATAAATGATAAATCGATTTAAGAAATTTCTACAGCATCCATTCCTAAATAAGATGCTGGAAACTTCAAACACTTAAAACTCGAGCTGTAATTATCGTAGAATACTCATATTTTGTATGGGAAGTGTAATCTTTTTAAAGCCGGAGCTATTTCTTTTTTTGAACAGGAACCCATAAATTTTAATATAGAAGTATTTTAAGGCCATGATAACTACAACACTTATCTTGGATGCAAATTTTTGCAGCCTACACAAATTTCTTATGATAAACGTAAAAATTTTAAGGGAGTTAGGCTCTGTTGATTTTTTTTATGATTGCACCATATATTTTTTTAGATGAAAACAAAACATGCTCACAACTTAAAATCCTGTAACTCGGGTTTTAAAAATGCCAACAAAGTTCCCTCCCTTTTTATAAAGATCACGTTTACCATACAAATTATGAGAGTGCTACGACATATACAAACCAAGTTATAATTTTCATGGCTTCTTATATTTATGATGTACTATAATTTGGAGGCTTTGATAAGATATCAATAGAGCCACCACCTCTAAATGATTACGTGTAATATAAGAAATTTTTGCGATGTGCTACTACTTGGATCCAATTTAAAAGTGTATATGGTTATCGGGTTCTATACTGAAATTTAGTAGGCTGTGGTTAAAAATCCAACAATGTCTAATATTCAATTATGTCCCATTGATCAAGCACACAAAATTTCTGTGTCAATTTGTTCACGAGTTATAAGAGTTTAATTTTCTCAGCCTTATATATATATATATATATATATATATATATATATTCACAGTTTTATAAAGTTTAGCTGTTGTTAAAAAAAGATAAAGGACCCTGAAAATATACACTCATGATATTAATCATAACAACGTTTAGTGGTCTTACGACAATTACAGCCTGAGTTATAGGAAGGAAACGAAATGGCATGACCCCCTCATGAGCATCCCTTTGTAAAACGTATGTGCTGTGAGAATTAAATAAGTATAAGTATTATAAATTATAAGCATTTTCAATTTTAAGAATCTTTTTTGTATATACAGAAACATTGTAGGCTTCAATAAAAAATAGACAGAGACACCTCCCCCCCTCCACCTCTAATAGAATCACTTTACCATGCGAGATTTGCGCGATCTGCTACAATCTGGTTTCGAGTTATAAGTGTTTTTTTGTTATCGAGCCCTTATTTTCGCGCTACACTAAAATTTAAGGGGCTTCGCTGAAAAAACAAAAAATCTCTCATCGTCCTTTATAAAGATTGCGTTTACCATACAAAATACTATGAACGCGCTACGACAAAAGCATTCCGAGTTATAAGTGTTTTAAGTTGTAAATAGCTTATATTTATGGCGTACTAAAATATTGAGGCTTAGATTAAAAAAAAAATCACCCCCCCCCCAGTTCCCGCTAAAACTGTAACGTTTACCATACAAAATTTGAGCAGGCCACGACAATTTCTATCCGAGTTTATAAGTGTTTGTGGTTATCAGGCCCTTATATTCGCACTGCACTAAAATTTTGGAGGCTCCAATTTAAAAAAAAAAACGGACAAAGTCCTCGGTTACATTTCGCCAGTTTGTAAAAGCACAGTTTGAACGCCCTGCTACAATTTCACGTGTATTAAGAGAGTTTAACTTTTTAGTGCCCTTAATTCATCTTTTTTTTTATATAAAATTTAGATAGTTCCATAAAAAACCCTTTTGAGTTACCCGATAATGGCCCCTTATGATGTTGAACCCCACTATATTTGGCAGGTTTAGAATTACAGTCGGAGTTTTGGGGGCTTGGGGGAAGGTATATTGACCGATACGCGGATGCCAAAACATCATACTTCGAGACATTGGGAAAGTGGCCATGGATTTTATTAACTCCAAAATTTACAATATTTTTTATTGTTCCAAACAAACTGTTGTTATGCTTTTCCTGTCTGTAACTCTATCATATAATGTATAATCTATAAATGACAGGTTGGTTTTTGACCATTTGCTCGTCGGCTCACTTTTGTCAGACTAATAGGGAGGTTTCTTTCAAATGATAACCTTCTTATCCGCCAATCACGACTGCGCATTGACTGCGAATCATGACTTCAGTAACAGCCACAATCCTAACGGCTACCAATCAAAACTTTTCTCCAACATTGTTTTACCTCCAACAGTTGATTTGTGACGTCATTTGCAAATATCCCATATCTTCCTTTTTTTACTTTCCTTTTTTTAAACAATTAAAATAAATATTATCAACAAAAAATCATGTACATAATCTAATTATGTTAGCAAACAATGTGCGAAATGGAACAAAATAAAACACCAAATGCTCTATCTGCTTGAAATCAAGTAAAGGAGATGCATAATCTGTAGAAAAACACCTTTCAACTTGTCACCTTATGCAAATAAAGCGCTGATTTTAAAATCACGTGATTCACGTGCAATTTACTGCTGTCACGTTATAAAAATTATTTTTGCCGAATGGTAGGTACGCGAGTGTTTTGGTGAACCAAATTATATTACAATGCCTTTATAATTTTTTTTTCATGTGAATGCACATTTTTAAATTCTTTATAGAATTTTAAAAAAATGAATGGGAATTTATTTCTTCGAAAAATATTATGCAAGCCATTAGTTCATTTCCAATATGCAGTAGTGATTTACAAACTGCTTTTCATTCTGATATTTCTGACTCTATATGTAAAAATAAACCTACAATACTAGATGGAAATTTTTTCGAAAAAATTGAAAATAAGTCTTCAGGTGGTAGAATTGTAGCAAAATGCACCAAGTGTAACAGTGAGGTAAAAGCCTCAAATAATTGCACTTCCAATCTTGTAACCCACCTTAAAAGGAAGCATGGAATCAATTATTTGGAAGAATATCGTGCCTATTTAAAGGAGTCAAAAAAACAACGAAAATCATCAAATGTTTCTGGGCAATCAAGTCGAAATGTATATTTGCAGGATCATTTTGACAAAGATGTAGTAAATTATTTTATTGATTCGATGATTTCACTAAGAAGCATTGATAATATTTATTTCCACAATATAATTAAAAACATTAATTCTTGTTCAAAATCTTTTAACATAATGAGTCGTAGGGCCCTCGGACGAAAAATTGCAATATATTACGATGAACAAGTAGAAAATATTAAACGTGAGTTGGAAGATATCGAGTTCGTTTGTATAACCACAGACATATGGTCAGGGCGACGAAGAAGTTTCTTAGGAGTGACAGCTCACTGGATTCATCCGGAGACATTAAAACGTATTTCTAGAGCTATAGCTTGTCAAAGATTCAAAGGAACTCATAGTTACGACAAAATTTATGACCATCTTATGAGCATCTACAAAAAGGTTGAATTGAATTCTGCAAAAGTAATAGCTGCGATTACTGATAATGGTGGTAATTTTGTGAAAGCATTTAAATTTTTTGGAATTGAAGAAAAATGTATTTTAGAAGATGCTGGTGATTTAGATGCGCAATACAATTCATGTAGTACGGAGTGTGATTCTGACACTACGTCTAGCATAGATGATAATGTAGAAGATGTAATTGATTTAAATGAGTGTTTACCTTTACATTTTAGATGTGCGTCTCATACACTTAGTTTGTGTGCAACTACTGATTCTAACAATGTTCTGGAAAGCCAAGACACAGAAATTTCAAAAATACACGAACAAGTGATGAAAAAATGTAATAATTTTTGGAGAGCAGCATGTCGACCTAAATCTTCAGAAATTATCATCTCCATTTTGGGACATCCTCTTAGTCGACCTAACGCAACGCGATGGAATAGTTTATTTGACGCCATGAAACAATTTCTATCGATAAAAGAAAAATCTGCTATTTTGAGCAAGGAATTAGATTTGAAAACTTCATTTAAAGATCAGGATTTCACATATATAGAAGAATACGTTAAATGTAGTAAACATATTGCCGCGGCTTTAGATATCCTTCAAGGAGAAAAAGAAACGTATTTTGGGATTTTGTTACCAACTTTGTTATCATTACGACATAAATTACAAAAATCATTGACAGAAGATTTTATGTATTGCCAACCTTTGGCCGAAGCTTATTTAGAAAGTATAGAAAACAGGTTTAGGCAGTATTTTGATATTTCATCTCGCCAAGCAGAAATAGCCGTAATTGCAACTTTATGTCATCCAATTTTTTTAAAATTCAAGTGGCTGTCTTGTATTAGCGATTCAGCTTATACAAAAATTAAAATGTTGTTTATTACTGAATTGACAAAAGAAATGAAATCTAACGAATCTCTGGATATAATGAGTTCTGTCAATAGTGAAGAAAGAGATAACTTTTACTTTATTGATTCTGATCATGAAGAAGCAAAACAAGACCCTAAAAGGAAAGCAGAACTATTGTACGCGCATTTCTGTTTGGAGGAAAACAAAGATCTAAGTGTATTGAATTCTTATAAAGAGATTAAAAAAAATCTTCATTAAATATAACACACCGCTGCCCTCGTCGGCATCTGTAGAAAGATTATTTTCTTTTGCAACTATTACAAATTATTGTAAAGCTAATAGGCTTACTGACGAAATGTTTGAGAAACGTGTTGTTTTAAAAACCAATCTTAAATATAACGAAGAATGCTTATAAAAATTTGAAAAATATTTTAATGCCAAAAGGAAAAAGGTTTCCTTCAATGTTAAAAAGTAATAATCAAACCTTTTCAGCGTATATTTTCGTACTTGACTTTAATTCATTTTTTAATAACAAAGTATGTTACTGCTTCATTTTCTAATTTTGTAAATTTGTTTAATTTTTTATATGGTTTAATTATGTGTAATTTCAGAAAGAAATTTTGTAATTTTATTAAATAAATGTAATTGTAACTAAAATATCAATGTCTCTGAAATTTAAATTTTCATAGTTTTATTATGGTAACTATAAGTTATATAGTAAAAGAATCCTACATGTGCTCATAAAAACTAACCTGACTAGAAAAGGGGGAGGAGGACATGTGTGTGTGTGTGTGGGGGGGGGTTATGATTGGGCTAAGTCAACTAGCTATCTTTGGAGCACTCTCCTTTATATTTAATCTTTTCATGCAAATAATTTATTTCTATCAAATTTTTAAATACAAACTTTTAAGAACGGGGAAAATCTTTAATTTATTTTAATTGCATTTTAAAACGAAGAGTGTTTACTTTAACACTATTTTTACCGGTGTCAAATGACACCTTTTCAAAGTTTTGATTTGTGTTTATTTTGCTCGTACTTTTTGAATGCAATAAGCATAAAAATGTCTTCAATGTATTGAAAATGATTTGTAATTCTTTCAATCTAAAATTACAAATGAAAAACCATAAATCGAAAACTTTTAAAAGGTGTCATTTGACATAAAAAAAAAAAATTGTTAAAGAAGATATAATTAAATGTACTTTTCAATGCTGCTTGCACGAGTCTATTTTTTGTGGGTTATGATTTTCAGATATTCACAAGTGAAGAAATTTAAGGGTCTAGCTGTGCAAATAAGTTTCAAAATAAAACTCTTTAATAAATAAAACGTATTTATTTATTATAGAAAAAGAGAAAATGTTATCAAATTAGTAACTATGATAAATCTTTTTTTTAAAACTGTTTGCAATGCAAATTAACATTTAACTGATGTTACCGGTCTGACAGACCGGTGCTTTTTTCCATTTTCATAGTTTAACTTGCAAATTTCAGTTTATCTACAAATACTACTAAAATTTTGTTTCGTTTGGAGCTTTAGTACTAACACCAGAGACTTTTGAATAGGTGAATTTTAATTATAACACTCCTGTACAAAAAGTTTAGTACAAACTCATCTTATGAGTTAATCGCGGCTTTTATTCATCTTTCGATGGAGCGGTCTCACAGACCTCTTCACAGTAGTTATGTGACAATTTCTATGACATCAGTTAAAGATTAATCTAAAATTGTAGATTTAGTTAATGGCAAATTCTTGTTGAAGTTAAAGTTAAATCATTTAATTGAAAAAAAGTATCCAACTTTATTTGATTTCATTGAAACTAACCTTATATTTTGAAGATAATGGTTTGTTTATTCCTTTATTTATTTTATTTTTTTATCGTGGTATATTTCTTTTATTGAATTATAAATAAATATACAGTTGTAAAAAATGTTTGAATAGTTTGGCATATTAACCCTTAACTGCTGTGACAAAAGTTGTTGCATATTTACTGTGAGGCGGTCTGTGAGACTGCTAAATCGAAGGATGAATAAAGAGGTCCTTTAACTCATAGGATGCTGTTTCTGTACTAAACTTTATCGTCAAGTCAAATATAATTAAAATTCCCCTATTCAGAAGACTCTAGCGATATTCCTAAGGATCCAAATGAAACAAAGTTTCACTAGTATTTGTAGTTAAACTGAAAATTACAAGCTAAAAATTGAAAAAAGCAGCGGTCTATGAAACTGCTCACAGCAATTAAATGTTAATATTTAACTGCTGTAAATGGTCTCTGAGACAGATACCTTTTAACGCTTTCCAACGCATTCGGAATACTGTAACAAAACTTTACCGTATACTAGGGGGGTGGGGGGGGGGGGGGTGAGCTGTTTTAGAAATTTGCAGGTTCCAATTTGACCCGCTGTTCGGAAGCTAGTTTGTTTTCATTGTAGGTCAGGTTAATTTCTACTTTTTAGTTCGGATCGGGTTTGGGTCCGTTGACTTCTACTTTTTGCTGTTGGCCGGATTAACTTCTACTTTTTTGCTGCGATCCGCGTTTGGCCGTGTTGACTTTTTTGCTGCACTTTGGGTTCGGGTCAGATTGACTTACTTTATTTAGGGCTCGGGTTGGTGTCGAATTGGGTTTTCACTCTTGCGAGAAGGGTTCGGTTTGACCCGATTTTTCATAAGGAAGTCTAAATATTTTTCCCGATGTAAACTATAGTCAGCAAACACTCCCAAAACACTCCCAGACACTCCCAAAAAATTATTTTGGGAATAATTGTTAATATTTTGCAATGTAAAACCTATAGAGAGTGGACGCCTCCGAACCGTGAAATATGTCCGTTATTCATAATTAATAGCATATACAGTTAAATCTTCATACGGACGCTCCCGAATAGTGGGCACCTCTATTTAGCGTAACTTTTCAATTCCCAACACAAATATTTGTCTCTGAATAGCGCACACGTCCGAATAAGTGACAAATTCGAGAGCCCTGTTCAGCGGTGACCCTTGTTTAGAGGTTCTAGTGTATTTTAATACTAACGAGTATATACTAGAAGTTTATTTTCCTATATAAAAGTTAAAATTTATATTAAAGATGTAAATGTAGACTTCATTATATAATACCATTATAATATGAATTATTTTTCCTTCATTTTGGTTTCGGGTCGACGAAACTTTTGTGGCCGGGTTTCAGTTTGACTTTTAATGGAATTTTCGGGTTCGTGTCTGGACAACCCTACCTGTTTAGGACACTAAGTGGGGTAAAACAAAACTTTTTGGTGGGATGTTTGAAAAATGAAGGCAAAACTTTTGTTTTAGTACATGCCGAAACTGTAGAAGCTTGCTAGATGACAATAATAAACTAGAATTTTTTGGAAATTCTAAAATATAAGAAAAACGCAGAAAAAGCTATCGAAATAAAAAAATCCATTCGTTTCCAAATCACGTCAAAAGTTATTTTTAGGTAGATTTCGTATGAAATACTACCTGTTACATTTTCCCCTATGTTGGAATTTCTGAAAAAGTTTTGCAGATCTACACCGATCATGACCCCTAGAACTCAAAACCACCCTCAGTAAAAACCATATATATATATACATATAATCACTTTTTTTATGGACACGATAACTTCTGTAATTCTTCCCAAATCTCTGCCAAACTGATACATAAAATCAAGGGGCATAAAATCTCGGTCAGGCTCGTTAATGGGCAAAATCCGACCAAGGGGATGGAAATAGGGAGGGGTTTTGTGAAAACCAAAAAAAACCCCATAACTTCTTAATTTTTGTACATATCAAATCAGTTTAAAGCTGTTATTACTTCTAAAAATAGGACCAAAAATTTATGTATGACAGATTTTTTATAAAATTAAAAATGGGGTCAAGGGGCGCAAAAAATAGGGTTTTTAGGAGAAAAAAATTCATAACTTCGTCAATTCTTAAGATATTAAATACAATTAATTTTATTATAAATCTCCTTGAATATTATCTACAACTTTTATATTGACAAGTTTTTGATAGGACCAATTCGTAGCGCAAAGAAAATTAAAAACGAAAACAAAAAAAAGTGGGGGGGGGGGGGGGGTAGGTGGAAGAAAAAAAAAATCCATAACTTCGTGAATTCACAAGATATAAAATCCCCATGAATTTATCATATATCTTCTTAATATATCTACAACATTTATATTGACAAGTAGGACCAATTCTTACAGCAAAAACAAATTAAAAATACATAGCGGTTGAAGAAAAAAATCATCATATTAAGGGCGTATTCAAATCCAAACTGCTTATTTTTGACTCATTTTTAAATTTATTTTTGCTCTCAAACGCATCCAATTGGTAGATTCTCTTATTCAGAAACTCTATAATGTACCGTAATGGTCGACATTTTGATAGAGGCAGAATATATTTCAAAAAATGATGTCAAATTGGGCATTTTGAACCGAATTTCCCGAAGCGATTGTGTTGAAAATGAAAAATATTGTCTTACTGAGAAAATAATTGTTTATAAATCAAGTTTTAATTAATTGAACAAAATATAAAAACACAGGTCGCTTATAAATCTCTGCAAAAACAACGTCAACAAATTTCATATTTTTTATTTTAAAAATGAATGTGAAAATGTGCCAAAAAATTTTGAGCTGTTGTGCATGGAAAAATGTTTTTTTTAATACCGCCTTAATATAATTCTGATAAAACCATCTCTTATATAAAAATGAAATAAAAACTCGTCAAAAGCGGCCAAATAAAATTGTTAAAGTGGCTTTATCTCTAATAATGATTTAGTTTTTGTTGTTGAAATTAGCAATTAACTTCGAAATCTACCTGCGCCTGTAGGCCGGGCCGGCAGGAATTTTTGTACTTTTAAAAAGGAATCTGTAAACGTGTCGGAAAGTCGCGCGTTGTTTAGCGGAGAGAAAGATTTCATTTATATATATACAGGATGTTTCATAAAAGATGTGTAAAACTTCAAGAGTTTATAGTACAAATCCAAACAAACAACATTCATCAAATAATACATGGTTGGAATTAAAACGCTAAGGTGCTAGAGGGTGCCGAATATGATGTTGTTATACGAGGCAAAGAATGATAAATTAACAAAAGCAAGTTTAATGACATGTCTTCTTACAATCGTTGAGCCTATGAGACTTCCATTTGCAGTTCCATAAATAAAATGCATATCAAAGCCTTTTCCCTTTTAGTGAAAGTTAATCTTTGACTAATGTGACAGAAATTGTCATGTAACTACTGTGAAGTGGTCTGTCAGACCGTACCATGGAAAGATGAATAAAAGGCGCGATTAATTCATAGGATGGTGTTTTTGTACTTAACGTTTTGTACAGGGCTGTTATAATTAAAATTCACATATTCAACAGTCTCTTGTGATAGTATTAAAGTTCCAAACGAAAGAGAATTTTGGTCGTGTCTGTAGTTAAACTGAAAGTTACAAGTTAAACTATAAAAATTGAAAAAAGCAGCGGTCTGTGAGACCGGTTAAAGGTTAACATCTTCCGATAGGTTCCTACCGCAATTCACAGTTGCACACTTGGATCAGCCACTAGTATGAATTAATCGAGGCAAAATTTTCCATACGCATTGTCCTTCTTCATATCACATTTGTATGATATTAGTGTCGTTCTTCTCCAGATAATTCACAAAAGGAATGGAGAACGTTTGCATGGACCAAGTTTCCAAATGCGACAGAGCCTTTGCGTTTTAATTCTGACTATGCATTCTTTAATGAAATTAAAATTAAACATTGGTAATATTTCATATTTCTGCAAAAGATAGTTATGAGATAATAATCAATTGTAGTTTAAGATGCAAATTAAAAATTTAAAAAAATTTATTCTATTCTTTAACACTTGATTTTTTAGGTATTGCATTCAATGCTAAAATTTTTAGGAAAAGAAAAAATATAAATATTTTTGTTTTTTCCTTCCCTTTTTCCTCTCAGTCGCCAGTTTTTCTTGCTTTTCACAACAAACGCCTTAAAGTTTAACAGCAAATACCTCTTATTTAGCGCATTGCACATGTAGGCAATTGCATATCACTTGATTTTCCTTACTCTCATCCCAAGTAAACTATTGGGTGTGGGAGTGAGAGTAAGGGATATGAACTTTAAAGATGTCCCCAATCAGACAGAGGTAGAGATAGGTGCAGCATTAATGTATAATTTAATCGAACATTCATGAGGTAGAGTGAGCTCTCATCTCTGTAACATCACCTACAATTCAATGTACGTTGTGATAAAATGTCCAAAAGAATAACGAACACTTCGGAAATAAAGCTGTAGGGAAGAGCGTTAGCACAATACAATAAAAGTAAAAATGTCGCTCCGATTTTTCTTACAATTACCTTACACAGGCACAAGACGAAAAATATACAAAGCATTCATACAAGATCTTTTTTAAAAGAGATGTGTATCTCCGAGCACTTGAGTAAGTTACATACCCGAAGTTGCATAAAGGCTCATTTTTTTTTAAAGCTAACTACTTTCTCTTCAGTATACTAATAGAGACAATTTTAAATTGATGCCTCGCCAGATTTCAGAATTATTTAAAAAGTACTAACTTGGTATAAGACTGCTTGTCTCTTTATCTCTAAGCTCAGTTATAATTCATAAAAGAATATTTTGAAACTTATTAAAGAAACATATATTCAGTAGCTAAGGGATGCTGGCTGAAAGATGCATTAAAAAAAATTGAAGCTGGCTTAGATATGCCAATTAGAGATTTACACGGGATAAAATTTCCCGACCCAAGCGCAGGTCCAATAACCAAAAGAATTATTGTCTCGCCCCGGTATAAAAGTTGAAACTTTGTCCCGAGCCAAAAAATTAATTGACTCGGTCAGATATAAAAGCAAAAATTTCGGCCTGCATACTACAATTAAAATTATTCATGAAGCACACTTACTTTGACTTTGCACACATTCTACTTTCAGAATATGTTCGAAATTCATGAATACAGAAAAATAACAATATCGATGACTACTTAGACTTAGACTAATTATGTACATAAACACCAGGTGAGAAATAAACAATGACATAAAAAAAAATCCGGTAACAAAATCAACGTAATTTAGAATGAAAGAAACGGATGGTTAAAGAAAAACAAAATTTTAAAGCTCTACAAAGAAAAAAAGTTGATTTTTAAAAAGACATCTCTAGAATTTATTGAGCCAACTTAATTTTTTTTAAGATTTCGCTAAGCAAACATTAACATAATTTTTACCAAAATAAATAAGCAAGATAACAAGCCCAACGTGGACTCGGGAGGAAGAATTTAGAGAACTGCATGGGTCGGGTCAATAACGCTTTTCATACTGGCTAGGTCGGACACGAACAGAACGTTTAAACAAGTCTGGCACGGCTTGAATCATCAGAAAAATTGAACACCCAAACCCGACCCAGCTCTGAAAGAGAAAAGATCGGAGAGAGTCCGAGTCTCGTGAATTAAAACTGTCGTGGCCCGGGTGCCATGCTTGAATTGCCTCCTAAGTCTTTTCACTCGAAGATCTGTAACGTCGTTTTGGAAACCCTTTATTTTGGCTCAAGGGGAGAATGGTCCCTTCTCTCCCCCCCCCTTTAGATATTTCATTTGTAAAAGATAATGAAAACAATATGGAAAACGCATATGGCATTTGAAAACTCATTTTCAGCAATTGCCACCTGTAGTCGGAATAATATGCGAATTCTTTTGCGCAACAGTGTATTCGATTTGTATATACGCTACATAATATGCGAAAATTTCAGTTAAATTAGCAAACGCATCACACAGTTGAAATCTCCCTTCAGCAATTTCCGTCAATGAGCGGAATTGCACTCGAACTATTTGTGTATCCCTGTATATAATCTATAAAATTTTTACACACCAGGTATAATATGTTATCATATGTTAATGGCACAAAATCAGTTAAATATAAAAATGCATACCACAACTCAAAACACACTTCGAATAATTATTGTTCTTAATCAGTGTTGTAACCGAATTCATTTCTGTGTTCCTGTAAATGAAATGTAAACGAACAAGATATTCTGTAGCAAGCATCTTTCAGTAAACGTCAGGGATGCATATAAATTAAAAAAAAAAAAAATTAAATACTGCAACATCAATAAAATACACTGCAAAATATTCTCTCCATAGACCATAATTTAATGGTATTATTTTAAGTGACCAAGTAAACGAACTATACACTTCATTTTCATTCCGAACCAGCCATGGCAAAGTTCAGTAATATATATAAGTTATCGAGTATATTTATGCGAGGTATAACACAGACAGAAAGACGTGATGTTTTTACTTTCTTATATCTTCAGCAGAAGAAAGAATTGTAATTAAAAAAATTTTCGACTTCCGGTTTTCGACGGATGTACACGTTTTAGGGGTCAGAGGCCCCAGAAAACATGTTTATAGTAAATGTCTGTCTGTCCATGTGTCCCTATGTCCGTTTGTCCGTATGTCGTTATTGTAGCATCAAAAAGTGTATGAAGTTATGCGTAGAATTGAACCAATTTTTCTTTAGTTTTTGGCTATGGCAAGCAGGTCCTCACTTAATTTGGGAAATTTCCGACAAAAGGGGCGCTGCAATAGCGATTTTTGTGCTATTTTGATTATTTTACCATCGAAAAATGTATGACGTTATGCATAAAATTGAACCAAATTTTTTGTGCATGTTTTTTGCTATGCCAAGCTGGTCTTCCTTGAAGATGGAAATATTCCGCCGAAAGGGAGCACTGTAATAGCGATTTTTGTATAATTTTCTTGATTTTTCGTAGTTCTGTTGTACAGCGGCGGCTCGTAAAGCGACAGGAGCTTCGCATCATGATAAGCCGGCTATTTCGCGAACAGTGGATGTACAACAGAATAACGGAAAACTATTGGTTTTAATAAATATCATGATCGAGATGAACTCGTTTGTACTCCGATTATTTGACTAAAACAGAAATTCAAGATGAAAGTCAAAGTTGGTATAATATTGAACTAATAATGTTATTTTATTGACATTTGTAACTATATTTATTGATTTATTGCCTAAGTGGGACAGAATCACCAGACCTCAAGGGTCCGATGTAGACTCTATTTGCTCCACCCGGAGTGCTTCCCGGCACGCGGGGATTCGTTAACAAAAAAAAAAAAAATAAGAAAAAAATAATAAATAAATAAAATAAAATAAGAAAAAAATAAGAAAAAAAAATAAAATAAGAAAAAAAAAAAAAGTAATAATAATATGTGCAATACAAGCTCCCCCCGTCGGAGCACAGGCTGCTCCCTCGCGACAAGGAGCGGATGAGCAGAGTGAGTGAGCGTGGAGTGTACTGGATCACACAATAAGTCCAGTTAATTGTGGAGGAGTAGCCACAAGGTTGATGGGTAAGTTGCAGCACCATGCAGGTCTATGAGGTAAGGTTTGTTAGTTCCATTTGAAATTTATAAATTCTATTTAATTTGCCTATAAGAAGGGGTCTTGTTAGAATATTGGAAAGCCAATTTTTGACAAGGATGCGGGGGCGTTTAATATGCCATGGGCTTGGGTAAGCGTGCAGTGATAGTAGCTATGTTCTGGAGTGCCGACCTCGCCGCACTGGCAGAAGGGAGTGGCTGCCCGAAAGAAACGTTTCAAGTATTCTTTGAATGGTCCATGGCCAGAGAGGAATGCTGTAGTTGCTGGTGAGAGAAAGCACATTTCTCTTGACACTATATGTATGAGATCGTATGTGTACCTACCTTTGGTAGACGCATCCCAATAAATTTGCCACTCTGAGATGATTTTTTGATTCAACCTTCTGCGAATGTGTGAGGTGGGAAGGGGAAGGGTAAAATCTATTGATGTTCTAGCCGTTGCTTCTTTCGCCAACCTGTCAGCCCGCTCATTGCCCTCAATGCCAATGTGGGTCGATACGTGGCCCAGGGCGACTTTGTGTATGAGAGAGAGAGTAACTTAATTTTCATGTCAAGGACTAAAGGGTTCTTAGTTCTGTGCGCGAAGATTGACTGTAAGGCTGAAAGACTATCACTGTACAGCCTGATGAAGGAAGGTGGTTGGGAAGAGATCCAATCTAGTGCCCGCAGAATCGCAAAAAGTTCTGCTTGGAATACAGAGTTATCATCTCCGATTCTACAGGCCCATTCATGGACCACCACATCGTTCCGCATGACGCAGAATGTTGACGCCACGCCCGATTCCGTGCGGGATCCATCAGTGTATGCTTGAAATATTAAGATGTATTAGATAGAAGAAAGTCTTGGGATTGGCACATCCAACTAGTTTCACATAAAAAAAAACTTCAGTAGCTTTATGCAATCTTCAGCTATAAATCGTTTTTAAACACACATATGCACGATTATGCGCACATACGCCCTATGAACGATTTTATTTCGCCGCCTCCTATCTTCCCCTTATTTAACCATCTTCTGCGTCTGTGACTAGATATGTTCGGGACCTTTTATTCGAAGTCAGAGACCATCGATTTCAAATTCGAGCCTGAAACATTTTGTGTCATCAGAACCCGAACTGGATAAAGAAAGTACGCGATATAAATTATTAATATTTAAAAATTGTTTCAAGAGTAATTTTCTGATTTAAAAGTATCTTATTGTATAAAAATAAGTAATAATTCTAAAAAGTTGCCCCTAATGATGTTTCATAATTTTCACGTTCCTGAAACTCATATCCCACAAACGACAGAAATATGAAAAGTAACTCTTCTTATTCTTTTAAAATAACATTATTCATCAATGACAGAAAGACACGAGTTCTATTTCCAGTAATTTAAAAGAAAGACTTCAAACAGAAACAAAGGCTAAACAAGGGACATTCCTCAACTTCTGTATGTTAAGATTGATAGTGCCAAGTCTTCAGAATCAGATGGAATATTTCTCTTTATATACGGCTAATAGCAATTCAATCTCTTTCAATTTGATTTTTAGCTGATTATAAAATGCCTTTAAAAACTGAGATTACATTTCTGTTTTTGAACTAGCAATCGCTTTTTTTTTTCATTTTTAAATTTGTAAATAAATAAAATTTAGCCCGATCCCGTTTCAGGGGTCATGAATGTCCTTTTATGGGGTGGGAGGGTATCACATCTCTTTATGAAATTTTTTTATATTGAAAGTTATTCCCAAATCCAAACTAACTACTTTTCTGATACTTTCGCGAAGTCATTTTCATTCGTAAATACAAAAAAAATTAGCATTAATATTCGTAAAAATACAAAATGTACCGATATTGTTCAGATACCAAGAAAATAAAGAGTTTCCCATTTTCTTACAAAGGCAAAGATTCATTTAGAAAATGTTGTCAAAGTTAACATTTTTAGCCACGTTTTACGAGTTGACAGCCTCAGAAATGTCGTCAAAAGGAAAAATTGTCAGCCACTTCTGGAAATTCAGTTTAAAAAGTCAAATTTTACAGAATTTTTTGTAAGATTCTTTGCTTTTATCGAAAAATGGAAAACACTATTTAATCACATACGGTGTCCTACTGGCCCACCGGACAGCGAGGCATCATATAGTTATTGGCAGCTATGTGATTCTATTAGTGTTATGAAAATTGCAGGTGCAGCCTCTTCTTGCTCAAAGTATTAAATATTTTTTTCAATCGAACTTGTACCTTTGGAATGGATCATTTTCTTCTGATGGACTGATAGCTTCCATTATTATGAAACAGCCGTTATAAATGAAGTGCTAGGTGTAGATGGAAGAGCAGTCGTATTTGATTTTCTGGTCAGAATAGGAAAAAAAATCGCCATATTTTTTTTTCAAAAAAACTCCGAAAATCAGGCTTCTAACTTTTTACGACAGCTCATTCATCTTCATCTAACACTCCACTTATAACGGCTGCTTCATAATTAATAATGGAAGCCATTAGTCTATCAGAAGAAAGTAACTCGGTTAAAGTGGAAACTCGGTTAATCGGGACTCTACTGTATATTTAATTTTTAAAATGATCTTTAGAATACTTTTGTTGGTGTTCAGAGTGGGGTCATGAACCCCCGTGACCTCCCCTTGGATCCGCCATTCACCCCCGCCCCCCCCGTACCTTCTGTATTGTAGGGAATACATAATTTTAAATTTTCAAAATAACTTTCAAAGGAGGTAAATTTTACGCATAAAAAGTAAAAAAGCTCAAAGGCACTCAGATTCTTCAATTTTAAAGATTAGTGGAATTTTTAAATAAATTTGATAAATTTATTCTTTAAGAAATATATAAACCAAGCGGATTTAATTTTGTATTACTTCTGATGGCCGCTATAATCTGAATTCTTTAAAGAAGGGGAGGTTCTCCTAGCCCTCTTAAATTGCACCCCAGTGCTAACAACATATAAAAACTTCTTTTAAGTCACACAGAGTTCAAAAGTTGTTGCTGTAATACAGAAGTGTTTAACCATTTGTTTACCAAATTAAGAAATATTCAATAGCAATATTTTGCAGTTTTATTTCATTTTACATTTCAGATTATAATAAGTTTTGTTTAACACAAATGCTGCCAGTGCATGGAACAGGATTAAAATGTGAGCCTCGGAGCACTCAATTTATGAAATTCATGAATTTATAGAGACCGTTTACAACCTGTAGGATTAGTAATAAGATATATTTAATTTTTAATGATTTGGAAATGACAAAAAAGAAAAAAAAAGAGAGAGAGAGATTGCAGATCTGCGAAAAAATTTCATGGATGAGTGTCCATTAACATAGACATGTCGATTCTACTGACAAAATCGGGCTACCAAACTCAATGAAGAACTCTGATTTAAAGTATTTTTAATTAATTACATAACAATATAAAATAAAACATATACATTCAAATATTACCCGAATATGCGAAAAGCTAATTTTACATTAAATGAATGCATAAAAATATGAACTGAAATTCGACGAACCAGTATTTTAAATATCAAAATTTTATTTTACCCATAAACACTAAGTCAATTTCAGTAAGCAATCGTAATTGCCAACAGGACACAAAAAAGTACATGTTCTGCGACAATTTGGATCAGAGTTGTAAGCGTTTATATTCATTGGGTCCTTATATTTGCCTTATACTAAGAGTTTGGATCTTCTGTTAAAAACACCAACAATGTCCCTTTCCCCTTTATAAAAATTACGTTTACCATACAAAATATTGCAAACAGAACCCCACCACACACACACACAAAAAAAAAACTTCCTCCTCCTTTAAAACGATTGCATGTAAAATATAAAATTTTTCTTACAGTATTGTATAAAAACAATAGAAAAATATTCAAATATTACCAAAACACGTAAAATATAAATTTTCAAAAAAAAAAAATGCATTAGCATATAAACAAAATTTCGATGAATTTTGATTTTATGTATTAAACTTTACTTTTTTTATTAACTTTCAATCGTAATTGCTAATCAATTTCAGAAAAATAATGGCAATTGCAAAAAGGACAACAAAAAATCTATGCTATTTGCGGCACTATCAGAATACCTGACAGACTATAAGACTGTACTTTAAAGGGTATTAACTAATTACAGAATATTAGAAAATAGAAAAAAACTATTCAAGTATTATCCAGACATGTGAAAAATTAATTTCTCAACAGAAAAATGCACTAGTATTAAACTTTAAACCGACAATGAACTTTAAACTGAGAAATAATAATAATAAAGATAATGTCTCCCCTTTCTAATGATTACGTTTACCTTACGAAATATGAGAGCTCTACAATAACTACAGCTCCAGTTATAACTGTTTTATGTTGTCAGTACTTCATGCACTAAAATATGGAAGAACTGCTATAGAAAATACCCCCCCCCCCCCCTCTTAAAACGATTAAGAAATTAAACGAAATTTGTGTGAGATGTGATGTGACAAGTTGAATTTTGAATTCGAGTTACACGTATTTGTCGTTATCGAGACCTAATATTCGCACTATACAAAAATTTCGAAATCCGGGGTTAAAAACGCCCACACTTTCCCCCCTTTATAAAGATTTAGTTTACAAAATATAAGTGTTCTACGAAGATTACAGTTAGAGTTATAACTGTTTTAAGTTGTCAGCAACTTATATTTATAATATACTAAAATATGGTTGGTTTCTATAAAAAATCGACAAAGCCCCTACCCTTTAAAACTATTGCGTTTACCATATCGATTTTGTCTGGGTTACGACAATTTATATAAGAGTTACAAGATCTTTTGGTTATTAGGCCCTTATGTTTGCGCTATTCTAAAATTTACTAACCTCCGTTAAAAAAAAATGCACCCCCTTCCCCCCTTTTCATAAAGATTACTTTTACCATACAAAATATGAGTGTCCTACGATAATTACAGTTTGAGTTATAAGTGTTTTAAGTTACCGCCCCTTTTATTTATGACACACTAAAATATTGGGTGGGGGGGGGCTTCAGTAAAAAATGGTAGATTATCCGTGTTTGAAAATTTTCCGTTATTATTAAAATACTAACTGCAATGTATAACTTCAAATTTCACCCTTATTATAATGTCACTGTAACAGAATTTTTTTAATTGTCATCAAAAGAGTATATAATCATTAATAAGTACAGTATCAAATACAGTTGGAATAAAATCTAATTGGAAATTTTACTTTTTCCATTACACGTAATTGTAACTAAAATTTATTAGTTACTATTACAACAATGTAATGGTAATTATAATCATCTCAAGTACATTTGAAATCAAATCAATAATCTAAATTTACCATTCACATTACAAGTAATTGTAACTAAAATTTTACAGTTATAACACTACAGCACCGTAATGAAAATCATAACCTTCTGCATTACAGTTACAATTATATCTTAATAAAAAAAATTGCTATTGAAATTACACGTAATTGTAATTATAAGTTCTCAATTATAATTGCAATTATATAATAATAATCATACCATTTATAGTTACGATTACAAAATGCTAATTCAATTTCAAATTTAAATCATAAATACACATAATCTTAATTATATTTTTCTCAATTGTAATTACAATTATATAATGATAATTATAGTATTTATTGTTACTATTACAATGCTAATTGAACTTACAATTCAGATTATAATTACTTGTAATCGTAATTATAGTTTTATCAATTATAATTGCAATTATATAATTGTAATCATAGCATTTATAGTTACGGTTACAATGCTAATTGAACTTTAAATTCAGATTATAATTACACATAATCTTAATTATATTTTTCTCAATTATAATTACAATTATATAAAATTAAACATAGCATTTATAGTTACGATTACAATGCTAATTGAATCTCCAATTCAGATTTTAATTAACATGTAATTGAAATTATAATCCCTTACATGCCAATTACATTGTAATGAGATTACAAATTAATCAGATTGCGAATTTGCCCAACTCTGTTGCAAGGTTTGTGATCACGTGGTTGAAACTGATCTATTCAATATTACTGCGTGTGTATTTTTTTTATTTGCTCCATGTGTTCAAACCAGTTGTCCACGAAAACATCAACCGGTGAAAGTGACGCACACGAAATTTCTTTGACGTATGCAGATAAATTGTGCTTTTTTATCAGTTTTTTTAATATAATTTTTAAACGGTTTGGAACCTATTTTTCATAGTAGGTGCATTCAGTAGGTGACCCTCATAGGTACCTTCTGGTGCAATCCGAATCGAAATCCGACAAATATTTTTTGAGTTATGCTTGACGAAAGGTTTTTATTAGGCTTTTTTTTTTAGTAGGACATGGCGTTAATATCCATCGTAGTTGTAATGTGTCCAGACAGTAATATTTCGCTGAGTATTAGCCTTCGCTTCGCTCAGACAATAAATAAAATTTTATATTTTGTAGGGAAAATAAATTTTTAATTTAATAACAGAATTTGAGAAAAAAATTGTTAATGCAATTCATAGTTGCAATTTATTTATGTGATAAACGATGAATTTTAATTATCAAAATTTATTTCAGGTTTCTTTTAAGCATGTTTTTAAAAAATCGGGATTTTCTCTGTTCAACTTTTTAAAAGTTAAGTTATATAATTATTATTTTTGGCAATTAATAAAAACAAATAAACTTTCTGTTGGAATTGTCTTTTATTTTACACCATACCATAGGGTAAAATAGTTAATTTACAATATGTTTTAAAATAGCATTATTAGTGCTAATTTGCATGTTTTTGTGAAATATTTCTTCAAATTTTGTGAGTGAAGTAAATTTGCATAATTTATGTCAGTGTTTTACCAATTCAATTAATAATTTTCTTGCAAATTAAGTTTCAATGAAAAATGGGCTGTTTTTGCTTTACCCCACCCGACCCTATTAGTAAGATTAGACAAAATTTATTACTTCACAATTCTTTTTATAATGCAACGCTATATAATTTTTTTGAAAATGCAAACACGTCATTCTGACGGGCTATATTCTAGTAAAAATATAGTGATTGTTTACGAAAAAAAATATTTCTGCATTTTTTTTTCTTTTACAGAAGAAATTACCGTTTAAAAAAACAATTCATAAATAATATTATATGATGCTAGTTTAAACTGACATTTTTATTCACCTCCAAAGCTTTTAAAGGTATCTTTCTACACTAACTGCGATCTCCGTAATTGAAATTGATAAAAAGCAAGTACTAGAAAAGCAAATTTACATGGTAATTCAAACAATGATTGAACTGTTATGTGAAACTTTCATTGACTTGAATAAAATGCAATTGAATTCCGTAAGCGAACATATATTCTTAAGTTTTAAAAGCGATGTTAACACTAATTTTCAACAAGTGTAATCTGTAAAAATTATTTATTTAGCTAATGCATTCTATTTTAAGTAATAAAATGTGATTACATTTAAATTCAAAGCTTTTAGTGTTAGGAAAAACTATGAATTAAATATGAGAATTACACATACCCTGTCTAATTTGCACTTTGTGGGTACACTATTTTTGTAAAATTTTGGATGTATGTTTTATTAGGCCGCGATATGCTACTTCTTTCTTTCATAAATAAAATGTCGTCTAAAAAAAAAAAAGTTCCGTTGTATAAGCCAGCCTTATAACAAAGCAGATGTATCATTGTACTATTAAACACTCTACTGCAATTTTTTTTTTATCTTCTAAGCACCGAACATTTTTATTTTTATGCTGTCGTGTTGGGGAAAAAGTGTTTTTTAATGCAATTTGTTTGAAAATTGCATCTCCATTTATTTTTGAGATATTGATTTTTTTTATAGTTTTTAGTGCCATTTGTTTAATTTTGGCAAATCAAATACTCAATTTCTATAGAAAGTAAAGAAAAAATTGTTGGAAAATATTAATTATATCTTTTTGTTGCCATTTTCCGATATCATTGAAAAAAAAATTAAAATACGGGCTATTTTGAAAAAATATAAATGAATGATTTCTGATAAAACATAGAGCTATTATAAACTATATTTCATTTAATTATTTATAGTACTAACAAATAAAGGTATATGAATCATTAGATAACCGATTTTTTTTTGTCGAGTTTTTTGAGTAACATCTGTTCTTTTTTTTTTTTTTTTTTTTTTTTTTTTTGTGTGTGTGTGTGTGTGTATTATTCAGCGTTAGTGACGACATATAAATTCTTTACTGTAGATGTTGTTTATGACTGGATTGTAAAGTTGCAATTCTTTAGAGGATGCGAATGACGTCATTTTACATAAAATGAAAGCGTGTGTTTTAAGTCTTAAAACTGAAATATGTTTTGTATTATCTACATTTATATACATATATGAAAGTTAACCCTTCTGTGATTGATGAGTGCTGGCCGCTTAGACGTGAATTTTGCTCAAAGTCTGTCCAATTGTTGGCAGTAGAGGCCTACATTGATCGTTTGGTTTGGTGTGAAGAACTCCTAGTTGATTTTTCTCTTGGCACCCCACCATACACTGAGCAAAAAATTTTCGGGATGTTTATGTCGATGGAATACGCTCTACAAATATCGGCACACATCCTGAAACACTTCACATTACGACACAGTATCCACTTCTCATCATCCGTTACAATTTGTTTCAAAAATGGTTCCTTACTGTTATAGGAAAGCAAAGAAACATAGATCCTGACCTTCTTTTCACGTTAACTTACTGTAAGCTGGTGTGGTAACCCACTGATCGAGCTTGGCAATTAAGCTAAGCGCATGCATCAGTCTTTCGACTGTTGTTCTGTGTTCCGAGAACGTTTCCACTAACTTTTTTAATGATTAGATGTGGGGAGTTTGTTATGGCTGTGTCCAGATCGTCGTCAGAAACCATTGATGGGCGTCCAGAACGGGAAGGATTTTTACAGCTCCTGTCTCCGTCCCGGAATTTCCTAAACCAAGGACAGCAGGTGTTATTGTCGATGGCATCGTCCCCACAAACTTGACAAATGCTGCGGCTGCTGTAACGGCTTTATCATACTCGTACTGTAAACAATGTGTGATGTGGACTTTCTTGCTTGCCATGTTGTTTCTCGCTCAGCATGAGTTCTTCTTACAAACGTTGTGCCTATGGATACTCTACTGCTCTAAGCGTTATTGGCCATTTTCATGTCCTCGAAACGTCAGCTGTAACATCCGTTCTCCACTTGACATCTACATATATTCAAAGGGGTAGAACTTTGGCACTCACCCAATATTTTACTCATGTAAAAATATCTTTCTTAACATTCTCAACTGTTGAAACTTTTTGTCCGTTTCTCTTTTGATTAATCCTAATTTTGATTAATTGCGCAACCCGAGATTGCTTCGGGCAACGTAAAAGTGTCAAAATTTGCGCAACCCGAAATTTCTTAGGGGATGCAGTTTTTCCGTCTAATTAACCCTCCTTGATTATTCTCAGCAGTTATTTTTTTATTATAATTTTTTCCGTATTTAATCGTAGCATTTTCCCGATTAAATTAGATAAAAAATTTTTGTTTTGAAAAACCAGTGACAACAGAATACCAATTCTTAAAAGACGCTTGTCGCGAAGGGATTAAATACTCAATGTTTGTAGCTATTTTGATAAAACAATTACGCAAAGAGAGGGTTACTCACACCTTCTGCTTAACACGATTTGGACCCTGTGATGTTATTCAGTGCCGTTCTTGCTATTCCATAAGTCTTCGCGAAAGCTGCTTTCTATAAATTCAATTTTTCAAAGTTTTCTATCAATTTGTTTTTTCCGCGTCAAATTTTCCATTTTGCTGACATGTTGTATTCGTAAGCGACAATTAACAAATGAACGAATACTTCACACGCAACGACAAGTAATGAAAAATACAAAAAACTAAAAACACGTAATTTTCCTTTTTTTCTGCACGGAGGACAATTCTCATTCGGTCGCAAGGGGTGATGGCATGTTTTTCAAGAATCGTATCTAATGCGACGGTTGAGGGAAAAGTCACCAGAACTGTGGAAACACTTTCCGACAGGGAAGAGTTTCTCTTGTCTGATGAAAATGTCAACTGGGCTTTCTTTACCTTACGGGAGTTCGCAATTGTGGTTTTTACAAAAACATGGGAGATTCGACATATGTGTAAAATGTATTTCTATTTAATTAAAATGTATTTCTATTTAAATGTTATTTTTCTACATTATAATTGAAGTAAAATCATTTAATTTTATTTTATCTTGCACTATGGGCAGAATAACTGTTTCTGTGCAGAAAATTATACATAATTCGTCACTTTGATAATTCAAATAAATTATTTTGTGTATGATTTGCATGACGTTTTAATTTATAAAATACTATAATTTTAAATGTTTGTTTTTAGAAAGGATATCTGATATCAACACCTAACGTTGTACAGTTGAACTTATTAAATTTTTATTGTAGTTTTTCATAAAGACACTTTCACTTTTGGAATTAGTTCGGAAATGAATGTATTCTCGTAAAAAATGTGAAAAATAAAAATATATAAAATGTCCCATTTAGACAGCAACCCAAGATACCCATGAAATTTTTTGTTATAAATATTGAAAAGAAAACAATCAAATTGGGAAGAAGCCCCCCATATGTATAAATGTTTCTTCCGGGTGCCTTCTTCTGATTACTGTAGACTCTTAAATGTATTACTCTCTCTAAAATAAGTAAAGTTTTTCATTTTCTACACATATAAGTAATTTATGTAAACACATGTTTCACATTTATTTACTAAATTCAACATTTCTATAGTTTTTATTTTCTATAATGTATCATGTGAAAATATTAAAACACATAAAACTCATTTAAAATTCTACAAACACTTTTCACACGTTACAAATGCACCAAAATATCTAACACACTTCAAAAGGAATAAAATTTTGCATTCAAACACATTTCAAATTAAGCTTATTAACGCAATATTATTAAGTTAAAGAAAATTCTCATAAGATAGTTTTAGCAGAAGATAAAGAGACAGTGAACGGTTCTACGTTTTAAAATATTTTTTCTTTTAAATTTATGTTTCTACATTTGTCCGTTAATTACTTTCCAATATTAAAAGTAATTCCAACTAAATATACTCCGGTTTAAGGATAATGACTGAAATTAACTTTAAATTTCAAATAGAATCTAAAGTAAATTAGAAATTTATTTCGATTAATTCACTAGAGACATAATTTGTATCTGAAAATCATTAATCATTTTTTAAATTTAATGTTCGTAAAAGAAAATAATATTTTTACCGGAAAATACTAAGTAGCGCAATTTAATCTATGGAATACGATTATTGCAATATCGATATTTTACTTAACAGATATTAGTTTTGATGAGAAAATTTGTGTATTTTTTATTTTACTTGGGTTATTTTTATAATTACATTTTTAAATATTTGCACTGTTAATGAGGTATGTATTATTTTTTTTATATTCCTATAATTTAGAATCGTCGTTTAAAATATGATAGAATAATTATTATGTTAAATTAAAATATATTTATATTTGAATGTCTTTATACTACATTATAATTAAAAGTACAATCATTTCGATTTTATTCCATTTTGCATTATGGGTAGAATGACTATTTTTCTGTATCAAATTTTACGTATTGTGTCTCTTTGATAATTCCACTAAATTATTTTGGGGGTGTTATGAATCAATTTTCAATTTCTAAAATACTATAATAACAACAAAAATCTACAAAGCATAAAAATCATACATCTGTTAATGAAAAATCTTCAATTATGTACGAACATCATGCTACTTACTCCATGTACTGCATTCTGGAATACCATATTAAACTTCTATAAAAATATAAATAAAAAAAATATTAAACGATATTAAAAGATATTTCGTAAATGAAAATCAATACATATGTTCCAGATCGATGACAAAATTTATTAATAGAAAGTGTATCATTATTAAAAATCTTCCAAACTTAAAAATTAAAAAATTAAAAATTCTGAGACAACACATAAAAAAATATTAACAATAAATCCTGCTAAGTTTAAATAATATTATATTATTTAGCCAGTTATATTTTTTATAGAAACACACTGCAAGCAGATATATTTCCAGAATTTTAAAACTCGTTGATTTATCATCTAATTTGAGTTTCTCTATATTTAGTGACAAAATATAGAGAAACGTATATAAAAAGTGAAAAATAAACTAGTTCAGATATGCAAATATAACCTTAAATTCAAATATATATCTTAGAAAAAATAAACGCAATGTAAAAAACCTTTAGAAAAACATAAGAGACATAGAACAGAGGCAAGAGGAACATAGAAATAAAAAGCCTGTCAACCGAAAGAAAAAAGAACACCGCAAACAAGTTAATTGCCAAACTGTCAAAGCGAAAAACGAAAACAACCAATCGATTTCGAATTATATATTCTTTCAATTTATGTTTAAAACATAAATTTAGGGTATCATGTATTATGTAAACTTTTAGTAATTTTAATTTGAAAACCTAATTTTAACAGCGTACTTGTATCTTCGAAAATTTTTGCAATGAAATATCATGCGGAAATTCATTTGTCCAAGTAGTTTACGAATTATGCATGTTTAAATTTTCGAACTCGTAAACTTAATTTTTTTTTAATCGCATAGTGTGAGTAGTCAAACTGCATTTAAACATCCCTAAAAATGGATAATATGGATTTGGATATTAATTTTGTATAATTCAATTAATGTTAAAAAAATCCTAATTAACATTTCATATTTTTTTCTGATAAATTTCAAATATGACTCTTGAAATTAAAAAAAAAAAACTTCCTTTCACATTATAATAAATATGTTAATATGTAACATTAAGGTATGGAAATAAAAACCGGATAATGTTTTCTGCATGAAAGGAATGGTGTATTAACTAGAACATATTTCACCTTATACTGTGTTAGATGAGGGGCAGAAGAAGAAATTTTATAGTAATAGGATTTTATTAGAAATTCTATTAATGCCAAGAGTCTTGTTGATTAAGGGCCGTTTACTGGTACTACTCCCTGTTGTGTTCATTAATTCCTAAAAAAAGTAAAGCATACTACGTTTAAATACAAAAATATTTTTAAGAACAGTATACGTTAAGAAAAACGCCAGGCCTTTCGAAAGAAATTTGATTGTATTATTCAGGCAAAAAGAAACATGATACTTTGAAAGTACGGAAAGGGAACGGAAAAGAAAGGGACAAGTTAACCCTTTCAAGGGCGGTGGTTAAAGGGTCTAGCCACCTAATTTTAATTCCAAAACTGACAAATGGCACCATGAATATTTTAATGGAATTTCGCTTTTCCAATGCAAGTGCAAAATAGCGAGTTTTTATTTTCTAAGAGATTTGTTTGAATATTCTGGTGTAAGTCAATTATTTTATCATTTTACGAACAGAAGTCTTCTGCCCCTGAAAAGGTTAAGTGAAAGAAAACCGGAAGGAAAGCAAAAGGCATCCGCCAATCCCACAATAGCATTACCCAATCAGTAAAACACAGAACAGGAAGTGGATTATGAATCAAATTTAATAAAAACAGAGTTTATTAAGGAACTTACAAGAAAATATAAAATACATACATATTAAACAAGAACAAAAATTATATATAATTTAAAAAAATTAAAAAATTGAATTATATGTAATGGTAATAAAAATAACAAATTATAAATGTAAATAATATAGAGATTAAAAATTAATAATATATAGAAATAGAAAAATTAAATGCCAAAATATTAATAATAATTAGTAAAAAGGTATATAGTTGAACTAACGAGCTTTTTCAAGGTGCAGAGAGCATGTTACAATCAGATTTGTCATTAACTTATAAAATCATAATTGAGATAAATAGTTAAGTTTAGATTCAATTCTGAGGTTCTATTGATATTAAAGATAATTTATTATTTTTTTTAAATTAAAACTATGTCTGCAATCTGAAATATGATGGGAAATAGATGATTTAAGTATTATTTTTCTGGTTAAAAACTTAACGGGGGTGTTCTTTTAAGCAGATTTCGAGATTTCTTTTCGTTCCACCTGCATAAGATAAATGACAACCATTACAAGGAGCATTACATATTCCCCTTTTATGAAGATGTGGAAAGGATATCGATGGAGATTTATTGATGGGAAACTTAAACTTACTGACCGATTTAAAGATGACAATAAAGGTGAAACTTCTTTAAACTATAGCTAATTTGAAACATAATGGACAATAACAAGTTGGAAATTGCTCGTCAAACGTGGCAAATGAGGTGCGTTCGCACTATAACTAGTTTTATAATTATTTTTTGCACCCCATATTGTACTGAATGTATAATTTTTTGCACTTCATAAAGCGCATAGTCTGATACATCATTAAAATGCACTTCCAATAATTTTTTCCCATTCCCCGTAATGTAACGGAACACTTTTGACTGTCCCTGTAAATAAACTATACATCCGATTTTCCTAAAATTTGAAATAGCTCAACAAAATTTTTCAACAATTATATATTTAAAATTTCAGACCATTCGGAAGGCTGTAATATCATTAAAATGCACTTGCAATAATTTTTCCCATTGGCCGTAATGTAAAGAAAAACTTTTGACTGTCCCTGTAATTAAACTATACATCCAATTTTCCTAAAATTTGAAATGGCTCGACAAAATTTTGCAACAGTTATATCTTTAAAATTTCAGATCATTCGGAAGGCTCTAATATCATTAAAATGCACTTGCAATGATTTTTCCCATTGGCCGTAATGTAAAGAAAAACTTTTGACTGTCCCTGTAATTAAACTATACATCCGATTTTCATAAAATTTGAAATGGCTCGACAAAATTTTGCAACAATCATATATTTGAAATTTCAGACCATTCGGTTGGGTAGTTTTTGCTCTGTTACATGCGGACAGACAGACGGACGGACAGACGGACGGACAGACGGACAGACGGACGGACTGAACGACGACTATAGGTGCTACGTATTTATATAATTACGAACGCACCTAAAAAGGCAGAAGAATCAATTAATCAGTTTATAGTTTTGCAGATTTAGAAAAAACATTTTTTACTAGAGGCCATATAGATTGTAGTCACAGAATTATAGATAACACAATAGCTGAAGCAACTTTTGATATAAACTGAATTTAAAGAATTAAGTTCATCGTTAAGGTATTCATTGTTATCAATCCTGGTGGCTTTTTTCTTTAACTTGCCTCTTTCCTTCCCATTTCTTTTTTGTATTTCTTCTGCCTCCTAATTAGTTGCAAGTATTCTTCTCGCCTGAAGAAGAAAGACAAAAAAGACCTAGAGCATTTCTCAGATTTATGTTGTTATAGTCCCAGAGCTGTCAGCTTAAAAACATATGTTATCAAGCACAAGAAAAAAAAATTATAGAAAAGTAGAAATAGGGGAATCTAATGATCCATGTCTGCGGAAGTGAATTGGTGCATAAGCCAAAAAGTATTATCACCAGTGGTTGACTCGTATGTTTATCATTGTGTTTGTCTTCTACGAACAAAGGTATGAAAACATGGAGGCTAGTTGTAGGACAAACACAATGATAAAGCTACGAGTCAACCACTGGTGGTATTAATTTTCGGCTTATTCACCACTTCACTTGACAGACATGGATTACTAGATTCCTGTACTATTCTTTTCCATAAAATAAAGGTTATTTTCTTGTGCTTGATAACATAGGTTTTTGTGCTGTCGGCTCTTCGACTATTAATATTTTTATTTTTTACATTTATTGTATCCCATAAGTTTCCTGAATACCTTAACATACTATGATTAGTTGTTGTTTGAAGAAGTTTTACTTAATAAACGGTCAAATGCGAGTATTACACGCGCACAGAAGGTTCCGTACAATAATAAATGAATTAGTATCTGCATTATTTAAATAAACAACCGTTGCTAAAAGAATACTAAGACTTTGTAAAAACGTAGGGTTGTGTATAGCTGTATATACTAGAAAATTATAAATGAATATACCATGAAAGTTCAAAGAAATATGGTACCTAAATAATATCAAATATAGCTATCCAGTATAACTCTTTATTTAACCTTATCCTAATCTGCTTAAAATGAACTTAATTCGGTGCTGACAATAAAATTAATGCATATTTAAACTTCATTTGACATTTAATAAACCTAAATTCAGCGTAGTAACAATCATTTCTTTTAACAGAGTAACTAAAGCAAAACCCTTGTTCAAAATTTAAACTTAGCATTGTGCTAAGCGCGCTTCGAAAGGACGTCGCAAAGTCGCAACGCCATATTGGCCCGTGCTGCGCTTTTCCATATAGGTTTTTAGTTAATCTTTAAAGACACGGTATTGAAAGAGCCACTCAATGCAAACTAGTTGCGAATTCCATAGTATTTATGTGATTAATTCTAATTAATTTAGTCTGTTTTTAATAATTTGACGTTTACTGCTTTTATACTGCTACTGGACATTGCACTAGACAAATATATCCTTAAAATTTGTTATCTAGGCTTTAAAAATCGGGGGAGCATAGAGTACGATGCCCCTGTCATTATGTATGTCCAAACATTCCGTGTCTTTAAAGGTCTGGGCTAATTACCGACAATTTTTTTCGAAAATCAGGATCAACAATGCTTTTATAATTCTGCTACGATAGGCACCTCCAGCGCTGCTCAACACTTTTGCTGAATGCGCGTAAATCGAAATTTGTGTGCAACGAAAAATGCGGTTTTCTCAAAAACTATACGACCTAGGGTCATCGCTATAATTTTCCTACAAGGTTTAAATTAACGTATACTATCTCTATTTTTTTCATAATTTCAGTTTCAGTAGATTCGGAATTTGATGGGGGGGGGGGGGGCTAATTTTTGCACTACATTTTCGACGTTAACATTGAAAATACAAGACCTAGAAGACGTTACAAAAGCTTTCACACGATATACAAAGAAAGAAATATTTTTCAAGTAACTTAATTAGCCCCTCTGCATTTTTCATAAATATATTTATGAATGTTTATCTACCCTATATATATAAAATCCTAATGAAACGAATTTATAAAACGGATATATGAAACAACGGAAATGTAACGAATTTATGAAACTATTCTATGAAACGAATCATTAAACAACTGATTATGTTTCGCGGCGATTTTTCCTAAAATATGGAATACTTTGCGATGAAATTAACACCAAAAATCGTTATTGATTTGCAGATCTCAAAACTGGTATTAAAATTTTTAAATTCGAAATAGTTTTCAAAATATTAATTTTTTTCTAATTTTAAATATTTTTTCTAATGATGGCAATTCAAATTTTAATCATAACAGATCTTTTTTTTTCATATTTTAGTACAGGCTATTATTTTAGACTAATTTGGCGACCAGTTTGGCCTCCCTTAAATGTATGCTAAGAACAATGATTTTTTTTATTTCATTATCATTTTATATAATACAAAACTTTCATTTAAAACTGAAAATTTTAAAATTAATAGCTTTCACTTCTTTCTTTTTTTCTAAACGATATGAAACGAAATATATTAGGCGCAGATGTCATATACGCACCGAGGTACCTAATTGACGCCAAAATGGCGTTATTTTGCCTGACATGGTAACCCGGCTATTGTTGCTTATTTATTAATAAATGTTTATTTACATTTATTTTCTTTTTATTTATCAAAAAATGTAATAAATGTTATAAATTTATAAATTGTTTTGTTCTATAGTTATTAATTAATTTTTATTTATTTATTGTTATTTCATTTTAAAAATAATACAAAATAATTTAAAAATACATATGTAACTGATATTCGAAAACGTAGTTTTCGCCAAATTGTCGTTAAAAAAAATCACGCCAATCCCGATTAAATAATTCAACAAATCATGACAATTTCAAATTCAAAGTAATGTTTTAATGGTATACTACTTAGTTATCCCACAGACCAATTTCGCCAAATTATATAAATCGCCAAACCACTCACCAAATTATACAAATTGACGTAATTTTTATTTTAAATAACGAAAGAACAGATAAATTAGTAAAAGATTAATAAAAATACAAATAAAACATCGAATTAAAAAACCCTTGATGACGTAATAAACACGTGTAATGTGTTTAATGTCAAGTGAATGTGACATTTACAATAAGCTATTATTGGCATTTAATCTCATAGCCTGGCGATAGATTTTTGGTCGATGGGATAAGGAAGTAGTACCGTTTTAATTTACCACTCGGAAAATAAAAAAATGCTAACTGGCGAGTTAAAAAAAAAGCTATTGACGAGATTTTCTCCCGGCTAACATAAAAGTACTAAGAATTCTTTGCGATCATGGCAACTTTTATGTAGTTTTATTTGAAAAAATAACTTTGATTCTTTAATCAAAATGGAAACCTTTCTTATGAAAAGCGAAGGGTTGTAAATGTTTGTGGCAGTTACATGACTTGGACTATTATAATATAAGTGAAATGATGGCGATAGAATAATATTTGGCAACTCATCGCCTGTGGCTGGCTAACATTAAAGTACCAAAATGGCCGCCTGGAATATAAAAAGCGAAGGGATCCTCCCGGAACTGTTGATAATAGTCACATGACTTAGGCTATTATTACAGAGATTGTTTTCAATTCTAAAAACACCGCAAAGAATATTACTTTATAGAGATTGTTTTCATTTCTAAAAACAGCGCAAAGAATAATATTTCCTAACCATTAAAAATTTATTTACACGTGACTATTAAAAACAGAAAAAAACCCTTTAAAATTACTATTAAATGAGTAAGTGTTAAAAGCAGGAAAATATTGAAAATTATGTCTTGAAAATTGTATTTACACGTGGATATTAAAGGAGAAAGGAAACTTTAAAATAATAAATACATTAATATGCGTTTAACCTTTTCAGGGGCAAGGTACTTCTATTTCTTAAAATGTTGAAATCAGTGAATGGCACCAGAATTTACAAACAAATTTCGAAATACGAAAATGCTTTTGTTCACTTACTTGATCACCCGACCGGAGCACCAACCAAAGAATGGCATAGGATGTAACGCTCCGGTGGAAAATCCCCACAACAATCACCGATGCCGGACATCGGAAAGCACCCAAAATAACAAGGAAAAAGGCACATATTCTGACGAACTTACATAGTAAATCGTAAATTTACAAAACAATTGATGTCGCTTTCATCATAATAATAAAAATAAAAACAAAAGTGAAGTGACTTAAATGTATAACAAAAGTTAAGACTATAAATCCTTGTTCAAGATTATGAAGTGTAAATGTTCATAAAAGTTCACTGTTCACTAATGTTCAATTGAGTTCAGTGTTCGAAAGAAAAATGTTCATAAAAGTTTTATATAAGAAAAACTAACTTGAAGAAAGATCACCATAATGTTCAGACCTCAAGAGAAAATCGCCGCCAACAAAAATGTCAGACAAAGGACAGTTACTATAAAAGGCACAATGTTGAGCCTTTGATGTAGTGTCAGAAAACCACGTAATGTCCTTAGCGAACCACTGATGAGTATTAACAGTATGATAGAAGTAAAAAGATACAAGTGTAAAAATTATCAAAATTTACACTTAATAAATGAGTATTCCCTATTAAGTGCGTTGTACATAGCACACAGTCTTCTATAGTTTGAACGGGTGATGAGAACGTTTCGAATGTTCCATCTCAGTGTACAATTCCTGTTGAATTTAAATGTACAAGGCATTAACGGACAATGTCCAAACAAATAATGTTGTATACTTCCTACATCACCACAGTTACACCTGTTATTTGGGCGTTTTCCTATTTTAAACAGATACTGTGGAAATGCTCCATGTGAAGAAAGAAAATAACCTATCACCTGGGATTCACATAGAAATAAATCGTTAACCCTGTTTAATATCGCATAAGTATCTCTTCCCTTTTCCGAATTTTCCCAAGAAACCTGCCATTGATCATGTAGAAGTGTTTTAAAATGACGCTTTAAAATAGAAGTTGGTGCAGGAATGCGTAGAACTTTATCATACAGATCATTTATAATAACTGATTTTGCCAACATGTCCGCTCTTTCATTTCCTGATATTCCAACATGCGATTTTATCCAGCCAATATATATGACTTTATTATGTAACAGGCGCAAAGAGTTGAAGATATTAAAAAGCTGACCGTTAGATGGAAATAAGCGCTGAAGAGCGTAAATTGATGACAAGCTGTCAGTATAAAGATGAAATGAATCATGCGGGGAGTCGATGCACCAACTGATAGCCTTGTCTATCGCAGCCAATTCTGCTTGAAAAACAGAGTTATAGCCATGTAATTTTAATCTCATGTCTAGCATAAAAGAATCCCTATACCAAACCGTAAATGCAGCTCCTACACTGTTCATCATTCGAGAACCGTCAGTATACAGTATCGGATGATTCACCACTGGTACTGTATCAACCACTGGCTTAACAAATTTTATATTTAAGTTTTCAAAGAAGTAAGGATAATTATATGTCCTCAGTTTATTCATAAAATCTTCACCTTTAAAACACATATTGTCAATCAAGACTGTACCATTTCCATAAATGATATTATAACGCTTAGAAGACAAATTCAGTTCTATGTCAAGTGGTGGAGCACCCACCAAAACACACAATGCGTCATTAGAAATCGTACGATATGCCTTTAAGACAGATAGCAGACATAGACGTTGACATGAGAGTAATCTTGTTATTCCATGTTGATTTAAGTCAGGCATCCAGATCTCATGCCCATATGAAATACGTTTCTTCAAGACGGTATTGTACCATATTTTAAGGTAAATAGAAGGAAGACCTCTGTCACGGATTCTGGTTTGGCGCATTTTACACGTGAAATCGTTAAGCCTAGTTCTAATCATATCTAGGTGATCCATCCAGCGAAAATTGCTGTCAAGTAGAAATCCCAAATAAAGAATATTGTCCTTTACACTGATACTTTTGCCATTATGTTTAAAAATTGGTCTTCTTTTACTAAGAGTGTGGCTCCCAAACAGCATTGCGGCTGACTTCTCTGCACTAATTTGCAAATGATGTATAGAACAGATATCCGAAAAGTGATGAACACTAGTATTCATTTTATGTTCTAGCGCAGAGCGCGTATCTGCGCCCTCTATAATAACGCTATCATCAGCATAAGAAATAATCAGTAATCCTCTCTGCTTGCAACTCTTTAAAATCCTGTCAGCAACTAGTGTCCAGATAAACGGCCCAAGACATGACCCTTGCGGGCACCCACGGAATACATGAAACCATGTTAATCCATGCGTATATTTAAAACAATTAAGCCTATGACTCATGTAATTTTTAAGTGTAGACTTCATGTAATCAAAAATAGGTAAGATATTTATGATATCGGCCACAATACGCCAATCCAAAACGTCGAAGGCACCACTGATATCAAAAGAAATCATTGCACAGTATTTATATACTGATAGTGTTTCTCCAATGATATTCTTTAACGCAGAAAGTGCTGTCAAGGTGCTCCGTCCCTCACGAAAGCCATGTTGTCCATCATCAAGATAATTAGAAGACTCCAGCATCGTAATAACTCGAAGTTTTAAAAGTCTTTCATATAACTTACCCATCATAGGGAGAAGAGTAATAGGTCGATACGAATTAATTTTTTCAGCTGTCCTATTACGTTTTCGAAAAAAGATGATCATTCCTCGTTTCCAACATTTTGGGAAGTGACCAAGTAAAAGACAAGTATTAAATAGCGTCAACATAAGAGTTGTAAATCTGTTACACAAATTTTTAATAATTATTCCATCAATATCGTCCGGTCCTGGAGCTTTATTTGTGTCCTGAAGGCGCAGTACATGAAAGAGTTCTTTTTCTTTAAATGGAATAAAATCAGGTGATGAGGAATAATTGAATGAGCTAATGTACTCATAAGGGACAGAAGGTCGATAATCCACGTCAAAATGACCAGACATAAGACTATGTGCTACGCTATCATATGTGTCAAACACAGAAGATTCTTCTAATGTAGTAAAGATCATGTCGTTATGTTTCAGGGTTTTACCTGAGACATGTCTGTATAGAGACCCATAGGCATTATCAGTGCGTTCACAGAATGACAGCCAACCCTGTCGTTTTGCACGACGTAAATTACTTTTGTATTGTCTTCTAGCAGTCAGATATTTATCCTTGTAATCTTCTCTATTCAAATTCTTCCTATAACGCTTATACAAGGCGTTAACTTTGTTTCTTTCAACCCTAAGAATTTCTGTATACCATTTTGCCGTAGGTTTATATGATAATGAACCTCTTTTAAAACAAGCACTCATAATCTCATGCAAAAGGTCATAAAAATTAGCCGTCCAATCTTCTAGTGCATCAGGACTAAAAACTCTACGTAAAGTGTTCATCAACTGAGGAAGATACTCCAAGAGTCTTTTGTTGAAACTATATAAATTCTTGTTTTTTGTTTTATATCTTGTATAAGTCTTAAATGAGGGATCAAGAACAAGGTGAAACCTGATGTAGCGATGATCACTGTATGAAAAGACACTATCATCTACAGACCAACCATCCAAAACCTGTACAATTTCGTTACCGCCCAGCGTAAGATCTGGACGGCCCTTTCGGTCGTCTTGAACGTAACTATGAGGTGCCTCTGGGTCATTTAGAATAAATAGGCTGTGAGACATTAGTAACTCCAAAAGAGGCTCAGCCCTATCACTGTCGCAAGTATATCCCATCATCTTAAGCGGGACGTTGAAGTCTCCTCCAATCACATGCCTGGAAAAATCTGGATAAAAGTCAGTCCATGGGTCCATGTCATCTTGAAAATTTCCAGAAGGTGGTGAGTACACTGAACCAATAATAATGAAACCTTTTGCTGTTTGCAAGTTTACAAAAATACTATTTCTCGACTCAAAACTTTTCACACATGCATGTCCTGACAAAGTTGAAATAATAGCTGCAGTACCACCAAAAGAAATAAAGTAAACCCAGTCAGGAGGAAGACCAACAAAACAACCGTTAACCAAATATGGATCTTGACAAAGTACAAAATGTACGTTAAGAGAAAATACGTATTTAATAAGAGCATCAGTGGCGTCCGCACAGTGATGAAGATTTATCTGGACAAAATTTAATCCGTAATCATCAGCCGAAGAACCCGAGACAACTATCACAATCGTTTGGCTAAAAGTCCATCCCTGTAAGCCTTAAAAGACGGACAGTTCGGGCTATCGGCACGATGGGAATGATCAATTTCATCATCCTGAAAGAAGCAATTACTGCAAGTAACTGTGTCCACGGTGCAATCCTTTATGTTGTGCTTTCCTGCACATTTTACACATTTTAGATCCCCAGCACATCTATTTGCAACATGACCAAACGCTTGACATTTATAGCACCGCACGATTGGTATATACTCAACCATGCGGTACCTCTCCATGTCTATACAAATCCTACGACGTGCCAAAAGATAATCAAAACTTTCCCTATCCATGTCCAATAGCCAGTTATGTCTGCCCGCTCTAGTCACAATCCTCCTAACAACCTCAAAAATATCTCCAGGAGCCTCAATAGTCCTATCACTTACTTAATAAAAGGAAAATTTTCATTCCAATATTCTAGTGCCAATGTGGCATTTAAGATTTAAAATTAAGTGGTCAAAAAATGAGCCAGCGCCCTTAAAGGGGTTAAAGCAGTAAATTGTAGTAAATTGTATTATGTCTATCGTTTTATAACGCTGTTAAAAAATACCGGGAGGCAAAGACTCTGTTTACTTAATTCATTTTATTTTAGCTTCCTTTCAAATGTTTAACTGCTCTTCTTTGATCAAACACGAAAACAACCATATGATGACTTAACATCAACTGATTCGGCCTTAAATTTTTGCAATCAAAGGAAATTGAATGAAAACCCGTTTACAGGGAGGTCGCTATAGGTTTTTTAGTTATTATACAATCTTCTCTAATCTTTTTAATACAGATCAAATTAGCGTGCTTTTAGATTCTGCGGTGTCTGAACGGGTGTTGGCGAGCGTAGCTTGCAGGGGCAGAGCCTCCTAGTTAATCTGTAAATATATGCGTCAATAGTCTTTATTATTTCCCCCAATTTGAACTTTCCACATTGCATAGTTTACGAGTAAAATGGCTGTGACAGACGAGCAGACAGACACAGGAGTGATCTGATAATGGTTCCGTTTTTACGTTTTTAGTCCGGAATCCTAAAATGTATGAGAAAGTGACGTAATCTTAAAGTTACTCAAAAAGTATGAGGTTATTTTTTACATACTTAACATTACAAAATATATTTTAAGAAACTTCATATTGAATGTTTAATTGGATTGTACTAACTAATTGAAATAAATAGATGAAACAACATTATTTAATATGTGGATTGCAAATTGTAAACTTTTACTATGTTGTGTTTATTTATGAAATAATATATCTATGACTAAACAAAAATCCACATACGAAGCAATCATCAACAATTTTCATTACCGATGGAAATGGCTCGTTATAGAGCTCCCAAGAAAATTTCTTGAAAAGCGACTAAAATCGTAAAGCAATTCTGTGAAAATCGTGCGAGAATATCAGGCATTCAAAACAAAAGTCGATCAACTACATTTTCCGTTTAATCGAACATGAGATGAAGTTTTTCTCCATAAGAAATAACTTGTTACGTGATGTAACAAACTATATTTTGTGTTGAAAATGTGGGCAACACAAAGCTCTAGTATACCATTACTCTAAATAAAGTGAAATACAACCCATTAGTTTTAAGTTCAAATACCTCTGTATAATTTTTTATAGACTTCTTTCACTTTCAAGTTGACCACTCCATTTAATGAGAAGACGTCTCAAGGATAATCGTATCTTCATAGAGTAAAACTTTACATGAAACGAGTGTATATTAAATGAAACAAGTTTCTTTAATAAATTAGTTCTATTTGTTCCTGGGTAAATCACAATGAGGTAAAATATAATAGTTTTAGAGATATATTTTCGTTAATCTAACTAAATAACCTAATGAATTAATGAATGTTTAACCACTTGACATTATGTTTTGTACAATATATTTTAATTAATAGGAAAACGAATTGAATAAACTCTTCTTAGCCCATTATCGTAACTGTTTTATTTCATCCAAATTGCAAAATAAAATACCGATAACTATCATTAGGATTTCAAAAGTAGATTCCAACTATTTTTTCGAATGAGATATTCAAAATGGTCTCAAGATTTCTATCTTACATTTCGTTTATGTTTGTCTCTAAAGAACTTCAGTTAAAAAAATGAATTTGAAATAATGTTACTTATAATAATAACACAATACGAGTTGATTTAAATGAAATGAGCAGGACAAATTATGTTTTTATGAGGGCATGATATACAAAAAAAATTCTAATAGTAAAAAATATTAGCGGTCTCGGGACTCTTAAAATTGGAAAAAAATGAAAAAAAAATGAGACCAAATTCAATATTTAATATCTTAAAATGTGTAAGATTTGAAAACAAAGTTTTAAATGGGATGAAATATATAAGCATGTTCTTCCATTTCATGTGTTTAAAAAATTTTTCAAGATGCAGAATCAGTGTTATAGAGGGGTCCAAACAGTCAGACATTTGTAGAGCAGAAAATTGGTATGACGGCATACCCGCAAGATTACAAAATACATTTGGAAACTAGAAAGATTTTTTTTTGTGCATGCTTATGCTTTCATTATAGTAATTACCCTGAACCTAAATAAATTTGTATTTAAAGCGTTTTTATATTTTTATTACAAAGTTGTATTTAGCTAATACAAAATTTTGAAATTTTAGGTTCAGTTTATACAGACTAACATGAAACATATGTTTTGAAAATTTCATGAAAAAACATTCGAAAGTTTTTAAGATATCCTGCTCGTTATGCCACAAAACTAAAAAAAAATTGGTGAAAAATGACTTCAAAGCTTCGGAAACATCGCTTTAGCTATTGAGCGGGTATAATTCTAAAAACCATAACTTCTCTACAGGGAAATTTCAAAGAAAAATTATATCAAAATGTTCAGAAAAAGATAGGACTCTAACATCTAAAAAAAAATAAAATTTCGAAACTTTTGAAGCTTTAAGAGTCCTGAGACCCCTTAAGAACAAAAAACATCTTTTGAAATATTAAAATAGGAGATCTTTATTTCCATATATACAGTCTCGATATTTTAAAACAAGCCTTTATGAATTATGCATGCCAGGCCACACAAAGCGTTTGGAAATTAAATCTAATGAAGTTGAGGTACCTGGATGAGAGAAATAATGTAAGATTGAAAAAACTGATTGTCGCATACTTTTAGGAACAAATGGTCGAGGATGTTTTTGCGACATATCGCAATATAAATGTACATCTTCGAGTGGAAAATAATGCTTTTCTAATTTTAATGAAGTGGTGTCAAATTCGAGAAGTTGTTTTAGCTCTTCATCATTGGTTTGAGCAGTGGCAAACTCTTTAAAATCTAACACATTAGGAGAAATTGAATCTATCTCAATTCGAGATAACACATCGGCCACAATGTTGTCAGAGCCTTTTGTATATCCAATATCAGTAGAAAACTGTGAAATATAGTCTAAATGTCTCAATTGACGTGGGCTACATTTATTAGTGTTTTGTTGAAATGCGAATGTAAGGGGTTTTTGGTCTGTATAAATAATAAAATTCCGACCTTCTAGCATGTGTCTGAATTTTTTTTTATAGAACAATAAATAGAAAATAATTCACGATCATAGTAGACCAATTTCATTGAGACTTATTTAATTTACAGGAATAAAATGCTATTGGTTCCCATTGGTTTTCGGAGAGTTGGATTAAAGATCCATCAATTGCGACATTGCTGGCATCGACCCATAAGCTTAGCTGGGCGCCAGGAATTGGATGTCGTAATAATGTAGATCGAGCTATACCTTCTTTTGAAACAGTGAAGGAAAGAATGGCTTCATTGTTCCATTGTAAATGCTAAGTTTTGTTAGCATTGGAACGGGGATGTTTTTTCTTATTTTTGTATCCTTCTGAGAATTTAACGAGTGGAGCTAAAATATCGGCAGCTTTGGGAATGCAACGTCGATAAAAATTGAAAAGACCTAAGTAGCGTTTTAGTTGAGTTAAGGTAGAGGGCTGGGGAAAATCCAGGATACATTTTACACGATCAGGTAAGGGTTCAATTCCTGCAGCTGAAGTTTGAATCCTAAAAAATCGATAGTGGATTGGGCAAATTTACATTTATCAACATTAATACACAGACCATACTCTTTAAGTCTAGAAAACAACAACTTAAGATGTTCTAAATGTTCAGTTTCCTTATCTGATGCAATTAGCAAATCATCAAGAAATGCGTAAACAAATCCTAAGTCACGAAATACGTCATCAATAAATCGTTGAAAAATTGAAGAAGCGTTGCAAAGGCCAGATTGCATTCGAGTGCTTTCGAAAAGTCCGAATGGAGTACAAATCGCAGTTTTATGTACATCATCAAGATTGATGGGAATTTGATGTTAGGCTTTTACAAGATCAATGTGACTGAAGATTTGTTTACCATGTAATTCAGCAGTGAAATCTGCGATAGAACGAATAGGATATTTCTCTTTAACAGTTTGTTCATTTAGAGCACGATAATCACCAATAGGTCTCCAATCGACAGATCCTTTCTTCGGCACTAGGTGCAAAGGCGAAGAGTAATTACTTTTAGAAGGTTTCATATGACCGAGATGTAGCATGTGCTGAAATTCAGCTGTTGCAATTTGTAACCGATCTTGAACTAGCCGTCTAGGCTTAGCAGCGACTGGAGGCCCCTTAGTGTTTATATAATGCACAGTATTATGCTTAACTGGTTGGTTAAGATTCGGTAATTTTGTGATTTCAGGAAATTTAAATAATAATTTATCATATATATCATTTACAAAATTGGGTTTCACAGAAAATATGTTAAAAACACTTAATATAGCAGGAGCTTTTAAATTAGTTGTGCAATCAATAAGACGACGATTCCGTAAATCAAGTTTTAAATTAAATTATGCAAAAAATCAGCTCCTAAAATAGCACATGAAACATCACAAATATAAAAAGAATATGTAAAATTACGGCGTAGGACTAAGTTGATATTAATACATTTACGACCATACACATTAATTTTGGTGCCATTAGCAGCACGAAAGGTTTGAAGAACAGGCTTAGTTTTATCATTTTTATTCGCCGCTACGAGTGAGGCATCCGATCCAGAATCAACTAGAAAACACCTACCTGAATTTCTGTCTCTAAAGAAAAGGCGACGAGAAGGTTTTGGGAGAAGTCCGTCGCCGCTACTCTTACCGCTTCTTGTTTTCCGAATATGAATAAGGCGCTAGGCACTTTTATGCTTTTTCCTGAAATTTTTGATGATACCAACACAATTTTGCATCCCTATGGCGGGACTGAGAAAGATTACGCTGATGGTTATCACTTCTAGATACACTTCTTGAACGTCGAAGCTGAAAAACTTCTTGGCATAATGCTTGGATTTCTTTTACGAGCATATCTATGGCTGGTGGTGTCTGAGATTCAGTTGTTGGTGTTCGAATCGAAACAGAACTAATGTTGGAAGGCGTTAATTCGATTATTCTATCAGCAATATCCGCCGTTTTATCAGGAGTAATTTGTTTTATCGAAGCTAGAATCGTTTGTACGGTGGTTGGCATTTGTTGGGTAAACAGCTCTAAAAGAAGATCGTCACTGATATTATGGCTTTCTGCCCGTCTTTTGATTAAGCGAAGTAATTCAGTTGGTTTTCTATCACCCAGGCTTACTCCAGCTAGCAGTTTCCGAATTGCTAGAGTACGATTTTCTCCGCAACGTTCGATAACTTTTGATTTCAAAATCTGATAAAGATCAGTGGGATCAGGACTCATTATCACATCTCGAACCATAGTAGCAGTAGCAGGCGGTAAATACTCTACAACATAATTATACTTAGTTTTCGATTCAGTAATAGCCTCAGGAGTAGCTAATTCAAATGTGCTTTCCAGCATATGAAACCATAAAGTAGAGTCCACAGGGATATAGGGAATAAGTACTACGGCAGATGTTTCAGAAGTTGCCATTTTGCTAGTGAAACAAAACGTTCCATGAAACAGTTGAATAGTTCAACGTTCTATGAAATAGTTGAAAGTGAAAAGATCCGCGGTCACCATTTTAGAGAATGGATTGAAGGGGGATGATAAAATATCTCGCTGACAATGATCAGAAGGTTTTTGTAGAAAAATAAACTTTATTAAACAGAACAACATATAGTCAAATATTCGCCAACGTCACTGACGGAATAAACTGCCGCTCTCTGGAGAGTTCGAATGTTACTGTGTCATGTGACTTCAAATGCGTTCCGAAGAATCAAGGGGGGAAGGAAATGAACCTCAGCGCTATTGGCTGAAAATTAAAATTGCTCCTCGAAAGAGAAAGTGAAAAATAGCAGACGGCTACAAATTTCTTCTCTTTATTTAAATCAGTAAAATATGCGAATAAAAAATTTACCACCATATCTGTATATCATTTCAAGCGTATAAAAAGGAAAAAAGTAAAAATAAAAGTAAAAATAAAAAGAACTTTTAGACGCTGATAACAATATTATTAGGGGGAGAAAATGATAACGTATGATATCGGAAGGTTGGGAGGGGGTCCGAAGTTACCAAAAGTTGATAAACTTATATATTTACAGCCCCCTTTCAGTTTCACCTGCACAATTGACTAGACTTGACTTGATATTATCGACTAGACTTGATATTAAAACGCGAGAAGGATAAACAGCACTCCAAAAATAACAGAATGTTTACAAACACGAAACAAACCTATAAGGAAGTGTATGTATAGAAACATTCTCTTATTTAGGCGCACTGCGCATTCTGTCCGAGTGGAAATATCACGAATCGACCAAATCATTAATAGTAGCGTATTTCTGTCAATACAAACAGGGAAAATTAGGAATATTTTAGCAAGTTGCTAGCATTATTTTTGTCATAACTCGAAAAGCGCATTTGCAATTTTAACATTTTTTTTTTCTTAAAATTACATACTTTGAGCTTTATTCTGCAATTTTTGCTTGGTGTAAATATAAAATTACTCCATTAATAATTTTTTTGAAAAATATTTTTGTTTATTTTTTTTATGTTAAAATTTGTGTAAAAATGTGAAAAAAATATATAATGTGAACTAATATATTCTTCAACAATTGGCATTGGTTTCATTTTTTTAACTATCGTACGTTTTGAGAAAAATGTAAATAGTAGCGCAAGTGCGTACTTATCCGATTATCTCAATGACACTTCAAGGTCAGGGGCTAAAAACATTCTATATTTTATTCTCATGGTCAGCCTTATTACTATACATATTATTTCCAACATCGGCCGCGGGGGCCATTTCACTATGCTTATCCGGCCAGACCCTTTACATTAATGATTTAATCACCGCTTGGTCATATTAAAATAGCTCAAAGTGTTTTAGATAAAACTTCTCTTCTAAAGAGAATTTTTGAATGGGATTTGTTTTTAACCGTTACGCCAATGACCAAAATTTGCCCTTGTCTCCAATGACCCAGTAATCCGGTTATCTGCTGCAAATTTAAGATACGCGAGTCACAAAATAATGCTATGTCATTAAATGTAATTGCCCCGTTTTTGGAGAAGCGGGTATTGACGAATTTTTAAGAATATTAATTACTTCAGGTGTCAAAAATTCAAACAAAGATCACACATTTAAAACGTAAAAAACAAACTGATATTCGTTATATCGAGCAAGTATGAGTTTAAACCGATATTTCAGTATTATTATATTTATTCGGTTGGACAATGAGTGGAGCGCCTCTAAAATTATAAAGTTGCAGCAATTCGTGATTTATGGAGTATGCTAAATCATAACCTATTGAAAAAATACAAACCGACCGAAAACCTAATCAATGACGAGCAGTTATTTTCCATCTTAACCAGCTAAATATGGGATCAAAATATTGTAAGTATGTGAAGCACAAAATTATTATCCTCGCAACAGCCAACTATGCACCGGAAAAATAGGTACAGACCGTGAAATAAACCAAGTTGAAAGATTTGGCAGTCCCATTCAAGGATTCTGAAGGAAACATCACCATGGACATTATTTTTACTTTTCTTTCTTTGTTCAAGCATTTATTCTACCGGACGCTGACAATGGTTGGCACTTTGAAACCATATATTCACCAAGAAATGCGGCCATGTAAATCGCGCCCTTTTCATCCACAGAATTTGGATTTCACGATGAGGTAAGTATTTGTTCGTACGCTTTAAAAATTAACTTGTTTTTCAAAAATATGTATATAGCAGCACTTTCTGCGTACATTATACATACTGCCAATAATGTATATGGTTAGCCATAAGACTGACAATAGCCGACAATTTTTGCCGTAATTAGATGAGACCGTGAGCATTCCAGCAATTACAGATCAATCGAACAATGTGCAGATTATGACAATTTATGACAGACAATTTTCGACCAAATTGGAAATTGAATGTATACTCAATCTTTGCCACATCAAAATTTGAAGCTGCCACACGTTCAGAACCCTGCCCAAGGAGCTTAAAGCTGAATGAAATAGGAAAGATAAAAGTGTTGGTGTCAGATGTGCATGTTAGAACCTCAAAAACTGCGCAGGAAAACCAGAAAGTCATGTAAACTATGAGAAGATCCAGTACGTGAGGTACATTAGTATACCCTTTGCTTTTTAAATCTTTTCCACAAAATTTCACGTAAATGTAATACTTTTTACATAAAAAAGTATAACTGTTATTTTCAAACTAATTTCAAGTTTTTATTTTATCTAAATCGAAATAATCTATGAATTTATGTATTTTTCCACAGAAAATTCGCATAGGTACCCGGGTACCCTGTTTGTTGATGAAAAGCATAAAAATGCCCCAAAATAGCAATAAACATTTTTAAAATTTTAAAATGATTATACTAATGGGCAGTGGATACTACAAATAATGGGGATCTAAATTAATTTTAATTTATTTTGATATTAACACCCTGATATCGGGATGAAAAGAGAAAAAAAATACCCGGGTATCCAGTCATTTACATAAAGGTCAGCGACATACTAATGAAGAATCACATGTAGTGATGAATTATAAAAAGAAAAAAACAATTTTTAAACACTTTAAAATATATCTGACCCATTAAGTCATTTTACATTAGTTTGATAATGTACGAATATGATTATATTTTTATTTTCTAAATGATTCTTTTCAGTAACGTTTTTGAAACACATGAGGAAAAGCATTAATTATAAGTACAATGAAACGTTAAGAAGTATAGAGAAATGAAAATAGTAGTAAAACATAAACATATAGCTTTAGAAACCATAAAAGAATATTTAAAAATGGAAATTTTTTGAACAGAAGTAAAAAACATGTTATATTTGTACATTAGTACAAATTCTTTCCAGATATCCAAATAAAAAAATATCCAGTTTTTTGTAACGCTACATTTTTATAATTTCCTTACAGAAAATATTAGTAAACCATTAAAAGTAAGATTAAAGTAAAAGGCTACGCTTTAGATAACTCCCATATTTTCAGAACAAAGTAAACACCATTTAAGCGAAAAAGTTTTTAAATTATGTTTAACTTTTTGAATACGCATACATTTAATTTCTCTAACTATATAGAACTTTTTTATAAATAAAAACCGCGTTGATAATTTTACCTTTGAAAGTTAATTTTACAAAATATTAAAAGTGTTTAAAAGAAAAACTATTTTTAAACTATTTTCTAAACGAAAGAACTTATTTATTTCTCGAACATAAAAAGTTCCGTAAATCATATATGTAATTTAAGTAGGGTTGTTACACTTTTTTGTCTTCATTGGCACCTTTTTTCTTTGTGCAATTTGGAATCATTAAATAAATGAAATATTTTGAAAGAAAACATGCGTAAAACTTGTCAACAATATTTGTTAAACTTCTCAAAATTTTAATTTTTAATTTATGTATTGAATGCGCAGATATATTCCATTTCCCACATTTTAAAGGCTTCTTTCTATTCATTTTTTTATACAAAATGTACAAAGGAATTGAACTTATTTCTGTAACTAAAAATTAAATATATATATATATCTCTTAGATTGTATTTTTTAGCACAATTTTTCTTTTTTCTTCTTATGTAGCACCGTTTCCTTTACGCAAATTACACTTTTTTGTTTTCGTTAGGAAATTTTTAACAGTACAATATTGAAAACATTAAACGAATGAAATATGTTGATAGAAAAAATGCGTAAAATTTAACAATGGTGTTTGTTAAACTTCACGAAATTTTATTTTTTAATTTAGGTATTGAAATGTACAGAGATATTACAATTCTCAGATTTTAAAAGGTTCTTTCTATTGATGATTTTATACAAAATGTACAAAGGAGCTGAATATATTCCTGCAACTAAAAATAAAAGAAATATATCTCTTATATTATATTTTTTAAGACAAATTTCCTTTCATTTTCTTATGTAGCAACGTTTCCTTAGAACTTATTTAAACATATTTTAAACTACTCTCTAAATAAAAGGAATTTTATTATTTTTTTTTTCTCAAACATAAAAACTTCTGTAAATCATAAATGAATTTATGTACGCAAATTACACTTTTATGTCTTCGTCAGGAAATTTTTAACAGTACAATATTGAAAACATTAAATGAATGAAATATGTTGATAGCAAACATGCGTAAAATTTAACAATAGTGTTTGTTAAACTTCACGAAATTTTATTTTTTAATTTAGGTATTGAAATGTACAGAGATATTCCAATTGTCACATTTTAAAGGCTTCTTTCTATTGATGTTTTTTATACAAACATGCAAATTAATTGAACATAACACTGTAATAATATATATATATATATATATATATATATATATATATATATATATATATACATGTATATATGTATACCCATTAAATAAACATTACCGCCCACCAACAAAAACTGTGAAATTATGAATAAAATGACATTATTAAAAACAGATCTCCCCAGCACACTTAATATAGATTCCAAAAACATAGTAAAAAGCAGCAGAAATTGAATAACAGAAATGGAATGATGGAAGTTTGTAGAACTTAGACAGAAACATCGGGTCCCAAATGCCTTAAGTTCCACAAATAAAATATGTGGTTTCATCTTCATATTAGCCATAAATTAGCTAAAGAATGTGAATTTGGGAATACTATGTACACACATAAAACAGAGAAAAAAATTATTGAACACCAATTAAGTTAAAAATGAAACAAAATTAAAAAGGATAGAGGAAAAAAGAATTAACAAATTAAAGCCCATACTGTCATAGCATTAGGTATAACAAATACACCCATTATGCATTTTATTCTCATATAAGATAGTATACTATTATAAATTAATATAATATTGTCCTGAGTAGGCTAAAATTTAAATACAAGTTAATCCTTAACTTTATTAAATATTAATGAATATGAATAAATTTATTATGAATTGATAAATATATAAATATAACTACACCAATATACATATAAAAGTATGGAATCAACATCCATTATAAATGTTTATTAGCAACGTAGTTATAAACCATATATATACATAATGAAGGGAACGAATATTTTTTCCAACTGGATTATATCCAGTTCCAGTCGCCAAGTATCCAGATTCGATCCCTGGTCTGGACATTTTTCGCTCTGTTGGAATAAACTTCAACTGTGCTACTCCAGCTTTGAATATGATATAATCCAGTTGGAAAAAATATTCGTTCCCTTCATTATGACCTAATTACATGGTATACAGGAGTTTCCGTGTTGAAGTAGTTTCATCATGCAAATGCTATAGTTATAGCTTGGATGAATGAAATAGCGCTGCAGTTCGCAGCCAAGTCCAACTAATAAGAGTGAATTATATCAGCCAGGTATCGGTCCGGATAGCCTAACAGGTAAGGCATTGGCACGGCACGCCAAGTATCCAGGTTCGATCCCTGGTCTGGACATTTTTCGCACTGTTGGAATAAACTTCAACTGTGCTACTCCAGCTTTGAATATCATATATATACATCTTAGTTAATCTTACCCTTTTTAACGCAATTTCTTTTTTATCTTCGTGTGTAGCAACGTTTCATAAGAACTTAATTAAACAGTGAATTGTTATTTTAGGAATACCACTTTACAAAATGTATTGAAAAACGAACTGAATTTCGTAGAATACTTTTATACAATGTATTTTTTTAAAACAGTATACTAAGAGTTAACATTGCAAAATCTTCATTTTTGTTGTATCCTTAGACACATTTTTTTTCATAATTAAGAAAACATAATGTGAACAAACTTTGTTTTAAGTAAAAATGCGTAAACTTTAACAGAAATACATCTAGACCTTGAATTTCAATTTGTATTTTTTTTAAGAATCTTATGTTGATAATACTATTTTTGTGCGTCTAAGCTTTCATTTTCTATTTGGTACATAATAAACTGGGTAAGAAAAAAACATTTTTCTTGATAAGCTTTTAATGTAATCCTTTCGAAAGTAGAGTTACATATTTAAAATGACAACAAATAACTTCATTTACCATATTTACTCGTTGTATATTATGTGTATCACTTGTATATTATCACTTGTTTATAATCTGCATACTATTTTTTAAAGGATAAACGAAAAATACTTTCAAAGAAATTAAATAACTTTTTTCTCAGAAGATCATTAAAACTATTATCGACGGATTTTTCATCACAAATTATTAGAATATTCTAAAATAAAGAAAAGGATTTTAAACTTCGTCTTAAACTTTCATTTAAAAAAATAAATATGTATCACATTTAAAATCCTTAATAGGCATTTTGAGTTAAAAATAACGAGTCTTATTTGTATAAACAAAAGTGTGTGCAGTGGTGTGCAAGTCACACTTGAGATAAGATAAGACGTTCTAAGTTAAAGACTTGCATATTTTGCACGTATCTTATCATTTTATATACACACTAGGGGGCTCTGCCCCCTGGAAGCTACGCTCGCCAACCCCCCTTCAGACACCACAGAATCTAAAAACACGCTAATCTGATGGGTTTTAAAAATATTAGAGAAGATTGAATTATACTGAAAAAAGCTGTGCAGATCTCCCTTAAACGGGTTTCCATTCAATTCCCTTTCATTGCAAAAATTTAAGGGCGAATCAGTTGCTGTTAAGACATCCAATGGTTGTTTTCGTTTTTGATTAAAGAGGATCAGTTAAACATTTGAAAAGACGCTAAAATAAAATAAATTAAGTATAACAGTCTTTGTCTCCCGGTATTTTAAAACAATCTCTATAACAATAGACTAAGTCATGTGACTATCATCAACAGTTCCAGGCGGACCACTTCGCTTTTTATACTCTAGGTGCCATTTTGGTACTTTAATGTTAGCCAGGCACAGGTGATATGTCGCCAAATATTATTCTATCGCCATCATTTCATCTATATTATGATAGTTCAAGTCATCAATTGCCATAAACAAATACGGTCTGATCCCTTCGCCGTTCATATGAAAGTTTGGCAAAGATGTCATATACGTCCTATATTGGCATGATTTTTTAACGACGCCAATTTGGGGAACGCATCAACAGCATAAACAGCAACATCCGGCTTACCATATGAAGCAAAATAACGATTCTTTGGCGCCAGTTATGTGCCCGTTCCGTATATGACATTGGCTTCAGAAAAAAATCTCGCCAATATGGGACTGTTAGTTTTCATTTTGATTAAAAAAACAATTATTTTTTCGAATTAAACTACATAAAAGTTGCCATGGTAGCAAAGAATTCTAGGTACTGTTACGCTAGCAGAAGGCAAATTTCCCCAATAGCTGTTTTTCAACTCGCCAGTTAGCATTTTTTTTGAGTGGTAATATTTGTCATATACGCACAGTAGGTTTGGCGTATTTTTTTTTTTTTTTTTTTTTTTTTTTTTTTTTTTTTTTTTTTACCAACATGCACTGCGGCGCTACGTGTACTACGTTATGAAGTCCAGGCAATAGGGGATTTTACCTGGAAAAATTAATACTAGTTCTGGATTTCGACTCACTTTATGTTTTTTGGGTCGCTGAATCCGAATTTGTAACTTCCCACCAAAATTTTACCCGGCAAACCCCCCAAAAATTGATTTTTTTGAAAAACTTTTGTTTTTGAGATAAGCGCGCGTTTAATTTTCCGAGGCAGTCCCCTTTCTCCCCGTCTATCCTACGTCACAATGTCATGTATCCTATTTGTCGCAAATTTTGTCTAGTTTCTGAATTTTGTAATGCGTTTCCCTTAAACCAATAAGAAATTTAAGTTAATAACAACTATTTTCGGGGATTTCCGGGGGGCGAAATTTTGGGAGTAAGTTAAAAATGTGGATTCAGCGACCCAAAAAACTTAAAGTAAAGCTTATAAGGAAAGTTCGGAGGGGAGATGGGAGGGCGAAGGAAAACGTGTGAGTGGTTAAGTGAAATTGCGCAACTTAGTCCACGCAGTACCACGCGCATTCTCCGAGGAAGATCCCCCCTTCCCATTCATCCTAAGTTGTAATGTCATCTATCTAATTTGTTGCAAATTTTGTCTACTTTCTGAATTTCTAAATACTTTTTCCTTAAAACAATAAAAAATAATTTTTTTAATAAAACAATTTTTTTTTTTTTTGGGGGGGGGGGGGGGGGCTTTTTACCAAAATTTGGGGGGGGGGGGTTGCCGGGCTAATTTTTGTGGGAAGTTTAAAATTCGTATTCAGCGACCCAAAAACATATAGTAAGCCTTTTTCCAGAACTACCATTAATTTTGCTAGGTAGAGCCCCTATACGGTCTCTATTGCCTGGACTATACGCTCAATTTAGACGTTTTTGCCCAAAATACAACAACCACATTTGATGAACTGGTTAAACATTTTCTATTAATCATCGGTAAATTACATCACAAATTATGATGCGATATCGCATAAATCAAACCCTGATGATGGTGCCCTCCGTTAATTTTGAAATGAAATCCTCCCAATGCAGTTGTTATTAAAAAACTTGGCATATTAAACAAAAACATAATTTGCATTACGAATTAAAAAACACAACAATTTATCTCCTACATTGTTTAAGCCTAACCCATAATGTCATATGTCTAATATGTTGCAAATTTTGTCTACTTTTTCCTTAAAACAATAAAAAAAAAATGATTTTTTTAATAAAAACCTTTTTTGGGGGGATTTTTACCAAAATTTGGGGGTGTTGCCGGAGAAAATTTTGGTGGGAAGTTACAAATTCGTTTTCAGCGACCCAAAAAACATAAATTAAGCCGATTTCTCGATCTACCATTAATTTTGCAAGGTAAAATTCCCTATTGCCTGGACTAGTAATAAATCTATAATAAAAACATGAAAAATCCATTTTACTTAGACTTAGTCACCGATACACAATTTATAATCGGAATTCCGAATATAGTTGTACAAACCTTGGAACAAAATTCTGACTTTTAGACAGGCTAAATCATCTTATGCAATGATAAGTTGAGCAGAGTTTATGCTGAACTATGAGGTCAAACCTATCTACGCATTTCAGGTGGTTTAAAAGTATACTCTATTATATATATTAAATCCACATTTGAATTTAAATTTCCCTACCTAATTTTAATTTTAATTTGGAGTTTGGTATAAACATAAAAAAAAATCTATTTCAAAATTTAAGTAAGCAAAACCATCATGTACTTTTTTTTTTACCAAAGCATAAAACTGACACAGCTGAAGCTTATTATGAAGGTTTTAAATATTAATAAAAATCAATTCTATTTAAATTTAGTTATCCTATTTACGCTCAGGGTGGCAGTATAAACGTGAAAAAAGAGTCTTTATCAGCTAATTTTAATTCGGAGTATGTGTCCCATATGAGGCAGCGTTAAAAAAATGCATTTAAAGTTTTAATTATGTACTTCCCCCCAAGGGCAATGCCAGATAAAAGACCTAATGATGTAAAAAAAAAAAATAACCGTACCATAAATTACAGTGTAGCAGAAGCTTATTTAAAAAACTCATTTAAAAAACATAAAACATAAATTTCATTTATTTTAAGTTACCCGATTCCCCGCCAGGTCACCCTACAATCACCAAAGAAAATTTCACTGAATTTGTGTCAACTACATTTAACTGCAGTATAGCTGTATATCATACAATGAATATTAAAAAATCAATGTTACTTGAATTTGATTGCCACGTTTTCTCATCGTGGGCACTATAAATACAACATTAATTTTGTTGAATTAGTACAACCTATTTCATAATAACTATCTAAGCTATTAATATAACAAGTCGTCATTGCTCTCCTCGGTAAATTCTTTCTTCAATAATATGTTCATTTTCTTTTTAAATGAATTATAAAATCATGTCTACCATAAAATTATTTTATGCATGGAACTGATATCCATGCATAACAATCAATATCGGTAAAATATATTCATTTTTTTTTTAAATTTCAGTATGAAGTCATATTCACCCGCTTCCTTTATTTATGGGTTTATGTTTCTCGTTTTCTCAACAAATGTTTGAAAATGTCCCTTTTCTTATAAATATATCTTCATATTCACTTGCTTTCTGTAATTCAGGCTCTTTGTTCTAAATAATATAAAGTCACCTATTTATTTTGAGTACGAGATCATAAATATGTTCTGTTTAATTCTTTAAAATAAATTTCAAATTTGTTTTTCACGTGAAAATCATATAAAAAATGTAACGTTTTATGGGAAATATGTCCATTAATTCTCAATGAAAATAACGAAATTTTGAATTATTAAAAAAGTATTGCACATTATATTTTGATTATTAGTTATACACATTATATTTTGATTGCATTCACGCATACGCAGTGAAACTTTTTTTGTAAGCCTGCTCATTTTTCATCCAATTTTTATTATTTTTTAATTCTGACTGCAGTGTATTGTGTACAATGCTCTTTGTCATATTTTCTGAAAATAACTTTTTTTTATATTAAGAACTCTGCAAATTATAAGCAAAAAACTTGGCGAAATTTGGACTGTTTTCATAAAAACCTTAATTTCTCTACGAGTATACATACTATACTCATAAAAATGAACACAGTATATTACAATAAGCCACTGATTAATAATCTCGAGCTTAAACGCTTTTTCTCCATTAGTTTTGACAGGGTTATTTAAAAGATATTCGCCTTTTTTCAATTTTTTGACGGTCCCTTATGGGGTTTCGGGAAAAAAATATTCGCGGAATTATATGACCTAAACTATACTGTTTATAGACCTGCAGTTTCAGGTTCATTCCTCATGTATTTTTACTTTCTTCTATCTTCAATAGAAGAAAGTATTGTAATCGAAATTTTTTTCGACTTCCGGTTTTCGACGGATTTGCATGTTTTAGAGGTCAGAGATTCCAAAAAACATATTTATAGAAAATGTCTGTCTGTCTGTGTGTCCGTCTGTCCGTCTGTCTGTCGCCATTGTACCATCAAAAAGTGTATGAAGTTATGTATAGAATTAAACCAAAATTTTATTATAAGTTTTTGGCTATGGCAAGCAGGTTCTCCCGGAATTTGGAAAAAATTCGCCGGTAAGGGGCGCTGATATAACAATTTTTGTGCGATTTTGAATATTGTACCATCCAAAAGTGTATGGAGTTATGCATAGAATTGAACCAAATTTTTAGTTTAAGTTTTTGGATATGACAAGCAGGTCCTCCCTGAATTTGGAAAACATTCGCCGGTAGGGGGCGCTGTAAATGCGTTTTTTGTGCGATTTTGAATATTGTACCATCGAAAAGTGTATGAAGTTTTGCATAGAATTGAACCAAATTTTTATTTTAAGTTTTTGGCTATGGCAAGCAAGTCCTCCCTGAATTTGGAAAAAATTCGCCGGTAGGGGGCGCTTAATAGCGATTTTGAATATTGTACCGTCCAAAAGTGTATGAAGTTATGCATAGAATTATACCAAATTTTTATTTTAAGTCTTTGGCTATGGCAAGCAGGTCCTCCCTGAATTTGGAAAAAATTCGCCGGTAGGGGGCGCTGTAATAGCGATTTTTGTGCGATTTTGAATATTCTACCGTCCAAAAGTGTATGAAGTTATGCATAGAATTAAACCAAATTTTTATTTTAAGTTTTTGGCTATGGCAAGCAGGTCCTGCCTGAATTTGGAAAAAAATTCGCCGGTAGGGGGGGCTGTAATAGCGATTTTTGTGCGATTTTGAATATTGTACCGTCCAAAAGTGTATGAAGTTATGCATAGAATTAAACCAAATTTTTATTTTAAGTTTTTGGATATGGCAAGCAGGTCCTCCATGAATTTGCAAAAAATTCGCCGTTAGGGGGCGCTGTAATAGCGATTTTTGTGCGATTTTGAATATTGCACCATCGAAAAGTGTATGAAGTTATGCATAGAATTGAACCAAAAAAAAATTTTAAGTTCTTGGCTATGGCAAGGAGGTCCTCCCTTAATTAGTAAAAAAATCGCTCGTAGAGGGCGCTGTAATAGCGATTTTTGTACAATTTTTGTGCCATTTTGAATATTGTACCGCCGAAAAGCGTATGAAGTTATGCATAGAATTGAACCAAATTTTATGTGTTTATTTTTGGTCATGTCACGAAGGTCCTCCCTGAATTTAGAAAAATTCTGCCGGAAGCGGGCACTATAATTGCGATGTCTGTACCATTTTCATTATTGTACCATCGAAAAGTGTATGAAGTTATCCATATAATTGAACTAAATTTTTTGTGCATGTTTCTGGCTATGGCAAACAAGTCCTCCCTGAACTTCAAAAAATTCCGAAAGAAGGGAGCACTATAATTTCGATCTCTGTGCCATTTTCATTATTGTACCTTCGAACAGCGTATAAAATTATGCATACAATTGATCCAAAATGTTTGTGCTTGTTTTTGGCTTTGGCCAACAGGTTCTCCTTGAATTTGGAAATATTGCGCGGTAAAGGGGCTCCGTGCTAGCGATTTTTATATACTTTTCTTGATTTTTCGTAGTTCTATTGTGCATCGGAGCCTCATGCAACGGCGGGAACTCGCTTCCTGCTATGCCGGCTATTCGCAAACAGCTGATAACGACAGAATAAGGAAAAATTAATAATTTTAACAAATATCATGATATAGATTAACTCGTTTTTAGTCCGTTTAATTGACTTGAGCAGAAATTTAAGATGAAAATCAAAGTTGGTATAGTATTGAACTAATAATATTGAAGTATTAAGATGTGTAACTAGGTTTTGAAATATTAAGATGTATAAGATAGAAGAAAGTTTTGGGATTGGCACATCCAACTAGTTCTAGATGTTTAGCAAAACGTCAAAAATCGCCAGTGACCAGTCACCTTTGGCCATATAGTTTATATATTGAAATAACACACAAAACACAGCGGAAGTATAAAATTACAATTTAAATATACGTATATATATAAAGATTTTTTAAAGTCATAAATTTAATATTTTTATTATTAATATTAAATTTAAAATTTGCATTTTTAGTGTAAGAAAGGAAAAAAAAAGTTTTTATCATCTTAAAACATTACAGTGAAAAAAAAAAAACTTCTAGTAACTTTAACACAATTAAAACATATTATCTCTGAAATAAACCTAGAACAGTCTTAACATGACCTTAATTCCTTTAATGTTTCTTAACATCTTTTTCATATTTCACCTGTCTAAAATCTTAAAAGGAAAAAAAAAATACATTTTTCGGAAAAGTTCTTGGAATTTTTCCAGCGATATACTCCATTTGCTTGAGAAGCGGATCTACCTAAGCGAATTATTTATATTTTGAAATATACGAACTTAAAAGTAGAACATTTTCGGGAATAAAAGTTTAAAGGAAATAGATCTTTTAACTAAAATGCATATCGATTTAGAAAAGATGTGAAGTTTTATGTTCATGTATACAAAAAAAAAAATAAATTCCAAAGTCTCTCTTAAAGACTTTAATTCTGCTTCTATTTTATTTCCGGTTGAATTCCATTCTCAGGTTTTATAAATTTATACTCAATGGAAAATATTCTGAGTTTCCTAATAGAGCAATGCAATAAAATATTTCATTCAAACGGATTTATCGACATCAAATTCGAGACACAGTAGGTGTAATATCTACCTCCCTCCCTCCAAAAATAAATATATAAATAAAGAGAAAAAATTGCGCTCGGTTGTGAATTCAATTGAAATAGTATAAAAAATATAAACATTATTGTAGTTATATATTCTAATTCAGGCAACTCGTACAATTATCAAGCATTTAACGTTTGTAACTTAGAGCTACCGCAATAAAAAACATTTACATTTAGTACAGTGAGTATTCACTCTTTGATAAGACTGCATTAAGCAGTTTTCCCATCCATCAACATAGTCGAACGAATAAGGGGTCTGTTTCGAAAGTTATACGAGATACAGTAAACTATAAAATAAAATTTATATACTTCCAAAATACACCTTGCACATAAATGCTAAATAGAAATTTAGATGTGATACCTTATACATGTACGTTTCAACATGAAATAAATATAAGCGTCAGGATGTCTATTGTGGCTGAGAAAGCAATTTGCACATTGACAATGAATTTATTTAGTATCAAGTATTATACAGACATTATAACTTGGCCAATTCATATCTCAAATTTTGATGAATTATGTTGTTAATTAAGGTGATAATCACTGCTAATAACTAGCAGAATTAAAACGTTGACCGCCGTAATCTTGAAAAAATTTGTGAAGCTCGAATCACTTTCTGTTTGTTTAGAAAATAGCTGAAAATGCAGTTTTATGCAGTTAAACCAATTTCTTAAAATTGAATCGCGTGTGTACTTCGAAAATCATTAGAATAAATTTCGGTCCAATGGTCCATGGGGTGCACACGCGATTCGTAGTTCAGACCAGTTGCACATTCATGACTCGTATGAACAGTTATATGCGTTTACCTATATTTAGGTAGTAATATACATTTTCCAGTTATAATGCAAATCCGTCTAAAACCAGTTAAAAAAAATTATGTCCCCCCCCCCCCCCCCCTAAATTATGAACACCGAAATATCTAATATATTATATCCAATTATTGTCTTTATATAACGTATTTAAAACTAAATATTTTATGATAAGCATACATTTTTCATAATTTGGGAGTCCTATGCAGAAACAATTGAAGTTATGTTACGATAACAATATTAATCTGTATAAACAGGTCCATACTTTCATCCCACCCACCCCGATTGCCACCAAGCGTTATATTGTTCTCGAAGTTCTAACCCCCGACCACCGCCAAGACCTATACTTATCTCGAAGTTACAATCCACAACCGCTGCCGAGACCTACAGTGATCTAGAAACCGCAGAGTTCTTCAGAAGTCTTAAATGTTTTTGCCCCAAACAATCCCATGTCCGATGCATTAAACTTATTGAATTTAGTTTTATTTTTCTTTTGGTGAAATCTTCCATTATCGGGTCTTGCGCTACTTTACGGCTTTAAAAAGAAAAAAATAGGGACCTCGGAGGAGAGCGCGGCGGTCTTTTCTGCAAAGTAGCGGTGCCTGACCCTCTCAACAACCCGTGACTACCGAAAATGCCACAGTCGTCTTCCGAAATTTTAAACGCCCAAATACATATCGTTTAGATAAGAATCGTATGTAAACTATGAAGTCTGAAAGACAAATCTTAATAGGAAGCAAATAGGGTTCACGTGACACATTTAAGAAAGGTAATGTAAATCGTATTTCATACACGCGGTGGTCAACGTGTAAAATCAATGATGCATTTCAAGCAGCGTCTACGTTTGTTAGCAACATTATTTTCCTGCAATATCACAAACACTTTGTCATGTTACCACTTATACTGGGATAGTACAGCTTTAGCCCTTATGTAGGCCTCTCAGCAACCTGTACCTGTCGTGTTATCACATGCAGACTACACATTAGGGTGGGTCGAAAAAACCGAAATATTTACAATCGAAATGTAATGGAGCGGAAAAGTTGCCTTTTGTAATAAACAATAAATTCATTAAATATTATACTAATCGGTATATATCTTTTTCCGCCGCAAGGGGGCCAAAGTTTCAAAAAATTGCAAAAAACATGTATTTTTCAATATTTTTCTTTAATTATCTGAACGTACGTATACAATTTCTAATAGAACGCAATAGCTACATGAAGATATAAGAAATGTCCCGCTAAATGTTCATTATGATTTTATCATATCTTTTACTGCCGCAAAGGGACCATACTTAAAAAAAAAACAATTGTAAACATTTCAAATTTTCAGTTTTTCTAAATTTTTATAATATGTCTAGAAGTAAATAAATTTACTTTATATCTATTAATATGTCATAAATTTTGTTAACTATTTGTCATAGACTGGAAAAAAAAACGGTAATTATTCATTGTTCTTGATGACCGCTTCATCTACAACTGTTTTACTGTAAATCAGCAGTTCATATACCACAAATCACAAAAATGATATAAAATGAACAAAATATTTTACTATTTTACTAATTAAAAAAATGCACAGATGTTCAAACTAAACGGATAAAATAAACTTAAAAAGAAGACGTATTTAAAGTAAATGAATTTCATAATATGACTTGCTTTCAAATAAAGCCATTGTTCCTCGAGAGGCTGAAATTCATCATATGTGATCCTCACTCTGTTCTGATCCACAAACTTTACCAGCAATTTAGTGACTAATTTCATTTCTACTGATTGAGTGGGACAAGGAAATTTATAATAGCTGGTATCTTTAATCGAACATTCTAAACTCACCAGCGTTGTTAGATCGTCAGTCGATAGACAAACCTTAACAGGTGGTTTCGTTAGTTTCCAGTTTTGCCTTTCGACTACGTGGGCAAACGTCATACAATTTTAAGCTTCAAAGTTCAAGTATGGAATGACGAAATGACGGATGGCAATAGTCGTGTCTACAGAACTTCGTGCTTTGGCAATTTTCAATTTTGGCAATCGGCTGATGCAGTACACTTTCAGGATGTACTCAATGAGTACATCCTGAAAGTGTACTACATCAGTTGGTTCACAATTAAAATGAATCCATCATGTTTTCCAGATTCTGTAGACTATAATTAGTAACCCCCGTTACTTGCCATATCATCTACGAAAGATTATAGTTCCTGTAATTTCACGAAATACCTGTTTCGCAAATCATGAAAATAGCCTCATTGGAATGATAGCATATGAAGGAGAGGACATCAGGACCCCAACCATAAAGAAAAGTGCTAAAGCACGAAGTTCTGGGGACACGAATAGTGCTATCCGTCACCTCGTCATTCCAGACTTGAACTTTGAAGCTTAAAATTGTATGGCTTTAATCGAGTGGCAAAACTGTAAACTAACGAAACCACCTGTTACGGTTTGTATAACAGCTGACGATCTAACGACGCTGGTGCGTTCAGAATGTTCGATTAAAGATACCAGCTATTATAATTTTCCTTATCCCACTCAGTCAGAAGAAAGATGCGTGAAATTAGTCTCTGAAGTGCTGGTACAATTTGTGGACCAGAGTACAGGGGGGATCACATATGATCAATTTCGGCATCTCGAGGAACAATAGCTTTATTTGGAAGCAAGTCATATAATAAAATTATATTATTTAAATACTTCTTCATATTAAGCTTATTTAATCCGTTTCAGTTAAACATCTCTGTATTTTAATTAATAAAATACTAAAATATTTTGTTCATTATATATCATTTTTGTGATTTTTCGTATATGAACTGCTGATATGCAACAAAACAGCAGTAGATGAAGCGATTGTCAAGAAAAATGAATGATTACCGTTTTTATTTTTCAGTCTATAACAAATAGTTAACAAAATTTATGACATATTAATACATATGAAGTAAATTTATTTACTTTTAGACATATTATAAAAATTATAAAAAAAAAAAAAAAAAAAAAATGAAAATTTGAAATTTTTACAATTTTTTTTAAAGTAAGGTCCCTTTGCGGCAGTAAAAGGTATGCCTTTATCATAATTATCGGGACATTTCTTATATCTTCATGTAGCTATTGCGTCCTATTAGAAATTGTATTCGTACGTTTGGATAATTTAAAAAAAATATTGAAAAAACATATTTTTTTACGATTTTTGGAATTTTTGCCCCCCTTGTGGCGGTAAAAGATATTAACCGATTGGTGTAATATTTTACGAATTTATTCTTTATTACAAAAAACAACTTTTCCGCTCTATTATATTTCTATTATAAATATTTCGGTTTTTTCGACCCACCCTACTACATATTTTTCCTTTCTAATAAGTTGTGTGTTGTAACAGATTCGAAAATCGCGAATAAACAAATGAGCATAGAATGTGTTTTTTCTAAGCATGTCTTTACGGAAGATAACTTTTAGTACTATATCAATGCTTCTCTACATGTTTCACATTGACTGTGACCTCTTTGTAAATGACTGATTGAAAAGGAATATAATATATACATGATATTATTTCTTAATTATCCAGCTATTTTAATATGGTATTAAATTTCATATATTTCTGTTTAGAGGTAATACTCTGTCAGTGACACAATTATTCTAGTTTATAATTACTCTTTCAAAGTTATTTTAACCATTTCTTTTACTTTAATTTCTAATTACTTACAAATCATTAATTTATAACTAAAATTAAATATGGTATTATTTAAAATGTATTTTTGTTATTGTTATGGATATGAATGGTTAGCAAGCTCTTGAGAAGTTAGCATATATATATTCAATTATATGTTAACAAACAGTGCACCAATTACTTAAATTTTATTGTCTAAGGTACTCTAATAAATAATTAAGTAACACAAAGTAATTTTTTTAATGATGACGAATATACCATATGATTATGAAATTATTAGAAGGCATATATTTATGGCTTTGTTAGAAATATACTGAAAAATATTACTATTTATATTACGAAAGAATGACAAAATTAAACTTTGCTTTGATTTGATGATGTGAATTCTTAATTTCTGTGATAATTTATATCACATTTTATAAGCACATACCTGTATTATTAAATGCTTAAAAACGATTTTAAAATTTTAGTTACGTAATTTACTTTTGTTGATCTGAAATCAATTATTAAAATAAGCACTCTGGATTAGTCAGGTTGTTCGCACTGGAAAATATTAAAGAGGACGTTATCTCCTGCAACGTAGACCCGGTTGTCATCCCAATGACGGATGAAAAGGGGGTGGGGAAGGGATGATAGCTCACTATCTTTGAATATTTTAAAACATGTTTTAATGCCTTTTAAACTCTTATACCCCTAAATTGAATATATTTGTTATTAAAAAAATCATCGAATGTCACAACAAAATAAGATGTGAAACCTGAAAATAAAATAATTAGTTGCTTTAAATGCAAAAAAAAAAAAAAATTCTGTAACAGAAGAGCTCCATGGATGTTCCGTCACTACGTATGACTTCATTTTTTGCAATTTAAAGGCAAAAATTAGATATAGAGTTTGAAAATAAAATTATTAGTTACTTTAAATGCAAAAATATTTTTTTCTGTAACACGAGAGCTCTATGGATGTTCCGTCTCTAAGTATGGCTTCCTTTTTTGCAAAGGCCAAGAAATCAGTCCTTAATTTATGAAATTTCGAGAGGTAATAATAAATTGTTCTTAGATATATTCAATAATACAAAAAATGCAAGATTACTAATTCAAAAAACTCATTTACAACACACAAATTTAACGAATGTCACAACAAAATAAGATGTGAAGTCTGAAAATAAAATTATTAGTTGCTTTCCCTTTAACCGTCTGGCCCGGATTTTTCCGTTCCTAGAAATCATGTTAAAATGGCTGTAGACCAAAATATTTTAAACAGAATTCTATTTTGAACCTTATATAGAAAGTAGTGATATTAAAGATATTATAGCATCAAACTGAGATTTTAAAAATATATATCCTGGGATTTACAAGCATTCTTATAAAAATGCTGCAAAACCTTCGGACGGTGAAAGGGTTAAATGCAATTTTTTTCTGTAACATGAAGAGTTCCATGTATATTCCGTCACTAAGTGTGACTTCCTTTTTTGCACAGGTCAAGAAATCAGTCCTTAATTCCTGGAATTTCGAGAGGTATTAAGCCATCCTCAGATATTCACGAATAATCGATATGTTTTTAAGCCTACATATTGTCATATTTTCGGAGAAAAAGATGTGAAATACATTCTTATGTTGAGTTTTATGTGTAAAGTAATCTGTGTGGTATATTAACGAGGTTCATTTGTAATGCATGAGGTGTTTGGATTTCAGAGTTTAAAATAAATACAATTTTTATTCTACAATTAGAAACGAGTTTTATTATAATTCCTTTATTGTCATATTGTAGGTTACCCGGAAAGGCAGCCATTTTAAGTACAGACATTGCCAAATTTATGTTTTAAAACACTGTTTATTAAAAGAAAATTACGAAGGACTGCAATAGATTTTCTGAAATTTTTGCCTATTCTAAGCTGCACTTAATAAAGGTATGTCCTTAGATCACTATTCAATAATACAAAAAATGCAAAATTACTAATTAAAAAGACTAGCTTACGTATAGAAGATTCGCGGCTCACACGGTACTCGCTAATGCATTCGACCTTCAATTACGACTATCGCTATAAATAATTGTTAATTCACAATTCTGCAAAATCTCACTAAACCTTGCAACCCGTGGTTGCCACCAAGTTTAAGGACCTACAAACTAATTTCACCCTTACCAAAGCTGCAACTTGATCTGGATGCAACACTTTTCCAAAAATTGACTGGTCTCGTTACCCTAGTAAGGCAGGTCTGATCTCAACTGAGATCTACTGATCTTCTACGAACTGTCGATCTTACATTTATAATCAGCAGATTGAGCAGCATACCCTAATTTGCATAAACTCACAGATAAAACAAATCATAACAGATTCAAAGAGCCACAAACACACTTCGAAATATTAAAATAAATTAAAGTACAGATGTCTCTTTTACTCACAAATGTTAATATTTACAGAACGTTCTCAATCAGAAAACTAGACTTTTTTTATATAAAAGAATTGCTATTAAACTACAATATTTAGGACACTACAATAGTTAAGAAATAATATTTATATTGTAGTTTAACTATAATAATTTGTTTTCTAACTTACAGAATCAGCCTCCAGTTTTTGAACAATGAATCCAAACTACACTGTAAAACAAATAATGCCATTTTTCCGGTACGAATCGGAAAAATAGTTGCCCTTATCGTACCGGAATAATTTCCAATCCAGCTCGGAATAAAATCCGTAAAATCGGAATAAAATCCATAAAATACCGTTTTACTGACTATTTCCTTATTTTTATGGATTTTATTCCGAGCTGGATCGGAAATTATTCCGGTACGATAAGGGCAACTATTTTTCCGATTCCTACCGGAAAACTGGTAGTATTTTTTTTTACACTGTATACTGCTTTACGGAATTAAACAAAAACATTAAAGTTTTATAACTTAAATAACTGCGTCTTAAAAACGTATAAGTTTTCCACTTCTTCTTGGGCCACGGAGATAATTATTTTAAACATACCTATTCACACTAAAAAATAATATTATTTTCAAATTTTAAAGCGAAATACTTTTAAAAAGCATAATAATAGCCATTATTTAAAATATTTTTCCTCTTCTTTAGCAAAAACACAGAAATAAAATAATAATCTCATTGTACTCTTACATAAATTTCATTAAAAATAAACTTTAAAACTAATAAGTATACCGAAAAAATGATTTTATTTTAAAATTTCGAACATTGTTATAAAATTCTTTAATCCTTAGAATAATTGTTTAAGGTGTCCATTAGTACTAGTCTCAGATACGATTCATTCAAAAATTGAATATGCATTCAATTAATACATTGTTAAAGTTTAATATTTCAATAAGAAAATAAAGTTACTTGAAAAGAAGTGATGTATTTTTCATAATATTATAATTTTTTATTTATAAAATCAATTTTGATTGACTTTCAAAGCAAATACTAAATTTATTCAATAAGAAATAGAACTTTTTTCCAAAATGTTGTATTACAATTTATGAAAATGAACCATTTCAAATAGTGAAGCGAACAATAGAATGAAGTGCTTTCAAAAATATACTATATCACCAAATCACATAAAATATTAGAAATATGTTAATGTATGCATTTATTTTATTCTTTCATACTAGAAAAAGGTTGATGTCTTATTGAATATCGTTGTTTTTATACATACTTTTCGTAACTACAGTGCCAGAAATGATTTTCAAGCTCAAAGTCTCAATTTTACCGCATATGATTTATGAAACAATATTTTTTATTTCTACAATATACGAAAAAAAAAGTTTCATATCTTACATAATGTTTTATTGCATAACATTGTTTTCCAATATTAGATATAAAGTCTCAGAGCCATAAACGAATTTTGTTGGCATTTATATTTATCGGTTGAGAGAAAATTTAAATGCTTTGATTCACTCGATATATAATTAATTCACCCATTACACGCCTCAAAAAGGTTATTTTAGTGTGTTAAATATGTATGTAAAACTTTGTCCACGTTTTAGGGATTATATCATTGTCCCTTTATAAATAACCAGGAGGTCTGTTCCCTACGAGATATCTTTATTGATATATCCAGGTCTCTAAAAACACACTACTTTTCTTTCTTTAAAAAGATTTTTTTTTAATCTGCAAACGTATAAATACAATAAATGATGTATTTGAAGATAAATATTATTTTAAGAAATAGACTCAATGAGCGAAATATCAATTAAAAACGCTTTTAATTGAAGACAAGAAAAATGCGTCCGGGATGTATTATGAAACACTTTCCAACAAATTAAGAAACATGTAACGAAAAATCACAGATTATTAAGATGTCAAGATGAAAGAGGGTATATCTTGTATGTATATTACATAATATGCTAAATTTTAGTTCGGTTAAACGCATTCGGTTAACGTTCGGTTAAATTCCCATTCACCAATTTCTGTCAATAAACAGAAATGTAATTGAGAACTTTTTTGAAACCGTATGCCTGATCTATAAAATATATACAAAGCAAGTAATATGTAGAAAAATTGTTAAATTTAAAAACGTGTATCACAACATATAATGTACTTCCATCAATTACTATTCATAGTCAGAAATGTATCCAAATTGTTTTGTGTGTTCCTGTAAATGAACAATAAATTCTATGCATACTTTTTCTCCAGTAAGTGCACTGTACTACACATGAGTAGTAACATATATAATTTTCAATTTGTTTAAAATAGTTTAATATCATTAAATACATCGCAACCATTTTTTTTATATAAATATAACGGATTTATATGTAACGGAATTCTTCCAAATATTCCTACAATAGAACTCTAAATGTTACACATTTCATTTTCCATACCGAATATTTAATAGTAGATCCAAATAACATATACAGTTAAACCTCTCTGTAAGGGCCACCTACCGTTCCATTGAAAATTGGCCCTTATGAGGGGTGACCCTTGAATAGGGGTGACCAAATTTTTCATTTCCCTTTCTTTTTATTTCGTGATTTTTAAAATCTGTATATTCTTTCAATACTTTTGTTTTTAACTATATTGTTTATTTGATTTTTGCTGCAATTAAACTGTGAAACAAATTTTCTTGCAGATGTTCCTTGATCTTGACAATTAAGAACTTTGATTTAGTCATTCAAATACAAATGTACTCTTTGGCTTGATTTAGGTGCCATAATTTTTAATTTTACATAAGCCTCAGCATAAAATTTCTAGTGTAAAAATTGTGCTTCAATCTGCATTCACAGTTTTAGTAAATGTGGAATCAGTTTTTCTAGATAACCTGTTATTCTTTGTTTGCCACCAACAAATGGTACCCCTATAGGTTGAAATGTCAAACAAATTGTTAGGAACACTTGTTTGTCTCACTTGTGGAAAAGTTTGTGGTCCTTCATTGTGTATTCAAATCCTCCTTATCTCTCCCTGTCTTCCTCGTTACAAGTGCAGTTGTTTGCTGAACTCTTATCTTTTCGTTCAAGAATTCAATACACCTGTTTAGGATTTAAGGCACATGTGAAAAAAAAATGGCCTTTATGAGGGATAGATGCGGCCCCTAATAGGAGTAAATTTAACATTATGTCTATGGGGAAAAGTTTCGTTCCGAAAAATATTGGCCCTTAATAGAGGTGGCCCTTGAATAGGGGTGGCCTTTAAAGGAAGTTTTACTGTATCATGTTCATGGTCCATATTAGTGCACTGTATGGCTGTAGACTGACAAACAGACGGACAGACAAACGGAATTCATAAACCCATATCTACTACAGTGTTTACTCGCGTAATAGTCGAAATTTTTTGCCAATTTTGTTAAATCTATTGTCCATGTTTATTTATTTTATTATCCTCTCATCTTTATTCTCGTGATACCTTTTATATATGATGTAACGTGAATCAGAAATCATATTGATTATTGTTGTTTTTGAATATTTTGGAAGAAGGTAAAAAAGCTTTACTGGTAAATAAATTATTTGTTTTAAGAGGTTAATTGACTTCTTTATGTACATTTTAAGTTCATAAATACATAATTGGCGTCCGCATTATATTCTGAAAGGTGGGTTGTTAAAATAACATCCTTTTTGAACGCTTTAATTAACATTGTGACGTCCGACGCGACAGGATATTTTACAAGATTTATTTGAAGCAAAACGTTTCAAGTCGTTAAAATTTTTAAAAAGGTCGACATAAAGATCGTGGTAGAAGAGCTTGGGGAAACAATCCCGCAAGATTATACGATTGGGACACTAAAGGAAATTATTTTGATTAGTAATGAATATAAACAGGATCCCGCTTTTGTACAAGAAATTTTATCCAACGCTGTTGCTGAGAGAAAGGAAAAAGAAAACGAGGCTAAGAAGTTAGAAAAGGAGAAGTTGGATCAAGAAGTAGAGTTTAAAAAGTTGGAATTAAATCATCAATTAGAATTAGCAAAAATCCAGTCACAGGGACATATGCAAGGCGAGTACATTTCCAGTGATTACGAAACTAATAATTCAAAAAAGAAATTTACGTTGCCCAAGTTGGAATTTCGCCAATTTGATGGTGATTTAAAGGAATGGTTGCCATTTTGGAGTCAATTTGAAGATTCACAATGATCAAGATATTGCGCCAGAAAATAAATTCCAGTATTTGATCCAAGCAACTGTCACTGGGTCTAGAGCGCGAGAAGTTGTTGATAGTTTTCCGCCAACTGGCGCTAACTATGCCAAAGCTATAGAGAGTCTTAAAGCTCGTTTCGGTAGGGAAGATCTTTTAGTTGAAGTGTATGTGCGAGAATTATTAAAATTAATTATATCTGTGCAATCAAAAGGAAAATTTTCTATTACATCATTGTATGATAAACTTGAGTTGTATTTACGAGCTCTTGAGACGTTAGGTGTCACAACGGATAAATGTGCTTCAATATTATATCCAATGGTAGAATCTTGTTTTACTGCTGAATTTTTGAAAGCGTGGAATCGAACACATACGAATTCGGTTAGTTCTGATGCAAAAGAGCGCCTAGATAATTTAATGGCGTTTCTCAAATCTGAAGTTGAAGGAGATGAAAGAATTAATTTGGCAGTGGCAGGTTTTGGTTTGGCGAGAAAAGATGACGCGAGCTTTAGAAAAAACAAAAGTTATAACGATGTTAATAAACATTTACCAACTGCTGCTACTTTATTATCAACTTCTTCAAGACCAGATTTAAGAAAAAATTGCGTTTTTTGCAAAGGAAGACATCTGAGTTCAGAATGCTTTTCGGCACGGAAGATGAGTTTTAATGAAAAGCAGAATATATTGAAGGACAAAAGATGTTGTTTTTCATGTTTGGCAACAGGTCACACAACGAAGCAATGTAGAGCTATCTTGAAGTGTTTCTTTTGTGATAAAAGACATGCGTCTGTAATGTGTCAAACGCTCGATAAGAATAAGCTGAATGAAAAGAAAGAGGAAGACGCAGAAAAGTCGTCTGGAAAAGAAGTAAATATGGCAAATTTCAATAGAAATCCTAAAGTGTTTCTTCAGACGCTCAAGGCAAAAATAGTTTCCGAAAATAAAAAGAAAGATGTTAGACTAATTTTGGACTCAGGTTCTCAGAGATCGTATATTTTAAAACATTTAGCCGAAGAAATGAAGTATTTACCTCTTCGAGAAGAAAAAGTTTCTCATTCCCTTTTTGGCGGAGTCATAACAAAGGATTATAATCATCGTTACTACAAGGTAAGATTAAGCGATTTGAAAGAAAATTTTAAATGTAATTTTGAAGTTTTGGATCAAAACAGTATATGTGAAAATGTTATGCCCGTAGGAAAAGGATCCTGGTTTAAAGAATTATCGAAAAAAGGCATCAGTTTGACGGATGTTGGTGAATCTCCAGAATCTATTCAAATATTGATTGGAGCTGATGTAATGGGAAAATTACTGACAGGTCGTAGAGAAATACTCTCGTCGGGATTAGTAGGACTGGAAACATTTTTAGGTTGGACCTTAATGGGAAAAGTGCCTCATGATAATGCGTCTAAAGAAAATTTAGCTTTGTCAGTTACGTCTATGTTTTTAAAGGAAGCAGCGATTGCTGATTTATGGAAATTGGATTTGCTTGGAATAAATGACCCTATTGAAAAACAATCTAAAATGGAGATTGATCGTCAGGTTAAAGAGCATTTTTACAGACAGTAAAAATGAATGAAGATAATCGTTATGAAGTTTTTTTGCCATGGTCAGAAGATACACCACCTTTACCTGATAATTTGAGTTTAGCCAAGAAAAGATTGAGTAACGTTACAAACAAGTTGCTTTCCGATAACATTTATCAAAGGTATGAAAAAGTGCTTTTAGGGTGGGTTGATGATCAAATTATAGAGGAAATTCCACAGGCTGAAATGAACCTTTATGGAAATTATTTACCTCATCGACCAGTAATAAAAGAGAGCAGTACAACTCCCATTTGTCCAGTGTTTGACGCATCAGCCAGAATGCAGAACCATCCATCTTTGAATCAATGTTTGCATTGTGGGCCAAATCTTATTGAATTAATTCCTGACATTCTCTTAGGATTTAGAAAAAATAAATTTGGTGTTGTAGCTGATATCAAGAAAGCATTTTTACAAATATCTATTCGTAAAGAAGATCGGGACTATTTGCGTTTATTGTGGTGGAGTAATCCAGAAGAAAGAAATATTAGAATGTTTCGACATACTAGAGTGGTGTTTGGAGTCAAAAGCTTTCCTTTTCTTCTCGGTTCCGTCATAGAATATCACATTAAAAACGATGAAGAATAAGACCCCAATCTTAAACAGCAATTGCTGAGAAGCTTTTATGTTGACAATGTCGTTGCTAGTGTCCACACACAGGAATAATTGGAAAGGTTTATAACTGATTCTAAATCTCTTATGGCTAAAGGTGGATTTGAGTTGAGAGGATGGGAACAGACAGAAGAAAGAAACAATGTCGAAAATAGCGAAGAAACTGCTGTACTGGGATTACAATGGAACCGACTTCTAGACGTTTTAAAAGTTGACGTAAGCTGGACGAAAGATATAAATATAGAAAAAATAACAAAAAGAATCATGCTATCAGTTGCACATAAAGTTTTTGATCCAATTGGTTTTACTGCTCCAGTTATGATATGTCCCAAGATGATGTTACAGAAAACATGGAAAGAAGGAATCACGTGGGATGAAGAAGTTACTAGTGATATAAAAAATGAATTTATTGAATGGTTTCATGAATTAAATTGTTTACAAGAAATTCAGATTCCTAGATATATTCAGTTCACCCTAGATAATTTAAACGGTTGTACTCTTCACACATTTTGTGATGCAAATCAGTATGCGTATGCTGCTGTTATATTTTTGAGGATAGCAACTAAAGATCGTGTAGAGTTATTCCTTCTTGCAGTGAAATCCCGCATAGGTCCTTTAAAATGTGGAACTATACCTAGAATGGAACTTTTAGCTGCTTTGATTAGTGCTAGATTGGCTAAATCAGTAACTGACGCTATGGGCTGGGAAGATATGGAAAGATATTTTTGGAGCGATTCCACAACAGTGCTTGCATGGATATCCAGGAAAGAAAACTGGTCTGTTTTTGTTAGAAACAGAGTTCAAGAAATAAAAATTTTGACTGATCCTGTTTTATATGAAACATATACCTGGTGAAATGAATCCAGCAGATCTGCCATCTAGAGGATGTAAAGCAAGACAGCTGGTATCTCTCAAATGGTGGGAGGGTCCATCTTGGCTTAAAGATTCTAAAGAATATTATAAATATATGGATTTCAAGTGCCAAGACATAAACGAAGAAGAAATTGAAAAAGAAAAATTAAAGTCTACAAAATTACTGGTAAATGTGGATGAAAGTCCAGAGAAAAGCTGGTACTACCAGTATTTTTCCAGTTATGAGAAAATCGTACGTCTTGTTGGTTGGATACTTCGTTTCAGATATAATTCTTCTAATCCAAAGGAACAGATCAAAGGAGAATTGATGAATCTTGAATTTAAGAGAGCAGAAACGAAGATAATTTGGATGATACAAAAGGAATGTTTTTCCCATGAAAGTGAGGGAAGGTTGGAAACTCTGGAGATGTTTAAGGATAAACAAGACATAATACGTGTAAAGACTAAGATTACGTATAGACAAGACAATATGGATTTCCTCACACCTATGGTTGTTCCTTCAAATCATGAAGATGTCAAACGATTAATTTTACATTACCACCTCAAATATTGTCATGCAGGTCCTCAGATTCTTCTGAATTTGCTTAGAGAAAAATACTGGATTTTGAATGGAAGAAGAACTGTGAGCTCTGTTCTATCAAAATGTAACATTTGTAAAAGATTTAATTCGAAGAATTTAGAATCTTCTCCAGTTTCTCTGCCAGAAAATCGAGTGAAAGATGCAGCTGTATTTCAGAGTATCGGCATTGATCTGGCTGGCCCTTTGTTTCTTAAAAATAAACAGAAGAATTGGGTTATCTTATTTACATGTGCCATCTACAGAGCTGTGAATTTGGAGCTTGTGACTTCAGCTTCTACAGAGTCATTTTTAATGGCTTTGCGAAGATTTGTATCTCGTAGAGGAAGATGTTCTGTTATATATTGCGACAACGGTTCTAATTTTGTTGGTGCATCCAATTTTTTAAAAAGATTTAACTGGAATCGCATACAGAAGTATGGAGCAATAAATTCTTTCAAATGGAAATTCAACCCTCCGACTGCTGCTTTGTGGGGCGGATGGTGGGAGAGGCTCATCAGATTGATGAAAGATCTATTAAAAAGAGTCTTAGGAAAAGCCTGTTTGAACTATAAAGAGATGATAACTGTATTAGCTGACTGCGAAAGTATTATAAATTCGCGACCACTAACTTACATGTCTGAGAAAGAGTCCATCAAACCCATACCACCGGACATGTTTCTGAAAGATATTCATGAATGTGGTTTACCAGACGTTGATGCGGTTGAGGAAGGTTCTCTCACTAGAAGACTTAAATATAGGCAAGAACTGCAAAAAGAGCTCAGAAATCGATTTAGATTAGAATATTTGGGTCTCCTTATCCAACGACCAAATGGGAGAAGATTGCAACGTTCAATTGCTGTAGGAGATATAGTCTTGGTGGAAGCAGATAACAAGAAAAGAATCAATTGGCCCTTAGGACGGGTTACAGAGCTCATTCGGGGCAAAGACGGAAAGGTTCGTCTTTTGAAGTTATAAACGTCTCATTCGCAGATGATTCGGCCTATTCAAAGAATTTACCCTCTGGAAGTGTCATCAGTGGTTTTTACTGAAAACAATTTTGCTAAACCAACTTTGAAGGAAAATCAGGTTGAGCCTGCAAAAAACGAATCGCAAATTAAAAAGACGAGATCTGGTAGAATGATAAGGGTTCCAGAAAGACTCGATTTATGATGTTTATGTAAATGTTGTATTTATTTAATGTGAAGTTTTGATTATAATATATAATCAAAAGGCGGGAGGATGTTAAATCTATTGTCCATGTTTATTTATTTTATTATCCTCTCATCTTTATTCTCGTGATACCTTTTATATATGATGTAACGTGAATCAGAAATCATATTGATTATTGTTGTTTTTGAATAATTTGGAAGAAGGTAAAAAAGCTTTACCGGTAAATAAATTATTTGTTTTAAAAGGTTAATTGACTTCTTTATGTACATTTTAAGTTCATAAATACATAATTGGCGTCCGCATTATATTCTGAAAGCTGGGTTGTTAAAATAACATCCTTTTTGAACGCTTTAATTAACAAATTTTTCATTGTGAAAGTCTAGGTGCGACTATTATACGGGGAAATCTGCTACACAATATTGTTCCCTCTAATGCTAAAACTACTGGCATTAAAAAAAACACATTTTAATAAAATTAGTAACTTACCAAATGTTTCCGGATTATGTGCTGTTTATTAAATACCACTTTTCTTTTCATGGTAATATTATTATATTCATAAAATTTACAAATAATCTTTCTGAAAATATTGGCAAAAAATTCTCATAATAAATCACTTTTACTGAAGGTATCAATATCACTATTGTAATGTGAATCGATGTCTAAAGAATCTCTGTCATTCCATAAAATATCATCTTCATTTCCGTCCAAAGCTCTTAAAACTTTCTAAAAATTTTGACGGTTTTTTCCACTTCAAAACTAGGGTGCGACTATTACGCGAGTAAACACAGTACTATGATGAATGTTTTAAACATATCACTGTACTATGTTGTTCCTCAAAGAAAAAAAAAGTTCAGGAAAAGAAATATTAAATGCATAAAAAATGCAGAAATTACGTCACCAATTGTATGAGTAATAAAATATTAGATTTTTCAGTATAAAATGTTTTAATGTCTAACGTATTGAGATGTTTTATGTGTTAATTAAGTGTACCTTTTTTCCTGAACCACACATCACCGGAAAAGTTTTTGTTAAACATTATTGAATCCATATCTATCAAATGAACAACACATTTTTTAAACAAGTAAAAATTTAATTTAAAAAATCAAAAAACCCGACTGTTAAAAAAGCGAACTAATTAATTCTTTCTCATCAATGTGAAACTATTTTTTGTATTACTTACCTATATTTTTATTTACTTGCATTGATGACTCTTAAGTTGTGTTTAATTATTAGTTCCTATCTATAAACATTGTTTTGAAGAGTCCTGTATATGACTATGAAGGTTAAAGCTGCAGGAAAGCTAGAGACCGTACCTACACAACTTCCAGGTTGTGTAATATTTAAACGTAGCTTCTGACTGTAAAATAGTCAATGAAATATCGTCTTCATTTTGAAAGACCTATCCAATGATATACTACTCAATAGGGTGCGTAATTTTTTTTTCGTCTCTACCGCCATTTTGTATTTTACGGCCGCTATTTTGAATTTATTAAAACAAAACCTAGCGTATAACCATCAGGTGGTTACGATGAATCGATAAAGACCTCATTCATTAAAATCCATCAAGCCGTTGGGATGTTTCGAGGGTATAAAGAAATCCACATACCCAGATACGCGTGAAACACATAACCCTTCCTGGCAGTCGGGTAAAAAAATAAACACTTTTGTCATATTGAGGTTTTGAAAAAGTATTTTAGTATAATTTTTGAGTAAGAAAAAAGAAAGAAAGAATTAACATAAAAAAAGCTGAACATTTACACCAGGAAAAGTTAAATTTAAACGTGAAAAATAAAGGGGAATTGTAATAGGATTTGTTTTTTAGAATCAACGACATGTTTTCCTGATGAAGGTCACAGATGACGATCGAAACGTTGAATATCTTAACTTTATTTTAATCTTTGTGTAGTTTTTAGACTTTACAGCATTTTATACACCATGTAGTAAGCTTTTTATTTTTATTTTTCACGCTTATATGCAAGGATTATTTGAAATTACCTTAATTCAGCTGATGACCATTGAGACAAACTAAGAGTAAAAAGAAATTACCCAAATGCTTATTATGGTTTTGGAGGAAAGGTAAAAATTGTAGTAAAAATGCTACTTTTCAAGTGAAGCAAAAAACCCTTTACAACCGCATTTAGGATACTTTTAGGGCACATATCGAGATGGGTATTTTTGTATTTTATGCAGCAAACTGTGTAAAAAGTTATCTAAAAAATCCCTGCCGGCCCTATTTACAAGCAGAGGTAGATTTCGAAGTTAAGTATACTAATTTCACCAACAAAAACTAAATATTGATAAGAGATAAACCCACTTTAACAATTTTATCAGGTCGCTTTTGGCGAGTTTTATTTCATTTTTATATAATAGCTGGTTTTATGAGAATCATGTTAAGGCGGTATCCTTCTATATATAAAAAAAAGTTTTGATTTGGAAATAGACCAATGAAAATCTGCGTAGATATTCCGGGTAGATCGGCATCAAATTTGAATGCTTAAGCATAGCCTTTCATCGCTAATATTAAAAAAACTGTTGCACACAAAAATATGAAAATCGGTGGTGTTATAGAGGAATGTTTGATAACTACGCTGATGCAGACAGTTTTCAAATCGAAGAATTATTTTAAGAGATATTTAATGCTAAAGTTGGACAAAATCGTTCCATTAAAAAAAGTTTCATTAGAGCAAAAACTATACAGGAGAATTTAATCATTTTTAGATCATATTATACGTTATAAGTTCCTGGTGTGCAGATTGCATTTATTTTTCTTATTTGACTCATTTTTTGAGGTTTTATTTCAATTTTAAATTCAAATTTTCAGCATTTCGAGAGATATTTTTTACAAATTTTAGAAAATGTTATTAATTTAAACTGTTACCAGTTGTATAAACAGCGCAAACAATAATGTTTAGTTCAAATAAAAAAATTATTTACACGTGACTATTACAAACAGAAAAAAAAATTAAAATTAGAATTAAATGACTACATGTTAAAAGCAAGAAAATTACGTCATAAGAACCATAGGCACAGATGTCATATATTGGCGCAAATTTTTTCCGACGCCAATTTGGTGAAAACATCAATAGCGCAAACAACAACATCCGGGTTACCATATCAAGCAAAATAACTACACTTTAGCACCAGCTAAGTACCCGTTGCGTATATGAAATTGGCGTCAGAAAAAAATTGCGCCAATGACATCTGTGCCGAACCATATTTACACTTGAATTTTAGAGAAACAAAATCTTAAAATTAAAAAAAAAATTATTATTATGCGTTAAAACTGGTAATTTGAGGAAATTACGTCATATTTAAAATGGCAAAAAATATAGCAAAACAATTTAAATTGAAAAATATATTTGCGCGAGATAATTTGAGATAATCTTTTCAACTATTATCGTGAATTCGAAGAAAGCGCAGATAATATTTCCTTCTAACAACAAAAGTATTTTCACGTGAATATTAATAAGAGAAATAAAACTTTGGTGTAAATTACGTCAGATTTGAAACGATACATTTAAAATGAATTATTTAAAAGAACTATCTTACAAACAGAAATAAAAAAACTTTAAAATTAGAATTAAATGATTACATGTTAAAAGCAGGAAAATTACGTCATAAGAACCATAGGCACAGATGTCATATATTGGCGCAAATACCTGTTAAAAAATACCGGGAGAGAATGACCTTGCCGGGAGAGAGTGACCCTGTTCATTTTACATTAGCTTATTTTCAAATGTTTAACTAATTTTTTTAATTAAAAAGGAAAACAGCCATTGTATCTCTTAACAGCAGCAGATTTGGCCTTCAAAATCCCCAATCCAAGGAAAACGAATGGAAACCCGTTTACAGAAAGATCGCTACTGTTTTTTTTTTTTTTTAATTAAACATTTCTAAAGCCGATCAAATTAGCGTGCTTTTTGGATTTTGGTGTGCTTGAACGGGGGTTGGCGAGCGTAGCTTGTAGGGGCAGTGCCCCTAGTTAAAAAAAAAAATACTTTTCCATGCTCAACAATTCGAAATTTTCTGGCATATTTTCAGATTCATTTTTAATAGAAAAAATGTGCGAGATACTGTCACGCGTTGGTCACGTGCGGTGCATCTGCAGTTTCAGATTTCTCAGCGTTCCTCCTGTTTGTTAAAGTTCTGATAATGGTTTGAAAAAGTGGCTTAGTGGCTTTTTTAATGCTTTTCGCTGCAGAAAGAAATTCGTCTGGTGCGCATAATGGGATGTAAAAAGCATAAAATTGTCAAAAAATCTTATGGTTTGACTTTAGTAGAAAAAAATGTTCCTGTAAGTCCTATAGCCTTAGATTTCCATGATCAAGGCAAACTATTTATTCTCTAACAAAAGCGAGGGATAATTTACCACATGGCTATACACCATAACGAAAAATCGGTTCAGGGAGAACAAGAAACGCTTCACCAGGTCTGATACATTATTAGAACGTGAGTTACTGTTAATAACCAACTATAAGAGCTGCAGAAATAAACAAGTAGAAAATTGTACGTAAAACGTGGCAAATAAGGTGCGTTCCTACTGTAACAGGTTTTATAAAAAAATTGCACCGCATATTGTACTGAATGTATATTTTTGTGTTTTTCATAAGTGAATATCAATTTCATTCTTTTGGAAAGGCTGTAGTATCATAAAAGTGCACTTGAAATAATTTTTGACATTGGCCGTAATGTAACGAAAAATTTGTAGACTGTCCTTGTAATTAAACTATACATCCGATTTTCATAAAATTTGAAGTGACTCGACAAATTTTTGCAACAATTATATATTTAAAATTTCAGAATTTGGGTAGATTTTGCTCTGTCATATGCTGACGGACGGACATACAGACGGACCGAACGATGACTATAAGTTCAACATATTTATATAATTACGAACGGACCTGAAAGGAAACATTCAGTGTTACTAATGAATGTACCAGTAAGGACCAACTGTTACAAACTTCAGAAAGACATGGAGCTTTCGGCCCAAAGGTCTGCGAAAAAAACCTCTGTTACTGATATCATGAAAAAAATAAATAAGTTTTTGTAAGAAATGTTCAAATTGGACAACAAAAGTCAGAAAAAAAGTAATTTTGTTTCTGATAAAAGTACTTTCAGGCTAATCAGAAGTGGTCCGGTGACGGTGAGATGACCTATACGTTCCTCACGATATGACACATAGTTTTCTCCGAAAACTGTAAAGCGTCCAGATTGTGCCGTAATATGGAGTGCTTCTGTGAATGGTATAAATATATAGAAATTCGTATATAATAAATATATAGAAAAGGTTGTCAATTTTTCATGCATCATAGAGCACCTGCTCATAAGACAAAACTTGTGCAAAAGTGGTTCCATGATAATATAGCAGCATTTTAATGGCCAGGAAACGTGACTTTTATCCAGAAGAAAATGCTTGGAACCACAAGAAAAATAAACTTCCAGAAACACACCCATCCAGCAACAAGGAACTGCAGGAACTAGTAAAAAATTGTTGGTTCATATGAAAAAAGACTGTCTCCAATATTTGGTAAATTCCATACCTAATTACCTGAAAAATGTCACAAAAACTAAATGAAGTATGGCAGAATAATAGTCTTGGGAAAGTATGAAGTATGAAGCATTTAGGAAGTATGGTAAAGTGTTACAAAGTGCATGTTTTTTTTTTTTTTTTTTTTTTTTTTTTTTTTTTTTTTTTTTTTTTAGGGTTTCGTTCATCTCACAAAATTCTCATAGTCTCGCTTCTCTGTCTGTCCGTCCATCACAGCCTCGTAACCGGAAACTATTTAAGATACAGGCTAAATTTTGTTTTATATATATATAGCTGAATACCCCCTGTCATACCCAAAATGATAAAATTTTGAAAAAAAAATATGTTATTTTAATTATATGAGTTCGTTCTTTTTCGATTTCAAAACATAATCTTAATGTCAGGATACATCGCTGAGTACCCATAGTGTAGTGGTAGAGCGTTTGTCTTCCAAGCAGAAGATTGTGGGTTCGAACCTCAGATTCGATTACCCTACGTCACACAGCTTTTGAGAAAATCGCATTTTTCCGTTACACACAAATTTCGATTTTCGGGCATTCAGCAAAAGTGTAGAGCAGCGCTGGAGGTACCTATCGTAGCAGAAGTATAAAAGCATTGTTGATCATGATTTTCGAAAAAAATTCGTCAGTAATTAGCTGAGATATGAACCCTTAAAGATATGGACGGTTTGGACATTCATAATGACAGGGGCGGCGTACTCTATGTACCATCGGCTTTTAAAGCCTAGTTAAAAACTGTTAATGATATATATGTAATGCAATGGCCAGTAACAGTATAAAAGCAATAAACGTCAAATTATTAAAAACAGACTAATTCAAGGGGTCTCAGGACTCTTAAAGCTTCAGAAAATTTTTAATTTAATTTTTTTTTATATCTTAGTCTTCTATCTTTTCTGAACATTTTAATACAATTGTTTCCTTTCACATTAGAACAGAATCATGGCTTTTAGAATTATACCTGCTCAATAGCCGAAGCGGCGTTTTGAGAAATTTTTAAGTCATTTTTCTCCAAATGACTTTTTTGGGCATAACGCGAACGATATCTCAAACACTTTTGAATATTTTGTCATGAAATTTTCAAAACATGCGTTTCATGTTAATCTGTCTATACTGAACCTAAAATTTCCCTTTTCTTGGTCAAAAAATATTTTTTTGAGTGATTATGTTGTTTAAATTTTTAAAATTTTGTATTTGCTAAATACAACTTTGTATTAAAATATAAAAGTACTTTAAGTACAAATTTATTAGGTTCGTTGTAAATACTACAATCTGAAGTATAAGTAGGCACACAATTTGTTATTCTAGTTGCAATATTTATTTTCTAATCGTGCGCGCAAAGTGTTATACCAATTTTCTGCTTGTCAAATGTCTGACTGTTTGGAGCATCCTGTAAATGCTAATTCTGCATCTTGCAATTTTTTAAATACATAAAATGAAAGAAAGTATTTATATCTTTCATCTCAATAAAAATTGTGTTTTAAAATCATACACATATTAGGATATTAAATGCTGAAAATGGTCTCTTTTTTTAATTGTTTCCAGTTTTAAAAGCCCTGAGACCCCTTAATTGGAATGAATTACATAAACACTATGGGATTCGTGACTATTTTGCATTGAATGGATCTTTCAATACGCCTCGAGTGACATTAAAAGTTAATTAAAAACTTATCTGGAAGAACGTGACACGGACCAAGGCGGCGTTGCAATTTTGTGACCTCCTTTCGAAGCGCGCTTATAACAATGCCAAATGTAAACGTTGAACGAATGTTTTGTTTTAGCTAAACTGTAGAAAAAAGGTTATCACTACGATTTTATGAAATGCCAAATGAAGTTTAAATATGCACTGCTTTTATTGTCAGTACCGAATTAAGTTCATTATAAATATATTAAGATAATATTAAACTAATCGGATGTGTAGATCGCAAAACTTTCTTCTGTCTCATACATGTTAATACTCCTTGATAAATGCAGCACAGCAGCGTCATCGGTTAGGTGATTTATACCAAAATCTAATCAAGGGCGACGTACGTGAAATTATTATTTGAATTTGAAGTTTAATGAAAATCCGTGCGTTAATTTTTGAGATAGAGCTATTGCTGTAACCGTGAAAAGTTCTGCGTAGCAGTGACTCCTCTTGGGCAATTTACACAGAAACTTATCAGGAAAAATTTATATCAGGGGCTAACTGAATCTAAAATTTGATGAAAATTCTTGCCTTAGTATTTCCGATACAGCAATTGCGGAAATCGTGAAAATTGCACCGTAGTAGCTCTACCTGTAGGGCGATTTACACCAAAAACTAAACAGCACTAATTTATACCAGGGGCTAACTGAATGTGAAGGTTGATGAAAACTCGTGCATTAGTTCCTGACATAGAGCTATTGCGATAATCATGAATAATGCAGTATGACAGCACCACCTATTGGCCGATTTACACCAAAAGGTTATCAGCACCGAATTATATCAAGAACTAACTGAATCTGAAGCTTTCTGAAAATCCGTGCTTTAGTTCTTGAGATATAGCTATATCCGGAAATCATGAATAATACAGCATAGCAGCGCCAGCTGCTGGGCGATTAACACCAAAAGGTAATCAGCACCAATTTATATTAGGGACTAACTGAATCTAAAGTTTTATTAAAATTCGTTCAATAATTATTAAGATAGAGTGTCCCACAAATTTTGGGTCACACACAGACAGACAGACTCACATACAGACATTTTGTAAAAACATGTTTTTCATTATCTCTGTCCCCAAAACGTATAAATTCATTGAAAACCGGAATTCGAAAATTTTCACGAATCCAATACTTTATTCTTGTAAAAATAGAAGAAAGTAAAAATGACTTATACAGAATAGTTATATTTGATATTATTTAGGTTCCATACCTCTTTGAACTTGGTATCTCCATTTACATTTTTCTAGTATATACTGTTATACCCAAACCTACATTGCATACATTTTTACAAATTCTTAGTATTCTATTAGCAACGGTTTTTTTTAATAATACAATTACTAATTCATATATGTATTGTACGGAACCCTCTGTGCGTGAGTAATTCTCGCACTTGACCGTTTATTTCATTTTTCGAGTAGATTACCCACTAAATTTTAAACACAGCGACATTTAAGAAGCATATGCTTTAAAATACATGAATTTTAAATGCAAGTGCATACTCTACTGCATATTGCGAGATTTTTACATATTGAAACAATATATTAAATTCTAATATATTGTTATCAAAACCGTTTTAATTTTGCTCTCTTTTTAAAAAAGTTGGAGTACACACCTCGACTCAGCATTCCAATACTCCAGACTAGGGCGATTTTTGCTTTCGTAAATTCAACTGCGTATAACTTTGACAGCAATTTGTGATAATAAATTATAACATATGATTTATATAAGAAATAGGATGGAGAGCGGGACTGTGACATTTATTTTTATCGAAAAATTCAGTTTGCTAATAAAAAAATACAAGTTAATGTAAGCATGTTGTAATATAGAGGAATATATCAAATGCCTCACGACGTAAAAATTACAAAAACGATTTTTCTTTCTTTGTAATTTAAGTAAACATCAAACTAATTTTATTAATTTATATAAATGTCTCACAAATATTAAAATCAAGATTTTTTTTTTCACATCAATTGGAAAATAGAATGCAAAAGGAATTTCTTTATATGTCATTTCACAGAAGAGTAAGTTTTTGAGGGAACAAATTTCAATTAAAAATTTTAACTCCACAGATTCATAGAATTTCCATATTTAACCTTTATCTCAGATAAAATTAAAAGATTTACTAATGAGTTTAGCCTCTAAAGAGATTTAATAATATGTTAAGCTTCTGAGTTTAGCTGGTGTTTATGAAATTTCAATTGTTTTAGATAACAGTGAGAAAATTTATTATATAGGTATGACAAAAAAAAATATGAAACAAGATTAAAAAAACATAAAGCAGATATAAAATATAAAGGAAAATTTTCAGTTCTTGCAAGGTTTAGCTCTAAAAATCAGATTAAAGCAGTAGATTATGAAAATGCAATATACATAGGTTGTGGTTCAATTTTTTGAAACAGAATTTAACTCAAAGAGGTTTAACGCAGTTATTGACAATAATCTGGTTCAGTGTTGCCACTGGACTACTTTAAAAAAAAATCATCTTTGATTGACACCACTTTTTTGAAACTGTAAAATTCATTTTGTTTTTGCCTTAATTAATATGTCATTAAATAACGCAAATTTTACCATTTCAAAAATGTGGTGCCAATCAAGAATCTGATTTTTTAAAAAGTAGCCAATCTGGCAGCACTGATCTTGTTTCATGGAGTTTTTCTTTTTTGATGCTTTAAAGATGGATGGTTTGGGCTGCGGATGTACAGATGGCGCTGTTATTGTGACGTGTTCAATACAGTATGTTTATGTTTTACTTTTACGAACTAATAAGTATTTGTCTCTCTTGAACTGAAGTAAGACTCAGATGATGGTGGCTAAAACTTGTCGGTTTTAGACTTTTAAAATTTTATTTAATGTTTTGAAAGTTTTAATTTTTTTTGCGTAGTATACGTCTTTTAGTAAATCTTTTATTTTATATGTGCTGTTTATTTCAAGACTTAACAGTCCCTTAATTTATTTAATCTTTATCTGTTTTACATTTAAATATTAGTTACCTTTTTCGGTGTTTTATTTATTTCATACGAATTAAAATAGCAACTTTCTTAATAACATTTTAACGATATATAGATCTACAGAAGATATTTGTTTTATAATTCCACAGTTATTCAGAGTGGGACATGAAACTTGAAGTAAATATCTGAAAAAAGGCTCTTATGTGTTTCAATAAAAAGTTACTTTTGACAAATAAACGAGGCGTACATTATAAATCATGAACGGAGAATATATAAAGATCATGAACTTCCATAGATGAATGAAAATATTTCGAAATTAATAACAAACGACAATGAACAAATTGAATGCTAAGAGTAGAAATTATAAAGCGATAATATAATTATAAAAATGTTTGTTACGCAATGAAATTATTGCCCAAATGAAATTATTGCCATTTTGGAAATTATTGCACAAATATTGTAACGGAGGGTACAAGACATGCTTATGATAGTAATCCAAACAAATATAGTATATATTTATATAAGAGTGCTTAAAGCAAACTAATGATTTGAACATAAAGGAATTTTCGAACTGTTTTCATCGAACATGTATTTTTATGTGTTATACTATACAAGACTATCAAAACAATAATAGTGGATCGAAGAATTAGCACTTAGCTGCACGTCCCCAATAATTATCCCCTCCCAGCTTCTCCGTTATCACCTCCCCACATATCCCTAATTTTTAATTTAGATAGAATTTTAAACAAGTAAAGTCTTTTAACGAAAATTCTCTATGCAATGTCAGATGTGTTCAAAATGTGCCTATCCAGTGATACCTTATACGTAGTTGTACGCTACATATTAGTTAAATTCAGTATGGCATGTCGTATTTCGGCAAAACATCCTGGCCAATTATACGACATTCATCGTTGTACATTACATATGAGTTAACAAAAAGGGATGTTGAGAACATAAATAATATCTATAATATTTGAACCATCAACCTTAGATTAACCCCTTAATCGTCACAGTTTACATTTCGCGCGTAATATGCCAGCGAATGTATCGGGCACAACGATTAATATGTTAACTACTCTAAGCCTAATTACCTTGCATCGAAAAACTAACATATTCACCGGAATGCCCCTTGTTTCGTAATGATTTTGAAACTTATGATAACGAAGTTAAAATTGAGAATGGATTTTGTAATTCTATAAAACCTTACATAAAAAACTTTTTTTTCGGGGGGGGGGGGGGAATAATTGGTTATGAAAATGTTTAATTTTCGTGCAATTTTAAACCAATAAAAAGAATTTTTTAAAAGAAAATATGAATAATAATTAAGACTTTTTCCTTAGATATATTCTAAATAAAAACTTTAGTTTTATTAGATTGCAAAAAGATATATTCCCTTTTTTTTCTCATTTAGTTATGACCATTTTTATGCTTTGTGCATACAAATCCACTTAAGATGAATATATTGTTTAAAGATCATAAGTTTTTTTGTAAATTGCGCTTCTTTTTTAGAGAAACTTTATAAAAACAAAATGATTATTTACAAATGAATTAATGAATAATATTAAAAAATGTCCCTTAGAATAAGTCTGCGTAACAATCATTTGTATTTTTACTTTCAGAAAGTGTATTGCATCACATTTAATAAAACAAACAAACATTTTTTTTGTGGTAAATAGAAATTAAATGGAGGAAGAAAGTAAATGAAAAAAATATCTATTTCCATCTCTGTAATTAAAAAAAAAAAAAAAAAAAAAAAAAAAAAAACATGAAATAAATTTTAGTAATTTATAAAATGTCTTTTAAATAATGAAACCAACAAATATCCATTACGCAGATTTAAAAAAAATGACTTGCGTATTTTATGGAATAAGTAAATTAAAATAGTTATTTTAGTTTTGTTCTCAATAACTATTAAAAATTTTGCGAGCCCAACATAACTGTAAAACCGCAAATATTTTTTACCGGACATGGAAATTTAGGAAACAATTAATAAATTTTTGCCAAGAAGTTACCTTAGAAAATATGAATAGTAATAAAAATTATAGTTATTTTTTTTTCTCGGTAACAATCATTTTTTAAGATTGGTAAAAAAGTAATTTATAGCATATACGTTATAAGATGTGCACGTCAATCTGTTTTCTGGGTATAAATTAGATACACTGGTACAAATGTTTTATGGCAGAAAAAGAAAAAAAGAAAATATTCATTTTCCGGCCTGTAATTTTAGAATATATCAAATTGATTTTAATATTTTATAGTGTCACATAAATAATGAAACTAAAAAAATATCATTTCATTAAAATAAAATAAAATAAGAAATGACGCACTTTTTGAAGTAAGCAATTACAAAATATATTTAATTTTTCTGCGTAATAAGTATTTATATTTTTCTATTTCCAGCTAATTGCAAACCTTAAACATCAGTATAAGAATTATTTATACATGTAAGAACTTTTCTTTTAAACTGCTAAGAAAAATTTACATTGGAAAATATGAATAATAATTAGGAAGTTGTTCTATATATTTTTCTGTGTAATAACCATTGGTTTTTATTTTAAAACATCAATTATATCACATGCTTTATGAAAAATAAACATTGTTGTGTTTTTTGTGGATATAAATATAAATTTACTGGCGTGAAAAATCCCAAATGACTCATGATGTGGAAAAAACAAAACAGAAAAAATTTTCATCTGTATATTTTAGTATTTCAAATTAATTTTATTATTTATACTTCTTTTTAAACTTTGAGATCAACAAAAATTCCTCGCATTAATGCAAAACACAATATAAACATTATAAAATTAAACAATAAATAAACAAATAAGTTAATTTATTTCTATGGAAAATAAGTACATAACTATTTTAATGCTAACATAACTATAAATAAAAAATTATAATTTTTACTGGATACATAAATTAATAAGCTTAAATACATAAGAAAAAATTATAAATGATAAATGGGTATTTTATGAAAAATAACGCAAAAAACAGTTACTCGAGCTTTAAATATAAACATTATTAAAGCTATTCATAAAGTTAATTTATTCTTTATTTTTCTACTAACCATTAGATTCATTAGCTTGTTAAAACATAAAGTACATCACATTCATTAATATAAGTGAAGAACTGTTCTGTTTTGTTTAAATAAGTATTAGATTGTATGAAAATCCCAAATGGCAAGTGATGGAAAAACAAACATACAAATTCTATTTCCTTTTCCGTACTTTTAAAAGCTTTAAATTTATTTTATTGCGCTAAAATATGTCTCATATGTATTGAAATCAACGAAAATACATCAATTAGCAAAACTTATAAAACAAGAAAAAATACTTCACACAATGAGGGGGAAAAAAGAAAATGAATTATTTCATGCATAATAAGTGTTTATTTTTTCAAGATTCCACTACATCTGTCAATGGAAATAATAATTTTATTTACATGAAATAAAAATTAACTAACATATATTTTAATTTAAGAATAAATAAAATTATTTTATAAAAATAAAATATAAAATATAATGATTATTTAATGAATATAACGAAGAAGATCATGTTACGCTTTCATAAAGTATCAACGTTATTAAAGCTATTCATAATGTTATATTCTTTTATATTATTTTTTAAAGTACGCATTTAACCCTTCACTGCACGATTTTTTCTATTTGTATGAAAAAAAAAAAAATTGAAATATATATATCGGTCTAGTAATGGGAAAAATAGTAAAAAAAAAATCAATTTTCAATTTTTCAGCTAATATTTGATATATTAAAATAGCAATTAAAGCCTTTGTGCAGGAATATTAAAAAGCAGGAAACCAACTTTTAAAAATGCACAAATAATACGTGAAAAGCAGCAAACAGCTGCTTTGGCTCAGCCTTACTTTTTTCTAGCACGCTGTGTCTTGCTCTATCTTGCACTGAAGAAGAATCTCGCTAAGTAGATTCGAAACAGCTGTTTGCTGCTTTTCACGTATTGTTTGTGCATTTTTAAACGTTGGTTTCCTGCTTTTTAAGATTTGATATTTTATGGCGTGTACTTTATGAACACAATTAGAGGTTTTAAAATATTGTATTGCTATATTTTATAACTAAATGAACTTAAATTAATTAATTTTATCTGCTTAAAACTCTGCAACATTTTTTATATTAATATATTTAAGTATTCAATAAAAATAATGAAAGTAAATTTTACCTTAATAGCTTGATCGATTTTTTTCTCTTTCCGAAAAACAAATTCTAATTTTTTCTCAAATGCAGCCATCTGACATGGGCAAAATAAATGTTATTCCATTCTTTGGACTGTTCTTGATCAGGGATAGAGATCATATAGGACAAATTAATGGCGCATAATAAGAATTACAGTGTTTTTATGTATGTGCCAGATGTGGCACATTGTGCAGTGAAGGGTTAATAATCCTTTTTCAAATTTATTTTCAGTACATCTTATTATCACCTAATTCGTATGATTTAATTTTAATAATATTTTTTTCTTTCTTATAGAAAAACACCTCATGTTTCACAGTGACTATAAATGAAAATATGATATCTGTAATTCGACTCTTTTTTACTCAAAAGTGATCGCTATTTGGTGACACCACTTACTACACTGTATGGCCACTAATGATCGGACACTTTCAATTTTAGACATTTTGTCGAATATTTAAAGATATATTTCTCTGATTTTTCTCGAACTTCAGGATTATGAAGACTATGTTCTACTTCATATTTATCAAGGGCAGTTTGATCATAAGAACAACAAAAATTAAAAAATAAAGAATAATGCTTGGGATCATCCTGTAAAATAAAATACATGAAATTATCTATCTCTATACCTTACGAATATATGGCTATGTGTTCATTTGTGGAGGAATAGAACGTATAATCATGGAGATATATCGATTTTTTATTTATTTATTTATTTATTGTAAAAAAAAAAAAAAAAAAAAAAAAAAAAAAAAAAAAAAATGCATGTTTAATGTTTATATTATGCAAGATTTTTTATCAAATTTAATGCCAGTATCAGAAAATTTGGCAAAATATAGTAGAAATAATAAGGTATAATAGGAATGTAAATGTATTAAATATTTGATGAAATATGAGCAGTTGAATAAAATATTTTTTATCTGCGCATGCGCGCACGATAAGAAATATATATGTATATATATATATATATATATATATATATATATATATATATATATATTCATGATTTAATAGTCAACTCTACGGAGAGATTTACTTATTGTTTATTTGGTTACAAACACTGAAATATTTTGTGATTGTGTATATTTAGCTTCGGTTTTATTGTGTTTAACAATTTTAAATTATGCGAGCTAAAACTGCTCTAAAGTTTGTATTAAGCGTATCTATTGTGTTATATGTACATGTATTAGTTTACAAATGATAAGTACAAGTAAATTTACCACTGTAATCTTTCATTTCGTACTTGTTATTTGCTTGGTTACATACGCCAGAATGTCTAAGTAAACAAATATGTTTTCCTTTCATTTGAAATTATTTTTTGAACTCTTGCTTTTCTGATAGATACATATAGATATATTTTACATATATATATATATATATCAGTGGCGTGGCGTCCGGTCATCGCTGGATGCGGCGATGACCAAGCAATATTTTAAAACTCTTAATAAGCTTTTAAAACTCTACGATCCAGTTTTAGCAGAACATTTGGAGTTCATGTATAAGTGAAGGTAAGATTTAAAGTTTCTTTTTTGAACATTCAACCATTGAATTTTAGAGTTAATAATTTTTCACCACAAACTTAAATAATTGCGATGACCACCGAAAATTTTCACGCCACGCCACTGGTATATATATATATATATATATATTAGGTTGTAAAAAAATCATGTCGAATAATGAAAGGTTGTGTATGGATGCTTTAAATTCATGTAATACTGGCGACTGGTGAGAGTTTGTGTTATTTTTCAGTAGACAAAACCAGTCAACTTGCGTGAAATTGTTGATAAGAGCTGATATTGAATAATACCATTTTAAAACCCAAGGTTGTGGTTTTGAAGTCGTACTTTTAATCCCATCGATCAGGGAGAAAGTGTAGCAAGGCAATGGATTTACAAATCTGGTGTTTTTTTTCATAAAAAAACGAAACCAGCTGTCGTTCTAAATCGTTTACGCATCAAACATGAAATCTAAAAAAAAAAAAAATCTCACACCTTGAAGAAATTCTTAAAAGCCCTCAGACTTTAGCATGAATCGCTACATCATACTATATAACCTTAAGAAGCAAAGTTAGAATACTACAGGACTTGCAGACGTCAGATAATATATTTTATGCACTTGAAGCAAGACAGGAATCTTAGCTCCGAAGTCATTGCATCTGCTTTTTGTTATATCCGCGGAGGGCGACAGATATTGACGTAGTACAGAAACGAACCAATCTGTGAAAGGCGCATTTCTAGAGCAGTGCAGTTAAGCTAGTGACGCCAGAGGGTAGTGGCTTAAGGAGAATAAATCCCATACCTGGAAACGTAGTGCTTTCTAAGTAAAAATTATAGTGTCGGAAAGCAGCGGGAAACTGGATTCGTGTAATTTAGATTAGATATAAAAATGACAAAATGGATTTTAAAAATATTCGAAAATGAAAACTAGCTTCTCTCAGAAAATTAAACATTGGATAGTTGATAAAAATTTATAAAGGGACTAAAAACTTTATTAAGATTTTGACTAAGATAATTATTAGTATACGCGCTTTAAATTTAAAGGGAAGTTAAATAGCAATAAATATTATTAAGAAATAGGGAAATAATGAATATTTCGGAAACTTTTATAACATATATGTAGATGTGGTTGTTTGTAAAATACAAATTTATTAAAGACTTGACTAAACAGATGTTGGAATAATAACACGTAAACTTTAATACAATTCTCTACAGATAAATTTACTTCACTTAGTCGATAGCTTATTTAAATACATTACGTTTCTGACACAAAACTCATGAATTATTTTCCTTCGAATAAGTCACTTAAGCCCAATAAGGACTTTCTTGGCACTGCAAAAGTCGATGCTTGATGAACAACATAATTTTATAGACTGACTCTTTTCCAAATCTTGAATATATCCAAACATTGATCTCGCGATCGTGAATTTCCATAACTCGTGCTTTCAAATCGTGGATAATAAAAATATCAGAGCGTCAGTTAATTTACTGATCATGCACGTCATAAAAAAATAAACGATGTTTAAATTTAAATCCTACAAATCGGTCATCCTGACATGATGGCATCTCGAATTCAGCAAGCCAAGATGGCTTGCCAAATAAGCCAATAAGCCAAGATGGCTTATTATTTTGTCATGCTTAAACAGCTAAACTTTGGAAACTTTTATATATATTTCTGTCACAAAATTTTGATTACTTGTTCAATACACATACACATATTCTTAATCTATTTGACTTATCCAGGAGTTCAACCCATAGACCATGGTTTCATGTATTCTGCTCCGGTTGACGTCTTTTCTGCACCTTCATGATCTCCTACCTTCTCTACTTCATACCGATCATGATTCTGGCGGCCATTATTTCATATGGCACTAAGTATTTTTCTTTAAGTTTGATATCATTGCCAAATTGCGTTCTCTTTATGGTGACGATATATCCTATTTTATATTTTCGTGGCTGTTTTCTTTTCTTATCAAACTGCACCTTGTTTTCTTCTTGTATTTCAAGTATATTTTTCTTTGCTTCTTCTCTCATGGCTTCGCGTTCTTCCATAATACATTCGGTAAATTCTTCTTCCAAAATCTTTTTAATGTTTTCATGTCACTATCTTTCATCTTAACTCCTGTCATTAATTAGAATGGACTATACTTGGTGCTTCGTGTTACTGTGCTATTGATAATTCTTTGTAATTTTTATACATATTTATACCACTTGGATTCGTCATTATATACTTCAGGTTGAATTAAAGTTTTTCCTGTAGATCTTGTTGCGTTATTATTTTTCTCTTCTTTAACATTTTTTGTATTATTTTTAATAGCATTATCTTTTATTTTCTGATCAGAATTGTTTTTGGACTTTTTCTTTCTAACCGTTTTTCTTTTAGGTCTTTTTCTACTCTTTTTGTGTTTATTTTTTGTTTCCTTCTCAGTGTCTTTACTTTCGGATCTCTCCTGTCCAGTGATGACGATTTTCTTATCAGTTTCTTTTTCCTTACTCGGGATCACAGGTGCCGCGATGTCTGAGGCGCTCCATCTGATAATGACATTATCTAAATAATGTCGAACTTTTTTATTGATGATTTCCTGCTCAACTAGAGAGAATCTCTTTGGACGTTCGCAGATAGGTTTTTTATCTGCCAGTAGTATTTTCGTGTTTAATCCAGTATCTTTTATTTTGTTCGTTTTGCAAGATTTTATTAATCCTCGTATTTCTCCCCTGTTAGCTAAATTTGTAATATGAGTCAAATCCATTCCGCCATTTTCGCAATCGATATTAACCATATCTTCCCAACCTCGATTATCGTTGCTTATATTTAATGTGGCTACTTCATCTGTTTTGAAAGGGACTTTATTAATTTTTATGTAACCTACTCGTACTGTATTGTTGTTTATTATTGTAACAACATCTTCCTCTACTTTTAACGTCAGACCTTCGATTGCTTTTCTACCTATTATTAAATCATAGTCAGCTTCTTGCACAACGTAAAATTTATCCTGTATTTCTATATCATCTACATAAACTTTATGCAAGAAAAAACCCGTTAGTCTAATTTCTTTTCCACCTATGCGCGATATCGACATGTTGTCGCTGGTTAATTTTGGCGCGTTTATTGCAGTATGATATCTTGAATTGGCGATTGAAATATCACTCCCTGTATCAATTATTATGTTTGTTTTTATTCCTTCAATATCCAGGATTCCTCCTTTCTTACCATTTAACGTGCCCATATTAACTACTTTTCTTTGCGCGTATTGGCTCCAATCTTGGTATTTCGTTTCTCGCCAATTTTAATTATGTTGTGGTTTGTAATTTGAATAGCCTTGTTGTGTTAATGTGCCCGTATTAACCACTTTTCTTTGCGTGTTTTGGCTCCAATCTTGGTATTTCGTTTCTCACCAATTTTGATTATGTTACGGGTTGTAATTTCAATAGCCTTGTTGTGTTTTATTCCCTATGGTGCACTTCCTACTCACGTGATCAGGTTTGCCGCAGCTATAACATTTTATATTTGCCTCGTTTCTTCGATGGTTCGCATTGTGCCCATTGTCAACTTGGCGCCTTTTCGAATTGGCGTAGTCAGCCACTCTCGATCGTTTATCCTCAAAACTTCCACTTGTATTCCTTACACATCGTTTATTGCAAACCCTTCGTCCCGTTTCGTAAATATCTAATTTGTTTCCTAATTCGTCAATGTTTTTTATTACTAACAATTCCTCTGCAAAATGTGTCTTTGTTTCTGCAGGTAAATTATGCCTATTTTGATTAATTACAATTAATTCCGATAATTCCTCGAAGTTATCTATTTCAAGACCGTCAATCCACTGTTTGAAATACACTCTAATCTCATTAGCGAAATCGCGCCAATTTGCCGATTGCTCCTTTTTAAGTGAGAAAAATTTTAGCCTAAACTCTTCTGGAGATAGTTTGTATCGTTTTAAAAGAATACTTTTTATGTAATCATAATCATGCATTTCGGGTACACTCTCCCTGGTTATTATGTTAATCACATCTAATGGCATTAGGTTAATTAAATAGTTGACCCACTCTTTTTTATCAATGCCCGTCTGCGACATTTGTCTTTCGTACATAGCCAAATATAAACTAATATCATTCGTACTATCATATTTTATTAATAATCTGAGCAATTCATATTGCTTACCTGTATTTGTTCTTGGGCTTATATCGACGTGTTGTCTTGAATTTTCTTAATTTCCAATTCTCTTTTGCGATCTTTTTCTTCCAATTCTATTCTCCATCTTCTCTCCTCCATTTCCATCTTCAGTATCATTTCTTTAATCTCTGCTTGTGCGTGTAGTTTTTTTTCTTCAGTCTCTGCTTGAGCCTGTAGTTTCTTTTCTTCAAGCTCAGCTTTTTCTTTTCTAAACTTCTCTTCAATCTCAGCTTTTTCTTTTCTAACTTTCTCTTCAAGCTCAGCTTTTTCTTTTGTAGCCTTCTCTTCGAGCTCAGCCTTTTCTTTTCTAGCTGCCATTAATCAATTTCTTTTCTACTTAATGTAAACATTCATTTCAAAATAAATCAAGCATCAAGGTGGTTCAGTGTTACTTATTTCTACGAATAATCAACATTCTTTAAGGCACAAAACAAACATTTAATTACAAAACGGAACATAAAAATATATGAAGTTACATTCGACACATCACATCTAAAGAATTCTAACGTCAACAAAATGATTAATTCGTTTCAGTTAAAAAGTAGACAGTTCAAAGAGAGCATGCGCTGGCTAATTAGCTGTTTTGAGAATTAGCCGGAACATCCCGCCCGGCGTTGGACGGTTGTTCAACACCATCATAAAATGGCAAAGGTACTACTCTGGTGATATTTCGACGTAACATACCTGTGGAGGTCTTCAGATCAATTACACGGACATGTCCATCATCACCTTTATAATTTTTCACAGCTCTACCTAGTTTCCAGTCTATAAACTTATCATTTCCTTCCTTCAATAACACAAGCTGTCCAACTTTAACATTTTGCGAGGACTTTTTCCATTTACTGCAGACTTGCAGCTCATTTAATTATTCTCGGCTCCAGCGGTTCCAGAATTGCATTTTTAATCTTTGAACTAGTGTCCACCTAGAAGAAAAAGGTAAAGAGTCTAAAATGGCATTATTTTCAGGAACATTCAAAAGAGGACCTCCAATGAGGAAATGACCAGGTGTTAGTGGTTGTAGATCATAAACAACTGCAGACAAGGGGGTCAACGGACGTGAATTCATAACTGCCTCAATTTGCGTCACAAGTGTTGACAGCTCTTCAAAATTTAAAATAGAGGATTTAGTTATCTTCAAGAGGATTCGCTTCATGGTTTTTATATTTGATTCCCATAATCCGCCGAAATGTAGGGATGCTGGGGGTATGAAATTCCATTGAATTCGTTCTTCAGTACTAAATCGCTGAATTTCTTCCGAAGAACAGATTTGATAGACGGATTTCAAAAGAACACAAGTACCCTTAAAATTTGTGGCATTATCACTCCATATGACACAGGGTTTAGATCTTCGAGCAATGAATATTCTCAAACAGGCTAAAAAAGCTTCTGTGGTCAAGTCCGAAACAACTTCTAGATGAACGGCTTTAGTAGAAAAACAAATGAATATAGCAATATATGATTGATTGTTATCTTTGAACGTTTTAAATTAGGTTTTTTTACAATAGGACCTGCTAGATCGACGCCTGTTTTCTCAAACTGTCTAGATGGTACGATTCTATCAGGGGGCAAGTCACCCATCAATTGTTGAAGAGTTTGGTGTTTTGTTCGAAGTCAAGTCACACACCTATTTATAATTTTCTTTATTTGACTTTGACCAGATGGTATCCAATAAAATTGTCTTAATAGAGATAGAGTTGTCTGAGTACCTGAATGTAGGAATTTTTTATGGTAATAATCAATTTAAAGTTCAGTAAAATAGAGAGACTTTGGTAAAAGTATTTGATGTTTCTGCAATTCTGATAAATTAGAAATTTTCAGTCTTCCACCGACTCTTAACAGTCCATCTGCATCTAGAAATACATTTCAGTTCAAAATCTTACTGGTATTTGGGAGTGGACGTTTTTCCTTTAAACATCGAATTTCAGTTTGGAATGCGGAATTTTGAACAATCTTTATCAGCTTCTTGGTCGCACTCTGTAACTCAGAAGTATCTAAATAATCATATTTTCTAATTCCTGATTTCAATTTACAGCTTTTCAGAAATCTTAAACACCATGCAGCAATTCTTATTAACTTCATAAAAGAAGAATATCGATTAATCAAATCAATGTTTAACTGATTTTCATTTACAATAGTTGATTTTATAATAGTGTTTTTCTTTAGTTCTAACTGATCTTTAACTTCAGAAATATCTAATTTATCGAATGTATTATCCAATTTTGGCCAAAGAGATCTGTCTTGCTTTAACCACTGGGGTCCTTCCCACCAAAGATGGTTATTTTTCAACTCTAAAACTTTCAAACCCCTAGTAACTAGATCGGCAGGATTATCTTTTCCAGGACAGTGCAACCAATTTAATGGATCACTAAGATTTCTGATTTCTTTTATCTGGTTTCTGACAAACATTTTAAATCTTTCTAGCTCATCTCTAATCCAAAAGAAAATAATAGTAGAGTCGGTCAAAAGTAGCAAGTTGCAGGAAAAGCTAATTCTTTAGCAATTTTATTACAAAGTCTAGCAGACAAAAGGGGCTCCTAAAAGTTCCAGACGAGGTATAGAGACAGTTTTTACAGGAGCTACTTGACTTTTTGCTCCCACAAAACTGGTAACAATGTTCTTATTCTTTAACACTGCTCTAAGGTACACTACCGTACCATAGGCCTTCTTTGAAGCATCTGAAAAACTATGTAATTCAAAATAATCAACTTCATCAAGGGCAATATCAGCCAAATAATATCTGGAAATGCTAATACAATTTAGTTCTTTTATTTCGTCAAACCATTCATTCCATAAATTCTCTAAATGTTTGGGTAGGTTTTCATCCCAATCAAGTCCTAAACACCAAATTTCTTGAATTAAACGTTTAATTCTAATAGTATAAGGACTTATAAAACCAATCGGGTCAAAAATGCGACCAACAGTTTTCAATAAATAATGTTTAGTAGTAAGTTTATTCGAGAGGAAATTTTCTAGATTTTGAGTCGTAAATGAAAACACGTCACTAATTGGGTCCCAAGCAACCCCTAAAACTTTGGAAGGTATCAAATTCTGATTAGTGAGATTTAAGTTATCTGAAATTTCATCACTATGTAAACCATATTCCTTCCATTTCTCACGCAGTTCATGCGAGTTGGTTTTCCATTTTCTGAAAGTCATACTAGCTTCTTGAAATATTTCATAGGCTTCCTTACTAATTTTAAATGCGTAATCAAGATTTGGTTGACTTGTAATTAAATCGTCAACGTACAACGATGAATTTAAAATTTCAAAAGATTCAGGAAATGTTTCTACATACCTTTGTAGATGATGCTTGATGGTAGCAGCCAGAAGAAAGGGACTTGATTTCGCACCGAAGAGCACTCTCTTTAGTCTGAATATTTTAAATTCCTTACCTAGATGATCAATCCATTTGTTATTGTCCCCAAAAAATCGTGTGAAGTCCCTATCTGGTTCATCAATCTTAATCTGCAAAAAAGCTTGTAGAATGTCTGCAGTAATTCCTATGGGAAAGTTTCTGAATTTGATTAAAAGGCTGAACAATTCGGGAATGAGATTAAATCCGGTATATAAACAATAATTTAGTGGCAGTTCACCCTTAGCATGTGCACTTCCGTCAAAGACAATGCAAACTTTAGTGGCGGACTTATCTTCACGAATTACTGCTCTATGTGGGAAGTAAAATGATTTTACATCAGATGTATTGTCAACAGGTTCGATAATATTGTCTGCTAAATAACTATCTAAAATAGTCTTATATTCTGAGAATAACAAAGGGTCATTTCTAAAGGTTGTTCTCAGTTTAAAAAATCTTCTGTATGCGACTTCGCGATTGCTATTAAGAGACATTTTCAAATTTGCCTTCCATGGAAATTTTACTTTATACAGGTTATCCTTAAAAACAATATTAGACAGAAAATCAGCCATAATGTCATCGTGTACATTACTAACATCTTGAGTTTCGGATTCAATTCCTAGACTTTCCAATTGCCAAAAATTTCTGATTTCATCGGAAAAATCCTTTTCTTCAACGATAATTTTCATACTGAACAATTCATTGGCTGACCCCGTATAACCCTGTAAGCACCAGCCAAAAAGGGTTTCGGTAGCTACGAGATTATTCTTTAGTCTTTTGATTCTGCCAGTTACAATATTATAATAATTATCAGTACCGATTAAAACTGCAATTTGTTTACTAGTACATTCATAACTATCAGCAAGTTGTAAACCTTTTAATTTATTATAAGTTTTCATAATGTATTTATCAGGAGTGGGTAAGTAAGCAGCGGAAATTTGATCTGTTTCCAGAGCTTCAACTTCAATGTGTAAAGAGGGATGTTCTCTATTTACAAGTTTTACCTTTACTGCATTATAAGTTTTCTCAGTTGCCCTTTCGGCTCCAAAAGCATAAACAGATAAGGTTTCTTTTCTAATAACCGGCAATTGTAATTTTTGTGAAATGTCGCGAATTATAAATGTTCTCATTCTACCATTATCTAATAAGACACGAACTGGTTCATTATTATCATTTTTAGGATATTTTATTATAACAGAACAAGTCTGGAAAAATATGTTGCAATGCGTGTTTTCATTCTGTACATTAGTAGTGGAATTGTTACCACAATGGGAAATAGATACTGCACTTTTATCAACGTTTATTTTGGAATCATTTTCAAATTGAAAACAAATAGCCCTATTATGTTTCTTACCGCAAATATCGCCCATTTTGGTACTTTCACAGTCTTTAATTCTGTGTTTGCACTGTAAACATAAAAAAGCATCTTCCCTGCTTTTTTAGTATTTCTTTCTTCTGAACTATGTTTAAATAATTACCCACTTCACTATTATGATCAACACTATTACATAATAAACATGAATTCATATTTACTGAAGTCATTAATTCAGTAGCTGGAACAATATTTTGCTTATATCCTTTAGTATTAAATTGATATCGCAGCTTACATTTCAAATCTGGGGATATTAAATTCAGTAAAATTGGGCAAAGTAACCCACTATATGTATCAGGTTTTACATCTAAGGACTCTAAGTTTCGAATTTGAACTGGACATTTATCGTATAAATTTCTTAATCCACCAGTGTCAGAAGAACTTTTCAAACATTTCATATTTAATAAATTGTTTAAGTGAGCATGTACGAGCATGTCATGTCTACCATACCTTTGCTTCAAAAGAGATACGGCCGCTGCATAATTATTTTCAGTTAATCCAAAACCATTAATCGTGTTTGCAGCCGCTCCTGCAACCAAACTTTTCAAATACGTAAATTTTTCGATTTCTGTTAGATTTGGGTTTTTATCTATCGCTAACTCAAACTGGTTCCAAAATTCTAAAAATTTGTCTTGTTCCCCCAAAAACCGGTTTATTTGTAACTTTGGTAATTTTACTCTTTTTAATTCAGTAGCAGCATGACATGTTCGCACTGAATCAATGTTATTACTATGTGTAATATCTGCATTAGAAGATAAACTTTTGATTTTAAAGCTTAATTTATTTCTGTAACTTATTATTTTCTGGTCATATTCATCAATATTCAATATTTCATTTTCGAAATTTTTCGCATTTATTAGGCTTAAAATGTTGTTATCATGATCCTTAATAGTCTTACATTTAACGTTTAACTTATCGACTAATTCTTCTAAATTTTCTAACGAATATTCATTACTAGCTAAATACTGCTCAATTTCTTCAAATAGTTTATTTAATAGCGTTCGATGCGTATCACGCATCTTTCGTTCTTTATTTTCGTTCATTTTCAAAAAAATAAAATATAATAACAAAAATCAGCACTCACCAGTTCCAAATCGAAACAAAACAAAAATATTACGCAGTAATCTTTTCACATCTAGACTTGTCTTAGCGATGCACCACAAATAATCAATTTATTTTCTACTTAATCCAATCATTCATTTCAAAATAAATCTAGCATCAAGGTGGTTCAGTGTAACATATTTCTACGAATAATCAACATTCTTTAAGGCACAAAACAAACATTTAATTACAAAACGGAAAAATATATTCGACACATCACATCTAAAGAATTCTAATGTCAACAAAAAGATTAATTCGTTTCGGTTCAAAAGTAGACAGTTCAAAGAGAGCATGCGCTGGCTAATTAGCTGTTTTGAGAATTAGCCGGAACAGTCATAATTACTTCTTAGTGGTCCTTTATAAAACCTTCGTCGAAATCCTCCCAGCTTTTAATTAGTTTTATTAGTATAGGGATCGTCGGTTTTTCTCGTATTTCGATTCCGCATTCCTCGCAAAGATTTATTATACCAATTCTTTTAGCCTTGTTTAGGGTTCCCATATCTGTTTTTCAATATTGTACTTGACAAGTACGATCACAGTTTTTACGCTTGCATTGCTAATTCACAGTCCAACCTTTGACATTAGTAATTTATATCAATTTCGTTCTGATTCATATTTGACTAACTTATTTTGTTGCTTTCCATAAAATTCTGATTATTCATTTTGCTATTAGTGCTTAAGATCCCAGCCGAGCCCCCAAATTTGTAGAAGTGGTTGTTTGTAAAATGCTAATTTATTAACGACTGGACTAAATAGATGTTGGAATAATAACACATAAACTTTAATACAATTCTGTACAGATAAATTTACTTCACTTAGTCGATAGCTTATTTAAATACGTTACGTTTCTGACACGAAACCTATGAATTATTTTCCTTCGAATCCTTCCTTCAAGGGAGGCACTTAGGCCTAATAATGCATCCCTTGGCACTGAAAAAGTCGATGCTTGATGAACAACATAATTTTATAGACTGACTCTTTTCCAAATCTTGAATATATCCAAACTTTGATCTCGCGATCATGAATTTTCTTAACTCATGCTTTCAAACCGTGGATTATAAAAATATCAGAGCGTTAGTTAATTTACTGATCATGCACGTCATAAAGAAAATAAACGATGCTTAAATTTAAATCCTACAAATATATATTAAATTGATGCATATTACTTGTAAAATATGATTTAGACGTCTAAATATTTCGGTATTTTAAAAATCAAATTTACTTATAATATAAACATGTAAAAATGTCATAATCGTGCACAGCTTCGAAATAATTAGTTTCATTTTATAGCTTAAATCCTAGGAGTTTGAATCTACTTTAAAGGACTATTACAAATAAACTTGGTGTATGTTCATGTTTTAACAATACATTCTTTCAATTTATATTTGTATTTTTTTCTATTATTTGGATTTATATGAGGTTTTCTAATTAACACTTTAAGATACGAATTTTAATAATATATCAAACACTAAAATTCATTTAAATTTGAATAAAAAAAAAAAACTATTTGTCATCGTAAATGTGTAGTTTTTTTCTAATTCAGTATTTATGCTGTAGGGATAATTAATAATTAACTGTATTTTTATTGGTTTGGCAATAATAATAATATTGTTTGCAATATAAATCTGTAGTGTGTCCAGGATTTTTTTCTGGGGTTCCGAAAATGCTGTATTTGAATGGAAAATCTCTTCTACTTTATACTAAACAAAAATATTTTCGCTTGATCACATGAAGGTTTTAAACTTTGAAGTATACGGGTAATAGGACGGAAATCAATCTGCGAAGTACAATGTTGGCACATTGAGGTTCATATTCCCTCAAATTTTATATATTTTGAATTTTAAAAGTCAAAACTAAAGCTCTGTTAAAGTGGAGGAGTTAAGGGAGGGGGGCGGGATTAAAACCTTTTCAAAAACTAAAAAAAAATAATTTCGGAATATTTGAAACGCTAATTAATCATATTAGCCATTTTATGAATCATAACTAATGTCAGTATGAGTAAATATAATTGCAGTAGTAAATACGCATAATAATCAGATAAATATGGGAAGGGATGGGACAACATAAAGTGTTTAGTTCATTATTTTATTTGTTTTTTTATTAAATGAATTTTTTAAGAGTGACCTTCGAAAATTGACATTTCATTTAAAATGAGAATCATTTTTCGTAAAATATTTTAGAAATATAGCTAATTTAACTATGTTTGTTACAGAACACAAAATATTCAGTTACTGGGTTAATAAAAAATTACTTGTGTTCATAAAAGTGTGTGCGTGTGGGGGGGGGGGGGGGAGGGAGAGGTAACACTTCTAGAATGCTACATTGAAAGTCGTTTAACCCATTTGCGCCTGAAATTTTGTTTTCTCAAATTTGTTCGGAAAATCACTTTAAAATATTGCAAAATCAACAGGAAAAATACGAAAATAAATCCTTATCCTTATCCTTATAATATTATAAATCTCAATGTGTGTCCGAATGTTTGAATGAAGACAGCGTCTAAACGGATGAATTAATGCTTTTGTATTTTTTGGTTATAGATGGATTACAACCCGGAAATGAACATAGGCTATGTTTAATTTATTTTATTCAAATATTTTGCTTAATAATCCAAAATTTCATTATTTTTCATGCACAATGAATTGACATTTTTCTGATAAAATTTAACCATCTTCCTTTTTTCGTTGCCAAAAAATAAAAACCCAGAATAATAATTTAATTTCTAATTGAAAGATTAAAACGGAAATTTTCAAGTATTTTTAATAATACAAGGTGCATGGATTTTGAGTAAGTGCGGAAAGAAGGCAAATGTGACGTCATATATGGAAATAAAACGGATATGCTTTGATGTTGAAATAAAGTGAGATTGTGTTATGGTAATTAATTCTTATTATTTAAAGAAAATTGTTATGAATGCTTACGGTTTATCGTCTGCGCGCGGTTAACATAAAGGTGGAATTTTTAATTTAAAATTTAAAAATAAAAAAAAGTTTTAAAGAGCAAATGTCAATAATATGCACAGTAAAAATGTCAATGTCGAAAATGACGTAATGATTGGCAGGAAATGTATTTTCATTCTTAAAAAGTAAAAAGTTAACTAGATTATCTGAATAAAACAATTTTTTGCGAGTGTTAATTTTTAAGCGTTCATTCCAGGAAATTTAAATAACAGTTATTTTATTTTTAAAGAAATTAACATTTTCGGTCAAAGAACATAAATGTTTAATATGATTGCGTCATCAAAGTAACATTCAATATAATTTTTTTTTATTGGAGAAACGTTTGTAAATCGTAGTGTGGCAGCTGAATTTTAATTCTACATTTCTTTTAGCTTTAAAAGGGTAAAAAAATATTTGTTGACATTTTAAAAAGTAGCTCTTTTTAGTGCTCTTTTTTAGGAACAGATGTTATATATTCCAACGGCCGCCATCTTGGATCTTTTCTTGGCGTGAACACTCCTTTTCCGCCAAGTAGTAAATGTCACCAAGCAGTGTTTTATGCTCATGTTAGGCTTAACGAAAATAAAATGTAAAACATCGCCAACAAAAAATCCTCAAGAAATCTCAAAACATCCAAGATGACGGCCGCGGGAATGTGCTGCATCTAAGCCCTTTTGGATAATAGTTTTTTGTGAAGTATGATAGATTGAGATAAATATGCCTTAGCTTTTAATACAATGTCTAACTGAATTTAAAATGTTATAAAAATTTAAAGCGAGGAATGTCATCAAAGCGAAATCAAATTTATCGAGAAATTCACGTAATACAAGAGCACTGAAAATATCAACAATTAATGAAACTTTTCCCCAAGCAGAATTGCGCAGACATGAACAAGCCGATCGTCAGGCTAATCTTAGAGATGCTGATACAGCTGAAAAGTCCGAACTGCGTCACCATTATAACGCTGCTTATTTGGCTTCAAGGAGGGAATGTGGATCACCTGAACTGCCGCAACATAGGTTAAAAGAAGACACTGACCGCAAGTAAATAAACAATTTATTAATAAATAAACAACAGTAGCCGGCGTTACCATGTCAAGCAAAATAAGCTATTTTGGCGACAATTAGGTACCCCGGTGCGTATATGTCATCTGTGCCATTTTCTTATTACTTCATGATATAAACAGACATCCTACTGGTTCAGCGTATAAACCTGAGTTATGTCAATGACCTTATAATAAAGAAATATCTTATACTAGCCGCCCTTGGCGACCAGTTTGGTTTCCTTAAAATTTATGTTTGGGAAAGCATGTTAAGCATTCTATAATGTTACTTTTATTCATAATTTAACTTACTTGGACTCCCCTAACCCTTTCGCTGTGCAACCCGATATTTCCTCGGGAAACGTAAAAGTACCAAATTTGTGCAATCCGAGATTTCCTCGGGGATTCTATTTTTCCACTGGCGACTATTTTTGAATTCAACTTGGACCACTTTTTAAGTACAAAAATTCCATTTAGACATTAATAACATCTACATGAACAAGTAATGTAAAAATTTTGTTTTTAAAGTCAATTCCTACTTAGGTCATCAAAGAAAAATTTAATATAATCCTTTAAGCTAATATTAGTTTTTGTTGCATTAAAATATCTCAATTTGTTGATTTTCTATAATCAAGTAGGTTTACAATGGAAGTCTATGGGAATTTGGCGAAATATTAGAGATATCACCAAGTTGGCGTCACTTTTAGCGACTCATTTTGGCCGCCAAATTTGGCGATATATCGCCAAGTTGGCGAAAAACTTAGCGGTATTTGGCGACAGAACAGGGTCCCCCCTATGGTAACCCCTTATTGAAAATACTTTAATTGATCTTCAACAACCAATGGCCGCCATTTTGTTTCCCATGCAAAACTAAAATTAATTAATTAAAATTTAATTAATGAATTAATATTAAAAAAAACTGTATTAACATCAATTGTCATCCAGTACAAGTTAAAAAAAAATTATTTCAACTTGATAGGATTAATAATGAGTATTTTATTAACGATTGAAAATTTGAACAAGATAAATATATAAATAAATAAATAAATATAGGGAGAGTGTGAGCTAATAGTAGGAATTGAAAAATAAACTGCAAAATTGATTTCCTTAAAATAGTGGTGCGAAACTATAAAAATAGTCGCCAGTGACAGCCCTGATTTCGCCTTAGGCTGCAAGAGGGTTAACTATAATTAATATAATCCCCTAAGCTAATATTAGTTTTTGTTGCATTAAAATATCTCAATTTGTTGATTTTCTCTAAGCAAGTAAAACCTATTGGTTTACTATGGAAGTCTATGGGAATTCGGCGAAATATTAGAGATATTAACCAATGTTCAATAACAAATGCGTTCAATAACCAATGAGATGCGTTTCATTTCGGCGTTGCTATTAAATAATTAACAAATAACTGCGATTTCTATGCCAGGTACGATAGCGTAATATATAAATAGATTGTCTACTGTAAAATGTGATAAAGAATTGGTTTATTATATATGTTTTTAATTATCGGAAGGGGAAATGCTTTGCTTAATTAATTCATTTCTTCTTCTTTTTATGTTACGTGAACGACGTCACGGGTAACAGCTAGTAAATAAATAAACAAATAAATACGCTAATCTTTATTTTATTTATTTTTTATTCTGAGAAAATTGAAACGTACTAAATTTGGGAATATGCATATTCTTTGTAATAGTAATATGTATAATTCTTATTTTTTGTCTAATTTTATATAAAATAAGCTTTTAAACTGTATATTATATACTTAGTATTTTTATGAACTGCTAAAAAAATATCTTTATTTCTTTACAGGGACTAATTAGATTATAAGTATTAGTAATAAAAAACGAAGAATAATCGTATTTGAGACCTGAAAAAAAAATTGTTTCATAATCATCTTGAAACAGATTTTACACTAATAAATGCCCCCTAAATAGCTGATAAAACTATGTACCCATTCGTGCCTGCGCCCTATATTTTGTACATTACAAAAATGCATAAAAAATAGGCACGAACATATAATTTCACAATTTAAAAAAATACGTATTTCAAAAAAGTCTACAAGCTAAAATAATGTCTTATTTATTTGGATACTTGGTTGAAAAAAACGCAAATAAACTTACTTTTTACATTTCGCCATCTAGGAAAATGAAAAATCTATAAACTTCGAAAAAAGCCTTCATTTATTCTAATAAATATCCATCTTATGCTGCCATTTTTCGTTAAAAGATAAAGATATTTAAAGATAATTATTTCATATAATTTGCATGTTATAAAGCAGAAGAAAATTATACAAATTTGTCAAAATTCGAAACGTCCCAGAAAAGGGACGCCAGGCATAAATGGGTTAAAATTTTATAGCACATCCTAAATTAATTAATAAACACCAAATTTGTATTAAATTACATATATTCAGAACTGTGTAACTTTACACTAAAAATGGTGTCTACTAAGTTGCCACCAAAAGAGGTGTTTCTTTACACCAGTTAATTATTGGTGTTTCATTACACCAATATACCGGTTGTGTTTCCTTATGCTACTTTTAGTGGAACTTAGTCGCCGCAATTTTTGGTGTAAAGTTACACCAATATTTTTTGCCGTTTAATTACTGGGTGAAGTTACTTGTACAGTGAAGTCACCATGAGGACTACTTTCTGAAAATGATTTCATTTTACTTTTATTGGACACTCGTCACAAAATGTCTGTCATAGTGACTTAACAATGGAGACTCCGAATGACGGTCACGTAAAATTGACTAGATGATTTCCTTTTAAATTTCATGCACTACAATAAAAAAGTGATTTGAATTTTGTAAAACTATATATTAAAATCAATTGATACATCAAACTAACTTAACATTTTTGCTAAAAGTGATAAAAATACACTCAAAAGGCAAATAAATACCTTTATTTATTATGCGACTGCCAAGAAGGGTTATGTGTTTCACGCGTATCTGGGTATGTGGATTTCTTTATATCCTCGAAACATCCCAACGGCTGGATGGATTTTAATGGATGAGGTCTCTATCGATTCTTCTTAATCGTCCGATGGTTATAGGCTAGGTTTTGTTTTTATAAATTCAAAATGGCGGCTAAAATACAAAATGGCAGTAGAGACGAAAATTTTTTTTTTACGTACCATATTGAGTTGCATATCATTGGATAGGTCTTTCAAAATGAAGACGATGTTTCATTCACTATTTTGCAGTAAGAATCTCCGTTTAAATATTACACAACCTGGAAGTTATGTAGGTAGGATCTTTAGCTTTAATGGAACTCTAACCTTCATAGGCATCTATAGGCCTCATCAAAACAGTGTCTATAGATAGGAACTAACAATTAAACGCAACTTAAAAGTCATCAATACAAGTAAATAAAAAAAATAGATAAGTAATATAAAAAATAGTTTCACATTGATGAGAAATAATTAATTAGTTCGCTTTTTAGAAATAATTAATTAGTTCGAGATTTTTAATTTTTTAAATTTAATTAATTTATTCAGATCGACATATTTCAATGCTCTGACAGAAACATTTTCAATACTGATACAAATATTTTCGAACAAAAAAATTAATTTTAAACTGGCAAACAAAAGTCACACGAAATCATGCATAATGAAATTAACTGCAATATTAAAAATGGATATTGGTAGTTTAAGAAATTTCAGATTGGAAAGTTCACGATCTAGGCGCAGTCTAATATTTCTATAATCTAATATTTAAAACGCAAAAATTCTCTCTTATGAAACACATCCTACATATTCAATCCTGCATCGATGAAATGTTATAAAACTATAGGGTAACTCTAGAATAGATGGTCATAGAGGAGAGGCGGCAAGTCTAAATATTTCCAAAACCTGATCCTAAATTGCAACACTTTCTTCGTATGAAATATTTCAACAAGTTTATTTATTGCGACGTGCAGTTGTGTTTTTCTATTATAAAAAGTAAGTTTAATTTTAATGTTCATTTAGATTAGTGGTTGAATACTATTTTTGACTTAGGTATCTGAATGTTTTGCAGTACGTGCGTTATATATATTTTTTATTACATGGACTTTTAAGGTACGTATATAATCTAATCTTTACTTCTGAGCCTAAAACAAAGACATACCACGGCTATTGCTGCTTTAAATTGGGTGACAATCAGTCCTCCAATTTCAGAAGAGATGGTCACATGAAATCAAAGGGAGATGGCCACCTTTAACCAATATTTCAAAATTATACGGAGTGATGATTTTAACTAAATATAATTAAATTTAAAATAAAGATACAACGTTTATGTTTTTAAATATATTAATTGATATAATTGTTTAAATTTTAACTAATATAAGTATTTTAATAATAATAATATAATGAGACCTAACGATTTATTTGTTTCAAAAAACATTGAAAAACGTTGCAAACTTTCATAACAGAAACTGATGAAATTGATAAATAAAATAAATTAACGTATTAAACCTAAAATTAACGCAAAAAAAAAACAAAAAAACAAGACACTTTCTAAAGTTATAAAAACGAAATATATTTAAAATTTTCAGATTCTACAGATTCCGAGTAAATAGAATTGGATTACAATCACCATGTTTGTTGTGCAAAACAATATAATATCACATCTAAAAAGGATGTCTGGATACAATGCATAAAGTACCTGAAACTTATACAAAGTATCAAGTATTTGGCCAAACATGTGGTAAGATTTTACGAAAAGTGAAGTATTGAAATTATACTTCAAATTTTGTTTATTCGAGTTTCATTTACTCATTCTCCATCATATAACTGCATTTTTATAAATTGCTATATGTTTTTCATGATTAACTATAAGAAATGGTCTACTAACTTCTTTATAAATAACTTCACTTTTTCTTTCTTGTATTGGATGGTCATCTCTCCTCGGCGTTAAGGAGAGATGGCCATCTGCCCTTTTAATTTCAATTTACTTAACACTTTTTGTTTTCAATATTTAATTATTTTTTGCATAAAATATTATGAGTATATATAAAAGAATTTTGAATGTCCATAAATATTTCTTGCATTTGTATTCTAAGAATTTTTATTTAAATCTTTAGAAACTATGGCCATCTATCCTAGAGTTACTTTATATAAAAATCACTTGATACATCAAACTAACTTAAAATTTTCTAAAAGTGAAAAAAAGTATACTTCAAAGCAAATAGATGCCTTTATTTATAAAGATCGACTTGTTTCATTGTGTGATTTTTGTTTACAAGTTTTCAATTTAAATTTTTTTGCGAAAATAGTTGTAGCATAATCGATCTCGAAAATGTTGCCATAAGAGCAATGAAACGTGTCGATCTGAATAAATAAAGGTACTTATTTGCCTTTTAAGTGTATTTTATCAAATGTTAAATTAGTTTGAAGTTTGTATTCAGCTGTTTGGCGAAATATTTTTTTTCCAGTTTCCAGTGTGTGTATGGCGAATTTAGACAAAAGTGACTACGGATTTCAAAAGATATCCAAGAATAAATCATTATAATTCCGGATTTAAATACATGGGATATTTAGAAATAGTATTTTTATCTAATTTTAATCTTTTTTTTATATTGCTATAAATCGGCAATAATAATTTTATGAAATGTCAAAAAATATTTAATGCTTTTAAGAAAATCTGGAATATGTTTAATGCTATCTTAAAGACATTAAACGTTAATTCTGATGGGAATTAAGTATCTAGATCTCTAAAATCTACAACTTCTAGACATCTGGGTTAATTCGACATAGGACAGAAGAAAATTCTAGGAGTATTTGGATTTTGATCGTTGTTGAGTTTTCCCCATAAAATACATTTTTTTTCCAAACCTTCTTTTAAAATCCAAATGCCAATTTTTAATCAAATTAAACATTAGAAAAAGAACTATTTATTTTATTTTTAAAACATCACGCGCGATTTCTATTATTTGCTTACGAAATAAAATTATTTTCTTGCTACTAATGGCATATCTGATATCATAGTGTTTAACATTCTTTCCAAAACCTTTTGTTATAATTTAGTTGAAAACTTTACCGCCGGAAAATAGTAATATTTTTTTATTTTATTCAAAATACCTATTCATTGTCTTTAGTATAGTTACAAACATACACCTGATTAAATGACTATAGTATATTCTAGGTGATGTTTACATTTTTATAGCTTTAAGCAAGGTTGAATTTTTTTTTTTTTTTCAAAATAAAAATTATATCGAAATATTATTGATTGCCCAGGTAAAAAAGCCAGCAAAATACCTTTAAAAAAACCTTCCGGAAAACTGAAGTTATTTGGGACAAAACCTGCTGATTTCATTGAGGTAAAAAACCTGCATATTCCCTCCACATTTTTTGGTCCGAAATACCTGCAGTTTTCCTTAAGGTAAAAGAATCTACTTCTTCCCTTCACATTTGGCCAAAATACCTGCAGCTTCCCTGTAGATAATACAACCTGCGTTATCCCTTCACATTTTTTCGACATACCTGCAATTTTCTTTTAATTAAAAAAAACTGCATAGTCCCCTCCCATTTTGTCTGAAATACCTGCAGTTTCCCTTACGTATAAAACCTGTATCTTCATGTTACATAAGTATCCTGTAGTATTATAAATCCGGTACCTTTTTTTTGTCAGCAATATCAGCGGTAACCTTTTAACTAGTTTATGTGCTTACTTGCATGACATTCACAAGCTAATGTAAAACCAAAGGCAACAGTCTTATAAATTTCAGATTAGCATTTCAATTTACTATTATTTTTTTGTTCATTTGACACATTGTATTTTTCCCCTTATGTGGAAAAGTATATAAAAAATTTTCGAAAACCGCAAAATTAAGACATTAATATTCAAATTAGTACGGACACTAGCGAGCCACTCCTTTCATTGGCATAATCAGTGAATTCATATTAAATCTCGAACTGTGTCGCTGCTGCATACGGCAGCATATAGATGGCACAAACACTGCAAAATATTGTAAAAAAAACAATCTCGAACTGAATGGAGCTCAAACAGGGTCCTGTCTGCACAACGTACAATATAACAGGCATGCACTGCGAAAGTCTTTGATTCCACCACCAAGGCTTTTCGAACAATTCATTTTACATTTTCAAAAGGCATGTCTGTGTTTATTTACTAACTTATAAATCTTGAAATACATATACACGGTGACCTATGAATAAAATATGAAATTGTTCTTTGGACATCTTATAAATATTTTTTCAAAGAAGTGCGATTAAATGCAGATGTAAAATATGAAAATGATCCAACTTATCAAAACCATCGGTTAAAATGTTACACATGCACATACATTAAACACATATTTCTTTACCGGAAATTGGTTAAAAAATGTGGAAAATTCCTTATCACCCACCTACTTAAAAAAATCAATTCATTACATAGCCGATATATTTTCTGGGCTGCCACGATTATTCGCTGATCTTTTTATATGTGTTGTTCTATATATGTTGTTCTATTAAGTCATGAAAAAGAATTATTTCGTGCGTGCATGTGCAGTTTTAAATTGTTATGTACAAATGTAAAAAATGCTCATATCTCATTAAATAATAAATATATCCATTTTCTAATTCGAGTTTAATATTTTATACTATATTTTGTCAATGATTAGAGATTCTTATATTTTGTGTTAAAAGCACTGCATGCTAAAAAAAATAAATGCGGATTTTTTTTTTTTTTCAAAAGTTTACACTTTTTTTAAAAATATTAGTGCTATTTTTATACAAATTTACCTGTACTTTTCTGTTAGCCGGGCGCCAGTGTTATATATATAGGGGAGAGTAGCCGAATTTGGACCGCTTCGCTTATTTTCAGTTGTGACTCACTTAATTTTTGGAATACAGTCGACGCTCGTTTTTACGAACTCGTAGGGAACACCCAAATAGTTCGTAAAATAGAAAGTTCGTAAAATAGAAAAACACCAAAAATGTTATGAATACGTATATTATTTATGTCTATTTTTATCAAACAGACCCCTCATCATAGATGAAGCAGTATTTCAAGATTATTTATTATTTAATAAATTTATACCTGTATTTTTAAATATCTAAGAAATAAATGCAAATTTGTGCACTAAAAATAATTTTAGTACACATACGTTACTATGCTTTGAAAGTATTACATATGAAAACACAAACTGTATTAGCACTTAGTAGATGAAAATACATAGATGAAAACATAGATAAAAAATTAGGAATGGAAATAATCACGTATCTTTTTTTTAAAAATCACATTTTGAAAAGTATATGTTTCCAATTTTTCAATGGAAACCTTTACTACGTTTACCTTTCACAGTTATTGTTCCCTTCAAAAAAGTTCTTTAGTCCTGACAACCACTACTGGAAATTGTTGCTATACCCCCCACCCCCCCACCCCCCCCCCCCTCACTCCGAAATAGATTGGGGAAAACAGCACATTCTTGGAATGCACCTGATGTCTCATTGTATCTGTATAGAGTTTAACTGACATTGGCGCTACATTCCAATAAAAAAAAAAAAAAAAAAAAAAAAAAAAAAATAGAAGTACGAAAATTGAGTTCGCAAAAAATAGATTTTTATAATCTGTAGTTCGTAAATGGGAGAGAAAAATTACATTGCTTCTATGGGAGCGTATTCGGGACAACTCTATAGTTCGTAAAATCGCAAGTGTTCGTGAAAAAAAAGGTTCGTAAAAACGAGAGTGTACTGTATTTGCTAAACATCATTACACGGGGTCTGTCTATTCATCTACTAACTAAATAAATCTTTAGATCAATTTTTTTTGAAAATCTTAAATTTTATTTTAATTTGAAAAAATTGTCAAAAGTGGTCCAAATTCAGCAGCTGGTTGCCTAAGTTGGACCCACAGTCTCCTAAATTGGACCAAATAATATCAGATTGTTTTAATGACTAGGGAATATAACTAATTTTATTAAAAGAAAAGTTTGCAATTAATGAACAATAAAACAAAATAACAGCAATGAAATATAATGAAATCAAATATCTGAAAGTAAGAGTGTTTTAAATCAAATTGTATTCAAAATATAAATCAAAGTTATCAGTAATTAAGAATAGAAATTGTGGAACAATTTGCCAATTACTTGAATATCATGTAAGGAGTTTGTTGTTTTTCGTTTATTGATTTTTTTTCCCACACTGTAAAAAAAAATCTGTAGTTCTACAGATGTAAAAATACATGCTTACTAAACTTTCACCTGTAACTGTACGAAAAAAGCTGCAAATCTACAAAACTAGTTTTGGTAAAGCTACAAAAATATGTAACTTTACAAATGAATCTGCTAAAATTTCAGTAATCTTACTAAACTTTTATTTGTAACCCTGGCTGCAGTTACATGAAAAGTTCTCGGAATCCCAGTTTCCAAAAAAATTCTTAGTAACCTTACAGATTTTTTGATTTTCGGCGCAAAAGTGTGTCTGTTACATGAAATTTTGTTGTTGACGTTACATGAAAAGTTCTAGGAATCCCAGTTTCCTAGAAAAACTTTAGTAACTTCACAGATTTTTTTTTTACAGTGCACCGCACGGAACATGGAACCGTATGCGGTAATCTGAACACTGAATTATTTCTGCTATTTTATTTTTCTTACAAATAAGGCAAAACCAATCATCGCTGTCTAGATTTTTCTTTTTAGAATCTGAATTATTATACTTTATTTTGCAACAGAAGTTTTCTTTACATTATGTTTGTAGATCTTTCCTTCCATCATTTTCTTGCTAATTAAATTACGCCTATTTTTTAAAACTGGATGTTCCAATTGCTTTTGTGCTAGATTCCTTTTGTCGTTTTTTTTTTTTTTTCATTTCAAGGTTTATTTTATATGGGGAAGATGTTAACACAACTGCTTTTTGACTTCCTCTGTACTTTGATTTAAGTGAATTTAGCAATGGAGATAACATTTCTAATGATTCTTTCGTTTTTTGGAGGGATTTGTAGCTGCGGTCTTCTTGCAGGTCAATTTATTCACAAATGACTCGCTCCTTTTCTTTTCCTATATCTTTAACAGCATATGCTGTCAAGGGTGTTTTTCTTCCAGACAATTTTCCTAAGTCGTTTTCAACATTTTTCAATTATATTTAAAAGGTGTTTTAAAAATATGCTCTATTGAAAAAAAAAATACGCTGCGATTAATCAAACGCAAACATTTTATATTTAAACAATGTTGAATTCTGCGTCCACCCCCAGAGCCTTGAAATAAACACTCCTCCCTGAAGTTTTGAGATTTTATGCATTTAAATGGCAAAAAAGTATAATTCCACCGTCCAGAACTGTAAAAAGTCTACCATCTCAAATATCCTACAGGAGGAAAATGTTTGAATTCAACTCTGTAAACCAAATGCGCCGTACGAATAAGGAATTCAAAGTAAATAAATACAAATACAATCAAGATAAAAGAAATTGCTAACCAAATTTATTGTATAAACATGCAAAAATATTTTTATGTTTAACCTAAATAGCGTACCTAAATAAACCTAGTGTTTAGGCCTAAATTGTATAAAAAATTAATTCAGATATATATATATATATATATATATATATATATATATATATATATATATATATATGTGTGTTACATTATTAGATCTAATTCCGCGATTTCCTTATCTTATTCTAAATTACTACTTTATTTTCACTAAATCCTTATCCTTAAATAATCTCTATCGTTAACTCTGTTAAATTCCCTTTAATTTAATGTCTCACTTGTCTTAATCGCTTAAATATTACACTTTTAGTATTCTTAAATTAAATATTCCATTCCCGCGCTTTTTTCTTTCGAGATTATTCTTTTAGCTTCCATTTTTACTTTCCCGCGCATTTCTGATGTTATCCTTTTTTCCTCCAAATTCATCCGCTAGTTCTGTTCGCACTCTTTATATCACGTGACATTCTTAATTATTCATCGGTTGAGAGCGCGACCTACGTCATATTTGTATCCTTACACGTGAGGAACAATAAGTTGATACTCGCTTTGTTTCAGGAGATTTGAGTCGTATTTCCAGTTTTCATCAATCCCCTGGTCACCGTCCTGTTATTCGATTATCTGGAACTTTGTTTAAGCCTAATTACTTCTACGGAGCGATGGCTAATTATCTTGGTGGAAACTGCACTTTTTGCAAGATATTCTAATAAAGTGCTTAGCTGATATCATGAGTTGTTTCAATTTCTTCTGGGGAAACTTCACGGAACGATGCATTCCATTGTTTTCACTCGACAACTGCATTTCAGCAATTGGTTCTACTAACACAACAGATTCGAAGTATCTGTTCTGACCACTTCTTTTACGCCATTATCGCTGCATGTGATCCACAGCTACTATCGTGACAGCCAGTACGGCATTTTCAACGATAAAGCCAATCCAATGTTGCTAGAATGCAACATTTAGCCGGAAAGGATTTGAGACTTCAACGCCACTCCAGAATTTATGCAGTATGAACGCCATATTAACCCGGGAGAACTCGCTAGTGAGAATGCCCAATTGTATTTCTTTTACTTTACATTCATATAATATCAACTTTTTTTGGTTGGCTTAGTACTTTTATTCACAAAAGAGGTAAAATAATTGAAAAATTTTTGAAATTTTAATTAAAATGAAAAATGATTTAAATAAGAGTCTTAAAAAAAGTACGACTGTGAGAGAAAATTTCATGCAGCGAGTTCTCCCTGGTTAAACATCTAGCCAGCGCAAATTCGAATCATCGAATGTCAACTAAAAAGTCCAAAAAAGCCATACTTCACTCGACGGTCTCCAGGAAGAAACAAAGTTCAGATACCTTTTAACATCATTAAAATAAATAAGAACAACAAAAAGTTGTTCCAGCCCCAATAAAGACAGCATTCAGCATTACGTAAGTCATTTTAAAAAATGATCTCTGTTTTGTGATGAAAAAATTTTATGTTTATTCTTTGCTAATGCATAAGTTATTTTATTTTATTTTATTATTTATTTGAAATAAGTTGTGTTTATTTTTTCTGACAAAGTATATGAACATTAAAGTGACAGGTGTTTCATTTTACTTACGTAATCGTAACCAACTATGTTTATTTATACATATTTTCAAAGATTACGAGTATTTAAAAGATAAAATATTTTAATATTTTGAGATTTATTAATGTTGTGTTAATTTATTATTTATTATGAGATTTTTATTATAAGTTTTATATTTCTGTTAAGCAATATGATAGAGATTTTGAGGTATATTTGTAATGCTTTTACGATCTGGAAGTAAAGTTAGATACTGTAGTTTTATTACGTGGAAACCAAAAAGAAAAATGACTGAAACTAGTATTGTATCTTTTGACCCCGATTCGGGAATAAACATTCAACAATGGTTAACCTACTTTGATAATTCTAGCATTAAACAAAATGATGCTTGGAAATTTAAAAATATTTCAAAATATTTAAAGGGAGAGGCCTTGAAAATTTATATCAATGATTGCCAAAATTGTGATAGTTATGCTGAAATTTCAGAGATTTTAGTAGAAAAATTTATCAAAATTGAAGTACATAGATTTTCTTCACTTAAATTAAACGATCTAAAAGATTTGGAAGATTACTTCCATAAAAAAAAGTAGAGATTGGTAGGAAACTGAAATTATGCGAGACAATTATTGTGCAGGGTCTTACTAATGGCTTAGCACCACAGTATCAGAATGTTTTGATTGTAAGTTCCCTAAATGATGCCACAGATTGGTATAAATTAGTCAGACGACTTGTAGTCACTCCTACCCCTAATCTAAATACTACAAGAAATAACTTTTCAAATGATAGATCTTTTCAGCAGAATGCTAGATCTTTTCAACCCAATGGCAGAACTTTTCAGCAACATACTCGACCTAGTTATGAGCAATTACCACAACATCAGCAGCAGACGCAGGTTAAATCACTAACTTAAACTTAATTTTCTAACAATGATGAGTTTGTAAATTAATATTAAAATTAAAGCTTAATAAATTTATTATTTCAACATTACGGATGAGTTTTGGGAGACTTCCCAAGAGTTTATCTGTTTGGGAATTTATTTAAATTAACTTAGTAATGCGGGCATAAATTGGTTGATTTATCTAGAGTTCTAATTAGTGTTGAATTAAAAAATTGACCCAAAAAACTTTACTTAAATTATTACTTGCAATTAAAAACTTAACTTTATGCTTAATTTATTACTAGTAATTAAAAACTTTATCTTACTTGCTATAAAAATTTAAAAAAAACCTAATTGATATTCTTTCAAATGATTTAAATATTACTCTAACGATTGCATTTTATCAGTTAAAAAAAAAAGAGAGAGAGAGAGAGAGAGAGAGAGAGCGAAATATTTTCAAGATTTGATTTTCATTCCCGACAAGGTTATTGCGAAACCGCTAGCTTATTCGAGTTGCAAGACTTAATGATAATTTTCGTCTGCGATATTTTTTTTCTCTCTTACCATGAAAGTCAAAAGTCATTTTTTATTTTTTTGGTCTTAACGATTTTATTTTATTTCTTTTCTTTATATTTAAGGTAAATGTAATTGCAGATGGGAATTCAGGAACTATTTAAGATTCTTTTTCTGCCTTCGACATATTATAACTTTCCTTTCCCAATTTTTTTAATTTATGATTTTTTTTTTCATTTCATTATTTGAGGAGTGTACATGTAATTCCTTTTTTATCTGTCTAACATGTCTGTAACTTTTATCTGTAACAAGTAAAAGAGAATTAAATTTTACGACTCACATACGAATGAATGATACAAGATATTTATAGACATGAATTTACTATGTGATATAGGATTAACATTATATTATTATTATTTATAAAAAGAAGAAAATACTAGAATTAAGAATGTTATTGAATTATTTATATAGAGATTTAAATATTTTTTTATGATGAATATACTAAAACAAAAGATATAAGTTACTGAAAACAGTGATGATGGTTTAACCCTTGGAAGGACCTATGAGGCAATGCACCTCATAATTCTTCATTTCTGGTCACAAATCATTACTTTTTTTTCGAAAACTTATGTAAGATTTAATATAATACGAGGAATAAAATTACGTAAGATTTAACATCAGCTGTGATTGATACTGTTATTATACTGAGAGAATACAGATCTGTAATAATGAAAAGACCATGGCAAAAACTATCAAAGATTGTACAGTTGTAAATTACATTATAGTTGACAAAAATTTTATTTACTATTATTTATTAATTGTTTTGATATATTATTATTATACAAGGTTATTATAAGATTATTTATTTATTTATTATTGTTATAATTTATTATTTATTCTTATTAGTATTTAATATTATTAGTGCAACAAAGTCTGTGATATAAAATTTAAGCGACCAAAAACTCTTATGAACTCTACAAATCCCTATTTCAGTACGGACTAAAAATCACTAGAGGACATATAATTTAGTGAATATACTGAATAAATATAGTATGGTTTTGAAAATTGTGTCACTGTTGCTAACTAATGAACATATATTAATATTGCTGTATTAATTCACAGAAAGCAAAACTGTTGCTAATTTTGAATTTTAACCAAATATTATTATAATTGTTTTTATTATTGGATATGTACTTATTACAGCAGTTTCTACTAAGACGCGAATTTTTTTTATTTTTTTTATTTATAAATTTTTTCTTCCTTTCAAAATGAAATTAAAGCTTTGAGCAACGCGATTTGGTGACCAAGTGGCGGTATCATTTTAAAGATGATTGTAAAACAAAGAAACAAAAATTGTAAAACGAGTATTTACTTTCTCTCAATGAACTCGCAGGTCGTCGGGACCTGCTATTTCATTATTTTTTGAGGGGAGGGATTTTGTTACATTATTAGATCTAATTCCGCGATTTCCTTATCTTATTCTAAATTACTACTTTATTTTCACTAAATCCTTATCCTTAAATAATCTCTATCGTTAACTCTGTTAATTTCCCTTTAATTTAATGTCTGACTTGTCTTAATCGCTTAAAATACGGGTTACCATCTCCCGGTCCCAGGCCCTAAGTAGGCCCATTCGTCAACGCAGGGAACCACCCGCGAGACAAGCCCCGCGGCGCGTCCCGAAGGTCGCCGCCAGACGCGCTGCCCAACGCACGCCACGCCGGCTATTCCCAAGTTGGTGAACAATCGCTACGATAGTCCTCACCACCCAGCTAGAAAAACCAAGTGGTCCCTAAACTTGGTTACTCGAGCCGGTAGACCCCGCAAGCCCTGCAGGAACCAGACGCCTATAAAGACGCTGGGCCCACGAACTGAACCGAGGCTTCCCGACCCGAATTTAATTTATGGAAGGCCCCCAAGATCAGATACCATTTTCCGGCAGAGACATTTTTGTGGGCCAGCCGATAGGAAAGTTATTGAAGAGCCCCTAGCTTGAAGACCAGGGAGGATGGGGAAAGTCCCTCCGGCCGTAAAGCGACCCAGCTCCTGGCTTTTCGCCCAAGCCACCCAGATCGACCGACGGAACCCATCGTGGATCACGGCGGGAACCAGTTGGCCCAGACTAGGTGCCGTTAGCGACCCCAGGCGGGCACGGAAAGCTCCACCTAGACGGAATAGACTCCGCCTCGCTAGGGGGTTGGACGGAACGGAGTCCCGCCAGCCCCCACCGACTCGACCCCGTTCGAAGACAGAGAAGCCAGCGAAGGCCGACAGAAGCCCGCCCGCCACTACCTTACCTCACGGCCGTCGAGGGTACCCAGGCCCGAAGGCCCCTGACCCCGTGCAGTGACCGACCGCTACCTTTGTTAGTGCGTTCGAAAGTTAGGTGGAGACACCTCTAGGTCCTCATCACCAGGCGAGGAAAACTCCGGTACCGCATAGACACGGAGGACCTGGATCGGACCAAGAGTTCCTCTGAGGCACGATGAGCCGCCGCGTTACCGGCGAGCCTCCAGCCCGTTTCCCCGCGGGGACAGCGTTCGATGGTGGACCTGCCGGCCGACCCCCTCCCAAGGGTCACGGCACGACATGGAGCAACCAGAGCCATACTGGCCTCCCCACGCGGCCGCTCCTTGGTCAACGGGGGCACCGCCAAACCCTACCACCCTAAGGGTCGGCTCACAACTGCTTCAGCTGAGGTCCCCGGAGGGATGAGCCACCCAAGTCATAAAGTAACCTGGGCGCTGTCCGAAACCCTCGCCCTTCGGTTGCTCCGGGAGTCCCTGCATGGCGTTCCCGCGAGCACGGAGGACTTTCCACTACGAAGCACTCACTCCTACCTCAGGCTCCCTCTTAATCAAATGGTGGATGGGGTCCTATCGCCTTAGCTAGTCTTTGCCCGGCGACACCGTCCGGCCCTTAGACCGGCACCGGGATCGACCTATGGAGCATCGCTGTCCGGCTTGGCCAGAGAACTTGGGTGCGCTAGAGCTAGGACCCTGAAGGGCCTACGCACCCATGCACGACGTCCGTTAACCGTGGCCACCGGACTCAACGCCTGTCGGAGATGAGCCTCTCGAGGAGGTGGCGATTCGTCCACATCCGGCCCCCTCGCATTCGTGCACAACGAACTCTGCCGAGCTTCCGCTCACCTCCCCCACTCAAGGGGTTGGGTCGGAACCACCCGGAGGTCGGCCACGTCTTAATCGCTTTAATCGCTTAAATATTACGCTTTTAGTATTCTTGAATTAAATGTTCCATTTCCGCGCTTTTTTCTTTCGAGATTATTCTTTTAGCTTCCATTTTTACTTTCCCGCGCATTTCTGATGTTATCCTTTTTTCCTTCAAATTCATCCGCTAGCTCTGTTCGCCATCTTTATCTGACGTGACATTCTTAATTATTCATTGGTTGAGAGCGCGACCTACGTCATATTTGCATCCTTACACGTGAGGAACAATAAGTTGATACTCGCTGTGTTTCAGGAGATTTGAGTCGTATTTCCAGTTTTCATCCATCCCCTGGTCACCGTCCTGTTATTCGATTATCTGGAACTTTGTTTAAGCCTAATTACTACTACGGAGCGATGGCTAATTATCTTGGTGGAAACTGCACTTTTTGCAAGATATTCTAATAAAGTGCTTAGCTGATATCATGAGTTGTTTCAATTTCTTCTGGGGAAACTTCACGGAACTATGCATTCCATTGTTTTCACTCGACAACTGCATTTCAGCAATTGGTTCTACTAACACAACAGATTCGAAGTATCTGTTCTGACTACTTCTTTTACGCCATTATCGCTGCATGTGATCCACAGCTACTATCGTGACAGCCAGTACGGCATTTTCAACGATAAAGCCAATCCAATGTTGCTAGAATGCAACACATATATATATATATATATATATATATATATATATATACATATATATATATACAGGGTGTCCATAATTAAACGACCCTACTTTAAAGTTGTCTACATACGAAACTATTGGTCAGAAAGTTGTGAAATTTTGTGACGGACATAATAAAGGAATGGGAATTTGTTTGAGCGAAAAAAATTAATTCAAAGTTGCGTCACCAGAGGACGTTTTTTAATAAATTACACATTTAGCCACCGCCCACTGAATACTAGGCCTGAACTTTGTTTAAAAATTGGCGCCTGTCGTAGGCGGATTTTTCTTTCAGAGTTTGTACAGTCAGTTCAATTCGAACACCAATAATTTTTAAAAGTTTTTACGCTTTATTTTTTTAGGGGGCGGTCTGTATATTTGTCTTATTTAATCTGACATAAATAAATCGTAAAAACTTTTAAAAATGTTTAATTCATTGAAAAACGCCTTCTGATGACGAAATTTTGAACTAAAATTTTTTTTCGCTCAAAAAAATTTCCATTCCTTCATTATGACAGTCACAAAATTTCACAAATTTCTATCAATAGTTTTGTCTGTAGCCAACTCTAAAATAGGGTCGTTTAATTATGGACACCCTGTATATATATATATAAACTTGCATGGAGATAAATCAATTATAAAATATTAAAAAAAAAAAATAGTGTACAATGCGTACCGTCCACAAAATTCATTACTTACTTTTTAAATATATGATCGCATATCGGCCAGGGTAGCTTAACGGTAGAGCAACAGCACGTTATGCTGTCGACCCGGGTTTGATTCCTGGCCCCGGCTTATTTTTCACTCCAGTTGGGTTTATTGCATTTAATTGTATTTAAAAGTCTGTCTTAATATATGTGTACCTTTAATAATTAAAAATGGAATTCAGACGTTAATTTATGTGCTTTAATATATATTGTGGATCGATGAAAAAGAAATTTATTCATCGCTGTCACGTCATCCAGTGCTATCTGATAGATGGACGGTGACGTTCCCCAACTTGGTTTATTAGTGAGATATTGCCAGGTTAGGACATCGGCCTGGTAGCTTAACGGTAGAGCAACAGCACGTTATGCTGTCGACTCAGGTTCGATTCCTGGCCCCGGCTAATTTTTCACTCCAGTTGGGTTCATTGTATTTAATTCTATTTAAAAGTCTGTCTTAATATATGTGTACCTTTAATAATTAAAAATGGAATTCAGACGTTAATTTATGTGCTTTAATATATATAACACTGGCGCCCGGCTAACCGAAAAGTACCAATGTACCAATCCTACATCGCCATTTGCTAAAGCGACAGGTGATTTAAGGCATTTTTATTATATAAGGGTGAACACACGCATTATAATTTTTGTTCAAAATATTTGTGTTCTCTAATTAAATTTGTGACTAAATCTCCACTGAATAAAATCAAGTCAAATAAGTTATTTACATTCCCGAATTTTAAGTGCATTTTTTCCTCTATATCTCAAATTATTTACCACAATGTCTGATATCAAAAATGGCCAGTGGCTTTTCGCCATACAATGCATTCTAATTTATTATATAGGTCATGTAATATTAGATTATCTAACAATAACTATGTGTCGATAGTTATTTGCCAGACAACTAGTGGGATATATTAAAATTAACTGAAGTAACAGAATATTTATAAAAGTAGAAAGATTGCCATCTTCAGGTAATGCCGAATGACTCATTTGTTATATCTATATATTTATCTATATATTATAATTTCGCGATTACGTACAAATGAAAGTAAGCTCGTAATCAATTGTAACATTCCAACTGCGCGAAAAAGTACGAGCCAGTATTCAAACCAGAGATCTCTTGGCTGAAGCTGCCAAGGCTCTGCCAACTGAGCTCTCCCGGATGAATCTGGAGGACCTAATTCACTCATCTAACCTTATTGGTTATAACAAGTGGTCTGATATATGAATCAGCTCAACAGAATAAATCACAGGTACTGTGAATCCAGTAAATGCTGGATACGTAATTACATTATATTTAATTCTAAAACAATTATTCTAATTCGTAAATAATTCATATGAGTTGCAATATTCCTACTAGGCGAAAACGTCTGGGCCAGGATTTGAACTAGAGATCTCTTGGCTGAAGCTGCCAATGCTCTGCCAAGTTAGCTATCCCGGATGAATCTGGAGGACCTAATTCACTCATCTCACCTTATTTGTTATAGCAAGTGGCCTGATATATGAATGAGCTCAACAGAATAAATCACAGATACTGTGAATCCAGTAAACGCTGGATACGTAATTACACTAGATTAATTCTAAAACAATTATTCTAATTCGTAAATAAATCATATGAGTTGTAATATTCCAACTGGGCGAAAATGTCCGGACCATTCAAACCATGGATCTCCGGAGATCTCCAAAAAATCCTTGGTTTGAATCCTAGAACGGACGTTTTCACCCAGTTGGAATGTTATAACTTATATGATTTATTTACCAGTTGCAGTAATTGAGTTAAAATTAATGTATACTCGTAATGTAAAAAACAAAAAATAATGGGAGATACAAGATTACTAAATCACATGGCCTAAAAAAAGATATTTTGTTAAAGGCAAACCATGTGACACACGAGAGCAAGTGTGAAAAAAATTACTTTAAATAAAATGACTTTCTTAGAAATATTCATTACGCGCTAAGTAAAAATATATGCTATGTTAAAACTCCATCTTATTCTGAAATTAATTTACGTATTATTTGATATTTCTTCAAAACTTCTGCATAAAATTATATTGAATTATTTTTTAAAACGCCTTAAACATTGTATCTCATATACGGTCGTTTGAGTTTTGCATTTCTGAAAACAAATGCAGAAACACATTTTAAAGAAGAGCGTAACATAGTTTTCTATGTCTCAGCAACTACGTCAGAACAAAGAATTTAAATATTTCAGTAGAATAATGTCATTATAATTTTCTTTTTGCTTCGTTTAGTTCTTTTATAATTTCATTCAGCTGAAGAAAACTATGTTTCTTTTGTGAGAAAAATTATGTTATGGAAGAAATAATTTGTGAATATTTTATTTTATAATATATAGGTTTGTACGAATTAATTCTGTAATATATGTTTTTTCTCTTGTATAGCGTATAAAAAATAAAATATCGTGCTCCTAATTGCTTGGTTGAGATAATAAAATAAAACAGTTGACATAAAACGAGCTTATCATGATTCTATGGCAGTTCTCTTTTCTGTTAAATTACGTTTAATAATTTGATAATTAAAAATAAATAATAAACATATTAAGCATTCTGTTTTTTGAAAAGCTCAGTTTTTTCAGTCATTTTAACAAAGTAATAAAAACATAGTAATATTTATCGAAAAATAGAAATTATTAAACATTCCACCTGTGTTGTGCTCAGAATAACACTTTTCTGTTTTTGAAGTACAAAACAATTTTCCTACAGTTCTGTGTTTGTTATTGTTATTGTTTTACCAAAAAATTAGGTTTTAGGGAACATAATCTTGACGTTATTGGTTTGCTTTCTGGTAGCAAATAAATTTGAAATTTATTTTGTTGCACAGTTTTGAAAACAACGTAAGTTTTAAGCATCTTTTATAGACAGTATTTGTGATTTTTTTTTCAAAAAAATAATTTAAGTATTTTTTCTTAACTTAATTCTTGGCATAAGGTACATGTACCCAATATGGACACCCGAAGAAAAATTGATTTTCTTCACCCCCGCTTTTACTCCATAGGACGCCAAAAATATATGGCCACTAACTCTGGACTGATGACTATCATTATTAAAATTAGCGACCTTGTAACTATTCTGGTTTAATTTTAATGATAAAAACAAAAAATGTTTACAAGTGTCCATATAAGGAACCACCTGTCCCTATTATGGACATGCATGTACATATTAGGAGCAGGTGACTCCTTATTGACCTACTACACAGTGTGTATGGAAGAGACACGCTTCCAAGGGATTTTAGAGGAGAGGGGATAAAAGAAATATACCTTAAAGTATTCCGGGGATGGGGGGTCCTTTTCGATTGTGGCTCTTCGAAGACCCATGCAAAGCACCTCAGTTACTACAAAATACTATGAAATAATATAGTTGGTTTTGCTTAGCTTTATTGAATCTGTCTGCAGAATTTACATCTGTTATTACTCAGTCCTCACAGGTTGGAGAAATAAAAACTACTTCATCGTGGGTGGTAAGTCCCACACAGTCCTCATGGACATATCTGCCGCATGTCTCCAGCAGCATCAATATTGCATACGAAGCAGTACCCGCTCTCCTTTGTTGAGGAAGTCATACCGCTGGTACCTGCGATTTTGCCAACAGAAAGCATACTGAGGGAGGCTTCTTTTCATTTTTCTGTAAGGGCTTTTTGGAGGATTTTTTTTTCTTTTTTTTGGAGGAGGTTGCTTGGAGGATTGTTCAGATGACATTAAACAGATATTTTACAAATTTGTGAATATGAGGATTCACTTGCTGCATTTCCAATGTGGACATAAGGTGTCCATATTGGGAATCGGGCATAGTTTTACTAAATCTTGTAATAAATAAACAAAGAAAACATTTTTAAACACTATGTGCAATAGCAATCGAAAATATGGTTTATCATCTTTCTAAAACACTCCACATTTCAATATTTAAAGTAATTTTACCATATATAATAAGAATTTAAACTTACGTATAATTACTATCAGCACACCACGAAACAACAAATTTCCTTCCAAACGGCGAGCAGCGCGCTTTTTTGCACTTTCCAGGCATAATTATATTTTCAACTGCTTTTCTTCACGGACAGATAGAGCCATCTCTTGATCAAAATTGTTACTTTTAAAGATATTAGGGGTGTCCATATTGAGAGAACTGTCCATATTGGGTACAAGTCCCTTATAAATGAAAGTAGTTATTTGTTTTTCCCTGTGTAAAAAATCTTCTTAAATATATTTAATGTGACATGTTTTCTTTTTTGATCTGTTTACTTGTTTGTAATTAATTGCATTTGGAACTAAGAAATTAATTTGATTCCTTGTGAAAAATTAAGTTATGGAATAAATAATTGTTGAATATATTTCTTAGCAAAAATATCCATTTAGAAATAAAGTTATATATCTCTCAAGGTGAAAAAAATAATGTATAATTTTGCTCAACTTTTACTAAAAAAAGTGTTTAAATGAACTACAAGGATATTTAAAAAATAGGTGATGTGGTAATATATTTTTCCATGTTTAATGATTTAATTTGTTTTAATAATATATGCATCAAAGGAAAAATACTTCAATAACATATTGCATACATGTACAAAAATTTGAATTCATTTTTATCATAGTTTTGTCTATAATGATAAATTAGAATAAATTAGAATTGTTATTTTAATAATTTTTTTTCTGCTATATATGCTCTAAAAGAGAAACTTTTAATATTTCTGGGCTTCTTTTTCTAAGACAATTTGTTATTAGTACTTAATAATTGATAAATGTTTACACATTTGAAAAAAAATCTTATAAAGCAAATTTTTAACACCAAAATAAATACCTACCATTAGGCAGTTTCTATTTCATACAGTATTTCAAATACCTTAGGTTGATTTTTTTTTATTCGGTTTTTTATTAGCAACTAATATTTTACTTTATTCCAGTTCTCAATTTATCACAATTTTCAATATTTACGCAATTTTTAAAACAGTAAGTATTTGAACAGATTTTTTCGAAAAGATCTGCGATATTTTTTTTATTTTCTTTGATTTGTATTTTTGCTTATCTTGTTGTTTGTACGAAAATAATTTTTAAAGAGAAAAATTAATTGAGTTTTTGCACTGCATGGAGCAAAAATCTAAACAGTTTTTAATTTCTCAAGATTTTTATAGTCCCAAGATTAATAGACATCTCTTTTCATAATGTTGTTTAGATTATTATTTCAGTAACTGTGGTTTTATATTCACGCTTACTTCATATACCGATTTAATAAACAAATAAATTACCGTTGTCATCTCGTAGTACACTGTAAAAGAAGGAATAAAATATCTGTAATTCTTCAGATGTAAAGTTACAGAAATCTATATGCTTACTAAAATTTTATGTATACCCTGTACGAAAAAGATGTAAATCTACTTAACTAGTTTTTGTAAAGCTACAGGAAATTGTTCTTACTAAATTAATCTTACTAAAATTTTACTTGTAACCCAAATTTCAGTTATATAAAAAGTTCTAGGCATCCCAGTTTCCTAAAAAAGTCTTAGTAACCTTACAGATTTTTTTGATTTATAGTGCGAATGCGTATCTGTTACATGAATTTTTGTTGTTGCCGTTACATAAAATATTCTAGGAATCCCAGTTTTCGAGAAAGATTTTAGTAACTTTGCATTTTTTATAAAGTGTAGCTAAAAATTTCTATAACTTTATTTTATACGCAATTTTTACAATTGAATTTAGAAATTAGGAAAATATCAATTTGATTGTTTCGTGTTTTCATTGAGTGGTCTCTTGGTAAAAAAGCAATGAAATCAAAAATCTTCAAGACGTCTTGGAGACCTACCTCTATATGTTGGCGGCAACGGTCTGTGAAAAGGGTATCCCCCACCCCCGCTCGCCCACCAATATGACAAATGAATCAATCTTCATTATAACTATGCCCAATTGAAGTAGTTGATTGTACTTAACATCAGGCTATAAAATAATTTTATTATTATCACTAGTCTTTATTTTACGGCCCATCAGAGGATGAAAAAAACCCCTCTTATAATAATGTAATGGAAATCATTTGTGTGTCCATCTAAATAAACTATAAATGCTGCATGTATTATTTTTAATAGTAAACGTCCTTCCTACGGAAAGACGGACAGACAGCCTGAAAAATATATTTCAACTACGTTGAAAGATGTTAAAAAAAATATATAAGCAAGACATTTATTCATGCTAGACTTATCCAGCCAAAGTGCATGTATTCAAGCAAACAATTATTGTGAACAGTTTATTTTTATAAATAAATAAAAATACTTGAAAATACAGTGTATATGTCTAAGCTTATAAATTAGCTTCCTAATGACAGCAGGAGATCTTTATTACAGAAAACATGACGTAAAGCGTAAGAATAAAAAAAATCACAATTTTAAGATTGATTTTGTTTTCATTTCTAAAGATAATATAAGAATAAACAGAATCATGACTAATTATCATGCAATAAATGTTGCAAGAAAAGTTTATATACGTTACTGCCGTATTGTGAAAGGTTTCTGCAATTTTAAATGGAGTAAGACTATTTAGATATATTCATTAAAGGCGTGTAATGTATTAAAATTCATCCTTAACTGAAATGATGCCCTAGACCAAATTGTCTAAAATAATTGTCTTTATTTATAATGCAGTCAACAGTAATGATAAGAGACAGCATAAATATAAATTTTTCGTTATTTGGATTGTTTTATTTCCTATAAAATAACACATTTCATAGAAGATTTATCCAGTGATCAATACATAAATATTAGATTAATTTCTTTTGACATTGTGAAATTTGTGCATCGGAATCTCAGAGACACAACGATGAGGATTACAGGCTAATCATGATTAGTGGCTCTAACTTTACACTAAAATTTAAATAAACTTTGTAAAAGACAACAATTTACAAAACTTATGATTTAATGAATTATGATGGTATAATTATGCGATTTACCAACATAGGATTCGGAAGTATGTTTTTACACAAGAAAAGCTGAATCATGAAATGATGTACACTATTTTTTAAATGGTTAAAATATATACGTTAAATAACAACGTGAAGCATAATTTTTAACACTTTCTAACATAGTTGAAAAGTATGAATGAATTTTGTTTATCTGGCTGTCCATCTGTCTATCTATCTTTACAGAGTGTGCTCAGAAAGATTCAAGACTGTTCTGAGAATACAGAATTTTCTTTTCTTTTTACAGCGAACTAAAATTCTTCGAAATATGACCCTTGGGCATCAACACACCGCTGCCAGCGTTTCTATCATATGTTATTCATAGGCTCCCTGGAACTCTTCGCGCGCAGGTCTATTAAAGGACCTCGTCGAAGCTGCCTGGATTGCTGGAATCATGCCGAATCACTATCCTTTCACGTCTTTCTTGATCTGGGGGGGGGGGGGGGGGAAATTTGCTGGGAGTGAGGTCAGTGTTGTAGGTGACTTGCGGCAGTATTGCCACGTTAAACTTAGCCAAAACTTCGGCGGGCGAGAGCGACGTGTGAGAGGGCACATTGTCGTGGAGGACAATCCAAATGGGTGTGCCACTTCGCACTTTGAAATTTCGCTGCATGATCGTACTGGTAGACCAAATTATCATCACCAGTAGCCATTTTATCAAAAACATTGGGATAGTCTTGCGAGAGACTCGGACAGATTTCGACCTGGGTCATTGACACGTACTCACTCCCCTATCGATCTACTCACTCCAGCGTCTCGGAGTCAAATGTGGCGCATACACTCCGTTAGCTGACACCCCTACTACCTCACCCTGTAGGTGGAACGGGTATGCGCGCGCGCCCCTACTCAGGAAACAATCAAACGTGAAACTTTGTGAACACACCCCGTATGTCGGTGCTCTAACTCGCGTAAATATAGTCTCTTCTCTATGAAACTGATATACGAGGGTGGGCTGAAAAGTCCCAGGCCCGACAAAGAAAACAACATTTCTTTTGAATTTGTTTTATTTATTTCTAAAAATAATCTTCAGAAAGCATAATTCATTTATCATAACGGTTTTCTAATTTAATTAAAACATCTCTATAATGCGATTCGTCGAGTTTCTCAAAATAGCTGTTTACGTCATCAATAATCTCCTCTTTGATATGTAATCTTCGTCCACCAAGAAATTGTTTGAGGTTAGGGAATAGGTGGTAGTCACTGGGTGCTAAATATGGCGAATAATGTGAATGTTCAAGCAATTTGAATCTTAATTTGTAGATTGTTCCCACTGGGAAGAGTGACCGAAGTGCTGGAGTATTGTCATAGTGAAGTAAGATTTTGCTTTTCGTCAAATGAGGTCGTTTTTACTTTACCTCGTCGCTGAAACGTTGCAGTAACTTTGCATAGTACTCAACAATGAAACTTTTACCCTTTTCCAAGTAATCAATAAAAATCAAAGTAAATCCAAGTAATCAACTCCCTTTGCGCCACAGAAAACACTCAACATAACCTTGCTAGCTGACAAAGTTGACTGTTGATCTGGCGAAATCCACTGTTAGACTATAATTTGCTTTCAGGAGTGTAGTGATGAAACTAAATTTCATCAATAGTTATAATCCGTCTCAAATAATCTTTGGGAGTTTTACAGTAGAGCTCCAAATTCTTACTTGAAAAGGTTTCCTGATGCAACATTTGGTCAGGTGTCATCAAAAGCGGCAGCCACCTCGCACATACCTTGTGGAAGCCCAACATATTAGTTAAAATATTCCTGGATGTTCTTTTGTTACGTTCACAGCCTCTGCTATCTCAAACAACTTTAATCAGCGGTCTTACGGGACTACTTTTTGAACAATTTCAAGAGTTGTCACTTCCACACGGCGTCCATAGCGAGGCTCATCACTCGTGCTCCTCCGTCCCATTTTAAATTCTGCAACCCACCTTTTAACCGTTGAAAATGATGGGGCAGAGACATTCAGTGCTGTCCATTATCTAATTGATTTCTTTAGGTGTTAAACCCTTCAAATAGAAGTATTTGATCCCCGCTCGTTTTTCCAAATATTTCATTTTCGTAAAAACTTTAAAATAGCCTTGATATTTAAATGCTGTCAGTCAAACAACAACCAAGCTACTGATCTGAAACTGTGTGGCATAAGCTAGTCAGAAGTAGTACTAGGCAATACTAGCGTATCTGCCTTAGTTGTGCCATGTCTGTGTCGGGTACGAGACTTTTCAGCCGACCCTCGTATAATATTGGAGTTTACTATGGCATGATCGATATTGAAAGTGAAGTGTGTAAAATTTACGTTTCTTTCTCTCAAACGAATTACGCTCTAAGACGCGAATTACGCTTGTTACATTACAATCTAAGAGGAAAAATCGTTTGCGGTGTATTACAATGATATTGAACTACACTAGATTAATTTTAACACAATTATTCTAATTGGTAAATAAATCATATTAGATGTAAAATTCCAACTGGGCGAAAAATGTCCGGACCAGGATTCGAACCAGGGATCTCCTAAATGAGGCCGCCAGTGCTCTGCCATCTGAGCTATCCCGGACGAATCTGGTTGAACTTTTTCACCCAGCTAACCTTAATGATTATAGGATCTGGTCTGAAACCTGGTTCAGGTCAACAGAATAAATTACAGGTAATGGAACTCCAGAAGTCGCTGGATACGAAATTACACTAGATTAATTTTAACACAATTATTCTAATTGATAAATAAATCATATTAGATGTAAACAACTAATATGATTTACATCTAATATGATATTGAACTATTTTAAGCATGCTAAAATTTATATATATCACTGAGATGTACTCAAAAGAGCTTACTGTAGAATATGACATGCATGGTGTTGATCGTTCAATTTGTATAAAAATGAATTTTACTACTCAAGAAAATGAGCAATAATTGAACTATTGTTATGGGAAAAAAACTGCTGGAAGTGCGTTTGATGTTGTGATACTCGTTTTTAAATTTAACATTTTTTTTTTTTTTGTATTACTTGATTCTTGATATTACTTGATATATTCTACAGATCATATACTGGGCTGCAGAAGACTTTCCTAGTACTCGTACATTTCAGTTTATTCACGGAAATTGCTAAATGGAGGTTTTAAATTTAGTTATTATGCTTTAAACTGAATTAACTGTTAGCATACTATATATTATACTTCCAAAACTATAGATCATATACAGGTCTGCACAAAACAGTTCGGATATTTTCCTACTATTTATGGCAATAGCAAAAATTGGGTTTATTAATGCGTTGTGTGCTTTACAAATTGTTTACTTACAAATCATATTTCACCTTAATTAACTGTAAAGTTTTGTTACGGTATTCTGAATGTGTTGGATAGTGTTCTATAATCCATGTTGGACGTAAGATTTTTCGTTCTTTTTTAAACTCCTTTTGTTGAATTCTTATATTAGTACCTAATTTAAACTCTTATTCAATTAAATAAAATACATATGGTAGAATAATAAACGCATTCAATTGTTATTCATAATTCAAAGATCGTGCTTAATATTTCTTTTTTTCCGCGAACGCATATATTTTTTTTAAATCATTTCTATCTTATAAATGTCTATTTACGTCAATACGTGGCAAGAAAATCGTTGCTTATTTGTCGCATTTTATCTCAACAAAATGGCTTTCATATTATTGCTGACTCATTTTCTTTCCACTAAAATAAATAAATAAATAAATTCGATACCAGTACAAAGCAGCCATTAGTTTCTTCTAAAAATGATTTAGTATTTGAGAAATAAGCAATATTTTTTTTTGCGGTACTGAAAAAATACAAGATATTTGCTCTTATGTGTATGCCAGAGAAACATGTTTTATACGGTTTTGTTTTAAGCATATTTAATAATAAAGATTTCATTTTCTATTGAAATGCACAAATTATTTTCATTTTTTGTGATTTTAATTTTTTTCATTTGAAACTCTAAAATTAAGATTTATATGCATGTTTGTGTTATATTAAACATCAATAGCATAAAAAAGTTCTCATGTATATTTTAAAAAATAGAATTTAAAAAATATATAAGTATTATATAAATACATCTGAAATTGCATTCTAGATACGATTTCAGAAAAAAAAAATTCTTAGACCCGTAACTGGAGACGGGAGTCAAAATGACTGCGCGTTGTTCTTTGGCTGCGCGTTGACTGCGCGTTGTTCTTTGTGTTTTTTTTTTTTTTTTTTTTTTTTTTGTTCTTGAATAATATCATTCCTCAGTACCGAAAAGTAGTTCTTTCATCATTACATGATTTCCAGAATACATTGCGTTTCTAAAAAAAATTCCAATGCTGTTTACAAAAGACAAAAAAGGAAAATAACATTATATCTCTGAACGCGTAAGAAAATTCATGTTTCCAGTTACGGGTTTAAAGAAACTCACAAATGAAGGTAATTTTATTTTGGTAAATATACAACATTTTAAAATTATACTAATAAAAAATTACATACATAATCATATATAATTCAAAATGATACAAATAAAAATAAATTCTTTCGTCCATTAAATGCAATTAAAAATTTTCTCAAAAAATATGAAAAAATAAAAATGTAGAATTTTATATGAAAATCACTTGAAAACATCAAACTTAATTAATATTTTCTAAAAAAGAATAAAATACATTCACAAGGATAATAAACACTTTTAATATCAATGACGGGAATTATCCGGAATCGAACCCGGACCCCTGAAATAGCGTTCCAGTGCTCTACCATTAAGACAGGAGGACGATGCCCAGCTAGGCATCACTCACTCAGATAAGTTGGTAAGCCTGCTACGGCAGTTATTAGATGGAAAAATCTTCATGAGCACACAATATTGCGGCGTAACATGAGACGCAAATGAACCCAGCATCGGTGAATATACATTTTTTAATTAATTCACTGCTGAAAAGTAGTTGTAGAATTAATTAAAAAAAATTAAATACTTTTATTTATTATGATAGTAATGTTTCACAGCTCTGACGGCGACGTTCTCAAGATTTATACTGATACAAATATTTTCGCAAAAACAAATTCAAGGGGGTCCGGGACACAGTTTTCAATAATTTCTATTTATTGAGTTAAAATTTCGAAATTTTTTACGATGGTTAACCATATCATTTGTAAATAAAATCACATGATAAAACTTCTCGAAATTTTTATAAAAAAAATTTAAATAAACATTTCATTAAAAAAGTGGGGTAGTTTAAAATCGTTATAACTCAAAATATTAGTTGTAGAATTTCAATTTTTTTGCATTTAAATAAACAGAAATATTAATTTAGATTCAGCATTAAAAAAATATTAATTTAAATAAAAATTAAAAATATTTAAAGTAAAAATTGAAAAAAAAATGACGTAACTTTAAAAAAAAAAAAAAAAAAAAAAAAAAAAAAAAAAAACATATTTTCAAAAGTAAATATTTTCTTCAAATTTGCTGAAGCAAAATTAAAGTAAAACAATTGAAAAATACATGTCCCAAATTTGAACTATTTATCTTTAATGGTTCTTGACTTATAACAATTTAAAAACGAGGAATGGTTAAAAAAAACCAACATGAAGAAAAACGCATTTTCACAAAATGTCGTTTTCATGACAGCCATTGCTTGAAAGCCAGATTTTGAAAACAATCCAAAACTTAAAAATGAATATTTTCTGTTCCAATTAAGATAGAAACATGATTTAAACTTCGTTTTAAGCAGAAAAATCAGAGAAATTTTTAATGCAACAAAAAATTTTAAGAAAATTTTAAAATTTTCGCGTCCCGGACCCCTTTAAGTGAAAAAAACTGTTAAACAACAATCACGCGATCTCATGAACAATGAAAAGAATTGAAGTACTAAAATGAATATTTGTGAGCGTGAATTATTTTATACTATTGCTTCATTATTCTACAAAGCATCGCTTGATTTATGCTTACCAGTTTTTCAATTTATTTTTATTTCTTTGGGAAGATATTTGTATCACTATAAATCTTCAGAATGACGCCGCACAGTGGACCCAAATCGCGATTATGTGGCCAAAAATCAGAAAATCGGAGTTTCCTATTTCGAAATGAAATAAATTCTACAGTATTTAGAAATATCTGACGATTTATATTCTGTTATATTTTGTTTTTATCAGCTCACATGAATTAGCATTGCTTCTGTGAAGTTAGAAGTTTTTAGCGTTGTCTGCTGTTGCGTGAATTTCAGGCAAATTCGATGCATTCACACCCTAACTAAGACCATTTCAGATAGTTTCTAAATTTTTTCTTTGCACTTCTCTGAAACAACATAAAATTACATATTTAATTTGATTTTTCGATTGAAAAAATCTCAAAAATTAAAAAAAGAGGATTAAAAAAAAATACATAGTTTTAAGGAATTTTTGTACATAAAAAGTGATATATAGAAAAAGTCCTTCCGAGTTCCTCGGACTTTTATAGTACAAAACGTAGAATGAGCCTTCTAAAATCATATCCCAAGAGATTTATTGCGACTTTTTGCGAATTTTGAGAAATAGCAGTTTGAAGTTGGACATTGGATATTGCCAGTATTAGTCCAAAATGGTAATCGGGTTTAAAGTCAATCTAATTTTCGCACTGACCCAACATTGTCAGTGTTTATATAATGCAACATTCTAATTAGCATAACACTGTCAATTTCATTTTTTTAATTCGCGGGGAAGGGGGGGGGGTTAAGAGTAGGAGATATTTTTTAATTTGTTTTTAGAATTTTTCCCTTCCTTTTTTCGTCTATATCAAAAATAATATTAAAACTTGACCTTATTTTCAAAAGTACATATTAAAAGTTCAGTTTATATATATATATATATATATATATATATATATACTAAATTCTACCAACAAGCATGTATGGAAATTCAATCAACTGAAAAACATCATTTAATGTTTTAAATTTCCTGATAATTTGAAAAGTATATTTTACCTACTTGCAAATAAATTTTATTATTGACCCGTTCGAGACCGGAGGCTTTTACGCAAATTGTATTCGGTTGGCACCACTTTTTAAAAAACCTATACCTTTACTTAGTCAATCAAAAAAAATGCTCTAATTAAAGAAACTAAAAATTTAGTTTAACTAAATTTTAACTAAACTAAATTAATATATATATATATATATATATATATATATATATATATATTATTATTATTATTATTTTTTTACTGGTGCCTTTAACAAATTCTGTATGCTCATTTTCAGGGTGCATATATGCACCCATAGTCCCGAACGGTTTAAATAGTATTATTAACTTTTACTTTAATTTTCACGTATTGTCATATAAATCTATTGTAAATTTTTTTACTACGTTTATTTTTTGCAGTTTATTATATGAATGTTAATTTAATTGTATTAATTTGTATGCACATTTGAATTTTAATGAATACTATAATACTTTAAAAAAATAAAAAAATGTATGAAAATTTCACTCGACCCTTCGGATGAAATGTTGCAGTTACTTGAAATGTTCAAATCCACTTTTCTGAAAGTTTATTTAAAAAACAGATTTTATTTTATTTTTCGATAAAAAGATGTAAAATTCTTTTATATTAAAACATATTCGAGGATGGAGTAGCACAGTTGACTCCATCCTCGAATATGATTTAATCCAGTTGGAAAAAAAATATTCGTTCCCTTCATTATATTAAAACATAGTTTTTTGATTTTTTTTTTTTTGTAAAAATTTTAAAACTCTTAGGGATGTTAGAATTTTATACCGGAGTAGAGAGGGGGGGGGGGGGGTGTTGGAGAAGCAGAAATTTCAAATATACTTGAAAATTAGTGAGGTAATTATTTATTTATATTACCAATATAAAGTAACAAAGGCAGATTCTTCCTTTTTATTGGAATTTCAACGATATTATTATCTGTGTAATAAAGAGAAGCAAAAGAAAAGGGGGGGGGGGGCAAAAATTTTGAAAGTAATCCAATTAAGGAATTTAATGATTTTATTATTAATTCATAGTAAATAGATGTTGAAAACTTTAAAAATAGCAATGATATTTTAAAAATTTCCTTGGTATAGAGGCAAATGCAAAAAAGGGAGATTTCACGTGTGTGTGTGTATGTTTGATGGGAGGGGGGTGGCAAAATTCAGCTGATTGATTATTTATGTATTTTACTGATTGCTCTTTATTGTTATTTTCAATAACATTAAAACGAGAGAAAAAAAATAAGGTTTTAATCTGTATATTTTCAGGGAGGGAGGGAGAGTGGGGGTTAAAATTTCACATTTTCATCATCTATTGAATTAGATGATTTGTTTTGAAAAAGGCAAAATATTCCCCATAATCAAAAGTGAAAAATTGTCATTACTGTAAAAAAAAAAATCCTGTAAAAAAAGAAAATTTAAATTTAATAAAAACTTGGCCCCTCTATTGCGACACCCCCAACTCCCCTCCCCGGGAACCCCAATTACATTTAGTTTAATTTAGCAATGTTATGTCATTTAGAATGTTATAAAACTAAAAATGAAGGACATACAACCACCAGGAAAGTCAGAAATGATTTTTGGCCACTTGATCGCGATTTGGGATCTCTGTGCGTCGTCAGAGTGCTGTAACATGTCGATCTGAAAAAATAAAGGTATTTATTTGCCTTGTAAATGTATTTTATCCCTTTTAGAAAATATTAAGTAAGCTTAAATAAATATATACAAAACTTTACATAAATGTCAAAACATAAAATATATTATTTTTATAATAATCAGAATGTCATGCGAAATGACTTCCATCTTGTGCTGTGCCCTGCCAACATATAATAGTGAGAATTTTTCCAGGCTGGACATCGTTCGATGTGGTTTAGTTGATTGAACGTCAGTGCGTGTTCTGATGGCCCGCGTTCGAGTCCCAGAATGGAATCTTTTTCACTATGTTGGCCTCTGCACCTTTTAAGCAATTACTTTGAATTTGATTTTCATTTGAATTATTGTATGCAAGGCGAATGTTTCTCCCTGGATTGGTTTCCATGTATTAATATGACTTCAGAATCATTAAAATTTTATATCTTAACTCACGAAATGTACATGATGTCTATTAAAGTACATAGATTTCTACGCTCAAGTATTGCGTATAATTCAGATAATGTCAAGAATTAAAACCAACATGATTTCGAAATTTTCCCAATTTATTTATTTTCTTAACTCTTATATACTTTGATGACTATTAGTGCAAAGTTTAGATTTGTTTTGGAAACGATATTTTGTATACAGTCTCCATTAAAATACATCATTGATATTTGCTCACATACTACTGCAATAATCGAAACAAATTATTAAATAATTCTGAATTATACAAACTGAAATTACGGGTTCATCTAACCTACTTACGGTATTTCCCAGCATCATTAAATAGAAACTGTTATATTGTTTAACATAAGTAGCACACTTTATACATGCAGCTGCATGTAGTTACATTAATTTTGCGAAATATCATGCAATATTAATGACAATCCTTTATATTCTGCTTTGTTTAATACCTACATTTGGTCGACTAAGCTTTTAAATATCGCTTAGGTTTTCAGTTCTGTCTAATAAGTTAGGTGAAATTAATTCGAATATTAAACAACTGTGAGCCAGTCTTAAAAACAATTTTTAACCCCTAATGTGTTCGTAAGAACAAAAATTAAATAAATACATTTAATGTAAATACAAATTAATATTAACGAAAAATGATGACATTTTGATTTCGAAGAATAAATAAGAAATTTAAATTGAAAATTGGAATGTTTATTTTGCTGAATAGAATTTCTGACAAGTGATTTTAAATTCTTTGTGTATATTAATTTAATTATCAGTTTCATCTTATAATTATGACAGACAGATACAAGTTTTGGCCTAAATCTCTAAAAACGTATTTTCTGAGAACTTTCCAAAGAAAGATATAGTTGTGTTAAAGAGCGAAAGATGTATTATTATTTTTATAAAAATAAAAAAAAAAACGCCTAAATTTAAGTTTCTTTCTGAAAAAAAAGAAAAAAAAAACCAGATTCATTCCACATTAGCTTTAAAAGGGATCTATATACAGTAATTTGGAATTACATCTAATATTATGATTACATTTCGAATACAGACATATCAGTGAAATTGTCCAACATAGACACAAAAGGAATAACAGTATAAGGTATCATAAAAATAAAATCATACATGGAACTTGTTTTCCTAGAAAATGTTTTTGTAGAAAAGTTTGTGATTGTCTCCAAATAACGCAATAAATCTTTGATATCTTACATGATCTGGGTCCACGGTCTGCACTGTAAAAAAAAATCTGTAAAGTTACTAAAGTTTTTAAAGGAAACTGGGATTCCTAAAACTTTTTATGTAACGGCAACAACAAAAATTCCTGTAACAGACGCACTTTTGCGCCGAAAATCAAAAAATCTGTAAGGTTACTAGAAATTTTTTAGGAAACTGGGATGCCTAGAACTTTTCATGTAACTGCAACCCAGGTTACAGATAAAATTTTAGTAAGATTACTGTAATTTTAGCAGATTCATTTGTACAGTTACATATTTCTGTAGCTTTACAAAAACTAGTTTTGTAGATTTGCAGATTTTTCCATAAAGTTACAGATGACAGTTTAGTAAGCATGTAACTTTACATCTGTAGAACTACAGATTTTTTTTTACCGTGTGGGAAGGTTGAAGTTTTCATTATATACCTCGGACCACAAGGATAATTTGCGTAACTTTCCATTCACAAATTCTCCCAGAAGACATAGATCACAATAATCGAAAAAAACACCTACATAATCAATTATATTTTAAAAGCATACAAATAAAAATAAATTCCTTCATTAAATGCAATAAAAGGTTTCTCAAAACCTATGAATAAATAAAAACATGTAAAACTTTACATAAATGTCAATGTTGGAAACATATTAGTTCTATACGGATCAGAATGTCATGCGATGCGGATAAAGTATCATGTCTATGAATGTAAAATACATACATTTCTATGACTAAGAATGTATAATTCATATAATGTCTAAAATGAAATGCAACATGATTTTGAACTTTTCCCAATTTGTTTGTTTTATTTACTCTTATATAATTTGATGCATATTAACATAACGTATATATTATTTTTGGGAACAATATTTCATATATTCGCCATCGAAATATATCATTAAGAAAACATTTACTCATTTACTAGCGTAATAATCAAAATAAATTATTAAATAATTCTGAATGATACTAACTGAATCTACGGGTTCGTATAATCTACTTACGGCATTTCGCAGCATCATTAAATTGAAACTGTTACATTGTTTAACAGAATTAGCCCACTTTACAGATGCAGCTGCGTATAGTCATATTAATTTCTTTTCTGTCATGCAATATTATTGGAAATCCTTTATTTTCTGTTTAGTTTAATATACACACATTTCGATGATTAATTATTTAAATATCGCTTAGGTTTCCAGTTCCGTCTAAATAAGTTAAGCAAAATTAATTCGTATATTTAACAACGATGAAATATTCTTAACAGTTCTTTCAATTAGAATGTGTCCGAAAGAACAAAAATTAAATGGATACATTTAATGTAAATACAATTTATATTAATGAAAAATTATGATATTTTTTTTTTTCGAAGAATAAAAAAATTTGAAATTTAGAAAAGGCATCTTTATTTTGCGGAAATTAATTTATGACAAGAGCTTTTAAATTCTTTGTGTACATTAATTCATTAGTTAAATTCATCTTATAGTTATGACAGGCAGTTACGAGTTTTGTCCTAAAGCTCTAAAAACATATTTTCTATGAACTTTTCAAAGAGAGATAAAGTTGTTTTTAAGTGCTAAAGATATATTATTATTTAAAAAAAAATCAGAAAAAGTTTAATTAATGTTTCTTACATAAATCGTGTTGGATGTGTCATTCCAAAAACTTTCTTTTATCTATACGTATTAATACACTGTATGGCCAAAGGTGATCGGTCACTTGCGATTTTAGACGTTTCGTTAAATATCTAGAAAAATACATGGGGAATTAACATGAAACTGCATGTGTGTAAACAGTATAGTATAAGTCATATATTTCCGCGAAGATTTTTTTCCCGAAACCCCATAGGGAACCGTCAACAAATTGAAAAATAACGAATATCTTTTGGATAACCCTGTAAAAACTAATGTAGTAAAAGCATTCAAACTCGATATTATTTATAAGTGGCTTATTCTAATATACTGTGTTCATTTTTATGAGGATAGCGTGTATACTCGTGGAGAAATTAAGGTTTTCATAAAAATTGCCCCAGATTTCGCCAAGTTTTTTTGCTTATAATTTGTAGAGTTCTTAAAATATAAAAAAAGTTCTTTTTAGAAAATATGACAAACGACATTATACACAATACTCTGCAATTGGAATTGAATAATAATAATAATTGTATGAAAAATGAGCAGATTTGCTAAAACATATTTCACTGCGCATGCGCGAATGCAATCAAAATATAGTGTACATAATGTATTAGCTACGTATATACAGAAACATTTGTGAAAGTCTCAAAATCATAGCTGGAAAATACTGAAAATTATCGTCGATAGAAAGCTCGAAATCTGCTGTTCCCAAAAAGAAGCAGAAAGATGAGGGGTTGTATAATATATATGTTGATTAGTGCCAAGATAGCGTACACAATATTGCACGTACTATATTTGGATGCAATCCCTCATCTTTTTACTTCCTTTTGAGAACAGCGGATTTTGAGCTTATTCTGTCGATGATAATTTTCAGAATTTTCAAGCTATGAGTTTGAGACTTTCACAAAAGTTGCTCTATATACTTAGCTAATATATTATACACATTATATTTCGATTGCATTCGTGCATGTGCAGTGATACATTTTTAAGTAAACCTGCTCATTTTTCATCCAATTTTTATTATTGAGTATTATTATTGAGTATTGTGTACAATGTTGTTTGTCATATATTCTGAAAAGAACTTTTTTTATATTAAGAACTCTGCAAATTATAAGCAAAAAACTTGACGAAATTTGGGACTGTTTTTATAAAAACCTTAATTCCTCTATTAGTATACATACTATCCTCATAAAAAAGAACACAGTATATTACAATAGGCCACATATTAATAATCTCGAATTTGAACGCTTTTGCTATATTAGTTTTTACAGGGTTATATAAAAGATATTTGTTCTTTTTCAATTGTTGACGGTCCCCTATGGGGTTTCGGGAAAAATCTTCTCGGAAATATATGACCTATACTTCACTGTTTACACACCTGCAGTTTCAGGCAAAGTACCATTGCATTTGTGTAGATATTTAACAAAACGTCTAAAATCGCAAGTGACGGTCACCTTTGGCCAAATAGTTTATTTCAACTATTGGTATGTGCCATTCCCAAAACGTTTTTCTTACTAATAGATGTTTATCCTTCATTGTTACCACTTCAGTGCTGCACAAACATTGATTTACATCTAAAGTTTCTCCTTCATTTTACTAATCGGAGTACGAACGAGTTAATCGCAACCACAATATTTAATAAATCAATAATTTTCGTTATTATGCTGTACACCGGCTACTTGTGAATCGCCAAATTAGCTTGGTGCGAATTCCAGCCGCTTCACGAACAGCCTATGTATAACTGACGTAAGAAAAATCGAGAAAAATCGCTATTTTAGCACCCCCTCACAGAGGATTGTTTCCAAATTCACGTGGCATCTGCTGACCAAAATCATACACATGGAATTTGGTTCAATTCTATGCAGAACTTGATACACTTTTCGATGACATGATAATGAAAATGACACAAAAATGGTTATTACAGCACCTCCTGCAGGCGGAATTTTTCCAAATTCAAGGAGGATCTGCTGGCCATATCAAAAAACATACACAAAAATATGGTTTAGTTCTATGCATAACTTCGATGGTACAAAGCAGACATACACACAAGCGGATATACTGACGGACAGACAAATATTTTGTATAAACATATTTTTCGGTATCTCTGCACCCTAAAACATGTAAATCCATCAAAGAAATGGAAACCGGGACATTGAAACACCGGAAAAGGAATATGTAAAACGCACGTCGAAAAAAAAAATCGATTACAATACTTTGCTTTGAAAGAAGAAAGTAAAAAAAAACATTCAATCGGCAATATCTTTAAAAAGTATGTATATATATTAGTTATGAATTACATGTAATAATATGATTACTATTCGAATACAGACATACCATTTTAACTGTCCTGCACAGACGTGTAGTTATATCAGTGTAAGTTGCGAAAAAAATAAACACATGCATGGAATATTTGTATTCAAATTTCGCTTTCGGAATGATCACTCCGGCTTTAAAAAGAGGAGCTCGGACGGATGATCGCGAATTCGAAAACACCGCGGTTTGGGTGGGATGAAGTTTTTTATTGTTTTCTTTGTACCAGAACGATAATTTGTGCAACTTTCTTTTCAAAAATCGCCCCAGAAGGCATCACTCTTTCATCAATATGTTGAACTCTAATTGAAGTTTAATAAAATCATTTTGTCTCTCCGGCCCAGCTTTTATGAACTTACAGCTTACAGCTTTTGTGCCAATAAAAGAAACTACAAACTCAAGAACTCAAACCATTGAAAAGGCCTGCATATTCACAAAATGTAAGCCCGATTAATCGCACTTAGTATACCCTCGTATGAAGCATTGCTGAAGACAAAAAGCTATTATTTTAGAAAAAAGTAATTCAATATAATATACATAGAAATATAATGTATTCTCAACCAAGGGCATTTATGTAAATTATTTCGAGCCATGCATAAAAGATATTTGTATTTTAGTGCATCTTAAGACGCATAGAAGTTATTTTTATAGAATTTTGATAGTTTATCAGTATTCTGTATGTTGGAGATAAGCTTTTAAACAGGAAAACATTTTCAACACTCTATATTTTTCGTTACTGTACATTTTGTTATATTAAGCATAAATGAACTTGTAAGAGTGTGTATTTATATTTTTCAGCAGTGTGTAGCATTTATTTAACAAAGAAGAATATTTTTAAGCCTTAAATGCCTGAGTTTTCAAAAATCACTTAAAAAATGTTTTTCAGCTTTCTTTTTTTAAAATAAATCATGGGAAAAATACTTAAAAAAATCAAACTTCGCTTTAAGTATGGTTTACGGCTAAAAAACTGTTTGTTACTAATCGGCAATACTGGTGTTTAATTGAAAAAAATGATTTTCCTTGATAAAATTCTATAATATTAAACACACAAGAATTTTGAGAACTATGATAAGAAATAAATTTTACTTGCTCACTGCAGAACAAAATAGGGTATTTCGCAAGCTTCAAAACAAAACAAAAAGAACATGTATCAACAATTGAAAAAATAAATCTATCTTTATTCTTAAACAGCACAAGTGTTGCCATATAAATGTTGAAAATCGACTTAATAATATTTTCAGAATGTATTTCATTGGCAACATTAGGCATTATAGCTTCAATATTATTCTAATTGTATTTATGAACCTAATTCGGGTATGTTGCCGAAAGGCAACACCCGGCATTTAAGTGTTAAACACAGTCACCGACTCTTACTATTTACGCTTTCGATTTTTATAATGCAAATTACAATATACACTGTAAAAAACAATTCAGTATTTTACAAAAAAAGGTTTTGGCACCCCGGCTGCCAACATAGTCTATGTAAAATTTACAAACTCCTTACTTTATAAGTGCTGTAAATTTTCTCAAGTCAATGAAATTCGCCTTGCTATAGGCTGCGTGGTGCACGTGACAGAAAGAATTCGATTTTTATTTTATTTGTAGCTTGAATTCGTTTTCATAGCACCGGTGCCTGAAAATTTACAACATAAAGTGCAGGGAAAGTTAGTGCATTTTACAGGAAAAAAAGTGCTCGCACTCCGGATTCCAACACAGTTGCTCTAAAATTTACAAACTGCTTTCTTTAACAGTGCTGTAAATTTTCTCAAGTCTGCGGAAAATTGCGTTGCTATTGGCTGTGTGATGCACGTGACGGAAAGAATTCGATTTGTACTTCACTTGTTGATTGAATTCCCTTTTACAGCAAATGTGCTTGGGCATCAGTGCTTGAATATTTACAACGTAAAGTGCAGGAAAAATCACAAAGTTTTTTTAGTGTATTAAAGTGAAATTTTTCTGTTGTAGGATGCTTATACGATTCAAAGTGACAGTTGATGCTGAAATATTATTTTTGTTTTCCTCAGAATCTTATTTAAATTAGTGAAATATAAAAAAAAAAAATATTGTTCAAACTTAGAAAGATATAAATTGATAAATAAATTTGGAATTATCATAAGGCAGAGATATAAGATGCATATTCAGTTAAACAGTGAGCTATGTCCATGTCCATGACTTCTCAGTAAAAAATAAAAAGTAGTTTAATTTATTTTTGCCAAGACTCGTTAACAGTTAACAGTTAATTGTTCCAAAAAAATTAAAAAATACAATAAAAATTATAACCTAATAATTATTGAAACTTAGTAATCTTTTTTGAGCCATTGTACAGCTACTATCTTTTTTTGCACTTTTCTGGAAACCATTTTAAGTGTTTGAAAAACAGATAATAATAAGGAAAACATATTTTGATAAAACAATAAAAATATTTTTATTTTCGAAATTTCAAACCAGAAATGCCTTTAAAGAAATTCAATTTACTAAAACAAGACTTGGAAATCTAGTTTTAAAATGCGTAAAAGCACAGTCAAAATATTCTTAGAAAATAAATGTTTTTTTTTTTCCTTTGAAGTCGGAAAAAATAATTCAAATATGCAAACAAAATAAGACAAAATATTCTAAGGATATTTTAACGGAAATCCTTTATTTCTATAAGTCTACGCATAACAAAGCTGATAAAACTATATTTTTCAAACAGAGTCCACTACGTTTAAGAATAGAGTTCGCCTTTTGCCTGAAAAAATGTTTTCGTTGAAACTTTATTTATTTTAAAATTCATTTATCTTTTCTCAATAATAATAATATTTTTTATTAAATGAAGAAAATTTAAAATTTAAACTTTTTTGTGCTTTTTTTGTAATGAGAGGGAACTTGTACTTTGAAATATTAACTTTAAGCTAGTGTGTTATGGCAATTACAAAACTTTCTTCTTTATAAATCAAATTATCTGCAACAGAAAATAATTGGAAATCCATACTTTCTTGAATTTGGCTATCGCGAAAATCGAGAAAACCAGAGAGTAGAAGCGACACCTGTTAGGCGGTATACACTCAAACCTAATAAGGATCTACATATAGCAATGTCTAACAGAATATGAAGTCTTGTAAAATTCTGCGCATTAGTTTTTGAGTTATAGCTATCGCAAATAAATAAATAAATAAATAAATAAATAAATAAATAAAAAAATTGTGAAAATGCAAGTTAGAAGCGCCACCTGTTGAGACAATTATACTGAAATCTAATCAGCATTTATTTGTATTAACGTCTAGCATAAATGTGAAGTTTGTACTTTAAATCTTGAGATAGAGCTGTCACGGAAATCGTGAAAAATGCAAGACAGCAGCGTCCCTGTTGGGCGATGTACACAAAAGGTTAATTAACGCCAACTTATTTCAAGGTGTAACGAAATCTAAAGTTTGGTTAAATTCCGTAGTTTAGTTCTTGAGATAGATTGACCGCAAAATATGTTTCACATTTGGGCAGACAGACCCACAGCCTCACAGACAGACATTTTGAAAAACAGTTAAACCTTATTCGGGACGTTCTAAAATGTTTAAACACTAGATAACCGGAAGTCTAAATTTTTCTTAAAGCTAATGTCTTCTTCTAGTAAAGACAGAACAAAGTAAACATGACCATAATCCAAATAAAAATTTAAGTATTAATTTGTGTTTGCTGTTATGGCTTTGAGGAAATATTATGTTTTTTTTTAATATTTTAGATTTAATGCATTAAAAGTATAGTTTTTATCATTCTTAAATACACTTTTTTTCAAATAAACATCTTTATATTAAAATTTTGTTTTTAAGAGTCCTTGCCTTAATTAAACAAAGATATTTGTAGTCCCAGAGAGTATGACACCCTATAAAGATTTACATATAAATAAATTTAACAAAAGGGATGTTTTGTAAATAAGATACATTTTTTAAACATACATCGTTGTATCATTGGAGTAGGAGAAAAGTATTTCATATTCCCTTCATTTTTTGATAGTATCAAATGTTATTTGGCGCCGTGTCAAATTTACTCCGTATTTATCTACATTCTTTCTCCTTTGTGAATTTTCGTTGAATTCGGATTATCAATTTTAAAAATTTAATACATGTAGAATATTTTGAGAAGCAATGTCTGTTTCCGATATTACCACTATATATATTTTATGGTAATAATTAATATTCTGTGTATACTCTTGAATATGTTGACTCCCATATTTCAATAATAGAAAACCAGAAAAAGTCAAAACCTCGCATATACATCCCGTAAGGCATGGTGACGTCTCGGCGACGTCGTTGTGAAGTCACACTGTGATTTTGTGACCGTCGATGTGACGTCACGTGACGTCGATGTGACGTCATAGTGACTAGAATGCGAGGTCGTTATGGCCGTTTTAGAGGTCGTTTGTGACGTCACATTGTGACCACTCTGTGAAGTCACGGTGTGACAAATTTGTGAAAAGTGTGTCATTTTGGGCCATTTTGGTATTAACTTTGTGATGAACCTGTGACGAAAGTGACAATGTTTTGAAGTCACATTGTGACCAATTTGTGAAATATGTGTCATTTGTGACGAATTTGTCATAAACACTGCGATGATTTCAAATGAAAATCAAATTTCAAATTAATTGCTTAAAAGGCGCAAAGGCGAACATAGTGAAAAAGATTCCATGCTGGGACTCGAACCCGGGCCATCAGTATAGCGCACTGACATTCTACCGACTAAACCACATGGAACGATACCCGGCCTGGAAAATTTCTCACTATTACATGTTGGCAAGGCTGCAAAAGCAGCACAAGATGGAATATTTATCGTGAGCCACCGACATGGGGCAAACACGAAACTTAATTAAATCGAGCATCGATTGAAACTATATTAATACTTGGAAATTTTTCCAGAGAGAACCGTTCGCCTTGCATACAATATTTCAAATGAAAATCAAATTTCAAATTAATTGCTTAAAAGGCAATTTTAATTTGAAATTTGATTTTCATTTGAAATACTGTATGCAAGGCGAATGTTTAACCGAAGTCATAAACACTTTTCAACTTTATCGGGCCTGAAAAACACTTTATTTCAATGCTTAAATATTATTTTTTATTTTTTAATGCCAATAAAATAAATGTATCGAAAACGTAGAAAATGAGTTTACAATCAAAGAAAATATAATAACTGATTCTGAATGTCTACAATTAAATGTTTGATTAAAATCACAAACAGCAAAAAAATGATTAATTAGAATAAAAAAAATAAATATATCAATTTGAAAAACACTAAATAATTAGTATTTATAATTGTACTATTAAGCAACAACAAACTACAATAGATGAATTAAATGCATTTAATAATTTCTCAAAAATCTTTCCATATGTTATAATGAATTCCTACTATTTTATAATTTTGGCAAATGTTAAATCTGAAAACATTGGTATGAAGATTTAAGATTTTAAATACTAATTTAAAATATAATTAACAATGAAAAAAAAAATCTTTCAAAAGTTTCACTACTACAATATGTAAAAAGATATTTTGCCAGTATAATGTTAATTTCAAAATTGAAACAGTTTCCTAATATCATTATAATCGAATATCATATTTAACTCCAAAATATTAATGACGATAAATACTGTGTTAGAATGAGTCTCTGCATCAGCTTTTTTTTTCACTTCTAGCGATGTCAGATAAGATATTTTACAGCATCGAATCGGAAAAGAATTGCAGATCAGTCTCATTGCATATAACATACTACAACTTATTTAACTTTAATCTATCAAACGGGAATAAAAAATTTAAATTAAATAAGACATACCTTTTAAGTTCCATAAATAGTTTAATAATATCCGTGTTTTATCCTAAATTGTTAGACATATTTCTGACAAAATGACAAAATTGTCAGACATACTTCCCGCGTCAAAAGTTCTGATCCTTATTTTATTCTGCGGTTTAATCAAGCGCAGACGATAGCGCACACGCACGCGCAAGCAGGTGCTTATACTGTATTATTATAATTTTTGTCTGTAATGAAAATTTTCTATTTGAATGAAACACCTGCCTTTTTTCTTTCTTTCTTTTTTTTTTTAAGTAAAGTTTGTTTTACACGTAATAAACACAAATTAGGCATCTTAATAAATGAAAAGAGAGTATACAAGATAAAAAAAATTTCTTTGTCAATCTGTCATTTTTTATATTCATTTTCTGTAGAATAAAACTATTTGTAAAATAGCTTTTTTTAAAGTCGTATTTTTAAAACACGAATTTAAAATATGAATAATTATATCATGGGTTTTGCATAAAATTTGTATAAATATTTTTTCGGAAAATGCTAATTTTATTTAAAAAGTCTGAAAGAAGTAGATTTTTTTAAAAAATAGTTATTTAAAATAGTTAAACACTAACAAGAAAAAGAATGACTTGAATGCAAATTCTAAAGCAAGAAATGCATATTTGACTAAACTCTGAATACTCTTTCTACGTGCTCATCAAAAGCTGCAGACTTAACTGAAACAGAAAATTTTAGTTTGAAACCACAGAAGTGTTTCGAATAACACTGGTCGGCAAAAAAAAAAAAAAAAAAAAAAAAAAAAAAAACTTCCTCCCTGCAAACTAAATATGTAAATTGTACAGATTTAATATTCCTAATTCTAAATATGTTATCCAAATTGCTTCATAACGTACCATTTTTCCGAGAAACACTTTTATAATAATAACAATCGGTGAAGGATTAAATTGCAATGGTAGATAAAATTGAAATCATAAAAAAAGTATACTTCACTGTCTTAGATAACAAATTGATAAAATATAGCATGAAAATCCAGTTTGTTGATACTTGTACCGTGCATTTTCTTTTTTATGCCCCCCACCCCATTTCTTTTCGTGTCCGAATTTACTATTTACTATCCACTAATATGTTTTCATTCCTTATGTTGCTGTAACTCGGGCATGTTTAAAATATTTCTGTTCATTTTCAAAGATTTTTGATGTTCATATTTTTGTCACACTCTGACTTACAATATGGTGGTTTTTTTCGTCACATATGTGACGTGACGTACGTTACATGCAGTGACATAACAGTAACGTCACATTTTTTTTTTTTTATTATTGCCATAAAATATAATTTTACATAAATAACATGTTTTGAATATTTTTTGTAATTTTTTAAATTTTTCCAAGAAGTTCACATCTCAGTCACAATGTGACATCACTGAGTGGTGGCATTTTGGTCACAGATGTGACGTGACCACAGTGACTCACAGTGACGTCACAACGACGTCACCGTGACCATGCATGCTATGAGGGATTCACCCACACTAACTCGAGAGTGAAAAATTGAAATATAGTTTATATGAGAAGCTTTTAGCTCTTCATAAATGCTGACAAAAACAAAAATATATGAGGTAATTTTGAAATTCACAATAACACTTCGGTTCATTCGCCGAACCGTTCTGATTGACTCTTTAGATTCAGACCTTACAGATTTTTAATGTCTTAGTAATGGTGATCGTCTTCATCATGCAACGAATATTTTTGACATAGATAATTTAACTATAAAACTATTTAAAGATGATTCTGGATAATTTTGAAAATATGCACATAAATAATTTAGTAAATTATATGATATAGTTTTTCAATTTCTGAAAACATAATAATTTAAATGGCGCTCCTCGGGAGGCCTTAATAATTTTATTTTTGTTTGTGCGAGGTTTTGTAAGCTTCGTAAATTGTTTGTTTTTTATCATGTATGATCGCTTGGCAGCATTGGTAAAAAAAAATCAATTGATGCATCAATTTTGCCATGTAACAATCCCAAAAATTCATGAACTTCGTTAAAGTGGTGATTAATAACGAATGTAAGAGCGCTTGCACCCATGACATTCAAACATTGATATAACTGAATGCAGAAACCTCGCTTTTAGCAATCTTAAAAATGCACGAAATTCATTAAAGCGGGAGCACCAACGCATGTATGGGTACTTCGCGCTATCTATATTACAAAGGACAAACATATCTTTGCGTAACGCATACGTCATTTTGCGAATGGCAACACTTTGAAATTTAAAATAAAATTTTGGTTTTGCAATTTACTTTACTGCAAATTTTTAAACTTCTAACCGTCGCACATTTTAAATTTTTACACCGTTGTATGAGGGAAAAAATGCTCTTTTAAATGCAATTTGTTTGAAATCTATATCTCAATTTATTTTTGAGATATTAATTTTTTTGTAGTTTTTAATATCATTTTTCTAATCGTGGCAGCAAAAGAACCCCATTTCTATTGAAAGTCATTGAAAGTAAACGGAAAATAGTCGAAAATAGGAGATACTGTATATTTTGTTGTCATTTTCCCATAAATCCTGAAAAAAAACAAACATTAAATTAAAATGCTTGCTATGTCAGCTATTTTTAAATTTCTAAATATCGCGCATTTTCAATTTTTACGCCGTCAAATAGAGAAAAAAACCTACTTTCAAATGCAATTTGTTTGAAAATTGTATCTTAATTGACTGAGTTATTATGGTTTTTAAAATAACTATTCACCCGTGGCGACCAGTTTGGTCTCCCTTAAATGTATCCTAGGCATTGTATCATGTTACTTTTATTCATAATTTAATTTACTTGCTCGATCCTTCGCCAAAGAGGAAGATTCTGATAGAGAAATCAAGAACTCGGTATTTTTATGTTAGTCGGGCACAGGTGATAAATCGCCAAACATTGTACCCGTTTTTTCATATTTCATGATTAAAATATAATCCTTTCACTCATTTTATTTAAAATGGATAGCTTTAATTTAAAACTGAAAAGTTTAAAATTCATGACTTTCACTTAAAAAGAAAATCTTTAAAAAAGAAAAAGAATAAATAATACCATAAACTATTTAATTTCAACATCAAAGCATTGTTTTAATTTACCCCTCGAAAAATAAAAAAATGTGCTGGCGAGTTAAAAAATGCCATTGGCGAGAATTGCGCCCAGCTAACATTAAAGTACAAACTCTTTCTGATCATGGCAACTTTTATGTAGTTTTATTCGAAAAAAATATTTTGATTAAATAGGTTGCCAGAAAGTACGTTGCCAAATTTCTTTCCTCGCCATGGACCTTTTCTCTATTTCGCCAAGTACCTATACTGGAAAAGTACCTTTATTTATTTATTTATTTATTGTATTTTAAATGAGATGAAGTCGTATGTTTGTTGTTCGATAAATAAATAAATAAATAAGTAAAAAACGGCACAGATGTCATATACGCACCACGTTGGCGCGATTTTTTTCTGACGCCAATGTCATATACGCACCCGGGTACTTAACTGGCGCCAAAGTGTCGTTATTTTGCTTGATATGGTAACCCGGATGTTGTTGTTTATTTATTAATAAATTGTTTATTTGCTTTTATTTTTTTTTATTATATAAATTGTTTTTTCTATAGTTATTAATTAAACTTTTTTTTAATTTATTGTTATTCCCTTTTGAAAACTATTACACAATAACCAATGAGATGCGTTTCATTCGGGGGTTGCCATTAAACAATTAACAAATAATTGAGATTTCTGTGCCACGTGCGATAGCGTAATATATATATATATATATATAGAGAGAGAGAGAGAGAGAGTTAGATTTTCAAGCATGAATTATTTTTAAATGTATCTCTATCACGTGTAGCTCGATTATGAAATATTAATCCGCTTGCCATTAAAACAATGTAAAAATGTCAGCATTTGTTTCCGTCTGATGTCCCATAACAAAATTAAAACTTCCTCTATAGAAAAATAAATAAAATAATGTAAATAAGAAACAAATTTAACAAACATGGGATTAAACCACGCGCTTAAAGCAGTGAAATGATCAGAAAAACTGCCTTAAGTCGCAAAATCTTGGGCTAAGAACTCCTGGCATGTGAAAGTAACGCTTTTAATACATTTTAAAACTTTATTTGATTGCATAATTGATATTTTTCATATAAAAATTCTTTTTTATGTTAGTGGACAATCTAAAATATATATTACATGTAAAAAAATAATAATTAGAGTTAAAAAAAAAAGAAAGTAAAGAATTGTTTTTACCTATACTCTGTAACCCGAGGAGCTCGGGTTCGATCCCCTAGTGTAAATAAAAGCAAAAGCAAAATGTCAATAGATGCATCAACCTTGTTGTATAAAAATCTCAAAAAGTGCATGAATTCTTTAAAACCCCGATAACTATAACAAATATTGAAAAAAAGAACTACGTAAATTTCTAATATGGATTTAAAATATTTTTACAGCCTAAATATTGAAAAATACAAACTTTTATTTATTCAAACATCACCCTGCTTGGATTCGAAGAGGGGTTGTACAGTATTAAATATAGACATTGTACGACATGGATACTACGCACTCTCTTCGAAGTAGCTTAGAATAAAATTTCAATTCACAGACCACCTTCCAAAACATTCAAAGTCAGTATGGTCTGGATATCTCAATCTCGCTGAATGGTTACGTAACCACACCGCTAATCGATTGAGAGCATAGGTGGGATGCGGATCCGAATTCCCTGGCTCCGATGTACACTCTTTGTGTAATTCTTGATTGTAAATCTCTGGTGGTGTTAATTTCTTTATGGTTATCTCGTCCTTGTATATTTACGATGACTTATAAGTGGACACCTGATGGGAAACACACAAGTCAGATGTATGTATTAAATAAATAACTAAAAATCTCAATCTCGAGAGCCAAACAGAACGGTTCGTGATCTGAATCGAGTAGGTATTGTTATGAGCTTCATGTATTTTTAATCCGTCGTGCAATAACAATTAATGTAATGTCTGGTTTCTCCGAAGCCAAAACTTTACGATTGGGTTCAGATAACAAACTTGAGTTACTTTAGTTAAACCAGAATTTTCAGCCATTGCATTTCAAATTTTAAAAGGCAGAACTCAGAAAGCTGAAGAAGTAACGCCGAAATTCTGAAGATGTGAGCAAGTGTTGGGTTATTTGATTTAGCTTTTTTATTATTGCATAATTATGGTGAGTAGAAAATAAATCCTATTTATCTAAAGGAAAGATACGTTTAATTTTCAAAATAGCGCTCATCTTTTTGTTCAAGATATTCCTTAGCCAATCTTTAGTACCGATCTGTATTATCTAAACTTTTTTTGAGTGCGTACGACCGATAACACAATATTGGAATTCAGCATATTTTGGGAAAAAATGTTTTTCGTAAAAATAATTACTGAAGGTTATTTTCAGCATAGACAAAAGTTGCAATACACACATTTAGATATTAAAGAAAAAATGAAACGCATAATCGTCTATGTTTGTCGCATTGTCTGTTATATCTTAACATTAGTGATTTTAAGTATTTTGATATATATTTAGATTAGCTGCTTTGAAGAAAGAAAATATTTTATATTTAGGATTATCTGAATTACGTGTATCATACGATCCCCTTTTTTATTATGTGCTTTTTGATTATGTGCGTTTTTTATAGGCATACAGATGAGTATATACAGTGCTCAATTTAGAAAGATTGGATTGGAAATCTAATTTTTTTTCAGCTGCGTCAAATTTATCCAGGCTAATAGTCGAACCCACGACACTTAGGTTAACACTCGATTAATCTACTTATTAAACTACCATAGACCATTAAATTCAAGAGGCCTGTTTGTGTATCATACCAATTCAATATTTCCAACTGAATGAAAAAAATGCCCACACCGGGAATCAAACCCAGATCCTTGGCTTACGTGGCCAATGCTCTAACGTTTAAGCTAACTGGACTGACAACCGGCCAGCATATTTCGCTCAGATGACCTAACTGGTAATAACATCTGGTCTGTCATGTAGTCAGCTCATCAGAATAAATCGCAGGCAAATGAATTCCATATAAACAATGGGCACGTAGATAAAGTATTATTTTAACACAATCAAACTGATTTGTAAATGTAGCATAAGATTTGAATATTTTCAACTGAGCGAAAAAACAAACTAGGCATTATTACACTCTGTTGGAAATATTAAATTCGTATAATAACTTTACCAATCAGTTTCATTGTGTTAAAATAATAGTTTGACCTTTTTGGTGTGCTAATTTATTCTGCAAAATCACGTGATAATACGCGTTCTAGGTTCCTCTAGTGACGCACAATTTTTTCTCACCGTTAAAAGAAAAATTCAATTCCCTGTATTTGCGACTACTACAAAGTTATACTTGCAAAAAGTACTTGCTAACATTATGTGATTATCCAAAGTTCAGTTACTGAATTTTTTATTGTAGTTTGTTGAACAGGTCTGCAAACGAGAAAATTCATAGACCATGTAAGAGGAATGCCGATATCTTGAAAGAGGAGATGTAATTCACTAACACCTTAAAAATAAGCAAAGTAAGAATTTACTGAGAAAATTTGAAATTTCAAAAAAAAAAAGATAAGAAAACATTTGCAAATCTGCTTTGAAAATTTTTCACATATTCAAAAGAGAAATAGAATTCGTAAATAATTTAATGTATTGCAAATAATTTGAATTTTTTTAAAGTATCAAGGACATTCATTAAAGTTTTTTCTCAAGTCTTATTTTAATGTTACAGTCGGCTATTTTTTAAATTCTAATTTTAACATAATTTGCCTAAGGAGAAATTAATAGATTCTACATAATTAAGTTTTAATTACATTTAAAATAATTATGATTCCAAAAACGCCGATAATTTCCTTCGCAAGTACATTTTGTGTATTATCATTATACGTTATATTTAATTTATTTGTTTATCACGTTATTCTGTGAAATTTATTCTTAACTCTTTATCTACTGGTGGTATTTATAAGTATTATTAAAATAACTTGTTATAAAATTCATTTAATACATTGATTAGTAGAGATGCAGTTTAGAATTTCTTACAGATGCATTATTTTATCTTGTTCCAAAACACTTATTGGTTACACAAAACAAAAATATTTTTAAAAAGATGATTTCTTTTGCTTTTGCAAATTTTCAGCTTTCTTTGTGTTGATTTGAGTGGGGTTATAAATATTGCACAAAATCCCTAAACATTCAAATTTAATTAATCCTGTTAAATCCTTTAATGCTTCTAAAATCCTTCTAAAATTTATTAAATGAATATGTAAATCTTTTAATGTAGTTTCAAAAATTCACGAAAAATGCTTTAGAAGACAAAATTTTCATGAATTCATAATTTGGTACATAAAGGGTTAAATAGTACTTTATTTTATGTATCATAACTGTATTCTGTCTAAACTTATATGCCCCTTACGCTATTTTTACAATTGTTTCAATTAACTTTCAGAAAAAAAATGCCGTTTAGAGTGAAAAATCTTGATTTTTTCTGTCCTTGTTATAAGGAATAACTTTTAGTACTATAAGGATATCAATCGCAACTGTAAAGTTATTTTATTAAAAATATTATTTTTGAAAGCAAATTCTGTAAAAATGGTCATTATCATGAGATTAGAGTTAAAAATTTCGTGTTAACGTAGAACAAAGTGCGTCTGCTTTAATAGCTGCATCAATAAGAAGTTGAGAAATTTTTTAATGATTCCGTACATCACACGAAACAGTGCAGTATTGAAGCACAATTACACATTCATTCTAAAATTTCCTCTTGTTATTTTGTGAATAGAAGGCCTATTTATAAAGTGACTTCTGTTTAAAGTGGAATTTAACACACTACATAAACTCAAGTCAAAAGTGTTAATCGAACTTCGGATCCCTTTACGTGCAGTCAGAAATAACTGCTAGACAAGCAGGCGAATATTCTTGTAATCTGAAGCTATCACCATGTTGAGAAACAGGATTACATGTTGGATTAGCTTTTTTTAAGTTTATTTTAACTTATTAAATTTATGTATTTATAATTTTATTTTCTCCTTTTAAACGTCAGTAAACTTGACATATAAATCAGGAAAATTGAATAACAGTAATAACCTGAGCATATTCAGAAAGTACGAAATGAAATGAACTACAATTATTATTTAAGTTATTCAAATGCTCATAAAAGCTGTAAATTTTGTTTAGTCAAAGTTTTCTCTGCGTAATGCTTATTACCTATCACATGTATAATTCAATAGTGGCATTTTTTTAAATCGGACATTTATCACTAGAAAACCAGTTTTAAATTGATTTTTCAATATTTAAAATCCAATGTATAAATCAAATAATACAGCTTTGCGTTCTGCATTCTTTTATTTCGTATCATAATTTAGTATCGGCAGAAACACAAAATTTGCCGAAATGCAGAAGTACGTCTATTTTAAGCTATATATATTTTTTTTATTTTAAGTGTTTTCCTCTTGCATAAATAAGCAGCTAATAAAGATTAATTTAAAGTCATCAAATTTATTACTAGAAAAGCAGTTTAAAAATAATATTCAGTATCTTTAAAATTCCATGTAAATTTCTAATAATACAGCATTACGTCCTACGTTCTTAAAAATAATTTAGTATAAGCAGAAATGCAAAATTTCGATAATAGTTTATTTATTTTAAAACATCTCAAATGTTGTTCTATGTAATTAAAATTTTCTATTTAAAGTGGGAAGTACTTCTATTTTAAAATGAAATTTTGTATCTCAGTTGTTGTCCTCCTACATAAATAAGCTATAAATATTCATTTAAAATTAACAAATTTATCACTGGAAAACATGTTTTGAGTTAAATTTGCAATATCTTTAAAATTCCATGTATATTTCAAATAATATAGCTTTACGTGTTATGTTGTTTTCATAACATAATATAAGCACAACTGTATAAAAATTCCAATTGTTTATTTATTTTAAAAAATCTCAAATGTTATTCTAAATAATTAAAATTTATCCTGTGAAAGTGGAAAATACTTCTATTAATAAACATACATACTACGATATATATTAAAACACACATTCACACATAAATAACGCCTGCATTCAACAGTTAAAGTTATACAAAATATTTTACATACATACATACAATAATCCAGGACATACAATAATCCAGTTGTGTTTATTTTATTTATTGTATGTATGTCTGTGAAATATTTATATATACCTTTAATAGATCTACTGTTAGTAATAATTTTGTATCTCAAGTGTTGTCCTCCTACATAAAAAATATGTAATAAAGATTCATTTAATGTATGCATTATTCCTCTAAAAAAGAATAATATTCAATGCTTAACTATCTTTTGCGATGTAAGCAAGAAGTAGTTTACATAAAAATATATTAAGTAAAGAGTATACTTGAGAAATAGAAAATTTATTGTTGTGAATTACTTGTTGTCTTTAAGATATTAATGATGGCGATGAAATCATTTAGAAATAAATTAAAACTCTCTAAAGAGTTGTTTGATATAAATAATCTCCTTTTATTTTGTTGTTGCTAATTACCGCATTATACACTTAAATTTATTTTGCTTCTGTGTATATTATTATTAATTAGGGAACTCTAACAAAATGAATAAAATAATTAGTAAATATTTTCATGAATAATTATGGTTATTTCAAAATTTTTTCAATGGCTCTTTATCATTTTTTTTTTAAATTTTCACTTCGATGAAACTAATATATTTTTAATAAAAGAAAGAAATTAAGAAAAATAAATGGTCAAGTGCGAGCATTAATCGCGCAGAGATTGTTGCGTTCAATAAATATAGTAATTATTAACAGTATTCTACAAAAAAAATCGTTGCTGAAGGAATAACAAGGCTTCTTAAAAAATTTTACAGTGTAGGGTTGAGTACACTGTATACACTAGAAAAATAAAAATGAGATACCGTGAAAGTTCAGAGAAATATGAAGCGTAAATAGTAGAAAATATTGCTTTATGTTTAACTCTTTTTTTTTAATTTTATCTTGTTCTGTTTATGGTAAAATTAAATCGGTGCTGAAAATAAGACTAGTGCATACTTAAACTTTATTTGGCACTTCATAAATCTAAATTCAGTCTCGTAATAATCTTTTGTTTTTACAGTGTACCTGAAGCAAACACCTTGTTTAAAATTTAAACAACTTGGCATTGTGCTAAGTGCACTTCGAAAGGAGGTCGCAAAGTTGCAGAGGCACGTTGGTCAATGCCGCGTTTTTCCCGATAGGTTTTTTTATTTAACCCTTAAAGACGCGGCTGGCGTATTAAGACAGCCACTCAATGCAAAGTAGTCGCGAATCCCATAGTAATTATGGGATTAATTTTATTTAAATTAGTCTTCTTTTAACAGTTTTTCATTTATTTTTTTATACTACTACTGGGCATTGCATTACATGAATATTTCAATAATAGTTCTTATTTAGGCTTTCAAAATAGATGGCACATCGAGTACTCCACTTGTGTCTTTATGTACGTCCAAATCGTCCATGTCTTTAAGGGTTAATATCTCGGCTAATTACAGAAATTTTTTTTCAAAAATCATTATCAACAATCCTTTTATTCTTCTGCGAAGATAACTACTTCCAACACTCCTCAACTTCTTTGCCGAACGCTCGCAAATCGAAATTTGTGTGTACCTGAAAAATGTGATTTTCTCAAAAACTACAATATCTAGGATAATCGCTATATTTTTCTTGCAAAGTTTAAATTTTCTACTACCCTTAATTTTTTCATAATTTTAGTTTCAGTAGATTCGGAAATAGAGGTGAGAGGAACTTATTTTTGCACTACATTTTCGACAATATCTCAAAAATAATAATAATACCTAAAATTTAAAGAAATGATTTTTAAGTTCGGCGTTACCAAAGCTTTCACACGATACCCCAAATGATATACAAAGAACAGAGGGTTTTTTTCAAGTAAAATAATTATTCCCTCTACATTTTTCGTAAACATATTTGTGAATGGTTAATAATCTAAAAATATTGGATCAATAGCCTTTATTACTTTAGACAATTTGAACTTACCACGTTTCATGGTTTGCGAGTAAAATGTCTATACAGACGGACAGGCAGACACAGTAGTGATCTTATAATGGTTCTATTTTTACTGTTTAATTACGGAACTCTAAAAATGAATTACATTAAGAATGTTTTTTTAAACTGAGTATTTTAACAGATAGTATCTTATTATAAAAGTTATTACAGAGTTAAATGTATTTACATTTTATTTTTTAATTTTTATTGTTTAAAAAAAATATTTCATTAATGATATTTGACACACATGTGACTTAATTTAGTATACTTGGTTTGGCGCATAATTAATTTAGCGCATTATTGAAATTCATATACAACTGTAACTATCTATTTATATAAAATCCAAGTCTCTGTGTGTCCCTCACAATTCCGGTAGGACCGCCTGATTAAAATGAGTAATTATTGAAAAATACTAATGCAGTGTTACCGCAGTAGCTCCAAATGTTGACCAACTTGGCGAAATATCGCCAAATTTGGCGACAAAAATAAGTTGTCATATATGAAGCAAACTTGGTGATAGCTGGCTAATTTGGCGAAATTCCCATTTAAAACCATTAATCTTTCATAAAGGCGGTCACCGCAATTTAATTTAAACTCCGCTCTTTTAAGGGTTTTTCTCAAAATCTATGGGTGAGTATTTAAAGTGTAATATACGAAAATATACATCTTTACATCTTCCTCCCGATGCTACTAATAAAATAACCGCTAATAGACGACACTGTATAGTCTGAGCTTTTAACTACGCGATTTTAATGTGCTTTGGGTACTTTTCCAGCATAGGTCCCTTGAAGAAGAAGGAAATTTGGCAACATATTTTCCGGGAACCTATCCACCATTTCATTTTATATACACAAGCATTTTTTTCGATATTTATACGATTTATCTAATTTTACACAGAAACAGAAGTAATTTGTACATAAAAAACATCAATAATATACATATAAAATACACATCGCTCACCCGCAAGAAATGTGACACATAAAAATTCCTTTTGTGTTTTAATACACTAATAGGTTTGTCATAGGTCTTGCTATACAAACAGTTTCATAAGTGTAGTTATGCGGAAAAGCACTTTATTACGCTATATGTCCATTTGTGACCACAGAAGAGAGGTGGAATGTGTGGGGAGGCAAAAATACCCAACCATCTAAACCTCATCCTACATCTTAATTTTTAAGGGTTTTATGTTATTATACAAGTTTTCATAGCAAATTTTCATTATTGCATTCGGAGCTAAGTGCTGTAATTTCATGTTACAGTAAAATCATGCAAATTTTCCCCTTTTGCCTCTCCTGTGAAATTTACTTTTGTCGAGATGTGTCACTTTTCTTGCGGGTGAGCGATATATAAACGCACAAAAGAACTTACTAAGTTTGTTTTCACAGCTGTTTATATGATTTGACAACAAATCTCACTTTCTCATGCCCGAATTACATCAAGCTTTGTAAAAAAAGCCAAAGCCCCTGTCGTGTAAAAGTACCAAACTGTCTATTATTTTGCGCTATCTGCGCTATTGTTTGTACTATATGCAGGGGGGGGGGCGAAAAGTTTAAACATTACATATTAAAGTTTCTATAAAGCAGTATAAGACTAAAAAATTAAGAATAAAATAAATGCAAAATAAGACTAAACAAGAAAGAAAAATCATGCGTTAATCATAGATTATGAAACAATTTCCAACAGTTCTTGAATGCTTTAACAAATTTCTTTATTTAGGGAAATAAGGTAAATAAGATAACTAAGTAAACATTTTAGAAAACACATAAAAAAAATTAAAAATTGATTTCAGCATTTACCGTTCATTGCCAGTAGTACCGTTATTACACGCCACTATTTATCTAAAATTTAATTTAAACTAAAACATTCTTAAAACTACGGAAATCACATTTCCAGATATTATCACCCATTGACGTTTATGCATACAATTCTTTTCGTGACCCGCATTTTACCTATATTCTACAAACATTTATTAGTAAACTAAATACAGTTCAGCGAAAAAATGCATAACTCCTTTAAAAACCAGCTTTAAGCAATTTACTCCCACACTCAGTAACCCTATCGAATTCTTTTGTCTAGCCCTGTATATGAACTTTATACACACAGTATAGTAAGCATAAATATGGTGAAACATAAAAGCACATATCATAATTAAAAATGCATTTCCAGCAATCATCGCTTATGCACAGTACTTCGGATAAAAGTTTCTTGGCGAGAAACAAGTTTGGCAACGTATTTTCTGACAACCTATTTACTGTTTCATACTCACAAGCAAATTTTTCCATATGTAAACAATTTACTTAATATAAAAAAAGCTATTTATCCATTTTTATAAACAAATAGAAGTAATTTTTGCACAGATGTCATATACGCATCGGATTTGGCGTGATTTTTTTCTGATGCCAATTTGGCAAAAATATCGCTTTTGAATACCAGTTACATATATATTTTTAAATTATTTTCTCTTATTTTGAAAATGAAATAACAATAAATAAATAAAAGTTTAATAGCTATAGAACAAACCTGTTTATATAATTAGAAAAACTATAATTAAAATAAAATATAATTAAAATAAAAGTAAATAAACTATTAATAAATAAAAAACAATAGCCGGGTTACCATATCAGGCAAAATCACATCATTTTGGCACCAGTTAGGTACCCCGGTGCATATATGACATCTTGCTGTAATTTGTATACGTAAAAAAATATTATATATATTTAGAAATGATTTTTTTATGCATATAAACAAAAATAAAAGTTCATTAGATTTGTTTTCATAGCTGTTTATATATTTGGGCGACATATCTCACTTTCTGATGCCCAAATTGCACCAAGCTTCTTTTTTAAATGCAAAGTGCCCTATAGTGGAAAAGTACCTATAAATAATAATAATAAATGCGTGTATAAACCAAAATAAAAATTCATCGGGTTTGTTTTCATAGCTGTTTATATATTTTGGCAAGGTATCTCACTTTCTGAAGCCCGAATTGCTCCAAGCTTTTTTAAAAAATGCGCTGTAGTGAAATAGTACATAAATAAATAATTAATAGAAATAACCAAATATATAAACTAAAACATTTTATTTCGAGATCAAAGCATTGTTTTTAATTTCGATTAAAAAGTACATATATCCTAGGATAACTTCAGTTGAAATAAGGTTAATAGCTTAATATCTCATTCCATTAACCTAAACAAACACAAGTGATTCATTCATCGTGAACCGTAAAAAATATTAAACCATCGAGGTAATCATTCACAAAGTAAGTTCTCTAACAGTCAATGGACAATATTCTTAAGACATCATATTAGGTAAAATGGTGGCGGTATCGTTTGTTTATGGTTTGAATTTAGAAAGATTTTATTTTGCTTTACCTTTTAGTTACGTTAATTTATTGTCATATTTATGAGCTCAGAACAAAAGCATATTTTTTCATTATTTAATTATTAAATAATCAAAAAATATATAAATGCATGATTTGGAAATTTTAAATAATTTTCTTTCTTAATACTGAAAAATAACATTGGAGTAACAGCGGGTTTAAGTTAAATAAGTTTAACTGTTTAATTACGTTGTAATATTAAAAATAACTGTATTTATTAGATTTCAGTAAACAATATCACGGCCCGATTAAACTTTGAAGTTAGAGGGATTACAGTGTCATTTCAGGTCCTTCCTTTTGGAGAAGCTTTTCTAAATTCCACATATGCATGGAAACTCTTCAGTGTTACAAATATTATTCCTAGGACTGACATAACATCAAAACGGGCGTCAATTTTACACAAGTTTTTGAAAAATACTTTAAATCATAAATTTTATTAAAAACTGGTCACTTCTTTATTATAGCGGCCCATACAGTTATGATTATCACAAGTTGCAGCCAATTTCGCCAATGTCATAACCAAGATCGTGAAGGACAGATATAATACCATTTCATTAAATCGTATACGATAGTATAATAGTTTTTACCTTATTTTAAGTGTATAATTCATTTATTATTAAGAATTAACAATCTAAATTGTCCAATATATGAATTTAAAAATATGTAAACAAAGATTGAATAGACATGACCGCAAAAAGTCTCACATCCGCTTGGAACCAAACTGTGCAGATTAGTGGTCTTCTACTGTACACAGTTTTTCATAAACGTGTTTCGTTCTTAAGATGTGTTATTTTCATCTATCACTGCGGAAGAAGCGAAAAAAACTCATATTCTTCCATTTGAGTTCTATATATCTTTATATCTAATTTTCCATCGTTTTTGACGGGCTACCTTTCTAGTTAAGAATATTTCGCGATTCATTACATGCGCCCGACTAATCAAAAATGCCTTAAAAGTGTTTAATAATTTAAAATTAAGATTTTAAAATATAAAATTGTCAAAGTAATGTAATATATTGTATTTTAACATCAAACACACCTGTGTGCATAATTTTTATATTTTTTGCATATCGGGAAATAAGCGAAAAATCGATTATAAAATTCTCTATTAACAGACTCGAAAACGATAAGTTAATTAAAAAATGTAAAAAGCGGAAGAAAAATCTAGCATAGATATTTGCGTTATTTGATTTAATTGTATCAATCTTAAAGATTAATGTTGATTTTGAATTTCTAATATCCATAATAGAAGAAATTATTGTAATCAAAAACTTTTTCGACTTTCGATTGTCGTCGCATTTAGAGCACAAATACGTTTGCACAAAATGTCTGTCCGTGAGTGTGTCTATACGTTCGTGTGCCCGTGTGTGCGTTTGTTGCCATTGCACCATCAAAAAGTGTATGAAGTTAGACATACAATTGAACAAACATTTTTGTGTATCTTTTCGGTTATGGCCAGCAGGATTGAGTTTGGAAATATTTCGCCGGAAAGGGGCGCTGTAATATAAATTTTTGTGCCCTTTCATTGTTATACCATTGAAAAGAGTATCAAGTTATGCAAAGGATTGAACCAAATTTCATATTTTTGTTTTTGGTTAGGGCAAGCAGGTCATCCCTGTATTTCAAAATATTTCGCCAGTAGGAGGCGCTGTAATAGCGATTTTTGTGTAATTTTCTCGATTTTTCATAGTTCTATGGAACGTCCGCGGCTTGTGAAGGGACGAGAAATTAGCATACTGCTAAGCCGACTATTCACAAAAAGGGGATTTACAACAGAATAACGGAAAACTATTGAATTAAAAAACATCAGGAACGCGATTTACTTGTTATCACTCCGATTAATTGACTGAAGCAGAATTTTAAAATGCAAATCTAAGTTGGTATAGTATTGAACTAATAATATTGAAGTATTAATATTTGTAACTACATTTTAAAATAATAAGATGTATGACATAGAATAAAGTTTTGGGATTTGCCCATCTCATTAGTTTAGGGTTAACATAATCTGAAATGTATAGGTTTTGGAAATAAAAGAAAAGATTTTGCTAAATAGATGTGTCCGTTATTAGAGAGTGTTCTACTCGTATATGTAGGTTTTACGGTGTGATATATACTCCATATAGCAGGAAATCAAATATTTTAACTTAGTTCAAGCTATCATATATAAATGTAATGATTTTTCTAAATTAAAAGTAAATACATTAATTTTGTTAAATACTGTAAACTATGTAAAATTATAATTCAGTAGCAATGAAAAATCTACACGGTGTCCTAAATTAGAATGATCGTTAATGCTATGCAACATCCTGTAAACGCTTTCATACATGCATGTTAGCTAGTTTTTCACATTAGTAATGCCCCATTTCTGGAATTTCTCCATAAAAAGTATTTATTTTAGTTTCAAAACACATATTAATGAAATATTATCACTTTATAAAACTGTAATAATTTTCAAAAGAACCTTGTAATGTCAAAACAAAAACGTTTTTTTTAAAATTTATTTAAACGGCTGAAAAAAAAGAAAGGTAAAAGCTGTATGAACTTTGATATTTTTTTGTAATTTTGTTTAATTCTAACAGTTTAAGACAAGGAAGCGTTATCTACCACAAATAAATGGAACTGAATAATTGAAGCATTGAAATATCCAAATTCACACATTAGTGTATGTAAGAATGAATCCAACAGCTTCTTTTGAAAACGTTTTATTGAATTTTAAAACGGTTAGTCCGCTTTAAACGCAAAGATCTAAAATAAAAATACCACACTGTTACTTTAATGGTAAATCTTTGCAGCAAGTAAATATAGGATATTTTAAATTGATAGGAAGTCCATATTTTTCAAAGTAGATAAATGTGCCCGGCATAACATTCATGTAATTAAACTGACATAGAGTGTGCTAAAAACTGATATTTTTCATATTATTATGAAGGGGTTTTTAAATTACAGTTTTATCTATCAGAACAGCATTTTTAGAAAAATGTACATTAAGTGTCATTATACGCATAAAAAAACTCGTTGTAAGTTCAACTATGGTTTGTTAAATGACTAAAAAGTGTATACGATTTTTTAAAGATATCTGTCTACTAATTTATCCGTTCAACACTTTATCGGTAATAATTTTCATCAGATCAAAAAAAAAAAAAAAAAAAAAAAAAAAAAAAAAAAAAAAAAAAAATTAGTTTATTTGCTTACATGAAACCCTTTTAGGTACATTAAATTTAATAAAAATCTCATAAATAATTTGTTATTGAAATAGAAGGTTCTAACATAAGGTAACTTTTTTTAGCATTTTTCTAAGCAATTTTTGGAAAAAAAAATCTTTTACGCTTACAAATTTTACATGGAAATAAAATTAAGGGGGCATAGGATATTTAAACTTTCAAAAAAATAATTTTTTGGTTTTTGATTTATTCTGTTTTTTCTTTTAATTTCTGAACAATATGCGAAATATGTAAAAAAAAAAAAAAAAAAAAAAAAAAAAAAAAAAAAAAAAAACATTCAAAAATCTGCATTATTTATTCAGTTAGAATCATTTATAGACAGTTATTATAATTGAAGGTTCATAATATATTGAAACTTAAAACACGTTTTCACAGATTAGTAAATTTGGAGATTATGCGTGCAATTACTTTTTAACTATGTGAGCTACAGCTTTAAAATATTAATCAAATATGCATTTCTTTATAGTCTACGTGCTAAAACCAAAAGAACTAAGATATTTTAGTTATTTTTTTTTCATTGGAAAAGCTTTACAAACTTTTTGTAATTTTATTGTATATATACTAAAAATAAATTTTAATAAAAACTGTTTGTGTATATTTTGGTTTTAAATTAGAAGTAGCTGTATTATGATTATTTTGTTCAAAAATTGTTTTCTATATGCATAATTTAAAGTTTTATGATGCGCGCAGCAGTTAATGATTTTCATTCATGCGTTAGTGTGATGAATTTTTTAATACAAAAATTAAATATTAGTTTTGTATATACAACATTTATCTTTCTGAACAATATAGTTAAAAATATATATATTTTAGACATAATCGAAAACAAAAGATCTTAATTGCATATTATTTGTGTTCTGATACTTTGAAAAAAAAAATCATTTTAATGGCAAATTCAATTAAAGTTAAAATTTATTTTCTTACCTAATTATGACAATAAATCTCTCTCATACTGTTGCCGCCAGTATTTCATCTATGGATATAGCATGTAGCAATATTTCGCCCATTTGTTTCGTATTAAAATCTCGCATCCGTTTTATTCTGGATTTCAGAGATATACATATATATATATTTTTTTTTCCTTATAAAGTATACATTCCTAGATTTTTTTTTATCAGTATAACCCATTATCTACTGACAGTACTTATAAGTACCATTTAAATAAGTTGTTATAAAATTAATTTAATGCATCGATTAGTAGTAATACAGTTCAGAATGAGTTATAGATGCATTACTTCATCTTGTTCCAAAATCATTATTGGTTACACAAAACAAAAATACTTTTTAAAAGGATTATTTATTTTGTCTTTGCATCTTTTCAGCTTTCTTGGCGTTGGGAGGGGGGGGGGGGGATTCTTCAATTCGGAAATATTTCTATATTTCTATTGTAAGAACATTATATTTGTATATTTCTTAATTCTACAAAATACTAAGAAAAATATTCTTTTTCCTTCAATCCTTCTAAAAATTATTAAATGATTATGTAAATCTTCTAATGTAGTTTCAAAAATTCACGAAAAATGCTTTATTAGGATGAGCGAAGCGAATCCTCTACTAGGCTACACAAATTAAATTTTGTCGCACACTTTACAAAAAAAAAAAAAAATATATATATATATATATATATATTCAGTATTTTGACTTGAAATTAAACATAAAAATAAATTATGATATGAAGATTTGCACAATATTATTATTTTTTTTTTACAGAATAAAGTTTAAAAAAATATTATTTTATTTTATTTATTTGACATGTTTTTTTCATTACGGAAGCATTTTTGCAAATAAAAAATGAAACACGTATATTTTCAGAAGAAAAAATAAGTCATGGAGTTGCGATTTCTTTTATGAAATTTTTAAAATACCCTTTTTATGAAAATTAAAGCATATATTTAATGAATTAAAATTTTTGAAAATACAATTATTTGCATTCATTTATAAAAGTATTTTTCAGTGTTAAGAATTCAAATACACAATTTATTCTTATGTGAAATCATTTACGCAGACAATACTATTTTAAAAGAATTATATTTTGATTTTTTTTTTTTTTTGTAAATTGGCAACAAAAGATTTGTAGCCAAATTAGTAGGTTGTAAACAAATAAAATTAATTGATAAATTCGTTATATAAATATTTTGTAAAATTTTGCTTCGAAAATGTTTTTATTTATACCATACTACATTTACATACTCTACTATATTTATATTTATCTTATTAAATAATGCTTTGCGAATCCAAACAAAGCATGGCTTTAGCTAGTAAGATTAAATTTTCATGAATTCATAATTCAGTATATAAAGGGTTAAATTTAAAATTTATATCTGATGTATTTAAACAATAGTCACCTTCATAATTTTATAGTAGGGCTCTCCTGTTATTTTCATCAGTTGTAATCACCAATTTCGCATGCTTTGTAATCTGACATCGGAGTTACAAAATTTTTATCTGAATTTATCATCTGATTTCTTTTAGTTTTAATCTATTAGTTCCACTTTTGTAATATGCAAATCTGTGGTATTTATATTTTCATGTCTTTCTTTAAAAATATCTATTCCTGACAAAATGAATTTTTTCATATGGACTACAAAACATCAATAAAGACAATATGAGTGAGAAAATAAGGCACAGATGTCATATATGCCCCATATTGGCGTGATTTTTTCCATACGTCAATTTGGCGAAAACATAAACAACTACAACCGGGTTACCATATCAAGGAAAATAACGGTACTTTGGCGCCAGTTAAGTATCCATGCGTATATGACATTGGCGTCAGAAAAAAATCACGCCAATACGTGGCTAATATAATTCCATAACTGTGCCCTAATATAATTCCTGCAAAATGAACATTGTTAATAAATAAATTTAAATAAAAAAACATTTTCTTTGATAATTATTATAGTAATACCTACTTCAAATGCATTTACATCAGGCATTTCTCCAGTATTTATCAGTTATTTCTTCATTTTTCATTCTTTTTTTATTCATCACGGATTAAAAAAAAAGGGGGTTTTACAGGCATTTTCATGCAAAGGCCACAAATAAACGCAAAGAAAAGCAGTGAAAAAAATTACACTGTATCAAACGATGAAATATTGTATGTGATATGTCTTGTGCACAATAGAAAATGATGCAATGAGCAATATGCTGAATTGCACGTTTAACCCTTAAATGCCTGACTTTTCAAAAATCATTGTAATAATGTTTTACGGCTTTTCTTTTTTAAATAAATCACGGGAAAAATACTTAAAAAAATCCTATTTTGTTTTAAGTACGGCTAAAAAACAGTTTGTTACTAATCGGCAATACTGGTCTTTAATTGAAAAAATAATTTTCCTTGATAAAATTCTATAATATTAAACAAACAAGAATTTTAGGAACTATAATAAGAAATAAATTTTACTTGCTCACTGCAGAACAAAATAGGGTATTTCGCAAGCTTCCAAACAAAACAAAAAGAACAAGTAGCAGCAATTGAAAAAATAAATCTATCTTTATTCTTAAACAGCACAAGTGTTGTCATCTACACGCTGAAAATCGATTTAAAAATACTTTCAGAATGGATTTTATTGGCAACATTAGGCATTATAGCTTCAATACTATTCTAATAGTATTTTAGAACCTAAATTGGATATGTTGCTGAAAAGCAACACCCGGTATTTAAGGGTTAATGACTTACCTTGCGCAATTTGTGGGTTTTAGTTGAATATCTCAAATTTTAAATAATAATCATCATGCATATTTTATATCTCCATGACTGAAACGGAATGTATCGTGTTCCGATGACCATGAATAATAGCGAAGTGAAATGGCTGTAGAAGACAGTGTCACAAAGTATATTCGAAGAAAATAAGGCCCTTTATACCTTTCTACGCCTTTTCGACGTTTCTAATGCAAAAAATTGTTTTAGCATTGTGCCTGAATTTTTGTTTTACAAAATTTGTTGATAAAATCACTTTAAAATGTTGCAGAATGAACTGGAAAAATACTGAAAAAAAAAATACGCTAAAATAGTTTTGTATTTATTTAATAAAATGTAAATATACTAAATAGGGAAATATTCATATGTGGAAAAATGCATAATTATATGTTTTGTCTAAATTATATAAATTAATGTTTTAAATTGCATATTATATATTATAATTAGTATTTGATGAACTATTAAAATAGTTTATTTGTTTATTTACAGAGACTAGAAACATCATAAGTATTATTAATAATAGATTAAGAATAATCGTATTTGAGGCTATAAAACAATTTATTTCAAAATCATCTTAAAAAAAAATCTTTATATAAATAACTGCCCCCTAAATGGCTAACGGAAATATGTACCCATCTTCGCCTAGCGCCCTCTATTCTGTGCGTTAGAAACATGCATAAAAATAGGCTGGACCATATAATTTTGTAATTTAAAAAAATAGCTATTTCAAAGAAGTCTACAAGCTAAGATTATGACTTATTTATTTGGGTCCATGATAGAAAAAATACAAATAAACTTACTTTTTACATTTTGCTATCTTGAAAAAAGAAAAATCTGTAAACACCGGAAAAAGGTCTTCATTTAAGCAAATAAATATCAATCTTATATTGTCTTGATGCTTTTACTTTGCTAAGGGAGCCAACCCATGATAATTTGTTTAAATTCAGCTATCTTTAGTTTTTTTTTTTGCTCTTTTAAGTATAAGAAAACTGCTAATTTTTTTCTTACTAATACTAACCTTAAAAATGAAATTTTCAATGCAGTTAAGAAAGGAGTTAAACGGCCAATTTCGGAGGAGAGTTCTCCTATCCCTCTAAGTAATAAATATAAGAATATCGCTAATGAAGTTACCCTAACTGAAAATATTGATATGGATGAGTCAAATGTTAGTGAAAATACTCAGAATACTGTCAAAGTTAAAAAATCTGTTAACCCTTTCTACGTCGAAGTCGACAGCAATTGGGCGACGGTAGCCCATGAAATTACGGAGTTAAACTCAGAAAAACCAAAAATAACGCTTAAAGGGGAACGCATTGTTATACAATGTAACTCTGATAAGGACTTTAAATCTACACAGAAATGGCTAGACCAAAAAAAAAAAAAAAAAAAAAAAATACTACTCTTGATCCTAAAGAACTTCGACCCCAAAAATATGCATTAGGGGCCTCCCCTGTTACACCGATACTAAAATCATTGAAGAGAGTCTCAAGGAGCATGGTTTCGCAGTCACTAGGGTTGCCATGCTTAAAAATCGCAAAACTGGCCAACCAATGCCGATATACATGGTAAGTGTTATACCTCGTAAGAACTTTGAAGAAATTTACCAAATTAACAATATACATTATATTTCTGTTAAGATTGAAGCTTTTACTAGCAAAAATCGTGTAAAACAGTGTTACAAATGTCAAGGTTACGGTCACGCATCAGAGGTGTGTGGCTTTGATGCTAAATGTGTAAAATGCGGAGATCTACATTTAAGTACAGATTGTCACCACAAGGGGCGTATTAAACCCACTTGTGCCAAATGTGGACTCGGGCACCCAGCGAATTTCCGCGGTTGTCCAAAAAATCCCTATAGTCTTGAAAATAAACAAAACCGTAAAACAAGTAATAGCATCAGGAATCTATCCCAAGAAACACAAATCTTAGCGGATATATTTAAGAATTATAACTATACCAAAAATACTAAAGACTCTGAACCCTCTTCTAGTAATGATGAATTAAACTCTGATATCAATGATAGTACAACCGCAAACACCCATTCCTCCCCTACTACTGAAAATTCTAAAATTCCTACAAATTACACCAATGATATAAAAGACATTCTTAATACTTTCAACGAAGTTAAACAAATTTTTCAGATCACTAAAATCTTAAAATGTATAAAGAACATCTCAACTCAGACTAAAAAACTCGATAATCCGATGCAAAAACTGATGGTTATATTAACTGAATTTGATAAACTTGCAAGTCATATCAACATTAACGAAGATTAAGCTCTTCATTTGTTAAACTTTTTGCATTCTTTCTTTTTGTTTGTGCTGTTTGTTTAAAAACTTAAAAAAAGAAAAAAAAAACTTCTTTTCTTATGCTTATTCGATGCTTTTCTCATGCTATTATTCTTATATCTTTCATACTTTTGTTTAATTCACCCCAAATTACTAGACTGGGTGGACGCCGTCCTCTTGCTGTCGTGTGATCCCCTCGGCTTTTGCATTTAACTGTTTATTTAGTTTGAACTCTCGTCCTCACTGTAGCTTTTTCTTACATTTTTATTCTTTTTTACTTAAAGTAATTTAAATTCTCTTGTAAATATGTTTATATTTAATTTTGTTTCATTTCTTCACTATGTTAAACTTTTTTTACTTTTCAAGATATATTAATTTATGGTCTCTGAATTGAGTCTTTTTTTTATGGGGCTTCCTTTGGTAGCTTTTTCGCCTGTCCCGGACATATATGTGGATCATATGGAATTTTTTTTTCCTACTTGTTATACTAACATTTTTTTTCTTTTAAAAATTGTCTATCTTTTTAGCTTTTACTCTCTATTTTTTCGTGGCTACTAGCCGCGTTTAAACGCTCTTTTTTCTAAGCCTCCCATTGCATTGTAACACGATTTACTCTTAGCCTGGATGTAAAGTTGCCAAGCAACTAGGGAATCCATAAACCAGCTTGATTGTTCCATTGTTCCATCTCTCGATAATAGATAAAGACATTTATAAACAATTGCTTCATACAATTTCCATGTTGTAAAGAAGAAGAAAATTATAAGAAATTATTAAAATTCGAAAGGCTTAAAAGGTTTAAGATTGTTAATAAAATACTTTCAGACTCGAAACATTTGGTTTCGCTGTTTGGAATTTTCGAATATCTGTCATTTTAAACGCATTTGCGCCAGTTTTCTTCGGCTGTCAGGGAATTGCAAATCAGTATTTTTTTTTTTTATTATTATTATTCTGACTCAGATGTTTGTATGTAAGTGTGTGATGGTACAACATGGTTTGGGTGTGTAGATATTAACTTTTCTTTACCGAGTATAATTTTTCAAATAGTTATGCCTATCATTCTTTTAGATATATAATAAAAATTTAAACAATTTCATAAAACGAATTTTCTAAAATTTTGTTAAACACATAAGAATAATATAATTTTGAAGTGACGGTTTAATGTATATTTGAAACTATTGTCTCTAAAATAATAAAATAGCCTCGCTTCTAATTCGCTCTCACCATATAACAATCAATTATGTCAAATATTTAGTTTGGTTTAAAATTGAAAATGCTTTATAAACGTAAAACGAAATATACTGTTACTGACAGGAAAATGTCATTAATTCAAACTCAGTCTATACAATTTTGTAGCTGCTATTTTTTGCAGCAATTTGTCTAAACAATAACTGAAAGTATTGAAAGCCGATATTACATTATTTATGTTTTATGGCTTGAACAGCGATACAATAGAGAATGAAATATTAGTTGTTCTAATATTTTAACTTATCAGATTATTGACCAGCTTAAATAAGATTTGTTGAATCTTTACTACACTAGAAAAAATAAATAAAAAAGGTTTCTTTTTGTCGTTGATATTTTAATTTTTTTATGTTAGTTAGTATTACTAAAATGTAATCAATTAACTCTATTAAAAATAATTTATATAATAAAATTTTCTACTTAAATGTATTTATAACGAAAGTGTAAGTATTAATTTCATTTTTTTTTCAAAAAATTATTATTATTCAAAATTAAATTACGTTTAAATTATAAAAGATTATCCAATTTAAATATTTTGAGACATTTAATTTTGATACTTTGTTACTGAACAACTTTCGATTAGAAAAATATTTACTCAAATGTTAGAATGTTTCATTTTAAGCATGAAGAAAATATTAAGAAAATTTTAGAACACAATATTAAAAAAGTGACTAAAAGGCACATATTTCACATATGCAATAAACATAAGAATACATACTTCTCATATAATGTTTTTCATTCGAAATATTGCAATAAAAATTTTAAATTGTACTAAGTTACTGATCGTTAAAAAAGAAAAAAATAAATAAATAAATAAAAAAAATAAAAAAAATAAACGATAAGCAGTAACAGGTTATTTGCATTACGTCATATCTCATTGATGGCGCTGGATGGGTCACAAAGTCTTCGGCAGGTGAGTTGGAAGAATGCATTTGTAATGTCGACTGTACAGCAGAAGGCGATGTGCGTATTATGGCTCGCAGAATTTAAATCTCTGATTAAAGTGAAAAGAGTAGAGTTTAGAGTATGGGTGTGAACCTCCATAAACAAATTCCATTAAGAGTTTTGCGCAACTTTTCAATCAATATTTCCCCAAAAGGTGGATTGATCTGGTGTTCCAATTCAGTGCCTCTCTGATCGTCAGATTTAATACCTTGTTTTTTTATGCGGGGTTACTTGAAAGATATCGTCTATAAAACTACTTATCTAGAGGCAGATAAACTCAAGCGGCAAATCACAACTGCTATTAATTCCATTAGTACTCAGATGCTTTAAATCCCCTGGGGGATAACTTCTTTAGGTATTCACTCCAGGGCTGGCAAAGTGGACCAGCCCAGAAAAACCCACGACGGTCTACCAACAAAAAAAAAACCTCTGGGTTTTTGTTAAAACTGGGTTTTTGCTAAAAATTATTTCTGAAGCTGCAAATCCCTCTATAGTATTTAGAAATACAAAATAAAAGTTTACCTTTTAAGCCCAAAACCAAGATGGTTTCTTTTGCCAAAATTATATAAAAATAAATAAATAAAAATCAGTTGTATTTGTGCTAATCAGGTGGAAGTTTATTTCAGAATATTTATTTTTTAAATTTATTTTTTACTTTTTAAATACTTTTAAAATAATTTACACAATGTTATACATTTAAAATAATTATAATTGATCTTTTTTATAGTTTACCAATCAAAATCACATTCACTTTGATTTTTATGTTAATATTTATAAATCTTTACTAGTTTTTCACACTACTCTGAGCCTAGTCTGTTCGGAAATTTAGACCATATGAATCCAAACGTAGAGAAAATCCTCCCAATGGAACAGAATCCAGAGATTAGAAAACAGTACAAAAATCAGAATCTAACGTTTGTCTTTCATTTTCTGGACTTTTTCTTTAAGAAATTCCCTCCATTTTGAAGCTGATAATTGTGATACAATACTTTCTGAAAAAAGTGATTTATGAAAATATTCTATGTCTTTAATTTTAAAGGCTAATATTGCAGGCAACCACTCTGAGTGATACTGCATTATCCATGCTTCAGCTTCTTCATCTTCCGTTGAATTAAGTCTTTCCCTTTAGCACGCCTGCTACACGGTGCTGTAGACATCGGGGACTCGGTTTGAGATTTACGTATATGCTAGAGATTCGTTTAAAAGCCGGGGCCGTGTAATGCGTGCACATCAAGCCTACCATACGGTGCCCTAGACAGCGGGGACCCGGTTCGAGGTTCGTTCGCTTCGAAATTTCATATTATTAGAGTCCCCGATAAAAGGAGGGCATCACTAGCGGGGGAAGTCAGCTAGTTTATTATAATTACTAATTATTATAGCTACTTTAATAATTATAGTTAGTAGAAAAATATAATTAATTATTCAGTCGGACAACTAAAATGTATTTCAAATTGATAAGATAAGAACTCATTTTTATCACTTAATAGTATTAAGTTTATTATAATAGTAATAGTATTAATAATAATTATTATTAATTATTAATAGTATTAATATTATTTAATATATCAGTTAACAAATATATTCTAATATTAGTATTAATATAATAAATTTATTAACTGATGTTATAAATAATAATAATCAATAGTTTATAGTATAGATCAATAAATAGATTAGATAGATAGATTAATAAATAGATCAAATGTAATTTTTAAAATGTAATTTAATAAATATATTTTTAAGTGAGTACATACATATATTACATAAATATACAAATATACAGAAAAATAACTAAACCCCACAAAAGCCCGGGTGGGTTGGGGTTTTGTACAAAAACCCGGGTTTTTGCCAACACTGATTCACGGGCTTCGAAACCCGAGGCACCTGAGCGATCTTACTCTTTTCCTTTACATCTTATTTCGTTTGTCTTTCTTTCTTGTTTGTTTCACTCTCATTGTGATTTCCTCTTCGGGGGTAAGGGCATAACCCGATATCTTCCTGTCTATATCGATTTATGGAGATTTGTAAACCACCCACGCCGTGCGTGGCGACCTGTGACACCGGAAAGGAGGATCCTGGCAATTAAGGGAGATCAACACACTGCTTTGGCATCTGTTTAGGTAGACGGGGGTTGCATATTGGTCCTGTATACATCAACCGGCTGGCAGCTGACTTGTCACTGGCTTTATGGATCAAGTGAGCTGGCAATTACTAGTCATTTCGTTAAGAGTGGAGACTGACATAGGATTGTCTTGTGACCATATGGGCCCAGGTTGGCACTTTTGCACGAATGTGCATCCCCTAGTTGGGCTCGGAAGAGGATGGTGCGGCCGGGGTCTGAATTCTAATTTTTTGTAATATGGATGAAAAAAATGAATTATTTCTAACTCTGCGCGATGTGGGGCGCAACAAACTGTTCAGAATAACATATTCATTTGTTTCTTTGTTATCAAACGCACCGGTAGTCTGTATGGTAGAACATTTAAGAGAACTTCACTTTTTCTGATTTCAAAATCATTCCAATCTGGTTTTAGCGATAATCGTTCACTCAACTGGTCACCTCAGCCAGTCAGTTGCAACTTTTGTCAAATTGTACAACAATAGGTTCTTTTTCTGTTTATGTCCAGCTACAACAAACTCTGAACACAAGCCGTGGTGTTGTATCCGAACCAGAACTTTTCCTGTGCACAAAAGAAGAACTATTACAAAAATTAAAAGATTAAACTTTCATAGATGTTTTGCGTATTGCTATCCGTAAGAATAAGCAAGTGCATCCGACAAACACATTATTCTCACTTTCAATAGCCCTACTCTTTCAAATAGAATTAAAGGTGGCTACCTAATCTGTCCAGTCCAGCCTTATATCCCTAACCGCCTCCGCTGTTTCAAATGTCAACGATATGTCCAAACCAACACCACCTGTCGTGGTTTGTTACTGTCGCCGTTGCTCAGTTGTTGGCCAAGACGGTAAATCCTGTGAAAATTCAGCCCCCTGCATAAATTGTAGGCTGAAAATCCAGCATATTCCCGTTCTTGTCCAAATTGGATCCGTGACAAAGAAATACTTGTTATAAAAATAACAACAACAAAAAAAAATCCTAATCTGAAGCTTGTAAACATGTTGAGTCTAGAACCCCGTCTGTCGGGGTATCTTACTCTAGTTTACTCACACAACAATTAAAATCCGTAGGCACATTAGCACCCAGACCGACTCCTCTTTCACACCAATAAATTCAGCTATGCCACAATCAACCAGCACTTCAAATAGAGAAACCCGTGTTATCTGCTGTACTACTAATGGTTATGCGAACCCAAAATTAGAACGTTGGCTACCATCCTCAGAACCGTCCTTAGTAATAGAATACAAACTTAGTAAGTCACAGAAATCGCCAGTTGAGTCCAAAAATTCATTCAAACATCAGTCTGATACTAAAGCTGCTTCATATCCAAAACCGTTACAGAAACCTGATTCTCCTTGAACTGAGAAAATTAAGCAAACACCTTGCGCACAGACAGGGAGAAAGTAATTATCAACTGCAGCCTATTCACAGTGGAAGATTGTGAAGATTAGAAAGAAAAAATTCATCTCTCAGCTCATGTATTACTAATTTGAAGGACTGCAAAGAACTCCAAAATTATGTGGAAGAGACTACGGAGTCAGAGTCTTACAGTAATGACTCGGATGTATTATAAACCCACCACGAGATGAGACTTGGGAAACACCCTCTTTTAGATGAGTCTATTTTATGGAAGGTGTGCAAGGCGGTACTGGAGGGGGGAAATGACCCCGCTGTTTCAGTTTGACCATTCCCCACTAAGAGCCAGGGGTTGCAATGAAATAATTTTCGCGCAAATAACTTGCTCATTCCTTGACATAAACCTGTTTTCCCTCTCTCGATTAGCTGTGTTTTACTATCTCTCTGTTATTTAGTTTATTTTGCCATTTGTAAACTGTTTTTTTTTTTTTTTTTTTTTTTTTTTAAATATTAAACAAGTCCTCAAAAGGGAAAACAATTCATTCTAAAGAAAGAATGATTGAATTGTACATAAAGTACAACACAAAATTAAAGAAAAGAAGTTCTGCCATTCTGAAACAGCAAGTTTAAAGTGTATTTCTTAATTTAACTTATTTCATATATATATTCTTCATTTTAAAAAATACGGTCTGGGCTACGGATTTTAGAATTTTTTAATATTTCCCTGCGTAGATTCTTTTTTCTGTCCATAGAGCAAAAAATAAACGTAGAAAAGATCAAAACAGGCGTTTTGAACAGAATTTTCGGACGTGACAGCACAAAAAAAAAAAAAAAAAAAAAAAAAAAAAAAAAAAAAAAAAAAAACTGCCTTTTTGAAGCAGCAAGTCGCTTATAATTTTACACCAGGAGCTTCCACCCCCCACCCCCACCCCCCCTCCTTTTTTAAAGTGCATTTCTTAATTTAACTTATTTCATATATATATATTCTTCATTTTAAAAAATGCGGTTTGGGCTACGGATTTTAAATGCATCTATTTTTTAATATTTCTCTTCGTAGATTTTTTTTTCTGTCCACAGAGCAAAAAATAAACGTAAAAAAGATCAAAACAGGCGTTTTGAACAGAATTTTCGGACGTGACAGCACAGAAATAAAGAAAAAAAAAATACTGCCATTCTGAAACAGCAAGTAGCTTATAATTTTACATCAGGATCCCCCCCCCCCTCCTTTTGTCAAGTGCATTTCTTAATTTAACTTATTTCATATAGATATTCTTCATTTTTTAAAACGGACTACAGATGCATCTATTTTTTAATTTTTCCGCTCGTAGATTTTTTTTTCTATCCATCGAGCTAAAAATAAATTAAGAAAAATGTCATAGTTGGATCATTAATTTGCCTTAAAATTTTTTAGTAATTATATTATAAATTAAGCTGGTAAATTAAAAATATAATCTTTAATTACTTTATTTTATTTTTTAAATTTTTCATCGACTATTGTGTTAAATTATATCTTTATTGGTTATTAAAAGTATTTAAAAATACATTAAGTTTTAAGATAATATAAGTTAAAAGTCCAAAATATGATATTATTACCTTTACTATTAGTACCTATACAAAAATGCACAATTCAGTTGATTATTCTTAAAATGAAAGATGTGCTTAAATAAAGTAAATTAGTATTTCGTATTTCGCTATTACAAAAAGTCGAGATGTAGTTCATTCATTAAAAAAGAAAAAATACTATTTTTTAACAAAATTTTTAATAAATTATACTTAAACAAAAATAATTAACCTCCTCAGTCCTGAGACCAACTTTGAGTCTTAAATTTTATTGATTTCTGGTTAAATAGGTTTTAAATACACTGAAATACAATGAAAAAATGCTGAAAAAATTTTTAAGTTTTTTTTTAAATCAAAAAATTAGTGTCTCCTACAGGAGACATCCGGTCACTATGACATACCATATGTTAAATATGAAGTACAAATTTATAAATATATATTTTAATATTTTACTACTAAATAATGTTTTAATGCTGTAGTACACAATTATATTAATTTAAAATGTACTTTTATGATTAAAGAATTATATAATTAAATGAAAACAACATACATAGTTTGAAAAGAGGATTGGTACTTACCTAGGTTTTTAGAAATAAATTGAAATTGAAATTATAAAATATAATTATTGCAGATACTTTATTAAATATGAGTAAGAATTTTTTTAATCAATTTTAAAAACATCATTTTTCGTGAAATAATTTGAAACATTGTCTGTCTTCTTGCAAACACAAAAAAACTTTGCATGCAGTGCATCGAATCCTTGCAGAGTTGGATTTACAACCAGGCATTCTACATCGATTTTTTGTAGATGGTTTGGGAATCTCGGGAAGATGTGAAACCTTTCTTTTTCGCAAAGGAGTGGATGGTAAGGAAATTCTTTGATTGTATCTATTTTTTTTGTGGTGTTGATGGCTCACTTGGGGTATACTCTGAGCCACTGCATTCTTCTGTGCCATAGAAAAGATATTCTTGTAGATGTACTCTGAATGCAAGATAGTCTAATATATCTTTCTTTGATCTGTTGAGCGCCATTTGGTGCCTTCTATACTCTATCCAGCTGGCAGCTATGGCAAAATCAAAAAAATGCATGATGACTCTGATGGTCCATTTTTTTGTCCTTGCGTGTATTCTATAGTAGCTTATAACACGATACAAGAAATCAACTCCTCCCATAAATGCATTGTATTTCTTTATAATGGATGGACGATTTACTGAAACATAATCTTTATCCTTTTTCGACCATCGCTTGCATATGTCTTCAGGATGTTTACCGTCAGCTGAAGAGGCAAGTATAACTGGTTTGTTATCAAACCATTTTAGGATGCAAATTTGTCCGTCATTTCGAATTTTTTGATCAACCGAACCCCGACCAAGCCTTTTCATTTCAGTGTCGGATTTAAAATTAACATTGGATGGTATATTACTCTTTCGTAGAGTACCTGTTCCCTGGCATTCAGCTTTATAATGAAGGATGTCCAACAAAGGTATTGATGTAAAATATCTGTCCATATACAAGGTACAACCAGGAGGTAAATTCTCAGAAAGTTTAAGCACTACTTTGCCACCAGTATCTAAAAATTTTGCATCATTGTCATTTATACTTGAATTTATTTTGTCTCCCGCACCTTGATATATAAAAAAGTCTAATGGCAGACCATCTGGAGCTGCGGCTAAAAAAACCTTCAATCCACACGGATTTGGTTTTCCTTTGATGAATTGTCTTCCTGGTGCATGGCCATAAAAAGGAATAATCTGCTCATCTATAGCTACGGCTGAGGATTTTTCATTCAACAGACATCCTGATAAAGCAGTTTGGAGAAGAGGTCTGACTTTCCAAAATTTATCTTCAGCCTTTTCTTCATCAGATACTGTGAGATCATCTCTTAGTTTTAAATTGTTTCTAATTAAAAAGTACCTGTCGCGTGACATATTATCTGCTATGACTGGAACGCGGGTGTCTTTCGACCAGTACATCCGTATTCTAGGATATTTTAGGTAGGACATTATGATTGTGATTGCAATAAATTTCTTAATCTTAGATTCCGTAAGTAGACGGCTTTTTCCAGTGTCCACTAAATATCTGCGGTTAGTAAATTCAGTCAGAATTTTGAATATATCATTCGGAATATATTTATGAAAATAGTTCTGGGGTGATAAATATACACTACTATTGTTACTTTCTGTAAAGGCTGGAGCAGGGGGCAAAGGAATAAATTCATCATTTAAATTTTTCCAATAAGATCTTCGGGAACCTTCTGAGACTTTAGACGCTGAGCAACTTTCCTGAACTATTGAAGGGGAGATCTGTGGGACTGGAGTAAGTTTTCTTGGGTTAGTGCTTTTTCTTCTAGTGTTTATTGGAGTCGTCTCAATTGATTTTTGTGGTTTTGGCATCGTGGTAGACACATTCTGAGATTCTTCTTTAGCTTCATCTTCAGCTTCTTCTTCAGATGATGATGAAGATTGTTCATTCAAAGGACAAAATAATGGGTCTATTGCATCATCTTCGTCATCCGAGATATCCAGATCAGAGCTTTCATTGTTCCAAATTTCTTCAAACCACCTTTTAAAATTAGGGTTATCTGAAAAAAATATATATTTGTTTATTTATTTATACAATTTGAATATTGTTACTAAAATGCATGAATAATTTTATGATTTATTTTTATCTTTTGTAAAATTTAAATTTTTTTAGTTTTATTTAGAAACTTGCACGTGCACACTGTTGTGCTTTTGCATATATTTATGCAGACACATACAAATATATACATAAATTTAGGTACATATTTATATACATTGTTATAAACAAACTCAGATAATAAGCTTAATAAAAATTTAAAAATTTAACCAAAATTTAAACTAACGTTATTTTTTCGATAATTGCTTTTTATTGTTTTAAATAAAGGCTATAATAAAATTTTAAACTCCAAATTCTCTTAGTTTCTAAAAAATAATGGATCCTAAAACATTAGTCCTTACCTTCTTCTTTTAGACTCTTACCTCAAAAAAAAAAAAAAAAAAAAAAAAAAAAAAGAAAACAGTTCTCACATTGATAAATACAAGCTCTATAAAAAATTTACGATAAAACCAAAATTTAAAATAAAGTCGTTCGTTTATAATTGCTTTTTATTGCTTTGAATAAAAGTTATAATAAAATTTAAACTTCCAATTCCTCGGATTTCTAAAAGATCTACTGCTCCCAAAGCATATTTATTGTATTTTAAAATTTAGAAAAAAATCCATATTTCATTTCAAACTATTCTCATGCTGAAAAATAAAGAAAATAATTAGCTGATATGTTTGGAATCATACTATAAGAAAATCTTTAAAAAAATACTGAATTTAAATTCAGAAAAAAATATTCTAGGAACAACTTCAGAAAATGCAGTTTTATTGGAGTATGACCTGATGTCTCCTAGAGGAGACACTAAAATGACAATGCTTTTTTCAATGCTTAGAGCACTAAAATCTTAACACAAATTATATCATTAAAAATAACAATCTTTATATTATAAAATCCTAGGTCAAATAAATTTTTAAAAAATTATTATTAATAGATAAAAGAACTTACCTGTGCGCATGCGAGTAATTTTCATTCTTTTTGGCGACGCCATTTTTGCATACCGCTAGATGAACGAAAAAAGTTATTCTGGTAACAAAAAAGCATTCTGTAATATGCTGCCATCTATTAACAACAAAAAGAACCAATTTCAGAAAATCTGGAATAAAAATTTTGAATGCTGTAAAAGTTTTAATAATTGATGTTTAGTGTCTCCTACAGGCGACATCAGGACTGAGGAGGTTATTTCTCTGTATTATCGTAATAATTAAAAAGTAACATAGTTTATATACATTTTTAACGCTTTTATGTAATTCCCCTTTAAAGTCAATATTATATATATAAATAGCGCCAAAACCTCGCATATTTGGGAAATATGGCAACCTTTCCTTTTTCCTCTACGGCGCGGCGTAGGAAAGACAAATCCCCGCTCCGATTTGGAAGAAATGGGTTCGTCTTAGACTACGTCACGTATGATTGACAGGTCTCTTCTCGTCGCGGGTCTATAATAGATGAAGGAAATACTGTGTTCGAAGAATATGAGCCTAATTGATTTTACATTTTTTTTAATAATCTTCGCTTTAAATATTCACGATTTTATCTTATAATTGGACATTTTTCACTTCATTTTATTGATTTATCATTACTTTATAGACTGCCCAGATTTGAACTTAATATTTTCTTTGTCTCCTTGGATGGTTTTATATTTATCATCGCACTGCATTCTTCATTTAATTTCGTCTAATATTCATTATATGTACAAGGTGGCCATAATTATATTGACGGTACTCAGAGTGTTCTGTAGCGCGATCTAATTGCGAGAATGGCGCCAAATCTTGTAGGAAGATTAAACAAAACGAGGGACGAAGGATTCCGCGAAAAAAAATAGTTCCAAAAATCACCGCCAGGTGTATATGTGGCGCTGTGTATTCGAAAAAGAGAGTTTCAAAACAGAAGAATCAATACTGAAATAAAATTACCGTTTATTTAGCCCATCCAACTCAAGTTCGATGCGGCCGCCGTTTTTGTGGATCACATATTGCATTCTGTGCACAACATTTACAACAGCAGAGAATAACATGTCTGCAGGAATCTCCCGTACAGCGTACATTTCGCGATATGTTACCCTTCAACGTAGCCAGGTCCTGGACACCTTCGTGATAGACCTTGGACTTTAGGTAACCCCATAGCCAAAAGTCGCAGGGTGTAAGATCAGGGGACCGAGGTGTCCATGCTGTTGGAAAACAGTGACTAATGACTCTTTCTATTGTGAATTTCTTCGTAGGAGCTGCTGTACCCGCAAAGCAATGTGTGGAGGGGCTCCATCTTGTATGAAAAGGATTTTCTCCAGGTCTTTGCTGAAGTGCCTGAATAACAAAGTTGTTTAGCATTTGGAGATATTTCTCTACGGTAACAGAACAAGTTACAGCTCCTGTCGGAGTATTGTTCTCGTAGAAAAATGAACCTATGATTATATCTGCTATGAAACCACACCAAACAATTATCTTTGGTGAATGCAAAGGAATTTCTTTGAATGCTCTTGGTGACTTGTTATTCCAAATTCGGCAGTTCTGGGTATTTATAGTTCCATTCAAGTAAAAGTGGGTCTCGTCTCCACATAATATTTTACTCCGCATCATCCAACTCCATTCTGGCAAGAAAAGTGAGAACAAAAGTCAATCGCTTATCATGGTCGGTGTGACGTAACACTTGTACACGGGTGATCTTGTACGGATAGAAGTGGATAATCTTTCGTAGAATTTTCCATACCGTACAATTAGTCCAGGCAATAGAGACCGTATAGGGACTCTACCTAGCAAAATTAATGGTAGTACTGGAAATCGGCTTTCTAGATGTTTTTTGGGTCGCTGAATCCGAATTTGTAACTTCCCATCAAAATTTCCCCCGGCAACCCCCCAAAATTTTGCTAAAAAGCCCCCCCAAAAAGGTTTTTATTAAAAACTAGAAATTCAGAAAGTAGACAAAATTTGCAACAAATTAGATATATGACATTATGACTTAGGATGAAGGGGAAGGGGGGATCTGCCTCGGAACATGCACCGCAGTGCTGCGTGGACTAAGTTAAGCAATTCCACTTAACCACTCACGCGTTTACATTAGCCCTCCCATCTTCCCTCCGAACTTTCTCTATAAGGTTTACTTTAAGTTTTTTTGGTCGCTGAATCCGAATTTTTAACTTACCCCAAAAATCCCCCCCCCCCCAAATAGTTGTTTTTAACTTAATTTTTTTTATTGTTTTAGGTGAAAAGCATTACGAAATTCAGAAACTAGACAAAATTTGCAACAAATAGGATATATGACATTATGACGTAGGATAAACGGGGAGAGAGGGTGCTGCCTCGGAACATTCCCCGCGCGCTTTTCTCAAAAACCAAATTTTTTCAAAAAATCAATTTTTTGGGGGGTTGCCGGGTGAAATTTTGGTGGGAAGTTGCAAATTCGGATTCAGTGACCCCAAAAACATCTAGAAAGCCTATTTCCAGTACTACAATTAATTTTGCCAGATAAAATCCCCTATTGCCTGCACTTCATCATTTAGTGCACGTAGCGCTGCAGTGCATTTTCCGAGGCAGTCCTCACCCTCCCCGTTCATCCTAATTGATAATGTCATATATCCTATTTGTTGCAAATTTTGTTTAGTTTCTGAATTTCGTAATGCTTTTCCCTCTTAACTTCGGATTGTAAGGATAACGTATTGCGGATTCAAGGTCGTTGCGAATTCCAATATTGGATTCAAGTCCAGTTATCGAGCTCGCCATTCCATGCGCTAAATTGTTTGGTGCTGAAGATAATCTTCTACGATGTGACATCTGTGCGGTCTAGTGTTATCGTCCTGTAACAGGAAATCATTACCTAGTGCACTGGCATAAAGGCTCACATAAGCATCAAGAATGTAATCTCTATAGACGTGAGCATTTATAATTCCACGTGGAAAGATATGGATGTCTGTACGTCCGCCCAAAAAGATACCATCCCAAACACAGACACTGCCTAATCCATACGAATCTATTTTACGAATGTTTGATGGATGATAGCGGTTTCCCTGTACTCCTCAAATCAAACAATGCATACCATCGCTTTGTAAGCTAAACTGGAACTCATCCGTGAGCGACACCAGCAGCCGTACTCTCTAGCATGCATTTTACGCCCCTCACAGATGACGCAATCCGATTGCAGTGCCACTAATTTGCATATTGTAATTTTATTCAACATCTTTTAGTTAGCAACATCTTTTAGTTAGAGAATTTCATACGGATAGGTTAATTTTTGAACGAGTTATCGCTCTTTTTGTGATTTTTCCTTAATTTTTAGAAACCAGTGTAAAATAAATTATTTTCACAGGAAATCTAATGGTATTTAGAAAGCACTAAAGTATTCGCTACTATAAGTTGCACATTTCATCGATTCTTTATACTATTAAACCAAGTTATAGCTTTGAAGTTTTATTGATAAACATTTCTTAGCTTGAACTTTTTAGAATAATAATGAAGAACATTGAAACTCGATATTTTCTACTAACAGTTCACAGACGATGGCGATGCGATGTCTTAATAAATAAATTAATGATATGTGGTATTAGAAAATTCTTACACAAATGATAAATGATGCTTTAGAAAAAATGCAATTCTAAAATCATAGGTACGGCTTTCACAAATCGATCACTAAATTTTTAATAGTTTCGTGACATGTTTCGGAAAATTTATATTTAATTTTTTTTTCATTTAAGATATTTATCTGTTACAATAGCTTGTAACTTTTTATAATATAAATAATGTTAAAATCTGCTGATAGAAATAATACATCTGTATGTAAAAATACATCAAGCTTCTGAAAATTGTACAACGATATATTTGGGGAAATATACAGAACCTGTGGAAAGCAGCAGTCAAAAGACTGGTTTTATTTTTTGGAACTCTGCATCCCATTTTCCGAAATATAACCCCGGTCGATTTTTTATTTTTATTTCAATACAGTTTATTTATAAATAATATAGAAGATTAGTGTAATATATGAACAATGACCATTTAACCTAATTAACGTCAGACAAAAATCTTCTAAAATCGTGAAAAGTTAATATTAATTTTATGAATTATTCACAATTTTTAAAAGTTTTTTATCTGATATTAATTACATGAAACGGACGTTGATTACTTACGTCCCATTTTCTCCTGATGCTATTCTAGAATTTTAGTACATTAAAAATATTTGCTAGTTGAGCAATTTCTAAATACTTGTAAATATTAAAAGACATTATCGGCGATTTGAAAATGCTATTTTCTTAATATCAGTTTTTCATAATTTCGATGAAATTTAAAATGATAAGATTTTGGTAATTGCGGTAAATTGTTAATATATATTTATATTTTATAAATCTTGATATAATATTTAACAAAGTCAAAGAAATAATTTTTGGATAAAACATTTTGAAAATTCTATTTAAATTGTTCACCAAGTAAAACTGCAATTTTTTAATGAAAAGTAATGAGTAATGTATACATACGTTCTGAGAAATATTTGGAACATAAGTGTAAAAATATTATTAAACAATTATTTCGTGCATATTATGAGATAACTGTAGAAATTTAAATAAAATTATTTTTAAAGTATATACTAATAATAGTTTCAATATGTTAAAATTGGGTAAAATAATGCATAAGCCTACTATAAAAAAGACTCACGTTAATTTTCGAAAATATCAGATAGCCACGAACAAAAATGTACAAGTTATGCGCAATGCCGAAATAAGGATTTTAATATTTCAAAAACTCAAAAGTAACATATGTATGAGATTTAAAGAGACATTTATAAAACATTTTCTATTGCTACCAATGATTTTCTGAAACGTTTCCAAGTACTTCTTATTGTGTGATAATTTGTTTTCTCAAACTGAAATATCGGTTTTTAGCAAGCTATCAGTTCGCAATTCAACATTTTCAGCTGCAATTGTATTTACACATGCGAGAGTAATGACTATTCTTCTCACATAGTCATTAATAACAAACTATAATCATGATTCTTTGCGAATACATTACTATAACTACGGAAATTATATTGCTCCTTTTATGAAAAATTGTTGCATTATTTTATAACAAAACTTTTTTTTTCAGAGAAATTTGAGGATTTTTTCATTATACAGAGACCAGATCGACAGCCAAAAATGCAAACTTCATCAATGGTGTTGTTTATTAAAAATTACATCAGTGAAATTTATATATGCAGAAAATATTTAACTAGATAGATCGATTATATATATTAAATTTAGTATCAGGGAAATAATATGAGTCCATCTTAAATAGGACGTAATCACCATGGCAACCCAGAAACATTACCTATCATGGGATATCATTGAAATAATTACGTATGATATGATGTATTAGAATGAAGAAATCGGTTGTCAATATCGTTTTAAGTTTTGATTCGATTTCGATAACATTTGAAATGACTCGACGAAATCCTCCAACAATTATATATATAGTAAATTTCAAACCATTCAATCGGGTAGTTTTTGCGCTGTTATATGCGGACAGACGGACAGACAGACGACGACTACAGGTGCTAGGTATTTATATAATTACGAACGCACATAAAAACATAAGGAGAAAACTAAAAAAATAAAATAATTCAATTTATAATCTCTCAGTTTTAATCTCATTCGAAATTTTAAAGAAACATTCTGGCAAACAGTTATTTTTCGTTTATTCACCAGGTTTTCTTGTGGCAGTTAAGAAGGGTTAGAAAATAAAAGCAAAAGAGCTTTGAGTAATAAATTGTGTTTCACATCAATTTCTGTACTCTTAATAGTTGTTTTCATTCTTTCCTTTATCGATTTTTCTAAACGATAAATTTTAGTCTCCTTCTGTTTATTTATATCTCAAACATATTCTTTACTTATACTTTTATTTATTTTTGTTTTTATTGAGTGTAGTTCGTTTTCCAAATATCCCACCAGTTTTATTAGACTTATTCCCATAGGTAATTTACCGTCCATTTGAAGTATCTAACGCTTATTATTGCTTATCATTAAGATTCTTTTGCTTCTTTTAAAGAATTTTGGCAGATGCATTTAGAGGAATAGTGTTATTTCTTATATGAAAAGGTTAAATAAAAAATATTTTACATGTTACAGTATGTTTTAAAGAAGTATTTTCATTTAATATCTTTCTTTATTTTTGAAAAGTAAATAATTAATAAAGTATACAATATGAACTTTTAAAAGCTCACTGTTTTACTTAAAAAGCGACTGAAATAATAAAAGAAATGTTACAAGTTAAAAATATACATTTTATTTAAAACTTCTTAGTACTTTCGGGCTGTATTTCCCAAGCCCATCATCAGAGAATATTTTAATAAGTAATTGCTGTTTATTTATATAAATACTTCACTCCGTTTTGAAATGAGAGTACCAATAATTATTTTAGTGGAAAGAAGAAGTAGCAGTCACTTGGATTGAACTTAAGTAGAGAAAGTAAATATAAACTCCCTTTACATTTATTTATTACATCACTTTGTTCTCATAATTCACTTTCAGTTTAAAAGGGTAGTTGGACAGTCGAAGTATCATTTTTTCAGATTAAATTTGCGTAGAGGAAAATATTTAACTGGCGTACCATAAACTTTAATAGGGTGACTGAGCTAGTAGTTGATCAAATATGGTCAATGCTACGAGGTTTTTATTATATTTCTTTCCTTTTAAGTTTTAGAAGTAAACTAACATGATTACTACAACACTTAATGAATGTCCTATAATGGGCAAAAATGAAATCTGCTGAAATTAAATCGCAACAAAATTATAAGTAAACAGTTTCTTTAATTGCTATTTACCCATTAGTTAATCAATCGAAGAAATCAGTTGAAAATTCAAAAATTAATCTTTAAAATATCATCCTTAAGCTGTGATTAACAATAATTCATATAAAACTATTACAGTAAATTCTGTCTAAGGCGGACTCTGTGCAAGCCGGAAATCTGTCTACCGCGGAAAATTTTTCAAGTCCCGGCGAACCCATAGAAAATAATATTAATTCTTGCTGCATAAGCCGGAATCTGTCTAACGCGGAAACGGAAAGGGTTTTAAGGTCCCACCGAAACCAAAATTTTGCATAAAGCGGAAAAAAGGATATTTTAAAAATGAAAGGCGCTTATGAAACTTTAAAACTTACGCAAATACTCAATGTCGAGCATAAAAATCAATTCAGTAATGCTTTTAAAAAGTTAATTCAAAAGAACAGAAACTGTTTAAATTTTAAAGAATTCTTGCTTATACCATTTTTTCCCTATATAAATATGCATTTAAAAGTTATTATTACTAGTAGAATGCACAATTATGGAAATTTGTATTGTCTAAAGTACAATATAGTATGCTTTAAGGTTCTACTCATATTCAAAGTGATAGCTTTCTGCCTCATTCCCGAAGTTATTATAATTTTATTTTGTGTGTAAACTTCAAATGTGTAGGTATTATAGCAGTACTAAGAAATTGAATAGCATTTCTCATTTATTTATAAAGACAAAGGATCTCCCAGAATTTCAGTTTTCAACAGATTTTCGAGTCAAGACAATCAATAAGACCGTCATCTGCGAGCAATTCATTATAACTCAAGATCCGATCTTTTTATCGAAAACATAAAACGCTTTTCGATTGACGTATGCTTCATTCCAATAAATCACGCTCTTTTGCATAAGCCGGAATATTGTCTACCACGAAAAAATTTCTCAATCCCGACCGATTCCGCCTTAGACAGAGTTTACTGTATTTGAAATAAGCAAGATGGAAATGGATTTTTTTAACATTTCGTAATCGTCTCCAACTAATCAAAAATTAAACTTTTACATTTTCTAATAAAAAATATTCATAAAATGGCTTCTCTTACATCAGGCAGATGTCAACAATGTGAAAATAGGTGCTTCAACATTCAGACAAAAATATTAATTCTAGTGCCACATGTAAAATTAATTTCCGCCTGAAATGGCGCAATATGTCAAACCTTTCATCAACTACTGGAGGAGTATTAACTACTGGCGCAGTCACCCTACGTCACTTTGTTACTGTCTATTTTTTCGACTGTACAGCTACGCATTTATAATGAAAGTGACGCATAAGAACAAAGTGATGTAATAAAGTAAATGGAACTAGAGTTAATAGTTATTTTCTCTACTTAAGTTCAGTCCAAAGGACTGCTACTTCTGGTTTCAAATCTAATAATTATTGGCGCTCTCATTTTAAAACGAAGTGACTTATTTGTATAAATAAACAGTTATTAAAATATTCTCTAATTATTCTAAATATTAATAATTCTCTATATTCGCTAGGGAAATACAGCCCGAAAGTAGTAAGTAGTTTTAAATAAAATATTTTTTTTAAAACTTGTAATATCTATTATTATTTTAGTCGCCTTTTAAGAAAGAGAGTGAGCTTTTCATATTTCATACAATATATTTTATCGTTGAACCAAGGTGAAATATGATTTTATTTGAATCATTAATTTTTACATAAAATTTGGAAGAGCTTTATTTTATAGTTATCATAACTCAAACTTCTATGTAAGTGTCTGTAAAATGTTGAGCATCTGCCTGCCAGCTTAAATGTAGCCAGAATTTCAAAAGAAAATCTTAGAATGTATGAGGAAATTTTTTTGTAAAAAACAAACACAAAATTCCGAGGGTTGTTTTTTAAGTAAGGGCCGTTTGAAAATAAGAACTAAATGAAAGAAAATTTTGAATAGCCAAATTTATTTTCAGATTCTACATACATTTTTCTATATTTCAACATAGATGCCAAGTTTGTTTAAACACTTATTATAACTTATAACTAGATTTAGAAAACCCTCTTCATAGAAACTTGCTGCCTGCTCCAATAACTAAGAGGTCACTGCCGTTTTCACGTCTTCGTCATCCTTGTAGTGATTGTCGCCCAAGATCATGTTTGAGATAGCGGAAAAGATGGAAATCGCTGGGCACAAGTTCGGGGCTGTAGGGGGGGGGGGGGAGTGCGGGTTCAAAACTTCCCAGCCTAAAGGGTCCAACAAAGCTAGGGTTCGAGCTGCTGTGTGAGGTCTTGCGTTGTGATGGGGTCGCAAAATTCCCTCTGTCAGCATGCTGCACCCTACGTTTTGAATCGCTTTGCGATAAAAAAAATATCACTGACCGTACTGCACGCGGCGGGCGATTAGAAAATCTTGAACATTTTAAAGACACAGAACAGACCGTACAGGCTACCTACATAGCTGCAACTGAACTCAGTTGTTCCCAAGGAATGGCGGGACACGACGCAAGCACTCGTTGCGGCGCGCCTTCCACCTATTAGTGTGTACAACAAAACGGACCTTACATAAAAAACAGCCCTATTACATATGCACAATACCAACTTCAGTTTCTAAATTACGATAAGAATGTATTAAAATAATTCAATAATGCTACTCAGTTATTACTCTTACAGAAATATTTAGCGTCATAACATATCTTCAATTCAAACTGATCTTGTACAGGGTGCTTATAATTAAAGTTACTCTGTTTAGGCCTATGTAGAGTCCGCTCTGTTTTGTCAGATATCGATGAAACTTGGAATATAAGTTATATGGACCACGAGGAAATGAAATCTGCAATAAGAAAATTTAGTTCAAATTTCGACCGATAGATGGCCGTTTTCATCTACGAAAAAGGCCTTTTTGCAAATATGGAGCGGTTTAAAAAGCCAGTATTCGTTGCCGTAAAGTCATTCTGCACCATGCCGTTAAGAGATGAAGGAAAGAGCGTTAATGGTGAAGTTGGTTTATCAGAACGGCAGTAATTTGTCGCTTGCACTGCGAGAATATCGACGCTTCAAAGGCTTACGAAAAAAACAATGTCGAGGCAGGCTTTGAAAAAGATATGTCAAAATTTTAAGAGTCTAGGGAGCAGGATGTGCTACAGAGGACGGAAACGGATTTCAAATGAAACTGCCGAAGGAGTCCCTCTTTCCATGGTAGAAAGACCGTCCGGTTCCCAATATTCTTGGGCAAGTTCTCGAGCGGTGACACGTGATTTGTCTCTCCCTTGATCTACAGTACGAAAGGTTCTTTTGGATCCATTATAAAGTGGTATCCATACAAGATTCACGTTGTGCAAGCGCTGAACCCTGCATACCAGTACACACTAACTCAATTTGCGAGGATGTTTTTGGCCAGAATAGCAGTTGACAGTGCATGACCTTGGAACATTTTGTTGTCGGATGAGGCACATTTTACCGTAGATGGTGCAGTGAATACTGAGAATTGTCGCGTATGTGGTACTGCAACTCCTAATATTGTGCATGAACAGTCTGGTTGTGGGGATTCCTGAAAGATCGTGAGTATGGTGGAAGCATACGAACTCTGATGATTTGAAAGCAAGCATGACTCGTCATTTTGCTGCAATTGATCGAGAAACTCTTCGCGCTACTGTTGAACACGCTATATTATGCTTTGAACATGTGCTTGACGAAAACGGAATGATCATTGAACGTATGATGTAAATAACAAAAGTTTTGTCCAGTTTGAGATTTTTGGTCTTTATGCACCTCCTTTTCACCTGGTGGTCAAAAATTGAACCATTTTTTATTGCAGATTTTATTTTCCCATGGTCCATATAATTTATATTAGAAGTTTCATCGATATCTGTCAACCAGACCGAACTGTACGTATGTCTAAACAGGGTACTTAAATTATAACCACCCTGTATATATTGTATATTTTTATATAAAACACCGGTGCAAATGTTTTGTTGGCAAACTCTCTGTTTCCTTTTAAAGAAATATTCTTATACAATTATATAAATTATATGATTATATATTTTAATGAGATGAGAAATTGTAACACAAAATTATTTTTAATAACAACAATAATTGTAGATTTAGTACGGCTTATTAAACATTCACTGAAAATATATGTGTAAAATTGTTTAAGTTTCTTGTTGTCCTGTTATCCTACACAGTGAACATAAAATAATCTGGTGAATCTGCTGTTTCTAAGCCCCAGACAGAAGGCTCACCTTATTATGTGCATATGTTAACGGGGAGAGTTTTGGCTGTAAACCGAACTTGTTGCAATTCACAACATGGAAGGCCTCTGAAAAGCGTATACTCATAATATTTCTTAAAACAAAATGCAGGTGGCTCTTCATTTGTAACTAATAAAATATCAGTGGCATTTATCTGCAAGATCGGAATGAAAAATGAAGGAAACTATCGAGTTTTTACTGAAAAAACAATTTGGAGCTTCGCGATTTGGTGAATTAAACTAGAAACATGATTAAATTTGTAGTGCTAATTAAATTTAAATTAAAAAAATAAATAGTTTACTGCTTTCATGAGTTTATCCATTTATACATGAATTAATTTAATTTAATCTTTGAAAAAAAAATTCATATGTTTTATTTTGTAAGCTAAAAATGATTATTTAAACGTTTAGTTAAAATTTTTGGCCATACTGTTTTATATAAAAAATTAAATTGTTAACGATTTTTTTTTAAATAATGGCATATATTTTAAAAATATCTCGTGGGTTTTATTTAAAGAATATGCAGAAAAAAATCGGAACGATAAATGTTACGGAAGAGGCTGAATTAAAAACTATTTTTCTGAAGTTTTAAAACGATACAAAGGTGCATTAAAAATATGGAGTTTTACTATAGTATCTCCTTTATCGAAAGAAATTATTGGTCGAGGAAACAAAAATAAACTAATAATAAAATAGTAAACGAGGCTAGGATGATAGCGTCATATCTCTTAAATAGGCATTTTATACACATTAATGCGTATTTCTGTACAACAAAGAGTGTCTTTTGTTAAATTGTTTAGAATCATCTTCAGTTTACGGAGAGTGTGTGTGTGATGATTTCAATTCGATATATATTTATCAAAAATGTTATTCCAAATGAGATTAAATAAGTTTTCTTTTGCACAAAGTTTGCTTTATTTCCTTTTTTCCGCCCTCTATTTCAAGGTTTTCAAAAGGTTCACTGTTGGATAAATTTAGTGATGTTTCTAAAAATATTTTTAACTTAAGAAATTTCCCAACAAATTTAATTACATTCTAACCTGTATATTGAAATTGTTAAATTCAGGGGTAGAATTGAAACAACGTTCACAAGATAACATTTTTTTTTTTTTTTAGTAAAACAGAGTTCAGCAAATAAAGTCAGTTTTCTCTCTCTTTTTATTAATTTAATATGTTTTGTAATACTTTGTCATGTGTTTCAGTTCAGTAAAATTAATATAATCGAAGACCGTGCATGGGTTTATCGTCGTCGAAATCTCTCGTAAAAATGGTTCTTTCACTATTTTTCAGAGGAAATTAAAACAAGTATGATTAGGCAGAACATTAAATCTCTTTGTTTCATTAATGCTTACAACTTCCGTTTGCAGCATAAATGAATTTTAAAAAGTTGATTTTTCAATTTTTGCAAAGTCATAATTCACTTGAGGGTAATATTTCCATTTATATCGTTAAAAATTTCATTTCACTGCATAATTTTAATTTGTTTTTTTAATAATTTTAACACATCATATTGGCAGAAATACTGTGCACAACTACTTCATGATAATAGTGTATGTGAAACTTTCCCAGCATGTAGTATATGATGAATTTATTTTATTGCAATTTAATATATATCTGATATGATTGTAAATTCTAAAGAAACGTTGAAAAAATGAAATAACTGGCATTCTCCAATTATCAGATATTTCTTATTTGAACTGTTAATCGGGAAATAAGAAACTGCATTCGAAATGTTTCAAAAGTATGGATATATTACAAAAGAAAAAATAATAATAGTGCTTTATTAGTATAATCCTTTCTTAATATCATTTTCATTATTTCTACTCAGTATATATATATTTATATATAGATTTGTTTTAAGACGTAAACCGGATCTATATTTATTTTTCCTTTTATTGAATGTTTAAACACAACTTGTACTTATATTCAATATTTTTATTGACATTCGCTATTTTTGTTTATGTAAAGATGAAATAATGTTTTAAACTTTGCAAAAATTGTTTAAAATAAGATAGGATTTATGATTATGCTGATGGAATTGCACCATCAATATTTTTTAAAAAGTTACACTTTTCAAATTTTTACATTGTCCTTGTGACTATATCTTTTATTTAGAAATCTCTTCTCCGTTCTTTTTCAAATACACCACAAAAATTCCATTCTTCTATGTCCAAATTTCACCGATTTAAATTTCATAAAATTTCGGACCTTTCAGGCACTAAAATTTCGAGACGCGTTTCTCTTCATATTTTCCTATCCAATAGTTTTCCAGAATAGGGCACAAGAATGAAAAAACACGATAGATTCAATACCGTTTATCTAGGATGGAGCAAAAGGAAAGAGTTAAGTATAAAAAAGCGCTGCGGCAAAATATTCGATGCAGTTACAGTTATTTAGAAGAATACTTCTGTATAAGGAAATACATAAGCTGAAATTATAAAACTAACAGAAATTTGATGTGCATTAAATGCAAAATCATTTTTTTAAATTGTAAATGTTACATGTTAAAATATTGTTATTTTAAAAAGTAATTTTAACACAGTAAATTTATTATATAATAGTACATTTAATTGTAGAATTAGTTACATTTTTAGCAGTAATTTAATTTTTATAAAGATGACTACAGGAAGAGACATGGATAAATTATTGCTAAGAGAAATTATAATTATATCATAGATTAATCGATAAATTAAAATATGAATGAAAATCAATGATTAATGAAATTTATTTCATGTTAATAAAGATATAAATGAAATAAAAAACAACCGTGAACGAAAAAAAAAATACTGAGTATTCTCCAAATCTTAATCGAAATGGGCACTTTCATATGCAAATTCCTTTCAAAAAAAGTTTAGTGGACTACACGCCCGAAGACCTGTTGTGTGTGTCCCACTGTCGAGACGCAGAGGTAGCGCCCGTTTACAGTGTGCCGTATGCATCGAAATCGGACTGATGACGAGTGGTCTACCGTGCTCTTCTCAGATGACAGTAGACTCAGTCTATCACCTGATTGTAGACGTAAGCTGATATGGCGATAGGTTTGTAGTGCTTACTGTCGTGAAAATATTCTAGAAAGAGATCGATATGCAACTTCAAGTATCATGGTGTGGGCAGGCATCATGTTCAATGGGCGCATGGATCTCTATGTGCTTGACCAAGTGTTCATGACCAGTAGACGGTACATCTAAGACGTCCTGCTTCTACGTATTTGACTTTTTCGAGGTGCCATCGGCAAAAAGTTTCCTTTTATGGACGATAACGCGCCTTAAAATCGCACACAATATGTACAAGATTGTCTTGGGGCCGAATATATCCATCGCATAGAGTGGTCAGCACGTTCCCTTGACCTGAATCCCATTGAAAATATATTGGATGCCTTGGAAAGACGAATTGCTGCTCGACAATTTCCTGCCGCAAACAAGGAAACCCTCATCCGTGCAGTGAAGGAGGAATCCGGCAACTTGCATCAACAGCTACTGAATCATGTTGTTTTGAGTACGTGACGCTGTGTTGAAAGTTGCCTCGCATTATACGGTGGCCATATCCCTTATTGATATGGAACTGACGATTGTTAATTGTGAGTAATTTGCTTTCTTTGTACAGTCAAGTTTTCGGACAATATTTACGTTTTAGAAAAAGAACCTCTGGTACTACCCTGTATACATCCTTTCAACAAAATTTTTATACTAAATCCTGTTTAACATTCTGTTAATAATATTTTTTTTTGCTTTAATAACCACAATTTCACGTAGATTCTCATTTATGTGTCCATTCTACTCGGTCCTTAAGTTATGTCCACCAGTGTACGTTTAAGTTTGAGAAATCCCCTATAATCCAGTATCCTATGTTTTTTCTATTTTAAAAAAGTAGATTAGTCGTCGCTAAAAACCAATAAAATATAAGTTTGTGGTAAACTTGCAGAAATAACCATACTAGAATATTTTAGTTTTACTATTTATTAAAGCATTAGAAATGCAGAAGAAAGAAAATCTTTTTTTTTTTCAGCTGAAAAAAAGATGTAACAAACTGGATGAAAGTAGGCCAATAATCTCTTTTCGAATTTACGAACAATACATATATTTTATTTGTTATTTTTGCGACGGTCTTTTTTATGAAAAATAAATAATGTAATATTGAGTTTCAATACTTTCAGTTATTTTTCTGCGAAATTGATGCTGAAAAAAATTGGCTACAAAACTTTAAAGATCGAGGTAGAATTAACGACATTTTCCTTTCAAAGACAGTACTTTTTTATATTTATAGAGTACTTTAATGTTCAGCTCGAACAAAATATTTGACAAACTCTATAGCTATATGCTTTGAATCAAATAACAAGTTATTTTCAGATCAATCTCAGAAAAACTAAAGGGTTACTTTTAAATTATATTATAAATAACATATTATCTACATTAAATGTCAGTCACAGTTCTATGTGACCAAAAATTTGTACTTCACAATAGCGAAAAAAATACCATTGAAAATAAGCAATTTATTTCAAAGTAAAATGTTAGAAATTAATAATTATGTCTGACTAAGTAACATATATATATAATCCTTAACTTTTGGCATATTTGTCTTACTTTTTAGTGTTTTTAAGTTTAATAAAAACTTTTCAAATGACATTCATCTTTTAGTACACTTTAAGTGTATTTTTAACAATTTCGTACCTAATATTTTTTCCATACACCCATACATACATCTTATATCCAACATATAAACATATTTCAATATAAATAAATGTTCACCAACTGCATATAGCATGCAAAGGATCATACTTGAAAGACGTACACATTTGAATCCCCACAATGTATCGTTACATTACAAATTATACACGGGGATTCTAAAATCATTACATTCTAAAGTATACATTTTGTGGTCAAGCTGATTTTATTACACAATATGTAATGGTACTGAAATTTATGTCGTAATAGGACATAGTTTCAATACATTTTAATGTGACTACCTTGCATGTCTAGACACAAACTCCAGTTATCCACTGTAGACCAAAAAACTTCCTCAAGCAGTGATGGTGTATCTTGGTAGTTGCGGCTATAATGCGCTGTGTTATGTGTTCAGCGCTGCGGATCTCCAGGTGGTAAACCTTAGAGTTGATAAACCCCAGCAAAAAAAGTCTAACCGCGGAGGTCCACATCCTTGTTGAGGCACGACTAATCCATCTGCCGGGAAAAGCTTGATTCCGACTTTGCTCGATGCCCCTCTGTCTCCCTGGATATTATTCATATGCAATAGTACCAGTACGCTGGAATTTATTAACTTGGGTTATTATAGCCAGCCTTATGGTGTATGGTTTCCTAAGTCTACGGGTGAAGTCTGTCGGCACCTCTTCATACGGCATTGCACGAAACTTAGAAGAAACAACAGCGATTCATTCTTCTTTGGTTGGTATTCTGTCGTATAACCAGCAAGAAAAACGTATCCAATAAGTATATCACTGGAATATGTAGTGACATTAGAAACCCCCTGTCTAAAATCATGTTTTTTTTTTCTGTGCACTAAACCGATAGTGACAATTTTGCTGATATTGAATCTATCAAAACTATTTATCCCTTTGTAGCATCATATCCTCAAAATACCTAAAGGTCAACGTTACTTATAAAGTAGCTTTAAAAGACGATAAAATACATTCTGATATCCCTAAATACATCAGTTAATGTAAGTGGCTCATAAAATTCTCAGCAGATTACGATACTGAGTTCATTTTTTATGTCAAAGTGCAGAGAGTCCAAGAATTGATGGACACTTTACAAAATGAAACAAAAATAATTATAAAAACAATAGCAAAATTAAACAATAAAATGTAATCACTAACTTCATGTATAACTACAAAAGTTAATACATTGCAATATGCAATCTCTTGGTTACTCGTAGTACGTCTAAGCGGTACTCGATTTCATTGCATATATTTCACAGTATCTGGTTGGTTGGTTGGTTGATTGAATTTTAATGGCACAAACCCCCTTTAGGGACATGTTGCGCAAGGACAAAGTTAAAAACAAAATAAAGAAAAATATTTTAAAGTTAAATAAAAAAATGGTCCTAGCAACAAGATAAGAAAAACAACGAAGTAGAGTGGGAATGGAAATTATATGACATGAGTTAAAACCACATATTAAAAGAGTCAAATGACCTTGCTTAAAGCATTAGAATATGAGAAAAACTGTAGAAGTTGTAAAGTACAAGGTGGCCATAATTAAACTGACGGTTCTCAGAGTGTTCTGTAGCGCAATCTAATTGCGAGAATGGCGCCAAATTTTGTAGGAAGATTAAACAAGACGGGGGACGAAGGATTCCGCGAAAAAAAAATTGTTCAAAAAATCACCGTCAGGGGACTATGTGACGTTGTGTATTCAAGAGAATTTTAAAAAATGAAGAATCAATACTGAAATAAAATTACCGTTTATTTAACGAATTTAACAATTTAATCCAAGCTCAAAATGGTAACAGTTTATAAAAAGCTAAACACTGCTAAAGTTTCTTTATCTGCAATTACACTTACAGAACCCCAAAGAAAGCAACAGCAGAAGAAGAAGTTCTTCATTCAAATTTCATGTTACATCTTTTGACTCAGTGCCAGCGTGTTCGGCTTTAAAAGATAATGTGCCACTGTTAGAAGCAATTTCCTTGAAAGTTATCTTTCATAATGTCTAATTTTTTAGTCGAGCGAGCTCTACTAGTCATTTTTTTTTACCTCAACCAGTGCAATGAGCTAGCTGCTCTTCGTGCTTTTAAAAACCACAAAAATGCGTAAAGGTAATGGTCCTTTGTCAATTAATGGTTTAAAAGCAATGGGTGAGAAGCTTGAGAAAAGAGGTTCTCTAGATGTTCAGTCAGGCAGAGGACGAAAACCCGTATCACAGGATACAATCGAAGAAGTGGCAACGGCGATTGTCGACAGAGCACCAGAGAATATTGCTATCACTTCCAGCGCTCCTGGGATAGCTCAGAATCTCGATATGCCTTATTTAGTCCAGGCAATAGGGAATTTTACCTAGCAAAATTAATGGTAGTACTGGAAATTGGCTTTCTAGATGTTTTTTGGGTCGCTGAATCCGAATTTGTAACTTCCCACCAAAATTTCCCCCGGCAACACCCCCAAATTTTGGTAAAAAGCCCCCCAATAAAGGTTTTTATTAAAAAAATCTATTTTTTATTGTTTTAGAGAAAAAGTATCTAAAAATTCAGAAAGTAGACAAAATTTCCAACAAATGAGATATATGACATTATGACTTAGGATGAAAGGGAAGGGGGGATCTGCCTCGGAACATGCGCGCGGTGATGCGTAAATTAAGTTGCGCAATTCCACTTAACCACTCACGCGTTTACTTTAGCCCTCCCATCTTCTCTCCGAACTTTCTCTATAAGGTTTACTTTAAGTTTTTTGGGTCGCTGAATCCGAACTTTTAACTTTCCCCCCAAAATTTCCCCCCCGAAACCCCCTCCAAATAGTTGTTTTTAACTTATTATAGTATGTTCCATTGTTGGAATCCATTGTCGTATTGTTCGGATATAGTTGTTTTAACTTAACTTCGGATTAGAATTTAAAATAGTCTTCGCATTTTGGAGACTTTGTTTTCAGGAGGTACATAATAGCCACATATCGATTACAGTAAATGCGTAGACATTTAGGAGATTAACGAGGTAAGTTCATATAGTATTTTTTCATATATTGCATTAAAATAATGTTTAAATCATATATTATGTTTAATTAAGCTGTGTTAAGTCAGCATAATACTCCATTAATGTTTTTCTTTAACCAGATACTTAAATATGTATTTTAAGATGATCAATAGAAAATTACGCTTATTTAAAAACTTTAATTTAAAAAAGTATAAGAAACGCGGTGTATATTCCAGTAACATAATATAGACAAATGATTACGGAATTTGCAATAATTTTATTTGATAGAAATTCAGGAAAATCTTGCGTAAATTGAAAACTCTTAAATAATGTTTATTTTAATGTGGTTATGTAAATTAATTTTACCAACATTATAATACCATTCGGTGGCTTAAATGCTGTCTCTGATTAAAACAGGATGAAACTGAAGATGCCCTTGTTTAGAAGTCCATAACTTTTGTGAGCACTTTTTTAAAATCTGATATTTCAGTTCTGTTTTCACTTTTTACTTATTATAATCGACATTTTCTACTTTTAAATTAGAAAACGATAAAAAATAAATAAAACTATGTTTATCTAAATGAGTATTTGTTTCCATATACGTATTTTTATGTGCAGAAAATGTTCTATTTTTTTAAAAATAGAGGGGAAGTAAGAAAAATGAAGAGGGGAGGGGGTGGGGCAACAGAAAGCCAGGCACAGGTCTTCTCTTTGTTTAATGAGAATTATTAGAAATATTGTACGATTTTATCTATTTATGAAGATGATATATTTATCTTGTTACATTTTATAATAAATAAAGTTATTTTTAATAAATATTATTGTTAACGATATTATAAATATATTGTAAATACTCATTTTACGCGTAAACTCCAAACTCACGCGAATTCGCACCGACCGAAATGTCGTTGTTATTTAAAACTTGCTTTAATTAATTCGCATTTTTCATTAACAAAATAAGACTTTTGATAAAATCCAATGTCTTATTTCGATTTCCTTTTAAATTTCGTATATGAATCATGAAGTTATATTTCATTATGACTAGATTGTGAGCAAAATTATGCGGAGTTGAAATTACGGAAACGCAAATCGTAGTAGTGTAGACATTATTGGTTAATATTCACGTGCGAATTCCGCGAATTTTAAACGGAGTTTTCCGCGACAATTATTCAATTGGAGTTATGTCCATAGTTCTGTGGGAAAGACTGATGAGAGTTATTTATATTAAGAATTCATACATGATACACGAAATTCAAATAAAAACACGGAGCTTTTGCATATTAGCAGCGTAAAATTGGCAAACAGAACGGTGCTGCGCCGACCGTGATAAACAATTAAAAATTGATGGATCTGTTATAAACTATGAATAAGGTACTTGTACCCAATATGGACAGTGCTCTCAATATGGACACCCCTAATATCTTTAAAAGTAACATTTTGATCGAGAGATGGCACTACTTGTCCGTGAAGAAAAGCAGTTGAAAAGTTAATTAAGCCTAGAAAGTGAAAAAAGGTGTGCTGTTCACCATTTGGAAGGAAACTTGTTGTTTCGTGGTGTGCTGATTGTAATTACAGGTAAGTTTAAATTCTTATTAGATATGGTAAAATTACTTTAAGCATTGAAAGGTGGAGTGTTTTAGAAGGCTGATAAAACATATTTTCGATTGCTATTGCATATATTGCTTAAAATGCTATTTTTGATTATTTATTACAAGATTTAATAAAACTATGCCCAATTCCCAATATGAACACATTATGTCCACATTGGAAAAACAGCAAGTGAATCTTCAGATTCACAAATTTGTAAAATATCTGTTTAATGTCATCTGAACAATCCTCCAAGAAACCTCCTCCAAAAAGCCCTTGCAGAAAAATCAAAAGAAGCCTCCCCTCAGTAGGGTACTTGTTTTCTAAATCGCAGGTACCAGCGGTATGACTTTCTCAACGAAGTGGAGCTGGTACTGCTTCTTAAGCAGTATTGATGGTGTTGCTGACATGCGACTATGCATCACATGCGGCAGATATGTCCATGAGGACTGTGTGGAACTTACTCCCCCCCCCCCCATGATGAAGAAGTTTCCATTTGTCCATCCTGTGAGGACTGAGTAATAACAGATGTAAATTCTGCAGACAGATGCAATAAAGCTAAGCAAAGCCAACTATATTATTTCATAATATTTTGTAGTAACTGAGGTGCTTTGCATGGGTCTCAGAAGAGCCACAACCAAAAATGACCCCCTCCCTTCTAAAGTGCATGTTCTGAAGATATTTATTCCACCGAAATACTTTAAGATATATTTATTTTATCCCCTTTATACTGAAATCCCTTGGAAGAGTGGCTCTTCCATACACCCTGTGTAGTAGTTCAATAAGCAGCCACCTGTCCCAAATATAGAAATGAATGTCCATAATAGATACAGGTGGTTCCTTATATGGACACTTGTAAACATTTTTTCGTTTTTATCAATAAAATTAAACCAGAATAATTACAAGGTCGCTAATTTTAATAATGATAGTCAACAGTCCAGGGATAATGGTCAGATATTTTTGGAGTCTTATGAAGTGTACATGGAGGTGAAAAAAATGAATTTTCCTTAGGGTGTCCATGTTGGGTACAGGTACCTTATTGAAATGTGCGATGTTTAATGATAATTTATTTAAGATTATGCATCTCAGTTAATGTTTTATTATTTTAATTAATATTAAATAAAGTTTATTTAGTAGTACTAGCTTTAAAGAGTAAATTTGAGATGGAATGCCTAAAACATTATATTAGGGAAAAATATATAGACGTTTTCCTGCTTTAAAGCGTAAATTTGAGATGGAATGCCTAGAACAGTGTATTAGATATAAATATATAGAAAATGCTATTCTATTCTGGTTTATTAAAAAAAAAATCATAAACATGTTTGAAGTAGAAGATTATAGTAAACGAAACACAGTTCTGGATAAAAGATTTAAATTTTTTAAAGTTAACTACAGTCCAAGGCTTTTTGAAAATATAAGGCAAAATTGATGTAAAAATAATCGCAGCCCATCCCCTTAAGTTAAGAGATCTGTTAAATATTAAAATAGTTCCTGTCTAAGCAATCAATAGATCTGGAGTATATATTATAACTTTCCAAAAACATAGTTAATATTTTATTTATGTTGGTATTATGACTTTATCTGGCATCTCATTTGATGTACAAGCTTTAAATTTTCTTCTGGATAATTCTCGAATAATAGCAAAAAAAATAATAACAACATTTAAATCCTACTGATCATGGCTTTGTAATGGTTGAAAGTGTTCTGGTTTTTTTTAATGTATTTTGAGACATTTTTAATTTGTATTTTAAATAGCTTTATATTATATTTATGCATCTGAAAGTACTTTTTGAACAATTATTTGTGCTTTTATATGTATTTTAATTATTTATCTCAAGGCACTAGAATTTTAAGATTTCCTTTTTTTATACATTAGTTGGGATTATTTACGCCACAATTGTAATAACTTAGCTCTTCTGTTATTCAACTTTATCAAATTGAAATGTAAAAAAATCTATGTTTCGTGATAATGCCTCTCCTAACATCCACCATAAAATTTGTTTACCATATATTATCTATTGTATATTTTTTTTTTCTTTTTTAATTAATTTGTTAGCCTCTAAATAATACAAAATAATTTAACTTCAAATGTTTTTATTATTTTTCATAGTACAGATTGCTGAAGTAAGCATTAGATACAGAAAGAAAAAATACTTGATAAATTTCAAAAGAGTTTAGTGAGAAATCATTACAAAAGTCAGTACTAGCTTTGTACATCTATATAAATGCAAACTTCAACGTATTACAAGCCAAAAGGTGCAAGTATTTCTTGTAAGCGGTAAAATGCATTTGGTTCTAACAACAAGAGATGAATATATATCACCATAAAAAACTGGATGGTTATGGACTTTCCCTTGGAAAGATTGCGCGAAATACGTAGCAAAAGAGAGTCGATTGCGAGCTATACTGTTAAAATTAGCAAAGGATTCGAAAAGATCGGCGTAGCACTTTTGAAATCGGAACAAAAATAAAAGTTAGTTTTACGGATGCTGTATTTTCATGCTATAATTTGTAACAGCTTTTCTATAAGGTATTTGGATTTTATAAAATGTGTTTAGTCTTTCTGTTTTAATTTCGATTTATTTTATCTAATTTTACCTTTTAATAGTTATATGTCACCATGTTTTTATTTCGTTTTGTTCTACATGAAATCCAATAAAATAGAAAACAGACGCGGTATTCAATATATAAGGATATTCAAGAAGTTGTATTCATAGCTGAACTGCATACATTTGTATGCATTTTATAAAATCACTCTTGTAAATGTAGTTCATATTTAAGTAAATATATACTAAATTAACAAATTAAAAAACATATATATTTATGCGACACCTGATAATCGTTCGCTTACTAGAACAAACATTAGTGAATTTATACAAAGTCAATAGCTTGTGTTACATTTAATTAAAGATAACAAATTTCCTAATCAAATAATGTTACAATGTTTCCTTTCAAAATATTTTCGAGATGCCCCAAAGCTCTTCATACCTTTGTTTACAAAAGTGAAACAAACTGATTTTAAAGACTTTTTGAATGAACGAGAATAAAAGGAAATTAATTTATTTCATAAATGCAAGTAAATAAGTGTATAATTATTCATTAAGATGCAAATCACAAGAATATAATGGTATTTTTAATGTAAAGCGCATGTTAGTTTTATGATTTGTACGGAATATATACATACATACATACATACATACATATATATATATATATATATGTATGTATAAATATATCGGATTAAGGCAAGGCGGCAGTCAAAAAAAATATATTCGTTATTTAACTTATAAATATTTAATGTCCTCGATTATTCTTAAGAATACAAACATTTAATAACTAATTCTTGATTATGAGGATTTGAAAATATTTACAATGCTAATATCTAAAAAGAATTAGAGTTATAAACTGGATCTCCGAGGATCCTATCATAAGTAAAGGCACAACGTCCCACTCATAGAAATCAGCGGTCAGCAGAAATGCTCCCTCTATGACCAGTACTTAACGGGATTCTTCGCGCACTTCAAAACACTCGCTCCGTAATGTTAATCCAATGGGCAGGTTATTCTCGAATTTCTCGTCTCAATTTGAATATTTTTAAACGATTTTTTTGCATAGGCTAGGTCGATATTTAATATGACTCTTTTTTACTTTTTCGATTTTGGTAGCAGATTTAAGAAAAAAAAAAAAATACTTTCAGTTTTCAAACCGGTTTCGAAACTGGAAGTATCTTTTTAAAAAACATCTGCAACCAAAATCGAAAAAGTAAAAAAGAGTCATATTAAAGATTGAGCTCAGCTATCTTATGCAAAAAAATTGTTTAAAAATATTCAAATTGAAACGAGAAATTCGACAATAACCAGCCCATAGGATTAACATTACGGTGCGGGTGTTTCCAAGTGCGCGAAGAATCCCCTTAAAGGCATCTCTCGTGCTACGATATCTGGGTGCTGCATCTTTTAGGATTTTCCGCCTAGCTTTCGTTATTTGACTGGGATATAGACCTCGACCTTTGAAACACGGTTTTCCGGGTATCTGGTCTGCAGCGATATCTTGCCACCGCATTTATAAAGAGTGTCGCCTAACAGGAGTATTGATAAAACGGAAACCCTGTTAAAATGACTAAGTTTTCTGTTAAAATCGTTCATCCTTTAAGCTACATTAAGATTTTTATGCCTTTTTGTCGTCTTCAAAGCAGGATCATAGCAAATACAAGCAAAACACCTGTTCACTTTAACATGATGTTATCAAAACGCAAAGTAAATTTAGAAAACTAGGGGGCTCGGCCCCCCACGAGCTACCCTCGCCAACCCCCGTCCAGACACCGCAGACTCTAAATGCACGCTGATTAGATCGGCTTTAAAAAGATTTCGAAAGATTGAATTATAATTTAAAAAACGGTGGCGATCTCCCTATAAACGGATTTCTATTAATTTCTCTTTGATTGGGGAATTTTAACGCCAAATCCGTTGCGGTGCTACTTGATTATCCCGTCGACCAATTTCGCCAAATTATATAAATCGCCAAACCACTCGCCAAATTATACAAATTGACTTTTTTTTTATTTTAAATAACGAAAGAACAAATAAATTAGTACAACGTTAATAAAAATACAAATAAAACGTCGAAATAAAAGTAACTTGATGAGTAGACACGTGTAACAACATTTCAAAATAAGCTAATATAAAAGGAATTAAGTAAACAGAGTCTTTTTCTCCTGGTATATTTTAACAAAGCGAAAAGAAAGTCCTTTTAAATAAGACATTTTAAATTAATCGTTTTTGATCTGACGTAATTTTGACCAAGCTATTCTTTCCCTTTTAAATATTCACGTGAAAATACTTTTGTTAGAAATGAAATATTATTTGCGCTTTCTTAACAAAAATAGTTGAAAATATCCTCTCAAAATATCAAATAAATGTCTAGCGCAATTTCTAAATTTAAACTGTTTTGCAATATTATTTTATGTTCATTTTATGTAATAACTGTAATGCGAAGTAAATATGACGTAATTTCTCCTATTTAAGACTTCTAACGCAAGTTAATGAATTTAATATTTTACAATATCCTTTCTCTTTTAAAATTCACTTGCAAACTTTTTATGACGTAATTTTTAATAAGTTCCTGCTTTTTGTACATAATTATTTAATTCTAATTTCAAATAGTCACGTGTAAATACATTTTTAATTTGAAGCAAACGTTATTGTTTGCGCTGTTTATACATTTGGCAACAGTATAAATTAATACCATTTTCTAAAATCCTTCTATATATATAAAAAATTTTTATTTGGAAATGGACCAATAAAAAATCCGCGTAGATACCGTGAAATGCATCTGATTGGTCACAGCTTTATGACGCTATAAGGGAGGTTACCAATGGGGGATCCGTCTCTCTGTCGCCAACTTGGCACTATTTCCAGTATTTCGCCCAAATTAAGGGTACTTTTCCGTTATACGGACAGCATGCCAAAATGTATGCTAATGCGCCCATTATTTCAGCCCTCATCGTGAAAAGGATTTTTCTTGTAAACCATGCGAAAAATTGTGATTTGTTATATATGAAACGTGAATTACGTGAATGATTATTATTTAACCTTAACCTTGGAAAGCTATTTAATTTGCTATTATTCGAAATAAAAATGCTTTTTTTTTAAACAAAATGTAATTTACTTTTACTGCTGACGCTGAGATGGATTTTACCATTTGTCAGTTACCAGATGATGAGAAAGTTGCCATAAAACTGTTTCAGGAATTTGGAATTCTGCATAATAAAAGGTTGCGTTCAAACAACCATGAAATGAAATTATGGATGAGTTCTGGAAATCCGAAATGGAGATGTAGCTTACGATCATGCGAAGAAAGCGTAGGAATACGACAAAAAACATGGTTTCTAGGATCGCGGTTGTCTTTTCTTAATGCTTTGAGGTTTATATATTTATGGTGCCAAGAGTTGACATCGATTGAGCTTTGTGAGCTGCAACTTGAATTGAACCACAACACAACAGTGGACTGGAATAGTTATTTTAGAGAAGTTTGTGCAAATGCTTTATGTTCACGACTAAATAGAAAAATCGGTGGACCTAATAAAATTATAGAAGTAGATGAAAGTCTTTTTACCAGAAGAAAAAGCAACGTAGGGCGTGTTCTTCCTCCTCAATGGGTGTTAGATGGTTTATGCCGTGAAACACGGGGATGTTTCCTTACTCCTATTTCCGATCGCACAGCTGAAACTTTAATGGCGGCAATAGAAAGCAATGTAGCTGATGGAAGTATTATTTATACAGATTACTGGAAAGGATATAAAACATATGAACTGTGAAGTGCTGGTTATGATCATTTCACGGTAAATCACAAATATAATTTTGTCGACCCTAATACTGGATGTCATACTCAAAATGTTGAGAGATTAAGGGGCATCGCAAAATGGCGCAACTAAAGACATCGGGGAACAGTTCGTCATCATTTAGAGTCGTATCTCGTAGAGTTTATGTGGCGACGTCTTCATTCAAAAAATGAAATATTTACTGCAATGCTAAAAGATATGGCACAGATGTCATATTCGCCCCATATTGGCGCGATTTTTTCCTGACGGAAATGTCATATACGCAACGGGTACTTAACTGGCGCCAAAGTGTCGTTATTTTGCTTGATGTGGTAACCCGGATTATGATGTGGCACAGATGTCATATACGTATAATTTGGCAAAAATATCAACAGCATTAACAGCAACATCCGCGTTACCATATCAAGTAAAATAACGACACTTTGGCGCCAGTTATGTACCCGTTACCTATATGACACTGGCGTCAGAAAAAAATCGCGCCAATATGTATATGGCAATAGGTATATGGCATCTGTACCTATGTTGTTTATGCTGTTGATGTTTTCGCCAAATTGGCAACCGAAAAAAAATCGCGCCAATATGGGGCGAATATGACATCTGTGCCAAAGAGATTTGTAATTTTATGGCAGCAGTTTAATATAATTTTTTTATTTTATTACTTTATTGTATAACAGTTATTTGTTCACTTATTTTAATTACATATTTGTGATTTCATAAAATAGTTCGTAAAATTCTGTAATTTTCAAATGTTATATTTTTAAAATGCTCACTTTATATTCGACAATGTTTTCCTTTTATTTTTTCAAATGTTTAAATTCACGTGATTTTCATTTTGCGCCAACTATTACGCTTGGCGACAATGCTGTCCGTATAACGGAAAAGTACCAAAAAGCAAAGCCTACTATGATATATACGGCCCACGCATTTCGCCGAAAACCATCGAAAAAGTGAAGTCGGATTCAGCTTCAAACTCTGAACCAAAACATCACAACGTGCTCTTTTTTAAAACACCAAATAAAATAAACTAAGACAGACTTGAGCACAGTTAACCCCTTCGCGACGGGAGCCTTTTACGAAATGTTTAGTACTTTGCTACCGGTTTTAAAAAACAGAAGTCTGTGCCTATTCAAATCGGGAAAATACTCGGATTAAATAAGGCAAATTTTACAGTAAAATTTTACTGGTGAGGATAAACGAGGATCCTTAGGCCTATTTCCGGCACATATACAAGTCGCTCGTCCCCAAGGGGTTAAAAGATAAAATTTATAAAGACAATAAAAAACAATTAAAAATACAATATGTAAACGTTTCGCCAAGCGACACGCAAGGCATCATCAGTACAAAAATATCCATTGCAGTTATCCATTGCACATTGCAGTGCTCTTTTTTGTTTACATTTATAGCCTGCAAAGATAGCAGCTTGTTTCTCATCGTTGAAGTTTCAGAATCATTGATCGTATTTTCAGAATAATAAATCCCAACAAAAAGTTTTCGGTAAGAAAAAAGCGCCAAGTTCTCCTTAATGTTTCGGCCAGAAAAAGTAGTGATATCTGATGTTCGCACAAGTTAAAAGCCAAACATTCCAAATCTTTCATTGAAAATTGCTTCCTGTGACTTGGCCGTTAATGCCTTCTACAGCATTTCAAAATTAATGATTGGAAATTACGCATTTATGAATTATTTAAATATTAAAAGTAATATTAGAATGCAAAGAGGCAAATTCTCATAAAGACATTATAAGTAAAAGATTTCTGATAACTACCATTCAGTTTCAACAAACATTAGATTTGATTACAGATCATTTAGTCCACTTGCGGTTTAATTGCCATTTTGTACGGTCAAAAGCTAAAGTCATTAACGTAAAACCCGAGAAATAAAACAAAATTTACTTACTTCATATCTCACAATATGTTACATTATATTTTATTGTATAATATTGAAATCTTGTGTATTGACGAAAGAGATTTTTTCGTTTGAACATTATTATAGTTTGTTTGCAAACATTAAGAGGTATTCGATTTATAAACTGTTAAAAGTTGATATTAATTATGTTTTAGCAATTAGGGATATTATCTCCTGAATACAAGTATTTTGTTATTTTTAACTTCTAAGCATTTAAATAGACTGAAGTTGTTTAAATGCTTTTTTCAAATGTGTATTTTATTTCTGTATTCTGTGTCACAAAATGCCTAAAATAATGAAAAAATGTAGAAAAAATGTAGCTCATTTGTACATATTTTATAATTTGAAAAACTCTCACGAAGGCATTAACGGCCAAGTCGCAGGAAGCCATTTTCAATAAAAGATTTGGGATGTTTGGCTTTTAACTTGTGCGAACATCAGATATCACTACTTTTTCTGGCCGAAAAATTAAGGAGAACTTGGCGCTTTTTTTTTTGTTTACCGAAAACTTTTTATTGGGATATCACTACTTTTTGTAAGTTTTTTCAAGTTTGTTATTCTAAACTGTATTAATATGAAAAAACTTAAATTTCGGTACTTTTATGTTAGCCGGGAGCAAATTTCCTTATTAGCCTTTTGTTTTTTCGCCAATAGCAGTTTTCATTTTTCACATGTGTAAATTAGAAACAATGCTTTGATTTTCAAATAAAATATTTCGGTTTATGTTATTATTTCTTATTTATTTATTTATTTATTTCTATGTTAAATATCTATTAAATAAAATGAGGGAATTGCATCTATTTTAAATGAGATCACTGAAAAGTATATATCTTTAAATGAAATGAATGCAATATGAACAATGGGGGAGTTGGGAACAGTATTTAGTGATTTGACACTTGCGCCCGGCTAACATAAAAATACCTAAATTTATTTTATTGAGCTTTACAAATTTGTACTTTATTTCTTTTTATATTAAAGTACTAGCCGCCTCTAGCAAGCAGTATTTACCGTATTACTTCCATGTTAAACGTTGCATCATGTTACTGTGATTCATAATTTAATTTACTTGCCCATTCTTTCGCCAATTCGGAAGCTTTTGATAGAGAAATCAAGAACTCTTTACGATCATGGAAGCACATCATATATTTTGTGTTGTTATGTATTTCATCTTTCGTGACAAGTATCTCTTAACTCACTTATGCATGCTTCCTTAGCAGTTACGATTCGTTCTCTAATGCGGAAATTTTTAGTCCTATTAAGTAATCTTTTCTAATTGGGCTCACTGCCAATTGTTGTATTTTAACTGATACGACTGGGTACAAGTGAAATGAATGATTCTTATGAAATCCTTTGACAATAATTGTATTTGCATTAAACCATATTGATGCTAATATCTTTTTGTTTCACTTTAACCTTTTCAATAGGCTCGATTACGGAAGAATAGAAGGTCTACCGGCTCACTGCCATGATCCATTTGAAAATCTATCATTCTTCTCATCTGATCGTGTTAAAGAATTAGCCAATGTGCCATGATTTTAAGATTTTAGCTAATTTTACTCGAAACACGAAAACTAAAATGCGAGGAACTGGATTATAGAAGATTCATTCTAACGTACATATCGATTACCAGGTTACATATTATAGAATTATAATAATCAGGAGAACTGGCAGTTTCAATGCTTTAATAGTTTCTGTAAATTCTCTTTATATAATACAGAAGTTTTAGCGGTGTAAAGGTTAACAACATAGTCACAGTAAGTATAATAACAGTACAATACAATAACAATAGCAGAGGTTTTGGGCAGTGACGAAACTATTAGCACTTTGGAAATATTAGTGCGTTATATCATTTAACTATTCGGATGATATGCGGAAAAATAAAAATAGATGGCTCGCATTAATAATTAACTCATTGAAAAATAGCCACTAGCGTCAAATATTCACCAAGCTTGGCGACATTTAGCAAAGTTTCGCCAAATTTGGTAATATACCATGTCAATTCTCAAATTTGGCGACAAAAAGATGTTTTGTTTATTCTGACGTCATAATGTTGCATATGTATTATGTATTATACACATACCTATAATATGTATGATGCAAATGTATTACGTATTATATGCATATGTATAATATGTATGATGCACGTGCATAAGTTCATTAACATCACTAAAACTCACTTAAAGGAATAGTGTTTCCTAAATAGTAGGGATAATTGCCAGATTGACCAGAGTGCTATTGAGATTAGAATACCGATATTTATAATAGACGTCTATACACACCATCACCTCATCGAGTTTACAGCTGAAATTTTAGGATTAGTTAAAACTAGATTAGCATATTTAAATGCAACTGGTCTGTTAAGTCATATCTTGGTAGAAACCACCTGGAGACCTAATTTTAGTGGTTAACTGATAGGTTTACTATTTTATTTTCCTGCATCCAAAAGTTTGGAAACATGGAGGAATGGGTGCAGGAAAACACAATGGAAAATCCACCAATTAATCCGTAAAATCGGGTCTGTAGGTGGTTTCCACAAAGATATGACTTGGCAGACCAGTTACATTTCAATACGCTTATCGATATTTAACTAATCCTAAAATTTCAGCCGTCAACTCGATGGGGTGATGATCTGTGCAGACGCCTCCCGGTCTTTAATAAAATTTGTTTTAAGGAAGTAAAAGATAGAAAGATGGACAGATAAACTGAAAGATTTGCCTTATTAAAATTTTTGTAAAAGCATATAAAAATTCATTCCGCTTCAAATCATGTAACACTTTTATAACTCAGGCTAATTTTCTGTAATCGGGTTTTGACGACTAACATATCTTATCTATAACTATAATCTTTCTTTTACAGATTTAAAATTAACAATTAATTAACAGTAAGTATGCTAATAATACAATATAATAACATTAGCAGCGGACTTCGGACGCCGCATCTGTCGCACATCGTTAAAGGAGTTTATTAGTTACACATTTCATTTAATTAAAAGGAGATTTTTAAACTTTCATATGGAATTAGGATATTTTTCCACTATAGGGACCTTGGCATTTTTTAAAAATCTTGGCGCAATTCGGACTTCAAAAACTGGAATATGTTGCCAAATGATATAAACAACTACGAATACAAATCTGATGAACTTTTATGTTATTTATATGTATTTATATACATATAACCATTTTATTTATACATGTATAAAATATTATTTTTTATATACAGATTATTTATGTTGGTATATAAAAATAAATAAACGGGTTCCTTACATTAAATTAATTGTATACATATGGAAAAATTGCTTGTGTATATGACACATAAATAGGTTGCCAGAATATACGTTATTATCATTTTTTTTTTTTTTCTCGTCAAGGCTATTTTCTGTTTTTCGCCAAGGCTACTATATCGGAAACGTACCGAATTGCGGTTATATTTTGTTAAATCATAGCAAACGCGGCAGCGTTAAGCTATAATGTGATTAAGAAATAGAAAATGCAAACGACTTTCTTAAATTTCTGGCGAACCAGTTGACGTACGACAATTATTTTTCTTTTGAAAGATGGAACTCGACGAGACGAATAAACTGATAGTATTAAAAAAATTACTGTAGCTTTCAGTAGTTTTTTATTTAACCTTAAACGAAAAAATGAAGACACAAAATTCAACAAAGTGTAGCTAACGTTCCAGTGGGTGGATTAACTTCGTTTTTGTTTTATTTTGATCCTCTTGTTCAAACTTAAAATAGATTTTTTTCATCTTTGTATGTTTGACGGTCGCTGAGAAAATCGAATTTGTCTTTTATAATGTCTCCATAAAATTATAGCAATCTCTCCTTTTCATTTTTAAATTTTCTAATTCAATAATTTCTTTCGTGTTGCCACTCCCTGAAAAGCAGTACTATGTATTAAAAAGTATGTATTAAAAAAAAAGGATAACACGTGTACTTTTTTTTTATAAGTCAATAAAAATTGAAATTCAACTGATAGATTTTTGTATTTTTGAAACCGAAGTCAACCTAAGCAGATAATGGATAATTTTCATAAATATATATATAAACTTTCTTGATTAATATTTTGAACTGGAGTAATAGACACAATGGAGCACAAACGAGTTGGTAGGAAAAAAAAAAAAAGGTAAATCCCAAGCTTCTGTTCAGGAGCTAAAATTAAGTTTTTTTCAAATTATCATCATAACATCCTGACTTACACAAGTGATAGGTATGCAGTAATATAAATACTTCACATACTAAGCCTACCTTAAAAAATAGCATTCCATCTATTTTAAATAAGGAAGAGATGTCATATACGCACCAGAGTACATAACTGGCGCGATAATGGCGTTATTTTTCCTGATACGGTAACTGAGCTATTGTTGTTTAATTATTAATTATTTTTTTATTTACTTTTATTTTATTTTTTAAAATTATATAAATTGTTTTGTTTTATAGTTATTAATTAAACTTTTCATTATTTATTGTTATTTCCTTTTTAAAATAATAGAAAGTAATTAAAAAATATATATGTAACTGCTATTCGAAAACGAGGTTTTCGTCAAGTCGGCGTCAGAAAAAAAACCGCGCCAAACCCGTTGTGTATATGGCATCTGGCCTTAAATAATTAGGGTTTCGTTTTACTTTAGGTACTTTTGCTTGAGATATTGTCGAAAATGTACAGCAAAAATATACGGTACTACTTGATTATCCCGTCGACAAATTTCGCCAAACTATTCGCTAAATGATACAAACTGACATAATTTTTATTTTAAATAACCGAAGAATAAATAAATTAGTAAAACATTAATAAAAATACTAATAAAACCTCGTGGCACAGATGTCATATACGCTCCATATTGGCGTGATTTTTTTCCGACGCCAATTTGGCGAAAACCCCGTGGCACAGATGTCATATACACCCCATATTGGCGAGATTTTTTTCTGACGCCAATTTGCGAAAACATCAACAGCATAAACAACAATATCCGGGTTACCATATAAAGCAAAATAACGACACTTTGGCGTTAGTTAAGTACCTGTTGCGTATATGTTCTTTGCGTCAAAAGAATCGCGCGAATATGGGACCGTATATGACATCTGTGCCAACCTTGTTAATACATCATCTATATCCGGTTTACCATATCAAGCAAAATAACGAAACTTTGGCGCCAGTTAAGTACCCGGTGCGTATATGGCATTGGCGTCAAAAGAATCGCGCCAATATCGTATGTGACACCTGTGCCAAAATGTGAATTAAAAATCACTTGATGACGTAACAAACACGTGTATCGTGTTTAATGTCAAATGAATGTAACATTTACTATCATCCATTATTGTCATTTAATCTCATAGTTTGGCGATAATTTTTTGGTCGACAGGATAATCAAGTTGTACCAAGTATGGTACAGATGTCACATACGCACCACTTTGTCACGATATTTTTTCTAACGCCAATTTGGCGAAAACCTCGTTTTCGGATACCAGTTATATGTATATTTTTAAAAAGGGATTAACAATAATTTAAAAAAGTTTAATTAATAACAATAGAACAAAACAATTTATATAATTTTAAAAAAGAAAATAAAAGTAATTAAACAATTTATTAATAAATAAACAACAACATCCGTGTTACCATATCAAGCAAAATAACAAAACTTTGGCGCCAAATAAGTACACCGGTGCGTATATGACATTGGCGTCAGAAAAAAATCGCGTCAACGTGATGCGTATATGACATCTGTGGCGGTTCAAGTACACTTCGTAGCGTTACTTTGAAATCGGTGAGTTTCATCGCCAAAATCGCCAAGATGCTTAATGATCATCGCCATTGAATATATAAATAATGCCATATTTGCAAACTTATAGGTCAGAATATAAATGGAACCTCGGTTCACGACCGCCTCTGTTTACGACCAGTTCGGTTTATGTCCAACTTCGGTGATCAAAATTTGACTCGGTTGGCGTGCAATATCTTGGTTCACGACCAAGGCTGCCGAATAGTTCAGTTGGCAACCCTCACATAACTGTTGTTATTAGTCAAGTTTGGAGTAAGGAGTGCTTTGTATACCTTTATTACTGTAAAAAAAAAAAAAATTAACTTTGTTTTACTTTTATTCAGGTTTGCGCTAATATTAGCTCTCATTGTGGCTTCTAACAATGAAAAAGTGCTTAGTGATAGCAGTACTAAGAAGCTTAAGCGAATTACTGTTCAATAAAAGAAATTGTAGCAAAACATGAGAACGATGTTAGTATAATCGGTCTAGCTAAACAATACGATGTGGCCTAAACCTTCGATTTCCACGATAATCTATCTATCTATCTATCTCTATATATATATATTATGCTATCGTATGTGTCACAGAAATCGCGATTATTTTTTAATTTTTTAATGGCAACGCTCGAATGAAACGCATCTCATTGTTTATAGAACTGCATTTAATGCATCTCTATACCTATAAGGGGGTTGCCATAGGCTGGAACCTGTTCTGTCGCCTAATACCGCCAAGTTAGTCGCCAACTTGGCGATATATCGCCAAATACCTATAGATTTTCATTGTAAACCAATAGGGTTTACTTGTTTAGAGAGAATCAACAAATTGAGATATTTTAATGCAACAAAAACTAATATCAGTTTAAGGAATTATATTAATCATATTTAAGGGAGCCCAAGTAAATTAAATTATGAATAAAAATAACGTGAATTTGATTTAAAAACTTTTAACCTCTTAAAACAGTGTACATCACTTGGTTAAATAGGGCATTATTGTGCGAAATAAGATAAAAGTATTGGGAATATTTAAAAGCAAATCAGGTTTATTTATATTCAATATATAATTATCAAAAAATTTAAATGACTAGCATTAAAAAATGCTCTGACGAGCACAAAAAAGGCTAATATGTTTTTAAGAATGAAAAAGGATTTGACAAGTGCTTCTAATTGAGCATGAAAAAGGACAAGGGGTACCTTCTTGGCTGCAGCTCACTGTCAATGCCCACTTTGAAAAAATCATATTTGCGCTTTTTTCCATATAAAAAAAAAATCAGTCACAGTTACGACAAAAATGTGTAGTGTAAAGACACAGCCAGTAAAGACGCAGCCTGATTAAATATGAATGTAAGGCGACATAGTACCAAAAATCTTAGTTCCTGCAGCGTATTACACTCATGCAGTGCCACCAAGCATGCCCGCAGTGTAGAACCGTACAGAAAACCGATTTGTAGTGCAGTGCAGACTGTTGCAGCAGTCCGCACAGGAACAATTCCACATGTGCACGCATAACAGTATAATGCATTCATTGATTGTTGAAATTATATCCAAGTGTCTGTGGCTGTAAGATGTACTATGCAGAACAACAGTGCATATGTAAATTATAAACGAACATTAGACGCATACACCTTTAATACGGAAGTACAAAAGCACAATGTGAGTGTGCACTGAGGTTCAAAAGCATAATAGGAATGTACAGTGTAGTATAGTTTGTAGAGAAATAATAGTACACAGTGCACTGTACAAAGTTGCATTGCAGACGCATGTGCAGTACAGTAGTGGAACACTGCAGTTAATATGTAAAGCACGACGGAAAGTTTTACTAAAGTACTGCGAATATATTTTGTATGGAAAAAGCGCAAATATGATTTTTCCAAAGTTGGCATTTACAGTGAGCTGCAGCCAAGAAGGTACCCCTTGTGTTTTATTGTTTTAATATCGTAAATATATCATAACCTATACTGATTAAAATTTTTAGGTATATTCATTTTTTTTTATTTAACAAACATCTTTGGAAAAGCATATATATAAAATGTTATTCCTCTTGAAATCACGTGACCGCCTTCAAAGTTCTGTAATCGAGATTTGGCGAACAACATTGGCACAATTGAATGCGTAGGAACTGTTTACGGCCAAATGACCCCCCCCCCCCCCCGTATGAAGGGTTTAGAGGCGGAAATTCTGTGTTTTCATATTTTTCTGGTTAATTGTGCTGCAAACCCGACTTACTTGTGAAATTTCATGATTCTACGACTTTTAGAAGTACCTTAGTTATTTGATGATGCGAAGTGAGTCAGTGACAAAAAAGTGCTTTTTTGGAATTTAATATTTCGAAAACTACTAAATATAGAAACATAAAATCGTGGAACCTTAGTTCAGTTTGACCATACGAACATGTGTATAAAAGAAAAATTTCTATATCTCTCCCTAAAACGACGTTATGAGGGGGTGAAAAGTATGCCGAAATGGTTCAGGAAAAGGTAGCTTACGGCTTGTGCGAACTTGGCGGACGCACTGCCGTGCTCCCAGATTAAATACTTATATTCTTCAATTTCCTTCGATTTAAAAGGATATTTTACACACTTGTAGTAAAATTTAGTGTTCACATGCTGTTAAGATTAGCTAAATTACTTATTGTTTACTTGATCGTTTGGTTCATTCTGTTATTTTTTTGAATGTCCCGTATTTATATAAAAATAGCTTGTGTTTCATATACACGTTTTAAAATTAAAATTTGGTTTTTATCGTACTACAGTTCTCATAACTGGCTTGAAGCAGATCAATTTTGATTAAATCATGTAAGAGTGTATTTGTTACTTAATAAATTATATTTATTAATTATTACAAGGAATTTTATGAGTACTTTAATATATTTAAAAGAAATTCCATTAGTTTTATTATTTCAGCAGTGAAGATAGCAAATAAATTTGTGACATTGATGTTTTTAGACTATGCATGTTTTTATTTTTGGAGTGAATCGTAGAATACTCTACTTCTCCCCAACCTGGCGATAAATGCGCCAAAGTGGCAACCTTGGTATTTAGTATTAAATTTGTATTAAGTAGCAACCTTGGAAGTATTCTCCGGTCGCACCATTTATTATTCCTATAATGGTTAAAATGATATATTTTTTTCTGACGATTAGAGTTAATATTTTTATTAAACTCTTTTGAATCATATCTATACGGAAAAAAAATGTAAACACATTGGATTTCTCTGAACCCTGCCCCGAGCGGTTTGGTTGGTTCTCATCGTTGAAGTTACGGTCAGAGTCAAATTTCTGTTTTGGACAGCGTATCAGAGTCCTCTGGCGAGGAACTTCATACATTAAGAGGCTACGTCAGTCAAACGAAAAGACCCGTTCGCTAATGCTAATCCTATGGAAGAAATTTATAAAGATATCTTGGTTGCATTTCAATATTTTTAAATGATTTCTTTTGCATTCAATACTTGAGATTGATCTGTACAAAGACCGTTGTTTACTTTTTCGATTTTGTTTACAGGTATTTCTTATGAGGACACTTTCATTTTCTGAACCGGTTTCGAAAGTAAAAGCCTCCTCATAAAAAATATCTGCAATCAAAATCGAAAGAGTAAAAAACGGCCTGCATACAGATCGATCTCAACTATTGAATGCAAAAGAAATCATTTAAAAATATTGAAATGCGACCGAGATATATTTATAAATTTCTTACATAGGATTAGCATTAGCGAATGCGTCTTTTCATTTGACTGAAGTAGCTTCTTAAACGCAAATCGGTCTGCCGGTAGTAGTATCTAAGTATGCCTTGCAAAAAGAAATGCCTTGGAAATGGAACAATGAAAATCTGCGTAGATACCATGAAATGCAACTGACTGGTCAGAGCTTTATGACGCTATAATGGAGGTTACCAAGGGAAGACCCGTCAATCTGTCACCAAAAGTGCCGGCAAATTACCGCTATTTCCAGTATTTCGCCAAATTTCCATAGACTCCCATTGAAATACAATAGGGTTTACTTGCATGCAGGAAATCAACAAATTGGGATATTTCAATGCAACAAAAACTAATATTAGCTTATGAATGGAGCTTAATTGAACTATTTACATTACTAGGGGGCTCGGCCCCCTACGAGCTACGCTCGCCAACCCCCGTCCAGACACCGTAGACTCTAAATGCACGCGAATTTGATCGGCTTTAAAAATATTTCGAAAGATTGAATTATAATTTAAAAAACAGTGGCGTTCTCTCTATAAACGGATTTCTATTCATTTCTCTTTGATTGGGGAATTTTAACGCCAAATCCGTTGCGGTACTACTTGATTATCCCGTCGGCCAATTTTGCCAAATTATATAAATCGCCAAACCACTCGCCAAATTATACAAATTGACATAATTTTTATTTTAAATAACGAAAAAACAAATAAATTAGTACAACATTAATAAAAATACAAATAAAACGTCGAAATAAAAATAACTTGATGACGTAGACACGTGTATCAACATTTCAAAATAAGCTAATATAAAAGGAATTAAGTAAATAGAGTCTTTGTCTCCTGGTATTTTTTAACAAAGTGAAAAGAAAGTTCTTTTAAATGAGACATTTTAAATTAATCGTTTTTAATCTGACGTAATTTTGACCAAACTATTGTTTCTCTTTTTAATATTCACGTGAAAATACTTGTGTTAGAAATTAAATATTATTTGCGCTTTCCTAACAAAAATAGTTGAAAAGTATCCTCCTAAAATATCAAATAAATGTCTAGTGCAATTTCTAAATTTAAACCGTTTTGCAATATTATTTTGTGTTCATTTTACGTAATAACTGTTATGTGACGTAAATATGACGTAATTTCTCCTATTTAAGACTTCTAACGCATGTTAATAAATTTATTGCTTTACAAATTCCTTTCTCTCTTAAAATTCAGGTGTAATTATAGTTTTTATGACGTAATTTTTAATAAGTTCCTGCTTTTTGTACATAATTATTTAATTCTAATTCCAAATGTTTTTTTCTGTTTATAATAGTCACGTGTAAATAATTTTTTAATTTATTTACACGTATAAATATTTTTTTTTTTTTTAAGCAAACATTATTGCTTCCGCTGTTTATACAGTTGGCAACAGTTTAAAATAATATCACTTTCTAAAATCTGCTAAAAATATCTCTAGAAATGCTGAAAATCTGAATTTAAAATAGAAATAAAACCTCAAAAGATTAGTCAAAATAAAAAAATTAATGCAATCTGCACTCCGGCAAATTCTAACGCATAAAATGATCTAAAAATTATTAAATTCCTATGAACAGTTTTTGCTCCTATAAAACTTTTTTAGTGGAACGATTTTGTCCAACTTTAGCATTAAATATCTCTTAAAATAATTCTTCGATCTGAAAACTGTCTACATCAGCGTATTTATCAGACATTTCTGTATAATACTACCGATTTTCATATTTTTGTATGCATTATTTTGCTTAATATTAACGAAGAGAGACCTCCGGTCAGAAAAAATTCAAAACCGGCGGCGGCGGCGGTGACAGCGGTAGTTACTTTTTTTTAGAATAGAGAGATTTTTAAGCACAAACACTAATCTGGTGTTGGCTAGAAAATAGGAATTGCTTCGCTATACCGAATGGAATAGCTAAGCGAGCGTAGTGTAGTATGGTGAGCGTAGTATGGTGAGCGTAGCGAGCAGGGGGGCGGTGCCCCCCTAGTCTCTCTATTCTAAAAAAAAGCAACTACCGCTGTCACCGCCGCCGCCGGTTTTGAATTTTTTGTGACCGGGGGTCTTTCTTCGTTAATATTAAGAAATATAATGCATACAAAAAAATGAAAATCGGTAGTATTATACAAAAATGTTTGATAAATACGCTGATGCAGACAGTTTTCAAATCGAAGAATTATTTTAAGAGATATTTAATGCTAAAGTTGGACAAAATCGTTCCACTAAAAAAGTTTTATAGGAGCAAAAACTATACATCGGAATTTAATAATTTTTAGGTCATTTTATACGTTATAATTTCCCGGTGTGCAGAATTAATTAATTTTTTTAATTTGACTCATTTTTCGAGGTTTCATTTCTATTTTAAATTCAAATTTTCAGCATTTCGAGAGATATTTTTTCGTTATTTCAGAAAATTGTACTTATTTAACCTGTTGCCAACTGTATAAACAACCGAAACAATAATGTTTGCTTCAAATTAAAAATTTATTTACACGTGACTATTATAAACAGAAAAAAAACTTTCAAATTAGAATTAAATAATTACGTATAAAAAGCAGGAACTTATTGAAAATTACTTCATCTATAATTACACATGAATTTTAACAGAGACAGGATATTGTAAAATAATAAATTTATTAACATGCGTTAGAAGTCTTAAATAGGAGAAATTAGATCACATTTACGTCACATTACAGTTATTACATAAAATGAACACAAAATAATATTGCAAAACTGTATAAATTTAAAAATATCGCGAGACATTTACTTGTTATTTTGAGATGAACTTTTCAATATTTTTTTTTTTGACAGCGCAAATAATATTTCATTTCTAATAAAAGCATTTTCACGTGAATATTAAAAAGGGAAAGAAAAGTTTGGTGAAAATTACATCAGATTAAAAACGATATATTTAAAACGTCTTATTTAAAAGGACTTTCTTTTCGCTTTGTTAAAAAATACCGGGAGACAAAGACTCTGTTTACTTAATTCATTTTATATTAGATGATTTTGAAATGCCATTGTATCTTTTAACAGCAGCTGATTTTTCCGTAAAATTCCCCAATCAAAGAGAAATGAATAAAAACCCGTTTATAGGGAGATCACTTTTGTTTTTTTTAATTATAATTCAATCTTCCAAAATCTTTTTAAAGCCGATCAAATTAGCGTGCTTTTAGAGACTGCAGTGTCTGAACGGGGGTTGGCGAGCGTAGCTCGTAGGGGGCCGAGCCTCCTAGTAATGTAAAAAATATCTCTCGAAATGCTGAAAATTTGAATTTAAAACAGAAATAAAACCTCAAAAAATGAGTCAAATTAAAAAAAGAAAAACAATCTGCACACCGGGAGCTTCAAACGTATAAAATGATCTAAACATGATTAAATTCCCATGCACAGTTTTTGCTACTATAAAACTTTTTTAATGGAACGATTTTGTCCAACTTTAGCATTAAATATCTCTTAAAATAATTCTTCGATTTGATAACTGTCTACATCAGCGTGTTTATCAAATATTTCTGTATAATACCACCGATTTTCATATTTTTATATGCATTATTTTTCTTAATACTAACGAAGAAAGACCTCCGGTCACAAAAAATTCAAAACCGGCGGCGGTGACAGCGGTAGTTGCTTTTTTTAGAATAGAGAGAAACATGTTTTCTTATCGAGCTTTGTCCTTTCCCATTGTAAATATTTATACATTGCTATTGTCTGTTAAAATGTAGAAATCTATCAGTTTAACCAGACACAATTTCAACCTTGATAACGACCCCCCGATCAAGAAAAAAAAAACAACAAACTATCCCTATGTTTTAAAAGAATGAGAAAAAGAAAGGTTATATAAAGAACTTTAAAATAAATACCCTTTGTAAGATTTGTAGCTGACCCATTGAAAGAAAAGAGCATAGAATAAATCCCTTATTCGTTTTGTCCTTTAAATCCAAGTTCTATATCATATTAACCCGTCTTTTCAGGTATTTCACTACGCTGGTGAAACTAACAGTATATGGTAAATCAATAGCTCAAAAATTGTCTAGAATATTACAATCTTAACGGAGATTTCCAGTGTAAAAGGAGAACTAGTAAGTTGCGTAACTATTCATCCCTTATGGAATTACACATGGATTCCTTTAGACTGGCTTTGATTTCAGAACTGTGATTTTATCTAAACCTATGACCTGTCTAAAGAAAATGACACTGACAACGGCAAGATTTAATATCTTCTAAGATTTTATAAGATTCTAAGGTTCTAAGATTTCTAAAATTTTATATTACATTGAAAATATTAAATTAATTTTAGCATAGAGATCATCAGAGCATTAAATAGTAGTAATTAGTTTAATTATGTGGATGCTTTTAAAACTTTTATTATCTTTACGTGTATTATGAGTAAGAGTTAATGCGACGACTTTTATAATTCCCTTCCTTTGGGTGTTAACCGACTTCTACTGTATGGATATATTTGCACATACAGGTTTATACATATATTTTATATAAATACTTTTTTTCATAACACTTTTTTAGATGCCTTAAACTTTTCACTTACTTTACAAAATAATTACTTTAAAATGCTAATTATGCTATGTGAAGTCTCAGCCTTATTCGGAGTTCGCTAAGACTTCCCTATCAATAGAGAAGGGATTATAGATTAAGTTATCAAGCACATTCCAGAATTTCAACTAACGGCTCTTCCAAGTTTGAGCTAACCTCCTCCTGATTATGTAAATTTTCGCAATGACTTATTTCTTTTTCTGTGTTCATGGATCTAAACTATCCCGTGGAGTCTTCGCTTTTGACTTACTATACATAATCACTTACATTAACAATAGTTTCTATTTCTCCTCGACGAGTTCAATTGTATTGTTTTACAATTAAAAAAAAAAAAAAAAAAAAAAAAAAAAAATCCTTGCACTAATTCGGCTGATTTTTGCTACTGGTAACTCTCCAACTAGTAGATACGATTGGAACTCTCCTTTAATGATCGCTGAAGGGAAAACCAAGTATTTACATTCCTTATCCAATGGTTAATGAAGTCGCCTAATTTGTTCTAATTAAGTTTTCCATTTAAATTCAGCTTCTGTTTCATAAATCAGTGCTAGCGTCCGTGTATCTAAAATAGTTTTTTCTCAATTCTGATTATTAGAAAGTAGGAATTAAAAAGATTCTCTAGCCACGTCCGCTTAATCAGATAACTCCGCATGACTCATAATCTTGGTCCAAACATTTATTTAAACAAACAAATTGGAAATTGCTCGTCAAACGTGACAAATGATGTGCATTCGTACTATAACTAGTTTTATAAATATTTTTTGCACCGTATATTGTACCGAATGTATATTTTAATGCACTTGAATAAGTGCATATTCATTTCATTCATCCATTCACATCATTAAAATGCACTTGATGTATTTTTTTTTCCCATTGGCCGTCATGTAACGGAAAACTTTTGACTCTCTCTGTCTTTAAACTATACATCCGATTTTCATAAAACTTGAAGTGACTCGACAAAATTTTGCAACGATTATCTATTTAAAATTTCAGACCATTCAATAGGCTGTAACGTCACTAAAATGCACTTGCAATAATTTATTCCCATTGGTCGTAATGTAAAGGAAAACTTTTGACTGTTCCTGTAATTAAACTATACATCCGATTTTTATAAAATTTGAAATGACTCGGCAAAATTTTGCAGCAATTATATATTTAAAATTTCAGATCATTCAGTTTGGTAGTTTTTGCTCTGTTATATGCGGACGGACGGAAAGACAGACGGGCCGAACGACGAATATAGGTGCTACGTATTTATATAATTACGAACGCGCCTAAAAATGGGCCCTTGGATTTAATAAGTTGGGTCAGCAGGAAGGAAAAATCCCAAAGAATTTGCTTCTCGTAAGACTACTCCTAGTCCTAATGATAACTTTTAGCCCTTCTATTATTTTTTGTCCATTCTTTCCAACATGACTTTCACATCGCCTCTGAATTTAGAATTATATTGCCGTTCTGTACTTTCCTATAAAAAATTTTCTTTTCCTAAGATTTTCTTTCTGGTTTCCTTACATTATCCCCAATATTTTCATAAAGATCGCCCTATTCGCATATCATCGTAGCTGACTTAACTGCATCGCACTCGCCAATATATATTTCTTTGATATCAATGGGAACACGTTTTTTGCTCTGCTCAATGGGTAAAAGTTCGTTTATTGAATCAAAGTCTTTTTGATCTCTACCCTTTATATCTGGTTATCCAAATACTGTCTAAGACCATAAAAAAAAAAAATTCCATAATGCTACCGACTTCATCTGAAGATCATCTAATTTAGACATCAAGACACGTCTATAACCTAAATTGTTTCAATAATAATTCATTATATATTGGAAACCACCCTCTTTCTCCGCAGGTTCTTTCACTGTTATTTCCATAACTTTTGTAGGTAATATATAGATACAATCTTATTGGCGCGACAAAATATTCATCTTTTCTATATACCTTTCAAAATTCATGAAAAATAAGATAATATCTACTAATTTCATACTGAATTTATTTATGAGATTATTAATCCTATGAATCCTATTCGCGTCCGAAACAGGGACTATCGAAGTAAAATTGTTGGGACTTCTGTGGGAACTTCTGCTGCACCTATTCTTTTTACTTTCTTTTTTAACCTTTCTTGTTTCTTTTTTTTTTCATTTTAGTTACATTCGGTTTCAAATCGCTGTATTTCTAAGAGAGTTTCTTTTTATTTACGCACTACTTCTAGTTGCGTTGCTTTTCTTCTCTTTTCAGTTCTATTGATAATTTCATTTTGTTTTCCTCATTTTGCACCTCGCTTCTGACGATTAGTGTAAAAAATTCTCGAACTGCTTGTCGAAATCCAACACCCCTGTAATCGTTTTAACCCTATCTCAACGACATGCTAGTTCGAAAATTTCCTGGTAGCATTATGGGCTGCACATATATATAAGGTTATCAACTTTTTGATAATTTTAGAATCCCTCCCCCTTACGATATCATTTGTTACCAACTTTGGAACCCCCTCCCCCCATTCCCTGTAATGATATCGTTATCAATGGTCTAAAAGTTCTTTTGATTTTTGGAATTTATTTGTTTTGTTTGGAGTAATATACAAAAACGTTTTTATTTATTTTTCGCTTACTTTAATGATTCAAATGAAGGGAAGTTAATAAAATATCAATTTGCATATAAAATAATTTTATGTCAAATAACGCTTAAAAGAAATAGTTACTATTTAAAAGTATGTTACATAATTTTTTGTTACACATACACATTTTTTGTTACATAATGTATTCAACAGTAATAATTTCTTGTTGCACTTGCCCCGAACGTGAGAGAGAGGGGGGGGGGGATAGAACTTCTTATCTACAAAATAGGTAAACAACATTATTTCGCTTTTTTTTCTTTACTAGTAAACAAAACTGTCATTTCAAATGTATTTCGCTTATGTTTTCTCGAACAGCGGATTATATATCCATACAAACATTAAGAAAAATAGGAATGCCAAACGTTGCAGTATTCCATATTTTCAAGCTAAATTAATTTATAATAATTTGATGATTTTAATAATAAATATTTTCATAAATATAGATAACAGATTAAAACAATATAGCATACTACTTTGACATAAAAACCAAGTTACAAATAAAATAGAAAAATTTTGTTTTGATCAAAAAGGATAACACTATCAAAAGACAAACCACCTCCCCCAAGAGATATCTTACGATATCATCTGCCAGACCCCCCTCCCCACTAAAATGATAACGTTATATATGCACAGCTTCTTAGCAGCAAATATTTTGAATAACTATCTACTAAATCTGCCATTTTTCCTTTCAAACATAGGAGAAGGAAGGATAAATTGGCCACTCTATAGTTAGATGAATTGTTATGAGTCCTTTTTAATCCGTAAAGTTCTAGAAAAATGTACCAACAGTAATTATCATAACTTTAGTTTCAATTGATGTTGTACTCATTTTTAGAAAACACCTGTTAAAATGTACACGTTACTTTAAAATAAAAATTACAAAATGGTCACTTTGCAATCTTAGGTTGAATAAAGTAGCCAGTATAGGTAAATAAACAAATCACATTGTGCCAGGATACGTATTTTTGAATCAACATCAGCTAAAATTTAAGTGTAATTATTATGTTTTATAATATTTTAAGTATTAAATCATAAAAGAAAATTAAAATTCTAGTGCTATATTCTACTAGAGTTAAATAATTAAAATACATATAAAAGCACAAAAATAACTGTACAAAAATTACTTTCAGGTGAATACATATAATATAAAGATATTTCAAATAAAAATTAAAAATATCTTAAAATACATTAGAAAACCCAGAACGTCTTCAACCATTACAAGGTCGTCATCAGTAGGATTTAAATGTTGTTATTATTTTCTAATGTATTTAAACATATTTTTAATTTATATTTTAAATATCTTTATATCATATGCACCTTAAAGTAATTTTTATACAATTATTTGTGCTTTTATATGTATTTTAAACATTAAACGTTACAAGATAAAATAATAATTAAAGGGCATGAATATGACGGATGGAGCAGTACCCCTAGTAGGCATGCAGTTTGCAAATGGCGAGTGTAAAACTTTCTCTGCAGAAGTTATTGCCGCAACCTGCCTTCTTTCTTTCAAATAAAACACTTTTGGATAGTATTTTGTTATGAATAATGAATAAAAAAGCGTTTATGGGCAAAGTAGCCATGTGCTAATTTAGTCCTATCTCTTTGTGGCCATTTTTCCCGGAATGACACCTTTACAAAAACCATGGCAGGCTTAAATTCTATATATTCCCGCAGCCGCTATCTTTTATTTCTTGGCGAATTTTTGTTGGCGATGTTGTTGATCATTCTCGTTATGGCAACCGCGTTGAGTGTTGGGTCTGGTAACCCAGTTTTTTGGGAGATTGTCTTTTTCGGCGAATTTATTTGATATTATATGACTTCCTTAGTTTGTTTACCTGCTGTGGAAGATGTTATTAAGAAATATGCTAATGTATTTCTTAAATAGTGTTATTTATGTGTATTTTTTCAGCAATATTGCTTTTTTTACCCTACTGCCAATAAGGGTTTTGTGTTTCAAGCGTATCTGGGTATGTGGATTTCTTTATACCCTCGAAATATCCTAAAGGCTAGATAGTTTTTAATGAATGAAGTATCTATCGATTCTTCTTAACCGTCCGATGGTTATAGGCTAAGTTTTGTTTTTATAAATTCAAAATGGCGGCCGTAAAATACAAAATGGCAGTAGAGACAAAAAAAAATTATGCACCCTATTGAGTGGCATATCATTGGATAGGTCTTTCAAAATGAAGACGATGTATCATTGACTATTTTACAGTAAGAAGCTCCATTTAAATATTACACAACCTGGAAGTTGTTTAGCTAGGATCTTTAGCTTTACTACAACTCTAACCTTCATAGACATCTATAGGCCTTATCAAAACAGTGTTTATAGATAGGAAATAACAATTAAACACAACTTAAAAGTCATCAATACAAGTAAATAAAAAAAATAGGTAGGTAATATAAAAAATAGTTTCACATTGATGAGAAATAATTAATTAGTCGGGTTTTTTGATTTTTTAAATTTTGTTGTCTTTTTTTTTTTTTTTTTTTTTTTTTTTGTTAATGAAAACATCGTTTTATTGACTGAGATTGAAAAATTTGCTGAGCTTTGACAACTCAACTCCGCATGTTTTATAATGTGTAGTAAGGAAAGTTTTGAATGACAGAGATATATGGTATTTGTTTTTGATTGTAAAATTAAAATTACGGTAATGCAATGTTTGATATTGATAGTATATGTTCAATATTGAAAGTCAAAGTTCTTGTGTGATTTAGTTTAGAATTGTGAATATTTGTTCGTTCTTTTTCTTTTTTTTCTGCTGTAATGTTAAATGAAAGTTTTACGTCGACTTGAAATTTGAGAAATTATGGCAAGTGACCATTTTTTACAGTTGTGTTTCCAGGAGTGAGATGTGTGTTAACGGATGTTGATAATTTTATGTATATTTTATTGTAATTTTATAGTAATGTTTCATACTAGCCGTTTATTGTATATTTCTCATGCATTTCGTGCATTTTTGAGACTGGTGCACACAACATACGTGCATTTACTAACTGCTGCTTTAACGAGCTTTGTGCATTTTTGTGATGGCTGCAGAAGTAGTTTGCTGAATCCAGTGATGTTTTTTTTTGGTTAATGAACGCGTAGCGTTCATACGGTTAATGAGTTTCGTGCGTTTTCCAGATTGCTTCAGAAGTAGCTTGCTGAATCCAGTGATTTTTTTCGGTTTAAGAACGCGTAGAGTTCATACGTTCATTTACTAATTGCCGCTTTAACGAGTTTTGTCTATTATTTACATTTTATTTTCGTTAAGCCTAACATGCGCATAAATAAATGCTTGGCGATATGTACTACTTGGCGGAAAAGGAGCTTTCACGACAAGAAAAATCCAAGATGGCAGCCGTGGGAATATATGACATCTGTTCCCCATGGCTTAGCATCTAATATACATAACTTTACGTTTTCAAACACACATCATTTAAAAGGTTACTCCACACAGAGCAAACAGCATAATAGCAAATATTTATAACACTATACAGGTGTGATTCAAAACTTATCGTTCAAATTTCGAGGGGAGGTATGGAATAAGTCAGGAAACCGATTTCACATAGGAAAGTATGACCTCAAACGTCATCTAAATAATGTTTAATATAACCGGAACGAAAAAAATTAAAAAAGAAACAAGAAGTTTTCGTTCGCCTGGTAATAAAAGCGGTGAATAAAGGCCATTAACGAGATTTTTGGAGTTTTTAAAGATGTGAAAGGCTTTGTGGAAGTCCATATGACCAGTGGAAATAGGAGAAAAAATAATACTAGTTTTACGAAAGTCAATACCATGATTGGGACGCAATGGAAGGTTGGGTACACACAGCGCCCTCTACATACGCATACGTACACTCCCGGGTATGCTTTTCTATGTAAAATCGGTTTCCTGACGTATTCCCTACCTCCCCACAAAATTTGAACGATAAGTTTTGAATCACCCTGTATATTATTTAGCTATGATCAAAACATTTTATCACTTGCCTAAAACTAAAAATGTGAAAAAAACAATAAAAAACGTTTAGAACTAGGAACATGTAGCCTTCTGCTTCAAAGTCACAGGCAAAAATATCAAAATCTGCGACGACTCTATCATCCAGTTCCTGCGTGACGAGGACACGATACAGTGGGTGAAACTCAGCTGGTCACTTTATTTTCCATTTCCCTACTTAAGGGGGCTGGTCACTCAGCTTCCGATTTCCCCCTCACTAATGTAAAGTCTATGGGCATTTGATGCATTCGTATATTTAATATATCTCTTCGGGAAATTAATATTTTTAACTTCTTTTTTTGTGTACACTTCCTAAAAAATGTCTTTTTTTTTTTTTTTTTTTCTTACAAGGAAGGTCTCCATACGGGCAAATTCAGAAAAATCTGAAAAAATTACAGAGTGTTCTTCTCACGTGGATATATATGTTTATAAAAAATTTTCTGGCGGAATCTCGATAGAACTTTCGTAAAAAAATAATGAAAATTTTGTTTATTTGGCGATTTATCATCAGTTGGCGATTAAATGAAATTTCGAAAAATACTTTTGTATGTCGAATACTCTTTAAGATAAAAATGTTTCGTATTGAACTTATTTAAATAAATGTAATATAAATAACTTTATTTTTGTCAGTTTCAGTTTGATTTAACTATAATTTTGTCATATACTATATATATATATATATATATATATATATAATGAAAGTTAAATATCAAATTTTATGAATTAAAACAAAATTAAAATAAATTATTTCAATATCTCAAAATTAAGTCCAATTGACCACTGTCAAGTCAATATTGTTGCTATGGAAACGACGAATTTTTTGATATTGAAATGAATAACTGGTAAATGAATTTTGCCTTTATTTTGGAATACGCTTAAATATATGAAATTATTTTTTTTTATAAATGAAATTGATTTTAAAATAATAAAATTAAATAACCAGCAACATAAATATATAATACAAAAAACTGTATTTATAGAACTCTCTCATTGTTTATGTTTAAATTCATTAAATATTTTTACACGCATTCTAAAAATCAATTAACAAATAATTTTCATATGCATTAAAATCGTTTGCTTTTGGCTAGGAAAAGTACTGCTCGCCAAATCGCGTGATGCTTTCGTGTTTTCGCGCCAAATATTCGAAAGTATTTTATTTTTTTACTACTTTCTACTGTAATTCCGCCGCTAAATTTGACTGATCCTTTATTACATACGTAAGTATTTTAATTGGTATTTTTTCAAAATATTCTGAGTATGCGCAGTAAGGAGACCTTCCTTGCTAGTTCTCAAAATATTTCTAAAGTATAGACTTAATTTCATAGGAAGTGTTAAAATCTTACTCACAATTCGCCCGCTTTTAACACATGAAATATTAAATTCAGCATAGATTTTAGGAATAGTTTGAAAATTAAGAAAAAAAGAGACATCTTTTAAGAAGAGTACACAGAAAAAAGATGTTAAAATTATGAAATTCCCGAGAAGATATTTTAAATATACGAATGCATCAAAAGTCCATAGACATAACATTACGAAGGAGAATTCCGAGGCTGAGTAACCAGCTCTCTTCACACGAATTAATTGAAAATTTAACACATTTTAAGTACGCAAAATATAATTTTTAATAGCAAAGTATTAAAACTCTAATAATTATAATACTGGATGTTACATGAAATGAAGCAAATTTAGTTTACTATTCAACTCCGCAGAGTCCTTAAACTAGAAAACAGGAATTCTGCTTTTTCAGAATTTTGTATCGCCTCCGATGAAAAAAAAATATATAGATGTATATAGATATAGATAATACAAAGCATATTTCAGTTTTTAGACTTAAAACACACGCTTGTATTTTATATAAAATGACACCATTCGCATCGTCTGAAGAATTCCGCGTTTACGATCCAGTCTTAAAAAACATCTACAGTAAAGTATTCATAGAACATCACTATCGAAGAATAATACACAAATCCGAAAAAAAAAAAATAGATGTCACTCAAGAAACTCGACAAAAAGATCGGCGATCTAATGATTCATACGCCTTCATTTGATTATAATATAGATGATTAAGTTTAATTTAATTTATAATAGCTTCATGTTTTACCAGAAAACATTCATTTATATTTTATTCAAAATATTGCATATTTTAATTACATTTTTTTAGTATTTATGGGAAAATGTCAACAACAAGATATAATTATTCTTTTTATTACCAACTATTTTTAACCATTTGGAAAAATGGTTATTGTTCTCGTCAGGATGGGAAATGAAAAGCATATATGAAGGTTTTGATTGGTTTAATCCGCAATTTATTCGTTTTCTGATTGGTCTATATAGTAATCTGTATTTCACTTTAATTTCAACAACGATGGATACTTTCTGTTGCCACTATGACAAAAAAGTAATAAAAACTACAAAAAAAAATTAATAACTCAGAAACAAATTGAGATACAGCTTTCAAACAAATTGCATTTAAAAGTACATTTTTTTCTCTATCCGACGGTGTAAAAAGTAATATTGTCGGATGTTTAGAAGTTTAAGAAATAAATTCCATTTAAAATTGGCCGTCAGATTTCTTGGAAATCTGAATTCTGTTCGGGAATGGAAAAGCCTTTTCCCGAACAGCCAATGAAATGCTTGAATATTTACGTAAGTTTCAGGAGGATAATACTTATGGTGTTATTACACGAGGACTCAAAATCGCTTGGAATCCCAGGCGTCTAGCGACAATAGCGGCTTCACGGTCCGTCTTTTCCAAGCATTTCATTGGCTGTTCCGGAAAATCCGGAATATCTCAAAAATAAATTGAGGTACATTTTTCAAACAAATCCTTCTATATATATAAAAAAAAGTTTTGATTTGGAAATGGACCAATGAAAATCTGCATAGATCATCCGGGTATACTCCTACTAGATCGGCATCCATATTTTTTATGACGGGGGGGGGGGGGGTCTTTCTTCGTTAATATTAAGAAAAGAGTTTCCAAAATATACAAAATACACAAAATATACAAAAAATACAAAAATATAAAAATCAGTGGTATTATAGAAACATGTTTGATAAACACGCTGATGCAGACAGTTTTTAAATCGAATAAATATTTTAAGAGATATTTAATGTTAAAGATTGTCAAAATCGTTCCATTAAAAAAGTCTTATAGGAGAAAAAGTATACATAAGAACACACATTTAAACATTTTTAGATCATTTTATACATTGGAAGTTCCCGATGTGCACACTGCAATTATCTTTTTAATTTGACTCATTTTTGGGGCCTTATTTCCATTTTAAATTCAAATTTTTAGCATTTCGAGAGATATGTTTTACACGTTTTAGTAAAGGGCAATTATTTTAAACTGTTGCCAATTTTAAAAACAGCGCAAAGAATAATATTGCCTTCAAATAAAAAATTTATTTACACGTGGCTATTATAAACAGAAAAAACTTTAGAATTAAGTAATTACGTGTTAAAAGTCGAGAAAATATTGAAAATTACATCATAAAAACTACAGTTACACGTGAATTTTAAAAGGGAAAGAAAAATTTTAAATACTAAATTCATTATTATGCGTTAAAATTCACAAATGAAGGAAATTACGTCATATTTAGAAAGGCCAAATAAATAAAAGTTGGCAAAACACTTTAAATTAAAAAATATATTTACACGAGACATTTATTTCATATTTTGAGATAATCATTTCAACTATTATCGTGAATTCTAAGACAGCGCAAATAATATTTCCTTTCTAACAACAAAAGTATTTTCATGTGAATATTAAAAAGGGAAAGGAAATTTTGGTGAAAATTACTTCAGATTTAAAACGATATATTTAAAAGAACTTTCTCATAGCTTTGTTAAAAAGTACCGAGAGACAAAGACTCTGTGTACTTAATTCATTTTACATTAGCTTACTTTCAGATTTTTAACTAATTTTTAACACTTTCCAACAAAGTTGAAAAGTGTTATTGATTTCGGTTTGTCTGTTCGCGCTCTAACTCTCGTAAATATACTCGGATCGCACTGAAACTTTTGGATATTGACATTTATCCTAGCACGTACCCTATTTCAAATGAAGTTTGTAGCATGTTTAGCTCATTTACAGGGACAGTCAAAAGTATTCCGTTAAATTACGGCCAACGGGAAAAAATAATTTCAAATGAATTTTAAAGATGTTACACCCTTTCAAACATAATAAAAAATATATGCATTTACGAAGTGCACTAAAATATGAAAAATATTTTGTAGCATATGCGGTGCAACGAATAGTTACTATTCATTTACAGGGCTACACAAAAGAATTCCATTACAAATGGTATGGGGGAAATTGTTTGCGGCGTATTTTACTTATACAAATTCATATACAATAAAATTAATATACGTCAGTGAGGCTTACTTAAGTAATTGCATGCATAATACGAAGCTCATAGCATTTACAGGGACACTCAAAACATTTCAGACAAGTATTTTCTATCCGAAGTACTGTATATTTGCGGCGATGGCAGGGATTGCATTTTTAATTATGATATGCGCTTTTAAGTTTCACTATATTTATGCATACACTATGACGCAAAAGTTTAGACAATGACGTCATTCAGCTTTAAAATGTAGAATTATGACGTCAGAATTACAAAAACCTGTAAATATATTCAAAAACTGATTTAAAATGCTATGTACAAAAGACAGTCGTTTTATTTGCTATAATACTATTTTTTTTCATAAAAATTCAAATGTGCTTGTCGCAAAAGTTTAGGCACTATTCTAAATTTCTTTGAATATTCGCTGGCATATGCAAATTTAGAATCGATGATGTCACAAATTTGGAGTACTTAAGTTCTGCAAACGATTGCGCTTCATAGTCGACATGCCGAGAGCTAAAGAAATTCAAGTGAATGAGGTTTCAAGGATTTGGCAGTTGAAAGGTGAAGGGAAGAGCGTTTCTGAAATTTCTGCTATTATTAATAGGTCAAAAAAATCTATTTATCGAGTTTTATCGAGTGGTTCCGAATATAAAGCAAAATGTCGGTCTGGGAGGCCACGTGTGACAAATGTACGAGAGGATCGCCTGATACAAAGACTAGCGAGTACTCAACAAATGAGCGTACGTGGAGTTCAAAGCTCATCGGGACTCTCTGTATCAAAGGATACGATTCGTAGACGAATTTTGGAAAAAGGAACAATCGTTTATAGCAAAATGCAGAAGAAACCAGCTCTGAAACCATATCATAAGTTACAAAGATTTATGTGGGCTCGAAAGCATATGTCATATGGAGAGAAATGGCAGTCAGTCATATTTAGCGATGAAAAAAAGTGGAATCTGGATGGTCCAGATGGTTGTTTATCGTATTGGCATGACTTGCGGAAGGAACCTCGACGTTTTTTTAGTCGCAGACAAGGAGGGGGCTCGGTGATGGTTTGGGCAGCCTTTCGCTATAATGGACAAGTATCTCTGACCTTCACCAGTGGTCGTCAAACTTCACAGCATTATACACAGACATTAGAAGAAAACCTACTGCCATTTGCTGAGCTTCTAGGGGGTCCTCAGTGGGAATTTCAGAAAGACAATGCTTCAATTCACACTGCAAAACATTCAAAATCTTGGTTTAATTCCCATAATATAAGAGTTCTCGACTGGCCAGCATGTAGCCCAGATCTTAACCCTATAGAAAACCTTTGGAGCATCATGTGTCGCAAAGTTTATAGCAACGCTAGACAATACTCTTCTGAAAAGGAACTTAAGACATCTATTGAGAATGCATGGTACGATATCGATCCACAAACTATGCAAGATTTAGTTTCTTCCATGCAATCTCGTGTATATGACGTAATACATAAGCATGGATGCGCAACCAGGTTTTAAAAATTGTTTATTTCGATTTTATTTAATTTGTGTCTAAACTTTTGAGACAGCAGTTTATTTTTGTTACCATTTAATTTATTGCAATATGCACAATTCCACTTTTCTTTGTTATAAATATTGTTTATATGTACAGCACATTAATTTCAAGCAGTGATTTGAAAATTGAATAAATATTTTTCAAAGTATGTAAGAATTTCTTCATTGTCTAAACTTTTGCGTCATAGTGTACTATATTGTGTGTGTAAATGTTATAGTTCATATACAGGGCTACGCAAAAGAATTCGTAAAGGTTACTGAGTATGACCGTAAATTGCTGAAAGGTGGGTTTAAAATGTGTTATGCTAAACTGAATGTTGGTTTCTATGAAATGTTTGTAGAATATACCGGGTGTCCTAAAAAGGACTGACTGATTTTAAAATTCATTAACTTCCAAACTGTGACAGATATTTAAAAAATTCTTGCAGGAAGGTTATGCACAAGGTCAAAAGTTTTTTACAGTGATTTTCGATTTTAGTTCGAATTGCAAACAATAGATGGCGCTGCAATCAATAGACGCTAAATTCAGGCTCGATTTTTGGTACTTCGTGACCCACTCAAAACATTTTAACCTTCTTTTTCCGCATGGAAGAAGTGAAAAGCCAAAAAATCGAGCCTATTTATTTTATTTAGCGCCTATTGCTTACAGCGCCATCTATTGTTTGTAATTCGAACTAAAATTGAAAATCACTGTAAAAAAAACTTTTGACCTTATGCATAACTCTCCTTCAAGAATTTTTAAATATCTGTCACAGTTTGGAAGTTATTGAATTTTAAAATCAGTCAGTCCTTTTTAGGACAACCGGTAGATTAAATGATATACAGGGCCGCGCAAAGAATTGGATACATGCCCGCCTGTAGATGATAAATTCTGGAAATGCGATTTCAGTAGTTTTAAGAGTGATTTAGTTTGAATTAAAGTTTAGCTAAATAGTGGCGTGTAATAACGGTACTAGGTAAACAACAGGGCTGAACAAAAGTATTCATGTATGTTTCCATCTATTGGTATAAATTGCTGAAAGAGAAATTTCAACCTGTTATGCGTTTTCTTGCTAAACTAAATGTTCTGTTGTATAGTATGTATATCAGCCTATAGATCAAATACAGGGCTGTTCGGAAGAATTGGAATAAATATTTGGCTATGGATGGTAACTGCTGAAATCAGTTTTTTAAATGTTTAGTTAGTTATCTTATTTACCTTATTTCCCTAAATAACGAAGTTTTGTTAAAGCTTTCAGGGAGTGTTGGAAAGTGTTTCATAATCTATGCCGTACGCATGATTTTTCTTTCTTGTTTTTAATCAAAGACGAAAATAGTCATTGTATTTCTTAGTAGCGGCTGATTTCGTCTTAAAAATCTCCAATCAAAGGAAAATGAATGAAAACCCGTTTACAGGGAGACCGTCACTGTTTTTTAAAATTATAATTCAATCTTAAGGCCGATGAAATTAACATGCTTTTAGGATCTGGGGTGTCTGAACGGGGGTTGGCGCGCGTAGCTCGTAGCTAATAAATAAAAATAAATATACTTTCGAATATTCCATATATCTACCTAAGGGATTGCAGATTGTTAGACCCTTATTTCTCAAGCTCTATACTAAGCTCAGAATTAAGCGAATATTTGTCGGTACGGTACATGTCAGCAATTATCAAAATGTTTTTGTAAAAAATCGAAATGGAAACGTTTAGAAACTTATTTTAAGTCTTTTACTGACTCACGTAATGACTCACACCTAAATAACATGATTTATTACTGGACTTCGGACTTTTACTGTAACATATTCAGAGTGATTCCTTAATAATATTTTACCTCATATAACTGGTTACAGAAATGCGTACTTGTGCGAACTTGGGGGACGCACTGCCGTGCTCCCAGATATCAATGGGATCGGCGTTTAGCATTAGTAATATTGTTATGTGCCTTACGATGAAGTACATCGTTGCATAATTCTAATCGTATGCTGTAGTGTCGAAATCCAATCTCGAAAACTGTAGGATATATGGAGAAAATGATGATTACAAAATTGTACAATGTTCTCAATTTAGTATGAAATGATGTATTACATATAAAAATGAATTATAAATAAAAAATTATTTTTAAGACAAGCTTTATTATAATGTGCGAAAAGGAAAATAAATTTGAAAGTCAATTGATTGAAAATCATACCTTTTCCAATAAAATAAATAGGGAGTGATTTATTTTATATGTTTAATTAAAATATATAAAATGGATATACTGTATTAAATCAAGCTTCCTGTAAAGAAAAAAATATATCGAAGTCCTTCTGAGGATAAAACCCACATCCATTCACACACTACGCGAACTTGCCGACATAATACACGAAACTGGCACATTTGCCAACCATGCCACGGTTCAATCGAGAAACATCAGCTTATTTATGAAGCAATAAATTACATTTACGTTATGACTTGTTCATACCCTTATTGGAGAAATGAATATTTTGCTGATAAATTTGCTGATTTCATTTTTTTTTTTTTTTTTTTTTTTTTACAAAACATTACATTGTCACCGGATGTACGTTACACTTCCAAAAATTAGGTCAGTTGCAACATAGAAAGTTTGTTGAATTTGGATTACCAGATTTGACCGAAACCCACACACAAGACAAGTTAAATAAAAGCTGGCAATAACTTTTTTAGAAACATTGTAATGTGTTTTCTAAATTCAATCATCAAAATTTCCATGCAAAAGATTCAAATTATACGTTGAATGCACATGCAATAATAAAACTAAAACATGTAAGCATGATACAATTTTTTTTAATAAGAAAACAAATTTAGTATAGGGGAGGGGTAAGTACACAGTGAGAAGAAAATTATTTTTACTTAACAAATTGCGACGATTTTTAATCTTTTGAAAATAATTTTGCTACATCTTTAAGCTACACAAAAACACTACACGTTAATGTATAAATGGTTTTAAAAACTATTTATAAAAGCACAGAAGCAGCATAACGGAGTATGGAAAATTGTCTCACTTTGTACCACAAGTACTACACGGTGAGAGAATGTATATATTTTCATAAATCCTATATTTTTACACTCTATCAATAATTTTCTGCCGTTTATGATTTCTAATTAATATTTCTAGATTTTCAAAATATTAAAAATATGAACCTCGGGTGGACAATGGCAGGCCTTGCGCTACCTTCATGCAAATTTTCAGCTTCTTACGTTTAGTAAGTTTCCCTAGCCATCGCCCACCCACACACACAGAGAGAAAGCGATAGAGAGAGAAAAACCTTCTTTTGTTAATAAATAACGTTTTTAAAGTCAAAACCACATAGTAGGTACACAATAAGACATGTCTCAATGTGTACCACAACTGTGTGTCTCACTGTGTACTTTCGCTACGTTGTAATAAAATGGATGCCACATCTGTTACATCAATTTCATCGCTTTAAAAAGTTAATGTTGTTTTGACGAAATAGTCTATTATTTGATTTAGCTAGCTTTGATTAAATAAATATATGTCATATTGAAGGAAATAAACTCTAAAATAGACGTTTATGTAACTTAAACCACTATAAAATAAGGAATTATTTACTATTTTGTCGGGCGATTAACTGAAGTGGCGAAACTACATCCACGTGTTGCATAAGATGAGGTCGTTATGTGCGTGTGCCAGCTTGAAGAAAAGGTTACAACTATATGTCAAAGTGACTGCTGTCTCAATGTGTACCATGTCACACTGTGTACTCTCCTACGCTACACAATGTTTATATCACCGGATGCATACCGAATGTATATTGTTGATGTTAGACACATTAGCCTAATTGTAAATATTTACCCGTTTTTCAATACCTCCACATCATGGTCATTGTTATAGCTAACTTGGTTCACCAGTTATTTGACGAAAAAAGGAATTAAAAAGTGAAATATATGTCTCTTCAAAAAGAAATATTAATATCTTTGTTACTTCTAAATTATCACAGTTTCACTTTGTAGAAACTAAGAAATTTGAAATGATTTTTTTTTCCGACACATGTATTTAGTTTACAATAGTTAGCGAAAACTTACCCATTTTCATTTATTTATTGCCGATCGTGTGATTGATATATTCCCGATTACTTAATTAATTTCAAATAATGGGATGAACTAGATGAGGTGTGTGACACGCTGTGTTATATTTCTTATGGAAACTGATATATATATATATGATATATACATAATATAAACGTCCGAATTTGGTGCGTAACATTTAAAAAATTATAGAAAAAAATTATATTGTGAAAAAATATTTCAAAGGGTAATTTACTAGACGGGTTTATTTCATTTTAAATAAAAGATATAACAAGGTTAATTCATGTACAGCCATACATTCATTAATACATTCATTTCAAGAATCTTTTTTATCAATCATATTTCAAGAATTAATAAATGTTTATTGCAAAATTTAATTTCAAAGAAATTTAAACAATTGCTTATTTAACTAAGGATAATTGTCTTCAGGATGTCTTGTAATTAAGTCTTTATATATGTTGATTATCTTATTCAAGTGAAATCGAAAAAAAATAAAGAATAAGTTCATGAACTATAAACAAAACAGTTCACCCATGCATATGTAGTCGATTGAAATTTAAAAACTATTATCTTTAATTAGTCTACCGTTTTTGTGCAACCTGCTTTCTTTTATTCAAATTCATATGTAAAACAGACGTTTCTTTAAACGACTGTATTTATTTTCGGTAAATTAAATGAAAATGGAGAAAAAGAAATATTTTACTTTCTAAACAATTAATTAATTTATAAAAATGCAGTTTTTCACTGTTTCTGGTGTTAACGAAATTTTAATTTATCCTTTTAAATTACAACTTCTCAAACAAGTATACATGAACAACTCCCTGGGAGTCCGTAGACATATTTCTAGGAATCCTTGAACTAGGGGAAAAGTTAAATCTGCCATAAGATGGTAGATAAAATTAGCGATTTTTTTTTTTTCTTTTCTTTAAGTTTTGGCTGATCGTACTTGGCTGATCCAAAAAAAGAATCTAAACGTACTATAAATATAACATATATTTTATTACTTGTGTTTTCATCCTGTCAGTTCCAGAGGGGTTATCTTTCTGAAACTTTTATTTGTAGGAACCAACTCTTGTCATCTCTTGATAACTTGATTGACATTCTTGGCCCTGTTGGCTCATAGAAATGAACTTTGAAATCATTATTTTCAAGTTTCACTTCATTAAAAATTCCCAGCTTAGTACTTACCATGCAACAATGTAATTTTCCTGCAGTATAAACTTTGAAAGGGCTTTAGATAGCTTTACTTTCTGAAACTTATTTGAGGCTGATGCATGGTAACATCGTATAATGTTCCATTTACTGGAACATACTTATGGTAGGAACAAGTTTCACGGTCTGGCAAGCATCATTGGAATTGTGTTTTTTAAACCAATAAGCGGGGACGGGTTTTGACACGTTTTATCATGTCTCAACAATATATCAACGCTAACAGGTTTTCTATTTCCCTATTCTGTTCTTGTCTCATTTTTTGTAAAAAAAAAAAAAATATATATTTTTTTCTTTATGTAAAATTGCTGATGTTTCTTTTAGTTACTAAAATTACTTAAAACAAAAATTACTGAAACCATACAAAATGTGGGCCTTAGGCATAATTATTTTAAAAATTAATTGCTAAGGTTTGAAAGAGGCTTTATTTTCTGTTACTATTATATAAAGATAATAAAAAATAAATTGAAATGACATTCCGAGGTAAATACTTACCTGTGACATGTTGTCCTTCCCATATCTCACCTTGTAGTCAAATCTACATCCTGATTTTTTTTCTGCATAACAATATCATAAAATACTATCTGAAACCAGAACTTCAGATTTTTATCTTGTCCCCAGCAGAGATATCAAAGCCGTAAAAGTGTAGTTTTTGAAATTTTTAAAATGATTGCGAATTTTTTTAACAAAGAGATATCAAGTCCCGGATCTGCAACTTGGCTTGTCAGTACATGTACTTCCGGCGTATTTGTAAAAAAAAAATGTCATGTTGGCAGTTGTGCTTGCTAGAAAAATTTCTTCTTGTAAACGGACAAATTTTGGAAAAAAACTTAAATTTTATGATAAAATTTCACCCATAAAAATTTATTTTCGGAAACATCTCTATTACCAATTTTTAGCCCATTTTATTCTGTATGAATTGCTTTAAACTGCACTTTAATTGGAGAAATAAACGGTGAGATATTTACAATTCCGTATACCCTTCATGTGATAAAATAGCTGCAGACGATGAAACAAAGATGGCCGCCATGCACACACACACACAAAAAAATAAATTAAAATAATAATAAAATTAAAATAACAGTTATTTCTAACTTCCATCATGATAGGGTTGTTGTACAAAAATTTCAATTTTTTTTAAGTGGTCAAGCAACCAGTGCTGGACCACTTGAAATGGATTGACCCATATACTTTTTTAACCTGATAAACTTCACAAAAATGTACCGTAAGAAAATCGAAACAAAATAAATTTCCTTATTCGTAAATAAATTTCCTTATACGTCTTTTACTCAGATCTTCTAAAATCTCAACATTAATCGCTTTATTTTGCGCTTAAGGTTTAAACAATAATTTTTCACATGAAGTTACTCAACAGAGTTTTCCCATGAATAGATGCTAAAAAAGTAATCAATACATCGACAAAGAGTTCAGATATGGTAAAAAAAAGATTATTTAATTTTATTGACTGAAACAAAAGAGTTATGTTTTTTTTTTCTTTTTCGTGCTATACAACAAAAAAGAGTATTTTTATCGAGTTTTTGTTAAAATAATCTATGACAAAAGGTGCTTTTAATTCGAAGGAACATGATTACTACAAGTTCGTAAATATTTTTTATAGGTGTCTTCAAAAAATACTTTAAGAATTTGTTTTATAATCCTTTGTTATTTAAGGATATATATATATATATATATATATATATATATATATATATATATATTTTAAGCAAAAACATAATTTGAAGAACAAATTAAAAAAAAAAAGATTTATTTCCTACATTGTTTAAGCCCGAGAAGAGACATATATTACGGTATTTCATTCAATTAGTTCTAGATTTAATGCTAAATATTTGTAACAAATAAGTTAAGTCAATTGAATATTAAAAAATAAAAATAAAATTCATACAATATGATACTTAAAACACCTTAAAAAATTAGATTCCCTTCAAATGAAATCAAAATAAATCTTAGATTTCTTCCATTTTTAATTGAAAATATTTGTATTGCAGATTTTGTTTTATGTTTATGACGATTATACATAAATTGATAAGATGCATGCAAAATACAAAACTTTATAAAAAGTCTAAGATCTATTTCGATTTAAAAGACAACGCTGTTTTTTAGTCATGAACTCAGAGCTTTATACTGAACCAATTTTGATAATATATATATATTTTTTTAAATGGAAGCTGTTCATTTATAGATGTACCCGCAGTAGTTATTTTTTAAAATATTTCCATTTTTTATATTTTAAATTTAATTTTTAATGTTTTTTATGAAATTTTGTCAAACGGAAGGCATTTGTGTTACTTACATTGTTGCAGAAAAATGAGAAATAATGGGATTTCTTTTTATTGATTAGATCCTTACTAGCCGTCATTGGCGACCAGTTATGTCTCCCTTAAAATTAATGTTTGGGAAAGCATGGTAAAATATCTCAATTTGGATTTTCTGAAAGCAAGCAAACCCTATTGGTTTGCAATGGAAGTCTATGGGAATTTGGCGAAATATTAGAGATATCGCCAAGTTGGTGTCACTTTTGGTCGCCAAATTTGGCGATATATCGTCAAGTTGGCGACAAACTTGGCAGTATTTGGCGACAGATAGCCTCCCCCCCCCTATGGTAACTCCCTTATAGCTATGGAGAAATAAAAGTAACTGTTTTATAATTTTTGAATAGAAAATGACGCCAGCGTTTAAAAAAGCACATTCTTTCATAAATCTTTTACATTTCAATATTTTTTCATTACACGTTACCGATCAACTTGAGTTTGAGGTGCTAAGCTAAATGATTCAGAGAGTGAAAATGATGTCATATTTAAAACAAAACGGTCACGTTCTTTGATAAAACTAAATATTTGATCACGAATGCGTCTAAAAGACAAATTTCTGAATTTTGACCGAATTTTTTATTCGCGGGTACTGCGATTAGAAAATAAAGTTTGTGCGAATGTTCACATGAAAATTTGTATCGGACAAACGTGACTTTAAGTTTGGAAATATATTCATTAATAACCTATTTCGCGGGTACTGAGATTAGAGAATCAAGTTTGTGCGAATGTTCACATGAAAAGTTGTATAGGACAAACGTGACCTTAAGTTTGGAAATATATTCATTAAAGGGAAGTGGAGTCTTTTAAAATTTGAGAATGAAAAATTTGAGAATGAAAATTTGAGATGAAAAGTTGTATAGGACAAACGTGACCTTAAGTTTGGAAATATATTCATTAAAGGGAAGGGGGTCTTTTAAAATTTTCAAAAATAGATTTTTTTATTTTTTCATCGTTAGAAAGGTTATTGTATTCTGTATAAGTTAATACCAATCTTTTAACTGTGTGATAATTATTTATTGAGATATTAGGGAAATTGTAGACATCACCCCTTCATTTCCGAATTAACAGCCCTGCGTAACTGTCATGGCGGTTTGTGTACATTTTGTTTTCACGCTTTAACATTATCGTAAATTTGGAAATATGCTAAAATGCGACAATTGTTATTGGTTAAATACCTTAAACAATAATAAAAAAAGGCCTTAAAATATTAACTTCAACTTCCACTTTCGCACAATCTGTTTACTTTCATGGTTTTTCACATCTTTATTTTCTATTAAGTGCTTAAATTTTAAACGAAACATTTTTTTTTTCCCAAGAGCAATACTTTCTTGATTTTGTAACAGTATTTTACTTCTTTGAATTTATTAGCTTTTTAATGAAAAAATATGCAAAATGTGTTTCAGAACAGCATGGAAGAAGGAGTCAGTTTAATGATAATCGCTATACAAAATACGATGATATAAACGTATTCTAAGGTGTTATCTCATGTTATAGAAAACTAAAAGAAAGTCAGTTTGATAGTGATTTTTGTTTCAATTGACAGTTTCGAATAGGATTTATTGACATTAATATATTTTTTTAGTAAACTATCCGGAATTTTGTGCAGCAAAGTATGTGAATCAGATAAAATGCCCTATATTTTACATTAAATAATTTAGTTTTATAAAACGTGCACATTTAATTCACTTTACAATCAAAGCTAAAAAGCAATTTAAGTTATATGTTTTAAATTAATTTTTTCAATAGTAAATGGTACATTTTTACAAATTACATATGTTTAATTTTTAAGCATGTTCCTATATTCTGCAGCATTTTACAAATAATTTTACATTTATTATTTTAAACTAGCAACTAATTTTATTTTTAATGCAGAATAGGATATAAAATTAGTAATTTTGTTTCCTTTATTAGATATTTTATATTTAAAAAATACAATTTACTCTTTTAAAGACTTTTTCTCAAAATGGCATTTTTTACTCTTTCGCGTATGATAGCTCCAAAACTATTTGAAGTAGAGCTTTAAAATTTTTGCCCTACATAAATAATTATATTACAATGAAAATGAACTAGAATTATAAAGCTGTGTTAAGTATGAGAAAAATTATGCGATTGAACACATGTAAAAATTCATGGTTTTTCTAATTCCTCTAATTAAATGTTAATTACTCTTTATCTAATTAATTATGATTTTTAATTAATATTTCTAGATTTTCAAAATATTAAAAATATGAGCCTCGCGTGGACAATGGCAGGCCTTGGGCTACCTTCATGCAAATTTTCAGCCACTTAAATTTAGTAAATTTCCCTAGCCATCGCACGCCCATACACTCAGAGAGAAAGAGGGAGAGAGATAGAGAAACCTTCTTTTATTAATAAATAGCTTTTTTTAACATCAGAACCACATAGTAGGTACACAATAAGTCACGTTTTTATGTGTAGCACAACTCTATGTCTCACTGTGTACTTTCGTTACGTTGTAATAAAATGGATGCCACATCTGTAATATCAATTTCATCGCTTTAAAAAGTTTATGCCGTTTTGCCGAATTAGTCTATTATTAGATATAGCTAGTTTTGGTTAAGTAAATATGTGAAGGAAATAAACTCTAAAATTTATTCCTTATTTTATAGTGGTTAAAGTTTGTGTAACTTTAACCACTATAAAATAAGGGATTATTTACTATTTTGTCGCACGAGTAACTGAAGAGCCGAAACTATATCCACGCATTGTATAAGATGAGATCGTTATGTGTGTGTGCAAGCTTGAAGAAAATGTTACAACTATATGTCAAAGTATCTGCTTTCTCACTGTGTACCATGTCTCACAGTGTACTCCACTACCTTATTGTAAAAATTAATAAATTATAATAAGCAAAAACGTTTATATATATATTATAATTTTTTCAAATACCAAGTATTTTTATAAATCAAATTTAAACAAATTGTGTATTATATTTGTTTTATTAACCGTTTTAACGCGATATAAATGAAAAGTGTGAAGAAATGCTTTTATTTAAAACGCAAAATTAGTATCTACTGACCGAATAATTATTTTGACCAAGAACATTTTAAATTTTCTTTTTAAATAACTTTTAATAACATACTCAAATATCAAATTTTGAACGATAAATTTAACAAAAGTGCTACTGGCGTATGAATAGCAGTAATGTAAAAATTGTAAAATAAATAAAGCCAAAATAACAAAATAGCAAAACCAATGATAAATATAAAAGAATGCTAAATAAATACAGCTTTTTTATTCGGAAAGTACAAATATAAGCATAAATCGTTTATGGTTATTTAGTTGTTTATAGTAAATATTGAAAATTTAACTTACGAAATTTATGTTCAATTAGATATTATGAATTTCAAGCCACATATTTTTCAACATAACTTTAAATTAGTAAGTTTATTGTTTCATGCTTTATCAGTTGAGACGGTTTATTTGGTTATATTTCGATTTTAGTTTTTTATTCATGGAATATAGTTTATAAAAATGAGAATGTCACTTAAAGAATCATCAAGTGTTTTTTTTTCTTTTTCTTTTTGTTTACATCGAGAGAAAAAAAAATATTTTAAATAGATATAATCTGATAGATCTATGTTGGGTATACAGGTTAAGAAAACACCATTTTCCTTCATTATAAATTATCACTAAAAATTAAAATTTTAGAAAATATTTCTTAATTATAGCAGAGTTCATAATTTGTACAATGATGGGCAACGTATGGGATATTTGGCGTTTCTGAAAATGGTATTAAGTGTCATTTTGAAAATTTCATGTTAAATTAATTTTTTTTTTTTTTTTTTTTTTTTTTTTTTTTTTGCTACGGGCTAGGACTAGCGACTATTTTTATATACAATTGTGCCATAATTTAAAAAAAATCTACTTTCTAGTAGATATTTCTCTAAAACATCCTAGCATAAGTATAGAGTAGATATTAGTTTTCAAAAAATGGTATAAATATAATAACATATAGTCGCTGGAAGTAAAGTTTCCCAACCCCGTATTCAAAAGGTTATGTCCAATAGGTTAATCCTTCCTGTCTCCATTGACAGTCATGCTATCGAGTATTGTCTAACAAGATTTGCTTCACTGGTGGCTTTTTTTTTATTCGTGCGCATGTTGTAAAAGCGTCATGTCTCCTAAACTGTACAAAATATAGTTATAGAAAATTACACTTACAAATTTAGAAATAATCATAAAAGCAAAATTTATTTTCTCACAATGCATTTTTATGGGCTACAATTGTCTTGAAATGATAGTCTTAAGTGGTTAATGGTGCCTTAATATCCTTTAAAAAGCACTAATATATGTAATGTATCCTAAAAAACAATTAAGGGGTCTCAGGAGTCTTATTTTTTACCCGGCGGTGCAATTTAGCTACTTGTCACATTTAATTTTTTTTCCCAATCGCTATAAAATACAAATGCATAAAGTTTTTAATATAAACAACCTCTTCTTTTTAAATATTTTTTTTAATATTCTATATTGACATTTGATTTTATTTTTTACGTATAATTTTGATAAAAAATTTAAAATTGCTTTTTCACTTGCATGCATTGCGCACAAGACTGTAACAAAACTATTGGTTCAAGAGCCTTGAAAAATATTAACAATAATGAAAAACTATTGTATCTTGAACGTATACTTCATTTGTACGCAATTTATTTCTTTATTTTATTTGAAATTTAAATTTAAATTATAAAATTTTGAAAGAAATCATTTTTCAATTGAAATGTTGTCAACATTAAATAATCAATGCAATTATAATACTAAATTTGAAGTATAAGTTATTCTTTACCTTAAAATGAAGATACTTACCAAGTTTCATGCAAATTTTATAAGTTTGTGAGAAATGTTTCGCGCAAGCATATAATTTAAGAAACAAATTTAAATTTTTTATCAAAATTAAATATAACAAAAATAAAATAAAATTTCAATATAGAATATTTAAAAAAATATTTTAAATAGAAAAGATATAAGGTTGTCTATCTTAAAAAAATTATGCATTTATGTTTTATAGAGACTGAGAAAAAAAAATTAAATGTGACATGTTGCTTAATTGCACCGCCAGGTACAAAGTAAGTTTCCTAAGACCCCTTAAATTTATCACTGTAAAAAGGAGAAATACCTCAAGAGATTTAAGAAAACATAATACAATCTTTCCCGGCTATCTTCGACTACGGAAAGCTTTCCTTTAACTTCAGAAACTTCAAAAACTAACCCATTTACAATATCAAAAGAAGCATTTCTGAAACAGGTGATTTTTTGCTGCCTGTAGTTTTCGAAAATGTTTCCGTGTAAATTTTACAATGCATTAAAATTTTTTCTCAATACTGTTTCACCACTAATTATCGATTTAACAGGGATCATAGATTTTAAAGCAACAAAATAGTGATAATTTTTTCTCGGTATTTGAAATGTTAATCTGTAGCACACGTTTGTTAAACTTAAAACTTGAAAATTCATAGCATTAAAAAAAATTGATATTTCGTGTTTGTAAAATGCTGAAAAAACCGATACGAAATAATATGCACTTGTAAACGTTTCCTAAAATAATTGGCAGAATATGAAAATTTACTTTGAGAAATGGTTTCTTAAATATGTGAAATAAACTGATTTATGGGTTATCTAAAGATAATAGTACTATTAAATCGTATGGCACTTTCAGAAGGTTGTTAAGGTTGGTAATATTTTCGTAAACTTTCTTGAATTATTTTTTTACTAGCAAACACCGCGGCTTTGCTCGCGTTATAGTTGAAATATGCCAAGTGATATTCGCATGACTATTTTTTATTAAAAGAACACATTTTGGAATAATTCAAAAATTACAAATTAAGCCACAGTTTGACTAAACTTCGTTATAAAAGTGCAATAGACAGAAATGATATTTTAATTAATAAGATGAATTAAAACTTATTCCACATAAATGATAATTTAGAAAGTATTTTGAGACTTTTATGCTCATTTCGTATTCATTTCAAGTTTTGAATTTTTTATAAACCATCTTAACACATTTACATCTTAAAATTAACCATCATGTCGAATTCCAAGCTTCTTGTCTAACAGTCTACAACCTCTCTGGTGTTAGTAGCACCAACATAAATTGACGAAACAGAGTTGAAATAGAATATCTTGAAAAATGTTGAAACAGAGACTGTCACAATTAATTTGCCAACATAAAACCTTGAAATCGGTTGGTATTTCATAACATTCTATAGAAAACGGAATTTAGATGTTTTTAAAGGCTTTCTTGTTGCTCCTGCCAATCAGGTGGTAGTGACACCAGCATACAATATAGCTCGTATAGGATCAGGGACTATCACTATTCGCAACCAATAACTTCTGTAATCGGTTTATTATTTCCTGAGATTCCATAGAAACCGTAATTTATGACTCTTTTAGAATGTTTTTCGCTCCTTCCCTTCACTTCACCCCTTTTTTAATTTCGAATTTATTTTCGACTGCTCTTAGAGGACATTTATATTTTATAAGTAACCACCTTGCTATATTTAAAGTTTCTAAGCTCTTCAGTACTACAGAAATAACAATTTAGAAAGTTTTTTTCATCTACCGACCTGGCACCGACATAAAATATAGCTCATGTTTTAACACGATCTATCACCATCAAATTGCAACCATTATGTTTGAAATCGGTTTCGTATGTCATACAATTGCATAAAAATCGTAATTTAGAAAGCTTTTCGCTCACTTCTTCCTTTTAAATTTGGAATTTTATTTCGACAATTCTTAGAAAGCATTTGCATCTTTCAAGTAATTAACATTCCAAATTTAAAATGTTAGACTCCCTCTTTAACACAAAAAATGTAATTTAGAACATATTTTGCTCCTATAACCCCATGGTGGTAGTGACAACAACGTAAAATATAGGCTATGTTGGAGCGGGGACCGTCACCATTACTTATAATCCATTACTTCTGAAATCGGTTTATATTTCCTGAGATTGCGTAGAAATCGCTATTTAGAACGTTTTTAGAACGCTTTTCGTTTATTTTCATCCTATTTAAATTTCAAATTTTTAAGGAACTCTTCTCAGAGAGCATTTACATCTCATAAGTAATTATCATGCCAAATTTAAAATTGCTAGCCTGTTCAGTATCACAAAAATCACAATTTAGAACGTTTTTTAAAATACCACCACATGGTGATAGTGCCGCCGACATGAAGTAGATCCTATATTGGGGCGATGTCATCATCAATTTCCAACCATTACTTTTGAAATCGATTGGATACTTTCCGATATTGAGTAGAAATCGCCATTTAGAACGTTTTTTAAAACTCTTCTCACGCATTTTCAACTTTATTTGCTGCTGCACCCCCTTTGGGGGTAATGGCACCGACATAAACTGTAGCCTATGCTGGAGAAAGGGTTATCACCATTATTTTTGAAATCAGTTTAGTACTTCCTGAAATAGCGTAAAAATTGCCATTTAGAACGTTTTTTAAAACTCTTCTCACGCATTTTCACCCCTTTTTAATTTCGACTTTTTAAAGAAATGTCCTTAGAGATCATTAGTATCTTATAAATAACTACCATTCCAAATTTCATGTTTCTAGGCCCTTCAGTAATACAAAAATCGCATTTTTAGAACATCTTTTGCTCCTGCACCACCTTTAGGGGTAGTGGCACCGACATAAAATGTAGCCTATGTTGGAGTAAGGGTTATCACCATCATTTTTACACCATTATTTTTGAAATCGGTTTGGTACTTCTTGAGATTGCGTAAAAATCGCGATTTATAACGTTTTTGGAACGCCTTTTGCGCATTTTTATCCCTTTTAATATTCTATTTTTTTAAGAAATGCTCTTAGAGATCATTTATATCTAATAAATCACTACCATGCCAAACTCCACATATTTGGGACCTTCAGTAACACAAAAATCGCAATTTCGAACGTTTGTTTGCTCCTACACACCCTTTAGGGGTAGTGGCACCGACATAAAATGTAGCCTATGTTGGAGCAAGGGTTGTCACTATCATTTTGACACCATTATTTTTGAAATCGGTTTGGTATTTCTTGAGATTGCGTAAAAATCGCCAATTAGAATGTTTTTTAGAACGCTTTTTGCACATTTTCACCCCTTTTAAATTTCGATTTTTTTAAGAAATGTTCTCAGAGGTCATTAGTATTTATAAGTAACTACCATTCCAAATTTCATGTTTCTAGGCACTTAAGTAACACAAAAATAGCATTTTTAGAACTTTTTTTGCTCCTGCACCCCTTTTCGCCAGTGGTATGGACCCAAGATAAAGCCTATGTTCTAAGTTGGACTAACAACATCATCTTGATACCATTACTTTTGGAATCGGTTCAGTAGTTCCAGAGCTTACCTCCTACAAATAAACAATTATTATGTCTTTATAATATGAGTATAGATAGATTACACATCTCCAAGACATTCACAACCTCAGATTTGTTTTAAAAACCAAATGTTTTACTTTAAGATATTATTCAGAATTATTTTAAGTAGAAAAAAAAATCTTTAAAATATATTTCGAACTTTTGAGCCAATAAACTTTTTAAAAAATCTATCCGTAAAAATATTTGAAAGTAGCCTGAAGAAAACAGAAACATTATTTTATTTTAACAACTCTCTGAATAACTAACAAAAAATCAGAAACTGATAAAATATCAGATAACGGAAATCTTGTACTTTAAAAAATAAACCTTAAAAAATTTGAAATCTAATTATTTTTACCAACTTCCTTAATATTAATGTGATAAACAAACTTTAAATTTTGTGTGTAGACATTGATGAAATAAATTGCAATATACTCTTTTCAAATCATCTTTTCAGATTTTAATGCTAAGCCACTTCACAATAAAAGCGAAGTTTTCTTTTTATTCCAGGTATATTGTTTTTTGCCTTCTACCATAGTTAGTTGAAAGGAATGTTGAATTTAAATTCGTACAACATGAATCTCTAACAAACATCCGATAGATAGTTAATTTTGTTTTATGTATTTTGAAATATAGTTAATTTATTTGATTTATTTTACTATCAATAATATTGCAGGAAACTTTAATGTTATTAAGTTTTAGTAACAAATTTATTGTAGCCTCTGTGCATTTTAAATTATATTACTCTATAGAATGTTAAATCATTTGCATAGTAAAACATACAATAAAAAGTTTAAAATCGTATCGCGCTTGTTTCATCTTGCGTCTTTCAAAAAGAACTTCTTCTAATTCAGTGTTATTGCTGTTTATTTTATAAAAAGATTTATTATTAACATTTGTGATGACCTCAAAGCAGGAGTCTAATGTTTTCATTCTTTAATCTTTTTAAACTACTTTTTAACCACGTAAAAATATACTTTAATAATAGGTGGAATTGATTTACAAATTTTACGTATTCATTTTATGTACATAAATATTTTGAAGTTCCGTTTTTATGTTTTTATTTTGTCTATCATATTCCATTTAAAAAATGCAATGTTTCTGTAACATGTTATTCTCAGGCAAACGTTAGTTGCGGGGCGGGATTTATATCTATCAAAAAATCCAAAGGCATATTAAAACAACTTTTTTTGTTATAGCGATCATAATAACATTTTGCTTCATAAGGAAGACCTTAATCCTAGATAATTAAAATTTAACTATGTGCTAATAATTAGCAATATGTATTTCTTAAAACTTGAGAGAATAAAAATTATTTGGTACAAAAAAGAATCCTATTAGAAAACATCTGCACATGGCCAGTATATTCTAAAATTAAAATAATGAGTTAGTGCCATTGTCTAAAGCAGTACATGAAATTAAATAAAAGTTAAAAGGAAAAACACTCAAGAACAATATTGTTCTTTTAACTTATGTAATTATGTAATGCAGTAAAACCCCGGTTATCCGAAAAGCAATTTTCGAATAACCGGGGTTCCATAGGAATTTTCGAATAACCCGGAGGCTTATGGTGAAAACTTGGTTGATGTCCGGCCAAGTCTAGAGCGTTCAAGAATCTCAACATGAGATCTTTTCCTGTAAAGTACCGGTCAAAAAAAAAAAAAAAAAAAAAAAAATCGTGGATGACGTGTGACATTTTCAGTGAATGGTTTCTCAACGAGTTTGTTACCTCATTTCATCTGTTTCATTTTTTTTAATGAAACTTCCTCAGAAGGCTTTTCTTTTGTTGGATAATGCACAATCTCACCCATCAAAAAGTGAGCTTGTATAGGATGGGATTAGAGCTATTTTCCTGCCACCGAATGTGACTTCTCTGATTCAACCAATGGATCAAAGAGTTATTGAGAACATTAAGAGAAATTGCAAAAAAAAAGGCTGATACGATTCTTGATTGAAGGACGGGCAGATGGAGCGCAAGTTGTTCAACATATGAAAGTTGTAAATATGAAGAAAGTTGGCTATTTTGTAGCTTCTTCATGGGATGAAATTCAAAGCTAAACATTAGTGAAATCTTGGCGTAAGTTATGGCCTAAGGTTGAATCCTTAGTCTTTGAAACAGAGGAGTCTGCAGAAACTCATGTCATTGGACTTGTGGTCAGAAATAATGACGATACTAACACCGAAGTGTTTCTGGACATGTTCAAGCAGCTTTCCGGAGAAATATCAGAAGTTGAAATTGACGCATGGCTTGGTCCAAACTCTGATGAGCAAGATTTGACTGGTGTAGAAATAGTGGCTGCGGTGAATCCAGGAAATGCTGATACTGAAGAAGAAGAGCCCGAAGAGATTGATAATGCCAGGATTACACACATTGAAGCTACTAAGATCTTAGATGCGACACTTCAATATATTGAAGAACAAGAAGATGCAACAGCATCGCATGACGTGTTGTTATTTAAAAGGTGACGTCAAAAAGAAGCATGGAATCGATGCAAAGTTGAAAAACAAAAGAAAATCACAACGTAATTTGTAAAAAAAATGAAGTGTCGTACGTGTCTATCTAATAAAGTGCCAGAAATTATGCAATGGACCAAATAAGTAAGCTGACTCTATTTATTTATTTCATAAAGAACATGCTTTTTTAACACTATTTCTACCAGGGTCCAATAATACCTGTCAAAGTTTTGATTTTTACTTATTTTGCTTCTAAGTTTTAAAGCTAATAAGTATTAAAACAACTCTTTAGTGTATTAAAAATGATTCTGAATTATTTTGATCTAAAACTTACAAATAAAATAGTAATCATAAATCAAAATATGTTGAAAGGTGACATTTGACATCGATAAAAATAGTGTTGACAATAATTTTTTTTTACATTTATGTAGGACGTTAAGGAGTTTTAAGGTCTTTCGGTTAAGCCGATTTTTGGATAACCGGGGTTCCACTGTATTATATCATTATTATTTTTCTAAGAATTTTTGTTTAATCTATTTGCAGACATAAAACTAAAATACAAAACGCTAAAAGGTCAATGTCAACTTAACAAAGTAGATCCCAACGTATGAGAGTGTACAATGAAACTTCAGGTAAAAATATATCAGTTCGAAGAACAAGCATATTTTTGTGTAGATAAGTGCCGTACTTCACTATGATTTTGATATATACCGGGTGTTTCAAAAGTTCGGAGCGAAAATAAAACAATATAATATATATATATATATATATATTGGTAGGACAGACATGCGGTTTTCAGATAAATATTCAGCATGGTACAATATTTTCTATGACACCAACAAAAAAAATAGTTCAAAATCTCAACAATAGAGGGCGTTACTGCAGATAATTCCATATAATAATTCCATATTGCTCATAAAATGCACGATTTGGAAGCAAAAACATTAGAGAATATTGTATGTACACATTTTATATTAAAATTTTGCGTTGTATAAACAATATGGCATTATTCTATGGAATTACTTTCACTAGCGTCCTCTATTGTCGAGATTTTGAACTAATATTTTGTTGGTATCATATAAAATCCCTTACAAATCTGAATATTAACTGCAAACCGTATGTCTTTTCGACCTTTTTTATCGCGTTTTACTTTCGAACCGATAAATGAAATTTTGTATACGGAAGTATTATTTTAATGTTTCATATTTTGTTAAAAAATTATGTTAGCGAGATAAAACCAACAGCAGCGTTTTTCTACTGATTTATAGTTTATAGCATTACAGCACATACAGTCAAAGATTTTAGAAGAGAAGTTTAGTCGATGAAAATCTACAGATCAAAAGATGAAGACGAATTAATATCTTGATTTTCTGTGAATTAGCAAAGGAGCATCATCATTGGGTTCATCATTTTTATATGGAGATGTCGTATTTAGACGAGTTAATGGATGATGAGAAATATCTCTCCACGTATGAAGTTTAACCACATTTAATACACTTAAAGCATAAATAAAATCTAGTCGAAGAACGATTAAAATCCTTCATAAATATATATATTGATAAGTAAATAAATAAATAGAAATGCTTAATTCATCTTTAAAAGTTAAATTTACACTATGTATACAACTACTTAAAAAATGACAATATTTAAAAGATGTTAAATTACTTTAATACCTTAGTACTTTCAACTATAAAAACATAGTCTTCGTCAGAGTAATATATGAAATACTATTGATATTAACGTCTAATTTTCAAAATCCATGTAGATGATGACGAAAGGAGTGAAAGTGGAAATCTATTTTTAGATCCGGGAAACAATGGAAACAATGGGAAAATAAAACTTGGGTATAGGGAAGTGAAATATTACTTGTTTTATGATATACTTTTAGCAAACTGAATCCAAATTCTGGGTAAATTGGGTGTATTAAATAAAGCATCATTACAAACGGTATTTTCTTTCGTAATAATTTCTATTGATTCGCGGATAATTAAATCATGATAGTTCTTGGAGGGATATATAATTTTTGCGTCTTCGAAATTAACTTGTATATTCTGCTTCTGGTTAAGTGTTGACAGGGCTGTTGTAGGTCGGTTGTACTTTAAATCTCTCAAATGTTCTTTAATACGAACTTTAAGTTTACGCGAAATCATTCCTATGTATTCAAGATAAATATTTTCTGCTTTCAGTGGAATTATATATACTCCAGAAACTTTATCCTTCGGGATCGGGTCTATTTTGGCACTAATTAGATTTTTCAGTTTTGCAGGAGGAGTGGCAATTAAGATTACGCCGAAGCAAAAAAGTGCATGTCTGAATGTTTCGAAAAGTCCTGGTATGTACTTCATTTTGCAATATCTCATATTACTCCGTGGAGTTTTTTCTATTTCCATATGGTTCTTCTGTGAGTTTATTAGCTTATCAATAATGCGTGTTTTGAAACCATTCTCAACTGCAATGTTTCTAATGGTATTTAATTCATTTCCAAGTTGATTAATAGAGCAGACACTAAAGGTTCTTCTTTTCCACTTCTTGCACACGTATCCCATCTTTTAAATATTGTCATCTTTAAAGTAGTTTTACACACAGTGTAAATTTAAATATATATTGATTATACTACTCATGATACTTATAAAATAGTATTCGCTTATATTGTTTCGAATTCAGAAATGATAATCGAACAATAAGATTCTATATACATGCAGCCACTATATTCTTTTATTTATCTTATGGACGGTATATAACATTATTTGTACCTCCATATGAAGTATTATTAAAGATATTTTAAACGGTAAAACCTTCTCTTGTTATCAAAGAAAATAGTGGTTAATATTATTTTTTTATAATTACTATGTATACTCGCGTATAGGTCGAAAAATATAGGTTAAAAAATAAAGCTACAAAGTGGAGACACGACATAACAGCCAGAAAAAAAATTAAATACTTAGTTTCACCAACGCAGAAAATCGGAATATATATAAAAATGTTTAAGAACACTAATGTTACTGCATGAGAGGTTTTGAAAAATCAAAGCATACATTTTTGTTTCGTTGGTATAACAACATTTACGAAAATGAAAAGGATTCATCTTATGTGCTATTATCTATATAGTCTCCTTTTTAATAGAAAAGAAGCCAAAATACTTACGGATTTATATATTATTTAAAGCAAAGCATGTGAACAATATAATATGGCATTGTTGAATTAAATTTCTCATTTGAGAAAATTTTTTATGAATAATGGAGGACGTTTTTAATTATTTTTGAATATTTCCTAGTCAAAACAAATTGAAATAACAAATTAAATAAAAACCGCTATTAATTTATAAAAATGAAAAAAAATCTTTTATGTTGTAAACATATTATTTCTTATTATTTTTTTAAATATATGTAATTAAAAAAATAAATTATGAAAGAGACTGCATATTAAGATGTTATATTTTAGAAATCTATGTGTGGAATTTAAATATAACGTAAAATTGTAGTGTTTCTATTGAATTCTGAAATATTTGGTCTATTTTCATTAATAAGTTGCTTAGTTTCAAAAATAAATTTAATAAAGCTCATAATATAAGACTCTTACCGAATTAAAACTTTTTTTTTTTTTACTGAACAGATTAGAACGCTCGCGTTCAAAATTTTAATTTAAGAGCTGTACGTACATAGTAAAGAAAAAAATAAATTTTACTTTCAGATAATTCTTTATATGATTCATAGAGAATGGAATAGATTTAACATTTCTGAAAGTCCCTTGGGATATATTAAATGAGAATCTTGATTAACATTTGAATTCCTTTTAAGATTGTCCCTCTCCATCATTAACAATTCTCTCTCTGTGTGTTAATTACTTGTTAAAAATGCTAATGAATGGGGAACTTTTGTCTGCATTTATTGTATTTTACTGCAGCTGAGAAAATTAACTTTTAAGATTTTTCTCATTAAAATACTTGAGATTTTCTTTTTCTTTTTCGTTTCTTAATGCAAATTAAAAGTTTCTTAATCAAGACCTTTTCTAATTTAATAAGATGCAAACTTAGCACTTTTGATTGCACTTTCTCCCGAAAAATGTTCAAAAACATTTATGATTTTCGAATTCTAAAACGTACAAGAACACTAATCAAATAATAGATTTTTATAACATAATTCAAGATTGATTTTATCAGTAATGTTAATAATTAATGAGAGTTAAATAATATGTAATCAATCTTTTATATAAGCAATGCTTAATGTTAAATATATTACATTTTTCTCATTAAAATACTTGAGATTTTCTTTTCCTTTGTTTCTTAATACAAATTAAAAAATTCTTAATCAAGACCTTTTCGAATTGAATAAGATGCAAACTTGGCGCGTTTCACAGCTGTTTCTCCAAAAAAATGTTCATGAACATTTATGATTTTCGAATTCCAATACATACGAGAACACTCATCAAAAAATAGATTTTTATCATTCAATATTGATTTTATCAATAATATTAATAATTGAAAGCGTTAAATAAGATTTAATCTTTTTTTGTCATTTAAGTAATTTTTAATGTTAAATATCATAGAAGTTTTAGTTAGTTTTATTTAGGAAACTCTAATTTATATATTCCCATTATTGAAATGTAAATTTACTTAAATATTTTGCTTACTGTTTCCGAGCATATATTAAAAAATAAAAATACAACATGGAACTTTGGCATGCTAACACATCCGCTAATGCAACAGTTTTGTTATTAAAACAACTTTTCTTATTAAATTTAAATGCAGAAATCTCAGAATGTATCTAATTGGTATGGAACATTATTCTTTTAACATGCTAAGATAAATTATTTCAATAAAACAAAATCTTTATGAAGTTCAAAATAAGTAAGAATCATTTGTGTAGACTTTGCAGTCCGTATAAAAAAGATGAAACAGCAAAACTTATGAGAAGCACTTAAATAATATAAACGACATTATATTTCACTGAAATTATTCAACTGAATACATTTAATGAAAATATATGCAACATAAGATACAATTTACTGTGTACTAAAGTATAAGTTGAAAATTATCTTTCCATACTCTACTTTTTTAAATGATAACGCAATTTTTTTGCACTATGGTCTTTCATTATTTTTATATAAAAAAAAATAACGTACTTTTTTTGCAGAAAAACGCTGTACTTAGTTTTTAGTAGTTTACGTAAATTTAATCGAAATACTTTCCATAGCTGCCAACTTTTACGCTTTTTTCTTACCACTAAATATTAATAAAAAAGTTATGCCTTGTATAATCGCCAAAATCTCCTATTTAATAAGGTAAAAATTACTTTAAAATATTAGTGGTAGGAAAACTCGTAAAAGTAAGCAGCTATGCTTTACCCTTTTTTGAAAAAGAACTCTAAATTAGCTGAAAAGTTGAAATTCATCTTTTAAAAAACCCAAAGCTCGTCGGACAGTTAAGTGTTATTAATTAACAGTCCGTCTTTTAAAAAGAACATTCGTCATATCACTTTACAGTCGTTAATTATCATTATAAGTTATTTCTGCATCTTATATATTTTTTTTCTTCCGTTTCTTAGTCTTTTTTTCTTTGTATTAATTTTTTTCTTTTATCTCATTTCGGAAGTACAACTGGATAAAATTTATTTTTTTATTCGGAATATAACAACATCTTCAAAATGAATGAATTTGTCAGGATCATCGTCACATACTCCAATTTCGATACATACATCAAAGAAGCTCTAAAAATTTCCGCACTCCGTTGTGTTATTATATTTCAACTTTAATTGGACCGGTCTTTTTCGTTCCAATAAACTAATATTAAAATGATAATCATTGTCACGTTGGCCACCGTTATAACGGCCAACCATACATTTCTTCAGAGATTTTAGGCATTTTAGACCACAAACCACTTCATGTTTGTCAAAATATCCGCTGCTGAAATCCGATAGCTTCAGATTTAATGAATTTTACTTTTAAGTTTGCCCGGTTTCAGATATTCATTTTTTTTCTTTTCTGCCTGGTTTTCGCCAGTATCCCGGTATATGGAATGTAAGTAGGGATGAACATTAAATAATTATTTTTCGGTGATGAAATATTACAATCAAAATCTTGTATGTTGTCGCCATAACAAAATTTCTTTTATGTATATAAAATCATCTGCAACCAAAATTAAATGACAATTATATTCATTCTTGTGATATACTTAGCTATCGCGGACAGCGATTACAGAGCATAGCAACAACATGTATCGGACGCTATACTCCCAATACGAATGAGGATTATTTCTGACACGATGCAACATATTATGAAGTTCCGTGCCTTTGTTCTTCAGAATTCACAGAAATCTGAATAACGTAGGATAGAATCTCCCCCTGTTAATTGATTTACATCAAAACCTAATCAACAACAATATTGTCAAGGTCTAGCCGAATTTGAAGTTTGATTAAATTCTGTGAATTAATTACTCAGATAGATTTGCGCAAAATTTATGATACAGGCAGACACACTCAGGGACAGGTATTTTGCAAAAACAGTCAAATCGTGTTCAGAGCCTTCTTAAGCATGTAAATTCGTTGAAAATTGGAAGTCGAAAATTTTCGCCAATCCAATATTTTCTTGTAAAGATAGAAGAAACTAATAAAATATTCCGTTTCTAAATTTTCAAAAATTATTATTTTCCCATGCATCATAAAAATGATACATCAGATTTCAAAAATATTTTGTGTTAATTCTGTTTTTAAATAAATGCCTCCAAGTGTAAACAATGATCTTTAAGAAATAATTATCCTCCTTTAAAACAAAGTTTATTTCTACTTTTAAAGTTATGCATATGTTACTAAAACGGTTAAAAAGATAATTATGAAGTATGTTATTAATTATATCTGAACAAAATTTAATATTTTTATTGTTTATATTTTATTAAAAAAAAACTGTGAGTTATTTTTAAGTAAACGATGTATATTATTTTTATCTTTTATATAAAATGAAAATACAAAATAGTGAAAAACTATGAAGCGAGTTTGAAAACGAATATTTCCTTTTTAATTTTTACGCATTATTTATGAATGAGTTCTCAAATATAATATGTTTGGATATTTTTATATAGAACGTTTATTAATATTATTATAGCAGTTTTTTTTTAATAGGCTAAGTTGTATTTATAAACAATACAAATCCATAATTTAAAAAAATCTTTCCTCTATAACTTTTAAAGTATCAATTTAGGAATACATATACTTTGGAAGGCATGCCGTTAGAATTATACTTTTAAAATGCTTTTTGGACAAATCAATATCATAATGGACTTTAACATAAATAAAAAATCAATTTCGCGTAATGTGGATTTAATATCCAAGACATAAACTATAAAGGAAGAGTAGTGGTGAAAAAGGTTACTATATTAAGTTACGTATATTTTTTCTTCTTTGGGTTTCATTGAAATACACCATAATACAGTGAGTGAAACTGTATAAAGATCTCTATTCTGTGAATACAGACCCCAGAAAAAGTTCAGGCACTGGTGATACTTAACCTTTAAATAAAAAATACGAACTACTGGTTTATACAAATGGCTATACTTATTTTTAAATATATTTTTAACATTTCAGGGCGGAAATAATGGTTTTAATGTACGATAAGGTTTAATTTCTTGAAGAAAGTGAAATTTGCATATTGCAAAGTTTAGGCACTTTCTTGATTTTTCGCAACTGTTTACAGAAAAATGCAAATTTCTCATCCGTGCCGTCACATACATGAAGTATTTAAGTGCACCTCGTGATAGCATTGGCTAGTGATGATGTCACGAGTTAGAAATATTCAGTTAGATGAAAAAATTGAAGTATGGAAGCTGAAATCGAATGGGAAGACTGTTGCAGAAATTTCAGCTACTTTGAATCGTCCAAAGAAGTCTGTCTATCAACGGTTGTCTAATGGTCACTTTTAAAAAGCAAAATATAGATCTCGAAGGCCTTTTGTAACCAGGACATGAGACCATAAACTGGCATCTACACAAATAATGATTGTTAATCACATTAAAAGTGAATCAGGACTTTCAACGGATATGTGTCAACGGATATGCTTCGTAGATGAAATAAAGAAAGAGAGAACTCCCAACTTACAACCTCAGACTTTCTTTAGTCGACAACAAGGAGGTGGCTCTTTAAACATTTTGGCCTCATTTTACTTTAATGCTCAAGCATCTCTCGAGTTCCTCAATGGTCGTCAAACAGCGCAAGAATACATACACTGCAGAACATTTTACAGCCATTTGGGGATCTTTTAGCTGGTCCAAATATGTGGTTGAACAAGATAATGCATCCATTCATGTTGCAAAAACTTGGTTTAACTCTCAAAATATTACTGATTTTCGACTGGCCGGCTAGTAGCTCTGATCTGAACCCAATCGAAAACATGTGTGGTCTCATAGCTCGTAAGGTTTATGCAAATTTTTGATAATACTCTTTTGTTAAAGAAGTTCGAGCTGCTGTTGAACGTGTTTTGTGCGAAATAGACTGCCAGGTGATGTAGGATTCAGTTCCTTCGATGAAAAGTTACATTTTTTTTACAAATTGCAGACGTGGTTTCAGTTCAATTTTAATTTATGGCTATTTCTTTGAAAATATACTGATTGTCTATTCTGTGACCACAATGATCATTTTGTTGTTTTGTCATTATATATTATGTAAAGTGAGTAATTTAAAATTTATTGTTTGTGAATAAAGGATAAGACACAAGTACTATATGACAGTAGCGTTGCAACAATTCTTTACATACTTCTGAGTACACAAGCGTAATCGTTTATTGTCTAAACTTTTGTATACGTTTGCGCAACGTATTTTGCAGAAATTTAACTTTACATTATTTACATATAAGATTATAATGCAAGTTCTCTAAGCTAAGAAATAAAAATTACGCAAATTTTGGAGAATTTTGATTAATAATTTGAATATTCATTATTTAAATAAATGGGATAGCGTTTTTCTAAAATGAATTTTGAGTAATGCATAACAATTTATTAAATAAATAATTTTATTTGAAAAGTTAATTTCAACAAAAACGTGAACAACGACAAACATGAACGTTAAACAACTTGAAACGGTAATTTCGTTGTAATGAGAAAATTGATATCTTTCATTTTAATTTTAGTTTTATTAATGTGCAATAATTCTGCATGTATAGTTTAAAAATATTTAATAGTGATAAACAGTTTTAAATTATCGAATGTGTATTATAAGTGATTAAGGAAAATTATTATTGTGCTGCAGTTATAAATGTGCTTCTTAATAAGTGTCAAGAAATTTAATAACTGTAACTCTTATCTAACTTAGCAGGCTTTACGGAAATCCCTTAATTTAGAATACACATTCCATTCTGGGGATTAAGGTTTTCGAGATGTACTTGGAGATTCTTTATCAGTCTTTTGCTTGATTATTTTATATTTCAAAGTTTAACCTTTAGAAATAAGCTTCCAAAACTTAAAAAATAAGCTTAAGATATTTTTTGTCGTTCTGTTTATGACATCCACATATGTATTTTTACTAATTATTTGAAATAAGTTATCTTAAAATACTGAAATGTCTATTGTAAGCGATTAATTTCTAAAGCGATTAAGTTTAATTTCTATAAAATCATCATTTATAAATTTATATTTTAATTATAGCTTTGCCGCCTTATAGTATTTTTATCATAAATATGTTTATTTGTACATTAACTAAATATAAAATAATGCACATCGATATTAATTTTAAGTGATATGCGTATATGTGTGCGTGTGAAGATATTTATAAAATGCGTGCACTGAGAAAAAAATATAGTTCTGGCATATAGAATCTAAATTGACGCTATAGAAAAAATAGTTCCATGTCATCCTTATAAATTCTAGTTCCCTTTGATAGAGGCTTCTAGAGTCTCCTACTAAAATTCAAGGGCGTTTTTCCTATATTTTCGTGGTCAAATATATTTAAAAATTCCTGAAAATAGATGCGAACACAAGAGGTTAGTTTTAGTAACTATAATTCTTGTTTTTGAAACAATTCCAGAAATAAAACGATAATTTCTCGCTATTGAAGCAATTCTTTATCGTTTCGTCACCTAGAAAACAAGAGATTAGAAATTCTAGATCATTTCGTCTATTCAGCTTAGTTCTTTACCCTATTCGCATGGCTCGAAATCTATATTTCTAGTTTAGGGATACAGAAAATGACTACCCATTCATTCTAGGTGGAGGCGGTATATTTTTTTTTTCTCAGTGTGCGGCCGTATAATTCCACAATATATTCCCATTCGAAAGAATTTACGAAATTATATGTTACAGAAAAAGAAAGATAAATAATTATGAGATCTACTATGAGATCCTAAAAGCGGGAAAAAATTCAATCTTAAGATTTCTTTAACGGTAAACTTTGATCGAAATGCGTTTAAGTATTAAACAGCCTATGTTCTATAATCTATAAAAACAAATTGGCTATATAAATAATGGAAACAAGATGACGCTATTATGTTCACATAAGACTATTTCTTTGCATTAGAACAGAAATTTTAACTTTTGTAGTATGTTTACAAGAATTAGTTTATGCCAGTTAGGAAGATGCAGAAACGATAAATGAGATTATTCAATGGAATTTAAAAGCATCCTCAATTATCATCCTAAAAATCAACTCAATTCATGAATATATAAGGTATTTTACACTTGATTTAGTCAGAAAAGAACTGTATACTTTAGGGTACTTGTGTATTAAATTTAGTGGATTTTGTTTCGTGTCCTGTAAAACAAACGTTACTATATTGTTGATAATTTAATTAAAGAGTATTTAGTGACATACAATTTAGTAGCGTCCTACCAAGTTTTTCAGACCAAAAACATAAGCGGAAGCGAGATTCTATCAACCAAGAAATAGATATATAACATAAATTCTAAAATATTATTAATCAATTTTTCAAAAGCACGCATGCATATCTAGAGATCTGATTTTATTTAGGCATAAACGTAGAGCCATATTTCTGTCAAAGCAAAAAGAAATATTCAATAATTTTTCTAAAGTTCTATAACCAAATATCTCTGGGATTTATTTCCTATTAATTTTATAGTTTTTGCAGAGTTTAAAGTATTCAAAAATTGTCTGAAAATTCTTAATATTTATGTTTTATTGTGTTCATCAGCTATGAAGTTGATGAGAAAGACGATTTTAAAATTTTATTCTTCAAGAAAGTAACAACATGCACATTATGAGAAAGTGAAAAACAAGCTATTTTCCATTTACCATTATTGCAACTTCGGTAAAGATTTTAAAAATATATGCATGGTTAAATATATTTTTACACTCAAGTTTCTAATAATATTAAATTTTACAGTTAGGTATCTTCTAATTTTAATACAATTACCTGTGATTTATGCGCGTTTAAATATATTTTTTTTTAAACGGCTGTAACTGAAAGCAACGTACAAATGAAACACGCTTACGTCTTAATTTTTCAAACATAAAAATTGTATGAAAGAAAGAAATAATTTTTTTAAACCATAAAATTTTCCAAATAATTTATTTATTGAATTTGTCTCAATTGTGTTTAATAATCCTCCCCCCCCCAATATTTATTTGAACTATTGAATTGGAAAATAATCATAATAATAAAATAACATAATTGATTTCCCTCACTTATATATAGCGGCATTTTATAATGCACTAAAACGCACAATTTCATTATATAATACATTATATTTTTATACTTTTCCTGCCTACACTGTTAAAAATTTACAGCATTCTGTCCAGTACCACGATTGATATTATAAGGTGCAGACCCATGGTACTGGATAAACGAAGAAAGATGAAGCGTATATTCTATAACTGCTAGCGCAAGTTTGAACAAATCATCGCATCACTGAAATATACAATTATATTTTTATGTTAACACTCTTGTGTGCAAATGCGTAACAGCACCTACAACAATGCATAAGTTTAAATATGTCTTGCAAACTTCATAAACTTGCGAAAGAAAGTCGTAAAATACTAAAGTAATTTGCCGACACAAAGATGCATTTTTAAAGTGCATTTATGATTAGTTTAATAAATAATATTACAGATAAAATAGGTTTTTATTGCACAACTTTTATGCAATTAATTAACGTTCGAAAAATGTTCTTTATATCATAACGAATAATCCTAAAGTTATTAAATGTGTTTACAATAGCAATAATCAAAATCAAGGCCATCTGATTCTTCTTCAATTTCATTGAAGTTATCAAAATCGACTGCAGTTAAAAATCGACTTCTACATTTTCAAGCAGTATATTGCAACAAGCTACTCTTTTACAAATTTTGCACAATGAGGAGTATTATTCTTCTTTCCTTGCAACTCCCCTAGACTAGCAAACAATCGCCATCGTAGGAACAAAATATCAGCGTGATTATTTCCTCAGGAGCAAGAGGTACAGTAGTACGGAATTGATATAAGTGACCGTCTTCATGTACCCTTCTGCAGTGTTCAGTTTTTAGTATGTTTCCAAGCCTCTGTTGCACTACAATGGAGGCCCGAAATGAATGCTTCGCAGCACTAGTTTAAGAAAGGGGAAGGAATTCCACTTTGGGTGTGTTCTTTTTCAAATATTTATGGTGCTGATTATAACGAAGTTAATCGATTGTAAGGTTCTCTTCCGTAGTTCCGTAGCAATGGAGGATTTTCTTCTACTATGTTCACTTTGTAAACCATACCTTTCGTTCTAGTGAAAGTACCCACACACTCTTTTAAGGCACTATCAATAGTTATTGACATTAAAAGCAGCATTTTTAACTTTCACGCAGATTACTTTAGTTGTGCCATACTTCCTAAATTCATTTCCAAGGACGATGTATGTTTATATGTGCTGACTTTGTAAAGATGTAGAAAATACACTTTCCTCTTCACTATTTTGGATTTTAAAAAAATTAAGAATTTTTAGGTGTTATAATGGCAGCGACATGAAATGCCTTGGGTAACTGCGGTTTAAATTAATAGCTGAGCCCACTTTTCAACGGTCTATAACAATTAGCATATATGACTTAAGACTGTCTCACCATGGCGTTATACATTTCAAGTATAGAAAACAGTATGATGATATATTGCTTCATGTTTTGAGCGAAACCTCTTTTTAATCCCTTAAACATATTCAGCATGCAAAAGTAGATAAAACGATAATCCACTCGACATTGTTAAAAAAAGTCGAGTTTGTCATCCCATGATATAAGTCCCTCCCCTTTCGCCGTCAGATCATAGTAAAAAAAACTTTAATTTTTGGGGACTTCATTTCTAATGGCAAAAGGAAGTTTTTCCCAAATTTTCGTGGTAGCCCCCAACCCCCCCCCCCCCCAGTTGCCCCCTATTAGACACTTTTTTGTCTGTTGTTACTGTACTATATGACCTTAAAAAGAGAAAGATTATCGGATAGTCCAGGCATTCAAAGACTTGCGGTAGGAGTGATATCAAACATTTACTTTGATATGAGGTTTAAACATCCGTCAAATTATTGTCAAAAATGCACTGCGAACGATAAACATTAATGAAAATAATATGGAACATTTTTTCCTTATTTAGGAAACAATTTTACGTTTATTAACGCATTGGCCTTTACTATTAAACGTTCAATTACAATGACATGCCTTAGCTTAATAATGATTCATGTAATTTAAGGTGCGTTTGAAAAAGCAAGCAGGGAAGGAACAAGATGTGAGACAGTCAAGAATTTCTTAACTTGTAAACACTCAAATGAATTCTTGGAGTGTCATATTAAAATTCCACAGGTTTAAAAATTTTAAATAAAATCCCAGTAAAATATTAAAAATAACGCCCACAGAAGGATTATTTTCTATGTTCTGTTAAAATTTTTAGAGATTTATTATATAGAAAAAAATTAATCGAGAACATGTTGTAATTTCAACTCCATTAGGTAACTTATTAACAAACTAAAAAAATAGTCGGATAATTTTATAAACATATTTTGAGTAGTGCATATTATTTCAATTGGGTTTAAAGTGTCAATAAAAAACCTTTAAGATATCTTATTTAATGTAACTGCACTCATAAAGCTACATAATTAAGGAATACGCTGTCTGCTACATACATCGCATATTTAAATCAAATATATACATACATCATTAACGAAATAGATTTTCCCAATAAGAGGACATATTGTTCATGAATTCCAGAAATTTAATTTCTTGAGATGAATGTTCTGAATTTTCAATTTGCATCGTTACGAATGTTGAAAATTGTGCGAAATGTTGTGATAGTGCTCAGATATACAATACATGTAAATTTAATCACGAGCCATTCTTTTATGAATATAGAAATTAAATATTTATTTTATCTTCCAAGGTGAAATAGCTAATTCATGTACACACTATAAACTATTTTGGGCTTCTGAAAAGCATTAATTTAATTTATAGTTCACTTTGAAGCATAACATCAAAAGAAAAACTTTCTTTTCAGTCATTAAATACATGTATGATAATTTCTTGCAAAAACATTGTACATAAATGTAATTAAGCAGCAGCACCAATAATCTGACAACGATGTAATTAAAACGTTTATCAATACATCGCTAATTAAAATAAAAAATAAAAAAGTTTATCCATAATTACAGCTTCACTGGAGTGTTTCACGAGATCACCATTATGGAAGTATCTCATTTTGAATTATAATAATGTTAGACCTATATCCTCGTGATGAAAATTGGCCGTCATAAACACAATCAACCAACCTATTGTAACAATAAGAAAATAATTTGAAATTAACACGTTCGCTGCCAAAGCTGAGATTGTGCATCTGTTCATACACGCCAGGATCATATCTGCAATTTAGTACTTTTAAATTATTTTCTGTATTATTATTTAAATACTATATATGTGACGAACTACTTTTAGCAACAAATGAATTCGCATGAGTAGGCTCGTTGTTGGCATATGGTTGGTTTTCTATGGCAGTGCCCGTAATCGGTGATTTAGATAAGAAGATCAATAACGGGTTATCTCGTAACTATCAAGGAAACTCAGTTTACCAACTACGAGTATTCTCGTAGATGACAGACAACGTATTAAATTAGAATGAAAAAGGGCGTATTGTCGGGCAGACAGGTTTCATTGAGACTCTCATCTGGAGACTCAATTTCAAAGTCATTGTGAACGTTGCATTATGATAAATCACCAAATAATGTCAAAATAAAGTCACATGGTGACTTTTCACCCCTTTTCACAGTGGTGAATTTACAGTAGGGTCTCTGTCACCATTTGACAAAGTCGTGCGACAGAAAGTCACCATGTGACTTTAATGTGGCATTATTTGGTGATTTATCATAATGCAACGTGCACAATGACTTTGAAATTGAATCTCCAGATGAGAGTCACACGAGAGTCTCAATGAAACGACATTGCAAAGTCACCTGGTGACTCGTCCCAAAGCAGTAGTCACAGTGACCTGTCAGTGGAGTCACATATAGTAGTCATTTGAGATACATAAAAGAGACGTATGAAATTTCCTATTTTTTGTTTCGCCGTAGTGACTGTGACTCTTGTGACCATGTGTGACCTGAATTAGATGTTATATGGACTAGCTGTTTTGCAGAGATAGTAATTATTCAAATTACATTATTTCCTTTTGAGAATTTGCGTATTTAAAAATTAGCATTTTGTGACTTTTCCTTAATTTTTTATAACCAGTGTATTTTATTTAACTAGGTGGGTATGGGGTTAAAAAGGACAGTAACTGAGGGGTTGAAAGGGACATGTCCCTTTCAACCCCTCGTGTTTATTATTATTTAAACAAAATATTATTTATTATTTGTAAAATTTAAGTTATGGTTTTAGTTTTTTTATGTAGAAAGAATGAATGCATTACTATGTAGAACAAAAATATGCAAATACTACAATAACATATACCTACAATTTTGGTATTTTTTCATTTTTCAAAAAATCATCAAAAAGTCAATATGCTTCGAAAATATAAAAGAAAAATTTAGAAAAATCGATTTATCGAAGAATAAATGATGTGTGCTTTATCTGAAGAAGAGGAGAAAGGAGTGTCTGTTAGATCAGCAGCTAAATCCTACATCATTGAAAAGTCCTTTTTAGAAAGAATTGTTCTAAAATTTAAGAATGCACATGCAGATGAAAATCAATACACCTATTTGGTAATAAAAAAGTTTTCAGGGGAGGTCAATAAAAAGAGTTTGGTTCAAATTTGATCTAAGCATCTAATATGAACTACGGTTTAACAATTGTGCATATGAGTATTCAATTTCTTTGAATTCTCGAAATATGTCCCTGTCTTGGGACACAGACAAACAAGCTGAAAATGATTGCTTCCAAGATTTTAATCAACAAAATTCAATAATTTCTCTTACGAAAACCTGTAGCCATTTATTTAACAAGAAGTACAATTTTCAACAATGCTAGTGTTGATAATTTTTAAACACCTTTAGTCAGTTATGAATCGCTAAAAATTCGCACGTAATATAATATATAACTGTGACGAAACAGGTTTAATGACAGAGCACAAGCCACCAAATATAGTAGCAAAACGTGGTGAAAGGAATTTTCTGACCTAGCTGAACGTTAAAAACTTGTCACACTTTTGTTTCTGCATCAGGTAACACAGTTAAACAGTATTCGTTTTCACAAGGAAGAATTACAAAGAGTTGATGCTCGGAGCTGCTCTATCCTAAAGGCTTGGACTTGCTCATCAAAGTTGGTGGATGACCGCACAATTTCTTTAAAGCAATTGTGCATTAGCTTAATATTCTAGTTGTTCCAAAACTGATCCTATTCTACTCTTATTTGATAATCATGAAAACAATACAAATATTAAGGCAATAAAATTTGCGAAAGGTAATGATATAATTATGGTAACATTCCTGTTTCAATTTATCCACAAACTCCTGAAAAGCACTCGCAATGAATTCGAAGTACATTTTTTCAGAAAGAAAGGACGAAAACCACATTGTTTTTTACTTATACAAGGGTCATTCCATGCAAAATGAACAAATCAGCTATGGCAGACATGACAGAGATTTTAATGAAAATCAGTGTATAAGCAGATCATATCTGTTTATGAGTAAATGTAAAATAATAGATTTCACGATTGTTTATTTAAGTATTAAAATATACATTAAAAGGGAATGCAAAATCGAGGTATTGTCTACATACTTAAAATTTCAAATCTGATTATTAGCCTTGGGAATGGAATGATTATAATAAAAATTATTTATAATTAGGAATGAATAATAATTAACAGATTGGCGTACGTTAGTAATTGTACTTTCATTCCGTAATGAGAAAACAGTTATTTTTCAAAAATTTTGAGGTGAAATGCAATATTTCTATTGATTATTTAAGCATGAATGACAGCTTTGACAATTTAACATTTTTTGGCGTTATAGCTAAAAGTATATGTTTTAAATATCGAAAGTTTCATTCTTACCTTTTTATTCCTTAATGAGAAAAAAAATTAATAGTAAAAAATGTTGAGGGTAAAAGGCAATATTTCTATCACTTCTTTTTAAGTGAAGGAAAGCTTTATTAAACTTTTAAATTATTTCATATTATAGATAAAAGTGTTTATTTTAAACATAGAAACTTTTATTCTTGCTTTCAGTTTATTTTTGGCTATTAATATATTTATTTTAAACTACAGAAAAAAAATATTACGTTGAACAAAAAAATATATATATATATTTATCCTCTAAATCCATAGATGGCAGAACTGCATCTTTTTTCCTTTTGAAATCGTGCAATATTGTAAAAAACGCGCGCGTATTCAAAGAAGAAAGCTCTTGGAATGCAACAAATATTACTTTTTTAACCAAATTTTGTGACGCTAGGAATCAAAAAGCAATCTTGAATTTTTTTAAAGCATATCATGGACTTACTCATCTTTATGGCTGTGCAATAACTGGAATGTCTGAGCTTTCCTTCATTATTTTTTTACCTATCAATAAGAGGAAAAATTACGATTTTGTCATTTTTTTAAAGTTTCTAAATTTTTTTAAAGGTGAAGGAAATACATGGCAACTTAGAAACTTTAGCAATTCGATCTTAATATGTAACACTACATCAGGCATCAATTTTACAGATGTTTTTGATTTCCTTTAATTTTTATAACGTTTTTAATTTTCTCAAAATTGACAAATTTTCGGTTTGTACACCAAATTTAAGATTAATCATGACGTTACCAAATTATTATTACTAAATAAATATGAAGATAATTTTCCAATATTACAAAAAGATTACAATATTACAAAAAGATTTAATTTATGTTAAGTAGTTTTCAAGATACGGAACTTCAAACTTGCAACTTTGAACGATTGTATACATGCCATTCTATGTCACAAGTTTTTAAATGTCCAGAACTTCTAATTTTTTTTATTATTATTTTTTTTTTGTCGAAGCATTTTGCAGGGCTCTATTTGAATATGAATTGAATCTGTGTATCAAACTTTATTAAAATCGGTTACTATGTAGCCACGACTTTTTTTTAAATTTTTGCACATTTTGTGTGGAATGAACCACTATTGAAATGAATGACGTGAATATCAATGATATTGTGATGAAGTTACCTAAATCCGTAACTGGTGGTGAGACTGGTAGAGCTAAATCATTCTTAAAAATTTTGCCTTAAAGTTGTTTTTTGTCTAGTAGACCTAAACAAGTTATTTTTCTTGTTTTTGTTTTATCATATGTTGCAATATATTTTATTTTTATCTGTGTATTATTATCTTTTATTTTTGAATAACGTAACCGCAAATAAAAACAAAAAAAAAATCATAAAATTGTTTTATTTATGTGTGTCCCTTTCAACCCCGCACAGTGTCCCTTTCATACCCCACAATGTTAAAAGGGACATTTCTCCCAATTTATAAAGATGCGTACAAATTTTAAATTCCTGTATTTGAGGATAAGTGGTTTTACTAGTATTAAAGCAAAGGTTTTAGACGACGATTAGGCGCAGTCATGATAATGATACCTTTTAATGCCATTATTTTATAAGCTTATAAAGACAAAATGTCCCTTTCATCCCCACTCTCCCCTACAATGTTTTATATAATCTTTTCTAAATATAGCATGCAAATTCTCTCATAAAGGTATTACAAGTTTAAAACTTTATTCTTTAAAATATACGAAGGGATCGATCCAGGGCTTCCGGTTTACAGAGTATATGTGACAACATTTTTTTATGGAAAACTTTAATATTTTTTTTACATGCAATATATATTTTAGATTGCCCACTATCACCAAAAAAGCATTTTTTAATAAAAAATTTCAATTGTGCAATGAAAGAAACTTTTGAAAATTATAAATAAGCGATATTTTCGTATTAGCTACATGCTAAGAGTTATTAGCCAAAGATTTTGCTACTTACGGCATCCTTTTTGCTTCTAATCATTTCAGTCCTTTAAGCGCTTAGTTCAATTCAATGTATGGTAAACTTGCGTTTTATTTATATTAATTCGTTTTTTTATACAGGAAGTTTTTATATATTTTATGGAATATTAGCTGTAAGAAAATGCTAAACTGATTACACTGTTTTAAGGGCAAACGGATTATCTTTCGTAATCGATAAGCTCACGCGATAGAGATATATTAAAAAATATTTCATGCTTGAATGATATTTTAAAAACCATGGACAAAAAGGCTGTAAACATGAACTGTAAACTGAGATGCAGTTTGCAAATAAATTTCCTTTGAAAGTTTTTTTCCTATTTGGCGGTGTAAAAATTTAAATTATTCGATTACATGTATTTTAATTTGTGTTTTCATAATATCATACTTTTATTTCTTTATAAAGAAAGTTTTAATATCCTTATGTATAGTTAGTTTGTCAAAAATAAATGCTGAAAAATTTTCATTACTCCAAATATTTATTGGTATTGTCTAATTAGCTGGCAGGTGATACAGATAAATTAAAAACACCATGCTTGAAAAGTATTTTTAAAAACATAATGATTCAGTCAATTAAAATACAGTTTTCAAACAAATTTCATTTGAAAGTAGATTATGTTTCCTATAATACGGTGTAAAATTTGAAAATGTACGTTGGTTAGAAGAAGCAAAAATTGCAATACCGAAATTTGGTCGTGAAATATTGCCATTCGCAGACGAATGATGTCAGCGTTACGCACAGATACGTTTGACTTTTACAATATAGATAGATAGTTAGTCAATTATCTAAATAATAAATGCGGTTAAAATTGCTAAAATTTGAGCGATTAACGATATCCAAACCTTTTCTTCACTATATGGATAACAAGAAATTATGTTCGATAAAAATATTTTTAATTTTTTATACTGAATAAAAAAGTATTTTGGTGTACATCATTCCGTTATGAAGTAATTTTGTTGAGGGTAATAAAAAACGATGTTTCCATAGTGTTGATGACCAACTACTGTTATCTGAGCAGTCCTGATCTAGCAGTTAAACATTAGTCTCAGATTCTGCAAAACTGTTAAAAACAAGCAATAAAAACATATGTGACAAGCTTTTCTGCGATTTACACTGTTTATTAGTGATATATAGCACACTAGTGATTTATATATATAGTATAAATATATTTATAGTGATTTATAGCACACTATAAATGTAGTACACTACACTATATAGCTCAAAATTAAAATCCCTCTAACTAGTTTTAAGAGTATAAAAAATGTATTATAGATGAATTTAAATTTCTGTTTTTACTCGTATTTTTTCTTTAAATATACGAGGCAACATACAAATGGAAACAAAATGAAAAAAATAATTATAATAACCATGTTCACCTTTGAGAAGATTTTATAATACAAATAACATTTCTTGTTTAAGATATACACTGTGATGAGTGATGTTAATTGATGATGTGAATTGTGATGTGTGAAAAGTTCTCTTTTTGAAAGAATGACAGGCATTTTCACTGTTTTTGGAGTGAATTTTGTAAAAATACACTCCTTAAAGAGTGGAATTTTCCATTTCTAGAAAGGGGTGATATGTCTCACTCCGTTATCGAGGGTGAAACATTTCACTTCGTTGTCGAGAGTGAAATATTTCATTCCGCTGATGAGAATGAAATCCTGGCATTATGCACTCTTAAAATTTTTCGTTCTCGTTTGAACCAATATATGGAGTACATATTTAAAAGCACCAAAATATGGTGCTTTTTAATTTTCAAAACTCCATTTCATAATGTAACCTTGTAAATTATGCTGATTTTGTACTAAAACGCACTGTTTTTACAATAGAGAAACTGAAGTAGACCCTCCCCCCCCCTTTCTCCTATAGAGCTACAACATATCTCATCAAATTTGGCGCATTTTTTAATGAAACTTTTCAATTGGAAGTACGTGTCCAGAAGCAATATTTAAGGAAATATCCTTTTGTTTCGATCTTTATGAATGACCCTGTATATTTTATTAATTTTAATTTACGTATCGTTCTAATTTAAAAAAAAAGAAATTGACGTTTTGTAAATAAATATACGCAACATTTTCTGTTAAGAACTATATTTTAATAGCACAAAATGTATCAAAAGTTTTTTTTCATTTTCGCTTTCTTGCTGAAATGATGCAATAGCGTATTACAAAAGACATTTTCTGCGAAAGATATTAATTATTCTTCAAGTAAATAACGAAATTTTCAATTTAATAAAAAAAGACATTTTATGTGAAAGATATTAATTATTCTTCAAGTAAATAATGAAATTTTCAATTTAATAAAAATCTACTTGATTAAATTAGAGAAAAAGGAGCCAGTGTCTTTCTTTTAGATATAATCCTCTCATAAGAAAAAAAAATAATAAATTCAGCTATTTTAATGGGTGTGATTGATTACGGAATTTGTAACGTCCTTTGAGGAAATACTTTCTAATGACAGGTCTTGGAACCATTGAATTTTTATTTTTCAGTTTAATATGTGAGATTTTTTAATTAACTTCAAATTTTGACATGATTTAACTACATATGAGTGTGTTATGAAAAAATCCTGCACATGAACGTTTAAAATGTTATTTCATTCATTTTTCTGCGTTTTGTTTGTGCATAGAAAAAGGTATGACGTCATCAGAAAAAATATACACAATTATCTTTTCCAACTGTTACACATTTGCAGTAAATTTCAGAAAAGATTCATTCTTAAAACGAGAAATACAAACTTTAAAAAGTTATTTAATTTTTTTTTCATTTTGTTTGTGCATAGAAAAAGGGATGACGACATCAGAAAAAATATATACAATTATATATTCCAACTGTTACACATTTTTAGTAAATTTCAGAAAAAATTCATTCTGAAAAACAGAAATACAAAAATGAATTAAATTTAAAAAATAAAAAACTCGACTACGTCAAAAGCGAACTAATTAATTATTTCTCATGAATAAGAAACTATTTTTTATATTACTTACCTATTTTTTTTATTTACTTGTATTGATGACTTTTAAGTTGTGTTTAATTATTAGTTACTATCTATAAACACTGTGTTAATGAGGCCTTATAGAAGTCTAAGAAGATTAGAGTTGTAGTTAAGCTAAAGATCCTACCTATAGAACTTACAGGTTATGTAATATTTAAACGGAGCTTCTGACTGTAAAATAGTCAATGAAACATCGTCTTCATTTTGAAAGACCTATCCAATGATATGCCACTCAATAGGGTGCGTAATTTTTTTCGTCTCTACCACCATTTTGTATTTTACGGCAGGTACTTTATATTTATAAAAAACAAAAGCTAGCCTATAACCACCGGACGGTTAAGACAAATCGATAGAGACCTCATTCAATAAAATACATCCAGCTGTTGGGATGTTTCGAGAGTATAAAAAATCCACATACCCAGATACGCGTGAAACACATAACCCTTCTTGACAGTCGGATAAAAAACAATAATCCTATAAAATAAGTGAAAATTCCTGAGTGCTTTCTGTTTTAATAACGAATATATGTGTCTCGCGTTAGCAATTCACATATGTTTACATATTTATTTTATAAATAATATTAAATATTTTGCTTTCTTTCAATTCACAGAAGTAAATTCTGTCTCCGTTAAAAAAACTATGCGTGGTGTCGTCAAGGATTTTTTCCTTTTACTTCGAATAATCAGAAATAGCACTCACAACCGAAATACCGAAATTATATTTTTTTTTATAAGATCTGTAACTACACTGTAAAAAAAGTATAAAGTTACCAAGAATTTTTAGGAAGCCGTGATACCGAGAATTTTTTATGTAACATAAAAAAAAAAAAAAAAAAAAAAAAAAAAAAAGAAGAAGGTAATTATCTCCGGGTTACTGATAAAATTTTAGTGAGCATACAGATTTCTGTAGCTTTACAAAAACTAGATTTACGTCTTTTTTTTTTTTTTTCAATTTACAGATAACATTTTAGTAAGCATACAGATTTATGTAGCTTTACAACTGTAGAATTACATTTTTCGTTATTGTTTTTATGGTGTACTGCTGTTTCATCTTATATGAATCTGAAATTGTTTACCTACAGCTTCAGTCAAAAGTTTATAACAAAACAGTAAAAAGTTTCATTTATGTATGTTTACGTATGTGTTTTCTGTATTTTATACAGATTTTACTTCTAACCTGTTATAGTGACAAACCGTTTTATACTATTGTATTTAACGATAACAATTCGCTTCCTATCTAAGAGCGAATTGTAATCATAATTATTAAACATGAAAAATATTTTTATAAAAATATTTTTTTCGTTAATTTAATTCATTTAGAGCTTCATTATCATCGATTTATAATTTTAATTTTTAACCAAAAAAATGAAATTTTAATTTATTTTCATTTGTATATATACATAGTGCATAATATGTAGGACTATTGTTAAATATGTAGTATTTTTGTTAAACATACGTAATCCATCAGCCTTTCTAGTCAACAATGGAAAGAGGGTATTCCTTATAACTTCCTAATTTAGAAAACTCTTTTCTTTACACAGCAATAAACACAGCTCTCATAACTATGAGACGTGATCCATTAAGTATGCATCTTCTTACATGTAAAGTTCTGATTCATGATAAATAGACTATACCTAAAACTCACTGTCAGTGTATTTCCGTTCCATTTAGAAGGAATCACTTTTGCATTTCTAGCTTTTTCTTGTATTGTTTTCATGAGATTTATAGCAGGATCGTTATACAAATATATCATAAAATTAATGACTATCATTTCGTAACTGGAGTTTCGTTTAACAAAGAGATGTATATTTCCATTAGTAGAACAAAATAAATATTTCGCAGTTATCAGTGAAAATTTAAAAGGATTCAAAGGCATTTAACCCATTTATGGCTGAATTTTTGCTTTCTCAATTTTGTTGGTAAAATGACTTTAAAATGTTGCAAAATTAACTGAAAAAATACTCAAAAAAGTTACACTAAAATATTTTTCTATTTATTTGATAAAATGTAAACGTACTAAATATGGTAATATCCATATCCATATGTGAAAAATGAATAACATATGTTTTGTCTTAATTTATATAAAATAAACTTCTAAATCCTGTATTATATACTACAATTCGTATATTTTATGAACTATTAAGAAATATATTTATTTCTTTACAGAGACTAATAACATCATAATTATAATTAATAATGAATTAAGAATTTATTTCAAAATCATCTTTAAAAAGACTTTACATAAGTAACTGTCCATTAAATGGCTAACAGAAATATATACCCATTTGCGGCTAGCGCCCTATATTTTGTACGTTACAAACATGCATAAAAAATAGACTTGAACATATAATTTCGCAATTTTAAAAAATACGCATTTCAAAGAAGTCTACAAGCTAAGATTATGACTTATTTATTTGGATCCGGAAAGATCCGAATATCATAAAATTAAAAATAACCAAATGTTCAAATTATCATAAATCTGTAAGGTTTCGCTGTATAAGAATGGCATTTTTACTGTTTTACATTTGTACATATCCTGATGTCTATACTTCTCATGTTATCATATTTGTCTGAAAGCAAAATAATTTGTAAAGATAACCTGTTCAAAATACTATCGGTCCTGGTATAGTTAAGTACGAAAATTTGGTTTGAGCATGTACTGAGTAACACTGCATTTATGACTGAATAAGTAGATTGTGACTATCATTATATGAAGTCCTATGAAAAGATTTTTATCTTTATATGTTTTAACACTCATTTTATTTTGATAAAACAGTTCAAAAACACGGTATATAAATAAAAAAAACGAAAAATCATGCACGCAGCCTAGAATATAAAAGAATGTACAATACATTCAGAATAGCAGAACGAAATTTCACGTTTACTAAGGTAAAATATTATGTCTAAATGAGCAGTTTAGAAAACGCACAACGCATTGAAAACAGAATTTATGCTATTACCTTGAATATTCGGGAGAAAATATACGATTTTTTGTGCAGGCCCGTATATGGTCTACAGATATGTATGTATACTTCATAGTATGCTGAAAGTTATTTCAGCACAGTTGAAAGTCAACATTCAGCAATTTCCGAAAATAAACGAATGTTGTTGAGAAGTTATGTGCGGCCATGCATATGATCTATTGAATTTATAGTAATAAGAAATGTTTAAAACAATAGTTACAAATGCATATACCACAACTGGAAACGCACTCCCAGAAATTATTGTTCGTAGGCTTCAATATTTCAGTTATTGTTAATTTTCTTCTGTATTCAAATTCTTTTCTGTGTCCCTGTAAACAAACGGTAATTTCTATGTGCACCACATTCTGTAATAAGAACCTTCTAGTACACCTCAGTGATAAATATTAATATCAATACGTTTAAATTAGTGTAATATCATTAAAATAAACTGAAACAGATTTTTTTCCCACAGTCCATAATGTAACGATGTTATTTTCAGTCTCTCTGTAAACGAACCGTAAATGGTACACATTTCATTTTCAATATGCCATAGTAAACCTAATAACATACATCGATTTCATGACAATCGGACTATATTATCACGACATACAAGCAGATGAACACACAAACTGTATTTATAACCTTTTCATCAACTGTGTTGGAAAATGCTAAAAAGAAAGTACTTTTACATACGTTTAACAATAAATTTTTATCATTTTCACTCGAAATTTTTATCATTTTTCTTAAATGCGTTGAAGTTTTATATCATGTTACATACTTTAAAACATATTATTTTAGTGTTACTTTGTCCTCTTCACTACTGAGTATTAATGTAATATTATTGATTACTAATTCCTTCCAATTTGACTACAGAGATAGTTTTAATACATTTGCATTGTTTCGAATCTTGGATATCAAACCATTCTGAGATCGTAATTGCGATTATGTTCGTGCTTCATTAATAAAACAGGAAAGAACAGAAGTCCACATATGTAGACCTAGGGGATGAAGACGTTAAATCCATATACCATTTGAGTTAAATTAATAAATATGTATCGATAATGGAAATTCCTAAATAAATAGAGTCCTTTTAAATGTTCTTTTAGTTTTATTTTCGGATAAAATTATTATTTCGTAAATCTCTCACGGTCATGTTATAAAAATATTCTTACGTAGATGCTGGAATGCTTACAAAGTTATCTGGAGACAATGCAATTATAATCCCAGAAGTGTGATTATAGCCTAAAGGTGCGATATATTTTGACTTTTTTTATTTTATGAAAGAAATTCTTGAAAGTTTATTCTGTGTGTCTAAACCTTTACCGTTTTAAATCTTTTTATACGAAAAAATTATGATATTTCTAAAATTAGATTTTTAACTAAATATAGATATGATACACAAATATATTTATGTGAGATTGGAATAATAACACAGTTAAAATTATAAAATATTTATTTGAATGGGATATATTCTATTTTACTTCCCTTGATTAAGAACATATGTTTCCTCAAAAATTCTGAACTTTAAATACATATTTCATTTGAGTTAAATTAATAAATTTGTATCAGTGAAGAAAATTTCTAAATAAATAAAGTATTTATAAAGGCTTATTTAGTTTTTGTTTTCGGATAAATTTATTACTTTGTAAATCTCTCACGATCATATTATAAAAATATTCTTACGTAATTGCTGGAATGTTTACAAAGTTTTCTGGAGAAAATGCAATCATAATCCCAAAAGGGTGATTATAGCCTAAAGATGCAATGTATTTTGATATTTATTATTTTATGAAAGGAATTCTTGAAAGTTTCTTTCATGTGTCCAAACTTTTACGGTTTTAAATCTTTTTAAGCGAAAAAAATGTGATACTTCTAAAATTAGATTTTTTACTAAATAAAAATATGGTACACTGCTACATTTACGTGAGATTGGAATAAATAGCACTGTTAAAATTTGAAAGTGATAATTTAAATGGGATGGGTCTGTAAGCATATTATATGATTTTCATTTTACTTTGTTGGTCGTTGATTTTTTCTGCAGATGTTGTAATTTCAGGATAAATTCAGTGAAAACGTTATGTTACATTTTATAATAAATTATATGTTGCAAAATAAATCAAGAAGAAAGGTATTAATAAATTAAGAATAAATTTATATATATTATATAACTTTACCTGATTAATGACATATTATTTCGTCACTTCAGATGTATTTTAAGCAGATGATGATAAAACAAACATTTTATGAAACTTAAACATTTAAAATGCAACATTTTTATTAAAATCTTCCTTACAAAAAATATTTAATGCGCAACTGAAACCCGAAAATAAATGCAAAACTTGTGGCATGCCTAGATATGTGTATATATAATACGATTAATTAAATTAGTATCGAAATAGGTTCTTTTCATACTGTAAAACAGAAAAAATGTAATTATTATTTTTGATCAATTAAATTTACTTTTTTTTGCATAGGGTATTTCAAATATGTTTTTGAATGAAAACTTTTACTCAAAAGTATCTCAAAAATTAAAAGATAACTAACTATGTGTTTGGGGAAATTAAAATCATGTTACTCTTATTACTTAAATACTCAATTAGGTTTTTAAAAAAATCTATAAAAAAATTGCTGGAAATTTAAAATACTCGAGTAATCACTAACGAAACATAAAATTAGGAAGCATTATTAAAGAAGCATTTAAATTGAGAAAGGTCTTAGTAGTGTTTACCAACTGCACTCAGTTGTCGGAATAGATAGCTTTAAACAAAGACTGAAGATTGAGCATAATATATTAGTGCATGATTTTCAAAAATCATGTTTTATTGTCCAATTAATGCCGGAGAAATACAATTTTCATCTCCTATTTATCAAAAAAATACAAAGTCCACATACTAGTCTTCTCAGACAACGTAAGTTGAATTATTAGTGAAGTAATTGACGCTTTCATGTTCTCCAAATGAATTTTCGTAAATTAAGAGAAAATATCAAATAATATAATGACGGTAATAGTAAAGTCTTCATTTAACGGAAGCAAAGTATGCAATAAAATGATAAGGTGCAAAATTATATTATTGTAAATTCGAAGAAAAGAGTGATATTTTAGGAATTAATGTATGTAGGAGATTGCCAAATGGGATATGTTTATGCTTAAGAATATTTTTTTTGAACCTATGATTTTTAAATGCTGATGTCTATTGAAAGAAAGTAAAGGTTCTGAATCTGTATAGTTTTTCTTTGACAATATTCTATTAGTGAAAGTGCTGGATCTGTAATGACCGGTTTAATGCTGAAATTTTATGATACCAGCCATGTGCTGTGTATTTCGTACCATGAAATAGATATAGCAGGAAGTTGTCACCAACTGTGTCAGTTTAAAAGTTAACCTAAGCATGAAGGATTCTAACTTTATACTCGCTTTATAGACCCACAAAGATAGGATCTATGTATCCATCATCCACTTATAAAAATGCAAGTCCAAACGTTGACTAAGGGTAAAAAGGATTGAAATGCTTTACATTTTTACCTTTTGAAGACGTAGGCATTGTAAAGTGCATAAGTTTCAAAATAAGTGTGTATTTAAAATTACGCCAATGGAAGATTCCTGTAAATTAGTTTTAAAAAGTTACAATCATATTGTACGTCCCCCGATTAACTATAAGTTATATTTAGAAACATTCTTACATGCTCTTAAAAGTAAAACAGTAAAAAGTCCATTCTTCTACGAAAAAACGCACCTAATTATGATACTTTAAATTTTTGAAATTTAGAATCTTTTGGCACCATAAACGTACGGGCGACTTATAAAAGTGAGATTGTTTTATACAATAATAATAATTGTGAATAATAATAATGTTTAAACCAACTAAAATTATACTAAAACTTTTCTTACCGAAATTGTAACATTAATAAGTTGCAGAAAGTTATTGCTTTCTCAACTACCTTCTATATACAGTTTTATGTCTGTATTCGAGTAAAGTTGTTCTTGTTTTAAATGAGGCTATATTGAGTCATGTTAATAAACTTTAATAAAGTAAGTCACCTTATACGTTGTTGAGGTACTTCATTTCAAATTTATCATCATAATTAAAACTAAAATTAATTACAGTTTTTGTTTCCTTGTGTTATTTAATATGACCTACTCTACAATGTTTCAGCCAACATTTTCATAGATCTCCTGCAAGCTAATCGGTTTTACCTTTGTTACGCCCATGATAATGGTTTCAGTTTCTCCGAAAATTATATAGCTCTTGTTATACGTTTGTAATCTAGGTTTGTGGTTATCCGTAAAGTACCCTTAGCGGTATCTTAATCGCCACTCATATGAACACACAGACATACTGTTCTGAAGTAATATTTCATATTATATGAATTGGGTGGAAGACCAAGAGCTTGTTAGACCACATACATTGCATTTAAAAAGGCTTATGCTCATATGAAAAATTGTGAAATATTCTTCAAGTATCTACAAAATGCGAAGGCTTTAGTCGTTTTAGTTAAAGTTGTTCAGCTCTTTTGAAATGACGATAAATATAAACTGTCGTCATAACTCAAATTTGGGAATAATTGTACTTGTTCTTGGTAAACCTTTTCAGAAGTCATCCTGTTAGTCCAAGAGCTGTTAAACATGTTAGGGAAGTTATTTGAGGCACCCTGAAAATTTGTGCAACACTTCTTTTGTAATGGCTGAATACAAAATCGAATGTCTGGCTGAAGGATCGTGGCCCAAAAACTGTGCCAGACACGTGTCAAGTGCCATTTTTTGACTACCCCCAAAAAAAAGATATTTGAGGCACACTGAGATTGAGACAGAATAATATTTATACTTAGAAAAAAATATTTTGAAAACGACAGACACTTTAGTCGGCCCAAAAACTGTGCCAGACACGTGTCAAGTGCCATTTTTTGACTACCCAAAAAAGGTATTTGAGGCACGCTGAGATTGAGTCAGAATAATATTTATGCTTAGAAAAAAATATTTTGAAAATGACAGACACTTTAGTCGGCACAAAAACTGTGCCAGACACGTGTCAAGTGCCAAATGACATTTGACACGTGTCTGGCACAGTTTTTGGGCCACGATCTTTCAGCCAGACATTCGATTTTGTATTCAGGCATTACAAAAGAAGTGTTGCACAAATTTTCAGGGTGCCTCAAATACCTACTCAAAAATGTTCAACAGCTCTCCTACTATGTGTTTTAAAATTAATTCGAAATTTTTAGAATAGGAGAAAATTTTACATTTAGTCTTCTCAATATCTGTGTGTGACAAATTTCAGATGGTTATTCCTCTTCAGGATGGTTGGCGTTACTGCTTCTATCCTCAAAATTCCTTCTGTATTTATTCAGAACAATTGTGCTTCCATTACATTTTAATAGCCTCTCATTGATTTATCACTTTTACGCAAACACAGTGGCATTAGTACACATTTTCTATAACGTGCATTATTTTTATTTGAAAGATAATTTTTTTTTTTGGAATGCCATTATTTTGCAGTGTGGAGATTTATTCAACATCCTTATTTTAGCAATACAGTGAAAATAAAGATATATTGATTTATTTTAAGATGTGTTATTGGTATTTTTCAAAATATTCCTTATTTTTAAGAAATCAGTTTATCTGTTACTAATACTACACATTTTAAGACGTATTTTCTATTTTTTTTTTTTTTTTTTTTTTTTTTTTTTTTTTTTTTTTTTTAAATTCAAGATAATTAATTTTCAAAATAAGTGTTTTTTAAACAAAATTAAACAGATTTATTTTACGCATTAAAAAGTTTCAGAATTAAGTTTCAGACTGGATTATGTAAAAATGTCAGATTTTTTTTTTATTATTTACAGATATTAAATCCCCTGTCAAAGTTAGCTGGTTAATATATCAAAATTAATCTACATCAAAATACGTTCATTAAAATGTGAAAAAAAGTATTATTTTTTTTTTTAAATCTCGACATAATTGAATTGAAATTAATGAAGCGTGGTTGTGGATAACTAAAAGAAGCATTGAACTGAAAATGTGGCTATATCATTTTACTTTGCAGTTTTAAGATTAAGATTATGACGTTGAATTAGTGTTTCATTATATTAAAAGGAAATGTTACTCCCTTAAAATGGTTATTAATTAATTAAAATGTTTTATATATTAATGAAATTCTAAAATCAGAATTATTGAGAAAATTATTACATTATAAACTTTAAAGTTTTTAAATTAGTGTTGTATAGACTTTTTAAAAAAATTACAGACTTTTTACAAAAATGACATTTAAAATTTACTAAAAACAAATTTTAATTGTACATTAAATTATTTACTTTCAAACACCAGAAAAATATTCAAATAGAACATTTCATCTAAATTTATTAATAAATAAAATCGATATGAAATGCATTAAAACTCTTAAATACATTTACCTTATCTATACCAGGTATTTATATACACTCATGTCCAAAATTAAGGTCACAAACATAAAATCTGTGAAGAATCTAATGAACTATTCAAAGGGTTGCCACGAAATTTGCCACAGATGTATATTACAATAGGAGAAAGAATATAGCAATATAATAATATGGAAAAGATTTTAATTGTGAATTAATATACCGGGTATATCAAAAAGTGTTAAATGATGAATTAGAGATAAAGCATTTACCTCGGAAAAAGCCTGTCTGATATGGAGTGTGACCACCGTGCATTGCTATACAAGCCTCACAACAAGCTCTCATACTGTTTATGAGGCTGTCAATAAATATTTGTGGCAGCAAAGCCTATTCTTCCAAAATTTCGGCTTTTAACTCCTGGCAGGTCCTGAGAGTGTGGTTACGCTGTGCAATGGCTCTTTCTAGACCATCCCAAACATATTCAATACGATTGAGGTCCAGAGACCTTGAAAGCCAATTCATACGGATAATTTTCTCTTCTTCAAGAAAATCACCAACAATGTGAGCTCTGTCTGGCTTCGCATTATTGTCCATAAACATGAAGGCCGGACCTACAGCACTCCGGAACAACTTCATGTAGGCTTCAAGGACCTCATCCCTATAGCGATGTGCGTTGACGGTACCGCATCGAAGATGTGTAGTGCCCAACATTATGCCACCCCAGACAAGGTTTTATTTGCCACAAAATCTTTCGATTTCTTTTACGTAGGAGGGATGGTAGCGAGCTCCACATTATCTCGAGATAAAAATTCGGCGAAATTCTTTCTGCTTGGTAATTCTCAACTCATCACTGAAAAGAACACGGCCAATTCTTCTTACGTCCAAGACTGATGGCTTCGACTCCACAACAACCACGCTCTCCTGTTGGATGCACTGAAAGGGACACATACGACTGGTCGCCGGGCGTTAGGGATGAAGTCCTTGAAGCCTATGTGAGGTTGTTCCGGAGTGCTGTAGGACCGGACTCCTTGTTTATGGACGATAATGTGAAAACACACAGAGCTCACACTGTTGATGATTTTCTTGAAGAAGAGGATATTCGCCGTATGAATTGGCCCTCGAGGTCTCCGGACCTTAATCGAATTGAACATTTTTGGGGTGGTCTAGGAAGAGCCATTGCACAGCGTAACCCCCAACCCCCCCCCTTTCCTAGGACTCGCCAGGAGTTAAAAGACGCGCTTTTGGAAGAATGGGCTTTGTTGGCACAAACATTTATTGAAACCTCATAAACAGTATGAGAGCTCGTTGTGAGGCATATATAGCTGTGCACGGTGGTCACACTCCATATTAGACAGACTTATCCTGAGATAATGCTTTATCTTTGATTCATGATTTAACACTTTTCCATATACCCTGTATCTTAATTCAGAATTAAAATGTTTTCCATATTGGTATGTTGCTATATTCTTTCTCCCATTATAATAAAACTCTGTGCCAAATTTCGAGTCAGCACAGTGAATAGTTCATCAGTTTTCACATATTTTATGTTTGTGACCTTATTTTTGGACATCAGTGTATTTTTAAAACAAAAACAAATGTAAACAAAAATGGTATGTAAAATGTGCAAAACCTTTATTTATTTTGATTTTATCATAAGGAAATATTGCATATGAAATACAGTGGAACTCGGTTAAGACGCTCACAGTTAATACGCTATCCCGCTTAATACGCGGATTGTTTACGGTCCCTTTAATATCGCTCATAAGGCTAATGCAAAAATACTTTTAATACGCGAATGGTTAATACGCGATCCCTCTTAATACCCGAGAGATTTTTGGCCCTTTGAGGCAAAAAAATACGCTTAAGACGCGAATTTTTGTTCTCAAGATGCGAATTTCTTGTCTCTTCTTCAGTGTTGTTAATTTACCAGATTTTTTTGTTATCCTTCTATATATATAAAAAAGTTTTGATTTGGAAATGGACCAATGAAAATCTGCGTAGATATTCCCGGATTATCGGCATCCAATTTGAATGCTTAAGCATGGTCTTTCTTCGTTAATATTAAAAAAACTGTTGCATACAAAAATATGAAAATCGGTAGTATTATAGAGAAATGTTTGATAAACACGCTGATTTAGACAGTTTTCAAATGGAAGAATTATTTTAAGAGATATTTAATGCCAAAGATGGACAAAATCGTTCCATTAAAAAGTTTTATAGGAGCAAACACTGTACATAGGAATTTAATCGTTTTTAGATCATTTTATGCGTCAGAATTTCCCGGTGTGTAGATTGCATTTAGTTTTTTAATTTGACTCACTTTTTGAGGTTTTATTTCTATTTTAAATTCAAATTGTTAGCATTTCCAGAGATATTTTTTAGATATTTTAGAAAATTGTATTAATTTAAACTGTTGCAAACTGCATAAAGAGCGCAAACAATAATGTTTGCTTCAAATAAAAAAAACTATTTTACACGTGACTATTATAAACAGAAAATACAAAAAGCAGGAACTCATAGAAAATTACGTCATAAAAACTATAATTCCAAGTGAATTTTAAAAGAGAAAGAATATTGTAAAATAATAAATTCATTAACATGCGTTAGAAGTCTTAAATAGGAGAATTTACGTCACATTTGCGTCACATTACAATTTTTACGTAAAATGAACAAACAAATAATATTGAAAAACAATTTAAATTTAAAAATTGCGCGAGACATTTATTTGATATTTTAAGAGGATCCTGATATTTCATTTCTAACAAAAGTATTTTTACGTGAATATTAAAAAGAAAAAGAAAAGTTTGGTGAAAATTACGTCAGATTATAATTGTCAGATTCAAATTAGCGTGTTGTTAGAGTCTGCGGTGTTTGCACGGGGGTTGACGAGCGTAGCTCGTAGGGGGCAGAGCCCCCCTGTTCATAAAAAAAACACTGGTTACGAATAGTAATATTTACTTTATTTAATAACAGATTAATTAAGGCGAACATTACTAATCGAAAATAGTGACAGGCATTTGAATTTTAAAAACCCCGATAAATTATCAACACTACAATTCTTGTTTGATCCTAACGTTCTTTTGTCTCTCGCTTCTTGTGTCTTTATACTGTAATAGAGAGCGATAGACGAATTCATGATACTCATATATGTCATGAAAGTATTATGAATAAAGAATAATATACCTATTTTTGTGATGTTTTAAATATATGTTATATCCCTACTATGTTTCAGAATACATACTATAGGCAGAAAGAAATGAAACTCGTAAAGATTAAATAAATCCGACTGCTGTTGTTTAATTCTTTTATGCTTTCTTTACTCCTTGCTACACTAACAATGTGTTTTACACAAATGTTATTGTTATTAATAAGGATAGTTTTTTCTTATAATAAAAAGAAAGACAGAGTATAATTTTACTCATTATCGCAAGTACTAAATATGATTTTAACAAGTGATTCAAAGGTTTAATATTTTTTTTTAGCTCTGTTTAAAATAAAATAAAAAAAATAGTCAAGCAGGAAATTATTATTTTTATTTTTGGTTGCAGCGTATTATTCCATAATAAAGCCGTTTGAATTCACTTTTTATTTTCAGTTATTGCACTAGATTAATTTTAACACAATTATTCTATTTGGTAAATAAATCATATTAGATGTTTTTTTTCCAACTGGGCAAAAAATGTCCGGACCGGGATTCGAACCAGCGATCTCCTGGCTGAAGCCGCCAGTGCTCTGCCATCTGAGCTATCCCGGACGAGTCTGGTGGAACTTTCTCACCCAGCTGAACCAAATTTCAAACCAGATGATATAATCATTAAGGTTGCTGAGTGAGAAAGTTCCACCAGATTCGTCCGGGATGGCTCAGGTGGCAGAGTACCTGCGGCTTCAGCCAGAAGATCCCTGGTTCGAAACCTGGTCCGGACATTTTTCGCCCAGTTGGAAATTTACATCTAATATTTCAGTTATTATTCCATTTTGTTTTATAAAAAGGAACAATGACCTAAAGTTGAATCCAATTAAATTTTAATCTAGATATACCTAAAAGATACAATTTTCGACCGTAAATATGTAAATGAAAGCTCTAAAGTTAATTTAGACGATTAGATGTGTAAATAAGCCCAGTTCATGCACCATTATGCAAATCACGTTTAATACGCGATCCCGCTTAATACGCGACTTTTGTCCACTCCCTTGAAACGCGTCTTAACCAGGTTCGACAGTATTTCAATTCTCATATAACACAGATTTTACAGAATCGCGGAAAACGAATATGTTCTCAATACAGTTTATCTCAGTTTATCTCATTGATTTTTCGTCATCGAATGGCTCGTGAAGCTTTCTTACATTGACGCCTGTGCCTTATCTTTTAACAGGAATTTCCGAAGATGAAAGAGTTTATGAATTGGTCTGATACTGCGTACAGCCTGAATGATAACGTTGAAATTCCAAGTTACTGGCACAGTTGTTTGTAGTGTAGCGGGCTATATTTTGAACAAAAGTACCAGGTGAGCCAAAAGTTCGGTATTACTTTAAAAACTCATAAAAAATGCAAAAAATCTGTCCTGTTCATTGAGTTTCGTGTCGTCAGCGCCCTCTACATATGATTTTTTAACATTTTTTTTTTTTTTTTTTTTTTTTTTTTTGCAAAAAAAATCTGACTACCTTTTGAGCCATTTCTTGTAAATCGCACTCCTTTATCAAAATATCTTACTTTTTTATGAGTTTTTAAAGCAACGAACTTTTGGTTCACCCAGTACTTATGACAGAAATCGATGACAGACAAGGGCTTTCTTTATGTTACTAACACTGAAAATCAGAAGGATACAGAATCAGAGAGAATATTTATTCTTGCATCCGATAAAAAAAAAAATCAATTCCTTTTCAAACTGATTTCAAAGGATTATAAAACCTTTTAAGGAACGCAAAGTAAATTCTTGTTTCTTAAACAGCAGGCTATAATGCCTGAATTTTTGAAAAACTAAAATTTAACTTTAATTCCGATCCCGTTTGTAAACTTGGTACTAAGGTACCCTGTATATTGGTTGAATAGCATCATCAAACGAAGTTAAAAATTGTTTATCTGATGTTTCTTAAAAAGGTAAGGGCTATGTGATGTAAATATTAACTATTTTTTTCCCTGGAGTAGCTTCGATTTCGCTAAAAACTACAGATTTTTTTTTTCACTATGAACTACTGTAAAAAGTAGGGAAAATTTTAATCTGGTTCCTTGTAGCGTTTTACCTCCGTCCGCTCAGTTATAACATCAATCAACAGCGTGCAAAATAATTTATACACATACGAAATTTGCACGCGTGCCATGTGTTCGTCGCGGTCTTCTATCTATCCTATAAAATCCTAATGAAACGAATTTATGAAACGGATATATGAAACGATTGAAATGAAACGAATTTATGAAACGATTCTCTGAAATGACTGATTAAACAACTTTCTCCTTTAGGCGATTAATCCTAAAATATGGAATACTTTGCGATGAAATTAACACCAACAATCCGTATTAATCCGCAGATCTCAAAACTGGTATTAGAATTTTTAAATTCGAATTAGTTTTCGGAATATTATTTTTTTTTCTAATTTTAAATACATTTTTCTAATAATAGCAACTCAAATTTTAACCATAACAATTTTTTTTTCCATATTTCAGAAAAGGTTATTATTTTAAATTAATTTGGCGACCGGTTTGGCCTCCCTTAAATCTATGCTAAGAACAATGCTTTTTTTTTAATTTCGTTATCATTTTATTTAATACAAAATTTTCATTTAAAACTGAAACATTTAAAATTAATAGCTTTCACTTTTTTCTTTTTTTAAAACGAAGCGAAAAGAAAATTATTAGGCACAGATGTCATATACGCACCGTGGTACCTATTTGGCACCAAAATGGCGTTATTTTGCCTGTCATGGTAACCCGGCTATTGTTGCTGATTTATTAATAAAGGCTTATTTACCTTTATTTTCTTTTTATTAAAAATAAAATATAAATTGTTTTGTTCTATAGTTATTAATTAAACTTTTTTTATTTATTGTTATTTCATTTTAAAAATAATTTAAAAATACATATCTAACTGGTATACGAAAAAGAGGTTTTCCCCAAACAAATATTAAATAATGCAAGAAATCATGACATTTATTTTCAACTTCAAAGCAGTGCTTTAATGGTACTGCTTAGTTATCCCGTCGACCCATTTCGCCAAATTATATAAATCGCCAAACACTCGCCAACTTATAGAAATTGACATAATTCTTATTTTAAATAACGAAAGAAGAAATAAATTAGTATAAAATTAATAAAAATACAAATAAAACGTCGAAATAAAAATCACTTGATGGCGTAAACACGTGTAACTTCCTTAAAGGTCAAGTGAATGTGACATTTACGATCCACCATCATATGCATTCAACCTTACAGTTTGGCGACAGATTTTTTGGTCCACGGTATAAGAAACTAGTACCGTTTTAACTTACCACTCGAAAAAAAAAAATGCTAACTGGCGAGTTAAAAAAAAAAGCTGCTGGCGAGATTTGCACCCGGCTAACATAAAAGTACGAAGAATTCTTTGCAACTTTTATATCGTTTTATTCGAAAAAGTAATTTTGATTCTTTAATCAAAATGGAAACCTTTCATAAGAAAAGCGATTGGCCGTAATTGTTTCTAGCCGCGCAGTTACATGATTTGGACTATTATAATATAGGTGAAATGGTGGCGATAGAGTAATATTTGGCGACTTATCACTTTCGGCTGGCTAACATTAAAGTACCAAAATGGGTGCCAGGAATATAAAAACGAAGGGACCTGTCCGGAACTGTTGATGATAATCACATGACTTAGGCTTTTATTATAGAGATTGTTTTCAATTCTAAAAACAGAGCAAAGAATAGTATTTCCTTACGAATGAAAGATTATTTACACGTGACTATTAAAAACGGAAAAAAACCCTTTAAATTTACTATTAAATGAGTACGTGTTAAAAGCAGGAAAAGGTTGAAAATTACGTCTTGAAAATTGTATTTACACGTGAATATTAAAATAGAAAGGAAACTTTAAAATAATAAATATATTAATATGCGTTTAACCCTTTCAGGGGCAAGGTACTTCTATTCGTAAAATGTTGATATCAGTGAATGGCACCAGAATTTACAAACAAATTTATTTCGAAGTACGAAAATGCTTTTGTTGATTTACTTAAAAGAAGGAAAATTTTCATTCTAATATTCTGGTGCAAATGTCGCATTTAAGAATTAAATTAAGTGGTCCAAAAAGGAACCACCACCCTTTAAGTGGTTAAAGCAGTAAATTCTAGTAATTGTAGTAAATTGAATTATGTCAATCGTTTTATAACGCTCTTAAGAAATATCGGGAGGCAAAGACTTTGCTAATTCCTTTAATTTTCCTTCTTTTCAAATGTTTAACTGATCTTCTTTAATCAAACACGGAAACAACCATTGGATGTCTTAACAGCAACTGATTCGGCCTTAAATTTTCGCAAACAAAGGGAATTGAATGGAAACCCGTTTACATGGAGATTGCTACAGTTTTTTTTTTCTTATAATTCAATCTTCTCTAATCTTTTAAAACCCGATCAGATTCTACGGTTTCTGAACGGGGGTTGGTGAGCGTAGCTTGCAGGGGGCAGAGCCCCTTGTTTCATTATAAAAGTGAAGAAAATGGAAATGAATATTTTTTAAAATTTAGAAAAACAGGATGGGAAATGATTAATGTCTGCATTTCAAACTAATAACTACAATTAGTTAATTAGATTGAATTGCAAATACACAAAAAATGCCTAAAAGGGTAGGTTTATCGGATAGTGTTACTAAATCGCATATACGATTTTTGCATGAATTTTTGCATTTATTGTTATTAAGAGTATACAAATTAAACAAGATAAAGTAAAAAAACTAAAACCCAACTACGACAAAAAACTACGCTGAAAAAGTATAAAAGTACCCCATGAATACAGGTAAAGTCACAAGCAAATGCTAGTAATATATAGATATATTCAAAATGTACAAGTAAAGCGCTTTTGAATGATACCAAACACGGCATATTTATCTTAACTTTATTTTTTGACGTGAACGTTAATAGAATAACGTTCACGCTGCTCTACATTACAGTTCCCGTGATCCGCGCTTTACTCTTATCGCTCATTTTTTTTAAACATCTTCAAAGCAGTCTTGTAATTATGTATAAGCATATAAATACTGGTGAAGCTCTTTCAAGTAATACCAAACACATTACATATATTTTTATTTTATACTTTTTGTCCGCTAGAGGGCATAATAGTAAATTTGGTGACAAACTTTATAGCTCACAACCAACAGAATATCAAGATCAAGACCCTTCTAATGGCACTGCAGTGGTCTTATTCTGATTACTAAGTACCAAAGAAATTAAGAACGAAAAGATGTGAATTATATGCAATTAGCCCATAAATGCAAGTAAAGTCACAAGCAAATGCTAGTAATATATATATATTCGAAATGTACAAGTGAAGCGCTTTAAAATGATACCAAACACGGCATATCTAGCTTAACTTTATTTTTTTACTCTGTATATTTTGTCCGCTAGAAGGCGCCACATTGAATTTGGTGAAAATCTATATAGCCTATAACCAGCGGACAATTAAGACGCTTCTAATGATATGTCATTTGTCGAATTCTGATTAGTGGTTTAGAAGTTACGAGGGAACAGATGAACATACATACATACATACATACATACATACATACATACATACATACATACATAGCCTGTCAAAATCATAACCCTCCTTTGGCTTTGCCGTAGTCGGGTAAAAAGTGAATAAATTGCATCGGTTCGTCTTCTTATTCATTATACAACAGTCTGTATATGAAATCAATGTGCATTTCATTCTTGTCATAATACATTCGATCTCGGTTATAGCGTCATTCAAGGGACCGCAATAATTATGACGCTATAACCGAGTGACGTAATAAACGAGGTCGGGTCAGAAGCATGACGTATAAATAAAGAGCGCATGCATACTACACTATTTCACTTCACACCTTATAAAAGAAGAATAGTAGTATAAATTGTATAGTAAATTATAAAATGAGCATAAATTACATTTACTAAATTTTTTCAAGAAAAAATGAATTTATTCCTGCATAACTTGATAATAATGGAGCTAGAAGGGCATATTTGGAGAGAAAAAATATTCAATCTTCTTTTGTTTATTTTTCGAGCAAAATAATTGTCGTTCTATGTCATGTTTAATGTGTCCAATAAATTTAAACATCGTTGTATCTGTGATTTGGAATTTATAAAAACGTGGCAATAATCTAATTGCTTTCTGAGCGTCTTTGATTCCAGGTTGTGGTACTATTTCATCAATTTTCTGCCCTTTTTCATCATTACTGACAGTTTCCTCTGTTTCTTGCACTTCTTGAACTAATACTAACTGTATTCTCTGTAAATTTTCCCCATCGGTATGGGCAGGAAGTTATCTACTAAGAGTAAAATCTTTCGCTTTTGTTTGCAGAGTTCTTATCCCACCGCCTGACTTCAGCTTGAAACAACTCGGATGTCATTCAAGCCTTTCAACCATGTTGGTAGTTGACTGGAAGCATTTTAAGGTGTCTTGTACCTTTTTAACGCGTCGAAAATTAACAAAAAACTTCAAAGTTTGAATTAATCTGTCTTCAAAACCTTTTCATGTATAAACATGAAATTTTGGATATTGATTAAACAGATTGTGCTTTGTAATATGCTACCATTAGAAATTTATTAGCCTTTTACAGAATTTGTGTATTGTTGAAATCAAAATAGCTCTTTTTTTTCCTCCAGCAGTCAATGCGCGCATGATATCTTGAGAAAGTATGTATGAAATTTGGTAAAGATGCTAAACAAATATATGTGTGTTTAAAATGAACTACTTTTAAGTATTTACAATGGTAATATTTTTAGTTATAACTATTTTTATTCATTAAAAATACAAAATTTTTATTTATTTTTTACAAAAATATTATTTTTATATAGTTAATGAAATAATTTTGGCCTAAGAGTAGTTCATTTTAAACACACATATATGTTTAGTATCTATACCAAATTGCATGACAATCCATACATACTTTCTTAAAATATCATGCGCGCAATGACTTATGGAGTAAAAAAAAGAGCTTTTTTATTTCAACAATACACAAATTCTGTAAAAGGCTGATAGATTTCCAATGACAGCATATTACAAAGCAAAATATCTGTTTATTCAATATTCAAAATTTCATGCTTATACATAGAAAGGTTTTGAAGATAGACTAATTCAAACTTTGAAGTTTTTCGTTAAATTTCGTCGCGTTTAAAAGGTACCAGGCCCCTTAACGTTTCTAAAACATATTGAGCGTTCAGACATTCCAATCACGGACAAGGTTTTCTTCTCTGTTCCAGTCATGTTTCCGCGAACAAAAACTATAAATCTTCCTTTCGACAACTTCCCACCAGAACACTTTTCGTTCTTATATGAAAGAGTTTTGTTGGGAATAAGCTTAAAAAAGAGGCCTGTCTCATCTTCGTTGAAAATGTCATTGTCTGCGTAGTCTTGTCGAACTTTTGGCCCCACATCGCTTAGCCAATCCTGAACACAATTATTGTCGCCACCTTTTTCTTCACCACATACCTTGTGAAAAGCTATGCTGTGACGCGCCTTAAATCGATGTATCCAACCGTTGGAGCAAACAAAATTTGAATGTCCAAGCAACTTGGCAAGCTGTTCTGCTTTTGTCATCAGCATTGGACCACTGATTGGTACGTTCATAGTTCTTTGCTGTTTAAAACCATTTTAACTATGCCCCATGAAGGTCTTCCTTATCTGGATTGCTCATTCGCTTAACATTCTTGCCATTTTCTTCAAAGGTACTTAAAATTTTCTCTTTGTTTTTCCCTGATAGAGCACAGAGTTGAATTTACTAACCCAGATTCTCAAAAAGCTTCAGCTTTATAATGTTAAATTTATCTCCCAAAGAAAGGACTTTTCCTTTTACGGATGCCATAATCATCAAAGTTTCTCACTTAAAGCACAAGAGAACTGAAAATCAAATGAGTGATGTTACTGTCAGGTCAGAATCGCTATACTTTGTTACAATTTTTCCGGCCAAGCAACAAGCGTCATTTGATTCCTCCCTGTTTCTCTACCTTATCTAATCTAACTGGTCTTCTACGCTATTTTTTTCAGAAAGACAAGGAGCAGAAGTTTCACCCTGTTCACTGCACCCTACCCCCCCTCCCCCCTCCCACACACACACACGCCAGAGTTTGTTCCTGGACAAGACTTCAGAACAGGTCCGAAAAATTGCATATAAGTGTAAACTTGAGCCGGATGTGATTTCAATGTCTCCCAACTGTGACGAATTGGACTTCCTTGTTGTGAAATCAAATTATACTGCCCTATTTTCTGAGAATAAATATATTAGTTTAGGTATATTTTTGACGCAATAACCGTGGTCTCTGTTTAAATTATGTCGTTATTTCTAAGTTACCATAACATTGATGTCTATGTGAGTTGCATGGGGACTGCAGAATTTGACGTAATAACTAGTTGACACTATAACCGAGGACACTATTACCGGGTATGACTATATATATTTTTTCTTTTGTTGTGAAAGCTAAAGTTTCTTATTTGTGATAAACCTATCCTAAAACTGTTTGAAAAAGAGTATTTCCCTATCAAAATATATGACGAATAAAAACACAGTTTTTTAGGTCTTTAAGGTTAGTTTTTAAGTTAGTCTTTTTGGGTGCGTTCTTAATTATATAAATACGTAGCACCTATAATCGTCTTCTTGTCCGTCCGTCTGTAATCATGCAATCGTGCAAAAACTACTCAACAGAATGGTTTGAAATTTATTGTATATAATCGTTGCCGAATTTTGTTGAGAAATTTCAAATTTTACGAAAATCGAATGAAAACTTACAAATATATTAATAAAAGTTTTTTTTATTCTATTAAATTCTATCATAAGAAATTAATCCTATGATGTACCATACAAGGTAATGATTCTAGGTTGCTAAGATAATTACGTCATATTTAAGATGGCAAGGCTAACGAAAAAGACAGGCTACTACGGTGCATCTCATGTGTCTTTTTTGACAGACCACTAGAGTGACGTGAGCTCTTTTCGCGCACCTTCATTGGTGCATTCGAGCATCGAGCGTTCTCCAGCGGTCTGGTAAAAAAGGATATGCAATGTGCCGCGGTAGCATGTCTTTCTCGTTAGCCTCGTAAGTTGGAGTCATATTATTTCTGTATTACGTAATTTAATATAGATAATCGTAACGAATTTTGTATTGATGCATAAGAATGCAACGGCTATTGCACCAAGATCTGAATATTTGTAAAACTAGTTATAGTACGAACCCACCGCATTTGCCATGTTTGACGTACAATTTCCAAGTTGTTTTTATTATTGCAATTTTTGTGCCTGTCTTTACGACTATATATATATATATATAAATGATGGTTCAGAAAATCGTTAGTCTGCATTAATATAAGTAAAAACTGCTAAAAGAATACATGAAAAATTAACGCTTGATCTTTAAACACTAAATTTCTGAAGGATATTTTAAATGCAGGAGTATCATATACTCAAGAATAAATTGGACATTTAATTATTTAATTAGGAGACTTGTCAAAGAAAAAAAATCAAAAATGATTTTTCATTTATTTATATTTGAGAAAATATTTAATGATATTTATACAATATAAAATTCATGACATGGTTTGTCTCTTTAATCGTAAGAGAAATCATATAAAGGTATGTTCTGGTATTATTGAATTTTCCTTTTAAAATACATTCTATAAAAATTGTCAAATGCATTTCTGTTGAATTGAAATGTAATTAATACATTTCAATATAAATAAAAATTAAAGTAAAATAATCTATTTATATATTTATTAATGCTTTTGTCTTTTTAAATCTTTCTAGAAAACAGTTTTTATATATAAAAACCGCATGTCTATTTAAATGATAAATCTCTTATTCTTATAGAAATATGTTTGATATCGTAATTATTATAATATTTTTTTAACATTGTATTTCAATTATTCATAAGCTTCAAACTTATTTCAGAAACAGAGGTATTAATGCCAACAGCTTCTATATTTGCATATTTTACGAATTTAGTTTTACTTTCCTGATTAATAATTCATACACAAATAACAGTTGCGTAGAACACCGAAAGTGAAAAATAAGAACATTGCACATAATTCACAGTCGCTATATACAACTTTGGTTGCCTAGGTTAATGTAGAATGTATTATGCATCTACTTTACTTAAACATAAAATATTTTTACTTTGCAAGGTGTTGCATTTATATTTTTATGGAAAGGGATGTGTAGAAAATACATCACATCTGGATATTTAGTGAAAGTTTATCTAAAGAAAATGCATGCTTATAAAATTGGTTACTGAAACACTTTTCATAGCGTAAAATGTCATAAAATATTTATGCGTAGTAAAAATTACATAAATAATTTAAGCAGGTGGAAAATTCTTTGCTTGAAAATGTCTTTTCATACCAGTGCATAGGTAGAAATATTTATCCTTAAATTTTAGATTTGTCAAACATTACTCTATTGATGTACTGAGTAAATTCAAATTAAAGTAAGGTTTTCAAAATTTTATTGATGAAATGATTCGGAATATTTTGAGGTTAGATTATAGAACCTGCTATTCTAAAATATTATATAAATTATTGCGTTTGAGTTAATTAACCATATTTCTGGATATAATAAAATGAGACATTTTCTGTTTATATGCTGTCATTTCCTAAAATTTAAAAACAGTTTGAATCAGTTTTGTACACATATTCTGTAAAATATAAAGCATGTTTTAACAACAATAGTTATCTATTGAAAAGTTCACTGACAATTTGACATTTGAAACCCTGATAATCGTAGAATTCGGCGAATGAAAATGTTTAAAAAACTGTTAGATTGAATTTATAAAAACTTTCAAAAGTAATTACAATAAAAAATTAATCTTATATTCTTTAGGTTACTCTTTAAAAAATATTTTTTTTACGGGAGCTTAGGGCTTAAAACGTTTAAAAATCGATTTTTTTTAGTATCTATTTTGATTATTCAATTAATTCTGAACACAATGCAAAGAACCGCATAAATATATTTGCATTTTTAACGGAGTTATAAGCATTTATGTAACAATCACTTTCAAAGCCATACCCATTTAATAGCAAATTTAAGTCGCGTTTTCTCAAAACTTGATTTTTGACGACTATCCGTAAGATTAAAAAAACTTTTCGATGGAATGGCTTAATTTTTTTTTCATGTATATAACATCATTATCTATAGAATGAGTGAATATATTTTAGATAGTTTAATAGTTTGAGAATTTTTAATGAAAAAAAAATTGTATTTTTTAGGGTTTGTTAAATTTTCAAATTAGTGGTTTTATAATAAGGTTTCTTTTGAGTGATAGTTATATCCTTAATTCATTCTATAGAGTAAATTTACCAGATCATTTTAAAGCAAAAATTAGGTTCATATATCACTTCAACGTTAAGATATTTTATGGATAGTGATATGACCTATCGTGGAGATCGCATCAGATGGTGGTTCTTGGGTTCGCTAAAAGATGATTACAAAAAAACTCCAACATATCGATGAAAGTACAATTAGTCTTTATTCATTTCCAATACGTAGAAGGACATCTCACAAAAGGGGAGCTTCAAATACAAAGCTCTGTAAAAGCAGAGATTAAATATACTTATCTCTATGTGTAGAAGCATATCCGTTAATAAGAAAGAAACTGTTACGCATCGTCACCCCATGGAAAAGAAAAAAACAACAGCGGTCTTTTTTGAGGACCGTTCAGCAGGGCGGTCAGGGGCGAACTCTCTCATAATGCGTACTGAACTCATGCAACTCATGACTGAACTCATGACTTGGCATAATGTATTATCGCCAACTAATCAAGATTTTGACGCCAATATTACAAAGACAAAGCACTGGTGACAGGACTAGCAGACAACTTACGTGGCAGCGCTGCCTTTCGGCGCACTTACAGATGTGAAGCAACCCTGCATGTTTCCAGAATTATTGCGACGAAAAGTCTGGCATTTGTTTATATTAACAAACAGATTGCAGTTAAATGTGATTGAGTAATCTTTAATAAATGTATGTGAACTGTAGAAAGCATAATGATAATTGAAGATATAATTTATAACTGCAATTCCAATAAATACATTATTTTCTTTATTTCCTTTTTTTTTACCTGTCAAGTTCTAATATGAAATGAGAGTGATTTATTTCTAGTGCAGATAAAAATACGTTAGAGAAAAAATGAACGGTTGAAATAAAGTACAGCTGTACGGAGTGAAATAAGAACCGTTAGGAAGGGAAATAAATAATCGAGAATGAGAATTTTGAATAAATGAAACAAAATATCTGAAACCATAAATCTTTATATGTGTTGAGAAAAGTTCCTTATGAAAGAAAAGAAAAAAAAAAACTAAATGAATGTACACTGTAAAAAAAAATCTGTAGTTATACAGATGTAAAGTTACATGCTTACTAAACTTTCACCTGTAATTGTACGAAAAAAGCTGCAAATCTACAAAACTAGTTTTTGTAAAGCTACAAAAATCTGTAACTTTACAAATGAATCTGCTAAAATTTCAGTAATCTTACTAAACTTTTATTTGTAACTCTGGCTGCAGTTACAGGAAAAGTTCTCGGAATCCCAGTTTCCAAAAAAATTCTTAGTAACCTTACAGATTTTTTGATTTTCGGCGCAAAAGTGTGTCTGTTACATGAAATTTTGTTGTTGCCGTTACATGAAAAGTTCTAGGAATCCCAGTTTCCTAGAAAAACTTTAGTAACTTCACAGATTTTTTTTTTACAGTGTAGAAGTATGAATTGTTTTAGGAAAAAGAATTACTATAATGAATTTACATGTTTAAAGTAGATTTTGAGAAATGGGGGGGGGGGTGAAATTGATATGTTGCAGATAACTCTGCCACATGACCTAATTTATTTTTCGAAAATTCTGTTATATAAATTTTGCTATATTTTTTATTTTATTACATTGGAGTACTTCATTGTATAATTTTATAAGACTACGCACATACCTTAAAAATATCAGAAAGTTTAAATTAGTTAAATTGGATGCTTCTGTTTTTATATGGACTCGAAGCTACAGCTCTGTTTATATATTTTTCGGTATCAATAATGCCCTGAGCCCCTTAAACTAAAGTTACCAAACTGCTCTTTCCATTAACTTAAGTTTTTAATTTACTTTATTTCAATAAGAAATCAGTATCATGTAATCAAGATAAGTATATACGAAGTTGTTAACTGAGAATTTAACCTTTGATATTACTGAATGAAAAATCAGCAAAAATTGCGCTACTATGACACAATAATTTTTTTTAGCGAAATCTAAACAGCACGTAATTTTCACTGTCGCAAAATTTACATGTTTACTTTTCATATTCATATTCATATTCAATATTTAAAATTTTTTTTAATGTGCAATAGATATAAATATATATATGTGATACATATATATATATATAGGTGCAATAAATATAAGATACAATTTACACGTGAACATTCGTAATCTTGACTTAAATTTCTAATCTCAAAACCTGCGAAATCCAGAAATTTATTCCTGTATTCATAGTGGTAAAATATTTAGTTTTATCAATGAAGATATTAGTTCCTTTTTTATTATGACGTCATTTTCACCCTCTGAAGTATTTCACAACCGAGTGAGTCTTACGTCTCCAATTCAATATTAGTAGGATGTTTAAATATTCTAATGTATCAACTTTATGAAGGAAAATGCGTTTTTTTTTACACAACGTCATTTCACATTTAAACAAATTTATATACTTTCCATTGTAATAATGAAATGGCATCAGTATTTCTTATTATTTCCGCTTTCTCTGTAACAATGGATGTAGTCCAATTGCCACCACAGTAAAGAAAGTTTATAAAAAAATTTAAAATTAAAATTAAAACATAAAAAAATGTATATTTAAAAAAATAGCTAGTACGGCCACACATACTAATTAATAGCTTTAAGAAAATAATAATAGTTAACAAAATCGGTTTAGTAGAAAACCTAGGGCACATGACTAAAAAAACTGCGTTTTCTTTTAAATATATAGATAGTCATCTAAAGAAAAGTCCAAAGAAGTTTTTACTTTTTAAATACTGTAAATAGCAGAAAAGTAAGGTATCTTTTAGATTAAACTGATTTATTTTCTTCTTTTTAAATATGTTTTTAATCCATAGCAGTATATTTTTTATTAATGTCTTCCATAAATATATAAGTTCGCCAAAGTGGACACAAGTATAACGGTCATAAATTCTAATAACTTAGAGAAATAATTTGGAAAAAAAAAATGTTATGTTCCACACAATAAATTTTACATAAATGTATACCAGAAAATTTTAAGGAAACCGTTTTTATTAGCTTTTTAATAATATTGCAGTGTTTATACATGCACGACACATCCATTTGTTGTAACTGGGCTTTTAATATACCGGAGAGTGGAAAATCTTAAATATATCTGACTAATAATAAATGAAACAGATGAGTTGTGTAAATTTAACAACACTACAACAATAAAGGTATATAAAAGCTAGTTTTAATAAAAAACGAATACTTGTCGGTATGCTCATACCACAATCGGACAAAGTTACAGAATACCAAAATTTAAGAAGTGACAAAATCAGTAGAGGCTATCCTTTTCAAAGAACAAAAGAAAAAAGTATCCACACTGCATATGATACGTAGGAAAGTTATTTTAAGTACTTTATTTTCACAAACAAAATATAAATTTTATTTTGTGCCATTAGCTTTTGAACATCAGCCTCGAATGATCAACACAAGAGAGTTAAATCTAAACATTAAATACAGAAGGCTTGCGGAATCGAAATATATATTTCAAAATTTTAATATATTGAATTTAAAATCAAACTTAAATTTACATTAAAATTAACCTCTTGGAATATCACAGCCATTGTGTTTCCTATGTATTAATAGACGGCAAGTGAACACATATTTGAGTTGCCAACATTTCGCAGGGAAAAATCTAATTCAGAATTTCCTTCTAAAGGAATATAAGATCGGAATATTTTAAAGTATGAAAAGAAAAAACAAAAAAGATACAGAAATATTTATATAAGGTTGCTATATTTTCATCAGAAAATATTGGATGTATAAATAATATATCATATTCTGAAACCTGGAATTTTATTCTGTTTGACACCATAAAATTATGTTAAATAAGTAATGAAATTCTTACATGCGCATGATGCATATAATAATGCATTTGTAAAATATGCATAACTTTAAATGTTCTTTTTGTAAAAGAAAGTGTAAAGTGTGTTTTCACCAATGAATGAACTGGCAGAAAGTTTGCAACATGCGATTCTACTGAAAACATAAAGGTTTGCGACTTGGCGGCGTAGGGTGCAGCGCACCATATTATATATTGTTCCAATACTATTCTTAAGGTCCATATAGATTCTTTCTCGACGATTGTTGCGTTATACTGGACGCATGGTACGCATAATTCTCAATTTTTCAACTAGTAAATTTCAAAAGCAATTTTCTCTTCTTATAATTGCAGAATCTAGAATAAAGTTAGTGAACGAATTCTATTTAGAATTACTGATGCTAAAAATAAAATATTGTGTACGGAAAGTTCATTTTGAAAGGATAAATGGTATCCAATAATGTATTTTAACGATGATTTAAAAAGTCATGTAAATGCTTTTAAAGAGAATTTTCAATCTATTCAGTAGAAAATAATCAATTTCTCTTCGGGAAAATGTATGGAATAATTTTTATTTATAATAATTTATGGAACAAATTATTGTTTCTTATTAAATGTAAATTTCTTATTAAATGTAAAATTATTACTATTATTATTGTGTTTTAAAGAAATATGAAATAGATTAAACTTTTATTGTTATAAATTTTATTACTTTTTCTGATTAATATAATTTAAAATATAAAATTTAATCATATTTTTCAAAAAGTAAGACGGAGTAATTGGTGATCAAGTTTTTTAAGCTAAAATAAAAAAAGAAAACTATAGGCTTTTAAAAAGATTGAAATGTAAAATGCAAAACATACATTTTTCATGGATAAATTCGCAGAAAAAAGAAGGTTATTTTGTCAGTCCTTTGTAAGTTACAGCTATTCTCAAAGCAAAATTAAGGAAACATCACAATCTTATAGTTTGATTTAAAGAGGTGCATGCCATTTTTATACAATTGTACTATTCAGAAAACTGATATATTATTATTATTATTTTTTTTTTCTTTTTAGTTTACGGTGAATTTTTCTGCAAGAGGTCGTGGTTTTTAAAGAGACAGTTTTCAATTTCAATTATATAAAGAATTTTCATAATGTTTTATTCCCCTTAAAAGATGCTCTTTCAAACTAAATTAACCATAAAAAATTAATACAATATGGCTATTTAAAAAAAAGGGTTTAATACACATGTTTTTTATACAACAGTTATTCGCATAAATGATTATTAGGATGAGTTATTTAATGCACCAACTTAGATTAATAGTATAGAAGAAAACATTTTAGAATGGATGGTATGATATTTTAGACAACATACCTTCCGAAAAACAATAATAATAATAAAAACTTTTTCAAACAATTTCTTAAGAAACAGCTATCAACTTTGTTGAAACTACTCATGTTAAAAATTACAAAAGGTGACAAGATGAGCCTCACTCAATGACATAGTCTAGAGCAGCCATATTCAACCTTTTTTCTCGCGGGCCGCAACACTTGTAAAATAATGCAAGAAAAGTGTAATTAAAGATAACAAAAGTAGTATAAAAAAGAACTATAACAAAGTTAAAAATTTCAGTAAGGCTGAGCGTTTATCGCAGAAAAAATGTTATAAACATTTTTTTTTTTTTTTTTACGTCACTGTTTCCAAACAATATACATAAAGATAGATTTATATTAAAAATGTTGTAGAAATATTCGACTAAGGTACCATTATTTTCAAATACCACTATTGGTATTTGAAAATAGTGGTATAAAATGTTTTTAGTGCCAAATTTATTCACGACAAAATTTAACCATAAGAAGCTGCTAGATATATTATATGTATAAAACGCTATAAAAATAACGATGCGGATATTTCAAGTTCTGAAGGGGAAAAAAATCAAGATTTCGCCTTTAACAAATCAGAAATTTTTTCAATTTTTTTCTTTCATGTAGAAGTAAGTAAATCAAAGTTAATTACTTTTGAATGATTTTTAATTTGTGCTCTCTTGCAACGAGCTTCCCGTTTATACTGACTCATAATGTGCTCAGAATCTACAACTATTCCTATCAATGAATTTTAATTGAAAATTTTGAAACATTTTTTTTAATGACGACGACGATGCGAAGAGTTTTTGGCCGAGGAGCCTGAGACCTATTACCAACATCCCCGGATACAGATTACATTGGATATATGACAAGGTGGGTCTCCTTGGACAGCAATGCAAAAAATGAAAAAAATGGGAGGGGCGGGGTAACGACTTAAGGTCTTGAGTTCAACACACACACACAAAAAAAAAAAAAAAAAAAAAAAAAAAAAATTAATAACAATTTAAAAATTAAGAAGTTAAAAATTTTAAAATTAAGAAGTTAAATTTTTTTAATTAATTGGGTAAACAACTAACCGTCGGGCTGCGTCTCTCGCGCCAAGTCAATAGCGGCGCCCAAAGCAACCAACAAAGGACCGAGCTACCGTGGCTTCACCCGATATATGCAGACTCTGGCCTTGAAAAATACACATTTGCATACTACGGATCAACCGCGGTTTAGGAGAGCTGCACATTATTTCTGGGATTCAATTACACAAAAGTTTAGATTTAAAATAAATTTAATTGATCTTCAAGGGGTTAAGAAATGAATACACCGCTGTACTAAATGGCTATGTAATAGCGAAAGCATTTCGAAACACAGGGCTCAGGTCTTACACATTTCAGTAACCTAAGATTTAGTTCTTCATTCGAGTCACTGTAGTTTTTAAGTCATTTGCTTCAAAAGTATGAAACCTTGAAGGCACATGTACTAGTGCTTCTACCTTTGTCTAAATGTCAATGTTAATTGTCAAATTTTACACACAAATCAAATTTGGCCCACAAAGATGTTAGTGACAATCAGCAAACATAATAAAACTACAGTAAAAGTAAACCAATGAATAAGTAAAATACAACAGCACAAATTACCCCGCTTTTTTCATGCGAGGTAATTTGGCGTTTGCATCTTTTTTTTTTATTTATTTTTTTTTTTTTTGAGTCATTTTTAAAGGTGCAGAACGAAAAAGACGATACTTTTTAGAGTGTGCGTTCAACATGCAAATACAATTTTTTATTCAAACGTACATCATCTTGCTTTTCCTCTGGCTGTATGTAAATAGAGAGATACTGAAACTTCTAAACAGTGTCATTTTGCATATTTTTTGACAGATTTTAGAAGATATTTTTTTTTCTTCCTGAAAATGTGCTACTTTCATACCAGTGATATATATATAATGCACAGTACACATCTGTAAGTACTTGAAATAGTTTTTTTTTTTAATTTTGCGTAGAAAACTTCTTAAGTTGCACTACATTCAGACTGAATGTTCCCAACGCTGCCCTCCGCTTCGAGATTAAAAAGGTAACGAAGCTGCGTGAAGTGAAAACGCAGAAAAAGTAAATAGAATGCAGAAAGAATTCGACGGCTGCCGTTTTGAAAAAGAACAGCAGAATCTTTCGACGATATAAAATAGAATCTTAGGAAATATTCGACGATGTTATGTAAATAAAGCAAAGATTGCCGCTTTTAAGTTGAATATTGACTGTGAAAAGTGCTACTATCTGTATTTTCGTTTTGTCTTCGTCTTAATAAATATCAGTGTTCGCCTTAGAAGTGAGTTATGATCTGTAAATAGGAGTCTCATCCCACATTTATATCTTACAAGATCATGATAATAGTAAGTGAAAATGAGAAGCCGAATTACCCCAGTACCAAATTACCCCGACTTACCCTATACCAATGATAATCATCTCATTCATTTTTTTTCTATTTAAAATATTAGTACTTTAAATATTAATTTTAGTAAGTATTTTTTTATAGAAATATAGTTTACTAATCATTTTTTTTAATAAATGCATCAGACTACTTTGACCGCGTTATCGTTAAAATAAAACAAAAAATCAATACTCTTACAAATATTTTGTACATATAATAGAATGTTTTCTTTTCATCTCTTGTAAAATCTCAACATTAATCTCCCATGATTTTGCATTTGAGATTTAATCAATGCTTTTTCCCTCGAGGTTAATTCAACAGCCTTTTTTTTCTTCACATGAATAAATGCTAGAAATTATAATCAATATATTCGACAAATAGTTCAGTTAGGGGAAAAATTCATTTGATAACCCAATACTATTTATTTTGTGGTTTGTAGTTTGTAGTTTATTTATGTTCTTACAAAGAATTTAAAAATATATATATATATATATTCGACATTTTCTTGAATAATGTGCTTTAACTAAAAAATTGTGTTATAGTTAAATATGAATGTTTTTTTAAATTTATTAATAAAGAATATTTATAGCTTTAATAAATAAAAGGAAGTTTATTTTACTGTTTATAATGCAGTTTACAACATTAAAGTATAGAGCATCGTTAAAAGTTTAAATCAATCATCGCTGGCAAGACATTTCATACATTTATTTCGTCGGGAAGTTATAGTAAAATGAAACTTTTATCTAGGATCAAACCTTCACCAGTGTAATTTGGTAAAAAAATTAATTATTTTCAACCTTTTCTTGAATAATATATTTTAACTAAGAATTTAAAAATTTATTTAAACAAATTTATTTAACAGTTTATAATGCAGTTTACAACGTTAAAGTATGAAGTGTTGCTAAAAGTTTAATTCAATCATTGCTGGTATGACATTGCATATATTTTTTTCGGCGGGGAGTTATAGTGAAATGAAACTTTTAACCACGATCAAATCTTCACCAGTGAAATTTGGAATTGTATCTTTTGTTCAACACTTTGTTAGGTGGTTAGATATTGCAGATCTGTATAAACTGCTAGTTGAAAAATAAAGATAAATTTTACCATTTGCAAGTATTTGTAAATTCAACTAGCCCCCCCCCCCCCCCCTGTAAGCTACGCTCTTCAACCTCTGTTCAGACTTCGCAGCCTCTTATAACATGGTGATGTATCCTGTTTTAAAAAGATTGCCCTATTACGTATAATTGAATGACTTGAATTGAATAATTGAATTGAAATTGAATTGAATATCTTCTGTAATTTGTCTGTTTGCCGTGGTTCTCCATTTGAATGGAATATTTGTCGGTTACCTTGGTCTTATCCACTACAGTCGTGACAGCTTACGGTTGTTTTGGGGATTGATAAGTAAGATCAATTACAGATTTGAAAGTCAGCTTGTAAAAAGTTTTTAGGTTTTAAAATGTCGCTACCTCTCAGACTTTTATCATGACATTTTGGACATGTATCCTTTCTTAGGGTTCGATGTTAAAAATCTCCGTATGTTTGGGAATAACAATCAAAATTATGGTAGTGCAAAGTACTGTGTTTTGTAATTTTACTGCTTTATTTTATGTTTTGATAAATTTTTAGATATTTTCAGGCACAGATGTAGCTTATGCGTAAATTCTTTTCCCTATTGTAATTACAACTGTTTGGAAAAATTGTTATTTGAGCTTTTTAATATGAACTGATCTTCACCATTAAAGTTTTTTACTCGTAATAATTTATTTATTTTACGTATTTTACATATGACGATACTTAATATTTGGACGTTTTACATATGATGTAATTTTCACCATAAAATGCGTTTCGCGTGTATTAATTTAATTATTTTAAGGTTTTCTTACTTATTGTGTTTACACATGAATATTAAAAAGGTATTCATGTGTAAACATAATTTTTAAGACGCCATTCTCCCTATTTCCTGCGTTTAACACTTGTTTTACTCATTTAATACACTCACTAATTATCACTACTAACTCCCTATATCACTCACTAACACTCATTTAATTATTATTTTATACTTTCATTTCGGTATATAATAGCCACGTGTAAATACACTTTTTATTTGAGAGGAAATATTATTCCTTTCGTTGTGTTTCAAATTGGAACCATTAAAAAAAATTACTTTTTCTAAATATAAAAAAAAATATCTTTTAAAATGTCGAAAATTGAAATATGTGGTCTTTCGGTGCTGTATTAGCTAACATTTGGGTTTTCACCTTACATGTAGTAGGGAGGATACTGTTTTTATACATAGATTTCATACGCTTATGATGTGAGTCCTGTGAACTCACATTTATTTCACATTTCCTAATGTACCTAATGGTTTTATTCACATACCTAACTTACTAAAATAACACTGTCTCAAACCATATAGCTACTTGTATACTAAGGATTTATCCATGTTCTAACCATCTTATGAATTTTGGCATTATTTTCGTTTTAACAAATGAAGAGCGTAGTTGAAGAACATGCTATGTTATATTTTTTCAAAATATGTTTTTTATGCAGGTGTGATTAGATTTTTTTATCACATGGTAAAACTGGAATGCTAAGATTCAAATTGAAGATTTCATTTTTTTTTTTTTTTTTTTTTTTTTTTTTTTTTTGTTACATAACATCTTCTTCCACAAAGCTCTTCAAATGCAAATAACAAATCCTTAGAAGCTGTTTGAAGAAGACAGTTACCTAGATTTATAATATTTCATCACTGATAGCAGTTAAAATATAGATATGTTACTAATTCGTTTATTAAAATAAAAGTGTGAATTTTTTTAGCATATTAATGTACGTATAAAAACGGTCCTAGTGAAATTAATGAAATGAAAAAATATTATTAAGGTTTCTACTAAATTCTGGTAAAATAAATAATATCAATCATTTGGTTATTTAATTTATTATTGATGAAGAAATTTAACATTAATTTATAATCAACAGTATTGTTAGAAAATATTGTTAGAAATTGTAATCAATGCATGAACAAATACTTTATTTAGAAGCAAAAAGCTTATTTAGTTATCTAATTTCATTGATTTAAGAAATAAAGTACTGCCTTTCTTTTCATACATTGCAAGGATATTTCATACATTCAAAGAAAAATTTTACACATGTGAAATTTATAACAACGATATAAATGAAGTTTATTTATGTCTTGAAAATACTTAAAAAAATATATAATAGCGCTTACACGAATCAATCTATTTTATTTTTTAAGTAATTACAACTTAATAGCATAACTGTTGTTATTGAATCAGAAAAAATTGTTGTCTTGGTTGACATAAAAGTAGTTTAAACCCCAGTAGAACAAAATAATTAGTCCTAAGTTGGCTTAGTTGTTGTTTTAAGTTTGCCACAAACAATTAAATGCTCGAGTTGGCGTACCATTGAACAACAAACTAATTTCCAAATTAATGCCCGACGGTGATAGAACCGTTAGCTACTCCGAATCCTCACAAGATACACTCCAAACTTGAGGCGTATATGCACCTTTTCCCAACTTTATCATTATAGATCTGTTGACACAAACAGCCAACAATGTAACAAATCTAGGCTACGTGGGAAGTGAATTGAACATAAAAAAAAATTTAAGCAAAAGGGAGAAAAATCCAAATAATGTGTATTACTTTATCACTTACCAACTTATGTGGAACAAAAAATTTGACCGGTTGCGAAATCACAATACGGAACACAATATTTACTACTCAACGCTTTTGAAATAGTCCTGCAAATCCTGCAAATGTTTTTTAGGGATGCGACAAAAATTTTAATGTATATGGGTCTCCCTCGTGACAGAATAAGTGTTAATTTAAAGAACAAGATTTAATAGGAATATAGGTTAGAGTCTATATGCATGGTTTAGATTAGGTATGAATATAGATACATCATAGCGACTGAAAACCCGGTTATACTCAAATCCAACCTGGTCCGCAGATCGGGACAGGTTGAGAAACTCAACCAGCTTATAAGTTTTAAAAAGAAAGCATGCGCTACTTTGAAAGACGAAATCTTTAAAAGTGAATATAAATAAACTTGCACATTTGTTCATTTTTCAGAATAAAAGGTAAAATTAATATTAAAGTTAACATATAAAGCATTTTTCTATAATTGCGTTAAAATTTGTAATTGTAGTCTCTTACGATTATTTTCGGTTCGGGATTCTGTTCGACAAAAATATTTTTGGGTGTTTCGAATAATGTTCCTAGCCAGTAACTATTTCTTTTAATGTTTTAATTGGGTTTCAACTAGAATTTATGGGTTCAGATCAAATACAAAAAATAGAATGTAGGAGAAAAATAACTTTTGCCACAAAAAGAAGAACCTTAAAAACAATACATTAAAGTTAGTTTTTATTTGATTAAACAGTATTCTTTTGCCTACTATACGCGGAATTGTAAAAAAATTAATTTTCATTTTAGTTAATTCTTCCAATGATTCTTAATGAAACTAAGACAATTAATAACTCCCGAAATTTCCTCGGGAATAATTAAATGAGATCTTTGATTAACGTTTAAATTCATATTTTAAATTCTACTTCCTCTTTTATCATTAACGATTCTACTTTTACACGTTAATTACTTGTTAAAATTGCTAATGAAAGGAATAATTGTGTTTGAAGTTATTGCAATTTACAGCAGCTAAGGAAATTAACGTTTAAGACTTTTCCATTTAAAATACATGCTGACTTTTTCGTTCGAGATTTTTATGGAATATTTGAATGAACTTTTATATCTCAATATATGCATATTCATCATTTTAATGGTTTAATTAAAAAAAAAGTTGGGAATATTAATGTAAAAAGTAATGTTTCTTTGAACTTCAATATATACATGATGTGTAGAAGATATTTCATATTTTAAAAATTTGATTCTAGCATGATTTTAGTAACGAAGTGTAGGGAAGACCGGGGCTAGTAGACGCAGTTTTTCGTTATTGATTTTTATTAATTTTTTGTTGAAGTTTTTTATGAAATTTTAACTGGACTTTTAAATAACAGGCATTGGGCTGTAAATAACCGCAGTTTTGAGTTTGTAGCTTTTGCAGTTTATGTTTAGCAGCAGCCTAAATTAAAAAGAAAATTGTGCGCCAACTTACCCCGTCACGGGGCAAGTTGCCTATACCTACGGGATAAGTTGGCACACGCTTTATAAAAATTTAAATGAAACTCAAATAAGACACGTATTTAAGAGAAATCCATTTCATTACTACTAGTAAGTTTAAACAAAGGCGTTATCGCCGTACAATATAAATCCTAAATTATACACAAATAAAAATAATGAATAAAACATTAACAATGAATAACTTCTATCCTACTCGATATCAACATCAGAGTTACAATTGTCACAAATAAAAAGTCGGGTGTCTCCGTATGGGCAAGTCTCGTGTGCCAGAAATCTTGCATTAAAACTACTTTTCCGGTGTTTGCTGTTTTTCAAGCTACCAGCACACAACGAGCCAAAATTTCTTCACAAAAGGACGCATAACCATCTAAGCATAAATAATCCAAGTAAATCACATATGGAGTAGGTACAGTTAATCATACACTAAGAAAACTGCACAAGTTAAACCGCAATTATTAAGATAAGTAATAGAAATTAGAAAAAGAATGAAGCAACAAAAAATTTATTATGAGTGCAAAAAAACGGAAAAACCGTAATAAATATACACCGCACGTAGGTAACGCTGCAAAACTACAATGAGTATTGTTAAGCAAGAAGAAAGGTACTCTGAGACTCTGGTACTCTGAGACAAACTACCCACAAACAGAAGATTTATGAGGATTGCGCCTACTTACCCCTGTAGCCAACTAGACTCGGTCTCCCCTATCTTTAAAAATTTTTTAAATAGTGTTAGTTTTTTTTTTTCATATGATTAAATGTGAATTGTAAATAATGAATTAAATTTCGACCTTAAATTTTACACGTTTTTGATAAATCTTTCTAAAATTCATTTGAAAAAAAAAATCAAGCAAGTAATTTGTATACAGACAAACACAAAACATCAAAAATGCATTTAGAAATAGATTTCAGCTATTTATGTATGGTCTATTTTTAATTTAGAGGTTTTTCAAATACCCACAAATAATTTAAATTACACCCAAGCCATTCCATACCCAGGATTTTAAGGGTCTCAGAATCTACAAAATTTTCAAAATTTTAATTTTTTTGATATGTTAAACTCCTATATTTTATGAACATTTTGATATAATTGCTTTTTGAAATTCCAAATAGAACAGATGTTATGGCATTTAAAATCATGCCCACTCACAGCTGGGACGGTGTTTCGGAAAATTTGAATTCATTTTACCTCAAACCAGGTTTTTCGACATCTCGCTCAGGATATCGCAAGCATTTCTCAATATTTTTTCTTGAAATTTTAAAAAGATATGTTTTATGTTAGTCTGCATATATTTTTTTAGGTGGTTATGCTGTTAAATTTTAATAATTTTATATTAGCTAATTTCAACTTTGTATTAAAAATATAAAAATACTTTAATTACAAATTTATTTAGGTTCAGGGAAATTACTACAAAATTGTAGCATCAAAACTTTTATTCTACATGCAAAATGTATTTTGTAATCCTGCGCGTAAGCTGTCATGCCAATTTACTTCTCGACAAATGTGTGGAAGTTTGAAGCCCTCTATAAATATTAATTATGCATCTAGTAACATCTTCATTATACGAAATTAAATAAAATAGTTATATATCTCTCTCCTCCATAAATTGTTTTTAAAATCATATACATTTTAAGATATTAAATTTTGAAATCGGTCCTTTTTCTCCAATTTTAAGAGCCCTGCGACCCCTTAAAATTATTTAAGGGTTAGCCCTGACACACATTCTACCAACAATGTCATATGACAGTACCTCAGTGGTTGTCATTTTGACCTTTTGTTTGTCTAATTTTAGCACTTAAATTGAAAATATTTCAGTATTTTAACACAATGATAATTTATTTTATCTGATATGTGCTTCGGATATTAATAAAGCTAAACCTTTCAGTCAAATATGGCATTTTATTAGTGTGGTACTTATATCGTTAATAATGTTTTCTTACTATCGTTATGAGTGCGGAGAATTATATATTGTTAACATAAAGCTCGTGTTCATTACGTTTTTGTTCAAATTTAGAAAATTAGATTTACTATTAAAAGAAGTGTGTCACTTACACAATTCGTCAACCTCATCCCAGTTGTATGGCATCACTCTTCTTGTTTCTTATATTAATTTAATTATGAAAATACATCCAGGAAATTTTTATGTAGTCATTCATTAATTTTATAGATATTAATATCTGTGTACTATTTGCTTTGTCACTTTTATTTTTTATGCGGTACATTTTATTCGAATTTACAATTTATTAATCTCAAAGTATATGTCTGAGATTGAAATAAATGTGTTGAATGCTTTATCTTCTATTATCATTCACCTATAAACAAAATTCTTAATATTTTAATCTTTTTTATATTTTTACTGCCGATAACTCAAAAATACTTTATAATTAAGCAAAATATATATTTTTTTTCACATTGCTGTAAAACGAAATCCAACAAAATGAAAAAAAGTGTGATATTTGTTTTTTCAAAGAGATGATGCAATAAATTTCTTTAGAAACATTATTTGTTATTATCTTTAGTTTACTCAAGTTCGACCTTAATACCTTTTTTTAATGGTTTCATCATAAAATATGGAATAATTTTTTTAGCAATCACAACGTTTAATTATGTTGAAAAGTTAAAAAATTCAGTTTATTTTTTTACTTTTTAGGAAATCATTTTCAAATTTCAGCACTAAATGTGCAGTACTTAAGTTATAATAATACTGCAGATATTTAGTATCAAAAATTATATTCTTCTTTGTTTATGTATGAGTAAATATGCGATATTTATTATGTAAGATCCTCTGCATACTTTCATATATTTTAAATGTAATATCTTGAGTTTCATATATTCGAGTATTAGTATTCAATTTCAGTACCTGCAAAGAGTGTCCTCACAACCCCCCGCCAAAAAAAAAAAAAAAAAAAAAAAAAAAAAAAAAAAAAAAATCGACAAAAATACAAAGGAATTACTTAAATGTATTTATTTCTTCTAAAGTACAATATATTTTCCAGTTACAACCATTCAATTTCTACACTTATATGTTTAGTTTAATAGAGTGGTTCTTAACATATGCTTAAAAAAATAATTTTAATGTTTTTATAAGGATATTCCATCATATCTTTTTATGCTTTTTCGTTTGGATTAGTATGTAATTGGTGAAAATGTTGTTTTTTATTTTCTTGAATTTAACGTTACAGATAGAAAGTTGAAAATTTAAATATTTTTTATAATTCCGAAATTTTCACAGGAACACTTATCTTATTTTACATTTTAAAATTAATACAAATATCTAGTAGTTAAAATAATCCCTAAAACCGATTAACAACAGCTTTCTATTGCATTTAATTACAATGATAAAAGTTTAATATAATTTTCATAGAAAAAACTTAAGATGAAAAATGGTAAGTTGAAAAGTAAGATGAAAGTATGATGAAAAATGATTCCTGTAGCCTTTTAAAACTTGCAACAAGTATTGTTTTTGCTTTTCATCGTGTGTTACAACATTATTGAATTCTTGCACTAGCTTTACTCATGTCTAATAGGTTGGGGCAAAAAAAAAGTTATTTTTTTATAATCTATTTCTAATAGCGCGGAAAACTTGCGCATTGGGATCCTTATAACGAGAAAAATAATTAAAAAATATATAAGTTGGTTTTGAAATCGCGCAAGAGCCCTGAAGTTAGGAAGAAAAAGAAAATATATGCAATTTTTAAAAACGTATATATTTTTTAAAAAATAGTTTACTTTATTTCTATTATTGTAAAAACTACTCTTTGTAGTTACCTAAGTGCGTGAAAATTACTTTTGGACACACTGCCGTTCATTTGAGTTCGCGCCGAAAGCCTTAAAATAGCATTTATGTTTGTAAAAACCTCATATTGCATCTCTTCGCCCATGTTTTTCCATGTTCGCAGGATGTTTTTCATTTATGCCTAAATGACCCAGGACTCACCGTGTGCAGGTGGTTGCAATTCGAGTCCCACCCACACCCTACCCAACAAACAAACTAACCATCTTGGGAGTGGTTACTTACACTGAAGTCCCTTTAAATTCTGACTTCTTATCAAATTTTGGCATCAAAAACCTTGGTATTAAATTTGTCCTAATAAAACCTTCTCGGTTTGCATACCCGCAAAATTTTCCAGCGGCCTCTGTAACAAGTTTCATACTTCTTCCTACCTACTCAGTGTGGCATGGAAATTTCAAACACTCAAATTCTGACAGGGCTTTGTCTTTCAATAAAGTTTAAATGTGTTCTGTTGCTATATTTGACAATATTGGAGGTGGTGTCAGCTTACATTTTGCTATGGCTAGAAAATTAATTAAAGAAAGCTTGAAGTCTCTATCGTGACCTACTACTGGTGGCATATTTCTGGCTTTCAGTATGCTCCTGTAGCCTAATTATCGAATGTGTTGTCTCGTCCAATATCGCGTACATCATATTCCCTGCATGGCAGAAGAACGAGATTCTCTGAATGACAGGATGGATGATTTTTTTAATGTTGCCTGAAGGGTCCGGGATCTTTAACATCTAATTCTGGACCATAGAGTCCAGTGATGACTGCACGAACAATGTGTAGAAGATACTGCTGATCATTACTGATTACAAATTTAAATTGAGTCGGCACAAAATCAGCTACAGGATTTTTCTCACAGCTAGGCAGTTGCTTGCCAATTGGACAACTGAATGACGCTGGTCCAGTTGTTCTTCCTCCTAGGTGCTCAAACAAATGTTTATAAGGCAGTTCATTAAAGTGTAGTAAACAAATAAACCACTGCAGTCGTCGCTGACACCTAACTTTAATGTTATGTACGACACCACTCTTTCAACAGATGTTTGTGACTGTCCCATCACGTCCGCTGGCTACCACTGTACTCATGTCAAAATCATTATTTTTCATGTAGTCGAAAATACTTTCTGCAATATCATTAACGGTTCCTGTTTTTGGTGTAACATGGCCAATATATTGGCCACCAAACTCACTAATTACGCTAAAGTGGTCTTCTTTTCTTACTCTGCTGTCCATTTTAGCTGCTATTTTTCCTTGTGTTAATGTACTATCTTTTCTACCGTCGAAGTAACTTCCTTTTAAATCATTCAGATGGTGCTCTTTTTCCTTTATTGCTTTTCGAATCTTCACTTTTTCCTTTCAAATCTTACTTTTGCCAGTCACTCGTGACATATCTGAATCAGAGATCATTCCAAGATCATGCACGACATCAGAAGCTATTGCTGCTATGGTCCTGTCAGAAACACCGTATCTATCGCTTATTAAGGAATTATATGACAACTTTGAACGCAATTGCGACGTAGAAAGCAATACAAAACTCACATCACTGCTTGTTCTTATGGAAGTGTTTTGATTAACTTTACTCTTATTTATGCCAGGACTGACGGAGTCAGAAGTAATAGACTGCTGCATCGAAAGCAGCTCTCTTCTTTTTTCTCTTTTAATCTGTTTAATTGTCTCCTTTCTATGTAAATTACCAATAAACAGCATCCTGGTTGTTCGCTGATCGTACATAAACCCCAATCCATTGTAAAGAAATTTTTTTACCTTTCTCACAATTGCATATTACAACCACCGGACAGGGTTATTGTCGATTAGTTTGTTCCCACATATACAAGAAACTGTTATAGTGCATTTACAACCTGCAATATCGAAAAGTTTCGTCTTAGCGTTGGTAATAAACACATCTAACCTTTTCTTATATATATTTTTTTAATCATGGTCTTGGTTGTATGATTTTGTTTAACCCAATATAAGAATTAAAGTAGAAGGTGATCATTTGTACAACACGAGTGTATGTGACTGTTGGAATTAAGGCTTTTCTATAAATATTAACTAATTGAGTTGCAACTAACTCGACAACAGGTGAAAACGTAACAGCAGTAGGTTCGTAAAACCTTAAAACGGTTGTTTAATGGTGTTCTTTTTATCTTTATGTCCGCTTACGAATTTTTGAAAAAATGTAACTTTTTCTTAAAAAAAGGTATTTTAATGCATTTTGAGCGAATTCAAATGAACGGTAATGTGTCCAAAAGTATTTTTCACACATTTAGGTAACTACAAAGAGTAGTTGTTACACTATTAGAAATAAAATAAACTATTAAATTTTTTTATATACGTTTTAAAAATTTCCATATTTTTTTTCTTTTTCCTGAACTTTAAGGCTCTTGCTCGATTTCAAAACCAATTTATATTTTTTTATATTATTTTTTCCGTTATTAGGATGTCAATGCCCAAGTTTTTCGCACTATTAAAAATTGATTATAAAAAAATAATTTTTTTCGCCCCACCCTAATGTCTAATGATTTCATGTGTTAAGATAATTAGCAATAAAATTAATTTTGAAACCATTTTAAATAAATCGGATGTAACTTTTGACAAAACCAGGTAATTTTGTTTGTGTAAATTGGTACATAGAAACGCTTATAGTCACAACTATGTTATTTTTTGTTTGTTTGTTTGAATGCTTTTATAATATTTACTCTTGTTTCATAGAAATCCTAAAAGAAGTGTTTCTTTGGTAATATGCCGTAAGTAGACGCTTTTTTTTTTGTTTATTTGTAAATCACTTCATTACATCATTGGTAGAATATAGTGCCTTTAAAATCAATATAACATGTGATGTTTGCTGACTGAAGGAAGAATGTGTCATTGTACCCAATGACTAAGTATAATTCAGTTAATGGATCACTTCCCCTATTCGAGGTATATGTTTATTCTCATTCCCTAATCTAAATATTTGGTGTCAATGAGATATTATAGACTTTTTTGTTGTACGTGCCATATAATTTTTTTTTCTGAAATGTTGTATTTTAAAATATTCCTTATTCTTGTGAAACACATTTGAAAATTATTTTAAAAGGCAACATTCATAGTTTTTGCAGCGAAGAAAAAATAAAATTATGAGAATGACAAAATATTTTTCTGATGTTAGTTTTAAGTCAATTAAAAAGTTTTACATGGTCATGTTTTTGATCAAAAATACCGAAGTTGAAGAATAAGTGGGGCACTGTATTGTATATGCTTGGTCACTTTCGCAAAATTTCCTCATGTCAAGTTATTGTATGAGCATTACGGAAATACATCATTATTTGGTTAATTCTTGACTTAGATATCGCATACTGTTCATCAGATTTCTCACGATGTTTTGATCAAAAAATAGACTTCCATAGTGTAAAACACTCTTTCGGAAAACGTTCACATTGATCTACTCACGGTAACGTGTTTGTAGTACCCCGTTTTCCGTGGTAGTTTAACTTCTAACATAACACACTGCAGCATTATAGAAGTCACAACACCGTATAGAATATTTAAATTTTTGGGCACCGTACAGGCGTTTCGCTAAAAATTTGGTTTCTATACTTTGAACACATAATGATGCACTGCAATGTTGTAGTTGGAACCCAATAGAACAGTTTAGGAAAGAGAGGATTTCGAAATTTCTTTTAGAATTGAAAATGTTGTTTCATTTTTCATAATGACGCCTTGCAACCAGATATTTCCAAAAAAGTTCAATTTGTTTCGTGTTTGGTATACCTGGAATATGTTTGGAACCGTAGAAGACGAACATAGTCTCAAACATAACAGAAAAAAATAAGCTGAATAATAAAATTTTATTACATAAATGCAAAAAATGATAATGCAAAATTAGAAAAAATAATAAAAATTAAAAACTAAAACAAATAATATATATTTTTTATGTATTTTGCCATTTTACTTTGTAGTTTGAGAATATAAATGATCATGGGAAAGCCGGATGTTTGGAAGGAACTTTACTTGCCATTCACGTGTATATTTATGACGTTCTCTGCAGACTTAGCAGACATCCGAATGTTTACACAAACCACTGTAGTGTACACTCTTTATCTTGCGTTGTCCAGGCTCAATTATCTGCACGAGTATCCATGCTATCTTCCTCACACCACCTATAACCAGATTAGTTTATGGATCAAAGAGCTTGAATGGAAGCACATTAAATGTATGAAGAAATTGCTAGTGGTTTCGCTTTGGTCTGTTGTTGTTTTTTGTGATGCATTAACAGTCACTAATTCAAGAACTACAAAGTCATACAATAGGCCAGTAATTGAGGAAACCAGATACTGACATTCACTGAACATCTAAAACCATAACTCAGAATTAATTTCAACTCCTTATGTAATTTCGCATCTCTGTGCCGATTCAGGTATCTAAATTTTGTAAAATATTTTTAAAGGCTTTTCAATTTTATTTTTAAATCTAATACAGTAAAAATAAACATAAGTCTTTTATACATATTTTTTTTTAATTATTAACCCTAGTACCGTTGTAAAACACTCGTTTTATTTTATTATGTAATCTAACGACTCCTATATCTCTTTTCTTTTCTGCCGCTAGAAGGCCTGTCGTGTTTCCATGGATAGGTTTTTATAATATGTAGACATTCTAAGATGTTTTATGATATTCTTTGTAGTTGAGTGTTGATTGCGTTTTTTAAAGGTGATGTCTGTTGTTCTGTCCACATCAATGTAAAATATTCATGTGAAGTCCTGATATAAATATTACTTGAAATGTAATGCTACCTTATTTATTTAATGATCAAGTTTAATTACTAAAAGCTAACCTGCAATGCAGAGGAAAGTACGCATGAACTTTATTTATTTAAACAAGTATAATATAAGATAATCCTAACCTATATTCTGTTACTGTTTATAATGAATGAAAGTTTATCAATTGCTTACATGGTGTAGAATATTCCAAGTGTGATATGTTAGTTTCATCCTCATGAACATCCACGATTAACTTATTGTAATTTATCAATCACACGATGATCATTACATTTTTAACGTTGGTTAAATAACTATAAACTTATGAATTAAAAAAATAATGATAGTTCATTATACTACATTGAAATACGATGACAATAATTGGAACTTTCCAGCTCACTTCTCTGTGAGATATTAGCTCTTACCGATGTTTCAGTGAATGCCCATGCTAGGTACTCTAATATAAGTTTTATCAATCATCATAACCTGCTATCAGTTAACTTAAACCATGTAAAAAGGCTTTTCAACTAATGCCATTGACTTCCAGATATTGCCATCTTGAAATATCTTTTTTAAGAACAATGTATCAGTCTTCAGTTGGACATTTATATCGACTTCTTCAAAAGAAAAAAAAATCAAACTTCCCAACTGATCTTTGAATATTAGAGTACCTTCATAATGCAGGCTTCAATTTGATTACAAAGGATAAGCACAAAAGGTATTTATACAGCATTTTCTTTTTTACAAATGATTTATTTACAAGACTTATTTTTCTATGCATTCAGAATAAAATTTTGTTCATGACAACCATCCTAATCATTATAATAAATGATGAGCCCATTTACTGATTAATGTTTATAAAATTATAAATAAATTTATTTAGGTTTCTTTGCTTTTTTAGTATATTCTAATAGTTTATGTGATTACTTGCTGCAAAACTGAAAAATGTTTTATTAATGTTTTATTAAATTTCACATTTAGAATATATATTGATTGTATGCATTTATATATACATGAATTTTCACATACATGTCAATCAAAGTGTCACTCTATAACTCAAGTTACATAATAAATCAGTTATAGATGCTATTCTTTCGATAGTATATACTATTATACAATCTAAATAATATAAAATAAATATATATAATTTACAAATTTAAAGAAACGTTTTATAAATTTATAAAAATATATACTGAAATAAAAAAAGTTTTAATATATAGAGAAGGTTTACAGTTAAAAAAAAATAGGTTACAATTTATAAGTAGAAAATTGTTTTGAATTTCAACTTTGAATAAACTATAAAAAAAATTCTTACAAATATAATTCTGAGACATCACACTATAACTTCAGTAAAGATATTGCATTTCTCTTCTAAAAAGGGTAAGAAGAGATGTGAAACTTTTGCCGAAATACTGTATTAGAATATTCTCGAAAATACTATTTATCGAAAAAATGGAATCTGCCATGGATTTTTATGGATTTTTTCCTACATTTCTACATTTTCTACAGGTTTTGAAACTTTTCCCAATATATTTTATATACCTCGTTTAATGCGTTTATAGTTAAAGTTATAGAATATACATTTTGTATATCTACAATGTGGTTAAGGTTTTAAAATATGTGTTTAGTATTATTAAAAGCTAGAGATATAGCGAATTTTCTGTTTTGTTTATTTTCTCTCTGTATGGTTCTTCAAAATATCCTAAGCTTTTATGCAAAATTTCTTTAAAAACTACTGATTTTTTTATATTTCAACAATCGTGCATTTTATTAAATTTGAAAATGTCGCTGCATAAATATTTCTTAAGAAAAGTAAATTATCATGGAATGATCATTTAACAAAATACTCTTACGTATGTAAAACAAATAATGTTACTTTTGAATAAATAGTGTAATATAATTTAATGCTGGCTTTTTAAACATACACTGTTAAAAAAAAAATATCCTGTAGAATTACGGACAGAGGCCGGAAGCAGAAATTCCAGTCCTACCTCGTAAAAAAAAAAAAATACATGCCTATAATTTTGTGCAGCTTGTAATTTTACGGGGCAAAGTAAATACATAATGCACTTTAAAACACAATAACATTTTACTTACAGTTCCGTAGCACGTAGCACGTTAGATAATCATCATATAATCGCTTTTTTTGGCGGGCTAAAAAATATGTTACGGTCGCGGTTTAGTGACATTATTTTTCGAAACACGGCTAAAATGAAGGGTCACACCCTAGCTGAGGAATAAGATTTGTTGGGGTAACTGGAACCGCGAGGTAACTGAGCCATAGGCTATTTTATAAAAAACTGTTGGTGTTTTTTAAGTTTTAGCTTTTGTGAGCAATGCCCCTTTATCTCTATTTCCTAAAACAACGTGTATCAACTCAATCATAACTCTCACTTTGCTGTGATAGGTTGTCAAAAATTTACGTTTCTTTTTTTAAAAACAACGTCAATATGGTTGAACTTCCTCTGATTTTTATTAAAATACTGTAAGTACTTTTATTAAGTAATCGTTTTTTTAAAAGATTAGACATATAACTACATTAATATTATTAGATATCTATACATATTTACATCATGTCTTAAATGCAAGCCCGGTGTCCCAGTTACCCCATAAATGTTTCAAGAATGGGGTAACTGGGATATGTATCCGGGGTAACTGGGACATGCTGGATCCAGTTACCCCAATATTTATAAATATTTTTTTTGTGTTTCTCTTACTACTATAAGTAAATTTCTTCATTGGTTTTTGCTCACAATAAAGAAAATGATAGAATTCCTTATTAAAATAACTTAATGAAATTTTTTAAAAAGCATACTGAGTGGTATCAAATCAAATTTCTTGACCCCTTGAGAGGCGGTGATGCCGTTATGACATCACTTAATTTTAATTCCAAATTGCCACATTTGTACCTGAATTTTATAATTAAAATTTAACTTTTATTAAGTACGCGAAAATATACTTTTACATGTTTTCAGATAGATTCTCTTGTAAATATTGGTGTCATTAAATTATTTCAACATTTTACGAATGCAAGTACCTTGCACTGTAAAAAAATCCGAACAGTATTCCTGTAGGAATCGGAAAAATAGTTGCTCTTATCGTACCGGAAAAATTTCCGACCCAGCTCGGAATAAAATCCGTCAAAAAAAGGAAACATTCATTAAAAAGGTACTTTACAGATTTTATTCCAATTTTACGGATTTTATTCCGATTTTACTGATTTTATTCCGAGCTGTGTCGGAAATTTTTCCGGTACGATAAGGGCAATTATTTTTCCGATTCCTACAGGAAATCTGGTCCTTCTTTTTTTTTTACAGTGTGCTATTTTTTCCTTTAAATACCCATGTGACTTTTATACTTATTATCTATACTAAAGTACATAAGTTCTTACTTAAGTTTTACATTTTTGGTATAAATAAATCTAATATTTTTACTTTTAGTGCTTTTTTTAGGCACACTAACAGCAAAGGTTTCCTTTACAACGCTGTTTATTGACATATAATTTACATGATCTGCCTGGTTTAAATTTTTTTAAGTTGTTTACACTTTTTCAAACAGGACCTGATATCCGATTTGAAAATATATAAACGCGTGTGGAACATGGCCCCCCTGGTCCAGTTACCCCATTTTTGGGGGCAAATGGACCCATGAGGAAAGAAAGATGAAATATGCATATTCTTATATTTTTAAATATTAAAATGTAATTTTGAGCATTTCTGTCTGATAGAGGGAACCTAACTGAACATATTTACAGATGTTCAGACTTTAATAGAAATGAACATTAGCTTTTTGAAGCTGAATTGTCAGAAGCTCCAGAGCCACATTGTAAAATCATGTCCCAGTTGCCCAACTAACTTTATTTGTATTTCCCTTAATTTTCTAAGTATCTAAGGGTTAAGACTGCTTATTTAAGGAATTAGACCGTTTTTCATCAAATAAGGCTGTTGCCCGGGAAAACTGAAGGGCAATCGCTCATAAATTTACAGTTTTTTTCTGAGAGTGTAAACAATTGAAAAAAAAATAAATAAATAAATAGCTAACCAATAATTCAAAATATGTTAATATTTTGAAGCAATTACAATGGTCTTAACACTAAAATGATGTAGTATGCATATCTGCACCTTCTAAAAATACTTATTTCAGCATTTTATGCAATTTATCTCATTCTATAAAATTAAAGCATATGAGACTTTCCTTTATGATTTGTTTTTATTTATGGGCCGGCAATGTTTTAAACATATGTTTTCAATTGAAAGGTCTCTAATAATAATAATAGAATTGTAATAAATTAAATATCTTCAGCATTAAATGTAAAAAATTAAAAAAATAAAAAATAAATAAAATTACAATTGAAGTAATATTAATTTAAATTGAAAATGGCTATGTATATCACCTCCCCGCATCTGCTTTTCTAAAAATGATTGTGCTATTAAATTCTTACAGCAAAATCCTTTGAATACTTTTTTTCACAAAGTGAAAAGCTAAATACAGTCGTACCCCGTTAATAGGCGCCCTGCTTAATACGCGAAACCGATTAATACGCGAATTTTCTTCGGTCCCTTAAAATACGACTATCTTATGCATATATAAAACCCTGCTTAATACGCGAACGGTTAATACGCGAACCCGTTTAATACGCGAAATTATATCAGTCCCTGGGAAGAAAAACCTTCGTTTAATACGCGAATGAGCTTGGTTCAAAACAGATGAGGTTTTATAGGGAATATTTCCCCAAAAATTTTATACGGCAATTCTTTAAACTATGAATGTTTTTTCTGTCAAAATTTAATGAACCCATGAATAGCTTTATTAAAAATTTCAATTTATACCTCTCCTGGTTAAAGGAGAATTCTTTCCCGGCCTCGATTACTTCGTAAAATCAAACAGGCCAGGAAGAGAGAAGAGAAAATCTTACTGCTAACGAGCGTATTGTAAAATAAGCAAAAATGCTGTTCTTCCCATGACCAGAAAGAGCCTGAAGTGGTCTCCTCCGATAAGAAGAAAAAAGCGAACTTTTCCTAAAATGAATGAGAAACTATGTGATGCCCCCTCCTAACTTAGAGCGGCGGCGAACAGATAGACTGCTCTGCAATCGCAGTTTAAACACGAGAGCCTTCCCATTCGCTGCTTGGTCAGTACTATAATATCTTTAAAAGAAAGAGGGTCGCTTGCAACTATTGATAGAATCTAGTCTATGATATCCACCTGTGCTTTTAAAGTTATAATCTATTCTATACCATGGCGCAAGAAGCAAAACTTATCAAAACAAAGGCTTCCTCCATCACTGGAAAGTTACAAATCATAAATCAGTACGATGACCAGGATGTCTCGAATAAGTCTGCTTTCGCCAAAGAAAAAGTCTTATCGGAATCAACTTTAAGAACTTTATTAAAGAAGAGGGATACCATGGTTAACCAAGCTGTTGTTGGGGGAACAAAGAAAAAAAAATAAAAGCCGAGAAGTATGAGGACATGAAGAAGACAACCACGAGTGGTTTGTTAAAGCGCGTTCTACGAATATCCCACTAAGCGGAATGCTAAGCGCACTGCTAATCCAAAATAAACCTTCTGAAATCGCTACAAAAATGGGATTACTGGATTTCAGTGCCTCAAATGGATGGATGGATGGATCGATTTAAAGCTCGCCACGGAATAAAATTCAAGGAAGTGTGCGGTAAGCCAGCTGCTGTCAACAATGAAGACGTCGATTGTTTGAAAACAAATGTGCTTCCGTAGCTTGTAAAAAACTAAAGCCGCGATATTTACAACGTGGACGAATTTGGGCGTTTTTACAAAATGACACTCAAGAAAAGAATGGCTTTGAAAGGAGAAACATGTCATGGGGGTAAATTAATGACCATCTTACTCTTTTGCTCGGGGCCAACTCTGATGGATCAGACAAGTAAAAGCTACTGGTCATGGGGAAATCATGCAACTCGCGATGCTTTAAAAATGTCAAGAATCTTCCCTTCCCGTACGGAAGTCAACACAGAGCGTGGATGACGGGCAACCTTTTTCAACATGGGTTTGTAATTTTGTCTGGCGTATGGGAAAAGAATTGCGCGATGTCTTATTGCTCATGGACAACTGTCCAGCGCATCTAAAATATAACAAAGGCCTGAAGAATGTTCAAATAGAATTTCTACCTTCAAATTCGACCAGATTCACTCAGCCAATGGGCCAATGAATAATTAACAGCGCCAAAGTAGATTACAAGACTCGCCTAGTACGGCGATACCTTCACCAAATGGAACACGGCAGCAACCTTTGTTGCTATGAGTGTCGTCCTATTACAGTCCTCGACGCTATGTCCGTGCTTACCACAGCATGGGAGAGTATCCCACCAACGACGACTGCAAATTGTATTTACAAGGCGTGTTTCGGAAGTAGCGGGAACATAATTTATAAAGAGCCAACCTTGCACCCTAATGTTGAAGAAGACTGGCTAAGCACACAAGAACCTGCAAGGAGAGATTTTGTCGATTTAGTCACGTTCATTAAGATCGACAAAGATCTAGTCCCCCCCGAGCTCAAAAGTCTGGATGACATCATCGCCGATGTAACTACAACTTATAAACCAGATGAGAAGAAAGAAGATCATGAACCTGCGCGTCCGGACCCCATTCCCAGTATCCAAAGTTACGGATGCGTTCAGTTTTCTCAGACTGTATGCATCGTCACTGGACGAAGGGCCCTCGACGAGCAAGCTTTACCATCACCTGAATAGGGCTAAAAACAACGCGAACGCATGTCAAACAAGCCAAAATTGATACAGGGTCTGCCCAGGAAGTAGTGAGACTGGATTTTGTGCACCAAGCACAAAGCCAAAGGGGCGCAGTTTGCGGGCGGTACGTGTGGAATATAAGCTGCAAAGTCTAGCGGAAGTCAGTTGGCACTGAGCCTTTGCATCGCACGGAGACACGTGTTTGCAAGTGTCATTAGGTTTTAAGAATTCAGCGGAGTGTCGAGCAGCGATACGCTATAAAGTTTTGGGTAATGCTAAACAAATCGGCTACTGAGAAGCTTGCCATGCTACAAGAAGCATACGGGAAGGATTCTTTGTCCAAGGCTCATTTGTTTAGGTGGCGCAAAGCCTTGAAAGACCAAAGAGAGGACGTCGATGACGAACAACACGCTGAGCGTCCATCGAGTTTTCAAACTTTAAACAATGTGACTAAAATGAAAGCGCTTTTAAGCTCTGATTGTCGGATGAGTTTCCGAATGATTGCGGAGACATTGGGACTTAGAAAATCAATTCTGCATTAAATCGTCACGGAAGAACTTCAAATGCAGAAAATTTGTGCCAAGCTGGTTCCTTCCAGCTTGGGCACTCAATGCCTAGCAAAACACAGCAACATTGGTCCTGACACCGCTGCCCCCAACCAGCATACAGCCCCGATCTGTCACCGTCTGACGTTTTTCTGTTCCCTGGGTAAAATTCCATCTTAAAAGGTCATCATTTTGACAATCTGGAGAATTTTCAGTAAAACCAAACGCATGTTCTGAACAGCATTCCAGTTGAAGACTTCCAAGCGGCCATAAATGGGTGGCAGAGTTGTTGGCAACGATTTATTAATGCAGGAGGAGGCTATTTTGAAGAATATTAAGTGTCTGTAAAATTACCATCAAATAAACAAATTTTATGGAATCAGTCTCATTACTTCCTGGACAGATCCTGTAGATATTTTGCCAAAATGTAATTTTTATGTCATTATTGACTTTATTAAATTTTAACTTTTGTTTTTTATATTGATTTTTTATTATTATCAACACTGCTTACAGCTAACAAGGATTTTAATTTTGTTAACATTAGTTTCAGTTAACACGGTTAACAGGAATTTTTGTGTTCGTTTTGTTCCATTTTATGTGTCATACATCAAAAATCTAAATTTGAAAAGACTTCTTGGATTTTTACCTAACACTTATTTGAATTTCAAGCTTTCAAACTTTCCTGCTTAATAAGCACATAATTATTAAACAAATAAAATGTCGTTTTATGCGTTAAAAACGCTAAAAATTGTCAAAAAGATGTGTTTTATCCGTATAGGCTGTTATTAGATGGACCACTGGACGCAAATTTGCGACCTTCACTTAATACGCGAACCCCTTTAATACGCGAATTTTGACCGGTCCCTTAATTCGCGTATTAACGGGCTTCGACTGTATTAAGCATTTTGAAACTCCTTGTTCAAACCTTTTACTGTATGAATAACTATATTAGTAGTAATGAATAAATTTTTCAAATGTATGGTTATAAAATTAAAAAATATATACATAATAAAATAGTAATTTTGCTTCTATGGACAAACACCTGAAAATTCACGTAAAGTTAAAATTGCTTTTGTAGTTAGTTGTATATGTTTATAAATAACTATTTCATATTTTTTCGGAGATATATATATATTAATAGCTTAAAATTTATTTTAAGAAAGTTTTGTTTTCCGTCAAATCTTGAAAGGATCCAAATTTTGCTTTGTCTCGATTTTGTCCTGAAAAACTTGGTTTTGAGGCTTAAAATTTCAAAAACTTTAGAAAATATTTTTTTCTTATCTTTATATTCAAATATATAAAAATAGATACACAGTTGTATTTGTATATATAAACCAAATTTGTAAAAATCATATTGGGGATTTTCATTGATAGTTTGCATGGGGCATTTTAAAAAGTTCTAAAATATTAAGGAAAATTCCTTTTTTTTCTCAAAAAAAAAATTAATAATTTAGGGATAAATGTATACCATAATGCATATAATGTACTCTTAAATAATATTTAAAGTGAAATCTATAAAAAATTAAAAATTGATTTTAAAAGTCCCTCGTCCCCTTATCGTTGCAAAATAAAGTATAGTGTTCCTCTTTTTATTATAAGTGCTTAAACACTTTTCATATTCTGTAAGATTTATACATTCATTAGATTTTTACGACATTGGAGGTTTAAGACCAAATGACGTGACTTCATATAATCTTTAATTAATAAAAACTTGAGGAACTTATTATATATTTCAAATGATATTATTATGTAAGGCTATGTGTAGAGTAATCCAATAAACTTACATTAAATTCTCATGGGTATTCTGACTTCAAAAAACAAAATATTAAAGTGTGTTGTTTTACCCTACTTTCTCCTATACAATTTCAATGAGATATGTTAATATTTATTGAAATTTCTGAGAAAAATGCATTTGTGCAAAACAAAAATAAGGGGTGTGGGGTTAAGTGCGGCAACTATTTCTGAGTTACCCTATTCACGTTTTGAATTTTTAGGTTTTTAATTTTACATTTGAGATATAAAACTATTATATGTTATTTTTAATTTCTAATTAGAGAACCACAATCTGTAGAAAATAAAGTATGTTGCTTAAACATATTTAATCCATTAGATACTTTACTTAACAGTGGAATAAATGCATAGCTTTTGTAATATTCTAATACACAAAACTCTTTATCTTTGCTTAGGGATAAATAGAACTCTTATAATAAAGAAGTAATATCCATTAAGCATATACCTTCTTTCATGTAAAGTTCTGCACCATGAAGATAAGATTATCATTGTCGTTATATTTCCGCCCCATTTCAGAGGAATTGCTTTTACATGTTTAGCTTCTCCCCCTAGTGTTTTCTAGATTGTTATATTACGATCGCCATGGAAAGACATCCCTAAATGATGACTATTACTTTCAAATTCAAACTCGACTCTTGTTTATCCAATATAAATATATTTCTCCATTGTTAGCAAAAAACTAAAAATTGAGAATTTTTAACAATATTAAAAGATTCTAGGTTATTTTATAAGTTTACTTTTTATTTGCTTTGGTAACTTGTAAAAAATAATACTTTTGATATACTGTAATGCATATTATAGAATAGATTAGTAAGTGAATTTCAGTTAAAATGTGAAGGTGCTCCAGTTTCAAAGTAACTAAAAAGTCACATTTATTTTTTAACAAAGTAAGATACGCGTAATTTTGAATGCAATAAGAATAGCCATTTGTCTTTATGATATTTACATAATTATTTATTTGGTTTTGTGTGTTGCTGTATTAATAAAAAAATTAAAATCCCGGTGAATTTTAGATGTTATGTTTCTTTGGAATGATCCTTGATTAAAAATATAAAAAAAATTCCTGCCGGCCCGGCCTACAGGCAGAGGTAGATTTCGAAGTTAAGTATACTAATTTCACCAACAAAAACTAAATCATTATTAGATATAAATCCACTTTAACAGTTTTGTGTGTCTGCTTTTGACGAGTTTTTATTTTATTTTTATATAATATCTGGTTTTATCAGAATCATGTTAAGGCGGTATTAAAAAAAAAAAAAAAAAAAAAAAAAAAAATACTTTTCCATGCTCAACAACTCGAAATTTTCTGGCACATTTTCAGATTCATTTTTAATAATAATAATAATAAAAAAATATGAAACATGCTGACGTGATTTTTTAAAAGATATATAAGCGACCTGTGTTTTTATTTTTCTTTCAATTAATTAAAACTTGATTAATAAACAATTATTTTCTCAGTAGGGCAATATTTTTCGTTTCTAACACAATTGCTTCGGGAAATTCTGTTCAAAATGCCCACATTGACATCATTTTTTAAAATATATTCTGCCTTTATCAAAAAATCGATCATTACTGTACATTATATAGTTTCTGAATAAGAGAATCTAGCAATTGGATGCGTTAGAGAGCAAAAATGAATTAAAAAATGAGTAAGAAAATAGACTTGAATGCACCCTTAATAAGATGATTTTTTTCTTCAACCGCTATGTATTTTTAATTTGTTTTTGCTGTAAGAATTGACCCTATCAAAAACTTGTCTATATAAACGTTGAAGACAATATTAAGAAGATATATGATAAATTCATGGAGATTTTATATCTTGTGAATTGACGGAGTTATGAAATTTTTTTTTCTTCAACCCCCCCTTTTTTGTTTTCGTTTTTAATTTTTCTTGCGGTACGAATTGGTCCTATCAAAAACTTGTGAATATAAAAAATGTAGATAATATTAAGGAGATGTATAATAAAATTAATTGGATTTGATATCTTGAGAATTGACGAAGTAAGGAATTTTTTTCTCCCAAAAACCCTATTTTTTGCGCCCTTGAGCCTATTTTAAATTTTATCAAAAATCTGTGATGCATGAATTTTTGGCGCTATTTTTAGAAGTAATAAAAATTTTAAACTGATTTGATATGTACAAAAATTAAGAAGTTATGGGGTTTTTTCGGTTTTCACAAAACCCCTCCCTATTTCCATCCCGTTTGTCCGCTTTTGCCCATTAACGAACTTGACCGAGAGTTTTTGTCCCTTGATTTTATGTATCAATTTGGAAAAGATTTGTGCAAAATTACGGAAGTTATCGTGTCCAGAAGAAAGTAATAACACAACAGCTTCGGGAATTTCCGTTCAAAATGCCCACCTTGAGATCATTTTTTGAAATATATTCTGCCTCTATCAAAAAATCGATCATTGCGGTGCATTATATAGTTTCTGAATAAGCGAATCTACCAATTAAATGCGTTTGAGAGCAAAAATGAATTTAAAAAGAGTAAAAAAATAAGAAGTTTGGATTTGAGTGCATCCTTAATGCAATGATTTTTCCAACACAATCCACTTCGAGAAATTCGATTCAAAATGCCCACTTTAACAGCATTTTTAAAAATATATTCTGCCTCTATCAGAAAATTGACCATTACGGTACATTATATAGTGTCTGAGTAAGAAAACGTACCAATTGGAAGCCTTTGAGAGCAAAAATGAATTGTAAAATGAGTCAGAAAATAAGCAGTTTGGATTTGAATACAGCCTTATTTAGTTGATTTTTTTCTTCAACTGCTATGTATTTTTAATTTGTTTTTGCTGTAAGAATTGGTCCTATCCAAAACTTGTCTATATAGATGTTGTAGACAATATTAAGAAGATATATGATAAATTCATGGGATTTGATATCTTTTGAATTGACGGAGTTATGGATTTTTTACTTCTTCAAACCCTCTTTTTGTTTTCGTTTTTAATTTTTTTTGCAGTACGAATTGGTCCTATCAAAAACTTGTGAATATAAAAGTTGTAGATAATATTAAGGAGATTTATAATAAAATTAATTGGAATTGATATCTTGAGAATTGACGAAGTTATGAATTTTTTTCTCCCAAAAACACTATTTTTGGCGCCCCTTGAGCCCATTTTTAACTTTATCAAAAATCTGTGATACATAAAATTTTGGCCCTATTTTTAGAAGTAATAAAAACTTTAAACTGATTTGATATGTACACAAATTAAGAAGTTATGGGGGGGGGTTTCTGTTTTCACAAAACCCCTCCCTATTTCCCTCCCCTTGGTCCGATTTTGCCCATTAACGAACTTGACCGAGATTTTATGCCCATTGATTTTATGTATCAGTTTGGAAAAGATTGGTGCAGAATTACGAAAGTTATCGTGTCCAGAAAAAAGTGATATATATAGATAGACAGATATATATATATATATATATATATATATATTATTATTTATATTTTATATCCTACAAATATTTAAATACGTTTTATTGATTCTTCCATTTCATATTATTTGTTTCTATTCTGCTTTCATTTTTAATCAATTCACTTGATTTTAATGGTTGTTTGGGCACAGGGGAAAATTATTTTTAGCTTTAGCTTATTTTTCCCACAGAAAACAACCATTTTGCTTATATCATTGAATTCTGTGCCCTTGATAACGTAATTCAATGCATAAGCTTTTCAATTTTTGTCGGTGTCCACTTTTTTCTTTTTCTTCCATAATAATTCTTATATTATTATTATTATTATTATTATTATTATTTAATACTTACAGCTTTAATTCATAATAATTGACGGTGGAAGGTTTTGTTTAATTAATGGTTATATAAAGTTTTTTACTGAGGGTGGTTTTGAGTTCTAGGGGTCATGATCGGTGTAGATCTGCGAAACGTTTTCAGAAATTCCAACATAGGAACGATCCCAATAGGTAGTATTTCATAGGAAATCTACCTAAAACATTTAGTACTGATTTGAGGTAAGGTTCAGGGATATTTTACAAACTTCAGCATCCCCTTAATTTTTTGTTTTTATAGTATCGATCTTTGAAGTGCACATTTAACCTGCCTACTCTAAATGTTGGATTGAGCGTCATAAAAGATATTTTGGGTAACATAAATAACAGATAAAATGGGATTTTTATCAACAAACTTAATCAATTGATTTTACCATCTATTCGGAACCTCAGGGCTAGATGCTTCACTTTAACGGAATAGATGCTCCAGCCATTAGTTCTTGAAGTAGTAAGTAATATAGTTGCAACCTATAAACTAAGACATCATTCGATAACTTTTTAAAACACATTTAACAAATATTTCATACAAAACTCTAATAAATACACGGTATTTCATCTGCTCTATCTCTATCTTATAAAAACGTACAACAAAAGTCAAACACAGCTTTTGTAATGAATATAAATTTTATTTGAAATAATAAATCCGTGTGACTTCATCTATGCTGCTTTATAACTACTGACAATAGAAGAACGTCACTAGCCACATGTCACTAATTCACATGTCTAACAGCTGAAATTACACCTAGAGTGGCAACTAACCTGATGGGGCATCTATCCTTCATTCTGCTTTTATTTAACATTATTATCAAGTGCCTGATAAGCACCGTGCGGATCAGCTAGTTTATATTAAACAGCAATTTTACATTCGTTTAATAATAGATTTTTTTTTGATTAAGACAAATTTTATTCTGGAATTTCAAAAAAATTAAAACATGCTTAAATATCTGTTTTAATGAGATATATGTTTGAAATATATGTATATTTATGAAATATGTGTTTTTCCGTAGATATTCATTTATATATTTCATCTACACTATCTTAAAATATTAATTTCGACTAGGAAATTATTAAAACATTAAATGGATATTGAATGTTCATTTAGTTTACTTGATCAAAAATAATATTATTTGTAAATCTCTCACGATCAAGTTATAAAATTTTTCTTACATTAATTCCCGCTATGTTTACAAAGTTTTCTACTGAAAATGCTATTATAATCCCTACAGGGTGATTATAGCCTTGAGATGAAGTAATTTTAGATATTTATCATGTTGTGAATAGAATTCTTGAAAGTATTTTTCATGTGTAAACTTTTCCATTTTTATACATTTTGCAAGTAAATAATATCATTATTCTGATATTATTTTACCAAAACAAATTTCTTAAAAGTTTTAATTTATAAGATAGTGAAAAAGATAAATAAAACCGCTATAACATGAAAATACTTGTCTAAAAGAAGCAGGTTATAATTAAAAAAGTTAAATTGATCATTTTATGTTATTAACTAATAACGCCTTTCCCCTTTGATATTTTAAATGCATAAGACTTTTGCAGGAATATGATTATGTTATATATTGCATTAAATTGGAGGTTTCAAGCTAACACAAAATTTAACTATTTCAATTAAACTTCCTGTGCTGTGCTTCATGACAATTGAAATATTGTTAAATCGTTAAGCATATTAAGAGTATACATAACAAAGAGGGATGCGAGGATGATTTCTACAATTTTTACAAACGGTTTAACAACAAAAAAAATTAAATTTTATTATGATACTACAGTGGCACATACAATGTCATAAAATATATAAGATAGCGTTTGTATACTTTTTGATTTCTATGTCCGTCGGTTACTAAATAAATAGTTTTTTATAGTAGAAAGCTGATAATTTTGTGTTTCGCTCCTATAACAATACAGTTATACTATCTTCCTATTTTTTTCTGTATTATACTTTAAATATAAATGAAATAGTATCCAATTCTTTTTCTGAAAGTATCAAAATTATTAAATTTCAAAATTTATTATATATATATTGTTTTAAGCATGCATTGCTGCTTTTACGCTGAAATTTCCTTTTAGTACATTTTTCATTCGTAACAATTCTAACGAAAAAATTATTTTGAACTTAACTAAAGATGAGTATAAACTATTTAATATAAAGTTTTGTACTGAAAAAAATATTTAAATACGGATAATACTATTCTTGTAATGAAAATTTAGAATAATTTTTTGATAAATATTGGCATAAAGTTATCGTTTCTAGGTTTCTAGTTTGCGGGTTGATACTGCAAAACATTTTAAGGGAGTTTTATAGCAAGTTGTGCCATATCCAAAAATGTCAGTATTACACGTACACTGTAAAAAAAAAAAAATCTGTAATTCTACAGATGTAAAGTTACAGAAATTTGTATGCTTACTAAATTTTTACCTGTACAGTGAACAAAAAAAAAAGATGTAAGTCTACAAAACTAGTTTTGATAAAACTACAGAAATATAAATGAAATTAGCTTTACAAAGAATCCACTAAAATTACAGTAATCTGACTATTGTTTTATCTGTAACCAGGGTTGCAGTTGCCCGGGTTGCAGTTGCATGAAAAGTGCTAGGTATTCCAGTTTCCTAAAAAAATCTTAGTAACTTAAGAGATTTTTTTATTTACAGGTCAAAAGTGTATCTGTTACATGAATTTTCGTTGTTGCCATCACATAAAAGTTCTAAGAATCCCACTTTCCTAGAAAACTTCTAGTAACTTTACAGATTTTCACCATGACGTCACCATTCCCTTCGACATCATGTGCGCATATTTCTTTCTACAGGTTTCTCAACTGCTCTGTAAAACAACAAAATAAGCATGTAGAGTTCATTGGAAATCTCTACAGTTAATTTAATTTTTCGTATTTATTTACCGTGTAAATATAGAGATTTCCAAATTATGAATTCCTTTATCACTACACTTTCCTCCTCCAAAAAATAGAATATTTGATAGTATTAAAAATAAAAAAGAAAACTTTTGATACTCCTTGCGCCTTTTTTCTTCTAGATAAGGAGAAAATCCATAATACTATTTTATAGTTATTTATTTCTCAAATTGTTTTTATAAAGAAAGGACAAACAACAATTTTTGCAAACACTCTGACTTTTGCCAATTTATTTTTACATCAAGGTGTATAACGTGTATTAAGATGCTGAATAGCATGGAATTATATTGTAAGATAATTTTGATGGCTTAGAAATTATCACAGGGGAGAAATGATCAAACTGAGTGTGCCATTATATTATCTTCAAATGCTGTATATTTTACACGAAAACAATAAAGAAAGATCATCCTTGTGGTAGGTTGTCCATTATGTTTATTACATATTTATTGTTTACAGCTTTATAATGTAAATCAGCATTGTCTTATAAAATGAATTAAAATCAACAACTTGGATGTAGAATTACTCTAAAAAGCACTTCATGGCATTCAATACCGGTGACTGTTACACTATTACATGCAATAAGTAAATTATTCCTTAGTTCCACGGTACAATTCGTGTACGATTTATCAAAGCAGTCTTGCAGAAATATTCAAATTATATTTTTTCTATGCTAATTATGCTTCTATGCTACTTGCATGATGGCTTTAAGTTACCTGAAAATTGTACACATCTACTACTACAGAGAAAAGTTATAGACTCACACATAAAGGAAGAGCTGAGTGGAAGAACATGTTATGCAACATTTTCTTAAAACATATTTTATCTTTTGGACGAAGGTGTTATCAGGTATTCTATCACATGGTAAAGCTAAAATACCAAAGTTCTATTTAGCCTTGGAGATTTAAGACATTATTCATTAATATTTAATATTTTAATATTTAAAAATGCAAATAATATTTATATTTCTTTCATATTTAAAAATTGAATGTGAATAAGTTTTTTTGATAGAGTTTAGTACCACACCTGTCAATATTTTAAACAGATGGCATCAAACAGAAAATAAATCATTAAAATTGACAACAAAAACTTTCACATCGAATTTCTTCAAATGTAATTTTTGTTACTTTACATGTTCTTCCACTTAGCTCTTCAAAATGTTAGATTGATTTACAATAAACTGAATAAATGCCAGCATAACCTCTTCAAATGAATTGTTTTGTGACATAATATGAGAGGTACATAAACCGCAGGTAAATAAGGGTACAAATTCCGTGAATCATACCACACTACTTCTGTAGCCTTTGTCTTTCAATAGATGTTGACTACTGAACTATGATAAAGAAAGACCTAGTTGGTTCAGTGTTGAAGTAGTATCTTGTCCTACTTACACTCTAAATAGATATTCATTAAAAATTGTAAAAAATATATTTAAAGCACAAATACCTGAAAATACCAATTATTTCAAAAAACATTTCTGCAATTTGAATAAATTTAATTATTGTGGCTAAAGTATAACAAATCAGGATCTTAGATTCAAAAAAATTCTGTTATTTGAGACGAAAATGATATACAGAAAATTCCATTTCTGCAGCATAAATGTACTGTGGCAGTTATTTGTATACATATGTTATTTGCCGTAAATGTATCATAAAGTCCACGACTTTACGTATTTTTAGTTAAAAATGGTTAACAGTGCGTTATGTGAGGGGAAATGAACAATTCGAAATAGAAAATATTCGTAAATTAATGAAATATAATGATCGAAAATGTACTTATATAATTCCAGATTCTCTTTAGAGAAAGTATCCCAAATATCCTGTGTTTTAAATTTATTACATTAAATTGTGCACCAAAATTCTTATCAAAACATTAAGAATCGTATAAAAACTTTTTTTTATAGTACCAAGCTCTTGGTGTCTACTTGTGACGGTCTCTAATTCCCAAATGGCTAAAAATCGCTATTATTTATTAACTGATGTCTAAAATTAGTTGTATATAATTGGCATTTCCATCTGAATAACGGAGATTTACTACTGTTAAATTTTCATTTTTGTAGTTCTTGAAGATCTTACCCTTCTTCTGCAAAGCCATTAGTTTGCTATTTATCATTGCCACTGTTCTGTTATTCATCAATGGATAATATAGCGTTATTGCCTAAGTACAGTCGTGGAAAAAAAAGTAAACACCCCCTACTAACTCCTCAACAAATTATCGTAGAGGAAAGTTACTGGTACCGAACGATTGGAAGTAAAGTCTACTTTTAAATGATGTATATAAAATTTGCTTAGGAGGACATCTATATATTAAAACGAACCATAACTTTGTTTTTTTCAATAACAGTACCCAATTCTGACAGCATAAATGAACTCTACACCCTTCAATTAGCTTAAAAACGAATTTTTATGCAATTCGTACCATATGTTTCCGAGAAATTATTTTAAAACGAGCGTATTTTAAGGGCTGTATCCAAATTGAAGTTCTGTACTCGATTGTTAACCGAGAGAGCCCCTTCCTTGATCAAGGCACCTTAAGCGCCACTCAAGGAATCAATGAAGTGTGTTAGATTACAGTACAGTAGAATAAATTTCAAAATGTCTACTCACTTCCATCATAGACGGCCCCTTAAACCATCATTTTGCCGTTTTTTAAGCATAATTTGAAAACTACTTGGAAGAAAAATGTGAAATTTTTGAATTTCCATAAAGCAGGACTAAATAAATCTAAATCCATCAAAGAAATTGTAGGTTGCAATTCATAATTTTTTCGAATATTAATTTCATAATTCATAATTCATATCATAAAATTATAAAAATTGCAAATTCAGCTTATTTATGTTTGGGTTTATTAGTATTATTACTACAAAAAAAATTAGCTCATTAGGAGCATAATTTCGGGAGATATAAATAAAAATATGAAAATGTAATTTAACATTAGAAGCACTAAATTTTGAATGTTTATAATTCAAAAACTTATCATTCAAATGACTTGAAATTTGGTGTCTAGGCATAGTTTGAACCGAAGATTTGAAATACCTCGTTAAAATTGGGTATTACCATTGAAAAAAGGAAGTTTGGATTCGTTTTAATATGTAGATGACCCTCTAAGAAAATTTTGTATACATCTTTTAAAAGTAAACTTTATTTCCAATCGTTCGGTACCAGTAACTTTCTTCTATGATGATTTGTTGAGGAGTTAGTAGTGAGTGTTTACTTTTTTTTTCCCACGACTGTACATGCTTATCGGGCTTAATTAATAAGATTCATTGCTGTTTATATTATTTTACCTTTATTCTATGATATCAGTAATATACTAGCACGCATATTGTCAATATTGTTGGCTAAGGTGCAAAATCTAATATGAACTAAATTTCAGAAGGAGCATTGTTCTCCCTTTTTCACATATTACGCATATACATTTATTTTTCGAAATAATATTTCCTAAAAAAAATGTCTATAATGAAAACAAGAAAGTATTTATTTTGCGCAAATGTAAATTTTAAGCAAGCACCATTGCACCATTGCATAATTATTTTTTTTAATAAAATAAAATCATATTTTACGCATTAATTTTTTTAGCTAACTCTCAATAGAGGAAAGTATTATTATGTAAAATACATCATTTTTATTCACATAAAATAAAAAAAAATATCCCGTAAGATTTAACTCTCTAATATAAATACTATGTTCATTTAATTGTAAAGAAAAAAAAAATAATGAAATTCTGTTACTTCCTTTTTTTAACGTGAGATAATTAAATAAGAATTAACGAAGCATGTTTTCGGTGAACCAAAAGAAGCACTGAAGTATAAAATGTGGATACATTTTTGCAGTTAAATTTAATGTTATAAATATTAATTTAAGTGTTTCCTGATGGAAAAAAATGAAATATTACTTTTGAATGTCATTAAAAACATAATTAAGTTTTTACATCAATATAATTTTAAATTATTAACTAAAAATATAAAAACTTGAAACTCCCTTGATAACCATAAACCTCTTAAACGAATATGATGTATTGAGTATTTCTTAAGTTTTATTTTAAATATTTTAGTAGAGAATATTTTAGCTGTTCATTGAAGTACAAATTTGGTATAGATACAAATATGAAAATGATCATATAAAAAGGATTGTAACACAAATTTTACCAATTTATTCATCTGTAAAAAAAGTGAAATGCATATAATATTTATAAGAATATTTTAACTAACTGCACTACGGATTAATATACAGGGTGATCGAAAAATGTGGCCCCGATTTAAAAAATTAATTGCACGAGAAATATGCAACCAATCGGGAGTAAGTAAGTAAGCACCCACCCTGGGAACCCGCTTTTGGCTTATGATTAGGTGTAACCCCCAAGCCCAGGGCAGGGAAAAGTTTTACTACCTGCGGAAACAAGCCCAGAACCCCAGTCTCCGGGAAAGAAGACTTCAGAACGACCCGCCTGACACGCCGAAGAGAGCACAAGAGGCAAGTGCCGTGTCCCCGGACCGCCTGTGAAAATTTATGATTATTTAAGATGGCGATTCTTTACCAATCACAATTGGCTACCCTATTGTTTCAGGGCGAGCCTAGAAATATATTACGATTATGATTTATATGTTTTGGAATTTACGTACTATTTGAAAAAATTTTAAGTATTTACATTCATATTTTCATTTGATAAGAAATATTTTTTTTTCCCTTTTTTTCACCAACATTAAAATTTAGAACGTCTGAAGGTCTGAAGAAGGTTTAGTAGTGATGGTGCTGACCGTAACGTGATTAGGCGCACGCGCCGACGCCACTTTGTGACGCGATGTCATTTCACTCATCAGTCAAGTGAAAGCAATGCAATGATGGTGAGAGTACAGCAGAAAGCGCACTGTGTTTCGTGGTTCACAGAGTTTAAATCTTTCATTGTAGTAGAACGTGTCTGCTTCGCGGTACGTACGGAGAAGTCTCACTTACTAACACAACCATTCTTCGTTAGTTTATGCAGTTTAAAGGGTCTCAGCACTCTTAAAGTTTCACAATTTTCGAAATTGTAATTTTTTTTTATGTTAAAGTCCTATCATTTCTGAACATTTTGATATAATTGTTTCCTTCAAATTCCCATCAGAACAGAAATTTTGACTTTTAGAAACCCCTACTTTTGTTCTTTTATACTCGCTCAATAGTTCAAGTGGCGTTTCCGAAACTTTGAAGTCATTTTTCTCCAATTGACGTTTTTGGGCATAACGGACACGATATCTCAAAAACATCTGAATATTTTTTCAGGAAATTTTCAAAACATAGGTTTGTTGTTAGTCTGTAAAACTTAATATAAAATTTTCTTTTTATTGTTCAAAAAAATATTTTTTATGCGATTATACTGTTGAAATTTTCAAAATTTTGTCTTAGCTAAATACAACTTTGTATTAAAAAAAATGTAAATACAAATTTATTTAAGTTCAAGTTAATTATTACAATCTTAAGTATAAGTAGACACCAAATTCAACATTCTAATTGCAAAATTTATTTTGTAATCCTACGCGTAAGGTGTTATACCAATTGTCTGTTCATAAAATGCTTGACAGTTTGAAGCCCTTTATAAATACTAATTCTTCATCTTTCAATTTTTTAACTACATGTAATGAAAAAACATAGTAATATCTTTCATATAACTAAAAAATGTGTTTTAAAATCATATACATTTCATGATATTAAATATTTAAAATGGTCTCTTTTTTTTTCTTTTTTTTTTTCTAATTTTAAGAATCATGAGACCCCTTAAAACGCAACTGGAAGGAGATCGATTACAGCTTAAGTGTTTGCCGGGCAACAGGAGGAATTGATATTGACGTTTTCTAAGTAATGTAAAAAACACTCACAGATTTTTCCAATCTGATAGTGTAAAAATAAAGGATTTGAACATATATATACATATTTCTCCATTTAAACATATACACTGCTGGCCATTAAAATTGCAACATCAGGAAGGAATGATCTGACGAACGTCAAAATCACATAAAAGGAAGAAGAGGGTTGAATATGCCAGTGATTAGTATTTCAGCGCATTTAGACGAGGCAGGCGGGAGAAACGACATCTGAAGCACTGCATAAAAGAAAAGTTGAGTAGTGGATTTCTCATTTGGAACGCGCTTTGTAAGGTAAGTCTTTGCTCAGAATATCGTGTTATGCATTGAATTATAAAAAGAAATACTTACCACCAAATGTCGGTATTCGATAGAGGCAGTATCGTTGCCTATCGAGAGTGTGGATTATCTTTCTGTGATATCGCCCGTTGCATTCGTCGAAATCCAACCACTGTCATGCAAATATGGGATCAATGGATTGCTGAGGGTCATACTGAACGGCAAGCAGGATCTCGACACCCTCCCATGACTAACGCTGGAGAGGACAGACATATTGTGAGGTCGGCCCTGCAAAACCGTACAACCACATCACGAACCATTAGTCGGGAAATGGGCATGTTTGAAGCGCGCCCAGTATCCGCCCGTACGGTGCGACGACGTTTGCAGCAGTGTGGATTGTCAGAACGGCGACCAGTACAGCGGCTTCCCTTGACAATGCAGCATAGAGAGAGTCGGCGACTTTGGTGCGCCGAACGACAAAGCTGGATGCACGACTGGCACAATGTCGACTTTTCAGATGAGTCCCGGTTGACGTGCTGTATTCTAATGGCCGCATACTTGTCTGGAGGCTCCAAGGAAAACGCCTGTCGCCTGCTTGCACTCGATATCGGTATAGGGGCCTTTCACCTGGTATGATGGTTTGGGCAGCCATTGGGTTCACGACATGCACATCTCTAGTTTGGATTGACGGAAATTTGAACGGAGATCGGTGCATTTTTGACATCTTACATCCAGTGGTTGTGTCCTGTCTTCGAGGCCTGCCAAACGCCATTTTACAACAAGATAACGCAAGACCACATGTTGCACGTCGTGTTCTGGCCTTCCTCGATACACAGGGTATTCGACTTCTGTCCTGGCCTGAACGGTCTCCAAATCTGTCACCCTTTGAAAACATCTGGTCATGAATTACTTAGAGACTTTACCGCCATCCTTCTCCAGCTAATACGGTTGATCAAGTATGGCATGGACTTGAAGCAGCATCGAATGAGTAGCCCGTTTCTGGCCTCCAAGCCTAGTTCGACTCCATGCCTAACCGGATAAGGGCCGTTTTATCTGCCAGGGGGAGAAGATGTTTCTACCAATTTCACACCCTTGTAAACCCCCTAACTGTTTGCAAATTTAATCATTTTGTTTTCATGCCATACTGTTTACGTACAATAAATATCTTTTTTGTATTTCCAATCTTTCATGGTGTTAAAATTTTAATGGCCAGCAGTGTATTATGCATATGCTTTTCATCTATCAAACTAAACAAAAAAGAATGCATGAAAAGGAAATTAATATTTGTATGAATTACTTCCCTTAATTTCAATAGAGTTACAACAATATCCTTTTATTTATCCAGACTGATAATAAGAACACATAATTAATAAAATAATTGTATTATAAATTATTTGTATAAATATAATTCTAGAAGCTAATTCTGATTTCCTTAAAAATGTTTTAGATTCTTAGTAAAATTACGTTTAAATGTAGTAATTATATTTTGTTTCAAATTGCATTTGTATTATTTAAGAGTCCATAAGGGTTTTTCGTCATAAAAAATAAGATCTGGAAGTTCTTAGTGAGTCTATGAGTGTGTGGGTGAATGGGTGTCGCGTGGATGGGCGGGTGGGTGTGCTGGGTGTGGGTTTGGATGTGCATGTTTGTTTAGTGGGTGTTTAGGAAGGAAGTGAAAGTATGTAGGTTTCTGAAATAACACATTACTTAAACTAAAAACAAACTGTTATTAACTTTTACTTCAAATTTAGTCTTGTCTTTAAACCAATATTTCACCGAGTGATGAATTACATAGTACCAGGTACCACTAGCTTCACCTGAAACCATTGAAACAAATTAAATATGAAAAATCAAAAAACCCGATTGCATAAAAAGCGAACTAATTAATATTTCTCATTAATGTGAAACTATTTTTTATACTACTTACCAATTTGTTTATTTACTTGTATTGATGACTTTTAAGTTGTGTTTAATAGTTAATTTCTACCTATAAACACGATTTTGATGAGACCTACAAATGTCTATGAAGGTCAGAGTTATAGCAAAGCTAGAGATTCCACTTACACAACTTCCAGATTGTGTAATATTTAAACCTAGCTTCTGACTGTAAAATAGTCAATGAAACATCGTCTTCATTTTGAAAGACCTATCCAATGATATGCCACTCAATAGGGTGCGCAAAATGTTTTTTCGTCTCTACAGCCATATTGTATTCTACGGCCGCAATTTTGAATTTATAAAAACAATACCTGGCCTATAACCACCGAATGGTTAAGACAAATCGATTGAAACCTCATTTATTAAAATCTATACAGCCGTAGGGATATTTCGAGGGTATAAAATGAAATCCACATACACAGATATGCTTGAAACACATAACCCTTCTTGGTAATCGAGTAATAACACATTAAAATTTGTAATATGACGTAATCGTTGACCAAATATTTTTTTTTTCATTTTAAACAATAGCGGATTGTCAAATTTCAGGTATGCGTTTTCGAGAAATTTCTCATTTTGTTTAATTTATAACATACTATTTAAATTTTATAAACATATATCCAGCAGAAACTACAGAAATTTATAAGCTTTCATAAAAAAGCATCTGAGGTTTTTGTTGCAGTTATTTAAAATTTCATTTTAAAACAACCGATCTTTTCTTCCAATCTGTGGCAAAAAAAAAAAAAAAAAAAAAAAAAAAAAAAACTTTATATTTTCTTTATGTTTTTATTTTTTTCCAAAAACGGCCTTCGAAAAAATGTTTACAAAATTTCATATATTCAGAAAATGAAAAAAGAGAAAAAGCTTCATTTTCTGAAGCCAAGATACTCCCATTTCTGAAATATACACATAATTAAGCAAAGTAAAATGAAAATTGTTTCTCTTCCACTTCCGCAAATTTCTTTTCGTTGTAATTACACAAAATGCAAGATAATGTAGTTTCTGATTTGTTATCTGCACTTTACGTAAAGTATCGGTAATTTTCCTCTTAAACGTTAGTATGTTAAATGTTAATATAATAATTCTTAATTCTTAAACGTTTGTTAGTATTTACTATATTACATTCAGTTTATAACCTGCAAGTTTTGAGTTAAAAATAATTATCTCTTAATACAGAAATTGCTATTACAATTATCGACTGTTGAATATATAAAACAAAATAAACAAATAGTCCATATCTCTATTCTAACAGAGTTTTTAATTGTATGATAATATATTATTGACGGTAAAATATACAACTAATACAAATAAAATTCACAGTAATTTATATTTCATTTATATTTCAGCAGATACGCAAATGAAAGTATTCGCAGTGAAATTCTGTTTAAAAAAAAACCGGCCTAATTAGGAAAAGTAAATGTTATAAAAACGTTAATTTTGTTAAAGAAAATTCTGATCTTTACATTTAAAGTCAATAATTTACTTAATACATACATCGTACTGAATGAGTATCTGATATTGTATAATCAAATAACAATAAATTTATCATTCAGAAACATATTATTAATATTAATTCATTTTTTCTACATTAAAAGTATAATTTAGATGCGGGCTTTTTAGTTAATTTCTTCATTTTATATCCATAATTGCGTGTACCTATTTTATATCCATAATGCATTGAAGCAAATTGACAATGCTGAGCACTGTGTAACTTTTTTTAAATAATCTCTTAAGTGATTACAGTAGTGCAGTAAAAAAAAGTGGCATAAAATTTTTTTTTGTCTATCTAAACACCATTTTCTTCAGTTTTCAATGGAAATAGAGTATTCTTTAAGCGAATATACAGGGTTTCCAGAGAATAAGACCCTGGTTTCAAAATTAAATATCTCAAAAACAAAGATCAATAGAATTATGCGGTAAATGGTTTGTTTATTAACTAAGCTGTAAAAATGTTATACAGAAGTTTCAAAATTTAGTTGCAAAAACCGTTAACAGATGGCGCTGTAGTCGCAATGCTTATAAATTATGCTTATAAATCTAGATCACTAGCGTCTCATTCTTAGATGGCTCCCTATGGGAGAACGAAAATTCGGAAAGACACTTTTTCGTTGGGATGATGTGCAGAAGTGGAGACATCTGGGCACAGAATTATTGCATCAGCTTTAATTTTAGAGAATTTTAATTAATAGAATCTTCAAGATTTAGCAATCATTATATAAGAGCTTGTTAAAATAATTTATTTGGTTGATGTGCAGAAGCGGAGCCATGTGTTGACAGAATTGTAATTTATTTCACATTTTGTTAGAAGCTATTTCGATCCGAATATCAGTATCTCTGTGGTATGTCTTTTCTCTCCTACAGGTAGATCGTGGAATCGAATCCAAGTAGAGGGGGATTAGAAAAAATTGGAAATCTTTACTTTTAATATTTATTAAAATTGTGAAAAAAAATTTGAATTAAAAAATCCAAAGTTTCTGGTTTTAAAATTTAATTAAGCTAAAAGAAACACCTTTTTTAAAAATAATTGAGCATTTATAATAATGATTCATAAATCATTTTTTTTAATTGTAGAAAATAGTTTGAATGAAAAAATACAAAGTTTCTATTTTTAACAACTAAGATAAGTTTAAAAAAATCATTTTCATTTTAAAAACTCATTTTAATTTTTTTTTATCATTGAGCACAGAAGTATGTTTCAGCTTCTGGCGATATGATCCGAAGTGTTGGAAAGTAATGTAACCTCACAAATACCTTTGCTTCGACGTTGATGATATGACTTATCATGAATTACTTTTAAAAATTAAATAATTTAATGTGTAATTTGTGTCTCAAAAAGTTTGTTTACAAATAAAAGAAATATATGTGTTGTGCAAAAAACAAAATATTATGCCGTGATTTAAAAGTAAATGAAAACTGCAAAATTACTTTTATAATTCGGGTCTAAAAAATAATAATACCAAAATATTAAGCCGTGATTTAAAAATATAAAAAATAAATAAAAAGTACAAAATTATTTTTCTAAATATATCCATTTTGATTTAAAGAATAATACGGTATTAAAAATTGAATTTAATAAAATATTTTAATAAATTCTTATATAAAGATTTCGAAACTTTTTACTGAAAATTCTATTAATTGAATCAGATTTAATTCTCTAAAATTAAAGCTGATGCAATAATTCTGTGACCAGATGTCTCCACTTCTGCACATTCCCCAACGAAAAAATTGGACTTTCCCAATTTTCGTTCTTCCATAGGGAGCCATCTAGGAATGAGACGCTAATACTCTGGACTTCGAAGTACAATTTATAGGCATTGCGATTATAGCGCCATCTGTAAACGGTTTTTGCAACTAAATTTTGAAATCTCTGTACAACATTTTAACAGGTTAGCTAATAAACAAACCGTTTACCGCAAAATTGTATTGATCTTTATTTTTGAGATATTTAATTTTGAAGGTTTTATTTGCTGGATACCATATATATAGTATATGTATATTTAAATTATATATATAATTATAATATATATATATATTAGGGCGGTGCGTAAAAATGTTTTTTACGAAATTCTTCTCCCGCTAGCGCGGAAAAGTTGTGGAATGGTCTCAGAAATATACTCACAAAATTTAAAAATAATCAATAAATGTCTTCCGGTTCCAGTTTAGGATCTAAGTATGCAATTTTAGCCGAAAATGTTGTAAATTTTCCCATTTCAGTAATATTTTTAACTTCCAACTTTTTATTCACGCTAGCGCGGAAAACTTGAAAGAATATGTAACGAACATAAGTCCAAAATTTAAGAGCAATTAATAAATATCTTCCGGTTCGAGTTTGGGGTCAAAATATGGAAAATTAGCCGAAAATGATGTAAATTTTCACATTTTAATGATTTTTTAAAATTTCCATTTTCTATTACCGATAGCACGGAAAAGTTGGAAAAATATACAAGACAGATAAGTGACAATTTTTTTAGAATAATCAATAAATATCCTCCGCGACCCCTTTGGGGTCTAACTATGAGAAATAATGCAAAAGTGAAGAAAATTTAGGGGTCGAAATATAGGAAAAAATAGAAAACGTTTGCATAAAAATTTATTTATGGAAGCTTTAAACGTCTCTTTTAACAAAATTAGACATTCGTAAATAATAATTAGGAAAATCACTTCACAGGCGACAGGTATGGCGAAACAATGTTTTTGCCCCCGACTTATCTCGGGGCAAACTGTGAAGTGGTTAAACAACAAATCTTATTATTCACGCAATACAAAGACTTTGTATAACTAAGTGTATTTGGAGTTCCAGAATAAAAGTAGCAAATATGCATTAAATGCATTTCATTCACATGTTTCTATATTTTTCACTTTATACTGGCTTTTTGTTTTAAACGATGGCATGGCACGCCTTGCCTCCATTCTGGATATGATGTAGCCATCACGTTTTTTCTCTCAAATGACTGCAAGGGAAGCTTCTGTTGTCAATTTTACTCCCCTTTCAACACATTAAGTGCGGCACGGAAAGTTTATGTTTCCCAATGGCGATACCGGATATTCGCCAGATTTTATCAGTTGCATTATGTGTTCGTTCGACAAGCGAGTCGTATTTGGAGGTTCCAGTAGTTGGCAATTCTGCCAGTCTATGACATCCACGTAACATTTAGCTTTAAAATTAAGTGCAGGATTTTGAAACATACGAACTCCTGCTCTCAAATTTCCTCTTGCTTTAAAAATCCTAAGTTCTCGCACATTCTGGTTTGGGTCAACAAGCATTGCAAGGATTATTGCTTCAGGATGACCAAAATAATCACTTATCAGGATGACGCGATCCACAACAGCTTCAGATCATCTGTAAGATAACATGAAGTTTGAATTGTTTTCCAAAAATTTCGTGCTCCGTCTGTGCAATTGGCGATTTTACCACACAGGTGCGTAAACTTTTATGATAAACTCAGTCAATGATATACTCACAATCAAATCGCATGTCAATTGCACAGATGAAGCAAGAAATCTTTGGAAAACAATCCAAGCTTCACGTTATCTTGCAGATGATCTGGAGCTAGTTGTGGATCGCGTAATCCAGTTAAATGGTTACCTTTTTCATTCTGAATCAATAATAATTCTTGCAATGCTTGTCAACCTAAACCAGAATGTGTGAGAAATTGCGCTATGTAGGATTTTGAAAGCAAGGGAAAAAACGAGAGCAGGAGTTCGTGTGTTCCAAATTCCTGCCCGTAACTTTAAAGCTAAATCTTACGTGGATCACATCGACTGCCAGAATTACCAACTAACGGAACCTCCGATTACCACTCACTTGTCGAACGAACACATGAAGAAAGGTTTAAAGCTTCCATAAATAAATTTGTTTCCAAATGTTTTCCATTTTTTTTTTATTTCGACCCTAAATTTTCTTCTCTTTTGCATAATTTTTTCCTATTTAGACCCCCCAAAGGGAACCGGAAGATATTTATTGATTATTTTAAATTTTTGCACTTATCATTCTTGTATATTTTCCCAACTTTTCCGTGCTAGCGGGAATAGAAAATCTGAAATTTAAAAAATCACTAAAATGTGAAAATTTACATATTTTTCCATACTTAGACCCCAAAGTGGGACCGGAAGATATTTATTAATTGACATAACATTTTGGACTTATGTTTCTTATATATTCTTTCAATTTTTACGCGCTAGCGCGAAGAAAAATTCGGGAGTTAAAATTATTACTGAAATGTGAAAATATGCAACATTTTCGGCTAAAATTGCATATTTAGACCCTAAACTCGAACCGGAAGCTATTTATTGATTATTTTGACATTTTGTGAGTATATTTCTGAGAGCATTCAATAACTTTTCCGCGCTAGCGGTAAAAGAATTTCGAAAAAACGATTTTTACGCTCCGCCCTAATATATATACCAGGTGTCCCAAAAATGACTGATGGATTTTAAAATGCAATAACTTGCAAACGGCAACAGATATTAAAAAATATTCTTTTAGAAGAGATATTCATGATATCAATAGTTTCTTTAATGTGATTCTTGATTTTAGTTCGAATCAATAGATTGCACTGAGAACAATAGGCGCTCAGTGCAGAATCAACTTTTGGTACTTCGGGATCCATTCAATACATTTTAATCTACATTTTTCGGATGGAAGAAGAAAGAGGCCGAAAAATCAAGCCCGGATTTAGTGGTTATTGCTTCCAGCGCCATCTATCGATGATATTTTTAACTACAACTGAGAATCGCAGCATAAAATCTCCGGATATCTTACATAACACTCCTGCAAGATTTTTTTTTTTAATATCTATCACCGTTTGCAAGTTATTGAATTTTAAAATCCAGTCATTTTGAGAACACCCAGTATATATACGTAAGACATTTTACAGTAACGAAATTAAAAATATTTATAAATAAATTCCCATTTTACCATATCTATATTAGAATTAAAATTTTATTTTGAAAATAATAATTTGTATTAGAAAGATAATCAATTGCCACTTTAGCTCCAAATAACCCCTGTTTACAAGTCATAGATTAAATTTAAATGGAATCATTCTTGTTAATGTGATACAGAAGCAAATATATAATTTTTAAGCGTTTATCAAAAAAATATATACGAGGGGGTATCAATAAGTTTTTGTCCTCACATAGAAATAATGGAATAAAATTTATGAAATTGCTACAATGCATTAGTCCTTTTGTATAAAATCACCGTGCACAGTAACACATTTCTGCAAACGGTATTTCAAAAAGAGGGGGAGGATATATTCCAGAAGGCGCGATAATAGATCCCAAGGGGAAATTTTTAACTTTTGATGACCATGTAACATGTAACATATTTTTTGAAAGGCCTGTGACCACGTATCCTTGTTATGCAGTCCCCTACCCCCTCCCCCCCCCCAAATTTGCCCACTAAGGGGCATTAAAGGGGTAGGGTCCCTTTGGACACGTCGAGAAAGGAAAAAATATCAGTATGTTCCAAGCTTCAAAACTTGTGTAATAAGTCAAAAATAAAAATCAAACTTCATTTAAATATAAAGTTCATAATTAAATTTATATTTAAAAATATATATATACTTGTAAATTCATAAATAAATATTGAAATGATAAGTTTAAAAATGTATGATAATAAAAGAAAAAAAATATTGCGCGGATGATGAAACCTGAAAAAATGCATATAAAGAGGAAATTTTAGTGAAAATAAATACATAATAGTGTTACCTTTATACTAAAACCAGAATATTTGTAAAAAATATTGAATAAATTAAAAAATTAACAAATAATCAAAAAAATTGACTTAAAGAAAAATATTTTCAAAGTACAAAAACAGAAAAAATAAATTCTTACCTTTAACTGGTTTTAAGTTGTAGATAATACAGAAAAGAATGTGTGGTGAAAATTTCTTTTGATTGCCATGCATAGTTTATTAGTAACACTGCGCGCGGTATCAAAATTCATCATTTTGAATAAACGCAACGCAAAGTCTAATTATCCTATGTAGTGTTAATATGTAGCAGTGATAAAACTGCCATAGTAAACTAATGGGAATGTTTTAATGCGTTTTTTTGCATATTGTTCCGAAATGATTACGGAATCAAAATATGTATTTAAATAAATTAGAAAATTTTGAACGTTTAAAGGTATCCTACCCCTTAATAGTGTCCGTAAAATTTAGAAAAGTGCCTCCCCCCCCCAAAAAAAAAGGCAAATTAGGAAGGAGGCCCACCATGTGCATAATATGAATAAGTGGTCAATGGCCTTTACAACAATATATCAGATGTGGGGGTTGGTTAAAGTTAGAAAAATCCACCCATTTGGATCTACTATAGCGCCTCCTGGAATATATACTCCCACCTCTTTTTGAAATACCTGTGTTATTGTGCATAGTGACTATACAGATAACGGCTAATACAATGTAGCAATTTCATAAATTTTACTCAGTTATTTCTATGTGAGGGCAAAATCTTATTGATACCCCCTCGTATGAATTATTTTGTTTAGAAACTAACTAGAATTACTTTGTTGCCTTAAAATTTTTATAGTCTGAAAAGAATCATCCGTTATTAGCTTATGTGTGTTTTTAAAAAGAGAATTATTTGCAGCACGAAATATTGCACCATTCTAATGCGTATTATATAAAAATGCGCTTTTACATCTTTTTGCATATTCAAGAAACTGGAAATTTCTATAGCATATTTTGTTTTCTTATAAAATTTAAACATATAATAATTCCAGTTTATAACTTTAATTCATTAACATAAAATTTCTGTAAACTTTATTTAATCTAATCAACAAAATTATGCTCCCTTTTCACTGTCTAAATTTAAAAAATCACATTAAAATTTTAAATTGAACTTTATCAGGTACACCATCTGAGTTCAAAAGACATTATCTTTCTTCCAGTTGTTTCATAAATACTTTTTTCAATGCAAATGATCAATCATTTCTATCATTTATACAAGAAAAATGATATATTGCAAACAAGCTCATGGGGGATCGGTATCATTTGTTATTTAAAGTAATTTGAATCTTTAAAATTATTTCTTTGTCTAACAAAATCCTTTTAACATTTAGGGCCTATATCCCACGTGCTGATAATTGGCCGACATAAATACAAACAACCAACCTTTTAACATTTAAATGATTAGAGAAATAATTGAACAGTGTACGCCATATTTGTCTAGGATGACTCAACTGACAGAACATTGGCAGCTTAATTCAAAAGGTCACTAGCTCAAATCCTGTCATAGACATTTTTTCACTCAGTTGGAAAATTACAATTTGCAATGTTTCTTTTCTTCAAAGTCTTCTCTCACATCACTTGCAAACGTATTAGACTTAGTTATTAATAACAATCATCTTCTCATTACACACTTAAAATTTAATTCGGAAAAGTTTTAGTCAATACGACATTACTCGTTAGCGATCTGTTGCTACTGTCAAACAAATTCATTTTCTAGAACTTGTTTCAAGCACAAAATTAATTATGAAGATTTGATCAAATGTGTATTTATTTAGATAATGTATTTATTGATACTAAACACCATCTCAACACGCAAATAAAATATAATTTGGAGATGTTTTAGTCAATAAGACATTTACCGCTTGCATTCTGTTTCTCCGGTGAAATGAATTCAATTTCTGGAAGATGTTTCAAGTAGAAATATAAATATGCAATTTTTATCAAAGCATGTATTTAACTTTAGCGTTATTAATAGTAAACATCTTTTCAATACACACACAAATTTAATTTCGAATCGTCTTACGTTAGTAGACATCTACATTCAGTTGCTATATATATATATTTTTAAAAATCCATATTTTATACTCACAATATAGTTTTACTATATAAAATTTATGTCGTCAAAAAATGTGCTCTGAAGGGATTTTCTTACATTATAGCAACAAATGTATATCGGAAGACAGAGGAATTTAAACTTCAAATACTAGGGGGCTCTGCCGTCTACAGTTTAATTGTTGCCAATATTTAAAACAGCACAAAAATAATATTTCCTTCTAATTAAAAAATTATTTACACGTGACAATTATAAAAAGAAAAAAAATTTCAAATGAGAATAAATGATTGCGTTTTAAAAGCAGGAAAATATAGAAAATTAAGTCATAAAAACTATATTCATACGTAAATTTTAAAAGAGAAAGAAAATTGTAAAGTGATAAATTCTTTAATAAGCATTAAAAGTCATAAATGGAGGAAATTACGTCATATTTAAAATGTCAAAGAATAATATTACCAAACAGTTTAAGTTTTAAAATATGTTTTGCGCGTGATATTTCATAATTTGAGATAATATTTTAAACTATCGTTGTGAATTCTAAGACACCGCAAATAATATTTCCTTTCTAATAACAAAAGTATTTTCACGTGAATATTAAAAACTAAACGAAAACTTTGGTGAGAATTACGTCAGATTTAAAACGATTCATTTAAAATGTCTTATTTAAAAGAACTTTCTTATAGCGTTGTTAAAAAATACCGGGAGACAAAGAGTGTTTACTTATTTTTATATTAGCTTATTTTCAAATTTTTTATTGATCTGATTTAATCAAAGACGAAAACAGCCCGTTAACAGGGAAATTGCCACTGTTTTTTTAATTATAATTCAGCCTTCAAAAAAAAAAAAAAAAAAAAAAAAATATATATATATATATATATATATAGCCGATCAAATTAGCGTGCTTTTAGAGTCTGCTGTGTCTGAACGGGGGGTGGCGTTTTAGTCAATACGACATTACTCGTTAGCGATCTGTTGCTACTGTCAAACAAATTCATTTTCTAGAACTTGTTTCAAGCACAAAATTAATTATGAAGATTTGATCAAATGTGTATTTATTTAGATAATGTATTTATTGATACTAAACACCATCTCAACACGCAAATAAAATATAATTTGGAGATGTTTTAGTCAATAAGACATTTACCGCTTGCATTCTGTTTCTCCGGTGAAATGAATTCAATTTCTGGAAGATGTTTCAAGTAGAAATATAAATATGCAATTTTTATCAAAGCATGTATTTAACTTTAGCGTTATTAATAGTAAACATCTTTTCAATACACACACAAATTTAATTTCGAATCGTCTTACGTTAGTAGACATCTACATTCAGTTGCTATATATATATATTTTTAAAAATCCATATTTTATACTCACAATATAGTTTTACTATATAAAATTTATGTCGTCAAAAAATGTGCTCTGAAGGGATTTTCTTACATTATAGCAACAAATGTATATCGGAAGACAGAGGAATTTAAACTTCAAATACTAGGGGGCTCTGCCGTCTACGAGCTACGCTCGCCAACCCCCGTTCAGACACAGCAGACTCTAAAAGCACGCTAATTTGATCGGCTATATATATATATATATATATATATATATATATATATATATATATTTTTTTTTTTTTTTTTTTTTGAAGGCTGAATTATAATTAAAAAAACAGTGGCAATTTCCCTGTTAACGCGCTGTTTTCGTCTTTGATTAAATCAGATCAATAAAAAATTTGAAAATAAGCTAATATAAAAATAAGTAAACACTCTTTGTCTCCCGGTATTTTTTAACAACGCTATAAGAAAGTTCTTTTAAATAAGACATTTTAAATGAATCGTTTTAAATCTGACGTAATTCTCACCAAAGTTTTCGTTTAGTTTTTAATATTCACGTGAAAATACTTTTGTTATTAGAAAGGAAATATTATTTGCGGTGTCTTAGAATTCACAACGATAGTTTAAAATATTATCTCAAATTATGAAATATCACGCGCAAAACATATTTTAAAACTTAAACTGTTTGGTAATATTATTTTTTGACATTTTAAATATGACGTAATTTCCTCCATTTATGACTTTTAATGCTTATTAAAGAATTTATCACTTTACAATTTTCTTTCTCTTTTAAAATTTACGTATGAATATAGTTTTTATGACTTAATTTTCTATATTTTCCTGCTTTTAAAACGCAATCATTTATTCTCATTTGAAATTTTTTTTCTTTTTATAATTGTCACGTGTAAATAATTTTTTAATTAGAAGGAAATATTATTTTTGTGCTGTTTTAAATATTGGCAACAATTAAAAATAATACCCTTTTCTAAAAGAAGTAAAAAGTATTTCTAGAAATGCTAAATTTTGTATATAAAATGGAAATAAATTTTAAAAAAATGAATCAAATTAAAAAAATAAATACAGTCTGCACACCGCGAACTTCTAATGTATAAAATGTTCAAAAATGATTAAATTCCTATGTATGGTTTTTATTCCTATAAAACTTTTTTTTAATGAACTATATTTTGACCAACTTTAACATTAAATATTTCTTAAAAGAATTATTCGATTTGAAAATTTAATTTTAATTAACAATTTTATTAATTAATTAAATTTTAATAATCATTTTAATGAATTAATTAATAATTTTAACTATTTCGTCTGCATCAGCATGTTTATCGAATATTTCTCTATAATACCACCGATTGTCATATTTTTGTATGCAGTAAGTTTCTTAATATTAACGAAGAAAGACCCCAGGTTACAAAAAATTCAAAAGTAGCGGCGGTGACAGCGTTAGTTCCTTTTCTTTTAGAATAGGAAGATACTTCTATAGAAATTTTTATTTTCAATAAACTATATTCCAGGCAGTTTGAAAGACAACAGTTATGCTGAAATATTTCACAAAAAGCTACAGGATTAACGGTAGTACGAGACTGAAATTTGAATTTTTAAAAAGAAATTATATATAACTATTATTAGTTAGCTGTTATACATAATCCAAAGGAATAACGATTTTAAGAAAACTTTCGACAGTTAAAGCTATTTTTGTATAATATTAAATGTATAAGGATATCTGAAGAGGGACTATTTCATTTGTTTAATGTTTTCTTTAAAGTTATCCAAAATTTCTGATTTAAAGTATAATCTGGTAATTATGTTTAAAAAATTAAAACTCTAATTTTTTATAAAACAGTTGAATTGTTTATTTACCTGTTACAAAATTGTATAAATATTAGACTTTCATTTTACAGAACTGGAAAACAAAATCAGAACTTAACCTTAAATCATCGTGTGAAAATTGACCAGTACAAATCTATTAATAATAAGTTTTACTAAACAAATTTTTTCCTAAAATTTCTCAAGCGATTGCCTAAATATAGAAATTATTAAAAAGAAACTTCTAAAATGTTCAATTCTGTCACCTAATTGTCACATCATATTTGGATTTTTCGTTGAATTTTAACTGCTGCTACCAGGAGGAAAGTCATAAATTTAAATAATTCAGAAATAATGCAGGTTTAACCATTGAAACTTCAATTTTATTTTTAATCGTTGAAAATTATGTTTGTGCGTCCTCCTGTATCTTGTTATAAAAAACAAGTAATAGAAAAGAATATAATACTACTACTAATAATAGTAATAACAAAACAATAATAATAATAATATTAACAACAATAATAATAACGATACAAATAAAAGTAAGTAATGAAATAAATAAGTAAAAATTAAATATAAATTTGTTAAAATTTCGGATGTAAAATTTTAATAATTATAAATTTATCTGATATTGAAGAGATTTTAGTTATAACAATTTAATATGTACAATCGATATAACGGCTAATTTATATGCTTCATTGTAAAGAAAAATCTGTACTTCTACGGATGTAAAGTTACAGAAATATGTATGCTTACAAATATTTTATCTGTACACTGTACAAAAAAAAATGTAAACTTACAAAACAAGTTTATGTAAAGAGAAATCTGTAGCTTTACAACAGAATCTAATAAAAATTATACTAATCTTACTAAAATTTTATCTGTAACTCGGGTTGCAGTCACATAAACAGTTCTAGGCATCCCTGTTTCAAAAATATTCTTAGTAACCTTACAGATTTTTTGATTTACAGGGCAAAAGTGTAATTGTTACATAATTTTTTGTCATTGCCGTTATATAAAAAGTTCTAGGAATCCCAGTTACCTAGAAAAATTGTAGTAACTTTACAGATTTTTTTTGCAGTGTTATAGCTTAATTTATCTAATTTTTAAAGTTGTCTTATAGATAATCCGACAAAAAAATGTTAACAAATATTTTTACAAATCTTTACTTCGTCTTATATCATTTTGCGCGTTTAGGTTCAAGCGTATGAATCAGTCAGCTCACAACTGCCAAGCGGTATCTACGTCCCTGCTTTCCACATAGCTGAAAAATATTTGTGAAATTGGTTTGCCTGTCTGTCGGTATGGCAGTTCTCTAACTCTCAAAAATATACTCAGACTTCTAGGTAATTTTTATACTTTAATTACGATTAGTATAAAATGTTTGGTGTTGATGTGTGTAGCATTAACATGTCCGGGACCAGGGTGCATATATGTACCCTCAAAAAGTGCTTGAAACGCTCGAGTTTGACACCAGTAAAAAAGAAAAGTAAAATCGATTTTCTTTTATTACGACATTTTCATGATTTATAAAGCTAATTCAAATAATTAACAAAAAGGTCAAACAAAAGGTGTCAAACGAATAAAATTCGTGTAAAAGATGCCGGTCCTGAACGGTTTAAGGGTTCATTTACAGAGATATACAAAAGAATCCCATTACACTATGATCCCAGAGGAAAATTTCTTTAGAGTTAATCATTTTAATGGTATGACATTTCAGAGTTAATGAGAGTGAAATGCATAACTGAGGTGGCCTAAATCAAGTTTTTTCGTAACATAGAATAGCTATATTTCTAGCACATTTACACTCTAAAAAAATCTGCACTTCTACTAGGAAATCTCTAGGCAACTGGGATTTCATGAACTTTTCTAGTAACGAATACAGCTTCTTCTTAAGTAACATTATTGCATTTAACTTAGTAAACAACACATAGACTTCCTTTTTGAACATACTAAAAAATCGTTAGTAGCCGTTACAGGTGCTTTTTTAGTATATATACTAAGAAATGGTTAATAGTATTAGAGATACGTATCTTGTATCTTCACAAAGAAATTGTGTGATTTGAATTGTGTACAAAAGTGAAAAAAGACGCTGGTGGCGCCATATTTGAGAAATTTCGAAGAACCTATATTTATTTAGAGGCGGAGATTTATGTTGATTTTTTTTTCCTCTGCGGAGGACAGAACGCACTATCTGGGGTTTGAGAACCAAGCATTCTACATGCTGGGTCCGTGTTTGTAAACAATTTTAAATGTGAGTAATGGGTGGTGAAGCTGATTCTGCTGTGTATGATTATTTTTATAAGTCATTTTTATAAGTGTGAATTTACTAATGCTATTATCATTCCTCCAGTTTTCAATTAATAAGTTTAATTTTTCATTTGGGCCTTTCTATGGTTAATTGCTGATTAGAATGTGGCTTAATTAATATAATTCTTTATTGGCTTTCTTTGCTTAATGAGAGGTTTGAACACGTTTCTGACTTGTTTGTTGCAGAAGAATAAACAATTTCGAAGTGTATTTTGGATAGAATAAATTTCAAATAAATTTAATTTCAGGTGGTGTTTAAAATTTGAAGGCAGAGAGGGACACATACGCAATAAGCATTCTGTCACAGATATTTTCTTCGTAATATTACTAGCAGTGATTGGTTACAGGTGATTTTCTAGTAACAGCTATAATATCTGTAATGATACTAAGCATTTTTTAGTAAAATCAGATACATTTTTCACAATGTAGAAGGACGCACAAAAGAATTCCATTCCATGATCTATGGGGGTTAAATTGGATGTTGTGCATTTTAATGTCGTTATAATAATTCAATCAAAATAAAATAAAAGAGGAGCTTTGATGTGCACTACATTATATTTTCCATTGATTATGGAAGTAGTAGCAATTATCGTTCATTTACTAATTCGCGCAAAAGAATTCGATGACAGAATTGAATATCATTGATAGTTCATGGAAGTGATTTTTCGATATGGCATGACTTTTTAAATTTATTTAGTTTTTAGTATATTGCGTGTTGTTCATAAATTCTATAGATCATATGCCGGACTGTGAGAGAGAATTCGCCAACATTACTGTATAAGGATAGAAATTGTTGAAATTTATTTTCGTTCTAGATTAATGTGCCTTTAAAATTACATTCTCATTCAATAGTTTTTTTCTTACATACTTATTTAATATCTACTTTTAAATATTAAAATAAAAGAAATGTAACAAATATATTTTTTTAATTATTTCATTTTTTTTAAATTATGTTAAAATTCAAAATATATTGAATTTGTATAAGTTCTCACAATATTTGTTTTTAGCAAATATATTTTTTAAATCCTTGTTAGAAGATCCATAATAGAAGTTCCAATTACATTAAAAGGATCCCAATAATCATCGCAAACTGCAAAACTTTGTGTTATTTTTTTTTATCAGTTATTATTTTAATACTTTTGTGTTTTTATGGGACAGTGCAATTTTGAAGAGCAAAAATGATACGTTTTGCAAACTGAAATTAAAATTTAATTAACATCCAATATTTTAAACAAAAGGGCATTTAAAATTTTGCGAGTTTGTGCTCTTTATTAGCCCCTTGGGGTAGAGCGACCGGTATGCGTGCAACTTAAGGTGCTCAGAATCGTCCATTACTTCCACCATTTATTTTTTATTATATTTATTGTATTTAATCAGAGCATTTTCATGGTTGAATTACAGAAAATTTTCTGTTTTGAGAAACCGGTGGCAAAGGATTAACAATTAGGAAAAGAGCTCTTGTCGCGAAGGGGTTAAAGTCATTTTATTCAAAACAGTTCCGGTTAATGATTTATTACAACGTTTTGTGGATTTCCATATGTTTGAAATATTGTTTAATGCAAACGTACTCGAAATTAACTAAAATTTTTGTCCTTCAGTAAATATTCAGGAAAATGTGTCTGTTTATGTTTTTTCAGATTTCCTCGTTTTCGACTTATGAAATTTTAATGTTTTATTGTTGAAAGAAGGAAAATTTTGTTTTCATTTTAGTTCATTTTAATTAGGTACTATTTATTTGATTAGTAGAAAAAGTGTATACGGTTAATTTATATGGAGGTTGTGCTACGTGCACAAGAAAATAAAATATGTATCTTTTTTCGATTAAAAAATTATAAAGGTTAAACATATTCATATTCAATAGATTAAATATTCCCTTAACAAGATTGAAGAGTTAGAATTTATAATTAGTTTCTATATTCGCTTTAACAATTTATATAAGTGGGTCAAATAAAATAATTTGTTTTATGACAATCATTAAAACATTCATAAGAATGACATGTTAAAGGAGAATAATCGCCTGAATTTTAGTTGTGAAGTGATTCAATAAATCAATATTCAAACACATACTTATCATTGTTGAATCATTAAGACTTTATTAAAAATGGTAATGTATGCATTCTTTAGGTACTTTCTTTATTTAGAAAATAAACAATTTTCGTAATAAATATCTTTTCGCACCTTTCAGCATAACGAAAATGCCATTAGCTTATTTCACTAAAGTATGTTGAGTTTATAATGACATGAAGGATTTTTTTGAAAATGCAATTTATATGATTCATGATGTTGCGTTTATAGAATTCCTATTTAAATTAAAATAAATACTTGATGTGGGAGCAACTAGGAACTGGTTTTGTTTTTTTCTGGTCTCAAAAATCCTTAATTGGGATGCATTAATCGATAGGGATATTCAAGGTGATGAAAAGTGAAACTATAAGAGAAAATAAATTGCTAGAAAAAACTGAATGCGCCCATATATAAAATTCAATTATCTCCTACATATTTCATTATTTTTGTAAAAAAAGCATATTTTGTAAAATTTAACCCTTTACTGTAATACGTGACATATCTGGTACAGTCGTGGATAAAAAAGTAATCACTCCCTACTAACTCCTCAATAAATTATCCTAGAAGAAAGTTATTGGTACCGAAAGATTGGAATTACAGTGTACTTTTAAAGGATGTGTATAAAAATTTCTTAGGTGGCCAGCTACATATTAAAATGAACCCAAACTTCGTTTTTTTCCGATGACAATACCCAATTTTAACAAGATATTTCAAATTTTCTGTTCAAATTATGCCTAGACACCAAATTTCAAGTCATTTGAATGATGAGTTTTTGATTTATAAACATTAAAAATTTAATGCTTCTAATGTCAAATTACATTTCCATATTTTTATTAATATCGCCTGAAATTATACTCCTAATATGTTAATTTTTTGTGTAGCAATAATATTTAAATGCCTTAACATAAATACGTTGAACTTGCAAACTTTATAATTTTATTATATGAATTATGAATTGTGAAATTAATATTCGAAAAAATTATGAATTGCAACCTACAATTCTTTTGATGGATTTAGATTTAGCAAGTCCTTCTTTATGGAAATCCAAAATTTTACATTTTTCTTGCAGGTAGTTTTCAAATTATGCTTAAAAAATGGCAAAATGATAGTTTAAGGGGCCGTTTTGATAGAAGAGACTAGATATTTTGAAATTTTTATGGTATCTTGCAATCCAGCAGTCTTCATTGACTGCTTGATTGTTGCTTAAAATGCCTTGATCAAGAAGGAGGCACCCTCGGTCAACAATCGCGTACCAAACTTCAGTTTTGATAGAGCCACTAAAATACGCTCGTTTTAAAATAATTAATTTCTCGGAAAGTTATCGTGCGAATTGCATAATTTTTTTTAGGCTAATTGAAGGATATAGAGTTCATTTATGCTGTCAGAATTGTGTACTGCTATTGGAAAAGTTATCGTTATGGTGCGTTTCAATTTGTAGATGCCCCCCTAAGCAAATTTTATATACATCGTTTAAAAATAGACTTTATTTCCAATCGTTCGGTACCAGTAACATTCTTCTACGATATTTGTTGAGGAGTTAGTAGGGGGAGTTTACTATTTTTTCCCACGACTGTACATACCTAAAGCATTGTAATTTTCATTATTTGCCATGAATTTGGATAATATGACCTCTGTTTCTGATCAAGAATAATTCAAAAATGTAATAACACTTATTTTGTCTATGGCAGATGGGTGCGTTAGAAAACAATTAGAATTTGTTCTTCGGAAACAAACGAAATTTTGATCAAGCTATTGAGGTAAGATTTACTTTCATTATTTTTACTGAATACTCAAAATTATTAATATAAAAAAAGTTGCAGAATATTAAGCAGATAACATTACTCCATTAAGCACATATAGTTGCATAATATATAGCAATGCAATATTTTAAAACTCTAATTGACACAAAATGGATAGGTCATCATAAAATAATAAATTTTAGCTGAAAATTTGAAAATTATATATTTTTTATTATTTCTCCCATTATTAGGCCAAAGTATAGATTTCAATTTTTTTTAATATAAAAATAGAAAACTTAGTGCAGTAAAGGCTAAATATAAATATCCACATGAAAGGCAAGTAGAAAAATAAAAGAAAATTGAGGCATTGCATCATGCATTCTACATCAATAATCGCTGTCGACAAATTAAGCATATTTCACACGACTTCATTAAATTAAATTGTACCTTCCTTGTTCAGTGTGCATAAGTCCTTTTATCCTCTGTACATCTCCAGCGGATAAAGATTGAATTGTGCAACATGTGTGAGTCTGCGTTAAGCGGACAGTGTACATTAAAAACCTTAAATCTAAATCCTTCAATTTTAAATGGATTCATTTGAAAATTTGAATACTTGTTTATGGCACGATCATATAGTTATATTCAAAATTTGGTGTTAAAATAATAAAAAGTTTCAATATTATTCAATTTTTAAATTTTCCATGTAAAGAATAATTTTCATATTTAAAAATGTCCCGTACCCATTTCTTTTGAATAAAATATGACAATATTTATTTATAAGATGCTTATGACAAGAATAGAATGAAATGTGCGTGAATTGTAAAAGTTCGCTGAATATACAAGTACAAATTTCTTTAATAATTATGCTTTGTTTTTTCTAAAAAAGCTGATATATTTCTTCATATGCGCATAACTTTTAACACTAAAATACCCTTTAATAAATGGAACTTTTTATGCTATCATTTATTTAGTATCGTATAGATGATATAGAATGTAAATTTGAAAGGAATCTGATAACTTGGAATACGCAAACGTATGGAACGTTTCAAGAGTTAGAAATAGGCAAAATTTTCAATTTTGAGAAAACAGCATTTTAAGTAAAACAAACTGCACACACATACATATATATGTATATATATATGAGTATGAGTTGTAGTTTTGGGAGTTCTCAAAACTCTCTTGCTATCAACAAGATGAATCAGCAGGTTCCCGCGGAAGATAATTTGACGAATGGCCTAACCCAAGTGCAAATATTTGATGAGTTATAACTTTTATAAATCTGGTTTGGGAACGATTTAAGATGACAGAGTAGAAAATTGTTCTAGCTCTTGAATGGGAAGGATGGCCCGTTCAAGCTTCTTGGCAATAACGGCTGTAGCGCAGCTAGTGTCTGTTATTTCCCCAAATCCCCCTTAACTTTAAAGTGTAAATATTGTATTTATCTTATGTAATTCAGATTTATTAGAATATTATTTACCCTAAACTATAGATTTATTATATAACATGAGGACTAGACCGTTGAATTCGCCGCAAATTAAAAAATAACCCCCCCCCCCCCTTAGACTCATCGATCTACTTTTTAAAATCGAAGAACTGTTTCGTTCAGATGATTTCTCAACTGGAGTGCTTCGGCCGATGTGATTCATCTACTTAATGGACCATCTGGTTTTCGCGTTTGATCGAATGAATTATTTTGTCTTTCTTGGTAAATGCATATCTTTCATCTTATCGGCTAATTCAATCTTCTTTTCATTTTTCTTTTTACAAGGTAGTCACTATTAAGGGTTACGAAAAATGACTTGATATCTGGCTGAAAGTATATATCTTTTTTCTTGTGATCGTTATTTGGATAAGCATATACATATCATAGCATAGAAAATTGTTTACTTGGATACCTAACCAGAAGTAAGTTTTTTTCGCCTGATCGTTGTTTGTATAAGCATATGCATGTCGTAGCACAGAAAATTGTTTACTTGGATACCTATCTAGAAGTAAGTTTTTTTCTTTCGTTCTGTTAAAATGGATTTACAAGCAATTGAATTTTTCAAAAATCTACTGAAGTCAGCCAAAAGAGATAAAATAAAACTACTGCATAAACTAATATTTGGTTGCGACTAGAGTCGCGGAAATAGAGCATATTTGCGAAAGTTTAAAGGATGTCCCTTCACCGAAAACAGTGATGAATTTAAATATAAATTAAAAGACATTACAGATAACTACGATCAGTTACAATTAATTACTCTCGCTAATATCTTAACCATTGATATACAAAATCGACGGAGGATATAAGGTGTGTCTCAACGAAATAAAGCCACCGTAATTGTCTGCCATAGCTGGGCACGAAAGAAACAAATAAGAACAAAACAAATATATTAAGAAAGTCTATATAGAAACACATATTTACAAGGAGTAACTCACTCTCTGCTCCACCTGGGCAGGAGAAAAGGGTGAATGCGTAAAAGAAGAGGGGGCAAATTGTCCCGCCGAAATAAAACCACTGCCAATATTAGTATTTATTGGTAACTTTTGACATTCGAACTGCTGCAGTTCAACATGTTTATGACGTCAGGACGTTGTCAAACACTTTTTCTGTGTCAGTTGAACTTTGTATAGACATTAGAAGGATTTATTTTCTATTTCTTCTGCAGCATTGCAATAGGAAAGAAAACCCATCTATTAAGTTCGAGAAAGGACAGATAACAGCTTTTAAGGAACAAGATCTTTCACATATACCAATATCTAAGCAAATCAAACGATCTAAAACCGTAATAGACAATTTTGTAAATCAGGACAATGTATACGGGCGCAAAAATAGGAGGTGTACATGCAGAAAAATTTCTTACAGGCAGAAAAGAGAAGTTTTGCGTCGTCTTTCACGAGTTGGTATTTCCCTAAAACAGTTGGCCAAAGAGGATAACATCCCTGTGACAAAATCAGCCCTTTCACGAATTGAAAAACACACAAGCAACTTGTGATATGAGAAAAGGAAGTAGTAGCCCATGTTGAAAGCTATCCACATGGAGTAGAGTGTCAATTGGGACAAATATAATCAAACATGGAAGGACCAATGGCTTCGTTTTATAGTCTCAGATGAGAAAAAAGTAATTTTAATGGGCGAGACGGCCTTGCTTTTTATTGGTATGACATGAGGAAAGAAGAATAATTTTCTCCAAAAGACAGCAAGGTTGAGGCTTATTAATGGTGAGGGGAGGCTTTGGCTATGGAGGTAAACATAACCTGGCTTTTCTCTTAGGCTACCGATTATCAAGAAATGTTAGGAACAATTTACTGTCATTTCCAAAGAGAATTGATGGATTAAGTTGGATCTTGCAGCAGGACAAGACCCCCATTGTCTTTGCAAAATCCTCCTGCAAACGGTTTTGGGATAATCGGATGCATATCACGGAATGTTCTGCCCTTTTCCCCTGATCTCAATACCCTAGAAAATGTGTGAAGTATTCTCAGTAGGGCTGTATATGCCAATGACTGACAGTTTCAGTTTGTGGCAAAATTGAAGGTCATCATCGTTGAAGCGTGGGAGAATATTGATGCTACTGTCCTACAAGTATTGGCAAATGGTGTGCCACATAGTATATTCTAAGTCATATATAACCATGGCGGATATATTGGCTATTAATAGTAGTGGCTTTATTTCGGCGGGACACTTTTCCCCCCTCTTTTTTTACAAATTCATTTTTTTTCCTTCCCATGTAAGGCAGGAAGTTAGTTACTCCTTCTAAATATGTATTTTTATACAGACTTTCTTAATATATTTGTGTCGTTATTATTGATTTGTTTCGTGTCCAATTACAGCACACAATCACGGTGGCTTTATTTAAGTGGGACACACCTTAGCACAGCGTACTTTAATCTCATTATTGGATATTTTAGCTTTTAAAGAAACATTTATAGTAGTATCAACATCGGAAGCAGAACTTGATGACATTGTAGTGAACATTGTAGTGCTACAATTGTAGTGAAAGTACTGGTTTACTTTGCTTTGGGGGTACAGCCAGACCAGGGGAGTGTACACCATGCACACTCCACGTCAAAAAAAACATTTCATTTCATGATATTGATCATTTAATTACACCGTTTAGCGGCGATAAATCGGAAACCTTTCAAAACGATTTGAATCATCTTTAGCTCAGTCATTTCAGCTATCTGACGTGCAGAAATTTGTGTTTGCAGAATGTGCATTAAAGGGATTAGCATTATTGTATGTACGCAGCGCAAATAACATTTCTTCATGTACATCTTTAAAAGAAACACTGTTTCGTGAATTTGGACAATCAGCTTCTTCGCACAGATTCACCAGTTATTAGCCACCCGAGGCTACTACTCAAACGAAAAACTGTTTGAATAGTTTTTTTAAAATGAAAGAAATCGCTCAGAGAGGAGACGTCGATGGTATATCTTTAATTCCTTACATAATTAACTGAATTAACGATACATCTCACAATAAAGCAATTTTATACGGTTGCTCTGAACTAGCAGAGTTTAAGAATAAACTTTTAATTTATGAAGAAGGCTGTAATTCGGTTCCAAATTTGAAAAAAAAGGCGGCAGACGTCCCTTTGGATACTCAAAAGTATTTCCCCAATGAAAAACCCTGGAAAATTGTTTGTCATTGCTGTGGAGCCACATCAGAGTGTACGCAAAAAGGACGACGTCCTGAGTACTTAAATTGCTCTCGTCACGGCCGCGTATTCTCTCAACACTCAAAGCGAAGTTCCGATGGTTTAACTTCAACTCAATGCACCTCTCCTGTCTCCGAAGCCAATATTCAAGTGCATACCATAGATAAAACTCCTACATTGTCGAGTACTGCGGCGATTGTGAAAATAAATTATATTTCCTTCGTAGACGACGCGAACCCTGTATAAAACCTCAATTTTCTCAGCAAAGACGCTTACATACGTTTGGGATCCCCTTTAACAAATTCATCTATAACAGTTATGATCCTGACACATCCACTTTAAAATAAATTCAATATTTTGTTATAAAAACACAGTTTAATAATAACATTTATCAAGATTCTTTCAATGTGCTTTCAACACCTATGCAGTATGCAGTAATTTTCGCTTTGAGTCAGAATAAGAGCTCCGATGACCGACAATTTCCTTCTGATGCCAGTAACGCTTTTCTAATCTCATCGCAGTTTGAAAAAGAATAAGAATATTTCACCAAGTGCAGTTCTTGACATCGGTATTAACAGCAAAATGACGTCACCCACTAGCCACTCGGGCAGTACTGGCGAAAATAGCCTCTTTGCCTGTGCTTTTAAAAACGAAACTGCAGAAATATTTCCTGACGACAGTTTAATGAATATGACGTCGCTTGCAATTCATCAAACTGAAGACGACCGAATTTATCCACATGATAATGGCAATCTTATAGTGGCCGATGAATTCCTGAAATTATAGTCCAAGAGCCGGCAGCACAAAAATCTATGTTATCAAGCACAAGAAAAAAACCTTTATTTTATGGAAGAGTAGAAGTAGGATAATCTAATGATCCATGTTTGCCGGAAGTGAAGTGGTGCATAAGCCAACAATTTTTACCACTAGTTGTTGACTCGTAGGTTTATCATTGTGTTTTCCTGATAACAGTCCTCCATATCTTCATATCTTTGTTTGTAGGATAAACACAATGATAAAGCTACGAGTAAACCACTAGTAATATCAATTTTTGGCTTATGCACCACTACACTTCCGGCAGACATGGATCATTAGATTACCCTACTTCTACTCTTCCATAAAATAAAGATTTTTTTTTCTGGAAGCAGGACATTTCGGTCCCTGGCCGTTTCGGTCCCGAGACATTTCGATCCCTGGCCATTTCGGTCCCAATTTATTTCGGTCCCTAGCCATTTCGGTCCCGAGTCATTTCGGTCTCTACCCATTTCAGTTCTTTGCCATTTCGGTCCTTCTCCAGCAAGCTGAAATTTTGTGCACGTAAAATATGTGACATAATTTTATAGGGAATGTGCAGAGTTTTTTTTAATTGAAGGCCTTAAAATTTTAGTATAACACGAATATAAGACCCAAAAACTTTAAACACGTATAACTCGGATCCAAAGTATTACAGCCAACACAAATTCCGTATGGTAATCGCAATCGTTTTAAAAAACGAAGGGGGGGAGTTCTGTTGATTTTTTCCTATATTTTAGTGTATCATAAGTATAAGGTCCTGATAAAATTAAAACTTTTATGACTCAATCTATAATTATCGCAAAACACTCACATTTTGTAATGTTAAACGTAATCTTTATAAAAGGAGGGACATTATCAGATTTTGTACCTGAGCCCCCTAAATTTTAGTATAATCCGAATATAAGGACTCGAAAGCGCAAACACTTATAACACAGATCAAAATAGTGTTATAAAAGTGTGGTAAATAGTGGGGTAAAACACAAATTTGTTATGGTAATTATAATCGTTTTAAAGGCGGAGGGGGGGAGGGGCTTGTAGAAGCTTCCTATATTTTAAGTGTATCATAAGTATAAGGTCCAGATAAATTAAAACATTTATAACTCGAGCCATAATTAGTGTAAAACACTCATATTTTGTATGGTAAAGGTAATCTTTATAAAAGGAAGCACATTAGCGGATTTCTTAACGGAACCCCCTTAATTTTGGTACAACCCGAATATAAGGGCCGAAAACTACACACACTTATAACTCGAATCCAAATTGTAGAACCCCATGCAAATTTCATATGGTAGAAGTAATCGTTTTCAGGAGTGGAGGCAGGGGGGAGTTCTGTGATTCATTATAAGCTCCTCATATTTTAGTCTATCATAAATATAAGGTCCAGACAATTAAAAAACGCTTATAACTCGAGCTTTAATTTTCATATACCAATGCCCATGCACTGAATAGATTCAATTACATATAATTTGGACACTACGTGATTAATAACGAAAAAAATCGAGTAAGTATTTCTACAAATTTTTATCTTATCCTATTATTTATCGGCACATCAATTTTAGATGCATTGCATTTTACATATATCTTTTAAAAGGGGTGTTCTTAACATGGTATTGTGATAAAGACACATTATTTTTTTTTTTATTCTGCATCGGAAAAACTACAACTTTTTATTTTATATTAATTTACTATTTTAAAAAAGCTGTTTAAAAGTTTGCATTACTCTTTTTACACGGACTTTGCTGTAAAATTGGGATACAAAATTTCTAATAATCATAAAATATTCTTTTCGCATTTAAAATTAATTCTGTATTTCAAATATGTCCGTATTATTTATTTGACTTATATACTTAAAATTAAGACAGCCTAGATGTTTTAATGTGATCAATAAAAAATAAATATGAAAATATAAAAAATAACATAGAATCTCAAAAAAGTGATGTATACTAATAGACTTATTTAATATGTGATTTGTGAATGAAACTAATTTTCTTTTATATATATATATAAAATATTGTTTATATTTAATTTTTATATTCCACGAATAAGGTAAGATTAAAAAATTCTCCAATTAAACTAATTTTATGCTTATTAAAATATATCAGAAAATTTGTTTGAAATAGTGATACAGCTGTAAGTACACGTGGGAATATTCTTTAATCACCTTTAAAAAAGAATAATAGCTAAATTCCGAAATGAAAAATTATTGTGCATTTGTAAAGTGAATATTAACTAAGGCCTTGAAATTATGTTTTACAATTTCGGTGAGACTTTTTGGAAATCATTATTGCAATATTCTCTAACACATTTCGGAAGTCATCCTAATATATGTGCTAAATTTATGCAGAATGGCATTTCAGTTGCTCCTGAAATCAAGATAACAGGATGAGAAAAATAATTTAAAAAAAACATCGAGAAATGATGTTCTTTTCAAAATATTCATAGTTCTTCAATGAAAGCGATTATGTGGGATGTCCTTCCGCGTTTGAACTCGGGGGGGAAAAGGCTTTAATATGGAATAGGGATTTTTATCTGACATTTGTATAAAGATACCAATTGTTAAGATGGGTGTTAACAATTGATTGGCATGCAGATTTTTCGATAAGAAGGAGATAATAGTATTTAGCTGGTACTTTATTAATATTTCAAATAATATACCAACACCAATATAAAAAATATTTTAAAAAATCGCGGCACCTGGTTTTGATTTGTTATTTGTTTAATATCATACTGAATTTTATTAACTGATTAATATCATCTTAGAAAAATTGACTATATTCATAGTTATATTATTAAATTAAAAAAAATTCAAAAATTAAATTGTTTTTATTAAGCATATTTATCAATAACAATTCAGAATTATTTAAATTATTAATTGTTTATATAACTAATTTATCAATTACTTGTTTAAAAACTGTTACATGAACTATATAAGATGTATAAAAATGATAAGGATTCCGAAGATAAATATGTTGTTTATTTATTTGTTATTTAGTTTATAATATATTTCTTGCTCTTTAATTATAATTAATTAATAATATCTTGCTTTTTGCGAATTGTAAACTATAACTGTGCTTAAAAAAATTAAAATCTGCATCTGGACAATAATTTCACCTAACATTGTTAAAAATTATTTTTTCGTATATGTACAATTTTGCATAACTCTTATTTTTTAAATTATTATTATTATTGTTATTATTATTCTTATTATTATTATTATTATTATTATTATGTTTAATTAATTAATTATATAACTAATTATTACTTAGACTTTATGTTTTTGACTAATTTAAAAAAAAAATCTTTTTTTTTTTTAAATAATAAATCAAAAATTTTGAATAAAAACTTTAATTGATGAATAAATGCTATTAATCAATTTTTATAACAGTTAGTAATTTTAGTATAAAAATTAAATTAATATTTTATTAAATATATTTTTTAATTCAATGTATCCTTAATTTATTAAATTAATAAAATTATTAATATACATTACCAATTTTTACTTTAAAATAAGCTCAATACATAATATACTTTGTATTCAATTTATCATTATATTTTATAGTAGTTATAAACTGAAATTTATCCTTTATCTGTTGATTTATTTTATATTTACAGTTACCGAAATTTAAAACTATTAATTTAATTAATAATAACACTTAAACATAAAACTATTACATTTTTTTATGAAAAAGTGGGGGGAAAATAGTTATATAAAAAATAAATAAATAAACGACAAATACAAAAAAGCTTAGTTTTGTCAGTTAAAAATTAAAAGTAAAATTAATTAAAATAATAGTTATATTATTACATAAAATTAATAATAATAATAATAATTTTATTACAAAGAAATTGACTCAGTTACAATCAAATTAGCTCACAAAAATCGCCTTCAAGGGATGAGAACACTGTTAAAAAAATGCAAGCAATAATTATAATAATTTAAAAAAAAATGAGGTGGTGGGTGGAGTTTTCTGAAAGCAAAATATTTTTCATAGCAAGCCTAGTTACCAAATCACTATTGTTTCTTCAATTTTTATAATGGTAAAGTAACTTATGAAGACAAGTTTATAAGATCAACTTTGTCTTATTAAAAAAGAAAAAGAAAAGAAAGAAAGAAAAAAAAAGAAAAAGAAAAATTAAATATTTTTGCTTTAATAAATATATCACATTTTTGAATTATTAAATGAGAGGATGTAGAGGAGGGATTTAAGGAAATATTTACATATAATAGCTTATAAGAGTATAATTGAATTATTGAACACATTTATTATTAATCTAATTGGAAGAACAAAAAAAATTAAGCACAGTTTTTCAAAATATTTAAATAATGATAATTTAAAGGTTCTAAAAAATGTATCAAAACATTAACAACAACAAGAAAAAAACATTTATGGCAGTTTACAGTATATAGAAAATACCTAATATTAATAATAAATAGTAAAACTTAAAAAATTCATTCTGTTAAATAATAATAATAATAATAATAAGACAATGTCCCCTGTAAAATTATATCACATTGTTCAATCAAGCAAATTTTCAGCTCACTGTGATGTCATTATCACGAGTTATAAAAGATTAAATTTATCGGACTGTTATATTTAGCTTTTTATAAAATTTGGAAAGGGGGGGGGGGTGATAAAAAATTAATAAAGGGCCCAAATAATGTTGAAATTACAGTGTTTGGCGGGTCCACGACAATTAGAATCCAGGTTATAAGGTGGTGGACATCGAAATGGCAAGGGACCGAAATAGCCAGGGAACGAACTGTCTCGGGACCGAAATGGCCAGGGACCGAAATGTCTCGTGACCGAAATGGCAAGGGATCGAAACTGCGGGACTGAAATGGCGGGACCGAAACGTTGTGTACCCTTTTTTTCTTGTGCTTGATAACATAGGTTTTTGTGCGGTCGGCTCTTGGACTATTACAGTAGGATCAAGATTCCTTTTTCACTTTGGCGTACTTTCTACAAACATTCTACAGTTTCATTATTTTGGAATATTTGTTTGTTAAAATGTCGCATCTTACTCAAAAATGCAGACCTCCTGAGTCATACTCGATTACCAGTAGCGACTACAGCATACTCCAAATAACTTTCTGTGTAATGTGCGACCAAATATTTTCTTATTTATCATGCACTATTTCGCCATTAGGAAAATGTAAAAGAAAAATAATGGGAAAGTTATGAAAAAGAAAAGTTTGGCTAGCTGTGCATTCTTCATTGCTTATGTATTAGAAATCGTTAGTCTCAGTGTAGCAGTATCGTCTATTTTTGTTTATTCATACAGTATACAGGAAAGTGTGCGTTTTTTCTTCCTATTTGAGCAGAGTTTCAGTGTTTTTTAGAAGTTCTGTTCAACATATTTTTTATTATCTCTCAGTGACATGCTAGCAGACTTATTTTGTTATTGATGACGTAAAGCTGTGAAAGTTCATACTTAACTCTTTTTGTTTATAGTTTTTTCTTAAATATTAAGTGTGACTTTTTAGTTTGTTTTAGAACTGTGTTATCTTCGAATTTTAATCATTAATGAAGAAGTTAACTTTTTTCACCGATTTTATGTAATATATGCTCAAAGCTGTTTTATTAAACCCATGCTGCGCTTTTTTTCGCATGGCAAATCTTTTTCTTAGACTGCAAAACAGTACTTTTTCAGTTTTGCATAAAACATTTTTCCGGACTGCAAAACGGTGCTTTATTTTTTCGTTTTGCCTCAAATCTTTTCATAACACATATATATTACGCATCGAGTGTTTTTTTATGTTGCGTAAGTATCCAAACTTTAATTACCAAGATTATATCTACTCAGAAATGCTGCCAGTTATATTATTGTTTTATTATTATGTATATGTTTTCATATATATGATTGTTTTGTCCCCTATGTTTAAATTTTTTGAAATGTTATTTATATATAATTATTATGTATTCCCTCTCCTCCCCATATCAGCATTTCTCTGGCCTGGATGCAGCTGTAGTTACCAAGCACAAAACAAAAATATTTTCTTTTACGATTTTTTTCTCTTTTTCTTCTTTCCCTTTCGGTGGTTGCATAAATCAAAATTATACTTAGACGGGGTAAATTTTGAATTCAGTTTTTTTATTTTTCTGTGTAGAAGATTTAATATTCTGCTCAAATGGGACAAATTCTTTTTCTTTTGAACAATGCCAAATTATGCTCAGACGGAGTAAATTTTGTAATTATATTTGTGTTGATGACAAATCAGAATTTTCCTCAAACGGAGTAAATTTTGAATTTATTTGTCTGTATGTTTTCGATGGGACAAAATTTCGTTCAGTCGGGACAAATTTTGTAATTTTTTTTTACAAATCTCTACAACGCAAAAAGCGACACATTTGTTTTTCGTAAAAAAAAAATAAAAAAAAAAAAAAAAAAAATAACTGACGTAAAATTTACTTAGACGAGGAAAATTTTAGCAATTATTTTTTAATGACGACTGCAGGCCATTATATAACGATTTTTTTGTGTTTTGTTTTCGAATAGATTAATTGTTTTTTTTTTCTCTTCTTTTTTCAAAACTGAATATTTCTTTTTAGTTTTCTTAGTTTGCATTATTGTTACTTTTGGGTCAGACGTGAAACGAGGTCGTTCACATGTCGAATGACCGAGTGTGAGTTGTGGTTTTGGGTGTTCTCAAAACACTCGTGCTAGCAACAAGATGCATCAGGGGTTCTCACGGAAGATCTGGTGACGTATGGCCCAATCCAAGTGCAAGTTTTTACTGAGTTATAATTTTCATAAATCTGTCCTGGGAATGATTTGAGATGACAGAGTAGAGAATTGTTCTAGTTCTTGGATGGCTAGCTCGTTCCAGCATCTTGACAATAACGGTGATATAATGGGTGACAGATCTGGATAATAGGCAAGCCAGGGTAACAATGGAATACGGTGAGCTAAGAAGAAGGCTTGAACATTGCTTGCATCATGTGGTCGCGCATTCTCCTGTTGAAACGTGACCGCAGGCAAGATCTGAAGGTAAGGGAAGAGAACAGGTTGAAAAACATCAGAGATATAGCTCGGCTGGTAAGTGCTCCGTTAATGTGTTCGCCTACAGGGGTGCGGAAGTCGAATCCAATACCACCCCACACCATAACACCGGGTTCAGGACCAATGTGAAATGCATAATACAACAGTTGAGCAGCCTCTTCCCACGGTGTTTCCAAACTCTAATTCGACCACCGTGATCCTGCAGGAAGAAGCATGATTCATCAATATTATACTATTCGTATGTCCATCTCTGCCGTTCAGTGCAGCATTGTAAACGCAGAATGTAAGCAACAGTAAGTTGTTGAAATGGCTTTGGATTAAGTGAAAGGAACAATACTTAGTGAATTTAAGATCAATTCATCAATTTAAAACTCCTGAGAAACACAAAACTTAAAAATTAGAGATGTTGTCTTAGTAGACGGTACTTCTAAATCTAAACTGCTGTGGGACTTAGTAATTGTTAAAGAAGTCATTATTGGCAGAGATAAACTTCTCCGTGCTTGCTTAATAAAAACTTCTAAAGGACTGCTGAGAAAACAAGTACAACTTTTGTATTCTTTCGAACTTGATTGTTGAATGTTAAATGATTGAAGTATTTGATTTGAAATTTTTCTTCTACTAGTGTTTGATTATCAGAATGTGTTTGTTTTGTAAATTCACAGTTGGAAATATTTTTTTTATGGGTTTTGCAATTCTTTGTTTATCTATTTAGTAAAAATGTTTCATTTATGCATAAGTGTACCTTAATTCAAATTGAAAAGGTTATTGAATTAATAATGGTATTTAATTTGCTTATATTATGTACGTATATATATATATTAAGTTAATCTTATTCAAGTAAATTATCTGGCCAGATATGTTGATGTAGCTAATTGTTATTTTTTTTAATTTATATTGATCATGATTTTATTATTTTATGTTTAATTCTTTATGCTTCAACACCTGTAGATTGAATATTTTCTATTTTATCATTTGAGTTGTGATTTAAGGTTATGTTTATTATAAGAATGTGTTTATGTTGATTTATCATTATGTACTCTCATGAGTCCAGGTGGAGAGTGTGTGGAGAATTATATGTTCTAACGCCAATTGAGCAATAAATGGATGGCATTGGCTGTATTGTTTACATAGGGTTGCTCGCCACCGGGGCTCTCTCTCTGAACGAGTAGCTGAGTGTTGATAGAATGTTTTTTAGAACATGTTTTCGCTTTTACTGTAAATAAAATGTATGTAGTGTAATATAGATGTAAATAGTCTTCCAATAAAAAGACAGAGAGAAAATGATATTCCGTGGAATTCACTAAGTAAGTGCCAATTGATTTATTAAGATAGCTTAAGTTAATTAAGAAATCCACTGAACCAGAGCCGGTCGCCACAACTACTGCACGACAAGAAGTTTCACTTTGGTATTAGTTTTCATGGAATCTTAAAAGGCATTTCCCATCTCATGCACAGAAAACGCCATTATTTCTGGTTCTAGCCAACTAGTATTAACCTGAAACACGGGAGGTGGGTGAAGATTTCAATAAAATAGTAAAAATTAGTGTTAATCCAATCCGTAAATTGATACAATGCGAAAAAATGAACATCATCAAATGTAGATTTTTTCATAACACTCAACTACCTGGACATTTCTTACATTTGACAATTAGCATTTCTCGTACATGCCGATTAATTCTGCTTTTACAGAATTTCTTTTTTTCCAGAGATTTTTTCCTTTATAATTTTGACAATTTGGAATACGAAACTTAGTTTATATCAACTGTCTAAATTGTGTACTGTTATAAATTATGTAACTACACTATAAAAAAAAATAAAATTTTTACAGAAAAGGACTTTATTTTTTACAGAAAAATACTGTTTTAAAGAAAAGCAGTTTTTTTTCTGTAAAAGAAACTGAATTTCTTAATTTTTACAGAAAAAATTTGTATTTTTATTATTTCTATCTGTATTTTTAATGCAAAAATACAGATATTTTCTGTAAATTAAACGGTTTTTTACTGGTGCCAAAATTGACAGTTTTTTTCTGTAAGTTTGAGAGTTTTTTACAGTGTAATACTTCTATACTATGCTTGTTATTACTTTTTTCTCATTTAATTCATAAAAAAACTCCAAATTTTGAAAAATATTTTAATTATTTTAATACATAATTTTTTCTTACATTGTTAAGTTTTATTTCAATTATCAAGTGCAAACATGTATAATGAACAAACCGGGACTTTTTTCTATTTGTTCTTCATTGTAAATACTTCAATTCAGCTATTAAATTCCATTACACGAGAATGTGTAAATCTCAGATAAATACGCACTATTGAAATACACTGCTAAAAAACAAGGGAACGATATATTTTTTTAATAAATTGTATTTTTTCAGCTGAAAACTAAGAAAAATACTCAACAGCTGTAGTCTAGTCTAGATTTCTAGAGTGTAGAAGTTAGGAGAAGACCAAAATCTAACTTGTAACCCCACTAAAGAAAATCTGCAGAAAATCTGTAGGTAATTGGCCCAACAATCTGTAGGTAATTGGCCCATTTCTGCAGATATATTTCAAAATATCTGCAGATATCCTGCAGATATTTTGAAGGTAAAGCTAAACCTGCAAAATGTCTTCAGATTTCTGTAGAATTTCTGGAGAATTTCTTCGGATAATCTTAAGCTTATTTTTAGTGGGGAAGTCAACGTTCGTGACTTCAGCTACAAGAAAAAAAAAGTGTTGAATTCGCAATTTCACAGGGGCTTTTTTTTGCAGACTCCGTCGTAAAACTCAGTTATTCAAATTCATGTATGTATAATGATTTAAGAATTTTTAATAACATTATTATCGAGAATATAAGACCTGGTAAACAATAAAATGGCTGACAACCTGAAAACACAGAGGATTGTTGTGGAAATATAAACACAGAATTCCAGCTAATTTACTTATATTATAAAATTTTAAGAATGCAAATGTGGCAAAACATTACAATCAGCGTTGAGGCTGTTTTATACCAACCAAAAATACATATTTTTAACATTTTTCAAGCTTTTTTTTTTTTTATCAAACGTACATATTGTTATCTTATCATATCATCATATATATTATAAAGCAGTAAGCTCTAAAAGTTCCGCTCGAGTGTTTTCAAAAACTACACGGTGGATTTTTTTCCTAATTGTATCATTCGATAAGAAATATTCTCGGGGTGGTTTATGAGAAAATATACAGCGATAGCTATGATTTTTGATAATAAATTTCGTATTTTACTGCTATTTTGAACGAAAAGGTTGCCAGTGATTATCTTTTGGCGAAAGGTTTGTTGATTAAAGAATTAAGATGGCTATATCTGTTAGAAAATAATACAAACACAAAATGAAAAAAATACTGATATTAAATTTAAAAAACAACAACAACAAAAAAGTTTTAATAAGATATAATATTATAAAACGAAAATATTTAATTTAAACATGGAATAAATATTTGTAATGCTTAAAGTATAAATTATTGAGAAATTTTACAATTGGTACAATATTTGGCGAATTATCGCTTGCGTTAGGTTAAAAAAATGAATCTGAAAATTTGATTTGACAATTTTGAATGGCTTTTTTCTTTCTTTTTAGCTCTTTTATCGCTTGCGCCAAGTTGATTAAAACGTGTCTGAAAACTTGATGAAATAAAATCTAGGGTACATTCTTTAGACTTTTTTTTTTTTTGTCAATTTAATTATTATTTTTATATAATTCTCCCATCGTATGATTTACAGGAAAAACTAGAAGTATTTGTAAAAATGGCTGTATTAGTGAATTACATGCTATTTATTTATTACCTTCATCGCCAAATAATCCAGTTTTAAGCCAAATAAGACAAAAGTGTGAAATAAGCCGAGAGAAGAGCATTTCGGAGTACATTTTTATATTCAAGCGTAAATTATATAAAAAGCAGTTAAAATTATAATTATGTAGTCAATCATTTAAATTTTAGTGTAAATGTCTTCCATATACACACATATTCTAAAATAATTTACTTTCAGAGATTTAAAATATTTTTTACCATACTATGGAGTACCATTACTATGGAAACATACGTTTTGCTTTCCTCAAGCGTGTGATTTTTATATCCTCGATCTCAGATCATTAGTTATTAATTGAATATTGTGTATTATGTTATTTTTTTAACATGCCGAACATATTGTCGATTTCACTTATAGGAATATTCACTACTTTGAAAGTTAGGATATAAGAATATTTTTAAGATGATTTCTGCAATTATACGTTATTACTATAAAAAGAAAAATTAAAAAAATAAACATTTTGCAATAAATATTGCTTGCTAATTTGCCATTTCTTTTTAGATTTTCTGCATAACTTTCTTTTGCTTAACCATTGTTTAAAAAATGTTTTATTGAAGATATTGGACTAATCTTACGGAATCGTGTCACTCTCAAATAAGCATATTGGATGGCGTATCAAAATTAAAAAGATTAGACAGATTTTGAAATTAGCGATTACTAAATGGTGGCAAATGGAATAATGCCCGTGGACTTATCATTTGAGCCTAGATAGGATTAAATTACCTGGAATTTCGATTAGTATAAAGCGAAATGTCCTGACGCACACTCTAACAGCTAAACACATCAACAAATTAAGAGTTATTTTCATAATCTGGTGTATTTACACAACAGACGGAAGATTAGTTTACTCTTAAATATGAAGAAAATAGCAGGCTTTTTTGCTTGTCCGTGTTATTATGCTCTTTAGAAAAATGCAAAATAAATCTTCAGTTCAGGTATTCACCAAAATGCATATTGCTAAAATTTTGTATAACTAACTTTATTTATCATTATCAGATCTTAACCCTGGTACACGTGCAACAATATTGTTGCATCAGTTTTAATGTTTGACGTGAACCCTCACAATAACGTCGATTACGGATAATTATAAAGATTTTATTGGATGCCTGAGGTTTATTTTTCTACAAGATTAAGTCATCGAGTTTTTTCCCGGGTTAACGGTTACATGATTTCAGTTGGTCTACAAAATGAAAGGACAGTGAAAATGACGTAATTTTAGATTTATCCAGGCAATTCATCTTTAAAAACACACATTTTTATGCTTCACTTTTCTTTTAAATATGAAAGTTAAACAATCTCCTTTGTCTGAAAATAATTTATTACTTTTTTGACAGTATTTACTCTGCTAGAATCCAAAGAGGGAAAACAGTAGTAGCACAAGGGGATGGTTATTAAAAAATAAAACTAAGATCCAGTGAGATTGTATTTAAGCTACCAGAATCACATATTGCGCGAGCTGAGAGGCCAGGAGATCAATGACAAACAAACGAAAATAAATCACCCGAGCATTATTCAATTTCAATGGTAAATCTCTGCAATTATTGTAATGCATCTCTAATTTAATATTGTCAGATATGAGAACATTTTAATTCCTATTGTCACAACGGCCTCATTTCCCTACCAAAAATGCCCAATGAATAATCAACGAAAAGAACTGTTTCTTAATAGCTAAATTTTGTCCAACGCATAAGGTAATATAATATCGCAATGGCGTTCGCATCTTTTCACCAACGCGGAAGGACATTCAAGCTAAAGGTCCATTAAAAAAAAATAATAATACAAATTCGAATTCACCTTTTCGCTTAATTCAAGATTTATTTGGAAATGCTGACCAGCGCAGCGGGCATAGCCTGCTAGTATTAAAATAAATAATATTTTATTAGCAACATATCCCTCGAGATACTCACTTTACCTTTAGACCACATATTATAAAATAATTTCGAAAATTGAATTATTATTTGATCTCTTGTCACATCCGGCTTGAAAGAACAGATTGTTTATGATGATTTTACAGTTGAATTCCATGACTGGTGGTTCTTGTTAAGCAATTCACTGTGTCATGACTTAATCGCTTTCTAATAAAAAAATATGTAATTAAAATTAGTTCCTTACTGAAAAATATGGCAACATTACACATCTTTTAATATACTGCATTAATTCAGAATTAAATATTTCTATGGTATAGTTACTTATCTCATTATATAATTTAATTTATAAATTAAACTACTTTTTTTTAATTTCACTATTAGTGCTTTGAGAATAGCTGATGCAAGAAAACGTCTTCAAAGTTAATAAAATACTTTTGATACGGTTTCTTTAGATATATTATAATAGATATGATTAAAACAACTTAATTTCAAAGAAATTCAATTATAAAAGAACAAGCTATTGTTGTTGAGATCAGGCTAATGCTTAATTATTGAATTTATCTTGAAATACCTACTTGAAAAATTGATTCGAGCATTCGAAATAGATTCCTCTTTATCTTTGTACGTAATCTCATTTAGCTAGATTTCAAATCTTGTTACTGTAAAATCTTTTTACTGAAGAAGTAAGATAAAAGGACGTTATAAGTATAAATTAATTTCCGCAAACATTAGAAGTGCTCATTCTTTTATCAAAACACCTTGTTAAGTTTATTTTATATATAATAAATATAATTAGAACAGCTGATAATTTACTCATAATATCTCTATGCCTTACACTGTAAAAAAAATCTGTAGTTCTACAGATGTAAAGTTACATGCTTACTAAACTTTCACCTGTAACTGTACGAAAAAAGCTGCAAATCTACAAAACTAGTTTTTGTAAAGCTACAAAAATCTGTAACTTTACAAATGAATCTGCTAAAATTTAAGTAATCTTACTAAACTTTTATTTGTAAACCTGGCTGCAGTTACATGAAAAGTTCTCGGAATCCCAGTTTCCAAAAAAATTCTTAGTAACCTTACAGATATTTTGATTTTCGGCGCAAAAGTGTGTCTGTTACATGAAATTTTGTTGTTGCCGTTACATGAAAAGTTCTAGGAATCCCAGTTTCCTAGAAAAACTGTAGTAACTTCACAGATTTTTTTTTACAGTGTACTATATATACGTGGGTGGTTCAATAATTATTGTCCCTAATGTATATAAAATATTTGTACTGCGATGGTTGTTGTAGAATAGCGAAGCCTAATGTCTTAGATGGCTATATGCTCCATTTCAGAGCCATAGTTGCTATATTCACATAGATTTGGAGGGATGAGTGAAAAGAGGGGGAACGTTGGGGTGAAAGGCTGATTTTTAGCTTATGGTGCTAGATTTGTGACAGTAGATGAGACGTAATTACTGTCGTTTGGACTCGGGATCATAGTGATGTAGCCGCATCTCATCCATTGTCACAAATGTAGCCACATAAGCTTCGAACCAGCATGTCACCCTCATCCCCCTCCTTAAAATCTCCTCAAAAATAGGTCTTCAAATCTTCACTCCTCCCTCAAAAACTATGTTAATATAGCGGCCACGGTTCTGAAATTGAGCATATAGGCATTTAAGACATTAGCCTTCGATATTCCTCAACAACTATCGCAGTACAAATATTTTATATACACTAGGGACAACAAATATTTAACCACCCACGTATATGTATATAAGTATGTCTACGTAGTATAACTACATGGTGGGACAATTTAAATATTGAATGACACATTTTTGGATTTAGATAATTTACTTGCATACAAAAATGTTATCTATGCTTTATAAGCATGGCCACCAACTGAGATGTGGTATGACATATATTTTTCTGAAACAATTCGCTTTTTCTAAATTTCAGTTGAAATTAACTTTTATTACATATTTTTTTTTTATTCTTACTTTTATTTCAAACTTAAAATCACAAACTGAAGTATGTATAAACCGCATACAGCCGTATGCGATTTATACATACATCTATTTGTGCTTTTTGACATTGTTCTCCCTTCTTAATATATCGGCACAAAGTTCACTCCTCCCCTTTTTTAGATATTTAAGACATGCTTTTATCATTAAAATGGTTGTCACATAGATCATGATTATCCACCCTCACTAATAAAAAAAAAAGAAAAAAGATTGACTTTGTATTCGGTCTGCAGTATTAGTCTCATTCCGTCCAACGATCACTAGAGATATCTCTTTGATGTGCTTAATTTTTTATGTTAACTAACTTATAAATAATAAACATTTCCAGTACTTGCGGTCTGTCTTGTATTGCACTCTATGTTCCCAAAATTTTGCTCTTAAGGTAGGAATTGATTTTCGAATTCTTTTTGGCTCACTTTTTTACGACAACTATTCTGGTTGCTCTGCCAAGAATTTCAAAAATTCTCCTAATCGTCTAAATGGTTACAGACAATTTTGCTTAAATGATTGTATTAATTTTTCATGCGTTCTGTTTTCGCCAATCTTGGGATGCCAATTTGTGCATTACAAAATGATTCTCTTAATCGTATGTCCTCGCTTCACTAAATGAGTTATGTAAACATAGACATAGTTATGTAAATTCAGGCACCTCCATTCTTATTTCTATATGGACTATTTAATTTTTTACATATTTACTAAGAATAAATTAGTAAAATAAAGAACATATTTAGAGCATTTATTTAAAATTTTTTATGTTCTTACTTACATTTTTTTATTGTATTGTTTTTCCTTCCAGATTATCAGTATTTAATTATAAGAAATATTATTTTGTATTCGTAAGACAATATAGTACGATATAGGAAGTGTTGACCGTAGTCGATACGATAGAAGTCATTTAAGTTTTTATCATTTGAAAAATCTCGAAATTTAATTAATCTTAAATGAAATAGGAAAGTCATCCATACATAAAACGAGACGCTAAATCTTTTCGGGTGAACACACATATCTTTATGTCTATATATATGAAACCATATCTCCTTAAGTCTATGGAGATGGCATCAGTAATGGTTTTCTGCGATTTCACACGAGTGCAATTTCTGACAATGTCATCCTATAAAATTTTAACGTTTGTACATGGCTACTATCTTACAGGATGTGTAGTAAAAGCCTTAGCTCATAAAATGGCCGGATCATTAGCAACATTTCCATGAATCTTATTTGAAATGTTCTATTATATTTTGCAAACCGCTTCTACACTTAGTGTTACAAAAGAAATTGTGCTAATTGGCGTTGGAATTGCAGACTCCATGAAAAATAGCCCAACACACCTCTTCATGAGTAATATTGATGCTAGGAATCGCATTTCATGTTATAGAACCAAAATTTAACTTTAAAATTAATATTGCATGAATTGGAGAAAATAAGAAAACGTTCATATATTAAACAAATATGAAAAGTACAATTTCGAAAGAATTGTTTAGAATGTAGCGTAAAGTGTTAGCAGAGTGACTGATGCGAAATGGCGTACATAAAAGTAGGTAAAGAAGCATTTCAGTTGACTGACATTTGAATTCACACATTAAAACTAATCATAAACAAAGCTAGCACATACCAAATGATCTAATTTATTAAATAAGGTGTCAATCATACAATGAAACATTTTCAACAAGTGGGTAAGTGTGATCAAATATCGCAGAGAGGGTTTCGTTGAATATTTCTTTCAAAACACTTTATCCTTTTGAAAAATCTCTTAGTTCCCCATTTCGCAACCAGGGGCGCACTCTATTCTAAACAAACCTCTATCCGAACGAAACTCCGTTTTACATACTATCCGTAGATATATTAGTCGAGGGGATTGGGCCCATAGCATCCGACATATGTAGGCGCACCTGGCGGTAAAAAGTGGAACTAAAATATGTAAGGCTATGGTGTATAATATGAAAGAATGGTCAAAGGTGTGTCGGCAAAAGTTGGAAAGGTGCTCCCCAGTGAAAAGGGCGGAGGTTAGAAAAATTGCTTAAAATACATAAGTTAGAGCCCGGAGGAGTAAATAATATAAGACTTTTCGAAAAGTTTATGATTTGCCGTGCGGTCTGGGATATTCAGCTATACGTATGCAAAAATTCATGTCTCCAACTTAATTAGGGACTCTCTTAGAAAGAATTGCGTAAAATACATATGTGGTAGCTCGAAGGGTTAAACGTAAGATTTTTTCAAGATTTTATGATTTGTCGCCTGGCCTCAGGTGTTCTGCTATAAGTATGCAAAATTTCAAATCTCCAATTTAATAAAGGGCTCAGTTAGAAAGAATTGCTTAAAATACGCATGTGGGAGACCAAAGGGTTAAATTTACGACTTTTTCAAAATTTTATGATTTGTCGCATGATGGTGGTCAGCTATAAGTATGCAAAATTTCACGCCTCCAACCTAATTAGGGGCTCACTTAGAAAGAATTGTTTAAAACACACATGTGGGAGCCCAAACGGTTAAATGTACGACTTTTTTAAAATTTTATGGTTTGTCATTTGATGTGAAGTGTTCAGCTATAAGTATGCAAAATTTCACGCCTCCAACCTATTTGGGTCTCACTTAGAAATAATTGTTTAAAATACACATGTGGAAGCCCAAACGGTTAAATGTACGACTTTTTTCAAAATTTTATGTTTTGGCATTTGATGTGAGGAGTTCAGCTATAAGTATGCAAAATTTTACGCCTCCAACATAAATAGGGCTTACTTAGAAAGAATTGTTTGAAATACACATGTGGGAGCCCAAAGGGTTAAATGGACGACTTTTTGAAAAATTTATTATTTGTCGTTTGATGTGAGTTGTTCAGCTATAAGTATGCAAAATTTCACGCCTCTAATCTAATTAGGTGCTCACATTGAAAGAATTTTTTAAAATACATATAGGGGAACCCAAAGGGTTAAATGTACGACTTTTTTGAAAAATTTATAATTTGTCTTTTGATGTGAGTTGTTCAGCTATAAGTATGCAAAATTTCACGCCCCTAATCTAATTAAGGGGTCACTTTGAAAGAATTTTTTAAAATACACATAGAGGAGCCCAAAGGGTTAAATGTACGACTTTTTGAAAAATTTATGATTTGTCGTTTGATGTGAATTGTTCAGCTATAAGTATGCAAAATTTCACGCCTCGTAACCTAATTAGGGGCTCACTTTGAAAGAATTGTTTAAAATTCACATGGGGGAGCCCAAAGGGTTAAATGTACGACTTTTTCAAAATTTTATGATTTGGCGTTTGATGTGAGGTGTCCAGCTATAAGTATGCAAAATTTCACGCCTCCAACCTAATTAGGGGCTCACTTAGAAAGAATTGCTTAAAATACATATGTGTTAGCTCAAAGGTTTAAACGTAAGACTTTTCCAAGATTTTATTATTTGTCTCCTGGCCTCAGGTGTTCTGTTATAAGTATGCAAAATTTCAAATCTCTAATTTAATAAGGGGCTCAGTTAGAAAAAATTGCTTAAAATACGCATGTGGGAGCCTAAAGGGTTAAATGTACGACTTTTTCAAAATTTTATGATTTGTCGCATGATGGTGTTCAGCTATAAGTATGCAAAATTTCACGCCTCCAACCTAATTAGAGGCTCACATAGAAAGAATTGTTTAAAATACACATGTAGGAGCCCAAAGTGTTAAATGTACAACTTTTTCAAAATTTTATGATTTGTCGTTTGATCTGAGATGTTCAGCTATAAGTATGCAAAATTTCAAGATTCCAATATATATAGTTTCTGAGAACATGCTCTGTGACAGACAGACAGACGGACAGACAGAGGAGCGAGACGAATAGGGTTTCGTCAGATGAACGAAACCCTAAAAAGGAATAACTGTACATTTCACATCCATAAAGTTCAACATGAAAAGTATTTAAATATACATACAGGATAAAAATACAAAAAGTTTTTATCTCGCACATTTTAGAGCTTGTATAGTCAGCAAATTTAATAATGTTTTTCCCTTTCACGATTGAGCTCAAATACTAAATTAGACCAGACGCTGTTAGAATAGGATACTATTCATGCATCAAACGAGCATTAACCCTTAACCGGAAACGTGCCGTCTGTGAGATAGTTGCGTCCACATATCTACCCTTTACAAAGAAATGAACGCGTCCCCAATCTTATCACACAATCTAATCCTTACGCTACTGGTCCTCTGCCTCCCCCACTCATTTGCATAACCTGCGCATTTTTAGTTATTGAAAGAAAAATTATTTTATTTTCAACGCAGTCTGTGAGACGGCGTGTTTCTGTTCATGTAATATTTTGCTCTGGGGTATTGATATAAAGGAGCCTTCAAAGTGGGTACGCTACAGTGATAAAAAAGACTGACGAAACTGCTTTGAGATTGTTTATGAAGTAGTAAGTGACATAAGCGATGTTGAAAGTATTTCAGATGATGAATATATGAATTTTGAGCACGAAAGTGACTCAACATTGTCAAAAATGCAGCTATTTAGAACATGCTGCAATATTTACTATTAAATGTTTTATTAATTTTACTGCTCAATATTTTTTTCTAATTCACATCGTACCGAAATATATAAAAAATATTAGCATTTATTTAATTATTATGACTAAAATTTTATATTTTGAACAATAATGTGTAATTTCAAAATATTTTCTGACTCCGACATTCAAAACTTTTTTTATGCTGTCATATTAAAAAATTGGTCCTGTTGTAATTGGTCCCTGCATTACTGTTAAATATTAAATGTTTAAGTTCACTGTTTGGTAAATTATTAAAAGTTATTTTCCTTTTTAAATTTTATAGCAATTTTTTTTAATTTAGCAATCTCACAGACCGTTTCGGTTTGTGCACGGGATTTTAATGTTACCGGTTACATATATATAAATTCATTACAGTTTTTTTTTTCAAAATTTTTATACTGTAATGTTTTTCTCCATTTTTAACAATACTTTATTTTAAGAAAAAATGTTTTCTATTCGTAAGACGATATAGTAGGGTACAGATAGTGTCAAACGTAATAGATAAGAGTACAATTAATACAAGTTCATTCAAAATTATATATCATTTCAAAAATCACGGAGTTTAATTAATTAACATTAAACAAAATAGGAAAATCAATTCATATACAAGAAAATCCCCGCCGTCTCGATCTACAGGCTAAGGTTGATTTCGAAGTTATGTACAAATTTCAAGAGCAAAAACGAAATCAAGAATAGAGTTAAGACTAATTTAAATCTTTTATCTGTTCGCTTCTGACGAGTTTGTAATTTCATTTTTCTGTAACAGCTCCTTTTATCTGAATCATGTTAAGGCGGTATTAAAAAAAAAAATATTTTCCTCCGCTCAAAACTCAAAAATTTTGGACACATTTTCAGACTCATTTTTAAAGGTGAAAACATGAAACTTGCCGACGCGATTTTGGAAGAGATATATAAACGGCCGCATCTTTTGATTTTTCGATAAATTAATTAGAACTTGATTTAAAAACAATTTTTTTCTGAGTACGACCATCTTTTTGTTCCTAGCTCTTTCGCTTCGGGAAATACGTTGAAAACGGCAACTTTGACAAAATCTTTTGCAATATATTCTGCCTTTATCAATAAATCGACAAGTACGGCACATAATATAGTTTCTGAATTAACCCCTTGGGGACGAGCGACACGTATACGTGCCGGAAATAGGCCTAAGGATCCTCGCTTATCCTCACCAGTAAAATTTTACTGTAAAATTTGCCTTATTTAATCCGAGCATTTCCCCGATTTGAATAGGCACAAACTTCTGTTTTTTAAAACCGGTAGCAAAGTAATAAACATTTCGTAAAAGGCTCCCGTCGCGAAGGGGTTAAAGAATTTGCCAGTTTGATGCGTTTCAGAACAAAAATAAATTTAAAAATGAGTCAGAAAATAAACAGTTTGGATTTGAGTACACCCTTAATACGATTTTTTTTTCTTCAACTGCTATGTGTTTTTAATTTGTTTTTGCTGCAAAATTGGCTCTATGAAAAGCTTGTCAATATATTTAAGCGGATTTGATATTCTGTGAATTGACGGGGTTATGAAGTTTTATTCTTCATCAACAACACCTCTTCCATCTTTTTTCTGTATTTTATTTTATTTTTTCCGGTAAAAGTTGATCTTATTTAAAACTTGTCAATATAAAAGTTGTAGATAATATTAAGAAAATTTACAGAAAATATAATTAGATTTGATATCTTGAGAATTGATATATTGAGATTTTATAGACCCCCTAAAGCAGTATTTTTTGCGCCCCTTGAGCCCATTTTTAATTTTATTAAAAACCTGTCATCTATAAATTTTTGGCCCTTTTCTTTTAAACTAATTTATATGCAATATATTTAAGAAGTTGTGGGATTTTTTTGGTTTTCAGAAAACCACTCCCTATTTACACTCTCTTGGTCCGATTTAGCCCATTAATGAACCTGATCGAGATTTTCTACCCCTTGATTTTATGTATCAGTTGGGAAGGGATTTGTGGAGAATTATGAAAGTTATCTTGTCCATAAAAGTGATATATATAGTTAGATAGACAGATAGATTGAGCTTTTTACTGAGGATGGGTTCTGGGTTCTAGGGGCCACGATTGGCTTAGATCTGCAATTTTTTTTCAGAAATTCCAAAACAGGTGAGAATATATATATATATATATATATACACACGGTAAAAAAAAAACAAAAACGGAGTACTATTTCCGTATTTTAACGGAAAATTTCCCCCATAATTTCCCGAAAAACGGAAAAATTTTCTGTAATTTATGGGTGAAAATTTCCGTAAAAATACGGATTTCTAGAATTTATGGGGGAAATTTTCCGTTAAAATACGGAAATAGTAGTGTTGTCTCGATTGGCAGTTGAATCTTCGTTTTTAGTCCGTTTTTTGGGGTGGTGGGGTTGGGGGGCGGGGGTGTTTAGAGATCATGATCGATCGGCGTAAATCTGCAAAAACGTTTCAGCAATTACAACAGAGGAGAGAATGTAATCGGTAGTATTTCTTACGACATCTTCCTAAAGCTTATAATTCTTCGGGTGAACACACATACCTTCATGTCCGTGTAGTACATGAAATTATATCTCCTTAAGAATTTGGAGATGGCATCAGTTAAGCTTCTATGTTGATTTCACACAAGTGCAATTGCTGTCAGTGTCATGCTATAAGATAGTAACGGATTGTACATGGCTGCTATTGTACAGGATCTGTAGCAAACGCTTTAGTTCATAGAATGACCGGATCATCGAAAATAAATTCCATGAAGCACATTTGAGATGTTCAATAATATTTTGCAAACTGCTTCTACACTTAGAACAGACTTATAATAGAAATAGGTCTTATTTCAGTTGCCACTGTAGAGTGCATAGTAAATAAAACAACACACCTCTTCATTATATGCTTTATATTGCTGCTCGGTATATTAAACAAGTATAAAAAGTAGAATTTTTAAAGAATTGTTAAGAATGTAGAGTATGATATTAGCAGAGTGGCTCATATTAAGATGGCGTACAAAAATGTAGGTAAAAAACAATTCAATTAAGAGCAATTTAAATTCACATAATAAAACAAATAAAAAATAAAGCAAGTAAATATCAAGTGATCTATAACAAATCAAGTGTAAAAAAATCAAGATCTTTATAAAATAAAATGTCATTCCTACAATGAAACATTTACAATTTTCAAGACTAAATAGCTTCCAGTTTTACATTCATAACATTGGACATACATTATATGGCCATTAATGACCGGCAACTTTCAATTTTAGACATTTTGTCGAATATTTAGAAATATACTTGACAGATTCTTCTGGAATTTCAGGATTAAAAAGAACAGATATGACCTCATATTTAGCAATGTCGATTTTTTAAGGGGGGCAATTAGGGGCCAACAAAAAATCAAAGAAAAAAATAATACTCGTGATCACCCTGTAAAATAATATGCACGAAATGATCTATCGCTACCAAACATAAATAAACAGACATTGTCCAATATGCGTATTCTTTTGTCTAAAAATAGCACGTATATTAATATAAATATAGCGATTTATTTTTAAAAATTTTTTTTAATCTTGCATGTTTTTTGCTTATAACGTGCAGGATTTTCAACGAAATTTAACACCGGTTTCAGAAAAATTGACAAAATATAGTAGAAACAATATTGCGCAATTGGAATATAAATATATGAAAAGTTTTAGGAAATATGAGCAGTTGTATGAAATAATTTTTATCTGTTCATGCGCGAACGATAACAAGACTCATTTTACATAATTTGATAATCAACTCTATGGAGCAACTTATTTGAAAAATCTAGTCAAATATAGTTGAAATTCAGAAAGATATCGGCGTTAGAGTGAGCAAATTTTTAGTTGTTCTTTAAAAGCAGCTGAATGATAAGGGATTTTACACAAATTGTCATTTTTTATTAACTGACTTTCAGAAAAAAGTTAGTATTTAGTGACTATCAAAGAGTAGATTAGGAAAAAATGCTTCGATTTTTATACTTCTTTTGATCATGATGTAGGCTCGTTATGGTGGTTATCCAAGAAAAGCTAAAGCATGAATAAAAAATAACAATTTGTGGAAAATCCCTTTTCATTCAGCTGCTTTTAGAGAACAACTAAAAATTTGCTGGTTCGCATGCGCAGATAAAAATTATTTCATACAACTGCTCATATTTTCTAAAATATTTAATATATGTAATTTCCTAATGCACTATATTGTTTCTAATATATATTTCCAATTTTTCTGAAACCGGAGTTAAATTTGGTTGAAAACCTTGCATGTTATAAACAAAAAACATGCAAGCATTTTTAAATTTTTTTGTAATAAATCGCTATATCTCAGGTGATATACGTGCTATTCTTACACAAAAGAATACACATATTGCACAATGTCTGTTTATTTATATTCAGTAGCGATCATTTCGAGCATTCCATTTTACAGGGTGATCCCAAGTATTATTTTTTTTCTTTGATTTTTTGTTGGCCCCCTAATTGCCCCCCCCTTATCATATCGACATTGCTAAATATGAGGTCATACCTGTTCCTTTTAATCCTTAAATTCCAGAAGAATCTGTCAAGTATATTTCTTAATATTCGACAAAATGTCTAAAATTGAAAGTTGCCGGTCATTAATGACCATATAGTGCATAAACTATTTGAGAAACACATGCATTGTAAAGGGATAAAAAATTCTTATCGCATATTTTCTAGCTTGGTTAGCCAAAAATTTATGAAGACTGTTCATTTCACGACTGAGCTCAGAATATTACATTAAATTATACCAGACGTTGTTAGAATAAGATACAGTTCATGCATAAAAAAAATCATCAACTATATGCATTCAGAAGAGCTATTATTTTACGATTTTTATGATGTTATTATAATTTTTTTATTGAATTGTGTTTTTTACTAGTTTGAACAGCACTTTATTATAAGAATAATTGTTTTGTATTCGTAAGCCGATATGGTACGATACTCGTAGTGTCGACCTTAGATACGAGTATTATCGGTACAAGTACATAGGAATTTTTATCTTTTAAAAAAAATTAATTTAATTAATCTTAAACGAAATAGAAGAGAATGAATCCTTACATAAAAAAGCTCGTACTTCTCCGCGTGAACACCCATTCATTCATGTCCATGTTCATGAGACCATACCTTCTTAAATTTGTGGAGAGGAAATATTAATGATTATATGCGATTTCTTAGGAGTGCAATTACTGACAATACCATCCTACAAGATAGTAACAGATTGCGCACGGCTAGTACCTTCCGGGATCTGTAGAAATGTTTTCAGCTCATAGAGTAACAGGATCATCGGGGATAAATTTCATGAAGGATATTTGGAATGCTCAATTATATTTTTTAAACAATTTCTGCACTCTTATCATTCTTATAATAGCAGTTGTTTCAATTTTCGTTTACATTGTAGACTCCTTAAAAAACAGCAGAACATACCTCTTCATGAGTTATATTGCTGTTCCTAAGTGTCACAAGTCTTGTTGTTGCAGATACCGAAATTTCTAGAGTAATTTCGACTTTTTATGGGGAAAAAGGGGGGGGGGGTTCACGCGATAATGTCTAAAACATAAAAATTAACCTGCCATTTATTTATGTTCACAAAACTATGTTTTATACACTTCGTTTCTCTGATATAGTATATAGTGGTTGGTAATAAAAAAACTTTGCCGATATATGGACCTCTAGCGGCCGGTCCGCACAACCGATCGAGATGAAATTTGAGATATAGTTATTCAAAGCTATGAGATCGGAATTCAACAGATATTCAACGTAGAATACGGATAGAAAGAGGGGAAGGAATGTTGGTTCTTCAGTCGGGAGCTCACTCATGCCGATGAAATAACTCTGCCAGCGAAAATTCGTGGTAAATTGGTAAAACTGTATTATCAAAATGGTATAAATTCCACGGAAGTCTTGCATGTCTACAATCGAAACCATTACTAAATTCGTGGCCCATGTACCCCGTAATCTCCGCGCGATTTAGTAAAGAAATTCGAAGAAACTCGCTGCACCAGTGATAGACCGCGATTCGGATAACCAACTCTTCCTAAGGACACTGTTATGGATGTGCATCACATAGAATTCAGGACGCATGCAAAGGTGCAGCCTGTGTATTAGATATACCGAAAATCACGGTTTTATAGCCTATTGCGCTCTCTAATCCGCATGTTTCCGCGCCGGTACCAGCGCGTCTAGATGTTGGACGCGAGAGATAATCAATATAGTACAGACTTTGCAAATGAATTTCTTATCCTATATGATGGCGATAGCAACTGGCCTCTTCGCATATTATGGACTGACGATGCACATTTCATCTTAACTGGCAACGACAATACCAAAAATTGAGCGCACTGGACAGAAACGAATTTGCTCGCGGATGTGGCACCATTATCTTCATACGCCACCAAAGTTATTGTGTGGTGCGGCATTGCAGGCATCGGCCTTTGCTTCTTTGTTTTCGGCCAAGTAAAGGCCGAATTGTTTTCGGCCTTTACTTCTTTGAGGAAGCGACAGCAACGGGTTTTGTAACGTGCTCTGTGACAGGCTGTCGCTATACAGCAATGCTACAAAATTACGTTAAACCAGAATAGCTGCAGCGAAATGCACTGAATGATATTATTTGGATGCAAGATTATGCATATACACATATAGTGAATCTGTTCGCAAGGTCCAGTACCAGCATTCTGGTGACCGCGTCATTTTACGTCGTTTTCCATTTCCGCGGTCTCCGCGATCTCCAAGCCTCATTCCTATGGATTTCTGGTTCCAGGGATATCTCAAATCTAGAGTGTACATGTGCAATCTGAAACTTTTATCCGAAACGCCGGATTTAAAACACTCTATTAAATGTGAGATTGCAAACATCCCTCATGCTATGTTACGTTAGGCTTCACTGTCGACAGTCTCCCGCTTTCAATACTTTATTATCTGTGATGGCACCCATGTGGAAAATGTGGAATCCAAATAACAGTTTCCCTTTCTCCTATCTGTGTAGCAATCAGTGATTAGTCTCCTCTGTCATATGCAAATCTCCTCTGTGAGCTCCAATCGTGTTTTTTTTTTTTTTTTTTTTTTTTGCTCGTTCGCAAAGCTTTTGTGCGTGCATAACGCGTCCGTTTTTTGTGATACACGTACAGTTCCAACGCTCTATATGGTTTTCGTATGCGCTGAACATTATGCGAGGTGAAAATTTGGGTATTGCCATTTGAAAATTTCGAGATTTTGTACCTATAACCGCGCCTTTGAGCGCCACATTGTTGTCATCCACAGATTACAGAGCTCATACTTCTGAATAACTATATCGAAATCTCATCTCGATTGGTTGAACGGACTATCTGCTAGAGGTCCATTTATCGGAAAAGTTTTTTTTATGAACAGTAACACGCTGTAGTTTAAGAGTAATACGATTTTTATGTGTATTTATAACATGCAAATTATTTTATTTTTCTGAATTGTTTATGTATTTAAAACAAAGATTATAAAGAAAGATTTTAGTATCCAGTAATGAAAAATTAAAAAAAAATAGTATTAAACACTTTTGAGTATTTTTTACTTTGTATAATAATTTTTTATTTTTAACAATTTAATTTATTCCTTTGAATCGTATTTAGCAATGTAACTTTATTCTGTTATTTTACAAAAATCCAATTTTAGGAATATCATATTCCTTTGTAGTAAATAGCTTTAACATCGCAAAAGCTCATCCCTGTAAAATAACTTTTCAGTCTTCTTTACACAAAATAATAATTGTCTAAAAATATTGTATCTTCAGGTTATAGTCGCCCTTTAGGGATTTTGATTGCATTTTCTATCAGAGAGTTTGCTAGTATTTCGGAAACTGTGTAAGAATATTTTTATAACATGATCGTGAAAGATTTACCAAATAATATTGTTTCCGATAACGTAAACTAAATTTGTTCCTTTAATACTTATTACTTTACTTTTCTTTTTACGAAACTGAAATTACCGTAAGTGTAATAAATAGGATTACACAGAAATAAATGTAGAAGTAGTTATATGTATATAAATTTGTTAAAAGAAATGTAAAACGGCGATAATAACAAATTTTTTTCATAATATTTATACATAATTTTATACATATTTATACATATTTCTTATACATAACTTTTTTCTTATTATAAAAAACATATTTATAAAAAAATGTACGAAAAATTAATTCTTAAATAAAAAACATCACTATTAAAAGTGTTCAAATATACGTTCACATACTCACACATATAAACATACATATCAGCATACCTACATATATACAGGGTGATCCGAAAATAACTACCTAAAAGAGTAGTAAAGGGAACATAGACAACAATTTTTCGTCATAGAATGTGTGTTCGGAAATAGCACGTTTAAGGACTGGTGTACAGGAAAACTGTGTCAGGCGCAATCAAAGACTTTCTAAAAACATCAATAGATGGAGTTTATTCATGTCTTTCCTTATTTTGCTCACCAACGTTTAAAATTTTGCCACTTTATTTCCGATCGCCTTTATCAATATTAGAGGTCTGTACCAGCCGAAATTTCATGGACAAGGCACGTCTCGGCCCGGACGAAAGAATTAATTAAGTGAAAGAAGTAAAATTTTGTCCCGGACCGTTTGTATTCTCGCGGTTCATTGCCCGGCCCGTACAAAAATCAGCGAAAACAATCCCGGCCAAGTCCGTACAATAATCAATGAAATCAGGCCCGAGTTAATTTCCACAAGCAAAATCCATTTTCTCTTAACATGCCATTATGATTCTTTTCTAGAATAATGCTTGCGTATTTATGGGGAAATTTTACAGTATATTTTAGATTGGTATATGTTTTCCAAACACAGCAGGCAGAAAAGCAACATTAATAATCACATTGACACATTAGACTGTTTATATACATATATATATATATATATATATATATATATATATATATATATATATATATACCAAAAACATAAAAAATAATAAATAAAATGAACAGAAAAATAATAATGGATATATGTGGAACCTATACAGAATCTTCAGGTCCCAAATGCCTAAAGTTCCAAAAATACAGCGTGTGGTTTAATCTTCATATTATCCATAAAACGGCTAAAGAATATTAATTCGGGACTACCAACACACAAAAAAATTGAAATAAAATGTGAAAAACAAATAAGTTTAAAATAAAACATGATTAAAAATGATTAAGAAATAAAATACACATTACCATATTGAAAGCTATGCTGACTGGGAAAGAGGAATCTTTATATTATGTATATATATATATATATATATATAATTTAAAGATTAATTAAATTATGATTGTTAAAACCATCATTACTTTTGAAGCTGTATAGTAAAAAAGAGGAGATTTTGAAAATATTTCTCGGAAATTTATTAATTCATATTTCTGAATAGAAAAGAAAAATATATCGTCTTCATCTAGAACGAGTAGGTAGTTATTTTCTTAATCACTTTACCATAAATATATATTTCTTTGTTATGCGAATAATGTAAAAAAATAAAGTTAAAGGGGTTCGGGACACAAAAATCTTCAAATTTTGCAAAAATATTTTATTTTGTTAAAAGTTTCTCTGTTTTTTCCTGCTTAAAATGACATTTAAATCATGTTTCTATCTGAATTAGAACAAAAAATATTATTTTTTTAGTTTTGGTTTGTTTTCAAAATTTAGCTTTTAAGCAATGGCACATTTGTACTTTTTCTCTCACAAATCTCATAAATTGAAAATTACTCATTTTGTAGGCGTAGATTGATCCTTTTAAATTTTTAAATCGAGCCAGCCGGCTCACTTAATTTTTTATCGGCACGACCTATCTCGTTTATTTTTTATATCGCCCGGCCCTTTAAAAGAATTGACTTTAATCAGACAAAAGGACCGCTTGAAATTTCGTCTACATTTCGACGGTCCGGTCCGGGCTACTATTTATTTTGTAATATTCATTCTTGAACATGATTTAATAAGTTGTTTTATTTCTGTGGCGACATGAATGTGAGAAAAACCTTTCATCTTATTATGTCTAAACTACTGATACGGTTCTTCATTAATTTTTAATCAAATATGTTTTAACGAAATGCAAGTGTTCTATGTCAAAAGTTAGATCGAAAACCTTTAAAATGATAACTCATTCATCCTTTAGCGTTTTCCTTTTGCGTATGAGCATAGAAAATGGTTGTTGATAATAGGAATAATATATATATATGACATTTGTATAATCATAATAGTTTTTAAAATAAAATAATAAATGGCAGCACCATAAATTTTGTATTTTTAAAAAGCCTCTATTAAAGTCATAATTTTAATTTCTTACACTAGGTGGTAATTAACGCTGAATATTGGCAATGTTTTAAAATTGATATTATACAATTTAAAATTGTTTTTAGGTATTATAAATAATATAATTATTTTTTATTTATATTATATTAATTATATTTATCACAATATTTCAACATGAATTAACTGACTCCATAGCTTTTAATTTATGTGTTAACTTAACTGTTTTATTCACCTTAATCTTATCATGCTTTTGGATTCCATGTGCGGGAATATATTTTGAAAATCTACTGGGAATTAATACGGTATGTTTTGTAAGATTTCTATTGCTATAAATTAAATATTTAATGGGTTGTATTTTATTTTTCCATTTCATGCCATTTGATAATGTTCTGTATTCATCTTGAAACTATTATTTTGATTATATTGGTTGTTTGAGTACAGGGGAATTTTTTTTTCAGCTTATAGCTTTTTTCCCACAGAAAACAACCGATTTGCTTATATCATTGAATTCTGTACTCTTGAAAACGTAATTCAATATTTAAGTTTTTCCATTTTTTCGGAATCCATATTCTTCTTTTTTCCTTACATGTTAATTCTTGTAATTAGGTATACGGTACTTTATTTTATACATACAGTTCTATATTATTGGTTTATGGCGTGTAGTCAATCATTCACAATATTGCAGTTTTTGATTATGGTCGGTAATGTTTAATTAATGGTTATATATATATATATATATATATATATATATATATATGTAAATCTAGAAATCTGTAGGTTTTACTAAATAGCCTTAAATAAGAATTCTCAAAGGAATACCTTAGTGTACGGATTTCAAATCAAAAAATGGTGATAATCGGAATGTTAAGCATTTTTTTTTTCATTTCATTTCATTTTTAATAACTTTTCACTAAAACCGATTTTAGCAATGATCACAATTTATGACATACAGAATTTTAAAAAAAAAAAATTGATTTAATTCAATCAAAAAATATAAGAAACACTGTTTATTGTCATTTAACAATATTATTATTAAAGTAAAGATATTTATCTTATTTTGCTTTGTTCTCTATTAACGGAGTTATATCTATGTTTAAACAGATGTATCTACATTAAACAAATGTGGAGTTGCTAAGTGATAATCATCATTTAGGATATCTGTGTCCTAAGATCATCGTATAGTTCTACAGAAAACGCTATGAGCAAAATCTAACATGCAAAAGCCATTCCTTCCAAATGGAGCGGAAATATAACGGCAATCAGTCGTTGGTTAATCTTATCTTCATGAAGCAGAATTTTACATGAAAGAAAAGGTACATTTAATGGTTCGCATTTCTTTATTATGAGAACCTTGTTTATCTCTTTGTAAATAAAAGGGTGTACTAAATTAGAATGTTGTTAGGAATTCCTTTATTTCGATGTTGAATAAGGAATCTATCGGATTAATGATCCTGAACTTCAATACTTTATATTGTGAAAAATGTAGGATTTTGGAAAATTGATAGAAAATTTGGAAAGCATTTTTAAAGACTAAAAATAACCTATAAAACAAAAAGTTTTACATCGAAGATAACTTTAACGATTATATAATGAAAATTTTAATATGGGGAACAAAGAATTATTAAAATAGATATGCTATTATATTTTCAAAATGCATGAGATTAAGAATTATTATTTTATACGCAGATAAGACACAATATTATCATATCTGCCTAAAATAGAATCTTTTTTTTTTACTCTGTTTTTTCACAGTTTAATCTTTCATAAAGTATAAAAAGAGAAACCTATTAGAGGATATTTAGTGAAACTATAAAACAAAAAGTTAGAATAAAAAAATCTGAAAACTTTATCAATTAGAAAATTATTATTTCAAACGCGGAATTGTTTCTTTCATAAACATACAGGGAAAAAAAAACCCACTGATTCTACATGTCATTAGTTTTCGTAAACTGAGAATAAACTTAAAAAAAAAAAATAATAATATCCAATTTGTAATCTATAGGCATTGCCTACTCTATACCCTGCAGACGCTGCGAGTGAATGTATATTGGTGAACAGGCCGCGCCATTGAAATTAGTCTAAGTAACATGAATATGCATTCATGTCCTGAAAGTGAAACTTCAAAATATTTGACCGCGTCCTAGATACAGACTACATCCAGAATTTTTCGAACTCTACCGCAATTAAACTTAAACGAAGTACATACGTAAACCGTACTTTTCTTGAGGAGGTTGTTTTTGTTTCATCTCTCCTGACTTGAACGTTTTTACTG